>LR990991.1:10000000-14800000 GCA_905163435.1 Mamestra brassicae
AACGGAATTTTAACACGTTTTTAAATGTTTTTCTTTTAGTTTTTGTCATCGTTACGTCGTAGTACCTACCGTTGGCCAAAGATAACTATTTAGAAAATTGAACAAGTATTTTAATTGCAACTAGCTTCTGCCAGCGGCTTCACCGCGAGAATTTCGGAAATCATCTCAATGCAAAGAGGATAGAACCTTTGTGGCATAGCCCCAAAGCCCCCGCCGCCATTTTGATTTATTTTTTCAAAGTTGCGGCGCACGATCTATCATGCATAATTATAATTATGGGCAGAGGACTCTGCAACAAACAAACAATGATTAAGGATTAAGATTCTTCCATACACCCCCTTAATTGTTTTTCGGGGGTTGTCGTGTAAAATTATAATGACAACTTTTATAATTTGGCCAGTTTTCGTAACAAGTTCCATATAATACCAAGGAATAAGGAATAAGATTTTTCATACAAACTTTTATCCCCTATTTCACGGGTTGAACTTCCAAAAATCCCTTCTTATCGGAATACTTCTTTTAAATTTCAAGTCCCTACGACTATAAGCTTAGGCTGAACGTTGATTTATCAATCAGGGCACACATTTTATCTATAGAAGATGACTTGAATTAGGTTCAATAATAATACAGGTTGCTCAGCTATCTAGCAAAGAGAACAGCAGCTCACCCAATAATTTGTAACATCTATGCACATTTTCTAAAATACCGTGTTTACTACAAATACCATTTTTAGCAATAAAGATATTATTATTATAATAAATTAAATAAAAAAAGATATTTGCCAAGAATAACCATATTTCCGTTACTACAATTTCAATCTAAACCACCAACAAAAGACCACAATTTTCATGACAATGCATTTCACGTTCCTACATCCTTCAAGCACACTTCGTTACCATTTCACTTTAGTAAATGCACGCGGCAATTATTTCTCCTGTGCTCTCCTACCACATCTAGGGAGCACGCATCATTGTACACTTACACGCATATTAGAATGAACCATCAAAGGGAGTCCGGCTTGAACTCGAATGAAACCATATTCACTGAGGGAAAACTTTTGACTTTTATGGAATGCTTACCTGAAACAAAAATATAGAACGGTAAGATTTTTTGGCAAATAAAAAACACGTATGTATACTAATTAATAATTTACCTAAACAAAAAGGTTATACAAAAATGGTTGAAACAAAACGTGGTAAAAATAATAACAGGACCTAAAGTCCCACGTTGCTTTTCTTCCGAAAATTCTCAGAAAAATCAAACGTCACACTTGATTTGTCTTGACATAGCTATTTTAAGTTAAAAGAAAATCTAGGTAGTCCTAAAAACATTTACATCGGGGATAAAATATTGTTTTCTAAAGCATTTTCTTGTCTTATTTTTTCAGTACACTGAAATACCTTCCTCAAATCCCATGGCCACAATAAAAGTAAAAACTTGTACCTAACACTCCAGTACTGGCATCTGCGATAAAGCCCAGTTCTCAGTAAATCGCACTTAGCAAAATAAAGACACGCACACAACATACGAACGTGATCCATTGCGTGATATGTAACAGGTTTTTACCTTTTACTAAAGGGTGGAACATACCGAAGTATAAGGTTTTGCTAAAGGTATGCTACATGCCGTCGAGTCGCACCTCTACGTTTTATCTTTCGACTCTAACGCCTCTAGTGAACTGCAATGGCATGTGGAGTAATCGAGAATCATAGGCCACGCTGCCACGCATTATCTTATCTATTCAACTAGTCGAAGGTACTCTCCCCGGCTCTATTCTGACGTGTTCTTTATTTTTCTCGAAGGTCGTATTCTCGAACAATTGAGCATCGTTCGAGTAAGACCTTGCATGACAGTAAATTTATGTGAAACAGTGTTATTCTATATTCGATTCGAGATCCAGACTAAACAACTTTCTAGAATACGGGCCTTAGTTCCATTAACTGATAAGGAGACCAGACTAAGTTCTTATACTCTTGTATAAGAACTTATACTTTGTTAGCTGGCTTTATGGAGCTGCTAACAGTCTAAACGCATTAGAACTACATAGTTAAGAAAATTCCTATCCGTAGTTTTTAATTAAAACTGCTGAAGACATCATGATTCCCAGTTATTTCCTTCAATTAAGTGCATTCCCAGTATGAAGGACGATAGACATTCTGGTTTGTAATGTTTTGACACGAACTGCAGTATCTAATCAGCATTTCAACAGAAGTTATGTTTGATGACATTCTTGTGTCAATGGTTTTGTTTTTGACGTTCAAATAAAGTCTTTATTTACGGAATTTGCAAATAAAAACTTTGGAACGAGTACAGTGGTTCATCCATTATTTTTTATTTTATTTCTCAAAACATACATAAATTCCATTATCTAGAACTTTAACTAACACAGACTGTTCAAAATACAGACTAAGCTCTTAAATTTCATTCAATTAAATGTGAACGCTGGGTTTGTTTGGTCGGCAAACATAGTTGGTAACGTACACAAGGCAGCTTAGTTACATTTCATGTCTCATACATAACGAATATAGAACGCTGTATGATCTGCTAAAGACTCGATTACACTTGATACACCATCTTTGCTATCCATTCGGACTCCCACAAAGATTTTTATGTGCACTGTCGTTCAGAACGTCATGTGATAGTTTGTAATAAGCCTTATCTTAAAGCAAGGTATTGAATTGTCAACGTATCAAGTTTGCTACGAACGGTCGAGCACTTCCAAGCTCCAATGGGCAACGGTGACCGCTACTCGCGATTAGACTTGAAACGAAGCCGCATGCGACTAAAAGTCGTCGAGTTATTAAAATTCTATTACCGTGTACCTACTCTATGGCCACTTAAAATTAAAGAAATCGTGTTTTGTCCATTTGATTTTAAGCAGTGTGTCTTACTCTGATAACAAGTTTGTTAACGCAATATTATAATTTTATGCGTGATAGAATTTTAACTAGAATGTCATACTTCCATCATAGGTAACTTTTAATGTTGACATGATTTTTTAATATTTTAACTCCACTCATTAAAAATCCGGTTTTCCTGCGATTTGAGATCGGGCTGCTGAAGTCGATTCTCAAAACTAAATTATAAACGAAGAAAGTACCATGTTTTTCAAAGAAAACTTATCAAAGCGCTAAATGGCATTCCTATAAAATAGCTGGGAAAAACTTGGATGAAAAAGAGAAAATTCCAGTAACTGAATAGAAAAGCATGAAAATGTTAGACAAAGGAAGCGGCAGTCTCTCTCTCTATTACGTAGGTGTACTTTAAATTCATAATCAGGTTAGAGAATTTCGTGACTGAACTTTACCTAAATAACAAAAAATAAAAATTTTATAGGACCTTATTCTGGATAATTCGGGCCGAGGCAGGTAGTTACGGCTTGATGTTACGCATGCAAATGGCCGATTCAGTGAATGGAGCACGCATTTTTTGCAACCTTAATTTCGTTATTGGAAGCACATTGGGTACCGTTTCCTTTTGTCAAAAACGGTTTATCGATTTATTGGATGTAACTTAAAAATAAGCGAGACCAAAACGTAATCAAATAAAATACTACAAAAAATTAAAGCACTGGCCAGGTTAGAATGTACAAAAAATCAATCGTTCAACTGCACTTTACCACACGGAAAGTAAATGACTACCTCATGACTTTGAATTTTTCTCTCAATTTACAGAGAATCCTCAAATCGACAGTTTCACACAGGGCGATATGAAAATGGCGGCCCGACATTGCGACTGTGGTTACGTACATAATCCGATTGTCGATACGGCAAACGCGAAGTCGAACAATCCAATGCAAAACAAAGAAATAATAAAGGTGCGTTTTATACACCGCGATAGTCTTGCCCTTTATTGCTGGCTGGAGAGGCGACAAGGCCAATAAAACATTTTCTCTGCGGAACGCTATTATGGAACCCGATATTCGTGTGGGTACCGAACGTACACGAAGTCGGTTTGGATTATTCGATTTTTGAAATTAAATCTTCATAGACGTTCGTTCGGGAATTGAATGTTTCGTAAAAGATTTAAAACGTGCTTTGTAATCTCCGGAGGTCCACGGTTTGAACCAAATAGGTATTTCGAACTGAAACGGTAAAATTGTGAAACTGCTTCCTATATTGAAATTGCTTTATATATTGAAACCATATTATATATTTATATATTGTACATTTTCCTTAATCCTTCTGTCAGTAGGTAAGCAACTAACTAAATTAAAATACGGAATTTGTTCATGCGTGCTCATTATTTAAGTAGATCGTTGACCTTTTTACAGTCCATTTACAGTATGTATTAAAACGCCAAAACGACTTTTTAATTCAGCCTTTCGAATACCAAAACTCAGATCCCCATTTTGTTGTTAATACTGATATCATCCCACAGAGCTCTAAAGTAGCTTTAAATGGTAATCTTACATTAAAAGAATTCTTTTAAAATACCTATCAGACGGCGTAAGTTAGTGCCGACTCAATCCGCGTATCGTGTGTGCAATAAAAACAAAACGAGGGTTGAACGTGGTTTAATTGGCGGCAGTGCGAGGTAACACGATCATGAATTCTGAGAAACGACGCCATTGCCTCTTATTGTGAATACTTTAGTTCTGCAACAGTGTTAGCGTTAGCGTAATACAGGGAAATTGGTCAGACGCTAAATAAATAAACGCTCCATTAGATCTTAAAAACATGAGTATTAACATTAATTATGAAGAAAAGTATATTGATGTTGAAGAAAATGTAATAAAGACAGTACCGAGCTTTCGAGGAGCTTATAAAAAAACGAAAGAATCAAAGGTCACTTTGATTCTACATACAATACAAAGAAGACATTTCATTATTCTTTCATTAGCAACAACTTTTTTTATCCATAAACAGCCGATCTTTCGTCCGCCTCGGAAACGAACGAAAAAGAGACAAACGGTCCGAAAAAAAACGTACGGAGAAAATGTGGCGAACAATAGGCGAATGGGACGCGGTTTAATCCTGACCGGCCGTCATTTCGTCGGGTAGGGTGAGAGAAAATTGAATTTATTATCGTTTGTATTTGAGTGACGTGTTATTTTCACACGAAGAAGAGCGCGCGGCGGAATCGAATCAGTCAGTCGACGGATACGATAGCGAATCGACTCGACTCGATAGTAGATTACGGATGCGCTGCAAATGGCGTTTTCTATTCCATGTGCCGTGAGGTTTTTACACGGCGGTAAAAGGATGATGTTTTCACGCGTATGCTTGTAGATTGATGGAAATGGAAGTAAAACTCTTTTATGTTGGGGTTTATTATGATTTTCTTTTCTCTTGAGTTACTGCATAGTTTATTTAGTTAGGTTTGACAGCTTGTTTTTGCAGTAAACATTACACGTCTTCTAATAGGTTTCACATTATTTTACTTATATTTTATAATCTTTTGATCCTTGTAATTTTATGTACCAACAAAAGGCAACCCACAATAAGACCCACATGGAGAATATACAAGCAAATTATATGTAGTATATTATGAGCCTATATATTACCCATGTGTTTGTATACCCTACTGTAATGTTTATGTCTTTAAGTCAGCCACCACAATGGTTTTATGCAGCCATGATTTTTTGATCAAGGGTTATATTACTAAAGGGTAAAAACAATAGTAATTGTACTCCATTATTATTGTCGAACTGAACAAAGAATAAGGCGGGGTTATATCAAGGGGGTGGTGACTGCATAGCTCGCTAATTGGTTCGAATACCTTTAATATTGGTGCCGTAAAACTTATGGGGTACTATAAGACTAGGCTATTCTATTAGAACATTCCGAAGGAAGTAATTTGTTTATAACTGGCGATTACCGCAACTTTGATTGGCTTTCGAGCTTTGTGAAATTTTGTTAGATTAATTAGGACGTTATAATGTGTTTTATTTCTGAGGCTATTTTTGCGTTCATAATAAATTTCAATTAAATAAAAATGTTTGAGTTTTAACAGCCATCAAATATTTTTACTTTATATTTTTTCATAAATTGACACATAGCCTCGAAATTTTCGTGCCACAAACTATCATATTTTACTACTCTACCTAGGCTTAACCCTTCAATGAAAATCTATACGTCACCGGGGCCGAGGCTAGCCACCAATTTATTAGCCGACAAGGCACTTTCCGGACGTTTCAAGGTCGCTTAATGGTATTCAAAGTAAATGTAGATATTCGAATGCTAAGCCTCTTAGAATTGCCACTGCTTTTTGCGTCTTCGTTTCATTGGTTGATATAGTAACTGTCATTTTAAAGCACTGCGATTGGCTGCTTTTTAAAATAAATTCGAATCACGTTTTACGTCAAATGAATTGACGCGGACGCCTCTTTCTTGTGAGTCATTGTTATTGTTTTGTTTAGCATAGAGCAGACCAGACGTCTGCTTCTAAACCAAAAACAAATGCATATTCTTTCCATACTAGACGAGCAATTTCATTTTCTGGATTTAATTTACATAGAAAACTACTACTTCACTCAAATATTACACAAAATTAAGAAACCTTCAGTAGAAACTAATCTAAAGAATGATGCAATTTCAAAGAAAGCAAGCATTTCCAAGCGAGCGATCACAAAAATGAAACTGGTTTTATCCAGTATGATTTACATAAAACTTGTTTAAATGTTAATCTTTGTGCTTGGGTGGATTATGACGTGCCCTCTGACATACACTGGTGTAGTATGTATGTACATGTGCGCACTTTAATCATTCATACCCTTTGTAGGGTTGCGTTTCGGAATAGTTGCTAGAGTAAAGCTATTTTGAAGTTTCCGTTTGTGATCATTTTTGCAAAGGAGTAAAATTTTTTTAGAACTGAAAATTCTCTCACAGACATAATGTGTTATCAGATTTTCATTTAGCTAAGGTCCGTTAGTAAAATATTCTAACCTCTCATATGTATGTCCATTAATCATGTCCGAAATAACCTTCTAATACACAAATAGAAAAACAAGCTCGATTATCCTTGCACTTTTTGTTGGTTCGTAATCTAATAAAACAATCTTCTACCAAACATTATCAAAACATTAATTGGCATGCTTATGCAATTCTCACCACATAATTACCCTTCACCGTATTCAGTACAAAATCGATTCCCATGCATCTAAATTAACCGAAAACCAAAACTGAGTCAAGAGTGCAGTTTTTGTTCGCCATCAATTTGAGCGTCTACAATTTATACGTCACCCGGATGCTTCTTATAATGGAATATTACAAAATACTAAATTACGGTGATCTTCGAACAAATTATGGTAGGGAACAACGCGTTTCGATGTAATTGGCCGCAGTCGACGCAGTTCGGGCAGTCGCTTCTGTTTCGGCGCAAGGGAGAGGTAACCGCGACTCCGCGAGCAACGGATGTGGACACATTAGAATTGGTAATGTTTGGCTGTTGTTATTACCGGGTGTCGCTATATTGGGATCTTTGGGGATGTTTTTTTCTTTGACGCCATATGATAGGTGCCGGTGTCAGTTACAGCCATAATAACGGTAGAAAAAATTTGGGGTTGAGCCATTTACGGTGTACAAACAAAAATGCTCTTGTTTTGAAAATTATAGATGTTTGCATTACTGTTTGCTCCTGATTGGATTGAGATGAAAAACCAAATAGAATATTGAAAACCAGCAGCATTTTCCATCGTCCTAGTTGGTATACAACCCCAGTTAATTAATTATTTATTTTTAGCCGATTGTGTCCCACTACATTGCAAAGGCCTCCCTTTCTTCCTTCCATTCCTCTCGGCTCTGGGCAAGTGTGGACCAATCTTGCCGATAGGCGCCAGGCTCGTCCCACCATCTTCGCCTGGGTGTTGTCGGTAATTGTGAGCTTATTGGTCGATGAAGGCACTCATAAAAGAAGACCTTCCAATTTTTCATAAGCGCTAATTGATTGGCATGTGCATTCTCAAACCTGGTATTTGACAGTTCAGCAGAGGTTCAAGCTTGAGATTTGCCAGCGAGCAATGGAGCGCAGCATGCTGGGAGTCCGATTAACGGACCGCGTTAGATACACAGTGCTGCGATCCAAACAAACATCGCCGACGTCTCACAAAAAGCAGCCAAACTAAAGTGGGACTGGGCCGGACACTCTGCCGCATATCGAACGTTTTAGTTTAAGTTATAATCTTACATTTACTTCTTAGGTCCAAACTCGCTTGTCGCCTTTACCTTTCACATCTTCCAAGGTTCCGTACATAATGATGATGATGGTTGCTAAATAAATAATGGACGATCGTCAACGTTGCACAGATGATTTGCCCTGATGGATGAATATTTGACGACGGCTCTATTACTCCGCATTAAATGACAGGAAAAAGTCATTTAATTTCATGTCCGACCAACATTATTGCTTGCCTTTGTGTATTTATTCTGGGTTTTGTTAATTTGAGAGGAATTCACATTTTAGAGTTACAATAGTTTAATTTCAGGAGCTCTGATTAATTGAACAGCTTTTACGTCTAAAGAAAAATATGGACAAAGTGTCATCATCATTATCATAATATCAGCCGAAAGACGTCCACTGTTGGACGTAGGCCTCCCCCAAAGTGTCGCCACAACAACCTGTCCTGTGCGTCTCGCATCCATCTACCCGCGACCCTCACCAGGTCATCGGTCCACCTTTTGGGAGGCCTTCCAACGCTGCGTCTTCCGGTACGTGGTCGCCACTCCAGAACTTTCAGCCCCATCGACCATGTGTTCTACGAGCAATGTGCCCTGCCCACTGCCACTTCAGTTTGGCAATCCTTCGGGCTTTGTCGGTAACCTTGGTTCTCTTGCAGATATAGTCATTCCTGATTCGGCCACGCAAGGAAATTCCGAGCATTGCCATCTCCATTGCTCTTTGGGTAACTTTAAGCCTTCTGATAGTGTGCTTCAAAGTGTGATACTGTTTTATTTACTAACACTTGCCAGCAGCTTTTCTCGCGATCAAGTTTTATATTCGCAAAGATGTAGCCTATTACCGTCTCCAGGCTCCCATCTATCTCTTCATCAAAATTCATCAAAATTGGTTCAATGATTTAGGCGTGAACGCGTAACAAACATACTCACTTTCGCAATTATTATTATGATATAAGTTCGTTTTAACTCGATTTCATTGGTCAGTAAACTAGAGCATCATCATTCATCGGGTTCTCACCATCATCTGCCTAGCCTTTTCCCAACAATATTGGGGTCGGCTACCAGTCCGACTGGATTCAGCTAAATACCAGTATTTTACGTGGAGCGGCTGCCTGCCTCCACAACCCATTAACTGGGTTATACGGTACCTATTTCTTGGCAAGACTGGTGTCAGATTTCCTGGTTTTTGACAATCCGTAACGACTGCCATATATCTAAAAATGACAGCCGGGACCTTGATATAGGAATCTCGATATGTTTAGATGGTCATCCATCCACAGACCGACCTTGGCAAGCGTTGCTTAACCTTTAAGATCAACCCGTGCGGCCATTTTATTTAGCTACGAGCTTCTCATTCATCGGGTTCTTTAAATCCTAATGAGTTGACGCTACTTTTGAACCCTATGTACTCATAAAAAGTGGCCACATACAAACACACATACCAGACTTATTTTACTCTTATTCAAGCTTGACCCGTTGACCTGAGGTAGCCAGCATTGATAGCTCCACTCGCATGCCCCGAGCGATTGGAATCATTTAATAGTTTACTCGGATGCAAATGTATGCGTTACTGGAAGTGCTAGAATATGAGTCGCTCTTTTTATTCTCGAATGTAAAAGAAGAAACACGTAGATACGTCTCTGAAAGAAAGACAACTACAATAACATATTCTGGAATGATTGAGTATAGCCACGATCATTGTCGTTGCAAAGTTCTTCATGGAATTGGTTAGGCAGGTCATGGCTTCGTATATGTTTTAAAAAATACTTACCATTAATATGGTTTTATATATTATTTTTTTTGTAAATTAGTAACTCATGAATGACTTTTCTTATTTGTGTTACATTTTGGATACCAACGCAATTAAATTTATCCAAACAAATCAATCAATTATTGTGGATTCTTTCGAATAATAAATTTGAACGTTTGGATGTACAAATACGCAGCGACGTATAAAACTGATTAATTGTGTAGACAAAAAAGAAACCTGCTTGAAGTGCCAAACCGAATGTTTTTTGTACCTGTCTCGACTTGGATATATTGGTAGCCGTCTCACGCAATGAAAAGATAAAGAGTGTCCATTTTTTATATTTATTTTATATCAAGTTAATCAACTACTTGAACTTTACGTCATAATTCATAAAACTTTAAACGCGTGTTATATGTTCCTTACTAAATTGCCTTGTCTAAAGACAAAGTTTATAAAAAAGTTATTTTACTACGGTTAATTATGTATTATTATGTATTGCGCAACGTTTCGGAATTTGGTAACTAAGTAAATTTAAAGTCTCGCAACTTGACATTTGACTACATAGAACACTTTCGTAAAATACATTATGAATCTATTGAACAGTACTAAACAGATATACCAGCCTTTCAGCACAGTCACTAGTCTTATTCTTCTAAATAATTATTCAATCCCAACGAACACAAATCAAATAAGCTTTATTTGCATTTAAACATTCAAGTGTCAGTTCTTGCCACTTTACATCCGAGCATTATTTACCTGCGACCGCAAACAATAAATCGAATTGGAAAGCAAGCATCTCGACCGTTGTAAATCAATCAAGTGATCATGAAATATGATCGTTCGTAATATTATCAATATCGGACTGTGTATCGATTTTTGTTGATTAATTTTCGGTTCGAGTTTTGTGCCTACTTATTGGCGACTGTTCGGGAATGGTGAGAGAATTTTGTTATGAGTATGGAATTCCTATGCAGCTCTATTCATTTCAAATATTAATTTGACAGTAGATTTAAGGTCCGCAGCCGCGTAGATAAGTTTTCATTGTTGGTTGACAAGGTAGGACTAGTAGCTTTAACCTTTTGAACGCCACTGTCACGTATAGGTGACAAGCATGCGTGTGCCCTGTACGCCAAACGTCACAAATACGTGACAAAAAGTACGGTAAATTTGTGGCTTGGCGTCGGGGGCACGCCGCGCCGATGCGTTTATGTTCTGGTGTTCAAAAGGTTAAAAAGCAGTCTGATACAGTTTATGGCATTTATTTTACTTCATAGACGGCGTCATCTACTGCATCAGGGCTGATACTCGTAAGTGCCTGGTTGGGAACGTTTTAGTCGTTTTTTGCGATCGGGTTTTTGACACAATTTTTTTTTTTTTATTTTCCACAATTTTGTGGGTTACATTTTTGGAATCTTCACCGTGAGACCTTTATTATGACAACCCACATGACTAGGTCACATACCCGTGACACTCGCGCCATCAAGACGAACAAAAGACGTATCATTTTTCAAAATAGATTGAGCCGTTGAGGATTTACAAGCGCACTTAGCAACGGACATATGTACATACAAATATACGGGTCAAACACATAACCCTTCTTTTGGACTTCGGTGCAGTTGATAAAGAAACACAATACATAAAAATCTTCAACATTATTTCTTCAAAATCATGCAAACGATTTGAAGAAGTACAGAGTTAAAGATTTTTTTCAAAAGAGATTTCGTTCATTTTAAACTTCGAATTTGCAAACCGTAACAACACGAACTATATTGTTAAGGTTTGCAAATTCGAAGTTCTCTCTACCACCACGAACACCCAGTGCGATAATTTTCCTGGTTTCGTATTTCCGGTAATTTGTCAGTAGAAAAAGTTACTTATCCACAATAATGACCACCTCAGCTTATCTACGCGCGCTATTTATAGTTCTGGCGGTGCTCGGTAGTGGTGAGCCAAGTTCTGATTTATTTACTTTGCCAAGTTAGAGGTCTCGGCTTCGGACTGTTGCTTTTGTTATTAAACTAGTTTGCTAATGATTTTTAGGGTTACCAGAGTTTAGTTATACGTTTGTTGTGTTAATGAGAAAGTTTGATTATAATACGGTCAAAGCGTTTTATTAAAGTAATTTAACGATATTTTAGGGGCTTCTGTTACGTTTAAATGTGACTTATTATTACGTTGATGAAGTGGCCGATGGCAGGCATTAAATTAGCAGTAAATATTTTCCTAATTTTCTTATAATAAATATTAAGAGCGTTTACTCCTCACGGTGTTTCATACAAACTTTCAAGACCTTATTCTTGTAAATAAATGAACTGATTTGAAATGATAATGAAATTTGGTATGCATGTGCGAGATATAGATATTTAGGTCTCAATGGTTACCTAAGAACATTTTCGAAAAAGAGTCCGTTCACTTTTCACTTTCTACAGAATAATTTATTCTCCCTCTAACCTATTTTTCAAAAATGTTCTCAACTAAGTTTCTATAAAAGCAGTTCGTTCATTTCCAAAAAGGACTTGAAAGTTTGTATGAAACACCGTGAGGAGTAAACGCTCTTAATACTGCAATCTATATTTGACCAAAATATTGTAGAAGCTGTCTTGGCTGGCTTAGGAATTTTAATCATATTCAACATACAGGAACTGATTTGATGAGATACTTTTATGACATAACGACACAAAACATTTCAGCAACACCATGTGGGATTGTCCCACATTCTTATAGCATCGTAATATGTAACCCATTTATAATTACAGTACTTATGAGTCAAACTTGATAATAATAACAATGTAAAGTTTTTCACTTACACGTAATTAAATGACTAAGTTAAACAAAGTGGTAACTCGTTTTCCTTTTACTTAAACCTCACGCTTAACTAACCACCAGCCCACGGACAGGGAGCGTAAAAACTCACAAACCTGCCAAAACTTCACATACTGTAATTAACTAACTCGAAGTTTTTCCAACAAAGGGGTTCCGCCCGCAAAAACTATATCCCGTTACCATGACGACGCAAAAATAAAAATGGCTGACCACAAGCATTATTAACAAGAAATGTCCGTCATACAGTAATTGAACCGTAATAAATGGTAATATATCGGTTTTATTCTTTTACAATTTCATTATTATAATTGGGTCGCAGACTTGGCTGGTTGAAAACGTGGTAATTGCTTGTGTGGGTATTGTATGAGATATTTAATTGCAGCTATAAAGTACCTATACGAGGACCACTCATTAAACTTTTTGTTGAAACTTTCAATTATCCATCTTATTAAGTTCTCGGTGAACATTAAAGAAATAAATAATGTTTTAATTTATATATCAATGCAAATAATGAATTTACAAACAACATTTTACAAGAAACTTTCAATTATCCATCTTATTATGTTCTCGGTAAACATTTAAGAAATAAATAATGTTTTACTTTATACATCAATCCAAATAATGAATTTACAAAAAACATTTTATGAGAAAATTCTGCAAATAATGTATTCACATTATTTTATCAAACATGTCAGAATTTTATTACATATTATGATACCTAATTATACATTGAATAACAAATTACTTGTTTATGAGGCAGACTCTTTATGGACTAAATAATTACCTGACTCGATTATTCATTAGAAAAATCTATTCTACTAACGCAATTTGCCAGTTGAATTCAAGATTATTTCACGCCTTACTAAGTGGGTGTTTAAATCAATTGGACGGTAAGAACTCGAGAACGTACTTGGATTATTGATAACGACGGCCAAGCACGAAAGCTTTGACTATTCGATTTATTTTTCCAATAAGGTGCACTGAACGATGTCGCCGCAGAACGAAACACCGCCCCTACAACTCAGACAATACGATGAGATAGTCTGGGCGCATTACTAAGATTGCTTTGCAACTAAGACAATCCTTATTACAAAGCCTCAAAGTTCAAAATAAAGGATTGGTTGTTATTTAATGTTTGCGAAGTATACGTGCTTCGCAAATCAAGTGTGTTGAAGAGGATGGGAGAACCACGTCTATGAAAAATCGTGACGAGGGTGACACAATAAGCGAGGAAAGGTGAGGGGGGAAGCAAGGTGCTTTAATCGGAAATACGTACCCTTCGAAACTGCAAGGCTAAGGGCGCGGGCCGGAGACACGAATCAGGAATGTATCGAGACATCGTCGGCCTCTTTCCATCGACCTCTTTCATAAATATAAGGGAGAAGATTTTTTTTATACATTCTCAACACAAATGATGATTGGGTAAACTAACCTTAAAACACAAAGTGAATAAGAAACAAAATCGCAGCACGCAAGCCTAAGGAAAACCATGATTTCGTGATGAAACAAAGTTTCAGCCAGCCCTATCGACTCCGTTACTCACAATGCAGCCAAGAGTGAATTTTCCCCAACGGGAAACTACAACACTATCCCTCATATACCTCTCATGTGTTAATGGCAAAATCAAATTTACGTTTACTGTTAGCAAGTTAATATAGCTAGAGTGGAAAGTTTGTTAGACCGGGTAGAGAAGCGAAAAGCAATGGACCAATTACAGGCTTCGACGGTGGGCAATTGCGAAACCAATAAAGGCTAGGGATGCGCCGCTGTTGTCTCTTTATTCATACGATTAGGACACAGTGAAGCTTTGTTGCCCTTTGTTTTAGACAGCCATGCTAGCTCGGAGCTATTTTCGTGACAGTTTTGATGAATACATTACAGAGCGTCATCAATTTCGTCGTACTTTCTGTTTCAATTCGATTTAATCATTGGCGTACGATCATTTATTTGATTTTCTAATACTAAAATGTTCTTTGTTGATCAATCATGATTTTCGCTAAACCGTTTTAGTTTTATCGTCTGCGCAACAATCTGTTGCCATTTTCTAAATGTTATACCTATTTATTATATTTGCACGTATATTATATTTATTTTTTGTTTATTTACTTCGTTTTAATTACTTTTTATGCTGCCCCGATCAACGTAATTCTGTCAACGCCGGTTGTCAATGAAAACCAGCGCTGTGGCTGTCTCGCATACGAGTCCCAGCATTACGCTGAGCGATGGCCGTTTTGCGCGAATGTGACGCATATCTTCCCAACTTGCATAACTTTTGTAATTTTGTTTATTCTATTTTTTGGTAAGCGTTATGCTTGTCGCGAACCCGCAAATAAACTCTTTTTTTTTTCTTACATTTCTTTTATTTTTTTAAAATGCACTCTTTACTTAAAAAACTTCGAATTTGTAACTATCAAGGAACATAGACTCCGATAGGGAAAACCACTCCTCGGAAAAACAGCTCAGATATTTTAGAATAGCTAAGTCGTAGCTTAAAGAGCACAAAACACAAACCCATTAGAACTTATGACCTGCGATGAGTTCAATTAAAACTTCTAAGTAATGTCTCTGTGCTAGACGGTCGAGTCGATTTAAAAATTCATGATCGTTAACGTTGATTATTCAATCGTTTCAAAAGCAACAAGCTAGACAAAACTTCAAGGTTTATTAGCATTGTAGCTACCGATTTTCACTTCAGTTGCTTCAAAACTAACCCTTTTGTAGCGCACGGGTACATAATTGACTGGCACGCCCCATAATTCTCCATTCAAACCCTGGCAAAAAAAAAGAAAAACGGTTGGCAGACCTCTTAGTCTTACAGTCAAGTAAAAATAGTTGTTCTGAATACTAGAATGGATTCGATTTGTCTTATAATTAAATGTCACGCAGTACTGAATAAGGGTTCAGATTTTTCATGGAAACGAGCAAGGTGAAGGCTATCCAACTTCTTCAGTTTGCGGTAAGGAAAATGGGTTTGGAGTAATGAAGTTATTTTTAGTCTTGACACCGAGTTCAAGGAAAATGGGAACATAAATTACGTTGTTAGTCGAAATTACATAGGATGTTATTCTTGTGTTACGAAATTACATGTATTTCTTTTCTAATGCCTAAATTACAGAAACAGGTAATTATGGAGACACCGTTTTCTTTTTTATGTTTTGAAACAGTTATATATAACAACATTTGGAACGTAAATATAAATAATGAAAAAAAAAAAGCTGTCCAAAAATTTAGGGTTCCTTCCAAGCGTTCCGGTGGATGTTTATTCAAAATTTAACTCTACATCAAGGAACAAAGGTTTCTAAATGGAATAACACTTGTTTATGCATGCTCGCACTACCGTTTGCCCCCAGAGTGAAGACTAATGAATTAGCCCGTCAATAATATCAAAGCAAATGCCAGATGTCAATTTCGAGTGACAACCGTTTCAAGGGTTGATATCCTATTTTGCAGCTTTACACTTTAAAACACAGAAGTTAAGGTTGTAATTTCATTGTATTTTATTTATTATCCCCTTTAAACTATGTGTAGAGATTTTATTTGATTGATTACGTTTATAATGTGACAATTGCGTGTTGAAATATATTAGATTATGGACGAAAATAAAAATAAATACTTTTTTCAAAAGACATTGATTCACTTTAATTAATTGTTTCAAACTATGTATAAGTTAACAAAGCTTGTAACATATTTTCATTTTATTCATATAGATTATTCGAGACATTTTTGACAGTATTTATCCTTGTTATTTACCACACCCTGTAAATCAATGATTTTCTTAGGCTCTTTATGCATGGCGCTTTCAACCAAAATTAAGAGACAATCGCGAAGCATAAACCCATGCACCACCTAAATTGTCCCACTACCTACTTATACCGGGTAATAGAAAGAAAAATTGCAAAATATAGGGGAGAGTTCTTTATATTTTTTGGTTTCTCTAATCAGTGAGTACCTACATGACGACGAGGGTGTCACAAAACCGGACTTGAAACATGTTCCTAACGAAAGAGAATCCTAAATTAAATTTACTTTGGTATTGTTCGTCAAATTGTTGAGCTCCTTAAAGTTCTAAGTTTGAGCTACACGAAAACTGACAAATGCTTGCACTGTCTCGACAGGTCCACTCAAATCTGTGTGGCACTTTCTTCAAAGGGCCACCTCAGACATTAACCTCCATGGCTATCATATGATTTGACCAGTACAGATTGTATGGACTTTAAAAGAGACTTTGACCTCCGAGTTTGTTTCGGTGTTTGTTCTCAGGGTAATCAGCTAGGAAACACCGGCCTCATCTAGCTTAAAATTACCAAAAAAGATTCGACTTGCAAAATATATATAATTTATCTAAATCTACACTAATATCTACGCTAATATTATAAAGAGGAAAAAATTGGATTTTTGGGTGTGTAATGAATAAACTCAAAAACTACTGGACCGATTTGAGAAATTCTTTCAGCAATGGATAGCTACATTATCAGCGAGTAACATAGGCTATATTTAATCCCCGTCCTCCCACGGGAACGGGAACTACACGGGTGAAACCTCGTGACGTCCGCTAGTCATTTATATGAGGAAAGTGTCAGGATATTTAAGGCAAGCTAAAGTCATCCAACTGGATTATTCTAGAGAAAATACTTAGAGTAAACTTTAACATAAAAACTTCGCAACTGACCAACCAAGTCAATTTCTCGGTCGAAGTGGCGTGGCGTGTGTCGTTGGCCACATGTTGCTTGGCCACAACATTAGCATGTCAAAGCTTAGACTAAGTCTCAATTACAGTCTAGGTACTGTAGTTAGCTTAGTTACTCTATTATGTAGTGTTGCTGGTTAAAGCTTGTTAGTTTTGGAGTAAACCACTTGCATAGTTAGTGGTAATTTTTAGTCGAGGTAATATTTTTTAGTTGCAGTTATTAACATTTTAAAGAGAAATATTTCTGTACTAGCTTTGCCCGAGGCTTCGCTAGCGTTAATATAAACAAATCCTATTACCGTGTCCACGATCCCATCTATCTGCTAGAGTTGCGGAATTGTTCGTAAGAGTTACCCCCGGCCCTGAAACGTAAAGGGCATTTGAAGGAGCACGGGTGGGTTTTGGTCAGTAAGTCTTACATTCCCTCCAGCTTTGCCCGGAGCGGGAGGAGGTATTTGATGATTTCCCATCCACAAAAAGAGTCCCATCTACGTCTGTGTCAAAACTCATCAAAATAACTTCAGCAATTAGATGTGAAAGCGTAGCAATTAATATTTTTCCGCATTAGTTTTAATGATAGTTAGGATTTAACACTTTAAATAACTAAAACACTGTTCATGCTATAATTGAAGTTATTAAAGTAATGAGCTTGTGAGAATGCATAATAATTAATAACAGTTCAATATAGTGGAAATGCGATGAGCAACTTGATTTCCCATAACATCATACAACGGAACTGCTATTACAGTATTATGGCCTTGATTACGCGACGCAGAATACGAGATTGTTGCTGTTTTAGATGACAGTAAAACTATTTCAATGTCTGAATGAAGACAAGGAAATAGTTTATAATTATAATATAATAATAATAGTAAGAACGAAAAGAAGTTAGAATAAAAGATTTTGTCAAAAGAAAAGGTGTTCGTATAAAATACAAATATGCAACAAAACATTCTAATTAATGGACAATAATTAAGTAAATATGCAAAGACAGTATTTATACCTAAGCAAAAACACAAATAGTCGGTAAAAGCACATCGTGTCTATGACAAAAAGTCTAGAAAGCAGGCCAAACAATTTCCAAAACCATTTCAAACTAATATCAAACCCTTCACAACTTTTCGTCCCTTCTGTCCTTATTATAATCATACACGAACTGCTTAACGCTGTTAAAGTTGGTCTCATAAATCAGCATACACGTACTAACATGCATGCAGTCGGATTCAGAGGCACCTCGGCATGGCCTCGGCAGGCCTCGGCTTTGGCACGAAGCCACGCACCCTGTAGGTCGATTCACACATCGCCGACCGAACCCTGCCACTGACGGGAATAAGTTACTATTCACATTTTCCGCGAGGTTAAACGCCTAGAGGCAGGTAGGCAAAACGGTTTCTCGTGTACGACATCCAAATTACTGCTACTTGAGGCTGTCTGTATGATTTGTATGCTAATATCGGAATGGCGTGATTGTTGTTACGGGTGGAAAAAAGCAAATAATATAATCTTTTTGCTTACTTTTAACATAATTGCATTGTCTTGGCTTACTTCAGCGCTATATGAGCTGAAATAAGCCAACACAGTATGAATCATTTTAACTAAAATATTAATATTTCAGTTCTGAATGAAATGTAAATCGTCCTTTACTCGTGTGGATTTAAAGTATGCCGCAAATGCAGGTAAACCAAAGCAATGGTAGTTAAGATTGTAATGGTAAATTATGTTTGCAAAATAAACGAGCTTGTTTATTTTATTCAACTTTATTATGGATGTGGTTTCAGATTTATGTCAGTGGAGTCAAACGGATAAAATCTAATTGATCTGCAGGCAATTAATGATTAAAACATTGATAAAACTGACAAGCACATACGATTGCACTTGCCTTCAGTTTATTTCAAGAGACGTCAAAATAAATAATACAAAACGTGTGCAGCAAAGGCTTACACAGACGATACGTCTGGTGTCGTCGGGTGTTGCCACGTATCAATTCAATTTATTCTGACTGCGAGTTTTGCATGCAAAAACGGCGTAACAAAAACTTACACGACAGTTGAAGCGAAGCCCTACCCGGCTACGGTGAAGTCGACTTGGCGAAAGTAATTAATCGCAAGCTCGCGAGCTGTCGCCGCGTCACAACGCATCAATTGCTGGAAACTCACTCTGTCGGAAAATTGGAGCCACGTCGCCGACTCGAGTGAGAAACACAATTGTCCTACCCCATCGTGTCCGAATCAAAAAAAGATCAAAGCAAGTCTTCGACACTACGGAATACGTCCTCGTATTAGCGTTTATTGATTCAGTAGCACCACACCACAACCCATGATTCACGGCAATAGAATTACTTACTTAACTCAAATAATTTATTTGACCATTGTTGGTCGTAAGTAATAAGAATTAAATAGGAATATATCTCTGTCGTTTTGTTATTCATATTACATTACCGTATCTTCCTTTTCCAGACGTTTTAAGCGTTGATTATTCAGCGCTATCGCAGCGTACCATCTGGTGCGCCGATGCGCGCGAATAGCAGTTGTGCAGTTCTAAGAATAAGGCATTTTTTCGGGTGCAACTGTGGGTGGAAGAAGGTTATAGTGAGGAGACATTATTTTGTCACAATGGTGGGTGCCGCCCACGCTACGGGCAGCAGCAGCGCAGTCTTCGGTGATGCACTGCTTTAGGGAACGAATAAATTACCCGGACCGTTCACAAGACTTACACCGCATACAGTTTCACAGTATCTTTAGAATACCCCGTAGAATAATATTCTTACGAGCGGACAAATGTCTTGGAGCTACTGTGAATATAAAAGACTTTTAAATGAAATAAAAGCCGTATCTTCTACGCGGACGTATCTGAAGTAACTTTAGACCAACGAGTGCTGTTAGAGGTGTGGAAAAAACGTGTTAATAACACCTTCCGCTTGAAACAATAGTAGGAATTCGGATTAGACACGTACGAGCTAGGAGCAGTGCGCACCGTGAGAAGCTTTGTAACCACAATGCAATGTCTACACAAACCGCAAAGTAGGTAATCTAATACACGAAGCTCAGCGACACTGGCTTTCATGGCCGCAAATCTCGTATTACACGACCGAGCTGTTTAATAATTTCCAATTTTAAAATTGCGCGATTATCGACCAAATTCCGAAGTAGTAAGTCATGTTATGAAGTTTTGCGCGTGCAGAGCTGTTGTGGGCAAGCGGGCGATTCATAGATTGCTTTTTTGTCGGAACTCGGGCGAATAAAAAAGTAGCAACAATCCGCTCCAGTCCGCAACGTAGGTGGCTATCGTGTGTCGTGTACTTTTTTGCGTGAAACATTCACAAGAATCGGTATTGGCAAATTGAAAAATGATTCTTTTATGTCCGCTATACGGAGAGTCAAAAATTCTACTACGGTTTATGGCTTTGATACAGTTTCTGAACTTTTGTGTTGATGATGAAAATGGACTTTTTCGGAATCAAGTGAGGCGGAATTCGTTTATCTAGAGAGACTATAGGGTTCCGTGGATGCCAGGCTTTTGTGGTTTATAACTGGTCACTTTTCGTGGAATTCATCGACTTTCCGATTTTAGTGGCCCTTAAATATAAAACATTATATAATAGTTAAAACATCTAACATAAATATTTACCGTAACAATACAAAATGCAAATACAAAACAAAATGTATTTCATGACAATAGGATTGACGCCCGCACAATACTCAAAGCTTAGCTTTGAAATTACAAAAATCTTATTTCACCATCAGTCGAACATAAGTAGCGGGGACGAACAATTTCTGTCTCGCGGTTAAATCTCGAGAGACGTACAAAACGTTTATTCTCCGTGTCTACTCAACAGAGTACGGAGTACTTCATATTATTTTATTTAGCAGTTAATCTGTGTTCACAGAGGCATATGTGAGTGGAATCTTTGCAGCGTAAAACGTCGTTGTTTTGTTTTGCAATTTTTTGAAGCAATCATCTGCAGTGACAATTCGTTGGAGATAACGTATTAATTAGCTTAATTTTATGTCTTCACTAATCTGGCTAGTTATGTTACTAATAATGTCATTTAACTTTGTAATCAAAATCACATAAAATCATATCGCATGTATACGGCAATGTCCATATGAAAGTTCCAAGAGAATTTTTGTATATATTTTTATTTTTCCAATAAAAGTTTGCCGTTGTCTATATTTTATGAACACATTAAATATAATCGCTACTTCGTTTAACTTCACATTCCTAGGTATTTTGTAGCAATAAAATTTTAGTGATGCAGTCAATCGGCTTTATCTAAAGAATCACATTAAAACTGCCCATATAGTCCATCTTAGGCACACGTACCAAGCACATATGACAAATTTAATAGCTTTTATATTCTAATAACTATAGTGAGCGGCGTTGTTAACGTTTTTAGCAATAATATATTCTGAATATGCAAAAACAATTACACGAGTAATAAAATGGAGCTTTATATCATAGATATTTACATAATTAAGGTCTGCGTAGAAGTGGCTTTGGATGTTCGTTATATTAACGGCTCCATGTTTTACGCATGAATATTCGATTGGCCATTCAGCAGCGGGTTGATTTATCGCATAAGGCTAGTCTAGTTTTTATATTGCTTGTTACACTATAGTTTGCGATTATAAACATATTTTTATTTCCAGCAATAATCGTGAAACGCGGTGATAAAGAGATAAATTTTAAAATGGAGATGCGACGACAATAGATATAAATGTCACTGCTAAAGCTTTTAAATGACTTCACTAGTGGACATACAAATTTTCATATCAAAGAAACAACAGCTCTCATAGGTGAAAAATAAAGAATAATTTCTATCAACGAATAAGAATTAGCATCCCAAACTAACAAAAAGCAACCGTCGCCAATCTCTTTGCCACAAATCGAAAAGCTTATTAACCACCAGCGCTAATTTCAAGTAAATAAACCCTTTCGGAATAACAAAGCCGAGAATTAGCCGAAATTATTTAACCCGTGAATTGGCTTTCGACGACTGTAAACTTCAAATCAAGGAGCCAATTCACAAGAAGGCGCTTTAATATGCACTCCACAATAGTGAGGGGTTCGAGTTTTGAAGAGGTAAGTCCTTTATCTTCCCACAGGCGCGCTTCCATCGCGAGGGACGGGTACGATTAGAAGTCTAAATCTTTAAAGGAGTTCAAGATAGCCACTGGCGAAGTTTTTTCGACTATTCGCGGTACTAAGGGTAAAGGACTCAAGGTATTTTCAGCTAACCTCGACATTTTTGTCCGGGTTTCGTCAATATGAGCCTGCTAACATTTTGAAGTACGCCACACAAGTTGCCTCTTTTTTGCACGCTGTAAACTGCGCTGAGATAGCAAACATATGATAAGCAGTGACAGATTGCAAACGCTTTTATCTACGACGCTTCTTCGAAGCAATTTGTTTTCTGTCTTTGCCTTTCCTTGTAAAATTTACTATTGTTCTCTATCTTTACAACAACGAATAATTCTTGCTCACTTGGTATCACAATTTTCCTATACGTTTAATTTCACCGCAACGGCTTATACTTGACATTCTTAGCCCAAAGTTTTCACATTATGAACCAACAAAACTATTCTTAACACAATTCTCAAAATAACATTACGCATAAGGGTTTATATCGTGTAGATGTTATACCAAGTTTGAATAAAATACGTTACCCAAGGGTGTGTTCAAAATAAATTTCCGTGAGCCGGACAAAACAATGCGGAGATCAAAGGATGTTTTGGCAAGTTTATAAGGGGGTGATCTCAGTATGCGGTAACAAGATGCTAATGTAATCGTTCTTTTAAATTACGCGGGGTTCCGTTATCGTCTTCAATTGTTAGAGTAATGTTATTAGTATTTATCAGCTCGTAAAATTGGGATCGTTTATTTTCTGACACGTTTCCTGCATAGGAATGAAGAGTTTTTGGTTTTATTGGTTAGTTTTAGAGGCTGGCGTGTTAGTTGTGAAGCCACAAATATTGGCATTCGAGTGTATGTTGGTCTTGTTGTGTTGAGAAAATTACTCAGCATATATGCTTTTGTGTGACTTTGCAACATAGCTTTGCACTTGTTGTTGGTCCCTTTTAGCCGTTATCATTGTTCATTTGTTCAGTTTGATTAATTTTGCCATCAAATCATGCGGTTAAATCAGCAAGGTATTTAGTTTGTATTACAGTATTCAAACTTGCTCCGGTGGCATATACAGAGCAGGTTTTAGTTTAGTTTTAACTTATTAGTCCATTTTATTCAGGATCATTTCCTCCAACAAGTTCTACAACTACCGCTGTCCAATTACAATTTGCTTAAGCTAAGCTAAGTCCACTTATTAGTCCACTAAACAAATCGTAAATCAACAGCTTGAATAGTATTTAGTCCACCAGTAGACGGCACGTCATGTACTACTGAACAATGTTGACGTATTTCAACTATTACTTGACGGAAATCGACCAGGTTTCGTTTAGTACCTCTACTAACCAGATGCCAGACTGCATTGCAATTATTGTTGGTAACGTTATAAATTCTTCGAAATGCTACTTAGTTACTTAGAATTATTAATTGGCCAGCCTGTTTTGTTGGAACATTAGTAATTAGAATAATTTAATAGTAGGTACTTATAAGTTATTGCAGTAGAAACATGAATGCATTGTTCCACTGCACTTCATACTGTGGGTGGATTTAATACCAAATCTGTATAATTAATGAAAATATTGAAAGGATAATATATGCTCGGTGGTGCTCATCTTTTAATATTCTGGTATTATAGAAATATGTGGGACTAATATTTAAATATACATATATTAATATATTTTATACTGACACGCGTTGTTAAAATGCAAAGAGTACGCTAGAGTTATTCATAAAACATCGTAAAGATATGAAAAGTGGAGCTGAGGTACTGAATAATAACATTAGCCAGGTACTACTTTATTACGTAAAATACCTTAAAAGATTAAATATATTTTAACAAACAATATTTTCTTCTTTCAGCTTCTGCAAGCGTCTTCGTCCGTGTGAAGGTTAGAAATTATTCTAAGGGTAAGTATTTCGGAGCAAAATAGTATTTTATATCCTTCTCCAAGGTCCAATCTATGATTGCATCAAAATTCATCCAAATGTACCAAGCAGTTTATAATTTGAATTGTAACGAATTGTGGAGTAGGTAACTCCTCTTTGAGCAAAGCTAAGTTGAGTTGTTTCAGTAAATCATGAACAGAAAAATCTCCACAGCGATGATTTAATTATTCGAAAGAGCACAAAGGTAAAATTAGTTGAGAAAATTATCTAATAAATAAATTGCCGAAGACTTGAGACATTAATTAGAGTTTTTTAATGCGTGCCTAAAAAAATAAATGTATTTATGATATTTTATTAAGAACTCAAGAAAAGTTTCCAACGCGTACGAGTATATTGTGAGGACAAATTTGTACATTTTTATCACTTACTACTTCAATGTTGCCAACTGTCTCTCTAAAACGAATGCGAGAAGATTCGCAGCTGATACAAGCTCTCCAATCGCCCCTATTTTATCTCAAGTACTATCCTCAACTCCCTAGTGTCAGCAATGCCTCAATAACCCACTTGATTAAACGTATTAAATCAAAACATATTCCAATAATTCAACAATCAAAGCGTCAAACCATTCTCGTAAACAAAAACATAAAGAACTCAATTACAATAAGCCGTATTGGTCCCGTTCAAGCGCAATATTGAAATGTTCCAATTTGCATAGTGATTATAAACATGAGATTGGGGATTTACACCATACGAGGGACAGAGACAGATGATAATAAAATGAAAGAAACAAAAAGGATAGCAATAATAGCCAACTGATGACTGACAACGTGAAAGCGACCAATTTGTAAAGAGCTGTACATCCTATTTTTTAAATGGACATACTTGTGGTTAAAGAGGTCTTCAAACTTTTGCTGCCTCATGATTTAGTGATAGGAATGATCACACAAATAATTGTGTTAGTACGTTTTAATTAACGATGGACATTCGTTTTAATTGGCATAATAACGTATGATTTATTCAAACGCATAGTTAAAATTATGGTTAGATTTGTTTACATAAATTTTGCCATTATATAACTCCTTTGCGAATTATAATAAACGAATTCCGAAAAATAATGATGAATTTTGTGTAAATATGTATTCGAATAGATTTTACACAATATTAATGGTCATTGTTCAAAGTTACTTCTACTAAACGTAAATGCTCTGCATTATGGTTAATAATTGTTTCAATTGGCTTAACATTAATTGCAATTATCTGGTTATTGTAACCGACCAAACAGTTTCCTATTCAATGGATCACATCAATATTTTCCAGAACCATCACAATTCAAATACAGACCGAAGAAAAGAGGAGCATACCAAAAAAGAATAACACAAATAAAATATTGACATTACATTCTTGTACAAGAACACACACGGAAACCTTGCAAGCACCCTAAAACTTGTAAATACTGCAGACGTGACGGGCAACGCTGCTCAAAGGCTGGCTCGAACATTCCGGCGGACGATCGATCCGGATTAGGCTTGCCCGACCGACGAGCGGACTAAATAAACAATGTGACGAGGCTGCTTCACCCTTTTAACGAATCCCTCTGCAGTCGCGTAAAGCTAGTAAGTATTATTCGTTACTTTACACTGTGTGATTGACTGGACCTGATTTGGGTGCCCGAAAATTCTGTCAGATAGGTTTCGATGCGTTTTTTGCCCGAAAATTCTGTCAGATAGGTTTCGATGCGTTTTTTTTTATCTCATTAGCTCAATCCTGTAGTGTGGTAAACTTACAACTTCTCTTTGAGTGTCCATTTTCGAATGGTGACTTACCTGTAACAAATTAATTAATTTCATTAGTAGGTTAGCAAATATGTAGTCATCAAACAGGGCAAGAAGTAGTAAAAACTCCCATTTGTATCACACAGTGAAATAAACAAATCGGAAAAAATATAATTAAAATGTAGGTTCAGCTCGAAAACAAAACTGATGTAAGATTCAAACAGTTTGCAAGTACGCGACAAGTTCTCCGAACCGTAGAACTATTCAAATGTGTGAGATATCCTAATGGCAGTATTAACTTCATCTTTGCAACCGATCGCGGAATAAGGTCTGCCGTGCATTATTGTACCAAGAAGAACTCGGAACTAAATACGCATGATATGCTGGATGTGGAGTTGTGGAATATATTGAAACTAGTTTTGTCTATTCTTGCTTCTTGTTCTATTTATTTTCTTTCTTGTTTTCTTCTGACAGATCTCATAGTGTGATTATTGAGGGATGCGGTACAGAGAGTAAAGTCCCGCACACCTTCACTGAAAATGGGAGGATCCTCCTGCCCGACGGTTGTTGTGTCTGGTGGGCAACAGCCCGATAGTTGATATTTCTGACTGTTGTATATGTTGAAATCACACGGAAAACTTTGCTTGCGCGATGCAGGACTTCGTTGTTAGTTCGTCAAAGATGACACTGCGGTTCTTTTTGTTGCCGTTCAAATTTTGTTTCTTAGTTTTTCACGTGGTGGCATTGATGCTGCCACGTGAATGTTGCCAAGTGATGTAAAGATAGTTTACATTTCCTTTTTCAAAAGCAGTTTCATCAACACGTTTTAGTGCTTCAAAATGTTTTTGCAAACTATTCCCACGGACTGATATGTCCTCGTAACGACACTTTAAGTCACCATAAAATATTGTCCGAAATTTCAGCTACAAAATGTAGGATGCAATTAAGTCGTGTCATAGAAAAGGGTGGCATAACCACTATCAACCGGGCCGGGGTTAATTTACCTTTAAATTATGGAGGCATCTACTACACGTTGCCCGTAAATAAACAGCCAAGCTGGCCATTGAATAACAGAACTGCCTCAGGATGTAATTCAGTGATACAAGTACCGAAGGGTACAAATTTAATCTTATTTACGACTTCATTTTGTTGTTCTTCTAGTAAACGAGTTGTATTGTTTTAAATTGCGTTTGCATGGGTACGTTTATCGGGGCCCGGTAGGGCCAGAGCCTGCCAGGGTTGCGGAATTTGTTCGAAAGAGTCACCGCGGCCCTGGAACGCAAAGAGCTTTAGAAGGAGCACGGATGGGTTTTAGTCAGTAAGAGTCTGACACGCCCTTCCGCTCCACTCAGAGCGGAAGAAGTCATTTGATGATTTCCCACCCTTAAAAAAAAAATGGGTATGTTAATGACGTCTGGACTGGATAGATGATAGAATAAGCCGTCAGGTGTAATGGACTGGTTTCTTATTAAATTCTTATGATAATAATAAATAGCTTAATGCTATTAATCAACACTAGCATGCCATCTCCGACTATGATACAAAAACGTAAAAAAACTGGTCATTAAATAAATTAAGTCGCTTCCATTCAACATATCCAGTTGTTCGCTTTTTATACAATTTCTTGTAATGGACATAGCATTTTGCAATTCAAAGGCCCTGGGCGACTTCGAATAGGCTTCGCTACCGTTCATCGAAATACGGATGAGAGGTCGCCTTGTTTAATGTATAGTTTTTGTCCGAATATCTCCGCCGTATCAAAGGAATATTTAGCAGTCAAATATGGGACACAGAAAGTGAATAATTTAAAGTACATTTTTTATGACAATAGAAAATACAGATGTAAAAAGGACAGCACTGTTTTATGTCTTTGTTTTATTATAAATGTGTAAAGGGGTTACACATGTGCGTTGTTTTGATGATGTGTACGTCCGTAAAGTCTGTATTATACTTTTTTCTAGCGGGTATAAAAATAATTTCAGCTTCAAAAACTGTACGCCACACATAAAGCAAATTATAACTAATATGAAAAATGCTTGTTCTTCCAAAAGAGTTAAGAAAGAAGCTTTAATATTTAAAAGAAACAAAAACTCTGAACACCTGAAGCCATAAAGCCTGACATAATGATGTTACAATACCGCCAACATTTTAGCACAGGTTTAAAACACAACAAATGGTCCAAAACTTTGTTGACGCCCATCGCCAAAGTTGGACCATTACAAGAAAATATGCGTTCATCTATTAGAAAATATACCACGAGCCGTGAGACCTTCAGCGGCATGTTTATATTCGTATCGCGTGAGTATGATGCTCCCAAGCCTTAACATAACAATAAGACTACAAACAAAAGCAAACCGTAATGAAATGTAAACAGATGTCAGTTTTCAACGATGATCACTTGACAGAGCCGCGAAGTTCCGGTACCCGTTATACCTGTCATAGATTTGAAATACTGGTATTGCTTTTTCATACTTTTTTGTGTATACAGTATTTAAATGGGTAATCAAGTGAGCATTAGTTAGCTAACTCACGTAATCGATACATTTCATATGGGCGTGGAAAGGTAACTGTACAAGCACCTCATTAGAGAGATAAGTAAACGGAAACTCAAAAGCTTACATGGGACTGGCTATAATTATTAAACTTTTAATGAACAAGAGGGCCGCCCATAGAGTTACCAAGTTGGTCTGAAATAAAAATATAAATGCCTGGACCTCTGAATATACGTAAGCTACAGTCACTCCGCTAAAGCTCTAACCTATTCCATAAAAATCAATCTATCACCAGGAATCAACAAAAAAACAAATCAATTTTTAAATGAAAACTTTATGGAACTATCAATCAAACGTTACCGAGGTTTTGTCGGATGTTAGAATACACAAGCCGATTTAACTATCGTGGAATTATAGGTTGCGGTCAGCTGAAAAAAAAATGAAAAATGTGGAATACGTGGTAGAGTTGCGATCATATTTTTTCTATTGTATACTGCTTGGCCTGCTTGCTTTCTATATTCAAATCATTTTTTGTAAAATGTTTTGCGATACTATGGTGTGCCGGTTTTATTTATTTTCTACGACACAATAAAATACTATCGAGCTATTTATTGTAGGTATAATAATCTACACTAATAATAAAGCTGGAGAGTTTGTTTGTTTGAACGCGCTAATCTCTGGAACTACCAGTAGGATTTGGAAAATTATTTCTGTATATAATAGCCACATTCATGAGGTTATACGGGAACGGGAAAAAACGGGATGTGCCGTTACGAAGTCGCGGGCAAAATCTAGTTATATCATAAAACAGTTAATTGATTATTTGTCATAATAATTCATTTCTCGTATGAATGGTTAATGCATATTTTATTTTCATATTTTAATATTAGAAAACTAAATCGTTTCTTTGCAACAAAAGAGCCAATTATAGATCAAAAACAAGTTCACGTGAAGGAATGTTAGGATATTTTTAAATCTTTTATGTATATTGAGTCTGATTGATTATTTTTTACCAGCATTTACCACTACTAAGGCAAACAATTATTTAATCGATCAACTCGAAGCATGACTTAACAGACCCATTGTCAAAAGTACCTAGCATAACTGATTGGGTGATTTGTGTACATAAATTGCCTATTTGTGTAGTCTAATCTCTAGAATCGTTTATTCAACCAATCAGCATATTTGTGATTAGATGAGTAACTGAATTGAAACTTATTATGGAAATCGGTAGGATACACAAATCAAATGTCCCTAATCAACATAATAATTTAAGTGAGTAAGTGTCGATTGTGGAAAGGATTTAACCGGCGTTGTGGTTGCGTTGCTTTCCGCAACTGATAACCTTTTCTGTAAATCTCTTATCGTGCAAAAAAAATTGGTGGAAATGAGCTTGAAGTAAACTATCATTGCATGAATTGAGAGTTCACTTCATGTTCACTTCACCGAAGATTTACAGTGGTTTTATTTTCAGCACGGTATTATGCAAACAATATAAAATTCAAGGAAAGTATTCGTAAGAAACATATGCCAGAAAACTACACAGATTCATTTACAATCTGCTTGACGGATACAAATAAAAACCTGAGCAAACATAAGTTCAAATTGAACACATCACCATTTCCGTGTTTAAAAATAATTACACTGTCTCGCAGTAGCGGGAAATCCATTTATAGAATCGATATGCAGTATCCACTACTTATGTACATAGATATTTACACTGGCGATCCTCATTACACCTGTGTACTAAGACAAGTGATATGGGGTCGTTACACTCGCAAGTTCAAAGCATGCCGGCAGACGATGCAACTCTGATCTTTGAATCGAATAGCTTACATGTGTGAATGTGTTTTAAAAGGTAGGATGAACATTTTGACAGTGAGATAGTATTGTAATTAGATAGATTCATGGCTAGATTTCGGATTGACGTTGTAAGTTCAAATGTCAACTATTTTTGTAAACTCATTTCGAGAGAAGAGCTCATGGTCAAATAACAACAGCTGCATGAGTCGATCTTCAAGGTTAAGCAAAGCTTGCCAAGGTCGGTCCATGGATGGGTGACCATTTTAAGATACCGAGATTCCTCCGTGCCTTAGAAAGCACGTTTAACTGTTGGTCCCGGCTGTCATTTGTAGATCTTTGACAGTCGTTACGGGTAGTCAGAAGCCAAGAAATCTGGCACATGTCTTGCCAAGGGGTATCTATCGTATTACCCAGTTACTGAGTTATAGGTCCCCGGCAGCCAGTCGCTCCATGCTAATGGATCAATTCTATTATTTCGACCTCATTAGATAGATACGTTATTACCCCTTGTCCAGATCTTCGATCACCTAAAAGTGGTTTATTTTTCTGAATGAAAACTACCCTGTTTACAAAACTAGATTTCAGTTTCCTTCTCAAGCAAATCAATTATCAAAATCAAATTAATCCGAATCCGGGTCGCAATTACGGCTTGATTTGAATCAAACATCTAAATCTAAAGTTTCGATAACTTCAACTGAGAGTACGGTGTACATACGTATGGTGAAATTTAATAAGTCCTGAGGCCTTAAAAGCAATGTTTATGTCGTACTTTTGTCATAAAATAACCATTGGAAATTGTCACGTTTTTTTAGTATCAGTTAAGCATACGATTCATCATCATCATCATCATATCAGCCAAAAGACGTCCATTGCTGGACATAGGCCTTACCAAAGGAGGGGGGGGGGGGGTTGCCATAATTGCCACGATTGGCAGGCGGGCAGTGTAGCGGTTGCAGTGCACAGAGAATGCTGCTGCCCATTCTCTGGTGAGTCCCTTAGTCGCCTCTTACGACACCCACGCGAAGTAATGGGATGGTGCTATTGTTTTACGTCCGACACCATACAGAAAGCATACGATTAATACGATTTAAAGCTCCCACAGACAGGCGTGATGCCACAATGTTTTCTTCGTAGCTAATTGCTTTACAGATGAAAATATGTGACAAAGCATCGTCGCATTGTTGTCGCATCGCACCTGTTAAACGTAATGTTACCTTGTTAATCATAAAGAAACAATGCCCTTATTGACTCACCGACTCAAGTTAAATATTTATTCATAAGTTGCGGTATCTTACAAAGTTAACTATTCGTATAATATCTTATCAACATCATAGCTTACCGCCCCGATACTTTTAATAATGCATGAAGCTTGAACACACAACATTATTGGTTTCCTTATCTTCACGCGGAAGTAGTTAGTCACCTAAAAGGAAATACGGTTCCGTGAACCGGCTACTTCGGTAAATAAGCACGTTTTGAAAGTTTGTGGGGTTGCCAGCCATAACACGTATACCTAGAGATATTATAATTTAAAAATTAAAATACCTATGTGTGTAAGACAGACACTCCCGCAGATAGGCGCGTCGTGATAATTCGACAAGCATGCGTCAGGAAATATTACAATTTGAAAATGAAATTACCAATATGTGTGCAGATGGCCAAAAAAAATTAAAATTAAAAAAATTAAAATCTTTTACTTCAGACAGAGTTCATTAATTGGTTAGTATACAAAAACTTAGAAACTAGTGTTAATACTTATAAACTGTACTAACTGTACTTGTGCTAAGGTTCTAGCAAATAATCGGAACATGGATGCATCAGCGTGTTTTTGTAGGAATAAATCTTTTCCGTTGAAAATAATGCATACTTTTACTACAAAATATTTTTTTGTATTGTAACGCAGCGTCGTGTCGCACCTGTCTGCAAGAACCTTTATTTTAGGTGGGAAAGGACACATATTCAGATTTTTTGGAATACCTATTGTATTCCTGACGTTTTAAACTAAATAATAATACATATATCTGTAAAGATTCATTTCATTACGCAGGTTATTGACTACAGAGTAAGCAGTCGTGATTTCTTCATAAGCAAGCTAATCAAATAAATACCTTTGACTGTATAAACTCTCGCACACGACTTTTGTATTTTGAAGTTCATTGAACTCGTATCGTGTTTTAGAGTATTAGGCCTTTATGTACACCATTTTTAACAATATAAAAAGAGAAATGTTTGAAATAAGGATCTCCATTTTCTAAATAATCTTTAGAACATTTCAATTCGAAACAGCGAATCAGGAATTTCGATGTTTTGAAAACAGGAATCTAATTTCATTTCGCTCGACCAGGTCAGCACATGTAGGCTTAAAACTGAAATCAGATTGACTGGCATGCCTTTGTGAAGTGAGGTCTGTTTCTAACTGTGTACTGTATGAGAGATGTTACAATGTAATTGTATTTCGAACTTCCATCATTTCGACGGATAGCTCTTCGAAAGGAATTGCTAAAGTGGATAGAAAATAATTCTTGAAATCCGTACGGAATAGGAGTATTTTTTTTTGGGTTTTAATCATTTTCTGCTTTATTAGTAGGTCTGTAGAAAATAGTAAACTAGTCCACCAGTCCATTACTTACTCATTACTCAAAGAATTGATAAAATTTTATTTATTGTCAAGTAGTCGGTCAGTCAGAAAATTTAAGCTATATAGTTGCACGTTCCAAAGCGTAGTACCCGTATTTTTTCGATGGAAACCCTAAGTGATTCTCCACATCAACATAATTCAGGAAACTTTATGAGGTAGGTACACGGGGTTTCCTAGGAAGATAGATCAACGTAAGAATTGACTTTTGTAACCTAAGTAAAGTGATTTGCTATGCAATACATTACCAGTTCAAAACACCCCCAAAATCCAACTCCGACCACACTTCCGGAATATCAAAGCATTTATTTTCATAAAATCCTAACTTCATTAGTAAAAGTAACAAAACTTGAAATGGCTATTATCTTAGTCGGGCAGCGTTGCTCGTTACAAGTTCATCAAAGAACCCGTCGGTTACTCGCAAACCTTGAGATAAGAAAACACATTCCTCATCGAGTATTCGAATTATCTCAACTGTGTTGACACAGTTGTGTTTCGGATGGGTGGCGTAAGTGACGGGAGGAAGCGAGTGCCAATGGCAACGCTGAAGCGACTTGGATAGAAATTAATCGCGATTAATCTCTCTTGTGAATTCCCAACTTAACATTATGTAAAAAGTATGCCTTAATTGATATAAAATTTATGAAATCTTATCGAAATAAAACTAAAATAAATGCCATCAACTGCATCAGACTGCCTGAAAATCACTTGTTTTTTTGTTGTTGAGGTAATCTGTGCCCGAACTGGTCGGCGATTGTTTAAATTATTTTTATTAATATTTTAACTAGCTTCTGCCAGCGGCTTCATCGGCGTAAAAGAGGAAAACTATCCCAAGGCAACATATTCTCGGGATGAAAGGTATACTTTGACTTATTCTAGAAAAATGATTTGTGTCAAGTTTCATCCAAATTCATTCAGCCGTTAAATGATTAAATATTGGTGTTGTGTGGTGTGTGTGCATGTTAATAAAACATGTTTATTACACATGTTAGAATAAAATAGCAGAAATAAAATGCAGCGTTCCAACATTGGAAAATTGTGATAAGAAAGCTGTCAAAAAGCTTAGAAAATCGCTGTCAGCTCATAACTTACACGCAACAATCAAATGGAACCAGTAAGCCAGCATATCTGAGCTACCGTAGTATTTATATAGCGCTGATTTGGACCCGACAATGCTGTGTAAACCGAGGGACCGATAACCTACGACCGTGTCGCCACCTATTTATTAAACTAATTATTGTCTGACATGTATTGTTTGCAATACTTTGTTTTTTTTTGTTGTTTTGTTTGACTTTAGTGATTGTCTGGTTTTAAATTAATTCTGTTCGTTGACTTTGGCAGTGTTTTATGTTGTTTCCTGATAACTTTCTAACCCTTTTTGTATTATTTCAAATAAATAATTATTAACTATGAATTATAATGTATCGTCTCGTGTTTTCTTTATTGCATTATTCCTTACTTCTGCTTATAATAGACACAATCAGATGAAACAATCATAACGTTATGACGGTGCTATTTTCCTGTTCCAAATAAGATGATTTATATTTCTTTTTTGGTTTCCGTTTACGAAACAATAGGAATCAAGAAATACGCCCCTTATTATAATAAAAAAACGACTCTAGAATATTCAATCACATAAATAATTAAAGATTTAATTTGCTATGGCAATAGGAAGTTTAATAAAATATGCATAATAAAGTGTAGTGCCACTATTAATCGCATTAGGGGTCCAAATGCGTAATCTTGTAAATAAATCTAAATAATGAGTCCCTGAAGCATGCAACACCTGAAAACATTTCATACGTAACACGGTTTAAGTGCTATAAGCTGTTTATATTAAGAGGCACGCGATCAAGAGAAGTTTTCATTGCTATATTGTTACTTGTTATATGCGTTTTTCGTAAAACTAAACTCTTTTTGGAAAATATTAAAATTGAAAGTCTTCCTACAGACTTAATTGTATATGGTTCTGACTCAAATATACCGTAGACTAAATAAGCTTACAGAATAAAAAAGTTCAAATGTAATTTTCGTTTTGTTACATACTGCTGAAATGTATTTCAGAAAGCAGGATTTTATTTATTTAAAAATCGGAGCTTTGTAGAATGGATGAACAAAACTGGAAACTATGTAATTGATCATTGAATGTTTAGGTATGTGAATGTAACACAATATAAAGTTGCGTATGTTTAAAATAACAAACACAGTATCGACTGCGTGCTGACAGTACTGCTTATCATCTCGCACAAGTCGTTAAATTCCCTCAAGGGGAAGAGTTATTCCCGAAGATAAACGATGTGTTGGCAATGTATGTGTCGCGCAATTTAATCAACTTTTAACACTATTCTAACAAACTAAACGGCCCACGTATTCTAAATGTTGTTTTGGAGACAGTTTTAGCACTAATTAAAACTTTGGCTATACCATTACTGAGTCGAGGTGTAACATTGGTGTTTAAATTTTGTTGTGAACTTCCAGACCGCTCTGGGATTGATGGCAATAAAATATTTACCTACATTACGAGAACTTATATTCTGTTATTCTGTATGGTGTCGGACGTAAAAGAATAGCACCATCCCATCACTTCCCGTGGGTGTCGTAAGAGGCGACTAAGGGACTCACCAGAGAATGGGCAGCAGCATTCTCTGTGTATTGCAACAGCTTCACTACGATCGCCAACCCGCCTGCCAAGCGTGGTAATTATGGCTAACCCTGCCCCCCTCCCTGGGGGATGCCTATGTCTAGCAATGGACGTCTTTCGACTGATATGAACTGTTAAATGCGAGAGTGTTGTAAGATAAGAAAAAGTGCTGAATAATATTTTCAAGAAAAATGAGCAATGCTCTGAAACTAGTCGCCGACTAAAATTCTACGAACTAAAAGCAGGAAAAAAAACAGATTATCATTCTTGCCAAAAATGTCTGATGCCATTAAAATGCTTGTTTTGGCAAATTCTGATTAATGATTTATAGGAGGGGAACGGTAAACACCTAATTGATAGTTATTAATGACACTTCATTTGTTAAACTCGTGTCAGACATAGCTCATCAAATCTAAAGGCCAAATCACACCTGTTTCCATCAAAAAGTTGTATGACTCTTGTGTGATATAACAACTATAAACTTTTTTTTCTAATTAAGTTTTTATTACTTAACTTTTTTAAACCAGAGGTATGATACAACCGCAATTGTAATTGAGAGTGTGATCTGAGGTTTATCACTTCGCTAGTTTTTCAACGCAATAGTTGAGTTTCACGTTACATAGGATGATACCAAACCGGTTTACATTCTATACGTGTGAATTTATGTGAAGAAGTCGACAGCTTAATCGTTCTATGTAAAAGATAACGAATATTTTATTTTAGTCTAAAGGTCGAGTCTTCTTTTGTTTCTGTAACTGATCCCTCAGTAATATAAGTTTTCGTAACAAAACAATATCATACAAATACCTACATTACTCGTGTGTCCAAAATGAAATACCAGACGGCTTTCCTTACATATTACGAACCCGAATCTCAACGAATCCGTTTTTGTTTTCCCATGAAAACAATTCGTCAAGAACGGCCCCACTTTCAGCATTCAAAAGGAAAAATGGAAGGCCAAACAGGCGAGCAACGAGTTAGGCCGTAACAAAATTCCAACAAAGGGATGATTAACGATTTTTCCACCCCCAAAACTCATTCAAGCCGCGTCGATATTGAATCCGTTAGACGGCGTAAAAATGAAAGTTTTCCTCTTTTCTTTTCCAAACATGTGTGTTACACGGACGGTGAGATTGACGTGCAAGGTACAGTGACAATATCGTTGGCATATCGACTGGAAAATTTGTGTAGGCTGTTTTTTTGCCATCTGGTAATATATTCAGAATTCAGATGGCAGAAAAAAACAGTCTACACAAATTTTCCAGTGCATAAAACTTAAAATATTAAAAACTGAATTCACTTTAAGAAATCTGGCCTATAAATATAGTAGGACAAAAAAACAGTTTGCACAAATTTTCCCGTGCATAAAACTTGAACCATTTTACAAACCGTAATGATTCGGATTTGAATTAAACTTCTTAATTCCATGCATTTCACATTACGGATTCCTACGAAAGGACAAACTTCGTCATTGTCAACTACAGAACACATTTTGTGCTCAATTCGGGGACCCCGTATGTCCGTCGCACAATTCCTACCCGAATCGTGATGTAACTACTGTAGCAGTTTTTTCCTTCACTTAGTTTTGAACTTGTTCAAAATAAATGACTGCCATTTGAGCGAAGTGACAAGTAACTCAAACTTGGTGTCGTTAGAAATTTTGTGAAAATATCCTTCTTATAACGAGCGTCGTGGGCATTGTTTTAATATCTCTTTGTTGTCAGTTCTCTAAAGGTATTTTTTTTTATGTCTAATTGAGTAATGGACATTCTAAGCAGAACATTTTTCAGCCCATAGCACCACTAATTAAAAAATAAATGAAAGATATTAAGGTTCATCTACACTATCTACACTTCTACACTAATATTGTAAAGAGGAAAATGAGTATTTTTGTGTGTGTGTGTGTGTATGTTTGTAATTAATAAACTCTAAAACTGCTGTGCCGATTTCAAAAATTCTTTCACCATTGGAAAGCTACACTATCAGCAAGTAACATAGCCTATATTTGATCCCCATACTCCCACGGGAACGGGAACTACGCAGGTGAAACCGCGTGACGTCCGCTAGATTATTAATAACGGTATAAGATTTATACTACTTTGTCAACGTTTTCAGAAAAAAAAAACATCTTTCAGCTGTGATCCTAACATTACTTACACATTTACCCATTACAGTTTTTAAAAGAAACCTTTTTAGGTCCCAAAATACATTTCTGCGCCCGAATTTTCTTCCAGTGCCTATGTGATTGATTAATCTACACACGAAACTTATAAGAACAAAGGAGGTCCTTCTTCTTTATTCCTTTGATTACATTGAGAGTCTGATCCGGCAGAAATTCAATAGGCCGTGAGTTAAGTGGCTCATCTGTCCTCCTTGGTCACATGAGTTATCGGGTTGCAAATTAAAAGGAATATAAAGAAAAAAAAATAGCTCTCCATATTAAGTTTCGCGTTGGAATAATACAGCAGGTGTTCTTAATTCACCTGGCCAGCATGTGTTTTGAACACGTTAAGTTAATTAAGTGTATTTATAAATTGCTGAAATTTAAATTAGCAGAGTAAGCGCGCGCTCTGCTCCTAAATAACAGTGATGTGGCCAGATTAAAAAAGTAGGAACTTGATTAAAGTTTTAATAAGACTGCAAATGCAAGCTTACTGACACGTAAGTGTTAGATATACGTGTTTACCTTTTAATTAAATAGTATAGAGCTTACATGAGAGGACTGTTCCAAGAAAACCTTATAAAAAAGGTTGAAGCTTGAAGTGTAATCATTTATTTGTTTAGGTACAAAATTCTGAAATTAATTATTCAAGTTGAAGGGGTTTCGTAATAGAAAAGGGAAGATTAGTACTTAAGGCGATTATGGCGAACTGAGATTCATAATCTGATCGACGGCTAAGTAAGACGGTGCTTAATATTTGTAAACCGTTTTCTAACAGGTTTCCTATTCACGGGAATGGGATAAGATAAAACTTGGTAATGAAAATATCGTATTGATTTTGAAATACGTTCCTTGAGCAGGAAAATACGTTTGGGGAAATATTTCCTGGCTTTCTATTTTCTAAATGCTATGCGTCTTCTTGTGTTAGGGGACTGTTTGAGGGTTGCGATTAATTACAGGGTAAAGAATGCAAAGGGTTAACGATCTCTCTTTAGTTAAAGGTAGGTACTACAAAACCCTGATTAGGTAACATTACTTAACATCTTCGTCAATCGTGTTACCAAACAATATCACAGGGTGTTGAAATTTAAAAATTATATTCACTTTAAAAAGCGTGACCACCTCGTATACCCAAAAAAACATATTAACGGAACAAAATTACTTCATGTAAGCCAACTTTCCACACTGTAACCCATAAATAAGGGGCAAGCGCGGCTTCATAGCTATAAAACTGCTAATCGGCACGCGCGTGCGTTGGTCCAGTTAATGATATAATTAAAAATCCCCATGCCAAGGTAGCGGTAAGTTCTCCGGGTTTAGTGGTCTGGCTTAGGCTTCGTAAACCGAACAAGTTGCCCCCATTTGCTAATCTCCTAAGCCAAATAACGACGCGGCGCAAGTGATAAACTTTCATAGTAAAAGTAAGCCGCGGGCGGGTCGTATTTCAGATGTCACCTTTGTCTATACCCGGTTGTGGGAGATTTAATGCGGGTTGTGTTAGTTATAGGCATAATATTCGTTTATGGACCAGTAAGTTACGGTGTGCCGGAACTTTTGTTATGAAGGGGCTGACTTAGGGTGCTGTTGGAAGGAAATGAATCTGTTGTTGATTTTGCGATGATAGCGGGTAAGAAGCGGAAGTCTAGGATGTTTCAGGTTAAATTTTGTTACGCAATTTAAAAAAAAAATCTAGTAAAACTGCTGTCTTTAAAGTTTTACGCTTTGCTTACATGATTTAATAAAAAAAAATTGCCTCTTGCTATGTTATTGTATCATGTACGCCATGTTTCAACAAATAAAATTGACTTGCTTACTTTCAAGACTTGAAATCTCTAAACGTTTTCAAACCGTCTACAACTCTATAACCCGCAAGACTATCACTCAACCAACACCCTTAAAAACCGCCATCGCTCTCACCTCAAACCGCACACCCAACACGAGCTTGCCAGTACTCGCAGGTACGGCCACGAATAGCGCCGAGTAATGAGTTTTGTTGTTCCACAGTTACCGTTAGATTAAGGGACACTGGTAACGATATACGACCTCGCAAAGTAGCTGCACTGATGGTAAATGATGGCCTTCGCGGATGTTCAGCATACATACATGTGAGATTAAGGTAGAGGTCCTTAACGGGTTAAGAAGCGTCGCGGGTACCGCGGAACCGATAATGATACTAGTTTTTGTGTGGATGTAGGGTGTTAAATGGTGTTATAGTAAAGACAGGATGACAGTTTATCGCTTATGGCTGTGCTAGAACGGTATAATAATTTATGCTTTTATTATTTATTTATTTATTTATGATATACTTTATTGTACACCTCATAATAAGGACAGGACAATCAAACATAAAATAAGTGGGCGGTCTTATCGCACAAGGCAATCTCTTCCAGACAACCTTAGGATGGACTGAACGAAAGGATAATTATAGATTTAGGGCTGTCAGTGTAGAAACGTTTTAAACAATACTAATTAGATATAATAATATAAAATACATAAATACAATACCAATTTATATACTAATAAATATCAAATATATAATTGAGACAGATCAGATTGAGAGATTTTAGATCTGCCGTTGAATAATAAAGCCATTCAAAACGGTATAGTCTTAAGAATATAAACCCAGATATCAATATCCAATTTCCCGGTGTCATCGTTCGCAATTTGGTTGTGGAACACTTGAGGGCACCAATAATTTCTAGATGGATGGCACGAAACGAACAACCGTTGTCCCGAAGCCTCGGACCGTTGTAGTTTTCCGATAAAATCATGTCCGCAAACAATTATGTGAACACCGGGCTGATTGGATCCCGAAGCGATCATACGGAGAGAGGAATGTTAATCGAACCCTTGGTCGGGTCAACACTGGAAACACAACACGTTTAGGCAATGTTATACATGAAGAGAGTTCCTTAATGCATAAAACATAAAGACTACAACAAATTGAATTAACATGAAGGTATCTCCGAGAAAAAGACATGGATGTAATTTTGTTAAGGATCGTCGTCGTGGCGTGTGAAGGAATCGCTGATTAATTCTGGTTCCGTCTGTCATTAACGGTATAGATCGTTAAATCCATACGCTTGAAGAACGCTTATTCACCAACAAAATCATGAACATTTTCAGAATCGCCCTGTATATTTGTGGTATACATACATACAGAATGATTCTGAAAATATTCATGTACCTATTCATTTGTTGTTAGTTCTACATTTTTATTTTTAAATTTTTATCATTAACAACCTATTGATTTCAAAAATATCTCTCTATCATTGGCCACGATCACGTCATTGAAATCCATCCTTGAAATAACGCATTGATTTGAATACAACTCTGTATACTCTTTCAGAGCTGTAGTCGTAAAATTAATCGTAAATGTTTAATTGCGTCTGCCTACCAAATTTATATTGCACGCGACATAATATTTAGTCAAGTTACAGCCGATTGTGGGCATGCAAAACAACGTTAAGCCGCAATTCTTAGTTATTGTATATACAGCTTAAACTTTGTAAATAAAATCTTAACGGGTGTAATCGTTAAATCGAAACTGTGCATATTTTTCCTTGCCGTATTTGGTCAGAGATATTTTTGGTTTTAATAGCGGTAGTTGCTTTACTGGTATGGTTTTTTCGAGTTTACGAGAATCCGCATTCTGACGCATTGTATTTAGAACAACACAGCGAAGATGTGCCTTCAAACAAAAAAAAATGCAAGCCATAAAATGACATTGTTTAAAAAAAACTAGAAAGAACGGTACAAAAACAAATACTGCATGTAATGGAACCCAAAAATCAACACGTCTAAATCTAAACAAAACAAAAACACCACGCGAAAGATTTTTTGCCATTACTGGAATAATAAAGGTCATTACTGTTTCGGCTTTCACGTTCACCGTAAAGCAAAATTGCTCGGAAAAAAAAATAAAAACAAAATCAGCTTCCCTGTTTAATTTAGCGGGGTTGGCGACAAAAAACATTTGCTCTTGTTGCCTTTTTGTTGACCGAACGTAACAACAGGAATGCATTGTTCCCGTTACACTGTCCGGGCGAGCTAGATGTAAAAAAAGATATATTCTACCCCGACTCAGTTTATTGGCGGATGCGTCACTTTAGGGAAAGAGTAAAATATTTGGGACAGTGATTCATCTTCGGCTTTTCATATTTGAAGAACTTTTCATATTTGGGGATTTTCGAGACGTAGCCTGATTTTTCTTAGAACTTTTCGTTATATAAAATTTGAACTACGATTACTACTTAAACATTAATTTAACAATGAACCTGTCACTTGAAGATTTTTACAAGCTTTTATTTAGTTTCACTTGTCCCGTAGTCTGTCTGTAATCTTGCAAGTTAAATTTGACACACCCATAAAAGCGCCTATAAAATATGTATATTTCTTATCAGACTTAAATTATTTTTATCTTTTTAGTTCTTTTTATGAAAAAGTAATAAAATATTGTTTTTTTTATTATTATTGTTTAAATAATAATCTAAACAATAATGCCGAAAGTTATAAAAATATCATTCTGTATAACAATTTATAAGTAATCTCCAAATTTAACAATAAAAGTTGGGTTAAATAACAACGTTTCCTATTCCATTTTGGCCTTAATCAATTTCACGCAAACTAAGTGAAAGTTTCAATTCGGATGCCATTACGAGCCCTTCCCTTACAATTGGTTGTTGATAGCTTATAAAATGGTCGCTTTATTTTAGATATATTTTATTTAGGAATAAACAAGAGTTGTTTTTTTACAATTCCAATGTTTTTTATACATATTTGTTCATTAATTCATAAAAAGTATCTACATTAGTGATACATAAGAAACAGGATTCGATGCAACAAGGCGTTCTTTATTTTAGTCAGGACTCCTGTAGTAATTGGAATGAAATAATTTTCAGACCCCACAAAGATTTCCATGACTTTTAATTTTATTTAAAATTAATATAAATTATGCATCAAGTAGATTTTTAAACAACAAATGCATCCCATTACCCTTTAAAAGGCAATTGAAGATAATAATGTCTGTGGGTTTACAAGTGTCAAGTTGTCTGGACGGGCAAATGCTATATAATTTATCATTATTGTAGATTCAAGGGGCACCCACGTAGCAATGTAAGTGCTACTTAGCCGTCCGTAATATAAACGTATGCTAATTGAATACATAGAGTTTGTGGCACGAAACCTTAACTATCGTACTACCTATCACTGAGAACTGGTGTGCGTGCGTAGCAGTGTAGCCAACTAGGGCAATGCCGCCCGGAACCATGCATCCTTTATTCCTAAGTCCATACATCCTCATTGCTTTAAGGACGGAATTGTAAGTCATAAACCATAAACACCGCTGTTTAAGGTTAGTTCCTGAATAACATGTGACTAATTTTGGTTAGTCGCAAAACGACTAACGACGGTCATCTCAGACTGACTCAAGAAATATTCAATGCTTACAGCAGGCAACAACTGCACTGCCAGGATTGCGGAATTTGTTCAAAAGAGTTACCTTGGACCTGGAACGTAAAGGGAATTTATTGGAGGAACACGGATGGGTTTAAGTCAGTAAGAGACACTCCCTTCCACTTTGTTCAGACCGGAAAGAGTCATTTGACGATTTCAAAAAAGGCAACAACTGCGTGGTATCGAATGTTGTGTTAACTACTGCGCTAACCAACAGACGACCGCTAAACTGCGAAAATTAGCGAAGTTGCAGCTAGTGTTGCTCAAGCCTGCACCCATTCAAACTTAATTTTTGTAGACTTATGGTTAGAGCTACCTTACCTGGCATACCGCAGATAACTCTTACGACACCCTTGCAACTTAGCCTTAATGTAGAAGAACTAAGTACCAAAGTTTCACAATTTGAAGTACCTCAGTGTGTAGAAGTGTGTAGTCAGAGCCGATGAGTAGGTACCTATGTTCGCCTAACTCATTATTAGAGGATATAAGGGCTTTTGACGATCGTCTAGACCTTTGGTCGACTGATTTTTGAGGGCCTAGTAGGCATTACCACGGGATTATCGCTCAAGGGTCGTAAAAAACGAAGCAAGAGACTCGCTCGAGAGCACGTACGGATCAGCCCATAAGGCTTTTTTATTAGAATAATATAATTTATATTATTTCTTTTGTGAGTCATGATCTCTGTTCCATCCATTGTTTCATGAAAAGAGACTAGGCTGAGTTTCGAGATTTGGAAGTTCACTATTTTGTTTTAAAAATGTAATAGTGAGAACTTCCAAATCTCGAAAGCAGCATTCTCTAATCGAAGTTTTTATTAATTATTCTTTTTTGTTTGGTATCAAATGTCATTGATTTATTTAATATCCAAAAAACAAACATTCCCTCCCAACGTCTTCATTTAATTCTTTACCATGCATGACCTTAACCCTCCATCATTAATAAAGATCGTTATCTCCCGTTAATAAAATACTCCCAACAAAAGAGGTGTCCAGCAAAAAAGTATGTTTCACAGTAGTGTAATAAATTAACTGAATCACAAACACCTATGGTAGGTCCCGCTGTGCCAGTCGTACCCAGGCGCCTTACTTGATGGACATAAAAGCGAGAAAAGAAAAAAACTTGCGTATACGCACAAGCATGGTCAACCCACGCCGAGCTATTAAATAAGACGGTTTATCGTCCCATTCACGGACCAAACATGAAACATGATCACTTTAACCTTTTGAAGTAAATCTAATAGTTCATGGTGTACTATTAGGTATATTAGGTTACGTGAGCAAAATTAGATTTGAAGCTCACATATTGCCTGGATGGAGGTTCTGTGTAATTAGATATAGCGCCAGATTGGAGTAGCGTCGTAAAGTTTTTGATGTCAGGAATTTTATTTGAGATGGATATTTTTATTACTCGAGTCAAGGATAAAATAAAAATATTGTTCAGTGTCATGGTGGAACTTCAACATGTATTTATAAACGTTAGATTAACGGTAACCTAATCGGATTAAACGTACAATGTGAAGGCTTTTAAACCTAAAATTTTATAATAAAACAGAGAAGCTGCATTGTTTTAGATAGCCTATCATTATCAACCAATTTCGTTCGGGAAACAAAATAAATTTGTGTCCAGTGGTCTGAACCGATCACGAGTTAATACGAAAATAATAGCATTCGAATGTCGCTCATTATAGACGGACACGTAATTGGTATCCTTATTTAATGTTTAAAGAAATTGGGGCAGGTAGGAGATTTCTTTGCTCTCAATCAAAAGTCCGAGATATTAAGTTCAGCAACACAAACAAAAAATCTTCCAGCTTATATATGCTAATGATATATATAAATTAGTGTGGAAGCTGTTACTCCTGCAATTTGGCTTATTTAAAAAAAAAACCCCAAATGTCCCCAATGGTACATAAGATATTTTAAGCCATATTGCAGAAGTTAACATTTACCATTTCGTACCAGCTTCCACAATGCCGTGAACCACCGTTCGATCACAATGGGGAAAAGGTTCAAAAGTGGTTCACCGCATATATCCGCGATAGTACCTACCAAAATATTCCAGTTTCATAGTTGAATTTACTGACGCAAATCTTACAGTCATGTCATCTGAAAGTGTCATTGCAATCTTTATCAATATCAAGGATACAATTTAGGAAAAAACAGGATAGCTTTTTGAACTAGGACATTTCGAAGCCAGAAACAAAAACAGAAGATTATCCCATAAAAAGTTGAACCACGAACTAACGGAACAGGAATAAAGGTTTTTAACAAAAAACCTTGGAACAAACATGCTCCAATGTTTGTTTGTTGTTATACCTACACTCTTCAGTTCACAGCCTAGCAGAATACATCGTACAGTTTGTAAAGCAATGTTTTGGCAGAGGGGAGACCAAAGCCGGTGGTATTAAGGCCAGCCTTGTGGTACACGATATAGGATGTCCGTACTAAATTTGTTATAGAAATTGTAAATATGAGTATGAGGAATATTGATAGGTAGACAGGGATTGTTTTATTATAATTGTTCGCGTATCCCTAACTTAGTCCAGAATAATAATTGGGATTAATTTTATAATAAAAACTTTTTTGAAATTAATCTTATTAAATTAAAAATACCTGGATGACCTTTTTTTTTTAACGTATACCTAGCTAGATCGATTTATCGTCCCCGAAACTACTTGCATACGAAATTTCATGTTTTTTTTTTAAATATACAAGAATTGCTCGTTTAAAGGTATTACATTTAAGAACAAAAGAAAAATTCAATCCTTGAATATTAAATGCTTTTGTCAGACTTCAATATTCTATGACTCTTTTATAAACGAGGAATTGTTAAAAAATATCCATATATTATTTTGTCACCATAATATTTCACCGTAATAATTATGTTTGCGACCGACTACTTACAAATTAACAGAACATAGGCAGTCCGAAATTATAAGGGACACACAACTAATTGGCTTTAGGTTGTAAGTACCAAATCAGACATGTAATTTAGTACGATGTAATCTTTCTTCCATGTTGAACTATGCGCTTAATTATTTCGTACAAAGCCAGTTAACGACAAATCGATAAGAAAAACCAGTATGCTAATTCTACAAATTTAAAAAAAAAACGTTCGCATTCGCAAGTCAGTCACAAACTGTCAAAAAAAACTTAATTTTCCATTGATTTTTGACACATTACGACTGAAATGTGAATGCGATCGTTGCTTAAAGAACTGTAGAATTGGCCCTCAGGTAGCAATTAACAATAATCGGATCTTCTAAGTTAATTTATGTTTCTGAATTATTTCTTTTCCGAAAATAATAGACAACTTTAAATAAAACCTAGTTTAATGTAAGTCCTTCAAGTAAATATACCTGTTACAAATATGCAGGTATTTAAAAGTTATAAAAGAAAGTATGTACGTAACACCCATAAACCCATTTTATTACGTAACTAAAGACCTACTTACGACAAAATCCTTGGATTTGTAATAAAAGCAAAGTTCTTAGAAAGCAAGCCTATATTAGTTTACTGTTTAACGCGAAGTTAACAATAACTCCGTAGGTACTGATAAAATTGTTTCTTTCTCAGTAAACCTATCAGCAAAAAGATAACTATCAGCAATTTGAAACACATTGTTTCGTTTATAGTTGAGCAATTTTAAAATGTTAGTGATAGTAAAATATTTAATGTTTTTTGTCGGAAATGGTCAGTTTTTTTTAATACATAATAGCGGTGCTGATTTTGAAGGACGTATCGAAGTCCAAATTTTGTTTATCGTTTGGTAGTTTAGTTAAGTTGAATGGTTAACTTTTTATTATTTTTGGCAGGAAATGGTAACAGTTGTTTTTGTATGTCTTATACCATTTTAATCCGTAACAGCTGAGCTGATTATGATGGTTACTGATTTTGGCAGACATTGAAGTCAAGCTCGATAAAGGAAGGTATGGATTATAACTTAACAGCTGTTGACTAAGAAAATGTATGCAAATGGCCATGAAATATAAGTCTTATACACGCAAAATTAATAAGAAAATACTTTCATGACAACCACCATTCTTAGTCTCATGAAGGCACGTGTGATTTTCCTTCAAACATTAATTTTTCATTCAAATTAACGTTTTATTAATCATCAAGGTTTGAATTAAAGTATTTTTATTTATTTTTTATTTTTACTTAATTATTTAATCAGAATTAAATAAGACCTTGAATGTATATAGGTATAGATTTCATTTTATTTATAATTATTTAAGAATTCAGCAATAGCTGCTTATATTCGAAATAGCGTTTCGTCTTCGATTTACTGGAATTACTTCAGAAAATTTAGAAATGTTTAGTCCATCCGTCTCAATAGATAAACCGATTTAGAGAGAGCATGCTCTCCTATTTGCAGCTCAACTGAATACGTCTTAAGATATTACAGGATTAATCCAAGTATTAAGGAATCCATTAGTAAGATTTGAGGAATGACCTACATTGACTTCCACTGTTTATTATTATGACGTCTACGGACTGACTGACAGAATGACTAACTAACAGACAATGCACTACAGCAGGCGAAAATATGAAAGGAGTAAATACCTCTGTTCCGTACAGGTTCTAAAAACCTAATATAAACTAGACAAAGAAAGGAGTTTCCGAAACAATTTTTTATTTCTAGAGACGGTTGAATGAAAAATGAAGTTTGGTTTTGGTGTGAAGTCACAAAGAAATGGCTAGTGAATTCATACTCTACCAAAAACAAAGTAAGTAATATTTTTCCGAAACTTCGAACAATCGACAAATATCAAAGGATATAGGAATTGAAAACTAACTATGAATATTCTTGTTTGCGACAAGCCAATGTTTGATCGATGGCCGCACGAAACGTTAAAATTTAAAGCTAACACCGAAGTGTGAAACGGTGTGCAAATGAAAAATTCCGCAACGTTTATTTCGCTATTGTAACCAATTTGTGACGCTTCCCGAAGCGCGTCATTTTTTTTTTCGAAATTTTTGTGGGTACGATCCTTTTTTAGTTGCGATTTATACAGCAGTTCATCAAGCCAAATGATTTGATGTAACATTGGAGCGGGTTGCTTTGTATTTTTTTTAGGAAACTAAAAAAGTTACACATCAGACAACATAAATATTTGTGAACAGACGATTCTATAATTTTTAAATTGACATTCCGATTGATATGTGTATTAAACTCTTCCGTTACTGGTGACTGAGTGATTGAGTGACTGACTGACGGATAACGCACAGCCGAAACTACTGGTTGTAGAAAGTTGAAATTTGGCATGTAGCTCCCTTGTGGAGTGCAGGGGAACACTAAGAGGATTTTCCGAAATTCCTACGGGAACGGGAAAAAACGCTCGAAGTCGCGGGCAGAAGCTAGTAAGCTGATAAATACAATCTTGCTCATACATTTTACAAAGATGCTCTTTATAAAAAATTACAAGTTCACTTTTCAAAAAAACAATTAACCACACCCAAAGAACTAGACATATACAGTATTTATATTGTACAAACTAACAAACCCTTTACGAGAAAGCCACCTAAGAAGCCAAAACAAAGACTCAAACAGTTTATTTTGAGGCTCACCTTCTCGGAAGGCTCTTGTGTGTTTGATTAAGAACTCTTATAAATAAATCTTCCGGTGGACAGGTTATAGCTGAAGATCTATCACGATTCGACTTCAAATGTCTTTGAACCTAATTTTATGAACGTTTCCTTTGAAAACTCAGAAATACGTTATAGTAGAATTTTAACACCATTTTTTTCGTACAAACAGAGGATTATTTGAACTCGTTGATTCAAGTTTAAACAGAAACAGCATTTCTGTTTTAATAATTATTGATACCTCATACTTCAATAAGAAAGACTTACTGGGCCAATAAGCAGAAAAATCCGAGTAATCAAGACTTTTTCTCATATTAAAAAATTTGCTCTATTCGCCTTAGAAAAAAAATAACCTTGATGTATTTACTTACCTACTGGTTCATTATTCTCAATATACATATAATTACTTATAATATATATTATGTTGACATTCCAAACATGACATGTTTGGCTAGACATTTTTCATCACTGATATAAATTATCATGTCACTTTCCATGTACTGATAACTTCATCAGTAGAACAGTGACTAATACGACAAAACCACGTAAATAGTCAACATAACTGTATGATGTACAATATATTTCTGTAACCGGATTACGTGTAAGATTATGTCGAATCCAAACCTTTGCTTGTATGACGACGACCTTCGAAATTCAGCCGTCTTTTATTACATGTGATGAATTGAACGGCAGTTGTATTGAAAACGCTGTACTCGATCAAAGTTTGAGATAGGTATGTACTTGTATCTGACTTAACTAATGGGAACAATAAGTTTCCACTAGAAACATACATAATTCATGAAACATAATGAAAAAGCGTAAAGTATCGTATCGTCAACGTCAATGATTAATCGGCAGTTCTAATAATCATATCAGTCAATCAATGAGACTCAGATTAATAAAAATACTTGCGTTTTTTTTAGTTTGTTGCAATTCGTCACCTTTGATTTATAAGATGACGTCAACGTCTTTCTAGCAAATGTTGAAGCTTAGTCAATAGACTAGTTCCCAAGACAATTAGTAGGTAACATGTATGCCTGTGGAAGGTATCAGTCGAAATAAATTAAACTTTATATTAGAAGCACTGCATTTTGAAGGAGTAGGTATTGTTAAGCAGATCTTCCTTTGGAACGCATAGAATGTACATCATTTCACAAACACTTGTGAAATTAAAGTAAATAATGCTACTAAACATTTTGATGTCAAGTTGACAGAGTTACAGCTACTACCTACGCTATCGTTTAACAATAATAAATCTCTGATACTTGACTGTGTACCTTTGAAGAGAAATACAAACTGTTTATATGTAAGAATTCTAAAGTTACTTTATAAGGCATATGAAAGTTAGAAAGCAAAGATACTAAGATTTATTTCAAAGGTAAATAAAAGCATGCATTTTAAAATGCAACCAATAAATAGATACAGTACTTTAATCATTACTATTAAGAATCAAAAAATTTAAAAGCTTATCTTAAACTTATTCAGAAATGTAAGTCTGAAATTATAAAATGAAAGGTTTTCACGAAAACAGTTCATGGATTATATTTTGATTTATCAAGCGCAACATCCTTCACATAAACTACACTCATGCCGCTTTGCTCTGAACGTACCTACGCGAACCTCGTAAATATATTATATGTACGATATATGTACTCTGATAACAAGAACAAGAAAGGAAGAGCCTAGATGTAAACCCAAAATAAATTCAACGAACATAGGCTCACACAAAGACATACAATACCGCACATAAACTTCATCAAGATATAACAACTCCTTAGCTCCTAAGTTATCAAACTGAGCATAATGAACAGCTAACAAAGCCAGACTTGACAAAATACAAATCTAATTCCAACAACTATAGATTCAGCAAACTTCCTTGGCCTTACAATTACCGATGCTAATCTCTCTGGTGAACTGAAGAGCAAATCTCTAAGTTTGCCGACTTTGGGCTTGCAGTCTGTGGGCATAGCAAACATCTGAAAGCGTCAAGCAAACTCGCTCAGATCGCCTTACACTTGCCGAACTTCAATTGTTGATGTTTCCGACCCTGGGAATTTGTATTCGGATTTCACGATAAGAAGTTTTGATGAATTTCTTATTTTTTGATTGCTCAAAATGGACTATCTTTAAGTTTTGGTGTGTAACTGCGAAAAAATAATCCTAAGCTGTAAAATGTAAACTGAAAGCTCTTCTAACATTCCATGCTTGATGGTAGGCGTTAAAAACTGAAAAGTTGCTTTTAACTTAAACAGACAATTTCATTACGAGCAAAGAACTGCATTAAATTAACCAAGGTCCCATTTATTAAATACATCTACGAAGTTATTTCACTGCATGTGATTAAAATTACTAGGCATACATAAGCCCAAAGCGGTGGAAGAATATCAAGGAGCCGGGACACCGCGTGACTCCGCACACATTCATTGTAACAAAGCGGTGACACAGGTAGAAAAACCCGCTCCAGCTAATTTTAAACCTCGTCTCAAAAGCAAACAAGTCTTTGTACAGGAGCACAATTTTAATTAAAACAAATATAAGTTAGACAGAAAACACAACGTGCGTACAAATGAATACACTTTACCCAACACGATAAATAACGGAAATCATACGTGGAAACCAAAAGACATCTAATCATTTGAACCAACAACGACTCACAAATCTCGTACGATCAACAAAAGCTTTACAAATAAAAGTTTGAAGAATGGAAACGAATGCTTTCATTTACTGCCTTGTGTAAACATTATGGACTCGCCCACTTTAAATGGGTAGATATAAATGTGACCAACGTTGTGTCCGATTCAATTTGTTCATAAACATCTATTGACCTTCATGGTCCTCTTTCCATTAACATACATAAACTAATTCTTATGAGAACCATCCAACCGTTCATTAATTTACTTTTTCTATCTATTCTACCTGTTTTCTGAACCATTTTAGCTTATTGAATAGATAGTAGCTTTTTCTCTTCGTATTAAAGTGAACTCTAATCGTGAGACATTATTTTTTACGACCATTAAAATCCGTGTGGTATTTTAAACCGTTTTGTATTAGTGACTCAGAAGTGGACAAACATAAAAGGGACCGATTTTAATGTTGACGCTATCAGAAATAAAGCTGTCAATTCAGACATTTCAATTGTTGAATAATATATTACCACCTTTAATTACTTTTTTAATCTCATCGATTGTAGCTTCAAATATTTTTTCAATGATGTTATCATGTTTAACTATTTTGAATATTATCTGCTTTATAATGATCATAAATTGGTAAATATGGACACTTTTGCGGTAAACTTGCGAATAAAATATTTTAATAGTAATTACCGCGATTCATTTGAATTCCAGACTAATAAAATACCGCCATGTATCATTTGAAAATGGAATCGAATCCATTAAGAGGCGTTAATGTCGATATAATCCGTTACATCCGCACCTCGGCTCCCCTCGATTAAAATTAGCAACGTAAAGGAAGATGTGGATCATAATGGGCTCACAGAGATACTACAAAAGATCGGTATTTGTAATAGATACGGTTAGGAGAGGATTAACTCTGGCACAAGATCGTTAAAGATTAGTGGAAACAAATAGCCGGTTTATTAGATTTTTAGTCTGCTTTTACATTTCTTAGAAAAGGGATAACAAAAACGATTTCGACAGTACAATGATAAGTAATTTTCTAATTTTTCCAGTTAGAATTTCATTTATATTAATGTTAGTTATGATTGCTGTTTGCCATTAAAAACTTGACTTTAACTTTGACTCCCACAAAGTTATATATATAAGTGAGACTATCAATTACAGAACACAATCCACTGCAAGCTGTTACATGGAACAACCCTAACTTTGACAATAACGGTGATCTCACAGCGGATGTAGCAGACACAATGCACGACAACAGCACACAAATATTAGCCATTAAATCGGAACTACGATATTGATACCCACCAAATTTCGTCAGAGCTTTTGTGCACAGTTCCGGCGCGGTAATCGCTTTACAAAGCGGCTGTAGACAAAAAATCCTAGCCAATTCTATTGTTACCGGGTAAAGTTGAAAAGGAATGCTCCCAGGTAGACATGGGGGTGGATCGATCACAATGCAGCGCGGTGATAATTAATACAAAGCGTGTTACTTTGACAGCTAATTCCGTTAATAGCGACATTGATACAAATTAGGGCATTAATGACATCGGCGTCACCGCTTTTGAAATTCCCGAAGGGGAGAAAATTGTTTCCAGTTGTGTTCAAAAAATTGTCAACGCAGAATTACTTCTCTCAAAGTAAATATTGACTGCACTGTTGCTGGATGTTATACATAGCTTCGGCTACAAGATTGTAATGCCAGTGGCATTCTTAGATTATTTTTTTGCCGGCGATCCAATGCGCGCCTGTTCGACGTGGGTTCTTGGCGCACTTGAGACCGAACAGGTTTCAACATGGAGACCGAAAACCGGTAAAAAAATCATCACAGGTAATTACGGTAGGCTCGTCGCTTCACAATTCGATATAGAAAATATCGAAAATAATTTCAAATGAGTAATGCATTTAACTTGGAAGTTTGTGAAATTCTGACTGGTATTCTACCTGAAGATTTAAGAATTGGTGCTTAAACATTTTCTAAATAATTTAACATTCCTCTTGCAAGTAAGGAATTTATTAGTTCTTGAATGGTTTTACTATAGCACTGTCCATTGTAGCGTGCAATTTTCCAACCACTTGTTAGCGAAATTATTAGAAACAATGCATTGTTAGCCAGGTTGGAAACAAAGAAATTCTGCAAGTAGTAAAAAGTATGGAATACGTGGAAAGGTTTACGGATTTTGTGTTGGGTTTTATAACGGGAAAGTAATATCGAAAATTGGTTTTGAGCAAAATGTATAATACAGTGCACATTTTGTGTAACATTCTAAATATATGATGACTAATGTTCACAAATGAATCAACAAAACTTTGCATGCAATAATTGCCTCTGTATTAGTTGAACTGTGAAAATAAACCCAGTGTAATCGGTGTTATCAAGTCGGAGCATATTTACAAAGATACAGAAAAATCAATGAACGATAAGAAGGCGACGTGCATGTCAAGTTGCTGACAAATGCTGGGTATAATTTACACTACACAGAAAGGCGTACCCTCGAAGCAATATTCCACCCTCTTAATCACTACCCACTGGAATAATTAATAACACCTCAATTAAAATATCAAGCTAAGCGCTTCCGCCCATGTGATAGAGATAACGTTACTCGTGAAATTTATAAACTTCTATACAATAACATGTTATTACCTTCTTATAGTGACCCATTAAACGTTACTTTATTTTAATCGGTCACTTTTTATGATTCCCTCTTGTTTGTCGTGTTTTATTATAGGCCCTGGAGTTCTTATGTTTATTAGTTTCTAAATGTCTTTTATTTATTTTAAGGTTTTTATTGCCTCATCATCAAAATAGAGTAATAGACAAGGTTTGTGTATTTCATTAATTCCATTCATTTCTTTATGAGAAACATCACCGATCCCTTCTACATAATCCCGAAGATCGTTAGCAACCCAGCAATTTACGAATATTTTTAGTTTATCGAGTCACGAAATGCAATACACCAGCTTAATGTTCCATCAGATATTTATATGGGAATGAGATCTTTGTTTCATGTCAGAACAAGCAGTATTACTAATTAACGCCTTAGGGAGCTAAAACAGGTTTCGCGATTTATCGTAAAACCCAATTTAGAGCCGGCAGGCACGCGATTACAATCTTCTCACGACAGGAAGGCGCGCAAACTCCTCATCTCGAGGGAAATCACGCACGCAACAAACTTTATGGCAACACGTCCCGAGGAGCGATTCGCTCGGGGCGGTCGAAGACGGGCCGCACCACACACAGACTAATTCAAAAGAAATAACAAGACGCAGGCAGTGTCTCTACGCGGTCGGCTCGCAGTATACATAGTGACAACTCTATATTCACGTCTCACTCCAGACACAAAACATACATTCAGAGATATCCTCTCACTTTCACAAATCACGGGTCATAACCGCGAGAAGCACTGCCCACAGTTTAGGGCTAATGATCACTGACCGTGGTGGAATATGGCTGCAGGCTCAGACGTATCCCGTCCTGAGCGAGGCGTTCTCGAAGCAACCGCTTCAGTTGCATCCGAGGAATCTTCACTAACTCCGCTTTCCCTTCCTCATACTCGTCAACATATTTGGCCGGTTCCACTGCTGCTGTCGCCTGCTCTTTCCTTGCTTCTTCCTCACATCTACAAGAGTCCCGAGCGGCGGCTGCCTCTTCCAAAGTAAAATAAACAGCCGCCGCTCCTTCCTCTCTCAAAGATCTGACTGAATGAAGCAATCGCTGACGATGAGCAGGGTTTAGGACACCAATAGCATCCAAGTCTGGTTCTCCTACTTGTTTGCATATTTCTAAGTCATCATATCCGTTATCAATAAAACTTTCCGCGTATTGGCCCAAGTGGAGCGATCGCAACCACTCGACGACGATGTTGCCGCTCGCAGACGAGGCCATGTCGCGTCAAAATACTGTGAGCATTACAAGGCGTGCTCGCGGCGCGGTGGTCGGCGAGAAACTGGCGGCCACGCTCCCCTTTGCCCCCCTCTCCCCTCTATAAGCCGCGGTCGCCGCCCCTAGTACTTGGTGCTTTTGCTTTTTGACATTTTGTAGCTTAATCGTTTCGTTTCATAGAGGTTCGCGTCGCACCACGTGATATTCCGAATTAATTTTTCAAATGTCATTATGATATCCGATAAGACATTTTCCGTTAGTTGCTGTCTTATAAACTCTTAGCATTTTAAAAGATATCTTATATATTTTGTTTACGTAACTAAACGTCGGATTAGTGGGAAAAAATAGGGTCACAAAGTCAATATAATATGGAACAGCGGGTGGTCGTGTCGAATGATATATGCGTAGTTTTATTTATTAATCTCTGTGGCGCTTCTATTTTGTGAATTAAACTACATTTAATTTGATTCTGCCCTCATTTTGTATTCAAATAGAGCTATGGCTATTTATATCGTTTTACGATATTGAGTCTACCTGTTATTTCTGTTTGTTTTCTATTTAAAAAATATTTTGCATAGATAGGCAGCATTGTTATAATGTATACATATTGCAGATATTCATAGGTATACAGGCTTAAGAAATTAAACCAATCATACAAAAGACGAGCCAACAGCAACAGCCTCTTGTTATGCCTAAATCAAATCCAAAGATTATACCACACACATATCTATCTACCTCATACATAAATCTTCTAAGACCGTACCCTACGTATCTGTGTACTTAATAAAGCTAATTAACCACAAACGGGGAAGGAGGACAAAGTTCACTTTTGCCAAAGCTGTTATTCATTAAACTACTTGACCTGTTTTATCTCATTTCGGAGGCTGCAGCTAAATGAACGAACTTGCTTTATATAAGTTTGCATAAAGCTAGCGATGCGGACTGAAGATTGTTCCTTATTTTGTTTATTATTTACTCACTGTGTCAATAAATTTCGTCAACGTTTATGCTTAGTTTAGTACTGTACCTACATGACAATACATTGAAACGGGTCAGTGAGTATGGAAAAATGTGAAACTAATTGAGATAAACATTGTGAGCTATGTTATCGATTTAAAAAAAACTACATTTTGTCTATAACTACTGACCTGCCTCAACACCCAAAGCTTGATGCCAAATTACCAACCCATAATTTGAAAGCTTTTAATTAAACAACAATACGCATTTGGAAGGTGACAATCGTTTAACGCTAAGCAATAGAAGGTCATTGAACCCAGAAAGGTCAGGTAGGTAGGATCAGTTCCTTCACAAATATTTCATTAACGATTCCAAATGTCAGGTATTACTTTCGTATTCTAGAATACCATATTCCGGAGAGGTCTTGATGCTGAGAATCACTGGCTGGCTTAGTTTGAAAAAATGCTCATAAGCAAAGGTCCGGTCAAAGTGACAAGGTTTGGGGAGGCCTATGTCTAGCAGTGGCAATGATAATGATGATGATGATGAATTAATTGTTCATGTCTTATGTCTGTTTCTGCCGTCTTACTCTTACTGTTTGAAAGTGTAAGTTTAAGAATGCAAATAATTTTTTTTTATTTTTATTATTAGTGTGATTTCAGTTTTGATTCTGAAAGGTCAATGCACCTGGGATGCCTTTGGTTTTACCACAGAGTAATAAATAGCGCCTGCGTGGCTGCAACTGGTACGCAGCGATCAGCTGTTATAATTTAAATGCTACGTGGTTTTTTTTTTACATTTGCCAGATTAAATCATAAAATAGGTGAAACGTATAGAGTGAAATTCTATCAACAATAATATGAAAGTCACTGACAAGTACGTGGTTAGATCTTATGTCATTTTGGCATGTCAATCTCATACAGTTTGAACTTTTTGTATAAACATCACCTACACTGTTGCCTTCTAAACTAAACTATCGGCTCATTAAGAGCTTAAATTATGTACCTATTATATAGCCCACAATATTCTGTCATATTGCATACATAGCCGTCTAATTATAGATACAGGAAATAGATAAGCTGTCTGATATCCGCAGTAATTAGTGATGCGATATTTACGCACTTTGATGTTGTTAGCGTACAGGATGATGCGAGCATTCCGGTATAATTTACTCTTAGTCACCTACTAAGCCAAGTGCGCTGATGCTTGGCCAATTTGACTGGCCTGTTGGTCGAGTGTTTAGTGACTCTGACTACTAAACCGGAGGTCGTGGGTTCGATTCCCACTCAGGACAAATCTTTGTGTGATGAGCATGATCATTTGTTCTCTGTCTGGGTGTAATTTGTGTAATTTAGAAATATATAAGTATGTTTATCAGTTGTCTGGTTGCCATAGCACAGGCTCTGCCTAGTTTGGAATCAGATGACCGTGTGTGAGTTGTCCCAAGATATAAAAAAAAAAATGCAAGGTTTTTTAAAACTTTTTTGTGAATTCGGAAAGGCTGACTGTTTGCATTCCGGAGTCAGCTGAATGTGAGAAGTACTGGAGCGGTCATGTGGCGATTCTTAGGTAAGGCATATGCCTTACCTAAGAATTGCTGAATGACGTCCTAAGGCCTACGTCCAGACATATGTCTGGACGTAGGCCTTAGGACGTCATTCAGCTCAAATGATGATGTTTGATCTATTGAAGTAAGCTTTATTAAATAAGTTTACTTAAGTAAAGAAAGACATTCGACATCACAATGAGAACGGTTTTAGTTTTCACAAAGATGTTTATTTTATTTAAGCTCACAGCTCAGTCACACTTGGTTTAAAGGTTTGTAATCCAAGACATTTAATCAGAATTACATCAAACAATCTTCACTGTGACTTGGATCTAATCATAAATTAAAGGTTCATTTATAGTTTGTTGAAAACAATAATACTTGTCACAGTTTCATAGTCTGAACTAACTCCAGTGTGCGGTTTCGCAGAACGTCAAGATTTGCCACGAGTACGTCGACTGCGTAAAGCGACATGACCGTAGTTTGGTACAAGTTTACTACGAATATTAAGGGGAAATATGACCCTTGCAACTCAGACAAGGCTGTTTATTGTTCATAATAAGCTTAGTGTTAATAAACAAAAACTGCCTCGTTTATCTTATGATCAGAAGCGTGACTGCCGAGCCCACATGGTCTTATTGATATAAGTCTACTATTAGATGTAATGGGAAATAATAAACTCCTTACTTATAGGGTTATTCATTTTTAAGTTCTCTATTAATCTAATGAAATCGCTAAATTGTTTCTTCGCACAAACGGATACAATGGATTCACAAGTTGATTTTTTTTGGGTAATTGCTTTTTTTTATCTGGTCATCCATGGTAACCGTGTTTGCACCATTCTGTCTGAAACACATTACATTTTGTGAAAGGTAATCCCTGAAATTGATGATACGATAGTGTTTTTTATTTCACTTCACTCACTTTTGCTATGTATCTTTCCCGATGTGCCACGGAAGCTATTCTGCGGTTAACATCTCAAAGCCTACGTCATAAAAGGCTAAGAAGAAATACAAATACGACACTATATAATGAAAACATTTTTATTTGAATAAAATGAAAATTAATAACTTGGCCAGCTTATCGTGATATTCGCTAACTCGGCAGATAAACTAGATTATTCCAACCTAGTTTTCCGCGCGCGCACCCTTACAGATGCTAAAATTTTAGAAGAGTCATTGATAGGTGCACCGTTTTCATTCACCTGTGGTTTTGTAAAAATATTGGCCGTAAATGCGAACAGGTCATCATTATGGTCGACGCCAGATAAATTTGCACTAACGGTCATTGACCTACCAACATTTATTGACATACTTTATTCCGAAAACAGAAATAAAGACATCAAGCTGTCCTGAATCGACATCTATCATGATCCTTTACATTTTCTAGTAATGCAGACGATTAATAATTTATTGTACATACGAAGAGATATTAAGGAAAGGGCGATGACCGTTATTGCAAATTTATCTGGCGTCGACTATATCATCGTTTCAGTCAAAAGACGACCACTGCTGGGCACAGGCCTCCTTCAAGTGCCACAGCGACCTCCTGTGCGTCTCACATCCCGCGACATAGACAGGTATTAAAATATAAATAAGAGATTAATTGTTTAAAACCAATCAATCTGCATCTTTATGTTTTTGGGATTTTGCATATTAACTATTATAAAGTAGGCTATCATAGTTAATATGCAAAATGCCAAAAATAATAATTTAGAAGAAACCTTAGGCCATTTTGCGCTACAGGTGATTTTTTGTAAAAAATGGGCGTATCTAAAACATAATTCATTATGTATCTATTGACCACAAACGATTGATAGAAAATGCTCGTAATACGTTTATTTAAATACGACGTCGATAAATGCATTTATAGATTTGTGACGCAAGAGGGCTTTTAATGTCAGTTACGGTGCAACCACCGCCATCTAGCTGGTCAGTAAAAGATCACGCAATAAAGCTCGGAGCCTTTGGTTAAAATCGTGCGTCTGAGTTGATTAAATAAATGCGTCAGCAATATCCACGTAGGAATGTTCATTGGAGGTAAATGTAATTTACTGAGGAATAAAATTAATCTACGCATTTTGAGTCAGCAATAAGCTTCGGTTAGTCCCTTTTCAGTTCGGTCTATTATTGCTTTTTATTTTTAAAAAATCTCGAGCTTTCATTGGTTTTAATAAATGAACACACACGACTGTATGAAAATTACAGATTTTTCATCATGGCAAACAAGGACATGATTAAAGTCACCAGCTATGAGAATATTGCCTAATTTCCCCTACAAAATACCGATTGCATTGGGCATAAACGGTCACTTCTAGTAGTTTTACAACTGTTATGATTTAACAGGAATGAAGTGGTCCATGAAATTATGTTAGAATCTGCACTTCGATATTGCATTGTAGGTCCAGTCGTTAAATGTCGTTTATAATTGCCAAATTGTATTTTGTGTTCAATAATTGGTTGTAGTACTTATCAAGCAAATTAACCTGAATTAATAATATAACGAGAGTAATTCTACGAAGAAATATACATAATAAGTAAAGTACAATATTCGCTAATATTCATTAACAAATATAATGAAAAATTATTGGTTCCAATTAATTTTTTTTGTATTGCTGCTTCATCAGACATGGTAACTGTCAAAAATATGATATTTCAAACTTTAATCATGAAATTTAATACAGTTAACGTATGAGCAATAATTTCAGACCAACTGGTTCATTTTAAATCAACTGTAGGTATTCATCGGATTTATCTTTCCGGTAACCGGCACAAAAAGCTACATACAACGTGTAACAGAATAAACGCATGAAAAGGTGTCATTGTGCTCATCATTATGAACTAAATTTTCTATGGGTTCAACACTGACATCGCGGAAATAAATCGACTGCCCCATACAATTATTTATTTATTTATTAAAACTTTATGCAAAAGTAAAAACACTGTACAAAGGCGGACATAATGCTATAGGCATTTTCTAACAGTCGACCTTAGGGTGGTGGAAAGACCAAATGGTAGGTGCTATTATTTGAGTAATTATTGTATGTGTAATTATTTGAGAATATCTCGACAAAATGATGACAACAGCTGTTTTTTTCGTTACATTTTGTATCAAGGATTTAAACTGAAAACCTGGCTGACTTTTATTTTCTGTATAAAAGTTAAGGGTAGTAAAAGGTAACCTACAAAAGTGGAAACAATAATATAATCAGTGTTGTTATATTCTTTGACGCGAATATTCAACTTATGATTAGCTACCAAAAAGTAATTTTTCTTTTCTTCTATAACCATATTTCTCCCAAAAACCCAACAAACACAATAACTATCACGATAAAACGTAACACAAACAAAATAACGTAAACGCAGATGTCCCAACTAGTTGTCTAACGACGCTACAAATCTCAGAGAACTATTTCCTTACTATACATTATTTCGTTTTACGTCCAATTTCCATAGTCGGTGAGCGTGAACAATTTAATGGACCAAAAGATTGCTCCTGTTCGGCCTACGAAAAGGTTTTTTAAAGTATAACCAGTTTCCTTTGGAGCAGCTCTAGCTTTAATAGAATATTTTTCTGTGAATGGATGGGACGGAATGACTAATTATTTTGGTTGTTTACTGTTAGTATTTTAGACAAGGATGTTATTATGATTTAATGTTTACGAGTAAGTAGGAAAAGGGGAAGATAAATAAAGAGAGTTATCAGTTTTATTATTAAATTAAAAGCATGTGTCTCTGATAGATAAAAAATATCAGACAAAAGCTTTCAGGCTGTCCTAGGATCTAAGTAACTCCAGCCAACCCTTTTTACAAACAGATTACGGGCAACTTTCAGTCGAACCAGAGAACAGAGAGAGGTCAATGACAGTTTTCCACTATCAAATATTTTCACGATGTTTGACAATTGTCCTGATTTTAAATAAGCCATACCAACGTATGAATGTCTATTGAATAATACATAATTGGCACAGGCAGTAAGTATCATAAACTACACTTACACTTACTAACAGTCATGACATTACATAAAGTAGACATAACGACTAAATGGTTAGCAGATACCACAAAAGGTTATTTACCAAGCTTTTCCAAACCATGGTTTGGCCATACACAAATAAAGCTTTTTACCCAAGAAACTCCATTCCTTTCTTAGAACATCAAACAATATAATAGCTAAATAATTCAAAGCCGCGTTGATTTCACGAAAAACCCTATTACGCACTAATACATCCTTCCCAAAATCACTGGTGCCCTTAGGATGTAGATAAATGTCCGTCTTCCTTCGACCTGACACTTTCGCTGGACTCCGGAGCGAGTAATGACCTCGTACGGGCCTTTCCTTTACTATTTGTGTGTCCATTTAGGTCAATTGGGCTTCGACGGCTTTGTGCATATTTCTCGGCACCAGCATACGCTTGAAAGCTTTTCTGCTTTGAGTCAGAAGTATATGACGTCATTTATTGAAGTTTGTCGTGAGTCAATGACCTATTTTATATACACGTAATGAGGATTTATCTTTTGAATTGAAAATTATTGATGCATTTATATTTCATCCAACCTTAATGAATGGTGACAAAGGATTGACATACAAAATTAAATTCAGGTGAAAAAATAAATTCTAGAAACGAACACAACGATGTTATTAATAATCCAATTATGGATGGGGAGGAGCTCCCAAGCGAGACAACTGATCCTTTCTACAAGTCGTTCTTTGTCCATGCTTAAATTAATTTAACATTATTAAAATAACACACAGAATTCGTGGTATCAAGCAAACAGAACTGATTGATGTTATTGATCAAACATCAATGTAGCAATGTTGACCAATCAGACCACAGGCAAGCCAATTTTTGATAATTCGTTGTTGACATAAACGTCACACACACACACGACAATATAGACAACAAACGTCAATTTTTTACTATTAATATTTTTTTTAAATGAACAGGGTCAACTCTTTGACATCTTTCAAAAGAAGAAAATCATTAGGTTATGACTCTAAAACCTGGTTTGTAGTGCGTAATAAACAGTTGACTTGAAAAGCCGCTGAATGATTTTAAAATACATTACGAAGAAATTAGGTTCTCGGTATAAAAAAGAAAAAAAAGTTACAAAGATGTCGAATGAAAATTGTTTCCAAAGCGAACAATTCTACAACAAGCTTAAATCTATATCAATTTATTTTATGTAATTGGCTGATAGCATCACAAACTATTTCAGTTTGTTTTGTCTAGCTGTAAGCGTTCAAGAGGAAATACAACGTTGACCCCAAGAATTCTTTGGTCTATTTGCTGCTAAAATTTGTCCACTAGCCTGCTCTAATGGCCATTACGAAAATTGACTACCGAGCGAATAATTCATCAACCAAAGAAAACTTGTGTAGCTTCACACCCCACTCGAAAATACGGAAATAGCAACACAGAACCTGGCAAAAAATCTCAATGTCTTCTGGGAGTAAAATCTTCAAGTAAAGAGGTTGGATCAAAATAATATCCAAGCTACGTGGGAGCATAAGTAGCCGTTATCTTAAAGCCTGCACATTTAATTTAATGGGCCAGGCAGCGTAGTCCGAGGGATTTAGTTTTACACCGGATATTATGAGGAATCTTGAAACTTAGGGTGTGTAGGTAGATGGATAGAAGCTGCTTAGTTTCTTTCCTCTTTGTTGTGTTTAGAAACATTTTTGGAAGGTTTTCAGATTTTTCTGACGGAGCAACGGCTACACTTAAAGTCCTGGATCTGAGACAAAGAGAGTTAGTACATAAGATCGTGAGTTTATAAGATGTAATGTGTAACTGATATTTCATCATCATCATCATACCAGCCAAAAGACATCCACTGCTGGACATAGGCCTCCCCCAAAGGGGGTTGCCATAATCGCCACGCTTGGCAAGCGGGTTGGCGATCGCAGTGTAGCTGTTGCAATGCACAGAGAATGCTGCTGCCCATTCTCTGGTGAGTCCCTTAGTCGCCTCTTACGACCCCTCGGGAAGAGATGGGATGATGCTATTCTTTTACGTCCGAACTGTTAGTTATTCCTAAATAAATAAATAAAAAAGAGATATTCTACCAGCAATAACGACTGTAAAATTCTAAAATATTGGCAATCGTTTCATTAATAGAATGTCATTTGGTCAATGACCTCTGAATTTGGATATAGATTGAAACCAAATGGCGTAGGTCAGGCACTGTTAGTACGTTTTACGATAGGAATTTCGCAGTAGCAGCCTCGAGTCTGAATTTTATGCCCGATTGAGGGCAATAGGGCACTCCCTATCTATTTCGGTTCATACGTATATTTGTATCAATGCATGGCACTTAAATCAATATAGATTTGAACACTTCAGCTATTCTCTTTAGGTTCTGTATGGTGTTGGACGTAAAAGATAGCACTATTCCATCACTTCCCGTGGATGTCGCAAGTGGCGCCTAAGGGACTCACCAGAGAATGGGTAGCAGCATTCTCTGTGCATTGCAACAGCTACACTGCGATCGCCAACCCGTCTGCCAAGCATGGCGATTATGGCTAACCCCTCTTGGGGAAGGCCTTAGTCCAGCAGTGGACTTTTTTCGGCTGATAAGTAAGTAATTACTTTTTAGGGACTAGAGACGTTCGATCGTTTTGTTGTTTTTTGTCTTCTTTTGTATGCACCCAGTGCATTGTTACTTGAAACCTTTAATGAGCTTTGAGTGGTAATACGGTTAGAATTCTCAGTTGGATAGTATCATAATCAGAAGTGCTCGGCAATTAGTGGATCAAATCAACGATCTATTAATTGCCTAGCGTACTCTCTAATTAGAAATGCCGTAATGTATCATGTTATTAGTTTGTATCACACCTACTATTAAGAATGTTTAATTAGCTCATTCATAGCTGCAGACAGAGTTTAAAAAGTTAAGAGATAGTCGACAAGTGGCTATTTATTTTTTTGACTATAGTGTACATTCTGAATAGTAAAGTCTTTCCTCATCGCTGGCCTGTGGAGTCTAAAAGTATTAATTTTTAGATTTTTTTTTCAAGCTTTTTGATTGTGTATATTACTGAAAATTAATTACCCATGTGCCCATTGTTAAACATAATAATTTGATCTTATTATTTAAGAAATAATGTTGCGAAAAATATTCACAAAAATAAAATAAAATGAAGGTAATATTGACTCTCTTTACCGGAAATCGTAGTCGACTAAGTTCTTAGCGCCATTTGGAGTTTCTTTGAAAAGTTATTCGTTACAAAATTACTGTTACAGTACAAAATTAGAATGCTTCGCGTCAGTTAACTTTGGCCAACTCAAATTATTGCTACTTTGTAGATCTGAAATAACTCTTTAATTGTTTCAAACTGTATAATAGGCTTTCAAGCCACAAATTCATATTATTTCGTCTAAGTAGGTAAGCTTTTAATATAAATATTTGGGTTACAGGGTGAGTTATTTCAGATCAAAATTGCTGTCATAGTCACTTTATTTATATTACACACAAACAGTAAAATACTACTGAACAATAAAATTACTCATATATTGACCCTTCCCAGGAATCAAATCCCAAACCTTTCACTCACAGGCACAGACTAATGAAGCGATCCCAGTATTTTGTCATTCATTACTATGCAGGCTATTTTTGCATGCGGATAAATGACAGCGCGTTGTGTCATAGACACGGGAGGCGGATCGTTCCCTGTGATGACCCGACGTCGGACCCCTAGGGCAGCTTGTGTCAACTAGGGAGGTGACAGGCTTTTGAGATGGTATCGATAACTTTGAATAGATTTTAACGAAAAAAAGTTATTAAAAAGGTCTATCATAGTCTCGTGCCGTCAAATAAAATAATTGAATAAATCGTGATTCAGGGTTGCTTGGATTGCCAAACTGTGAATATTATAAAAATAGATGAATGTACTTTGCTTGTTAATGAACATTATTTAGAGGCACAGGGAAAGCTCGTGCCGAATCAAATGATTGCCTGAACTTATCAATTAGACGACCAACTCGCCTTCCCAAACGCTGTAGACGACCACTGGCCACAACCATCTTACCAACCAACTTGAATTATGAAAACCCGGTTAAATGCAAATTTATGGTACAGAGCTGGTCTGCCACAAGAACTCCTAAACTACACATGACTAACACATCGTCTTTGGGCTTCTTTGATTCGTCGTGATAATATCTCTGGTTCTGGATAGTGCTCAGGATCTGATGATAGAGTTGGATGGCGGCCATATAAACTCTTCAACTGAACGTGAGTCAATACAAAAACCAATGTACCCAAACACAACGACGTAATTGTAGCCCAAGGTAGAATCCAGGTGATGGACTCGGAAGCTCCATTCTGATGATGGACTCGGAAGTTGAAGATTGGTTTATAGTAGTATAAGTCAAAGCAGAGCCCTGGGTCTAAATGTAAATCTGGAAAGGGGCCTTAAAAATCCACAATTCAAAATGTCCAAGTGAGTTTGCCCACATCATTTTCAGAGTCAACAAAAAAAGACCCTAGTAAACTCAAACTGTTTTTAGCAAATGAAAGTTACCTACTCTTAGTTGATATTAGAAATATTTCTTAAATTTATCTAAGAAGAGAAAAAAATATTAGATGTATCGGGGTGACCTTAACAAGGGAAATGGAAAACAAAATAACCAAATATTTAAATCTAAATATTTAAGAGATTTCTTTAAATAATTTTATCAATAGACCACTTTTATATTTTAACAAGCATTTGCCGCGATTTCGTACGCGCATGTACCGTTATTTCCCGTTCCCGTAGGAATTTCAGGAAATCCTCTCCTGGTAATCCCCTACACTCCCAAAGGAACCTACAGGCCAAATTTTAGCTTTCGGTTGTGCGTTGTTTGTGAGTCAGTCAGTAAGGGAAGAGTTTTATATAAAATGAAAAAAAAAAACTGTTTTAGCGACTGTCGATAAATGAATTATCGACAGCTGCCACCTCTAGTGTACGGCAATGCGGACAATTCGGGACGTGGACAAATGTGCCCGGCGACTCGCCGTGACACGTTCATTGAGCTTTCATTTGGGCAATTTTCGACTAAATCCCGGCCAATCGGACACAAGGCCCGGCCGACCCAACTGGAACAGTTGCCAGAATAAATACAGGCCTTTGAAATACTTGAAACTAAGGTTTTAATTACGGAAATGTCAATGTAGAACCTAAAGAAGAAATTAAAATTTTGGTGTTGGTTATTTCGTGCTTTCGTTTTGAAGTAAGTATTCGTGATGGATAATTTTATTTTTGTCGTTTTACTTTGTTGTTTTGTTTGCTTTATTGAACTAACAGAAGACGGATTTTGTATGTTAGTTTGATAAATTTGAACAACTAACCGGAATAATGCGATTCGGGCTCGCCCACGAAGTTTCGTACCATAATAAGCAATTGAAATCACCCGGACATAAATCTGTGAAAATTTCAACCGTCTTCCTATTACGGTTCATGAGAATACAGCCCACTGACAGACAGAGGGACGGAAGGACGGATAGCGGAGACGTAGTAAAACAGGGTTTCGTTCGTAGGCAATCATCAAAAGATTAAACATTTTTGAAGGTTGCATTTGATATTTCGTGAGTATCTACTTCAAACATACTTACGAGTCCATGATAAGAGGAATTCGAAAACGAAAAACACTTCTTACATGGCACATTGAAAAATGTTAAAAATATCAAACTTTGCTATATTTTAAGCTCACAAATTGCACGCCATTTTTCGTACACACGAGACTTTATCAAACATTGGAGGACTCCAACATGATTATAACTTTACGTGCTCCGAATTCGATTCCCAGTTGAAAAGGAATTGTGGCACATCAAAGAAACTCGAACAACGCTTTGATTTTGATATAAAAAAGTGTTCTTGTTATCGCTACAGAATAAATTCCCCCTTTGTCAGTATCATTATGCTACTTTCTTAAGAGATAGGCGGGAACGTTAGATAAATTTTACATCATTAAGTTATCAGAGAATTTAGAGCGTCACTTTCTCTGCGTAGTTCTCCTTCTCTGTTTTTCCTTCCAATTACTTGAGACGGTGTTTTTGAATAGATTGTATTAGATAGATAATCCGATAAAACAACTTGTAGTCTGTTGAATATGTTCTCATCACAAGAACGGAAATCGTTATACTCGCCTGTCTTCCATCAAAATAGATATGCGTTGTCACGCTATTTTCTCAAAAGAGGTTACCGTATTCTTGGAGTCAATTTTGTAACTGATACGTTTGCACTTTTCGAATGATGTGTCAAAAAGACTGGGTTTCATCTTGCAAAAAAAAATGCAGATTGACATATTTTTACCGGGCAGTTAATTCCAAGCAGAATAGTCGTCATTTTCTCAGGTTAAAAGTATTCTAACTTCAAATGTAATGAAGATTTTTACAACACAGGTTTACTAACAGTTTGCTGGTAAATACTCGGAAGGCAAGAATAAAAAACCCGATCAATGGCGTGGGTATTCCATTGAATTAGCGTCCACTCAACTCAATGGTGCAAAGATTGTAAACATTGCTTTCATCGCAGAGCTACTACTGAAGACAACTTGATATGTATGTTTGGACAGTCATAAGTGATTGAAGATTGGTGACTGAAAGTAGAATATTATTTATCTACTATCTTCTGCCCGCAACTTCGCCTGTACAGACAGAGTTCAGATAATGATAAAAGGACTACTTCCCGATTTGTCACAGCCCCGAATCGACAACAAGTGAAAAGTACACAAAATAAATGAACACAAGTGGCGTTTCGTCAAGATTTTGATCTTCATACATTAATTCTACATGTCCAGTCACCCAAAGGGCAATGGAGAGGGCAATGCTCGGAATTTCCTTGCGTGATCGAATCAGGAATGATGATATCCGCAAGAAAACCAAGGATACCGATATTGCCCGAAGGATCCCCAAACTGAAGTGGCAGTGGGCAGGGCACATTGCTCGCAGAACGTGGTCGATGGGGCCAAAAAGTTCTGGAGTGGGTCCTACTTTTCCATAAAGCCTATCCTATCGTATCCTATGTATTAATCTAAACTTATAGACGAAATGTATGTATACATGCAAGTCTGTTCAGTAGTTTGTGTGAAAGAGTAACCAATATCCATCCATCTTTACTAACTTTCATATTTATTCTTTAAGTAGTAGTAAGTATGACATAAAGTACATTGGTCAATAATATATGAAAAGTGGTAGATGCATATATCAACACATGAGATTTTATAAAGTATTATATTTAGAGTATTTGTACTCCCGATTCAGAAACTGTTAAGAACCCACCATAACACGTACTGATTCGAAGGATTTTGAAAAAGATTTATAATAGTTCAAACAATCGTTGGTCTAATTTTTGAAACGTTAAAAAAAATAACAAATGAAACACTCGGTTTGCAGCACAGCAGGAGTCTACACCTTCTGAACACGCAATGCGTGTTGCCAAGTTTTTGTAACGGCAACATACCTTAGATTAAGTCAATGTATGGAATAGGCAGAAATCCAATAGGTATGAATATTTTAGTAAATTATTTTTCACCAGTTTTGTAATAAGTTTAGTGTAAGTTTCAAGTTTAGTTTAGTAATTACTTTTCACCAAGGGGTACTGCATAATAATGCTTTCAGGGGGTTGATGGGGCTGCCTCGCTTCTGTAGCGCATCAGGGATGCTTGCGGAAATGCGTATTGATTGCTTTTATGCATTAATGCGTAAAAGATGTGCGTCCTTGAAGCGCAGGGTGTGAGCCAGTTCCAACAGCATTCTGGGCATGATTGCTGGCAGGCTAGACTGCCGAATTGTCAATCGATGCTCCAGTATCTCTGGAATGTTGAAGTAATGATTTTTTTGTTGTGTGTGTTTATGTAATTGTTTTTGTAATTATATGTCTAACATAGTTATAAGTTTATTTATTGTTCCTAACACTATATGAGTTATCGTTGCTTTCAATAAATAATATATTATTATTATTATTACCCAGTTACTGGGTTGTGGCGGTCAGATATCAGTCGCTCCATATAAAATGTGGGTACTCAATTGCATTCGGCTAGATTGGAAGCCGACCCCAACATGGTTGGGAAAAAATAATAAAGATATTATTTCTTCTATCTTGATTGCACATAAGCACAGATGGACTTGGATGCGGAACAGAGAGTAAAGTCCCGCATACCTCCACCGAAAAGTGGAGAATCCTCCGAACCAGACGGTTGTTGTGTCTGGTGGGCAACTGCCCGATAGTTGATATTCGGACTGTTGTATATCGACGGCGAAGTGCCAATAACTCCTAACTGCTGAAATCAATAATTTACGCAAACTGGAAGAAAAAAAATAATATCTTGAGAAGTTGAAAATTAATTAGTATATAAAATTAGTTAATAACCATTTAATGCAGTTTCAACTAAAAATACACTTCGGAGATTAAACATAATACATGTGAAAAGCGCCAGTAAATTAAAATCTGTAAAAAATAAATCTCTCGAAAAATGTCTGTTAGGAGGTATTGGCACTTCACCGTCGATATATTCAAATCGCACGGAGAACTTTGCTTGCGTGATGCAGGATTTCGATGTTAGTTCGGCGTAGATGGCGCTGCGGTTCTTTTCGTTGCCGTACAAATGACGTTTCTTAGTTTTTCATGTGGCGGCATTGATGCCGCTACAGAATCTTAAATATTTGATTTTTTTATTCATTGTAAGTCCACTACATAAAAAATTACTTGCACAAAATTAATTCACGGACAAATTAAATAATTCTCAGAATAATATGAATTTCACTGAACGATTACATTCCATTATCTCCATAGAGCTCGTTGTGTTTCCTTTAAATAATTCGAAATTCATTCGGATAATACTCGTGCAGTTTTACAACTGCAACTACATCCGCATTCTAGTAACAGTTGGGACTCTACTTACTAGCCTTCTAGTCTTTTACCTATTCTAAGTTATCAAACGCATTCAGCTTCTTGCTCCATTGACCTCGTTTCTGTACCTGCAATGTTCATGAAGTCTTAGGAAACTCAACCCTATGACTATCGAGGTAAAGTTTGGTTTATCTGCAATTCCAACTTTGCAACGTAAAAGCCTTTATTGCTTAGTGTCACGTAAGGATCCCAGGTGTGGAATGCTTTTACATGGAAAGCAGAGGATTACTTGACGCTAACTTTAATGCCTACAAAAAAGGAAACATTACTAAACGGCCATAACCATTTTGCGTGTTTTTTGAAGGGTTACACAGAATTTTAGGACTTACGTATACTTCCATAAGGGTGGTGATGAATTTAAGCAAGAGTTTTAGTTATAAAATTTTACCTCTATTTTTATAAACGCAGTCAGTGAAACGGCAGTGTTACATGCGATTACCACGTTTCTGAAGTTAATTACTTAATTAAATTACTTCCTTACTTACCCTAACTTAGTGGCCGTTGGGTAAGTGAGTCCAAGGCATGCAGAATTTGGTAGCAGGTGTCCTTTTATGTTTCAACCAATTACTTGAGTAGGTTTCGGACAGGAAATTGATAATTTTAATGTTGTAATACTTTATGTATTGTTTGATAATTGTTTGGTTGGCAATTTGTGCGCCAATATTTTGACAACTGCTCAAAAACTGGTCATCATCATCCACGCCTCACTTCCTTGTGCCAATCCTCACACTCCTGTGCCACCCTTATCCAGATTCTACCCGCTGTAGAAACAATATCGTCTGCTTATATCGCTCCCGATCGACCTACATTCCTTTTTCCAGTCCTTGGACGTCACTCAGCCACTACTACTCCGCCTTTCAGTGCCACGTCTTGCCATGAGTCCTACTCAACTCCATTTGGGTTACATAGCTCGAAAGGAACTGGCACTCTATAGTATCAGTTCGTTTCGAGCTATCTGCAAATACTCGTTTTAGATTTTATTTAAACTCTATAGTTTAAAAAAAATATCCAATTTTCTGACTACTATTGCAAAAGCTTATTTGATTATAAAAAGATAAAATAATCTGGACAACAATTTGTTATGCCACAAATACAACTGGACTTTAAAGAGTGATGACCATTTATCTTACCTCCACAATTTCCAAAACGAAGATTTATTGTTCCATTTTCACTTTGTCACCGACCATCCAATATCACATTTCGGTGAGTACTGGACCGTATCATCCGGTGAGTAAGAGTATATATCATAGGAACATAAGCCCTGGTTAGCGTGTGTTTGTGGACTAATTTAATGCACAGTCATGCACTGGTGGTCTAGTCGCATAGCTTCGTTAGTTCACAGCCTATCACAACGTACTTTTATGTCCCCTTTATTCTTGGCTCATTGTTATATTGTTTTTTTGTTCTGCAAATTTTTACGACTTGGGTGATTTTGTGAGGCAAGTTCATTCTTGCAGTGTTTCTTGTGTGACTTTTCTCTTTGGACCTACTTGTACCATATGCTTTCATGTTTTAATAATAATGCAAGTTCAGGTCACAGGATACAGGCTCTAACAGAATACCAGCGCTGAGTTATTTATTTTTTAAACAACGCAGCATATGTTGAGACCTTTTTGGCCTCGCACATGACGTATTAAATTCATGCTGTTCTTTCTTACTTCTGTTAGTTATTATTTATGACTGTTAGTCTTAATTTATTTACTTTTCTGTTTGTTTTGTGCCAGTCCCAAAAAATATTTTTCTTTCTTTATGTTCTTCATGTAGAATATCGTTTAATACTCATGCATTCACACTGTCTAAACCATACCTATTGAAAGAACTAATTATATTTTCACCTAAAATAAACTCAAAAAGGGGTGACCCACTTCCATGCAAGTCCACTGAAAGATCATTAAGAAACTTATTTATTTAAAGATAAAAATTCCACAATGAAGCACGGAAACAAAAGAAGCATAATTAATTTTTTCGTACAACAACTTAGTTGAACGACATAATAGAGACTTTTATAATATGAAGCCCTCCTTTTTCTTTACGCTGACACTTTTTAATAAGATTCTAATAAATTATGCAAGAGCACCGCTCGGTGAGTTGCTTCAAGGAAATATTAATATATTTCCGATTTTTAAGATGAAAGGTTGCATTTTAGTGGATAAAGAAGTTTGCTTTGAATTTGCATTTTCGATCTTGACAGGCATGTTATGGCTGGCCAATAACCTGGCTGGATGGATGGTTTATTGTGTGAGTGTTATGCGGCTAGCATTGTTCAATTAAAAATTAAAATATATATTTTATTTTATTAAAAATAAATAGGTACAACTTTTCAAATATAATTATACTGCAACCTAAAGACAAAATATTATTTATCAAGTTATGTAAAAAAATAGAGATCAAACTACGTTTACAATCTTATAAAGAACTACATATAACCCTGATTTGTGTTTCTAAGTAGACAAAAAAAAACCTTGTGACTGTTAAAAAAAACACCCTCTCTCCCCTCCCTTATCCACTATAACAGAACTTAAACTAAAGTAAGTACAACCTATGAGTACAACATTCTCAGTCTAAAACACAAAAAGTTCAAACTATTTTCCTCAGGAGACCATAACATTATTCCTAAACTCCAACCCAGAATGGTGGTAGATCCATCCGTAGTGCGGTGCTACGTCAGTATACACTACATAGTACGTCGGATCACATTCCTTCTGCCCCGGTGATACGCCACACTTTGAGAGAACACCTCGGAGGAACCAGCTGATCATGTGATCAGGTTGGATGCTACTCATTACGAGACCCCCTCCACTATCGCCGTTGCGCGGGTTGATGGCTGAAAAGTAAGGAAGATTATATGAATGGCTGTTTATGACGTATCCCGTAACAGGAAATGGGCATTATTTAAACGTGGAGCGGAAGGGCGTGTCAGACTCTTACGACTAAAACCCCTCCGTGTTTCTTTTAAAGCCCTTTGCGTTCCAGGGTCACGGTGACTCTTTCGAACAAATTCCGCAACCCTGGCAGGCTCTGGCCCTAGCGGGCCCCGTCTTCTATGCTGACATCTCTTTGAGGCGCGCGTGAAACACAACGTGCCGTCGACTCGGGCCTGGTGGTGATCAGACAGCGAGCCACCCAACGCTCGCCGTCTGCAGGCCCGAAAATAGTATAGTCTAACCATTTGATTAGGTTAAACGCTGTTTAGCAGATTCTAAATTCAACTTTTCCATCGAGAATTTAAATTTGAATCTGCTTATTATATGGAATGCGTTGGACAAGGCTCTTGAAAAACGATAAGATGTTGCACCATTTTCCTATCGATGGCTCAATCTACAGACCAATACAGTTCGATAAAGTTTATCGGTCAATCGAATTTTTATCAATGAAATAATACAACGAATAGATTGCACAATATCAGATCAATAATATTGAAAACTAGTTTTTTCTGGCGGTTTCATTTCCCTGGTCAATGGAATTGTATATTTTTCCGGGATAAATAGTGTGGCTCATAGCAATAGTGTAGATTTTTATCAGTATACAAAATTCCCGGATCGGTACCTACTTAGAGAGATAAGTTTATAATAAACAACTTCACCTCTTTAATGTATTCTTTTATTTATTTTCCAGTATCGGTTGTTGGAATCTTTTAATAAATCTCCTCGGTCACTAGTTATTAGTCAGATATGTCACCGGAAAATTGCAGACTCCGTAAGATTGTAATAAATCTTTATTAGATTATAACTTCTCGATTTTAATGAAAAAATCGTTTGTATACAATAAATCCTACTCAAATTCAATAGTTTCCAATATGTACGTGTACGTGTCTTATTAAGAAAAAATAGTTTACATTTTTCCGGTAACAGATATAACGTATCGTAAATAATTTTCAACCCAAACTTTTCCAACAAAACACTACCCATACCTACCAACATACCTACTCGTAGTCACCACAGTATTGACCCATACGCACTAGATAATAATCTATTCCACTATAGTGAGACCGTAACCTAACAGGTAGGTACTCCATCGGTTACGGGCCAGTGATCAATTTAATCTTCGTTAGTATTGTACTATAAGACACAGTTCAGACGCCCTTCATGTATGTATGTAGTCGTATCTCCCCAAGGTAGTGTGTATTGTTCTTAGGATATTTAAGTTCACAATTTGTATACAGTAGAAGAGTAAGTTTATACACTCTGCACCTATTGTATTGGTGCAGCTGACTATTATAATGGGGATTAAGAATCGATATAGGTTTATATACTTAATATCAACACTTAGATTTAAATTGATGCGATCGAACAGAACAATGGTAGTGCTTAAATTTAAATATCTTTTCCAAAACATTTTTGGCAATCTTTAGGCTTGCATGTGAGTGAGACCAGGTCTCACTCACATGCAAGCCTAAAGATTCGATCTCTTTATCACATAATCGTATGAGAAACATCTAGAATCGCCTAGAATTGTTTTTTGTTTCGTTACACTTTGCGTCAGCGGTGAGGAGGATAATGTGATAGACACCGCATACCGCAGAGATGTGCGTTCCGATTAAGATACCAAAGCTGTTAGATATTATCGTCATTCATAACAACTGTTGTATTTTCAATAACATACTAGATTAAGACCAATATATATATCACCGGAAAATTGCCGACTCCGCAAGATTGTAATAAATCTTTATTAGATTATAATTTCTCGATATACTACAAGAAATCGTTTTGTGTACAATAAATCTCATCAATAGTTTCCAATTTATCCGTGACTGATTAAAAAAAACTTGTTTAGAATATCGCGCGATATTTTACAATCTTACGGCGTTTGCAATTTTCCGGTGGCATTTATACATCAAAATCAATTTGACTAGCTTTTTCCCAACTATGCTGGGATCGGCTCCCAGTCTGGCAACTGAATGCAGCGAAGCACCGCTTTCTAGGGGCGACTCCTAATCGGAACTCAACAATCCAGTAACCGGATAACACGATACTCCTTACCAAGAATGGTGCCAGATATTCTGGCTGTTTACCTATAACGATCGTCAAAAATATTCAAATGACAGCCGGGATAACGTGCTTTTCAAGACACGGCGTAATCTTGGTATGTATAAGTATCGATGTTTTAGTATAGAAGCATCCTGAAGCACCCTATCTGGACCAGATGCGCCATCAAAGACTGAATGACAGAAAACTGTTAGAGTTAATAACATCAATGATACAAAAATAAGGAGATACTCACATGAAGAAGGTCCATATCCAGCGCAGAAAGTAAACTCATTCAGTAATCTTGAGTACAGTTTGCGAGAAAAGTTTATGCACGTCGTATCATTCTGAATCTTAGTATATGTTGACCGCAGGACATCGGACGGCTTGTTGTATTCTGTTGTTCCGAAGCCTACGACCTGAAAATATAAATAATATATTTAATACTAGTTGCCGCCCGCGGCTCCGCTCGCATGAACATCAAAAATTATCCCATGGGAACATCCTTCCGAGATAAAAACTATCCTTTGTCATTTCCCGGGACTCGGAAAATCTCTATATCAAATTTCATCTGAATCGGTTTAAGCGTGAAGAAGTAACAAACATACACACACACTCACAAACTGTCGCCTTTATAATATTTGTGTGATTAGTAAAAACAATCAAGAAAAAAAAGGGATGAGAGAATGATAATGTAATTATAGGATGCAGTAGTTATTATTATGTACTTCTTTTCGAATCGACGACCACATCATCGCCTACCATCAGGTGAGGTAGTGGTCAAGCAGTAGAGGAATGCAAGCCTGTCAATGATAATAATAAACAGAATTAACAGTCTGTATTTTCTTCCTTTCTTTCCGTCTGAAACTACGACAAGTTTGAAAAGGTTTTTAGCAGTTACAATGGTTAAATTATACTTATAGTCAACTTTGCAAAGTTGCGTCAAACACTGGATACACTTTGGTTGTGAAAATAATTGGGATAAAGTTTTCTAGATATTCCGGTCCAGCTGTTCACCAGCTTTTCGCCAAAAATGTAGCAAAAGCTAGACAAATAATAACTAGCAACAACAATATGTAACAGTTTTTAATCATACCGTAGCTTCCTTTCCAAAAAGGCTAGCTTTGTCATACACGGGGCCCCAAATACAAATAGGTTGAACGTATTCAGTAAACTCCAGGCTATTGACCTTGATGATAGCCAGGTCTGACGTAGACAGATCATCGTTGTAGGCTGGATGGAGTATTATTTCTTGTGCCTGGAATTCAAAAAGTTTTTTTTTTATATTTTGTTCTAGAAAAACAATACAGAGCGATTTATAATAAACTAGCTTTTGTCCGCAGCTTAGCTCGCGTCAGGGTGCGTTTCCACCAGAGATAAGCGAGGAAACAGCCTATAGTCGTCTTCAGGGTCCAGTCTATCTGTATACCAAAATTCATCAAAATCAGTTTGGTGATTTTGGGCGTGAAAGTGTATCAAATAAACAAACACACTTTCGGAATTAAAATATTAGTCAGAATAGTGTTTTTCACCTATTCATTAGAAACAATGGCAGTTAGCTTCACATATGTTGACCACTAGGCAATTAAAATCTCAAATGACGACAAATTATTTTTATTTTTTTCTAAATAGTTTTTTTATTTATTTTTCTAAATTCTCAACTAACTATTACTATATTTCTTTTTATTTTTGAAATTATAAGACAGAGGTATTACTTAATTCTTAACTCGCCAAACTTTTATTTTGATTGTGAGTATATAGATAAAGAGATATACTTAAACACACACACTTAAATAAAAACTAAAAATAATTTAAAATATGGGATCGAAAAATTGCTCCGCATCGCTGGCCATTGGTGATGTTTTCAAAAAGCTGACAGAATTGCCAAGTTGAATGGCAATACTTACCCTTTGTCATCCAAGGTATAAGCCAGCCCTTGGGTCACGCGAAGTGACAACGTACCTATGTAATTAGTTTATTTTCCACTAGTTGCTACCCGCGGCTCCGCCCGCGTTAATGTCGAAAATTGTTCCCTTGGGATAATTATACTTCCGGGATGAAAAGTATCCTATGTCCTTTCCCGGGACTCACACAATCTTTATACCAAATTTCATTTAAATCGGCCGAGCCGTTTGCGCGTGAAGAAGTAACAAACATACACACACACTCACAAACTTTCGCCTTTATAATATTAGTGTGATTGTATTATAATTGTACCTATAAATAACCATAAAATAGAAAATAAAGTTACCAAGCAGGTGTTAAAAGGTCAAGTTATGTTAAACGGTAAAATAAAGTTAAAGTAATTACAGACGGATTAAATCAAACTCACAACGAAACTTTGTAACATCGATTAGGCTTACTAAGCTCAAACTATGTAACCTAACACCAATTTCCAGGTATATAATTGCTTTTTAGAAGGGATTATAATCGTGTTTGATATTATGCTAAAGTGGTAAGCCATCCAACTTATAAGCTTAGTCTTGGAGTAAATTTGGTTTTAAAGAAAATAGTTCACTTACTATGACACAATTTTATTGTAGTTTACTAGGATAGCAACCACTTTTTCGATAGCATAACATAGCACTAGCACTGTATAATAATACACTTGCATTGTATAATAAAATAGAAAAACGCGAATTTAACACTGTCTATTTCCTAGTGTTTAATTAATTATATTTGTTTACTATCTGTGAAAACTTGTAATTGGCCATCATCATATTATTAACTCTTAATATTGTGTCTGCCTAGCTGTAAGTAGCCGAAAAAAAAAATAGCTAATAGTTTTTCTATTTGTACTCTCAGAACTACTGCACCTACTGCATCAGCAAATGAAGACCCCAAATAATATATAATTATTCTAATAGATAGCTCCCGACATTGCTGGTCCTATTTATTAGGGGCATTCACTGGCAGTTAGCACAAGTTAAGAGAAGTAACTAAGAATTTTAATATATGAATTAAGTGATTGGTACCGCGCAAAAAAATAAAACGACGAAGTCGCGTGCCACAGCAGCTAGTGTGAAATAATTTTAAACAAATTAATAACGGGTAATTGGATGAGGCTCAATCTAAAAGGGCGACTGTCGTATTTTTAAGGAACATTTTTCGCATCGCAGCCACAATTTGTCAATAATATCTAATATCCCAAAATTTTGGTAGGTTTTGGTATCGATTGTCGCTGAGTTGATAATGTGACTTGAAATCTTACAACTTTTAGAATTGCCCTTAAGTAACTGTTGTACTCACAGCTAAATAGAAATAAGAACACAAAATAGCGAACGGCATTTTAAAAAATACTCACGGTGAGTGTTTGTATACCCAGTTGATTGGCATCTTTATGGTTATTGATACCAGCGATGATGACTACCCTGTTTGTTTCCGTAGTAACACCATTCTTGAAAACACAATGACCCGCTGAAAGAAAAATGTTACTGCTATTTAATTTGTTTTATTGGAATTACATTTTGGTTGTAGGGTCACGTCGTGAATGAGAAATTAGAACTAAAGAACTTTATGAATGATGCCATTCCTGGTTTGATTAGTCGACATAGCAGCAGTGCTATACTGTAAATATTTCGTTGGAAACTTATGTAAGTGAAGCGAGCATGAAGTAGACTGTCAATAGTGTCAATCCGTGCAGCGTTACTGGTGAATGATAGCTCACTTCTCACCTTTGTTTTTAAGTTTAAATATAAATAAAATAGACTTGCAGTAACCTGCATTAAGCTAAGTTCCATCCAGAGTGTTTTCACCCGATTTTACAGGGATTTGCTTCGGAAGGATACCAAAGACCTCACCTCTCACCCAGGGACAAAACAGATAAGCCTGACCAAGACTTTTTGCCTAGAGTGTGTGCAGTATTATTATAAGTATCATGTTATGCAATTGTTAGAAAACAGGTAAAAACTTAATTTCCTTACCAGTTAAAATAGCAGTTCTAGACACGATGTTACCGCCACAATGATACTTCAGGTTATTAAACCTATCCCTGACAAAGATAGCGACATGCCACGGCCAGTCACCAGCTCTGGCTTCAGTCCTAACTGACACTAATTCTGTATGGTTGATAGACCTCCTACCGCAGACATGGGCGTATTGATTGCTTGGATATCTCAGGGTGACGTTTAGCTTTGTAATAGTTTGTGCTGCCTGAAATTTTAAAAGAAACACAATGTCCAAAAATGTACTTAACACTTGATTTTCCTGTCGCGACTTTAGAGCTAGTCCCATAGTAAAAGAGTTATGAACTATTTTCCGATTTTGCATTTAATCTGTTACAACTTGTTTATTTTTTCTTATTTTTTAGCTCTTCCCTGGACTAAGACTCTCTCCTAATTATTTCATGTTTCCTTTTTCTGAGCTACATTGATTTCTGAGATACAACCTTGTAAATCGATTCAGCTGGTTGATTCTGTAAACATGTCGAAGTGAAGGCCTGGGTGAAGTAACCACGAGGTGAGCTGTCAATCCATATAATCAAGATGGAATGACAGCTCACTTCGTGATCACATGACATCTTGATTGTATGGATTGACAGAATCGACCGGCTGCTGCACAGCTATCGTAAAAGCAGAGCTATAAAAATGACACCCTGCATTAGTTTGCCGCGTCAATCCTGTCAGGCGCTTCACTCTCTACGTTTACTAGTGTCAATCATTTCGATACCAACAAGTCTTCCGATTTTTCTTAATCTAGGTGTTTTTTTTCTCATAAAAAGGAAAATACTACAGTTTAAATAAATGTGCAAGCCACTGGCAAATGAAAATACGTACCTTAATCCTGTCATTGCAAAGTGTAACATTATTCAATGTCAAAATGTTAACAATCGGCACATCACTTGCATTGTTTGTAGACACGTAAAATATGTAGCGCACTGGAATCGGCCTCACTCCATGTACCACTAAGTCATGTTTGTTCGTTCTTCGTACTGTGAAGGTGTTGATATTTGGGTACTGGAATCAAAATCCGATTTTAATGTACATATAGTATTGTATTACTTTTTTATTACAATGTTTTGTATATCATCATCATCAAGCTGACAGACGTTTACTTTTTGACAGAAACCAGGAGGTCTTCAAGCGCATAACTTCAATATAGCATAAGTAGTAACATTAATACAGTTCTTAATTAGGTTATGCCAAGTGGCGTAAAAATCTGGTTGCTTCCTACATCGCAAATTCATTGGGCATGTGAGAAATATACATTCAATCAAAAATTATAAGTATCTTAAATATATTTTTTAAACGAAACTCTGCAGTCTTTACTTCGCCTTTTGCTTTTAAAAACATTAAATCATTCGACATGATGTTATTATGTGAATATGCAAATATACTTAACTAACGATAAAATCAAAATAGTGCACAATAATGCAACATGTCCTAGCGGTAATAGCGGTAATGAAATGCGGTTATGCTAAATTAAAACGACACTAATTCATGACCGGATCATTCCTAAAAGCTGGCTCCACTTGATGGGAATGAATTAGTCAATTTATAAAAATTGTTTCATTGAATTTGGCGGTGGCATCATTTGACTTGTTTAGCTACAATTGATTACTATCCATAAAAAAATAAAAATAAATATACTCACAGCAGATACTGTTACTTCATTCTTAAACACTACCACCATTTCAGCTACAACCAAGTTCATATAAAGTCCAAAATGCACAATACCTCTCCAGTAGTTATCACTAAATTTATCGAAATGTATCAAGCCTAGCCCACAGGGATCATATCTCGTCAAAACAGGGCCTTTTAAAGACACTGAATCAGCCTCCCATAAACTTGTCAATACACAAAGCAAAAATAAAATTCCGCCCCCCATTTTTCCTTATTTTGCACAAATAACTCTGAACACGTATTACTGTACCGTTTATACCAATGTAATGAAAGAACCCCAATTAAAATATTCGTATAAAATAATTGTCAAAAACTACACAGGGTGTTCAAAATGTATCAGCACTGAAAGAATGGTTTCGGGTACTCAACGTGTTGCCTTATAAATGAAAGTTTCAGTGAGTCATAAGCAAATACTCACACAAATACCTTTGTTATATCAGTTTGAAAATGCATTTTTTATATTGAATTAGGTCAGTATTTCTACAATTAGTCAGAATGTAGAACCTATAATATATCCATAACTGACTGACATGTCTATTGTCCATGCGTCAAAGCCCTTGGTCCCAAAATAAAAGCCACTTGGTGGAATCAGTACAATGCATGCAAAACGTTATTTTCCTTATAATAAAATTTTGACAATCACTACAAAAATAATTGGTAGCATATTTTGTGCCTTTAATCCATTAATGTAAATGGTAAACTGTAGAATATCGCGTGTTTATTATGAGTATGACGTATAAGGGACATAAAATATCTCAAAATTTATAGGGTAATTAAATGATTGGGACATTCATAGGTAAAATAATAATATTCAAAGCAAACCCGTGGTATAAAGTAATGTGATATTAATATTATATTCGAATGAATAAACATCTGTTTTGACTAACCCACTGACCCGGACAGTAACCCTATAAACAGGTGTACACATAACACAATAGATTACTCAGTATTACATAAAAGTAGTCATCATTTATTATGTATTCGGTATGATGCAAATTTTGTATAGTATTTAGGCCAATTTGGGCTCTGTTATTTTATTTTGAATTTATTACAAGGTTATATAGTTTAGTTTATAGAGATTAATATAATTTCTGCTTGAGTGCGGTTACTTCTCATGGTAAAAAGACTTCAGAGCAATTTTAAGTTCTCTACAGAAACTTAAAAAGAGTACAATTCTATTTTTAGAAAAAGTAATGTATGTTGCGTATGCCCATCAACTTTATTTTAATTGATTTATTCATTTCGAAGAAGTAAGGATATGCGAGTTTGTATGGAATATATATAATAATATATAGGCATAATCGGTCTTGAATGGAAAAGTAATACTTTCTATTAAAATGATTCATAAGTAAATAATCTTTAAATAATTGTAATCGTCACACATGAAGCACCCTATATACAGAAATGAACTGACAATCGGGGTCATCTGAGCACCGGCTAAAGTGACCTCATACTTCTTTGAATATGTTTACGATAATACTATTTACCTAGTTATTTATAAATATTTATGACGCATTTCAATATAATTCACTTTAAATATTATTTTGTTCAGTGTTTTTTCTTTCCGAGGATTTCCAACGAATGATTAATTTTGTCATTACTACGAAGATACATGCATCCCAATACGTCAGTTCTTACTGTCATATTAAACTTGAACTGAGTTATAGCTAAATATGGTGTCCTCATAAAGATAAAATCGTACTAGGGTTAATAGATTTATGATTAGTTATACCTTGTTTATCAGATTTTTTGACAGCTACTATAGAACGTAACTGTAAACTGTTTCAAAGTACGCAAAAGTTTACTTTGAAATGCGTAGTATAAGAAATTAAGTAAACTGCTTCATATTACTTAACGAGTTATTTTATTTATGGCTTCTTAAAAACATTATAATACCGTGCACTTATCAGTTTTTAACAAAAATACAGTTGATAAGATATAATTTTATGTTCGTTCGCTAAAAAAAAAATTAACCTATGTATTTTAAAAAATGAAAAATCCAAATAAATATTTATATGTTTATTTAACTTCAATAAATATTTATCATGTGTCATCTTACGACATGGAACTGAACATACATGTATTTCCTGTCAAGAATATCCAAAAATGTACAAACTTGAAACAACAAACGTTATAATTCTAAGCACACATAAAGTTAACACCATTTTATTCGACAGCAAATAATCGATACAACATATTTGTTTACCATTTAAATGTTAAAATTGTGTTGCTGCAATCACTAGTTCCAACCGTCAAAAAATGAATAACTTGGAGGACAAGATATAATATGTTATTGCTTTTCTAGTTAAGAACGGTCTCGATTAATTAATACAACATATTCATAAAAAAAAGTCTACTGTGTGTGTTGTGAGGACGTAATAAAATAGCACCATCCCATCATTTCCGGTGTGTGTTGTATGAGGCCACTAAGGGACTCACCAGAGAATGGGCAGCAGCATTCTCTGTGCATTGCAACAGCTGCACTGCGATCGCCAACCCGCCAGCCAAGCGTGGTGATTATGGCACCCCCCCCCCCTTGGGGGAGGCCAATGTCCAGCAGTGGACGTCTTTCGGCTGGTATGATGATGACTGTTTCTAATTATTTGAACTGGAATTCACCTCGACAGTTGGAGAGACTTGAAATATTGAGATAACCACAGCTTTTGCACTGGCTTGAGGCTTTTATTTATACCGGTAAATACTTCAAACGGAAATCATACAATTTATAAACAAAATAACGATGGCTCGAAACAATAAAATAAAGCAAGGTATCTGCAACTTATGGAGGGTTCGTCATCGTCAAAGCATACCGGCCGCCCTCGTTTGGGGGTTAAATTAACACAATACTTTTAAGGGTAGCAAATATGCGTGAAATTTGCTTTCATAAAGCTTTTGACAAACCTATGCGTGCAGTCGTCACATATTTTTGAAGTATGGCAATCAAAGTTTTGACAATACTGTTAAAATTTATTTATTTGGGAAAACAACTCAGCGTGGAATTGTTAACAAAATATTGTGTTTGTGAAAATTATGTCTGAACATGTCTGACATTTTTGATGCAATTTATTTATTTAACTTCATGCACAGAACTAGTACACAGGTTGCAGTTAAAAAGACTGCATTGTGATTAGTGTCCGCACAGTGATCAATTATACTAAAAACCAAGAAAAAAAATGTATGTGATGACCAATTGATGACAATTTTTAAGAACTTTATACTTCTGTAAAATTGATATAACCCGGATTCTGAAAAAAAAATCAAACAGTCACTAACTAAACGGAATTTATGGATAAATTATAAATTTGCCACAATGATTTTGCCACAATTTTCTTTCAAGAAACTGCCACCAAGTCATAACTATTCATAATTCATCATTTCCCTACACGATACTCTCTCGACTATAACCATGTCGTCAAGCACTAATTTACCTGCAGACATTACACATCCACGATGCTAGTAGATCCTAATTATTCCAAGCAATTTAGCGTTCACTTGCACATCATAATACCTACATTATAATCAAATGGGTCTTACCTACCAAACTAATGCATGGGCTTTAGTTCACTATATATACTTGTGAAGTTGGAGTATTCTCTAAATCGTATTGATCGTCATTTGTTCTCGTTTAAACGGTCTTTATTTAAATGATCACTAACTTTTTTTATTTTAATGCTGGTTTCATAAAACCCTTCTTTCTGGATGTAAATTAAGAATAAAATTATTAAACAGGATTAAAATATGAAATACACAGGGCGTTTTCTAATGAAAAAGAAAAATATGGTACTGGTTAATACCGGTACCATATTTCAGAGAACTATTATTACAAGACGATTTACAAGAGTCATATGATGCCACAATACCTATTACTAGTAATTTTAAAAACTTATAGGTACGTAGGTACCCACTATCCAAGACTATATATTGACTTAAACAAGACCTAAAACCTTAATTACTATCAAGCACATTGTTATTCTAGCTAGTACGTCAACACGCTTAAGCCGAACAGCTCCGAAGCAACCCGAAGAGCTCTTCTGACGCCTAGTTAAGACCTAGAGCCACTACACGATTGTTGTGTGATTATTTCTGTCAAGACCTAATTTAAGCTCCTTTTGTAAATATTATTTCAGCACGAACAAGCTGCTGTAATAAACTTGAATCGACCAATTAAAAGTATTTTGACTAAATAAACCAACCCACGTGCTAGTTTAGCTCTTTGAAATGCATGTTTCATGTTCATATGTATCCTAAAAATTCTACGCAAATAAAATTATTTTTTACGTTTTAGCTGTGTTGTTAATTTTCGTGTTTTTGCAAGACCTAATTAAAAACTTAAGCGAGTAATATAATGTATGTATTGCACATGATTATGATAAAAATATATGATAACACTAAAACCTATAAAAAACGTAGGTATAATAAATAAGGGACGAGTTGACAAATTACTTAATCTGTTGGTGTCTACAGTTCTGAATGTGCCTTATTCTTATAATGTCTAATTAAAATAAAAAATCCTACGGGTTACCTCAATATTCTATACAACGGCAAATTCTTAAGGGTTATATTTCTACACATGATTAATTTTATAAGCAATAGGCTCATAATACCACAGGTAGAGCAGAAACAAAGCAGGACGTGAAAAACTTGCGACCAAAGGCTAGTGTAATATATTTCGAAGGATTCAAATGTGATATGGGCTCTCGACCCAATCAAACCCAAATCATCTGTGACATGGACCGAAAATCTTATAAAAATATTATTTACCGTACGATACTTTCTTTTATTTATTAATTTTCTTTTTTTTTAAACTGAGTTTTTTTTTGTATTTACAAAAAAAAAAACTCAGTTACTATGCGTTATTCTATCCGCTCTGTCTAAATTAAATTGAATTCTGTCATAAAAAAATATAAGTAGAAAACGAAATTTTGTCATTTAGAAAATTTCTTTTATTAATTATTGGCTTTTAGGAAAGAGACTTCAATAAATTTCAAATTTTAAAATTGCTTACTAAATAATATAGTTGTAGCTATATGTTATTATTGTACCCCGTATAACAATGTGGTACAGTGTCAGTTTCATCCATTTAGCTGTCAATGTTATTTTTTTATGTAGCCTGTACTGTCCACTGTTGGACAAAAGCTTCCCTCAAATTCTTTCAGGTATTCGTTTCCCGAGATACCTTGAATTAGCCTAGGCGACTAAGTCATTATGCCACTACTTAATTTATTTAATAAATTATTTTAAATAAGTAGTGGCGAGATGAAATAATTGTTTTAAATAAAATCAAAATATTTGCATTAATATTTTACTTAAGGCCATTGTGACCAAGCACATATTATGGGTAGACATATTGAAAATTCCGCTTCTGTCTGAAAACAATATGAGTAGACAGTCTTTGAATAATTTGCAAAGTAAAATCTACGTTTGAATCGCTGTTGTTAATTAACCTTCGAGAAAAGTCTCCTCTATAATATTTAATAAGTCTAAAGAAACAACTTACCGTCTTTTAATGAAATTTCCTGTTTACGAATCAGTAAAAAATACGTTCGTAAAGGACTTTATTTTAATAAAAATTTTGTTTCTTTTTTTAAGCCTGGCTTACGTTAACTCCAAAAAATAAAGTCTTATTTTTTGCAACTGTTATTTAAACTTTAGGGATGTTACTAAGATCAGTTTAAAAAAAAAATAATGGGCAGTTATTTTATTTTCTGGTGGTTGGTGAATTACTATAGCAGTAAAACATGAACATTAATAAAAAGAAAAATTAGCGGTTATTTCATCCTACTCAATTACCAGTAAAATGATGGAATGGGCATTAAATGAACGAATGGGCAGTTGAACCCGACACGAATAGGTTAGGTTCGAATACTTTGAATGGTATGACAAAGCGAGCGAACTTAGCTCCCGTCATGCTATTAATGTTAGGTTCCTTAAAATAAAATAGGAGGCTCGCGCAGTGGGGCTACGTCTCTCCTCGAGGTTAGAATGTTAAAATTGGTTGTTGTTTGAAATAAGAATTCGTTCAGACTAATTCATCACTTTTCTGCCTATTTAGTTTGCTGCTTAGTTTATACTGCTAAAATTATTAATAAACATGCATTTCGTAATTAATAACTTACCAATTCTACAATATTCAACTGCCACTTGAAATTAGTGCCAAAAAATACCAATATAACTACGGCAAGATGAATAGCGATGGGCACGCCACAATTGCGGCGGTAAGGCCCCTCTTTGAGGAGTGGCTGGAGAGGCGCTACGACGTCCTCAACTTCTGCTTGACGCAGGTACTTACCGGACACGGCTGTTTCGGGAGGTACCTGTTTCGGAATCAGCGGGAGGAGACGGTGGAGCATACAGTGGGAGTCTGACCAGAGCCTGCCAGGGTTGCGGAATATGTTCGAAAGAGTCACCGCTGCCCAGGAACGCAAAGGGCTTTAGAAGGAACACGGATGGGTTTTAATCAGTAAGAGTCTGACACTCCCTTCCGCTCCACCCAGAGCGGAAGAAGTCATTTGATGATTCCCCATCCCTAAGCGATTAACTAGTTAAGATAATGAAATAATTTTATCTCAAAAGACACAATATAAAAACAATATAAGTTACTATATTGTAAAAATTATAATTAGGTGGCTGTAATTGTCATGACGATAAAAAAAAAGATATATAGAAGAAGCGATAAATTGGGATACCGGGGCAAGAAAGGAATAATGATGATGATCATAATATTGTATGTAGACATACAAAATAATAAATATGTATATGAATTATTACATTAATCCTACTACTATTATAAAGGCGAAAGTTTGTAAGTATGGATGTATGTATGGATGTTTGTTACTCTTTCACGTAAAAACTACTGAATGGATTTTGATGAAATTTGGCACAGAGGTAGATTATAGTCTGGAATAACACATAGGATACTTTTTATCCCGGGAATATGTTCCCTTAGGATAGTTTTCGACAATCACGCGGGCGGAGCCGCGGGCGGCAACTAGTTATTAATAATAATTAATTATTATTAATAAAATTATTATTATTTCAATATTTTGGAAAAATTTAAGAGAGTGACGATGACAGTTTTACAAAATATAAAATAGTTAGGTACCTAATTAATTTTATTTAATATCAGGAATCAAGCTTCTTTATTAAGGTTATGTTCATTTCCAAAGTAAAGCGCGGTGCAATTTTATAGATCCGCCGGACCCATAAAAAGTCTTTACCGAATACTTGTGTCTTTTCCTTCAAGAACAAGTTACGGCAAGTTTTTCTTGAAGGAAAAGACACTATTGTTAGTTATAAAATACTAGCGGACGTCACGCGGTTTCACCCGCGTAGTTCCCGTTCCCGTGGGAGTACGGGGATAAATATACCCTATGTTACTTGCTGATAATGTAGCTATCCATTGCTGAAAGAATTTTTCAAATCGGTCCAGCAGTTTTTAAGTTTATTCGTTACATACAAAAATACAAATCTTTCCTCTTTATAATATTAGTAAAGATTTCAGTTTAATCTATAACAATGGTGTCATTTATAATTATTATTTTACAAACAACGTCAAAACCATAAACTATTCTGAAAGAAATATTTTCATTTCGTTTGGCCATCTCTGAAAAGATAGTATTTTTCACAATATGAGCCTGTTGCGCTCCGCATAATTTCCTTAACGCTATTCAGACTCAAAGCGAATACACGGCCCGTAAAATCGTGTAGCAAAAACTATTGTTTGCATACTATTTGTTCTAGCAGTTTCTTTTTATGAAATGAGATAAACGAGGAACTGTTTAGGTGTCCACGATGCGGTACTGGAAACAAAGACTAGTAGGTTTTTATTAATTAAAAACTTACTACCCTCTGCAAGTCTTCTTTTTAGGGTTCCGAACATCTATTCGGAAAAACGAAACCTTATAAGATCACGCAGTTGTCTGTTTGTCCGTCTGTCATAGCCGATTTTCTCCGAATCTAATGGACTGATTCAGTTAAAAATTGGTACACATATAATCTTCTGTGTCCCAAACACGGGCCTGTAACGTAAATATTTTTTTTTTCAAAATGGGGTTTAACGAAAATTAATATTTGGGATGCAAATTAGAAAATTTAAGAAAAAGTTTATCCAGCTGTACCGTGTGACATATCGAATGAAAGGGCGTATCATGAGGTTATCAGAATTTTTTATTTCATAATTAAATATAAATTATTTTGAAGATAGAGGATGAAAAGATGAAAAATTACCATTTTCAGAGAACCGAGTAACTTTGAAAAAATACAGATTATAATAGCTCTTTGCCTGAAGATTACAGCAAAACCTATAAGAAGTTTATGTTTTGAAAGTAACATGTTACAAAAATGAGATTCGTTGGGAACCCTTTGCATGCGAGTACGATTCGCACTTGGCCGATTTTTTTAACATAAAGGAAGGTTACAGTGTATATTTTTTGTCAGGGACAAGTACATGCCAGTGCTATAATGATATCGTTGTGAAAAAGATAAATGTGTCTTGTATAGCTTCGTCTCCCTTCCACACTGGAATCATGATGGTTTTAAGTCGTCATAGTAGGAATCCTAGTAACTAATTAGCGTCACGTGTAAACTAATATTTTAATGAGGGACAATTGTTTTCATGAGGCTATGTCTGGAAGTACGGATCCGATTTCTCAAAGAAAGCTACTTCGCATTTTTGATATTTCATAAGTTACTTTTTATCCATGAAAATGTATAGTTTCTATGTATAATACAACGGCAAAAACCCTTAAATAATAATGCCTATCCACCTTTCCCCTTATCCTATTTGAATGCATATTGCAAACCAAAACATAAGCAACATAATACCGAAGAGATTTACAACGTCAAGCCCAAGAAGAAGTGACTTATCGTGTCTACATCTGCCTCCTGCAAAGTAATTGCAACCGTTTCTTCACATCATAGGACTAAAGAAAGGAGGTTGAGCATTGAGAAAATCTGCCTGAGCTTGCAGTAGCGTAAGATATCTTCTTATTTATAAAATTCTCGTGTCACAATGTTAGTTACCATACTCCTCCGAAACAGCAGGACCGATTTTTGTTAAAATTTGTATCACTTAGGGGTATTTCATACCCCTAAGTGATAATTTGCTGTCTACCCCTAACATTATTTTTTTTATTCTTTGGACAATTCTTTTTTTATTTATTTTTTTTATAATGTAGCATTGAAAAATACAAACAACCCTAAATTTTAACCCGTCTATCATCAACCCCTATTTTTAATTAGTCATTTTAGTACTTTAATTATTTTCTACTCTCGGCGGTCGATAATTGATCATTTGCAACTGGATCACTTATTCTTGACTATTTCTTAGAAATTTAAATAGAATTAAAAATATATTTTATTGCTGGGAAGCCCATTTATTGAGGGCTTTAGGCTATATATCATGACCTTACGGCCAACAGGAGCCGAGCATTCATGAAAAATGTGACGCAGACGAAGTTGCGTGGGTCAGCGTGTATTATTATATTTTATATTAATTATTGTATTTCTTCTAGGGGAATATTTCTCACTTTGACGACTTTTCTGGATTGTGAGCACGTGAGAACCTAAAGATCTTTAAATGCGAACTGTCAAATATTATTTTTACACTAAGTAAGGAATAAAGATTCGTCTATCTTTATTCCTTACTTAGTGTAAACGAAGACGACGACGACGATTCGTCTACTCGGGGCCGGCTGAGTCGTCCTGACGCGGGGCTACACGTATCCACGCGACGAGACGATTTTGGACCGCCAGGCACTTCTTCTCATGCAACCGAGCGGGTGGGCGGGTTGCGGATAGCCCAGCTTCGGCTGGGGGACCGCCACCTGACTACTGGGAGTCGATCTCCCAGCCGGAGTGTCTCGAACGAGACCCCGGACAGGAGAAGTTTCCCGAAAGCCAAATCCCAGGCCAAGGGTTAACCTAGTACCCCATTATCCCTTGACTTACCTACTCCAAATTCTCACTCCTTCCTTCTCCCTCTACTCCCATCGGTCCAGAGGAAGGGCAACCTCGTAATCCAAAAAAGCCCAACAACCACCAACCTAACAAATGAAGCAGGAAGTAAAAGAAACTACCCAGGTGGGTCCCGGCCAAGCCGGGGAATCCCATGCCGACTCGTCGGTCAGCCCCCATCGTATTCTGGGAGGGGGCAACCTACTGCCGTTAGAGGACGCGCCTTCAGCGCGTCAGGCTGCTACTACAGCGCCAAATACATATACAGACTCGGCTGCGGTACACGCGCCAAAAACAACGAAACCGGCTGCGGTACTCGCGCCAATAAACACAGACTCGGCTGCCACTCAAGCGCCACAAACCCTGACAATGACCAGAAAGTGACGGGTAAGGCTGCCGGTTCAGGTGGCTCCATCCCGACCCCAGCGGGCGAAGTACGCATGTATCAGCGCGAAAGAACCTTAGCTGGGGAGAGGAAATACGGCGACCGGATGGTCGCCACAGAGCAAGTACGCGACCAGCCGCGAGTCCGCGAGGGTTTAACCCAGCGCGAAAAACGGCCGGACGCGGAAACGCGCGACCGGGGACGAGTCCGCGAAGGGGAAACCCAGCGCGAAAAAAATCTCCGGTAGCGTTGGAACCCACCGGAGCTGTAGGCCAGAACCCAGACCGACAAAGACGCGACACCGAAAGACCACCGAGAAGGGCGAGGGGGAAGCGGCTTCGGGCCCCACGCGGGGATAACCTGGAGCCTAGAAATCTTCCGGGCACCTCCAAACCACAACCTGAACCTAGCGGCTCGGGTGCGGCGAAGAGGGAACGTCCTGACGATACGGCTTCGCCGAGCACGCTTCAGGGAAACCCGAAACGTGTGAGGACCCAAGCTGCTCAAGGGGAGCAGAGAACCTACGCGCGAGCCACAAAGGACATTCCGGCGCGACTCTCCGTAGCGATCTGCTTCTCCCCCCCCTCCAGAGACCTGACACACACTGAGGCGACACACATTCGGACAGAATTAGAAAGACTGGTTATGGAAACCGACCCGACGAAACCACTCCCGGCCTTCCGCGGATACCCTCGGGTAGCGGACGGCACCGTGCAGATGTGGTGCGAGGACGACAACTCCCTGACCTTGCTTACCCTGAATGTGCCCAAAATAAGACTCCCAGACACTGACCTGACTCTGACCGTCATGCGACAGACCGACGTGCCTACCCGTGTCAGAGCTGCGCTCTTCGTTCCCAGGTACAATGGGGACATAGCGCGGCTCCAGAGCATTCTGATTCGTCAGAATACTTGGTACGACATCGGGAGGTGGTCACTGTACAGGGCAACTTCTGTCGGTGGGGATAACCACGGGACATATTTGACCCTGGGAATCCCGACCGATGAAGCCGAAACGGTCTTGGGGCGGGAGCGACGTATATCGTACCTTCTTGGGTCTATATACGTCCGCTTCTACCCCAAGGCCCAGCCCGCTGACGTCAGGACTGACACCGAGACTGTGACTGAGACCACAGAACCGACCCAGACAAACGACCAAGATATGACCAGACTGGAGGAGGAAATGGCGAGAGCAGCGATGGCTGATGCAGAGGTAGACTCTGCACCACCTACATCACCAGGGTGGACATCGCAGCTGCTCGCATCCTCGCCGACTCGAGACAACTGGCCCGGAATGGAGGAGGGAGACAGACTGTCCGATAGATCCGTCTCCTCCTAACCCACCACCGTCGACGTCGCCCACACCTAACAAGGAAGTAAAGTGACAGGATATGCGGCCTTGGAAACATCGGAGGTAAACTAACACTCAATACAAGTAACACCAACAAACCACGAACCTGCATATTCACACCTAAAGACGTACCTATTACGCCACTAACTCAATTCTGTTCCAGAGACCTGACAGTGATCAGGCTTCAAACCGACAATAATATCCCAGATCTTGTACTAGCCTCGGCGTACATGCCAGGCGACGACGAGAACTGCCCACCTAAAGAGATGACTGATTTGGTCCAACACTGCGAGAACGCCAACCTGGACCTCATCATCTGCACCGACTCAAACGCTCATCACCCACTCTGGGGCAGTGAAGTATCGAACACCAGAGGTGAGGCACTATCCACATATCTTTTCTCTACTAACCTTAACATCGTAAACCACGGCTCTGAACCCACTTGGGTCACGGCTAGGGGACAAACGATCATAGACCTAACGCTGGCCACAGATAATGCGACAAGAATCATTTCTAATTGGCGTGTATCCGACGAACCCTCTTGCTCTGACCACAGGAGAATTCGTTTCACACTAGTAGCCAACACAAAAAAACCTGCACCCAAGCGAAATCCGCGCCGAACAAATATACCTCAATTTAAACGCCTCCTAGCTTCTCTGCTAAATGGGCACCAGCTGCATCAAGCTCCAATTACAGATCCCACAGAACTAGAAGACACGGTAACAAAACTAACCGATTACATAACCGAAGCATATCACACGTGCTGTAAACTAACAGCATCACATACCAAGGGTAAGGGTAACCCCTGGTGGAACACAGAACTTAAAAAACTCAGAAGTACACTCCGCAAACAATTCAATAGAGCAAAGAACACTAGACTTCCTGTAGACTGGGAAACGTACAAAAAAACCCAACACACCTTTAAGAAACAAATCAGAACCGCCAGGAAAACTGCTTGGCGGAAATTCTGTGAATCCATAGAATCAAACAACGAAGCCGCCCGAGTAAGGAAGATCCTATCAACTGAACAGGACCGCACTCTCGGCGCACTAAAGAAACTAGATAATTCATACACACAAACAGACCAAGAAACCAGCAGAGTCCTTCTGGAAACGGACTTCCCAGACTGTAATCTTCTTGAGGACAGAGTGTGGGCAGGCGAATCGGGACGAACCCCTGCTGACCAAGACTGGTCTACAGCCCGGAATATAGTAACAGAAGATCGAATAGCATGGGCTATAAAGACCTTTCAACCATATAAATCCGCAGGACTAGATGGCATCTTCCCAGCCCTGCTACAATGGGGGGAGAGCACCATAACACCATGGCTGCTAGCAATCTACCAAGCCTGTATAGCACACAGATACGTACCCCTAGCATGGCGCGAAGTGAAAGTCATTTTCATCCCCAAACCGGGAAAAACAGACTACACACAACCCAAAGCATACAGACCAATAAGCCTGACATCCTTTTTACTGAAAACCCTGGAGAGGCTCTGTGACAGATACATTCGGGATGGACCCCTGCGCCAATACCCACTCCACAGACAACAACACGCCTACTCCGCGGGGAAATCAACAGATTCTGCGCTGCACAGCGTGGTCTCAAAGATCGAAAGCGCTATAAACCATAAATGCTCCTCACTGGCTGTCTTCATTGATATCGAGGGCGCCTTTGACAAAACCATGTTCCAGAGTATAAGCAAAGCCCTCGGAAAGCACGGTGTCGACACGACCCTAAGCGGCTGGATCTCAAACATGCTCAAGCAAAGAGCTGTACAAGTCACAATAAATAACACAACAAGGGCCATTGTGGCGAAGGGTTGCCCCCAAGGGGGAGTCCTTTCGCCATTACTATGGAACCTCGTCGCAGATAACCTCGTTAAAAGACTCAATGATAAAGGATACTTTACCGTTGGTTACGCAGATGACATAACCATAATAATAAACGGAAAACACGAAAACACGATATGCAACCTCATGCGCCAAGCCTTGAAAATAGTAGAGGACTGGTGCAAAGAATATCAGCTAGCAGTGAACCCTGCCAAAACCGAACTGGTCCTCTTCACCAAGAAGAGGAAGTTACCAACACTAGAATTACCACGGTTCTTCGGAACCACCCTCAGCCTTTCAACTGAAACCAAATACCTGGGCATATATCTGGATAAGCAGTTGAATTGGGCGAAGCACACTCAATACACCACCACAAAAGCCAGTATATGCATGTGGCAATGCAAACGCATGCTAGGTAGGAACTGGGGTATTAGCCCCAATACAACCCACTGGCTATACACCACAGTTATCAGACCGATAATCACGTATGGCTCCTTAGTCTGGTGGCCCAGGATCGACTTGAGCACAGCACAGAAAGACCTTGAGAAGCTGCAACGGCTTGCCTGTGTGGCAATCACTGGCAGCATGAGAACGGCACCCACTGCGGCCCTTCAGGCTATGCTGGGACTGCCACCACTGCACCTTATAGTGCAGGAGGAAGCGGCCCTAGCGGCCTTCAGGCTCAGCACAGCTGGCACTTTAGGTAAAGACTCTAGAATCAAGCATACACGCATCATGGAAGATGCCGTAAAACGACAACCCATGATGTCATCACCCAATGACAAAGCTCAAAAGATGCACCATTTCCAAAAGCACTATAACATAGTGCTAACACAAGAATCGGATGACCACTCAGGTCCCAAAGAGCTGAGAATCTACACTGATGGATCAAAAACAAGTACCGGAACCGGAGTTGGAGTTTACTCCAGCGACCTCAACATTAGAATATCCAGACCACTAGGAAAGCTCAATACCGTTTACCAGGCGGAATGCGTGGGCATTATCCTAGCGATCCATGCCATAGAAGCCAGGGGAGTCACGGACACTCATATTCGTATACTCTCCGACAGCGCCTCAGTTCTCCAATCCCTAAATAGAAACTATACCACCTCGAAACAAATACAAGAATGCCACGATGCACTAGAACGCGTCACGGTGACAAACCGCAACACCGTGACGCTGCAGTGGATAAAAGGTCACAGCGGATCACTAGGAAATGACGCGGCCGATGAACTGGCCAGAAGGGGGTCTGGTACGATGGCTGTTGGACCCGAACCCATAGTGCCACTCCCTTTCACCCAGCTACGCACGTGGCTACAAGAACATACCCACACACAAGCAGAACGCTGGTGGACCTCGGCACCAGGCTGCAGGCAGTCCAAGGAGGCTATGCCACTCCTAAACAATAAACTCACCAAGCGCCTTCTGCGACTGGATAGGGGCAGCCTGCGAATGGTGGCAGGGACCATCACCGGACACTGCTCACTGAATAAGCATTTCCACACACTAGGTATAACAGACAGTCCTCTGTGCAGAGCATGCATGGAGGAGGAGGAAACGGTGTCGCACGTGCTCCTTGAGTGCACAGGCGTCGCCGATATACGTAGACAAACGATAGGAACACCAAATTCACTCACAGACACCCTGAACGCTTTAGGAGGACTGATCTGCTTCTGGAGGGAGGTCGGCTGGTTGGAATGACGGCCGCCATGGCCCACGCACAATGGTCCAACATCAGGACTAAGTGCGGAAACCATACCCCAATAGATAGATAGAAGATTCGTCTATAAAAGATCTTTCCATCGATATAAATCTTATCGATATTTAGCTCTGGGGCAGGTTACCATAGTTCGATGCCCATTCTCCTTTGGCTGAACAAAAATAAGTTACAATACTTAACATTACATTCGTCTGGAGCCAAAAGCTATTTATTTATTCATTGAATCGTGAACGGAACGCGTTCAAGTGGAAACGTATGTCATCAACTGCATTGTGAAGCGCTCAATTAGTGATTGAATCAATTTCACTAATTGGTGAGAATTATTGCGCATTTTTTTATTTATAGGAGGGTTGTCTCGCTAGGCCAGACAGACTACAGTTATTAAAACTCTGTGTTGTTCATGGCTTGAACTTTGTTATTAACTAGCTTTTTCCCGCAACTTCATCCGCATGGCATAGTTACTTTGGAAGCCATTTTGTTTTTAAGATAATAATTTTGGACGGCCTCCCATACAAACTTTCATCACCTATTTCAACCCCTTCAAGCTCTATTCCTACGACCAAAGGTAGCCACTCGATATTTTGATAACACAGTCACCAAATTATTTTTGAGTAATGAATCTGACAGACATCTTCAACAAGGTCTTCCACTATTGGGACAGTCGGTATTAGTACATTAAATATTACAAACCAATGCTTAATTTGTCCTTATACAACAACCACAAATCTCAAACACAAAAGATGCCTCAAGCCATTTCTCACAAGTCATACTCTCACAAAACGTTACTAAAAACATCTATCAAATGAAAAAGCCTTTACAAATCTAGATCCATCGTTTTAATTCCTCTCCGTATCTGCTTTTACATTCTCACGAATATTTATTGCTGGTGGATGCAAAACTCCGAGTTTAGTGCTTCACTCGCCGAAGACAAACGATCCCGCTCCTCTGTATTTTCTTACATGACAAAAACTTTTCCAAGTCGACGTTTCAGAAATATTTCTGTTGTGTAAACTTTAATCTTAAGACGTCGCAACGTCTCGCAGGATGCTCTTTTAATTTCAACTGTCATTTCTTTATGTGATTGTGATTCGTTTTAAGTAAACGTCAAAATTACAAAAATTTTCATTTTTGTGTGCAGTTAAGTGGAAAAAAATCGCTTTATTATTAATTCACAAAGCTTATTGATATCACTCTGAAGACATTAATAATTAATGCTTAGATCTGTATAAAATTTTATGAAAATTGAACTGCCAAGTAATTTAGGTATATAAAAATTAAGAGCAACCATAAAAAGTCATGCATACTAGAAATAATTATATTTACTAACCATTAGCACTTAATTCTAAATTAACAGCACAAAATTTGCACAAAACATCCTAACCTTCCATAATAACGCTTCAAAGCCAATATTTGTAAATTAGACAAAACAAACGCAAGCCAATTAAAAGGCTGTTGTTCTAATGAAATAATAATCCGGTAATCGAAAGAGGAGTACCCTTTCTTGAAGATATAAGTCTCAATAAGTACAGACGAAAGATACAGTTACAGTCGTTTTATTGCGTACTGGAAGTGTCATTAACGTTACTTTGATTGTTCAGGTTATAGGGTTTTGGATGGTGTAATGGGATCGCAGTAAAATGTAATCTAGATAGCATTAGGCTTTGGAGTAAGTACAACTATAAACGGATGTTTATGTCGCGTTTCCTTATTCATGATGTAAACTAAAACCTGTGTGTAACTGCAGTAACGGATAAAAATACCGGTAACGCATATCAATCACAAAATTAAAAATTCACGGTGTCATGGCCCTTTGCTCACTTGTAATAAGTTGGAGGTGATATTTTGATATTCAACTGAAAACGATCAATATGAATAGGCACAAAATTGGCGAAGATCAAGTCAAATTTTCAAGTAAAAGTTTTCAGCCAAAATTTCAAGGAAATCTATCACATAGAATCAGGATTCAAATTTTTGTTTGTTTTTTTTCTCCTCAATGTTGTTAAGGATAAAGGACAACAAAATTTTTTTTTAACAAAATAACTTTAATTTCGGAAGTCAGTGTTTTTGGTTGTTTCTTCGTATTTAAACACCAACTTCCAAAATTAAAGTTATTTTATACTTTGTAGTGTTTTTTTTTTGGAAGTGGGTTGTATATTTTGGAAAAAAGATTTTTACCAACAATTTTTAGTGGTAGGTACCCCACACCTAACAACACCACTGGAAAGTCAAAGGAAAGCAAATTACGCGATTTCGTTTACTTGGATGACGTATTTTTTCCAGCTATTTTGATTTAAAAACCAAACTACTGAACCAATTTTGATGAAATTTCTATGACAACAATCGGATTTTTTTTTTCAAATCGTTTCATAAATGACTGAGTTATAAGGTAACAAACACAAAAAAGAACATATGGCCGAATTGAGAACCTCCTCTTTTTATGTAGTCGGTTAAGAAATATGAATCACTCAATGTTTAAAACTAATGGCGCCATATCCAAAAAAATATGAGTCATATCCAGACATTCAAAACATTCGTGTTCCTTGATTAACTCGAGGCGTCGAGAAAGTCCTTAACAAATGCTTTATGTGTACTGCCACGGCCCAGCGAGTGAGAAACAAGCGATATAATGCTTAATAGATCTTAATTGGGAGTTGACACACGGTACGGTTATCATGGCGGTTTTAAATTAATTCGTGTGGGATCCCTCTTCAGTTACTGGTTTAGATGAGGAGAGGATTGTAGTCTATTTGTTGACTTGATCTACTTGACGGTGTAATTGCTTGACTGAATACCGCGATTAGGTATGGTTGTTCTTCTATACTGGTGACCCTTGACAAAGAACGTCAGCGCAGCCTTCGTGCAGCCATCTCATAATGACGTCATCATCACTCCTCATCCTGACTTTAAGCTCATCATCAGACTACAGCAGTCTACTATTGGAAATAGGCTTCTCTAATTGCATGTCATCTATGTCGATTGTATACCATCCAGCTGCTATCAGCAATGCAAAACATTTGTGTGAGACGCTTTTATAACGAGTTAGTAATTAATTATACAACGTGTAACAGAATTAACGCAATACCTTAAAATGGGTCATTTTACTCATCATTATGAACAACTTTTACCATGACCAACACTGAAATCGCGAAAAAAATATCGACGAACAGAACAGGATTGTTTTTCACGTTGTCGGGTTAGGTCGCATTGTAAAAGTTGTTCATAATGATGAGTACAATGACCCCTTTTCAAGTAGGTATTATGTTTGTTCTGCTACACATTTGAAATCTACAACTTTCAAAATATTTAAACAAAAAAAAACAATTCTCAACTGAAACAATTGTTTTTGATAGCAGTTATTTTCGCAGCTAAAAGTATGAATAGCCTTTCCCATTTGCGCGTTTTTCTATGATAATAAATACCCTGTGGAACTCAGCAGTAGTACCCATAAGTTTCTATCAGTGAACTGATTTCTAGAATCGGATCAGTTTTCTCTTGCAAGTAACAATTTTACCTTTTAAACTGATGATGTGATCGAAGACGCATTTTTAACCACAAGGTAGTTGAGTTAACTATATATCAACAAACTCGCTCCTAACTCTGGATAGTTTATTAAGACTATCAAAAAACTCACTCCTAACGCTGACCAGTTTACTATGACTATCAAATCATCGCTTCCAACTCTGACCAGTTTACTATGACTATCAAATCATCGCTTCTAACTCGAACCAGTTTACTATGACTATCAAAACATCGCTTCTAACTCTGACCAGTTTACTATGACTATCAAATCATCGCTTCTTACTCTGACCAGTTTACTATGACTATCAAAGCATTGCTTCTAACTCTGACCAGTTTACTATGACTATCAAAACATCGCTTCTAACTCTGACCAGTTTACTATGACTATCAAAACATCGCTTCTAACTCTGACCAGTTTACTATGACTATCAAAACATCGCTTCTAACTCTGACCAGTTTACTATGACTATCAAAACATCGCTTCTAACTCTGACCAGTTTACTATGACTATCAAAACATCGCTTCTAACTCTGACCAGTTTACTATGACTATCAAAACATCGCTTCTAACTCTGACCAGTTTACTATGACTATCAAAACATCGCTTCTCACTCTGACCAGTTTACTATGACTATCAAAACATCGCTTCCAACTCTGACCAGTTTACTATGACAACCGATACCAATAGAGCAACTAGTCGACATTATAACATGAATAGATGCATTTTAATTGATAGTAGCTTTGCGGTTGTTTTATATTGCATGAATGATAAATTAGAATTTGTGGCCATTGTTATTCCGCTTATAACATCGAGCAGGGGGATAGTAAAGTACTAGCACTCCCCATTAAATAGCACATTTGGGAATCGTTTAAAAGTTATTTGTTTTGTTAGTCTGTGTTTTGAAACTTATCAAGTCTAATCTGAGTGAAGTCAAAATAATATTTTTGATACTCGAAAAAATAAAACAAATTGAAAGCCTTTTGGGAAGATAGTTGAATATTTTATAGTTTTAGAAATACCTTATTAAGACTACTTTCGTTCTAACCGAATGAATTTAGGAAATCTTATAGTATAGGGCTTAAAACTTATGATTCCTCGTGGTGTTTGTTGCCATGATTTGATTTCAAAATCACAAAATCTTGATTTAGTCCATTTCATCGTAGATGTGGCAATGAAAATCATTTGTTTTGGATTTATTTGCATTCAACTTTAGTAAACACTGACCACAAATCCCCAAATGGGACTGCGGACTGTAATTATTTGAGATATTCAATAAAAACTAAATGCGTTGAAATTCCATTAACCCTCAGCATGCCTGGTGGCTAAATGTTACGCGGTATGCCTGGTAGGGTCTGCCAGACCTGAATTTAAAATTACTAATTTTCGTACTAGTTGTGGCAATTATTGTATCTAAACATGCTTATATCTATACAAAGGTTTATTGTACACTTATGTGAAAACAACTCTCAACTAAAATTTAGGAAATAGAAGGCACAAGACAAAGACTATAGAAAAAACTAAAACAATCAGTTTTTGTAACTCCCATCAACGGGTTTAGGCAGAGGTACAGGTGGTACCTTACAAGGTACCACCTCTGAATTAGACACATGCGCTCGAGGTTTTTTGTGTTTTTCACCATGTCAGCTAACTCCGGACTGACGTAGTTGCCATAAGGCTTCGATTGGTTGATAAAGCTCAGCTACTGAGTGGTGGTGTAGAGACATCATATTTTAGTTAAATACAACGGTTAACAGGGTGGGTCTGACAGACCCTACCAGGCATGCCGAAGGTTAATGTCGAGTGTACTCGTATATTCGTCTGTGGTCTAAACTATCAATGATATATTGGACAGGTCTGCTAATAGAATGATTTTAGTTAAACATTAGTTAATCAAAATTTTCGTAGAACTGTAATTTATTTATGTTTTGTTGTTTTCTATATTTGTTAACAACATAGTATTATTGCGTATATCTGTTTATTTATTCTTTTTTTAGGCAACTAAGGCCCATAAAACACATTAAATTTATATAAGAATAAAAAACAATAACTATAAACTAATACATACTTGATACTTACAAAAAACTTAAATACTATCGCACACGAAGCGGTTTATAAAAAAAGGAGGTTAAATAGTAGAGGGATTAGGGCTATAGGTTGCAGATATCTGCAACCTATAGCCTTTATTCGTAGATACGAATAAAGGCTTCTTACGGTCGGTCTCATTAACGTATTACCTTTGACCAACTTTCAAATACCCACCAACTATCAACCACCAACTATACCAACAGTAGCTAAAACGTCTTGTTTGCCTTTCAAACATGACGATTTGTCCTTTTTTTTAAATAATTTCTGATGTACCAAACGACTTAAATAGACGTATGTGAAGAAAGCAATGTAAAACATTTGGCAAAGATGGAAACTGTTAACTTCATAAACTGACTAAAAGAGTTTGATTTTCGTATTTACTATTGGCACCATAGACGTAGTATGACTTTTTAAAAAAGGCCAGAAACACACTTAAGTGCCTCCTTTTACTTCGTGTAATTAGCATAATATATTTAATTTTCATTTATTTTTCTTTTGATAAATATCTACAAACAACCTCTAACAGACATGAGTTACAAATACATTAAAAACAACAAAAAAAAACAAAAAAATGAAGTACATTTCAAATATTATCTAAATAGAAATGTTGCCCTAGTAACCCTAAGAACCTACACCAAATTAAAGTGATATTCTATTTCATTTAGCATTGATTGATACTGACAATCTTAATTGGTACCCGGTGCTGTAAAATATGAACACCTACAAAGATAGAGAGTAAATTTACAGACAAAGGGTGGGTCCACCTAGCCATTTGTTATTTATTGTCAATTTGTGTCCCGGCCTGCGACCGTTCGTTAGTGGCCGTCCGGTAATAAACTTATTAAAAATGCTGGCGCTCACACCGTTGTGTAACATCAAAATTGCAGCGTGTATGTCAGGAATATATAAAATGCCCATTTCTGGTAAAACAACGCAAATATTACACACCAATAAATAATCCCACTAATGTTATAAATGTTTCTGTATATTTAAATATCGCAAAAACGGGTGACCGAAGTTGGATAAAATTTGGCAGACTGATAGTTCATACTCTGGATTCACACAGAATGCTTTTCATACCGATAAGTGGTTTACCAGGAACTGTGCAGGGAGCAGAAGCTAGAATAATGACAAAAATACAATTTATTAATATTTATAAAATTAGTAGAATTACGCGTTTTTCATCTCTCTCTGGATCCAATTCCGAACTCCACACATACAAAGACACGGGCAAAACCTTGTTGAAAATAAATATGGTAACAATTCTTATAAAAATATAGTCCCAGGCTGATAATGTGTGCAAGTAAGGTATATAGACGTTTCTTTTTTATATTTATATATTAACGTACTAGGCAACGTATTTTCCTGTCTTATTCTATTTCCTAGAGAAATAAGAAAGTGTATTTTTTTTTATTTATTTATTATAAGGCTTCTCAACAATGAGTACACTATAGCTTTATAATTTGTCCATTGCAAACTTTATAAAGTAATGCTTAGGTACATTAATTGAACCAAACCACACTCTCGATTCATACTTAAAACAACAATCGGTATGCACCGAAATATTTATATAATATGGCGAAATGCGACCAACTACATCTCTTTTGGAACACTGTCAACTTCACTCGTCCAGCTTATTGAGTCGTCACGCCAACAACTAATAACTAGTCGATATACTTGTGACTAGTTCTCGGTGTGAAAGCCGTCTTAAAAAGTTTTAGGGGACAGACTGGCAGCAATTTGTGAAATTGACGGCAGTGTACTTAGGTAGCTGAAAAAGATTTGAACAAAAGGATGACTGAGTTTTACCGTCTGCTATTATTTCAGTGACTTAGGTTTTAGGTACGTGCCCAAAAGAAGGACTTAAAACGTGCCAACTGGTAAATTCACTCAATCAAGATTATTTTTTTTATTTAGGCCGCCTGGTGGTTTGATCCGAGCAAAAGATATGTTGCTTCAGCAAAAAAAGAAGAAAGAAGAAAGAAAATCTGTTTATTCTGCCGGAAAAAATGCACAGAAACACTAAAAACTAAAAAAACTACAATTATAACAAAAATAAATAAAAATGAAAAAAAACGCATCACTATCAACCCATGTCAGGACCAGACATTAATTAAAACGTGTCTTGGGTCACACCACAGACCAATCAGAACACAGTTCAGCAGTTGTCTATGAAATGACGCCCGACTGACTGACAGCGACAACATGGAAAAAAACAATAATAAACATTTTAGACAATGAAAGTAATGTAGAAAATATACATAAATTCAAGTTGTGCAAAGCTATTTTGCAATCATCTGATGGCAGGTTTTCGATTCGTTTTCAGCTGCATCTTTTGCCGATAGTCTTTATACTATCAAACCTGTAATAGTGTAACCCTGTTTAAAGTAGAGGCAGTATACATGCCACGAACATTTTTTTTTATTGATGTCTGTATTGTTGGCGGTACTGTTTATTTTCACTGATGGTAACATTCATATTTTTTACGTCAAAGATATTTTCCGAGTTGAAACATTTTTAAAAATTATATGAAAATATCCTTAGGTATTCCTTATTAACATACGTTTTCCTACCACTTCCAGTTTTCTCTAGGGTAAGTAAAATAATGCTTTGACTTTTAATTACATCTAAGTTTCTAATATAGTAATTTAATTTGATGTTTATTTACTAAATAAAGTTACTTAGCACTTTCAAGCCTCAAGCAAAGGTTCAAACTAATTCAGGCAAATAAGCATATTGGTTTTTTTTTCAGAAATGTTTTTTTAAATGTGCCTCTTTTTATAAGTAAACAATTTAATTATAACAAATTGTAAATAGCAAAATTAGTTGCAACTTATTTTTGTAAACAAGTTATTATTTTTATTTCTCTACTACACATCCGTGTAAATGTATCCACTTTGTGTACGCCTACGCCGCTGTGTGTTTATGAATTATTTGTTTTTCCCCAACTTGCCTGGAAAATTATAACGTCTACGTCCAATAAATGGGGCTATCTGACTGTCGGAGCAATTTATTCGTAACTACAGTTATAACAGTAAAAAACTTTCTGTGGTTTATTTTCATATTATTTTTGCGGCTCTTGTGTTGGAGTTGGTGGTTTTGTGTATAAAACTGATCATTGAAATCATGTTTGCCAAATACTGAACACATTCTGAAAACACTTGAAATTTATCTGCGCCTGCTATCTTGTTGGAATAAATAAAGTTGTGTTGTGATCATCATCATATCAACCAATTGCCGTCCACTGCTGAACGTAAGCCAACCATCCCGGTCTTGAGCAGTCCGCATCCATCCGCTGCTAGCCATCTTCTTCAAATCGTCGATCCATCGTGCAGCAGGGCGTCCCACACTACGCTTGCCCATACGCGATACGCGGGAAGTATAGAGGCAATCTAGTTTTATTTAGTTCAAATGACTGTAAGGCCAGGAGAAATTAGTAATGAAGTTACCTTTTATTTCCAATTAAAATAACATTTAACGTTATATCCTCCATTTTCAATTAACAAGTGTGTTATGACAATGCGGAAGGTCAAAAAAAAACAAAATATCTGTAGAACTATGTCTACGAAAATGCATGGTCCCAACGTTGCCACACTTGTCTTTTTTAGGGTTCCGTAGTCAACAAGGAACCATTATAGTTTCGCCATGTCCGTCTGTCTGTCTGTCAGCTGTCTGTCTGTCTGCTTGTACGTCCGCGGTTAAACTCTAAGACGCTTAGCGCTAGAAAGTTGTAATTTGGTATGGGTATACATATTAATCACGCTGACAAAGTGGTAATATAAAAACATGAAATATATTTTTGTTGTAAAAAAAAGTCGTTTAAGAATATTGATGGTTTGCTAAAACCATTTTTCCATCCAAGTATTCGTTTGCGAGTTATAAAGCTTTAAACTGCTAATTTTTGTTTGAGTCAAGTATCCTCCCCCTCTGCCAGCTAAACGGTTGTTTTTGGTGACGTGAAAAAAATTATAGTAGTAGTACCTATATATAACGAATTTAAAAGGAAAACTATTACTGCAATCTAGGCTGAACGAGTTAATGAGTAATAGTCGACTAACTTATAAAATGGAACTGGGTAAGTAAAACATTCCTAATAATTCCATAAAAAATTACTTAAAACCAAGTGCATTTGGAACTTTTTAATAAAATAATAGTTAAGTACTTTTTTACAATTTTTCTGGCATGGTTTAGGAGACAGGTAACTACGCAATACTACACTTCGCCGGTTTTTTAAAATGACTCCTTCCACTCTTGGCGGTGTGGAATGGAGTGTCAGATTCTTACTGACTAAAACCCACCCGTGTTCTCCCTAATACCCTTTGAGTTCCAGGGCCGCGGTGACTCTTTCGAAAAAATTCTAGCTAGTAGGCTTTGGCCCTAGCAGGCCCCGTCTCCTATGCTGACATCTATTTGTCGTGGAAAAACAACGTGCCGTCGACCCGGGCTGCCGCACTTGTCTGCGGGAGCCTCTATCCCCTTACAGAAAAGTTGAAGTTATAAAAAAACTACCGCCTCGTCATGCTCGACAGAGCACCCCATTGAATCATATGTATTTGACAATATTTTTATTAGTGTCGGTACAACTTGAACCGTCTCGACAAACATCCTCGTTGTTTAAACGAAGAGTTCCTATTTACAATTGTTTCCTAGAACGTTTTCAAGAGATTAAACTTAAGTTGGGTAATATTTTTCAGACGCTTGAACTGAAAACTTCTCCTTTGTCGAAGAGGGGCGACCGTATATGTATCTACTTTTATTATGTATATATTGTTAAGTCGCCTTGCTTTTGCTACATGCTCGTGTGTAAATATTTTTCATAGGGGTCATAAAATATTTATGATCCTCAGGTTCTACATGTTTTGATAAAAATCTATGGAGAATGTGTAATGTAATGTACAGCACACACATAATATTGGTTACCTCATAGACATTATGTTCATACCTACACAGCCTATTGTTATAAAAACTACATTGGGTATTACAGAAACACCGATTCAGATAGAAAGGTAAATACGATGCAGAAAAACGGTGTTTTATTATTTCTTTTACCTCTTTATTTTATCTAACCATCAAACTAACCGATTTCCCGCAAAGCCACCAAAAATACATATAAACAATATATTTTTTCTATAAATCCGGGCAGCGGTCAAATCAGGCACATTAATCAGGAGTTGCCCGGCGTATCGGAGCATCCTGGGCAATACCAAGTAGCTCTGTGATTTATTGGCTTGGCAGAAAGCGTCTGCCACCTGTCTGCCAAATACTTGGCAACGAAACTTGCTGCTATGGCTATGGTTTTGGGATGCATAGGTAGTTTTACAGTATGAATGTTTAGATTTATTTTTGTACCTGTGCTGGTTTATGCAGGTTTTTGTCGTTTTTGGGTCTTTTTATAGTTTTAGATGCTGACTGCCAGTAATGATTTTGATTTTCTAATAAGACGCTTGCGTATGAATTAAATAAGTTTCTACAGTAACTACCTCAGTTTTTCATGTCACACCACGTGATTAATGCTAAAATGATGTATGATGCTGAAATATACACTGAAAAAGAAAGTTCATCTGAAAGAAAAGGTTAATCAAAATGATGAAGATGAAGGTTTTTAGTCAAAAAGAAAAAACTTTTCTTTTCAAGAAACTCATTGATTTTCTAGCTCGACTCATCAGTATATGAGCCCACACTGAAGAGTGAGATAAAACAAGATGGGGGAGAAAAGGCATCAAGAAATTCGGGGAATTTACTACGTGTGAGGTAATGAACGGATTTTCTTTGAGAAAACTAGTAGCAGTAAAACTTTGATATTAGTTTTTGTTATTTCACACTTGAACGATTGCTGAAAGAAGGGAGTACTCAAATGTTTGAAGGGGAAACTTTAAATAACTATTTTAAAGTCACTTTGCCTGATTGATTCAACTTTAAGACTGAGCGCTAAAGTTGCAGGTTCTATTTACTCTGGTTTATCTTGACAAGCTTTTAGAAAAAGACAGTTTAATAAAATGTGCTGGTAGGCTTTCTTTGATATGGATGGTTTTCTAGAGGAGCCTATTTATGTATTAACGGCGTTAATGTAAGGCTCATGAAGTTTTTAAACTTTTGACCAACATTGTCACATACATATATGTTACAAACGAAATCTTACCCTGTACGCCAACGTCACAAAATATGTGACAAAAAAACAATGAATTTGCAGCTTGGCGTGGGGGTACGCCGATGCGTATATGCTGTGGCATTCAAAAGGTTAGTACAGCCTAGCACACAATGTATGAGAAAACTTTTTCCAAAACACTATGTCTCTTCACGAGCCGGGTATAGTACTACATGTAGGCACTCATAGGTACCTTAACCCGGGTAACCGTACCGCATTTCATTATTTGCTAACAACAGGATCGCGTTAACTCCAGACAGTCGTGCTATTAATTAAATCTGTTTGCCGTTTGATTGACTCTATTTGCTTCAGACTTAATTAACATTCTCGTAAATTATATCACATGACGGTGTTTAGTTTCGAGCCGTTTGTCTTGACTGAGATGCTTGGTGATATACCTTAATACTGTCTTGTAGTTTTCCATGAAAATAAATGAAGGCTGTTTGGGATATTTGAGGTTAAAGCCGACTGATAATAAACCTCTGCAAGAATCAGCCGATGGCAAATAATACTCGCAACTGTTGATAAGTGATGCAAAGAGCGTTGACTCTTGACGGTGTTTCATATTAACTTTCAAGTACTTGTTCTTGAAAATTGTTTTTTTTTTGGTAGCCTAAATTATACCACTGCTGGGCAAAGGCCTCCCCCATATTTTTCCAGCTAACATTATCTGTTGCCTGCTCCGTCAGGAATGAGTCCAAATTGTCACGCCAGCGTTTTTAAGCCTGCCTCGGTTGCGACGGTGGGTGCCTGAAGATCCACCCCGTGACGATCTTGACCCATCTGTCCTAGTGCATCCTGTAAATATGGCCCGCCCAATTCCACTTTATTAATGAATTTTAATCAAACTTGATACGTACACAAGAATGTTAAGTTTTCCTTTTCCCAGTTCTCTCCCTTTTAACTCTTTTTCTTAAAAGTTTCTTTATTTCCAAAAACCAGGACTTGCGAGTTTTTATGGGATACCATAAAGAGTAAACACTCTTAAGCTACGCTTTGAAAGTCGGATTGCAGGCTGACCAAGACCCTACACATTTTTTGTTCTTTACATTTGATTTGACTTTTTGGTTTTCTTACGAAATTGATTGGACCTATAAGTTTTCAGAAATTCAGATGAGAATCTGGATGTGCAGACGCTAGTAACTACCTATTTTTCTTGAGTGAGACTTTTCTTTTACAAGAAAAGACGAAAAAAGAATCAATTTTAATCAGTTTTTCCTATTGGAGTTTTTGTGAATCGAACTCAGCAACAAAACTTAGAAGAATTAAATTTCAAATAACAGACTAGAGTAAGAAAATATCAAAGGCCAATAAGGTTGATGATCATAAAATACATAAAGATAATCCCGACTTCGAAGGCTTAAGTTTCTAGGGTGAGTCATGCGTTTACTATCCTCGTTACAGACACTTCTTACCAACGGATAAAGCTACTTCGAGCTATTCAAGCGCTTTAACTTTGTTTTAACCTAGTTTGCTGAAGGAAAGTAATAAAATAAATGAAAAGAGCTAGTTATAGCGACTGAAGCGCATCGGGTAATGTATTTAGTGGCAAGCATAGGGATTTATTAACAAAAAACTTACTGTAAATGTATCTCACGCTTTCTTCTTTTATGATACCTGCGAGTAAATTACTTTATCTCTATGATCATCTTCCTGCATGGGCGTGCAGTAGGCTACAGTAAGGGTAGGCCAGCCCATACATAATGCCCAAAAAAAAAAAACGGACCACATTATTCAGGGTTGAAATCACGATACACCACACACCACACCACACACCACACACCACACCACACACCACACCACACCACACACCACACCACACACCACTCCACACACCACACCACACACCACACCACACCACACACCACACCACACCGCACACCACACCACACCACACACCACTCCACACACCACACCACACACTTCACATCAAACCACACAATACCACACCTAAATAAAGCACACTACGCTTCATACCACATGATACATACATAATAATTTGATGTTTCAATTAACAGTAGCATTATGCTGTAATATATTATTATGTAACATATATCTAAGATATGGAAGAGCGGAGTCTCCTAACACAGGCATTGTATGTCTAAAAGGAGGCTCCAAACACAATTCATTTTTTATGAAGCTTTTTGTTTTAAAATAAATATTTTTTCATTTTCATTTTCATTATCAATGCGAATTTACGTCCACTTTGTAAGTGGACGAAAATTTTATTTTCGGACATTGCCTACCTGCACGCGCATGTCTTCCTGCCTTTGTATTAAATTTTTTTGTTTGCCTGCCTATTCTAATAAAATTTAGACCAATTACAGATACAATTTTGGAGAAACTTAAAAATAGTTTGGCTAGTGAACTAGGTGCTCATAGCTTTAATAACATAGACGACCCTAATGAGTTCTATGCCGAGTTTTTTTCTATATTAAATACGCAATTTAATGTCACTTTTCCTCTAAAATCTAAAAGTATTTACACTAAGTTCTTATTTAGCGATTGGGCAACTCCAGGCATTCGTATAAGCAGGGAAAAGCTATATGAACTGTATGGCCTGAAGCAGCATATGAATAATATAAGTTTTCATAAGTATGTTGCAAAATATTCAAAAACATATAAAAGTATATGCAAAACAGCAAAAGCTCTGCATATTAGCAATAAAATAAAATCAGCAGACGACAAAATAAAAACTACTTGGAAAATAATAAATAACGAAACAGGTAGGAAGAAACAGCGTGAAACTAAATTTAATTTTAATACTGTACATGGCCAAATAAACTCGGACGCAGAGGTAGCTCAGGAATTTGATAACTTCTTTGCCAATATTCCTCTTAAAACTACAGAAGCTCTCAACTGACGAGTGACGTGGATGGCGATCCACGCTCGCTGCTGACTTACTTAGAAAGAATGTAAAGGTATGCCCATCGGAGTTTAAGTTTCAACATACAAACTCCCAGGCCATTATAAAAGCTTTTAAAGATCTTAAAATTAAATCAACAGAAGATCTTTGGGGAATATCTGTAAAAGTTTGTAGATCTATCATTGAAACTTTTGCTCCCTACTTAGCTGTCATATTTAACGCTATTGTAGACAAAGGAGTATTTCCGGATCTCATGAAACACAGTAAAGTCATTCCATTGTTCAAATCGGGTGATTCTCAAGAACCCAACAATAATCGGCCGGTGTCAATTCTGCCAGTTCTCAGTAAAGTGTTTGAAAAGTTAATGCTTAGTCAAATGTTACGTCACTTTAATAAAAAATCCATCTTTTTTGAACACCAGTACGGTTTCACCAAAGGGCGTTGTACAACTGACGCCGGTGTCACCCTAATAAAGAACATTTTTAACGCCTCGGAAGAGTCGCAAGATGCCATTGGAATATTCTGTGACCTCTCGAAAGCGTTCGACTGCGTTAACCATGAGACGCTTTTGTTGAAACTTGAGCACTATGGGATTAGGAATAGAGCCCTTGGTTTACTTAGTTCATACTTGATGGGCAGACAGGTTAAAGTTCAGATAAACGGTGTAAACTCAATAGGGTCGGAAACGACAATGGGCGTTCCTCAGGGTTCAATATTGGGTCCATTCCTTTTTTTAGTTTACATAAATGATTTGCCCCAATTACTTAAAAATCAACCAAAGATGGTATTATTTGCGTATGACACATCATTAATATTTAAAATAGACCGACGTCCTCAAAATCTTGACGACGTCAATAGCTCTATTCAACAGGTCCAAAATTGGTTTACGGCAAACAACTTGGCTCTAAATAAAAAAAAACTAAATGTATTAGATTTTCTTTACCAAATGTTAAAAGTAGCGAATGTGACATCATATTGAATGGAGAAAAACTGGAGTTCATTAATCAGACGGTTTTCCTAGGTATCACATTGTACGAGAAATTACAATGGGGGCCTCATATAACATCTCTTGCGGGTCGTCTAGGCTCAGCCGCGTATGCTGTTAGAAAGATAAGACGTACAGACGTAGAAACCGCACGTTTGGTCTACTTTAGTTACTTTCACAGCATTATGTCGTACGGTATTTTGCTGTGGGGTCGGTCTGCTGACATTGAATCCATATTTATTCTACAAAAGAGAGCTGTCAGAGCCGTTTATAATCTGCGTCGCCGTGATTCTCTTAGGGAACTTTTTTAAAAGATTAATATTATGACAGTCCCTTGCCAATTCATTTATGAAAATATTATGTATGTGTGGAAAAATCGTCACCTTTTTAGTAAAATTAGTGATAGACATCATTTTAATACTAGAAATAAAGACAAATTAGATCAACCATTTTTTAGATTAGCTAAAGTCCACACTTCTTTCATGGGGTATTGTGTTAAATGTTACAATAAGATACCTTCTGACATATTAAAACTAAATGAAGGAAAATTTAAAACTTATGTTAAAAGTACACTTTGTAAACAAGCATATTACAAATTAGAAGATTACATTCAGGATAAGAATGCTTGGAAACATGCTGGTCCTGCTCCATAGGACAATCAAGGGTGTAGACAAAATCCAACTAGTTGATTTATGTATTAACTTTATAGATATACTGTTTCTTTTTTTGTGTTTCTATTTTTCTGTTGACTCACACACTGTTTAATTAATGGTTCCAATGTTTGTAAATATGTGAGTACCATTTACCTAAATTTCTTAAGAAAATGAATAAGTTTACTTCTGCTGGTGATACTTTGTTCTTATAAGTAGCATACTCTGGGTGCATCGTCCTCACATAATATTAAATTAATTTTTGTATACCAAATTTTGTAAATCATTATTTGAAAAGAGTAACTATGGAGTTTCTTGTCCGTTCTTCTCCATAAGACTTTCCGAATGGACAGTAGAGTCACTTTATTAATGTAATTCTATTAATTTACTGAACTGTAAACGATGACGTTCAAAAGTGCCGTTTAATGGCCTAATCGAAATAAACGTTTTTGACTTTGACTTTGGCTCATTTGGGGTCGCTTGATTACGTTTTCTTCTTCCATTTTATCGCCAAGCTATCATTTTGTGACTTGTTTTCTCACCATTTCCCACACAATCTATCCTTCTCTTCCTTCTCCTCTTCATCTATCTAAATTTATTTTTTATCCCTGCCTATTTATCATCGCATCATATTTCTGTTACTGGCACCATTTTTAGGGTTCCGTACCCAAAGAGTTAGACACTTACTTCTAAGACTTCGCTGTCTGTCTGTCAGTCAGTATGCCACCAGGCTGTATCACATGAACCGTGATAAATAGACAGTTGATTTTTTTACAAATGATGTATTTCTGTTGCCGCTATAACAACAAAATACTAAAAAACAGATTATACAACAGACATAATTTTTTGCCGTTTTTATAGATAATGGTACGAAACCCTTCGGTTTTTTAACATTGGGCTCACTTGGGTATACTATAGTAGTCAATCGATAAAATATCTGTGACAATAAAAACACGCTAAATCTATTACTCATTCATAAAGACTGGCTAACGTTCCTATGAACATTAGCCCCTTCATATTCAGCTTTAAAACTACGCTTGGTAAATTTAGTGATGACCGCAATGTATTTCAGTAGAGCATATTAAGGAGGTCTGTTTTCCAAGCTCTAATTGCTAAGTTAGATTCTAGAACGCAGTATTCCGAAAGTTATTAAAGCCCCAGCCAATATTGATCGAAGTTTAAAAGTAATCGAGGTTACAACGGTCCAAAAATATTTATCTACCATTAATATTTTAGATTGTCAAAGTTCTTACTTAAACTAAATGTTAGGCTAACACAGAGGTGGTTGGAGTTGAGAGTTTTCTTTGCTATACCTACTAATCTAAAATTCTACTTACAAAGTGGTAATGTAATCTTAACATACTTGTAGGTATGTTAAAATTATAAAATACTAGTACTCATTATTTAATAATTTTATGCAAATAACACTTTTAAGCAAATCTTGTTGAATTTTCTTAAAAGTTGACTTGCAATTATTTTGTGTTTGGATTTGTATTTTGTTCATTTTTACACATTTGATCTTTGAAAACTAAGGAAATAGTTTACTCCTGAAGCTATAATTTCCAGTATGCTCGGTGAGGGTTTTCTGGAATGTTGTGCACCAGGTGACAGAACTGTGGCCACATCTGTTAGCATCTGTCAAAACGCTAACGTTTTCCGACATTAGATTAATTGACGTCAACTTTATGTTAGTCAAGTCATGTCAATCATTATCAAAGGTGGCGCCAACTGGTGCCGTGTATTTTCCCAAAAAACTTTGTTAATTAAATGTCTTCGATATTTTTGCTCATAATAATTTTGATCTAATCCTAAGTTTTTTTTTGTTTTATCTCAAAAGTAGACTTTAACCGCTGGAAACCAAACAGCTGGTTGAAATACTCTTTTGATTTCGTTTTTTTTTTTAGTTTGAAATGTAATTTAATCAAGGGTGTGCGCTATGATTCAGGAAAATTGGCCTAAGGTCTATAAAATACCCAACTATTCACTTACAGCAGACGTTTCGTGCTTAGACTCATTTAAATGGTCTCAATGAATACATTGGTATGAGATGATAAGCTACTTTCACTCGTTCAATCAATATGATATTTTGGTAAACGATGCTGTTACGTTTAGGTGAGCATAAAATGGAAGGTTTCTAGTAGTGTTAAAAGAATAAAAAAGCCCTAAACTAAAAATTAAATTAAATTTTTTAAAACTTCTTGCGCAGAAAAAAAAATACAAAAAAAATATTATTAGAACTGTCATTCCACTTTGTTTGGATAAATTGACATGTCACTTCATAATTTCACTTCACCTAAATTGTCACGGTACGGTTTTTACAGAATAAAACTACTGGTCAAAGACCTTTATTACACTATCGCCAATTATGAACCCCACACATACATAAGTAAACTATTCATCTACACCATAAAAGAAGTACATACAACAGTGTCTGGAACGCTATAATTAATGACTCCTAGCCCGTTACTAATTGAGTGGATTCAGTGAGAAGACGCGACGGCGACGATTTAAAAATACATTTTCTTAGCAAGTTTGTTCCGAGTCGCCGGCCGGTGATATCGGTCTACTAGTTTGCTACATTGTTATTTCTTTATGATTGTTTTTAAGTTGGGGGACAGTGAGTCGGGTTTTATTTTGAAGTAATTGAGATGTCATCGAAGAAAGCTGACGGAAGTTTTATGGATTTTTTTTGTGGTCACCTTGTTCTTTGGATTTGAAAAAATGATTTTACTATCATGCTCACAAACGTCCACCACTTTCTGATTGACAAAGGTCTTCTGAGTTTATTCTAGCATTTATTTGGTAGGTTAATTAATGGATATTTGTTTATGGAGAGAAGGTTTCGATGAGGTTGATGCAGCTGTGGAATAAAATAAAAAATGCGGTCTGCCGTAATTTTTTTAAAAGTTGCTTCTAATAAACAAATCTACTAAAATATCCAGAAAGTGACGTGGTGTTGGATTAATTTCCTGATATTTTCAAATACACTGCTACTTTTGCTGTGCTTTAAGAGCTTTCTACGTCATACTAATTACATAGCAATTTTTAGTCTTTCTTTTCAATCCCAATGTGTGCGCAATGCAGGTATTGATACTGCTATTCTTAACGTTAAATTCGCGCCTCAATATAAACTCAATATAAAATATAAACAAAAGAGCATCGTTATCTCGAACGCCTGTATCCGAGTTAGTATTGATACAATAAAAGCTGGTTTTCTTTACCAACCATGAAGCTATAAAAGTCGAACAGTGGCGTACGATTCCTACAATATTCAGTTGTATGTATTTGAATAAATGTTACATTAATTGAAGGAATCTATCAGATTAAATGCTTAAAAAAGAAAGAAATCATTAAATTTGCTTACTTGTTTGGAAGAAAAATTATAATCTGTGCTGATGATGTGTTGGTGTAAAAAAAAAACATTCAGTCGAATTGAGAACCTCCTCCGTTTTTGAAGTCGGTTAATAAGTAACAAATAAACCTTTTTATTACAGCCTCATTATAATTATTATGGCAACAGTATACCTAAGATGATATGTTCTATGTGTTTTAATACACATATATGACTAAGATGAGCTAAGCAAAAGTTCAGCTTACATTTAGGTATGTACATAGATTGTTAGGTATGCAAATCGCTTCATTCTATCAACAAAGCATTAAACCCATTAACCATCCGGATTAGTGGTTATTTCATTATTTATTCCAGAAAACTATTACGGCTTTCTGCAAGAAAATCCTTCACGTGTGCGTCTATTCATGGGCTGAGCTCCACAATGATCGTATAACAATAAGCTGTCCTCAGTTTTCACAACACCACAATGGAGACTGGAAGCATATAAAGTCGTCTTGTTCCCACTAATTAATCTGCTTATTCAGGCTCCGTTGAGGGAAAAATTAACTTCCCTTGAAAGGGACAATTGTGTTCTGTAGTGTATTTTTTTATAATTAAATAGCGTGTCAAAAGGAATGTGGGGTATGTAAGTGAAAATGCTTTCGGGCTTTCGTTTTAATTGACAATTCCTTTATTTTTGGAGCAAAATTTTTGTTTTTCAGTCGGCTAAAAAATTGACTAAGAATTTAATTTTGAGGGTGTTTTAGATGTTGTTGTCATGGTATCCCTAGTCGATAAGGTCCTTCAAAAGGACTCAGAATGACAATTTTATAATCAGTGTCTTAACCACTTAAATTGTTTTTGCTGTATTTTCAGAAGGTATTAAGTTTATTCGTTTTTTTTACAAATCCTTTCCTTTTAATTTTAACAAATAGTTAGGTATATATTTTTCAAGAAAATTACCCACATAAAACTAAAATAATTTATAAGACACGAAAACACCAGGTAAGTTAAATATTTTAAAAACTCTTTAGAAAATATTTTCATTCTTGCACAAGGTAAAACGCAATTTGCATGCATAGATAGCGTCCGTTGCAGTTATGAAATATATTCCTGCATCTAGAAGTTGGCTGGCTAACACGAACGAATTCCGTCCATTGCGGGATTAATAAATACTATGATAGAGGTACTCTGTACCAGACAAGTAATGGATATAATCCTCTAGACGATGATCCGATACGGCCAGAGAGAGTGTATCAAGTTGCTACTTATAATTCATTTCGTAGCGACATGGATGAAATGAATCTGGGTCCCTTGTGGCTATATTTTGTGAGATTTTTCCTTTTGACTAGGAGAGCTTTATAAATATATCAGTTTGATTGATTTTTCTTCGATCAGAGTAAAGGCTCAATGGTGAAGGCACGCTTCCAGCGGATTTGGCTTGGATGAACGACCATTTTTTTTGCAAACTTTTTTTGGGAAAACTGACCTGGTGGCTCATAGGCATGATTCCATTTACATTTTATTTTCATTATTCCGGTATTCCATGTTTCAGGACAAGAAAATGTGAATATGAAAAAAAAATGTTACGTAAAAACAAAACAAAATATTAAGTTGACAAATAGTTACGACTGTAAGACGTGTCGTGTGCCCCTCGTTCTTGCACTAGTTCGCCTGTGTTACTAAGATAATGCCTCGCATACAAGTTAGTGCAAACTAAAGCAAGCGAGTTACGGCGCGCACAGCCTTAACAGTTGGTGGAAAGTTTAATTTTTGAACGTACGGGAATATTGTTTTAATAAGAATAGGATGCTCGAAATGGCAACGTTTAAGTTGGAATTAGAATGTAACTCTACAAAATTTTTGGATTGCATGTGTTGTTATTGTTAAAGTTCAGTCAGTAAGAGTCTGACACGCCCTACCGCTCCACCCGGAGCGGAAGAATTCATTTGATGATTTCCCATCCTTAAAAAAAAACTGTTAGTTGTTACTGCCATTACTCTGTAAGGAATAAAGACAAGATAAATGGAACATGATGGAGGTATAATTGTCCTATATTAAATTTGGTAGCCAGTTGCAGAACAGTTCCTCTACTATAACGTACCAATACCATCATGATTGTTGAGAGAAAGAGACGGAGCTATACAGGTCGAATACCTCTTTTTCACACTAAGATAATGCCTTGCATACAAGTTAGTGCAAAATAAAGCAAGCGAGTTACGACGCGCGCAGCCTTAACAGTTAGAGGAAAGTTTTATTTTTGAATGTACGGGATTATAGTTTTTGAACTAAAGTTTTGGATTGCATGTGTTGTAATTGTTAAAGTTCTTTCTGCAACTGTTAGTTGTTGCTGTAAGTTGTTGCTGTGTAGTGTGCATGAAACAATGACAAAATAAATCGTACATGATTGAGCTGTTGTTGTTTTGTATATTCATTTGGCGGCTAGTTACAGAACAGCCATATGACATATGACGTGCCAATGCCTACATGATTCCGTTGTGAGAAAGAGATGCATCAAAAATTCACAACGGAATTATGATGGCAATGGCACGTCATAGTAGGATTTCAGGACTATTAAATAGACTATTAATATTAGTTAATAAGACATTAACTAATTTGCGGACAGCACATTCAATTCAAATTTATTTGTTATATGTTATGTGTCAATAAATTTTGGTCTGACTGCAGGCAAGAGGCTCAGGAATTAATATTTGTACAGTATACTGTGAGTGTTTTTTGTTCATCACTAAAAGCCACTCGCTCAAACTTCAAATAAAATAATTTTTCAACTAAATCTTTGTGAAGAAAAATATATTATTTTGAAAAAATGATATCTACGTCTGATTGGCAATTACACAACGCAAGTCAATAGAATTCCGTAAACAACTCTATTAGCCAGTGGAGTGTTACCATCGAGTAGGTAATAAACAGTCTGTGATGTTTTATTAACGGGACTGTATTTATTGAAAAATATTGAGACTCGAACTAGGAGTTAATGATATTTTAATTTCAGTCCTGCTTAATGAAATTTTGATTCTGGCAAGAATACTAGCATTCGAAAACGTTATTGTAACTCATGCCAACCTATGGTTCTCAAGCACAGAATATCAATATTTTAGTCTTTATCTGAGGTTCGCAAGTCAAATCTGAAGGTTTGCAAATTGCAAAATTTTAAGAAACGAACTCACCGATTGTATTCGCAACACTATCAATACGATTTAAGACAGGCATAACCCGATTGACTATATTTCTGTGAGACTAAAGTGGAACTAGGTGGGTAATCCTTACAGGATGCATCAAGGCCAGGATCGTCACACAGTGGGTACCTAAAGTTGGACGTCGGAAACAACAAAGAAACGCTAGCATGACGATTTGTACAGGTTCCTGGTGGATTGGCCGAAGATGGCGAACATGGTGAGTTTTGAAAAACTATTTTCCCAGTAGAAGAATAATAAAGGTCAATAAAAATAAAGTTTATCCCAAGGCTGAGATTTGTAAAGCATTTTTATATATAAAATCTTTAGAAGGCCCCACGTAACTTATGATTTTGTTGTTTATGTCTGTCTTCAGCACAAAAAAAAAACATTGTTTTGTTTGGTACGTGAGTACAAAAATAATATAACAAACAATACGAGTATCCTTGTCAATAATAAACTTCCACTAGAGGTTGGTAAGGTCCTAGTAGATTTACTACATGAGTCAGCACTTCAGCAGCTCTTTCCCCAAGCAAGTTTTTACGATCTACATGGGATATTAACTAACCCGTATAATTTACTGTTGTATTGTCGATCTTTATACCTACACATTCCAACTTGGCAAAGAACATCATCTTAGCTAAACTATTTCTTAAGGTTTCACAAAAGTGACTGCACTGAAGTTCTCAATCAATGGTTTTACTTGTTCAGAAAAATACACATCATCATCATATCAGCCGAAAGACGTTCACTGCTGGACATAGGCATCCTCCAAAGTGGCGTTTGCCATAATCGCCACGCTTGGCAGGCGGGTTGGCGATCGCAGTGTAGCTATTACAATGCACAGAGAATGCTGCTGCCCATTCTTTGGTCAAAAATACTAAATTAACATAACTTCCTCATCTCTTCTTTCTAACTATCCTTCATTTTCGTATAGCCAATCAATATAAAATATATACCTATAGATAGTTAAAATTGTGAACACATATTCATTCATTCGCCATATTTCCCGATGACAACCAACCGAAATAAAATTTTAATAACCTTCCGTATATGGCAGACGTCATTTCCGAGAAAAATAATCATACCTGAAAAATCTTATCAGACGCTCCACAATCATGAAAATCGAAACGAATACTAAAATATGCAGAGTCAAACGCATGAAATAAATTGTCGATAATCATACCGTACGCAATATGCAATCGAATGCAGTCACATGAAAAATATTGGAATCCATCCAATAAGTTGATGTAATGAAAGCAACTTTACTGCCATGCTTCGGGGGGAGGGTATCTAAGACGTTTGCAATTTCCGAACAAAATCTTTGTACGTTTTACGAGCAAGACAATAGATGTTTACTGGCGAACGGTGTTGGCAGACGGCCGAAGCGGCGATGCGAACAACTCATTTTACGCTCCGTGTCGTCTACTCGATCAGCATCCCTATTCCCGATCAATCGACGTGAAACACCGAGGTGTGCAGCTCTGCACTATAAGTAAAATGTATTGTAACAGTTACAATTCCAATGGATTTTCCTTAAAACAGAATAAGGATAGAAATGTTTCGTACAAAACATTGATTCTTTAGGACGGACTTTAAATGTGATTCTGTTGTGATAAATGACGATCGTTAGTTGCATTTCTTTGTTCCTTTGTTGTTGGCGTGTTGTTCTTATTTTTCTTTGGAATGTGACATTAATTTGTGATGAAATGACAGACATTTCTTAGTTTTTTGCTGAAATAGCTACAGATTTTTCTTTCTTTACAGCTTCTCTTTTATTAAGTTGTTTTTAGGAATGACAGCTTGTATTTTGTCTTTTGAATGATGCATATTGTATAAGTAGAGACCGCTTTCTGAAATAGTCACCCATTTTATCAACCTCAACATCTAAAATAATAACAACTAAAAAACACAAGCAAAAAAACTGTGAACCAACAAAAGATTTCTTAAGAAACTGCTGTAAAGAACGCCAAAAGACATTGAAGGCGTTGCAGACGACGGCAAAATCAGATACGATTCATTAGTGTAACGAGCTTTTAATATTTAAGGGTCGGCTTTGATTGGAATGGCTTGAAAGTGTCAGACGTTGCTTGAGGGCCACCGGCTTTGAGTCCACGACACGTACTTACCTTTTCAACGTATGAAAAGTACCACTTGAGTTTTTGACACTTTTTTAAACTTTGATGTGGGATTTTAGGTGCTGGTGTTGAGGTACCATGGCCTGTGAGCTGAATGATTTGGAGAGGGACAAAGAGAAAATACATGCGAAGAGTGGCCATAATTACCCAAAATAAATAAACCCTATATCAGAAGCGTTGATCGCTAATGTATAATGCACTACCAAATTGCTAATTATAGGCATCCTTTTGAGCTGTGAATTAAATGTACTGATTAATCGGTAAAATCGTTAGTTTAAACTGTTGTTTAGTGCTCATATATCGAAGACCCAATACGCATATAAGGTGTACAAAAACTTCACTCTTCATTTTTTTAAATCGTTAGAGTTAAAAAAAAATTAATCTTTCTATAACAAAGGATACCTTCCCAAAACATTATCTTTCCATTGAACTCATAAAGTTAAAAAACAGCTTATTATTATGTAAAATTGCACCCCCGAGTTGTCGAAAGGGTTGATACTCTAGGGAGGTGTCGAATCATTCAAACGAACTCACTAACACTCTCCCTTGGGTTTTCCTGCACCCCGGTGATGTTTGGTGCAAATTATACACTTTAACGTGTATAACCGATTATATAGTGGTTGAGTTTTAGCGTGGCAATAGAGATCAGTGATCCACCAATTTTATTATCATTCTTCATTATAAAAACGGAAATGAAACCCGCCAACGTCAAGAATCGACATCTGTTGTGATTTCTCCCATTTTTGATAATAAAAAGCGAAGGTTCATAAGAAAATAAATTTCAATTATCGCATTTTGCTATACCGAAAGGAATAACTATTTATTTTGAGTGCTTAAGTATTTTATTGTTTTTGTTTAGGTTATAATTAACTGTTGAGAACAAAGGGAAATATTTTTTACTTTTTTTCGAATTATGTTTGAAAAATACAAATAAAGGCAAAATTTAAAACTTCTGTTATTCACATAAAATAAACTTGTCAAAATACAGCTACTAACGTATACGCTAATAATTGTTACTATTAAACAGAATTTGTGGTAATCAGTTTTAATTATACGATACAGACATGACTATTATGTTACTATCCCCGTTATTTGTAACACTAGTACTATTATTTGATCAGTAAATTTGACCTTTAATTTAAGGCTCCTAGGTTTTAATTAAGTTTAGCTAGCGTGATGAATGCTTGATTTGAGTTAATGCCCTAGGTGACGATTTTGTAAGTCAAACGATAAAATCTTAAATTTTCTTTTTAATTGCCAAGTACGCCACTATAATTTTATCTAGGTGTCAAATTATTTTAGTCACGTTGCTAAAAATCGACCATCATATTTTTTTTAGGCTTTTCGAAATATTTTTAGTATATTATCTGGATAAAAGATTAGATTGGCGAATTGCAGTGCTATTAAAGTAGGAATATTGATTTTTAGGATTATAATAACAATCGGTGAAGACTATACTAACAAAATTGAAAATAACATAATTTGATTGATACTTGAAATTAGGGCTTTGTACATTACGAAAAGGCATATTCTTACCAGAAAACTTCATGCCAATTACTTGATAGTACCAACTTCGTAAATAATTTAAAAGAATAACCCTTTACCGCATTACGCTGTACGCTTATGAATTATAACTTAGAATTTACTCCACCGCCGTTTCTCGTGAATATTACAAAACTGCAATTTCCGTATCAACGAGACGTAAATAAATAATACATCAGGCATACGCGGATACTCGGATAGTATTAGTGCGTACTTTTAAATTGCTATACTTTTAAATGAATTATTAATAAGACCGGTAATGAAACAGTAGACAATTATTCATTAATGTCTAGCATTGGTAGTGTCTTTTATGCAGTAGCATTGACTAAATCTTTAGCAAATATTTTGGAATTATGTACTACAATAGGTTTTAATACACCTTTTCATTCTATTGTATCAAATATTACGAATGCTGATAAAATCGCGAAGAAACCATTTTCTTCGCACGTAAACGTTTAAAGGAAAAGCTTCCTCTGAATTATCAATAAAACAGATCCGAAATACATAATTCAAGTTCCATTCCAGTTTAGCAGTCGAAGACTCGCTTTTCCACTGAAAACCTTGCACGGCTACAGTATCAGTAAAAGCATAATTTCCTGTACTGAAATATTTATACCGAGACCGTACGTAGGAACAGCTACGGCGGTGCTACGCCGGTGCTACAGCGCTACGATCGTAGCGCTACGACATTGGTTCTACGACTATGTGACCTAAGAGAACTATTTTGTAGTAAGTATTGAAAATCCACTATCTAACATTTTTTAATAGCATATATTTTAGTTTTATGAAATTCTAGGAACATTTTCTTTAAGATAAAATAATAAAATTAACTATCACATACCTTTGTTCGGTTTGATATTGTTAGGTTCTTTACATAAAACGTGTCTAGTATTTGAACAAAAAAAATGTGATATGAACACTACTGAAAAGTTTATCGTAACGACTATAACATACATTAGATCTCGCTAACAAACAAATAAGCAATTATTTCTGAACACAGTTTTATGGTTATTCTAAGTTTACGTTTGTTTAGGCGTCTGCCTCTACTTTTTCGATGGGTCTATGTACTTTAATTCGACAATATACTAACAAAAAATTCGATTCTCATATTCCTAGCACCCACCGGTAATATTAGAAAGTGGTTTATTTTTAGGCGGCTATAAGTAATAAGTCTTGTTAAGGAATTATTTATTTCTAGTTTCAATTATAGATCAAAACAGAAATTTCCTTGAAGGATAATTTCTTTGAAGGGTGGATTTTGTAATTCGTTCCAATGAGAACCATTGTTTATTTGATTTGGAATAAGACGTATATTTAGACTTGACTCCCACGAATGTATTTCGCCATCTTTGTTGAATGTATCATTTGCCTAGCCTTTTCCTAACTACATCAGGGTAAGCTTCTCCCAGAATTAAGAGATGTTAGAGTTTGTCGTTTTCCACCGCTGGTAACGAATCTCGAAGATTCCAAGAGCCTAAATGTGCACTTATGTCTTGCTTAGAGGTTCAAATTTTATTTCATGTACACTAGAGCTGCTATGGTTGATTTAATGCAAAAAGACATTCTCTACCAGTCAACCTTATAACACATTCATATTCATATTATCGCATTCGTATCCTTACCACATATTTGACTGCTTCAAAATCAACTAAGCCCTTTTTTTAAGGGTGGGAAAATCATCAAATGACTTCTTCCGCTCTGGGTGGAGCGGAAGGGCGTGTCAGACTCTTACTGACTAAACCCCATCCGTGTTCCTTTGAACAAATTCCGCAACCCTGGCCTTGACGATCACATTCAGCCTAAAATCAGCAAAAAAATATATTTGCATGTTTTCTGATAGCTTTGAGGCATTTGACCTCGTTTAACCTTTCCGGACCCAGCGTGAAACTAAACCATGAAGTTTAAACATAAATTATCAATAAGTCATTTTGTTTGTAGACATGAAGTAAGAAGAAATGAAGAGCACATTTTTGAGTCTAAAATAGTGTATTTTAGCTTGTTGTATATTCACTGCATGGCTTTTGAATATCTGGTATGATAGAATATCTACTATACCGGGGTTTTTCTAGGTTAATAGTAGCTAATTTTAGGTAAATTAAATTATGATTCGATAGAACTTAATTACTTATGAATGTTTTGAAAATTGGAGGCTTCGTAAATTAAAACAAAAACTGGAGTATTAGTTCATTATTATTAGTTCATGTAACCATTATACTTATTCAAAACGGTCAGTCGATTTATAACCAAGCAGCGCCCCGTACTCGGTACTAGAGCAAAATCTATACTTTGTGTAATAAACTCCAAATTTACATAAATACCTAATGAATCGTTTCGAAGCGGCTCACTATTGACGAGAACATAAAACTTGGCCTGTCAATTTTATATATTTCTACCTTGTTTTTTTGTAACAAACGCTGCCATAACATTTTTATAGTACGAAACAACCTATAAAACGGGTTTTAGTGCACTGACATTCGTGTAAATCTTCGTTTTAGTATCTTATTATATAACACAATTATTGATATGTTTTTGGCACTTATTTCAATGGGTTATGACTGAAAATTGTGTAGCGGGCTTAAAAATTGTTATTTTATTTTCATGTGCGCAGTTAACCAATTTACAATTTTGTAAGGGGTTGAAATGAAACATGTGCCTGAATTGGCGAAAAGTGACGTAACTTGCTTTGATTATCTATGCTGACATCCTGACGAAGTACCTATAGAGTTACTGGTAAACCAGGCGATGATACTGTACATATCAGGAAGACTTCAAAGCTCTAGTATTAAACAATCTATATTCTGCAAAAAATAACATTTGCACAATATAAGAACATATATTTAGCATAGATACAGTTCGTCAGTACATCGAACTGATTGACTACCTCGATACTGATATCCTGATGAAATACTTATATGGTAATTGATGAACCAGGCGATGAACTTATTATTTTTAGGAAAACATATTTCAGAGCCACAAAGCTAGACGAAAACACCAAGAAGCAAACTCCTTTACGCTCTCGTCTCACGTCGATAGCCCAAACTGTTGTAATGGATTCCATTTGGCAAGTTGCTAAGTAGCCTGACTTAGCGCTGGTTTGCGCCTTCAACGCTTTTTTCCGAGACGCTCTGGCTTAATGTGTCTACCGCTAGATATCTGTGTGCTACTTACTAATCTTGTGAAGTTTCCTCTAGTCCCATTTCCACTCGAATTTTGTGATCTACAAATAAACTACTATTCTCGAAATACCAACTGTGTGTTGTTGAATTTTTAATCGTAAGTAGCGCAGGTATTGAAAATTTCAGTTTGTCAAATATAACACTAATCTGTTACTGTACTTATTGATAATGAAAAGGTGGTAAAATTAATTGTTAATTGCAGACTTCTCCATTTTTTTCAAAATTCTTATGATCTCTTTAATCGTGAAGCTCCTCTGTTGTCTCTTTAACTCCAATTATGTGTGTAGCTCTTACCGAAGAGCGAGATAAATATGATATTTAAAAAGCACCAAAAACCCATTATTATTATTATTATTATCAGTTTTTTAATATTAAAGTTTTGATGCATAAAGCTAAAATCGTGGATAAGCCACAACGCATTACGAACCCAATCACTCTGCCTCAAAACCTTACGCTTTTTAACCTCCCAGGATTAAAGAAACAGCATTAACAAAAATCACTCAAACACTTAACAGTCGTCTGGAACCAAAAGCTATTTATTTATTCATTGGATCGTGAACGATGCGCGTCCAAGTGGAACCTTGCTATTTCATCGACTGCATTGTGATGCGCTCAATTAGCAACTGCTAAATGCTGAGGACCTCGACTTGACTAATTGCTACGAATCAATGAAGTGTAGTGTAAAATATGACGTGTTTTTTTTGTTGTCTCGTTGGATGTGCATCTGTTACTTGTAGGTATAGTCTAAGAGTTTAAAAAACTGGCTGGATGGTCTTTTTTATCTAATTGCTACGAATCATTGAATTATTGTGTAAAATGTGACGTGTCTTTTTGTGTCCTTAGATGTGCGTCTGTAAATTTGTTTGAGAGTCAAAAATACATAAACTTTACTTTTAAAGCATTATTTTATCAGATATTATCATATAATCTGAGAGCCTAGATAACAAATATTTGGACTTTTAAAAATTAGAAAAATATACTTTTTAATATTTTTTACATGACTAATTGCTAGTAACCATCAATTTTAACGTTAAATTTGACGCGCTTTTTTAGTTAAATCTTGGGGTGTTTGTCTTTTACTTTCAGGTATGAAAACAGAGCATTTTTTTTTCAAGTGTCCACAGATCGTCAGCTACACAACAAAGACGAGGACGATTCATTCAAAATACACATGCAGCCATGATTATTTTACACACAAAAACGCCAATTTACTGCCAAAAAATACATATACTTTACAAAGAAAATAAGGAAATCAGTTTCCCTTTGAAGCGATCGCTCCTTCATTGCACACCCTACATTGCGTTAATTTTGAACCCTCCGCCCTTTTGAACTGCTCAAGTCAATCGAAAAGTCAATCCGTTGGTTAAACATCACAAATGAAAAGTCTCCAATAGAGAATGTTTTAAGTAATGGGAGAAATTAAAAGTGTTTTGAAGATTTTCAATGAACGATGAACGAACAAAGGGAGAAATTGGGATTTTATTCGGGGTTACAATTTATGCCGTCTGGGGTTTACTTACAATCTTATAAATTAATTGATTGGTCGCTTCGATTTGCTTTTTTACTTTTTCAATTTTATTGTTTTGCATAGGATTCGATTGACTTCTGAATACCATACAAGTCCTTCGTTAACCAGCTGACAAAATTAAAATTTTAGGGTGAAAAGTATTGAGATGTTTTTAATATGCACGTTATCAATACAAATATGGATGCAGGCGAAACAAATTACGCTCAATAATATTCCGTTTAAACCATTACACTTGTTGCAAATTTCATTAGGAAGGAATTTTTAAATTTATTGTAAATTATTTTTAGCGTACAAATTAATTTTGGGTGCAATTAGTGATGGTGACTATTTAAATGAAATTATGTACCTATTGTGGTATTTTCCAGTAACATGATATAAGAGTAGGTACAGTTTTGTAATTTTATACTAGAATAACTTTTGTCTAGCGGCTTCGCTTTCGCGTTCATCTCACAGATACCGTGCGTTTTTTTCAAAATAAGGACACGCCTATGGCACTCAGTTATTGTTTAGCTGTTTATCACTGAAATAATTTTCTCATTCGAAAATTATGTCTAATCATACCTTTTACAAAGTGCAAATATATGCAGAATAGTGTAGTCTCGCAAACCTCCATTCAAAAGGGAGGATCCTCCGACAATACCCGTCTAGTGTTGTGTCTGGTGGGCAACTGCCCAATGGATGATATTTCGGCTGTTGTATACGTTCAAATCGCTCAGGAAACTTGTAGAAACCATGATGTAGGGTTTGTGTTAAGTCAGGTCTTTAGTTTGTATATGGTGGCATAGATGGCCGCTACACATATTTAAAAATAAATAAACGATCTGTTCTCCCTATTTCAATGGTATTCATATAAGCGTTCACCACGCTACCTCCCTCCTAATCAATAAATCAATCCGCATTCCATCACGAGATCAATCCCGAATAAAAATACTTCTGTATACTTTATTCTGCCTGCACTTGTACCCCTACGTATAAATACAGCAAGCCCTCATTGCGTTAATGCTTCGCTTTGATATTGTCTAGTCAATCGGAAACTTACCCTTTTGTAATACGTAGATAACTCCATGTGCGGAATATTATTTTTCGCTTGGTTTGTTAAGAAAATTGAGAGACATCTGCTTTGCAAGTGGGTACAATGTTTTAGGGATGGTAGATTGTTAATTGGAATCTTCGTATGACGTTAGATTGGGGACGGAAATTGTTATTTTAATGAAAGAGAGTTAGCATATCTGTTGAGTGAGTAGGGGATTGTGGTTTAAATGATATGCGATATTATGTGGTACGCGGTATAAATTGAAGGAATAACAATAACTGGTTTGTTGATTGTTAGTGATACCTGCGTTTTTGAAAAAATACTATAATTATCAGTTTCAGTTGACAGGTGTTCACTACAGTGGTTAGGTGGCTTCGTAAAAGAATACTAAGAAGGATTTGCGGGAGGCCTTAGGCCACTGGGGGGAGCTGTAATGCAGGCTCAATAAAATAAAACGAACGGTTCACGTTAGCCGCTTGTATTGTAGTGTCCACTGAGTAAAAGTCAATGGGTGTCTTATGATAGACAAAGACGAAGTTCTCGGTCCAGATATGTGACGAGACTGTTTGTCTATATTAAGGACTGGTTCCGCAAAGGAGTGTTCTTAGATGGATTTCGAGGTCCTTTCCAGCTATCCAGTTCGATCCAGCCCGTCCCTAGCTGTCCTCTCCCCAGCGACGCCCTAAGCCGAGGCCCGTACCCCACAGGGGGTGCCCTTAGCGTGTAGTCGCTTAGTTTGTAAGTTTTTTATAAGCCCTGGCTGGAGGCTTTAATATTATATTAAGGCCACCACAGGCAAGCCCGGTTAAGCAGTCGACAACCTTATAGGTTGAACTGCGAGAAGCCACTCACAAAAAAAAAAAAAAAAACCTTTCCAGCTATGGAACACTGTGGACCACACAAATATACAACAAATTGAAGCCTTATTAACGAAAATTTATCTAGTCAATCTAAATATATAAAAGAGAAACTAACTGACTGATAGGTGGTTTCGTTAAAGAATTTTGCGAAGGATTTGCGGGAGGCCTTAGGCCATTGGGCCTAAAATGGGCCGGTCACGTTAGCCGCTTGACAACGCACAGCCGAAGCTTCTGGAACTGGAATATGAAATTTTGCACAGCGTTCCCTTCTATGGTGTAAGTGAGCACTAAGAAGAGATTTTACCACATCTGTGCACAAGAAGTCACGGGCCAAGTGCTAGTTAAATAAAGAAATAGTTTAACATTCCAATATAACATTAAAATGTTAGCAAAAGCAACAACGATTTTGAAGCGAGCTCTTTCTTTAAAACGTTTTCTAACACACGACAGTAATATCAAGAGTGACAGATTGAGAATGTTTCAAACATATTCAGAGAAACCGTACATCTTAGTTAGTCTATTTGTGATATCTCATCTGCTACCACAATCACTTAATCGGCTACAACAGCGCCCACGGGATGAGATGCTGTGACCTACTTAGTAAAGGAACCGCACGGCTTAATTATGTTGTAATTAATTTGCATACTAAATGCCTGCACTATCCGCAATAAATTAATTCCACTCCTTTGAGTAAAAATAGTTTTGATACCTTCATAATTACATTTGTTTTTATTTTTTCGCCCTATGCGATAATGTTTCTATAATTGTTTTTATAAACGTTTTTCCAGTGCATGTTTTGAGGTGTATATTAAAGAATGTAATAAATAAATGTTTAACCGAAGTTTTTTATTATTTTATTTGGGAAAATTATTCACCTTAAGTAGTTTTTCTAGTGTGTAAGCTAAAACTATGCAATAACTAATTTATTAATAGACTCATATCGCATAAAATAAGCATTCGAAAACAGCCATGGTTTTTCGAGAAAAGTACCACTTTTCATAGGATAGAGCTATTAGCAGACCGGCAACTCGTCATTACTCTTTTTTTTTTAATGGATGGGAAATCATCAAATGACTTCTTCCGCTCTAGGTGGAGCGGAAGGACGTGTCAGGCTCTTACTGTCTCAAACCCATCCGTGCTCCTTCTAAAGCCCTTTGCATTCCAAGACCGTGGTGACTCTTACGAACAAATTCCGCAACCCTTTTTTTTCTGGATGGGAAATTATCAAATGATTTCTTCCGCTCAGGGTGGAGCGAAAGGGCGTGTCAGACTCTTACTGACTAAAACCCACCCGTATTCCTTCTAAAGCCCTTTGCGTTCGAGGGCCGCGGTGACTTTTTCAAACATATTTCGCAACCCTGCCAGGCTCTGGCCCTAGCGGGCCCACACTCTTATGCTGACATATCTTTGAGACGCGCGTGGAACACAACGCGCCATCGACCCGGGCCTGGTGGTGATCGGACAGCGAACCAAAATTCCGCAACCCTTGCAGTTCGTTATTACTCTTACTTGTTATTTTTGACTACGGAAAACTAGTAAGTCTAAATTCTATTATCAAAGGAATAAACGCTCTCAGAGAAGTCCAACGACATCAAAGCGTTAAAACAGAATTTAATAACAAAGTTTACTAACGAGACGTCTACCAACTAACATATCTCGACGTCAAAAGATACAAAGTTTAGTACAGATTACAACGCAGCCAATTTCCGTAGTACATTGCCATACTTAGAAACGTCCTATATCTATACGTATTGTGACAGTAAAATGTTATGACGAGATATGAGACGAACTTCCACTTACTTCTACGTTTTACCCTTCATAAAAACCTGTCAAAGGAATGTTAATCTTATGTCTCGCATCTTAAGGCTGGATCGAAAGTTTTGACGTGTACAGATAATTTGGTTATACAAGCAAATGTTACATGAAAAGGGGCTAAACTTTTTACAACTTCAATACTGTACGAAAGCCGATAAGATCCCATAAAACGCGTATTGAGAATGTGTACCTAACTCTTGAAAAATGTTTGCAGATAGTCAAAATTTCAATATTCCAAAAGAGTTCAGGTTTGTGTAATAGTGGTATCAGGAATCTTGTCTACATATTTTTTCTAGAATAAATATAAAAGTGAAGTCTTACTTTGGTAAGTTGAATAAAAAGACTAGATGAACTTAAATCTTTCTTGTGAGGGAAATTGATCCACTTTTTAAAAGTGGAAATTAAAACAGTTTATAATGTTGTAACAGGCGAAGTTTGTAAACTATACGGGGACGTGGGTGGTATAAATGAAGCTGTATCGACTACAAATGAGCTTAAAAGTCGGACTTTTAACTTTATTATCAAATATAAGTAGCACGTTTTCATTGTATGACTTCCCGAAAAGAAAATACCTTTGTTTCTTAACATTTTCCGGGAATTTAAACCACCAACCCTGATGTCTCTATGAAGGCGCTTATAAACCCTAAAAAAAATACGGGAACTTACGGTTACTCCTACTCTTCGGGGGGGTGCATCTTCAGCACCCAAACAGTTATTCGAATAGTTTTCAGTATATAGTAGTTCGAATAGTTTTTTTTCGACAATTACGATTTTATTGAGATTGAACTTACTTTGTTTCCTTCTGCGGAAAAGCTGGAGAACCTTAAATAGAGGAGGGAACAAATATATGTTTACCTCATTTCGGACATGCTAAGTTTTCTATGAAAAATGTATTTTGAATTAGAATGTTTTTGTAAATGTTATTCAAAGCCAGGGGAAGGGGGTACAATTAACAACAAACGATTACCATTTGATTGTGAAGATGACAATTATAAAGTTCTTATTCATAGTTTATTGTACTTAAAAATACTTAAATCGCAGCATAATAATCTTTATACCAGTCTCTTTATTACACACCTTAACTTACTTCAAATCTTCGCCACAATAAACATAAAAGCGAGCTTAAACTAACAACGCTTCACCTGCAAACTACATAAACAAAGTAACACTAACTAGATATAAAATACATAAGTGAAAATACCTTCCGTCGTCCTGTAGTCACGTTCAATTTGCACTATCCTCTACACTTAAACCTACTTAATTCGTACTAAAGAGGCTTCTGAAATTCCCTTGTTCATTTATACGACGATTGTTAGCCATGCGCACTTTTGGACACAGATTCTGTTTGAGGAAGTATACTGAATGTGCCATTTTGTTGATGGTAAACGAGAAAAGGAATATGATCATGACTAACTCTTTCTCTTCATCTTCTGTATTCTCGATAACAAAGACTTTGAAGGCATCCACCCAAGTTTTTCTTAGCTTGAAAAGATTAATTAAGACCAAATCTTTCATCTTATTCCCTCTCATCTTCATTTGAATGTACTGCCTTCACAATATCTTGTTCTACCACCTCTTCTATATCAGATACTTCTTTATAAATCATGATCGTTCATTCAACATCAGGTCTTAAATAACTTCCAAGGTCCTTGTCTCATCCAGTAATACTAACATCAACATAACATGTTACTGCATACTTGTACTCATTGTGCGGTGGAGAGGACTCACGTAATGGCTCAGGAGGCCAGCCTGCCTATGAATTACAAATAGCTACTGTAATTATACTGTACTTCAACGTTACACGTGGATTTATGCTTTTAATTTTAACACCTAAATAGCAACCGACGTTGCTTTTAGATTATGTGTTGCTGTTAGTTTGAACATTTGCTTAGTTGTCACTTTATTGAGTTGGATATCATTGAATGTTGTGTGAGAATGACAGTCAATTGTGCTACAAAGTGGATCGTCCCTACTTTGTTTTCGAATAAAATGCTCCAATGTGGTCACGCATCATTCAAATTGCACTTGTTTTCTTAGGTTTGCTAATTGCTAGAATAATTGTAAAATTTTGACATGAAAAGTACTTTCTTTTTCACTACCGACACTCCTTCACTGTCTACAAAATCAATAACCATTCATCCATTCATTACTTACACTAACTAAATCAATTTGACTTCGCCAAACCATACATTAGTCAACTTTTACATTCGATTGGACCCACAATTTAGTACTCTAGTAAATGGATTAAAACAAACTTGTTAAGAGAAATTAGGTCGCCTCGTTTTAGTAGCGGCTCTCAAAGAAAATTCGTTTTTGTTAAGGCTTCCGCCCGAACCGTTGTTTACTTGTGATAACGGTCTTTCATATTTATTCATGAATTCACGGTTTTTGCTCGGGCGGGGACTAATCAAATCCGAATTAAATGCTGGACTTCAAGTCAATGGTTTTATTGATTTGACTTTTTGTTAAGGGAAAAACAGGGGTTTTCCTGTTTTTGTTTGGTTTATATTATGCATACATAAGTATTTATCGTTTGTTAACCAAACAACAACTTAAATGAAAAGTTCATTTCGCATGTTCTATTCACTTTTAGGAAAAATGATTAGTCTTCCAAATCCTTGGTAAATCGAAACGTTGTCAGCACATAAAAAGGTGACATAAATATTAAGCAAAAATAAACTTAAGCCCCCGAACTTCACAAGATACTCGATATTTTCCGCAAGAAACATTGTAATAGAGTGAGGAATGTGTGAAACCAATGCGATTTCACGCATCATTTTCAGCGATGGTAGCGACTGGCATATTTCACAGAAGCCGGGTTTCTGTGGTTGTAAAACTGCCATGAAACCGACTATCATTCAGTAATATTTTTATGACTGCTTGGATGTATCCGTCACAAAGTATTGAATTCCAGATGACAATGTAGGGTAAGTAATAGATGATATAACAACAAAATCTCTAATATTTACAACATATAAAAACGGAAGCTATAATCTTATTTAATATAACGATTAGTTAATATAATAAACGATTAATAAAATTTTAAAATAACAAATTTTTATAAGCTTATAACATACAAAAAATATAAAATCGTTTGACATACCACTCAAAAGACATAAAAACATACCTAGTAACTGATTACCACCTGCGCTAACATTGTTCGAAGGAGCCTATTTCTCCTATTTCTGGGTGGTTTTAGATTTAGTTTTAGAAGAAATAAATGTTATATGTAAAGAAATTATATCAACAGTTGGTATATCTCACGTTGATTATTTCTTATAAACGATAATGAAATTAGACCAAATGAGGTTATACGTTATGAAACGCACCCGACAATGTAGTATGCAAAATACTTCGTAAAATTGCTGGTGAATAGCAAAATTGTCTATCAAAAAATTGCAAAGGTTGCTAATGTCGTATTCAGTGACAAAGTAGTTAGTGGTGCAAAACAACACCACGCAAAGCTATCTTAATACATATCGACAAATTGAAGCATAAAGAAAAACCAAAATTACAATACCGAACAAAAAAGCGCTCCCTTAAGTACCAACTTCCGTTCAACCACAAATACCGTCAAATCAAGCTCGAGCTTTCAAAATCTAGTGCGATAGATTGGCACGTCTCTCTCTCGTTATAATGAGGGCGTGCGGCCCTTACACACAATGAGGCTTATTTATGTAACAACAAAGGACGCCGTCACGTGACGCCCTCCGGCTACCAGCCGCCATCGTCTGCCGCCGTCGAGAGCTTCACTAGACGTCCGTAATCGCATCTACTGCCGATAGATCGTTAGTAATGGAGTTTTAAGATTTCGTGTTTCGAGGATGAGGAATTTAATTTCGGATGAGGAGGGTCAGTTTTATAGGTAGAAAATTCTTTTATCTTAGCGTTTTATTCCGCTCTATTTAGTACGCAACTGCGTATGTCAGTATCGTCTTTGTTGGGGCGTTTGATGATCAGTTGCTCTGTTGAATCAGATTCTGCTTCTATGACAGTGATCATACATCATCCTGTACGATTATTTTTACTATGTTATGTATATTTGTGATTCCTTCATTGTTGTTTTCCATTTTTTATGTTCCAAACCATGACAACCGAGCTGAGTGCATAGGTATGTGTTCGCTGTCGGTAGAAATGCTTTATTACTTAATTCTTCATCTACTTCTTCACACGGTATAGCGTAGCATTTTATTCCGGTCTATTTAGTACGCAACTGCGTATGTCGGTATCGTCTTTGTTAGGGAGTTGATGATCACTTGCTCAGTTGGATCAGAGATTGTTTTTATGAATAATGCCCCATGCATTAAATAACTTAAACCGTTAAATGACTTCTTTTTATCTACATTTTTGTTTATTTTCTCCATAGTTGTTTTCGTCTTTCTGTGCTTCAACCTTAGGGCACCAGACTGTATGTAGTGTTGTTTATTGTTGTGTGTTTTTGTTGATAGCGTCACAACTGACGTCCTCATCGTTTTTTTTTCTTTTGTATAGAGAGCCGATATTAAAGCTCAAATCACTTCGAGCCCAGTTGGCCGCAACCAGCTGAAACGTCATTGCTGGTTATTCATTTATTATTGACGACAAACTGCATTCGAAAAGCAAGACTATTTTTGTTTTAAACCCCGGACGTATTGACGATGGTGAAGGTCATGCTGTCAAAAACAGTTTCACAAAGAATGTGTCTATTTCTATTATCCACCCACACTCCACAGCCTATGTTGCTTTAATTTGAACCATTGTCATTTTAGTCATATTTATTATAGTATGTTATATTTAAAGTTTTTTTGTCTTTTTATGTTAACATAACTTTTACACACGATGTCTACATATCTTTTATTCGACTCTCCTTACGCAGGTATGCGGAAGAGATTTCTTTAGAAATAAGCATCACCTTTGTACCTATTTTTCTGTTCCCTTCTTCTTATTTATTTGTTAAATGTGTGTACATAAACTGTTAAATAAATAAACAAATAACAACAAGAGAACAATCACAATACACAACACCCATATTATCAACAGTGAGTGCTATAATAGTTGAAACATTCGCAACAAATGCCTTCATCTCCCATAATGACACAAAGAAGATAATTTCCTAATACAAACTAATCTCTCAAAGTTTAGTGGTTTAGGGTCGAAACCGACATCATGCGGGCGTTGGTCTCGGCTCCATTTTAACCAAACGGGTTAATTATTTACAAAACCTTTTAGTGTCGAAAAGGGAAGGTGCACCTACTCACTCATTTATGTTTAAGTAGGCCACATTTGGCTGTTGCCAAATTGTAATTAGGTACATTTAGTATAAAGTACACCGTAACATGGTAACAAACATTTTTTAAATATACTAAATATAAATTGGGGAATATTATTTGCACAAAGTTTTTCGTAAGAATATTTATCAAATAGGTGCTTCTTTATTTTAGATTTTAAACGACATCTGCCGTAAATGTTGCGAACTAATCAGATTCAGAATGCTGCGTCTGAAATTATGAGGATAACAAAAACCTTCATCGTATTCTAACTAGCAAACGAATAATGTAATACTGGGTAGCTACCTAGTTTTACATTGTTTCACTAGATGGCGCTGCGTAGTTCTCGACGAAGCCATTATAGTATATTGTATAGATGGCGCTTTTGCCTGAATTTCTTGTGCCATTATTAGATGGCGCTGTTAACCTAACCTCAAAATCTACGTTTCTCGTGTAGCAAATCTACTCCAAACTGTAGTTTCAAGTTCAGGTAGTACTACATTCTTAACAATGAATGGTGAATAATTAACACTAAATTGATCATTTGATTGCATAATAATGTTTGTTTTCATTTAGTAGACCAAGGAAAACCTCAATGTTTTGAATGGACATAACCTCAAATTACCTTTGAGGCATGCTACGAAAGCAAACAAAAACAATGAGGTTCTTGCAGTAGTAGTTGTAAATTATGTATTTAAAATAAATACCGCAAGAACCTCATTCAAGGTTTAATCATCTAGATTTAAGGGAATAAGGAAACAAAAAATCAGTATAATGATGGAATTTATTTTCCAATATTTCAACGAAAGATTACATTTTTTTCAAAACAAAAACTTCTCACGATGTTAAAATTACAGTTATAACATGGTTCTTCTACAGCAACAGTTAATTTAATGAAAGAAAATATATTCATGGCTCAATTCTACCTATTATCTATCAGCTTACTTCATCAAAATATCAGGCTCAATATGAGCTATCAAAATTCTCGACCGTCGGCCCTTGCTAGACTTTAATTGACAAGGTAGTAAGGCAATCAAGTTAAAACTACATCTTTCTGTCAAATATTTCTTTATTCCTTCATTTCATTTTAATTATATCACAGTAAGGACCGGGCGAAAATCTGAATAATTATACTACAAAAGCATTTCGAGCAACTCAACATTCAACAACTAGATCATTTGATATTCCATCGTGATATTGTTTGATATTTGATACTTATAGTCAATAATATCAGAAAATATTTGTATTTTATTTAAAATTTTCAATGTCACGTTACACTTAAAATTGTACCATTATTCAGTCTCACTCGCAACACAAAATGAATGATCTAAAAATACTGCATCAAACAATAAGATGTTTCAAACCTCAGCTCTCACACAATATACATACAGTATGTATAAGTTCATAAACTATTTTGATCGGAGTTCACTTACGAATACGATCATTTCTACAATAAGTTAATGAACTACGAAATGCCCTAATTAGTCAAAAATTACATTTAACAAGGCATCATAATTGTTTATTCATAATTATTGGATTTTCGTCACTAGTATGCGCGACCGCATCTTCCTAATTCACATTCATAGCTTTAAATTAATTAAACTAAATTCATTTGACTATCACTCTCATACGATCTGCAACGGAACAAGACTCACAAGTCACAAACATCAAATTCTAATACTTAATAATACAATTTCTAGGCTTTAAAATCACAATGAAGTGGTGAATGAAAAGAAAAATGTTTTAGTAACATTGGTCATTAGAATTAATTGGTCGAAAGGGATATGTTCAGAAATAGTGGCTGTCGAGCCGTGCAGGTTTACAATTTTGATATCGAGTAATGATATAAGTTGATGTTTTACAACCGTCGAGTTGAGGTTGATGTCATCGCCTTTAGATCAATGCAGTGAAGTATCCTGCTTCAGCTATAATTACTAGTCCGTGTGTTTAGTACACGTATATTTGTTTGAGCTGTGGCTTGAGCTCAGGCGGGATCGTGTAAACTTCCTGTTCAGGCTTCTTTTTCACTAGTCGCTTCCAACGACCACCGATGTTCTTGCGAAGACTGCGGAAACTCGCACGCTCGTTGCCGTGCGGCTGCATGAGGTTGTCCTATAAACAATAAAAAATAACGTTAACTCTTGTTACGCCAAAGTCAAGACATGTTCGGGAGTTCACAAAGGTTTATGACCCTAAAATGCTTGCCAGGTTTCGGTTCCGTTATCGACCCCAATGCATTCACCACATTTATTTCGCCCCGCGTAAACCAACTCAGATGTTACACAATACCATTCTGCCGCTATTTATAAACTGTTGTCAGGCGAGAAAATAAAAGAAGCTTGTGCTTTTGTACTTTAGAGGAAACGTTTTTTGTTCAGATAAACATAAAGACCTTTTCTTGCTTTACTTGGAAGTAGAAACCAACTACGTTAAGTTCAAGTTTATTTAAGTTGGAAATAAGCTCTGCTACATGACTAGGAAGCTAATATTGCAAAGTAGAAGTAGTGTTGAGGCCAAACAAGACTGAGGCAAGCCTTGAATACGATATTCAAAGACACATTAGCATTATCTACTTCCTGGTGTACCGTCTTGATATGTGCTCATGCAGCCGTTGTACAAACATACGGTTCGATTCGATATAACTAATCAATGGGTCGTTTCGCAGGTAAGCCTCGCCTCGGGAAGCGGTTATCAGAGCGTGATATTGAGGTCAAATTTTATACAGACGTTTGCATTAGCCTCTTTTGTTCGTCAGACAGCAAGAAAGAAGGTCGGGGCGTTACGACATGCTCGCCTTGTGCAGCTTTCTATTCAACGAGCGTGTCCCGACATTTAAATTTATTTCGCACTTAGATATCGTGGCTACGTGTTCCACCAACTCTCTCTCTCAGTGGCGGGGAGGGTCGAACCAGTCACGATTTCTTTCGTATTATAATGTAACGTTTCTTTCCCAATGTGCAACTTTCAATATTGTTTGTTTTTATCGAGGCGAGCGGAGATTTGCAAATAAATTGGAATGCGTTGCAGCTGGACATTGAAGCTCGTTAAAACAGTATTGGGGTCAAGTATAACGGCTGGAACTGGTTTCGATGCTTGAAATAGTTAGTTGGCATTAATGTTTGGGATTGTTTTTGTTTGTAATGGAGTTGTGTACACACCTGATCGTGAGGATAGACGTAAGGCGGGGGCAGCGGCGGCGGGAACTGCCACAGAGGCTGCTGGCGGAAGGCGAGCGGCTCCGGCTGCGATGCAGGTGCAGCCTGAAGAACTTCAGCTGGGTGCACCGAGGCCGAATGCTCCTCCCGCTTGCGCAGCTTGCTGTGGACGATGCGAATCGCCATCATAGTACCGTTGTTTCCAACCATTGTTGCAAACGGTCCTTCGACGCAAGAATAACTGATCACACTGGGCTGGATCACAGGTAACAAGTTCCAGTCGGGCAGTCACAACATTTCAATTTCACAGTTTTCACTCAACTCACAGCCGTATCGCGGTCTAATTGACGCGTGTAACTAAAAACTAATTTAAATAAATTATCACAATTATTTTTTTTGTAATTAGGCTATTGCACTATATCACTGTTCGTAGGAACGCGCGGCAGACCGCGTTACGCGAGCTTCAGCTGCGCGATGGGTGACTAGAATTATATCGTAAAGAGTGGCCGGCAGGTGCCTAGCAAAGCGCTCGCTCGTGCCAAACGACCTCTACGGAGTACTCCATGCGTCTGAGTTGAAGTGGAGGGGAGCGCATGGCTTTTATAGACGCGTATATGACGCGGCGCCAGCGAGGGCTGAGGGGGGGCGGTGGGGGGGGGCTGACGATATGACCGTTTTCCGCGAAAAACTACGAATGTTGGCGTGGCGGCGGCACCCGACGCTATCGTATCGTAGTGGTTATGACGCACCAGAAGGCCCGACCGTTGGTTTGTCCCGATTTACCGGCACAAATAAATGGTATTTTGTATATTTTTAAAATTGACGGTAAAACCATATTAAAATTTACGACGGCTGTGAGTGAAGAACTGGTTGATTTCATATATTCCGTGGCAATTAGTTATTCTTGCGTCTTTCTGGACCTGTTTAAAAAAAATACATAAAAGCATCATTTAGCATAATGAAGCTGTTTCATACGGATATTACAGCCATAGTTTTAAAGTTAATATGACGACATTATTATATTTTATTATTTTAGCATATATATGTATTTTATTAGTATTATATATATTATCTGTATATTCTTTCCGAATTGTTAAAATTCAATTTTGAATCTTATTTTTATTTATTGTACACCTACTACAGTATAGTCTTTATAACCCAAAGGTTGACTGGTAGAGAATGCCTTGATGCATTAAGTCCGCCCATGTACCACTTTTGTACATAAAGTTTAAATTAATAAATAAATAAATAAACATAAATTAAGGGTAAGCACTTAACAGTATACGATACAGTGCTTGTACTGTTAGCTGCTAGCTAGTAACTGATAATACATGAAGTAAGTAAACACTGAGCAGTGAGCACGCCCTCATTAAAACTGCTTTAGATATAAAAGTAATCAAGCGTGCTTGTATCGATCCCAGAGATAATAATAAATCAGAGGGAGTTCTGCATTTCACCATTAAACGAGTTCAAAGTCCACAATATAAATATGCATAGTCAAGTATAGCTAATACTTTACGCACAGATGGGTTTATGGTTAAAGTAGACGCACTGAACGCTGACGTTGCATCTCTTTCTGACCAACACTTGCATTCACACGACGGTAAGGGAGGCTCACATTGAGAGCTTTCGGCTCCAAAAGTTAAAGTAGGGCTGCAGGGCAAGGGAGAGCGCAAAGGTGCAATGCCCTTAGCAACGACTAACTTAAGCAAAGCTCCGGGCCTTTGACTCGAATAGTGCCTGGTGGGATAAAAAACACAGGTAGTGAACCATTATGAGTCGTTACCCTTGAGATACGTCTAGAGGATATTGTTATAAAAAAAATCAGTTTCTTCAAAGAACAAAAGAAGGCGATTATTTAGCGATACAATCGAGTCATTTCGTTAGACGATTCAGTTTGTATTACAAATTCAAATACATCTGTTGCTAGCCACCCATGCGAAATATTGTTTTGGGCAAAATGGATATTTAGCATGAAACAAATATCGATTAGGATGTCGTGCAAAAATACTATTTGGTCTAAAAGCTGTGCATAGAAGGAATACTTACCTACTACATTTTTAGCTTTTCAAGGAATGATAAAACATCGCCAGACACTAATACTGGCATCCATCCATCCATCTGCTCATGCATGCTGAGTTTGTTCCTCTTTTATCAAGTGTAATAAATATTATGAATTATCAATTTATAATCAGTCCGAACATAATCACTTGCATGAATGGACCAAAGTTTTCTGTTTATCGCACTGACAAAGGCTAACATTATGTTTAACTTCGAGATTTATATGCTTGTACGTACGGTGCATGATTGTTTGACATTGGAGCGTTAATAAAATAAGAACGCGATATAGAAACTTCTGTTTCGTCTACACAGCATGCCATGTCATTTGTTTCGTTATCATTTAGTACTAACAGTACTTGTGTGGCTGCTTATTCAAGTGTTTCTTTAAATATTGCTGCTTGAGAAATAACCGGCGGATGTTAATATCGCAATGAGAATATAAGCAGACCTTCATCTTACATTTAAGATATGTTTTCGTATTGAAATGAGCGATACATGATTTAAAACATTGGTGCAATGACAGTAAGTACTTGATCATGAGAAGACATTCATATTTCTTAATCAATAAATGTACCTATTCAGATTGACTGGAATCTTCCAGTCGACGACCGCTTCTTCAGAGATTGCTTCGCTTACGCAGATGTATTATCAAAATCATACCGAGCACGATGTTTATAAGTGGCTAACCTATGGAGTCGTAGTGACAATTACTTAGTAACCAAATATTTTTTCTGACCTTTTATTGCGTCAATCAGAGGCTATCTATTATCTTCGCGGCATTATTTAATTTGAGGGTAAACAAGCGTCATACTCATAACCTCTGCATCTGTTGGCTTTGTGTAAAAATATTTTTCTCATGATTTTTTGTCAGTTGCTTTGGGTAAAATGTTGGCGATGACGTTGTTTTCAGACTAACCAATTAATAATTCCCATCGAAGTTACTTGATTGCCATTGCCGAACAATAAACGTAATTCAATATGAACCATACTGATAAAATGGTTATTTGCAGCGTCCAATTGTTAGCATTGACGTCAAACCGAATGATGGGAGTCAACAGGGATACATTTTTAATAAGACTTGAACTAACAAACAACGGAATATATTTAAGGACAAATGGAATTCCCTTCATCGAGTTAAGACAATAATATAATCGAAAGCTGCAGTTCAATGTTATTGTATTGAAACTTTATTGAGGTTACAATGATGTCCGCATCGTCTTGGCTGTCACTAATCGATCGTTTTCAACTTTCAAAACTTTCTTTATTCTGTCCATATTTCGCAAAAAAAAAGAAAAAAGCAGGTTTGATCTAACCTTGGTACAGGTAATGTTGCTCTGGTCTTATATCATGCCTTGGCAGACTTTTGTTTACTTCTAACATGTCCGTGTTTACGAATCGGCTCCACATAGGTTATTCTGATGTTTGAAGAAAGTCGTAACACCTGCTCACTCACACCTGCACAATCAGTGTAGGTTAACATGTTACCGATATAGATAGAAGGCTATCGTGCTCAACCTCCGCTCTGTATAACCTTTTTTGTTACGACGGAGTATGTATACTAATTAGTTTTCTACGTACACTATTTATGTGTTCCGTTTTATCTACTCGTCATTAATTTCCGCATGCCCCGACAACTACTTCCCCTGTCTCGGACGGTCGTAAATCATTACAATATCTAGTGATCCAATATTAAGAACGATTTTATTAAAAATGGACTGTATAAATATATGATATACTTTTCAAAGTGTTTGCTGAATAATTTAATTATTCTGCATGAATATTAATGAGCAATAAGTTATTTGGTTCTTTCGAGTAGTATTCGACAGAAGCCATTGTACGTTTGGCCACGACCTTGTACGATTCTTTCGGTCATCATACTATTCTTACCGAACATGACATTACATAGCCAGTTGGTATAGCTCCACTATCAAGTTTTTGTCAGTCACCGGTGACAATATTGTGACTCATTCAATAGAATTGTTGGTTTCGTTGGATAAAATAGCCAATCACTAAACACGGAAATCTCGGAACGGCACAAAATTAAAATGTCCAGTTATTTTAGTGCTCGTTCTTTTAAAACATGTAGGTACATTCAGATATAGACTGGAGTATAGCCAATTGCAAGGAATTTGCCTTGACCATATCGAAGACAACCTTCTAGCATAATGAAATGATAGCAAACAGGTTTTCTCATTTTCGAAAACAGCAATTTTTGCTGCAGAATATAAAATAATAAGCTTAACTTAAAAATGTCTGTATTATCCTGTTTCGACAAGGAGTTGGGCCGGTTCTCAGCTACCTGTGAAACCATTAGGTGCTACCACTGGAGTTGGCAACCATTGTGTGCTATTACCAGTTGTAAGTACACTGGAAATATGTCAAGGTAGCCAGTTAGCGTCGTACCATAACGAACGATGAGAATTACCCGCGCTCGAAGGGATTGTTCCTATCCCTTCCACATAGGCAGACGATGGTCTTGTCGACAGATAACACGATCAAGGAGTTGTGTTCTAGCACCACGCCGACTTCGCAGTTTTCCTCTTTGCACTTCATCGCCTCGACGGCGATAGGAGAGAAGAGCATCGAAACGCGGGCACAGACACTTTACAGACACAGCTTATAAGGAGACTTGTGAGTAAGGACAGCTGAGGCAAATCGCCAACGTGAGCCGCGCGAAACGAGTGTTTTGGCGCACACTGGCAGCCAGCGCCAGTGCGAGTTTTCAATACACACGGCCGAGCCGACGGTGACTATTTGACTGGCTGAGCGGAGTCGTGGCGCCGGCCACCACGCCTCGCGCAGCGGTGGGTGGCGACTGAACACGCACCTCTCCCGTTACCTTATTGCGGTGTTATGGGGACCGACCCCGCACTGTGAAAGCCCTTCGTAATAGTCCATCGCGTTACTGTAATTTGCATCCATTTCCACCTATATCCATATTCAGGAAACTCCACATTTACAATGCGAACGACGGCTGAGTCCCAGACATGAGCGATCCATTATCCTGTCATTTGCAGACACCAATAACATCGGGCACACACTTGAACACAACATTGACATATAAGAACTTGATAAGTGTAACAAATTAGCACATTGTTTTCTTCAGTCGAACACTTCTTTCAAATTCAAATGATCTCTTCGAAGACGGCTTTGTTATATGCTCGTCGTGGCTTAACTGAAAACAGTTGGACGTCAACGGATGTCAGTCCCCGTGTGCCGCATTCATACATAACAAATAGCGTGGCCTGTAGGAGACAAGACAATCGAACAAGAATTGTATATGTAACATGGCTGAATATTTTAGACTGACTTTGCATTGAAACCGTTTGGTATTATTTGCGTACTATCAATGAACAATTTAAACTCTCATCACAATTAGTATACTATAAGCAAATGGTTTCACAGTAATAAAAAAACAAGAGGATCAAGAAGAAACGAAGATGATACGAACAAACCCGTTGGAACATTAGAGAGCGTTCGACCAAACATTGACGTCAGAGCTTACACAGCTTTCTGTTATGCAAAGCAAGTAGATAATATTATTGCTACACTAACAGTATTGTTATGTACCGATTAGATAGCTTGAAACTTTTAACGTAATCTACTAAAACTGTAGTATCTGCCTGAAATAGGCATGGTACCAAAATAAACAAAATAAAGCACACAAACAGAAACAACTAGCTATTTGGGTTTTTAGAAAGCTATCCAAAAATACAATCGAGTATCCGTGTCTCAAATAAAGAAAACTTGTAAGTGAGACTGACTGTCTGTGTCTGTCTTGTGACTGTATGTTTTTAGGGTTCCGTACCCACAAGGTAAAAACGGGACCCTATTACTAAGACTCCACTGTCCGTCTGTCTGTCTGACACCAAGCTGTATCTCATGCATGAACCGTGATAGCTAGACAGTTGAAATTTTCACAGACGATGTATTTCTGTTGCCGCTATAACAACAAATAATAATAAAAATGAAATAAAATAAAATGGGGCCATACAAGAAACTTCTTCGTGTGCAAGTCCAACTTGCACTTGGCAAGTTTTTTAGTAGTAAAATATTTGCCAGCAAACTTAAAAAAATAGAAACAGGACCATTCGTTTTGATCATTACGTTAACCAATAAGTAATAGAGGAAATTAAGGTAGGTAATGTAAGGTCACAGACTCACAATATATCACATTAGTCGGTAGGACAGTAGGTATGTTTCAAATGCTAATCATCAATCCATGCATTCATGTCCTCGACGTGGGAACGCCATGCCCTGACAAGTTAGCCATGGTAGATGGTCACAATAGCCGACCTCGTTCTGACTGGCGTGGTTAACATCAGAATTGTTGTATTCAATGGAGCTGTTGAGGTTACAACAGATGGCAATCCTGCATGCTTATTGGATTAATTTAACATGAGACCAAAACTTTTTTAAACTTGTGTTAATTTTCGTCTGAATATAATTTTCAACACAAAGAAAATACCCTAAGAACAAATCTATAACAATTTGAAGGTACATTTTACGGAGCAACTAGATTGTAGGTACATGTTTAAGCTGGTGGTTTACTTTGCCAACTAAAGCTACTGGAATTTCAAGAACTTGTAATGTTTAAGATAAAATTGCATATGTTTAGTATACGCTTCAAATTCTAGGTAATGGAAGGTTAAGATTATGCACTCTACACCAAAACAATTATCGCGAATTTATTAGTTTTTAATCTCGCCTTAAACTTCTCAGAGCTCGACATTCCTGGTGATTTTAGTTCTATTTTAATACCGTAAGAAAAACTTTTAAAGATTGTTAGTAATTTGCAGAAAAAGATGGCCTCAAAACTACTGGCCGAAATAAATTTTGAGGATTCATTGCTGACATAAAAGTGAAACCTCTCGTTTGGAGTGATGAGACAAGAAGTTTCTTTTAACTGTAATTACTATTTGATCGCCGTGATTTGCAAAAATAAACAGAGATTATTGTAATGTCCAGACGGGTTGGTGAAATTTGGCAAACGTCCAGTCTAACGTTGATACCAAACCTTGGGGTTCTTTATGCGTTAAATTGCAAAATTTCTAATAATAATCCGCCATTATGTACGCGTGTTATACAAATATTATCATAATTCAGTTGAGCAACGCCTTGAAATATTTCTGTTACGTTTTTTTATATTATTTGAACTATCAAATGAAATTACTGTTTCTGTGTCTGCGGGATTTTTTAAACGTTTATTTTGGCTTCATAATATTATTGTCTAACATGAATATTATTTATATATACTTGAATAGGAAGATATTATTTTTATAATAATCGTGTAGACGTTACGACGCCGATGCTTCAAGTTTTACTCGTCTGTATACTATAATTGATTATAATTATAATTTAGAAAAGCATTGGTTGGAAAATAATGGGTTTTATCTTGGCCATTTTCTTAAAGCTTTCTCTTATAACTGGGAATAAATGAATTGTACAGAAAGCTGAAAATCTCTTTTGTCTTTTAGAGGACATAAAATTTAAACGATCCCGGTTTCAACGAAAACAACGTGAACTAAAGTGGTATTATCAAAAACATGTGCAAAACAATTATTAAAGTACACAATTATCTAGCTGTGGGATTAATTAATGCTATAGAGATCCCAATGCGGAAATATCAATTAGCAAAGGACGTGGCTTATTAAAAACTAGCGGTTACCAGGAACATCTGGTGTGAACTAAACCGTTGTACCCATCGTTTTTATTGTGAAGGGCTTAAATGAATATTGGCTTAATAGGATCCAAAAATCAATAATTAATAGCTTTTGTACAAGTCGAGGTTCTTTCCAAATGGTTTCTATTTTCTTCACGTTTACCATTCAAGACGTAATTACTATAAATGGATCTGTACCTAATACCATGGTGGAGGTTAAAGTATGAAGTAGCCATATTTTACTGCGATTAATATCTTGTCAAGGTTTTCAAAAGGCCGCCACTGGTCGATATACTCATTGACGTCCACTATTGATCCTGGTTCACTCGTCGACTGTTGAAGTGGGCAAAGTGTGAAGAGCCATAACTGGATAAAACCAGTTTCGCAATATTCTGGTATTATTCAGTTCACCCTATTTGTACAGTACACGATGATACACATACTCGCAAAACGTGACATTGACTTTGCACGGCTTTGGCAGTCTAATAAATGTTAACCATTTCCTTGTTCAAAATTAATTTGCCAAGTTCACAACTTGCAGATTTTTTCAAAATTTTCCTAGATTACGATGCCAGTCATAATCTAGGAAAAATTAGCAAAATTCTTCGAAGTGTGAGATAAATAAGGGACCCATCACGACAGCGGATATCCTTTCATGGAAAAAAGAGCGCTAATTTTTAAGTAAAAAGTTATCACTTGCTTTATTTGCTGGCTTAACGTTTACATGTTACTTGAAATACAAAGAAGTAAAGTACTTTGTAGCTACAAAGCAATTATTTGGCGATGGCGATTGAAAGCAATTTGTAGGAGTGACAGACAGAGATAACGTTATATGACCCCCCAGTGCTAAAGCGAGAAAGAGAAAAAATGCTATAAGGCCGTCTGTCATTAGTGCCATCGATTAGCCTGTCCTTCATGGAACGGCCATTTTACTTAATTCCATACATATTTAAAAATAGCTTCACATCCTATTTCCAAGGGCCTAGTACTAAGTTACTCAATTGACTGACCATGTACTTAATAATTATAAGCAAGGGCATGAATAATACCTTCATTAATGATACTACGTTCTTCCGGATTTGTAGGGAGTACCTAGTCTTTGTCTTTAATATTCAAGAGGATTAGTTGAATCTATGAGATATGGTGATGGTTATCTATGAGAATGAGAAGCCTGCGTAGCAGTGGTATGGTGATCGCTTATAATTTGTTTTAGACTATTGGAACCAAACATAGAAAACGTAATCAAAATATTTGCTACTACCACATACATTTTGTGAAAGGCAAGGTACAGATACTAAGAGCAGGCAAGGTAACAATTTTGAAAATACTTACATTTGTCTTAAAATTTTCTTAAAGGCTCGTTTTATAACACTAAAAATAATCATGTTTAGTTTGGATTTATAAGAAGGGTTAGAAGAAGTATAAAGAAAACTTTATAATGAGAGAAATAGGTAAGGCAAGTTGAATGCCAGTCGAAAAAAAATATACGTCAAAATTAAACGGAATTGTATCGTTTACGACCTGCGAGTACAAACTTCGGATTCACAAGAATATAAAAGGGAACGTCTTAGAATGTCATCGAGTGTAGCAGTAGAGGGTGGCAACCAAAATTTTTTTTTCTGAATACCTTCAAATTTTAAAAGGTGATGGCGAAAGGTGCGTTCAGAAAATCTTAAATTGTAAATTAACATGTTAGGTGTCTAATGAATGCAATAAGCAGAAATTGGCTTGCTGTTAGAATAAAGTCTATCAATCATAAAAATCAAGCCAGTGCTACAAGAAATGCGTTCCAGGTACGAATGATAACTGCACCCATACTTAAGTTAAAAGTTTGCTTCTCTTTCCCTATAGTCTACATTCAACAAACCATGGTAATTTATTCACTATAGTTACTATTTAACTTACGTGTTATGAGAGTCACAATACGGATTGAGATCCGTGTTGTAACTCACATAACAATTTGGTTGTTAAATAAGGGCCAAGTGACAAAATGGTGATAAATCAAAAACCCAAACATAGATCGGACGTTAACAAGTTAACGCAATGAAAATGAGACCCGGATTTCAATACCCACAGACATGCAGTCTATTGTATTACTCACTGGACAATGTTATTTATGGTCAGTACAGTGATATTAATTCTAAGCTCAATACAGCAAACCCAGCCAAACTGGTCTTACATAAATTATCTAGGTAATTTATCATAAAGTTTACGGGTAAAATCAAAGGTTTTCCTCCCAGGAAAACCATCTTGATAAGTTGTAAATTTTGCAGGAAAGAAAAAAAAAGTTGTATTTTCGGTAGGTACGAGGTCGCCTACCTACCTTATACTTACCTAAAATACAACAATTTTTAAAAATTCAGGTTACCTTTGAGGATAAGAAGTTATTTATTTTTAAAACGCATAACAATAAGGATAATAGCGTGCGTTGGTGGTATAGATTTGAGTGATTTTATACAAAAAATCTAGTTTTAAGAATTACGTAACATTCAATATTATTAATTGGTTTAGAGAACAGGAAAGCTTTTGATTGGTGATAGCAGCTTTGAGTTACATAATGACTAGACGTTTTCGATTAAAATGTTTAGGCAAGCAACCATAATTTTATTTGTATCGGTTTTAATGTTATCAAGTGAAGAATTTAAAAAAAATCAACCCACCTGACCAATCATTAATTACTTTTTACTTAAACCCGCTAAAAGCAGATTTTGTATACAAAACGAAAGATTTATAGACAGTCTTAACACACAAAAGGATGACTCATACAAACAAGGTATGATAAAAGTAGATGCAAGTAGTCGAATAAAACAAGGTTCATTTCGCAAAATCCTTGAAGTAACCCGGTACAGATGTTCTGCCATTCTATTGCCTTGACGATATGATTAGTCTTGAATTGTGAACGCTGCAAGCCGTTTGTATTATAACTCATACGTCAGTCACGTCATCGAAATATTGTGTAATGTTCTAAAGAAACATTTCAATATGGGCATAACAGTTGCTGTTAAAGATTATATATATTTCGTGGTATTTGAAGCGAATAGTGGAAATGTGACGTCATTACTGATAAAGAACACCAAACTACTAAGGGTACTAAAGTAACTAGAAACTTCATCAGCTTATGACAGTTCATTGCTGTATATCAGCTGATTTTTTGTGTTTGCAAACATTGACTATAAAGATTAAATTTCCTATAATTTTCTCAAAATCTGACCCTCAAATATCAAGATCAACTAAAGTGCGGACCGATGTTACGTGCCAGATGCATTTATTTTCGCAAATATACAAAACTCGTAAAGAAGTTCATAAAATATGAGTACGAATGTCAACGTAAATAATTCTAGAATTACAGTCTAATCGTTTAACGTCAGTACCTATAAAATGACACTACTGACTGGGAATCCTAAGAATCACAAAACTCTGTCAATTTGCCAAAGATGCAGCTATACGTATAAACGCATGCATAAAGGTATATCATATATTGCGTACTTCCTATAAACAATTACACGTGTCTACATATTTAAGTTAGTCAATCCATTTGTTTTATATGCAGAAGATATAATAGGTGTTACATCACCTGAACGAGTTTGCAAGTGTTATTAAAGATGCTTGGGTGCGCATAACCTTTGCTAGACCTGCATTTTTTTTATACAATCAATCCTAACACCTCAGTTGTATGTAACTCACCCACATTATCTAATTGTATAATCATCGATTCTGTAACTTGTAAGGCGAACAGTATTCACAAAAAGATTGTCCTTACATACTTTTAGCGCTGATCAAGAATTTTGATTATTCAGACAGGATGTTACATCTGGGACACTTCCCTTGTGGCAAAAATAGCGGCCATATGGTCATATTACAAATTATTTGCATCGAGAAAGCCACGCCTACTTTTACTGTCGCTAACAGAAAGTTTATGTTTATCTGTATGAATGTGTGCTTTTTTTTAAGGTTGGGAAATTTCTTCTTCCGCTCTAGGTGGAGGGGAATGTCGTGTCAGACTCTTACTGACTAAAACCCATCCGTGCTCCTTCTATAGTAGGCGCCAGATAATCGTGGAATAACGGTCATTGACCCACCTACAATTATTGACATTTTTAATTTGAAAAACGGAATTAATGACACAAAGCTGTCCCGAATCATCATCTCTCGTGATCCTTAACATTGTCTAATAATGAAAAACGATTCATATTTAATTGTTCAGGTACCTATGAACAGTTATTAGGGAAAGGTCAATGTACTTTATTCCACATTTATCTGGCGCCTACTATAAAGCCCTTTACGTTCCAGGGCAACGGTGACTTTTTCGAACAAATTTCGCAACTGTACATGTCTGCTACGGTTTCATTATCCTCCACCAAAAGCGACTAACACATAAAATGTCGTCTAAACTTGGAGACATTTATAAATTAAGATTTTTTTTAACGTTATCACCCACGGTTATGTCCTCGTTTAAAAATAAAGAAGATATTAAGATCAAGTCTAAAACGGGGTCAATAATAAGCATGAAGGTGTTACTAATAAAATCTTGTCCTTTTCTGTTTTACAACTATCTTTATTTTTGCTTCCGTATTATGAATTAAAAGGAGTCGCTAACCTGAATTTTGTTAACAGCTTTAGTCAAAATGTAGACCGTTAGTCTTTTGTTATTATTCTGACATGAATCCCGTATTAAAGGAACTACAATAAACGGCTGAGGCATTGACTTGCGATCGAGAGGTCATGGGTTCAAACCCAACCGCGTTAACAGCTGTCGTGAACCGTCTTTGAAAAAGAACATTGTTGAGGGGAGTCTATAAATAGTCTCCCCTCAAACAAACAATATTCTTTTTACAATAATTGTTTACTACATTTTTGAAACCTAAGGGCATTGACGTATGGATCTTCCAGTATCTAGGTGTATTCAAAAAATTATTACAGACTTATTATGTATCTACTCCGATATAAACTTCTCTATCATTAGAAGTATTTTGAGATATCTTGTCAAAGAAGTGCAATAGTTCAATAAAATCATAAAATTATTGGATTGACGTCAGTCCTGATAGAAGACACTCCCATAAACAACTGAAACTCATATTTTAACACAAACAAACGTTATTGAAACTTCATTTACCCACGCATTTGTCTGCTGTGTTAAAAATAAAATGGCGAGACAAATTCTAGAACCAGCTTTCTCAAATCTCAAATAAAACGGTAAAAATATCGGCCAAGTTCAACAATCCTTAGGCGTTTTTAATCTATGTATAAGTAGAGGTATGAAGAACTCATTCGAGTAATATTGTTGAATAATAACGCACAATTTGGCTACCATATTGATTTTATAGTCAATACGCTTTGATTTACTACCTAAATCAATCAACAGGAAACGTTACCAAAGAAAATAAATAATTTTTCATACGTTATATCTTTAATTTAACGACTGCGAAGTTATCGTAAACGTGAGTGCTTTGAGAATGCTCATTTTTATGACTTTTTGATATTCTCTGATATAGTATAGTATTCGATCACTTTTTTGCCTTTACTCAAGTTTTTTTTTTTAGGAAAATGCGTCTGATAAAGTTTCAGGGGAAAAATACGAGTGTCCTTACCTCGTATCTATAACATACAGGAAATAGCCTATAAAAAACGTTACCTAATTAAAAAATGAAATTTTGTATCGGTAACTATATTTATTATTTTATTAATTTAAACCAGTGAAGTATATTCTGGAAACATTGCTATTTGGCTTACTTTAAATAATAACTTTGCCTATATTGTGAACTTTGATCGTTTATTTACACCAGAACTTTAAAGGAACTCTTTGTAGTCCTTACTAAAAGCATTTCAGTACGTTAAGACTTCCACATCCCGTTGTTAATATCTCATTAACTTTGAATATACAAATGCAGTATTTCTACTTACTTTATTGTAAGTGCCAGCAGCACTATAATGAGCCCAACGAGGGCCATCGCGATCACGACGCCACATATCATGTAATTCGCATCATTCGGGGCATCTGAAACAAACAAAACCAAACTTTAAGACTATGGTCATAAAAATCAAACTGAATTAACACTGTTTGTGAGTAATGATCGTAATGATTACGTGGTAATAGTATGCAAAAAGGTCTTTTTTGCGGGTTATTGCTCAATGGTGATCTAACAGAGACCCTCTCTCTTGGAAGTCTGACGTCATTATTAATTAATTCATAAAAAAAACTTCAAGAGTGATCAGTTAACTGTTAATTGAGTTTGTTAATACATTAGCTGGAATATAATTATTTCTTTATTCAGATATATGAGTAGCAAGACCCAATTCTGCTTGCAGCAACGGACTTTCAGAGAATATTTCAAACCTCAATTGGCAGATTTAAAACTAGCTATTTCTTCGACACACTTGTGCATTCACCATCTTGTGAAAAATAAAAATATTATGAATGAAACCAAAAACAATAACGCAAAAAGTTTTCAGTAGATATTAATGTCACAAGAAGTTATGGGATTATAATAACAGCTATGGCTAGTTTAACACAAGAACAAAAACCATGAAATTTAATCATCATACTTAATTTTACATTAGACCCATCTATAATTTTCGTAAAAGAGCCCAACGATACACCACCACTAGAGTACCTAAACGTCATTAAGAACGCGTAACCTTCGCAGAATTACCCGTGTTTAATAATACTACAATACCTAGCAACAGAAAAATCGTAACGGTTGCCTACCAACGAACACAAAAAAACAAATGCACGCGTTGCGAACGTGACTCTAAAACACACGAGAGTGTAATGGCATTAATAATAAAATGTTCTTAAAAATAGATAAATGTGATTCTAAAATGCAGATCCAGCAGCGTTATGTCACCGGTAAATGGAACCAGTTGCTCTCGTATGGCTAGTTCAGAGAAGTTTTGGAAATATTTACTTGTAAGAAAGATCCTGTAGTCTTGAGTAGTACGAAGAACTTTGAAATAAGGGGCATTGTAGACCGATTTTTTTAAAACATGAACTTGCTTTACCTTTTTGAAGTTGGGTATTTCTCAAACTCAATTTCAGCCAGATAACCTGTTTTGGTTCTAAGAGGGAGACGGAGCTATACATAGCGTATAGCACTATCCCGTTTACATCATCGGCATTGGATGGTATTAGCACGTCATAGTAGGGCTGCAGGGTTAAACACGTTCTAAACTCAAAATCAAGTATTTTCCAAAACCCGCCCTAAGAGAGAGCTGAACAAACAAAAGAAGTGTTACAAAATCGGTATTCAATTGTTTGTAAAAGACACGAGTTATTTTGTAAACGTTCTTAGCTGCTCGCCCATGCCATTTGTCTCCTGTCTCTAAAGTATGCGATAGTCAGAATACCTCTTCGTCAATATTATGGAATTTCTTTGTTTGTTAATACACTCGCTCCTGCCAGCGGTTTAGCCCGCGTGATAGTCGGAAATCATCCTCAGGGAACGTTTTACCGGAATAAAAAGTATCCTGACCTTATGTCCGTATGCTTCTATACAAATCTGTTTTACCATTGAGGCGTGATTAATTACTAAATGAACAAATATCTACAACATCAGAACATTTATGTCACAGACCATTGTCAGTACCCGTCATTTGTATTCCATTAAGCTTACTACTCCGACACTGTCTGGTGAGTACTTTGAGCAAGTGCGTTTAAACGCAGTTACTAAACCATCGCAACTACATCGTACCAGCTAACGGGTGCGCGTACCACTTCGCCAATTGAACGGTGCCTCATCCTTAACACTTTAACCGTACACAAATCGATATCGCGTGTATCGATGGCAATTATCGAATTGAGACAACTCAGTATCGAATGAACTTTTATCATTTAAATGAATTTTCTTTGTCTTGTCCTTTAAGATAAGTTAATATTTATCAACATTGTTGTGGGATGTGTTTAGTAACCTTACATTGCAATGATTCTCATTGTTTTGTGTAAAAGGCAGAATTCGAAAAAAAGTGTCCAATTGAATGAATCAAATACTCACCTCAAATTGAGTACAGTCAAATGTTGAATTACACACAACAATCCACTTGAAGTAATGTTTTTTTTTATAATTTACTCGACACTGTCTTGAAATGTTTATCTTAACCTACTTACTTATTAGCCTGTATAACAACTAAAATGGGACAGCTAGGAACCTTGGTAAGTGCAAAATTATACCTGATTTACTTGTCAGTCAAGCAACAGGAGAAAATACTGTAGGCACCGAGTTTCAAAACAAGATGGATAGGTATATAAAATACAAAACGACTTATTTTATGGAACGTTAAATAAAATGTGGGACGGCCGATACGGTCGCTGTGGGTTTTTTGAAGCATACCCGTTAAAGGAAAACACAGTTTCTCTTCATATCTTTCCCAGATACCGTAATACCAGGAAAACTATTTCACTATATCAAACAGAAGCTGTGGGTTTGTTATTCAACCATACGTCCAGGAAGCAATGGAGAAAAGATAAAGAGTTTTCTTACTAGTATCTGAAGGACATCATGTCAAGAACTTGAAGTTCAAAAGTGATGCGATATCTAGAAACCATGAGATCATCCACCCATTTACTAAGCACGTTGACTATGACAGATTCCTTTTATGCCCATCGACTGTAACTCCAGTAAATAATATTGTAGGCAGATAGCCAGAGCTTGCTAGAATAGATACAAAATACACCATCAAAACAGTTTCCTGTTTTGCTATTTACGTGGATAAACTGCAGGGCTAGGATTGCCTATCCAGTTACTAATGGCTGTGTTGTTTTCATATCCATTCACTTTATAAACAAGGTTTCAAACAGTTCTCTTGCTTCCATTAAAGAAACCGTTAAGAACCGTTAAGCTACCATGCGAGCACATTGTACTACTCAGTAAGCATGAAGTTCCTAAACGCTGAATGACGGTCGTGAGAGAATATTGCCATTATCTTCAAACTACCTGACTCTCCTACTATGATATGCCACTGCCAATGCACCATGATTCGACTGTGTGAGAGAGATGGAGCTATAAAGGATAGATAGCACTATCCCTTTGCCACAAAATAACCACGATGGCATCGGCTGACGGCATGATGCGTTTTGCCGCTGGCAATTTTTTATTTGATCCCACAGTTACTTTTGTACACAATGCAATAAATTCGATGGACTAACTAACATATTGATTAAGTGAAGAATCATTGAGCTACGGACGTTAGTGTGGTCATGTTGAACCACTGTATACAGGAGCCATTTTAGATTTGAATATCAACAGCTTACCTTGAATAGTAACTAACTGGGCTAGCCTTACCTTGAGCAGAGGCTACATGGACATTAGTTTACTAGTAGAGCCATAGGCTAAAACTGAAAACTATTTGCCTATCGAGTGACAAATTACTATGATGAATGTCTAATATGAAATACCAGCAACCGCAAAACTAGCTCTAATTGACGGCAAACATCGCACAAAAATCTGTCAAGTAGTTTCTGCGGTAGACTAAACAAACATGCAAAATAACCAATATGTACTAAACTTGGTTTTAAAGTGGCAAAAGTGAAGCAGCGGATTCAGGTTTATACGAGTACATTCTAAGATAAACATAAAAAAGACACATCGCAAGAACGCATTTACACTTTGAGTACGCAGAAATTCCCATTGCGGTCAATTAAACCGAATGTCGGGCCGACATGACGCAATTGATCCTTTTAGAAAATATTTTCCTTGTATTATTTATTATAAAACATAACTAACAATATGGCGACTCCGTACCAATCAAGGTTGAATCAGGAATCAACGTTTCTGTTAACGGTATATTCTTGTGAAACTTGAATTACGGTGTCAAGATTATAATAAAAGACACGGAAAAACACTGTGGCTGGACGCCATATAGTTGGAAAATCGAAAAGATGTTTTGCAGAATACTGATTCTGCGTAACAGAAACACGAAGATATACATTAGCGTAACAGATATACGTTGTGTAATTTCTTCGATTGAATTCATCTGTCGGTCTGTTTGTTGCCACATTGGATCGAAGGTATCGACTCACCATGAAACCATAACAATAATGAGAACAATTAATTGTTGCATTAATGAAGATCTATTTATAAAACCATCCCTTCTCCAGGTCCCTCAGCATATATCAAGACATGCGTAGGAATGACATTGGAAAAATCCACTCAATTTTATCCTAAACTGATAATTTTCTTGGTTAGAAGTTTATCAAATGAGCTGCAAAAAGATGTCACAATCGTAAAAGTGTATGTTGTAAATTGTGTGTTGAAATGACATTTATCGCTGCTGTTTTTTCCCGGTTTGAAGGGTATATCGGAGATGCAAATGGGGTATCAACCTAAACGAAGGTTCAAATGCGAGACTTCCCCAAGAAAATAAGTTAATAACTTATTTCTGGTTAAGATTATGCTAATTAGCGATTTATATTCAAAATTCTCTAAAATATACAAAACGGAGTAGCTAAGGAAGTCACAAACAACCGTCTCGATAATCTTCACCGAATCAAATTTCGAACTTCCTTCCTTTCTCTATAAAGACAAAAAGTTCCCACAAAAAACGAAAGCAATTTAGCTTCGGTGTCGTTAACCCTTTTGTGTCTCACAGCTGACGTTACTGTACATAGTATACGAAGGTTTAATGTTCCACAAGTAGACCTAACGATGGAATCAGGTGTAACAAGTGCATCGCACTCGCCGGGTGAATGCACTCCTGGCTGGTATTTTCCTATAGCGTTTCGGGTGTCCTGCGATGGGAGGCATTTGTAGTCGTATTATCTTGATTTAAACCTTAAAATTGTTAAAGTTTTTACGTAAAATTTTAAGAAATATTGCTGATGCTGTGTTTGGCATAATTATCTCAGTATAAACCAAAACTATTTATTTTGGAAAGTTCTCAATGTGTTTGCGCTAAAACCGAAGACCAGCTGTTGTCTAGACAAAAATGAAAGGGCGAGAAAATTTCCATCACGGAAAATTTTTGTTTAACTCGACATTGATTTAAATTTTGTATTCTAATTACCAATCGGCTTCAATTAACTATTTATAGAAACAGTATGACGTTAGTGGGCTAGGATTTTATAAGGATTCTGTGTTGTAAGCCCTTGTGACGAAACCCTAAAACTGACGTAATATATCTGGCGCCTTTGACGCAATCAGGTTCCTGGATGATAAATAGATTACCACAGGTAAGACTTCCCTACATATGTACCAACCTGCGTTCAGCTTTGTGTAAAAAGATCAATAATTCATAATGCAATCAATAATATTGCAAGAACTAGTATCAAAGTTGAACAATGACAAGTTTTTATATCAATACAGACTGTCAGGAAATATAGTCTTGACACTTAGATCTAAAAATATAATTAATTGTTTAAATTAATGATCTAAAAGCATTTCCTGGTATGTGCAGTTATTATATATTGTACGTAGTGAACCTTTCACATTCTACTGAACAGCATGACATGCTTCTCACAAGGCCAATATTCGGGTATGCTTTGATGCTAAAGACGAAAATAGATAACTTTTAGAAAAAAAAATCCTAAATAGAGTCTTGGAAGAAGAAACCAATCTAAAAATCAACATCTTCAACAATCTGTAAATAGTAGATTCAAAATTCTCCACAAGTCCAAAGTCCATCTGCAGTTCAATAATGGTACTAAAAACCTGTTCATAATATACTTCTTAGCAACATCAATTACTCCCTAAATACATCACTGTCCTCGCAATCAAGTCTATAGCCTCCAAACATGCAAACCCATCATTTTTGCCGTGACACGTGTGACCTTGTTCCTCATACGGCTTGATCGATATCGTACCAAGAACGCTTATATAGCGTAACTGCATATTTGCACTTATTGCTCTTTATTGCACTTGGGTCTTGAATTTTGCCCAGCAACCTGTTGTTGAGTCTCTTGAAATTCGAATCAGCATTTTTTTTAATGGCTTGTTTTCTGTTTCTCCAATGTCTACTGCTGGAAGTGCAAGTTGTCTTAGGGACAAGGTTCAAGAGTTTGCCAACGGAATGATGATAGCAGTTAGGCACGTGGATATCAGCTTAAAAGAAACCAAACAGCTGTTTTCTATTCTCTTGTTAGTATTTTAACTCATTCAGACAGCAGACAGGACACAAAAGCGTATTTTTTGCCAGAAGATATCACGGAAGCAAAGTTCAAATCACGTAAACATAGTATGGTTGTACGATATCTTTACCCAATTCAAGTTGACCTGTAACTTCTGTTCTTGAAGTGAGCAAAAGGTCGACAAGCGATGTCAGTGAGCCAATAAATGAATAAAATATGGATGTCCTTTAAAAGTCACAACGGAAGACCTTGCCAGTGTAAGGGGGAAGGGAAATCCGTAAGGACTTTGATAGCGAACGATTTATGTACTTCCATACGGGTGTGAAATAATGTTATTGCTAGATTTAATAAATATTTCCGCTGGACTCAGGTACGTAAATATTTAATTTATCTGTTTGGGAGAACTGACACTTGAAGATTCATCTTGATCCTCGGGTTTATTCAATCCTCCTTGCGTTTGTGCATCTGTCTCCACCATTCAACTTCCACGTGTATGAAACACCGCGACGTATTCGCTGCAAGCTGCAAGATTGCTCACGACCTTATATCGCTGATCTTGCAAGCAGATGGTCGTATGATTCTTTTTATAATATTCTTAGTTATTCTTAATTCGAACTCCAAAGCAGATAGCTCAATATTCCGTTACGATTAAAACACCTACTTTTTGTAAATTCAACATCACAGTTTGTATTGAGAAACAATTCAGAGTAATGTTACAAACAATGGTAATTGTTAAAAGAATCAACTATATTACACGTGATTTAGTGCACCAGAAAGTTTAATACACAATGATTCGAAGATCACGACGACAGAATGTGACTGAAAGAACCTATAAACCACACGTGATTTTTTACGGCACGTTTGTATAACATTAATCAAAGAACACCGTAAAACCACGTACTGAACAACGTTGAACAGAAATCTTTTCTAAATATTGCGTCAATGCTGACGAACTTTGTAATATATGACCTATCGTGAAGAGATAGAACATATTGCGATCACTCATAACCGAGAATGTGACATTTTTATGATAGACCAATAGTGTGATACAACCCAAACATATTAGTATGTGACGTGTTTCGAAATATTGTCAGTTGTAATGTTATGGCTTGAGTAAGTCAGTATTATTTTTTCACGCTGTTTTGTCATGCCAGTCTCATTATAGACAAAGAAATATTTAGTATTGCAATGCGGCGGTTATTAAATTTGTTAGCTATTCAGGGCAGGGTTCTGGCAGCAGGAAGTGAAACGAAGAGGCTTCAGTCGTCACAGCATATATTTCAGGATCACACATTACACGACGGCGACGTTTTTAAGACTCCTTAACAATCCCACCCCTCCATTTAGCACGTAGCTACCTACTTTAGTATCTACCTACAGTAATTGGACGAACCCTCTTTATTTCATTGAAAATATTAGTATTTCGAATTATTCCGCATTCGCCCCACTTTTTGCCATAGTTTTATTCAAACCTTTATGAATTGTGGCGAATGCGGAACAAATACATATTTTTATAGCAAAAGTTGGTTTGTTATTTTGTACGGACTTAAAATGTAATCTTAGAAATGAAATGACTCAAAAAGAATAACAAAATGCTACACAGTAACTGTGAGAGACTGCACAGATTTCTAAAAACCGTGAAGAACACTTAGCATGTAATGGGTCATACTTTTACAAAACAGTGAAATCAGTCACGCTTAGAAAGGAGAGAATATACTAGACTAATCTTCAATCATGCGAAGCTAACTCCTTGTCTAGTGATCGTTAGCACGAGCGACTGTCGAATGTGAGCTGATTTCGTAAGTCAAAATGTTTCAAACACCAAATTTTGTTAGCAATCAGAAAGTTTATAAGTGTAGAAAATACTCGTACACAGTTATTTTATTGTATCTTGGACTGCAAAATTGTCAGTAATAAAATGACAACTGGGTTTGAGTCTGTGCAGGTATGCATAGCTCTCCAGGAAACTCAGACTTAATCTCATGATTAATCCGAGAGAGCCGTTTTGTGCCTATGTCTTGAAGAACTTCCTTGACAAGAACACGTTTTATTTTATTAACACTAATCTCCATAATTATGACAAGTTTGTCTTACCAACCAAATCAATAACAGTAAGTTGTGATCATTCCGTCCGGTTCGGTAACTATAGTTGAGCAATACGTTCGAGTCCAACTTTCACTGGTAAAGACCAAAGTTATTATGGTCGTGTTCTACGGAAGTACGATCCAGTTATAGAGAAAGCCAGCCCCAGGAACCAGTGTATTGCGTTTGTTGATCGGGTAAAAATATCTTGGAATTGTCCCCAATCTTAGGTAATACAGCATGCTATGATTTATCGTGAGTCGATACCATGAATTACATAAAGCTTGGCTTGATTAATTCTTGACAATATAGCCTGACTTTGATGTTTTAAAAACCGTTTTCTATTAGCACCTCGATAGAATTATTACTAAAGTTCAGGGCTCCTTTTAAAGTTGGTTGAGGTCGAAAATATAGTCCAAACACAATTTAAATATTGAGCCGTTAATTTTAAAATTTGTTCACGCATACAAAGGACCAACTCCAATATTTTTTTGTGGCAAGAACATACAATTCCTGTATGGTTTTACGGCAAACCCGACACCATAACCAACCAACCGTAAAGTGCGGACGTAAAAACTTTGTGAGAACGTCGAGGATGCAATATCCATTTCGAGATTCCAAGTCTTCTATTTAGGTTTGTGTCTAAAGGAGGAGCATAATAAAAACAAGTGAGCCAGGATCCTCGGCGGGGAATGTGGACCCTTTTTGCTTTAAATAGAATCGTTTCTTACTCATGGAGCTTTGTCATCGACTGCGATTCGATGGAGTAAGTGGTTGGATGTATTTTGGTAGCGAAATGATTAACTGTGAAATTCATACGAATATTATAAATTCGAAAGCAACTCTGACTGTCTGTTCTCGTTTTGTCTGCTCTTCACGTCTCAATGGCTAAACGGATTTGGATGGAACTTGGCATACTAGTAAACCATGTCCTGGAAATGGACATAGAATACCTTTTACCTCGGGAATATGTTTTCTTCAAATAACTGTAGACTTCCAAGTGGTGAAGCCAGCGCCAGAAACATTTTCAGACATAAAAGTAACTAAACACACTTATTTTTAAAAGGAATCTTACCGATATCTCCTGGATAAAAGAGACGAGACCTAATGTTGTTTATTTCACTAACCTAACCTAAGTTCGTTTCGTAATCAAAGTTTTTCAAATAATTATAATCTTAATTACATCCTAATCTCATCAAAACCCTCACAAAAAAGTTATTAGTGGGTAATAAAAAAGTTTCTAATAACCTTGAGTAAATCCTACATTATGGCGATGCAATGACCGGCATCGTCTTATGCAAATAAATTAAGATCCAGACTGTAGCGGAGACGCCGTTGAATCACACAGTAGTCAAGACTGACTAAGTCTTTCTATGAATCAGATAGTGTATCAGCCACACTTTTATTGATTCATTTCTGATCAAATTTCTTACTTGTTTCACTCAACTAATAATTCAAAAGTAATACCAGAGAAAACTATGAAGTCTTAAAATGATCATGATTCCGCTCTTAGAGGGAGACGGAGCTGTACATAGCGAATAGCACTATCCCGTTTGTACACAGAACAGTAGGGCTGTTGATTCCGGTCAGTCAGTGAAAGCCAATGACTTTGTTTCAATACCTAATATTTAGTATAATACAGTAGGTTCAAAAGTTTCCATTAAGCTACTGAATTCTACGAACAGGAAAAACGATCAGTCAGAGTGCATCGTAGGTTACCTAATATTTGGAATGTAAACAAATATATTATTTATTAATTTTTTCCTTTCCCAGTTTACCAAGGTGATTCACTTCACTATATTTCATTGTTTTAAGGAAACCTAAGCATCAGTGAAACTACCTAAGCATAACTTTAAGTGCAGATATGTAGTGCATTGGTAGGTGTAACATACTGCAACTGAGTGTGTTCATTATATGCATAAATGATTTTCCTAGTTTTTAGTTAAAAACTTGGTTGCTTCCAGATGGTACTTATAATATTATAAATACGTTGTTATCGAAAGCTCTGCAAAATTACAACTGAACCCGAGAAATTAGTTGAAAGAAAATTTAAATAACAAACATAATAATTCAATCCTCAGTCTTTTTTTGTTTATTCCTAATGGTAGAAACGGGTAGGTAGTACACAAGTTAAAACAATATGATACGTAAATAAAAAAAGGTTTAGATATCCTTATTAATAAAATAAAGCTTTATTTTTTCCTTTCCTGTTTTATTACTATTGGTGGACGCAAACAGAAGCTAACATACATACATATATGTTGCTATCGTGAGCACAGCATTTTATTTCAGATTGAGCAGATTGGTATGGTTTTTGTCGATAGTACCGTAGTACATAGTACAGTATTAAACTACCTACTACATTTTGATGTAACCGCATTGCACTGAAGGTTACCGTTCACGATCCTTTGTGCCATAATGCTGTGATACTTTTAATTTGAAAACCTTCCATTGACATTAAATCCCACCCACTGATGTACACGCTATTTCAAGTAGATGCCAGTTGCATGAAAGACAGCTGTGTACTTTTGTTACCAACCCATCTTCTATGTATACCACTGTTTTACAAAAAAAGGTATGCAACATTATTTTTATTTTTTTGTAATTAATGAACATTTACAGGCGGTATGATTTCAACGCTAATTTACAAAGCACGAGGACAACTTAATATTTATTTACAAAATATTTTTGCATTCTCATGAATAGGTACAATTCAATATGATGTTAACATGGAAAATAAATAAACTAGGAATCGTGACACAATATAATCAAAAGGTCATTATTTTACATTAACACAACGTTAAAAAGTGGCATCATGGGGGTTAGAAGAATTCTTAGGCTTAACACATAAGTTGGGTAAATTGTGTAGTCATGAGTTTATTAACCAGCCTATGATTAGTAATGTCTTTTCATAAGAATTAGTAATGTTTAGGTACTAGGCAATCAGTCACGTGAGATGGATGTGCTCACGCGACTGGCGACTGACAGCCATAGTAGTCGAGCAGCGCGAAGCTTATCTCTGACTGACTTATGTTTTCCTGGTACAATTACATCAGTGTACTCCTCTTGCTGTTTTAAAATTGATTTTATTGTTAGACCACGTGGTTTTATTTGCTTTAACAATGTCGAGGAATGAGGTACATAGACGAAAGGTTTTAATGCAAAAGTGTACGGTCGTAAAATGGAAAAGCCAAAAAAACAATGAACAGATTGACTGAAGGATGAAAAGGCTGGGAAGGGCGTCATTACTGAGATGACTACTGATAGTTGATAAGTTGATGGTTGAGAAGAAGATCACCGACCTTATTTAAATTGGAGCAAGGGCATGAGGATGATGATGACTCCTTCTGTTTAAATAAGCTTCTCTTGAAAACCCCACACAGTCGTAGCATCATAGCATATAATAATATGCAAATTACATATCTGTGACTAATAGTAATAAATATTAGAATCGTAAACGTTTGGGTCTGATTCACCAATACTACTGGAGTTCTGTTTACTAACGATTCTGATAGGTCTATTACATAGTATTATTGCATAATGTTGTGGTCTAAGAACTTCTGCAAATTATCACGGTTCGTGTTGTAAATTTTCTTGTAAACCTTTGGTGTATTTTTTTGCGGTATAATATATGCTCATTTGAATATCAGGTCGTATGAGGGCCGGCGCCCACTGACGGCATGGCATGGCATGTCACGGCACGGCGCGCTTCGGCATGCCGTATCATCCCACAGGATCCCGTGGCATGCCACTCACTCGTTGTGGTTGTGGTTGTGGAATTTCACGACGTGCCGTAGCATCCCGGGGGATAACGTGGCGTTGGCATGCTGCAGTAAGTCGCGTCGCCACGCGTGATGTTATTACCAATTTGCATGAGAACAAAATAATGACAGTTCTAAACTGATTGAAATAAGGTCGAAAATGATTTGTCCACAAACACGTCCGTGCAGTTACTGGGCGCCGGCCCTAAGAGTTATAAGTTGTTTGAAAAAGGAATATAATGTGGGGTAAAATAAAGTTGAAATGAATATGGGTTCTTTTTCTAACAAACTTTAAACATGAATGCGTCAAGAAAAAACAAATTACAATCAATCATTTTAAAAGTAATTAGTTGATGTGTACAACACGTGCCGGTCAAAGATGACGACACGGTTGGCGCAGTGGTTGAACGATTGGCTGCCGCGCTTCGTGTCGTGGGTTCGATTCGCCCGGAACAAATATTTGTATGGCCTACAGATAGTTGTTCCGGGTCTGGCTGTTTGTGTATGTGAGATTGAATGTTTGTAAACGCACCCACGATACAGGAGAAATTCCTAGTGTGGGGCAAATTTTTATATTTAAAAAAATAAAAAAATAAAATTATAACCAAAGCAAAAGTTAACACTGTAACATGCAAATTTTAACCTACATATAATTATGGAACCCAAAAATACCAAAACATTGACGCCCGTTCCTGTCACATAAAACATTCTATGAAGACTAATGTCGGTTTTGCGTGACAATATCAATTGAAATTTGGTCATTTTTATGTCATGAAAAATGTAATATGATATGTTGCTAGCCAAAGGTCGAGGTCAAAAGTTGAATGTCACAGTAGCATTCAATCAGCGATTGTCTATAACATAATGTATACGTTTACACTGACACTCACGAGAAAGCGAATTATAAACTTGTCACATTCGTCAAGCCATTCAAAAACCTACTTTGGTGCGAGTGCATAAAGTTGGTAATTAGTTGTCGGATTTGAAGGTAAACGTATTGGTTGTCAAAGAGTTTTAAATAATGAAAGTACGGGTGTCAAATGAAGCGAAAGTGAGTTGTTTAAAGTAGGTTGAGGTACTTACTTATTCAGGGTGTTCAGAACCCACATAAGCCCGATTGTGTTGATTGCATAAATACAATTGAACTCAAACCATTGACTCATACACGCCAATCTCATCATCACGCAAGCCATTTTCTAAAGGCTAACCAGGTGATTTTTATTTTTGATTGCAACGTCCAAGGAATGGAAATCGACCGATATCAATGTGCAGTTATATTGTACCGTATTTCATAAATACGGGACCTGTGTTGTTGGCACAATTATAAGGTTTTATAATCTGTTAACAGGTTTTAATGCAAGATTTCCACGGATTAATCCATACCTTTTCTATCAGATCCTTTTTTTTTCTTCTTTTTCTTCATTCTTGCAGAATGGCTATTTTCTGTCTTGTTAGGTTGGATTCAGACCTTTGAAATCACTTCGCATTTGTACACAGGCTCAATGTATCTGTAAACTTTATACATATACATAGCAGTGTTCATTATGACATGTGTGAGTTGAAAGTCATAATGTGTATATTTAAAGTTCAAGGAGATATTTGGATAGGTGCCTGATTTGATATTTACACGATATCGGTTCATGCACGTTCACATTTATCATGTTTCGTGATTTTTCAGGTGTAGGTATGTCATTTGAAAGGTTGTCTATTGTTTACCCGAAGATTATATACCATAATCATCATATTCCCGAATTTCATTTACCCGAATTTCATTTGCCCGAATGTTTTGTTTGCCCTAAAAGACATAAGACATACTGTTAATTGCCCGAAACTTAGATACCATAAGATACGAGTGCCATACGTATTGTTTTTCATATTTTGAAGAGCCATAATAGTTATCAGATATAATATTTAAACGCCATAATGATTATTAGACATAACATTTAAAATATTCAATGCATGGTTGATGGTGGGCTTGGTCGACGGACTTCTGTGCGGTTTAAAAAAAAATAACCACTTCCACCTTCTAACCTAACCTATCCGAGTCGAAGTGCCCTAAAGTTCCGATTGCATCCAGTTTCTCCTGATATAACAACCGTTACATACCCAATGTCGATGGCAAATGATGTTATGCCATATGATAATTATGGAATGTGATAATTAGGGCATGTGATAATTAGGGCATGTGATAATTAGGGCTCACAATGATTATGATAAATGATGTTATGGTAAGTGACTTTATGGGAAACAAAGCTTCTAGCACGTGACTAATATAGCAAATAAGAGTAGGGCAAATGAATATTACGTCGTATAATATTATGGCTATTGACTATTATGGCAAATGATATTAGGGTAAATAAAATTCGGGCAAACGGTGGTATACCCATTTGAAACGTAGGTACAATATCCTTTAGTTCAGTTATTTTTGCAACTTTTTTCCATCCTGTACAACAAACAACGAAATTCTACAATTAATGTTAACATCCTCAATTAAAATTATTCGTACCATAGGATAAATTGAATTACATATTAGTGCGGAAAACTAACGCAGTATTCTTGTTGTAAGGCGGAAACTTAAAAATAGTTTCTATAGCAGCCATTCGGGAAAAAAAAAATACCTACTTGTACATAAGGTCTAAAATTAGAACTTTTGTTCACCTAAAACTAAACTCGATATTTTTTACATCCTCTTTCGGGGCAACCACTGCCAATCAGTTATGTAATCGAGCGTAGGTAATTAAAATTATCAGTTAAAATCATTAAGCAATTAATGTAAGATGCAATCGGTCCATAAGTTGAGATATCTATTGGCTACAAGTACACTTCGATCGATCTTGAACGTGTATAAAAATCACTACATTTAATAAGTATCAGTTAACTCCAAACGTGACTTCCTGCAAACTAAAATAGATACATATTATAAAATAAAACGCTACTCGTATCTACACATATTATGAGAACACACTGGTTATATCCAGTGAACCCAAGATTTTTATCATCCACCTTCGGGGTTAAAAGTTATAAGAGTTAATGAGATTCTTTCAAAGTAAATCATAATAATGAGAATGTGCTTTTGTGTGGTCTTTTCATTCGTTTTCATGATCTCCATTCCATTGTCCAAAGAGAGGTTAAAACAGCACCAACAAAATATATGCACATAGATGAATGACATAAGGCTCTCGACAAGCTGTCGATATATGGCATTTCGGCAATCAAATTCGCTAAAAAAAAAATGGCGCTTCGTCTAGAGTCTATGGACTGAAATATTCCTATCTTAGTCTTGTGTGTATTCTCTACGACGAACATGTTACCAAGCACGTGGACACTATAAAACGTTTCCATGTCACCATCAATCATAATGGGATGTTGACCCAAGAATCACCAGAACTGAAGAAAGTTCGATACTTGCAATCTCTGTCAATCAATAAAAAGTTGGGTATTGTCCATCGATACGTTCTTTATGAGTGATAAAGAACGTATTATCATTACTTATAAGCAAATAACTCAAGGTCAATTCTGGTAGATGTTTAGAAATCGTTCAATTTTAAGTCGGTTTCAAGCTTTTGACGTTAATGATATTATGTCAGTCTGAAACAAATTATTATTATTATTATATAAATACTAGTCAAAATGTGGGGAAATCAGAGGTATTTTCAACAGTTTGCGACTGTGAACGCTCCTTAAAATGCAAGAATTTCCCCTCTGGTTTTTCTAGGAATTTCTCCTGTAACGTGGGTGCGTTTACAAACAGACAAACTCACAAACACAAACAGCCAGATCCCGGAACAACTATCTGTAGGCAATACAAATATTTGTTCCGTGCGGAATTCGAACCCGCAACACTCAGCGCAACAGCCAATCGTTCAACCACTGCGCCAAACGTCTCGCCAATTAAATAAAATGGTTGATTGACAGACCGTCAAAATAAAACTTCCTATCCAATTAGAAAACTACTTTTTGTATCAACTCTTCCACCTAGCTTTGATGGAGTGATTTACTTTCTATCGTTTTCTTTTTAAACTGTTTTTATGCAAGTACATTTAAGTTGCGCAACTGTTGCCGCACTCTAGAGCAATTGAGGTTACGTAAGAACACAACGAAAACTACATAGTTAAGTCACGAATCTTGCGCAATATTAATTTTCATTGTAATTGTTACTGAAAATAAAAATAATTGGCAGGGCAATATCGTATTACGCGTGGGTTGGTGAGTTATATCACCATAAATATAATTATGAAATGAATACTTCTGAATAAACTTAATATTTAAAGTTATTTTAACTTTAAATGTGCTGCAGGCTCTCATGTCGTGACTCGTGACCAAAGTTTACTTCGACTTTTCCTGTACTTTGTTCAAATTGATAACAGACTTGCGTCTGTAAAATGATGGCTGTAAAGTTCAAATTTCAATATACCCTTTGTCTCATTGTAAGAAGCTTCCGCCTGCAACTGTGAAGATGTTCTCAAGGAATGAGGTCACTGAATTTGTTCAAGAAACATCTGTTAAAAGCATATTTAAAGACTTTTAGAGAGAGCTGGTTTAACTAGGCCTCAAAGCAGTAGTTTCACACGGATTTAGATAATGATCTGACCGAGAAATGGTAAAAGTTTTGTTTTTCTGACATGCTAAGTTAGTTTTCCCCAGAGAAGATTTTCTAGAAGCATAAATTCACCAACAGTCAAAGTAACAGAAACTAAATTCTCTTTCATCTGAATACACTACGTTCAGCTTTTCAAACGACTAGAACAAGTTTATCACACCTTGTATCTAACTACTGCAAATTATATTGAAGTAATCCGACAATTTTAAACAAGAATGGTTAGCCATATAGAGTGAATCACCTCAGACGACCCAGTTAACTCCATAGGGTAGTGAGTTGTTTCACTAAAAATATACGCTGATTTTTCAGTAAAGAGTATCGAATTCTGCTTGCATTAAGTTTCAGTTTATAGTCATTTCGGTGACACATGTGCATTATCCTGAACCGTGCGGATGATTCAGGGTAAACAGATGTGTTTCATCATAATTACAGTAACAGTCATTTTTGAGAAAAAGCCTGTTTCGTGGATACACTTAAGTTTACATATCACACAGACATGTAACATTAATGAGAAAATGACGTAGTGGCAGCGCGTAACGTTTCAAACGCAGCTTTATAAAATTTGGTTCTCTTAAATGTTTCTCCACGCAACGGGTGCCAGAGGATGTACGGCGTCGCCGAGGCCGGCCCAGAAAGCGGTGGCGGGATGATCTGGATGCACACCGCGAAGGCTGGTTCGAGGTGGCGTAAGAAAATAATGTCCTTTGCCCAGTAGTGGGACACAATAGGCTAAGAAAAAAAAAATGTTTCTTTTTTTTTTTGATTTAGCTTTTTTACTTCAGAAGAACTTATTAATTGATTTTACCTTTATATCAGCCCTTTGAATGCAAATTTATATTCATTTATATCAATTTTACGCCCGTAAGTATAGTTATTGAAAGTTTAACGTTTCAACTTTCGATCGTGCTCAAAACCAAGTTAAGTTTCATTTTTATAGCTGAGTTTTACAATTATTTCTTTCATTTATTTTATATAATTTTAAGTGCATGCGCTGCGGAGTTAAATTACAATTGTTCTTAACGATGTCACGTTGCAATTAATGCTTTTTGTTCTGTGTAATGAGCGCGTGACTTATTCTGACAATTCTGTCTATTTTTCCTTTTATAGAAGTTGCTAAAAAAAGTTGCTATATAATATAATTTGAAATATCATATTCTTGGTACCAAGAGTATTTGCACCGTAATGAGCTTATTCATAGGTGCTGAGTATCTGTTATACTACTTGTATATTCTGTCAATTTTTGTCTGGCAATTTATGTTACAAGTACTGACGCCAGCACATCAAGCTACCCGAAACTGTCAAATTTTCCCAATCAACCTTGAACCTAAAGCTTTAACAATAAAGTTGAAAATCTATCAAAGAAATTTGACAGATTATTGTAGCTTGATGTGTTGACGTCTGTACAAAGTTCTCTTCTCCCTCTTTCCTCTCTCTCTTTCTCTTTCCATGTATTGATTTTTTGATTTGAGGGAGACGTAAATTGGGACACCACAGATTCAATAAAAAATTATACGATAAGAGTTCTACGTAATAATGATGCATACTATATAAGTACATATGTACCAACTTGCTACGTCTTGTGAGAGCATCTTTTTATAGACGAAATGATTTCAACCCATCACTCTTCATCAAACGATAAACTAGATTGCGTTTGTCTACCAAGATAAGTGTTTGGCACAAATTGCGAAATATTAAGTCATTCTATAAACATGCTGATGGTTTAAGTGTTTCACGGTGTTATGAAAGTAACCGACGACTTCCGAAAGTAACCGAGCAATTCCGAAGATCGAGTATGCAGCAAGTTTTTGGTACTTATAACCTAGATAAAAACACTATAAAATATCTAGACTGAAAATGTTAGGTACTGCATGCAGATGCAGTCAGAGCAAAGCAGGAAGATGCTGGCTTGAATAAACCAATAATTAATCCAATCAAACCCAAATTGATCTAAGGTATAAATGGGTCTTCATGGTGGATATTTTAAAACATGTATGTCGAAGCGTATCGTGTCAACGATACTTAGATAAGTTTTGTTATCATAGGTTTTCAGAGCAACTATCACTTTAGTAGTAGATAAATGATCCGAAGGTTGTCGGTTTTAAGTCACTATGAGATAGCGAGCTAAATTTACTTCTACGTAATACCATATCAATCTTCTGACTTCATCGGCCGGTACCTTTATCCTTTCGCTTACCTTCAAAGTGACAACTATTAAACCTGTTAGATTATTGTATTATACAAAGAGTATATTTTTTTAATATTCTGTCTTCTCTTCATGACGTCATGGTGTCCAATTGTCTGATATACAGTTTCAACGTTAAATTCCCACACGTACTCATTTTTATAGCATTTTAAGAGCGCAGACCTGAAGGTTTTAGTCTAACAATGTGCCTTACGAATCTTGAAGCGAATTTTATGGTTTTTTACGATACGGTTTAAATTCAAAATCGTAACTTTGAAAATAATGACTACCTTATATTCTTATTATGAATTAAGTAAGGCAGTCATTAAGGCTAGATTAAGAACTTACCTATTAAACACCTATAAATAGGTTTTTTTGTGATAGCTTATTACTCAAAGCATACTCCAAAATGTAGGTCTCGCGTCACTACACACCCAATTCAGGAGCTATTTCAGTCTAAGTGCCCACAACACATCTGGTAGGATTATCCTAGCTTTTGTCTGGAAATGTAGATCAAAGGGTCACGAGAACACTTGTTCGACAGATGGAGAAAAAGTAAATAAACTAAACGCATTTAATAGAAACAACCGAAACCTTTTTCGAAGTCGGTAAAAAACGTTGGGACATTGCAAGTTTTGTCGGAATTTATGTCGAAACGTTGGAAGTTGGTAAATTTACGTCTATTAATTATTATGCTCTTTCCATACAGCATTTAAGGGCCAAATTAAACCTACTTGATGGGTGTCAAGTTCAGCGAAGTATTGGGGCCAGACAGTGCTGCAATCACGCGACTTAGTCATGCCTGCTGTTATGAAAGGCCATGCTGAGGCGCTCCCACACAAACCGATTGGGCATTATAATCTTTGTAGCCACAAACTGTTTTAGTTTGCGGAAATAAATTCAGTTTTTAACCATTGTTTTGTTTTGCATTTGAATAATAATTAAAAAAAAAGGTTGTTAGCTACGCTGGTTTTAATAAAACAAGTCTTAAATAATAATAATAAATTTATTCATAACATACATAATACACAGTAACAGGTTCCCTCGCTCCTAAACTAGGTGTATTGCTATTATAACTAAAAATATAAAATAATGATATATAAAAATTAATAATAAATTAAATAACGATAGAACTTAACAAACAATGTATCAAATCATTCCCTAATATAATATTAAGTTTTATTAATTAACCTCTCACGCTACCAGTTAACCATTGTGAGTAACAAATCAATAAGAGACAATGCCGAAGCACGTCGAATCGATCACGAACAAATCACATGGCTTAATAGCTAGCCTTTGTCTGATAAAAACTTGAGTATACAGCCTGTGTAACCTCTAAACACAACTAATGAATGTCGGTGACATTTAGAAAATATTTTAAGACCGTTCTTGAACTGTTAATAGCTTATAACTTGGCTAATATTAGATCCAGTAACGCTTTTGGGTTACAATAACTGAGCAGTTCTGTTACTGGACTTCCTGAATGCCAAAAATGTAAATTATGTTATTATATTCTGTGGTATAATACTTCCTTGTCGATCGATAAATCATTCATTTTAATGCAGCCGTTCCTTCTTCGTAGGCGTTTTCTTAGCAAAACCTGCTAAAACTATTGCAATTTGTCTATATACTTATTTAACTGACTTGAAGAATTTTAATATTGGAAAACTTATCCTTGATCATAATGACCATGTTCGATGATTCCATATCTAAAACCTCGGTACAGCCATCAGTTCTTGCTTATTAGCAATTCTAAGGCCCATCATTGTAAGTGCTACATAGAGCGGGAAGGCACAGCTGTGAAATAGCTGGCCTAACTGTGCCAAGGTAAAACCTCACTGTCGCCTACTCGAGTACTAACTTATATGCATGTAATTAGGCACGACCATTTTACTTGGAAACTAATATTTTGCGGAATTGTTGCATTTAAAGTTGTTACTTCTAAAACGTAGGCTTTGTTTGAAGATGTTCAGTGCAAAGTAGCCATTCAAGTATTTTTAAAATTGCGTTAGCTTACGCATCGCATACCCAAAGGGTAACCAACGGAACCCTATTACTAAGCCTCCGCTGTCCATCCGTCCGTGTGTCTTTCAGCGGGCTGTATCTCATGAACCGAAATTATAGGTAGACAGTTGAAATTTTCACCGAGTGTGTATTTCTGTTGCCGCTATAACAAAAATAATAAATGAAATAAAATTAAAAATAAATGGTCCCCCATAAGAAACAGGTTTTTTTCGGTTTATGGTACGTAATCCTTTGTGTGCAAGTCCGACTTGCACTTGGCTGGTTTTTTGATAAGTTTTTATCGCTGAGATGATATAACGACTTGAATTTGAATGCGTGATTTAAATTTCATTGACGGATGAAACAGTATTTGTAATTTTTCGTTTTTGCGAGTTGGCATTTAAGGGTTTACAGTTTTCCCTTGGATTCAACTCTATTACATGAGTACAACGCAAAACATGCGATTCATTTTGATAACAAAGACGTCACAACAGTCAGTACCTACACTAGGTAGAACATCGCAATTAATTTTGACCTTTATTTTAACAAAATTCAATTAATTCTGCATGTTTAGTGAAACAGTGAGTAATTAAATTAATTGATAGCAATGATGAACCAAATACATCTTTCTGCGTACTTTCAGTGAATTTCGAGCTGTAATTCTGAAATAATCATGCGTACGTCCTCACAGTACCTACTGACATGATATTAAAAATATTATGCGTCGTGCTTTTAGGATAGGTGATCATGACGTCACATGAAGTCGTGAACCGCTCTTGTGGAACTGATTGCACTCTGATGTTTGTTATTGTTATTCATTTTGAAGATAATATCTGCGCAACATTATCGCGATTTGATAAAAACACTAAGGTTCGTTTTGAATTGTTTCAAGGAACTGGGGTTTTTGCAAACAAGGAAAAAATATGTCGTTATTTTACCAAATGTCTTTAGTAAAAAAGTAGCTTTTCATGACTCAGGAAAGTCACCTAAGGTCGTTTTAAATCCAACAAACTTTGATAATGCAGAGTTGATTCATCATTATTTTATCTAATAGGTACAACAAAGTCTTTTATTTATCACAAACGACTTAACATAAGTGGAAGGTGGCCTTTACTAAAAAATGCCAAGATTATAGAAACTGCTGTTATCAACAAACTCAATGATATAAGACTACCTGAATCATCGAGAATCTCTCCAGATTATTCTGTAAATCAGTCATTATACAATACAAAGCTTTATTACAGGCAATAAGTATGACACAAGTACAATAGTTGTACTCAAAATGAAGTAATACTTTTACTGCCGCGTGACTTCATATTAAATTACTCAATAGAATTACCCAATCTTATCTTAACAAAATGATCCTTTAAAACATTTTCCTGATGCATGCTTTGATAAAATATAGACACCCTCGAGTATCCTCAAAACCTTTTGAAACACTATTTCCAGTAATAACTACTCCATCTATTATCTTTTCTATTTATAATATTGTTTCTCGTAATTGTTATTTGTAATAGTGCTATCTTGATAGATAGGAGTCAGACAATGATTACAACATAGACAATGCGGGGATGTTTGTAAACAAAGGTACAATCCTATAAATGGTTTATTGAACTATTGGCATAGTTTGATGAGAACCTTTAACAGTACTGTTGAATATTACTCGAGAGAGGCAGCTACAATCGTCGACTGGTCTATGCTGTTTGTGATACTGTCCTCTCATAAATATTAACACAGTGGCCTGAAAACATTCTAAAATATTTTCAGGCCACTGTGTTAATATTTATATATATAAACAGTACCGACGACCAATTTGCACCGTGCACTTACTTCTGACGTTCTTTAAGTGCCCATGTAGACTGTGTGAAGTAAAATATTTAGAATTTCGTTTTTTTAAAGTAAATTTTGAAAGCATCACTTTTATAGCAGCACTCTTTTATCAGATACGCTACTGGGTAATAGAAAGAAGGTACTTATTCTGGCGTGCCTTCAAGCCAGAATTGAGGACAAGGCTTAGTTGTATAGATGGAATTGAGACCATCTCTTTTGATCTTTCACCAAACAAACATATTGTAACTTCTGGTTCATACCCGTGATTGCACATGTGAGTTCCCGCACGTTTTACCCCAGATTTTTATTTATTTTGATTTCTAAATCGCGGATCGATGTTTACGTGCAATATAAACAGGCATAAATTGAAGGATTTTCTAGGTGGCCTGTCGATAGATGAATTACTTGCGTTTAAATCAAGGTGAAGCACGGGTTTCCTATATTTATGTTTACTTTTCTCGACTGTTCCTAGTCTGCCTTGTTTTGTTCCATGTTTTGCTAAGATGAAATAATACGAAAGGAGATCCACTATTTACAACTTCACATATTCGTATATACTTAACAAAAACAAATTGTGTTTCATTTTTCAGAACAGACCACGTGAAATTTCTAAAAGAATTGGAAATTGAAAGAGTGGAGAAATATACATGGAATACAATGGGTGGGTATTAGTGCTGGAATAAAATTAAATAAACAGAAACACCCACCGTGTTTTCGTTCATAACATAAACCAGGTTTTAATTGGGAAGTTTTTTCTAAGAAGATAAATCGCTTTTACTCAGCCTCTGTATTGGGAATTTCTGTGCATACTTCGTTGATTAAAAACAACTCAGTATTTTTTCCTCTATTTGCTGAAGTTTTCTCGAAACAGAAATACGATATTATTATAATTCTAAATAAAATATTCCTCTAATAATTTAAGAATTCTTTATTATCTCTAACAGAATAGTCTTTGGTAGGTAAAATATTAAAAGGAATTACTCTTTAAGTCGTATTTAATTTCAAATTCTCGTGAACACTGATTTCCGTGAGTCACCGAATATAGTATAGCAGTATATAATAATATGCCTATTTATATGGAGTTATAATGACGCAGGTGTGAAGAAAAAACGAATCGCTAACAATTATGAATACAATATTATGTACATGAGACACGTCTTTACTGACTCAAGCAAATTACTCTTATCTACTTTATATATCTTTAGCTACTGTATTATTTTGTTTATGTATTGTGAAATCATCTGTAAGAACCTACTTACCTGGAAAATACGTGTATGAGTCACGATTTTCAGCGTCCCCTTCACTGATTTATATACAAACCTAAGTCATATAATTTATAACGAACCTTGGTACCTATGACGACGTAGAAATACAGTTCAACATTTTCCACTGCAATTTCTGAAGGCACTTTCCGTGATGACTATAAACGTCGTTTTAAGGAAGTATTTTCCGTTCCTCAGAACTAAATAATGTATGGGAAACATATTATCTAAGGTCATTGACACGGATCAATGCCATATGTATATATCTGCGATGAGTTTCCTATGTGTAAAGAAAACAGATTTTTCATAGTTTATTATTAGTCGAGTTTAGTTATTATGGCCCTCGCCTACTTAGAAATCCCAAAAGAAGAAATAGGGTCACCTATTCTTAGACTCAGCACTACTTGGGAGATTATATTATCATGTGTTCTGCACGATTGGCAAAACCATCTGGCAAACAGGTTGCTGGGGTGTTTGTTGCGCCACTTCTTCTTCCCAGCTAAAACACTAGGAAGTGGTGATGGGCGGGCGTTTTGGGGGACTTTTTTTTTCCTTAGCCTATTGTGTCCCACTGCTGGGCAAAGGCCTCCCCCTATCCTTCCAGACATTCTTTTCTTGCGCCACCTCGAACCAGCCTTCGCGGTGTGCATCCAAGTCATCTCGCCACCGCTTTCTGGGTCGGCCTCGGTGACACCGCCCATCTTCAGGCACTCATTTGCCCAGCGGTCATTATGCATGCGGCTGGTGTGACCCGCCCAGTCCCATTTTAGCCTGGCAGCTTTTTTGCCTACGTCAATGATACCGGTTTTGGAGCGCAGCGTGGTGTTCCGTACTCTATCAATTCTTTTTAAACCTAAAATACTGCGCTCTATTGCCCTTTGACATACCCCAAGGCGGAACTTTTGCGACTCGGTGAGTGACCAGGTCTGAGCACCGTAGGTTAAGACAGGTTCGCAGGTTTTGGGGGACCATCTTTATGTAAAACTTTGACGTTCAAAAAGTACTGGCACTCTGCCTAATTTTAATAAATGACTTTTGACTTTGACAAAAAACCCTTGGGTAAAAAGTAAGTACCTACTCGTGGGGAAAACATGAGTATAAAGACGTCCTGTTTATCATTCTTCTTAGTTTTTACCAGGTAAAACATTACCGTCGGTACTACCTAGTTAAAATCTGGTACCTACTACTAATGTAGGTGCTTATCACTGTCTTGATCTTTGACCTTAATATGCTATTATGCTGTGTATTTGATAATGTTCGGATTTTCTTTTTTTATTTTGTATTGGACTGGGGCTGGCGACATTACCATAAGGCCTTATGAAACTGAACCTCGTTTCTGTTGTTTCATTTTTGTTACCTTATTTTGCAACAATTCTGCGAACTAAGGTAGAAAAACTTATCAAGAAATCTTTACGACTGCTGGTAGGTATGAATGGCTAGTTCAAAATGCCCTTGAACATTCAATATTATTTTAGTTGCTAGTACTATTTTATATGGACATAGTACACTGTACACTTTCTAGACTGTACGTACATACATTAGTACCAAGGATATCTGTAGATTTATTTCTCAGGCATTTTCTCATTTCCTTGCAGCTTACATAAACCAGTAATTGAAGGTTTGTTATACTGTTTGTAAGTCATGTGCATGTGTGAACGTGTATCGTAGTCACAGTTTCATATTTATACTGTGTCGTAGTTATTTGCTATTGTAACTGACACGCCTTCTCAATAAGGTGTAGGAAGAAGTGTAGGTACTACTGTGGTACGCAAACCATTTGCTTTTACGACTAGTGAGGCGATAAAGTTAATAAGTGTCTTAGGGTCAAACTAATCATCATATCTCTGGGATATAACTTGTAACTAAAAGTATCCAAGCTGACTTAGGTATTTAATCACAGTTTTATGTAACGAGCGATTTTTTTATGTCTTCGAGATATCGTAACACAGACATGTCTGTTACCAAGGGGCCAAAGGTCCGACCTACACTAACGCTGCAATGCAATAAAAACTCCAGCAATTACTCAGTAATCCCAGACGCTGGAGTCGTATAATACATTTGCCTACAGCGTTAAGATATGAGTTAATTACTGAAACCCAACTCACAAGGCACACACAGTGAAGCAATCAAAACGACACACGCTGGTACAGTCAACCACACTTCCTTCTTCCATATACGGGTCTTACAGCGCCTTCTTTTCTTACTAGCATTGGGTTTTAATGCCACAAGTGTGTGCAGTTGACGGTACTTACCCGCACGCGTCTCGAGTGTGATAGGACCCGACACGTGATGCCTATATGTGACCATAGAGTAATTGTGCAGACGGCTCGCAGCATACAAGTCAACACAAACTAATTAATTTGTCTCGTAAATTGTGCAGTTACATCAAATTGTTTTAATTGCCTGATTAATATTTCGCTGTAATACGTGTTTGTGGGAATTAATTAGCGATTTGACTTGAATATAAAATGAACGAAATATATTTGCTTATCTCAAGTATGTTTCAAATAATTTTGATAACTTAATTCTACTGTTACTTTTAAGTGACCATAAACTCAATATCATTCAGTAAAAGTACTAGTAAATGACATAACGATTACTTTGGTAGGCCCAGTCACGTAATTGGTACTTATTGTCAATCTAAGTGATCGACTTTTGCGATCAACACAAAGGTATTCAGGTATTCGCGATTGCGTTAAACCAATTCACAGTGCATTGTCTTAAAACTAGGTCAATCTGACCCCGAACAAACGGATATAAAGGGGTAAGTAAGTACTTTGATAATAATTATTACTATCGCGAATATAGTTTAATGGTAAAGCGCATTTGTAAGGTCGATAAGGCGTTATCGACCACTGAAATACGAAACAATAAAGGTAAATCATGAGAAATTAGATTCATATATTAAAATAGCTGGGAATTCCATTATTTGGAAACCCGGTGTATACAAGTAATTTGAATTTACAATGATCGATAACGTTTATGAATAATTTGAAAATTTCCATTTTGCTTACAATAATAATTACCATCCTTTAGTAATATGCTTACCAGGCTTTAGTTATAAGTACAGATTAAATCTCACCGTCTGAATAAAAACAAAAAAAATGTTGATTGTAAACTTTTTTCTTTGCCTGCCTCAACAAACTGTAGGAAACAGTGTCTTTCGCTGACATCTAACTTCTGGTAAAATAGTGGATGGTGCTAAACAAAATAGTCAGTAAGTACACGCAAATTTTAACAGTCCTCGTAGGCATCAATAGTGTAAAAGGAATCCTGTTTATTAAATGCAATATTTTGATTGTTCTGTGACATATACGTAGGTGGTCAAAGCAACACACACATACAAAAGATTTTGTATTAACTGACGAAGTGTATGCCTTACGCGTGTATATTTCAACTGAAACTAAACGTGAACCTTTACTATTACTGTAGTGTTTATACCTAGTTTGTTTTTAAAACAGCGGAAATCGAAGGAAGGCGTGGGATTCTTACTAGTTTGGGAGATCAATTGCTTGAGAAATAATCGTGAAATCTCGATACGATCTCATTTGAAACACAATACGAGTTGAACAACTTCTGATGAGAAAGTCAAATATCTATTCAACATCATAAACTGTCTTCTAACAGTCAATATTGACTCTTATTTATGATTGAAAAAAGGTAGAAAATATCAGAGCATACTCTTTCAACTTTGAGTGATTAAATTCTTATTTCTCATAGGTATTCATGTACACAAGGTAATATGTTGCTTCATGTTATATGTTATTTTATATAAAGCAATTCACATAGTTTATAAGTACACAAATCACATGTAAGTACATATTATTCACTTAACGGTATGAACACTTTACAGATAATTAAAAATAACCTATTGTAGTCCTGCGTACCAATAAAACAAGAAATTGAAACATAAATAATAATTTTGAATACTTGAATAGGGATCCGTCGACTATAGCGAAATCAGAATCAATCGATTTACGGAGCCTTTACCCAACTCCGTTGACGTCTACCAATGCAAACAAATGCTCCTAAATACCAGTATTTACGAGTACATAGAACCACTGCTCATCTGACCTTCACAACCCGGCTACTGGGTAAAACGATCCCCCTTGGCAAGACTGATGCCAGATATTTTTCAGATTTGTTGCTACGCCAGAATAAGACTGTCGAACTTGAAAGAACATCCTTCTAACCGGATGAGAACAAGATAAGATTACAAAGAGCTAATAACCTTTCTCAGTAATATCAGCAAGCAAATAAAATTAAGAAGGAAACAACTCGGTTTATGGTGGACCTGAGTGAATGGAAAAATTTGACAAAAATGTGATATTTCTTTCTTCCGTTGTCATTGGATGACGCAGAAACAACAACAGCAGTTGCTTCTGTTATGAAATAAAGAATACAACTGGATTTATGTAAATGAAAGCCATAGACATATTCTGTCATGGAGGAAAACTTTTCCTATCATCAGTAGATAATACCAAATAAATATTACTCTTTACAATCGGACGACGTGTTCAGGTGATCCAGAAGTTTACAATCACCAAAACAAACGATAAATACTATAAGAATATTGCAAAATGCTAATGATGTAACGTTACAGCTTTTAAGAAACTGTTGCAATGTTATTATATCATTACAAAGTAATAGATAGGTAACGATATTCATATTAACATTATCGTTAGAAATAATTGATTGTTTTGATGCCGTGTCTTACAAAGTTCGCTTATGTCATTTCATCATTTTGTTTGTATTGAACAATATGTTTTTGTAACGAAAAGTTTTATTTTTATGTGTTATTTTTTTATTGATACTTAATGCCTGGAAAAACTGGATGGTGTTATTAGAATCAAGCCTTTTTAGATGGACACAAGTTAATTTAAATAATGTCATGTTTAAGTGCTGAGTGATGTAAAAAGAATTTTGGTGCGAACTTTTTTATTAAAAGGCACAAAAAAAAAATGGAGAAGAATTCACTATGGAATAATTGGCTAGATATTGATTTTAAACAGAAACTGCCGGAATATATTATGAATACATAACATAAATATTAAATAATGTGCCAAAAAAGCTATGAATTTTAATGGAAATATTTTATTACTAATTGCTTGTTTGTGGCCATGGAAACTACAGGATTAATACTGGTTATTGCTTCTAAGAATCAATTAACGGTAGCCAAATTAAATCAATAACAAACTACATACGTTGTTACCATAACAACTCATAATAATACATAGTTCAAATGAAATCGTTTTACATAAACTTGTTTGAGTGTTACTTATATGTACACATAAGTTTGCAAGCAAGTTGTCTTTCAAACACGGATTTAAATCAAATACTAGACAGTTCAAGCATCTGAGACAAGCTTAATCACAGGCAGTCATTTGTTTTTATCAAGACATTGAGATAACTGTTTACTTGTCTTATCTGTCAAGTAATTAATTGACATTTGCTGACTTGATGTCACATGGCAAGAGTGGAGAAAAGTGAAAGTTATATGGACTTTGACGCATGGAGAAATTGTAGCAACTGCTTAGAAGATTTCGTAATGCTAATTAATTAATCTTGATGTTTGTCGACATTAGGAATTGTTTTCTGAGCTTCGGTTTAATCTTTCTCTTTTCATTTTATTGCAACAACTACGTCGGTACATAACCAAAGCAATTTTCCTAACATTTTTTCAACCTAAGTAATTAAAAAGTACGGCGATGCGCTACCGGTACATGGTGGACATCCCACCCACACGCACAAAACGTTTTGGGAATACATTCATTGTGCGTAGGTACAGCTTAGGAGTGGAATTCCCTGCCGGAGTCTGTGTTTCCTGATAGCTACAACCTGGGAATCTTTAAGTAAAGAGTGAATAGGTTACTTCTAGGCAAGCGTGCTTCTTCTTCGACAACATCATCGTTTACCATCAGATGAGATATTAATCGAACGCGTGCCTACCAATCGGAAAAAAAAACTTCCTAAACTTTTCCTGACTATGTCGGATTGCTTCCAGTTTAATCGGATACAGCTGAGTGCCATTATTTTACACGAAGCGTCTGCCCATCTGACCTCCACAATCCAGCCGGTCAATTCTGTAAACATGAAGAAGTGATGGCTTGGGTGAAGTGATTAAAAGTGAGCTGTCATTCCATCTTGATTACCTATATGGATTGACAGCTCACTTCATGAGCACTTCACCCAAGCGTTCACTTTGACATATTTACAGAATCGCACTGCAGTGACTGGAAAGCACTATACCCGTTGGCAGGACTCCGTCCTGTCCTGCCAACAGGTATAGTGTTTTTTATCCACTATATAATGGATATAGTGCCTCCTGGCGTAAGTATACCTATTGATAAATTATGAGCCATAATCACGTGGGAAGTCCCACTTAATGTTTGATTACAAAATAAAAATCTCTTAAAGCCGGTCATGAATCCTTGACTGAATAACATATGGATAAGATGCAAACAAATTAGAATGAGGAAAATCCGCCCATTGTTCCGAATATTTTTCAAATTAACATATAACGGTTCTCACACACTTTCATATAAGTAAACAATACATTTGTCCGTCTGTCTTTCGCAGTTAAAAGTAGGCCGGATTAGAAACTGAACGGTTGACATTGATAACAAATACTGTTTTGGTAGCAGTTACCAGTGTGAACAAGATGGCGTAATCTCAACGCTTTATCTTTGTAAGTTGCTAAAATTAATTGGTCCATATTCAATGTCAAATCAAACGTTTATGTTTCATAAAGATTGTAAATAACTAGTTTTTTCCCGCGAGTTTGATCCCGTGGCTTATCCAAGAGGAATTGATAATGTTTGACCAACTTTATCGCAATATTCCGGAATAAAAAGTACCTTCAGCGATAGTGTTCTTATTTTTCGGTTCGTAATGGAATCAGTACTCCAGAGATAACTTTTTACAAAAACATAAACAAATATTTATATCTTTACTTTCTTTTGTTTCTATTTAAAAGTCGCAAGCATAGAAACTCTTTACATTATTTCATCATTATTATTATTTTGCGACAATCAGAATCACCATTGCAGATGCTAGATTATCTAATCGATATTTCGATATTTATGGCACCTCGAAAATTCTATATTCGACTTCTAATAATTAAAATAAATAAATAAAAGTTCACGTTATCTGATTCCGCACAGATCAAAGAAGACCACATGTGGTTAATAGGACGGTGTGACGGTTAAGAATCTTTGAGTAATTTTCCATAAACATAATTAAGATGCTATGGTCCAAGTATGTAAGATAACTGAGGCAATTTATCTCAGTTAGGTGTGTGACAATATAATGAGCAGCAGATTTTAGTCAGTCACGATACCAGTACATGTTACACCTCGTGATGAACTAACCATGTCAGTATTGTACTAACCATTTCGGTATTATCTCCGTACTTATCACATTTTTTCATCTAGTTTTATGTTATTTGATCTGAAAATCAGTAGGTAGTTGTGAAATTTGTAGGTTTATCTTTTTAGTTAACAACCGGAGATATTAAATATTTAGTATCTTCCTTCCTTCCTAATCGCTCTCTCACTGTTGTGAATCGTGACTCCGTATCAATTTTCCTCCGTTCGTTACGATATCCGGGCCTAGTGCAAGTTTCCAAACGTTAACGTTCATGTATATGTCAATTTGTATAGGAAAAGGTTTTTATTCTGAAAATTCGGACCAGAATAGTTTTTAGAAAATTAAGTACTACAACGAGACGGAAAATAATGTTATTCTCCGTCTCGTTGCAAACAAAATTGTTCTTCAACTATTGTTTTGCTCCAAGTTTCATAGATTTTCTATGAAAAACAAAACATTATTTTTATAAATACTGAACAATTAAACTACCATCGCGAATTACTCTTTCTTGAAGTTTTCACGTACGACATCTATTGTTAAAGGTTCAGCCAGCTATTTCGAATCTGTGAAAACGTTTATTATTTCAAACAATACTTTTGTATTCATGAAAACGTCATCGAAGTACTAATAGAAACAGGTGCCACTGTATTGTTGCTCCATCTTTTGTTAATTACTTTAACTCGTTTAATGTCAAACGAAGACAAATATTATGTGCTACCGGTCACTATGCTGAAATATATCTATTTCATCACACAGCATACAATTATTTACAACAACATCCTACACTTAAATATACTAAAAATATTTCACTTTTGACGATCTATGTATGTATTTCGTTAGATATTTTCTCTGTTTAACTTTACAGAAGAATTTAATAAAGTGTGATGACTGTTAAAAACAGAGATAAAGATCTCTGTTTTTCAATTATATATTTCATTACAATATTAATATTTACCAAAAATCAAGACCTAGGCTTGGCCCCTGAACTAAGCACATTCCTCTTCCCGCAGGCAAAAGGTGCACCAAATATAATGCAATCGTTTTCTAGCTTTTCACAAAGACGATCCAAGCTCCAAATCAACAAAGATGCTGAGAAGATTCCGATAAAACCAATTGATTAAACATACGAAACCTTAGGAAGAATCCGTCATTGCCACACCCGGAAAAATACATCGTTTTCGTATTTTTCCTTTAAAAGATAAACTTATAGATAAAATAGAACCCAAAGAGACGTGATTACGCTAAACATGAATGAGAATCACGAATCCGGCATGTGGTCGGAAAAATATGGTCGTATTAAAAGCTTACAGTACTTTAGATAAGTTAATACTTTTAGTATTTTGAGTGATAACATTCAGTTGAGTAAAAAATGTCATAAAATATAACAAGGATAATGTAAACATTGGTTTAGATTATTTCCGTGAAAATTCGGCTCAAAAATGATGCATTTTGTTTAATTGTTTTCCTGGTGCAACAAAAAATTGTGATGGACAGTCGCACAGATAAGTAAAACACGAGTGTTTCTTTTATCTGTTGACAGTCTAATGCGTCTGAGTTGAGTGCAATCAGGCAGTTTAATCTTACTAGTCTAGAAATCTAGACAAAAAGGAAAATAAATCATCAGACCACACAAATATAATACTAGACAAAACCGTAAAGTGGTAAACCGACGACACATAAAAGTGTTAAGTTGTTTACATAATGTCCACCGGGCTGCGGTAAACTGTGTAAACATGTCTTAAAAGTGTCTGATTTTCTTTTAATTCACACAAACAAATCGCACACAGTCGCACGGGTCGATCAATGTTAAGCAACCATCTTAACATACCGTATTTCCTCCGCACCTCGGAAAGCACGTTAAATCGTTGGTCCCGGCTGTCATTTGTGTATCTTTGGCAGTCGTTACGGATTGTCACAAGCTAGTAAATCTGAGTCCAGTCTTGCCAAGAACTACCGTGTTACTCAGTTAATGGGTTGTGGAGGACTGGCAGGCAGCCGCTCCACGTAAAATACTGGTATTCAGCTGAATCTGGTTTGACTGGAAGCCGACCCCAAAATAGATGAGAAAAAGTCAAGGCAGATGATGATACTCAGACTTTTAAGCCCAAAAGCAGACTGGTAAAGAATGCCTTGTTGCATAAAGTCCTGCCTATGTACCACTAATTTTAATTAATGATTTTAAGGTTATTTGTTAGGTGCATTAAGTGTCAAAACAAAATATGTTAACATCACTTTGTTGTTGATTGAAAACCGTGTTATATTTCCATTTTCAAAAAAAACATTCATAGCAACTTAGTTGATATAACATCTTCTATGCTAAAAATGTCATTCGAGATCAGTCTGTTTTTCAAAAGAGCGTTGAATGCTTAACACAATAATTATAAAAACGATATTTAGAGCATTAAAGAACTTAGAGCATTAAAGAACAATGCCCATTTTGAGCCTATGAGTGGACAGCATAATAAACTTTAACTTAGTCGTGTTATGAATTATATATATTTTTCTTTTTTAAAGTTCTTGAAAGAATGCCAATTATCGTTATTCTTTATTAGAATATCTTATGACTAATTCTGCGTGCTTATAATGTATTTTATTTTGACTGATTTTTTGGTGATAATAGTAACATGGCGGACCTTTCATGAGATTTCTTTATCTTAATGGACATTTATCTAACTACTTAATACAAATAATATTAGTACAATATTTAACTGTCCATTTCTGGGCTCAACGATATATGGAAGATGGGCATTGTTCTTTAAGCGTCATGCATTTAGACTAGACCATGATGATTACGCGTGGCTAATGAGCCACGCGTAATCTCGCCTTTGGGGGGCTAATGATAACAGGGAAACATGGCTCACACACGCAGACTTCTTAGCATTTCAATCGAGAAAATGAAGCAAACCAACATAATAATTTCTTACGTAACATAGCGTCACTTTACGTGTATTTTCTCACACCATTTCACCAAGATAAGAAGGTCATAAGTAATCTTAGTTCGTTAATCTGTGGGCCGATTTGACCCTTATAGGACACGGCAGATGAAAGGTGGCGATGATGGTAGAAACGTGTTGATAGTATGGGTTCACCATAATGTAAGTTAACTCTTCGTTAGCTGTGTGATAAACGGCTGATAATGTTGTCTTATTCATTGATGTTTCATCATTATAATTTAATTTATGTTGATTGCGACCAACGCTGTGAAGTTAAGAACTAAGAAATTAATTTTACAGCGTTTTTTACCATTTTAAGTACGAATATTTTTTCACTGATTTGTGCACGAACATGATTTCATTGATAGAAAGCTACGAGACACGAGAAAAGCATCTTTCATTAAAGTATTACAAAATAAAATCCTCTTACTTTCCTTTCTTTAAATACAAAAAAAAAATGTTTAAATCAAATGAAATTTGGTTTTACCACGACCATGATCTGCAAACACAGGTGCAAAAACTACGTTATTTTTATCGTAATTACACTACAAGTACTACAAGACTTGAGCAATAAATAAAAAACTCTTTCATTCAGAGATCAAGGATCTTAGCAAGTTGTTGAACCTACACTTCTCAGAAGTAAATGGGAATATTCGGCGGGCGTAACGCCTTTTTTGTGTAAAGACTTTTTTGTATATTTTAACCAGCTGCTCCCCGCTGCTTCGTTTGTCTTTTAGTCGGAATTAATCCCAACCACTGAAATAAAAAGTCCGAGATCCAATGTCCTAGTCCAGGACATTATCTACCCGTGTGCCAAGTTTTATCCAAATTCGTTCAGCCGTAAAGACGTGAAGAGGTAACAAACAAAAAAACAATCTCACATTTGTATTTATCATATTCTTTAGGATAAACGAAGTGTGGATGAGTATGATCGTTGACTGTAAAATTTGTCTTTATTTTAATTAATTCCTTCTTTCAACGTTTCTGTCTGTTTCTAATTACTTACGTCCTTAATTTGGAAAAAGAAGTTTATTTTTGTGTTTTCACATTTGGTATGTTTATTTCTGAAACACGTGTCGTTTATTTTCGGCTAATTTACTTTGAAGATTCAAGTTTTTTTAAGCGCGTAATATAGACTGTGACCTATATTATAGATGAGTTTTTAATTTTACAACGTCAATTAAAGCCGTTTCAGCCCAAAATTGGAGTGGAATAGAATTGTCAGTTACGTGTTTCAGTCACGTGTTCCAGCACGTTAATATTAAACAGTTTCAGTTATGAAACACTTCACTCAACCTTCACGAAAGTTTTTGGCGCCGAATCTAGACTAGGTTCACAGTTTTTTTTACAGAATTCCTTAAATTTATTTATTTTTAGTTAATGTGTCAATTAAATGTGTCCAGTTGTCACGATCATACAAGTTTGTAATTACAGTTTAGGATATTAAACTTTCTGATATCTGTTCCATCATCATCTGCCTAGCCTTTTCCGAACGATATTGGGGTCGACTTCCAGTCAAACCGAATTCAGCTGAATACCAGTACTTTACGTGGAGCGACTGCCTACCAGACCTCCACAACCCATTAGGAATCAGATTTACTGGCTTCTTCCATTTTAAGAAATTAACTAACTAGGTACTCGAATATAGCGTACCTACTTATTCTTCTGCTTAGCAAATGCCCTTTTCACATAAATCCTTGTCCTTTGCTAATACGGGCTAGTATTCAGAAGAAATCGAGCTCATCCCACCATCGTCGCCTGGGTTTGCCGCGATGTCGTTTGAAATATTTTATTTTAAAACACACAAAATAACATGTTTAAGTTTTTTTCGCTGGAAAAATATCTAGCATTTCAAAGTGTTTAGCAAAAGTAAAACTGATAAAGCTATCGTTTTATGCAAATTAACTGAGAAAATGTTCTTGGCTTCAAAATCACATAACTTTTCAGTGATATAAGACTGTTCCGTGGTAGCAACAGGAAAAATGTTTAAAGCAAACTCGACATACAACCAGAGCTAATGAACAACCCATTTTATTCTAAAACTAGCTGTCATCTGCGGCAGTGTCCGCGAGATTGTCGTATTTGTGTATGTTTATAGTCCTCCTGACCGATTTCGGCCAAGTTGGCCAATTTTAACGGAGACTAGCCATCGGCGCGGGACATATTATAATGCACAAGTGTGTGCGAAAACACAGGTGCACTCTCTCTTCCATTATTCTTATATTCCTATGGGACGGCAACCCGATACAACCGGGTTTAACTGCTCTGTTGGTCTCGCGGTCGCAAGCGCGACTGCACGAGAACATACTTCCTGTACAAAAAGTAACCTATATGGTCTGCCCGCCTGACAAGTTTCATTGAAATCTGTTCAGCCTAGCGGCTGAATATATAAAGAGGCGACAAACAAACAAACTCGTTTTCGCATTTATAATAATATAACTTGCTTCGGCCGGTGGCTTCGCCCGCGTGCATGTCGGAATAATCAAAAATATAAAAATAGCCTGTGTCCTTCTTCAAGGTCCAATCTATCTCTGTACAAAATTTCATCAAAAACGTTTCAGTGGTTTAGACGTAAAGGTGTAACAGATAGACTTTTTACTTGCATACTTTTGCATTTGTAATAGTAGTAAGATCGGTGAGTCATTGGCCGTACAGGAACCGAAGACATTCCTCTTTAACGATCAAGTTCACATTATACTGTACACTCTCTGCCTATATCTTAAAGGGCAATAGTAATAAAATAAAAACACCATATGAACGCAGGTGCGTAACCGGGCGTCGAACTCGAACCGCAAACTGCACAAGAATATAAAAGATCATATGTCTATGTTGCCATTATCCTTTGTATTATAAATCTTAAAGATTGTACAGCAATTGTTTTATGTGTTGTTGTGTATCACTTTCATCAAAGGCTTTGATTTGTTTGCGTGATATTACAAAATATGTTTGCAAGTTTGTTTTGTCGTAATTATAAGATTCAAGGGTTATTGTGTACCTTAATATTTAGTTTGCCAAAACATCCATCATTATTTCTTTTATCTTTGATTCTTCAAAGGTTTCGTCAGAAACTTCAGATTTTATACTGTCTTTTCGGAGAAGTAGGTACCAAGTAGTTACAAAGTTAAATTGACTATAATATACATTTTTATTTGTGTAGATTAATTTATGTTCATATACATTGCCAATTCTTGCTTAGAAATTGGCTACTAATTCAATCACGCATCTAACCACTTAATAAATATTCCGTAGATGGTTCTAGTTACTTTTATATAACGATAGACTCATCATGCAAATGGCGAATGATGATTTTAAATTAATAGCATTCGAGTACCTACTTTGAAAGCCGCCATGTTCTACTGTGCCAATAACCTAGTGATAATAAAACTACACCAATATATATTTTTCCGTAACTCATTTACTACTTACCTGACACCTGCTTATGTATGTGTGGCTTCACAAAATAAATCGTGGGATGAGAGTGATTTTGTGGTTTATCTACCAGGACGCCATGTGTACATAATTAAAAAGTTATTGTGGTCATGAAAATTGCAAATCCGCCATTACAGACTACAAAAGTTTATTGCCTATTGATAATAGATTTTTACCTCATCAAAAATGTTCATTAACATTGAGGAAAAATCTCCCTCCACAAAAAATAACCTCAAATTAAACTTTTGACATTAATACCTTCTTCGCGTGCCTAAACAGAGAACCGCGCAAAGCCACGAATTTCTGCTATATCGAATTTACATATTTACGATTGGCAACACCGCAGACCGGGCGAGACGACCGTTGGTTTGAAAAAAAAAACTCAAGGGCTTGAGTCGAGGACCCGTAGATTCTTGACCTCAAAATCGTGCGTGACTACTCGCGTGATCGCAAAATATTTCTGCTACATTACTAGAGCGTTTACCCTACCCGGTGTTCCCAAAAGACCAGTGCCAAATTGGAGAATTTAAGACCACTTTACATGGGTGTGGTGTATGGGCTTAATTTGCGAAAGAGACCAGGTTAAACGCGATAATTTGATTAGACTATTTTTATTTGGACTTAATTGGAAAATTTGTTTTGAGGTTATCTACTTTCCTAGTTAATAATATCATCTAAACTGATGTATCACTTAGATAATGAATTATAGTTAGCATTGTTGAATATACGCATAAGAAGTAATGACATTCGTGATTACTAAGACCTATCCAAAAATCATTCACCTACATCAGATAAATCAGATAGGTACTATAGAAACGTCTATTCGACTGTAATTAAATCTTATTACAGCTAAAATGCCAATTCCAACATTAACATTTTTAGACTACCGTGAAAGGACAACTGAATTTAAAAGATCAGCCTGCACGTGTAACGGTCAACGGATATGGAAGAAGTTACTAGAGCCGTAATTTTTTTTATTACTAGGTACTATTAAAGCCATTGTCAAGATAAGAATAGATATATACCCACGTGCTATCGATACAATAGGAGTACTTTACATGGGCACTTCAATTACTATCAATAACTTCTTACCTACTTATTTTTTATGTATCTATTAATACCAGTTTCTCACGATACAAAGTTGTTTGATGGAGTTACAATAAAAAGGTTACATAAAAAAAAGAAATAATAAGCAAACTTTTCCATAAAGAAGATCTTGGGATTAGAAGAAGTTACTAGATTTTGTCGCCTATAAGTCCTAAAAAACGCGAATTAATTTTGTTAAAGCAGGCTACTTAATTAAAATAGTTTATGTCCTCAAATGTTCGTTGAAGAATTTGAATTTTTCGCAAAGCTCTGTAATTTTGATATCGACAACTAAAGATGTTTACTTTTTCTTGAAAACTCGATAAAACAACAATTAAATCCATTTGTCTGAAGTAAACAAACTGGAGTCATTTACTCATATATTTGTTTACATAGATATCTAGTGGTTTGGACAAACACTTTGTTTATTTGGCTCCTATATTCAAGAATACCATCGTTTGAATGGACGCCAAATGCACATATTGCCAAATGAAATAACAACCCAGACTAAACTATGTACTTCTACTCCATTTACACATACAATTAGGTACCTATGTCGTCTGAAGTCTGGGACTAAATTCTCCTACCACAATCTTAGTATTTCAGGTTAATATTTAAGAAGTAAAGTATAACAGGGCTTATTTCTTCACCTCTTAACTCATATTAGCTTAACAATTAATTTTCGGAACAACATTTATAATTTGGTTGCCCCGATTTTGCATTCCGGTGAAAGACAAGCCAAAGAAGAAATTAGTCACACCATTTGAAAAATAAATGTTCCATAGTTTATTTTCTACGGTTATTCAGTACCTACTTACGTTAAATGTTGCACTTATTAACCACTAGTTTGAGAAGATATAAAATGGCATCTGAGATTAGGATTCCAATTGTTACATGGTCAATGATGAAAATGGCATCTGAGATTAGGATTCTAATTTGTACATGGTCAATGATGTTTAGTTTGACTATAAATCATTCAGTACCATTTTCTATTTTTTTAATAGTCATTCCATAACCATTGATCACTCTGACCCTCATATATTATTTTGATTACGCAACTTTATCTCTCAGGTTAACGTTCAAATAATCCAGTTACATCACATTGACGTCATATTAGAACGTTATTTTCAAAAGAAATGGGTCAGTATACTGTTTTCGCCTTCTGCGTCAAACATCAATTTGTGATAGATATTGGCCAACTTATATTTGCTGTTACCTAGAAATGATCTAATGGATTATGACTTTTATTGCACTGAAAACGGGTCGAGGAAATTATAAGTAAGTGACAAAGCAATTGAAGAGCATCTTCAAACGTTTAGACGGCAGTAATATGCTGGTTTATTGTAATAGTTTGTAGTTCTTGGATGCAAAATATTGGTTTATAGGTCACCTCAATTTTGCAGTTTACATTAAAGGTAATTGGATATTCTACACGTCAGTACCTGCCCTAATTCACGAATATTCTAAGAAACTTTTGAGAACAAGAAAACTGAACGTTTATTTTGTGAAATTCTAAATATTTTACGAGTTTGAATATAAAATAGTGGACGTCAAAACACAAAGTTATGGCCAAAAGTCGAAATAGCCAAGATTGCTGAAATATTAAAGAGTTGGCTGGCGGCAAAATTTATTGCAGCCAAGCTGGTTCTGATGTCTCGGTTGAGCACGTTTGGCTAATGAAGATATTATTCTGAAGTCGGTGAACTAGTTTAACAAATAAAACGCTAAATATATTTGTGCATAAAGTACCCATAATTCACGCTTGTTTCGAGATGATAAAAAAATTTGTTCTACCAGTAGGTAATGCTAATAATGTGGCCAATTTACGTCTAGAGTCTGTAAGATTCGAATGGAATCATTTTGAATTCTGAGATAACACTCCACCTATTTTAAAATATATGATATCGACAAGCATCGAAATGACGTATCCAAGATACGCGATTAAGATATGGGTCATATAGAAAAACTGATAAACCGTCACCATGAACTAAATATACAACTGACATAGTGAACATCCGCGAAAATTAAACTAAAATATGAACAGTTGAAGCTAGTCCAATACTTGGAAATGAAGACATTTAAATGACTAGTTATCCGGTTTGGCAAATACAACAACTCGTAAACTTTGATGTTGTTATCTAGGCAGATTATCATAATTATGAGTTATGAAACTTCTAAGTACATAAAAAAGTATTTCAAAACTAAAATAAAAACTAATTACGCAAATTATGCAACTGTTGAAAATATGTGTCTTAATTTTCAGACTACGTCTAAAATGAAGTCTTTCAAAATTTTTCTCAATAAATAGGTTAAACAGAACTTCAACACTAAATGAACGTTGTATTATTACCCAGTTGGTAACGGATTACGTCACAATGGTAGCCAAGATATAGTTAGATAATAGTAGGTATATGTATATACTAAACCGTCGGTTACCAAGGGCGATATAAAACTGGTGATATGCCAAGTCATTTCATTTTATATCACTTGCGCAAGATATGCCTACTAACTTCCCCTATCTTATTTCAGTCACCATTGTATTATGTTATAAGATTATAATTCATAACATTATAGTCACAGTATACCAGTCATTATTATTTGCTCAAAAAATACAAAATAATTCCAAGTCATCGTTTTTACTAAACAAAAGACAGCATTGCTACTCAGCAATTTCCCGTAAAGAGTATTTTGGCCATGTATTTTTGAAATGAGACATTTGAATTTATAAGCAGATTAATTACTAAGTAAGTTCAAAATAATTGGCCGGAAAAGTTACTAAGGTAACAATACCAAATTATTTATTAAAATAACCATTAATTTATTAAGAACATGTATTGGCAGCGCTATCAATGCAGATTTGGTATTGTTGCTGTTTAAATAAATAGTTCTACAAAACGAGTACCTACATACAGTAAAACGAAGTTGGTATACTGCTCATATGTTTTATGGGTTCTACGTCACAGGGCAAACCAATCCGATAGTACCTAAAGAGTCCCAAAGTCTGTCAATGTCCTGAATATTGACGCTTACAGTTTCCAACGCTTTGCAAAATTTATACCCTATTGTAGTTTTATGGGTACTTGGATGCTTTATTTATTACAAAGCGACCAGGTTTTCTCAATTTCCGACACCTGTTTAACGCTAGTGATAAATTTAATTTACGTGCATATATTTAAACTAATTGGCGTATCGAACTTTACCCCAGTCATTTGTGCTCCTTCTGTATCTACGTGCGCTGTTGCTAACCGTTTGATACGGTGGTCGTCTTACAATTGTGGTCTTTCATGGTGGTACTTAAGAGGTTCATCTGACGCCATACCATTATCTGTAGAGGTATCACCTTTTGTGGAATCTGTGTCTGTTTACATCCCGTAAGACAAAGGATTGTGAATAAAACAGAACAATATACTATCGAGCTCTCTCCATTCTCATAAAACAATGTTTACTGTCTCTCACGTCATCCAAAATTACTCCTGTTTGTACAGATGTTAAAAGCTCCGAAGGTTAAAATCGGAAAATATTAAATACTCGTAATTTGTTCACTCAAGAAATGGTTTTCAGACGATATAAAGAGGTATAATTTAAACTATTTTCGTAAGCAAAAACATTGCACAAAAGCTAAGGAGTTCTGTAAACACATTGGTTACTCGTCAAACAGCATCGATCCATTTCGTTGTTCCTACTATGAAGACCGAATCGTTGTTGTTGCTAATATTTAATGTATTTTTCAAAATAGGTAATTAACGTACCCTAACAGCATTAAGTAATTAAAGATGAGTGCAAGTGAGTAAATACTTTTAATAACAGAGTTCTCTTTTCATCATCCGGTTTATCCATAAGTTTGAACAGCCAAAGTAAACGACTTTCTGGTGTGATAAAAATACAAGATGTTAATTACCACTTTGAAAAACCTTCTTCAGTTCTTTATGTCGATATTTCTCCAAAAAAAAACGTTTTGGAAGTACGCAATAAATTACGAGTGAACGTCTGTACTAAAAAAGTGTTACAACAACCACATTATAAATCTAGGTTTCAAAAACTCGAGTACGAGGCTTTGTTTATGATTTTGTTATGTTTGTTTAAAACAAAAATGTAACCAAACGCTTCCGTACGCAATGTAGAACTGTTATCACAATTTTCTGGAACACGTATGGTTTGGTCGATTTTTCTTCCTTTGTCGTTTTATTTGTTTCTTTAACTTTGGGTGTATGTTTTGAATACAGGAAGACAATGAGTTGTGCTTTTTTGGAGGCCAATGCACTTGGGTTGAAATCATGTTACAATGTGAATGTCACTATGGAAGTAGATGATGTATGTTCTATCAACGATTCTGCTGTATTTCAATCAGGTTATGCAAACTGATTATTGTACCTATCTCTCCAGATAATCTCTACAATCTATGCAAAATTCTATTGAATTGTGATAAAGAAAAATAAAGATTCAAGTACTCCAATAACAAAAAGCAACAATTTTCCTCAAAGTTATATAAATTTTAACGTAAAATATGAACTGTTGAGGTGATAATCATAAATAGATGTAATTGGAACAGTGTATCTAAAGCTCCATGACAGGCAACTATGGCTTTTATGTACATAGACGTAAATATTAATAGAGGTTCAATAGTATTTGTAGTAACAGATACACGTGTCGAGGCAATTATGATAAAAGTGTTGTTAAGACTTTGTATCCTTTTAGATGCACGCAAGCATTGGTACTTACTGTTTATGGATGTCAGAGGAAAGTATGAATGCATCCTGATGGACAGCCTATGTACCTCTTTGGCCTCGCACATGACGTATTGAATTCATGCTGTTCTTTCTTGTTTCTGTTACTTATAGTTTATGACTATTAGTTTTAATTTATTTTACTTTTCTGTTTGTTTTGTGCCAGTCCCAAATCAATATTTATCTTTTTTTCTTTATTTCTTTTATCATTTGCGTGTGCGAATGATGCTATTCAATGATTTATACGTAGTCGTGCAGCACGAAGTAAATATAACAGTGCATCCTCTTTTGAAACGTTATAATTATGACAAGTTATCAACTGATTTGTTTTTATTCTTCACAGGAACGACTTCCGTTTGCAATAACGTTTGTTTTCTAGCATTGAAATACTGTTGATTATTTTCAAAAACCTCAAAACGTGTGTTTATTCTGGCCACAAAAGTGCTTAACCGCTTTCAAGATGAACTCAAATTATTTAGTATGAAAACATCAGGAATATGTCTCGCCATTATTCATCAAATCATCAGTTTTCAATATTAAAGTGGGATATTTAACAAATTGGCACCAGCGATGTTTTGACTGTAACCGAGTTTCAATTTAAATTAATATAAAATCACGTTTTAGGTTCACGTGCACTTTGAGTTGAAGATTTCCATCAGATATTACGCGGTGAATAATTTATAGCATTCATTTGGAGGGGTGTCAACTTTCTGCGACTGTGTATCGAAGACTATCATCGAATATTCGATTGAATATTAATAGACTGAAATGCTGTTACGAATTTATAAAATATATATAATAATATATTAGACAAATGTGGGCGGGATTTATGCTTAATAAAAATAGGTAGGTAGTTATATCACGACACCGATGTGTCTGTCTAGTGATCAAGACGTGGTTGTTTTCTTTTAAGATTCGAATATTGTAAATCTGATAGGTAGTAGTCATTCAGTTTTGTCAATTTACAATAAACTTAATATAAAATCTACATATCTCCACGAATAAAATATTACCTATAATAGGGATTTTATTCGTATAGCACAATCCTCAATACATCAAAGCAGTATAAAATATACAAAATACGAAGTCTTTCTATCAGAGCCATGTAATAACAAGAACACATTGTGTTTTATCTTTATTTCAGCAACGGTAAAATGTACCGTTTCCTCTAAATTATAATTTTAAACCAGCACGACGGCAGCCATTTTCTTTTACTACGTTTTATTTTCAACATTTCATTAGAAGTACCGGTACTGAATAGTTAGTAATTTTTAACAAAACTATTGACTTCTGTCTCATAATTAATTAAAGTTCGTAGTATACTTTGGACGACGTCAACGCAGTTGAGAGTGAGACTATAGAGGTCAAATGTCCGCGGACTGTCCTCATTCCACAGCGGACCGACATTAAATTTAAATCACGCCTTGAACTTGAACTAAACTCTGTGTAAAGATTACAAATGCTAATACACAGTAACCGTTATAAATAGTAAAGTAGGAACGTAAATATTGATATAAATTATTGTCGTCGTATAAACATTGCAGGATGAATAGATAAGATCACAATGCAGTGAAAGCTCAGTGCCCCCGAGGAATTGCAAAAGATTTTGCGAAACGAGAAAGGTCTTCGCCCAGCACAGAGGCCAAAGCTGATACAATAAAGTTGTTGACATATCACTTCACTGTCAGACAAAGACCTCGTCTCACACTTCAGAACTCAATCAAAAACGATACAAATAACTTGCAAAAGAGCCAAATTCTCAGAATGAAGCAAATATCGTAATACATTTTATAGATGTTGTCTGAAAATCTCACGTAGAATATGATAAAGCTATCAACGAATCGCCCTAAAACATGATTTTTAACATAGACTTAAGGAAAAATCTGGAAGCCAGAAGCGTACACTCACAAGATCAAACGTATGAGATACAGAACCCGATGAAACTCTTCTGTCACTTATCTTATTTTTATTCAGGCTAACGTGGCGCGATCATCGATATACGTTTATTTAATCTGTTTGAAATGAATTATTGATATGACGTCTTATTTATTTTAAAAATACATGAAGTCAGACTGTCTGGGAACTGGGGCCAGCCAGACAGAATCTTGGTCGCGCGTGAGATGTCCAATTTACAAGTCCAACTCTCAGATTTCTTGGAACCATTTCAATGGACCTAATTTTCTTTTCTATTTCTCTCAAGTGGAAATGGGTTATTATTTGACGTAAATGATGATAAGGCTGTAAATTATAGAAATCCGTGTTTATGTTTTTGTTATTAACACTAAAATTAAAATATTTAGTTGTTAGTGGCTTGTTAGTAAGTTTATCGATTCAAACCATCGACCAAGCAGTATATCTATGTAATTACCATCTGCAAAGTTTTGATATAAATAATATTTTATAGGTTCTTTAGTATTCAGCTAATGTTAGTCAAAGAAAGTGGTGTTTACGGAAGTTGTAGCAAAGGAAGTGAAACTCGCGCCTCTGGTAGTAAATTCTATAATAACTAACAGTATCTTCATTACATCAAAGATATTATCTTTAACTATTATAATAATGAATTCATTAAGGAATGTAAGAGGCTTATGAGTAGGTAGGTATGACTATTATAACAAGGGTTTCATTTTGTAATAATAACAATTTTATACCGTTACAAGAATAAACAGTTTCCAAGTTTTGAAACTAGACTTCTACTTTAGTAACGTCTGCGTCGTAGAAACCCAATTAACAAACTAGAATTCAAACATACAAAGACGCAATTAATTTTCCTGATAATTAAAACTGGAAAGGTTTTTAACCTTTCCGACATGGTTCGGTTTTGTTTTAGAGTCATTAATTAATGTACGATAAGTAATTAGACCTTCTTTGCAATTAACGAAAACTAAATGGCTTTATTTTGTAGGAAAAGATAAAAACCGGCCAAAAGCGAGTCAGACTCTCACACGAAGGGTTCTGTATCATAAACCGAAAAAAGACGTTTCTTGTATGCGAATATTTTTATTTATTTTTTTGATATTATAGCAGCAACAGAAATAAACATTCTGTGAAAATTTCAACTATCTACATAGTCCCGGTTCTTGAGATACAGCCCGCTGACAGACAGACGGACGGACGGACGGACGGACAGCGGAGGTTTAGTAATAGGGTTCCGTTAGTTTCCCTTCGGATATAGAACCCTAAAATGATTAGCAGAAAACGGTGTCTTTGTTACAGTACATGCATTTGAATCAAAAATTTTAACAGTCAATGCCCTCACAAATTAAGTAGTATTTCAGAACTATAAACTTCAAGCTTGAAGTTAGCAATACAATACTAATTTAACAACAACTACAGAAATATTTATTGTGAACCCATCTCCCTCTTTATACAGAAGCCCAGAAGTTCTAGACAAAGTTCCTTTCTCTTGTCAGCGAATGCGATTGTCGAAATGTCGAAATATACCTAAGGGATTGATCTGATCATATTTCGTCAGCGTTTGTCAATCCCATACATTTTTGACGTTTTGAGTGACAATAAAATTGCCTTCGTCACACTATCGCTGACAGAATGTCACTTCCCTACAGCCTAAGGTGAAATTGCCTTCGTCACACTATCGCTGACAGAATGTCACTTCCCTACAGCCTAAGGTGATACCTACTATAGATAATCAAGGTGATACAATCCGTTTTGCTTCTGTTATGCAATTATTGATGAGCAAGACAAGACAGCCTACACACCAGCAGTTGAAAAACAAGACTATTTCAGTAAGAAGAGCAAATAAATTAAATGCACTGCAAATGTAAACATGTATAAATACAATTAAATTTACGATGACTGTACTAAATTTAAGGAGTCGGAAAACCTCTTCCTTTATATGTTTACATTCGAAAGATATTAATAAGATACATTTGTTCGTACTTCAGACTGCTCGTCGGCTTCAAATCGATGGTTCCTGTTTATACTTTGTTTATGATTTATTGGTTCTTGACTGCATATGGTGTTGTTTAGTGTCTATGCTATGAATCATCTTGTAGGAAACAGATTTTATAGTTTAGGAGAAAACTGTAATTAAATAGCTGCAACTTTCTTCAAATCAGTAATTTCCTGTGTAATTTTTCCTGGAAAGAATACATCTGATAAAGTTTTGAGTCATGGTAGCGTATGGCTTGAAAGTGCATACATGTTTACCATTCAAAGAACATGACGAAACCGTGAGGTCGTTTTCCTTGATGACTTTGGTTTAATGATTTCCCAGATATTTAACTGACTGGGTCACAGGAAAACCTTTTTACTGTCCGTACTACCCTTAGTACGAACAGTAAAATGGTAGAGAGTTTCAAACAACTAAAGCTCACCTCCTTACGTATACCTAATGCTTAAGTTGTTTGGAACTCTCTACACCTAAACAGTTCATGTTATATTGTTAATATCATATTTCGTAATAATTTACATCCGATCTTTTCCCAGCAAAACTAAACGTAATTGCGGTGTTGGCAAACGAGAAGCATAAATCAAATTCGAAAAAAAACTAGCATCAGTAGATTCGGCGCTATTTGTGCATATGGAACACATCGAACGATCAATCGTTGCGATCAAAGATGAGGCTAATTCGAGCACGTTACCAATCTGATTCGTAAATCTTTCGAATCGATTACAATAATCGATTACAAATCAAATGCAACAGACCTACTTCCGATACCGATTCATCAAATCGAATGTTGTGTGTTTGCGAGTTTGTTCACCTGTTTGTTTGTGTGTCTCGTTGGAGTTCAGTGACTCACAATAAAACGGTCCTCTCGTTAATTTCATACACAGACACATTTAGAACGTTCATCGTGTCGGTATTATTAAAGTGTCCTATCTCTTTCAAATTTTATCGCCGTCTACCATTTCTGTGACAAACAATAATAATGCACCTTTGTGTAACCCGAAACAGTGGGGAGTAGGTAACCCCTTACCGGCCAGTACCGTTAGAGCTCATTTTCCTCAATCAGCCTTAACTTACAGCGTTAGCGTCAAATAGACAGAAATATTTTATGTTATATGAGCGACTGTTTAGAAAGGGCCACATTTCAAAACGCATTCATGATTTAAACACATTAACGTCGTTGAAAACCGTTTAAACTTAAATTACTCCTGAAATACCTGATGTCCAGCACGTTTGCATGATCAGAACTAAAATAGACAATAATTCAAACAGTTGGACTGTTCAATAAACATTAAATGTTACAATGTGAGATTGCTACGTTGCTGGACGTCAGATTGTGAATCCTATGTTCCTCACTATAAATATTTACTTTCCTATTCCATGAAAACGTTTTTCAGACGTCCTGTATCGTTAATGTTGCGCAAGAGATGTTATCTATCTAAAGGACAAGTTGCCTTGTGTTGACTTGATACCTCGAATTGTCTTACATTGCAAGCTGCCTTCAAGCCTGTAGGACTGATTTTTCTATCACACCGTAACAAATAAAATGTACATTTTCCACGAACATTAAATCCTCACGTTTCAGTAGAAAGTTCACAAAAACCACTAGTTATGAGTCGTGACAATTTATTTATTAGCAATAACTCTTGGGCGATGGCTATTAGACTAGAAACGCTGGCCACACGCAGACCCAAATGTCAGTATTGACGTCATAGGGGGAGTAGCTAGCGAACTAAATATACAAGCCCGTTAATAAAGATGGAAGCGTAAAGCGTATGAGGTAACAGTGCCGTGAAATGTCATTTCACTGTGACCTTTCTAGTAGACTTTACCTGTCATTCCACGTTAAATGACAGGTAATTGAATAATGGCTTTCTGAATACTATAACTGTTAGGTTGGTGAGTTCGTAGGAGGACGTTTGAAGGCCCTATCGAGGGTATTATTACGTAATATAACTCGTTTTATTTCACCTAAAATAATAATGTTATGCAAAACAACAACATAATGAGGAAAAACATGAATTCACCGGGGGTTTTTGTAAACCTTTTTTCATTGCCAAATCATAATCATATCATTGTAAAATCTTAATATTTTAGTACGACCAAAAAACGGGGACTTTTATTGAAATATGACGTTAATAACACGATTAATCGAACTTAACATAAATTGTATAAAATCTACCACTGACCAATTTAAATAGCTCATTTACATGTACGTTATATTTTAATTAGGTACCTAAACGACTTCAAAAAGGTTGTATGTGTTGACAGGATCAGACAACATTTGTACTGCCTTCGAAGATTGAGTTAAAAGAAAAAATATAAAAAGATTAATGATTTTCAAGTGGCTTGAAAACAACTCAATATATTTTATTTCATCACTCGTAGACAAAAATGCATCCAGTCCAGAGATGCGTTCTAAAAAAACCTAACCAAAATAGTCTGGCAGAGTAGATGTAGGGCGTTTCTGACGTCATTGGTAACCCAGTCTCGAAATGCATCGTCCCTTCCCGTTGCGTACACGTGTGGCCTAATTAAATTTTATTACTTGCTTCATAATCAACCTGTCGATGGGCTGAATCATTAAAGTTATGGGAGAGGTTGTAATCTTGGATTTTATTTCAAGTTTTAGTGGCTGTAATATCCGAGATCCCCTTTTTATTGTGATGTGAGGTTACACATCAATATCAAATCCACTTTTAGAGTATGCATTTACGTTGATTACTTTGATTAGAATTTCATAACTCGCGTTCTCATCTGCGCCTCAATTTGTATTTGGAATCTAAAAAGCTTTGGTAGTCTCGTGCGTTGCAGCAGTAAATGATTCCAATCGATTTTATACTTCGTCGGTTTGATCTCCAATAATAGAACCAACCGGAAACTTTCATTAAATCTATTCTTATCCTACTGAATTCCTTTTGTTTACCATCGGTATTCCGAAAATCGTAAAGAAAAATGTCTAAGTAGATCTCTGTGCTCTGATCTATTACAATGCAGTTTTACCATCAAAATACTTGCCTGACTCATACTTAATAATGCAAACTATATTATTAGACATACGTAAGTGCTATATCTCAAACAGTTTACAGATTTCTTTGGGTAGTACGAAAAAATTGATTGCTCTCGTAACGTGAGTGTACTAGAGAAAATAAATGATGAAACAGTTCGCACCAAACATGCGCTTTACGAGAATATCGACGAGTTTTGCGTAAAGCCTAATCATTAAGCCAATAAATCTGTTGGTACAGGTACAGGTTAAGATTTTCTTAGTAATGTTTATTATCTTAATGCTAATTTCAATAGCGGATTCGGACGTAAGTTCAACAAAACTGTTCGATCGAAGATTTATTTTCAACAGTCTATAAACCGATTTACTTTGAGTCCCTATTACCTTTGCCGATTTAGAAACAGACGTAAGCACAGCCACAGACAGAAGACTGCAAAATCATATTAAAAGTCAATAACTGTTTATAGTTGCATTTGAATAGGTCACATGTGCCTTGAAGTCTACAATGTACCATTGACGTAGGTAATGTAGCATGAAATGACTATAAAGTTTTGTCGCTTCCTCTGCCAAAAATGATTGGCTAAAATTAACGTGAGACAATTCATTTTCATATCATTCATTTCGTCTTGTTCACAGCTATGTCTTTTCGATTTCTTGCCAGGATTAGAGCCATTTGTTTTGTTATCGTTAGCAATAGAATCTTCAACCACCATAGTAAAAACTGCGTTTTAAATATTAGTTAGAGTTTCAGCATGTTTCTAAGCAATGTCTTTTACTTCTTCTTTAACAGCATCCGCCTTTATATCAACCATATATGGCCGTGTTTAATAAAATAATTGAGTCGTGTATTGTCAATGCCAGGTATATTTTATTTTAAAATAAATAACCACTAACGATGTTTTCTCATTATGTTCTAAGTTGAAAGGAGGAAAAGCATAAAACGTGTTAGTTTCTTGTGATCACGCGCACTTTGTTAAGTGGTTAAAGACACATAGCATTGTTATTAGCTGTTATATTACTAAGAATGGTAGTTTTACTTATTTGTTACTAGTTTTAACCGCTTCTTCCCCGGCGTGAAAGTCAAAATTTACTCCAAGGGTAAAAAGTACCCTATGTTCTATTTCATGACATGGTCTACCCGCAAGGGCTAGTTTCATCCAAATCTGATAAGTAGTTTTGACGTGAACAGGTAAAAAAAGAGACAGAGTTGCATTCGGATGTCTTTGTTGTCAATTTCACTCCTTATTACTATATATATCCGTTCTTGTCACCAATTTTTTGGTGCAGAACTAGCTACGTTATTGTAGCAGTTTTGCACCCAAAAACTTACGTTAACCAATGTATATTTGTTTCACAAGTTTTCCGACACATGTCAATAATTAAACTGTCTTCGTCCTGCTTTTCTTCAGTCTGCCGGAACACTGCTCATTTAATTTGGCTTCGGGGAAAACAATAAGACAGACGAGCTTTATAAATGTACTGCGGTTTACGTACATTTTGGACGTTTACGTGCGTCCACCGTAAACGCCTTGAACGCTTCGTGCGTTGTATCGTTTGCAATAAGTTGCAGAATAAATTTTTGTCCAAGCTATTTTGAATTCTGTTTTCTTGAGTTAAAGTTGAAATTTGTGGTAATGAAGTCGCGGAAAAGTTAATGACTGTTTGCGTTACTCCGTTTTGTTGTTATTTCACGTGAAAAATCTTGCATGCTTTTCGAAAACGTGACTTCAAGAACGATTTGTTAAGGATTTTTTATTACTAAGCGTAGTTTTTTCCCAAACAAATATATCATAAAGTTAAAAAAAAATTGCTTTTGTAGTATGAGCTTTTCTCTTTGATTTCGACTTCTTCAAGATTTTTTTAATGTTTTGATTGAAAGATGAAAGGTCTTATACAGAGTCCTTGCAACAGATAGGTTAGGTTTCAAATCGAGTATCGTTCATATAACATTTTCACACTAAGGATCATCTCAAATTCTTCTTCAAATAAACCGTTACAAACATGAGAATTCTGAATACTGTAGACGATCTTTATATTTCTCAGAGCATACATATCTCATTCCTTCATTAAAATCAGGTGTAGAGTTTTATGGTGCAGAGTTCGATGTCTGGACAAAGTCTGACACCAGGTAAGATCGCAAAGCTTTTTACAATGGCCGATACGATTCTGTCTGTAGGAATCAGATGTAATGGTATCGAAGCATACAAATTATGTGCTTCAAGAAAGTACCTACTAGGATAGTGTAAAAAGTAGGGATTTCGAATGTGTTTCATCGCCGATTTCTGACTCATGCAATCATGCAAGTTAAGCCTATCAATGTAAGGCTTAATAAAAATCCATTTGTTTGGGTTCTTCCAGAGATTATTCTATATTTATAACCGGTAGTAAAATTAATTTATTTTTGTGATTCATATACAGGGTGTCCCAAAACTCAACGTCAAGCCGAAACGGGGTGACAGGATTGATCATAACCATCACGAGAAAAATCTGAAAAAAAATCTATCCCATGCAGTTTAAAAATTATGGGCATTTTAAGAAAAACCTAGAAATTTGATCAAACTGTACCATTTTTCGGTTATTGTGGTTATTCTTTTTTATTTTTGTTCATTTGAACTTTGGAAACGTAATCCTAAATAACATTTCTAGAATCCCAATAAAAAATAATGACACAATTGCCTCAAGTTTCCGAGAATTGAGACTATTTGTTAAACTACGAATTTAAAATTTTCAAGATTCGTCGACTTTGACAGGCCCTCCTAAAAAAAAAATGTACTAGAGTGCCTTGGCAAGTGGCATTAAAAGTTGGCGCATTTAATCAGAATTCTAAAATGGTACAATACTTGTTAGTTCCATACAATAGAAAAGAGTAAAAAAATTAAAACCTCAAGTAACCCGATTTTTGCTATCTCATTTTACTCAGTTAAAATGTTTTTAATTCACACAAGCTCTAGGTAGGTTCTTAATTTTAAGACAAAATGATGAGAGAGATGGATAATGGGTATGTTCGCCATGAGTGAGCGAGACAGATAGTGACGCCACTTTTACCAAAGTGAAAAAAAGTTAGTAAAATTAGTAAAATAATTAATACGAATACGAACGTGCGCAGTAGACGAATGAGCGAAACGTACTAACTGGTTGGTGTCGGACTGGTAGCGTAGCCATTTGCTTGGCTGAAACTAGTGCGAATGAAACAGATAGATGCCATATCTATCTGTTTCATTCGCACTCGTTTAAACGACGCATCTCCGTCTCAATGCGTGGCGTCACTATCTGTCTCACTCACTCATGGCAAACATACCCATTATCCATCTCTCTCATCATTTTGTCTTAAAATTAAGAACCTACCTAGAGCTTGTGCGAATTAAAAACATTTTAACTGAGTAAAATCTGATAGCAAAAATCGGGTTACTTGAGGTTTTAATTTTTTTACTCTTTTCTATTGTATGGAACTAACAAGTATTGTACCATTTTAGAATGCTGATTAAATGCGCCAACTTTTAATGCTACTTGCCAAGGCACTCTAGTACATTTTTTTTATAGGAGGGCCTGTCAAAGTCGACGAATCTTGAAAATTTTAAATTCGTAGTTTAACAAATAGTCTCAATTCTCGGGAACTTGAGGCAATTGTGTCATTATTTTTTATTGGGATTCTAGAAATGTTATTTAGGATTACGTTTCTAAAGTTCAAATGAACAAAAATAAAAAATAATAACCACAATAACCGAAAAATGGTACAGTTTGATCAAATTTCTAGGTTTTTCTTAAAATGCCCATAATTTTCAAACTGCATGGGATAGATTTTTTTTCAGATTTTTCTCGTGATGGTTATGATCAATCCTGTCACCCCGTTTCGGCTTGACGTTGAGTTTTGGGACACCCTGTATACGTGCTTATTGCTGTAATAATGCATCTACACTTTGAAACCCATGTTCAGCTTATTAATTTCACTTTCATTAAGATAACTTTTATTAATATGATAAGCATGACTCACTGGTAGGTACGCTAATAAATTTCAAACATCCAAATTTCCCTATGACGTATCGGTATCGTATCGTCATACGTAAGTGGGCCTCATATCACGCTTTGAACCAGGTGAGTCAGACCAGAACCAATTTAGTTTGAACGGAATATTTTGCAAAATTACTGTAAAGTACCTGGATAATCGAAAACTAGGTGAATAACCTACTATTTTTCTAGATAAGATACTAGTTATTATTAAAAAAACTACATTGTCGTCAGAATGTTCTATTTAGATTAGTAGTCACGAGTATTGATAAAATATACCTGTTGTGACCCCAATGACAATAGTAATCCAAAAAAGGATTAGCAATTGACATTAGGTTTGAATTTAAGAAACACATGTTTCCGCATTTCTTAAAGTCATATTTTATTTTCTAATGGCCTTGTGGATTATCAATTTTCAGGTTCGTTTATTACTTCCGAATCGATTAAAAAAATAGCTGTTCATTTTACTGATATCTACTTATACAGGATGATTCCTTGAGATGGGTAGGTACAGTAGGGACTTTTTCTGATTAGAAGGATATTAGGGGAGTTTGTTTTAAGTTCTAACGAACCTCAAAAATAATTTCAGAATTTTAAAAACTGTAGCCATTTTGTACAAAAACTTACGGGAAATAAATTTTATTTGGCAAATAAAAACATTGGTATATTATGTAATTTAATAAGTAGGTAGGTATGGTTTTTTCGTAGTATCATTAATGCCTTATGAAATTACAGCCTTATCGAATCTGCGCTGTAAAAAAACACCTTTTGTTTATTTACAAAGATTACCAAATATTAGGTAGTGGAAAATATTTCAATGTCGTTGATAGCGTTAATATTTTAATCGATCGAGTTTAATCATATTATTTTTCATAATATGTTATTCATAAGCAAACAAACATTGGGTTGAGTAATTAGAGCTATCTTTCGTGGAAAAATTGAAAAACAAAAACGCTTTGTTTTGGAAAACAAACAGTATCTACGCAGCATTGTATTATTGTTTTTGTTAAGAATTGAGACTACACAAAATGTATCGTGCTTTCAAAGAAAAAGAAGGTTGAAAAGGTTCTGCTTAAGAACCAATCACCGAAAAGGATTAAAATTGTCGCGACGAAGTATCTACAGTCAACCAAACCAACTTTATTTAAACTTAACTTCTATCTTCGACTTTCTTAAAATTAAACTAGGTTTCCGCATTGCTCAATTTATTTTTCATTTTAGAAATTGACTTGAAATTCGATATCGAAATGCTGCGGAAAAAGCAGTTACATTCTGAAATACACAAATTTATATTCGTCACCTTCATCTATACTGAAAATATTGATTAAAAACATTACGCTACTGATCAATAACAGGTCACTTTGGAGCTAAATACTAAAATATTTAAACTGAAGGTCTGTGTTTGCGTCATTAGTGGCCGCCAACAGTGGGTCAACCCTCGCCCGTCGCCAGATAAAAATAACCCTTTGATTCGTCTCCCTGTCAATCAAATAGACCAGTGGGTGGTACATACATTACCCTAGCATGTATCAATCTATCATTTTATACATGCTCTTCCTGTTTTTAAGTGTCGTCATTTATAATTAATTTTATTACGTCGCAATTACTTTTGACGTCATTAAGTGACGTAGTTAATTTATTAAATATGGCTACCAAATGTTTTGTACTTTAAACTACTTAGCGCTAAGAGCGACCATGAATTTATGATTGTACCTTCATTTGTAGTTATGTGGAAAACTTGATTTTAATTAGGTTACACTAAAGTTAAATTATGTTGAAAAACCTTGTTTATTTTTCAAGAGCAATGCAGTATAAAATCAAGGGGAGGCCTTCCAAATGTTACCTTAAACAGTAAATTCTGAAGTTGTCACATAAAAATTGGTATAAAGAAAACCATTTATGTTAACCTCGCCCAGATTGAAATCGTAAAGTTTGTGACAGAATCTCAATTTGGACACGTAAGGTCAAGATCACCTTCTGGCTATGGATCTCTCCACCGATGCGATACAGAGGACATATGGAATGTAGCTGTGACATAACAGACTTCAAAAATTTCCACACGCAAATAAAAACATTTGACAAATAACAGCCGCAGGGCAAAGAATAGTTCCTGTTTCTAGAAAAAAAAAATGTTTTCGTTGAAGGGATTGTCAACAACCAAATTGCCTATAATGATGATCACTCAGGTACGATTGCTTTCAAAACATTACCCGTGTACCTCGGAAGCCACTTAGGTCAAGGTTGGTCACCAAGGTCTCTTAAAGACTTTGAAGTCCACGTCACGAATTGATCCGTCTGCGTAACGTCTGGTCCTTCAAATGAATGTTTCATATGCCAAACACGTGACTACAAACATACACGATATGTACTGTACAATAACATTGATGATTTGTAACACAGACTTCGATAAATACGCAATAATGTAATATAAACCAATTAACTTTCTGTATGATTCATAAATATTGTTTATAAAAGCGGTTTAAAAGATTTATAGACTAATCTTAGCAGTGATATTATGATTCAGTCAATACCAATTTCTTTTGCGAAGTTGCAATCAATCTGCCATTACACTTTGATTTATTTGAACGAAGATTATTTCTGTAACAGTTAGATTAGCTCATAATAAATTTTACTTTTCTCGTAGAAAGTGAAGGGAGAACGCCAATGCTACTAGGTAATTTTCTTTTGTTTAAAGATTTCTTTGAAAGTAAAATGAACAGACTCTGAAGTGTTTGATCTTGGGTACCCAATTCATAAGATATTTTGCAGTTTCGCAGAAATATAGTATGTTGCATCGTTCTATCTAGGGCAACGATATCCTACTAATATTATAAACGCGAAAGTTTGTAAGTATGGATGGAGGGATGTTTGTTACTCTTTCACGCAAAAACTACTGATGAAATTTGGCACAGTGGTAGATCATAGTCTGGAATAACACATAGGATACTTTTTTTTCCCGGGAATATGTTCCCTTGGGATAATTTTCGACAATCACGCGGGCGGAGCCACGGGCGGCAACTCGTATCAAATAATAAAGAAGTTTTGCTCTATATAATTGTAACTACGACACTGAAAAGTTTGTCTGGAGATACAAAACATCGAAAAGTTTTGTTTATTCGAATGTCGCCATTAATTATACAAGCACAAAGACCCTGTTTACGAAATTCGTAGAATCTCCCCAAGATCGTGTAAAGACGTCACTGTGCCCATTGTTCAATCTTACACAAATCTTTGGGACACAAAATTCCGATGTTACGACGCGAATTGCGCAGTTGAATTGCTACGACAAAGTTGTCGCGTCATTAGTTTAAACGGTGTCATTTTTAGCCTTATATTTGGTGCGTTAAGAGTTAGAATTGAGTGGATTTGTCTTTTAAATATGTTCAATGACATGACGAAGGTGCGTATTGTCTAATTGCGTCTGGTCACGTGACCGCCGGGTGTGACAGTGTCGGGCGAGCTGCCCACACAGTCGACGGATGGACCGATACACACACACAGTCTGTTTTAACACGAGTTTTAAATTACTTTTTTGTTCGAAACTATATTTTCGTAGAAGAGAAAACAAAAATAGGTAATGAAATGTCGACTATAAATGATGCTATTTTATTTTGGGAATACAAACAATCAATTCATTCAACGATGTCATTTGTAACTACGTAGTAGGTACTCTGTTCTTTTGTTGTGTTTTTACTTACCTCTGTTTTTATTGGTTATGCAATGAATTAAAACAAAGCACATAATAAAACAGGAAGATACGAAGGTGTTCATTAAAATGCAGATATTGTACATTGTATTGTTATTGGTCATTCTGAAGGGAATCCTTTGTATCAGAAACTTGTCCTTTGCCTTGTCATATAAGTAAGGTACCTGTTGAGTTTAAGAGAATGCTCACACACAAGTCGACAATAGCGGTTTATGATGCTATGAACAACAGGGGTACCAAAACCTCAACAACAACTCTATGTCGTAATTTACAATAATCTTAATTATAACGTATATGTATATTATAGATACTTTACACAAGGTTTGCCTAACTCAGTATCTAAGTATACAATGTATGTTAGCAATTCGAGCAAACGCTACTGAATTTCAATCTTTCTGACTAAGTATTCTGTCATCTGACTTATTGATCCCAATAACAGGGTAATACCGGTAATTATATGTAGAAGTAAGCTCAAATTGGTAAACAAATGCTGCGTCCTATATTAATCTTATCATATTATTATCCATACGATAAAGAAAACCCAAGTGTTGTCGCTAATTAAAGGTCGTATTATGATAACCCATCGTTTTGAATTAAAGGTAAATTACCCACTTAAGATTCTGCTGAGATTCTGTGTTTATTTATAATTACTTAAGAGGCACTTGAATGAACTACCTGAAAATGTCAGGTTTAATACCTAAGTATACTTTACGCTTAGTAGGTAATCCTCAAGATAACATAGGTACAAAGTTAAAAAGAAACACATACCTCAAATAAGAAAAGAGTGAAGGGAAGAAAATGGTAAAACGAAGACTTATTTATATTACTTTGATTTTAATCTCAACAGTCAACTAGAAGATAGAAGGACAGCAAAGGGGCGAAAAGTTCACACCTAGTTGGTTATACCAATTTTTTATATATATTATATATATAAAAGTTATATTATATATATAATTGATATTGATATATTATATACAGGGTGTCCCAAAACTCAACGTCAAGCCGAAACGGGGTGACAGGATTGATCATAACCATCACGAGAAAAATCTGAAAAAAAATCTATCCCATGCAGTTTAAAAATTATGGGCTTTTTAAGAAAAACCTAGAAATTTGATCAAACTGTACCATTTTTCGGTTATTGTGGTTATTCTTTTTTATTTTTGTTCATTTGAACTTTGGAAACGTAATCCTAAATAACATTTCTAGAATCCCAATAAAAAATAATGACACAATTGCCTCAAGTTTCCGAGAATTGAGACTATTTGTTAAACTACGAATTTAAAATTTTCAAGATTCGTCGACTTTGACAGGCCCTCCTATAAAAAAATGTACTAGAGTGCCTTGGCAAGTGGCATTAAAAGTTGGCGCATTTAATCAGAATTCTAAAATGGTACAATACTTGTTAGTTCCATACAATAGAAAAGAGTAAAAAAATTAAAACCTCAAGTAACCCGATTTTTGCTATCTCATTTTACTCAGTTAAAATGTTTTTAATTCACACAAGCTCTAGGTAGGTTCTTAATTTTAAGACAAAATGATGAGAGAGATGGATAATGGGTATGTTCGCCATGAGTGAGCGAGACAGATAGTGACGCCACTTTTACCAAAGTGAAAAAAAGTTAGTAAAATTAGTAAAATAATTAATACGAATACGAACGTGCGCAGTAGACGAATGAGCGAAACGTACTAACTGGTTGGTGTCGGACTGGTAGCGTAGCCATTTGCTTGGCTGAAACTAGTGCGAATGAAACAGATAGATGCCATAGCATCTATCTGTTTCATTCGCACTCGTTTAAACGACGCATCTCCGTCTCAATGCGTGGCGTCACTATCTGTCTCGCTCACTCATGGCAAACATACCCATTATCCATCTCTCTCATCATTTTGCCTTAAAATTAAGAACCTACCTAGAGCTTGTGCGAATTAAAAACATTTTAACTGAGTAAAATCTGATAGCAAAAATCGGGTTACTTGAGGTTTTAATTTTTTTACTCTTTTCTATTGTATGGAACTAACAAGTATTGTACCATTTTAGAATTCTGATTAAATGCGCCAACTTTTAATGCTACTTGCCAAGGCACTCTAGTACATTTTTTTTATTGGAGGGCCTGTCAAAGTCGACGAATCTTGAAAATTTTAAATTCGTAGTTTAACAAATAGTCTCAATTCTCGGGAACTTGAGGCAATTGTGTCATTATTTTTTATTGGGATTCTAGAAATGTTATTTAGGATTACGTTTCTAAAGTTCAAATGAACAAAAATAAAAAATAATAACCACAATAACCGAAAAATGGTACAGTTTGATCAAATTTCTAGGTTTTTCTTAAAATGCCCATAATTTTCAAACTGCATGGGATAGATTTTTTTTCAGATTTTTCTCGTGATGGTTATGATCAATCCTGTCACCCCGTTTCGGCTTGACGTTGAGTTTTGGGACACCCTGTATATATATATAGGTATGTATATATATTTATTATTAGCTATGTTTAAATAGAGTGGTTTTCAGAAGGCCCATTTTCATCAGAGGATGTTTACAGGCAGATAATATCTGATGTATCTTTCCCTGTTTATTTTATTATCAGTATCATAACAAAACGTAAAAAATAACATTGTGCAATACTATATGCGTAATTACCGCGGTACAATGTGATATTTTGGTGAATGACACCAGTTTGATAAAAAAATGCGTACCTCTCATTAAAATAATTACGTTGCAAATAAAAGGTTTGATCGATTGTGACCAATATAGTTTAACATAAACACAATACTTTTTACCTGAACCGGGTATTGAACTTTGGACCTCTAAGACTTAATTCGATTGTTCTCTTACCCCCTGACTGCCGAAAAAAATAAGAGATTCATTATTAAACGTATCCTCTACACATGATTGAAAACTAACCGCCAAAGTACAGTACAAATAAAACATTAACTAACTAAATAAAGTCAAAGAAAATAGTTGAAGGAACTGACGTCCTACCTTCAGTAAAAAACAATAATATTTACAAAACATTGCCAGTAACCAGAAAACGTAAAGAATTTTCCACATCTTCCACGAAATTAAAAATAAACATTACAACATACTATCTTATCACTGACAATCGTAGAAGTATGTCAAAAATCATAAAAACAAACAGTATCACGAAGGAAACTGATTTTGTTTTATTATCTAATCTTTAATGTTGGCTTTGTTGATAAACAAACAGTGAGTTCATTGCTTTATCAATTTGTGTGACCTTCTCCTTGACATGACGTAGAAATATATTGAAAGATGCAACATTACCTTTATGTACCTTTGTAAAGACATATGAAGGTAAATAAATAAAAAGAACATTAGTATGCCTACAAAAGCATTGGACTTTTGACATTCAGGTCAGATTACATAAGTGACTAGGTACGTATTATAGTCATTTAACGAATCATCCAGACGTTTTAAACTGAACAGTCATCAGGCTGAAAAAGTGGCTATTTTATTCAATGTGACATGACACTAGTCATCATACATATTTACAGCAGAAGCTAGTAAAAATAGCGATGATATGGAAATACAAAATAAAAGGGGCCGGCAAGAAAGAGACTAAAACTGGTCATAGTTCGAAATGGTATTGAAGCCAGGTTAAACAAACAGGAAGTACCGATGAACGTGCCAATTACTGATTAAGCCACAAACAGACAGCGCTGTTACATACAGCAAAAGGGAAGCTGGAATCTGCAACATATATTGTGTATGAAAAAGTCACTATCAGCTTCGATAAAGGCTAGCTAATGCATCATAGCTTCCAGCATCGAAATATCAATTTGGAAGGAAGAACAATATCTAGAAAAATAACTTAAGTACAAAACGCCACTTGAAAGTTAGAACGTAACTACATGAAGGCCGACTCATGTGAATTTAAAAGATAATCGGCTCATTAGTTCCACTAATACCAGGCATGAAGCTGTAATCACATGCTGTATTGATACTGATACCAATACAAATGGCCATACTTATGCTAATGACGTCAATCTTTTGAACTATTTCGCCACGGTCACCATAAAACTTTAGTGGAGCATTAAGAACGAACATGCTTTTAGAACAAAAGTTAATTGACGAATTCGTCTCGCTGATTTCTATAGATCTCGAATCGTCTTGACGACGGATGGGTGTGGAATAATACCAAAGAATATCTAAGACAATAACCTAAAAGACAATGAGTCTAGTTGTTGATCTCAAAATAACGAAACGTTGTTTTTCATTCATTTCATTTGTTTCATAGCATTACACTAGCATCACCCTTCAAATCAGAAACGTAAAGTTTACATATTGTGCAGGTGGTAAATAATATCGAGTTGCTAATACCGCATCAAAGCATAATAAACATGTGTGTTTGGCCTTGATGCTTGCAGCCTGAGGTTCACAACAAAAACAAGAGAATCTGATAAATCTTGTTTTTCTTCATCCTCAATTAAAATTCATTATTAATAGTACTGGAAATAGAAATAGTTATTGCGACATTATTGCGATGCATCTATCAGGGCCATTGATTGGAACTGGAAGGATTGACTCATTAGAGCCCTGATAGACGCATCGCAAGCCCCATTGCGTAAACGATGCACCTGTGTTGAAGACGCAAGAGTCACGCCCCCAGAGATATCGACTGCTATAAATACTATGCTATTCATCGCTTCTTCTCTTCCTGGTCAGCTGACACGGCAGCCTTGGTTGCCAGCAATGTAATTGAGTAATTTCAGGTGAGATTACTACAACTAGGTTGCGCAACTCCGGGATTCAGTTTGTGTGTTGTTATTTTAGAACATAATAACCGTTTGTTGATAATCCTAATGCGTCTGTAGTTTGTAACTGTAACATGTTAATATTGGCACACGATACGAAAATTGTTTAGAAGTCATGGATCAACTTAGATGATTTGTTTACGTTTTCAATCACACTATTACTTTAGTGTTTTATACTCAGTCTCCGATCCATCATAGTTTTTGATGTTTGTAACCTTGTTATGTACTGTTGTTCTAATTTCAAGCAAGAATGTAGTCTATAATATAATAATAAGACTATTAATTTTCTTATCTTAACCTTCAATCTAAGATAACGTAAAAGGACTTAAATCTATCAATGTCAGGCTAAACTCGACAAAAACTTAACAAAACGAGTTACTAATAAATGCATTTTTAGATGTTCATCACTAAAGTTGTGTTTACAAGCAAAACAAATTGTAATCAAACATCTCAATGTCGAAACCCTGCTTTATTTAGCGTCAACGGCTGCGAAGTGACGCGGGAAGATATTTTTAGTAGTAAACAAACGTAGTCATACTGCATTTTACTATTTCCATAAACTTAATTGAAATAGTGCAACAATGCGGTTTGCGTAGGCAGCCAAAGAGGGCGCAATAAAATGGCTATTCCTGATCGATGTACCCCATATGAATTGTACTATCAAAGCTTAAAATATAGCACAGAAAATGGATTTCCTAGTAATCGTAATATGTGAACCAAGGTATGTAATCATTGCATAAGATTTAATTGGTAGGCACCAGATACCTATTAATTAAGTGCATTCTAAACCACCGTCTTGGTTGCAAAGTTACATATTATTATGGCATCGCATACTTCAAGTATTACACAAATCTTACGACTGTATTGTACGACGAAATGGATGAATTTTGTACCTTTTTTCGAGTCGATGATAACCCATAAGCATTCTTGTTCTCAAAGGTGTAGGTGTAAAGGACTTGGGGTACTCCAACAAGTGTGTCATGTTTTGAACAGAGGCACAGCAGTTTGATGTCAAAGGGGTCTATAGAAATCACATTTTGCCAATTTTAGAGACCGACATATTGCAGATTTGCTTACCTGGATGCGCAACCGATTGCGGACTTTGCATTTGAATGATTACGCCAATTGGCTGCGTCTGACTACGTCATCAGAATAATTTAAGGTTCATCCTCCTGTCAATATTAATAAATGAACAATAACAAGTGCTGCTAGATTAACAATCGCAATATCATATTTTTTTTCACGCATGCATGCAGTCGTTGATCTCCGACAAAGTAAACACTGACTAATCGCTTGGCATCTGCAATATTTCTAATTTTCCATTGTAATAGCGAGAAAATTACCACATGTGCCTAACTGTATTCTGTCTTCTTAACATTTTAATGTGCACGTGAGCTCTTATACGTCTAGTCGGCGCTTGATTTAAGCGCGTGCCGAGTCCGCAATCAAGGAGATTGGAACCTTGAGTGAAGAATACTGATGTACTCATATTGCTGAGACCGTATGATTGATAAACGAATAAGCTACCGTACTACTTGTTTTCATGAACACGGAACAGCTGAAGAGAAAAGTAACTAGAAGCAACTGTTTTCCAGGCATGCACGTGAGCTGAACATTATTTTTAGTTTACGGCTATCACGTTATTTTTCCCAGCAGTAACCCGAATCTGCATTTTATCTCTAACAACTAAAATCACGGATTCTAAGAAGAGTAATGGCGTCAACGGAACAAACACATTCTGGCTAGATACATACAACTGAACTCTCCAATTTCGTGACGTTTATAAATTAGCAAACATGTCCTATATCTTAACAAAAGCACGAAATTGTTTAATTTCATACATTCAGGTCACTGGGTCGGTCGTGTCATAGCAAGGACAGGCCATACACCATACAAATAAAACAATTTTAACTCATGAACGATTTTTAAATAATTAATGCAAATGAAACCTTATAACCTAAGGTTTAAAGTTCAAGGTGATTTGTGGAAAATGAAAATTTAAGTTGTAAAGAAAACGAAAATAATTTTGTTTGGAGATATATCGGGATATCGCCTAGACAAATAAAATTCAACCTTCGTCACACTGCACGTCGCGAATCGAATATCAAATACTAAACAATGATTGACAGATGCCCTAGAAACAATAGAACGTTACGTTTTCATTGAAATTAGCATAGAAACTCTGTAATACGAGGCATTGATAAAAAACAAGGAAAATCACCTGAAAATAGTGTGTTCAAGCTTTCCCAGTCGCTTCGTCACCCTGGCTTATCCAATAGGAACTTTGCATTTTTTCCGGGATAGAAAAAAGCTTATAGTACTCAGTACTAAGAAAATATTGCTTTAGTTAAATAGTTTTAATCTACTATACGAAGTTCCAATAATCCCAAACCAAGTAAGTCAATTATTTCCAAGATAAGTGTCAAATACCATGACACTGGAGTTTTTCTTATGTCAATAACTACGAGCGGTGAGACTACACAAATTACTATCATACTTTTTATTCTGAACACAAAACGTTAGTCAAATAAGCTACCTACATACATATTTACATTTACATGACAAGTAAAACATTATTTTCCGTAGGTCATAAATATAAGATGATGCAACTGAAACAGTTTTGAATAATGATCATTTTTAATTTAAATGGTGTTTGAAAAGATTATAAATTGGATCTAGTTTTGATTACAATGTATTGTTAACATAAACGCGTTGAACAATACTATCAAAGCTCCATTGTGTTTTTAACTTCCAAAAAAGAAGGAGGTTCTCAATTTGGTTGTATTTTTTATAATATACCTTTTAGATGACAAACAACACGGTATTCCAGTTAAGTTTAAAATATTGCAGACCAGTTGTGAACTAATTAAACTTGTACTGTAAATGTCACAATGATCATTGCACTAATCTAACGACAACATTCTTCACGGACAATAAATTACAATATAATTCAATGCCCCTAGTGAGTGTTATTTTAAATTATGTAAACTGCTTTGGCCTTTAAGATAATATGCATTAGAGCCTTATCAAATGACAGCTGAAGCTTATAACTATTTATTACAACATGATAAAAAGACTAGTTAGTAGGTACCTTTTTCTTGTTACTAACTAAAAATAATTAATCATTTAATCCATGCCGTACTTTGTCAGTATTAAAAACTATTTGCAAAGAAATCCTGAATTAAATAAACTCTGTTTGGGAATTCCGAATCCGTTTATCAGTGGTTAGCATGATATCACTTTCAGGAAAAAATTACTGCCTAAAATACAGGTGAATCGTAAAATTTGTTGTGTTATTGTTTTTATCGGCTTCGGTGGTAAATCCAAAGATAACGTATTCGCCTAATACCTAACTAGCAAAATTCTTCTCCGGAATATCGCTGCGTAGAACTTCGTCAGATCTTTTTTCGTCTTGCAAAAATAATCAAAGCGAGTTTAATTGTTCGCTTGATATGCTCTGGACAGTTTCAACGCCACAATATACTGCGTCTCTAAAATTATAAATAGTCTTATTGAAAACACATTTATGTGGTTCATTCTAGGTAATTGTGTCTAGAAACCGCAGGAAGACGCCATTATTTGTTTACGTAGTTTTTCAGATAATTTTCCTGTTTTTTGTTTACATTTTTTCTGGTTTTAATTTAGTGTGCTGATAGATAATAACAAAGTATGCGTTTTGTGTTGTTTTACCCACTGTCCAAACACAATCAGAATGCATTTTTATCTTTTGCCTACGTCAGGTACTGTTCTGACGATTATTTTACATTATTTTACCATCTGTACACCCGTTTTGGCTTTAGGTATGTAATACTGTGGTAAAATTTCCATAAATTTTTGTATGTGCAGTTTAAAGGTTGAGTGTTCTACAATTGCTGATTTATAAATGACCTTTTTATCATCGTCATTTGTTAGCAATTGCTACGTTGATTCTAGACTCAGTTGCTAGCAACTCGGGTACAAACTTGCATCAGGTCATTGGCCCAAGATATTTACTTCCATTTTTTATAACAAGACAAATCTGTTTGTATCGAATTTTAACAAGAACTTGATTTATCTCGTAACGTAAGAAGGATCTAAGAAACCATAAGTAAAATGATTTTTGATAGGTAATGAACATGAGTAATTAAATAATGTTGATATACGAGCAAAACGAATGATAGGTATTATTTCCACAGTTCGTCTTTATTTGTAAAGTAACTCCATCATGGCAATAAGTGGCCAATTAAATCAGTCTGAGAACTGAAGCCTGACTTAAAGCATGTGACTGACAATGTGACTTGCAATGTGACTGACATTATTGTTCTTTCGCTACACATAAATTAGTGCAAGTAATTATTAAAATAATAAGAGAAACGAACGAACGTGAAGAGAATCTTAATAAATGTGAGAAATATTCTAACAAAATACATATTCATGATTTTGAAGCAAATTCCTTTTGTTAACGTACTATGGCCGTCACGAGTTGGCCACATGCTAAAAACTTGAATGAGGTAATTTAAAATATAAAGCTAATATTCATAACGGGTAATTCAGGATTAATTATTTTATTAACATAATTTATGACCCGCAGTTCACGAACAACACTTTAATAAAACCCTAGGTTATAATTTTATTTATTATACTATTCTGGCTTACTATAATAGCAAAATTCTCGTGCAATTTTTAAGAATGTTCCCGAAACATTCATCACAGCTATCTCAGAACAAAGATTCACACTGAGAAATCGTAACAATGCCAAACAAGTGAGATGTTATGCTACAGTATAAAAAAAAATGACAAAATGAATTAAGAGCACAGGTAAATTAACTGAACGTGTGTAAGTAGGTTTACGTACGAGATTGCGTACTCCAGAACAGAACTTATTTTAAGAACGTTCGTTCGTTTTATAAACGTTCTTTGTACGAGTACTGTATGCACAATAATTAGTTACAACCTTTGTCTCAACTGTCATGAACTCTGGAACATTGCCAGAATCAGTATTTGCTTCCCCAACCTAACTATAAGCATAAGCTTCGGAAATCTCTGATACGTACTCCGACAACTGTTTACGGAAATTACAATCATAGATTACTAATAGAGAGCCAAATCAAGCAGGATGCGGAAACTGCAAAGTACGGTACTGTTTGAAAAGTAATAAGGTGGTCGTGTACTGCATTTACGAGTGTAACCGTATTGATGGCAATTATTGGGAAAATGCCAAAATGTCTGAGAATTTTAACGAGTTCTCACGTAAAAGTTACTGCACTCACTTGACATGATTTTAGGAAAATAAAATTTTGATCATTTGCAATCGGCGTGTCTTGGCTAATTAACCCTGAGACCTACATGGGGGATCAAGTTTAATGACACAAGAGTATCTTTTAAACTGAAATAAAATCATTTAATTTTAACAAAAATAGAGCTTTAATGTGAAACTGTGAAATTCAACTGAGTTTACAATTAAGAGACAAGAAGCTCTGTACTAGTGGTATCCCTAGAAACTCTGTAAGAGTGTACAGCGCAAAGGAGGTACAAATTGCCGACAATTTCAAATTCCGCCACAACTAAATTGTGTAAATGAACATTTAATAGAATAAACTATACGAACATTGGAGTAACTCAACGTTAGTACTGAATGCTGACACCAATTACTGTTATGAGCCTTAATTGAAACGCATGCTGGTACAATAAGGCCACTGTGAGCGTCAGTTTATCATATATCGAACAATTTGTGTTTGTCTGTTAATCAATAATATTGTTGTAATATGTAACGTGTGCAACTGCCCTTCGTGCCTTGATGTTCGGTTTGTTATTGAGACGAATGCACATTAAAACTGTTACTATTCGATATTCAAATTCAACAAGTACGGCCTTAGGTTCAAAATCGATAATATAGTCATACGTCTGAATAGAATCAATGTTTCCAACTTCATTCTCATCAAATATTTCTTTGAATTCTGCTGCTCTTTTAAATTTACCTATGAATTAAACTATAGCGTTGTATATTAATTTAGCCTTTGAATTATGTAATGGATCCAAGATTGATATAAGATGTTGTGTTAATAAAACCACAAACATACTAAATAATTTATCTGCATCGTAATACAAACCTTCAATCCACTTCAACACCCATTCTTCAGAAGCTATGTTCTTCCATTTGAACTCTAACACCTTTGTGTAAGATGGATTGTTAAACAGCAATGTAACAACTTAGACCTCTTTGATCTAAGGAATCATTGATCATGGCATTTATGAAATGTACAGTAACTTGTGGGAAGTCTTGTTAAAAATTACAAAAATGACTGACATTTGGCTTGGTATTACGGAAGGCGTCAGACATAACCAAGTAGAATTTAATGAATTATTGAAACCTATTGCTGCATTGTATTGCAGAGCAGGTAACAAATGATACTGTTATTCACGCTGACGTAGTTATTTAGAATGACGAGGAAACATTAACCTGAATACAAACATCATTTGTATCTTGTGCGCCTTTTACTAATACTCACTGTTTAATGGATGTAACGAGAATGGCCCCCAAATCATCGTTAACCTCGCATGAGGAACTCATAAATTCTTCACTCCAGTGCTATATTGAGTGACAATGTTACCTAACATCGGTCATTGTGTAACCTTCTCCTATTTCTACAGCAGCAAACGCTGGATTTTTATGACCATTGGCTTCAACAGTCTCTCCATTACTCGCATTGTCTGTACACCTGTCAATGTTTATTCACGTTTCAAGCAATGGATTAGTAAATTCCTAATGATTCCGGTTCTCAACACACGAGAGTATGTGGCCACGTAAGAATAGATGTTTATTTTGGATTTCGCGCCTCGTGGCAATGGTTAAACCAAAACATCCTATTTGAGGGGTTATTATTATGATTTCGGGCTATCAATCAGCTCAGTTACTATTTTAAAATTGCTTGATTCGTCAAGACTGGTTGGAGGAGATTGATTGTTATAAATGATACTTTTATAGAAACTATCTAGATGCAAATCAAACTTATTCACCTGAGGTTTTTGCGGTACTGTCTTACTCTGTTTTTACTACACTGGACGTTCATTAATCTTCAAGTTTTGGTAAAAACCAGCATCATTAAAACATTTTGGCTATAAAGATACGTAATCATGTAATCACCAATCACCTGCATTTAGACATCACACAGTAAAAACAACACAGCAAAATAAATATTAATGAAAAACAATAAAAAATGAAATGTGTAGGTACTTACCGACATGCGATAGACTCGTGAGATCTGATTCTGAAATAGAAACAAAAAAAAATGCGTGAAAAAATGTAAAATGAAAAATGCGTGCACATTAACAAAATGGAAAACATTAATATTGTTAATTGATTACTATGATATCATGAGGTTTCACAGTCACTGTGATTTGCAGACGTAAACACACGAAAAACATAAAACACGTCAGACAATATTAACAAAACATTAAAAGTAAAAAAATGTGCTGGAAAATAGACCTTGGATACCAAACGAGGTGACATTTGTAGATAGTGCAGATTGTCAAAATATTTAAAAACAATATAGCATACAACATAACTTTTCCCACATTTTCCAGAAAAGTGCAGAAAAAGTCACTTGTGGTTTCAAATGAATGCTAAATTATCGGTACTGGTCATTGTTTATTTCATATTTGCTCTTCGTAATTTCTCATCATTTTCCTTTTTCTCGCTCATGACGCCATATATGCGGTTTAGAAGGTTATATGTCAGTACAGTTTTAATGAATGAATCTATTGTTATTTTAATAGTACCTGCGGTAAGTTATTTGTCGTCAGTTCAGGAATGTAGCTTACTAAAGTGATTCACAAACCATGTAAAAACAACGTGAAATTCAGTTATTGGAGAACAGTCTTCAAATCAATTATTATTATTATTTTTACTATACCTGAAATGACCCACTGTTGGGCAAGACCTGCTCTTTTAATATTTTATAAGTACTAAGTTTATTTATATAATAACTGTACTGTCTGACTGAAGTATTTTAAGTTCCAACAATATCACAGACAGTACAGTTATTTACCTTTGTAAACATGCTTCTACAATTTTCTAACAAAACCTTTGAGGAAAAAATAATTTATTCAAAACGCGCGCGTGTCACTATAATTGTATACGACTACATAGTATACACATTTAATTTTTTTCCGTTCGCACTAAACGGAATTATTGGAAAACTTAGCAGGAAAATTGCGACGACGCATACAGTATGCATAAGTCGTTGACACATTTTTCCATGTCCCAGGAAATTCCGGGTGAGGAAAACAACAAAAATAAAGATAATGCTTAATGTGTTTTGTTTGATTCCGGTTTTTTGTTTATTGACTCAATTTATGACAACCTAATCACTAAATTAGAAGACTCCAATCACTAAATTTGAACATTTTAAAAGGATATTCAATGATTGATACGTAGGTATTAATCATTGAATATTCTTTTAAAACTATAATTTTATACCTTTATATAAAACCTCATTTAATTTTTTCCCTGTTTATAACATTGACAATTTAATTTATGTGGTGTTTTCTTCGCATTGTACACCTATTATTTCTATCCCAACACACAATAAAGTATGATGCAAATATTCAAGTAAAATGGTAGGTTATTGACCTGTCTGTATCATAATTGAATAGGTTCGAATAAATCCATGGAAAACAAGTATTAGTTTAGTAACGTTCCAATTTAACCTATGTTTCTGGTGCAAGTTTTACGAGTTTTGCCTCAGAATACAGCTGATACCATGATACGTTTAATGTCATTCCCAAATTAGACTACGATAATGAAACAGCAGAACACGTTGTTTGTAAACAAAATAATAAGGTTTTTAGAGTGGAGCGTAAAGTTAATGGTTCTGTCTGACTTTTCACAATTTTTGGCAGATTTGAATGAATTTGGCACAATATAATTATTATTATAGTCTTTTTAAACTGAATGCAGTGTAGGTAGGTAAAGCTTTTATTTACAATTTATGATTACCAGCTTTATTTTATATTTTAACAGTTTTGTTTTGTTGATACTTTACGATTAATTTACCTTTTTTATTAATATCTTAAATTTACCAAATGTCTCCTTATTACCTGTGGAGAACGTGGTTGATTTCACATTAGTATTATTTCTGTATCCTATTTTTTTGTAATTCCTAATGTGTTGTTTTCCCGAAGAATAAAATAAAAAATAAGGAATTACTTTTGCTCGTATAAGGTTGCTGATGGTGTTAAAATCCTTGTTATAAATGCAATAAATTAAAGGATGCACCATTTTGGTAATAAAATAAAATAAAATAAAATTATGGAACATTCTATCTATATATTACATCATGGAAGACATGGTTTTCCACATTCTTCTGTAATAGGAAATCATTTTTATTAATTTTACAATTTATTTTACAATAAACTATCAAGTCTTTTTTTTTGAGAAGTATCATAATTTTCTCACAGAAGTGTTCTAAACCTCGGAAAACCGGTTTCAAAATTATATTAAAAATGCACTATTTGGGAATATTCTTATCTACTTCTCTAAGCTTATACAAAGTACTACAAAATTCTACCGACGATACTTTGGCAAATTCGAAATACCACATATTGTAATATATGTATGTAGGTATTATATTATGTTTGTGAAGGAAAATGAAACTCAGATTTTCTGATATAAAATATGTACATGTCATGATAGTGAACACGCAATATCTGATCACATACATATACAAGTACATAACGTTCCCAATGTATTATATTACAGTGACGTACGAGACCTCGACATTGAAAATATTATTTTACACAACAACGAAGAAAAACATACTTTACGTAATTACTTCAAAACATTACATTGCTTTTCATCTTTTTCGATGTATTCTTTCAAAAAAACAGAGTTCGGGGGATCACCCAATACCTACGTCATATCAGGCCAAGAACATATTGTTATATACCTGTAATTCCGGAGGGGTTAGGCAGAGGTGTCCCTATAATAGTACCGGGTAAAACGGGGTGAATAGAAATGATGGGGCGAATAAAAACGAAACTGATTGGAATTTTCACGTTATTTTAATTTTGTTTGCAGCAATGAAGAACTCCATTTTTATCAGTTATTTTATTTTAAACAGACGCTTTGTGAGAAACGATTAATATAGTATTTTATGTATGTGAAAATCCCAATAAAAGTTTCGTTTTTACTCACCCCTGCATTTCTATACACCCCGTTTTACGGTATACCCGAAGTTTGCTAGTTACATTTCTCAAAACCAGCCTCCGAATTGCTATTGAGAAATTCCAAGTGGAAAAAACCAATCACAATCTTAATCAGGACATAGTATCAATATTCAGTTGTGACATATACGAAGGCCTTTTAACGGTGGACGTAGAGGTGTAAAGTCCCTAAGGTCGATTTATAAGCAAATAGATGCGACAATGTTTACTGTCTGCAAGATGAGGAAGAATCAAACAGATGAAAAAAACCTCATTTTAAAAGATTCAGTTAACTTTAATACACTCAAAAACCCAAGAAAAACAAACAGGATATTCTAGAAGCCATTTGGTTGAATGTTCACAATGACACATTGTATGATAGGATCTATCTCTTAAGATGCAATCTGTAGTAGCACTCAAAGACTTCCGTATATATATACTTATCAAAACATAATTGTGTCTGGGGATGCACTGTTATTATTAACTTATTCCATTGTTTGTTTAAGTGATACACCTTTACTGGTCCGTTCAAGCTTGACCTAAAGTATTTCTGATTAAAAAGTGAGACAAATCTAAACGTGATATTTTTATTGCTTCACCTCAGGGTCTTGCGTTCATGACGTTGAAAGTTATGTCATTTCTTACTCAAATAGATTTATTATGATTCGGAATGGTAATGGTATGACGTATACAAATACGGTCGATACCTATCCACTTTTATCTGAATCCTAACAATATTTGTGCCAGACGGTTGACAATAACAAGATATTGCGCAAAAGCGATAATAATCAGGAACCGGATGGTGGGATATAAATCTATTCTTGTGGCCTAGGCTAGACAATGCACTTGGAAAATGAAGTCCAGGAAAACCTTATATGAAGCTTCCTTTAGTGGAGCTATTTCCGCCAATTCATTTAATTGACGGATGTGAACGAAACTAATTGCCTGTGGGTGTGTAGCCCACACCCATGTTTTGCACCACCAGCATACAGAGAACATTAGACGTAATCTAATCTAATCGTACCTATGTACTTTATCCTTTGACGTCGTTTGTGGTCGCAGATGTAATAAAAGCATGGCGCCGTTCCGTCATACTGCATCGTATGCCGAATATAGACCTACCTATCAGTTCTAGTTAATACTTTGTATAAGAGATCAAGGATTGAAAGAAGAGGTGGATCGGATGATGTAATTTTTGTGATTTGATTTGAAAGCAGTATTTATGAAAAGTTTTTTGACATCATCATGTTAATTGAGTGTTTCTTTTCTTTAGTTTATGAATTGATGAGAGTTTGTTAGTGGCGGAAATCTGGACAGAATCATTTAGTTGCGTAGGTATTCAAATTTAATGAACGCTGTTTATTGAGCATTGTTCTAAATACGTTTTGAAGAATTCATTGAATCTAAGGATTCACGATTTTCACAATACGTTCAATGTTGTGGTAGGCTTGGTCAGTTCCTAATTTTGTTCTATGATCGTAGAAGAACAGCTAATACAATCCTTTGAATAAAATCTCACTTCGTTACAAGCTATTTTGGGTAAATGTTTCTGATTGAACCCCCAAAATAGATTGAACTGAACGACCAAAAAAGTTTGTATAATTTTGTTAAAATTACGTCTCTCAAACGAAAACACTTAGAGGAATCAGCCGTAAACAATGCATGATGAAATGGGTCGCTTATTTTCATTTCAAACTACACTTGAATTTATCTGGCGTGATCATGTATGCCTTGATCCGAGGGCATGGAGGATTCCACGGTCGATAACTGTGAGATGAATACGTCAAGAGGTTAAGGTGTGTCAAGTATTATTATTATTAGTTTGTTATCATGCCCCCCGCAGATTGATAATACTTAATAAATTGCTATCAGTGTAGGCCACGTTGGTACTTTTTGTTATTGTTCCTGAATACGCGTCGTATCGAATCGGATAATGTCCTCTTTTGTTTGATATGTGTTATTATCAAGTTTTTGCGCAGATTTTGATGATTGAAAGAGGACATTGTCGCGTGTTGTGATGACGTACCTACAGCTCTTAAACTAACTTCTGTCGAATCGGATATGTTTTTCAATATCTACAATTATTATTGCATTGAAGGCCGCTGTTTCTCTCTTAATGACTCTGAATGAAAGGGCTGTCAGATACCAGAAAATCTGACATCAGTCTCACAAAAGGGTTTCGCGATACCCAGTGAGTGGGTTCTGGAAGTCAGATAAATAGTCGCTCTTTACAAATTCTGCTAGCAGGTTGGAAAAAGTCTAGAGAGATTGTTTTCTTTGACTGCATTATAGACCAGTCCTACCCTAATTTTGCTGAACTACTTTTTTTTTTTTTTTTACTTATGGGAAATCATCAAATGACTTCTTCCGCTCTGGGTGGAGCGGAAGGGCGTGTCAGACTCTTACTGACTAAAACCCATCCGTGCTCCTTCTAAAGCCCTTTGCGTTCCAGGGCCGCGGTGAATCTTTCAAACAAATTCCGCAACCCTGGTATTGCTTACCTAGTGTAGCTAACTTTCGGCCGGTCTCAATAATGTATCTACCTTTGACCAACTGTCAAATTAGTTATCATGTTTACCTTTCAAACATGACGTTTCAGCTACTGTTGGTTGCTAATTTGAGTTGGTTAAAAGTAGATACGTTATTAAAACCGACCGTATGACGTTCAGTACTATCTCTTCCTTACATTTCGCTCTAGAAGCTCAAAGTTCTATAATGCGTCAACATATTGAATGTCATGCTTCATTCTGGAACAGTCTTCGTTGATTGGTTTATTTTTTGTCACTAATTGTGCGAGTTGATTGTCAGTAGCCTTTAATTTACAACGAATTTGTTTTGTCTTGTTATAGTTTACTTGTTCCATTTGTACGCTGTTTAACTCAAATAATATACTTATTATTGTATTAGTCTGCGTATTTACTGTGAGACGTTTCTAGGTTAAAGACCTCGATGCTACCTGGGTTTTCCAAAGGCTATAGATATAATCAGTGAAAGTTCTTGAATATTTACCTACCTCTATTGATAGTGAGTGCTCGCCTATAGGTACCTATCTAGATACCTATGCGATGCAGCGACATACTATAAAGGTTTTTGTATCACATTTGAAGATCATCTAGATATTTAATTTGTTGTAATGTAGATATTTTATTAAATTTATATGGATATTTATACATAGGTACCTAATTGTATTTAAAGCTTATTCACGGATTATGAATCACCTTGAATTTCAAAATAAGTTTGATTTATTGCTTTTAACGCTTTAATAGCACTATGTTTGCATAAAACGCTTCCTTTCTCAACAGTTGTAGGTAGTATATTCTTAACATTGACTCTTTATATTTAGGAATATTAACCTTCCCACGCAATCTGTCAAATAAAATACTCTTAATAGATTATTAAGTTGGCATTATCACGTAAGTAAGTATTGACTGTACTTTAAATAAAAAATTATTATTATTTATTATTATTATTTATTTGCATCCATTTCATACCGAGCCCTCTCTTGCCAAGGGGTACCGTATCACTCAGTTACTGGGTTGTGGAGGGTAGATAGGCAGTTGATCTATGTAAAATGGCGGATGCAGCTGAATACTAGATTCAGCTGCATCCGCTTTGACTGGAAGCCGACCCCAATAATTGGGAAATTGGTTGGTAAACGAGTACACACATACATTTATCATTATATATGTCACCGGAAATTGCAAACTCCGTAAGATTGTAAAGTATCGCGTGAAATTGATAACTATTTTTTTTTTAATAAGAAACGGATATATTGGAAACTATTGAATTTGGATGGGATTTATTGTATAAAAACGTTTTTTTCATAATTTATCGAGAAATTATAATCTAATAAAGATGTATTACAATCTTACGGAGTCAGCAATTTCCAGGTGATACTTATAATATATAAAAGTTCTTCCGTTACTGGTGACTGCCTGAGTGACTGACAGACAACGTACAGCCAAAACTATTGATCGTAGAAAGCTGAAATTTGGCATGTAGGTTCCTTGGGGAGTGCAGGGGAGCGCTAAGAATGGAAAAAAACGGGATAAGCGCGCACGAAGTCGAGGGCAAAAGCTAGTTGCAATACAAAAACTAAAGGTAGGTCCTGACTGTTTGCAAAGATAAAGAGTTATTGCTACTACAAGAGACATCACTTTATTTATTTAACCTTTAATGGATAAAGAAGTTACGCATGAATCATATCATGTCACGCGAACTTTTATTTTTAGCTCAACCCATTATTCCTTAATCAGTGGAAGATAATTATTACTTCATACGTCAATCCTGACCTTTCAGTGTACAGTAGGTGCTCATTATTGTTGAAAATGATACCCGAAATGCACAGTAACCTACGTCAGACAGATAAAAGGGGCAGAGAACCGATTTGTTTTATAAATAAGCTTTTTAGTTGGTTACAAGGCGGGAAACAATGAAGAAAAATTATATCTTAGGAGCGTGATTCCATTGTTGGGCCCATAAACATGCTCAACAAGTTCATAATATTGAAATAAACAGACAAAGAAGGTTCTGGGGTTAAGGTCGAGGCGATTCATGATGTGGTGGTATCAGCATTGGAACTTCCAATCATTAGCAGAAAGTAGCAAGTGAAAACTTTGATGTGGACGTACCTGGTAGGTACTTAGGACGTTATTCGCAAAACCCAAAAACGAATTCCCCATCAATCCTAAATGCAGGAACTTAAGTTCTGTATTAAGTTCTTGTATTTATGAATAACTGTAAGTGTACTAATGAATGGCTAGCAGACAACTTAATGGGTATTTTTCCATAGTTCATCGTTTGCATGAATAAAAAAACGCTTCCGAGAAAACCAGGCTCAATTAGCAAAAAAACTGCCATTCGGAAAACTCAATGTTGTCATCTCCGCTGACGTAGGTTACATTGAAGCGGTGGTTTATTATAACTTATATATATAGTATAACAGATTAACACTTGAATAACTGGTTAAATAGTTAAAGACACGTATAGTAAGTAAGAAGATATATCGGTATGGCCGTCTGTTATGGGGACTGACGACATTTTATGACGCAGACGGACCCATTGAGTCGACCAACGTCGATTTTATTCATGGATTATACAAGTCCCAACAATACCTAATTTAAACCATAAAGGTATGACGCATAATTCATTAAAATAAATCATATCGGACATCTGAATTAAAATCAGTAGGTAGGTACTTATTAAGTGCAACTACTACTAAAACAAAACCTTTACAGTAATAAATTACCTACAATTAAAATATTATTTCCTTTCGTTAAATTTCTTCGAAAGAGAAATCCTAAAAACTAGTTTTCAAGGAATAAACTTCCTTGAAAACAATGTTTTTGGATTTCTCTTTGGTTGTTTATTTTGTAACGCCCATTAAAGGAATACTTAAATATTATGTTGAATATAATCATCTCAAGTTTAATTTAATTTATAAATTAAATAAGAATCAAATAAGAAAAAAATTATAGATGTATTATTGAAAAGTAAAAGCTGTAGTGCGACATCTAGTGGACACTTACGGTGTTAAAATAAGTACATGATCCCAGTACCACCTAGTGGCAATACAATGAACTACCATGCCAGTAAAACATTTCAAATTTATAGTTGATGTCGCTAGTACCGATTAGATTAAAGTAGTAACAGCGCCATCTACTGACACAATATATAACTCTTACGTCAGACACTACACTGATATTGTATTGCTTACAGTGCCATCTATGATTTAACTTACGAACTATGTAATGAACCGACTTCGCACGTTTATTGCTTGTTGATCTGTGACAGTATAGATGGCGTTATCTGTAAGTAATTGAAGTTAAAAAAATTACCTGTATCATTGAGCAGGGCATTGATGTCCGTGGTCGACCCATCGGCCGACATTGCTGAAACAAACAAAAATTGGTCATTACTTCTCTGATTTGTTACAGTCAATCATTGAGTTTGTACTGGAATTTCAGGCTTTTCAGGGCGCAAATTATCTTACAGATACATGTCACAATAAGTAGTTGTTTGTAGCCTTGTTTTTGGTAGTGGTAAATTTTCACCCAATGAATGTCTGTTTTCAATTTTGGTTCCTACCTACCAACCTACATTTGATTTATTTAGAGATTATTATCAATCAAAACCCTAATGTGTAGCAAACGGCCATCGTTTAAGAAGTATAGGTTAGTTTTCATCCAGAGTTGTAAATATTCTTTTTAGCTATGACACTAGTCATGATGGGCCTGGTTTCGCTCTCATAGAGAGTAGGTATTTATGGTTAAAAGACAACCTTAGTTGGGTCATCTCGAAGGTGCAGTCTAGTGGGTATTATTAGGTAGGACTATCAACGTCTGCCAAGCATAATGATGGCAATTTCCCCTGCAATCATTGTAGCGGTCATTCAGAGGTTCAACATCAGTAGATTCTCCTATGTGTTCAGTGTTCTCGAGTTTTACGTACATTTTATTTGAAAAGAGTGGTGAATTTATTATACTTAATGCAAAAAAAATATACCGATACCTATAGGGAGGAAGGCTAAAGCAAAAATCATGGATTGTGTGGGTGCCATGAAAGACAAGGCACTGAATGATAGCGGTGGAGAACACCAACAATAAGGAGGTAAGTAACATAGGACAATAGAAAGAAGACGATGGTAAACCTCAATTCTCGGTGTTCAAACCTTTGCGTTACCGGATGTACCTATTGAGCAACTACATTTCCACAGATATCAGAATCGAATGTGATTTAATCCGGGTGAGACCTCTCGACTGGCTATTATAAATAGGGAAAACTGCTAGGTACCTAATGTAGGTGAATTCTTACTACTTACCTACTTTTAAATAGGTAGTAGTAGTGCTACTCTGTTATAACAGCAGTAACATTGCATCGTATTTGGTTTGTTTACAATCTGAATTACATAATTGGCAGCGGTGATCGCGACTCGTAACCCCAGCGAGAGAAGGACGCGAGTGGAGCGTGTCGACGCGACACGGTCGACGGAGATTTGATCATTTCATATTATTATCAGTTATTTGTTATACTTATACATTGCTATCCACTGTCCAAGTGTCCACTGCTTTTGATTCGGTTGTGACTTGTTTATGACTTCAATATTTTGCTGGGTTACTGGGTTACCTATACCTATGAAGAGAGAGACGATGATAAGGAGATACCTCTTACTATGTTGGCTAGAGTGACATCAGTTCGTAACAAATGGAGGTGCCTATCTTTTACGTCAATCAAGGGACGCATTGATGTTGTGGAATTTGTTCAGAGTCACCGCGGCCCTCCAAAGACGTGGTGGCACAAAGGGCAATAGGAAGAACACGGATGGGTTTTAGTCAGTAAGAGTCTGACACTCTCTTCCGCTCCGCCCAGAGCCATTTGATGAGTGGACGTTTTGATGGACGAAGACACCAAAATGCAATAGCTTTAGTTTATCAGTTAGTGAAGGCTTCATTATGGGTTAATATCTATGTGGTGGGAGATCAAGGCACACTCGCGTTTGGAACCCAGGTAATCTGGGTACGCCGGTCACTTTATAGAGCGAAGCATGGGAATGCCTTAACACCTTTTGCTTCAAGACAGTTAGTACATTAACTTCTACACTGATTAGATATTGCGTCATAAGTAATTTGATGAGGTGGCATACGACAGTTCTATTGGGAGGAAACAACACATTGCGAGTTTGAAATTTTCCGTGAGTGGAGGCTTATGAACGTGAACATTGAACATGATAAATACTTACCTATGCGTACCTTTGATTAACTTACGTTTACTTCAGGTAACTTACATATAATTCTACTCAGAAGGAACTGTGCCCTTAATACCAGTTTTATAGGTACGTAATTTATATACGAAAATTTGTATTGACACGAAATAAACGCCGTCTGGTAACAATATCAATTTTCCAAAGTACCTACTCGTTTTGTTGAGGTAGTACTTTAGGTACTGGTTATAAATGTCATCAAAAACAAAGTACACAAACAAAACAATCATAGTTGTCTATAGTGGTAGAAATTTATGATTGTCTACTTTATTTAGGAATCAATGTACAGACCGCCAGCACATCAAGCTACCCGAAACTGTCGAATTTTCCCAATCAACCTTGAACCTAATGTTTTGGTGATAAAGTTGGAAATCTATTTAAGAAATTTGACGGATTCTTTTAGCTTGATGTGTGGTACCTAAAACAATAAAGTTCCTAGATACCGGAGGTATTTTACAAAAACACTAACAATTTGTTTGACGTGGTCAAACACCGATTAAGGGGGTACTTGAAATTATAGATAAGATAAGTTGGACCTAGCTATGCATAAAGCAGCCATGCCGGGAAAAGTACAAACAGAGATTTGAGATTTTTCTGTCGATTTCTGTCCATGGATGTCCTTCGGTTGTTTATTGCGCAAACTTAAAATAATCAGAAACTCAATAAACAAAACTGCTCATGACTCTGTTTGTAGGTACTTTTTCTCAACATGACTTTTTAAATAGGTAGGTACTTAGGTTAAGTTATACCGTACAAATACTTGGTAAGTACCTACCTACTATGTTTGAATTTAAAGTTGCTTGACCTTTGCAAAAAAAAAAAATGAAATATTATGGTCACTTGAGCATTCAGCATAAATTATAATATTCTATTGAAGCCTGGAGAGGATACGCTCATACAATATAAATCAAGTTTTTGCGACAGCATGCCATATTATAGACTTTGTTAAGCGGTCGTAACTTATTATAGATACCGGCGCTTAGCAACGCCATGGTATTTCATATTAATGAAAGTACTTACGTATCTATTTAAAAAATAAACTATTTTCTAGTAGTTTTCGGCATTATTTTTCGATTATTATATAATTTTTTGATCCATATAGGTTCTGGTATCTCAAAAGAATTTTAAAAAGACTGGTAAAGTCAAGTTTCTTTTTTTTTCTTTAAAGGAAAAAGCGTTGCCCCACATTGTATTACTCCTGTATCGTGGGTGCGTTTACAAACATTAAAACCCACATACACAAACAGCCTGACCCGGAACAACTACCTGTAGGCAATACAAATATTTGTTCCGTGCGGGAATCGAACCCGCGACACACAGCGTAGCAGTCGTTCGCTCAGCCACTGCACCAACCGTGTCGTATTTATTTAGGAAAATCATTTTCTTTTTCAAACTTGACATCGTTTGTGTGAAATTAAACTTAACACCTAGGTTAAGTAGCTCAAATACATACGTAGGTAGGTACCACAAGAATATACTTACATAACGTAAAATATTTTCCCCACGACCGATACCAAGAAATATCAGCGCAAGCGCAGCCTTATGCACCACTAGTTTTATATAAAGATCGACACGTTTGTCTCAGCGGTATTTATGTAGTAAATCATTAACTCATAGCACACGGGTATTCCCTTATACCTATTAAGATAAAGTTTCATAATTATGTACTGAACGAACGATATCGGTTTTCAACATGCATAAATTAGCTAAGTGTATGGTGATGTACTTAACTATTTCAACACTACTTAGTTACAGTTTATATAATTTAGAATTGTAGATAGATAACGTTTTTTTTTCATATAATATATGTTTCTACGATGTAGGTAAATATACCTGAATTCTAAATAAATCTAAAGTATAATTAAGTAGGTAGTTTAAAAATTAAAATCTGTAAAATAATATTTAATAAAAAGTATAATAATTCTAATAACTAAAGCAAGGCGCGATATATTACCAACAGTAACTTACTGTGTTTTTCAAATTGTGAAATTTATTTTGAATAATTTTCGTAGGCAACTTTTTCTATAGCTATTTGCCAATATTTACAAAATGACGTATTTTTTACAGATATGTACCTATTCCAAACTTTTGCCATGGTCTTAAACCACTAATTACACTAAGGTCACTAAGTGATGTGCCAATTAAACTTTGATTTAATTAAAAAAACTCTTTTGTCTAAATTTACCAAATTGCTTACTTTGATGAGGGTCTTCCTAATAATAATCACAAAAACTTATAGGTTAAGAACTTACTTCTTTAAAACCCTAAAAGAATGGTTTTGCTCGAAAGCCACATAGCAAAGGTAACAAATTCTTATTAACCTACTTGCATTCAGACGGCAAAAAGTTAACAATCATGGAGAATTACCTCAGTTATTGCAACTTATTAACTTGCTCCACGCTTGGCATAAATATGGCCAATAGACAGAGTTTAGAGCCGTCCCTCCGAAGATGTAGGTACGAAGATATTCGCAGGAACAAATAGGAATGTTGTCTGGGTTAAAAAAATATGATTCTATTTTGTCCGTCAGTTGGATTATCGAAAAATATTGGATACCTATTTTTTATTTTATCAAATCAATAAAAAATACAAAGATAAAAAGTAAGGGCTTGTAACGTCACTTTCCAATTAAAAGTGTGCTGTTAAGTGACGTCACACGAGTTTTCAACGCACTGTATCGTCTTCATTTTCACGTGACAAAAGAAAAAATACGTGTCCAATTTTTTTTTGGGAAATCTATCTGATGAACTAATTAGAAAGAAAGAAAGAAAAAGTATTTAATTGCCACAAAACGACATACTTACTCACCCACATACATAATTTTATTTTTCTTAAAGTAAACCCTAAACGATAGTGTTACTAGTTCTTAATAAGATTTTTTTAGTCAAATACGCGGAACCCAAATTTAGTTGGGCTGGTCACCTGGCATGGCCTGGCATGGTGTGATGATAGGTGGAATCAGGCGGTGAAGGAATGGCGTCCGCGGACTGATAATATAATACTTCTGTCCCGTGCGGCTTTTATTGTTTACCCACGCTTCCTCGGCGAGGAAGAAAGGGGTTCGTCGCTTTCACAGTATGATGTAGAAATAGCTGTCTTTGCTAAAAAAACTTTTGATTTTCTTATTCCTTTTCAGTTTTAACGTCATCAATCTAATCAGTCAACGGTTATGGTAATCGGAATCGGTTTAATTCGATGTTTAGGATAGAAATTAATCGATTCTGTTTACTTATTGCATTTAGATGATTAGGTTATCAGGCTTCAGTACAGTTTTCTTACTACAGACCTCACTGTTTTCATTTAGCATATATTTTTTGCAGGTCTCGGATAGCACGTTATGTATAAGGTACCTGTCATTTGTAAATCTTAGGCCGTCGTTACGGGAAGACAGGACCAGTCTTGCCAATATGTAAATATAATCGTGTTACCCTGGAACTGGTTCATGGAGACAACATCTCCAAGTATTGGTATTCAGCTGCATCTCAATCAACTCCAACATAGTTGGCTTTTCCCAACTATGTTGGGGTTTCTCTTCTTAATTCTTTATTGTACACCATTACAACTTATATTAATTTTATAGTGATTAAAAAAGTTTATGTACAAAGGTGAGCTTAACTAAAATTTAGTTTACTACCAGCAAACCTTTCAATGATAGAGAGTATCCAGTGCACAAATTTTAAAATACCAGATACATATTTTATCATACATAATTATTCCTACCTACTTCAATAAATATATACATACATATCCACGAATATTATGTCATAGCGTAAGGAAATGCTCTTTAACTTTATTCTTGAAGACATCAAGACAACGATACCAGAAGTATCACTTGACGTAAGGGACATTTGCCCCTACGACAATTAACGTAAGGTTAAATTACGCAAAATGCCAAAATGTCCCTTACGTTAATTGATATTTCTGGTATCGACCAGGGCTGTCGCGTAGGGAGTGTGGGAGAGAGTTAAGTCAGCTTAGAAATGTAGTTATTGTTTTCAATGACGAGTTTTAGGTGTTACATTCCATAATCATAAAAAGTACAAGGGACATTTACTAGATAGGTAAACCCAGTGTTAGTTTTCTTTGTGGTTACCATAAACAATGTAAAATAGGTACCTAGGAAAAAAAAATGCGCCGTTACATTACTAATACCCACGCTTTTACGTCGTAACCACAAATCGGTCAGTATCATGTCCACTGACGAAGCCTGTACCTTTTTCATTAACTATATTTTATCTCCACATTGACTTTGTAAGTTCTTCGGAAACAATTTGTGGTTTTGCTCTAAATATAGATAGGTACTGGTATTTTGATTTGATCGTGGCTTTGTGGGGTAATTATAGTAATAACGTCGAGATTAAATTCGAATAGAATTATATTGAAATTGTCCGACGTGTTTGACCTATTTTACAAATATAGACCACGCTCTATCTCTAGTTGCTCGGGGCATTATTAGTGGTCTGTTTTTAGAACAAAGGCTGCATTTCTAGGTAGTAGTGAAACTGTGTCAGATAAGTAGGTCCCTCAATTAGGTAATGGAAAGAAACAAGAATTGTTTTAAAGATGACAACATTGTGATATCAATCTTTCTGCATATATAGCTTTTCCCTGACTACATGTATTGGGCTCTGCTTCCAGTTAAAATGAATGAAGTTGAATAGGTACCAGTATTTTACATAGAGCCCGATGCCTATCGGACATCCACAATCCAGTAACGGCACACACGGTACCTCTTCGCTAAACTGGTCTCAGATTTTCGGGCTTCTGACAATCCGTAACGATGGGACCCAAAGGCTTAACGTACTTCCTCAGGCGACGGTCAGCCATCCACGGACTGACCTCGACAAGAGTTGCTTAACCTTGAAAATTACCAGTGCGGCTGTTTATGTTGGAGGAGCTCGTATTCTCCATCATACTGATTTCGAAAGTCGAAGTTGAATCACAAATATTAATCTGATAATTTATAATGCTCATGTTGTCAAGGTAAAGCTTCAAAAAACTAATTTTAAAATAAACCAAAAAGCTTCCAAATCATCACGACTGTGTAACCTAAAAAAACTTAATTATTTGCTTCAATAATTTGCTCCAAGCATACCTCAACAAACCATGAACCACTACTTAAATATCAAATTCAATCAACAACTAATTAGCGAGCCAGCAGACTTACAGATTTTTATAAGCAATTAAAATAATTACATAACATACAACATAATACATTGCCCTTGAACGAATATAATAAAAGCTTTAACACCTATTTATATAGCCGGCTATATTGTTTGCAAACAAATAAAAAATCAAATGAGTTTTATAAAAGGCTGCATGATATAACTACTTCAGTTATGGGCTTCAAAAATAGGTTAAAAATGTTTGAATGTTTTATTGGGTTATCCAACAGATGTTGAGGTTACATCAGTTAGATGAGTAAATGAAATTATTAAGATGAGTAAACAAAAGAGAATACATTTTGCAGTCGGTGGAAAAAGACATAACGGAGATAAATCGAGAGTGAATGTAAAGCTGGTAGAATTTCTTACATTATTAGTAGTATCTAAGTAAAATCAAAGCCAAGAGTTTTTACAAGATGAAAATAAAAACTGATTTAACGTTGCATTGAAATATTTTTATCAAAATCAATCAATAAAACTTTATGCTCTTCAGTTCAAATATTAATAAAGTCGTAACTTGAAAGTATTAATTGTGTTTACACAGTAATGTTATCGTTAACACAAGGTTAAAACGAGTAATTTATGTGAAACATGAATAGTGATATCTAGGTTTCTGAAAAAATGCATTTTACTACTTCATATTTGGATCAAATTACTAAGGACCATACGGCGACCCTTAGAGTTCTCCCTTGATTCTTTCCTTGTTTTAGACCAGATGATTAACTTACTAGTAGTTAGCAAAATCCAGGGTGACCATATTATCATATCGGGTTTCCTCCGTGCCTCGGAAAGCACGTTAAGCCGTTGGTCCCGGCTGTCATTTGTAGATCTTTGGCAGTCGTTACGGATTGTCAGCAGCCAGATAATCTGACACCAGTCTTGCCAAGGAGTACCGTGTTACTCAGTTAATGGGTTGTGGAGGTCTGGTAGGCAGCCGCTCCACGTAAAATACTGGTATTCAGCTGAATCCGGTTAGACTGGAAGCCGACCCCAATATAATTAGGAAAAGGCTAGGCAGATGATGAGTTAGCAAAATCCAGGAAAGCAAGGCCAATGATGCAGTACTAAGGGCAAGAGCATCTAAAGAAACTGCCGAGCTTCATAACACCTCTCATTCACGCCAAAATATCAAACAGATACCGATCAACAGTTCAATAACAATCGGAAGTACAATAGGATTTTAACCACTGTAAGGTCAATCATATCAATTTGTATGCACGAAGCATGGTGTCTACGACCCGTGCCCATATGGTCCACACGAATAGCCAGAGTCAGTGACAATGATACATAACATGAGGTCACACCATTGTTTGTGTTTGTTTCACTGTCATGTGATTGGTTCACGTGTGGTTTTGATGGTAAGAGTCCTATTGTGGTGCTTATTGTCTGTTATGGAATTAAGCTTATCACTTTCAAGGCTACACAGTCACCTAAAATCTTCTGCAGAATGAAACTTTTCAGCGACGAAATAAACTAGGTACTTGTCGATCAAATTACTATCTTACATTATAACTTCCAAGGAAAGGTCACCTACTATATTTCTACTGCTCAGACTCACGTCTCCCTTCTACGAAAAGAATGGGACGCTGATAACGAAAAATTTCAGCAACAAAATAGTGCGACACTGCCATGAACTCTACCTATTTATAGCTGACAACGTAAAAAAAAAAAAAATTTAGTTTCGGCTTGTTCTGTCTCTTTTCAGGGAAAAGAACTCCCGGCTTTAGCCAAATGTGACAACGTAAAGTCTTCTTTAACTTTTGTATCTGTCACCGGAAAATTGCAGTCTCCGTAAGATTGTAAGAAATCTTTCTTAGATTATAATTTGTCGAAATATTATGAAAAAGTCATTTTGTATACAATAAATCTCATCAAAATTCAAAACTTTCCAATATATCCGTGTCTCATGAAGACACTTTAGTTTACAATTTCACGCGAAATTTTACAATCTTACGGCGTTTGCAATTTTCCGGTGACATATCCAACTTATTCAAACCATAATCTTTGGGCCCTTAGTTTTTATTATATGGCCTTTTTAGTTCTGCTCTGTGCCCGCTTTCATGTGATAACTTCAGTTGAGGATTAAAAAGATCAAAAAGAAAAATATTGGCATCGCAACACACTTATTAAGATAGAAGATTATCACCACGTTTTCCATTCTCCACAGGTCTGATTAGGTGTTAAACTAAGAGCTCCGGCCACCGTAACCGAACGAGCATAAAGCATGCGTATACATTACACTCACGATCATTTCAATCTGATTAACAATCTTGTTCAATCTTAGATTTTAATAACTCTTCAATAATAACGTGCTCGATGGAAATCAAAACCGCAAAACGTCCTTCGCCATATATGTAAATATAACGTGTATTAAGTTGCGTTTTTACGGGCAATAAAAATTGATCAATTGTAAGCAATTCTGGTCGATTGTGACGTCACAAAATATCAAGCAATTTACGGCAACGGCAGCAAGCGTCAATTTGTCAAAATGTTTTGCAATGACAATATTGAGCGATATGGTCAAACTCCAAGAAACTAGGAAATAGGAATTAAAAACAATATTGCCAAAAAAATTGGCGCAATTTACTAAACTTACAGCAGATTGCTCCATTAATTGCTTCACAGATTGATCCTCTGTGTTGCCGAGAAAAAATTGTTCAAAAACTTGCCCGTGTAAGCGCACCTTTAGAACATAAACAAACACTGTTGCATTGAATGAGATAATTATGTGGTCATAAAAATAATACTGAACTTAATTACGAAGTTACAAAGAGATTTATTTAATGGTGACGAGGTTATCTGTCGGTTTGTCACATTCAGATCGTTGCTCAGTTTATTTTTCGCACCAACGTCGCTGACTTATCTCTTCACTCTTCACTTCATAAAAATGAGGTTTTCTTTGAATGGAGTGGGAAAAAGTAAAATTATAAATTTATCCATTTAATGACAGAACTCAAAGACTTAACCTGTACCTAATCAGCTGCGTCTAGATTAGAAGCCATTTTGCGCATGAATTTATTTTTTTGACAAAGGTGAGTGAAAGGAGATTTACTTGAAATTGTTGTACCCTTAGCCTCATTCCTTGAACAAGAAGAAGTTCTCATTCCTTGATATGAAGGTTTTAAGGTTTGAAGCTTCAATTTGATCTGCGATCAAGTCAGTTTGATTTTATTACTTTACTGACGATGACGCAGATTAAAAAAGCACACCGGCTAATGCCTTCGCCAAAATCGGAATCTGGTATACCAATATTGATACCAGATACCAATGATTTTCTACAATTCACTTTACAACTCAAATCCGATTAGGAAGTGGATCAATAGGAAAGGCTTAGCTCAGTGACTGAATACGGGAACACGGATCTAGATCGATCCAGCCCGTCCTTTGCTGTCCTCCCTCCAGCGATGCCCTAAGCCGAGGCCCTTACTCCACAGGGGGTGCCCTTAGCGTGTAATTGCTTAGTTTTTAAGTTTTTCATAAGCCCTGGCTGGAGGTATTAATATTAATATTAAGGCCACCATAGGCAAGCCCGATTTCGCAGTCGAGAACCCCAGATTGAAATGCGCGACGCCTCTCAAAAAAAAAAACGGGAACACGGATTATTTATAACCATCATCAAAGTGTACTGCTGCATCAAGTGATAAGTCCCTTGCTCTATATTCAATTACTCATGCAAATTAACAAGACAGATAAAGTGCCTGTGATCATTATAACGGACACACTCATTACTTTATCTATCAAACATGGTATTAATCTATTTCTACAATAATGTATGGTGATAACTGGCAGAAAGACAAACGATCAGCTATTAAAACCACCTGTCTGAATGGTCTGAATGCTTTATTTATGCAAATAATAATGAATAACTGAACTTTAATGTGTTGCGATTTCTTGTAGAAATTAGTGCCATAAAACAAGTTTGCATTTATGGCAATGCTAGGTATTGATATTGTCGGGCCTGCGGACGGCGAGTCTTGGGTGGCTCGCTGTCCGATCACCACCAGGCCCGGTCGATGGCGCGTTGTGTTTCACGCGCGCCTCAAAGAGATGTCAGTATAGAAGACGGGGCCCTCTAGGGCCAGAGCCTACCAGGGTTGCGGAATTTGTTCGAAAGAGTCACCGCGGCCCTGGACCGCAAAGGGCTTTAAAAGGAACACGGATGGGTTTTAGTCAGTAAGAGTCTGACACGCCCTTCCGCTCCACCTAGAGCAGAAGAAGTCATTTGATGATTTCCCATCCTTAAAAAAAAAGGGATTGATATTGTGTTTTTGTTGGGCTTGTATTAGGTACAGATAACGCAAGAAAAGTATGAGTTTCGGGAATCATCGTCATCATTGGAGGCTTAGAAGTCATGCCACTCTAGTGTACTACCCACGGACGGTGGGTGCGACTCAACTTATTATCCGACTTCCAAAAAAGGAGAAGATTTTCAATTCAGCGTTTATTTTTTTATGTATGTATACCGATTACTCTGAGGTTTCTGATCCGATTTATGTGATCCTTTTTTCGTTCGATCCGGTATACTTGCCATTTGGTCCCGTAAAGTCCAGTTTGGCCGAGCAGTTTTTATTTTATGAGCATTTTTCTTACTTGGATAATGTAATTACGTCGTCCAAGTAAGCAAAATGACGTCGGGTATTTAGTTACACAACTAAAAAAAAATACCTTTTCTGGCTTGATTGTACATAACAAACCCAAGCTTGATGCTACCATATAATGCTAAAAGTGCGCTGACAAGTTTTTTTTTTGTGACTTCTATATATTTCAATAATATTAATTAAAATTAATAAAGATTACGCAACCCTGGTTTAATGAATTATAAATGATTCTTATCAGTTTTCACGAAATATAATAATGTTATAAAATTATTACCATTTTTTTTTTATAAAAAGCTGTTCAAATGGAACTCTTTTGAAGGTCAAAAGTAACTAAACTGTAAACTGTAGGATCACTTGCACATTTATGAACTCGGTAAATATAACTTAATGATGTTATTTCAGTCTTTTACAATAAATACAACTTGCATATTATTTGGTTACGTAAAAAACAAACATATTTGCAGTAATTCTAGATACTAATGAGAAGGACAATATCTTTAATTTTTGGAATAATAAATACACAGCGTATGTTTACGTAACATAATTTATGTGTTAGTCTACGAATGACATTGCATACTAAATACATATTTACTAATCTTTGGGTGTCTCTAGTGCAGTGCTTTGACCGCGGGGAAAAACTGCTAACAAGCCCCAACCTAAATGAAAACTTGAAAATAATACATGTTATCAAATAAATTGAAGTGCTAGGGTTAACTCAAGATCTACTTAATATGTCATTGTTTCATTAATTGCTGAAAAATCTTGTGTCACAAGACAACAAGTATCAATACTTCAACTTTGATTTTATTTACCTACTTCAAAACATTGTCTATTCACTATCACAATTGGCACCTACCTTCTCAAAATATCAGTAAAATATACGAGAAATAATAATAATGATAACATAAGTAAAATAAATAAATTTGATAATAATGAATGTTTATTCTATTTTCCAATTTTAATCGAGCAAGTACAAGTTTTGATGATTTTAGGCAGACTTGGGAATTTCCAATATCTTAATTTTCACGACTTAGCACGCACACAGACCTATATACCTAGAACTACTTAAAATAACTATATTTTCATGACACTCGTTTAGATCCACGTGAGATATCACGTGTCGTTGCTCGTTTGTCTAATGTGCAATAAATCGTCATATAAATTAAAAGGTACCACACAAAGTCAATTAGTACCTACTTGGTACCAATCTGTGTTGATTCAAATATTCTTGGAAATATCAGATGGCTGTGAAATGTTGCTATTTGGCTATGTTAACTTTTCAACCTTTTTCACAAGCAGTAGCTCTTTGTTCGTCATTTTGTCAATATTGTTCGTACCTTTGGCAAATGCGCCGATGTGGACTGCAAGCGTCAATGATGTCAATTGTCAAAAGGCCAAAAATTTTTGGATTGACAAAGTGAGCTCATGACAGTCAAAATGTAAGTCAAATCATTTATTCCAACTAGAATTTGGAGTAAAAAGCACTTTATAAAGTCAAAATTAATAGTTTTAAATATATGAAGTGAATGAGTGACTATTTGCAAAAGTTAGCCCGATAAATTTCGAAGTTTTTTTAATATAATAGTTATCAGTGAATATCAAATTGGCTTTGGATTTCGTCACAAACTATGGCGACAGGGGTAAGGGGGCTTCTGTGGCTGTGTGCCTTACACCTGTACTGGAAAGGGATTGATGAACGCTGACGAAAGGCATGTCCAATGTCCTTATGGCGCCATAATTGTCTGATAAAATGTAATACGTGCTATTGACCCGTAATAAGCAGAATAAAGACAAGGAAAACTTCCAAACATATTCGAATAGATATAAACTTACCACATGTACCATACCTACTTGGAACATGTGGCATGTGTCTAGAGCTACTTATACGTGATTAAAAGTTATGAAATGCACCAATAATAATTTAAATCAATTATGTGGTATCTACATACCTACCTATGATAAAGATGGAATGCAGACGAAAATTACGAAATTAATTAGTGACAATAGTAAATTGCTCGAAGTCTCTAAATAAGATTCTGAAAACACAGTTGTCAATGTTAATAAGATTGTGCGTTGAGTTTTATTTATTTTAAGGATCTACCTTCACTGGGTATACGTGACACATCCAATTCTGCAAATACTCGACGCATGGCCCCCAAATATAAAACAATAGAATATCGTAACACTTAACAAGACTGGGTAAACTCCCTTCTTTCAATAAATTACTTTAATGCTCTTTAAAGTTTTTAATCTTTGGACTTATCGCACACTTTAAATACAACACGAGCGCTACTTCAATGGTATTATCAATACTATTAAGACTGTTTAAAAAATGGACACTATATATCTAAGGAAAATATCTTGAAAACGATATGTATAGTTCAAGCTTCTATCCTTGTGTAAACAAAAAGACCCAATCACAGATTATTTAAGGAAAATAGCAAACTATATTGTCTACAAGAAAAATAATAATTTAGAACAGTGGGCTTACCAAGACAAGTGCATTAGAACCCACACGCCATTCGGGAAATTGACCAATCAATTGTTGTCGATCCGGAAACTATCATATCCATTCAATTCTATAAGGCTACTTCTGCAACTTGAAAGACCCGGAAAATTATTAAAGCAAGTACTGCAGTATCTAGCTAAAAGTCTTAATAGATATCTACTTATATTGATTTAAGGCTCTGATCCTAGCTGCCCAGAGCTAAGCTGCGCGATGCGGTTATAACTATAACTCTCCGGAACTGCAAAAGTTCGATAGCTAAGAATAGGGTCATTTGCTCCATACCTTGGTTAAGAAAATTGTTATTGGGCTTATCCACTAGGGAATTTTTAGTAAAACTGGAGGCTGGCATTTTCGGTCGGTGCCCTCTATTTAAAAACACGTAACTGTGGAAATTAGGGTGCACTATCCACATTTACCATCCCCTTCATAGTTATTTGAAGGGGACAGTAAATGTGGACAGTTCACCCTAATTTCAACAGATAAGTCAAGAATTTGTTAGCTTTACGAAGATGTAAATCAGATCTGCGATAGCGTTGCTAACGTTGCTACGCCAGCCAGGCAGGACATGCAGTTAGGTTCAATACGGCTATGACTCTGTAGTTACGCAATGAAAAACAAGTTTTGAGCATGTACGGCTTAACAGCGGTAAGTTACAACCGTATCATATGCAGCTAATTAAATATTATACATTGACTCACGTCAATCTTACGTCGACCGAACCTCTTTTGAAGGGAAAACTTCTTAAGGCGCGTTGAGCACTTTTTGGGTGAACAAAAGATCATGGAACTCGCGTCATCGTCACCGAACGCTTTCCATGAGCTATATATATACTGTGTATTTATGTGTACTTTTTGTGTGAACAAAAATCATGAAGCTCGCGTCATCGAACGCTTTAGCTTTCGCTTAGTTTTCACTTCTATCGTTCAGTCCCCAAAGACTGCTCCGCATGTTTTTTTCTTAAGAAAACCTCATGGAGAATAAAGTCAGAGGAAGGCCAAGGGCGGATAAAATCATCATGGGGTTGCAAAAGCAGAGAAATTTTTGAATGACATGCGAAACGTGCCTACTGGTGCGTAAGCCTCCTGTGCGTGTTTTGCCGAAAAGCCCGCAAGTCGCGAGGAACCTTAATTTTAACACTTAAAGGGTGGTCAAAGAGGCAATGTGATCTGTGTCACATTGCCTCACCAGTAGAACGTTTCGTACGTCTTTCAAAAATTTTTTACAACAACGATTTTTAAGTTGTAACATCGTTAGCGTACCATAGTTACGTACCTTAAACCTTGCCAGATTGGTATGGAAGTTGTTTATGATGTTGATTGACACAGACGAACGCTGAATGTTTCAAAAAACAATAAGTCTTAAGTCTCACGCGGAAGACTACACAAGTCATGGAAATAAATCAATCAAAGTGCGTAAGATAAGGTATTATCTATACAGCATTGTTTTGATTTACAAACGTTACATCGCACATGCACCAACCACTTCTAACAATCCACAGAAGTTTAAGTTCATAATCTTTATAAGCGTACCAATAAAGATATAGACAGCCAGTTGCGGTTTTTATGCACAAAAACATGTTTACTCTGCAACTAGACACTGAAATTTTAGCATTAAAGTACTAGATGCAATTGAGGAAAAACCCCGAAAAGTTGTTTTTATGATATCCTACCACTAAAAGGTACGGCAAGTAATTATTAATTTATAGGTAAGTGTCGTTATATCCGCAATTTGCTACAAGTCTTGCGGATATTATTTAGCTCTTGCGATGTTGCAATTATTATTTTCAATCAGTTTTGATTGGGTGCAAAGTCAATATATCACTGAAGAGCAAATCAAAATAAGTGTACTTACCAAATTATTGAAAGGAAGCTCCCAATTGTGTAGTTTTTCAATAAAAAACACTTATTACGTCTTGAGATTCAATAAACGTGTATGCCACAAGCATACTGTCCAAGGAGTTTGTTTGATACTTTAAAATATATCAAGGGCATACCTAAATGTTTTAAGAGGGGTACTACATTTGGTATAGTTAATGCCGTAAATATTTATTTACGGAAGAAACTTCACCGCATATTTAAATGTAATAAATCAACCTAATAACAACACAACCAATTAATCTTTATTTATGGAATACATTATCATTATAGGGAAACATCAAAGGACAGATTTTCATTGATTAATCAAACTGTAGACTTAGTTTCTTGAATGAATAATGGCAATATTGATTCCTATTGCTGCAAACCGCCAATGTAAAACCGCAAATCGTGGTTTTACAGATTGAACGCAATTTGACACAATAATTAAATAGGTAGGGCTTTTTATTGAGAGCACGCTATGTCACACTTTTTCCTCCGTAACCATAATATTGTAGTAATCAAATGACGAGACATTTTCGTCTTTTTAATTAAATTTCGTCAAAGACATGCGTTGTCACCAAGAGGCCTCAGAAACGTTGGCGTGACGACTTCGAGGCCATTGGTAGGAGAAGGCAACAGAACGAGAAGAGTGGACCGGTATGGCGCATTATACCAGCAACAAGTTGAAAAAAAAATTGTTACCAAATTGGGTTACCAGATAGGAATATCTGACCTCCAGAAAGCTCCGTGTAAAATACTGGTATTCAGCTGAATTCGGAATGACTGGAAGCCAACCCCAATATATGTAGTTGGGAAAAGACAAGGCAAATAAGGTTGCATAAAAAATCTTCAAAATAGGCGGGCGTTAAGGATGTTACATTGTAATCGAAAAACATTTCATCATAAAGCATCTCTTCCTCTTGAAACAAATTTTACTTGTTGAAATTCTAACACAGTAATCCACAGGCACGCATAGAACCAAATAACAAGCTATTGACATACTTTCTTCATATCAAACTATGTTGTAAGTGATTTCTGTTATCTGGAAAGTTTGCTTATCGTTATCATTTCAGTTTGAATCGTAGTAGATACTTAAGTAAACATGCTGGCTTGGAAATAACCACTTCCACGTGTTTCCAAATCAAAGTACCAATGAAATAATTTGACTGAATGAAAAAATAAGATTCATTGTCAGAGAATGTAATTCATTCATTATTCGTTCCTTGATTTGGAATCTGTATCCGCACGAGTAGACTTCTCAACATAAGTATCTTATGGTCCGTTCTAGTCAGGGTTTCAGGACAAGCCTCCAACACGAACAGTGCCTTAATAAGAAACACTGACTCCGTGTGAAAAAAACATGAATAATCCAGGTAATTAATTTCGCATCCCTAAAGTGCCTGCCAAAAAATCGTGCAGAAAAATAGTCTACTTCAAATGGATTAGGAGTCCCGTGTCAGATGCATGTGCATATACTTTATATTTTGGCCATGACAGTATAGATAATGATGATCTATCTGAATCTTCACGCAAATTAGAGTTAAACATAGCTCCACAGTGACTGTATAACGCTAATGAGTTGCACGTGTACGCCAAGATAACACGTAAATATTCAGGTAAGTATAGTAGTAATTTATCAATTGTACCTTGATCCTTCCAGAAAATAGCACTCATTAGGTTTACAGTAGGCATTTGAGTGTAAAGCTTACTCATTTCTTGATAGATAATCCGGTTGAAGTGGATAGGCAATGAACCATCAATTTGCTAGTGGTAGTGATGGGTTGTTGTCGAATTTTTGGCGGGCGAAACGCAACTGTTTTTCCGACGATGAAAACGGTTGCAGAAAACGGTCGTCGTCGCAACTGGCGGCTTTAAAAACGAAACTATCGTCGAGTGAAGTAGTTAGTAGTAGCAGTGATCGACAGTACTGACGAGTGGTTATAAAATATGTACTATATTTCATTGACAAAAAGTTCACTTTTCATTGTAACTGTTTGTGCGAAACTATAAGAACGACGACGCGATGAGTGTGATAGTTCAATCAAAGGATTTTCAACTGTATTTTCCTAGACGTAAAATAAAAAATCGCATCAAGTAATTCGAAGACTGGTTTGTGCAACGAAGACTGTTTGGACCCGCGACGTAAAAACGGTTGCACCGTCGCAGAACATAAAACGGTCTTTGAAAACGGTTTGTTGTCGAAACGCCCACCACTAGGTAGTGGCTTAAGTGTATCACAAAAATAAAGAACCACCGAGACGGTACGAATTAAACAAGATTAAGGAGGTCTTTATCCACCAATGGGAAGCAACAGACAGATCAGCTTCTTTGATTCCTCAGCTCTTTAGACTGGCCTGTTGGTCGAGTGGTTAGTGACCCTGACCGCTAAACCGGAGGTCGTGGGTTCGATTCCCACCCAGGACAAATCTTTGTGTGATGAGCATGATCATTTGTTCTGTGTCTGGGTGTAATTTGTCTATAATATGTATGCATTTAGAAATATATAAGTATGTTTATCAGTTGTCTGGTTGCCATAGCACAGGCTCTGCCTAGTTTGGGATCGGATGACCGTGTGTGAGTTGTCCCAAAATATTATATTATTATTATTATATACTATATATCTAAAACTCAAATCAAGTACAATTGGACAGTGAATTTGTGGTCTCATCACACGTCAGCTATAACAACAACTAAATGCAAGAATGTGATCACTCCTCAATATCTTTGTCAGCCAAGCTTTATCCCAAAAGAATTGGGGTTGCCTAACCTGGTATTACAATGTGGAGACATCGATACGACAATAAATTAAAACACTGGAAATACTAGATCATAGGAATATTTTGAAACTATTAAAAATCCTGTCACTGAAATTAAAAACTAAAACGTCAAAAAAAATCAAACTAGTGAAGAATAGTGAAAAATATTCCAAGCAGTCTGTCGCAGTTAGTGACATCAAATCTGTGATAAAAGACAACATATTCGTATGAACTAGTATATACGACAATAATTCAAAACACTGGCAGTGTTTTGAATTATTGTCGTATCGTCGTCTCCACCCTGTACAGCCGAATACCAGTATTTTATAAGGATTTATAATAAGAACCACAGAAGGTTCCTGGAAATAAGATTCCAGAACATAGTAACGATCCTATTGATAAAACAAGGATAACACCTGACAGGGAAATCCCTGCTTACAATAAACGCATTCCACGACACGTCCTTATTTATAAATGGTTTACGAGCTAATTTGAATGCAGTGTATCGGATCCAATAAAATAAACGCCACTTTTATTGACATAAGGACAATAAGACATTGTTGCATGATTTTATTGAAGGCCCATTTGAATATCAACAGGTAATTGGAACTAAACATTTTCAAAGAAAAACCAGTGCGACGAGGCCTTCATGCAAAACGAGAAAAGTGATAACACCATTTTCCTTTCAGCGTATTTCATTGGGTTTCCTGACTTTGAAATTAAGAAACAATTCGCGTATGTTTCAATTTCGCGGGAATTTTATTTTCAGGCTAAACACAACAAATCGAGTTCAGTTAAAAGTAGATCCGCATAAGCAATTTTCCAGTGTAAAAAAATTAAGCATACGACGAATTCAAGTAATTTTGGAGTAAATAAATCAAACATAAAACCGGCCAATCGCGAGTTGGACTCGCGTGCAAAGGGTTCTGAAAATATTTTTTTTTTTACTTGTTACTTTTAAATCATAGACTTGCTATAGGTTTTCATGTAATCTATAGGTAAAGACCAATTATCTAGTTTTTTTTTTAAATTTTGGATCAATAGTTTCGGAGATAAGTGGGAACGGTAAATTTCATCTATTTTATTTAATAACTTCGTAATGGAACATTTAAAAACAATCAAGAAAATACTTGTGAGACCCTTAAAATGAGTTCTTTGGTTTGATATGTGGCAAAAAGTGACAAAATTGTCAACATTTATTTATTTTCGTTTCGCAGAGTTTGGGTCATAGAAGGTTATAATATGTGTACCAAATTTCAACTGAATCGTGTTTTTTATGGTACCCACGTTTTTTACGTAGTCGTACTAAGTTTTTTCACGCATAATCTTAATACGGCAGTAAAATAATGTCTGTTTATTACCATAATAAAAATCATTATTACATGAAACCAAGGCCATTTACTTCATACAGCTGTTTTTACAAACTAAATGTTGAGAAGATTTATAATTGTCTTTTAAATCTTAACGATGTAGTACTTCAAACTGGTTGTATTTAGACGAGCAACTTCTTTGGCGGAAAAAAAGGCTCTGAAATAAGTTCTTTAAAAATTAAGCGTAGCGGTTTTTACTTAAGGTACATAATTGTGTTATAATTCTAATAAATAAATGCGGAAGTGCGTTTGTTTGTTACCTCTTCACGTTTTAATGGCTAAATGGATTTAGATGAAACTTGATACATGGGTAGACCATATGGATACGTGGTAAATCATATTTATTTTGTAAATAGGTTGTAAATAACACTTTTATACGTCAATCTTTTTTTGTCGTTTTAAACTAGATGAGGCCGGTGTTTGATAATATAATAATAAAATAAAATAAATGAATAATAAACACGTTCGTTCGAAAAGGGTATTTGACTGTTTTGATTAGGGATTCGTACAACGGAGTAAAACGGAACCCTATTACTAAGACTCCACTGTCCATCTGTCTGTCCGTCACCAGGCTGTATCTCATGAACCGTGATAGCTAGATAGTTGAAATTTTTACAGATGGTGTATTTCTGTTGCCGCTATAACAACAAATGATAAAAAAAAAAAATTAAAAAAAATAAGGGGGCTCCCCTGATGGATTTATGGTACGGAATCCTTCGTGTAAGAGTTTGACTCGTACGTGACCGGTTTTTTTATTACATTTCTTAAAACCTAGAGACCAGACAAGACGTTAAAAATATTTCTTAAAAACCGCAAATTATGGCGGTGTTCTTCGCTTTTTAAATCTGTAATAAACAGATACGGCAGTAATTGCGTGTGACGTCACTCACTAGTCCCACCATATTGAATTAAAGCCATCCAGCTCAAATTAAATTTTGTGTGACAAGGATAGAAGAATAACTTCAAAAGTGTATAACTTCTCTGTTTTCCGACCATTTTTATTTATTTATTCACAAATCGTAATGGTTAAATATCGTCAATCAAATAAGTATTCATTTGTTTAGATCTTTCATACTAGTCAAATACATAGGGTATTTGACTAGTATGAAAAATCTAAACAAAATCTAATTCGAATACTTACCTTTTTCGAATAGTGATGAATTTATCACTCAACACAGGAAACCAGAGCATAAATCTCCGTATCATAAATTACAAAACAAATAAAGATTAACCAAACCCGAATAAGGAAAACGAAAACATCAAATCTAAATCCAACACTCGACATTTTTCCACTAGATATGTATATTGGTCCACAAGATTCTTACCTTCAAGTCGACGCCTTACTTGTCAGTACGTGGATGATAACACGAGATAATGTGTTTGATAACAAAACAATAGAGATTCCACTGGAGTGATAAATTCAACTATTTGCCATTTACAAGTGCAAGGAACGTGATTGTTGCGGAATTGTTCGAAAGAGTTACCGCGGCCCTGGAACGTAAAGTGCATTTTGAGGAACACGGATGGGTTTTAGTCAGTAAGGGTCACGTAGTATGGGTACTATTTGACCTGTTCAGGGGGGGAGAGAGGTCTTCAAAATACCACGGGGCTTAGGTTTTAGTCAAGTAGTCAATATCCTCTAGGGAAATCTCCTACTTTTTTGAGCTACATTCAAATATGGCAAGCAGCGTTAACCGCTTTTCTTAAGTTCCTGTTGAAGAAGATAATAGATATGCAAACACTTTTGGCGTCACGCGGCAAGCGCCGTTTTAATACAGACATTTATCTGTGTGAGCCAATTTTTGTTTTTCTGTTGCAAAATAATATTTAAAACCAAATTTATGCATTACTACGTGAAGACTAGAGGGGGGGTTTTGGCATACACTACAGGTGGTTACTGAAGGGGGGGATGGGGGTAAAATGGAAATAATGGGTCACGTAGTATGGGTACGTTCCCTAAGGGTCTGACACTCCCTTTCGCTCCGGAATCATTTAAAGATTTCCCATTCGAAAAAAAAAGTAAAGGGTACGTGATTACGAGGTATCTTTATATTCTACGTAGTATTGTTGTATATCGTCAATTGCATCTTTGTTTTTTGTGCTTATTTTGCATAATTGCAGGTTTTATTCTTTATCTTTTATCTTTTAATTATGCAGTTTGTTTAGATAACAAGTCGTGATGTGGCCTGCACAAGAGCATTGAAATTTTTTTCTAGCAACAGAACGACTTTTGAAGTTTGAAAAAACATAAACACTAACGGCCGGTTTCAATAACCTTTAACCAACTGTCAAATCAGCTACCAAGCTTCAAAAATCATATAAAAGGACAAATATCATATATCAATACGTAAAAAAAGTATATTATTTACAAGTACCTCGCCTCCATCGTTGATCCCCAAAGTACCAAAGCTGGTCTAGTTTACAAATTGCATCGATGTGTTGTATGATTGTTGTAATACAGTCATAGGACAGGAAAACTCAGATGCATCAGACATATTAACAGTAATTCCATACAACAATGAGCAATTACAGTAATACATGCACATAATATATTATATGGTAAGTTGCTTTTGCATGGGTCTCAATGAAAGTTATACAGGGTGTAATAGAAACAACGCAATTTATGAAAAGGGGTCATTGTACTCATAATTATGAACAACTTTTACTATTGGACCAAAACAGCAATGGCGAAACCAAAATTAGCTACTTAATACATCATATCGAATCGTGCACTTGATTTGTTTTTCGCGATTTCAGATCTGATCCCATGGTAAACGTTGTTCATTATAATGAGTACAATGATCCCTTTTCAGGAATTGCGTAATTGCCATGTATTGTATGTATCTATTGAATATTATAAAAAGAATTTTCAACCTCAAATTAAAAGTATTTAAATGTGTTTTTAAGACAATTTGGTGAATTAATAAACCACGAGCATGTAATTTTGTTTAGGTACTAATAAATAACTAATTCAATCTACAACATAAAAGCTACACCATTTTTTGCAACACGCAAATCCTGAAATAAATTATTCAGACATTTCAAATTACGACTTATGTGGCTCGTAATAAAATGCAAAATAGGTAACAGAACTGACGTCAAAATGCTTCAAGGAATTGACCGTGCAACGCAACGTGAGCTACTTACTCTATGCAGAGATTATCTTAATATTCTATAACAGAATGATCGAATAGATACATTTATTTAGTAGGGAGCCGTGTTGAATTATTTATGTACTAAAAGATGGCCAAGCCTCGCCGACCTGACAAAGATTTAAGGGGAATATGACGTCATTCATCTGTAAATACGGACCTTCCAAAAACTGAATGTTTGCTTGTTGGCATTTTTAGTGCATTCGTACTAATTTTACGAAGCTTAAGAGCCAAACATGGAGATCATCACATGATGCAAACAGTGTTTGAAACCCTTTTTTATGCATGGGATATCGTTAAATTTCTTCTCCCTCTCTGGGCGGATTGTCACATTCTAACTAAAACACACACACATTCTAACTAAAACCCATCCGTATTTCTTTTTACTCTTTGCATTCCAGGGCCGCGGTAACTCTTCTGAACAATCCAGGAACACTAGCCGATATCTGAAACCCTGAAGCTTAAAGGACCAACGACCTACAACAGATGGAACAAAATGCATGCGGAAATGCAAATGGACTGTTTGTGATATGCTTAATTGAATGAGTTGATTTATTGAGCTATTATCATAAGTAAAGACCGACAGCTGGTGTACCAATGACATACACACACTGGGCTTAATTTTTGATCGCCTTCCAAAACTATTTGAAAAAAGTCCGCTGTTTCCTACATTTTATCAAGTTAAACAAACAAAATGTACTGAACGGATAAAAAAAATGACTTTTGTAAAAAATCTTCTCTTTGATTATGACATTAAAAATTGTCATACGTCTGAAAAAAAATGCTTGGTATATAAATTAGGTTGTGTAACAGCTAAAGCCATTTTTGGTGAACTCGTGCCATCTCGAAAATAGGCACACGAGTCCATGAATTTTTACGAAGTTGCATTGATAAATTGACACCAGTTACAGAGAGAACAGTGACCTAAAGATAGCTAAACAAAATGTATCCGGAAATGCAAATGTATGTATATATTACGATACGCTCAGCTGATTGAATTGATTTAATATGGTATGACTATTATCTATATGAGCTCAGGTATAACTCTAATGGAAGATATAAGTGTAGGTTGTACCAAACACGTTTTTCTTATCATGCTCAGGCACATGACATATCAACACCTCCCACTAAGTTATGATGCTTCATAAATGACTGATGGCTCTAATTAATTAATACCTGCGTCTTCCTATAATATTATGATAATGACTCACACTTCTTTTCGTAGTTTGAACTGGTAATGGATTTTACTAATGTCAATGGTGAATCTGAAGAGGAGTTGAGCAAACTGAATTCACAATACTTGTCGTAGTCAACTTTGATAAGGCGAGTTTTTTTCTTAGCGTGGATGCGTATTTTGTTTTTGTATAATCAACCACCTTTAGATACATATAAAATTGATAGTTTTATAAAAATAAAGCGATTTTTTTAAATTTAAAAAACATGCGGGGCAGTCTTTGGGGACTGCCGATAGAAGTGAAAACTAAGCGAAAGCTAAAGCGTTCGGTGACGATGACGCGAGTTCCATGATTTTTGTTTACCCAAAAAGTACACATATATATACAATATACATATAGCTCATGGAAAGCGTTCGGTGACGATGACGCTAGTCCCATTATTTTTGTTCATCCAAAAAGTGCTCAACGCGCCTAAAGAAGTTTTCAATTCAAAAATAACTTTGCCGTTGTTTCACTTGAACTCAATCCAATTTTATTTCATTTCGCAGTTGACATTCAAAGTGCAAGAAACCTAGGTTAGTCCATGTCCCTATCGACATTCCCTCCCGTCTGGAAGGGTGAGTCAACCCCTCAATTATTTACAACCCCTCTATGAACCTAGGGGACGCAATACAACCTCACAACCTAACATTGACGGGGCTGAAATTCGACCGCTAATCCGTCAAGTTCATGCAAGACAAAATGTGTTTTTGTGTTGTAAATTAGTCACTGATTTTAAGGGGTTGGTTTCCACTTTATTAATAAACACGTTGTTAAGTTATGGCAAGCTTGAACCTCAAAAATATATGGTAAACTTGAAGATGTTTGTCATGGGTTTTTATTTGACGTGGATCGTAAATGTTCATAAGATTCAATATTTAATAAAAAAAATATGAGATAGCGACCTTGCGGGAACTGTGCAGCTGTCCTATTAAGGGTTAAGAAATTTTAGAATTAAAAATGATTAAAACTAGGATCGAATCCCATCATCTTCGATTGTTGTGAATCGATCGAGTAATCGATAGGAATGGTAATTCTCGAGTATCTTAACTAAATGTGAAATGTTTAAGTCCGTCCAACGAATACTATAAAGGCCATAATAAATAGTGTGTAAGTACAAATAGAAGCAATAACTGATATATTGAACACATGCCTCCATATCTATTAGCAATCTAAAGTTGCAAGCATTACTTGTAAGTTTTTAGATACGTTTTGCAAGAGTTTTACAACGGCTAACTGACTGGTTGTACTACGAGCCTTATAAGTGCTAACTACATAGTGATATCAAATACATACATTATGTTAGGTTTTGAAATACAGCTTAAATCACGGTTCTCACGCTAAATTAAGGACATATAGCTTAGTAAGGTAAGCTCAGACAAAACTATGTCTGCCATTGTTTTTATTTATAATTCCTACTTGTTTTTTGAAAGTAGAATGTTAATTTTAAAAATAATATATGATCAAAATCTTGGTAAAGTTGAGCTGTTCTTGAAAGGTTGCGACTGCGAACGTTCCACAAAAATATCGGAATTGCCATATCTAAAAAACGTAAGTCATAACACTGGGAGGCACTCGGAACATCCTATAGAATATTTTACCTACTTGAAATTTCGTTAGATTCCTTTCAGCCAGTTACTTAACATCTACCATAGACAGCTATGGCACTATGAAGTTTAAACACTCGCGGTCTCTTTTGCCAAAACTTTTGTTTTTGTACGGCTAAAATTACTACCACGACCCACTGACATTGCACTTTTTTATTAAAATTAATCTCACATGACACTGCACTCAAATTAAATGCAAAATCACGACTATCATTACTCAATACCAAGCAGTAATAACACCAAAAATGTACATACGTATACTTGTTCGATTCGATGTCCTTCTATCTTCGAATGTATTTCACGGAACCACCCTTTCATATTATGTGTTGATGCCTTGATAACCATTCGAAATAAACCTTGGAATGGAGAAAAAGCTTCCTCCCTTCACAAAATAATTATAAATAGATTCCTATGTTGTCCGAACGTTAAAAATATTATACTTCAGTTAAAATAAAAACCTTATTGTTGTTCAAATCTGAGTGCATTTTAATATGTATGAAATGTTCATTATTTTGTGATTGATTGACCGCAGACAATATAGTAATAGTTTGATTAATACAAACTCATTTATCCAATATACAAGGTGGAGACGACGATACGACAATAAATCAAAACACTGGCAATACTAGCTCATACGAATAGTAGTTGCCTTTAATCAGTCACAGATTTACTGTCACTAACAACAACAGGCTGCTTGAAATATTTATTCAGAATAATAGTCACTATCCTTGACTAGTTTGAGTTTTTTTGACGTTTTATTTAATTCGAAAGTTTTTTTTTTTTATTTAAGTGACAGGATTTATTATAGTTTCAAAATATTCCGATTGCCAGTGTTTTCATTTATTGCCGTATCGATGTCTCCACATTGTATATACCTATTATTATTGATTACGTAGGTTAGGCTACTTAACTGACTGCTTAGGTCACTAAAATGTACCCAAGAATGCAATTAAACTATAAATTCCAAGGCAGCTAATAAGCTATTTCCGTCAAACTTGATCAGAGTAGATTTTTCAAACACTAATTTACCACAACTATCGCGTACTTATGTACATATATTTAGGTACAAACAAAACAAAATATTCTACATAGGAAAATTGAGTGGATCAATTAACACCATTACCTAAAAAGCAGGCTATCAAATCCATTAATAGGAAAGGAAACCGATAAACTAGGTACCGTCCGTAAGAAAATATTGGTGGGAAACACGAAAGCACTCAACTTGCACTCCCCGTGAAAGTGTGACGTCACTTTAAACATAAGCGTCAGCGTTATAGCTTCGTTATTAGTTTATGGGACTCGTTATTTAGTTTATGACCTCTGTGGCGAATTAATGGTGCTTTTATGGTTGTTAAAGTGATAGTGTAACCGCCCACTTTCGACACATAATAAAGAAACAAGGACACGCGAAATATGAAAAAAAGGGCTATAAAGGTTTAGGTAACAGTACCAGAGTCAAATTAGCACGATACAATAAGAGACAGTTAAAGATACGTTTTCGCCTGCAGCCAGCTCGCATGCAAGTTAAATTACATAACAGGCTACCGAGATCAAATGTGATCAATCGCTTGATCACGCCTTACAATGAAATAAAACTTGCATGCCAGTTGCTTTCAGGTGGGAACACGGGTTAAGTTATACTACACAGGGTAAATTTTAATTATTTAGCTATTCTGGGGTAGGGACAGTACTTATGATAATGAAGACTTTTACCATGGCATCTACTCAGAAATCCCTTTCATTTTGTCGAGTTAAGCAAACATAATACCTAACTGTACAGAAACCCCACACTAATAAAAATAAAAATATCCGTGTGCACAGAAGTTAGGTTGGTAGTTGCAGACCAATTACCGCTTAAGTAATTAAGTTTTAAAGAGTAGCATGTAAAGATACATCCACCTCATACACATTATTTTTATTCTACATAGAGCTCAAAAACTAATCACTATAATAAAACTAATTCCCTTAGATTGGACCACACGAGCCTAAATTTAATGATGTTACCTTCTGACCTTGACGTGCTTTTTGGCAAATTTGTAATTTGCCTGCTAAGTGATAGCTGGCACAGACAACGCCCAAAATTGACCTGAACTGGATTTAGCTAGAAAATATAAACTTACATGAACTGGGTTGGGTAGTTCTAGAACTATTTAAACTAGTTGAGCACAAGATAATTATGACATAAAGATAATGGATACGACGTATGATCTAAACATTATTTGTTAATATTCAAAATTAGAATTGTCGTATTTTTATATTATTTAGTTCGCTCTACCTCGATAGATGTCGTTGTTCAATTTCAAACAGCCTTGTAGCTCGTTTTAAACTCGATATTTTCTTGGTTGCAAATGCCTTGAAGATTCCTCAGACCTTATTGCAAATTTGATATTTTTTTAAATTATAATTGCTAGGGCTAATTTACAGGTTTGATCAATGTCTACTATGATTTTGTTGAATGTGATGTTTATAGTGCTTCCAAAGGTTTTTAGCTAACAAGTAAGTAACTTATTGTGGTTAAAACGATGACCTAAAAAAACACGAACTCATGTCTTTGTACTTATTTACGATTTGATTTTCCTTCCTTTATTACATTACTTATTCTTCGCTAGACTTTACATTAACTGCGCTACAGTAATGTACAGGAATTTTAATAGTTATCAAAAGCTGCTCAAGCGCTTAATTTTAAAAAGGTTAGTCGACTGCGATATGCTTGAACCGCTCAACCGTAGGTCTTCCTCCTTCCCCATTGTTTAAGGTACATATTGAACTTCTATTTACAAAATTTTCAATCAGCTAAGAAACACCGCCCTCATCTATCCTTTGTACAGTGTTTTTACTAGTGTATAAGGTTTGAATAGATAAAATAAAAAAATAAATCTATCTAGATTTTGATTAAAATAAATGTCATTTATCATTAAATAGGTATGTTGATTCAGTACACATGTCATCGAACCATGGATAAAGTACTGGCCATAGCGATAAATTCAGTTTTTAAACTTAATATTTGAATTTGCCAACGTCTCTATTTTTTCCCAAGTATCATACTAAAGTAGTAGTCCTTTTTTTAGGGATGGTAAATCATCAAATGACTTCTTCCGCTCTGGGTGGAGCGGTCAGACTCTTACTAACTAAAGCCCATCCGTGTTCCTTCAAAAACCCTTTGCGTTCCAGGGCCGCGGTGACTCTTTCGAACAAATTCCGCAAAAAGTAGTAGTCCTACCTTCTAAATAATGTTTAAAGATTTCAGACACCTACATTGTCTGATATCTTTAAACATTATTTTGATTTACTTATCTTTAGGCCATCACTTCTTATTAAAGAAGGAAAATAGGTAATATTGCTGAAATATTCTGTATACCTATCCCTCTTTAATATTCGCTAGAAAATCCAGGTATTGGCCATATTCCAAGTGTGGTATTTCACACTTTAAATTACATTACGGTGAATCGATAGCGATATCCGTTTTAATAACGCGCTTGACCCCAGCTGTACCGTATTCAGGTATTCTTCAAAGAAATGTCAATGACATTGACTACTTATAATTGGTACTTTTACAACTAAAACATGCTCGAACATAAGTAAGTATTAAATCGAAGAAAAGTAGTAAAAAATCATGACTTGAGCGTCTTTACTTTGGTGGTCTTTCTGAATTAAAATTGTCTTGGCCTAAAGTGAATTGCGCCAACTTGTTTAAGGGTTTCCAGTATCTTGTTAGGTCTTAGAGCTTCATGCTACTTTTCTTTACAATATTTTTTTATGTCTATGTAATTTAGATATTCTCTCTCCTATGGAAATTTCAATACCAGAGACACAACAGGTGCGTTTTATCCTTAATAGAAGACTCACGTTACTTTTATCGATACCTTTTGTAAAGATATAGAACTAAGTATATTAATCATTCAAATTTCATACATACAGTTTTTGGGAAGACAAATTCTTGTTCATAAATATGCCGAACTCGATGCTTACCTGGAAAAGAAAAAAGAGCGATCAGTATAACATGTTTAAACACTTAATAAGATCTATTATCTATGTCCGACAGGATGTTAATTTTAATTGCTGGTTACCGCGTATTGTAACTTGTCTTTTTTGTTCTATACATCCTGAAATACTGCTTGAACCTTGAAAGGGCTAGAAGGTTTCCAATATCGAATTTGTGAAAACAGTTGAGGAAAATAATAATTCACTAAAGTAAATAACAAAATATAATAATGAGGTATTTTATTTATATCTGTGTGTTTGTTATCCCTACTCTGGAAGTAATAAATCAAATACGAAAATTCATTTACTGATACAAAGCAATCCCTCAATATAAATGGATGGGATTCAATTTAGGAAACCTGGATCCCGGGAAAAAACACAATTCTTGCGGGAAAAGCCACAGAAGAAATACTCGAGAAAAAGCTTAAAGAACACGTTCATTTGACGACCTATGTATATTTTGTTTCAGGAAACAATCACATAAGTACATCTCAGCTCAGAGTTATCAATTACTGCAAATTCTTTATTGTCTTTGTCTCTGCCTTCTGTTTGTGTTATCGCAAAAAACTGACAACCGTTAGCTGCTGCGTAATTATTGTGTTATTATATCACAGAGTAAAAAACAGAGATTCTAATGAGGGATTAGTACTTTGCATAATATATTGGGTCTTGTGACATGTCCAAAGTGTGCGTATGATAACATGTAAATAGATGTTTTTTTTACCACTCTTGTACCTATACAATAAAGTTTGTGTTGAAGAGTTGTGTTAAACTTTTTGGTGCAAAAAAAAGTATATTCTTATTTATTTATTATATACTTAATTGTACACCGAGAATAACATAAAAACAAAAGTACAAACTAAAACACATGTACAATGGGCGGCCTTATCGCATTCCGCGATCTCTTCCAGGCAACCTCTTATCTTATTTTATTGAATGACTGATACTCAGAACATAGCATGCAGAATTTTGAAGATTTATTTTTCTATTCTTGGTAGCCAAGCTATTTATTTAATCATTCATAATTTAATTAGGACTGGCTTAAATGTTACTGAAACCAGTTTTCCGTATGACTTAGGTATTCTCCGAAAAACGTTGCACTAATCTACACTTGGGCTTTCTGTCTACAAACTAACTTAACAAAAATCTTAAGAATTCTCTCGAGAAAATTAAGAGTCACACATGTTGCTAAGAATTCTAAGATGAGCATTCATTATTTAAATTCAGTTACTCATAATTCCTTCACAAACTCACAGACACCGTGTGAAAACTGTCTTGATCAGGTTAACGTCCCCGTGCACAATTTTCATGAACCGCTTGCTTAACAACCACGATATTTGGTAATAATTGAACATTTCCTACTGCCTGTTGGAACATTACAACAATACATATTTTTACATAAACTGCTATACACGTAATGTGTGTTTATGCTGACATAATGACCGAATAATCCGTGATTGTGTTTTTGACTACCTAATGCATTCTTTGTTTCTGGTCTTAGGTGGTGCAAAAAGTGGTTTGTTTAAGCGTTTAAGGAAGTTTTTAACGAAATTAGTATCGCAAATGTTAGCCATTTTCTTTGAATTTTTGTCTATGTGATTTTCCTTTATGCATATGCCAAATGAACACATCTTTTTATTTCTTTCAATATTTCTTACTAGCTGCCGCTCGCGGCTCCGCCCGCGTGAATATCGAAAATTATGCTATGGGAACAGACTCCCGGGATAAAAGTATCCTATGTATTATTCCAGACTATAATTTACCTCTGTGCCAAATTTCATCTAGATTTGTTCAGCTGTTCTAACGTGATTGAGTAACAACCATTCATCCATCCAAAATGATCTAATCAATTTGCCTCATCATATAAGCCGAAAGACTTCCAACGCTGGACATAGGCCTACCCAAGTGTCGCCACAATAACCGCTCCTGTGCGTCTCGCAACCATCAGCTTCCCGCGACACTAACCAGTCCATCTTGTGGGAAGCTTTCTAAAAATTCGTCGCGTCGTCCGGTAGAAGTTTTCGCTTCCATTACCCATCTGCCTAGCCTTTCCCAACTATGTTGGAGTGACTTCTTTCTAGCCACCTTCACCTGGAAATCAGTATTTTACATTTTGCGAGTGGATCTCTACAAACCAGTTACCGGAAAACACGCTAACTCTTGGCAAGATGTCAGATTCTGGGTTCTTACAACCCGTTGCAGCTGTCAAAGATACCTATACAAATAAATTTAAATAAATACTGTTATACAAAATTCCTAACATAAAAAGAGTTTCAAAGATTTTCTGCAACAATCTAAACAAAAGGAAAAACATAATTATTTTTAATATTAGTTACAACAAACAAGAGACGGACATCTTGTAGATATTGTATTTCAAGTTACCTCTAATAATTTAATATGCAGAATGTATGTACCTCTTTTCAACCGAAGAGTTAATAACCTCTGAAACGCTCATAATAATATGCTACCACTGCAACTTAAATCTAACTTAATTTGTTACTCTGTGTTATGTATTATACTCATAACTGGTACTTTTACATAAGCCAATGACCTAAGAAAATTCGATCTAGACTCTGTAAATATGTGAAATTGATTGGAAGTTTGGTATATTTAGCAGTAAGTACTAGATCGGAAAGTACTAAATGTATTGTTAACATTCTTTCAATGGTGGAAAACTACACTTTTGCTGGCATAAGTTACTTTTATAACGGAAAATGCGATTCTCATGCGATTCACGATTCTTGCGGACTAAGCCAGGGCAAACTGTTGCAGAATTTGTTCGAAAGAGTCACCGCGGAAAAGGGCATAAGGGGGAAAACGGATAGGTCTTTAGTCAATAATAAGAGTCTGACACTCCCTTCCGCTCCGCCAAGAGCGGAAGAAGTCATTTGATGATTTCCCATCCAATACTCAATACTCAATACTTTATTTGCATTCCAAAATGTGTACTTAGGTGGTAAATTTAAAAAAGAGATTGTGATCATAACATAATGGACCCTGTTGGGCACAGCAAAAAACAAATATATGTAGGAGAGAGGAAGTTTTAAATAGCTAAACTTATATTTAAAATAGATCCAATAATACCATAAATGGGGGACTCTTCTTCATACCTTATATTTTATCATTTAAATATTCCTTAATACTATAATAGCATTTTTTTTTTTACAAATATGTTTATTTTATCTTCTTTTTTATTAGTTCAGGTAGTTTGTTATTATTTTTATGGACATCACATACGGACTTGTTGAATGTATTTTTAGTCGAGAACTTGGAATATTTAATCTCCCTAAAACTCCTGATATTTACGAACAAATTTGCAGGTTTCTAATATGTATATACTGGGGAGTGTTAAAATATTATAATTTTGCAAATGAGGTTTGCAACTGTCAGTTTGATCGATACCCTAGCTCCTAAAATAGATCCTAAAAAATTTAAAAGTTAATTCAGTTCTTGATAGCTTAACGCTACAACAAACTTCAATACCTTCTGCGAAGTCACGTTATTTATCACCATTAGACGTTACATTAACATTTTTCTCGGCAATCATAGACATTATTTTATATTATCGCATGTAACAACACGTGAAAAATATATTGCAAATCGAGTGAAAAAAACAAATTCTTTACAATCATTAGAATTTCAGACGAACTTTTTCTATTTTAAGATTTTTTTTTAACGCATAATTATGCTTATTAATAAAGCGAAAGGCAAGCTGGTATAATTTCAATAATGTTAAAAAAGACTTGGGTAGGACTAATTTTGTAAATATATATATATATGTATATCTCTACAGTATATAATTAACACCATGAACGAGCAGAAAATGTGTTTCTTGACCTAAGTTCAAGGACACCATAAAACGCTAGTATTTCTGATAACATCTCAAGGATCCGATGAATAAACCTTTGCTTAAAAATAATGCTTTGATTTAATATTACGGTTTATTTATCACTAGCTTTTGCCCGCGACTTCGTACGCGCATATCCCGTTTTGCCCGTAGGAATTTCGGGAAATAATTTCTTAGTGCTCTAGGGAACACTAAGAAATTATTTCCCGAAATTTCCTTCGTAGGTTCCTTGAGGAGTGTAGGCACTCCTCAAGGAACTTACATGCCATTTCAGCTTTCTATGACCTAAGTACCTACACATGCTTTTTTCAAATTCGTAACATATAATGTAAACAAAACCTTAGGTAGGCAATTAACATTGACCTTTCCAGCAGCGGCGTCGCGACAGAAACCTGCGATTAATATTAGTATATTGTTCAGTTTATCGAATGTTTCAGTCCCATGGCGATAATTTTGTTTGTATTCAAGGTATAAGGCTAGAGATCAAGTAACTTGAATACTAATATCACCCGAACAATGTACCTACTGGTGGTTCTAAAAAGTTTTACTCCTTTTTTTAAGGAATGGATAAATTGTTTTTTTTTCTGCATCACTCTACAACAACACTGCCAGCCAGGTTTCTAAAGTTATCAGAAAAACCTGGTTGGGTCTGAACCCAACCGGGTTTTTTTTATTACTTTAGAAACCTGGCTTCTTCAAGTACCTAAGTTGTAGCCTTGACCCTTTGTACACTGAGAATTAGGATATCTATTCAGGTAACTGGTAATAAATAAAGTCAATAGCGACCTAAATACAGCAGTCCTACTGCTTTCAGGAATACAAAGCGATCCGGGTCTATATTGGCAACAAACTGTGAAGTTATACATTTTGAATTTTCAATGCTATAAAAACCGGATCAGTGAGACCTTAAACTTAACTTCACGATAGTAAATATGACGTGAATAACACTTGAAAATCGATATCTGTTATCGTATTCAATCGTGAATATTTTCAAAGTTAGAGATCGTTTAAAAAAATAATGCATTATGCGGCAGCTTTATATTTCAAATGCCTAGGTCTGCGGTCTCGACATAGTTGCTGATCGCCAACCGACCTAATTCTTTCGATAAATGATATTTATTTTGTAAGTAGGTTAAACATAACACTTTAACACGTCAATCTTTTCTGGTTATCTTTAAACTAGATGAGGCCGGTGTTTCCTAGCTGACTACCCTGAGAAGAAACACCGAAACAAAATCAAAGATCAAAGTCTCTTTTAAAGTCCATACAGGACTTATGTTTTGACCAGTACGATGTACTGGTCAAAATATAAGTCCTAAAAATTTAAAAACACCGATATTTGGTAGTCTACATTCAAAGCCAGCGAATGTCATCGCTAGAAAATGTCTGAACTTTGTCCTAAACTTTTGCGAACCTAGTGTCGAATTTTGACAGTCCGCTAAGCGTATCGATATTATGACATGACAACGGTATTATTCGGTAGAAATTACCGAAATCGCTCCCTCCCGACCTTTGATTACCGAGCCAGCCCGTGTCGCTGAGCCAGTAGTTTTAAACTCCCCAAATAATGTTATGACCCAGCCTGTCCCTTGCTGTTCCTCCCAAAATGACGCCGCTAGCCGAGGTCCGTATCCCACAGGGGATGCCCTAGCGAGCGGTCATGTAGGTTTAATTTAGTTTGTAAGCCCTGGCTGGGGGCCTTAGAGTCATTTAAGCCCACCACAGGATAGTCCGGTTAAGCAGTCACCAGCCCTAGCGTGCTGAACTGCGAGTGGTCCCCATCAAAAAAAAAAAAAAAACCGAAATCGCCATCAATGTCGAGACTTCAGGCACTGATTTGGATTGTATTAAAGTAGAATTATTACATAACGTCAATTTGATGATAACGTTGCAGTTGAGTTGCTAAGCTCAAATGGCATAAGCAGTTCGAATGTAAAGTTGTATTTTTTTAAACTAACTATCAAAGTTTTAGCTGAGATTGAGATCATTTCCTAATCAATATGTCTCAATCATTCCCTACCTAATTATTTCCAATTAAATGATATCACTGCAAAATCCATTAGATTATAAATTATGAGACTCATAAGACGCGAATCATCAGCCATTCCGTTTTTCTTCTAAGCCCATTTATAAAATGCCGTTTCCTATGAAGAACGTAATGACGGCTATTGACTCGCATAAAGGATCACATGCACAGTGCACAATAACGTGTATTTACACGTGCATCGTACAAACTGAACAAATTGAGTGTAACGAACTTCATGCCACTTCATTGAACGAGAGACTACTAATGGCTTTGAACCACAGAAAATCTTTGTACTAATTTTTAGCTATATGTATATTAGTAGGTACCCATACTGGAAAACTCTCTAACTCGGTACAACTTATTGGACATATGCATTGGATTACTTTAAACCTTATGGATTTTTTTGTATCAATTTAACAGTCAATTTCTCTAATTGGTGTTACACGCTGTATAATTGTATATTATGTTAATAATATATTATGATTGCTACACATTTTTCCGATTTATTTAATAAGCGAAAAAATAGCAGCGTGTTACTATCACACTGCAAGGCAAAAGCCTAGCTTCGGAAGCGGTCACCTCCTTCTGCGAAGCAGTAATGCTAGCGAAGGAGGAGGCGGGCCGCGCGAGGGAAAGGCAAGGCCTTCGCCCCAACTGTCGCTACAGAAGAAGACGCCCCGGGCGTCGGGAGTCGCAGGGCGATCCCCGGCCACCGTAGGCGCGGGCCTGTGGACGGCGAGCGTTGGGTGGCTCGCTGTCCGATCACCACCAGCCCCGGGTCGATGGAATAGAAGACGGGGCCCGCTAGGGCCAGAGCCTGCCAGGGTTGCGGAATTTGTTCGAAAGAGTCACCGCGACCCTGGAACGCAAAGGACTTTAAAAGGAACACGGATGGGTTTTAGTCAGTAAGAGTCTGACACGCCCTTCTGCTCCACCCAGAGCGGAAGAAGTCATTTGAAGATTTCCCATCCTTAAAAAAAAAAACGGCACAAGCCTATTCTCAAACAAAAAATTAAAGATCAAAGTCTAAAATAAAGATAAACTAAAAAGTAAAAGAGAAATCATTTACACATTTTAGCTTGTTATTTTTGGACCTGTCAAAATTGGTGCGAAGTTGTCTTAGCTACAAAAAAGGCCAAACTTGTTTAGTTTCATTCACATGCTTAAAGACATTAGGTACACAAAAAAAAACATTAGGTATCCATCTTATTTGTACACCTACAACCACCGATCACGTGCCAACCGTACGCGCTGAGAAGCACATGTTTTTATAAAATATGTAAATTGACTGTAACAATGGGTATATTATTTAGTTATTTACTGAACATTTATATATTGTGTACGCCTTGACGTGTTTCTTAGAATATCGGAAGGGAGCAAAAGACTGCTAAGCGTGGTCACTTAACTAAACTATTGCAAATGTACGTGGTAGGTATGTCAAAGGAAACAATTCCCTTTGTACAATAATTTTAAGTCACATTTCCTGGAGACTAGGTATTCTTTAAACAATAAATACTGATGTTCACACGTATGCGGAACAGGGTGCAAAATTTCATCTCCATTGAAAAGGGAGGATCCTACGACCCAACGGGTGTTGTGCCGATGGTTTTTGTTAAAACATGAAATGTTTTGCTTAATAATTAATCGATCAATAGAATACTAATTAATGAGGAAATAAGTATGTCTAAGTAAGTCTTATACATTAAGCTGACCGTAGGGTATGATTCTAATGCTCACACACAGAGTAGATAGACTAAAGTTTATATTCTATTCATCCTTAATTAGGTACTCTTTGTTCATGAAAATAATTTGATAATTAACAAATCTTCAGCTACCTATAATTTATTATTTTGAGTCACATATTCAAGGAACTGTTGAATTCCCCATCCAACCCACGTTAATCTCAAGTTATTTTAGCACTTATACAGACATGTGACTACAAAAATTGGAAAATCTTCCTCATTATTCAGTCATTCAATATTGTCAACAATATTTGGCTTAGATCAACTTGGCCACCGGTACCTACTTAGTTTATACCGCAGAACAGACCAGACACATAACTTTTTATTATGTTATTATTATGTGCCTGTAGTGTCCCAGAGCAGGGCAAAGGCTTCCCTTCCTTTCTTCCACTGTTCACTTCTGTCCTTTGCCACATCTGGCCAATCCTTTCAGTAGGAGTTTTACTCGTCCCGCCATCTCCTCCGGGGCCTACCGCGTCGCCGGATCCTGTTGTTTGGAACCGATCCGGTCCGGTTTGGACCGGTCTGTAAAAAAAGGCAAAAGTGGCAACCCACTTTTGCCCAGTTTTTCAGACACATATAATATCGCTCCTTATTTTATAAGCCCCGAGTGATGAATTAAAAACTCCTCTCCTTATCCCATGTTACTTGGGTTGGCGCCACACTTTTTTTCTCCGTCCTGTCCTGTCAACCGTCATGCTATAGCTGACGCCGAATGTTGAATTGAGCTAAGAACACACGTTTCATAACGTTTCCAAGGAAAAAGCGATCAAAACAAAAGAAAATGAAAAGGAAAACAAAGCTGACCTTGTATGAAACAGAATTCTTCAAGTGCAACTCAACTAACACCCATCACTTCCCGTGGGTGACGTAAGAGGCAACTAAGGGACTCATCAGAGTATGGGCAGCAGCATTCTCTGTGCGCCAAGCGGGGCGCTAATGGCACCCCCCCCCCCCTTTCGGGGAGTCCTATGTCCAGCAGTGGACGTCTTTCGGCTGATACGATGATATGATGATGATGAACTCAACAAACTTTAGTTTGACACGATTTATATATTTTTTTTTTGTTAAATTATTTGTAGCAGTACGATGGGATTGACATCTTCACATTAGTGTACAAAAATCCCTTAAATAAATAAACATTTGAAAAAAAAAAATCGATTGCACCATTTATTCCTTACTATCAACATCATTCTTGGCAGGCCTAGAAGAAAATCAGCACAAGCAAGCTTTAGTCGAGATGGGACATTTGTGTGACTTGTTCCCCAAGTCACATAAATGGTATTTTCACTCTATCACTTTATAATAGGATAGTTTAGAATATCCTTTGTTATGTACACCATATAAATTACGGAAGGGTGGCCTTATAGCTAAAAGCGACAATTTAAAGACAACCTTTAATCCAACACTAAAACCCAGAAGATTTGTTGTGAGTTCAAAAGTTCCTGGCCCCTAAAATTTTTTTGCTTTCAGGTTCCCATACCCCAGAATCCAGGGGCCCTACTATGAAGTCTTAAAACGATGATGATTCGGCTCTAAGAGAGAGATGGAGCTATACATAGCGAATAGCACTATCCCTTTTACATCATCGCAATTGGATGGTATTAGAACGTCATAGAACCTGGTCTATATAATTCAGTTGCATAGTTCCCACGTCCTTAAGAAAACTCCTATCAGCATTCAAGCCATCTCCCTAGATAATGTAGGGTAAAACAGGCTAATGTGTACAGATAAATATCATTATTCAGTGATGGTACGACACTTGGGCAAAGTTGCCAAGTCCAAAGGTCAGTGAACTGTTATAGAGAACAGTTAAATACTCATGTCGAGTTTTTAATGGGCATTCTCATAATTATGTTATCGTTACGTGAAGTTTTGTATTTCATTGAAATATTTAAGTCAAGCGTGAATAGATACTTTATGAAAAAACCAGCCAAGTGCGAGTCGCTCTCGCGTACGAAGGGTTCCGAACGAATCACATTTTTGCAACATGTTACTTTAACACCATAGCCTTCTTATAGGTTTCCCTGTAATCAAAGAACTAATATTGTATTTTCTAAAGTTCTAAGTCTAAGTTTAAGTTATGAAAAAAATACTTTTGAGACCTTTACCTTACGTTTTTTTTATTTTTCCCCCAAAAGTGTCCCCCTTACTAAAAATTTTATTAACGTTACGCGTGTTTGGGTCACAAAAGTTCAGACTTGTGCAAAATTTCAACAAATCGGTCCAGTAGTTTCAGAGAAAATTGGCTGTGACAGACGGACAGACAGACAGACCTAGACAACCGAGTGATCCTATAAGGATTCCATTTTTTACGGATGTTCGGAACCCTAAGCACGTGCTCGACCACGTAATGGCTTACCATCAGATGAGACAGTGGTCCAGCGCAAGCCCATAAAAAAATAAAAAAAATACATCCAAATGCAGATAATCAAAAATCAGTAGCACCTACTTACCACTGATTTTACATTTTGGTGTTGATTCATTGACAAAGCTGTTCTAATATTTTTTATTGGAAAGGTGTATCAAGAGGGATTTCTGCACGTTAGAACATGCTGAATCCCTCTACAATTTACATTCCTGCACAAGTGCAGTCTGTACACCTGTTACTAGTATTTACCCACGCGGTAGAAATAATAATTGATAGTTCTTGTGTTAAATTAGAGGTTACATGGTTTCCCTCGGTTTTACTCGTTGAAATACAACAAGAATAGTGCATATTTTGGAATAAAAGTAATATCACTCCGCGTTACGGTAGCTTTTGATCAGTGAAAAAACATTTTTATAACATCTTAAATCATCTAGAAAAAACTAATAATTTAAGAGGTAAAATTGACATTTAATTTATTATGAGATTAGATTAAGGAATTCATCGTTTAAGTAGTAACTTTGTGTCTGATTGCCATTTGATGATTTGAATACGTGCGATGTCAATAGAGGTGAATAAATCGAGAAAACTTTGATTTAAATACTTTCCAAGAAGATTATGACTCAATTACCATACCAGTCTTTACTACTATCTAGATGTAACCAGAAGTTAATGGCTTAATCATAATATAAAAGCAGTTTCTATGTTGCCATCAACATCTACCACTGCAGAGTTTATGTCCTAGAATGTTGACTGCGCTATAAAATCTTGGTACTTGCTTTGAACCGTTTCGGTAGTATAGTTGCCAAACTTACGCTGGCGAATATGAATTCTTTGACACATTAAAAGTTTACCACTAATGGCGATTCTTAGGGCATATTAAAAGATCGCTTTTTTCCGCCTGTTACGATTTTTCCCGAGATGTGTGCGATATAGGCAATTGAATTTGGAGAGTATATTAGTGACGCGACATCAGATCGCCATGAAAAAAACAAACCAAAAAACATACTGTGAATAAGTACGTCACTTTGCACGTGGCTGAATGTCATTGATCAAATATCACAGGCACATCTCTACGGCTTTGGAAAAAAAAACTTCAACGTGTATATTTATACTTTTTTGCAACAATTTTATTTGTAAACTTTTGGCTTCCGCCATAACTTGTAGATAATGTAAGTACAGTCAGATTGTAGTCATTATATCACTTTACTGATTGTAGGTAGGAATCGGTACTAAAATGACAGTAATAAAGTTTTAAATTGACATCTTAGATGACAGTACAATGACATGGCTTGAGTCATTATTATAAAGGCACTAGCTGACCCGCGCAACTTCGTCTGCGTCACATTTTTCATTAAAATTCGCTCCTATTGATTGTAGTGTGATGTTATAGCCAATAGCCTTCCTCTATAAATGGGCTATCCAACACTAAAATATACTTTTTAATTCGAACCAGTAGTTCTTGAGATTAGCGCGATCAACCAAAATAAACTTTTCAGCTTAACAATATTAGTAGGTATATAGATAAATGTCGGTTAAATTTAAATATGTGTTATAGTCGATATAAGTATTTGATTTTATTATATATTTTTTCTAACTTATTATATTAAGCTTAGGAACATAACTGGTTGGCCCTGAACCAAGAAGAAGCTATTGTTTATTTAAAACCCGCATGAAAAACTGACACAAAAAATCCGACACAATCCAATGAAAATGTGGGCTATAGACCTAGCTAAACGCTGAACAAAAAATGGATGCCTAAGTAAGTAACAATTGAAGACCGCCTTATACATCTGTCACGTTTGAAAACCGAAGACTGAATAAAATTTCACGCTTTTGGACATACCTCATTAATACCGTCATTCGAAGGAGACTGGCATTCGAAATGGACCTCTTTACCTTTTCATACTCCATACTCCAAAAAGCCTTCATCGTTAGAAGGTATTCTATACATAGCTCTTTATGTAGGTATGTCTTGTAAAAAATGTCAACGCAAAAAACGGTAAATATAATAATGTTATTTATCTACTAAGTTGAGTCATACAGTCATTAAGTTACGTATTCTTCCATGAGATTTGTAAGAGGCTGTGTTCATTATGTAGGACATTTAATTATCTTAGTGTATAGAAGTGGTATAGAACATAATGTAGGTAACACAAAACATTGTACGAGTGTAGGTTCCACAAAGTAAAGAGTTCATGGCTAAGGGCCACAGGTTAACGAAACTGGTTCAATAACCGAAGCACGTGAACAAAGTGGTTTTATAGTTCACAAACACGTTATACATTATAAATAACACATAATCATTAATTTATATTAAAGGATAAATTTATGTGAATAATTATATGTATTTATGAGACCGCCTCGTTGGTCTGGTGTTCTCTAGCATACGCGTGCGCTATTGCTGAGCAAGAGGTCCCGCATCGGAAAGTGTTATTGAGTTATGCGTCCGGAATTTCTATAGTATCCCTAAGTCTGGATTCCCGACAGTAAGATCACCCCCACACATGGCACTACAAAAAAAAACTGGCAAAATATATATAATTATTAACAACACAGTAATATTATTATTAACCCATTTATTAATAAATTAATATTGAGATAAATTACTATCAAATTAAATTAATGAGCTTGTTATAAGCATTTGTTTTGAAAACTTAAGAAAGAATTATTATTTCTATTAATTTATACTAAAAAAAAAATACAATAATAAAATCTTACACCTCTGCCTAATTCTTCAAAGAATACATGCGGGATAATTATTAATGCAAATCAAATTAGCGTTTTCTACAGAAAATCGGTATCTGTTTTAGAGAATACCCTCGATCTAACATCTGTAATGCTTATGGTGAATGCATTTCAGGATATTCATTATTTCATTGTTACAGAATCCATAAAAGCAAACCATGAAACATATAAAATCATGAAGCATGCAGCCTACAATACAACGATGTGTGTAAATAAAATCATGCACAGTTTTTTACATGAAATGTGTCACACTACCTACGAGTACCTCACTCGTGATGTTATTGTTTATTTTCCTTGTTCAAACATTTCGGTAAATCACTTAATCTGTCACATTTTCACTGATTCATTCATTTGTTCCGTTGTACAGAGCGTCATTTTTTAATTACTGTTAAAATTGCGAGTGTTCCTCAATTTTTACTGTTAGCTTCACAAAAGGGTTCTGTTTTGTATTTTGCTAATCTAGTTCAGGCTTTTCCGTGTATATTGTTATTGTTTAAATTATGATGTTATCATGGCATGCTAGCCTTGTAGCTCTCTTCTAAATATTCATTTGTTAAAATAATAGATTATTTTGAACTATATTTTGGTTAAGTCTTGGCTTCCGTCCCACAGGGTAAAAGTAACTCATGAATGACACTAATCGATAGTGAAGCTTTCTAGCAGTGAAAGATCAAATATATATAAGAAACGGGCCAAGTGCGAGTCGGACCCGCATGCAAAGGGTTCCGAACCAATTTTATTTTTGTGACATGTTTTTTTAACACTATAGATTTCTTATAGGTTTTCCTGTAATCTAGAGGTAAAGAACTAATTTCTGCATTCTTTTATTCAAAATTTTAGGCCCAGTAGTTTGGAGATAAATGGGCTTGGAATTTGTATACCTCTTGCAAAGAGCCCTTTGATTTGATATGTAACACGGTACAGTTGTAACAACTTATTTTAAAGTTTGCTTGTTTGTGTGTAAAAGTGACCCAATTTTCATTTCTTTTTATTTTTGTGACACGTTCGTGTTTGGGTCAAAGAAATATTTATGTATAGCAAATTAAAATCTGAATCGGTCTAGTAGATTTGGAGAAAATCGGCTGTGATAGACGGACAGACAGCCAACCGAGTGTAATACTATTTAAGACAAAATAAAAACATTGATTTTTATCTTTCTACGGCTTTCTTATGCCAATAATTACCTCCTCTGGTTGCCGATTTTACCTACTCGACAATTAAAATGCCACTTGCACAAATCATTAAAGCCAGTAACATTCCAAATTAACAACACCTTTCAATCAGTAGGCTACCAACGAACACTGCATCAAAACCTCTATTAACGGACCATAATGGACGTAATCAAATATCGCGGGTATTCACGGACAAGTTCAAGAACGAATGTGTTGATGGCTACCGCGTCAATATTACCTTTTTTTTGCTAACCCCAGAACATTTGAACACGCATTGCTGGGTTTTTTGTTCGCAAAAATGCGATTGAAAAAAAGTCCGGTTTCTGATAAGTTTTTGGTAATTAAAAGAAAGGCATAAATGTTATATTTCAATCTTATTGAAAAACTTCGGGTTTTTGGTGCCGTTTCTCCAAAAGTACTCTTGATAAATTAGCAAAATGTGCAGAAGTTGGATCTGACTTGAAAGTAATGACATCTATATGCTTTCAATTTTATTATGATTTATCTTTCAATTTTATATAGACAAGATATATGAATGACATTTAAAATCAAAATGATCTTGAATTCACTTAAAATTAAGTATGTGATTTTTCTGTCATATATAAAAATGTTTAGTACCAATAGTTTGTTCTGCAGGTAATTAATAAATCAATTTAAAAAAATGGTCCTTGCACAAAATAAAAAAAATACGAACGTGACACTGACGCAGACGTTACGTATACTTTTAACCGGAACAGTTCTTATTTTAAAATGTCGTAGAGAACAAAATCTGTTTGTTTTCATCAGTATATTGACCCTTAAAAACTCTAAGCTAATAAAATGCACTAAATGAAGTACTACCGTTTGCTGCTAAACAATTCCACATCTCATTTGCATACAAATAAGAATAAATAAAGATAATGCTGTAAAACTTATAACCATTTTCTTCTGATAATAAAATCAGTTTGTTGAATTGCTGACCACAAAAGACAATAGAAATTGAAAATAAATTAAAACTTTAATTAATAAATTGATTGAATGGTTATTAAGTAACAGCATTTGATAATAAAAGGTTGTGAATTTCAATTTAATTTGTTAATTTTATTGTAGTATGCCAAAGTTTGAAGAATCAACACTTTTATTTACTAAGTATGTATTGTTTTAATGGGGACGTCCCTAAACCAAATAATTATGATATATAGTGTATAGGTAGTAGTACATACATATGTCACTGGAAAATATCAAGCGCCGCAAGATTGTAAAATATCGCGTGAAATTGTAAACAACTTTATCTTAATAAGACACGGATACATTGGAAACTATTGAATCTGGATGGGATTTATTGTATAAAATACGCTTTTGGCATAATATATCGAGAAATTGTACTAGGTACTATCTTACGGAGTCTGCAATTTTTCGGTGACACATACAAGCAATGATATAGTCTTGGTTGTAGCGATATTCGATAACTCAGCGGAATAAAAATATTTATAAAAATCATTTAGCATTTGCAATAATAGCTCTATGACGTGATAAAACGTTATAGCGTTTACACACATGTGTTTATGTCACATTTTAAACAGAAACCTTTTCCAACCCACTAAAAGAACTCAAACGAAATAAAACATGTCAAAGAAATGTATGAAATGAACGCTGAAAGTTTCAAGCCAACCCATGATTACGTATATTATACGGTACCAATCGATATTAATTATTGCGTCGATTTTATTTTTTCACTCAAAAGGTTGTCTGTAAGAGATCTATCACCTTATGCGATAATACCGCCCATTATGCACTTGGTTTCTATATTATGTATTACCTGTGTTTAATACGAGTAAGTGGTGTGCCTTAATAATAAAATTATGGACTATCGCAGCCATTTAACATGTGACATAATAAATATCCATTAATAAAATTTGCAATTTTTCAGGGTCATAGCATTTATTTAATTAAAAGGGTTAAAGATTTTTCATGTTTTACCATTTAATGTTTATAATTAGAATAAATCTAGTCTTTAATAATATTATCATTAACTGATGAAAACCTTCCTTATTTCTATATAATTATTTTTCCCACGCTATTGTAAAATGAAGGTACATATTTATTAGGAAAATATTGAAATAAGTTTGAATTTATTGAATCTGTAGGCAAATTAAAAATAGAGAAACCCACTGATGAAGCAGAATTATTTATTGACCTGTATTGACTGTGAGGTCGACAAGGACATCATATTTTTCTTGAACAATGATAGTGTCTTCGTAATAGCAGTGTAGTTCTATTGGTTCAGAGAAGGAAGGAAGGAAACTTCTAAGAACATGACATTCAATTTATTATAACTTCCTTTTGTCAGGCTCTTCATATAAATGCGTTTGTGAGGATATACTCGTATAAAGTAGAATAGAGTAGAGAGTCCTATGTGAGTATGACAAGTTCATAAATAAATACACAAGTTAAACCGACCTAAAAACATGGATAGGGCAAGTGAATGATGATGAAGATGAAACAGCATGGTTGCGTATTATTTGATAATGTATAAAAATATTTATACATTATCAAATAAACATTTTGTGGCAAAACTAAAAGTATACTTAACTAGCTTTTGCCCGCGACTTCGTACGCGCATATCCCTTTTTTCCCGTTCCTGTAGGAATTTCGGGAAATCTCTTAGTCTCCCTTTTTTTATGCATGGGAAATCATCAAATGACTTCTTCCGCGGAAAGGCGTGTCAGACTCTTACTGACCCATCCGTGTTCCTTCTTAAGCCCTTTGTTATCAGTCAACCTGCTATCTTACGATGTATGATTTCGGGAAATCCTCACTTAGTGCTTCCCTACCTACATGCCAAATTTCAGCTTTCTACGACCAGTAGTTTCGGCTGTGTGTTATCTGTCAGTCACTCAGTCACTCAATCACTCAGTAACGGAAGAGTTTTATATATTATATTGATATTGAGTATACTTTAATTAGAAATGAGAATATACATTTTACCTATTCCCAAATATTGCTTGAACCGACTCACCCTCAAAATTTTCTCACCAGCAAGAAATCGGATGTGTGTGTCTTTAAACATAACCATAGGTTTGCATAGGCTGCATCTGCCAGCTATTAGGTTCATTAAGCTGCCATGATGAAAACAGGGGTAGGAAAAGGGAGAATACTCAAGGGGTTTGTATTGTCTGGGGTCACTGAAGTGGCACTAACAATAGAACTTGAAATCCATGGAATAGAGTTGTGGTTGCTGTTAAGTGCATACACTTAGTGCGTATAGAATGTAAGGTGAAAAATATTATACGAGTATAATTGATGCAACAATGTACGTGGAAACTCCTGTGTTTTTCAAGATTTTCCACCAAAAAAAAAATTGAATTTCTTTTCTTTCTATTTAATGAACGCAGATAAACAACAAAACGCATGCTTATAAAATCAGTGTTCAAATTAACTTTATCGCTTTAGTTATGTCTGAAGCGATAAGTTAATTTACCAGTCGCCTTTTTCTGCTTAATATTCTACAAAGCACAATTGATAATGACTCACGATGTCAAAACTCCATCACAATTGGAGTACTTGCTATCCTTACTTAGGTTTGCACTCCGCGTTTCTTCCTAGCGACAAGTTCAGTTGTATAGCCGGCATTCTGCCAAATTATTCCGTTCCATCGCTTAATATGTCGTCAACGTTTTCGCTTACATTCACTTCATTGTTCTTAATGACGTCAACAGCAAATTTAATTGAATCTTGTCTCTTAACCTTTTGCGTGTCTTAACAGATTTTTATCGTCCAATCCTGACCAAGCCATAAGGGCTTGGTCAGGATTGGACGATAAAAATCTGTGTAACTGTCCGACTTAAGACATTTGGAGCATTTTTTCTTATGTCGAACTGTGTAACTTAAGACACGCAAAAGGTTAACCTAATCATTGTATTCACTTTGCATATTGCACCTCATTTTGTATTCGGACCAACGTAAGGTATTTTTAATTGTTCAATTAAGCTGATGTGTTGAGCTCGAATATTCATGTCATGTCGAAATATTTTTGTGCACTTCTTCGAAAACAAGTTGTATTGTTTGAATATAAATATTTATCAAAGCTGGGAGGCGGACATAATATTTGACAAATGATGGATGGCTTATTTAGTTTGATGTTATTTTAATAACGTCTAAACACGTTGATTTTTGCGTTTTTTTAATCAGATAAGTTATGCCTGTTATGTTAGGGTCGTGTCACCTGACAATGGATTTAACAAAAGTGGCTGATAGCCTGTATTTTTCCATTTATGCAAGTTTTTGAAGAGTGACTGATGTATTTACTTATGAATACATGGAGAAAAGAGTTCCTTGTTGGAAACCAGTTCACACTGAAAGTTAACGGAATCAATTTTGGTCCTTTTCAACTCAAAACCTTTGTTTTTACAATCAACCAGTATTAAATATAAAATCCTGACTCAATTATCCTTATCAATTTATTCATCTGCAGTCACATTATTTACTTCCCTTCGAGGTCGGTTCGATATGTGTCAGTCCTAAATATCTATGGAGCAAATAGGGAAATGCCTTGAAGACCACAAAAGGCAGCACCTTGGACAAGTAAATAAAATAATTTAAGAATTGGTAAATTAAATATTGTATTCTGACCCAGAATTTGTATTTATTGGACGTAGGCAAGGATCCAAACTATACCAAAGTAAGGTGAAAGACATAACTTGAATAATGGCGGAGTTTGAAGCCAAGTGCCTACTTAAGTTCTGTTTGTTATATGTCACAATGGAATAACCCGTGTCTTCGAAGACATTCACCTAGAATTTCCCAGGCGAATTTCCCTAGAGTTTCCGATGCATAGCTACGTTGATAGAAAGACATTTGATTTGTTGTACATAGAATAGAGTTTTTTTTTATACTATCTGAATTTTGACTGCCAGCAAAGATTGGTATGAAAATCAGTAGAAAATAGGAATGAGAATGGTAAAATCTAGATTCATGCTGAAATCAATCGTTTAATCATATTTCAAAGTTCGAGTTTTAGTACAATTAGATACATTTATCGCTAAAATGAATCACCTTACCAACACGGATGGGTTTCACTTAGTCAACAACGCCTTCATAGGAAGACTATAGTCCGATAATTTTATGACTTTTCCTCAAGTCAGGTGGTGGTATGCATTGTGTATATTGACACGTGCTTGAAGAACCGCGATGACGTTGCCAAGTACGTTTGTCTCTAAAACAAATATGTAGTACCACGTCTATTTTTGTCCTCTCATTTTTTTGCGTTCGTTAATCAAGCGGGTTTCCGTATTAACGGACAGATTTTCGGTAGCTATATTTTTGATGACACGTTTAATGAATGAAAACTCTTTCAAAGAAAACCGAAAACAGTGTCGAGCAGGTTTCGACATGGTAGAAATATGATTTATTTATGACAGTTTCAGATTCTGTCACGGTAATTTTCAAATCCTTATTACTGATGACTGACCGCATTTTTTTCTTTAGATCCACCTTAAAATGTTTTATCCATTGATATAAAATCGCGACACAAGGAGCGGAATACAAAGGAATCCATTGCTCATTCAGCGAGCATCATTTAGGACTTCAAGTTGTCATGTCCAAGACAAAAACTTTTAACAATAGGTAAATTTTTTGTCGTTGAGAAGCGATTATTACGTTACCATGTTACATAAAAGAATAAATAAATATACCAAGTACTAAGGCACTTCAAAGAAGAATTTGGGATGACATTAATTGACATTATAAAATTGTAGTGTCTGTAGCAGTATTTGTGTAGTTTGTATTTAAGTATGTATGAATCATATTCTATGTGTATTTTATATATATAAGTCTGTGTATTATGTACCCTAGCTTAGCCAACAACTTGATCCAGGAGTCCAGGACATACATTTTGAAAATAAGAAAAATTGTAGACAACTTTTGAAAACAGCTTTCAAACTTTATTATGATGTTGTGAGAAAGTTTCAATTATTGGTAGACTTCAAAAACCTTCGTAAAATAAAGTCTCCACGTACTACGGTATAAGCTAGCCATAAGAAAATATTTGAACGGAGGTTTTGTTGTACCTATTCCATTGTACGGATTGTAGGTGAAGCCGAGTAGTTTACTACAAACATCAAACGTCACGCTTACCATTCATCCAGGTTTAGGTATTGGTAAACTGTTTGTAGGTGGGCAAGTAATTTACGTATTGCTAATTGGGATTTTCTCAAAAATATTGCGCTGTTTTTTGCCCTGTGTATATTGCCCTCAGAAAGTAAATATGTCAATGCGGTTAAGTCGGTTGGGTTTTTATTCGTCAGCGCTTTAAGGATTATTTTATTGACGGATATTGAATTCTGTCTTGGATAATTTATTAGGCTCATTCATGGCTAACCAAGAGGTCTGTTAGGAGAAAGAGTAAGAATTTCCTTCATCATCTACGCAAAACAAATCGATACGAACAATCGTTTGAAGAAATGCAAAAAAAATAGAAAGAAAACTAAAATTGAAGCAGAAAAGCAGAAAGGAACAAGAAAAAAGTATAAACGGAGCCGTTATCAAGAGCGCTTGAGTACACAATCATCGCCGAGTTGCCTGTGATCATCGGACCAGTCAAGGCCACGGACTGCTCGTGATTCAAACAACTAGACGATACCGCAGCTTCACTCGCAGTAAAGAAAAAACAATATATTCAACGACAAAAAGTGTTCTACGAGTACGTCCTTCCTTGACCTACAATTTTCTAAGACTGAACGTAGATCTATCGCTTCATTAATTTCGTCGGACGAACAAACGAACTCTTCGTCTATATTCTAAGTTGCCAACTTGGAGCCAACTTGGAGCGTATTTTCACACGCAATCGGTCTTTTGTATTGTGTTTACATAATTTATTATTTTGACTGTCACGTTGGTATTATACAATAATATTGTCAGGTAAAATAAATTGAAGCGATTTATCACACGTTTTTTGTCAAAGTTTTGTATAAAGCTAGTAGATTGTTGTATTCCTACACGTGTTTTCTTGATAGACTTTGACATATCTTATCAACTTTCTTTTTGTTTTCAGACAAATCTGTTTTCCGAATAATCTCTAGACACGATAGTCTCGAACAATCTCCATTGATAACTAAATTCGAGTCTTTTGATAAGTCTCCTGGTTACCAAAAAGTTATATATCACATCAAACACAAGCAACATATATAAATATTTATAGGGTGCCTAATGCGTACTTTACGATCCTTAATTGAGAGTAAACGTCGTAATAAATATATATACTTGACATATAATATATCACATTGAGCCAATAGCTTATATTTATTGTACAGTAACACCATGGCAACTCTCAGTGAGACATGCTTGGAATATCACACTAATATTATAAAGGCGAAAGTTTGTGTGTGTGTGTGTATGTTTGTTACTTCTTCAGGCGCAAACGGCTGGATGGATCTTGATGAAATTTGGCACAGAGTTAGATTATGGCCTGGAATAATAAATAGGATACTTTTCATCCCGGGAGTATATTCCCTTGGGATAATTTTCGTCATTAACACGGGCGGTAGCTAGTTTATTATAAAATTACAGGTTTCCTTACGAAATTGTCCTTTACACCGAAGTGTAAAACCTTAGAATCTACTAATGCTGCACGAATATAACGGAGAAAAGACATTCATCACAGCATCATCATTTCTGTCGAAAGACGTTCACTGCTGCACATAGACCTCCCTCTAGGGTCGCCACATCGATCAGTCCTGTGTATCTCGCATCCAGCGAATTCCTGCAGCCTTGACCAGGTCATCTGTCCACCTCGAAGGAGGCCTACCAACGCTGTGTCTTCCGGTACGCGGTCGTCACTCTTGAACCTTTCGAAAGCCATTACCAGACAATATTTAAGTTCTAAATTGAATAGAGCTGCATAGCAACATCGTAGAAGAAGAATCTTAAAATAACTCCGAATCCCATTAGTATGCGACGAGTCAACTGCGATGCTAGTAAATTTAGTTTTTTTTCATAGACCCGAGACTATTATTTAAATTTTTGCAATATATCAATGTAGCTTTAAAACTTGAACCGCCGTAATTTATGAAATGATAATAATATAGAATGTATTTGAAGGTGTATAAATGTTTCGTCCTCTCAGAAATACTACGATGGCGTCACAAGATTTGCTATTTGAATATCTTCAATTGTCTTTAAAACTTCAATAAAGTTCTTTATAGATTTCGATGTTACTTAATTTTATAGTAGTCATTAAATAAGACGTAATCAAGAATAAGTAGGTTTATGTTGATATATAATTATGTAATTCCATAATTTTGTAATAATTTTCTACAATTAAAAGCTCAAGCGCTAAATAGTCGTATTGTCCTTAACTTATTGCGTTTCAGACGATATTTATCTACTTAAGAGATTGTAAAATTACAGGTTGAATATTATCAAATTATTGAAGAGTTAGCACCAATACCAACGGCATTCCTCTAATTGTTTATATAACATTCACTCAGGTCAATCAAAAAACTATTGCATCCTTAAACGATGAATCATATTGAACTTGATAACGAGGTTCAGCGGATCAAGGACTCTTTAAATAGGAGTCTTCCTGTTTGTCCTTACGTGGCCGATGAAAACTGGACAAAGTTAGATTTGCTGACGTAAAACAGGTGCTCAAACAAAATTCGAACTAATGGCTTCATTCATAAAGTATGATGTTGAGCAGAGTAGCAAGTTAAATCATCGGAGGACCTTGCCATGAACCTCTGATGCGAGTCACGTATCGAATTATAGCAATCACTACGAATTATTTACTTCCATGTGACATTGTAATTGTTGATAATATTCGCAACAAACACGTGACAGTTTAAAAAGAAAAATACTGCTTCGACATTCATTTTACCTTCGACGCTACAATAGTCGGTAAGAGAACGACCGGACCTATATCTAAAATTGAAAGCATTTTCTTGTTCACCTTCATAGTTTACTCATTCTATGATTTACTTACACAATATCTTTCCTTCCCTTGAGAACGTATTATAATGATAATTTTCTTATTATATGTTTTGTTAAATAATGACTTTTGTAAACAAGTGTCCAGCGATGTTCGCATTATCGTTTATGTGTTCTGTAAGGACACAGCAATGAAATTATCTGTATACAACACATCAGCTGATATTTATATTGTCACAGGTTTATTGTTAAAGTCATCAACGTCTGTTTACTTTGCATTCTCGTAACCAATTTCAACACTTTATTTTTCTTCTAAGTGACTAGCTTCTGCCCGCGACTTCGAACGCGCATATCCCGTATTTTCCTACGGGAAAATTTCAGCTTTCTACGACTGGTAGTTTCGGCTGTGCGTTGTCTGACAGTCACTCACTCAGTCAGTCAGTAACGGAATTTTATATATTAGGATTAAGATCTTGTGTACTAATATTAATGCACAATGTATTTTTTTTGATGTTTTGTGGATTGCGATTGAGTCATAAATGTTGACTAGACCAGAGTTGTTAATGTTCCAGGTTTTTTTTTCCAGGAAAACACAATTTTATAGCGTCCTTGTCCCTTTTTTTTCCATTTGCAGTAATTAATCTGTTTACTGTTGTCTGTTTGTCTGCATTTCTAGATCGCAGTTCATAAAACGAGTCTGAACGTAAATCTTTCTATAAATAATTTATTTTCTTTCTTTCATGTGTTTTTCCTTGATTTCAATAAATCTACTTCGTTTCACATTGAATATTCAATTGATACCTCGTTTACAAGATAATTGTTTATGTGATAAATTAATGGGTTCGGTCTGACAGCTTGACAGGTGGACATCACCCGCGTACATAATAAAAAAGTAAGTGACTATCAGTAGCCCTCAGCCTTTAATTTACCGGCACTGTGGACGTAGGTGTATCGAATTGCTAAACGGTTTCTGGAAGCTCTTTTTATTCTTTGAATTTGAAAACCACAATTGCTCTTGCGAATAGATATAAAATATCTCTCCTTGTTTTTACAAGGAGAGACCGCCATCTGACGAGCTCCCTCGTCATATTTTATGTCTATTCCCAAGAGCAATTGTTGTAAAATTTTCCACGTGTCCACGATGTGTCTCATGACAGCGGATAACGTCATGTGCCATCATCCATCACGCACGGTTGACTCTGAACAAATTCGCGAATGATACACTTTATGACTTACTTGCCAGTCACTGCGGGTAGTGAAAAATATTCGCGAATTTTGCAAAATTTTGCATTCTCGGAGATTGTTTATTAGAGCAATGATCGCATTTAAAATACTTAACTATTTCAACATAGTTTAGATATCAGTTCTGCAAACAAAAATATTAATTCTTAAAACATATTAAGAATATCTTAATTGCTATTGACTGTACCAACCAAATCATTTGATTACTTGAATTGTTAATACAATCATGATTGCCAGCGGCATTATTTGAATAAATGTCTCCAAAGATTTTATCTTTAAATTTACAGAAGCCTAGTCTTGTCTTTTATCTTGACAACGTAATTTAATCTTTTGAAAATATTATTGGTAAATATTCATGGCTTACTGCAAATTCAAAGATATTCCCACCACAATACTGATACTATCTCAAAAGCTTGGGCATCGGAGACATATTTAAAAGTAACAGGTATAATTGTTTGTGCCTAGTGTAAATCCGGCCTTGTACCAAATTTGCTTGTCTCGTTTACAACTGGTCTAAATGTTACTGGAATTAGCAGACAGAACGGCTTTACGTGACATACGGCTAATCCTTTCGTTGCACAAGAGAAAAAAAAGTACATTTTAATACAACGAATAAAAATTTGGAAAATAAACCTGATTGGGTATAAGACGTTAACGTCTGCCTTTGTAGAGTTTCCTTGTTTATTCAGTGTTGATTAATAAATAGCATAGCCAAGATAAACATGATTGAAAAATGTTTTTATATGCGAAATGAGTCTAATAAAAACCTGGAAATAGACACGGACTGTCGCTAAGACTTGTTATGCTTCACATAACATAATATTACATACATTAAGACTGAGCTATCGTCATCGTTTCCTTAGAATGCTTGTTACATGATTAATTATAGTATTTTACTACTTAGCCCATTTTAAAGCGAGTTTCTTACTTTCAATTAAAGTGAAACTAACTAGCTAGTCGGCAATACAGAAAATAAAATTAATAACTGATTCTGTTTTATATTTTACAACTTTACGATAGCAATCCATTTATGTTACCACAAATAAATTAGGACCAGTTACTGTGTCTTATAAGGGGCGGACTTTGCACAAAACTAGTCTACTTACTTTAAAATAAACTTACAGTGTTCAAACTAATACATATCAAGTAAAAATAAAGGAGTTATTGCCATATATAAGAAAATAATTACATCTCGGTTAAATCGTTTAAATTGATATTGTTGAAAAGTTATACAAAAAAAAGTAACTGTTTATTTTCCCGTGTGGCGCCTACTTGGATTGTTAACCCGTGCACAAAGTGTCTCGAACGTACCTACAGACATCGTTTATGTGCGGAACAAGGAAAATGGGAACAAGGCTACATAAAATGAGTACCGAGTATCAAATGATGAAAATAAAACTCGAATAACAACAAGTAACAAGATAAACAAAAGACAATCAAGTATTTGTACTATTTTTTTTATCTTTTGAATTACAGAAACATAAAACAAATGCACGTGAAACAATCTAATCATGTCTACAAATACATGCAAAATAAACTAGCTCACATTAAAATTCAATGTCGTCTAATTTGACACTGAAATATCGGAAAACTAATATAATTCCAAATCTCACACGGTCATTCAATTAATCTAAAATGTTTCTGAACTTGACGTTTCGCGTGTACAGCAATCTTAAGTATTATATAACTCAATTATAAAACTTGGTTTAAAATAGAATGATGGATCGCGTGTTGACCAAACATTGGAGCAGTGTGTTCGGTGGCAACCTTGACGGGGTCGGCGAAATGGCCCATGGGAGAGTCGCTGACGCAAAGAATCAAGGTCAATGGTATACCATTATAGTAGGTGGTCCCATCGCTCAACTATTGTCTTTGTAAGGGTGCGAATAGAGTTTATGGGTGTATCAATTTGTTTAATGGGAGTGGATTTAGAAATGGTCCGAAATAGTCTCTAGGTCGTCGTTTAACTAAGGGTGTGGCGTATTTTACTCTGATGTTTGAATGTAGTTTATGTGACCTAGATTAGAACCTACTTTAGCGGCTAAGGGAGTGCTCTGTTTTTCTTTGCTGAGTCGTCCTTTTTGTCGCCCGTTTCTTAAAAAAACCATCCAAGTGCTAGTCGGACTCACGTATGAAGTCTGACTTATATACCCTTATTATAATCCACTATTTTGCTGTTAAAATCGCCAGAAAACACCAGAAATACACACTCTGTGAAAATTTCAACTGTCTACCTATTACGGTTTATGTGATACAGACCGCTGACAGACAGACGGACGGACGGACGGGCAGCGGAGGGTGGTCCGTTGGTTACCCTTCGGTTACGGATCCCTGAAAAAGTTCAGCCTACCTTTTTTTGGTCCTGCATAGTCAAGAGTTCAAAGAATTACTTGTGTGCATCCTTATTCATCAACAAAACCAGAAACAAAATATTATTTTTACGACATTACCATTAGACATTTACGACACACTAATAAACATGCAATTTTATATTCTTACCGCACTGGTTCTTACAACTGTGATGAACACTTAATTTTTTAGTTTAATTGAATTAACTTGTACCTAAAATAGCTTACACGCGCTGAAAGCTCACTATTGCTAATAATTCATTTTCCCCTGACCCTTGGGCTTGGCATTTAGTAAGTAACATCTAATCGATATTGCTGGCAAAGGCAACCATTTGTTATTATTTGTAGGTGTTTTATACAGCAAAAGTATTTCAATTATATATAGAACCTACCTTTGAAGGTGATGAGAATCAGGTATCTATACATATATACAAATTTATCCCTATTTCCCTTGGTCACGGCATCACGCGTAAACGGCTGGACCCATTTCGCTAATTATTATTATTTTTTTTTTTTTTTTGTTAGTTACTGTCAGGAGAAGGTTTATAAATTTAGAAAAAAAAATATACATCGGTAATAGTAGTTGAAGACATGGTTAAGCCGTCTATTTTTGTATCCATTTTTTGGTTTTTTGATCTGTCCGTCTGTCACAGCCAATTTGCTCCGAAACTACTGGACCGGTTCAGTTGAAATTTGGCACACACATGAAATTCTGTGACCAAACACGGGGTATGAATATGGGTAGATAATTATGAGTATTGAGTATGAGGTCTCATTTCAGTATTCCTCTCTCTTATCTTCGACCAACCACTGAACCTAATGCTATGTAACAAATGAAAATAATAGTTTTTTATTTACGGATAACAGGAAAATCTAGTAATAAGTTTAAAATCTATGAATTACAAAAATATGATTCGTTCGGAATCCTTTACGCCCGAATCCAACTCGCACTTAGCCGGCTTTTATTTATTTACTTAGGTATTCTCAAAATACCGATACGCTTGTAAAATTAGGAGATCCCAATGCCTATGCGTTGTCCCCATTAAATCAAAACCTAAGAAAGGTACAAGTTAGTTTTATTATTAAAACTAGTTGCCGCCCGAGGCTCCGCCCGCGTGATTGTCGAAAATTATCCCAAGGGAACATATTCCCCGGATAAAAAGGTCCTATGTGTTATTCCAGACTATAATCTACCACTGTGTCAAATTTCATCAAAATCCATTCAGTAGTTTTTGCGTGAAAGAGTAACAAACATCCATCCATCCTTACAAACTTTCACGTTTATAATATTAGTAGGAAACAATGACATTAATCTTCTCCCTGTAAACTGAACGCTAGAAATTGCAACAATTATGACGTAAACTCACGTCTCATGACGTTGACGAGCACAATATGACTTACATAATCAGCGTTTAAAGATATAATATTAATTTATTCTTCTATAGTTCTTAGAAACCAGTACTTTTGTTGCTTACCTAATTTAGTGATGACGTCAAAACATAATCTTTAGCTAGTGTCAATTGTAGCAGTAAAGTATAGTTATTAATTACTTTAACTGGTAGGTGTGTGCGTGGGAAAATGTAGTTGTACCGGCCCAAGTGTAAATCATTTGAAAATGTGAGAAAATCCCTCTCAGTTTATCAAAGAACACACACGAATAGTAACCACGCCTGACAGGCGCCAATTCAATTAAAACTAGTATTTTGTACATTTGTAAATATAAGATAGGTACTCAAATCATTTACTCCTTTATTTATCATACCAGTATTGTAACATTAACCCTTACAAAATCTTGACTTTACGCGTAAAGTAATAACTTAAACATGAGTAATTGGTCGTCGAAAATAAGTAAGCCTGGGAACGTGAGGTGTGGCATACCGCATACTGGCGATAGCACTTAGGTATATGTAGACATTATATAGAGATGGGCAATATATGGTCTTGATTGCTTAAAATCAAAATCAAAATCAAAAGTCATTTATTCCAATTAAGCTGAGTGCCAGCACATTAAGAACGTCAAAGTTCTACATAAAGACCGTCCCCCAAAACGCCCGCCCGTCACCACTTCCAAGTGTTTTAGCTGGGAAGAAGTGGCGCAACAAACTCCCCAGCAACAGCAGCACTTATTAGATGACTAGTTGGCGGTCATATAGACGAATAGTCTGCCGAATAGTCGCCGACTACGAATAGTAGCTTTCCCATCGATTTATTTTTCTATTGTTTGATGGATAGCATTGATCTTGTCATACTGATTTAATTATCAAATATATATTACATATAGGACTACTGGTATGTACTTCCTATATATTTCATGTTTTTTTTTCTTACTTTATTTGGCGACTAATCGTCATCTAGTTGCCGATGTAAATGTGGCCGTGTAGTTGGTCCATCTCTAATACACCTGTATTTAGGTGTATAAAGCCAACTTAACATATAACAAGTTTCTAACCCTTGCCTAAGATCATTATATTGCATCATTTCACTCAAGAGTTACGCAAAGAAATTAATTGCAAACACATTCCACATTTTTCTTCGCATATGTCGAGATAGGCTTAGGATATCTTGAAGTTATTGATAGGGCACTTATCATTGCTTGACATGTGTTATTAATCAAACTACTGTGTTTATAAAATACCGGTAATTGTATTATGCATTGATGAAATAGTAGCTGTGCTCTAAAGTTGGTTACCAAAAGCGTAGCACATTGTAGCAGTTTTGGCGTAGATTTTTTTTTTAATAATATCTTGGGACAACTCACACACGGTCATCCAATCCCAAACTAGACAGAGCCTGTGATATGGCAACCAGACAACTGATAAACATACTTATATATTTCTAAATACATACATATTATAGACAAATTACACCCAGACACAGAACAAATGATCATGCTCATCACACGAAGTTTTGTCCTGGGTGGGAATCGAACCCATGACCTCCGGTTTAGTAGTCAGGGTCACTAACCACCCCCACCGAGAGTGTCCCCACGTTGCCGTCGTGGTGGGGCTTGTGTGTCTCAATGATCTTGGGGCTCTGCCGGTAGAGTTACTCATGCCGGAAAGGTCCAAGTGAGAGACCAGACAAAGCGGGACACGAGAGAGGGGCACACCGTTCGGAGACCTGAGCAGAGTTCGGGTCTTCGGACGGTGTGTGTTTCGGGAGGAAGCTTGCTCACTGTTTTCTGGTACGCGTCTGCTCATCAGACGTGACTGTGAGGACAGTGAGCAAGCAGCGTGAGAGGAGACCCTGTGAAAGGGTGCAGGGGAGAGGGACTTCACCCTTAAAAAGGACAAAAACAATAATGATTGAGACAGACGCAAAAGATTTACCCCAGGGCGGTACCAGCTGCGCAGCAGCTGGAGAATCCGCCAAGCCCCTCGTATTCTGGGGGGGGCAACGTATGTCCTCATCCGCTTGCCAGTGGCAACAAGAGCCGAGGAGGCTCCCGATCAGCGTCCTTTGAGGACCTGATCCGGTATAATTTTAAAACGCCTGACAAGGAGTCGGGCGGGCGTGGCGCGAAACATCCGGCCAAACTGTGGCGGAAGAGCCCGCTGACGTGTGGGGGGGATGTGGGGTCAGACTCTGACTCCGCATCTGGCGTCAGCGTCGGCTCACCGAGTTCGGATCAAGAGGGAGTCGAGGCTGCTGCGGAGAGCATTAAGCTCTTCCGCAAGCGCCCTAGACCGGAGGACGACCGAGGATCGACCTCCAACAGTGAGATGGCCTCGGCCCGGAAAATCCCCACCAGCAGGCGTGGTAAGGGTCGAGAAAGAGGCAGGGGGAGGGGGCTCGCCTCCCAGGAGGCTGCCCAGCGAGCCGCGAAGCTCGACGAGGAGGAAAGCCACCCTGGAGTGACTGGTCGGAACGTCCTCCCCTCAGCATCTTCCGGCGGTGAGCTGGACACCGTTGGCGGCTCTGATAAGGAGCGCCAGGCGAGGTTTGTGCAGGCCGTTGAGGCCGCGGTCCGCGATGTGGCCTTGAAGAGGACTCAGGCCTCAAAAAACAAGGCCATACGAGCGGCTTCGGCCTCTATTCTGGCGGCAGCGAAGGAAAACTGCAGCGGGCCTACGTCGACGGACGAAATGTCCAAGCTGCGGGCGGAGGTCGCACGCCTAGCGGCCGCCACGGAGCTTCTCCAAAAGGAGAACATGAAGCTCCGAGCAGACCTGGCCGGGCTCCGCGGAGGTGGCTCAAAGGAGGCGCCCCAACACGGGTGCAAGCACGGGCCAAGCCCGACCGTGCCTGCGGAGAACCAGCTCCTGAACCTGGTGCGGCAAGAGCTGGCTGTCTTCCAGGAGCGGTTCCAGGAGCGGTTCTCCACGCTGGAGAGGATCGTCCTGCGTCCCCCGTTAGCAGCGAGCCATCTAGCCTCGAGGCAGAAGGTGGCCTCATACGCGGCCGCCGTGGCTGCCAAGCCGGGGCCGTCTGGCCAGGCAAATCGAGGGGCCGCGCCGACACCTGCGAAACTGGCACCGGGCAAACCGGCCCCGGTCAAGAAGACGAAAGGCGGAGCGGCTGCACAGGTAGTGAAAGTTCCAGCTCCAGCGGTGCAACAGCCGCCTCCGCCTTCAAATCCTACGGCCGAAGCCGGATGGCAGGTAGCCGGCGGAAAGAAGATGGCGGGCAAGGCAGCTAGGGCGGCCAAGAAACGGGAGAGGAAGCGGCGGCGAAAAGAGCAGAGCGTCGCAGCTAGGCTCCGCGCCCCGAAGTCCGCAGCTGTAGTGGTCACACTACAGCCGGATGCGGAAAAGAGGGGTGTGACGTACGGTGACGTGCTCGCGAAGGCGAAGGAGGCGGTGGATCTCAAGGAGCTCGGCATCACTGGGGGCCTCCGGCTCAGAGTGACCAAGACTGGGGCCCGAATGCTGGAGATCCCTGGTGCAGCTAGTGGCCCGTCCGCCGACGCTCTTGCCGAAAGGCTCAGGGCGTCCTTAGATGCGGCAGAGGCCCGAGTGTCCAGGCCCACCAAGTGCATTGACATGCGCATCCTGGGCCTGGACGACTCCGTCATGGAGAACGAGGTAGTGGCCGCCGTCGTCAGGACTGGGGGGTGCTCTGCCGATCAGGTAAAGGCAGGCACCATTCGTCCTGACCACACGGGCATGCGGGCTGTTGTGGTGAGCTGCCCCGTGACGGCGGCCAAGAAAATTTCAGAGGGCCGAAGGCTCCTGGTGGGGTGGGTGTCCGCGCAGGTGAAACTGCTGGAACCCAGACCTCTGAGGTGCTTCCGGTGCCTTGTGGGCAACCACGCGGGAGCTCTTTGTACCTCGGAGGTGGACCGCAGTGGTCTTTGTTTCCGCTGTGGTCAGCCCAGTCACAAGGCCGGCTCGTGTAACGCCACGCCGCACTGCGTTGTATGTGCGGCAGCTGGCAAGCCGGCTGATCACTGGGCTGGGGGAAAGGCCTGCGCCCCACCCGCCAAGGCCGGGGGCAAGAGGAAGCCCTCCGCCACCACCATTTCTGCCGTAGCCAATGCCACCGCCGTCGCCGCCGCTGCCTCCAGCGTAGCCACCGCCACGCAAGGGGCTCGGGAGGAGGCCGAAATGGAATGCCAATAACGGCCCCATTACGCCTCCTCCAGGCGAACATCAACCACTGCGCCGCCGCTCAGCACCTGTTGCTCCAGAGCATGGCGCAGTGGTCGATCAACATCGCCGTGGTCGCTGAGCCGTACTTTGTCCCGCCCAGGGATGACTGGGTGGAGGACCTCAACGGCTCAGTGGCCCTAATTTCGTCGGCCGCCGCCGGTACCCCGTCCCTCGAGAGTGTCAGGAGAGGACAGGGGTGCGTAGCAGCACGGTTTGGGGAGATTGTAGTAGTGGGGGTCTACTTCTCTCCGAACCGATCTCTCGCCGAGTTCCACAACTCCCTTAGGGAGTTGGTTGTCGTCGTCGCTGGGTATCGTTTCCTCCCCGTGCTCGTTCTCGGGGACTTCAATGCCAAGCACTTGGCTTGGGGTTCCCGTTATACGGACACGAGGGGCAGGTTGGTGGAGGACTGGGCTCTGGAGACAGGCCTAATCGTCCTAAACCGGGGTTCTGTCCCCACGTGTGTGCGGATGCAGGGTGAGTCGGTGGTGGACATTTCGTTCGCCAGCCCTGCTCTGTCACCGCGTGTCGTCGACTGGCGCGTCATGGAGGAGGTGGAGACGTATTCGGACCACCGGTACATCCGGTTTGACGTCTCCGCCCAGACCTCAACCGCGCCAGTCCGAGAGGCCCCGAGTGGTCCGCGGTGGGCGCTGAAGCAGCTGGACCGGGAGCTCCTCCTGGAAGCCTCGATCGTGCAGGCCTGGGTGTCACCACCGGACAGGCCTGCTGACATCAATGACGAGGCGGAGTGGTTCCGGGAGACCATGTCCGAAATATGTGACGTGGCAATGCCCCGGGTCCGGCCAGGACGCGCTCGCCGCCAGGTGTACTGGTGGTCGCGGGAGCTGGCATCGCTGCGCGAGGCATGCGTTGCGGCACGGCGCCTGTACACCAGGCATCGCAGGCTTCGCATCCGCCCTCCGGATGCGCAAGCCAGGGAGGCGGAGCTGTACGAGGAATACAGAGTGGCGAAGGCCGCCCTCCAAGCGGGGATCCTGCGGGCCAGAGATCTGGCTCGTAAGGAGATGCTGGAGTCTCTGAACGGGGACCCGTGGGGACGCCCTTACAAAATGGTGCGGGATAAACTCCGCACCTGGGCCCCCCCGTTGACGCAGAGTCTCCGGCCCCAGCTGGTGGAGGACGTGGTGAGCGCTCTGTTCCCTTCGCGAGGGGAGCATACTCCCCCGCCTATGGCTCCGCCACCTGCGATGCCCGATGCGGACCACACCGACGACGGCGACGACGATGACAACGCTCCGGAGGTGACTGAGGTAGACCTGAGAGTGGCGGTAAACAGGCTGAAGGCCAAAAATACCGCCCCAGGACCCGACGGCTTACCTGGGAAAGCCTGGGTCCTGGCCTTGGAGGCTCTCGGGCCTCGACTAAGGGGGTTCTTAAGCGCATGCTTGGAGAGAGGCCAGTTCCCACTTCGTTGGAAGACGGGGAAACTGGTTCTCATTAAGAAGCCTGGGCGCCCTGCGGACTCTCCGTCCGCTTACCGGCCCATCGTGCTGCTCGACGAGGTGGGCAAGCTCTTTGAAAGAGTAATTGCAAACCGCCTCGTCGGGCACCTGGTGAGGGTGGGGCCGAATCTGGCGGAGAACCAGTTCGGTTTCCGCACGGGGCGCTCAACGGTGGATGCCATCATGCGCGTGAGAGCCCTCACGACGGGGGATGCGGTGTCCCGGGGCAGGGTCGTCTTGGCGGTGTCTCTTGACATCGCCAATGCCTTTAACTCCCTGCCCTGGAGTTGCATTAGGGAGGCGCTCCGGTACCACCGGATGCCGACCTACCTCCGTCGCGTGGTCGAGGCCTATTTGACGGACAGGGCCGTCATCTACCCCGGTCACCGGGGAGAGTGGAACCGGCGAGAGATGTCGTGCGGTGTTCCACAGGGTTCGGTTCTGGGGCCGCTCCTGTGGGACATCGGCTACGATTGGGTGCTGCGTGCCGACCTCCCTAGCGGCGTCAGCGTAGTCTGCTACGCTGACGACACGCTGGTTCTGGCACAGGGGGGGTCGCACCAGGCGGCGGCCGACTTAATGACACGCGGGGTCGCGATAGTCGTTGGAAGGATCCGGCAATTGGGTCTCGAGGTGGCCCTGCACAAGTCCGAAGCCATGTGCTTTCATGGTTCTCGGAACAGGCCACCAGCGGGATCCCAATTAACGGTAGGAGGGGTTCACATCGGCGTCGGGTCGACGATCAGGTATCTGGGGCTCGTTCTCGACAGCCGGTGGAACTTCGAGGAGCACTTCCGACGTTTGGCTCCCAGACTGGAGCGGGCCGGGGCTGCCTTCAAGCGGCTCCTGCCCAATCTAGGGGGTCCAAACGCCTCCTGCCGGAGGCTCTATGCGGGGATCGTGCGGTCCATGGCCCTTTATGGGGCCCCTGTGTGGGCCCTAACGCTGAAGGGGCGACCAGCCCGCCAGCTCAACGCGGCCCAAAGGGTCATGGCCATCCGGCTGGCTCGGGGATACCGCACGGTCTCCGGCGAGGTGGCGAGCCTCCTTGCCGGATTACCGCCATGGGATCTGGAGGCGAGAGCCCTCGCGCACGTTTACGCGTGGCGCGTGGAGGTGCTTCGCCGGGGCGAAACTCCGCTGCCACGGCAAATTGCATCGCGGCGGACGGAGCTCCGGCAGGATACTATGGCGGTATGGAGACTGCGACTATCGCGGCCCAGCGCTGGGCACGCCACAATTGCGGCGGTAAGGCCCCTCTTTGAGGAGTGGCTGGAGAGGCGCCACGGCGTCCTCACCTTCCGCCTGACGCAGGTACTTACCGGACACGGCTGTTTCGGGAGGTACCTGTTTCGGATTAAGCGGGAGGAAACGCCCGGGTGTCAGCACTGTGAGGATCGCCCGGAGGACACGGTGGAGCATACGGTGGAGGTCTGCCCTGCTTGGGCTGAGCACCGCCGTGTTCTCGTCGAGGCGATCGGCGGCGGCAACCTCTCGCGTCCGGCCCTGGTTGAATCCATGGTCCGGAGCGAGGAGGCTTGGGAAGCGGTCACCTCCTTCTGCGAAGCAGTAATGCTAGCGAAGGAGGAGGCGGACCGCGCGAGGGAAAGGCAAGGCCTTCGTCCCAACCGCCGCAACAGGAGAAGACGCCCCGGGCGTCGGGAGTCGCAGGGCGATCCCCGGCCACCGTAGGCGCGGGCCTGCGGACGGCGAGCGTTGGGTGGCTCGCTGTCCGATCACCACCAGGCCCGGGTCGATGGCGCGTTGTGTTTCACGCGCGCCTCAAAGAGATGATGATCAGCATAGAGGACGGGGCCCGCTAGGGCCAGAGCCTGCCAGGGTTGCGGAATTTGTTCGAAAGAGTCACCGCGGCCCTGGAAAGCAAAGGGCTTAAGAAGGAACACGGATGGGTTTTAGTCAATAAGAGTCTGACACGCCCTTCCGCTCCACCCAGAGCGGAAGAAGTCATTTGATGATTTCCCATCCTAAAAAAAAAAAAAAAAAAAAAGGGTCACTAACCACACGACCAACAGGCCAGTCAGATGTGATGGCTACGGCTACGCGTAGTTCTTCGTGACCTCTTTTAGGTATTCTAAGGAAATTTTATTATTATAGACAAGCAATAATTATGGGAAGAGTTTATGTAGCTTCCTTTCCATTTAGACAGGTAGGACATCTAAGTAGATTATAAAATATGGTAACGGTACCCGCGAACCACATGGTTGATTAAGTAAATGTATTGACATGTATTAATAATGATTATTGTCATCTTTAAAATTCCTAAAAAATATGTCAAAGTAAAGAATAAAAAGCTAAGCGTTAAGGACTTGTTGTAAGTTTAGTTTATTAGTTAATATAAGATATTATTGCAAAATATAATGCATAATTAAATAGAACGGAGAAAAACGATTTTAGAATACAGTTCCATTTCACGTTAATTAATAAACAATTGCTAACCGGAGCCTTGATAATGTCATCATTGATAGTATGATATCATCAATTGAAAAAGGTAAAATTTAGCGTTTAGATATTCCGATATCTAAACGCTGAATTTTTCCTTTTGAGGGTTTGATATTTAGCTTTTTCTTTGTTTATAGTGTAACTTTCAACCAATCCTAACAACCCATTAATGCGAAAGTGAATTTGTTTAATTGTCACGCTTTCACAACTATATCGCTAAACCGATTTTGATGAATTTTGGTAATATGGGATCTTGGAGCCAGTTACAGAACACATTTTTTTTTGCAAAAATCTATAGATATTAACGCGCCGCGAGGAAAAGCGAGTTACAAATAAAAATTAGATGAAGCAGGTGATAAATATTCATAGCCCTAACAGGAAGACGTAGCTACTATAAAAATTGCAATAAAGTGTAAATAAAATGGACGCGCAGCCTTAAGTGGCGGTGATAAGCGATGTATCCTCGCACGGTGTATTGTTTCGTCCTCCTTTATCTTCATCACTCAGACGCATTGACAAGGTCGCAGTGGTCCTGTTTTTATAACAAATAACACTGGCAAGGTTGAATGAGAAAAATTCTTTTTTTAACCCATTTTTAAATTAAGATCTGTTTGCGTGTGCGCATACCTACTTTCCATATGCCTTTATCTAAGTAGACCCTAAACTTAATTTTTAATTAAGTAGTGATTAACCTACCTGTTTCTATCATAAATAATCACTAAGTTATCAAACAATATTGCATAGTTTTATAAAATATTATGCAACTTTTGTTCAGATTAGAATGATATTTGATGACAAAACCATCAAATAAAATTAATTCTGCTTATATTTGGTGTCATTCAAAATGAAACCCATACATTAGATACTACTGAAAAAGATCATTCAACATTATTAAAAACACAGAAAAACTATTTTTTTTTTAAGTGAAAACTTCTTTAGGCCCGTTGAGCACTAGAGTGAACAAAACTCATGGAACTCGCGACATCGTCACCGCACGCTTTCCATGAGCTATATGTATACTGTGTATATATGTGAACTTTTTGGGTGAACAAAAATCATGGAACTCGCGTCATCGTCACCGAACGCTAAAGCTATCGCTTAGTTTTCAATTCTATCGACAGTCCCCAAAGACTGCCCCGCATGTTTTTTTTAATTCAGCTATACCAAACAATAAATTAAAAGGCGTCTTAAAATTCTAACTCAGAAAATCCTGCTCCATTATCATAAAACGTGAACTAATAAATAAATAAATGGCAGTAAGTTCATTCAATAATCCATTTTGTTCTTCGCAAGGTCATACATAACCGAGCGTGACCAGATTTTTCATGACACCTGCACCAATGCGAACTAGTACCTGCCTTAGTACCTACTACCTACTTCACAGTGACTCATTCGTAGTAGATAATATCTATAAATTATGATTATGGTGTCTTTGCTGGACCTTTAATTAGTAAACCGCACTTATTTAAATGTCCACTCTCATGTAGGAACTTAGTGTATCAACTTAAGGTTGATTTTTCTATAGTAAGTCATTATTTAATGTTCAATTCTTTTATTAAGTGTACTCAAACATGTATCTAGGAATTTTAAAGGAAGAACATCAAACAATTTACTTAAGTTAATATAAAAGTAGAAATTCATACGAAACAATGGAAAAGTGACTAGTTTTTTTTGGAGAACAATTCCTAAAAGTCAATTTAAACCATACTTTAAACAAGGTGTTCCAGAAGTGCGCTGTCATATTTAAGGGTGATATTGAGTAGCTGATATACATAAAGGAAAACGTAGTGTAACAAAAATAAACTTATTTTTTTTTAAATATCGACCAGAAAAAACGACTAAAAAGTTCCGAACAAATCACTTTTACAAGAACAAAATGCGTGTTGTGATATTTTATCACCCTTAAATATGATCACACATTTTTAGAATACCCTGTAGAGGGCCATCAAGAGTATACTAATTAGTAAAGTGCTATTTAACAATTTACACGACGATTCACTGAATCTAGACACATTACCACTCAACGAAATTAACCCCCTCTTCTTCAAATGTTAGACCAAAATGCAAAGCTCGGAGCTCATTATACTAAGTGAGTTTTCATACACGCTGCCAGCTGCTTTAATGCAACGGCCAAAAATAGAAGCAAAACCACAAGCATCCGACTTTAGTGACGAATGACTAGCTATTAAATTTGAAAACATAATAGATGTATGTTCCAAAAAGCTCTTAAGAATTTCGATGTTGTAACATAAGGAAAACTCGTAAAATCTATTTTGAGAGCGCAAAATTAATGCTTAAAGTTCAGTGTTGATATTATTAGAAGATCCTAGTTCAAACAGAATGCCTACTAATTCTTTGCAAACTGATTAAAAACACGGCAGCCGTTTATTCTTGTTTACCGTCACAAAAATACCGGCAGGACCAGTTTTACCATCTTCGATAAGTAATGTCTAGAAGACGAATTTGTAAAGAGGACAGTTTTTGCATTAATTAAACGAATCAAGTATACGGTATTCGAATACTCGATTTTCAAATAATGAACGTTTTAGGGTTAGCTCACACCGAGACGTGACAATTTAAGATAGCAGTACAATATATGACTTTATTCACTACACAAAACGTATAAATTTCATTGAGACAATTTGGAGATACACGTGGAATTTAAAATTCGAATGTATTCAAATACTCTTGCTGAAATATGTGCCTTTTTGTCTAGTAAATAAAGTTTCATATTATATCGCTATATTAAAGTTTGTGCGGAGACTTGCGTCACGTCACGTCTCGGTACAAGCTAACCCTTAAGTAAATTTGGTACGGCAGGTTTTATGCCAAATGTGTTTTCTAATTAGAACCGATTGCAAGTACTCACGATAATTGGCTGTTGGCAAATAGTTCTACTTTTTACTTTAAAATGGCGTCAAAAGAAAGGCTTGTTAATTTTACGTTATGTTTAAAATAAGTGAGTACAATATTTTTTTAGTTATTTTAAAGACTGCTATCAATTGTAAAATTTTATTAGGTCATTTGATTTGACACAGTGGGAGATACCCCAGTTAAGTTTGTATTTAAAAAAGACTCAATATAGAATCTTATATAAATATCGCCAATACTTTTAGTTATTAAAACAGGATCAAGCAATTTACCAAACTTACAAAGTACACCGCCTGAACAAAAAACGTCAGAATTTTTAAAATCAACATTATCTCAATGAACTCTATCATTCAAATCAACAGCTTCCAAGTTATAAAAGCAAAAGCGATTACATGACAAGTAGGTTTTGAATATCTCAAATATATTTTAATTGATTTATAAATACTTGACGTATTACCCTACAGGAAAAGCAGACTACTCTTACAAACTTGGATACTAAATGCATTTACCTACTTATAAATCGACCATTATCACATGCTTCTCCTTAGCAAGTTGATGGCAATTCTGATAAACACAAAAGTAAACAAAACGTGTAAAACAGTACTGATAAATCACGTAAGCCATAAGGCAGATGACCAAGTCTTGACCACAAAAGATCGTCATAAAATGTTAAATTGTCAACAAGCTAAATAAAATTATTTACCTATCCATGCCATTTAATATTCATTATTACCGTGTTCGCAAACTACTGCATTTGTTGTAAAAAAAATTGTTTCTCAGGAAATTCACAAAATAGTTTAAATATTACCCCTTCTTGACAATTGGGTAAAAACTAGTTGCAAGTTATTAAAGCCTAGTCATGGTTGCACAGACCAGGACAGCATGGCATGAAAGGAAATAGGCATCACTAGGTGGAACAATGCTGCCAATGCTGAGGCCCTACTATGAAGTCTTAAAACGATCATGATTCCGCTCTAAGAGAGAGACGGAGCTATACAGAGTGAATAGCACTATCCCATTCACATCATCGGAATTGGATGACATTAGCACTTCATAGGATCCGTCACTGATGACGATATCAAATCGCTTGTTCGACTGTACTTGGTTATATTAGTTTCGTACTTATAATTAATATTCTTTTGTAAATGTCTGACTCACCGACTTCAATGGGGATGACATCTGTTGTCAGCTGGACGACAACTGACACCTCATACGTGTCGACCTCCAGTTTTTCTGCGATTTGCGACTAAAAAGCACACGTCAAAATCGCAGACGTGTCATCGCATGTCCTCACAACACAGGCTTGTTCACTTTAAGGCTCACTTTAACACAAAACCAACTTATTGATCAAGTGATCTGATCAGAAGTCACTGATGTTTTTTTCGTGATCCGTCACTGTAACATTGATAGTTTCCGCTTCCGCTGCCCGATCAATTGTTTACTAGCGTTTGTTGTCGTTCAGATAAGTATCGACTTTTTATCGATTATCTAAAAGAAAAGAAAAAAACATTACACATGAATTTTCGTATTAATCTTAATTGTTTCAGTGGCAAGCATGAACTCCGCTCAAATAGTTAAGCATTCTTGATACAATATTAAACAAAAAGGTTACACGACAGTTTTTAATTTGATGTATTAACTACATGCTTGACCAAGGTCATCCACCGTAGTTATTGATATTATCGTAGTAACATAGCCTTTTATTAGCAATCGTATTTTTATGTTTTGGCTATTACAGGAAAAATAACTTCCAATTTGTATTGATTGTTGTGGTCGTGATAGTTTAAGATAGTTTTGATCTATATATTGCAGAACTGGATTTAAATGATTAAAGTTTTAACAAGCAATTATTTTTTTAGGCTGAATATGTACTTCATTAGCAATACAGTTTTAGATATACTACAGAACGGATGGCAACTTTTCATCATTACATTATTATCATTATTTATATTTTAATCATATACAAACACGTGTCTTTCATCGTAAATTTAGTTAGACTCATCTTTACTAATAATAATTGAATTGCAAATAGGTAACCACAATCTTGCGTACCTATTATTTATAAATTGTATATTGTTAGTTTGTCTTATAATGTTGCCAAAAGTCATCAAGTAACATAAGGGTAGCAAGCTTTTTATTTATTTATTTTGAGGACACATCTTTATATGTCTTTTTTGCCATGAAAATTAATTAAATGCCAAAAGATTTCGTCTCTAACTACAAAGAATCTTCAATAAAAATTCATGTAGCGTCTATATCAACCAAATAAGGTAAAAAATTTACGATGTTTACTTTTATCTTAATATCATCACATTATGCTATCTGATAGGAACCAACATTTTTATGTGTGTGTACTGTACAATAAAAAAATCAGAACAAAACAAATTTTACATCAGTAAGCTATTATGCAATGAACTAAAATTAACTTACTTAGTGATAAATGCTTTTGAAAATCCAAAAAATTGCTGTGTAGTCATGAAAATCAGTCACCAGTAAGGTGGATATGACAATTTGTTTTAACGTCTTAGCACAGTTATTACCTTAGCAACATGTATGAAACCGGTAGGAACTTAGCCATGAATTTTCTTTAAAAGAAAACACTGGAAATTCGTTTCAGTAGATCTCCTGACCACAAACTTTTACTAAAGACTTGTAACAGGTAAAATAATAAAGCATGAACAATTTTTTTTTTTCTAATACATACCACGAGGAACGAGGACGAATTTAGGAGCTACGATTTTCTTTCAAAGAAAACCCAAGAAAAATAATTTTAGTGATTCATCTGATCATAAACTTTCACTTCAGACTTAATACTAATTCAGGAGTCTTTAAAAACAATTTAGGGGAAAACATATCAATTTCAACACTTACTATGTCAACAATCACTAGTTGACTTAGCGAGACGTGCTAACAAAATCAACGTTCAAATGTACACAAGCGAACAACTCCACTTATCTGAAAATACGTCAGTCCGCTCGTGGTTTTTGTCACATGCTATTTACCTTATTATATCTTAATAGTCAGGCGAATGCCTGTATGAATGTACAGGGTTGAAGTACTGCCTACACAGAAACACAAGGATTTTTAACAAATGCAAGATCTTGAAAAGTCAACACTTTTCATGGTTTAGCATTAAATTTGTAAAATACGTCAGTATGTTTTACGGGTATGGAGGAAAATTTTGGATTATAATATATGTTTTTTTTGTCGATTCTATATGTAGCGACGATTATACATAGTTTTTAATTTGGAAGGTTTTTTTGTGATATTTACTGTCATTATTTTGACGAATTTAAATCATGAATGATCACTTCTCACATTAGCTCTCCACGACGTAATAAATTACAGCGTTTGAAATATATACCTCATTAAGGTATCTGTATATTTAATTTATATCTTACGAAGAAAACTAGCTTTTTGTTTTTCTAAAGTATTCATAGAACTGTGAGTTGTATTTGAATACTCTGATAGTCACCGTTTTTTGTAGGATTCACCAATTAGGTGTCACCTTATTTCACTTGATTTTGCGCTTGTTGATAAATTAAGCTAAACCTCACCATGTTGAAAATTGCCACGCTTATTTAAAACGTTCAATCTATCTACTTATGTAAATTAATATAACAGACCGAACTCATTAATATTCTGTTTAAAAACATTAATTAATCTCTCTCTTCTAATCAGCGCGCTTCACACTGCGTAAACGCATCACTCGCACGTGATCGACAAAACCGCGCGCTGTCATACCCTTGAAGCCTCCACAAAAAAAACTACTTGTCAAACAAAAATTAGTCCACACTTTTAAACACTCTTAAAATAATACTAATTACAGTAATAACGTCATAAAATAGCGAACATAAATTAGTCACACCGATAACTACCTCATATTTACTGAAAGAAAAAAAAGGCGTTTTCAACGTGACAAGGTAATTGAATAGTTATTTCCACTAATCTTCACTCATTTTGCGGTGCTAACGCGTGACAAGCCTAACGTCTGGAATCACCATAACAATGATACTACAACAATAAAATGCAGATAACAAACGGAGTTTTCCGGATAAATAAATAATACAAAAGTGTGAATACATTAGTGCCTTAGCTAATTGTTGGGAGCACAGCCACTGAAACAACTTTTGATCACTTAACTTACATCGAGATTTTGACGCGTCAATGTCAAGTGCATCCGCGGTACTGAATCATTTATCACTTTCGATTGTAAGGCATGGAGATAAGTGCATCTCGTTCGAACAATGCGATGTAAGGAACTCGCGATAAGGTAAAACGTACGATCGTTCGTCGCTTGTACCTGTTTAGCACCGCGCGCGTGCGACTGCCGCGATGTTCGACGCACGAATGCCGCCAAACGACTTGACCATTGTTTACTTCGATAATTACATTTTCATTTCGATCGAGTTTACGGGTCGAAGGCTCTAAGGCGGAAAATCTCGGAGCGATACGTATTGCATGCGTTTGTTGACGACAGGTTAATCGGACGAAAGTGTGTAAACGCAATCTCTGCCTATGCGTTTGGATGTTTATTTTTTCTGTACGCTGACACTGGAACTGGTTATTATGTAGTTAACTTTATATAGATGTTATGAAGTGACATCATGTTCATAGTTTATTTTTTTCAGAATTTGTTCAGTAAGTACGTTTTATTTGTTTTAACGTTTACGATACACAAGTAGAGTAGAGTAGGAACCATTTTCCGCACTTATGCTTCCATTCGGTCCGTTGTGCGTAGGTCTTAAGTTAGCCAGCCTAGTTCCGTCCAGACGCATAGAAGTTTCCTGGGAGCTTCACAGGCTTCGCGGAGCGACCTCACTGTTCCGAGGATTTGTTCACGTTTGGTAGCCACGGCCTCACATTTCAAGATTACTCGGGCGGCTGGTACTTCGGTGTCATAGCAGCCCCTGCAGAGTGAGCTGTCCATGGCACCTATGTTAAAGAGATGTTTGTTTAGGGGGCAATGGCCCGTAATTGTCCCTACCTATATGATTGTTCTGAGGTTATTTCTACTTAGGATGAGTAGTCGTTTTGTTAGTCGCTGATGTAGACTTGGTATTGCCATTTTTCACTGCTTGATGTTTGTAGCCCGTGACTATTTGTTGTTATGAAGTTCAGTTGGTCTCTGGCGAATCAATGAACGAAACTGTGAGAAAGGTAGAAGAAGAAGTGTGTACGGGCCTAGCACTGCCATCTCGGAACCCCTCTTAGCAAGTTCGTCTACGATAAACAAGGTTTTGGTACAAAAAAAAAGATTAAATTGCAGTATTAATATCAAAGATATTACTTTGAATGATGAAAAATGAAATACTTGACAGATTAACTGGTCCAATCAATGATAAAAAATAACTTATGTAAATTGAACATGATTAATGAATTCTAAAATGATTTTATTGGAATCGATTTTAATTTACGAAATACACGTTTCAGGGTTAAAAAAATTTGGAGGATAGGTAGCCTGCTGCTTAATTGAAATTCAATCCTGAATGTAAGGTTATTATTTATTTGTATCAATAAATAGCAATCTATAAACATGAAACACGCGTCATTATTTGAGAAAATTAAATGAGTTAATATACGGTTTTAGACATTATTTTACTCCCGCGATGTCGTCGGGCATTTTCTGGGACCCACATTGTGGTTGCTTTAGCCCATGAACCATTCGAAATCCAAAAAGAATACTATTCAATTATTATGAGAAATACAGGTTATTAAACTATACTTAAGTAATATGTTGTATGAATTGCATAAAATATTGTGAATTTATTACAAAACTTTTCCAATGCTTTGATTTCGTTTGATAATGAAATGAAAGAAATACAAAATTCATACATTTCTACTGAATAGTTTCTAATCTAATTAAATTAGTTTATTGTGTGTAGTAGGTATTAACTTGTTTTATACAAAAATTCTTACAAAAAAAAAATATACCTACCTAGGAAAGCCGTCACAGATATAAATATTGCAATTTGCATGACTTGCATGAAATGATAGCAGGAGCTGAGGTGAGGCTTTTAGGCGATTCCACAAAAAAAAGACATATTTTTTCTTTCATCGGGAAAATTCGTGCAAAGTTATCGGTGAGATCTGATAGTTTGTGTTCATTAAATCTTTAATTTTATCTTTTTTTTAAATGTTATATGATTTTCGGGAGTATTACATATGTCACCGAAAAATTGCAGACTCCGTAAGATTGTAATAAAACTTGATTGGATTATAATTGCTCGATATATTATGAGAAAATCGATTTGTATGCAATAAATCCTTTCCAAATTCAATAGTTTCCAATATATCAGTGCCTTATTTAGAAAAAATAGTTTACAATTTCACGCGAAATTTTAAAATCTTACGGCGGGTGCCATTTTCCCGTAACATTTATATATTTTTTAATATAATAGAAACCTTTTTGGCTTGCTAGGTATTTTTCTTAGTTATTCATTTATTTTATTTTGTTGTTTGTCCTGTGCGAGTCTTCTTCTTACTCTTAATTATTTCTTACCAACCTATCTAGACTTTTACTAACCCACGGTTTCTGACTTGAGCAATTCAAGTTTCTAATTTCATCTAAATGTTAAAGTAGAGTTTGACCAAATCTAAATTTCAAAATCTCAGTTAGAATAGCTATATATTTCTAAAATAAACTTCTAAAGCATCCAAAAATTCACACGATACAGAGTAAAAAAAAAACAAAATGAACTGACTACCCTGAAATTATATCATTTAAAAAGCGTTCGTCCAAAAACAGTTGGATCATGCAAAGTCGTGACGAACGAATTGCAGACGGCATTGCTAACCTGTAATTTTATTATTATACTTAATTTTACTCTGAACTTAAACAGGTGCTTTTCAACTCTAATTAATTTAAACCACTTTTTCAATAGTAAATATATCAAAAGTGAAACCAGTTTTAGAGCTGTTCCTTTTTCACCGACTTCAAAAAAGGAAGGGGTTCGACTGTTTGTATTTTTATGTAGGTATGTTTAGCGATTTCTCCGCTAATTGTGGACCGACTTTCAAAATTCCTTTTTTATCCGAATACCTACTCTTGAGGTGGATTGTTGAGGGTTGCCCTCAACAATCCACCTCAAGAGTAGGTTTTCGGATAAAAAAAGAATTTGTGCATTGTTTAAAACAGTATAATTCCCATGTGGTCATCAGGTCAGGATCTGATGATGGGATCCTGGAAAAATCGAGGGAACTCTTCAAATTTCATAGGAACACTTCAAGCGATTTGGTTACTTTTTGGAAGAGTATTTTTCGGATTGGTCTTCGGAGATAGGCAACGGAACTCTTCAATAAATGAAAGCAAATGGATTGCTGAAATCGCATGTCTGTTTGTCCTTTACACTAGTTCATAAAATAACTTCATGTCAGTGCGGTGTAAAGGGGTGCGCACAAGTGAATGTCAATTAAGTTGTAGAGATTACTAAAGTGAAAAATAAAAACTTTTTAGAAGTCGGTGTTTTTGGTTTAGTTTCTTCGTTTTTTGACATTGACTTCCGAAGTTAACATTATTTTATACTATATCGTGTATTTATTTGGAAGTCGGTTTTATTTTTCTGTGAAAAGGTTTTTCAATGTTCCTTTTCATAGCAGTTGATCGGATTTACCCCCAGAAGTCTACTGTATTACTAATTTGTTAAAAATGAGCGCTTTCCCTTAGTTTGCGATGTGTTATTACTAGAATTTGATCCATAAACGATGCTTGCGAATGGCGAAATAATAAAGGTGAGTTTTTTTTGCAAATCGACCGGTTCGATTCGTGGCTAGAAATATCGATAAACTCTTTCAATCTAGACACTTCTTTAAGTGTTTTTCGCTATTCCTCATTCTTCATAGTTTCGAATTTGGCCGTACATGCCATGCTTTAAAAGTTCATCCTGTATAATCAAGAGTTTTAAGGTTATCTTTCTGACATTAATGAGCGAATACATGGAGCCGTCTGTATGAGTCAAACTCATTTAAGTAATTTTGCCGCCTCATTTTAAATGATATCATCTTAACGCAAACAAAAGTACTTCCGAAGCTTAAAATTTCATAAAATGTCGCAATTAGTATAAAATGTCGCAATGAAACATAATAACTCCTTTTAATTTGGCGTTTTGATGTTATCAAAGAAATTTAAAATAAAAACGGCTCATGGTAATAAAAATGTGACTATTTTTATAAACTAGCTAATTCGTGCAGAAAAATAATATTCACGATTGTAGTACTTGAGAAACTGGATATCAAGGTGTTAGAAACCTGCTTGAGAAGCACTGGTAAAAGTTATTAATTGCTAATTTATACATCACCCTCTAACATACCACCAAGAAAGCATTATTTACGCGACTAACCCGCCAACTGCTATTTATTTTATAAGTTATACTCTTGTTAGATCTCTTGTAAATTAAAAAATGTAATAATAATGCAATGTAAATTCAAAGTAGATTCAAAATTTTTTTGGTCATGTAGGTACTTTAGCTCATTGTTATTTTTTTTATCAGTGTTAAACAACTTTTAATTTGATTACACAAAATAATGCCATACTAAGTGTCAGTATTTATTAATTAAGTTACTCTAGTTGAAAGATTTTGTTAGGCTTTCCTTTTATGACTTTAGTTTCATCAACGCTAAACGCTGTTATCGACCAGCCTATTAGGCCAGTAGTTGACTAGCCTGGGCTAGTCTTCATCTAGTTATAAGCCCCTGGTTTAAAAATCATTGAAAGGTGAATGCAGATTGCAACAATTATATTTGTTGTCTTACTGACATAAATAGGTTGTACATCTAATAATTCTTATGTCCCTACTTTGTATGAAATCTCAGTGTACATCTAATGCATGATTATCCTCATATCATCAAGCATTACGTATTCAGGAATGCTACCGCGTAGAATGCTGAATAAATATAGCTATTTAACGAGTGTTTGAGTTGGTGACAGGTTTCAAAGATGATTCTTTAAATAAAATCAAACTATACTTTTATAAAAATATATATATTTTTCTGTTTCTATATTTTTATGAAGGTGTTGTTCCTAAACACTCGCTATTTAAACAAAATCAGAGAATTTATTTCAATACTACAATAATTAAAAAACAAAAACCGCGTCAATAGCCGAGGCTGACATTTAAAAGATCACATTCATGTGTATATAAAAAAAGAAATGAAACCCTGTATTACTCTGTTAGAAACTATTATTTTTCTTGCAGAGATTTTTCTTCTTGGGTCACGTTTTTACAACACACGTGTAACTATATCTTACCGCATCGCTGCCTCCTTTAACAGTTCTCATCCCGTCTGTAAACCGATACATTTATGCTAAGATTTCTTAAAACGTCAACTCATTATCAATATTATATATATATAATATTTCCGTATTTAAATATTTATTACGTTGAAGAAATTTCCCAAGTACGTAATCCCCAAACAAAATTACAAAAAGGAAGCAAATCTCTCAAAACCGAAAAACAAATGGGACGAGCTTGACGCCTGTCGGCCAGATTGGTCCAGACTTGCCCAAAGCCGGGAGGAATGGAAGGAAGAAAGGGAGGCCTTTGCCCTGCAGTGGGACACAATTGGCTAAAAAAATAAATAATAAAATGAAAAAATCATAATAATATTCGCGTCTCTATGGCGAACGAATTTTAAAATAAATGGAGAAAAATTATAATATTTTTTTCCTTCTTTTTACGCATACTACAAATTTTCACGTTCAATGTAGTCCTTAGCCTTTCCTCAACCTTAGTCTATAATTACCTCAATCATTAGGATTAGCTTCAAGAATATTAAACGCACTTCAAGTAATAATCAAGAACAGTCATAATAAGATCGTAAAACCATCAGATCCAAGTACAAACTATCATATATTTACAGGATATAGGTAAATAACGATAATCATTATATAATTCCGTGTTATCGTGATGTGGATTAAATTTGCTTCAAGATAATATAGACAGAATCACGAACTGTATTGTGAATATACGGAGGGTAATGAGTTTATGAGTAAAGGTGTAATAATTTACTATAGATTTTCCTTAGTACGAACACTAATTATTGTGAGCATCTAGGAAACAGCTTGCCGTAACGTACCTGTTTTTAGATCTTTGTTATTGAAATTCAAATGAGTTGAGTATTGTATATGAAGAAGAATGCACGGCAAAACATCCTGTTTTAGAAAGTAATAACACAGATTATATTATTATACTAATGGCCGTCACGCGGTTTCACCCGCGTAGTTCTCGTTCCCGTGGTAGGAAGGGGATAAAATATATACTCGCTGATAATGTAGCTATCCATTGCTGAAAGAATTTTTCAAATCGGTCCAGTAGTTTTTAAGTTTATGCGTTACATACAAAAATACAAATCTTTCCTCTTTTTAATATTAGTATATATTATACATGTATATATAGTGATATAGTATAGATTGATAGGCTCGCATCTGACCACAATCTCACCTGACGGAAAGAGATGATTTGGTCGACGATTGAATACGCTTTCCTTGAAGTAACCTTGTCAGTTGTGACTTAACACGTGCTAACTGTTTTTTGATTTCGATAAATGAGCAATTAGGCTTACTGCCCAAGTAGTAAATCTTCTTGTTTAAGTTTTACTATTGTGGTGATAATTTATTTATTTATTTTTGTTTCTTTTTTTTAAGAAAACCTTCCCCCACTCCACACTAGGAATTTCTCCTGTATCGTGCGTTTACAAGCATACAAACCCACATCCACAAACAGCCAGGTCCAGAATAACTATCTCTAGGCAATATATTATATCAGTTCCGTGCGGGAATCGAACCCGCGACACACAGCGCAGCCGCTAATCGCTCAACTACTGCGCCAATCGTGTCGTCGAAAATTTAATACCCAAATAACAAGAAACAATTTAAGAATCCCAAAGACCCAAACAAAAATTTAAGAAATGAGAGCCAGTTACTCGAAGGATTATTAGACGTGAATCTGAAGGTAATTAACACGAATGTAATAAAGATAGCTGTCAGCTGTCGTGACTCTTGGTTTAATAATGCTGATATTGGTATTTGGATGGGTGACCAACAATCACATATTTCATACCGAGACACCTATGTGCTTCGGAAAGTACGTTACGCCTCTGGTCCGGTCTGCCATTTTTAGAACTTTAACAGTCTTTACGAATAGTCATTTGCTACTCTGCTACTCAGCTGCTTTTGTTTAGACTGGACGCCAACAGCAATATATGTAGTTGGTATTGATTTAGACCCGATAGTAGGGTACTCTATTGAAAAAATCAAATTAGTCCGTCCGTAAGATTTTCAAAAAATATTGAACACGTATTTTATCTTTCGTAAAAATTCGCGTGACGTCACTACGATAGTATTATTTATACTAGTGACGTGACGTCACCGGCCCCGTCTCTTGAACTTTGATGCGCTTTATCTTTAACATTTTTAGCGAATTGAAATGGCAAAAAATACGTGTCCAGTATGTTTTGAAAATCTAACGGACGGACTGATAGAATTATATTTTTTCTACGTAGTAGAATACCCTATTATAACATCGATCGATCAATGTAGTTATTAAACTAGATTGGCCCAGAACAGCACAATCAAACAACTTATATAAACTTTTAGGAAAAATACTTAAATACGTAACACGGTTTTTCCACCAGTGCAAAGTTTACTGTGCAAAGTGTTTGCGAATGGACTTTGTACCTACTTTGATTATGATCTTTTAACGTCAACAACTATGTTCACCTTTAACTGAGAACTTTATAGTATGAACTATTAAAAACAGGGATTATCCACTAATCTTAATTCGTTAAGCTTTTTTTATAAACATGAACTTTGTATCTATTTGTAAAGTTTTTGTCTTAAGATCAAAGGTCTACGATGGCCAAGTTTTAAATGGAATTCTACGATACCAAGATAGCAAAATATCATATTAAGCCGATAATTGAGTGGGCAAACTTGAATTCTGATTATTACTTTTTCCACAAAACAATGAACTTATAATCTGTACCTATCTCGCCCATATTTATCAAGAAATTTATATTTCACGTAGATTGCTGAGAGCAATCTGCAGTCGTTTTCCAAGAAAACTTGGAGATCAAACGTATCTCGGACTTAATAGAAGGCGCTCACAATGTCTATTCTAGATTATTGTATGAAGGATCATTTGTATGTTATGTGATTTGGGAAACCAATAGACAAGGCGTAAACCATAATGTTTACACGAATAAGGCGATATCGACTCGATAGATTTTGGTTGAGTTGCAAAAACACGTGGATGGAGTACAATACTACTTTGGAAAGAGATTAGACAATAAGGTGACAGTTTGTCACTCCAGGCTTCGCTCGCATCAAAGCCTGGAGTGACGATACGTATGCAATATCTCGGGTTTTCTTCGGTTCCTATGTTGGGAAAATGTTAATTAAAAAAAACATGTCTTGATATCAATTTAACTCCATTTGAAATTCAAAGTTGATAAAATATTTATTGGATAGTAGCTTTTGCCAGCGGCTTCGCCCAAGTGCATGTCGGAATAAATAAAAAAAAAATGCTTATATCCTTCTCCAAAAGCGAATCTATCTCTGTACCAAATTTCATCAAAATCAGTTAATTGGTTTAGACGTGAAGAGATAACAGACAGACAGAGTTACTTTTCCCTTTATAATATTAGTAGCGATAGGGATCAGGGTGGGTTGGTATAAGGGAATTGAGAGACTAACTTATCGTCAACATAAAGTCCGAAAATACTAGTTATCACTGAGCGACAAACACGCAGCATTCACAGATCGTGCTTATGCGCATATGTTTTTTATCACATTCATCGGCGCCATTTTATTTTACATAACTCTCATTAAGATGACCGATCTAAACGCCAGCAGTAAATGTAATGCGAAATTACGGGCTCACGTCTTTTCCTCATTGTAAAATTATTATTGTGACGCATTTTCTCACATCTTCTGGTTTAAAAATAGACGACAAACCATAATTAGTTGTTCACATAGATTCATTGTAGCGTGTGTAATCACTTCACGACTTCAAAGCGTGGAATTTAATCTGCATGTTTAGAACTATACCAAATATTTCTGGTCACTATAATTATGTAATTTTCTCATAATTTGCCCAAATGCAAAACTAAGACAATTGAGAACAAAAAATACAATGTGTTATTTTTATGATGACTATACGAAGATAGATATCCATTAGTCACCATTAATCTAGTTGTGATTACAATTACAACTGGGCTCCCTTAATGTTCCTAATTTTGAAACACTAATGCACTTAAAAATTACATTGTGGAACAAGCAGTCGCTATGTTTAAAACTAAAAGCACTAAATTAGGGTAAAGCATCAGCTCATCTCAGTACAGATACAGAGAAATGAGACCATTCAAGCTGAAATGCTCAATAAATGAAGACATATTTCATAAAAAAGAGATATTGTAAAAGTTAAACCTAAATAATAACAAACACATAACAATGGAAAAGAAAACTGAACTTCAACTTAGCTCATTGTTCCTGCGATTACCGCTAGATGACGCTAGTTAATACAGCTGAACATTTGTAGCCATCGACATCAACTGGTCAAACCAAATAGCACACCTGGATAATAACATAACCGGTCTTTTGCCATAAAAAAAGATCAAACAAAATAGATCAAGGAAGGATTGAAGCGTCTTACAATTAACATTAGGTATATTTCTTTAAAAAAAACCTGAAACACAAAGCTATTTGATTCCGTGATGGAAATGTTTACACATATTTTTTACTTACAGACATCTTTGCAGTCAACAAACAGAATTTAGTACCTGAAACAATAAATGAAACTAATAAATGTACAAATCAAGTTATCAACTTAAAGTAGGTTCCTTTTTATTAAATTAACGTGTGCAAGATCAAATGAAGCGATCAGGAGTTTGACTGGTCGCAAAATATTTGTTCTGTAAATTATTACCATTATAATTTTACCTGTCAAATCGTGCATCACGATTCTCTTGTGATTTTTGTATGATAGACCCTCCCCTACCTTGACGTCACAATTATCGTTCAAAAATGTTTTGATTATACTGTATGACACTGTTAAGAAGAAGACACAAAATCTAACGCCTGTCTTCCCAAGGGGTTTTCCCGATACTAGTATCTACAACCCAGGTTGTAGAGGTCAGCCAAGCAGTCTCTCCATACATAATACTGGTATTCAGCTGCTAGGCAGATTTAAATTTGGGCCACTAAAATACAAAAGAAACTCTACTAGAGTTGTCTCCAAGAGAAAAACCGAGTGCTCCCAAAAAATTTATCTCGAGTTTTTTTTCAATGCCATACTTTGATGGCCAGCTTCTAGCCCTAAATAATCTAAAAGTTAGTTGTCGACTGGAAAAGAAAAATAAATCGTTTCCAATTTGAAACTGGACATCATTGGATGTCCATTTAAAAATGGAAAGGATTGTACGTGGACAAGGCTACGTCACTAACCTGTTCAAACAACTTTGTTTAATATTTGCCAGCACAAATATAAATGACACACTAAAGTTAAGCATAGTATTAACAGTAAATAATTCTTATTTTAGAGAGTCGTGTTATCCCATTTAAACGTTTGTTGAGCCGTTGATCTTGTTTGTGAGACGCCTTTCAGGATATTTTCTTATACATTTTTATATTTTCAACTACGCATTGGTATGGGTTTATCATACATGGAAACCTCTACATTTTTTATTACCAGGCATTGATTTTTATTTCGGATTTTAGGATATTTTTTTGGAAAATTTAGGTTAAATTATCAGAATCTATGAGAAAAAACAGCCTTTCGATGCCTATGTCGTTGATAAAGGTTTTATTTGTGATTACTGATTGCTTATTATTCAAAAAGTACTAAGGATAAATACTACTCTTTCACCGCTTTAGACTGCTTGTCCATTGACGCTGAGCAAAGCAGCGGCGGAGCGGAGCAACGGAGTTATGCAGAGCGGAGTTACGGACTGTGACTGACCATAAATGTGGAGCGAGGTAGTGCGGAGCGGAGTTGCGGACTGTGTGGAGGTCACGTGACGAGTCATTTGAGCGGGCGGCCGTTTTTTTTACGCTTTCCCGCTCCGCTTCCCCGCTCCATGTCCACCGAACCGGAGCGAAGATTTTATGCAATTCCACTGGTTAATATTGGTACAGCTCCACACCGCTCCTCTCCTCTCTGCTCTAGTACAGTCAGCCTTAGACCAACCGTACTTCAAAAACGATCAATATCAAGTGACGGTATCATATCAGCGGCAATCAATTTTAAACGACGTAATTGGTGTTTTGACAGTTTGCGACTGCGATTCGAATGTGAAGGCTCCTTAAATATGAGAATTTATTATCCCTCCCATAAAAATACTATAAGTAAATGAATCAAATAGTGGTAGGAACCGCATATACTAATAATGCTAAAAATAAAGGTAAGTAACGTAAACGCAAAATGAAAGGCTTGTAGAATAACGTCATTTTAAAACTGGAAAGAGCAATGCCTTTAGCAAGGGTGTTTATTAATTTCACATTACCGGAATGGCTACGAAGTGCGCGAATTCAAAGTTGCTATGATAATATTTGATTATTAGTTCCTTTACCTAAATAGGTCACCAAAGTATTGCTCTAAATTAAATTTAATGTAATCTATAGTATTAAATAGATACATAAAAAAATAATCTTTAATTTCAGGTATGGTGTAAGCAGCTAAAAAGTTTAAATATTTAAATCTTCCGGTTTCCGAATATATAATTTTATTAGCGTACATCGGCATCGGTTCCGACTACTTATGACTTCAATATATTCCTGCGATACGCAAAACTGCACAACTGGAATATTTTATTACTAGTAGAGATGAATTATTATTCTTATGAAATATTACAAAATTTAAAAATATTATTTCGCATTCACATTCAAGTATTTAGTTATTTTAACCGAAGGTTTGAATTCATATTCAAACATTGATAATGCCGGGAGCTATCAATTAACATTGAATATATTAATCACGATATTTAATCACATGATCATTGGTCATACTCAATCGTCCCTGCGATCAATGATATGTATCTGAGAGATGAATTTTATTTTTTTAAATGTCAAGGATTTTTTTTGTAAAACTGTATGCCTTGTTTCTGTTTTTTTTTTTTATTAATTATGATGGAATATTAATTTTACATTTTATTTAAAAATATATGGTTGAGAGATTCTCTAACAGATTGTTATAATAAAATCTTCAGTCATAAATTGTTTTTTACTAGTCACAATTGAAAATGTGAATCTGGTTTTCGGACCACTATATTTTACACAAAAAAAAGAATTACAGAAGTATATTTTTTTAGATAGGGCCTTTTTTAATTAATTATCAAATTCACAGAATTTGAGGATTTGAGGTGTAATGGACCCAGTATCTATGAGGTATTCATATTGTTACGCGCCAGAATTAATGTCGGGTACATTAAGTTACTACTAGCGCCATCTAGTATCGAGTAGCAGAACTAGTAGAGTCAAGTACCTTCTAGACATTTCTTTGCTAGAACTTTCTACACTTCTCGGTATCTGGTCAGTCGGCAGCGGTAGTTACGAGTACATTCCAGATGTTTCGAGAATAGAAGTTTCTAGAACTAACTGTCCTATATAAGGAGTACGTATTCCGCGACCGGGGCAGTATTGGATTTGCGATACAAGCGAATACTTCGAAAGCGAACTTTAAGTGCGATTAAAGTGATCAGTGGTGAAGTTGTGTGTTATAATTAGTGAGTTAAAAGTGGTAATTAGTGTTGTTAAATTAAAGTGTCATTTTGGTTATTTAATCGGCTGTTTTTATTGTCACGAACCCCAAGCTCGTAACAATATGTTCTGATTGAAAATCACCAATAATTTCCCGCCGAAAACAGTGTGAGTTTTAATGTTTGACATTATTTTATTGGCTTCTAAAATAAATTACTACAAAACATACCACGTGAAAACAGATCATATGCACCGACCATTTCGTTATCACATCCGCATTATAAAGCTTGTTTCATGGCCACACACGAAATTGCGTCGCCTTGCGTACTCTGTATAACTAGGATGCAATGGTACTTCCGGTAGAAATTGGCTCCAAAGCTTAGTATACTTTATTATTGCACTAGTTGCTGCCAGCTCACAAGTAAGTAGCCAGTGTGCTATTCTATATTATAGTTTATCTTTATGCCAAACTCCATCCAGATCCGTTCAACCATTCTGACGTAATGGTATTATTTAAAGTAAGATGCTTGGTACTTCCGGTAGAAATTGGCTCCAAAGCTTTAGTATAATCATTATTGCATTATTATTCTTCACAGCTCGTACGATGTAGCATAATCGATATGTAATAGACGCATTATGTGTGATTGCGTAAAATGTTATTTAATAGTGGTCAACTGGTGATGCATATTTTATGGGAGCTTCGCTGTACTGTGCTGGGAATCGAAATGTTTGTGAAGAATAAAAATAATAAGCGATATTTTTTTTTATCGATAACTCGACATAATCATGACTACTTTATCTCACTATCACTTCGCGCGCGACTTCGTCTGCGCAGATTTAGTACCTACAAACGATTTTCTCCCTGTTCACCTCCTAGTTCACCTCCTCTGGTTCAATTTCCAAAAACCCTATTAGTGCTCACCTACATCGTAAAATTAGCTTTGTGCATAATTTAATTACCAGGTATTTCAGCTGTGCGTTGATATGCCAATCAGTCAGTTTTAAACATAAAAAGAAGATTAAATATGCCTGAAGAACCTGGAATTTAATATTACATTATAGTGTAAATTAATGATTTTTTATTGCACGATGTTAAATAGTCACCGGCGTAAACACGTAACTCGTGAATTCTTATTTGACAGTAAGTTGTTTAGAATTGAAGCACTTGTGTTATAAACACGTTTGAATTGTTTATTTGTGTTGTGATGTGATAAAATTTTGTTATGTTCGGAAAGTTTTCCCTCAGAACCTACGTCTCAGTTATTTTTCCATCATAAATAGTAGGAACTATGGTTGGAACTTATCATGCCTACTTCAAACTGATTGCTTGAGTCAATAAAAGCTTGACAATCTATAAGTGAGTCTTTATGCAAACAAATAACAATTCAACGCTCAAAAGCTGCGACTTTGTAATAGATCCAAAGCCATTGAATAACCTTGACTATTTATTTATGTGTTAATATCACAAAAACAGCTATAAAAAAAACATTAAGGATGTAGGTACGCGTACTTTAAACTGCATGATACTTTGACTCGTGGTGAGTGCATTCTGATATCTATCTTATAACTCATACAGTCATGCCCATTATCGTTAGTGTTCTGTGTTATAATTATGTAATGCAAAATATTGCATCAGGAATATAGCTTCAAAACTGTTCTGCCTGGCCTTTTCCCTACTATATTGGGGTCGGCATCCAGTAAAACCGGATTCAGCTGAATACCAATATTTTACGTGGAGTTAATGGGTTGTGGATGGTTGGTTATTAAAAGCTTCATCATCATCTTCCTAGCCTTTTCCCAACTATATTGGGGTCGGCTTCCAGTCAAACCAGATTCAGCTGAATAGTAGTATTTTACATGGAGCGGCTGCCTACCACCCCTCCACAACCCATTAACTGAGTAACACGGTACTCCTTGGCAAGACTGTTGTCAGATTACCTGGCTTCTAAAACTGTTAAGAAACGAAATATCTTCAAACCTTCCCTTTTTGAGTTCTGATATAAATGAATCAATTCAGCTTATCATAGAGGACATTGGCCTCTCCCAAGTTGAACCAGAATATCTAACCCTACTTTTTTAACCGACTTCAAAAAGGAGGAGGTCCTCAATTTTTTTTTTTTACCTCATAGCTCCCTCATTTATGAAACGATTTGAAAAATTCTTATTTCATGTGGAAGGATATACGTTCCAATTGGTCCCATAGAAATTTTAACAAAATAGGTTCAGTAGTTATTTTTAAATCAAAATAGTTGGAGGAAGTAGAAAATAGATCATCCAAGTAAACGAAATTACATGTTTTGCTTTCCTGTGACTTTCCTGTGGTCGTGTTAGGTGTGTACCACTAAAAAGTGAAAAAATAAAAAACTTTTTCCAAAAAAAAATTCTTTAACTTCACTCAGACTAACTATTCCAGAATGTGGTTGTTACCTACCTGGGTATAGCCCAGGTAGGTAACAACCACATTCTGGAATAGTTGCCGTGAATTTTTCAATCTATTCTAATCGCCTTTATCAAAACACGTGAATCAGCAATTTCAACAGCACACTTTTCAATTAATATTTCTATTCTATAATAAATATAAATCAGTCACAATTACATATCAATGTAATAACTCCTAGACTGCGTGTTTACTATACTATGACAGAATGACGTAAACGTCAAATCACTTTTTCACCTCGAAAAGTCAAACAGTCACACTTTACAAGGCGTATTAAACAATTAAGACATGTAAACGGTGTTATATTCAAATCATAATAATTAAAATGAAGTAGCTAGTTCCGGCACTAAGCCGTTTGATATTTAGCAGTACAAATCTAAATTACATCCGGAAACGACAAAACTTTTTTATTTATTTATTATTAATAGCTATGTGTTGTCTATTACATACCGGTTTCTAGGAACGTTATGTATGGTCAATGTTGGTTGTTGTGTTTGCTGACCATTTATGTAAGAGCTCTCCACAAAAGTTTATTGCTTTCTGCGGAGAGTCCCGTTATGTTTGCTTTGAAGTCATCATACGTTGAAGAACTCAAGTTGAAAGGTGAAAGGACTTTGGAAAGGATGCCTGTATTTTATGTATCATGCACGAAACTACGCTTGTAGATGTTGTGAACGTGAAAAGCGTGTTTCGCTTTTCTTCTTACTTTCACGTTTTTAGAGAACTTTCCTTGCTTTTAGGTACCTATCAGATCCCGGTTCATGAAAATAGTTAGGTATTGACCTCTAGAATAGACGCCAGACAAGGCAAATAATTTTCATGAGAGCTATCTTTTCTTCAGAATTTACCATATTCATTTTCCTTTTTTTTTAAATATATTTTGTGTATTCTCGCAAACGATCATCTCATCTTTAGTTTGTACGATATTACAAGCGGAAGCTCGTTTCGATTTTAAAAAGTCTCTATCAAACAAAACATGTCGACTTTACATATAATTATTTACAGAAAAAAAAACATCATTACTCCTGCATTATTAAGTTTGAACTACCAAAGAGTTTTAATACCTAATCCTGGCTTACTGTTATGTATGAGTAAGACACTTTTCCCGACAGTCAGACGGAAACCCGCACATGTCGTCTTAACAAGATTGACCTAGGATAAATGTTAGGAAGTGACCGTTTGTCTGTCATTTTCCTCTTGACTGATGTAGGAACGTTCTAATAGTTTTACTGGGTGTGATGCGAACACGAGGAGTGGAAAACGAAATAATATTTTTGGTGCAAGCCGAGATGGGGACTTCCATAGTAAAAACATGAGAAGAATTCGACGTTTTAACATTTTCAAAGCAAAAGAAAATGTCTTAATTTAGCTTACAAAAGCTTTCAAAATGTACGACTACAAGTCCATTGTCATTACCATCTCCATTGTCATTCTCATTCAATTAAAGGTCTACTTATAAAATAATCATCACAAGTTCGTTATTAGGTAATTTTATCAATATACGAGTATATAAAACTGTTTCGTTACTGACTGATTGAGTGACTGACAGACAACGCACAACCGAAATTACTGGTCGTAGAAAGAAATTTGGCATGTAGGTTCCTTGGCGAGTGCAGGGGAGCACTATAAGGAGCACTAAGAGAGAATTTCTCGAAATACCTACGGGAACGGGAAAACGTGATATGCGCGTACGAAGTCTCGGGCAAAAGCTAGTATAAATAAAACGAGCTAGTTCACGAATCTTATTCCAGTTCGATCCAGTCCGTCCCTAGCTGTCCTCTCCCCAGCGACGCCCTAAGCCGAGGCCCGTACCCCACAGGGGGTGCCCTTAGCGTGTAGTCGCTTACTTTGTAAGTTTTTTATAAGCCCTGGCTGAAGGCTTTAATATTATATTAAGGCCACCACAGGCAAGCCCGGTTAAGCAGTCGACAACCTTATAGGTTGAACTGCGAGAAGCCACACACAAAAAAAAAAAAAAAACACGAATCTTATTCTTTGGCTATGACTACAGCCGGTCGAGTTTGTAAACATGTAGAAATGAAGGCTTAGGTGAAGTGATCACGAGGTGAGCTGTCAATCCATATAATCAAGCTGGAATGACAGCTCACCTCGTGATCACTTAACCCAAGCCTTCACTTCGACATGTTTACAGAATCGACCGGCTGATAGTGCTATCATGCGATCTGTCAAGAAAAACGTGTCCAAGCGAAATTAATCACCAGGAAAACTTACTACCTAGGCACCGTACTCAATAAAACTTTTATTAGCAGTTCCATGTGCCATATACCTACATATCATTGTAATTTTCGAATGTTCGAGTCTTCAAGCGTCGACCGCGTCCAAGGCAAGAGGAGTTACAACTAACGAATATTAAGTCGATAGAAATGTACTTACTTAAGTTCAACTTTGAGTACGGATTAGACAAGCTTTAGTAACGAGACGTGAATACAGGATAGCTTTTAATACATTGGCAATTGCCAATTACAGGGGGTGAAAGTACCAACTACACTTCGTTCATTATACTCGTACTTTATTAGTGGCCGAAGCTGAAATAAGATCAAAAAGGCCGCTAGCTGTTCCGTATCGCATAACTCAACAAATTATGTCGTGAGAACACCATGTTATCATGTCATATTCTTTTACTTTTTTTGCGACATCGTGTTCCCTGTTACACTGTAGTGAACGTTGTTTAAATTCATGTGTGTTTTGAACCCCTGAAATATTGGCAATGTATGTAGAAAAATAAGTGCCTAAGATAAAGCTCTATCTTTCTTTATTTACATGGTGTTGCGATCGAATTTCACGTACAATCGTAACAGCTTAATTCTTCTTCAGCAAAACGTTTTTTTTTGTTGGTACGCCGATATATCTTCTACTTTAGCTTCCTATTATCCTTCCTTCATTACCTTGTCTTATTAATACTCCGTGCCAACAACCAAAGCTCAAACCTCCTAATCTAATCTCGTCACCTGTCAAGGTGGTTTTATTAGGGACCACTTAGTCATGTTCTGTCCAGTGTTACTTCCTCTATATTGTTTGCAGCTTGTCAGTGGTATAATACATGGCCGATACATTGACGTTCATCGGTAATTATGAGGTTATCGTTTTATTATATTGTAAGCTATGTAAGTCATTGACAGTTTATTGATTTACATCCTCCTATAGCTTGTCGAATTTACACTCCATGCTTATTAGCTATAGTCACAGAATATATCTATAGTTCAAACCACCTAATCGAATCTCGTCACCTGTCAAGGTGGTTTTATTAGTGACCACTGTCATGTATAGTGTTACTTCCTCTTTACTGTCTATAACAGTCATTCTTGTAATACATGGCCGTAACATTGTCGATGTTCGGTAGTTAAGAGTTTATCTTATTATTATATTATAAGCTGTGTAAGTCATTGTTTTAAATAAAGTTTCCAATGACATTAACTGTTAAGAGAATGCTGTTGTAGATTATAATTCTTACGAGTAATAAATATGATTAATTTACTCATATTTATATAAAAAACCAGCTTGTACCAGCGGCTTCGGTGCGTACGTACATTCACGCTAACTATCCCAAGGGAACATATTCCAGGGAGTATAATTCGTATGTCCTATTCTAAGATATGGTAACAGACAATCAGACAGAGTTACTTTCGCATTTTAGTTTTGTTTGATTCGATTTATACTCCTGGCTGTCTTTAAATAATAAAATCATATCAAAGGGAATTCCAATTCAGTATTATTAGTGACGATTACGATTATAATATAGGAGATTTAACTTCGTAATATATTTGGCATCTGCCTTAGACGAGAGCTGGTACAGGAGTCCAAATATAAAATAAAAAATTAAATTAAATAAATTTATTTCAGGCATAACCCATAATCATCACATAATACAATTTAAAATCCCACATTAAATAAATTCAATAGAATCAGATATAAATTATATATAAAAACAAAACACATTTTCCATTCAAATACTCTTTTACTTTTACTAGACGCATCCAAAGTTCTACCTTGTCTGCCAGAGACCTGCAACCAAGGAGGTCATTCTGACAGTACATCAATACTAAGAAAATCTCGATAACATATGAATACAAACCTACACGATACTCAAAACAATGCCTTGAATTGCCTGAAGCCCGATAGTTCCGCAAAAGAAACACAGATGGCACTACTTGTCACTATTAGTTATTTGCGTGTCTGCTCTTTAGCAGTACCTAGTTATTGTATATCCTTGTCTAGTGTGATTTCAAATGAAGGAATTTTTATTGTGTCCTCCGCTTTACTGACGATACAAGTGTAACAAAATGAGAAAAACAAGTAGGTACTTATTAACACGGGCTAGCATTTTAAAGTTTATCAGAAGCTTTACACTGAAACTGTACCTACCAGTCTATAAATATATACAGTACTGCTTTTAACCTCAACGTAATAATACTTTTTTTCATTGGATTGACAAAACCACAAAATTATGCGTGCCCCGCACCTCATATACAACTCACGAATGCCAAGGCCCAAGGCCCTCTCAATGGGCCGTACGAACGCTCTTGACCTTATCAAAGGATCACTCTAATAAGGATAACTAGGAAGATGAGAAAATAAACAAAAGCATGCTTTTTATGGTTTTCAGAAGTTTCACACTGAAACTGTGGTGGCTTAAAAATATATCTACTAGCTTTTTCGCGTGACTTGGCTCGAGTGTCTCTTAATCACATAGGAACCGCACATTAATCGGCATTCAGAAACCTATGACTGTCAGCGAGATAAAAAACTTTATTGGATCACTATTTTCAGAGAATAATTTCCAAGAAGCAAGGAGGAGGAGGAGGTCTTGCCAAGGAGTACCGTGTTACCCAGTTTATGGGTTGTGGAGGTCTGGTAGGCAGCCGCTCCACGTAAAATACTGGTATTCAGCTGAATCCGGTTTGACTGGAAGCCGACCCCAATATAGTAGGGAAAAGGCTAGGCAGATGATGATTTTCAGAGGAATAATTTAAATATGTAAACAAAAAAGATCGTTTTCATTTCTACATCAAAGAGACAATACCACAAAATAAAACGTGCCCCGCTCCTCATACACAACTCACGTCTGTCAAGGCCCAAGGCCCTTTGAATGGGCCGACCGTACGATCACACCTGACCTTAGCGAAGGATGTCACTAATAAGGTCGTTGTACTTCCTTCTAGGATGTCCCCGCTCAATACATTGACTCACATTAGTGTTAAATCCGTTTTACTAATCGCCTTTCACTAATTTCCACACAACAGAGCGGTAGGAAGTTCTTAGTAGCAGCTCCGGAGTTTGAATTTGTGATCGGATGGCAATAGGCTTGTCCTGTTTGAATAATTGTAGCCCTTCACTGTTCCACTGCTGGGCCTCCTTTCTACTGAGTGGGTATAAGCAGTAATCACCACACTTGCTAGAAGCTTATTGGTGATTTCAGACTCCGATAAAAGTCTGTGTTTGCTCAAGGCGTTTTCCTTCACCGAGATCAATGGTTTCAAAGATAAACTTGGCGGTATGAAATAAAAAAGTCACATTGTTACTTGCCCGCATTCAAATCTAATTCCTCGTGCGTTGGCGAGGTCTTAACCTTTCTGTCATCACGACACTTTCATTCTCCCCCCTTTACATGGGATATACAACATGTCTGTCTAAGGGACAGTAACCGAACTATTTAGCGTAAAGAATGTTTCAAACTTGAAAGCCAAAGATTCAGAGGTTTTCCGCCAAAAGTAGGTTTCGACAAACCGATGTCTCCCACGGAAGTTGATCTACAAGAATGTGATTTTGTATTGTTTACATATTGTGTCTTAATTTAACCCTATTATCCTGTACTACAATTTTTAAATTTACGACAATGTACGTGGGAGGCATCCATAGTATTTGGATGCGAGTATTTATATAAAATTCGTAACTACAAATTTTGAATTCAGTAATCGGATTTTATTCTTTAGGTGTAAAACAAGTTTGATGTTGTAATAAAGTACCTACTTTAAAATGACTCAGAGATTCTTTGAAATGGTTCTTTACATATACTAACGTTCGCACTTGACCGCTATTGTTAGATTCTGAGTATCATTGTTCCCAGCATATTCATTGCAATCAACAGACATTAAAAACATAAGAACATCTGATAGTGATTGAAATACAAACTGGCTCCTACCGGTTTCAAATGTGAAGGCACTTTTATTTAATGCCATAATTTAGCTTAATTTTTGTTTTGAGTATCAGTTCCAAAGAGGATAGTTAAGTCAGACCAATTTAGGAATTAGAACTGTTTTGTGCAGTGACCAAGCCACTTTTACTAAGTATTTTGAAAATGAGTTTGTTTTCCAGTAATGATAGGCTCCTTATTCTAGGTCTTCAGTTATTTTTGTTCTTATTTCATGATTTCTTAGACTTGGTCCTTGTTTATACAATATATTCATACGCAACTTGTAGAACAAACGACGATCGCTCGAGGGGAGTATCGCAATAATCACTACGCACAGACAGATAAATTGGAGAACGTATTATTATAAATAAACTGCTGCCAGCAGCCTTCCTGGTAAAGTTTATATTACCTTTAATAACACGAATATATCTAGGTATAGTCGGCCTTACGCCAATGTTAACGAGACTGGTATAAGCTGGTCCCACATTCTATTGAAACACCGTAGTACGATAGGTCAGCTCAACATAAAAGAGTATAATATGTACATTTATAGTCCTTCTGACTGATTTTGGCAATGGTGGCCAATCTCAACCGAGACTAGCCATCGGCGCGGGACATATTATAGTGCACAAGTGTGCGCGCGCGCGAGCGTACACAGGCGCACTCCCTCTTCCATCACCCTCATATTCCGATAGGACGGCAACCCGACACGACCAGGGAGATATCTGGCGCAAGACCAACGGCTTAATGTGCTTTCTGAGGCACGCGGATGTCACAAAAGAGTGTTAATAGAGACATACTGGCAGCCTGGCAACTGTGGTCTATACTAATCATCTATTACCTAAGTAAACTTGGGACCACCCCAACTCCTTCATATACATTTCTAATTGATTTCATTTAGCATTGAAAGACTCGTGCAATTTCTTGAAGTCATCGTCATCATCATGTCAGCCGAAAGATCACTGCTGGACATAGGCCTCCCCCCAAGGTGGCGTTTGCCATAATCGCCACGTTTGGCAGGTGGGTTCGCGATCGCAGTGTAGCTGTTGCATTTCACAGATGATGCTGCAGCCCATTATCTGGTGAATCCTTTAGTCGCCTCTTACAACACGGAAGTTATGGGATGTTGCTTTTACGTTCGACACCATACAGAACCTATACTAATCATCTCTTTCTTACCTAAGTAAACTTGGGACCATCCTCACTCTGCCCAAACTTTCATTTAAAATTGTAAGACTCGTACAATTTCTTAAAAAACAGGTAAGATTAATCCTAGACTTGGTAAAAAAGCTCTATCCTCCGCATTCCACTCAAGATTGGCTAATTACACTGCCCGCAAACCAGCTTATGACCATCTATTAGAAAAAAATGTCTCAAGTTATCTGTCACGAAGGAGAAATCAGGCTAGTAATTAGCAACGACACGGTTCATACAAGTTTGATACGTAGGCAAGCTTGTGGCTAGGGCTGCCTAGCATATCCGTCATCTTGGAATTTCGTTGCCAAGATTTTATGAATCTCTGAATAGCGAGACTATAAGCCGAAGTGTTGGTCAAGTAGATTTTCCATTCATAAATTTTTGATGTGTAACATCTTTCCTCTCGCTTTCTTGCAATCTGTGGGAGTGATTTCGTGAAATGGGACGGAAGTGTGTAACAGGAAGCTGGGGAAGCGCTATTTGATTTGACCAATGAGCGTGCCCTATTCGATTTAACCAATGAGCGCGCGCAGTGGTCGAGTTGGCTGTCAGTTGGTACTTTTAATGTTAATATTGCTTTGTTCAGATGTTACACATCATTTGCGACTACTGTAAGACTCGCTCGTTTTTTTTACAGCTTTTTTTACAGCTTGGGATTACGGACTTTGAATGTAAACAAAGCAAAAAGAGTAAGATCTGCAGGTGGCATTCTATAGGTTCTGGCTTTGACTTTTCCCATGACGGTTCATGGGAAAAAAGTTGCGTGGTATGTGTTGTCCACAGTTAACTTTTCTATACTTAGAAAATTAATTAAAGGTAGCTGCCCTAACACTTGGTAACACGACTAAGTAGTGTCCATTATACTAATTTGGAAAGTGTTTGTGATAAATATTGTCGAGTTTCCTTTTCAGCTTGTGTTTGTCAAAGTCGTTGCTTCATTCATTTACAGACCTCTAAAGACTCTTAAAATTACTTCACAAATATTTACTTCTTAAAAAAATTACCACCGGGATAAAAAGGGGTGGGAGAAGAACTCATTGGGCATAAAAAAATTCGTCCGCAACACTATTAATGGGCAAAGTGCCTAAAACACTGGCAACATTGTAATTCTTTGGCCGAAAAAAGGACAGCATTCTCGTCACGTGAAGAGTCGACTAACTTCTTGCTGAGTCGTTGCTTGTTTTTATTTGTCAAAGCTGAACCTCAGGATTTTTGTTTACATTAGTTATAGCAGAATAATATGATGTTATAGATTAGGCACTAGGCAGTTTAAGTAAGTTTAGTATAGTAGTTTTTTTTATTTCTAGGAAAACCCGCAGTGAAGAACTTTTAACTGCAGGAAGTTGAAAATAAACATGACTTGTCAAGCACCTAAGTGATGCTTTGAATTCCGCTTGCACAATATATTAGAATAATGGCATTCCTCACCTATCTATTCCTCATTGCTGTTGTGTACGGTATTTTTTTGTGTGTTCTGCAAAATGCACATGTGCTCATTTACTGTAACTAATGCACCATTATGCAAAGTAAATTGTGCCGGAAACTACATTTTTGTCACCTTTGAGCAATTTTAATAAACATAAGTATTTTTTCTTGTATTTAAAATGTTTCCTTACTAATGTTAGTGGGTCGAACTAGACTAGCCTGTTAGTGCATTAACTGGTTTTCCTGGTAGAGAACTAGTATTTTAGAGAACAAAGCATGTGATGTGGCAAAATAAGTAACTGGACTATGAGCGTTTTACGCAATAAATACCTGCTTTTATTTGACTGTTTCCTTTTCGATAGAAGAACGTGAATGTCATTGTGATAGGTCAGATATTCCTAGCCTCAAATTCTTAGTTATTTACTTTATGAACTACCTTCTGGCACTTTTAAATATCTTCGACACCTCGCTTTTAACTTCAAAAGTCGTTGAGCTCCTCAAAGTTCTAAGTTGAGCTACACGATAACTGACAAATGTTTGCACTCTTTCCACAAGTCCCCTCGGATTTGTGTGGTGCTTTCCTCAAAAGACCACCTTAGACATTACCCCCATTGCTCTCTTATGTTTTGACCATTAAATTAATTATATGGACCTTTAAAGAGACTTTGGCGAAAAAACAAAGTCAGAGAGTTGGTTTTTGTGTTTCTTTTCAGGGACAAACACCGGCCTCTTCTAGATCAATTTGACCAAAAAATTTGACGGGTAAAAGAGATCCTTGCACCTAATTTATTAGCTTAATAATCATTTTAGTAAAAGATGATTGTTTTAAATAATGTCTTCGCTGCCGTAGGACCACATCTTCCAAAATTTTAATTATTTGTAGTGATTGTTCATGCTGTGCGTTGTATGTTAATCTGTTTACAAGTTTAGATTTGATGGTTTTCCCTAGTTCAAGAGCGACGAACAATCAGTCAACCTTATCTTAATAGATAATACGGAAGTTTGCCTCGAGATATAAAAGTTAAGGCATACTCGCAAGTACATACTCAATAGGTACAACACTTCTTAGAACCATAAACAAGGTAAATTCTTAAACAGAAAATCTTGGCAAATACTTGCGTCATGTTTTGTGAAGCGACAAAGTTCATAGGACATGGAACAGTAAATATTATTGAGGTAAATCTATAGGATGCAAGCCTCTAGAGTATTTTAACCATTAGCTTAAATGCTTAAGGCATTGTATACTTTTGTGATGAATGAACTTTTAACAAATAAATGATTTTATTAAAAACTGGTCAAGTGCGAGTCGGAATCGCTCATAAAGGGTTCCGTAAGGTACGGAACAAGATTAAATACTTTGTACTTTTTAAATACTTTTTTATTATTTGTTGTTATAACGGCAGCAGAAATACACACTCCGTGTAAATAACAAATCGCACCTTTAAAGTAAAACCGTTACTAAACGAAATTATGAAATTTTATAGGGGAGCCAATATTAGAAAATAGTCACTGTTTTAGGTAGATGGCATTGATACCTAAATTCATGAAAAATTTCGTTTAGTAACAGTTTTACTTTAAAAATGCGAAATGTCTAACTATTACGGTGACAGACGGACTAACAGCGGACGCTATGTAATAAGGTCTCGTTGGCTTTGAGTACGGAACCCTAGTAATGGACTCCTTATAGTAAATTACTTTAAAATTCTCTAAAAAATATTGAAAAGTACCTTCACCTTACAAAAAAAAAACTCATAGTAACTTAAACTTAGACTTTTCCAAAACACTAAAATGTTGCATTTCATTTGATTAAATCGGTACAACTGGCAACAAACGGTACTAAAACGTTGCACGTTTTTGGTATAACAGGGATTTACATCGTGGGCCGCATACACCAACATTTACACTAAGTCTAATAAAACTTGAAAACTTGGCAGTTCATCGTTGATGTGGAATAACTAACTTCAGAAAACTTTTATAAAGTAGAAGAAATAAATGAAAATTACAGATTGTGGGGAGTTGAAACAAAAGCAGCTCTTTTTGATCGTCAAAAATTTATTGAAGATCCTAGTCATTATGCTGAGAAGAAAAAGTTGCGCAACTCCCCAGCAACACAACCGTCTGTTCACAAAAATATGTATTGCCTGGATAGAACCCATTTTCTTGGAGCAATATTTTTTAATCAGAATTCATAATTACTACACTCGTGCATAATAATAATAATAACATAATTATTACGGATTCAATCAAAACACTAAGAACCGTTAGCTTAATTACCATTCTCGTTTAGTTGCAGTCCTGCACATAACACTGTATGCTATGTTGACACCAAAACTTAAACGCTTGAAGTCTTACCAACGGTTGTCGATACAATGTCACTATGATAAGACCTGTTATAAGTTGCATGGTGGATAAGTGATGAATTTGAGAGCAAGTACTAAACGATCGCCCTTCTTATGTATGTAGTACCAACGCGCTGAAATGTTTGTGGGCTTTCGAGACTTAAACAAAAGAGCATTTTCTGTTTTTTTTTTTTTTGGATTCGTAGATTGACATAAAAAGCTTGTCAAACATCTTAAAAAACCAACTAGATATTTTTAACGCTATAAATAACAGTTTTACGGTTTCTAAACCATTAAAATCTGGTTTGGCAAAAATATAAAACAACTCGATACAAAAACTTGAATTTCTAAGAATTCCTTGGCTCAAAATAAATATAGATCCAAAAAGTCATAATAAAAATAGAAACGTAGCTGTCAAATCAACGTCACGAGAAAAAGAACCATAGATAATATTTTATCTCGACAAGTGGTAGGGCCACAATGCCATCACTAAGTATGGCATTAGCAATTGAAATCAGAGATCGTGTTTAGTTTACATTGAGCAATGGGGTAGGTCAGACATGCGAGTTGATTTAATTTGATCGAAAACCTTATACGACCAACATTGTAATGAGATCCATATGTTTATTAAAATTGTTGGGTGAGGCGTGTATTAGTTCTAAATTCCCTTATCTGTATTGAATGTTTCTGGGATTTTTTTCAATTTTAAACGGGAAAATGTGAAGGTTTCTGTGCCATGGCCCATGTGTTTAGTTTTACTGGAAATACATACCTCTATGTTTGTAATAGCATTCTTGCATTTCCCTTATCAGAGAAAGCGAGATGCATATATGTATAATATGGTTGATAGTGCTTATAAAGCGTAGATAAGATGTAACTGTAACGTCTGTAACTATGGGGATGACATGTTCACGCATGATCAAATCCTCTTTTTCGAATAAAGATTTTAAAAAAAATTCATACTTACCTCTATGTACTTTCTATATAAAGAAATGTTCGACGCATGTAATAAAACAATAGTCTACGTCTAGCTAGACATCCTACTCGAAGTAGCACTAAAAGCTCCTCCTCTCTCTTTTAATCTGGATTTAAGGTCTTTGCCTTGACTTTTCAAATCCTTACGTAATACCTACTGATACACTGGATAAATAAAATGCAATAGTAAAGTAAAATGCACTCTACTTGAGTAAGACTTAGATACATTAAATTCTAAACCAACCAGCGTGCGTGTATTGCTAGATGTAGGTATTTCAAATTAAGATCACCTACTTACATATAAAATATTCATTAATAGAAGATACACATCATCTACATTAAAGTCATCAAACATGCACAGATAAAATCGCCAAGCTACTGATATAGGTTAGATTACACATTACATAATTAAAACAGACCTACACTGTACTTTTTACATAATAAAGCAGAATGCCGTAATAGAAAATTAATATTACCGGCGTATGGCAACATTATGTCAGAGCAGTCGAGATATCTCATACTTCGTGCGTAACTTATGTCATGAAAGCATGATCGTGCATAGTAAGGAAAGCACGAGTCCATTTCTACATGTAATCAGTCACTGAAGATGCAAATGAAAACAGAAACATGACATCTCTAGTGTCGCTTGCAGTCCTGGTAGCTCCATGCATAGATGCACTTCTAAACCTAGTGTGGTTTCCTTACTTACTACGTAAGTATTTGAGCAGTACACTTTATCAATCCTGTATAGTGCACTCTAAGATTGCAGCATTTTATTAACTTTTAATTTTACACGACAAAATATTATCTAAGAAATTAAGGGACCAGTTTCCTTCTGCTTCATTTGCCAAATATCCGTTCTGTTTGTTTGAGTCACAACTATAACAGCGTGCTCATTAAAAGCATTAACTATTTATTACTATGAAAAAGAAGATTCTTATTCTGTAATTAACTACCACAAAAAACTGCATCAAAATAGCATCAAACAATACAGTTAGTACTACTTTCTGCTATCTGCGCATTATCTATGATTGATGAGGTCCCGTTGAAAAGTATTTAATGCTATCTTAAAAAAAAACTAGCAATTCTAATCTCCTGCCAGTTCGCGATTCTTAACGACGTTTAAATGCGTGTTTGCGAATAAATCCGTCAAGGCACCGTTATGGACCCAAACGTGTACTACGCGTATATGTATGTTCGCACGTCATAAATAAACGGTTGATGTGATCAAGACTTAATTGGAGGTGTAAATATTTAGTAGGAGCTATTATATCTGACATTGGATTAGTGTAGGTATACCTACCAAATTGTGGTTTATAAAAATTCACAAACTTAATTTGCTGTAGTTTTTTTACACCTGCGATTATTTATAGTCAATTACTTACGTTATTAGACGATAAGATAAGGACTGATGACTGATACGGGGTGTATTGAGATGGGTCATGGTCCTTTGGGAAATATGTAGGTTTTATACACAAATTACATTTATTTATTTTAAAACCTTACTATATACATATGAATATACAAAAACAAAATACACTTAGGCGTCGAAGTATTCCTCCGTATCGCTGTCATCCGGAAACGCGCCCAGAAGACTGGCAGCATAGCCACGTTGGGTGGAAATGTTAATTCTTTGAGCAAAGAATGAGCCAGCCCTCTGGTCACACAAAGTGTCGATCAGTGGGCGAGATATGTCCTTGAAAAGGCGACGCACACTCGGACTCCATGATCCAAGCGTTTAGACCCCAAACGGCTCAAAACTGTAATACCAATAAGGTTACAGTATTTACGCTGTACAAGTTCATTCATTCTCACCTATTAAAAAAAAAAAATCTCATGCAAACACACATTCTCTTTTTGAGAAAGATGATGTCAGCGACTATCAAGAGTAAAATATTGTTTTTAAACGTAACGGTGTTTTACAAACTATCACTTTTTCTCATCACAATGATCACGCTTTGCACGATTTTTTTTCATTTAGTGCCCACCGATAATGATTTTAAGAGTATACTCTTAAAATGTACTCATTGTGTACTATAGTACACAATGAGGTTTATTTGTACCTAGTTTTCTTTTAACGAACTATAATATATACAAGTAACAAACAACACGATTGTTCGTGAAATTATGTACAAACGCGTATAAAAACATTATAAAGTCATTGGGCATCAAAAATTTCATCCACTTCGCTGTCAATGTCAAAAGTATCCCAAACACTGGCAGCATTGCCGCGTTGAATGGCAATACTGTTTATTTGTTTTCTTTGCTATTTATTCGGCTTGCTTGGAATGACATAGATGCATTGAATTCAAACTCCGCCTGTTTCAATTCTAAGTTACCGTTCTCGACAACATCAGTCTCCTATTTACATTTTACATACAATCCATCCATCTTTACTTCGATCTACCCAAAGTCATCCATAGTATACCTATTTTGTTACAAAACGGAGGCTTACCGTCAAATCCCAACAACGCTGTTAAAATTGCAATAAAAATCACATTTAAGTAAACACTTTCATACTTCACAAACCTGCTCAATGCTCATTGCGTGCGCGGTGTGCGCACACGCATAATTCGCAAGCATTTTTATTTGCATTACGCAACTTAACGCCATGATAAACTAGACAAATATTACGACACACCATTTTGCTTTAAAACCCGTTTATGGTTTTTTTTTTTGCAAGAATTCTTTTCAATTATTAATTATGTAATTGAATATTTAACGTAAACGCTTTGTAATTTTGCCTGCTGTCCTAATTGTTTGTTTCTCGGAACTTGTTTATTTGTACCGATCTCATGTATTATACAAGAGTGTAGTTTAGGTAGGGAAAGAAAGAAAGAAAATTGTTTATTTGGGACTTGCACAAAGCAAAGTAATAATTAATTAAAATATAGGCTAGCAAACATAGGGCAACATTGTGTGAGATCCATACAGAAGATTCTTGATAAGGTTTGTGATCAATTGCTCAAAAAGTTACTTAAAATTTAACTGCTATGCAATTTCATGCTCTTTTGTTTTGTAGGGTGTATAATAAAGTTACGTCAAAAACTCGTACTAAAATCTCTGATTGTTTGTTTACATTCAATTAAACATATAAGTCACGCTTTTAAGGGCCGATTTTTCAATAGTATTAAAAGAGCTAAAATGAGGACGGTGGCGTTCAAAAATTAAATCATTAATATTTTAGCCTTACAGTGCGCAAAAAATTGACGAAGAAAGAGAACTTCTTACTACAAAAATGCTCAGCGAAACATCTTCGCTAATTGTCAAAAAAATTAAAAGTAGCAATACCAGTTTAAAAACAACAACTAAGAAACAATTATTCATTGTTAATATACAGCATGTTTTTTTAAACAAGTTTAAATTGCATCCTTTGCACAACTTGTAGAACTCGTCTTTCCTGACTTTTTGTGGTGTGTTGACCGACATTTAGCAGTGTTTAAACAAGAAAGATGGCCGATGGACCAAGTCTTCATATTCGCGGTATGCGTTCACTAAATTCGCAGAACCATCGTCGTCGGTAGTAGTGAAAGTAATGTCTCGATGATATATCAGCAGATCAACACGCAAATTGCACTTACGACCTAGTTTTTTTTAATAAATATTGTTGCTATTATAGAGAAAGAATAGATGGATAGGTTGTGTGACCTTTTGCTTATTTATATCGTACATGAAACATCATGCCACTGTAGAGTTTTAGAATTTTCGTAGCAAGATAGATAAAAAGCCCATAAAGTCATACAAGCGATAGTGTATGAAACGTCATTGCCTACCTCATGACTCAATTTTGAATAGAACATTATGAAACACACATAAGCCTTCCATTTGTCATGCCAACCCTGGTTCTAGAACAATTGTTTTGACATAACTTTCTGCGCACTTCGGACACTCCAAGAACTGGTTTTGTAAAGATATCTAATCCGAATGCGAACCTCGAGATACAAAGGCAATGTCAAAGTAAGTAATGGTGTGGTTCTAGTCTTCGAGTTTATGGTGAAGTCCAGAACGTGACTTGTAGTTGTTAGTGAGGGTATGCTCTGTGACAGGCTTACTTACAATAAGTGAGAGTTATCATTTATTTATTTGTTATTTTATTTGTTAAACAAATAAACACTTAAAAGAGAAAAGAACACTTACACATAGAAGAGCACAAAGGTGCTGCTTATTTTAATTTTTTTTTTTCAGCAGACCTGCGTCAGGAGAGTTTGAGTAGTGAAGTTCGATGACGACTGTCTACTACTAACGAATACAATCATTTTCGAGAATTTCGATCAATTATTTTATTTCCAAGACAAATCAATTTTGATCGTGTTTCAAAGGTTACGAGCGTGAATGTCAAAGCTGAACTCAATAAGCTAAAATCAAAATAGAGCCAATTCGATTTGATTACCAATAAGAATAAAAACAAAAAGTTAATCTAGCATCGAATTACAAAACGCAATACCTAACACGACCTTACATATTTATTATACATGCATTCCTTTCACATACCACACGGAAGTTGCGTTTTCAGCTTCAAATGTCAAACTCTAGTTAACTGCGATCAGTCAAACTGTTTATTGCAGTGCGGTCATAATGTCTTGCTAAGTACTCAATCCAAGACTGACCCGATAACCTTATGACTAGTGGTGATTTTGAAAGATATTTCACAAATCATTGTCACCATTTCTTAATCAACAGATCCGTCTCATTTATTGTTGAGGAGGAAAGTGAGAGTTTGGGAGGCATGTCTTTTCAATTGACGTTTTTATTAAGTTCCTAATGTGATAATATTTGTATGCTTCTTATTATAATAAAATTCATAACGAACTGTCAAAACGTCCAAATATATAAGGTTCCATTGAAATAGGTGGACAAATTTTAACACAGCGTTCAGTATGTCTAACCAAAGCTATCTAAACAAAAAAAAAGTCAGATTACAGTGATTTTATTTTCACCTAAAATAATTCGGCACACTAGAATAATAACATCCATTATGTGTAGGTACTCGACGTGGTCACGTGCGCCTGCACATTTGTAGCATCAGAATTATGAGATAACAAAGACATGAATGTGTTTATGCATTGGGTAACCAACATTTTTAGTGTATTTCTGTTATAGTAGGCGCCAGATAAATGTGGAATAAAGTATATTGACCTTTCCCTAATAACTGTTCATAGGTACCTGAACAATTAAATATGAATCGTTTTTCATTATTAGACAATGTTAAGGATCACGAGAGATGATGATTCGGGACAGCTTTGTGTCATTAATTCCGTATTTCAAATTAAAAATGTCAATAATTGTAGGTGGGTCAATGACCGTTATTCCACGATTATCTGGCGCCTACTATAGCTGTTTTTTTTTGTAAGACGTATCAAATGCGTTTTTCCTAGTATTTTTTTAACTATTGTCCTCATTTTAGTGGTTTGAATGATTTCTCAAAGTTTGTTCATCTATTTTAATGGGAAATTATATTATTATACAGCTGTGTTCAGGTGATCTGGGCATCGGAAAAATGCCTCCAAGCACAGGCGAACTTAACTACATGATTTACTCAAAAGGAAATACTCGTAATTAATCAGTGGTTTTACATAACAAATTATACTACTTGGAAATGGTCTAAGATTCTTCCGTACTATATTATAAGTAATGTAATAAGTCTTGCATGGCGCTAAAGGATCCGCGAAAGTAAGTAGAGACCAACACGCAGTAACACAAGAATATTTACAGGCTTTTAAACAATGAAATAACAGTAGATGGCGATGGGTGTAAGCTCGGATACATACGAGGCCTCTTTACAGCATACATGGGCAGGAGACAGGCTGGCGCCAGCTCTATTAACTGTTAGGCATACCATACCCTTAGTATTGATGATGAGGTCTTTCTTCTTGTGACAAATTGATTATCCAGCCGGAAAAAAGAAGTTTTATTACCTGAGGACAATATAAAACCTTGTTAGATAATACATTATTGATACAAATTTCTTACAAAGAAATATTTCCTTTTTTTGTGTTTTACGAATCATATAGAATTATATCAGAAACAAGTTTATTTTCTATTACATTTTGAAAGAAAGAAAATCAGTTTATTCTGCCGGAAAAAACGCACAGAAACACTAAAATCTAAAAAACTTATCAACTACAATTATTATGACAAAAATAAATAAAACCTAAATAAACCACATCACTGTCAGCCCATGTCAGGACCGGACATAATTAAAACGTGTCTCTGGTCACACCACAGACAAAACAGAACACAGTTCAGCAGTTGTCTATGGCATGACGCCCGACTGACTGACAGCGACAACATTGAAACAAAACATTTTAGACAATGAAATTAATTGTAGAAAATATACATAAATTCAAGTTGTGCGTCGTATCCGAGCAAGAATCGGTCATTTGCTTAGCATAAATGCCGTGACTATGGGCAAATCCAAAAATCGACGGCGCTGATTTTCAGCAACTACCGTTCGTTCGAATGACGTAATGACGTTTCCCCCTTGTGTATAAACATAAATCACGATGCATCACGATAAGTTTGCATTCCAGCAGGATACCATCTAGTTACACGGATCTATAATTTATAAAGTAATTAAAATTACGATTCTTGTTTCTCAGTCGGTAATAAATTATCCGTTCAGAAGCCATATCTCAGACATAAAGCTGCGTGCGATGAGCTTCCTTTCCGGGGAATAAAAAGTAAATAAGGGAAACACGAATAAGTATTTCAAGCAGCTGATAAATGTAGTTTTGAGGAAGTACTTATTCTGCGAGCGCTTTGCACTTATCGAGTTTGCCTGAGTTACTGGTATTGTGTCGTGAATCGTGATGTAGTTTCTTGTGAATCCGTAACTGTGTGATTAAATAGGATTTTCTATACCATTAATCGGTAATTCGGTATTAATGCTCGGTAGTATAAACTTTGAGGAGATTATGAAATATCTTATGGTGTTTTTTAGTATGTCTCTGGCATTCTACGTCTTGAATAACATGTGTGAAGACCACAAGTTGATCTGGGTTGCATTCGACTAAACTTTTGCAGCTGTATTTACCTGATAAAAATAAATATAAAAATAGCCATGAATCTCAATTTAATATTCAGAGGAAGATACAAAACATGTTTCGGACTATTGACGATTGGTTAAAATAATAATATATGTATAATATAAGTTCAGCAAAAATATCTGAATTGCGTAACTAAGTGAAATATCTCACATGTTTATAAATAGACATAGCTCATAATGACAACGACAGTAATCACTTTAAATTGGAACTTCCTCATCGGAGGAAATAACACTAAGGCTACAGATCCCTTGAACCTTTCGAGCAATGATCTCATAACACACTCGTCTGTAAAAAAGAAACAAACAAAATATATTCAAAGCCGTAACAATTTACGACATTATCGCATTGAACTTGAAAGATTTGTGTGGATGCATGACACAGTGGCGGATGTTCAATGTAATTTCCTGTACTTGCATTTTATGTTTGATATTATTTTCCCTTTATTTGTAACGTTCAAGAGCAAATGGAAACTTGATCTTGAAATAAAACACAAAATAAGTGGTTTTGTATAATTCTAGTTTACTTAACAAATCAATCCGTGCAAATAACGAACTAATTCGTTTCGTTAGGGCCCTAGTGATAAATGAACAAAAAAAATGGAATAATGTTAGGCATTGAAAGCAAACTCATTGCTTGCAAAAAAATAAAAAAATGAAGGTCACTGACCAGCCTATACCTGCCAAAGATCATAGAAAAATATATAAACCTATTTAATTAAATTGGGTACGGACGTCTAATACGTGGGTATTCGAAACACCATTGAAACTGAAACTATTCTACCTTGTGAATGCCATGAAGTGTCTTAACTTCAAAAGATCGGCATTATTTTACTTTATTTTGACTTTTAATAATTTTGTGCGAAATATAATTTATATTTGATATTGATACGCAATGGATTATTATGACTTTCCTTATTCAGTTATACTGATAAATGCAATATCCATCATTTTAACGACAACGAAATTGTAAAACACTTATTGGTGTCATGATGCCTTTTAAAACACATATTTGAATACTACCTTAAAACAGACGGACTATTTATAGTTTTCGATGAATAAATATGGCAAGATTGCAACAACAGGTCCCTAAAACGCAATTTTTTAGATATCCTTACCTAATTTGGGCGTTGGGAACCGTTAGAGAATCAGGTGAAATTTCGTAATAAATTTGTTTATTTAGAAGGCCAAATCCATAAGTACAAAAGCAAGCATGTGGTAGCCACATAGCTTTTACTGCCATATAATTTAAGACAGAAATTCCTTCGTCAATTTCAAACGCTTTAGCTACTTATTTTTACAAAATTATTTTCGTTTACAAATTACTATAAATTTTCACATAATTAGACGTAGGTATACTAACAGTAAAATTTAAAACTTAATTTTAAAAATATTCTTGAATTCCGTTATTTTCTTCCCTTTAAAAATAAACGGCGTGTGTTATGTCGAATGCACATTCATTTTGTGCAGTTCGAAACAAAATAAACGAAAACCGGTCATGTAAATAATATTGTTGACATATTTGTCATCAACATTATTTAGTAAAAATGAGAAGTGACTTTCCTGTTTCCAATACTTGTGATATATTTGGTTGCAAAGTTAAAAAATAATAATAAACAAACTGACAAATAACTGGCATGAGGCAAGTTACATTATATTTTCAGCGATAGTGAGGCGACAGCAATTGATGTCAATTGAGTCCAAAATATATTAAAACTAGCAGAAATTATTCCATGGGAACGTATCTACTTCCGGAGTAAAAAGTTCTATCTCCAAGGCTCAATCTATCTCTGTACGAAATTCCATCAAAATTTGTTTAGCCATTTAGGCATGAAATTGTAACAGACAAACAGACTTACTTCCGCGTTTATAATGTTAGTACGGATCTAACATGCTATACTGAACTACCACGTGATACCCACAATTTTCGACAGTCGGCATCGCTGTAATACATAGAATATTCCTTGTCTAGGCTTCTGTAGTATCCGAGCGATTTGCTCCAAATTACTTACGAAAAATGTCAAAATTTTAGTTAGAAAAGTGTTATCTACATTCCATATTATACGTGAGATTTTTTATGTTTGTGTAATATTAAAATTTCTTTAAAGTATAAAACAATCTGTCCCTCTGTGCGCTTAGTTCTTTTAAACTACGAAACGGATTATAATGCGGTTTTCACTATCATTTAGAGATTTTTTTCGAGAAAGATGTATGTATAAACATTATAATTAAAATTATAAATAGTGTAGAAAGGTCGATGTTTTGCCAAGTTTTCAAACAGCAATTTTCGGGCGCACATAATTAGGTACCTACCTAAATATTACCCGTGCGAAGCAGGGGCGGTTCGCTGGTTAACTATATTTTTATTAAGTGACATACCAACGTCCTGTTCATCGTTCTCATAATTTATCGCCACATACACAATTGTTCACAGCTCTAAAGACCTCTTAATAGAGCGCATTCACGTTTGATCGAAAGGCACCACTGTGTGCAGGTTATTGTTCTTTCTTATTATTGTTCATTAATTCCCATATGTTTGAAAAATGCCCACGTTATCGTAATAACTCTAACAATAGCACAAACGGCATCAGTGCACTATTAGATGTTTACAAAGCTAAGTTAAACCTAGGAGAAGTCGACATCACCGAGTAGTCGTCGATTAATCTAAAAACAAGTAGGTAGGAATATATTTTTCTACTTAACATTAAACTGGCCGGTTTTAAGGCAACATTTTTTGCTAACATTTAGCATAGTCAAAATGGCAACACTGAGTTTTAACGGAATTAGCGTTGAAAATATACGATATATGTAAAGTTATTCTCGGTCTTTCCATACAGCCTGTCAACCGTATATGAAATGGCGAAAGCACCTTTCTATGTAACCCATGATGTAGCCTGACGTAGACTGTCATTGATGTCATGTGGTTATTTATATTTGCGTGTAAAAATGTGTGGCAACGAGCTGTTGTGCACAAATCACATCAAACCTTACTGGCTAACTTACTATTGACTGGCCTTTTTCGCACGGCTTGGCTTCTGTGGCCTAGCATATAGAGACCGTGAAATTTTCCGGGATGAAAAGCCTAAAAATTGGTTACAAGGTATTCCAAGATGGCCGTTGCTTGACGACACAGTGACATAGCAAGATCTCGCTGGCCCAAGTTAAAAGATACATATATGGCGGACGCAAAGGGCATTTGGAGGAACACGGGTGGGTTTAGTCAGTAAGTGTCTGACACTCCCTTCCGCTCCACCTAAAAATTAGAGTGAACAGGCTTCTTCTAGGTAAGCTCGCTCCATCGGCGACTTTGTCTCTGTCATCTATGCCCTAGACTAGAGTCAAGAGCAAACCCATATTAAATTTTAAAAAAGCAGTCATTTGATGATATCCCAACAAAATGAAAGCTAAAAAATATGTGGATTTTGTGGACCTTCAAAATACACAGTAATACTCTCTGTACGAGTTCGACACATTTTGTTACTCAGAATTAAGTAACGTCTGGCGGCCCTGGGATCTGGAACTACATATGTCGCTGATATGATTTTACGCGAACTTTAGATGCAAAGGCTGTTACATAAAAAGTGACGACTTATCTAACACCTTAGAGCTGATCAATTTCTGTTTCATAAAAGACGAAAGATACTCAATGACAGTGTCAATAAAATGTTATTATAATTAAACATCTTTATGAGTATCCACTTAGGTTATCGAGGTTTCAACTGTCACAATCAACTGCTATCAACATTAACTAATGCCATAAAAAGAAAGCAATTATCTTCCAGTGATTGTGACAGCTTTCTCAAAGGGTTACCTTTGTGAAATCGTGACCTTTTCATTCCGACAGTTCTAAGAATTTCTGTATTTTCTAAACTTTTCTATTTCAAGTATGATTTTTATTTGAAAACTGGCTTTTGATTGCGTGATTGTCATAAATTATTTCACAACAACAACTATCATCGGAATAATTCTCTGGTCTACTTAAAAATCCGATCAGCTATTAATAAGGCTCGGTTGATTTGATCGAACATTGAAATATAAATTTTATATATTAGGATTTTGTAGACGAGACGAGAGGTCTCTCGTGTTTATTTGTTCGTTCTCGTACTTTCTTGTTCGTTCTTGTATCTCTTGTAGTTTCTTGTGTTTACTTGGATGAAAGTCTCTAATGCGGGCCATAGGCATTAAAGTAATTTTATCAAATAGGCAGGTTCAAACAGTTTTATAAAATTGGCATGAATTTCTGTAGGAAAATTTTACCAAAAATGAGTTGAAGAAACATGAAATTTTGTATTTCTATTTGATCAAAACAGTTTGATCATATTAAATACAACGAGGCCATATGGCCCACATTAGTGACAGATTTTATTCTTACAATTTATTGTGATTGGGAGTAACAATATGCATTCTGATTCTGTCATAACGATAAATCAATTTTAATAAACATAGAAGTAAAAGGAGAACCATGCACTGAGTTAACTCTAATAGGTTGATATGATTGATTAACAAAATAAAACGTGTCAAATAATGATTCATTTGCGCAGAATGTGATATGAAAATAGTAAAAAAACACTTTTCTATTTTTTCTCTAGGTATGTATCATAGATTATTTTGTTTCGCAACAACGCTCGCTTCGATGCGTATGCGCATGTTATCATTACGACCGAGTTGTAACTTGTAACTATCAGTGATTCATTTCTAACTCTTCAGTTAATAATTAACTAATTTTTCATATCAATGTTTTTAACATTCATTTTGAATACTTTGTTACAAACGGGTAAACGATAAACACCGCACAACAAATTTACATTCTCATCATAGCCTAAACAAAGTATAAGTAAGTAATTTAAAAAATACGAGATTTAGCCTTCTTATAGAATGTTCTATAAGAAGGCTAAATCTCGTATTTTTTAAATCTTTTTAAAAAATGTCAAAAACCTTTCAAAATGCTGTGAGATATGAGGTTTTTATAGGGTTCCGAAGTCAATAAGGAATCCTTATAGTTTTGCCCAGTCCGTCTGTCAGTCCACGGTTTAGCTCAGAGACGCTTAGCACTAGAAAGTTGGAATTTGGCTACAATAACAGTTAGGCTTTACAAGTTAACGAGTAATGGTCGACCAACCTATAAAACGTACTTGGAGAAGGAAAATTACGTACAAATTTCTCTTCAGTTACTGTCGACCTACATATTATGTGAACCGTGAAGTTAATTAATATATTCATAAAATCAACACCGTACCTAGTAGTCGGCAATTGTGACGTGCAACTACAGAACCCTACACTGCGCGTGGCCCGACACGCATTTGGCCGGTTTTTTATAGTTTGCGTAAACGAATGCTCCTTTAAAATAAAAAAAATTGCCCCTCACCTATAACGAAACTGCAATCGCAACTGATATCACGTTTTCAATCCCAAAATCTATCTTGAATATCAATATCCACTATGTGTAATGCCCCATTTCCCATTCATTCATCTGTTTTGTAGTCCAATTTTCTTATTCAATAAAGTCTTTATACTTTGCACATTTCCAAAGAACTTGATTAACAATGGCAGAAGAATAGGTCATTGAAGCCATAAATTTGTTAATTGTCAATCGTCGTTATCTTGGCGGCGAGCATTCCTTCATTCAGCTAATCATCATACAAAGAACATTCCAGGGAGTTGGTAGCATACTGATGTGGGTTGTAGCTGACCTACCACCCAGGAGTTTTGCGAATTTGTTACAATCAGATATCAGAGGAAAGCTGTACTTAGAAAGGAATGAAAATAATAATAATATAATAAATTCATATAGTCAGGTAATTTACATTGATTGCACAGTAACATTAAAAATAAACATTAATTTGGACAGCAACAGAAATAATAAAATAAAAATAATAATGTACTTATGTTAAACAAATACATTATATTAAAATTAAATTAAAACCAAAAATTTAATTTAATTAAATAAACCAAAAGGTACTTTACGGGCACATGCTAATATTGCAGAAGCCGATATAAGTAAAAGGGTATATAGTCTTTGAAAATTACTCGAATCTCGAAATTGCTTGTCGAATGAAAAGACGATTGATGAGAGAGTTTAACTGAATATTGTAATTTAGCTCTCCATAAGTAACTTTTTTGCTTGATGGCGCGTAAAATCGCCTGAAATCGAGATATCCATCCATACTATACTAATATTATAAATGCGAAAGTGTGTCTGTCTGTCTGTTACCTCTTCACGCTTAAACTGACCTACCGATTTAGATGGAATTTGGTATAGAGATAGTTTTAGTCTCGGAAAAGGACTTAGACTACCTTTTGTCACGAGTAAAGGGCTTGAAGGGGTTGAAATAGGGATGAAAATTTGTATGGGAGTCCGTCATTATTGAAAATAAGATCATGAACACTTTTATTTAGGCACTTGATAAAAAATAAATAAACATATGTTTAAACGTTTTTGAAAAATAAAAATGACTGCTAAGTAACTATTCCACGCGGATGAAGTCACTGGCAAAAAAATGCATAATTGTATAACTAAATAATATTTCAGGGATCCCGTAAAAAAACATATCTTGTACGTCTTGTCGGATCGATGTTAACCCAAGCCGGTAAGTTTCTTTTTCAATGATGACTGACTGGGTACTGGACAAAGCCTGCGTTTTGTGTAACAATACAGTTATGTAAATTAACTACCGCCACCGCTACCTAGAATTGATAAGCTATGCTGTGAAAATCAGTAAAAACCCATTTGTTTATGTATGTAAAATAAAACATCCGCTTTACTTAACATTCTTGTGGTAATTGTTCATTTGACATTCACGATGTTCGAACTTCCAATCCTTGGTAACAACAATTTTATTATAATTTACACAAATAAGATCGACGTACAGCTTAAGAAAGGTCTTCTTGAGGAGCAAAATCAGGATATTAACTCAATATCCTGATTTTGCTGCCTCCTATGACCCAGGAGAAGAATAGTAGGTATAGCCACTTTATATCGACTTCTTTCGAAAATTCGTCGCTTATTTCGGAACAGAAATACATTTAAAGCGGTTCCGCACTGCATTCGGTCCGAATCCGTGAAAACACGGATGTGAAAAACTCGGACCGAATTCGGATGTTGCTTAAATGAGCAATTCAGTCTCGACCTAGTGGTCGGCAGGATTACAGTCTGTCAGTGATAGGACGAAGGCGGCAATCGCCTCTGTGCAAGCATCGCTTCGACTAAACCATCTTTGGTCTCCGGCTGATCAGTGATCATCCAATCTAAATAAATTATAACGGTTCAACGTGTTTATTTGCTGTACAAACAAAGAAAATAATTGTGTTAAAATGTTTCTATGGAATTTTCACCCGGCCGTATATTTAAAAATATACGGCCGGGTTACCGATTACCAAAACTTACGTCATATGTACTAAACGAGTAGCTAATAAACTGGCATTCTCTAGCAGTCTAGCAGCACTTTAATCTACCCGTACCCAATCATGTTCCAAAGAAAGGCATATAAATCACAACTCACAGGTAACATTTTCACTGTGGCTGAAAATACAAGTGCAATAAACAATTTGTGCAATCAGTTGTTATAGATTTCACACTACGCGAAACGAAATATTAAAAGTGATTGATTTTGATGTGGTAGCACCTACGTTATAAATACTGGCTGCTTTGTCAATTAAATACGGCAGAACATACCTTACATGTATCAAATCCACTAATTTACAAACAACGTCCGCATTCGGATCTCAGTCGCAATCTGTCAAAAGAACTTAATTTTTCATATGTTTTACAGATTGCCACAGATTATTAGAATGGTCCTAGGTAGGTATTTAATCCTTCTTGTATAATTAATCTGCTTAGTCTTTTTCCGGTTATGCTGGGGTCGGCTTCCATTCCAATCAAATGCAGTTGAATACCAGTACTTATCATGGAGCGAATGCCTATCTGACTACCACAACTTTATTATGATAAGGGTTGTGGTAGTTACAATTGGTGGTGTGACAAATGACTGGCCTGTTAGTCGAGTGGTTAGTGACCCTGATTGCATAACCGGAGGTCGTGGGTTGGTTGCTGGTTGGTCGCTGGTTGCCATAGCACAGGCTCTGCCTAGTTAAAAAAAAAAATTAACATACTTGTACAAGTATGTTAAATTGTCACAGCTATGTGAACATGAAACAAATCTGCGAGGCTAAAGTGGGATTAGGCGGGTCACAATTACATATAAGTATGCACGAGGAAAGATACGCTAGAATGGTCACGTGATGGCTACTTGAAGTCGGACGTTAAAATTGAGGCAGGCCGTTTCTGATAGACTGGCCGGAGAGGGCAAGAGATAAAGTTAGCTGGAAAAATATGGGGTAGGCCATTGCTCAGCATTGGGACAGCGACTATTAAAAAAAGAGAATTATATGGGTTAAATAGCAGTTACTATGAATTAATTTCTGAAGTTGGTTATTGCTAGTTACTCAATCTAGAAATCATGGCATGATATTTAAAGTAGTGAAAATGGATTCCAATCTTATTTTATATTACATTGGTTTGTTACCTCTTCATGACTCAATGGCTGAACAGGATGAAACTTAGCAAAAGGGTAGATCCTGGGTGGGTCCTGTAGTAGAACATAGGATACCTATTTTTATTTTTATCCCAGAAGTATAGTCTCTGGGAATGATTTTAGAATTTCACGTGTGCAAAACCACAGGCCGAAGTCAGTTTTCTTTACTATTTATGTCCATCATACTTTGCTTTAATTGATTAATCCTAACATTATTGTTTTTGTTATTACAGACAGAATTAAGAAACTATATTTTGAGAACCACCTTGAAGTGTAGTCTCTTCAATTGTCAAATTTGACATTGATTCGGGTTGCTTATGCATTAAGATGGGCCGGTCTGCTATTGAAGATCACGTAACAAAACAAGACCAAAACAATAGCATCCACTTTTCTGCAGATGGTATATGCAGATAGTTTGGGATGGATGATTATGGATCTTAGAAAAATAATGTGAGATACCTAATCCTTTCATATCAGTGGAATCTGAACAGTTCAGATTGAAGGTTGACACCGTAAGCACTGTGCAGTGCTTACGGTGCAAACCTTTGTTTTATTAAGGGAAATCTTCTGAGATATCCTCGGTGTAGACAGAAAAACCTCACTGCTACCGGCTAAAACTCCACATTTTGAGCCGCACCAAGAATTTCAGCATACTCTTCCCACAATTAGTGGAGACTGACAGATGACATTGGTGACCGTTACCTGCCGGTCGATCCTGTAAACATGTCGAAGTGAATGCTTGGGTGAAGTGATCATGAGGTAAGCTGTCAATCCATATAATCAAGATGTCACGTGATCACGGAGTGAGCTGTCATTCCATTTTGATTATATGGATTGACAGCTCACCTCGTGATCACTACATCCAAGCCTTCACTTCGACATGTTTACAGAATCGACCGGCTGAACCTGACTTCTTATGTACATGCTAGTGTTTAAATATCCAGTAAATTGGTACACTACAATATCTATCTCATAAAGCATAGTTATCATAGCAACATACCTTCTGTACCTTACATTTAAAAGTCAATGGGATCAAAGTTCAGCATTACACATTACTTATTTGGAAACTCAACAGCTTATTTTACATGAGTTTATTAATTTCCATGAGTTATGATTTTATGAATGTTCACCTCCCTATCAATGAACAGCCCAATGCAGTTGCGTCAAAATTACTGCATATTAGAGTCTGCATACACTGCACAGTGATAGCGAGATGATGACAATTATCTCTTAAGCCAATAACATAGTTTCACGGCATTGATAAAGCTAGGTTAATCAGAAAGTGGCGAGAGAAATATACAAGTGCTGCAAATTTACATACACATTTTTTTTATGGATGGGAAATCATCACATGACTTCTTCCGCTCTGAATGGAGCGGAAGGGCGTGTCAGACTCTTGCTGACTAAAACCCATCCGTGTTCCCCTTTGCGTTCCAGGGCCGCGGTGACTCTTTCGAACAAATTCCCCAACCCTGGCAGGTTCTGGCCATCGCGGGAAATATACATGCACATACACAAATAAACACTAAGATATAATGTTAAACTGTTCACCTAATTCTATAACTTAGTTCTAAGCCAAGTCAAACAATCGACTCATTACAATATTTATGATAGCTACTCATTGTTTGAAACCTGTTTATAAGCGCAAAAGAAGTGCTTTCGAGAACTGCGCAAGCCTTGACCTGAACTAACAAATGTTTAACAAGAAATACACTGACGTATGGATGTTAGGAATGGCTTACATACGTTTTTCTTCAGAGGAACCTTGACAACAGAATTGATAATTCAAGTTCATAAGTGTAGTAATTCGATAGATTTAGGCCCAAGTTCTGCCGGTCGATTCTGTAAACATGTCGAAGTGAAGACTTGGGTGAAGTGATCACGAGGTGAGCTATCAATCCTTTTAATCAAGATGGAATGACAGCTCACTTTGTGATCACGTGACCTCTTGATTATATGGATTGACAGCTCACTTTGTGATCACGTGACCTCTTGATTATATGGATTGACAGCTTACCTCGTGATCACTGCACCAAAGTCTTCACTTTGGCATATTTATAGAATTGCCCGGCTGGAACGAAAATCATCGAGAGATTATTGTGACAAATTGTCTACTGTTTTCAACATGGTATAATAATTTTTTTTTTTTATGTTTCCTAGGTTTTCAATCAATTTTCGACGGTTTGACATGCGCATTTGATTTTTAACTTGTCTTTATTTTTTTTTTCCAGGAACCGAGAATTTAATCACTTAATATATTTTGTGACACTTAGCTCTTAAAATCTACAAATGTTCGACACTAATTCAATTAATAAGATCCTTCGAACAACGTTTTTCGCTGAATATTATCCAAGCCCTATTATAATCCTTCGAACCTCCACAGTAAATATAAATCAATTAGGAAAACCACACTTAGTTGCCCCCTAAGTCCACTGACGGTCATAACTCGTCATATTAATTCAACCGTAATTTCCATTAGCGAGGGATGACAGTCCATCAAGGTTTTTGTAAATTGACGTAAATATTATCTGAAGGTGACTCAAGACACTCAGTTTCAGAAAAAGTGGGTTTTTGAGCACACATGATAAATTTTTTTTAGGGTTCCGTTTCTCAAAAATAATAACGGAACCCTTATAATTATGATCACTTTCTTGTCCATCAGTTGGCCTTTCACAACCCTTTTTCTCAGGAACTCGTGGAGATATCTGTCGAAATTAAAATGAAATACATAGGTCAAATGGTACCTCCTTTCTTTTTAAGGATGGGAAATCATCAAATAACTTCTTCCGCTCTGGGTGGAGCAGAAGGGCGTGTCAGACTCTTACTGACTAAAACCCATCCGTGTTCTTTCTAAAGCCCTTTGCGTTCCAGGACCGCGGTGACTCTTTCAAACAAACTCCGCAACCCTGGCAGGCTCTGGCCCTAGTGCGCCCCGTCTCCTATGCTGATATCTCTTTGAGGCGCGCGTGGAACACCTCGCCATCGACCCAGACCTGGTGGTGATTGGACAGCAAGCCACCCAACGCTTGCCGTCCGCAGGCCGCGCCTACAGTAACCGGGGATCACCCTACGCTGGTGGTTTGTTTCAAGAACCATGAAAGCACATGGCTTCGGACTTGTGCAGGGCCACCTCGAAACCCAATTGCCGGATCCTTCAATCGTACTTATCGTTTCATCAAAGTATTGAGATTGTTTCATAGTTTTTAAACTTCACACAAGAAAAAAAAAGCGAGATTGTCGTAATAGACGAACTATATCTACACATACGAGTTTGTACGGAACCCTTGGTAAGCGAGTCAGACTCGCTGTTGTCCGGTTTTTTATCATAATTTGTACCTAAACGCTAAAATATTACTCCATTAAGCCGGTCTCATAAATATTACATCTGCATTCCCAACTATGTTAGGGTTGGCATATCCAGTACTCTACTACTAGTTAGACTAGTAATCAGTTGAATACCAGTATTTTACATGGAGCGATTCAGATCGATCTATCCTCAACAACCCAGTAACTGGGAAACACGGTAGAGGTCTCATAATATGATTCATTAAAATTTTGCTTATAACAAATACTAAGTTTCCATTGTAAGGCATTTTAACATGTTTTATATTATAATGTCAAGCACATACGTTTCGCAAATATTTAACCACCAGACATGGTCAATTTTGCAACCTTCTGTATTTTGGAAAAACCTGAACACAAATTGCTGCGAGAGCACTTCTTACATATAAGGAGATGATTAATTAATTGAGATTTCTCCTTTTGTTTTATAATAATTTAATGGCCATTTAATAGGTTATCATTAGGTATATTGTTACTCTACTAACGCCTTATTAGTAAAAGTCTGGCTTAATAGCTTAACGGATTTTGGGTGAAACTAAGTCCACTGGCGGGCAATCATAATCTGAATTAGTACCTACTTTTTATCCCGGTAGGACGCTACCTCGTGATACTTCATGTTTAATGAATAGAGATTTGTTCATAGATGCACCTAATTTAAAACACTATGCATAGCAGTGTTATATGCATTAAATATATAACTTAACAAAATATGTAACAATACCTGTAACAAACCTTAACAACAACACATAAAAATACGATAGGTATAACAAAAGCAACGGCCTAATAAAACTATAAACATATTATCTGATTTACGATATCAATCTACTGCCGATAAATTCTAACCAAGTTACCAAGTTTCGTAATACTCACGGATTTACCTGTCTCGATTTCATTATAGATTCAATATTAACACGTAAAAACTGCTAAAAATATCCGGTTATATTCACCTACTTAGCCCAAGCTAGGTTCCGTAGAAATACCAATTATGAAATACTTGGCTATTTAAGTACTTATAATCTGGTTCAGTAATTTATACGCGTTATGACCTTGCAGGAGATTTTATATGTTTGAAATGAAATGGCAAGTCATTTTGTAGTTTGTAACTCCTGACTAGAGATGACAGATTTTTAATGAGATTTGGAGCACGAAGTCTTTATTTCACCTGTTGCTCTTTTCAATGCATTGACTATTAAATATGTTTAGCAGCTTTTTATTCTTAAAAGTAAACTAATAAGGTAGGGTAGGTATAATATGACCCGCGCCGATGGCTAGTCTCGGTTGAGAGTGGCCGCCATGGCCGAAATCAGTCAGGAGGACTAAGTATTCTTAAAGGTACTGTGCATTTCAATTTCAAATCCGCTGAAAAAAGATTTCCACGCAATAAGTTATGCAATTCATTACTAACGACTTTGAACTCCATCATAGGAAGCTGTGACTTCGTAGTTTCAAACTATTACGGCGATCAACATAATATACAAACAAACCGGCTCCAAACATCCGAGAAATCGTTTAGAGTTCTTGCGGAACCTTAAATTAGAGACCCTGACCACAGATTACATATACGCAGATATAAATTATGGTGACTTCCTTCAAGCAAATTGTCGGTGTGTCCTGATCTTTGCCATTTATACAATTAGAAAGCTAAGATGCCCAATCTTTGACATGATCGATTGGATAAGAGTCGACCTCGTGAAATCATGTCCGATTTGCGGTGTACAGAATTAAATATAAACGGTAATTTATTTCCGTATTGCCTTTTTTGCATTATTAGTTAGTGTAATTAAAATTATACGTCATCAACTGCCTTCGTTTATATTAGTCTGCAGAGAGATCGAACGCCTTTTTAAAGCTGGAAGCCCATTTCTGACTGCGTATGACGTGTTCTGCGTTATTTATTTAGGTATTTTGAGCTCGTGGCTAAATAATAACAGCCGCACGGGTCGATCTTCAAGGTTAAGCAAGGTTTGCCGAGGTTGGTCTGTGGATGGGTGACCATCTTTACATACCGAGACTCCTCCGTGCCTCGGAAAGCACGTTAAGCCGTTGGTCCCGACTGTCATTTGTAGATCTTTGGCAGTTGTAACGGATAGTCAGAAGCCAGATAATCTGACACCAGTCTTGCCAAGGAGTACCGTGTTACCCAGTTATGGGTTGTGGAGGTCTGGTAGGCAGCCGCTCCATGTAAAATACTGGTATTCAGCTGAATCCGGTTTGACTGGAAGCCGACCCCAATATAGTTGGGAAAAGGCTAGGAAGATGATGATGAAGTTTTCAATAACCAACCTACCACACTATTGCTTCTGACTCCGGAAAATAAACAAAGTTTTCCCTAGAAGATATACATCATTCGCTTTTCACAGAACATAAATTCTCACGTAGTATTTACATACCATAAAGGTAATACCATGTAAGAACGTAGATTGCAGTTTGATAAAATTATGATAGGTGTACCTTGCTGCGGAAGAGAATATTATCAGATTGTAAATAAGCAGCGTGCGGCTGTTGTGCAACCTTCCTTCCTGATTCCCACGTGTATAAACGAATAACTTTGTCGTGTTGTCACTTAATGGCATCGTTGTACGAATAACAGTATTGTTTTAATGAAATTGTTAAGAGCGTGAATGTACAAAATGGGTATATGTTACGCAGACCGATTGTAATATGGGGTGGCCCAACCCAAAGTTTATATTTTTTTTTATATTAGGCAAAAATTTCCAGATATTTTTCCATGATTATATTACATGCACTTTGCGATTTTATGTGGGAAACAACATCTGCTAAATCTACACCTTTTTGCTGCCTGAAAATGAGACAACCTTTGTCGTGGTCGTGTTTTTCATAAAATTTCGCAATATTTTGAGGTATTCTATTAACATAATAATAAATATTCTTCTTTTAGAGATTAAAATACACCACACTTCGTTCCTATAGATAACACCATAGAAATAATCAAGATATGTGGAATCTGAAGTTGAATTTGAAGATCAATTAACCCTTTCGATGAAAGACATCCGATTTGGCCACCCTATATTAATCTCTCGGTATACTCCTAAATTCGAGTACTTTGCTGATAGCCCACTATTTTTGAAGCGTCTTTATTTCATGACTTGTCTTAAATCTAAGCTTCAAATTTGAAACATTGTGACCTATTTATTTAGATATTGACACATTATGCACTTGGTAAATTGTATTACAATTGAAATACTTTTACAAGTCAATCACACCGAGAGTCCTTGTATATGGGCGTCACATCGGTCGTGGCCTACTGCTATTGTTAAGTCACCTAAATAGGCAGTCAGGTCTCCTCCCTAAACTTTAAATACATCGATAATATCAACAAAAGACGGTCTACATTCTACATCACTAGTCGTGACAATCGACTTAGTTATTTAAATATCGCATTCGATTGCGCAACCAGCTTTTGTTGATTTTTTTATTCAAGCTTGCTTGATAGACCTTTGTGACATACTGCTGTTTAATTCATCCAACAAAATTGACAGAATTTAATTAAAAGACATTTTATCAAAAAATCATATCTGACAACTTGTTCTATGAGTCTATGATTCAGAAAACCCTTATTCCAAAATATTTGGAGCCGGCTCAACATTTCTTATTCTTACAAAACTTTTCTATTAGTCGTCATTTCAGTAGCCATTCACCCCTTTCTAGTCATACCTAACAACTTCCGGCAACCTGTTCTACGAGCGTCGTATAATTTTGTAAATATTTGCTTTAATTAATCAGTGTCTCATTCAAATTCAGTGACATAGCTAACCTACGCAGAATTAAAAATATGAGACATTAATTAAGCAGATTATGTTTGCACAATAACACTGCTAACCCAGATTAATAATTTGGAATAAACTACTTTCTATTTTCAAAGTCGCAAAGTGTTTTATTTAGTACATAGAATTTGTAATATTAATATCACACAACAAGTAAACTAACCACTAAATGCCTAACTAAACCATTTAGTTATAGAACGGTTGGTAAAAAAATGTTGATTTCCTTAGACAAGTTTGATTGGTTTTCCAAAATAAATAATGGCAGTGTGAGCATTCTCATACAATTTTATTTTATAAGGCGTGATAAAAATAAGTGGACTACAAAAAGGTGAGAAAACAGAGAGGCTAACTGGTCACAAACTATATTATTTTCAAACTGTCAGACACGTCACATGAAAAGATGTTATGTTCGTGAACTTGCTCATCCCTGTGTCCAGGAACCTCGAACCAACAGAGCATGACAAACATAATAATTATTCTCACTAACACCCAATATTGTGGGAATATCATTGTACACAACATTATAACTTTTTGCACAGTATTTTTAATGAACTTATTATGAAAATAACGAACAAAAAGTTGTGTGGAATTGTGATAGTGCAGTTCGCAAAACGCTGTAAAGGTTAAGGCTTCGATTGGCCGACTTAATTGTTTGAATACTCCGGACTTATTGCGGAAGTCTTTACGTTTAATTAGTATTATTTATCGGTGCATTTTTTCCTATAAGATACCTGGTATAGGTCGAATACTTTTTTTCTCTTGTATAGGAAATCATCAAACGACTCCTTCCACTCGGGCGAAACGGGAGTATCAGACTCTTACTGACTAAAACCGACCCGTGTTCCTGCAAATGCCCTTTGAATTCCAGGGCCGTGACGCGCACGATTCAGCAACTAAATCGAATCCTAAAACTTAATTTCATATACTTTGCTCTAAAATGAACGAGTCTGTAAAAACGTGGTTTTTAAAATATGTATTTGTAAAGTTCGAGTAATAGTTTTAACCACTGCATTAATGCGTCAAGCTGGCTGTCAAAAACCTTGGGGTCGTTTTAATAAAACCGACGGTCAACAGACGATGAGACGACAATCCGACAACTTGTCAAGTATCTTTCACATATTTTCTGCATACGTCAATTTTGACATAATTCGGTACATTTTAATTACATTAAACAGGGATCGATTTAAAAACATTAACCCTCAATTTACAACAAAACACTTTTCTAAAATCGTTCCCTCGAACGTTGCTACTATGCTAAACCATATTATTAGAGTAACATTAAAAAGCATAAATCACGTTCCCTCAATGATGTAATCTTTACAACTGATGTGGCTTACGTTGACAGGTCGATAGGTCATTAGTACCACACTTGATTGTACTCGCATGCCGCTGAATGATTCTTACGACATTATCGAAATAGTAACTCGCCTTGCGGAACTCGATCTTTTATCCGTCTTTTTATCGAGACCATGGAAATCGGATACAAAAGAATCTAATTCGCCTAACAGCTCAATATATTGTCTTTTCACGTGATACGGAAGCGATATCTAAATAAATGCCAAGTGAAATCTAGCAGACACTCGGTTTTATTTAACTTTAGATTATTTTTACATACTAACATGCAATATACATAACTCTAATCTCATCTTTTCAATGTCATGTCTTAAGAATCGTTCATATTTTGATTAGAAATTATGGCATCGCTAAACTCATTAAAAAATTAAATAAATAATTAACAAATCTTACATAAAAAAAAAAAAAAATCCGCTATCAAATGAGAAGCAAGGTTGTCGAGTACATAAATAAAGTTGTGAAATTCATTAATAATTTATCAATTATGGTAAGATAAAGATCGAAGCTGATCAATACGTTAAACGATAAAACTCACTGACCTTATAACACCTAGAAGTGCTAAGTACTTCCATAATATCGCTCCAGTTACCCACAAAAGTGTAATTGTTATGTAAATCCGTCTGATATAATGTGTACGTGAGACAGTGGACTTGCACTTTCTAGTATACTTTCACAGCTATTGTGATCGCACTGCCTCGCCTGACGCAACCGCCGAATGGGTGCTACGTCAGGTCTACGTCACGCGTTACTCTAAGAGTGGAGACAGACGGCCTGCATTTTGATGCGTGTCAATATAAAACGCAATGAGTGTGCCATGCTTTGTGGTCTAGATTAAAACTATCTATGGTCACCTTAAAACTTGTTCTCAAAATCTTTGTACGTTTCGTACCATGTCGTTTTTAAAGCCATATAGCGTTATCTTCACGTTCTGTTGAGAAGGGTTTCTTGATAATTTAACTAGCTGGATATTTTTCATTGAAGATGCCTTCCTCTTCTTTTTCTTTCTTGTGCACTTTTCTTTGGGGATGGAGGCTATCCATAAACTACCTCGAAGAAAAGTGCATAATCATCACCCAATAAAAAGTGAGAATCCTTGATATAGTGTTAAAACAATCGCGAATCTCTCTCTCTTAACATAGTACCTATTTGGGATAAGCCATTAACATAGTTTGCTACAAAATATTTATTACATAAATGCCAGCAGCTGGTTTCGCTACGGATGAATGATGTTGCGGTATTTGGAAGGCTTAGAATCAATGACAACGCTTGTTTAGACTAGTTAGGTACAGTGCAGCTGTTTTAGAACTTTTAATGTTTAAAATATTTAATTAATGTAATAATAATAATACACTTTTGTTAAAGTAGTTTGGGGTTTTATTTATGGTTTGGAAGATGTTCTCAAAAACATTATATTTTTTTTTGTTCTTTTTTCAGTATTTCACTAGCCGCCATTTTTGATTTATTAAGACGTCATATAGCCTATGTAACAAGTTTTGCACTAAGGTACTCATAACCATCATCGCAGTCCGGTTTTGTTATAAAATTAACTATCGGAGCTAAGTCAACTTGCTTCTTATTCTGCTTCATTGTGAAACAAACACATAAGAAACTCATTTCTAAGCTTAACATACATGTCATGTGTACTGCACCATGAGAAAATGTGTTAACCCAAATAAAAACGTACTTAGTACATTTCCCACCGTAACACCCATCATAAACTTTTTCATTCTTATGTAATTTTGTAAGTCAATAGGCCACACTCGTTTTCTTACAACGCATGCTTTGCCATGCGAGTAATTATCTACAGAGGTAGAACTTCATGCGATAAAATTGCATAACCTTAAGAGCACAATAGTCATTATTTAGTAGCTTCTGACCACATGTTTTATTATTATTAGTAGGGAACTTACTACCGGGAAGAAAACGATCCTATATCCACCAAGTCATAATAAATCTACTCGTGTGCCAAGTTTCTTCAAAATCCGTTTATGGTTTAGACTTGAAAACGTAAGATTCGGACAGAAAGACACACTTTCGAATTGAATAAACGGCCCGTTTCAATAACGTATCCTTTAACCAAGTGTCAAATTAGCTACCAACAGTAGCTGAAACGTCATTTTTGCCTTTTTGACATGTCGTTTCAGCTACTGTTGGTAGCTAATTTGACATTTGGTTAAAGGTAGATACGTTATTGAGACCGGTCGTAAGTAAAGTATGGATGTATGCATCTGAACTTACTCGTATCATAAACATATTGCAAATTGGTAGACCAACAATACCAATAAAAAAAACTGTAAGTACATTATTTACATTGTTTATCTGACACCAGTCTTGGCAAGGTGTATCGTGTTACCCAGTTACTGGGTTGTAGAGTTGTACCCAGTTAAATCCGGTAACACTGGAAGCCGACGCCAACCCTGGTACTCCTGACACTACTTGCAATATACTGATGCTATGGGTTTGAAGTATAGACAGGTGTCTACAGTTATAATCTAACCTTCCCAGCTTCTTTGTTGTGGCGCCTCAGCCGTACTCACACTGTGTCGTAGCGTGTTACAAACTTACTACATAGTATGTTTGGCTGGAAGTCGGTACCTCGAGCATTTTCCCACGGTGAATTTATAAACAGAAGGAAATACTAATGCTTTATCCGTTGTAGGTGTTTGATTAAGCAAACACTGCCAAGTTTCAACGTTAGGCATAACTTTTTTTAGTCTACTTTGTTGCGTTATAACTTCTTGTTGTTTTGAAAAACGTGGGATGATTGCTTTTTCTTTTTTTTTAGGGATGGGAAATCATCAAATGACTTCTTCCGCTCTGGGTGGAGTGTCAAACTCTTACTGACTAAAACCCATCCGTGTTCCTTCTAAAGTCCTTTGCGTTTTAGGGCCGCGGTGACTCTTTCGAACAAATTTCGCAACCCTGGCAGGTGGGATGATTGCTGCAGAGTATTTGCGGCCTTCATAATTGGTATCTATCTATATTGATATTTTTCTTTGGTTTTTTGGTTTGGTTTGACCTTTTTCTTTGGTTTTCGACCGTGACCGATTGCTCTTATGAGGAATATTCTGAGACATATTAAATAACTCTATAACGTATACCCACACCTTATCGTAGCTAAACAATATGTCAAATTTCTTTAATAGATTTTCGACTTTATCGCTGCAGCATTAGGTTCAAGGTCGATTGGGAAAATTTGACAGTTTCAGGTAGCTTGATGTGCTGGCGTCTGTACACTTGTACGAAACCGTTTTCCTTCACGCTGTTCAAACAATGCGCGTCACAGAAAAGCGGAAAAACCTAAGTTTTCCCATGCTTGACTATGTCAGTGAAACGTCTCTTTTGGTTAAACGTTTCTTTTCTCGTCTCTTTTAAATCTTGCGAAAACCTTAGCTACAAATTACAAGGCTTGATTACTCGCTCTGATATAACTGTACCCGTACGTATGATCTGACAGTGATTCTCCTTACGCACTGTCTTGATTATTTTCCTTGGCTCAGGTAATGCAATCCCTAGCCATGTCCGGTGGAACCGTATAAGGCGTAGCGCACACCGGAGCCATTGCACATAAAACCACAAAAGTTAAAGGTGCTTACAGACTAACTGCGATTGTGATGATTACTGTTTCAGCTAAGCAAATTGAAGGCCCAAGTCTGGTAGGACGAGGAATCATTGCTGAAGTAGACTCGTTCCTAAAGGATTAATTGGAGAAAGTAAAGTAGAAAGTACATTGGAAAAGTATATAATAGATCTTTACCTAGCAGTGGGACAAATACAGGTTAATGAATTGATCATATCACCTGAAAATAGCAAACTCCGAAAGATTATAAAATAACTTGAGAATTTTAATTGTAAACTGTTGATAAATTGTCAATTAAACTGTTGATAAATTGTCAATTAAAAAAAAAAAGTATTCCAAATGTTTAACATTTGGAATACTTTTTTACGCATCAAAATTTGATAGTCTATAATCTCGCGATATCATTCCGAGAAATTGTGGACTGACATAAACTGGCGACCAATCAGCTGTCTGGTCTACAATTTATCTGTTTTGGTGTGATAGTTAAATTGGAAACTTGGCCCCTCATTGGTATTTGACAATTTATCGAGAGTTTACAATCTCTTAAGTTATTTTATAATCTTACGGAGTTCGCTATTTTCCGGTGACAATCATATCAGTAGGTCCTGAAGATTCATTCAACATTTTCAGCCTTGTCTTGTTCAGCATCAACATAATTCTTTCATCGCCAATAACGCTTCACAACTACGCCAACCGGACAGCAGACTCAACAGTAAAACAATCGCATTGAGTCATAACACTGAATCATCGGACAGAGAATTGGAAAAAATATCCATACAACCTAAAATAACCTACCCTGGTGACAGTACCTTCGTTGCATTTGGAACACCCTTTTTTTTAAGGATGGGAAATCATCAAATGACTTCTTCCGCTCTGGGTGGAGCGGAAGGGCGTTTCAGACTCTTACTGACTAAAACCCATCCGTGTTCCTTCTAAAGCCCTTTGCGTTCCAGGGCCGCGGTGACTCTTTCGAACAAATTCCACAACCCTGGCAGGATTTGGTTGGAACACCCTGGATACCAAATTTCTGATGGGCATACCCATCAGAAATTAGGGGGAAAATATTGAAAAGCCGCCCGGACTTGGAATAAGATCAAAGAAGGATCAAAGAATCCCTTCTTACCGCACTAAAACCTCACCGGTGCCCTATGCAGTGTCCGCTTAATCGACCACCCCGGAACGCCCCCTGTGCAACGCCTATTGGGGCACCTAGCTCAGTACTTAGATAGGTGCCTAGATTATTTTTGAATAACTTCATACAATATAAGATGGAGCGTAGTTCTACCAGACTAAAATATATAGTGACTTTGCACTTGGGCGAAAATGCAAGCCCTACACATAATGATTAATGTTTTCAATGTGCATTTTCCTTTAGAAGTCCGCTATCTTCCCCGTTGCGCACAGGCATCTCGTCTTGCAAGTTGAGGTTACTGTGTATCGTAAGCTCGCATTATCTAATCATTATAATGTACCTATGTACTTCAGATATTTTCACGTAGCTTTATTAAGCAATTTTGGTTCCCTTCACTTCTAATTTGCTTGGTGGTTGACTTTTCGTCTGTGATATAGAGAATTATTTAGTATTCTTATGGTCATGAATCAGGCGGTCGTGGCTAAATAATAGTAGCCCACAAGTCAATCGAAAAGATTAAACGTCGCTTGCCAGGGTCGTTCCTTGGAAGGGTGACCATGGAAGGAATGACTGGAAGGGCAACACACCGAGATTTCGCTGTGCCTCGGAAAGCACCTTGAGCTGCTGTTTTTGGTAGGAGACTGCTAATATAGCTAATATCTACGCGACAATTGCCTAGAGAATACAGCAAATTTTGTGGCAGAAATTCAAAAAACTCATTCAAAAGAAGTTAAACTGAAATAAAAGCTTATCCAAATATATATATTTCCCAAAGGGTTAGGTAGTTCTAGACTCAGTCCACTCAGTCGCAATGATAACGGAAAAGCCCTCGACTAATTTGAATAAATATACACTAAGACACTGTCAGTTTGAAGATTCGAGGTGGAGTCGAAGAGGAGGACATGATTAGGAATACTTATGAGGGTTAATGTTTATAAATAGTGGTACTTAGGTAGACTATTAATAACAATACGAACGGTTGAAAACAGCCTTTGAATAACGCCAAAGTTTCTGATTTCTCCTTGCATATTATTAGATGTCGTGCGTTAACAATAGCCGACCTAATTAATACCACTTGCTTAACAGCAATGCACCAGAATTTACGAGTGGAACACTACTAACTACTAGTAATACTACATATTTATTGGTAATATGGTTTTAAAACGGTACATTAGAAAACTATGAAAGCTCACTACCAAGTACACTAGTAAATGTCTAGATGATCAAACCATTACTAGGTATCGATGGGTTTAAATTGCAGATTTTCTTCGTTATAGAAACTTGTATTTAATTTAATTTAAGTCGTAAATTGTCTTGAAGGAACTGAAAAAACCGGTAAACGGTTTCATGAACAGATGAATCAAACCGTTCTATTATAATAGAACGGTTTGATTTAGTAAAGTCTGTGATAATTATCACTCAGACATTTGAGTTCCGTCACCGTCTTGGTTTGTTTAATGGTTTTAAACCATTCAAGAAACCAACCAAGGAAAAGAGATGAAATTGACTTCAGAAAAAAATGTTGTAAAACCAAATTAAAATTACTGTCCATTCCAGGTTGCCTGGAAGAGATCGCGGAATGCGATAAGGCCGCCCATTGTACATGTGTTTTAGTTTGTAGTTTTGTTTTTATGTTATTCTCGGTGTACAATTAAGTATATAATAAATTAATAAGTAAAAAATCATTCATTCAAATAAGGATGATTGTTGCCAGCACGTTCTGAACGTCTACAATATAATTACAGTCCCCCAAAACACAAACCCGTCACCACATTCTTCCAACATAAAATTGGATTCAGAAACAAATGAGTACACTAAGCATAGCTTTAAGCCTGTTAGTCCCTTAAAGGCTAGGCATGAGATGCATATATTTAAGTACCATGTATCTAACAAACAAACTTCTTTCGAATGCCATCAAAATATTTTGTAAATAATAGTCCCGAATAGTTTAAAGTTACGGAATACTTTGGGAAATAAGAAATAGTAGGTCTGTGTGTCAAGACGTCTGAAGGTAGACCAGTCTTGTCTAAATACAGCGCGTGCAAAATCAAACAATAGCTTGATAATTATATGCATGCGAGTCGATTGATTCAGACATCGAGAAACGTAGGCGGGATATCGAAATAGGCTTAATTTACATAAAAATACATTTTACGAAAGATTATCCTTATTAGACTACCTCGTAAATCAATATCATTGCTTCGAATACAACACGGCTTATGTCAAAAACTGGTGGTATTATCTTTTTTTATTTTATAATTTAGGCGATCAACCAAACCAAAGCCAATATTCAAATAGTTCCACAGCGTCAAGTACATGTGATACAATAAAAATAGTTTTTTTTTTGCTGCTCTGTAAAGTTAGTGAAAATGACTTGAGCGATGTTGTTTGCCAAACGAAGATTTATGTGGTCGCAATTGCGAGATTTTGAGTACCTACGATTCCCGGTTTAGAAAAGGTGGTATTGGGTTTTTCCAACCAGAAATTCTCAGCAGCAGCCCGAATTCTAGCTCTGTGACTGATTGTTCATCGGTTTTAACTATGTACAGACGCCAGCACATCAAGCTACCCGAAACTGTCAAATTTTCCCAGTCAACCTTGAACCTAATGTCTAATAACAATAAAGTTGAAAATCTATTAAAGAAATTTGACAGATTGTTGTAGCTTGATGTACTGGCGTCTGTACGAGAACATGGGATTTGAACATAACAGGCGATATGAAGTTGTGCATGATGCTCTGCCTCTCTGCTTTGGGTAATACAAGTGTGATGTTACGATTTAATGATTTAGTTATACGTCATAAGATAACAGTAAGTAAGTAGATTTTTAATTCGGGTTATAAAGTCAAAGTCAAAGCATTTATTTCAAATAAACCATTATCAGGTACTTTTGAATTGTCAAAGTCAGTCCGTCAAAAACATGAAGCATAGATCTCTATGAGAAGAACGTGCAAGAAACTCTACGGACACTCTTTTAAATCATTTTATGTTTACAAAAATCCTGGTTACATTAACCTTGTTGCTTCTATAAATGAGAACAATGTAAAGAAAGAAAAAACAATTTACAGTATCAAATATTAAAATGAACCAGTGGCAACTAAGGGATGGCTAGTCTCCACTGATACAAATTTATATCAACATTGAGCTTTTCAAATACTTGGTTTATGGTTAAATTTACATATTAGCGTTGGTAGTATTTAACTTACTCGTATTTCAAGGATTTAAGGTTTATTACGAGTATTCATTCTTAAATTACAGTTATACAGTCACAAGTTTATTATCTTTGACAAAAGATTCAAAGTCACATTTTTGCTTGACTTATCCATAATCATTTTGAGACAGTCTGAAATATGTTACTGTTGGAATTATGGAATCACGTGCAAATTATGGAAAATGGGCATACAATGCTTTATCAGACAGTCAAAAGATAAATTGGATAATTTTACAGTTTTTTTATACAATATTTTCAGAAAAATTAAATAGAATTGCGAGATACCTATGTAACTGTGATTAAAAACCATGATTAGTTAGCTAGACATGTCATTAAAAAAACATAGTGTGACTAAAACGTTTACGACCGAGTAACAATAGGTATAGTATCGCAAACAATACAAATTAAACGCGTAATGAAGTGAAGTACTTGTTACAAAAACAGAGGAATGTCTGTCCGTTTGAGTATGTGGCTAAGGAAGTGTTCAGATTAGCTAGAAGAATACAGTACGCATGCACAATCCCAAATTTTAATACGATATATTAGTTTCTGTCTACTACAACCTACAAATGAGCGCTTTTATGCACTGCATTTTCAGTCAAAGGAAAAAGAGAAGGGAAAAAGGTTTTTCAAAAATCCTTCCTTACTGCTCTACTCTCCCTTTCGTTATAAAAAGAACTCTCGTACAAAGTGTACTTCTGGATTCAGTGGGCTATGTTGTGCGTTGTCCATCAGTAAAATATAATAATTTAAGATTTTAGTAAGTCTACGATCCTGATGTTTTGTTTGTGCATAAACTCAAACTCAAAGCATTTATTTCAATTAAACCATTACAGGGACTTTTTAATTGTCATGGTCGGTCTGTCCAGAGAGATGAAGCTATTTGCACGTTCCAAAACGTAGATCTCTATGGAGAAGAACGCGCAAGAAACTCCACGAAGTGTCCGTGGAGTTTCTTTTAATTTTTTTTTTTTTTTACAATGATTTGGTTACATCATTCGTGTGAAAATTAAACAAACATATGTAAATATATGTGAGAACGATAGAGAAAGACTTGCACGATCAAGGGTCCGAAGTAAAAAAAGCAACAATTCAAAGAAGAAATAATTCAAATAAACCGTGGTAAAAATTAATAAGCTAATTGCCATAAAATGTGTCTTAGAGTTTAGCTCTAACAATACCAATCGTTAAGTTATAAGAACAGGCTTAACTTAACCAAATGTAAACACACCTGTATTGATGCAATTTCTTGGCAATTGTATCGCACAGGTATTTGCAATTTAATATTAAAAACTGGCAAATTGTAATTGGATGCAGAACCGGTTATTTCTGTAGATACCACTCGACTAGCAAACCAGTCAGTGATTCTGCCAATGTTGTGCTAAAATCCTTGAATGTGACACGTTTGCTTACTTCTTTTACAAATCTACTAGTCTTACCTACTTACGCAATCTTATGGGAGCATGTCAAAACAGTAACTTGGAAGGAAAAGGAAAAACAAATATTAAAAAAATGTGCAACTCATCTCCATGAATGCAAATGAATTTGAACCCTAGGTCTCAAAGTTGTTCAACAACGCTATTCCATTTGCTGTCTTGCATCTTCGACTTTAGCTTATGCTTTACAAGCCATGAATCTATGTAACATCTTTAATACTCCTTTCCTTTTTCTTTTCGCAGTACCACAAGAAAAAAACCAACCATTTATAACGACTTTAATGACATCGAAATATCTTATACATATACGCTCGGAATTTTACTTAAATCGGCAAGAGAAAACGAGTGAGCGTCGTACACTGTTTTTACGCAATTACAGCCGATTGAAGACGAAACACGCTTGCCTAGATTTCTATCGCTTGACACGACTGAGTTGTATGGACTGCCGGTAAAGGTAGGCAGGCGTCCTACTAATTTTAATGAACTCATAAAAAGTTGAAACAAGCCCGATAAACGAGATTTGCTTGTTACAGTGTGCTGTTTAACAGATTATAATTTTCTTTTACACTTCTTCAATTAAGATGATGTAAAAACATGGCGCTGGAAACCTATTCTTGTCGCGCGTGAAGTCTCGCCTCTAAATGGGTTATTAAGCACACTTTTTCTAGACATTCTTTAGAACTATGATCGATAGCTCTTTTCATAAATATGTAAGATCTATCTTTCGAGAATTGCTTTGACAAATGACGTTCATCTTTGTGACGTATGTTTGTTAAGAATATTAATATTTTTGTTGGTCACAGTCGGCTTTCCGCCTGCTATTAAATTAGTATTTATAATAAATTCCTGTTAACATGTCATGTTTTTTGTTGGCTGCATAGTTTTACTAACATGATTTAGCTCCAGCCACCCGAAGCATCTGCCAACTTACATTGACGAATTTGAACTGTAATCACAGCTTAACTTCAAGTATGCATAACTACTGGATACTAACTGCCTAAAGCAAAGTTCACCACAATGAAAAGACCTCCTTCTGCGAAGCAGTAATGTTAGAGAAGGGTGAGGCGGGCCGCGCGAAGGAGAGAAAAGGCCTTCGCCCCAACTGCCGCTGCAGAAGAAGACGCCCCGGACGTCGGGAGTCGCAGGGCGATTCCCGGCCACCGAAGGCGCGGGCCTGCGGACGGCGAGCGTTGGGTGGCTCGCTGTCCGATCACCACCAGGCCCGGGTCGATGGCGCGTTGTATTTCACGCGTGCCTCAAAGAGATTCAGAGATTCCTCAAAGAGAGTCAGCATAGGAAACGGGGCCCGCCAGGGCCAGAGCCTGCCAGGGTTGCGGAATATGTTTGAAAGAGTCACCGCGGCCCCGGAACGCAAAGGGAACATGGATGGGTTTAAGTCAGTAAGAGCCAGCATGAAAAGAAGGAATGTTAAGCGAAAAGCTAACTGCTTTCCGTGAAACATCAAACTATGCTTAATAATCCTAACCTCCATTTGACTTTAGTAAATCGACACACGACTAAAAGTGTATAATTTATTATTAAACACCGACAGCTATAACTTCCATGTCAGTGATGTTCAAAACAGCTGGAACTTACCACTTTGTTTTCGAGGACACAAAGACCTCATTGAAAGTGAAAGGTTTCTCACTTTCTTCCCTAACACTATGACATTGGCTGGTACACAAGCCTTGCTATTTATCCAACTATATCAGCTTAAATGCGGGTCATTAACACAAATGACGGCGTGGAGCAATGCAATACTATTGCTACACACGAGTTACGAACGCGGGTAGAGTAAGCATCGTTAGACATTGAACGCCGAGGCGAATCGATTGTTGAAGTTAGTTGTTTTCTTTTTTTATAGCATTGAATGTGACCAGTATCACTTTTTTTTTCAACTCACGCTAATTTACTTCTGTTACTACGGAGCTTATTCTTGTAGAATTATTTGTTGGGTTCGAAATATAAACAATCGAATGTATGTCATATTGAGCTGTTTGGTTAGTTGATTGACAGTTGACACAATTAGCGTATCAGTACTTATACAAATATTGGTGGACTTGAGTGCAAGTGCACTTGAGATTGTTTGGTTCATTGTTCCTTAACAACCAAATAAAAGTGACTAGACTACTTCGCTAATTTAACATCATATTAGTGGAAAGACGTCCACTGCTGGACATAGGCCTCCCCCAAGGGCGGTTTGGAGATCGCAGTGTAGCTGTTGCAATGCACAGAGAATACTGCTGTTCATTCTCTAGTGAGTCCCTTGGTCGCCTCTTACGACACCCACGGGAAGTGTTGGGATGGTGTTATTCTTTTACGTATATAATCAATTGATCAATGTACCTATGTTTACAAAATATTGTAAAACTTATATTTGAAAAGAGTAACTATGGAGTTTCTTGTCCGTTCTTCTCCATAAGAATCTACTTTTTGGACAACTAGAGTCACTTATATTTTAATTTTAAACTGTAAATTTGACGTTCAAAAGTGCCTTTTAGTGGTCTAGTTGAAATAAATGAATTGACTTTTTGACTTTGACTTTTGACTTTGTACGACACCATAAAGAATTTAATATAGGTATATAACTCTAATAAATACGCAACATTTTATAATCAGAAAAGACATGCAAAAGTAAGCTTCTTGTTATAAGTTCGTTTAATAACATAATAAATAACACCTTTTAGAACTTTCAAATAAAGAACACAAATGTACAAAAGTTATTAAATACTATATTTTCTTCCAAATGTCAATGAAATTCTGCACAGTTACTGATATTATTAATCTGACGGATAAAAATCAATGCCATCTGATGTAATGTTTACTTCCTACTATACTTTGGTAAAATTATTCAGAATGCCTTTCTACTCGGGTCAGGTCGCTTACATAATTTCATTTTTCGTACAATAATTGAGTTATCAATGCATAACGAATTAATTAATAAAAACTTCCGCTTGCTTGGTATTAGTTTCAGTTATATTAAATACTTTATACATCATGCGATTTTAAACGTTGGGTGTTAAAGAACGACATGTACAAAATTGTCATTAGAAACTACTTTTGTAATACAAAAACAATCATTGTCTTATAACTTTTTTACTGAAAGTTATTGCAACCAACAAATTCAAGAAAAACTGCTAAAGAAAACTTTTCAATAAGCAGGGAAAATCAGTGTACTGTTAGCAAATAATTGAAACGCCTCCAATAGATGATACCTATTATCCTTGTGTATCATCCGGCATGGCCTGGATTGTCCATTCTGCTCTTCTTGTTTACTCTTCATCCAAACTCAAGACTATTTTACCATATCTAACCACGAGTACAAGATGCAGAAGGTGCAGGTGGAATGGCACAGTTTGAGAAAGGCATATGTCCAGCAGGGGACTGTAACTGGCTGATTTGCTTGTTTTTACTGAACAAAGAAGTAAAGAAAAATATAAAAATAATAAGAAATAAAAAAACAGTGGTGAGACGTGAATACTTGACAGATTTTTTTGTTGGAAATGGCTTTTAAGTTTTGCATTAGATCTGTCATTTTCATAACTAGTTTGATTAAAAATCAGAAACGTAGCAAAATATTCTAAACTAATTTTTGTGACTCAAAAATAACCTGATCTTTTTGACGTTTTGTTTTAAAGTATAAATAAATCACTTTTTTGCAACTTCAATGGCAAGTTCTGTGATCTTGTTGCTAACCGTTTTGTTTAGTGATGGGAAATCATCAAATGACTTCTTCCGCTCTGGGCGGAGCGGAAGGGCGTGTCAGACTCTTACTGCCTAAACCCATCCGTGTTCCTTCTAAAGCCCTTTACGTTCCAGGTGACTCGTTCGAACAAATTCCGCAACCCACTGCCAACCGTTTACCATGGCGATTCAGAAAACATAGAGCGCTAGTCGGATTGCTCTCCGACCGCAATCCAATCAGTGTTGGTCAGTTTAAATAATGCGGCAACATCTCATCTCGTATACATAGGAGCTACTTACTTGTCGATTGCAAAACATGAGGCGAGAGTAGCTAAGCCATAAACGCAAATTGTCTTCAGAAAGTTGATAGGTGACCTGTTATGAGTCCAGTGATTTTACATACATATGCGGATTTGAATTTCCCAAAGGCAATTATGTTTAAATCCCTTAAATATAAGGCAAGTCAAGTCGATTGCCATCAAACAGGTATAAATCCAGCCTCCGAACTGCTACTGATAAATTGCAGATACAAAACCCAGCTAGAACCGGGAATCGAACCCAAGACCTCTTGCTCAGCAATATCGCTTCCGAACGAGAAACAATAAGGTAGTCGTATGATGTCTTATTATTTGAGTGCAAAACAAAAAGGTTTATTCACGGTCATCAAAGACTTTTCAACAATTAATTCCACTGCAATTACAAAATCACATATAATTATCGCGTCTTAATGTTTTTGCTAATGTTGTGAGTGTTGTGATTATGATCGTCTGCTCTTACAAATCCAGTTTGGAAGCATTCAATGTGCTTTGTGGTGTGCAAATAAAAACTACAGTAATTTGACCGATATTATCTTATTTTAAATTGCATCTACTTAGCCATAAAATTATTTTTGATAAATGAAACAATATACACAAAAATGTGTAACCATCATTAGTAAATAAATGACTGATGTTAATGTAGGAATCACTTCTGAAAACCTAAATAACCAGTCAAAATGCACTTCCAGCACAACGAATTTTATTTCTAAAATTTGTTGTGCATAATTTTAAAGGTAAATATATATTATAAGTAGATACTGCAGCCCTACTAAGACGTGCTAATGCCATCCAATTCCGATGATGTAAACGGGATGGTGCTATTCGCTACGTATAGCTTCGTCTCCCTCTTAGAGCGGAATCATGATCGTTTTAAGACTTCATAGTAGGGCCCATGTACTGCGGTCAGAATTTATTTACTATTTCTTCCAAACCAGGTTTTCCAAATCTTATTATTTTCCATTTTGACTATGATTAATAATTTTTACTTACAGAAAAGGACAGTCGCACATACAAGATCCTATCTACGAATTCTCAGTCATTTGCTCACTCATAATATTGTCACAAGGAAAACATTTAATCGTCACTTCCACATAATATCTTACACAACATATCAACAATATTTATAACAGTAATGTTTAAGTTTAGTAACACAAGCCTACGCATCACAAGCGTACGTTATGTCTACAACTATTTCATGTTTTCTAAACATTGCTTGGAATCTGGCTTCGAAACGTAACAATAATGTAGATTAGTCATTCCGAACCCCTTCTGTTTATTGTGGATAATTTTCAAGTTTTGGCCAATGATCTGTTCTTGGACAGATACTACAATTGATTTGTATAGAATCTATTTGATTATTTAAAATAATATGATTTTGGTGTAAAAATAATCTTCTAAATAAGCAGCCTGTCACTACTGCTGGAACACAGGTCTCCTCTCTGTGAGAAGGAGTGGGCCACTATTCACAAACCTGGTCCATTGCAGGGTGATGGATCTTCTATTACGCCATTTTCAAATATAAGTCATCAGAATTCTCCTAAACTTTATTTAAGATTTTTAACTATTTCCAAAGCTTAGCCGTAACTTGTACTATCCATTTTATTATGCCGTTAACGATAACCGTTAAAATACTGGTATTTCGGCTAGACTGGGAGCCGACTCCAATATAGTTGGGAAAGGGTAAGGGTCAACTCACACCGAGACGCGACGCGACGCGACGCGGCTTTGATTTAGCGCTGCGCAGCGCGGCGCCGCGAGACGCCTCGCGGCGTCGCGAGACGCATCTTAAAATCGTACCATCAACGGCGCCGCGCGGCGCAGCGAGACGCCGCGCGGCGCAGCGGAACGTGTCTACTCGCCGCGGCTGTGCCGCGGGCGACCGTCCCGCCCTCCCCCACCCGCAGTTATCATTTGCAAGCGCATGAGAACGACGTATATTATATCTGGCGGGTGCATTATGGAGATCGATGAGAAGTTAATTTTTTTTGTGCAGCGCTACGAGTGTTTGTATAATGTATTGTGTTGTCTTCTTTTTAATTCTATTTTTATAATCTTCTTCCTCTTCTTCTTCTGCAAGTAGTCCGATTATAACAAGATCCCAGTCTATCATTATGTTTTCACTCTTTATCACTCGACCGAACTGCATCAAATCTAAACGAAGTCTGGACGGAAATAGTAGGCAAGTCGCCACAGCGGCCTCAGGCTGCGTCTCGCGGCGCCGCGCTGCGTCGCGCGGCATCGAGAGACGCAGCACCGATCTTGCACGCCGCTCGTCGCCGCTGCGTCGCGATACGTCGCGCTGTGCCGCGAGGCGTCTCGAGGTGCAGCGCTGCGCAGCGCAACGTATCTCAATTCTCACAATTAAATGTGTATCGTTTCGTGTAGTAAATAAAGTATATTTTGAGTCGCTCTATGTAAAATCTGCGCGCAGCGTCGCGTCGCGTCGCGTCTCGGTGTGAGTTGACCCTTAGGCAAATATATTACCATACTTAGCGGTTTACCTTAGTAGGAACAAAAAAACAATGGGTTGCAGCTCCGGGAGTGCCGGCAGAAGTAAAAACTTCAACATTAACGTTGTACATTTTTGATATTTATTCCGCTATCGTACACAAACATGACAATTATATATATATATATATATATATATTAAAGAAATTTTCACTTTAAAAAATATACTAGGTTCTAGGTACCTAGAGCCTTTTTTATTCGAAGCCAGATTGAAAGACCCTCCACTTGATTTAGTCACCATGAAAAATCCCTCGATTTATGTCAACTGTCGAAATGGGAGTCGAGTTGAAGGACATGACTTGGAGTATGCCCTAAAATAAACACTTTTAATGTAATTGGTCAGATTGCGTGTTTATCACCTATTTGGTTATGCCACAAATCACACCGTTATGCTCTATTGCCTAAAGTATAAGATCATCGACCTCATTTACCATACTAATTCTTCTACAAAATTGTATGCTAATGTTTACTTGACTGTTGGCCTACACAATAAAATTATTCTAGAACACTCTAATCTTAATAAAATTCAAGGTTTTATTCAAATTACAATTCACGTGGTGATAGTAACCAAGAACTAAGAAACACTAAAAAACGTTCTGTATGGTGTCAGATGTAAAAGAATAGCACCATCCCATCACTTCCCGCGGGTTTCGTAAGAGACGACTAAGGGATCTACCAGAGAATGGCCAGCAGCATTATCTGTGGGTCTGTGCATTGCAACAGCTCCACTGCGATGGCCAACCTAAGCGTGGCGATTATGGCAAACGCCCCCTTGGGTAAGGCCTAACACGTCCAGCAGTGGACGTTTTTCGCCTGATATGATGATGAAGAAACACTGTTCATAAAATGGTGAAGGAAATATCGTTAGGAAACCGGCATGTGCTAGGACCTCAAATTCAGAGTCATGCGATATCTGGCAACTCGAACTGGGCCCGCGTGGTGGATTATAAATAACAACCCTCTCACATAGAGTAGATTGTCTGGGGTTTGTCTGTCATTTATGCTGAATTGGACCTATTGGGCACAGCTGCGTGGCACACTTTCTTTGATGTTTTAAAAACATCTTTTTCTGTTTTGTCATGTAAACGTGTTGTATGCCTTTAAGTTTGTGCTAAATAAATGTTTATTTCCTTCACACTGCTGATTGTGTCAGTCCAAGGGCTGTCAAAGGCTGACATAAAATCTATACATCGATTCAACCGATGTATGTCTGTCGACTGTCAATAGTAATACAATCTTATTCCACATGCTCAACCTACTTGAGGAAAAATACCAGTATCGGCTATAACGCAACGCCATTACCCATCCTTATGATTAATTTTAGGACTCATTAAACACGCTAATTGTCAGTACATTATCATAAGTTCTTCTGATTAAATTCAGTCAACGTCCTTTAACAGGTAATTAAGTGTAGCAAAGTCATTAACAGCGTACCACGTGGGCTCACTACCATGACCCACATAACATTTGTGTAGCTATCTAACATTGGCCTTAAAACTATCGGTTCAATAAACTTACCATAGAAGCAAGCCCTTCGATTTAAAACCACATGCTTTGGTTATACAATGAAATCAATTTCGAACTTAAATGCAAATTATGCCTTTCATTTTCAATTAACAGAATAAAATAAAAACGTTAAATTAAAAGTTTTGATGATAGACGTTTGACATTTTTTAATTTAACTAATTGATTTTAATTTCAGTGTCAAATTTGCATGTTTATTATTAAACTTTTTGGCCGTAAAACCAAAACATGAATAAGTTTCGCAACTAATAAATAACCCAAAACTCTTTTGGATTCTGTTTCAATAAATGCATCCAAAATTGGTTTGAAACGCTATTTCTATTATCAATATTTGCCATAAATATCAAATTTTTTAGTCACACTGCAATACGTTTGGACACAAAATTGACACGTTTGTGTCAAGGCACGGTGATTAGTTTAATCACCGCATATTGTAGTGATAACTTTAACAAAACAGTCCTTTGTTTAAAACTAGGACAGTGCTTAATATTTTACTTAATTTTAATACGCTAAGCACTTTGTATTTTCCTATACCCAGACAAATGTTGCTTCTTGAAATTATTTAAGTAGCCAGTTGAGACCCTGTTTCATTGTTTTGTACTTGGAAGGCAAACTTACCGCCAGCTTATGGCTATTTAAAAATCATTCTGATCTCCTGTAGACAGGTCGGTATCCAACGTAATCAAAGAAGGAAACGTGTTGCCCCGACCATGACTAGTATCATAGGACAGCTGCGACGCGACAATGCAACAAAGCGTTTTTTATTTGCACTACGAGTACACATAACAAGCTATGAAAATGTGAAGTCGAATAGTTGTCGCATTGTCTTGTCGTTCCTGTCTGCGGGAGCCTTTTATCACAGTAACTTGATTTAGGTGTAACCTTGCATACTTTATTTGCTATCCACAATGAACGTGTGAAACACTGGTCAAAGAGACAGGCAGAAAGAAAAGGTTTGTTTGAAAAGCTGAATCGTATTGCTATTGAAGAGTTACCGGGAACCGGAAACTGAAAAAATACACAAGGGTCACACCCTTATGTATTTTAGCATTTATGGATTATGTTCGTAACTTGTACAGAACATGACTCTTTCTTGTTTAACTGTTTCGCACTGTGTAAAAGGTATACTCTTCTTAAACTTGTGGTGCTTCCCTTTTCCAGTCAGTCGTCAGGTTCCTAAACTGTTTTTTTTCAGCTATCTGTAAATCTGAAGAACTCTTCAAAAGGAATCGAATAAAATTCATCTTTATAAATTGCCGCCATCAGAAAGTTTTAGCTGATGTTTAAAATAAATATGGCGTCCGCGTAAACTTTCGATGTCAGTTGATGAGAAAAATATGAAGAAAATATCCAACGTTTCTCAACACCAACTTATATGAAAGTACACGTCATATTTATGTTAAACATCAGCTAAAACTTTCTGAAGTACCACCTATAATTTTCACAAATACGCAGCACGGCAACATAGCGGTGACGAGTGTGAGCAGAGTAAAGTCAATTATTATCTACAATTTGTGGACGATCCGGTAATTTGCTAAGACCTACAGCTCAGAGTTCCAATTCTACTAATTTTGAAGCAACGTTCGCATACGCAACTCAGTCGCAATCTGACAAAAAAGGCTCAATTTCCATACATTTTTGACAGAATGCGACTGACATGCGAATGCGAACGTTGTTTAAAAATTACGGGAATTGGCTCTCAACTAAAACTTTCTGAAGTTGGTAACCCATAATTTTCACAAGTACGCATCTATAACGCGACAATTGAGCTCGCAGCACCGCAACATAGTGGTGACTGGTGTGGGCAGTGAACAGTCAATTATTACAATTTGTGGACGATCCGGTAATTTGCTAAGACCATCTATCTACAGCTCAGAGTTCCAATTCTACTAATTTTGAAGCAACATTCACATTCGCATCTCAGTCGCAATCTGTCAAAAAAGGTTCAATTTCCATACATTTTTGACAGATGGCGACTGACATGCGAATGCGAACGTTGTTTAAAAATTACGGGAACTGGCTCTCAACTAAAACTTTCTGAAGTTGGTAACCCATAATTTTCACAAGTACGCATCTATAACGCGACAATTGAGCTCGCAGCACCACAACATAGTGGTGACTGGTGTAGGCAGTGAACAGCCAATTATTACAATTTCTGGACGATCCTGTAAGTTAGTAAGATCATCTACAGCTCAGCTCTACTGCGACTGACATGCGAATGCGAACGTTGTTTAAAAATTACGGGAATTGGCTCTCAACTAAAACTTTCTGAAGTTGGTAACCCATAATTTTCACAAGTACGCATCTATAACGCGACAATTGAGCTCGCAGCACCGCAACATAGCGGTGATTGGTGTGAGCAGTGAACAGCCAATTATTACAATTTGTGGACGATCCGGTAAGTGGGTAAGACCATCTACAGCTCAGATTACCGGTTTCATGGACGCTTAAGTTTGTTTAGTCAATTTATTTGCGAGGCGGAACTGATTTCTTTTTGCAATATATGAATGTGGAGAATGTTTGAAACGTTTGGTTGAGCCGTGTGTTGTTGTGAGTTAGCGTTTTCTTAGCTATGCTTTTAACATAGATAGGTAACCTTAATTAGATTTATTATATAAGTCAAAGTTTTTTGGTGATTTTCAAAAATTCTTCCTCCAACTTGTGAAGACCTCAAAAAGTCAGTAGTTGAATAGTCTTCTTAATCCAAAGGTTGACTGGTAAAGAATATCAAACTGCATTAAGTCCACCTGTCATACCACTGCCACACCTACGTAAAGTTTAAATAAGCAAAAAATAATATGTGAAGTACAGAAGAGTAGGAAGAAACTTTAGATTCCACAAATTACATCAATTCGCAATTCCTCAAACGCAGCAGCCAGCATCTTTATCTAATTACGTCCAATTTTAATCAACAACACGGGTCCGCCTACACGCCCAGTTAGCGTTAGCCAATTGCTTCATAAATTCATACGTGGAGCAAAGGTCAAGTACGATGAACTCACAATAATTTGTCAGCTCCCACCGACGCGGGCGCATCGCCGATCAGACCTAATCTACCGACTGACGTCCTAAACGTTTGCGAATTTCCACTTCCTTATAAATGAAATGCAAATTGGTGTACTTACTGTGGGGATGATTGCTTTCTGATAAGCTTAGCTTCCGTTGGACAGGGTGTAATGTTTATGATGATTGGGAGAAGTAACTTCATCACTGATTGGCGGAACAGCGATGATTTGAGAACAGGTGTCAAACTAAACTTACAAATAAGAATACTTACATATTGTGCTGGTAAATATCATGCACTAGCTCATATGATACTACTACAAACATATCAAACAATATAGCTAAATGTATTCCAGACCTAACCCAACACCTAATCACCACAAGACAGGCGGGAAAAGCCCAAACAAACTCCCACATCTAAAATTTAAAACAAACTGTCAACAATACACATGCACTAAGAATCCCAATAAACCAGCTGTCACGTTCTGCATGTGCCTTACAATGTAATAAAGATATTCTGTTCTCCCTACAAGGGCACAAAACGCGGTGCCCGCGTCTCTATGGCATACTAATAAAATGCAAAGTATATTGCTTTGATATGATCCAAGCACATTGGAGATTTAGATCTGTTTTGCTTGAATACTAAGCAGCGTTATTATTTCTAGGGATAATGGTAAAAGTGGCTACGCTTTCTAGCATTACTTGTGTTAAGAAAAGTTTGTTTGTTTTCTGGAACAGTAAAATAAGTACCTTCTTCATACCGTCCTGGGACTCCTCAGCCCTGGAAACAAATTTCACTTTAACCTTTTCGGCTTCAATTTGTCTCAGTAAAACTTTACTTAAATGAATGGGATAAATGGTTTCCGAGAGCAAACATGTCTATAGTTTATCAATTATTTTTAATGAACTGAGGCCTTTTAGTAACCTCTAACATATCTAAACCTACTGACTATAGTATTTAAATGTGGAGGTCATTCATAGGCACCGAAATAAATAGGGTCGAGGCCAATACTTCTAGAAAAACTAAAGACCTTCAAGAGTCAATTTTTACTCCACGAAACATCCATATATGTCTTATTCTATTTTTAAGCTTTTTAAACTTACACAATCGGCATAAATCTCTGATAATTATGGGCAAGAAACAAGATATATTAACTAACTCCGAAATGTCAATGAGACACCGCGTCACAAACTAAATCCGGTTTTGCCAATAGGCCTAGCAGGTGGTGATTTACAAATGCTTAAAAATCATGTAATTACAAAACACCATCTGTTATGGAGAATTGAGCCGATCACGTTGTAAATCTTATTGATTATTATTATCACATCACACATTTGCCTAAAAAAAAAATCAAAGGCGTGCTTCGTATTCACTCAATCGAATGCAAATCAAAAGTTACCAATTTTTACGATTTTGGAATCGTGATCGCTAGAACGCAACGTAACAAAAATATGAACGCTGAAACAACGAAAGCTTGAACAATCGTTGGACCAAACAATCAGCTTTGCGAGTGTAGTCAGCGTAATATAACCTGCATTAAGATGAATGAAAAAAAAACCGTATTCTCGGCTTCGCGTTGTCGGCATCAACAATAATGGTAACAAAAAGTTTCACAGCCAATTACTCCGGCTCAGCACCCGTGCACTGTTTACGACATTTATGTAACAACTGATGGAAAACTTCGTCGCACTTCATAATTGACCGATCGACCCTCGGATATCGACCATTTTGTAAAATGCGTAATCGATGAAGTCCGATTACTCGATCATTCGCGTATTGTAACTTGCGGGGGCCCAATTTATGTTTGTTGATACGATGGCCGAAATTTGTGTTTTGGTTTTTTTGGCTGGCAAAATGGTTGAGAGATTTTCGAACATGGTGAAGACATTGAGAAGAAAGTTGGGCCACTATCAAGGCTTCAACTGATGGTGCCGACTTCTTAGTCACCCTACCTACAGTTGCTGAATGGGAAAAGAAAAACATTGGTCTACATTAAATTGTATTGCTGGTTTATTCAAGTCACAAGAGAACCAACAATCGCATTAGCAACGAGAAGTGTTTGTTGACACTTGACTTGTTGGACCCAGTGTAGATCCTTGTGGGAATCCTCTTAAATTTTCTTTTTCTGTTTTATATTGATAATGTCCCACAAAACGGTTTGTTTGCCTTTGTGAAATCAAAAAGGTACGTTTTATCACTTATTAAAAATACCTTTAGTATTTAAAGTTATTCATCTTCGTTTTATTTAAATGTTTGAGTAACTAGTCACGATATAATTTACGAGCTTGACAACACTATTTTTATAAATTAATAAAATATTTTCCTTATTTTGGTTTTAACACGCGTTTCTTTTATCGGCGCTATCTTTTTTTAATACAATTCGTGTGTCCTAAAATGGCAAGGTGGAACTTTGTAATTTTCAAATAGCTATATCTATTAGAATACTATTAAAGATCATTGATAACATTCAAAAGACTGGTTTTCTCAAGTTTATTAATAAATGTCGATTGTAACTCGTTATGCATTTGCACGTCATCAATAAGATACTGTAAAATTACAGGAATAAATGAATAATCCATGAAATTAATGTAGAACATTGACCACGTTCTTCAATTGAAATTCTATTGTGAATTTGATTTCAATCGTTCTTAATCCATTTTAAATTACTTCGATACCGCTATATCGCTTATAATATATTAATACGTACTTACGTTTATAACTTACCCTTTTAGCTATCACCATCTGTGACCTAAGAAGGGTGACAAACTTCTAACTTCGCATCAAGAGACTTCAGTTTAAGGGCAAAGTCATACACAGTTATGACTAAAATTTATAATTTTGTTGTACCGAAACAATTTTGATCGATCTTAGTACAACAAAACCAAAAAGGCCGGGTCCGGGTAAAACCTAACCTGGCCTACCCGTAAAAGACGTATTAAGCCTACACCGCATTTGCCGTAAACACAGGCACAGGTTTGTAAACCTCAGGCTAGCTTGCTTCTACAAGTTCTACAACACCGACTAAGTGGCTATCGGCCTATTACGGCAATATTCACGGAGTTCCATGAAAGTCGCTCCACATCTGCTGTATTCATTAACAGTTTCCGTAATTGGCGCCGATTAAAGTATCCATGAAGTGATTGCAACAATTTCCTCATTGCCGTTTATGCGAAAATCGTAACGAACAAAGATTCTATTGGAATCAAAGAATTCTTTGTTGTACTTAGGCTAATACGGCCCCTATTAGCACTGTCATGGTTCAGTGTGTTCAAGTGTTATAAATTTATAATCGTTTGTAACGTGATTTAATGTTGACTGCTATTCATACATAAATATGGTATTACGTGGAGAAACCACGCGTCGGTATTGATTGCTTATTTAAATTTCTTGAATGATACGGACATAATTTTACAGGGATTCAAATTTTGTTTAAACCATGTAGGTATTCGAAATGATTATGGCAATGACAATGACCAATAAATAGTACATCTTGGGTTGATTGCAAAAAAAATTAACTAGCAATGATTCAATTCTGAAATATTTTTGATTTTACGGGTTCGTACCAATTTATAGGTTGACTGTGTCATGTGTTTGTGTTATGAAATAACCTTCAGGTTAAATTGATAAAATTGAACTTTATTCATCTTTTGGATATTAACTACTTAGGTACATCGAAAGAAAACTGTTAAAACAACTGCCTCGTAAATAATTTTTTCCGGATTTCAATACAGATTCTTATCAATCGTAACAATCAATACTCACATTGGTGCATTTTTTACTTCAGAATCACGTGCTCAAGCACGTTTATCAACATTTCTGATGCATATTTTTTCGTAGAAGCATTCTTAGAAATGCATTAACGTTTTAAAATAATTCACCATTGAGCGCTGAATAAATTATTTAAAAGGTTCTTGGTTCATAACTCACTTTGAGGTCATCTGCATTTCTAACGTGTAAAAAAAGGAGGATTAGCACGAGGAATCCAGACACAAAAACATGTAAAGCTAGGTTTACATTCCGTCATAGGGCCAAACTTACAACTGTTAAGAACTTTGTACAATGTCATACCAACATGCAGACCATGCAAGATCTAAAAAATATACTGAAATAAAAGTATAATAACCATCGGTCTTTAACCACCCCCTAATTGGCATAGGACACTAAATTCTAAGCTACTCTCGTATAGTGCCAGTCTCAATAACGTGTCTACCTTTGACCAACTGTCAAATAAAATACCAACAGTAGCTGAAACGTCATGTTTGCCTTGGCAACATTACGTTTCAGCTACAGTACTTTTGGTAGCGAATTTGACAGTTGGTATGAAACCAGCTATTAGTACGTTCGAAAAAGCAAACCGGACAGGAGTGAATTTTAATGGGAAAGATCGTATTCAGAAGTAGGACTTTATAGTCCTACTTCTGAATACGATATTTCCCATTAAAATTAAACGGCTGATTAAGCCAGTTGGCTGCGAGAAATATATTTTAACATGCAAGTCGTCCTCTGTCAGAACTGTGTCATTGTCTAAACCAAGCTTAACAAACCGTTTTATCAGAAACTTAGATCTAAACGATACCTATGTTTTGAATATTTAAGCCTGTGCAAGCCAAGGTCACGTTACTTAACTCTACATTTCCAAACATGATACTACCAACAGTAATATTTTAGTTACAGGTATTAACAATTAGGTGCGCGAAGAATGTGAAATTATAATTTATATTTGTCAATCACTGTAGCTAATTGAATTAAGATATTTTATGTATTTATACACAGGATTGCATATATATATATATTTTTTTTTTAATGGCGTCTCTCAGTCCATCCTGAGGTTGTCGACTGCTTAATCGGGCTTGCCTGTGGTGGCCTTAATATAAATATTAAATCCTCCAGCCAGGGCTTATAAAAAACTTACAAACTAAGCGACTTCACGCTAAAGGCACCCCCTGTGGGGTACGGGCCTCGGCTTAGAGCGTCGCTGGGGGGAGGACAGCTAGGGACGGGCTGGATCGAACTAGAGGATTGCGTATACTGACGTGGGCTGTATTTATAGCAAGATTTCCTTCCTAAACATTAACCTCAAACAGTAGGGTATTTGACTTTTATATTAATATTTCTCAAAACCTAGAGAGCAGACAAGACAGTTAAAAACATTGATTAAAAATCTCAAAACATTTTAAAATCGTTAATAAACATAGACAGCACTACTTGCGTGTAACGTCACTAACTAGTCCTGCCGCATTGAAATGAAGACATCCATTATAATATGTACAAATAAACATTATTTATTATTTATTTATTTATAGATACTTTAATGTACACCAAATTAAAAATATTTACAGAAAATCTTAAACTAAAAAACTACAATTTCGCATTCCGCGAACTCTTCCAGGCAACCTGGAATGGATAGAGATAGCCTGGACACGAAATGGGGTTGCACTTGGTGTAAACATATAAAGTTAACAAAAACAAACACAAAAAGAAGTATAAAATACTAAAATATGTTCGTCTTAGAATTATTTGGTTATATCATAGACAAATTAGCGTCTATTATCTACCTGAAAGAAAATTGTGCGTATTAATTTGTATAAAAATTATAACTTCCTACACGTTTAACCTACCAATGACACTTATCCATCACCATTACCTTAACTTGTGACAGCATAATAGACCTTTCTGCTAAGTTCACGACCGTGATATCATAATTCATAATAACTTGACACTTAGAAAGATAATATTATTATCAATCAGTCATTAAACAATGTAAAATAATACCAGTAACGGCAACATACATAACCTACCATAAAATGGTTAGGCTAGAATAATCCTTTCTACATATATTCCAATGATTGACGGACAATTCACAAAAAAAATACATTTTAAATTCCTACACACTTCCCTATATTATACCTACATACACGAGTATCATAAGCAAACACGTCCATTCATTGCACCCTGAACTCATAATTAAAAGCCAAGTACCTAATGGTAGTCATTAGGTAGGTACTTTAATCACGTTAGAACTTGCTCTCAGGCACCAAACAACACATTATCAGTGAAATAATTATCAGTTTCAATATCGTGACATGCGTTTCCTACCCGGATGCAAGCCCCAGGATATTATCTAAGATACCTTTTACTGAACTCAAGAGTAGATGGAAACGCTCGAAATACGAGTTTGTACGAACATAAGTTGGGGTTTCAATGGGAAAATAGGGTTTTGATAGCCAAAGGCAGTAAAATCTTACATTATTGTCTTGACCAGTGTTTCCTTTATCTCACCCATTCTGTTGGTGACGAATTTACAATTCAGTCCGGTGTTTCTATTTCAGATGGTGTCTTGAGTTTCTTTGTACTAAATGATATCGATTTCAATCCTATGTTGGTTCCAATCTACACTTTTGTGGAGCAAAAAAATACATAGTTAATCTCAACTCTCATTACTAAACAACATGACTTATCATTACTCATAAGCAAATTGATTGTATATTGGCGAACACCTGAAGACAAGATTAGAAAGTTAAGATCTATAACTTGGAACAAATTTAAATCATTGCAGAGCAAATGCAAATTAGAATAGAGAATAGACGCTCAATTGATTCGACAAGGCAATCAGTGAACGCCTATGTAGGAGACAAAATACCACCCTAGGAAGGAATACGTTACAAATGATTAAATTGGGAACTACCTGTTGGTTATACAGGCACATTCGCAAGAGATATTAATAACGTTGGCCTTGTGGTTAAACGAGATGATTATGGTGAACCCCGGTATAGGGGAGATCTCTAACCAATTGTCCATGTCACAGAGAGGGTTAAGCTGGTGATCACATGCATTTTGTTGGTACGGTACAAAATGTAAAGCCAAATGTAACAATAGATATTCATCGATCAAAACATGTTGCACCTGATGTAAATAACGTAGTTTTCAGTTTAATTAAACAACGACATGTTTATTTTAATTACACCAAATGCTATTGATTTATGCTACGCTCAAACTTAATTAACCTGTAAGTTCAACGAGTGCAGCATTTATTAAAGAAAAAACAAATAGTAACAAACCTTACTTAATTGAAAAGGATTGTGCCTTGATGGTAGACGAGAAATAAATGAATGCGTTTAGTCGATTAAGCTGTAATTTTATGTATCGTATGTACGCAAGAAGCATGAAACTCTTTTTCATGATCACAATACATAGTTATTGTTTCAAATGAAGAAACAAAAATATTATTCAAGTATTCTGTTGCAAACCAATACAAAGTAACTTTTCATCAGTACAAAGACAAAACATTTAATTTAAAATGTATTAAAACAGTCACGGATTTGTGAGTCATTAGATCTGGGTGTTGCTTAATAACGACTATAAATTAATTACTTTTAAACGAAACTTCCGGACTAATCAATGATAAACATGGCTAATATTGGTTCCTAAACATTATCGGCAGTCATCAGTTTATCACTGTGTTTATAACAACAATTGCTTGTCTATTCTTATATCTTGGTACTAGCACTTCGCCCGTGACTTCATCTTTGCAGATTTTGCACAAACAATTTTTCCCCTTATAATAACAATAATAAACGTTTATTTAGACCAACAACACACACATAAAAAAATAACACAGACACATCAAAATACCACAAACACATTAATTAAAATTACACACATATTACTGGTTTCGATTGCTCAGTAAGTGAACCATATACAATACAGCAATGGTTCAAGTACTGACAATCGAACCTCTGCGCGATTGCCCTCAGGATGCCGTTGAAACTAGCCCGAACCCTGCGTACCAGGGATGTGCACCGTTTTCGCATCATCATACCAGCCGAAAAACGTCTACTGCTGGACATAGACCTCCTCCAAAAGGGGGTTGGTTGCCTTAATCACCACGCTTGGCAGGCTGGTTGGTGATTGCAGTGTATCTGTTGCAATGCACAGAGAATGCTGCTACCCATTCTCTGGTCCCTTAGTGGCCTCTTTTAACACCCACGGAAAGTGATAGGATGTTCCACCTAGTTGTCGGACATTTTCTTCCGACCTGAAAGACCATGCATTTACTGTTCTTGACGTTATAAGTCAAGCCATGTTTGTGAGCGTATTTTCCACAGATGCCCAACAATTTTGAAAGGCCACCATACAGAAACACTCAACAGCGCCATGTCGTCCGTGTAACTTATGTTATTGAGCCAAAACATTAAGCCAACACGGGTGCTGCTAAGCTCCTCTATCAGTGCGTTGACGTAGCATAGGTTGAATTTCCAACAATACCTTCTCAATATTCACCAACATCATAAAAGGAAGCTAATGTGCAAAATATCAGGTTTCTTAGTCCCAGTTGTTTTGGCTGTGCGTTAATATGTCTGTCAGTCAGTTTCCCTTTCATTTATACTTTTATAGATGACGTTTAGTGTAGGACCTACATCAACGACACACATAACATCAGCTGAGCATAAATAAATGGACAGAGGTCTGAGTTTTTAATAAGATAATGATCCAGTTAAAAGACTTACTCAATCTAATTGGTCATGGCTGCAGCCGGGTTTTTACGCTGTCTTAATTTTGTTAGTTAGACACTTGACAGAGACAATCGAAATAAAATAATAACAACTATATTTATCGCTTCATCGATATAAGAATGAGGAAAACTGTCATAATGATTCTAATAGATCTTGTATACGTGGTTATTAAATAGCAATAACGATTAATAATGTTTAGCCACTCACGGAAACAAAAACACTTTGCACAAGACTTCAGGATTGAGTATTTTAAAGACTTCAAATAAATGTTATTCTTGAAACAAGTATCGAGAAATATTTGAAAAATAATTTCAAATATTTCTCGATCGAGTTGATTTGTTTAGGGTCAAGAACACAAATCGAGACGTCAGTCTTAGAATGTTTAGAACAGATGGTAAGTATATTGCTCCTTCGTTAACATTATTGGATTAACCTTAATGAAATACTGTACTCGAAATACTCGCTTAGCTTGGTAATAAACTAAGTTAAAATGAGTGGTTTTAGGGTTAACGACGTTGAACATTTTCAAATGATTACTAAGATAATCATATGTATCGCTTTACATACGTGCTTTACAAACATGATCCTGATTTCTAAATGGGTTAACCAACTTTGAGTTAGAATAAGATACAGAAATTACTGAATTTTACTGATTGACGTCAATATTTAACTTTTTTTTTTATCATAACGTGGTAAGCGAAAAGAAATGTTGAAGAACAAATATTTGCATTTTGAAACAAAAATTATGCAACTGAAAATGTCAAAACATATTTATGTTAGAGCTTCAGTAAATGCCACTATCTATTGACTGTTAGTTGATTTTCGAATAAAGGTAACAAGGAGCGTATCAATTGAATTACTCGTTCAAACTGAACATCGTTTGATGCGAAACAATCGTTGGTAAATAATAGATTTATGTGTCGCAAAATTTAGATTTACTAACACAATATTCTGGTAATTGAATAGGCAAAGCAAATACAAAATTGCCCTTTACACCCTGTTCACATTATAACATGAATTAATCGAAATGTCTGTCATTTATTGAAATAAATAACTTAACTCATAAAATAGATTGTAATGAAAAAGAACGTATCCCCTACCCACCTGACAAGGACTATGGCGTGAATTCACACCATTAATATCTAACAGAACGCCAGGTATACAGGTTTTGAGACCACTCTAACGTACGAATTGCATAAGAGAATTGTTTACTTCTTTTTGTTTTTGTTTTCAAATAGTTCGCGTGCAGTTATGATACTAACGAACTTGAAACTCATTGATCATTGTTCGTTTAACGATAATAAACCAATGAATCAATGGACAGAAAAACAAATATGACAATACTTTCCATTTGAAGGAGAGTTTGGGAGATATTATTAGTGAGTATATTAAATAAAAGAGATTAAATCGTTTAAACAACAATGTTTTCGTAATAAATTCCGATGGAAAGTATGAAACAACCAAAATTGCTAAACAAAGCGAAGGACGCGATATGAAAATTACATTGATTAATTATTACCCATGAGTAGGATTATTTAAACAACTGTAAAAACTGGCCAAGTGCGAGTCGGACTCTCACACCGAGTCGGGTTCCGAACCATAAATAATAAAAAGAACCTTTCTTGTATGGGAACCTCCTTTAACTTTTACTTTCATTTAATTTTTACTATTTATTGTTATAGCTACAATAGAAATACACACTCTGTGGAAATTTCAACTGTCTACCAATTACGAATCTTGAGATACAGCCCGCTGATAGATAGACGGACGGACGGACAGCGTAGGCTGATTTTAGTAATAAGGTCCAATTGGTTACCCTTCGGGTACGGAAGCCTAAAAAAAGTAGCTTTACGATTTTGAATGGAACTTACATTCCTGTCGTCTGGTATACTAATTGGGCATTAGTAAATTAGTTCTCAATCAAACTGAATACCGTTAATTGAAGAGATTATCGGGTTTTAAGTTGTTAGAGGCTGATTTTTTGTGATCGTGAACTGGTCAACTGGTAAGGTTAATATAATCAGTTTAGTTATTCAATATGTTTGCGACGAGTTGAAAGAGAAAACGTGTAACATTTGTTTGTAGAAATATTTCGTCCATTTTGCGTCGTCAGGCAGGTTTTAAAGTCGCTCGTCCAAGTGAGTTAACAGAGTGAAAACAGCTCGCAATAGGCAGGTACGTTGCGTGATATCTACACCAAACACCTGCTAGTTATTGCACCGAACCTTGTGTTTCAGTCTATTATCGCTTTTAGGTGTTGTGCCCAATTTTCCTTTTTTACGTATAGTTCACAAAGGTCAAGTACGTCTGTCGTATTATTAAAGCACATCTCAATAAATAATCATGTACCTAATGTAATTTCGTCATGAACTTCAATTTAAATGTTTGCATCTGATGCAGTATCTAAATCAAGGATTTCTACCGAGGCCTACGCTGTACGCGTCTCGCTCGTCTCATTTGTTATCATTAGCACTCATCGTTAGCTCTTTAACAAACAATTTCATTGTTACTACCTTTGGTTCGTCATTGTTCTCCTGCGATTGATTTTAAAACCTCATCATCACCTTCTCTGGGATGATTACTAATGTCAGCATCCACGTACCTGTGTCCTGTGCATTTTGTAAATGATGAATGTGGTGCAGGTGTGCATAGTAATGATGATGGTGGAGGATGCATTCCAGATCGGTGCAATTCAACATTGTCACGGAGCACCGGCCGCGCCGGCAGCCGTCTGCTCACTCACGCTCGGTGCACACTTTCACAAAACAATTCCACTGGCACTACGACACGTATCGCTGTCACATCACGTTATCTCCTTGGACACCGGTAGGGGACTGAGACTCATGGGTCTGGTCCACCAGGAGCGGCGCCGATAGGTCTACACTGTCGACACGATCTACCGCTGCATCACGTGCACTTGTTTATATTCCTAATCTCCAAATTATTCACACGTTATCGCGAGAGTCACCCATCACTGTTCGGAATCGCGCAGTTCAAAGGAGCGGAAGGCGTAATCGATAAGGCGGTCGATTCGATAAATACGCGAGGTTGTTGCAGTGAGCGGCGTGCGCGCAACACTTGCGGCGCGCGATTGTATACTGAGTGCGGTGTGCGAGCGGCTGCCACCTCTCCCGGGCTCCCGGCCTCGACCGCACTTGTCGAGCCCCGGGCTATCATATCGCGCACCTATTGCCCTCTGGAGAATAATGCAGCGTTCAACGTCCGTTTCTCATTATGATCTACACATGAAAATTCATTAAGACGATTGTCTTAAACTAAGCACCCCATATCCTCTTACTCTATCCTGCTCTTGAAAAAGCAATTAATAAAAAAAATCGTTCGTGAAAATACTATTAGAGTAAACAATTATTCGTAAGAAAATCGTTGCTAAGTAAATATTTATAAAGCGTAAACGTTGCACTGAAGCAGTTGATGTGATTCGTAATAGCAATTACGGTAGGTACAACAACAAATGCCAAAGACGTGATCGTGTTCGCTAAAGAACATTATTATTAAGTCGATGCCGACAAGATTCGCAAGTAAATAGTGAAGCGGAGATTTGCGGAAAAGGAGAAAAAATCAACAAGCGAAATATCCGCAGTACAGGTCCCAAGGTTGAAGGACTTGCTCGCCGTGAGTACGACGCAGGTACAGACAGACTTTCAAGTGTCGATGCATGTGCAAATACTTATACAAGTTATTGTACTCTGTAGATATGTAAGTGAACGCATTGTCTTCCCACACCATGCCATTTATAACTATGACGTTGACAATCACGACAGCACTCTGACTTGCACCGGCAGAGTTTTTCATGAAGAGGGATTTGTCAATAACCTCGATTATCAACATCATATATCCGTTACAAGAATATTATTTTTCTTGTGTTTAATTACAACAAAGTGGCTTCTTCATAAATTCTTATTGGCTAGTTCATAAATCTTTGCTTTAATTCTTGCTCTACGAATGGACAAGGTACAGAAATGGTTTGTTTGTTCAGTAATATTTTTTCTAAGAAACTATTTAATTATGAGTCCTCGTTAGTATTAAAAATGTCGAGGTACAGATACACTTAAGACAAGTAAACGATCGGGTAGACCTTGACTTCGAAGTAAGGGCCGATCAGACGATAATTGCAGTAATTCTTATTGTTTAACAATGCATACAAGTTTTAATCTACCCGTAGATCAGTGTAATCAGCCGTCTTCTTGGAAAAAATAATTTTGTAATAAACTTAATAATAATCATTACTTTAAAGCTAAAAGACAGTTTAGTTTATGTTGAGTCACCGGAAATACAGTTTTTGATCAATATTAAGGACAGCTATACAATCTTCTAATTTTCTTCTCTTTATTCATGGCCAATCATCGTTCTAGAATACGCGCCTTAGTAGCTCTACCGCAGTTGTTCTAACTGTGTAAAAATTTTCAATTACATCAGATTTTTAGTACAAATAGTAATATCTCTTAATGCGTTGCATACCAAGCAATTCGTACGCGCATTTCCCATTTTTCCCCGTTCCTGTATAACTTATAGCCTTCCTCATGAATGTGGCTTTCATATACAAAAATAATTGACGGCTGGTGGTTCCAGAGAAACAAACAAACTCTTCAATTTTATTATATTAGTATAGATATAATATAGTGTATAGACTAGCTTTTGCTCGCGACTTCGCACGCGCATATCCCGTTTTTTTCTGTTCCCGTAGGTCAATTTCGGAAAATCCTATCTTTGTGCTCCCCTACACTTCCCTACATGCCAAATTTCAGCTTTCTACGATCAGTAGTTTCGGCTGTGCATTATCTGTCATAATTATTTGACGAACCAACAAAAACAATTATGAAAATTGTGCAAAATATTCCACGTATAAATTACAATGTTATAAGTCAGAGCAAAAGCAAAACCAGATCAAAGAGAAGAGAAGAATTTGCTAATCATGATAATATGGAAACTCGATAAACTTCCCATTGAGATTACCTCCACTTTGATCAATAACAATAGTATTACTTAACGTGCTGACGTCAGAGACGGATGTAAAACTAACGATGGCTAAGTATAGGAATATCTATTTGCATAAATAAATAAATGGTTGCTAGAGCCACTGTTGGATGAATGTTTTGAAGACGATCTTCAGGTTAGACAGAGGTATTGGATGGTACCAAAAATAATTTCTCAGTAACAACCCAGAGTATAGATTTTGCAATTGGCTTGCCCACTTTTTCATTAGACTTACACGGAATTGGTGAAATTTTTGTGTGTTTTTTGTGTAAAACATACGTCTACTATCTACGTTTTCCTTCAGGAAATACTGCCGTTATTGTGTTTGTATTCAACAGTGGGAAATAGGTCTTCTATAACATCATTATGTATAATTTGTTTTGTATTTTACATTCTGTTTCGTACCCGTAACTATTGTTTTATAGGGTCATCAACTTAATTACAAATGTATGTTGTGTGTAGATCAATCATGTTTTTTTTTCAACTTCTTTCGTCAAGGTCCTTGATATGGTTAAGTTATATCGTATATCATATATGAATCCGAAATTCTTAAAGCGGTTCAAACATCACTTGGTGCCTTACTTCTAACGGCTGGAGGTTTCACTCTATTATCTGCATTTACTTCCATTTTTCTGCTTTTAATATGGGCTGTTAAATTTGAGCTGTAAGCTTCCTCATTTACTGTAAATTAATTACCCAAAGAAGTGCGACCATGTTTTAAATTGCTTGTATAATTTATTGTTCCTACTCTAAAAATATATTTATTTATATCTGTCACTTGGCTTTCTAATCACCTCGATAAGCGCAAAGCACGTGAATTTAACGAACATCTTTAAAGTAAATTTAACAATAGTGTCTATATTGTTTGTCACAAGTACGTATTACGCAGTTAACAACATTATGAATATTGAAACGGACAACTTCCATGTAACTGTAAGGTCATACTGTTTGCTACGAAAATACGGTTATCTTTATCTTTTTCGTGTATTTATAATAAGTAATATGACCATAAAAAGAATATGTATGTCTTTGATTCTTACATTGGTGCTACATTCACCAAATATTTTTTGCAAGATATTTTTCGGGTTTCTGTCTGTATTTTGCAGTTGCAGTATTTACCTGAATACATACGACTTCGTGGTCAATTTCGATTATTTCATCTTAACCTACTCTGCTGCCCCACTTACGAATATTTTTGTTATTTGCAAGAGCTATTTTTTTCTTGTTTAAAAAAATTCCGTCAACTTTCTAGAAATGTAATAGGTGGCAAACATTACTAATTGGTGCCGTCAGTACATACCTAGTTTTACACGCCCTACAGACAGCAAAAGGCGTGGAGCTAACTACTTAATTAACTATTGTTTGCCAGCATTTATCGATTACGCTTTTCACTTTAATGGACCGTGGAATGTTCTAAGTGGTATTGACATGTGTATTAAGGTGAGGTTAAGACCTACCAAGATAGTAGATACTTTTTTACAGATAAGGAAGTGGAATTTTCTCCATAACTTGCAGATAAGGAAAATAAACGAACTTTGGTTTAGTTACCTGTAGAAATTAATAATGATTATTGTTGATAAATTGGGATTCATATTGTACGCTACAGAATTTCAACACGTAAGCGGGCTGAAAAGATTATAAGAGTCTGATCTAAGGCCTATTAAACTCACCTTTATAACAGTTTCTTTCTATGGACAGTTCATTTATTTATTTATTTAAACTTTATGTACATAGGCGGACTTTATGCATCAAGGCATTCTCTACCAGTCAACCTTTGGGTTATAAAGACTACACTGTGGTAGGTGTACAATAAATAAAAATAAGATTTAAAATTGAATTTTAACATTTCGGAAAGAATATAGAGATAATATATATATTACTAATAAAATACATATATATGCTAAAATAATAAACTAATAAATATAATATATAATAATCGTACCGATTAAGATAATTCATAATAATCATGACGAAGAACACCTAAGAATGACAAGCTTTTAAGTAATCTTTTCGGATTTTACGCTTAAAGGAAAATTTAGACTAAGCCTTCTTGATGTCAAGGGGTAGCATATTCCAGAGTTTAATTGTAGAAATAGCGTAGGAATTAGACAAAAACCCGGTGCGGTGAGAAGGGATATGAAGAAATAAGTTTTTGGATGCTCGAAGGTTGAGACTGTGAGAACTACCCAACCTTTTAAAATATTGTTTTAAATAATCAGGAGCACAAGGATCGTTCATGATAGTGAATAGCATGCAGAGGGATCTGAGAGATCTCCTACGTACACACGACATATGCCCAGTCAGTTTATAATGTAAATTCAAACGATTTTTAAAGTAGGTACCATAAAGGTCGGGTTTCTGCTACCTAGGCTTTTCTCTATGCATAATATTTTTAGAGTTATTTGGAGAAAAGATATTCACGGTAAATGACGACCTGGGGTCCCACACCGACCACCTTGTTTACTTTCACGCGTAGGTAATTTCTCATAGTTTAGCAAATACACGACGACGTTTGAATAAAAAATACATCAAACAATAATTTATTATTGTAAGGACCTTTATCCATTCATAATAGTACTCGTTTATCTTCATAACATGTTCTAAGTTATCTACCTACTCGTATTTATACAAAAAAAAAAATCAGTCTATCAGTTGAACAAATCTTCGTGACTTACAAGTTCTAGATATTGTAGTTTGTGGTTCAAAATGTGCTAATGGTTCAATCAATAATATTTTTCTCAATATTTGTAGGACATACTGATATGTTTCCTTAACACTTTGAACTGAAATCACAATTTACACAGGTAAAAGTCCATCAAATTTTATTTTGAGCAATGAGAGGTTTTTTTTTTAACTATGATGGGTAACATTATCTTACGAAAAAAAGACAAAACCAAAGTGGTAGACTAAGGTTGTAGATGTTAGCATTTAAACCTCATTCTAGTTTTTTTTCTAGACGACATGGCCCGATCCAACAACGCGCGATCATTTTTGTCATAGACTATTCTACGTCTATATTATTCATAGTATTAGTAGTAGCCTTTAAGAAACCTTGCCAGGTAGTCTAATGGCTGCGGAAAATTTATTACAATAGACATCAATTAAAGTCATAATGATCACACCTGTAAAAAACCCAAATTACGATCTTGTCTCATACGTCGTATATCACCAAAATTAGTCATAACGGTTCAAGGCATGAGAGGATAATCGTACACTTTCAACGTTGACCTACAAGTATATACGTATAACTATTATATATAATGTACTGGTGACTTTTCGCGAAGTGTTATCAATGCCGGTGAAAGGGCTTCGATGGCAGGTCAGTAGCGTATTAAACACAATACATTGAGTTACAATATATGGCATGTGCTTGTAGATACAATATTGTCTTTTCGATGATATCACACTCATTCAGTATATTTTCATCATTGGCAGGACAGTTATTAGCTTCAGGATTTACTTGAACCTACATATAGTCGAGTCTGTAATTTCTATTCAAGAAATTGACATCCAAAACGTACGATTGTAAACTGTTTTTGTCATGCATAGTACTCACGTTCAGTGTGTAGACTACTCTCATTCACCAACATCCGGTTTTTAAAGCAATGTGTACGCGAAAACCGTACATATAAACGTTGCGGTGCGGAAATCAAATTCATAACCACGAGCATTGAAGACAGACTCTATCAAAACGTCTTTATTATTGAAGGTGTATTTAATCAACTCTGTACTGAGACTCTTCCCGCGTCTCAGGACGATCCTACATCTCTGTCAATATCCATATCCATACAAAGATGTCGGTCTTCAGACCTTTTCTAGGGATCCCCCAGAATAGGTCGGAAGAATCTGGGGATCCTATGTTATATCGATTTAACACCACTCAATAATATCGCTTGCTAGTTTAATTCAATTAAATCACGCTAGAGTTCCATAAATACGTAACTAACTAACTATATACACTAGAAATAAAAATAAAAACTCCTAACCAAATTAACCCTAAAATGTGGCGTCAAAAAATTCATGCGCATCGCTGTCGACTGGAAGTGTACCCAAAAGACTGGCGGCATTGCCACGTTGTATGGCAATGCTTATTGTTTGACCAAGGTAAAAGCCAGCCCTTGGGTCACGTGAAGTGTCAACTAAGCGTCTTGAGAGATCTTTAAACAAGTTATGTGCACTCGGACCCCAAGACCCGAGAGTTTCAACCCCAAACGGCTCGAAAATATAACTACCAACAAGTTTATTATATTTCCGCCGCTTGAGGTTCTCTGCAGCCGCAGCGGCAGCGCCAGCACAGCACGACGAGCTAGGAAGATGGGATGGCGCAAGATTTCGCTAAATGTATGCAAAAATTTTGTTAAATCTTTACCTGTCTAAACCTTGACTATTTTAATGATGGTGGGTTCTACCTGGCCAGACAACATTGCAAGGGTCAGTTCGTAACAATAATAAGCAATATGCGAAAACTTCCAACTAAGTACGGCCATCTTTGACGTGTTGGGTTAAAGATCATAGCTACGTGAAAACTGTGACAAGGTATGTTGTAATAAGGCATAACTATGTATGAAGATAGTACGCAAAGTAATGTGCAGGGAAATCTCTGATTTTAGACACGGTAAGAAAAAGCTTTCGCCTGCATCTAAGGCTGTTCGCCTATTGAGAAAGTACTAAGAGCGGTACTAAGTGCATCGGATCCGAATCAATGAAAATACGTTCCGAAGTAGTCATAGAACTATCCGATTTCTCTCCATCATCCGTGAGTCTCCAATTCGGAAGAAATTTGACGGACCGAAGTATCCGTAGTACTGTTTGTATGACGTCAAAGTCAAAGTCAAAGTCAAAGTCAAAGCATTTATTTCAAATAAACCATTATCAGGTACTTTTGAATTGTCAAAGTCAGTCCGTCTAAAACATGAAACTATTTGCACGTTCGCAAGCGTAGATCTCTATGGAGAAGAACGTGCAAGAAACTCCACGGACACTCTTTTAAATAATTTTATGTTTACAAAAATCCTGGTTACATAAACTTTGTTGCTTCTATATATGAGAACAATGTAAAGAAAGAAAAAAAAACAATTTATAGTATGAAATACGCTTTCACATTACCTCGGATTCAAATCGGACATTTCCAAAAATGGCTCCTGAATAGCTTGGGTTAAGATCAGAGATCGGATTAGTGCGCAAGCAATATCCGAATTTGATCCGAGTTTTTTAGACTCTAGATCCGTATTGTCACGAATTCGAATCGGATGCAGTGCGACAAGCAACATCCGAATTCGGTTCGAGTTTTTTATATGCATATTTTCCACGGATTCGAATCGGTTGCAGTGCGTAACCGCTCTTAGGATAGACAAGTGTATATTTATATCTAGTATTGTTAGTGTATATTTGGGCATATTAATACGAATATTTGATTGATATAAATAGGCTCTAGACAAGTGACGATGACCATACGACATAAGTTTATATTTAAGAGTTGTGTAACTATTTTTGGTGTAGGTTGGTACCTACACCAAAAATAGTAAAGTATATTCTATCTATCCATCTACTTCAACCGAAATACGTCTACTTCTTAACATAGGCCTCCCCCAAACGTCGGCCCTGTGCTCCTTGCAACCAGCGGTAACCGACAGACAAGCAGCAAATCAACTCATATTGATTACCTTATCAATACCGATAAAAATGCAGCTCATTGGGCCAAAGAACCAAAAACATATGACTCAGAATCAGAAGTGCACAAACCTGTTCAGGATTCGGCACATGCCGATTGTACAGTCTTGTAAACAACGATACAAATTGAGAATTAATTTCGCATTGGTAATGTTTGTTTCCGATGATAGTGGAAGGCCCAGGAAGTGATAGTAATAATAGCACATTGAAACGAATAAAGCACGTGCAATTGTTGATAAGTTCCTGTCACATATATGTGCCTTTATAACAACAAATTTTGTTATTCTGCAATGGTCTCTCGTTTCGGGTAAACCCACCATTTCACAAATACCATACTTGTAAAAGTACGAAACATGTGGTAAAATATTTTATGGCTGGTAGCAATTTTGGAAATGTTGATGTCGTAATTTTTACTCAAGTAATCCTGGCTGCCCACAATCAAGTAGGTGTATCAAATAAGCAATACGAATTAAATCATCTTAAGCTAGGCCCTATAAAAAGATCTAAGTAATTCATTTATTCTCGTAGCTAAATAACGCCGCACGGGTCGATCTTCAAGGTTAAGTAACGCTTGCCGAGGTTGGTCTGTGGATGGGTGACCTACCGAGTCTAACTCTAACATGCCGAGTTTCCTCCGTGCTTCGGTAAGGACGTTAAGCCGTTGGTCCCGGCTGTCACTCGTAGATCTTTGGCAGTCGCTATAGATAGTTAGAAGCCAGAAAATCAGACACCAGTCTTGCCAAGAAGTACCGTGTTACCCAGTTAATGGGTTGTGGAGGTTTGGTAGGCAGCCGCCCCACGTAAAATACTGGTATTCAGCTGAATCCGGTTTGACTGGTAGCCGACCTCAGTATAATTGGGAAGGCTAGGCAGATGATGATTTATTTGACAAATTGAAAACGCAGTTCGCCAACCCCAGACACAAGACTGACAAGGAAAGCCAATGTTGCCTTAAAAAAGGGAGTTTCAACAAAATAGCCATGCTCATACATCTTCAAAAAGACCAATAATTTAAAGGTAATTACTCAATATTTTTTGCGAAGCCTGATTACTTGACAGCCGCCTTCGTCAAAGTACCGTAATAAAATGATTATATACTGATTTGGTTCACTCCCGTCCCTGTTGATTTTCTGGTACCGCATGTTCATTAAAGTTCAGGACATTAATAAGAAGAATTTGTATGATATGGTAAAATTATGATGCTGATTAACATTCAATATCATCAAAAGACTTACTACAAACAAAACGAAATTCTATTAAAAATATTTCACAAGTTATTCTGTGGTGGCCCTTCATTTCAATCGCAACTATCTTAGTGAAAGACATTCCAATAAAACTCATAAAAAAACAAGTGCTCCATTCGCACTCACCAAACCGCAATTTGTCCAGTATCGAACAACTTTAACACCCGACCACATAAAAGTGGATTTAATTCGTTATCGGCTCACACTAGACGACTCGTAAAGTCGGACATTTGCAATTTCTCGAGACTCGATTGCGAGATTAATGGCTACGTGGCTACGTCACTATATTATCTTCTTGCTGTACGCATCCATGCAGGTGCGGCCTCCGTTTATGGCGTTTCAATTAAATCGCTTTTGACCGATGTAGTCGGTCGTCAACCCTGGACGCGAGAATATGGTGAACTAGATGAGTCAGCTTTCTTTTATTAATTTTCAATGCAAGTGGTGCGTGGTTCTGGTACATCTCTACGCTCGTTTCCTTAATATGGAAGGTAGACTTGTGTATCAACAGCGGCTGCACGAATTACTGTTACGGCTTTTTGAATGTTTCCCATGGTAGTACTCTTCTTCATATACTTATATCCATTTTTTACATACTTTTTCAAACTTGCAGAAATTTGAATCAAAAAGTTAAAAAAAGAGACGACATAATCGTTATATATATGTCGGCAACAAAATCTTGAACAGTCAAGGTTAGATAGAGATAGTAAACCGATTTTTGGGTTTTAAGTGCTCAAAGTGTAGTTTTACATTTCTTATTCAGAAAAAAATAATTGCGGTTATTATTCTTAAGAAGTTTAACAGACGCACGATAATTGAACTATGTTTAATCTTGACATTTTAAAATATATGTAGTTCAAGGTATCATAATTTCAATGATTAGGGCATTTATTTTGATTTAATTTTGCTTAACAGTCCAAACACTTTTCAACTTATAAATTTATGTATATTTAGAAATACTAAAAATGGTAGAGATGCCATTTATGAAATTGCCAAAACGAATTGGTCTACAGTAAATCGGAGTTTGTTCGAAAGGTTATAATGAATTTCGCAATGAAAATATTTTTTTATAGATAATAATTTTTGCATGCACATAAAATCAATTACTTAATTCGAGGAATCTGCTTCAAAGACTAAGTTAGCAAACACCATAAATTCAGCACTTATAATGCAAAAATCTTAAGAAACACCTTGAGACACTCAGATTTTCGAACCAACTATACTCATATTTTGATAACATAATTTATAAACAGAACAGATTCTTGTACAATTGTCCCCAGCACATCAGTAACCTCTTTTCTACTTCTGACCTCTATGACGTACAAGATAATTTTGTTTTTAATATTTGTACATATGAAAGGCGTGTCAGGTTGTCGTGCTTCTTTATCTTTATCAACAGCTTGTCAATATGCACTGGCGGCAAAGACTTGTCCTCTTAATGAGACAAAGACTGCTGTCTGGTCAAGAAGTTCGGTGATCTAAAAGTTGTACTGGTTCATTGACTTTACGTTACCTAGATTAACATTTCCCACCTCTTTATAGATCGCACCCTCCCTCGTCATCAATGGAATAAGTTATAGAATAGGACGAATGTACTACTAACCTTTTCCTTCTACACTTATCTTTTATTTCGCATTGTTTAACCTTCTAAACGCCATTGTCACTTATACATGACTAGCCTGCGCGTGCCCTGTACGCCAAACGTCATAAATATGTGGCAAAAAGTATGGCGAATTTGTGTCTTGGCTTCAGGGGCACACCGATGCGTTTATGCTCTGGCGTTCAAAAAGTTTACAACCAGTGTTTTACCATAGTTATCATATTCCTAGTAACTTGGTTGTGCAGGCCAGATAAAACGTCACTCTATGTGAACTAATAGATAAGCAGTCACTCTATGTTACCTAACAGATAAGCAGTTAACTTACAGATTTTCAGTCGCTCTATTTTAACTAACAGATTTTCAGCCACTATATTTTAACTAACAGATGAACAGTCACTCTATGTTAACTAAGAGATAAGCAGTCACTCTACGTCAACTAACAGATAAGCAGTCACTCTATGTTAACTAACAGATAAGCAGTCACTCTATGTTAACTAACAGATAAGCAGTCATTCTATGTTAACAAAAGATGAGCAGTCACTCTATGTTAACTAAAAGATGAGCAGTCACTATATGTTAACTAATAGGTAAGCAGTCACTCTACGTTAACTAACAGATGAGCAGTCACTGTATGTTAACTAACAGATAAGCAGTCATTCTATGTTAACTAACAGATAAGCAGTCACTGTATGTTAACTAACAGATAAGCAGTCACTCTATGTTAACTAACAGATAAGCAGTCACTCTATGTTAACTAATAGATAAGCAGTCACTCTATGTTAACTAACAGATAAGCAGTCACTCTATGTTAACTAACAGATGAGCAGTCACTCTATGTTAACTAACACATAAGCAGTCACTGTATGTTAACTAACAGATAAGCAGTCACTGTATGTTAACTAACAGATAAGCAGTCACTGTATGTTAACTAACAGATAAGCAGTCACTCTATGTTAACTAACAGATAAGCAGTCACTGTATGTTAACTAACAGATAAGCAGTCACTGTATGTTAACTAACAGATAAGCAGTCACTCTATGTTAACTAACAGATAAGCAGTCACTGTATGTTAACTAACAGATAAGCAGTCACTCTATGTTAACTAACAGATAAGCAGTCACTGTATTTTAACTAACAGATAAGCAGTCACTGTATGTTAACTAACAGATAAGCAGTCACTCTATGTTAACTAACAGATAAGCAGTCACTGTATGTTAACTAACAGATAAGCAGTCACTGTATGTTAACTAACAGATAAGCAGTCACTGTATGTTAACTAACAGATAAGCAGTCACTGTATGTTAACTAACAGATAAGCAGTTACTCTATGTTAACTAACAGATAAGCAGTCACTGTATGTTAACTAACATAATTATTTTGTTTTAATAAAGCTACATTGCTGACGATTTTGTCATTTACACGCAAAACATGTTTTGTTATGTTACCTCAGCTAAAGAGGAACAAGATCTACGATGACAAAATTATAATCGTGCATGTCCCATCAGTTAGAAAGACATCAGAAGCAACAATAAATCAATGTGTTATGTGATTTACTTCCTTTTCCGCGACATTTACAAAACGCGTTGTAAGCGGCTTCTCTGTTTTGTCTTATATTTTTGTTTTCCTATTGTTGCTTAGATTTATATTGAAGGAATGAGGGCTATCGTTTTTGCGCTCACCAGTTGGCGCCACTGGCAAGTGAGGTCCTTTAGCAGCTGTTAAAAGACGTTATTACGTGCACGGAAGCAAAGTTCGAATTAAAATTAGTGAAAGTGCGATCAAATATTATAACATCGATATAGCAGTGACCTCGTTGTTTCTACAATAAAAAAAAATCATATAAAATGAGTCAATAAACTCGCGTCAGGAGCCCACAAACAATTAAATGACACTTCAAAGACCTCACGCTACACTAGCGTCTCTAGCGGCGAATTCAAACGCGATAGCCCTCACTGACATTATTTGAATTGCCAAAACCCTACTTTCTACGGTGCACATATAGCTTGTTTTTCTAATCAGCCAGTCCGCTCTGGCACATTTTGATTCTTTATATCAATCGCAACTGGTCAGATACGTGTTCCATCATAATCGTATAACTTGATCGACGTCTGCCCAATTCTGGGAGTCAGTGTAAAGGCAGCATGATAATGAGGCGGGTCTGTTTGAACGTCACCTTTTTGTATTAGTCTTTGGCGGGTCGCAGAATGGATTGCAAAAAAACAGGTATTTGGGAAAGCAAAGCGGCTAGCACTTTAGTTCTGTGTTTCGCGGTAAACTTTGATATGGAGACACAGGAATATGAGGAACCTTTTTTTGAGACGATGTCTATTACTTAATACATATTTTAGTCTTTAAATGAACTATAATTACTGGTTTGGATGGATTAGTCTTGTCACATTATCTGATAGCGTCTTGATATATCAATATTATTAAAGCGGCATTTAGCAAAATCATTGTACAAAACAATAAATCGATAGCTATATAACAGCAATACGATGATCCGTGCGAAAGCAAGCCACGACAACTGAACACATCTCAATTAAAAAGCTTCATGATTGATGGGTATCTATTGTACCTTCTTTTTTTTGTTTTCGGGGGGAAACCTTCAAAAGGCGCCTGGACTTTTGAGGGAAAAGACCAGGGAGTGTGGGATTTTTACCTCACTAAAACCACCCCGGTGATCACCGGCAACGACAACTGAACACATCTCAATGAAAAATCTTTGTGATTGATGGGCATCCATCTATTTTGATTACAACAACAATGTTAATTATAGTTCTTCCACTCGATAACTGGAGTATCGGCTCTGTGACCATTATTTAATTTCAAACTCTTCGTCTACAAGCGGCCTCAGGGCAGTCTGACGAAGCGCTTTTTCTCTGAAATCTTTTACGCTAACCGCCTTTAGGCGCTCGAAATTACACCGAGTTAACGACGAACATCTGCAATTATCGTCCAATAGGTGCAGCTACCAATAAAATTACTTTAACTCTGATTCTCAAGTCATGCAATAAAAGTGTACTCCATTAAAGAAAACATAACGAGAGGTCCGTGCCCGAAGGGAAACCAACGGAACCATAGTACTAAACCTTCGCCTCGACTATCCGTCCGTCTGTCTGCCAGCGGATTGTATTTCTTAAACCGTAGGTAATAGGGAGACAGTTGAAATGTTCAGTATGTATATTTCTATTGCTGCTTTAACAACAAATAATAAAAAGTAAATAAATTTTAAAGAAACGTATTTTTTCAGTTTATGGTACGGAACCCTTCGTGTACGAGACAGACCCGTACTTGTTCAATTTTTAAATATAATCGCATAATTACTTGTGACTTCAAGGAAGTACCTACATATGTACATAATTATGTCATCTTAACCTTTACCAACTATGCAGAATGCAGGTTTTTTATCAGTTTGAGCAGAACTATTTGAATGTCAGTAATTTACACAAAGCGACGATTATCCATTGAGTACATAATCTATAAGTAGGTTACTTAAAAGGTTGTGATAAAATTAAAAAAATCGGTGAAGTTGGAGTCGGAACGGATCCGTATCTACTATAAATCGAATAATTACGGTTTCTTGTTTTTTTTAATTTACTCCCTTTATTTTTAAACTTTTGTTATTTCTTGTTATACAGGCAAAATAAATACTCACTCTGTGAAAAAATCATTTTTCTGCCTTTTACCGTTCATGAAAAACGAGGCTGTATGCCATACCAAACCGAAACCTATAGCACAAAAAGATAAAGAAAGGTCTAAATACAGTAAGTTGTCAATCTAAAACACGACCGCAGAAACTCAGTTAAATCCCACACATCAATCAGTCTACACTGAGCTACGCCACTTATTTGCCTAGTTACGACCCACTAAGACCTCAACTATGGCACTAAACAACAAGGCTGAACTGTAAGGAGAGAGTCGGCAAATATCTGTGGAAAATCTACTTTCAGGCATTCCGCCATTTGATCGTGCACAAAACATTGTTATCTACAATGCAATTTACACTACATGCCGTTCTAAAATGGACATCTCACGTGAAGAGAAAGGTTTTATCACCTATACAATAAATCAAGTCGTTTCGTCTGGAGACAAAACCAAAATATCTTGAACTGTACAAACATAACGTGCTACGCGAATTTGAAAGTTACGCCGTAGAGTTACGGCCGTAAAAAATGTTTTGTCATGTTTCAATTTATACAGTTTTTACAACTGAGAGACTTCAAGACGTCAGCTAGCCAAAGCCGGGCGATAATTTCTCTAAAAATCTCGCTAAACGGCGGGATGTGCAAATATTAATATTGGAAGTAAATAGAAAGCATAAGATATATGCAGATAGGCAAATATTTTCCATGTTGGGTATTTTTACGAAAACAAGCACCTACTTTTTTTGTGGAAAGACCGTACTGGAACTTTTTATTTATTTTTTTGTTTTCTTGAAAATGCGCGCGCGTTGCACATCTCAAACTATTTGGATTAACATTTATTCAGATGTTTTTGTTTCTGTCTTATAGGATTACTTGTGATTCTAGAATGTTCCTTTTTAGGGTTCCGTACCTCAAAAAGAATAAACGGAACCCTTATAGGATCACTTTGTTGTGCATCTGGCTGTCCTTCCATCCGTCTGTCGGTCAAGACCCTTTATTTTGGGAACGCGTGGAGCTATCGAGTTGAAATTAAAACCATATACTCAGGTCTACAGTCCCTTGAAGCTTGAAAAAATCAAACTTCTAAGTTAACGTCAAAAAAAAATATGGCCGTTAATGCCGCCAAAAACGCATGTTTTGACACTCGCAAGGGAATCAAAATTTATAGGGTACTTCCTGTTTACCTAGTTTCCTTCTGTCCTGTATCATTATGTGCTTGCTTTCACCAATTCAGGTAAAGGGTTCAATTGTTTTTCTTTTCTATTTCTCATGTTCTCACGATTGTACTTCTGAGCTTAGATTTGCAATAGGTTATACAACTCTGACTATCAAGTCTTCGATAGCTATTGAACCTTCCTAATAAGGCAAAATGGTCCTTATTCCCTCGATGGGCAAATTCTCTTTAGTTACAATTGTCTGTATTGGCTATGGCTTTTCTCTTAAGGTAATGGTGATCATTTTCTAAAGATTCAAGTAATAAACTAGAAGTTAATTTATTAGTCTTAAATATTCTTTTAGTAATATTCAAAATCAAGAAGAGACGTCAGAAAAAAATGTCTTATCGGAGAATCTGCGATGTTTTGCTCTAATATCAGCAAATAATCTTCCGTTTTAAAATCAACATTTTTAATTATTAGGATCTCCAATAAAGGACACAAGACTAGTGGTAATATTAAAATATCAAATAAAATAACAAAACCACAAAAAAACACCGCCGGTAGCTGCCTTTTCATTATGGCGGGAACCGATCACAGTTCATTCTGTTATGTTAATTATTTTAGCGATTAACACTCATTTGTTCATCTATTGATACTGACAATTCAATTAGCAACGTCACACCCGGGGAATCACTAGAATATGAATTATACTTGTGGTTAAGACTTGAAGCACACTGAATGCGATACTTTAGCAAAACAACAATTAGAGCCTATTGTGTGCTCGAGTTTGATTTATGCGCAAAAAGTCTATGCGGTCGTACAAACTTTTTGCGTGTTTTATGGACCACACAGTATTAAAAATAAGTCTTTTCAGAATATATTATCCTGCTAAAGTATTTTTTCTCTCTCGGACTGTGGCGAAATCTCTGACCACAAAACATTTATTATTTTTTTATTATATTCATACCCTTGTCTTGTTTCGCAGTCGGTGCAATAGAATTCCTTCTTCTATTCACTCCTGCCATACATCACTATATTTCATTCATGCCATTCCTCTCACAAGCCATTCAATTACTTTGCCCTCCTCTTCCTACAGTAACAATACAATTTTATATTACAGTCCTCGGTAAAAGTCTCAAAGCACCTTCAAATAAGTTTTGATTAATAACTACAAGGACAAACAGAAATAATCATCTAACATCACATGACAAACACAACACTAAAATGCGATATTTAGTGCAGGTCAGCCTTTAAATTTTGCTGACTCGAAATGAAAATGTCAAACATTCTCTGAATTTTTAATTAATAGTGAGAAATTCTCACTAAATACCACACATTACTAAAATCAATTTGACACATTCCTTACAATCTGTATGATTTTTTTTTGCTTTTTAAGTTAATAGAGTGATTTTGTATAACAATATAATTGTACTTCTTCTCAACAACATCGCTATAAACCGATATGACAAGATTATCGGACCAGTTTTGAGATCAGCATAATCCATGTATTGACGAGTTATTATTAGGTAATAAAACGAGTATTGTGTCATCATTATCCTCAACAAAGATCATTATATTACCTCAATGATAATCAAACAGACTTCTCTTGTTCGACTAATGTGTTACAAAGTGCCAGTGTTAAGATCATACAATTATTTGTCAATGGAACACTCATCAAGTCATCACTTATTTATAATCGCCATCCATAGACATAGAGAATCGAACTTAGCATTGCCGTCTCAAAATTGACTAATCTGTAGAAAGAGACAAAGAAAATGTGCGCTCTGTGTCTATGTTATAAACGGCATCTTACCAACATCTTCATTAATCGTCATTTATTTTATCAATAGCACGTGATACAAAGATATTGTGTCAAGGATTGTCTTCAAGCTCAACGTACCTATAAGCTTAGAACATATTTTACTAAATTACAACGTACGAACGCGTCTATGTGGAACAAGGCTACTAAACTCACATAGAAAACGTATCAGCTGTCATTAAGTTAAACAAAGAAATTTATAAACAACCTTAAGGTTTTAGCAATAAGAGTTAGATTTAAGTGTGTATGTTTAGTTTGTTTTATGTAAAATTATTGTAACGTACGTGTTTAAGTTCACTCGCAGGCACTTTAGGTGAATTAAATGCAAGAGAGCTGGTTTGGGTGGACGATTATCAAATATTATTCATGTAGGCTGCTGCGCTGCGTGTCGCGGATTCGATTCCCGCACGGGACAAATATTTGTATGGCCTACAGATAGTTGTTCCGGGGCTGGGTGTTTATGTATATGAGTTTGTATGTTTGTAAACACACCCACGATACAGTAGAAATTCCTAGTTTGGGGCAACGTTTAAAAAAACATGAAACACTCTATGAGCGAGTGCTGAACTTTAGTTTTTACAGTAAATGTTTGGCATTTTCCATTGCGTTGTATTTTTTGTAACTTCAAGGAATTTGCAATCAAATCTTTATAATTGAATCTTTAAAGTTGCGTTGCATGAATATTTTATAATTGTGCCAAAAGAAACGATTTGTTTACGAGGTTTGCGACGGCGACGAAACATGTAAACGTTTCTAATGATAGACAAAAAAACAAAAAAATATGTTTGATGTTTTTTTGTTATCCTATTGTTATCCCATTCATAAACCCATTTAATCATTAGTTTTAGTGTATGTTATACGCACTGAAGCTTATATGAAATGAAATTCGATTTCATTACGAGGTTTTATCATAAGATTATAAGAATAGATGATTACCTACAGCAAATTAAAATTATATCGAATCGTTATTATACAATTATATAATATTAATAATACTTATATCAAACATTACACACCCGATATTACGACTTGAATTTGAACGCTTAAAAATCTGAGAAATGCCCTTCTGGTCTTCAATCAACAGTTTTAAGGGTGTGAGATCACCGTCATATATTTGTCCGAATGCTTTTTTTTTGTTACGAAATAACATATTTTGCAACCGGTACGATTGATACGAACAATAACCGGTTCATTCAGATAAGTACTTGAATTTCTTTGGGACTTCTTCTTTATAAAATTGCAAGGTTGGAGACGAAATTTCCCGAAGGTGTTTTTTGTTGTAAATGATTTTATATCCTAATTTAGCAGTTTTTTTTTTAGGGGTGGGAAATCTTCGTATGACTTCTTCTGCTCTGAGAGAAGCGAAAGAGCGAGGCAGACTCTTACTGACTAGAACCCATCCATGTTCCTTCTAAAGCCCTTTGCGTTCCAGGGCCGCGGTGACTCTTTCGAACAAATTCCGCAACCTTAAAAAAAAAAACGTTCTGGCCCTAGCAAGCCCCCGTCGCTTAGCTAGTGGTTTCAGAAGGGAGACCGAAATAATCCTGATGGTTTTTATTAGAAGGACCAATTTGAAAAGATCGAAGTTATCCTGTTTTATAGGAGTGCAAAAGTGGAAACTTTGGAAAGTCCTTTAGATTTTAGTTACCTTAATAATTCTCCAGAAAATAACTAAGGTAACTTAAGCAGAGAAAATCACTTGAATTGTCGATATTATTTTTCAATTACCCATTTTTATCTCTCTAGTAAAATCAAGATCATTCCATGACATGCACTAAAAAGGCACCGTTATAATGTCTGGAAGCAAAAATCATCACAATAAATTACGTAGCATTTGAATTTGAATATCTCAATAGATAGTGGTTATTTAATCAAGAAGTCGTAATATTATTAGATATTATGTAGCATTATCGATTATATTGCATTCTGTTAAATTACCGTTAGGTACCTAGCTATGTTTAACCGTTATAATAGGCGAATATTGCAAATCATTACAGTACATACCTAACAGTAAATATCATTATTGTTGGCTTGCTAATTGGACACCAAATTAAATTGGTTATATTGGTATTTACATAATTAATTTATTACATCATTCAATTATCACATCCCGTTATAAAATTAAAATGATATTACTTAACATAATTTATTTATTATAATTTTTATTTAGGTAGGTATTGAATAAAATGTTTTATAACATGTTCACCAAAAATACTGTATTTATCATGCTATTTTGATTGGCTTTAAGTAATGTTGATTTGAGTGGAATGGGTGAAGGCACTACAGGTTTTTTTTATTTCGGCCAATAGACGTTCACTACTGGACATACACCTATCCAAACATCGCGACAGCTAGTGATCCTACGCTTTCCGACCGCGTACCGTTGGGCAGAGCGCGATAAAGTCTCCCACTGAAGGACCGATGGTTCGAAAATACTTTGGAAAAGGGAAATATTCTGAGCCAGTTATTAAATATACGAAAGCATTCTATGACATAGGCTTCTAAAGTATTGCTTTATCGCATTTATATCTACATAGGCCTGTTATTACGATTAGATATACCCATCACAGGCATCACATATATGTTACAATGATCTGGCATACGTGCAAATACCTACTGCAGAAAACATGACGTAGGTACTGGCAGATTCCCATAACATCAATATTATGAAAAGGGCTAAACGTGCAGCCTTGATATAGGCATAATTATACCACAATATTTTATGTAAATCTTTAGGTAAAATATTTTCATGTAGTTGAAATAGTGGAAGTGGATGACTGCTAGGAAGAAGCAATGCGTAGGAAAGGATAAAAAATATGTTTTTATTTCAGACTTGATGATCAAATGAACCTCGTACCACTTATTTTTTTATTTGAGATGAGTTTGCTCTTGACTCTCGTCTAGGTCATAGATGGCAGAGACAAAGTCGGCGATGGAGCGAGCTTACCCTGAAGAAGCCTGTTCACTCAAATTTTCAAGAGACTAGGGAGGGTTGTATGCGTTCGGAAACACAGACGCAGGCAGAGAGTTCCACTCTTCTGCTGTGAGCATTTTAAAGGACGTTTGGAAACGTTTAGTGCGAATTGGATTTTCCTAAACTACCCCAGTACTAAGAGGAAAAAAAAACAAACAAATAATTAAATCGGTCGAGCAGCTTTAGATTTTTTGCGAAACTAACGCATAGCAATAGGGTATTTTACTGAGAAGATCTAGTTAATCCGTCTAATAGATTTCCAAAAGATATTGGACACGTATTTTTTCTTTTTTCACGTAAACAAAAAATGAAGACAGTACAGTGCGTTGAAAACACTCGTGTATCTGACGGACTAATTAGATTTTTTCAGTAAAATACCCTATTTTTTTTAATAATTAGGTTAGTATTGGATCAGGGCCCTGTTTAATATAAATGACAATGCAAGAAATTTGTCAACAACTGACATATTTGTCACAATTTCGAACAGGTGTTGTTTAATGGAGCAAAGAATGTATGAAATAAACGTACAAAATTGTAGGATTGTCAGATTGTCGCTTATCACTTGTCACCGGCCAGTTTTATGAAATAGGCTCCGGATGTTTTGTCAGTCGCTCTTAAGATCCGATCCAAGAGTGTGGAGTTCGGTAACTTATCAATCTTACTTATCTATCTAAGTAAATATATAAAAATTAATCCCTATTTCCCTTGGTCACGGCATCACGCGTGAACGGCTGGACCAATTTCGCTAATTCTTTTTTTGTTGTGTTTGTTATTGTCAGGAGAAGGTTCTTATGAAAAAATATTTAAAAAAAAATACATCCGGGCAAAGCCGGGGCGGGCCACTTGTACATAATAAATTCTTCTAGACAAACAACGCACAGCCAAAACTACTGGTCGTAGAAAGCTGAAATTTAGCATGTGGCTTCCCTACACTCCGTAGGGGAGTGTAGGAAGTAAGAGAGAATTTCCCGAAATTCCTACAATAACGGGAAAAAACGGAATAGAATGTACGAAATCGCAGGCAATAGCTAGTTTGCTTAATAAATTCGACGTATTTAAGGCCCTGAATATTTAAAACAATTCTTACATAACCTTATAGCTAATTATTAAAAAAAATGTAGTCTTATGTCACTTTCACTCAAAACACTTTCGTTTTCATTCGTGAAATATTTTTCGGTCAATAAAACTCTCGGTTATGTTTTACTGTATTATGTTAAGAGAGAAGATAAAATAATAATCGAAATGCATTTGCATCTGTCTTACAGACTTACAAAAATGTGATGGAAGAAATTTCTTACTTGTTTCAGGGATTGTCACGACTTCAGACACGTTTCAGAGAACTAGACAGTATAAATCGAAAAGAACGAACCTGCCGGGCATGTCGCTGAAAGTACCTAGAGAAATATAGTAAAAGAGAAAGATTGGAAACCATGAATGGTAGTCACGATCCCAGCTTCCTACTAACATTGAAATTTTTCCCAAAAAATGTGAGCAATTTCAAATCGAAAAAAGCAATAACATACAAGAACGCGTATCGTTAATACCACAGTTAAAACTGTACCTACTGGTCAATAATGTTGCCCAATAAGTACCTAATATTTGCACCCAAAGCAAAGTAGGTAAGTATTAATAAATTGACAGCTTTTTATTTTAAAAAAAAGACGACACGAGTGCATTTCTCTTCACCCAAAAACAAATAATGAAACGCCAAATAACGCCATTTCACCGAATGCAATTTATTAAGCGTATGAAATGTATTACCGACTACTTTCTATTTTAAACGAAAGTAAAACCAGAACAAAATATTTCGGACATTTTATAATCTTATTTCTTAATTCATATCCATTACCACTTCAATTAGAATTATAATTAGCGAAACGTGAATTAAAATCACAGTGAACAGCATAAACTATGAAATTATCACGATTTGCCGGCTACGAACAGCTAGACAGTTTCTCACGAGGGTACTAGAGCATGAGGCTGACTCACACATTGGAGCCAACATTTGGACCAGCCAAGGTTCTAAAGACCGAAAAAATCTTGTAGATTAATATTTTATCTCTGGGAAACTACATGGTGGTCATATAGAGGGATGCGGTACAGAGAGTAAAGTTCCGCATACCTCCACTGGAAATGGAAAGGATCTTCCAAACCAGACGGTTATTGTGTCTGGTGGGCAACTGCCCGATAGTTTAGCCCGGCATTGATGCCGCTACAGACATCCCAACCAAACGCCCAAAACGTTTTGAGAATATTTTATTGTGCGTACAGCTAAGCAGTGGGATTCCCTACCGGAGTCTGTTGTGTTTCCTGATAGCTACAACCTGGGGGACTATAATCGATGCTTTGAGTGAATAGGTTACTTCTAGGCAAGCGTGCTCTATCGTCGACCTCATCCTCGCTTTCCATCAGGTGAGATGATAAAAACTAGCATGTCCTAGAACCAAAAAATCACAGATCCACCAACCTAGGCCCCCGTGACGGATTAAATGGCCCACTCCTTCTCACAGTAAGGATTCTTGTGTCCTCACTGTGACACTGGCTTGACTATAAATTTTGCATAGTTAAAACTATAAATTAATATGCGAAGCGATAATCTGAGTTAATATTAGCATTTGTAGGTCAATAAATTAAGCATTTTAATTATATCCGCCTTAATTGACTATATCCTAGTAACGATTACCTAATTATGTTCAGATAAGAACATTAGGTACAAATACATATATGAGGTAGAACTACCGACATTTCTTTAAAAACAGATATTTTCTTAGTACAAACAAATCGAACTGCCTATCCTTCCGGCGCGTCGCGACGTCCCAGTAATAACCCTCCCCGACCTTTGATTACCGAGCCAGCCCGCGTCGCTGAGCCAGTAGTTTTAAACTCCCCAAATAATGTTACGACCCAGCCTGTCCCTTGCTGTTCCTCCCAAATGACGCCGCTAGCCGAGGTCCTTATCCCACAGGGGATGCCCTAGCGAGCGGTCATTTAGTTTTAGTTTGATCTTAGTTTGTAAGCCCTGGCTGGGGGCCTTAGAGTCATTTAAGGCCACCACAGGATAGTCCGGTTAAGCAGTAACCAGCCTTAGTGTGCTGAACTGCGAGTGGTCATCGACAAAAAAAAAAATCGTATCCCTCATACATTACCTTGTGGAACGTAATAAATAAATATGACATTTTTGTGCGCATAACTCGACAAAATGTACTTAACATCTGTTTTTTTTCGCGATTTCGGTACCTATTGGTCCCATAATAAAAGTTGTTCATAATGATGAGTACAATGACCCCTTTAAAGATATTGCGTTTATTCTGTTACACGTTGTATAAATACCTACTGTCAAAGATCTACAAATGACAGCCGGGACCTACAGCTTTACGTATGTGCTTGTCATTTTCATTCCAAAGCCAGGTAAGAGTGACTATACAAACGCCAAATCCTATCGACCAATCAGTCTGACCTCCTTCTTGCTAAAGACCATGGAAAGACTGTGCGAAAGAGAACTACGAGATGGCGTTTTAAAAACATTACCACTGCATGGTAACCAACACGCATACAGCTCAGGTAAGTCGACAGAGTCTGCTCTTCACCTGGTGGTGAGCCAAATAGAGGACGCGATCCACCAGAAAGGCTCCTGTCTGGGCACTTTCATAGACATCGAAGGAGCCTTCGACAAAACAAACTTCTCCAGCATTAGTGCCGCCCTCTCCAAGCACGGAGTAGAACAGGTATTAAATGACTGGATAACTAATATGCTAAGTAAGCGAGTAGTTCGACTTGAGGAAGAGCAGCAGTTGGCCTTAATCGCCAGAGGCTGCCCGCAGGGAGGAGTGCTCTCCCCTCTTCTGTGGAATCTGGTGATAAATGACCTTATCACCAAACTCAACGCACATCGGTACTATACAATAGGCTATGCAGATGACCTCGCAATCCTTGTGCCTGGGAAGGTGACTGGTACGATTTGCAACCTAACGCAGCAAGCACTACGCATCGTGGAGAGTTGGTGCGGAGAATTTGATCTATCAGTAAACCCCACTAAAACTGAATTAGTCATGTTCACACAAAAGCGAGTTCTAGGCCACTACCGCCTACCCAAACTCTTTAACACTGAACTCCAGTTATCTAACGAGGTTAAGTACCTGGGGGTCATCCTAGACAGTAAGTTAAACTGGAGTAATCATCTAGACTACAAACTAAACAGGGCATGCATCACCTTCTGGCAATGCAGGAAAATGATAGGTAAGAAGTGGGGCCTATCTCCCAAAATAATACTATGGCTATACAGCGCAATAATTCGGCCCATGATCACCTACGGGGCCGTGGTGTGGTGGACCCGCACAAAGCTAGGTACAGCCGTAAACAAACTTCAGCGCATGCAAAGGCTAGCCTGCATGGCAACGACGGGCTGCATGAGGACTACTCCGACTGCGGCGCTGGAAGCCATACTGGGACTCCCTCCGCTCCACCTGTTCATACAACAGGAAGCGACGATGGCAGCAGTCCGTCTTAAAACACTGGATCTCTGGGGTAAGAGAGAAACACAACACACCGCTCTGCTCGAGGAGCTCAACAATGAACTCCCCATAACAAAAGCAATCAATGACCGGATACCCAAGCAATTTATCTTTGATAAAAAATACAAAATCCAATTGCATGAAGATCACCGCTGCGAAGGGCTGTGCCCCACAGAGCTGCGGGTCTTCACCGATGGATCAAAAACAGGTACTGGCACGGGTGCGGGAATCTTCTCAGAGGATCTCAACATTCATATAGCCACACCATTGGGGGTCCACAACACAGTGTTTCAAGCTGAGTGCATGGGCATTTCCCTGGCGACTTCAGCCATCATAAACAGGGAAGTTAAGGACCACTCAATACGCATACTCTCGGACAGCATGGCCGTCCTGCAAGCTCTGAACAGTCACACAGTTAACTCTGGTCTGATTCTCGAGTGTCACCAACGTCTCAACCAGGTTGGTAGATACAACAAGGTAACCATTCAATGGATCAAAGGACACAGCGAATCCCGAGGCAACGATGCAGCGGACGAACTCGCCAGAAGGGGGTCGAGTATGACAACGATAGGACCTGAACCTATTGTACCACTCCCCTTCGGTCACCTACGCAATCTGGTAAGAACACGCACTAATGATAAACATCACAAGCTATGGGTTGACCATAGTGAGTGCAGGCAGGCCAAAGAGGCACTTCCCTCTATTGATGGCCGTTTCACGAAAAAAGCCCTAAGACTTACTAAACAGCAGTTGCGTATAGTCACAGCCGTCACAACTGGCCATGGGTCTTTTAATAAACACCTCTATGTCATAGGAGTCACCGACAGCCCACTTTGCAGAGCCTGCATGGAGGAGGACGAGACAGCAGCACACCTGCTACTAAGCTGCCCGGTAGTCGCTGATTACAGGGCTAAGTACTTCGGTAACCCAGGTACCCTTTGTGAGATAGTTAGTAACACCAAGGCGTTGCTGGCCTTCCTTGGGGAGCTGGGGTGGATCGAATGACACATTTGTCCCACCTGCACGCAAAATACGCGCTTAGTCGTGGAGTTGCGGAAACCAGCCCGAGTTACATACATACATACATACATGTGCTTGCAAGCACGGAGGAGTCTCGGTATGTAATGGACTAATCTCGGCAAATTTGAAGGTCGATTCATTTTTTTTTAGCATGGGAAATCATAAAATTACTCAACTGGCCAAAACCCATCCATATTCCTCCTAATGAATGCCCTTTGCGTTCCAGGGCCGCAGTAACTCTTTCAAACAAATTCCGCAACTCCGGCAAGAAGATCGACCCATTCGGCCATTTTTATTTAGCCACGAGCTCCTCCATTGTCGGGCCAAACAGTGGTCCCAATATTTGTGACCAATGTAATCTAGCTTAAATCACATTCGCTCGAAATAAATCGTGGTCTTTAATTGTAATTTGAATGAGTTGACGTTTTAATAGTATGCTCACGGATTACACAGCAGGTAATTACTTTGCAGAATTAATATTTAGTAGATATTTATTAATAGCACCCACTGCAGAAGTAATAATAACAAGTAGGTATGTATGTATAAATATTTTTTTAATTAAATTTCTGAGTACTTATTTCAATAAGCTTTTTTGCGCATGTCTTAATATTCTCCTAATTTCAATTATGTACCAATAAAATTGGTCGTGTTTCAGATACGATCAAATAAACTACCAAAAGACCAGTTCTGAGCTGGCGCCCAGTGTGATTGATTAATTGACGGAATTGATCGATGGATTATAGCAATTCTTATCCGGGCCTTACAGGACCTGCAAGTTAGAAGGTCTGATGCATCATTTAATAGGAAACCTGTATTTTTTTTTTTTTTTTAAGGATGGGAAATCATCAAATGACTTCTTCCGCTCTGGGTGGAGCGGAAGGGCGTGTCAGACTCTTACTGACTAAAACCCATCCGTGTTCCTTCTAAAGCCCTTTGCGTTCCAGGGCCGCGGTGACTCTTTCGAACAGATTCCGCAACCCTGGCAGGCTTAAAGGAAACCTGGCAGGCTTAAAGGAAAAAGGAAACCTGTGTACCCTTTAAATATTGCTAACGGAAACTTTACCTATAAAAAAACTAAAAAATGTAGTAAACAATTGTCTTTCTGTAAAAGAAAAACCTCAACGAATACAGAGAAGCCAAGCCATAGGAGAAAGCCAGAAAGGGGCGTTTGACGTATAGATATATTCATAAGTTATAAACTCGATAAACTGATAATTATTCATAAATTCTATTTCTGAACCGATACAATTGATTTATAGTAGCTTTACTATAAATCTGATGGCCTAAAAGTCCGAAAACCTATCACTTTCTTTCCCATCAAATCCTATTCTTATTTTGCACGACTCTTTAAAAGCTGATAGAATTGTTTCCTGTTGCATGTGCTGCAACACGGTACCATTTTCCAATCCCATAACAGGTTTTGATACTTTTCATAACGTCAGTCTCTTGGATTTACTTCACAGATCTTGCCTTCCAGAGTCACCAAGAACAGTTAAGTTATTATGCTTGCTTCGTTAGCCACTGCTGCATACGTAATTGATGAACTAACAAGCTGTCTCCGCTTACACAACTAAAGTAACTTCCTATTGAATCAATAGTTAACCACTGACAGGCAGATTAACGTAACAAGAGAAACTATTTCTTTTTGCCAGCTTAAGTTTTGTCCCACTGCTATCCAAAGAAGTGGCGGATAGAGAGGCCCACCACCCCGAGCCATCAGCACAAGGAAAGAGCCCCGTGACCTCTTAGAAGACCACACTCTCGAACCCCCACTGTGCAACGCCTGTTAGGAAAAAAAGTATGACCCTCAAACGTAATCAGATTAAAAGTCTAAACAAGACATAGACTTCCTTATACAAGACCTATTTTTAGATCAAGATTTGACAATAATTCGGATGTAGATTATAATAATTAAAACTTGTATGTACTTACTGGTTAAAGTTACTACTGATCTCAACTAGGAAATCTAGCGAACGTCTCAAATAAACAACACTATCAAAATTGAAGGAACACTAGGATGTATATAAAACGTTTTCCTACAATCTCGCAACTGGCCTCGCGTTAGCCTTCTGGAGAACATAAAATCATTACATTTTTATTACTTACATGCCACTTTGAGAATAAATAAACAGCTTCATTGATTATTATTATAGTAGGCGCCAGATAATCGTGGAATAACGGTCATTGACCCACCTACAATTATTGACATTTTTAATTTGAAAAACGGAATTAATGACACAAAGCTGTCCCGAATCATCATCTCTCGTGATCCTTAACATTGTCTAATAATGAAAAACGATTCATATTTCATTGTTCAGGTACCTATGAACAGTTATTAGGGAAAGGTCAATGTACTTTATTCCACATTTATCTGGCGCCTACTATAGTTACTAATATTTTTTAATGGTCTATGTATAAGGCTCTATATGTGTTAAAATAAGAAACAACATAGGTACTTACATAATTATTATGATTTGGTTTTACTCTTTTTTTTTAAGCGATAAGACCCATTGTATATTTAAAATTAAGACTAACTATACAATTGTGAACTATTTTGGTATACCCACTAAATTAATATTATTCTTCTATAGGTATTCTAAACTGATCAGCGGCGGCGACCTCTCGCGTCCGGCCCTGGTTAAATCCATGGTCCGGAGCGAGGAGGCTTGGGAAGCGGTCACCTCCTTTTGCGAAGCTGTAATTCTAGCGAAGGAGGAGGCGGGCTGCGCGAGGAAGAGACAAGACCTTCGCCCCAACCGCCGCTACAGAAGAAAACGCCCCGGGAGTCGGGAGTCACAGGGCGATCCCCGGCCACCGTAGGCGCAGGCCTGCGGACGGCGAGCGTTGGGTGGCTCGCTATTCGGTCACAACCAGGACCGGGTCAATGGCACGTTGTATTCCACGCGCGCCTCAAAGAGATGTCAGCATAGGAGAAAAGGCCCGCTAGGACCAGAGCCTGCCAGGGTTGCGGAATTCGTTCGAAAAAGTCACTGCGGCCCTGGAACGCAAAGGGCTTTAGAAGGAACACGGATGGGTTTTAGTCAATAAGAGTCTGACACGCCCTTCCGCTCCGCCCAGAGCGGAAGAAGTCATTTGATGATTTCCCAACCATAAAAAAGGTATTCTAAACTGAATTTTACTTTAGCTACCTATAAAGTTTATTTGAAACACTGAATTTCTGGAACAGAAAAAGTTATTCCACAAGTTTTCTCTCAGCAGATTTGACACAGGAGTACTAGGTTTATGTCTGTCACCGGAAGAATGGAAACGCTGTAAGATTGTAAAATATCGCGTGAAAATGTAAACTATTTTTCTTAATAAGACACGGATATATTTGAAACTATTTCATTTGGGTGGGATTTATTGCATACCTACAAAATGTTTTTATTTCATAATGTATCGAGGAAATGATAGGTAATCTAATAACGATTTATTACAATCTAACGGAGTCTGTAGTTTTCGGGTGACATATACAAACAAAACAAAAATAAAAAATTACGCGCAAAAAAAAGTTTATGATAATTATTTTAAGAGCACATTGTACGATGGCGTTCTACTGGTTCAGGCGCCATTTTATTTTACACCACTCTCTAGCCCCGCGGCATCGGTATCCTGTCGCAATTTCACTATTGCCACTATTTCACACAAAAAATATGATGGCGGATTATGTGGCAATGGAAATCTAGGAATGCTGAGGAAATTGCAGCGTGTTTTGTTGACGTGGTAATTAGATAATACAACTAATGGTGAACACTCTCGCTTTGGCTTAGCTTTCTGCGCAATGCGTTTTGAGTTTTATTTCCACACAAACAAATATTTAAATTATTTTGACAAACATAAAATGATGCAGAGGCGTACACATCAGGACGGGCTCTCTCAAGCATTGCCTGAGGTATTGGTCATTGCGTTTCAAAAACAAAAAAAAAACACTACCGCAACGATCAGAAATCTGACTTTTTCCTTGACTGATAAAATGTTCTTTTCTCCTTTGTTAAATTTGTTGACCCATAATTCAGTTTTCCCTCGTTCTGCAATTGTGTTAAAGAAGAGTGAAAAGACTTCGGTGTGGGGTCGCGTTTCAATTGATAAGATAATTATAGCACGGATGCTGATAATAAACGCACAAAGAATTCATCTAATCGAGAGCAAGTACTGTAGGTACCTCACATGACACATATCTCTTGGATCAAAGAAATAATTGAAGTATAGCCAGGCGGAACTTTTATCGGTGCTCGCTACAATACAATGCTCCTTATTGGCGACCTGGGCGAGGTCATCGGCAGATCACCTCGAACATAATACTTAGAAGCCTCTGATACGGTCCAATTAACACTATCGTGTAACATACGCTGTATTAGAACTGAGGGCCGACAGCAACTTCGGTAAGGAGGTTTTGAATTTGGAGGTTGTAAAGTTCCCAGATAATAATTTGATATTTTAAATTAAATGCTGCAATATTTTTCTATTTCAAAAATAGTGAGGTGCCGAAACAGATATTGACTAAAAGATCGAAAAATATTCGTAAAACTAGTCCTAATTACGTAATATATTTTTGTTACTAATTATGGTCAGCTTTTATATAAAATGAGAGCTATTTGATAGAAATTAGAATTTAAATCTAGACTAAGAATTTTGTTATAAGACTCGCAAAAGCCAGTCATACTCTTTCTACTATTTTTAAGCAACGTTTGCATGCGCATCTCAGATCTGTCACAAATATATGAAAATGGAAGATTTTTTAAAGATTGCGACTGAGATGCGAATACAATCGTTGCTTAAGCATTTGTAAAATTGACACTCTGATGTAGTGTGAAGAGAAAAATATGGTATAAAATTACAATAATAATCCAGACCATAATATTGAATCACTGAAGCTAATATTTTTGCTAACACTTAACTACTTTTTTACGGTAAGTACCTATTTTAAATGTTGGCAATAAGTGAGCAAAGGGTGAAAAATTGTGATACCTACCTAATATTTTTGAACCATTTCTAAATTAAAACAAAAAAATATATTTTAATTCAAAATAATAAAATAAGTAATTGGTAAACGGTAATATTTTTTATACTGCAGTTTGCACTATAGAAGTCTGCACAAGTGGGATTGTGCAGGATGGAAGAAACTGCTTGTGGACGACTTTTGTCGGATCTAATAACAAGCATAAATAAAAGTACCTGGATGACCGAGCTTTGCTCGTTTTTTTTTTTTTGTAAACGTTTTCTAAAAATGAAACCGATTTATCGCCCCCGAAACCGACTGCATACGTAATTTCATGAAAATCGTTGGAGCTGTTTCCGAGATTCAGATTATATATTTGCATATTTTATATATGACACATTATTAACATTTTACAAATAAATTTTATTCTTTCTTTCTTTTCTTTGTTATTATATATAACAGAATTGCTCGTTAAAGGTATTAGATAGATATGGTCAATGAACTTAGTAGGCAACCCTATAGACTTATGCTCCAAATCAGTCTATTTGCGTTTACGTTTACCTGCTGTTAACTGAAATAACGCTAGTCGTAACCTTCTTTTATATTTATTTACGTACCGATTTTACAGTTTTGAAGACCTTAGCCATGATTCTACAGTTAGACACTTGAGCAATGTCACGATATTGTCACATTGCCTTTTGAGAACAATTTGATAATAAAATTATATAACCGCGAAATGATTGAGCGAATATCCTTGTTTATATCCATGAACAATCGCAGCATCTTAAAAATCAAAAAACAAATAACGAATTTTCGAGTCAGATGACTATTATAAAAGAACAGCTCGCAGCGTAAGTACCTACTGGTTATTATAATTTCAAAAGCAAATATTCGCTTATCTAGTCTGAATCTACTTAACCTGTAACTAACCCCTACAAATGAAACCTTGAATAAAAATTACAAACATAATAATCTATTGTTACAGTCACTTGCATCTCACCATTTTTTTGTAAACGCTTCATAATAAAATTACAATGAAAACAATTGACTGGCTAAAGAGAAGCTCGTGGCTAAATAATAACAGCCGCACGGGTCGATCCTCAAGGTTAAGCAACGCTTGCCAAGGTCGGTCTGTGGATGGGTGACCAACTTAACATATCGGGATTCCTCCGTGCCTCGGAAAGCATGTTAAGCTGATGGTCCCGGCTGCCATTTGTAGATCTTTGGCAGTCGTTACGGATTATCAGAAGCTAGAAAATCTGACACCAGTCTAGCCAAGAAGTACCGTGTTACCCAATCAATGGGTTGTGGAGGTCTGGCAGGCAGCCGCTCCACGTAAAACACTGGTATTCAGCTGAATCCGGTTTGACTGGGAGCCGACCCCAATATAATTGGGAAAAGGCTAGGCAGATGATGATGAAAACAAATAACTACATTCTACCTCTAGAAAACAAATGATTACGTCCAAAACAAATAGTAGTCCAAAATATGATTAACATGTCACATGGTCAATCCCAAACATTTAGATTTATTAATTACCGTTATCTATAGAATGTCATTTATATTGGCCCTTGGCTCCAATTCCGCTCAGCAGGAAAAAAAAAATACTTTTATCATTTACTCTTAACATAGTGGCCGAATGTGTCCAAATCATTGACACCATCTAGAAATTTCTAAACCCACTGAACGCGGTCTATTCTCGAACGTAATTTAGCAATAACGATTACACTCCGCGCATCCTTCACAAAAGGAGCCAATAGGACTCGTGAGTACTCGAGATCGTGGTCACATGATTTGGCAAATTGTCGGGTCACATGCCACACAATTGAGAAAGGTAATTCAGTGAGAGGGACATTTTTCACGTGATCTTCGATTTCGGGTCAACTGTACTCAAACTCAAACTCAAAGTATTTATTTCAATTAAACCATTACAGGCACTTTTGAATAGTCAAGGTCGGTCTGTCCGAAGAGATGAAGCTAATTACACGTTCCAAAGCGTAGATCTCTACGGAGAAGAACGGGCAAGAAACTCCACGGATACTCTTTTAAATCAATGTTTTTTACAATGATATGGTTACATTATTAGTGTGAAAACTATACAAACATACATATATGTGAGAACGATGTAGAAAGACTTGCACGATCAAACATCCGAAGTGACAAAAAAAGCAACAATTCAAGGACCAAATAATGAAATTAAACCGTGGCAGCTGAGACATGACCAGACCAGTCCTAGCTGACGGCGCTCGCTCAGCAGTATGACGCCTGCCCTATCACCATTCGGCTCAACCACTTTGAAGAGCGCCAAATGACCCAGCACCATCAGCCAGACTTTTAAGTGAGATGACACTTCCAACCGCCAGGGCATATTCAAGTCAAAACAAAATTATAGTTTAAGGTACACAGTACTATTTTAATATTCCTGAAGAACTCGCTCTTAACCTCGATATCTCCTAATGGTAAGGGATGGGTGAGGTCAACGATGTAACGAGTGTGCCCAGAAGATACCTGTCCACTCTTGCTTTGAAATCTGGAGAATCATAGGTGATCACACAGATGTTGGCAGAGAATTCCATGCTTTGGCTGTGCTCGTAATAAATGGGGAGGAGCGCTTAGTCCGACTATTTGCAATTAATGTAAGCACAAGAATTTTTGCGTCAGAGCGTTGCATTACATGATAAACCGCAAGACTGCGCAGGTGTTCACACTAAAATGAAGTCGGGACTCTACTTTTATACAGTACCTAGCTAGACTTTATGTTCCAATCCCAAAGTCCCTAATCAGTTTTGTCTGCTTCATCACAACTGATTTCAGTTCAAAGCTTAATTTTTAAACACCAAAAGAAAATCGTCGACGTTACTAAGCTCAGTATTTATGATTTATCACATCACAAGCCACCATTTAAAACCTTATGAATATCCAGATATATTTTGGATCTGGGAAACAAAATATATTTAAGTTTTTCTCATAGATATTGCAACCACATGAAATTACGTAATCAACGTATAACTAATTGGATAATAATGCCATTTCTAACAAGCTGTCTGACTGTTACTTCATTCACGGAAACCATTTTTACATCTCATTCAATACGAAATGAAAAAAGAGAGCGTCGATCATTGAAATTATGGATAAGTATCAACGTGGTTGCTCCACATGGCCCCGATCCGAGTCACGTACCGTCGGCATCGTGCACAGCTTCTTCCTGCTTTCCTCGTAATTACCCACATTTTCTAAACCTGCCTGCTAGCTTCATTGATCTACACTGCGCCGTTTGGTAGTTACTAGCAGTGAGATTCTGTAATCATTTTAACGTGATAACTTGTGTGAACTGAACATGAAGTCAGCTGTCCATCCATACTATCAAGATGGAACGACAGTTCACTTCATGCTCACTCCATCTAAGTTTTAACGGTGAGATGTTTTCAGAATAGCGCTACTTGAAGCAATCGATTTGGTAATTTGACAGAAACCTGCACTTTTAGAGCCATTAGTGTTTCTGATCACATCAAAATTCAAACTGTGTGAATGAATTCAAGATCGAACGCCTACTACCGATGATCGAAATTCCAAACTAGACATAGAAACTAAATCATTGAAAGTAAACAGTCTGTCGTTGGGGCCGAAAGTTTCTGGAGTGGTGACCGCGTACCGGAAGATGTAGCATTAGCAGGCCTTCCAGAAGGTGGATCGATGACCTTGGATGACCGATACTTGGAGAGGCTTATGTCCAGCAGATGACATCTTTCGGCTGAAATAATGATTATGAAACAGTCTATCCGATTCGTGTATGTCCTGATACCAATGAAACCGTAGTAAGGCAGATTTATCTGCAACTGGGCAAATGAATCAGCCCCGGCCTCTTCATGAACCGTGGACCAAAGTAAATAATTGAATGACCTCTAGAAGAAAGACCTCGGCCCAGGTAGGTTTATGGCAGATTTTTATCAGAATTTCTTCGGAGAAGTCATCATGTTTATGACGTCGAGGAAACACTCCAAGGTTTGTTATTATCGTCAATCGTGTACTACCAAGTAGTATGCGTAGGCAACAAAACATTTAAATCTCGTAAGTGCTCAAAGAAGGTCTTTAATTTTAGGTTTTGGAAAAGTCAAGGAGAAATTATTTCGGAAAGAGCCAGTTGATGCTGTTTGACCGGACTAGTTACTAAAAGTTTTTCTTGAATCATTCCATTGAATCTCCCCTTTCACATTAGACACGAGAAGTCATTTAAAAGATTAACTTTTAATTATGTTCTAAGATACTATTTTCCGCTTTAAAGACCTTCCTAGGCATCGAAGGAAAGGTCTGGTAATATATAAAAGCTCCAGTTAAAGTTCACAAGTATGGACAGCTATGGGAGAGACCAAGTAGTGAGACACTGGAGGGTTTAAAGAGGTCCTATTTTAAAACGAGACCCTAGAGATAAATTACTGATTGTGTTAATTTACTCTAGCAACATTTTAAAGGTAGGTTGACCTATACCTCTTAAAGAACGCGTGCGCAATATAAACTCCAATCTGATGCAATCCACCACGTTAAGGAGTCCGGTAGCAACGCGTTAGTGAAGGTCTTAGGTTCGTTGTCACGCAGCTAATTTATCAACATCTTAATTCGAAAGGATTGAAAGGAGATCAGAGCTAAGGTCACAGGACCAAATAAAACTATGCTGACCATATTCTAGGTGACTGTGTTGATAAAATTGTGTTTTTATTTTATGTTTCTGCCTGTATGTTATTCAATGAAAGTTTTATCAGATTATAATGGTATTTCGGCTAATAAAAGGGGTGAATGGTGTAAATACGGCTATTAGAGGTTACATGGTGCGCAAACCCTAGACAAATTGGAACAAGTACATGATGTTGACGACAGTTTATTCTGCCAGGTTTTTGAGTTGGCAAATAAGCTCGATTTACTTACTATGACTTAATTCCCCGCTTTCGAATACACTTATTCCAATAATCTGGAAATGCTAATTTATATTTAATCAAAATCATATACTTATAAGTATGTGATGTCTATGCTAACACCGGAAAAAAATATTCTGTATGATACTGAATCCAAGTGCAAATATATAGGTTCCACAAACATCAGAAGTAAAAATATTATATCCAGCTCGATTTCTCTAACCTTGTGCAAGATTACAAATTAATGCCTACTTAATTGGCATGGACTTACGTCTAAACCTAGTAATCTTTCTAATCGTAAAAGTTAACTTGTTTCAATTAACTTTTAACAAACAAGCAGTCTAGCAAGCACTCTATATGTTTGCTAAAACAGATTATGCATGAAATCTCGTAAAACCTCTTTTATGGAACGGGCTTGACTTGTAATTAAGTGTAATCTTAAGCACTCGATCACTTACAGGCTTCATGTCAAAAGATAAGTACGTACACTAACCACGTCTTACGTTGACATTATTTGCAGGGACCAATTTTATTATATTTTGTGCCACGTTGGTTGCAAGCTTGAGTGCTCAGCAATTCTCAATTCTGGTAACGCGGCTTTTGGAATTTTTTAGTAGCGAACTGAGTTTGGGCACGATTACTGGCGGCGCGTCGACTACTATTATTTAGGGACTATATGTGGATTTATAAAATTATACAACTCTTACGAACTCTGCCTACCAATTCGGGAAAGTTAAGCATGATGTTATGCTGCATTGACGTAAAGAACCAGAGATGTAAATTCAGAGTTATAAAATTATTGCCACGTTGCATTATGGATGCCTTAAAAAAATAATGTCAAAAGGCGTCTTGCCTAAAAACCTTACCTTCCATGTCATGTGTCAGTTTTACTGCAGTGAAATTAAATATGGAAGTCCCTTCCATACTAATATTATAAATGCGAAAGTGTGTCTCCCGTCTGTTTCTCTGTTACCTCTTCACGCTTAAACCGTTGAACTGATTAAGATGAAATTTTGGTATAGAGATAGTGTGAGTCAAGGAAAGGACATAAGATAGTTTTTATCTCAAAAATCATCCTTTAGGGGGTGAAAAGGGGGGTAGAAGCTTGTATGGGAGTCCGTCATTATTGAAGATAAAACCATGAACCTTTGTATTTAGACACTTGATAAAAAATAAATAAACATGTTAAAGCGTTTTTGAAAAATCAAAATAGCTGCCCATAGTAATTATTCTACGCGGACGAAGTCGCAGGCAAAAGCTTGTTATGAATAAGTACGTAAAAGAAACTGATGAATAATGAATTTATGATTTCAACCATCACGTTAATGGCTTCATAAACCAGTCATTCTGAAACAGATGCATGTCATCTTGTGCAAATTATGAGAGTACTTTTAAGGCTAGTATTTATATTTATTGGCCTTCTATGACACTTTTAAAAATTATTATAAATTTATTTTCAGACGTCAAACAAAAAAGGCTTGAAAAGAACAAAGCGTTGACGTAGGATAAACAATATCTTGCCTTTAAAATTAATCACTGATCACGGCTCTTTGTGATAACCAGACTTATCATCATCATTATTCTCTTGCCTTTACTTTGGATTAATTTGGGTTTGACGCAACCTGTTTGTCTCTCATACTTCTTTATCAATCGGCATCTTAGTACCTGGTCACCTCTTTTCTATACAGATTTATCATCATTCACACAGTCCGTCTATCGTTACTATGGTCCTCCACTTTTACGGCCCAACTTACAGTAACCAAAAGATTTATTGACGCATCAACAGGCTTGGCAAACCTAAGCAACCCGAAGCACAATTATAGCCGACAGTGTCCAGAACATACCTCATATATATATTAGTCTATGGAACATACTAGCTCTCGCGCAAGCGTATGGAAGAAGTCATTTTATGATTTCCAATCCCTAAAAAAATAAGTAAAAAGCGTATGGATGGCGATGTTTGATACCCTAAATTTTGCCTAACCTTTGTGGAGGTTTGAAGTTTGTGTTAAGCGAGAAGCGTGTGGATCCGGCATAATAATCTTTGGGCTCAGAAAATACTGTCACATGACTGAGTGACTAGGCCAATGAACGAGTCATTGGTAAAGACAACATACAACCTGTCACCACAACTTCCCACTATTTTAAAGAAACATCCGTATTTCTTCAAGACTAAAATAACATGTTACAAACTGAGACCTTAAATCAGTAGGTAAAATACGGATTCCTTGTAAAATTGGGTAACATGTTTAAAATGCATGACACGCGGCTCTTCGTGTTTACCGTCTGACCACCGCGGCACCGCCGACTAAACACAGACTGTAGATTTTAACGTTTTAGACATTTTAATGAACGCACGAGAGCTCAGTCAATTGATGAGAAAAAGTTAACATTTGGCCGTATTTGTTTTATTAGCTAGCTAAGTTAAAGAACAAATACGGCCACTTATAAAGAAATGCAATAATTTACCAGAAACAATATTTCCTAAGTCGTTGAATACAGACTGCAGATTAAAACATTCATACGATACAAAAAAATAAAGTGCGGGAGCTATTTCACGTGATAAAAAAATAACATTTTATTCTTCAGTGTGATGAAAGAAAGCTTATTTTTAAATAATAAGCCCAATGTAACTTATCAATGCAGCGTCTCTATTGCAGATGAGATGCGATTGCGATGATTGCTTTTTTTAAATAAAATTTAAAATCTTTCTTAACTTAACAAGTTTTGTATAGCATCAACGTGACTAGAACATAATATACTGAATTGCATCATAAAAACATACAAAATATGACAATAAATCAAAACATTTTCCCATCGGTAAAAAAGGTACTTAGCATCGAGTTCTTAGCGATCAAAAGCGTATACGATAAATTATGTGGGTACATTTTAAAATAGAGTAGCTAAGATAAAAATATGATTTTATGTGACTTATATTCTATAAATATTGTGACCAAGCATATTATTAACAAGATAAAACAGAATAAATATAGCAATAATTATCATAGCAAAAACAAAACTGATATAAGTAAGTCACATGCAAAATCGACGTCAGAGTAAACTCAGCATGAAATAGATAACTAGATACTTACTCGAATAATTACTTAATACAATTAACTATAAACTTACTTGATAACGAATTGGTTATATATAGACAAGTGTTCCAAACGACCATCATAAGAAAACACGACACAACAATATATTTGAGAATAGATCTAAAAGCATCGATAGCTCAAGTTATGTTGGTTTAACTATTACCTTCTGGGAGTATGAAAGTCAATACCGCAACTGATGGCAATTGTTATTGTAAGGACATTAAGATGTGTAGGTACATATTTGTTGTACAAGTAAAACATGATTTGACATTGGATATAGTGTCAAGTTTTACATAACCTACTTATTAAATCGTGACACTTAAAATCTTTGAAGGGTAAGACGGACTTAGTGTTGTTGTTTTAGAGCAATTATGACTTCTTCCTTTAAGCGTGGGATATCATCAAATGATTTCTTCCGCTCTGGGTGGAGCAGAAGGGCGTACCAGACTCTTACTGACTAAAACCCATCCGTGTTCCTCTTAAAGCCCTTTGCGTGCCTGGGCCGCAGTGACTTTTTCGAACAAATTCCGCAACCCTGGCAGGAGCAACTAGGACGTGCCCTCACGATTTCACTGTCAAAAAGAGATAATGATACGTCTTGAATAATCCATCGTCATGAACGCTCCGTCTCCCTCCCACACGGAATCACGATGGTTTTAATATGTCATAGTTCCCATCATCCCTGAAGTTAATAAGGCCACTTGTGTAATGGATGGCAGAAATATATATATTACCAAAGAATCCATTATTAAAAATAATTCAGGGGTACGCATGAATATGAACTTTTACAATAGCAATCTGAAGTAACATCAGCATTTATGTTTGCAAAACTCGATAAAAATGTCGTGAACAGCTGATTTATTCCATAACATATCTCCTTTTATTATCATCGTCATCACTGCTTGAGTATGGACAAAGGCACTCCAAGTGCTCACCATTCATGACAATTCTCAGCAACTCGTATCTTTTGCTTATTATTCGTAGCTAACCTGCAAAGACTGTCGCTCTACTTATCCTTAGATGGGTTTTACTGAGCCAGAAATATAAGATCAAGATTAAGATGCGGAGGAGATTTTAATGAGATAACACTAAACATAGTATGGCTAACAGGGTCTTCTAATGACGTAATATGCATTGAAATAAAATTACTGAACCAAATAATTTATTGTAAACTAGTTGCCACACGCGGATCCGCCCGCGTGATTGTCGAAAATTATACCAAGGGAACATACTCCCGGGATAAAAACTATCCTTTGTCCTTTCCTGGGACTCAAACAATCTCTATACCAAATTTCATCTAAATCGGTCCAGCCGTTTGTGCGTGAAGAAGTAACAAACAAACACATAAACTCACAAACTTTCGCCTTTATAATATTAGTGTGATGTTATATTATGATGTGATGACAAGCAATCGTTGCCCAACCAATAAAACATAAAAATGGATACTGCTACTGATAAAGAATTTCTAAACACACAACCGGTGTCACTTAATATGTTTACTAGAAATTAATTCCTGTTTGAAAACCATTCATTGATTTATCATTAAATGCAATTTATAGTAGAAACCGTTTTAGAAATACTATATTGCCCATTATAATCCCAAGTTCAGGAAAAATACTAGATGCGAACTTCGGCAATCCACAAACAAGTAAGTAGATGAGATTTGACAACAGAAACTTGTAAAGAAAGGTAGAAAAAAATAACTTTCCAAAAGCTGAGGTATTTATTTGACACATTAAGTCAATCCTTTCTTTTGGTGTCAAAGGTGAAGCCTAAATTTTCACAAGACATGAATTCAATTTAATTATGATTTATTTCCAAAAACAAATAACAACCTTAAGAAAGTTTACGTTACTACTTTTCAAGCAAAATTAAAGAAGGGACACAGTCAAAAATATGGTTGTTACAAAACCGATTCACCCTGATCCCAGTACTAGTTATAAACTCTATTAGGGTGGGACAGATATCTTCTTTATTTGTATACAATATAAATTAATTAGGTACATTAACCGATTTACGAGAAAACAATAATTCCGGATTCCGAGTCCGGAATCGAGATAATCTTTGCTAACTCATATTTCTGCTGAATGACCTTGCACACTGGCGTGCTGCGACTATAGGTAAACAATTTTTCATCGAAAATGCTCTATCTTAGAAAGATCTATCAAAACGCGGCGTCGCATCGCAGTCGCGGGAGCCTTAACATTCTAACAATTACTTAAAGCCATATTATGCAAAATTTGCTGAAGTATTTGTGTCAAGAAATGTGCGACATAACTGTTTCTTTATTGATTCTCTTGAATATTGCACAAGCCGTATGAACTCGAGTGCACGCGTGTTTCCGAATGAAGACAGTGACTGACCTAAAAGATAATACGGGATCTCCTTTTTACAGTAAATGACGTAATATGGACTTGATGGGTTATTGTAATAAGTAATCCCTGTTTCTTTATAAAAAGGGGAGTTGTTTGATTTTCGTTTTGAGATAATGAAGCCTACTTCAGATACAGAGTGTATTTTAATTCCTTGGAAATCTATCAGGGACAAAAGTATATGAATATGACCAAGTTCCACCATTATATCAAACGAATAAACCTCAGAAAAAATTGCTGTATCTACCCTACATTTTGTCGAGTAGAATATAATTATTAAATACTAAATGATAACTGAGTTTGATTCGCGATTTCAGAATACGTCTGGTGACACTCACGGAAAACTTTTTTTTTTTCATACTATTTGACATAATGTAGGTAGATATCTGGTGTCGACCATATATTCTGAAAAGTGTTGACATTTAGTTACCTACTGGCGAACGCTCAGTCTATCAATCAAATCAGTATATTACAAACCAGAGCTTGGCTTTACCTTTTTCAAAAGTTGCAACAAAACTGCAGGTGCACTAAAAGCTGGGTCCAAATTGCTTAGTGATCCATTGTACCATTGGGACCACTGGGGATCATTGTTTTGTAGAGCCATTCTTTTCGAAAAATGCTTACACAGTTTAGACTTAAACAGGAAATCGAAATAGATCGATACTTTACATATTTAATGTATTTAGTTATCTGATATACAATAATAATTAAAACATCAAGTCGCGGAAGTGATTTTGGTTTTTGGATCTAGATATATCGTAGTAGATATACAACAATATGCTAAACATAAAATTAATCTATACTATAAATACTATCTAATATCTTCTAATATAATAAAGCTGGGAACGGGAAATTCTTACGGGAACGAGGAAAAACCATTTTAATTATGCGAGTATTCTTTGACTAATGTTAAGATAGCTACTAGAAGATTTGCCTATAAGAAATTTAAATTGTTACAGATAAGAAGTCGTTAAGTCGTCGAGAACGTTTTGAAATCATCATTACGGCTGGTTTTATGATTTTTATCTCTTTATTAGTTTTCATGTTTCAAAAATTGCAATTTAAGTAACAATTGCATTTCGAGGTCCTAAAGTCAAATCTTCAAGTATCTTAACAAAGAATATATGTACATAATTAAATGCGTTTTTGTATGTACCTTCCAAAATCTAATGAGTTATCAATCTGCCTAGGCTTTTTTTATATTATTTGAGATGGGTATGCTCTTGACTCTAGTCTAGGTCATAGATGACAGAGACAAAGTCGACGATGGAGCGAGCTTAGCCTGTTCACTCTAAGTTTGAAGAGATAAGGGTTGTATGCGTTCGGAAATACAGACGCAGGCAGAGCAGCTTTCTAGTAGCGTAGGCTTTTAGTCTAACCGGATTCAGCTGACCAGTATTTCACATGAAGCGACTGCCATCTGGCGTCCTCAACCCAGTAACTGGGAACACGATACCTACCCTTATCGACACTGGTTATAGATTTTCCGACTTCTGACAATCCGTAACGGTAATTACCTACTGTAAAAGATCTACAGAAGACATCCGGGCAACGAAGGCACGGAGTAGTCTCAGATCAGTATGCGACCCATCCATAAACCGACCTCGGTAAGCGTCACCTTGCCGCAGTTACTGTTTAGCCCCAAGCTCGACAAAATCTGATGCGTACCTTATCATTATTTTATTTGTATTTATATATCTCATTTTAGTATGTGTTCCGTGAGTGTATCCGTGGCACCACATCAGGCCCTATCATAATACCAGCGCAGAGTTATATTTTTTTTTATCGCTGCAAATGCTGAGATAGGGACCTTTTTGGCCTCACACAGATTAAATTCATGCTGTTAGCTTTTGTTAATTAATTTTTACTAAGTTGTTAGTTACAAATTATTTTACTTTTTGTTTGTCTTGTGCGAGTCCAAAATAAATATTTTTCTTTCTTTCTCAATCATGATCAGTTTTACACAACCACATCATTTAAAATCACTCGAAGATGACTATTAAAATATAAGCTTTCACTCCTTATGTATTTATCTGTGATATATTGTATGTAGGTATTCTTACTGGTAGGCGGGTCAAGGTGCATTTGATTATCAGCACTTATGTAACGTTATGTCATCGTAACACTTACACAACATGTTAGATTTGACTTACTTATAGTGACAAGTTATCTTACGAGTCTCGCTTATGCATGGGAACTTGTTCTCCGATGCATGAAGAATGTTTTATTCATAATTTACTTGTTAAGGTTTTGTTACATCACTAATTAAAAATATACTAGTGGTGTTTTTTTTTTTATCAATTTAACGTATTTTAAGCATTATTATAAAAAAAAAAACATTTATACTTACAAAAAAAAAATAACTGACTTCCAAAAAAAAAACACTTGATAAGTACAAAGTTTAAAATAAACTTATTTCGGAAGTCGGTGTTTTTGGTTGTTTCTTCGTATTTAAAAAAAGGAAGAATTGTTTTTTCCGCTATTTTGATTTAAAAACCAAACTACTGGACCGATTTTTATGAAATTTCTATGGAACCGATCGGAAAGTATATCATTTCACGTGAAAAAAGGATTTTTCAAATAGATGACGGAGTTATGAGGTAACAAATATAAAAAAACAACCGAATTGAGTACCACCTCCTTTTTTTGGAGTCCGTTAAAAAATTATTAGCTTTCTGCACTACTTCTCCATGTAAACTCCTCCGTCCTAATTTTCATAAAAAGGGCTTTTGCTTCGCGTATTGCAAAAATCCAACACCCATCTCGTAATAATTTCTATCGCAATTATATGAATTAGAAAAACCCTAATCCAGCGCCATATGTTTTAAGACTTCGTTTGCCCGAAAACGTAAATAATGTGTTACTTTAACTGTCAATATAAACACGAACAGCATTGGATTGCGTGTCCCACAATAACCAACCAACCAAAAGCTACGAGATCTTTCATGTATCCTGAAACCATTATTCAGGGTGACTAGTAATTGAATACATTCCTTGAAATGGGTTATAAATAAAAAATAAAAAATAACCTTTATTTCGGACAAGCTATGTTAGTATTTTATAACGTTACAAGCCTATTGTTGGAGATACATCTTTGCACAATATCATACAACATAGGTGAGTCGTATCTCCCTGCAATGGTTTTCAGGATGGAGTTGGAACTGGCCCGCACTCGTAACGCGTAATACTGTACCTATAGCTGATTTGCAACAGTAGGTCTTAATAAAACCAATAACCGCTCTTAATAACGAGTTACCCTGTATAATTGGATGTAAGTAGCAATACCTAAGTTTATTGCTACTAACATCCAATTTAAGCAATAAGTTTGTTTTTGTTTTTAGTATTTTATTCATTTGACCTGTTCATCCTATAATTATACGAAAATAACAAAATATTATGTTAAATATTGTGATATTATGTTATTCTGTAGATATTGTTTTTGTTAATTTTAAATATGTGTGTGTAAGATTATGACTCTCTGTACCTTTTTTTTTAAGGATGGGAAATCATCAAATGACTTCTTCCACTCTGGGTGGAGCGGTAGGGCGTGTCGTGTCTTACAGACTTAAATCCACCGTGTTCCCTCTAAAGCCCTTTACGTTCCAGGGCCGCGGTGACTCTTTCGAACAAATTCCGCAACCCTGGCAGGCTCTGGCCCTTCCGGGCCCCGTCTCCTATGCTTCTCTTTGAGACGCGCGTGAAACACAACGCGCCATCGACCCGGGCCTGTTGGTGATCGGACAGCTCTCTGTACCTACGTGTTGGTAATTACTGTTAGTGCAGAGAGTAATTAAAACTAAATAAATAAATAAACAACAACAAAGACTGAAACGTCATATCCGTGAACAGTTCATTCTGTCATTATCATTATCAATGGTATTCACTGGTAATGACGATGTCTTTTCATTTACGGTGTGCTGACAAATTAGCTAAATTAGTCCCATTTAGTTAATTTTAGGTCTATTACGACCCATCATAGTACGTAATTGGCTACCGAGAAGTTAAGACTATTGATTGTTCTAAGAATTAGTACAATTATATCTTACAACATGTAATTTTCATTTCAAATGAGCCAAGATATCAGTCAATTTGTTTCTTTGTTAACTTAAATAACATGCCTATTTAAAGGACTAGGGTGGGAGGTAGTAGTTTATTTAGACGATATATATATCTTCTAGTGAGATCTTTTTAGTGCAGCCGTGAGACACACACTTACGTTCTTAGCATACCTACATTTCTTTTTATTTTTTTTATTAGGTACTATGTACCGCGCGTCTTTCATGGAAGTGCTAAATAAATATTATTCTATCTTTATTTACCTAAATACTTGCTAATATCCTTGGATATAATGAAAATTAGCCTAGACTTCCAGTCTGACGCTCACAGCCCGTCATTACCTTGCTGAACTTATATCCAAACTATTATTTTAGAGAGGTAAAACTAAGTCTTTGTTTTTCACCATTGACATAAACTATTCTTAAAAACAAACTAATATTAAAAGGGGGGTTATCTCGGGGATTACCTTGTAATTCAATTTCGATAATTGCACTGAGAAAGGCTACCCCAGCTCTTAGTGAGGCTACTTCTTATCCCGAAAATAGCACGCTCCTTATTTAATTGGCCAAGGGGACGCCACGGGCCACGGGGAAAAATTATTGTGGCTAATATGTGACCAAGATTTGGCCTGCCTTAATAGGTACCTAGATATGTATACTTAGGGCCAATACTGACGAAACAAAAAAGAACCTTTGGCTGACAGAAACACTAGTAATATCTACTCTCGAGACAGGCTGGTTCATCCTGAAAGACGCGATACCTAATAATGTTGAAGTGGAAAATTGGCAAGAGATTTTTGTTCAAGGATTTCGGAAGTAACCCTTTGGGGAGGTAAAGAGAAGAACCGGCCAAGTTCGAGTCGGGCTTTGCACACGAAGAGTTCCGTACCATAAACTGAAATTATCACATTTGTTATACTCTATTATTTATTTATTTTTAGTTTTTATTTATTTTATTTGAGTTGAAATTCCCACAGCTCACACGCTCTGTGAAAATTTCAACTCATTTCGTGAGATACAGCCCGCTGACAGACATACGGACAGACGGGCAGCAGAGGCTCAGAAATAAGGTATCGTTCGTTATCCTTCGCGTACGGAACTCTAAAAAGTATTATATTTGTAGTATTTATGTGACATCATAGGTATGCTACTATTATTTTACGTAAGGCTCGAACAATGGTGTCAACCATACAAGGTAGATTATACTTACCTACTGCAACAGTATAGAAAATGAAAATACAATAATATTGTGTTTAAATGGCAGTTCAAGTGTGTGCGAGTGGAAAACCATGGCCTACTGATTTCTGAAGCCATAATATTGTCATAACTTTGTCATTAATTTATACTTATATCTCTAATTCTCATAAACTCGCGACTTTTATGTGTTATTATGAGAATTAGCCCGCTGCAATTGCGTCATCCACCAAACAATAGATCTAAAGCCCGAGAAAGCGGAATATTAAGAAATTAAATTAAATTAATGTACTCATATAGGGTAGCCAAACCGGATGTGTACAACTTTGTTTAGCCACCATTTCAAATTTGACCAAATTTTCCTGTTTTTAGTTCGTAAAAAACGGACGGGTTTATTGTGAGGGTTTCAATGATATTATTTCCATAATTTTAAAATAAATAGTTTTGGAGTTATTCCGCCCTTATCTCCGCAGCTGCTGAGCCTAAAATTTTGAAACTAAACGTACCTAAGTAATAGATCTTTACGATTACAGGAAAACCTATACGAAGTTTATAGTGTTTATGTGACATTTTGCAAAAATGAAATTCGTTCGGAACCCTTTGCACGCGAGTCCGATTCGCATTTCGCCAGTTTTTGATATTCATGTTTTAGTCAAAGACCTGCAATTTTGTTACGGATAGTTTTTAAGGCCATGAATACTGTATTAATTTAAGTAATTTAATTCTAAAGTCGAAACAAGATAATAATATTTTTGGTGCTGCTGTTACTGTCGCTTTGTCGAGCGATAAAAAACTAGTGTTTCGAATAAGACGGTGCCACAAGCCATGCATCATAATACACATGTGGAAGATTGAAACGGTCGTTTTCTAGGCAATTAGTCGTCGCCGATATACCGCGAGGCAGGAATTCGGGCTAAAAATTATACTGCAATTGAAACGCGAAGGCTACGTGAATGACCACGCCATATTTAAATTATTTGATACTAGAGAGGCTTGGATGATATTAGTTGCGGAAACACCTAATATTTATCTTGAAGCACAATTCTTCCAGGTAGGTAGGTATTGATTGTTATTTCCACTGCAAGCGCAGGCTGGGACCAAACGGATTAATGTCCCACTTGTCCTAGATCTAATAGGTACCACACCATAGCCTGTCATTACACGCATTGCTCAACGATAACATGTTACTTGTTTATAATAAGCAGATCCTGAAGTTTAATGTGGATGTTAACCTCGAAATCACTGCAATTTATCGCCTGATTGCAACACCCGGCAATCTTCTACACCTGCAAATTAGTTCAATTACTTTGACATTTACAACTAAGTTTTATGAGCATTAATCAGATGTATATTTATTTCTTCATATTACCTTAAAGAAGTACCATAAATAATAACTTAGCAATTGAATTTGAATAGATTGATAAGTGACTTGGAAATGATGCAGCGCCTACAATATAAAGCAGAGTGGTAAGGCACAAATTGCTAAACGTAGTCTGATAGGCGCTAAGTTATCTATAGTTAAAAAAGAGTCCTTCCAGAAAACTGCATTATTAGATGATAGATGCAACAATGTGTCTCACTTAAAACCTTAACTCTTTTGTTTACATTATGTTTTTTGAACATTAATTATGCACGCCATCGTCTTTTAGAAGACCGGTGGAGCAGACGAGCCTCGACAACAAATTGGTGAGCATAGAGAAGGTCACACCCCAGATCGGTAAACTGAAGACGAGACAGACGAAATCCTATAGGTGGAAAACTAGCTGATGTTGCTCTATTTAGGAGAGGCCTAAGTCCAGCTGTGAATGCGATAGTAGGTATGAGTTGATTAATTGATTACTATAAGTAGGTACCTACTTCTTGTGAGATTAGGTATAATAGTAGATTATAGTAATATCTCGATTAAAATATTATGTAAAACCACCACATGTCAAGTTTCGATGCGTAGCCTACCTCGAAAACCAGGTCTGCATAACTGGAGCAAAGTAAACAATTTACTTACCTACACAATAAGCAATTACTTACATAATATCGGAGCCCTAGAATTCGAACACATGTCGTTCAGCCACAACATGACATGAGCCGATGATTTATAAGTATGCTGTTCTCACACATGGCACCGTAACACATATTTGTGACATTGGTGTTAACAATTACTTAGAGAATATTAAGTACAACACATTTTGAGATCTCAACTAAGGTACGATACCTTTACCTGATAGATATTATCGATATCGTAAAGCTAGATTTCATGGTTTTAATTTCTAAGACTCATATCATAAGTAAGTTTGAAGGACCTCTTCTCAGCTCAATGGTGAGTGGTCATAAAGATCGGAAAAACCCTTGATTTTATATCAATAAATAGCAAGCAGTTAACTGTCAACTTGATCATTAGAGGTGGAGTAGAGTCGGAAGACATTAACTTGAAATATATGTGTAGGTAACTCTTTGACATATCCACCGAAAGCTGGCCTAAAGCTCGATGTTTTTTTACTGTTTATAGGCACCCGTTTGACCACTATCTCACCTGGTGTTAACCTTTTGCGTGTCTTAAGTTACACAGTTCGACATAAGAAAAAATGCTCCAAATGTCTTAAGTCGGACAGTTACACTTAAGGGCTTGGTCAGGATTGGACGATAAAAATCTGTGGTAGACACGCAAAAGGTTAAGTGATGATGTGGTCGAAGATGGAGCACGCTTGCCTAGAAATTACCTATTCACTCTTTGTAGCTATCAGGAAACACAGACCCTGGTAAGGAATTCCACTCCTCAGCTGTACGTTCAATGAAAATGTTCCGAAACCGTTTTGTGCGGGTGGGTGGGATGTCCACCACGTACCGGTGACGCATCGCCGTACGTCTTGCGGTCCGATGATAGAACGGGCTTGAAGGCTTGAGGTTCGATCCCGTGATCATTTCAGCAATAACCCAGACAACAATGCATTGTTGCCACCATTCGATCAAGAGTTCGTGCTAAAAGTTGCCACCCCTGCGGGAAGTTTGAAGCTCAAAACTGGGCCTTAATTTCCAAACCCAGCATGGGTTGCTTCGAAGAATGTTTTACTGATGAATATAAAGCTCGATTAGGCAGTTCTACCAATGCCTTCACCAGTTTTTATATTTCTATGGTCTTCACCCTTACAATAAAATACTTACACCATTGCACCTTAAGCTCATAACATATGAGTAACGACCTTGAAATAAACGTGCTTAGTTAACCTAGTTTAACCAAGTGACATGAGTTATTCCAACTATGTATGTAGATTAATTTATAATGAGGCTTGTCTATTAAAGTAAGAATTTAATAGGCAATCTAAATAATCGTATGTTGCAGACGCAGTTTATGGAGATAGTTTAGTAATTATAATAAAAATTTACTATTATTTATTGGTCGCTCACATATTATTTTGTAACCTTGCCCCGAAAGACAAGCCTTTGATATGCGTGGCAAAGGCGACTGTCAAGACGTCGTCGACGACTATCAATCACTTATACTTAGAAATCCCCTTTGTCGAGAGCCTCAGATAGGTAAGCTAAAGATGGCAGCACCATAACAGCCCTTTATAGACCGTGTACTTCGAGTGACGAGAAAGTCCATTAGGTACTGAAAGAGTAGATCAAGTGGCTGCCCAGACGTGTCATCTTCATTTTCCTGCCCTTATCATAATTTATTTGGGGTAATTTCAGCATTGCGATCTTCTTAAAAACGACTCAATGTGTCATTATCTCAATAGGCATCTTATTTTGGAGGCATAATAAATGTATTTATTTGTCTAATTGTAGGATAAATTTCTCTTCTTTCTCAGAGAAGACAATAACAATAAGGTCTAGGCTTGCTAACAATGTTTTTCTTCATCGATACCATTGATGTCCAAGACGAACTGAAGCCAAACTATGAATTAATGATCTGCATGCATTTGCTTTTTCAGGGGCTTGGAGTTCAATACATATAGCCAATAACAACAACACAACAGACCTAGGCTCAAACCTTTCTAATTTGTGTATTTTATCTATGGGCCTTAGTTGCTTGATAATAAAGAATTATTATTATTATAACATTCGCAATAATATTAACGGCATCCATCCGTCTCAAACAACTGCTGAATGAGGTGCGTAGCTGCCTTATCTCGCATTCTCGAATTTTCATGTTTCACAAAGTAGGTCACTGAACCATTACATACGCGTTGCTGAAACTTAAACTACAAGTAAATAAACATTTTTACTAGGTACCTATTGCTCCATGAAGTAACTTTATAACGTATTATCATAAAATGTTTTATTTGCTCAACCTTGAGATTCTCCATCCTATCAGACGTTGCATCATAGGTATCAAAAATGAGAGCACAATGACTTTACTGAATTAAGCCTACCAAAAATATTGCCAAATGTGGCGTCGTATTTGTCTTTTAGAAATAAGTATTTTGCCTGTTGCTACCTGTAACAGAATGGTTTGTGATTTGCGATGAGCTTCAGGAATAATATTCTATAGTTATTCTTAGTGGTGTGTTTTTAGGAGGCCATCCTTTCCAACCTACTTCAAAAAACAGGAGGAGGTTCTCAATTCGAGTGAATGTTTTTGTATGTTTATTCACCGATATCTTCGCCAGTTAACCGATTTTGATATGGACCAGCCTATATCATCAAAATTTCTATTTTTTATAATTTATTACAGACATAGGTACATACCTACAGCTATAATAACAGTCACCCAATGCGATAGTGCAGAAAATCGGTGAAACACCAGTGTCGTCATCAAATTCATATCATTAAAATTTTAATAGGAACTGTAAAGAGATTGAGATATTGTAAGGTTTGTGTCAAGAATTTAAAAACTACAACTCCTTTGTATTTTGGTTTAATTATATGCGATATATGCAATTTGTATCATACAAAAATACGAATACTTATAGTATCCAATTCAAATAAATATTATGTACAAAACGAGTATTAATTATAATACTCGTTTTGTACATAATCCTAGTCCAGTCGTAACGTAAAACTTTACAATAATTATATTGTAAAGTTTTACGTTACGACTGGACTAGGTTTGCGTAGATTAAGGGTACCTACAATTTCAATTAGTTTTAATTGTTAATTGTTAGTTAACACCACTAAAAGGAGAATTTCTGTTTTACAAAAAAAAAATCGAAACAATAAAACAGGTTTAAAACGTAAGGGAAAGGCTGAACACACGATATGATTTAAGTTTTATTTCTACAAAACGTATCAGCAAACTTAGACTGCCGTGTTGGTCTAGTTGTCGCAAGCGCCACCTCTGGCCCACCCGACCCGGGAATCGAACCCGAGACATGGGGTCCCGGGTTCGATTCCCGGGTCGGGTGAAATGATATTGGATTTTTCCAAGTAGAATTTCTCTATACAGACCTGAGTCTAGATTTGCACAATAGTTTCGCCCCTTATTATAGGGGCTATAAAAATAAAGAACGAACTGTACCATAGATAGACCTGTACTATAGATAGACCCTTGCTTAAACCCTTCTGGGAAGACAGGTGTGATGCAATATGTATTATATGTATTTAGAGACAATGATAAGTAAAATAATAGTCAATCAATCAATCTTTATAAAGATAGCAACATTGATACTTATAGCTAAACGCCAGACAAGCGCAGTAACTGTTCTTATCAGTTATCTCAAAACTTTATCAAACTGCTATCTTTCAAGAGTTTAAATGTTGCAATAATTGATTAGAAACAACAAATTAAATAAGAATTAGGTACACCTCATTTAAATATTTAGAATCCAACGCAATTTTTCATAGTTAGCGCACTTACTAAGATAAGATAAATGTATTTGTTCTATGGCAAAATAATGGGCAATAAATAAACATGAATCCGTATAAAAACCATAGGGATGCTATGGTAGCATCAGATCTTATTTTGGACTCGTTGGAGACCCTTTGAAAAATCAACATGAAACTGTTCAGTGCATTCTGTGTTTTGGCTGTGGTAAGATATTATCGTAGTCAGATTAGATAGTATTAGAGGGATAAGAAGGACTGAGTTAACTTAATACCTGCTACATTACCTGTAGGTATCTCCCGATAACTGAATTCAGTATTTGAAATTAAGTGTTTCAAGCTCACTTCACCAAAGTTTTCACGGTGAGAATTTTACAGGCAATCATCATCGTCATCATATCAGCCGAAAGACGTCCAGTGCTGGACATAGGCCTCCCATAAATGTTACCACAACAACCGGTCCCGTGCATCTCGCATCCATCGGATACCCGCGACCCTCACGCGTTACGTCGTGTACGCGTTCGCCACTTTTCGGCCCCATGGACCATCTGTTCTGCGAGCAATGTGCACTGCCCACTGCCACTTCAGTTAGGTGATCCTTCGGGCTATGTCGGTAACCTTGGTTCTCTTGCGGATATCGACATTCATGATTCGACCACGCAAGAAAACTGTGAGCATTGCCCTCTCCATTGCTCTATGGGTGACTTTAAGCTTTCTGATGAGGTCCATTGTGAGCAACCACGTTTCGGTTCCATAAGTCATCACTGTAAACACGCACTGGTCACAGACTTTCGTCTTGAGACACTGTGGTATGTGAGATGTGAAGATACCACGCAACTTCCCGAACGCCGCCCAGTCGAGTCGGATTCGACGGTTGACCTCTTTCCCGAAGTTAGCCCATTTTTTTTTTTTGATCTCGGGGGGAAATCCTCATGGAAATCCTCCACCCTGGGGCGGGTGGCTTTTGTCTGTCAAACTCTTACTGACTAAAACCACCCCGGTGTTCCATCTTCCACCTACGCCGGGGATCGCGGGAACGTATGCGACTTCCGCAATCCCCGGCTGGTGCCGGCCCGCCTCTGCGGGCCACCTCGCGTTGGCGAGGGGAGTGAGGTGTTTGACTCCCCTCGCTACGTCAAAGAGGGGCGCACGGGAACACCACGCGCCGCCACCTCGGGTCCGGATGAATGGGGTGACGGACATCCCCAAGTCCGCCGCCCCTGGACCCAGTTAGGGGGGCCGGAAGAGGGCAGTGTATGCCCTCCTCCGACGCCCGATGCGCCTGCTGCGGGCAGGGAGAGCGGTTGTGATCTCCCTCTCCCTTTCCGCAGCCTCCTTCTGCGCGATAACTGTCTCGCAGAAGGAGACCACCGCGTCCCAGGACTCCTCACCGCCGACCATAGCATGGACTACGGCCGGCAGCGAGAGTCCCGAAGTTAGCCCTAACCTAACTGGACCGTTTGTCCCAGGTACTCGTCAACAACTTCGAATGTAGAGTCTTAGATCTTTATAGGAGTGGTTGCAGACAGCCGATCGATCCATTCCATAAAAATCCCAGTGTGAAAACTTTGGTGAACTGTGCTTGGTAGAACTACCAAGCACAGTTAAAAAAAAGTAAAAAAGTAATAGCTCAAGACAGAATTGTCTTGAGCCATCACTTTCTAGCTTCAGGCAAAATTACAGTTATACATTTCAAGCTCACTTCAACTCAAGTGTTCACAGTGAGAATTTTACAGAAAAGTCCGATAGAATTGTACTACCGTCATCAAGCTTCGTTTAACACCTCCCTTTTCTGAGTATGTACTTACCTGCTGGTTAATTGAGACCTTATTATTATGATTGAAACATTTCAGGCGTGCTCGGCGTTTGGGGCTCCAGAGAAACTGAACTATGACTTGATGGAAATGTCCAGTCGTGATATAGACCTCATGTCGCATACAAGGTATTTGCTTTATTAATTTACCTACCGTCTACTTGTATCTTTTTGGAGGCACCTTAATGTTAATCAAAATCTGTTCTTTGAGCACCGTTAAGGGAAGAATCGATAATGAGATGCGATGCGCGTTGCCTTAATTACCAAAGGATTGGTACATAATTGTATCATTCTTCAGCCCTTACCGCATTCGGGCAGTTCGAAGTGGCTGTCTCGCAGGCAGCGACTGCTGAGCGTAAGGTCCCGATTCCTGGGTCGGACAAAGTGTTATTGGGTTTTTCAGGAGTTTCTCAATAGCAGCCCGGAATTAGGAAGTTGGTGGTGTCATACCCCCGTTCGTCGGAAAGCCGTTGGTCCTGCGCCTAATCTCCCCGGTCGTGATGATTGCTGTCCATTCGACCTTGAGCGTAAAGGCACAAAAAGTGCACCTGCGTAAGCGCTCACACTTAATATCTCCCGTGTGACCGAAATTCGGCCGGGAGGAATAAGCCACCAAATTATCCTAGGCTGATACAGTTTTAGTTTTTACTGCAAATGCAGTTAAAACTAAAACTGTATACCTACCTCACAAATAACTGTCAAAAATTATCTTCTCAAAATTGCAGGCAACTTATTACACAACTGGTTGAAAATCTTCGCAAGTCAGCACAGGAAGCTTTGGACTCTGTAAAAGCCTTCAATGCTGGCATCATTAAAGAAGCAAAGGAGATCAGGGACAAAATCATCAGCGATGTGCAGAAGTTCAGGAATCGTGTCACAGAAGCTATCGAGAATGTCATGAACAGGATCTCTAACACCAGTGTCGCTGTCAAGGACTGTGTCGATGTGAGTACTGAGTATACTTATCATAGTAAAGTATATTGAAATCATAATTCAATTTAGTAGATAAGATCAATAGAAAGTGTTATCGAGTAATAATAGATGAAGCGCGACGAACCACTAAAAACAATCATAGCAAATGGGTGGATCTGATTCTGAACTACATACTAGAAGGGACAACGGTGGTTAGGGGTGGAACTGCAACTGAACTCATTTCATAGACGTCATTAGATTAAATCGACATATACAGTAGTTTTGTTAATAATATTCTTAACCCACCTGTCCCAACAGCGCGATAAATAAGTTTTTTTTTCAGACTTCATAATATTAACCAAGGCACATTAGGTATACTTGTCTAAGACTTGGCATCTTTGTGCCTGACAAGTTTTCCGCCAGAACAGTGCAGTGTTGAGTGACCTAGGTACACTCGACAATACTGTACCTACTGATGCTACATGTACACTTAGGAACCTACCCACACTTTACATTCCTCCTAGGTGTAGGCTAGCGGAGCCTACCAATCATGCTTCTGGAGGAATGAGGTAAAAAATGTGTTCCTTTTTTACTTTCCAAATTTAAAACTATTTTTCTTTTGCAGTCTCACAGAAGCGTTGCAGCAGCTGTATTCAACGAAACTTTATCTGGCACACTATCTTGCGTTGACGAACGTATCGCTGATGTCTCCAAAGAGATACAGACTTTAGTGAGTTTAGCCAATGAGGCTATGGGAGCTGGGTCTCAGGCTATGGAAGACATGAAGAAGTGTACCACGGATAATACCAACTTATGGGCCGCTGGGTCCTGCCTTGGAGCCGTTGCTGTGAAGACCGAGATGAAATCTGTTGGCTTTCTTGGACAGTCTACTGTGATGGTAAGTATCTATCTAAGTATCTGTCTACCTGGCTTTAATATTAAAATTCCAAATCTACGAGTGTCTCGCTGCGATATTATCATCCTGCCACTTCTTTCTACCTATAACAACTCTATGCACGTGTCTCCACGATATCGACACGATATATTTTAAGCTTCTGTGGCTGTGTGATGGCAAGCCATCTTCCATTGGTTTCCATACTTCTGGTCCATTTGCTAGTTATGACTACCACCTAATATCCTACCTATATAAATGAATGCATAATACTTTGCTTACAGATCGGTCGCATTAACTTGGGCATTGCTTCCCTACCAGCCACACTGGAAGTTTGTGCTGGCATGCGCCTGATTCAAACTGGAATTCAGACTGGAAAGATCATCGTTGAAGTTGGTAGTTGTTCAGCAAATGGAATCTTCAATACAATCATTGGTAAACCTACTCATGCTGAAAAATAAGATGTTGTATTATGTATAAGAATCATGTGAAGAATGAAATAAAGAATATTCTATTACTGTCCGGGCATTGTTATTTACGACTACATCAAGTAGCTTAGTGCATTATTTTACCTTTACAAACAGAAGCTATAGAACTGAATACCAATAGTAGTAGGGAATCAAGAACTGTTTCTATTATGAGGAACCGGGACTTTCGGGACTGTACCTTTAAGGAACCGGGACAAACCAAAAATTTCGGTACATGTTGTTTTTTTTTAATTTTTTGACATTAGATGTAATATAGGTAGGTATTTAAAAGCTAAATAGAATCAGAAAAATAAAGTGGGTAAATTACATTTAAGGCAAAGTACTTATTCCAAAAAAAAAAACACACAACCAACTTAAATCGTTGACCTAATAAATAAACGCGTGTTAAGTGCCAGCGGCTTGGAACGCATTCAAATCTGAATTTATCCCAGGGTATCATACTCCCAGGATAAAAAGTATAGTAGTTTATGTTCTGTTCTAAGATCCAATTTATCAGTAATCAAAATTGTTCCAGCACGCATGGCGATTTTAGCGAGAAAATGAACATCGATTTATTTGTTGTTTTATACGGAAATTATATTATCATTCGAAGAACTCTGGGTCATTTCTGACCCAGAGTTCGACAGAATTCAGACCTATCGTAGTTTTTATGTTATCTCTGAAGTACAGCAAGGACGAAGTCTCTAAAAATAATATTTCATCCATTCTCACAAGTATGCTGGTCGGATTTAAGCTCATTTGAATCGTACTGATGGGTACCATTCACTGCAGTTGGTAACAAGGGTCCGATGATGGAAACCAGAAACGTATCATTTAAAAATTATTTTTTGGGTCCCGAAATTCCCGGATCGCATTTTCAATTCCCGGTTCTTTCAGTAACTGAAAAGGACTGGGAAATCCCGGGATTTTCGGGGACGGGATTTCCCCGCTCAATACCCTAGTAGGTAGGCTTACAGATTATAGGTAGTTCAACCAGTTCCATGGCATTACTAATTAATATGTAGGTACAATACCTACGTAATTATGGCTGTTCCTTAGCTTAGCAATATGGATACTCCATCTGCATGGTAACCAACCCGTCACCTGCAGCATTCATATTTCAGATGGAATGACAGTTCACTTCAAGCTCACGGCTCACTTCACCTAAGTTTTCACGGTGTCATTTTAATAGAATAGATTAGCTGGTTTTTATTTATTTAAACTTTATGTACAATGGCAATACATGGGAGGACTTAATGCATCAAGGCATTCTCTAACAGTCAACCTTTGGGTTAAAAGATGACCCGGTAACTCGGTGGACTGTCATAGAATTTTTTCTGCAGACTAGTTAATAGGCTAGGGCTAGGCACCTATGTTCAGCAGTGAAAAGTTTACTGATTATACATAGGAACCATAACCTCTGTCGCAGTAGGGTTAAAACGGGAAAATAGGTACCTATACAAATAAATACAAGTTTTTTTAAATAGTATTGTTTATTGAGAACAAAATGATGATAGTAGTGTAACAAGACATGCTTTGGTACAAAAAAAAAAACTTTTCAGTGATAGAAAACAGATTAACACTTACATAATAGTAGCACACATTACACATACCCAAGAAAATTTGATTTTATAACAGGTAGGTATTTATTTATCGCGGGCACATAGCATGACGACCGCCATCCACAGCAATTGTTGCACCTGTAATGTTACTGGCACCTTCACTTGCCAAAAATATTATGGTATTCGCAACCTCCTTCGTAGTCCCGGTCCTTCCCAAAGCATGTGTCTCCTTACACTTCTCTAAATACGCAGCATAATCTCCTTCACTCATTCCACCTCGTAAATGAATGCCAGTTTCAATCACACCCGGATTAACAGCATTGACTCGAACTCCTTTGCTAGCAAGCTCTAAGGACACACATCTTGTAAACTGATCCAAGGCAGCTTTGGACATGCAGTATGCAAGGATGCCAGGAAAAGACCTCAGGCCAGCCACACTGGACACATTAACGATATTCCCTTTAGATTTAACAAGATGCGGTGTGGCCAACATGGTCAAATGATATGGCCCACGCACATTTGTGTTCATTATGCTGTCATATTGAGCAAGAGAAGTATTCTCTATTGAACCAGGTTGCATTATGCCGGCGTTGTTGACAAGCACATCCAGTTGCTTGAAGTTGTTAATGGTCTCCTTGATTAACCTGTCAACATCAGCTTCTTTGTCAATATCGGCGATAACAGAGACTGGTGTAAGCTTGCTAGGAGAAACAGCTTCAAATTGTTTGACAGTCTTCTCCAGGTTTCCCTTATTCCTCCCTGTTAAGACTAGTTTCGCATCTTGCTTCGCAAATTCTATTGCAGTTTCCGCACCGATTCCTGAGCTAGCTCCCGTAACAAGAACTACTTTATTGGTGAACATTCTTGACACCTGATTAAAAAACAAAGCATGGTTTGATTAAGTACGTCAGAACAACTCAAACACAGTACCTATGAATAATTATATTTTACTGTATTGTAAGTTTGTTTTTTTCAAACGTTTTGCGCGCAGTATTATAAAACAGGTTTTCATATCTTAGACTGCTCATATTATCTCTGTCGACCGAAAATATTGACCTTCACGATCAAATGCTAACCATTCTATCTTCCTATTCGCTCATGTTGACATGATAGGCTGATCCGCAACGACTATTAGTTGATAAGAACATCATTCCGATTACTGTAGCAATGGGATGCAATTTGAATCATAGATTGCAATATCGTATCAGCTAGTAAATTACACCATATACGAACTATACGTTAGGACTTTATTCTAGCTATTGAACTGTTCTGAAGTAGGTACTTGATAAGCAGTAAGCCCCAACCTAGCAAATTACAGACTAATAAGGAATTATTGTTATAGCATTTGATTTTAGATTGTACGTAAATGAATCTGTATAAGCTTAAGGTACCTGTGTATCCTAAGCTTCCTAGAAGCAATTTCTTTCTAATAAGTTTATTTTGTAATATTTCAAAGAGCGTCAGAAAGGACGGAAAATTATATAACTTCATAATTCTTCAATGCCTTTATTTTAACAAATAATATACGTGAGACATTTATTAACTTCTATCAATATTAGAACCATATATTATACACTATCGCGGACACATAGCATGGCGGCCACCATCAACCGGCATCGTTACGCCAGTAATGTTGCTAGCTGCATCACTTGCTAAAAACAGAATCACTGACGAAACTTCCTTTGCATCACCAGCTCTACCCAGCGCATGACTGTCTGCGCACTTCTTAATGAACACTTCATATTCTTGTTCATTCATGCTTGACTTCATATGAATACCCGTTGTTATAACACCAGGATTAACCGCGTTAACGCGGACATTCTTCGGCGCCAGCTCAAGAGCAACACATCTCGTAAATTGATCCAAAGCAGATTTAGACATGCAGTAAGCAAGAACATTCGGGAAAGATCTTAGACCGGTAACGCTGGACACGTTAACGATATTCCCTTGTGTTTTGACGAGGTGAGGAGTGGCCAACATAGTTAGGTGAAACGGTCCGCGCACGTTTGTGTTCATAACACGATCGTACTGAGCCAAACTCGTGTTTTCGATTGTACCCGACTCTAGAATACCAGCATTGTTCACTAAAACATCAATTTGTTTAAATTCATCTATTGTCTTCTTAATAATGTTTTCTACGTCACTTTCAATGTTCATGTCTGCGATTACGATCAACGGCTTCAAATTACTTGGCGAATATTCCTGGCATTGTTTTGAAACTTTTTCTAGATTTTCTGTATTTCTTCCTGTAAGTACCAGCTTGGCATCAAGCTTAGAGAAGTCTATGGCGGTTTCTGCACCGATTCCCGAGCTGGCACCAGTAATGAGTACCACTTTATTGGTAAACATGGTAGGTACCTGATTAACAAAATATTTATTTAACTCTTAGGAACAGTTTCGTAATAGGGATTGATATACCTACTTAATTATACCACTCTGCCAATCTTTTTAAGAAAAGTAAAAATTACCGATATACGAACATCACTACCTATTCTATTTTCCTATTCAGTCAAAATAGCCTTTTAATTTTGACTGTCAATTTGACCTCCACGATTAAATTGACAGTTGCATGTGTGTAAATAATTAAAATTTTAATGATCCTACAGCTGAAAAGCTAACTTGCTTCTACACAGTAGGTAGGTACCTACCTACTAGTTACCTATCTGTCATGTCTTCCTCCCAATCACTTCTACGTACCTACCTACCTATACAAGACTACCTATACTATTAACAATAGGTTCCTACTACCATTGACTATGTAAGTAATATTACGATATCACGAAATATTAAGCAACACACAACTTTACAAAAGTAGCTAATGGTACCTAGTTAACATGTCAGTAAGAAGAAACATCAAAAAAGAGATGGTAAACTTTATAAAAGAATAGGTATAGTACTTACGAAAATAATTAATTTATTACAAATGAATATTAGACTAACAGACCGCTATTCAATCAACTTTTCACATGAAAGCTGACATTGACAGTCAAATTCTAAGTATTCTAACGTCACCACTTTTGACCACAGAGTACAGCAAGGCCGTTCCCAGTTGTGATGTGTCGGATCAGTGAGATCCGACTTTTTAGTCACCATAGACACCAAAGAAGACTATACAAGGAAATCGACTAAATTAAAAATGGTTGTAATTTAAAATGATCAAGTCATATTAATCTACAAGATAAAAGCTTGCTTCTGCATAAGCAGCGCTGTTGAATTTATTTACGTGTTTGTATTTACGTTGTTTTTTTACCCCAATAAAATATGACAAAAATATTTTAATCTATCGATTTTTTATATTCTTTATTTGTTTTGTAAAGTTTAAGACACGCTACAATAACTTATAATGCTACAATAAATTTAAAAGTAAAAATCACTAAGTTTTCGTCATGAGAAAAATTAGCAAACTGAAGTCAAATTCTTACTTTTAATTGTTTGCAGCGTCAAAATTATATCCTGCAGCTTGAACTTATGAAATACAAAGAAAAGCTGATGCTATTTTTTATTATAATTGTTTTTATCATAATTGGGTTCAGTTTTCTTAACTTATCGATGGTACTTATATTTTTCTTGAAACAAATTATTTTATTCGTGAATCGGTCACGAAAAAATATTCGACTACAAAATTACCACTCTTGTAATCCCTATGTCAAACTGCTTTGCGAAATGCGAAGAGTGAGTGAAGTGATTTATTGTGAAATGGAATGAGAGTTTTATTGTGATTTTATTCACTGTAATAAAGCTATTGCAGAGTGATCTTTTGATAGTTTTCCTATTTGGCACTTATTTCGAATTGTGTGTTACATGTGAAAGCGCTCTGTAATCATTAAACATGTCTGCAGCGTCCCCCGCGAATGCAGATTCGTTCGACGAATTCTACACTGAGGTAAGTCCTTTATTTTGTAAATATTCTGTGAAATTTTCACGTTTTCTATCATACAAAGCAAATATTTCTTTAGCTACAACGTATAACTGGTTTCTTCAAGCTTGATTTAACTTTCTTACCGTTACACAATACTGACAGTGTAAATATTGAACGTTTTGTGTACTAGTTGAAGTTTTGTCATGCGTCATTAATAAATTCATTAGAACATGATTGCTGCAACACGTTAACACACATTACGTTTTGCAGGTCAAAGAAATAGAAAAACGCGATTCCGTGCTGACCCCAAAACAGCAACTGGAACGGTTACTACGTCCAGGCTCCACATATTTCAATCTTAACCCATTTGAGGTCCTGCAAGTTGAGCCAGATGCATCCCTTGATGAGATCAAGAAGAAATATCGCAGACTTTCAATACTGGTACATCCAGACAAGAATATGGTAAGATAAAACAGTTTAATCATTGTTTTCGTGACTAACCTATAGCCATCCCTTTTAACTTTGGATAAATACCATGTTTGCAAAGTAACTTTTGATAATCATCTGATTCCACTTAACATTTATTATTTTTTTTTAATTCTACCAGTAAATTTCAAAACTGACCACAAATTGCTAGTGACCTACTTTTCAAAAATATCTCACTCCCAGTCATGTTTTAGTTTAAAAGTACTCAGTTCTCAAGTAAGCAGATTTCGTATTCGTTTAGACGGTTACGTCCGTCAACATTTCGTTTTTATCCACAGATTGGATCATACCGAGGGACGTCCTGACACACCGACTATTAGGTAAGGAGCAAAAGAGGAACATAGGTGTGAACGAGAGACAAACAATGACTGCACACATTAGTTAAAAAAGTTCAAATAGTTCTTGACAGTAAAGTTATTAGCCAGACAAAGACATACTTTCATAGTATTCTAAATAAGTAAAATTTTGTATTGTTTTGAATTACAGGAAGACTCTGAACGAGCACAACAAGCTTTTGAAATTGTTAATAGAGCATGGAAGACCCTTGAGAATGATGACACAAGAAAAAAATGCTTAGACATTTGTGAGGAGGCAAAAGAACGGACTGACCACATGGTAAATGATTTTGCCGTTGTCATCAAGATCACTGCTTTTTTAAAAATTGCTTCTTTAACAATCAAATCCCACGCTATTAATTGAATGTTGACTATTTTAGATTGAACAGAAAAGGAAAAAGCAAAAAAAGGATAATAAGGGGTCTGATGGCATTCCTGAGGATGATCCTGTGAAATATAAACATGCCATTTATGTTATGACCATGAAGGTATGTTGTTTTTTTTTTGGTAGATTGCTAGTCTGAACTAAGACCATCATGGAAGTTTATACTTAAATTTTGGCTGAGTAAACAAAACCACTGAAGTCGGAAATGTATAAATACAGTAGTCTCACTAATCCAACACTAGTGAAAAGCAAGAATTTCAGAATGATCTTTTTTATTTTTTTTTGGCGAATTTGTAGGTTATTAACCTATTGAATGCCAGAGCATAAACCATCGGCGTGTCCCCGACGCCAAGTCACAAATTCGCCGTACTTTTTGTCACATTTGTAAAGTTTGGCGTACAGGGCATGCTCTTGCTTGTCATGTATATGTGGCACTGGCGTTCAAAAGGTTAATAAGGTTGCTGGATCTGCTGGAGTTCTGAAGTGCCAGATTAGTGAGACTACTGTATTTAGTTTTTATTAAGAACTTCTTTTTGCTGATCAAACTATATCTATCTTTAGACAATCAACCCACACTTTAGACAATCAACCCAGGCTAGTATTCAGATAGTTGTTACATTGCCTAATTTGATTGAATATTCTGTTTTTTCACTTTACTGAAACTTAGTCACAATGACTTGATTGGTGTTGTTTTCTTAGCAACAATGTCATTTACACTGTTGCTAAGAAAACTGCGCCACAGCAAAAGGCAAAGAACTGTTAATCAAAAGATAGGAAGTACGCCTATGAACACTATAACCATCCATTTTACTGCAGTTCCCTATCTAATATACAACAATTGCTGTCACATTGATAAAAAATCAGAAACACATGCTTAATTTTTAATCAATTCAAGTATGCCATGATCACTTTTAAAAGAAGGATAGATTAAATTGGAGCTTGAATGTTACAGAAATCTGTGGAGGCTGTTGGAAAAGGCCTTTGCAAATGGTTGAGGTTATTGAAGCAAAAAAGATTAAATTTAACTAAATTAACTGAGTTAACTTTATTCTTTTTTGTTTAGTACAGGGATACCAAAAAAAATAAACAAAGTGGATTATCATGGAAAAAATAAAACTATATTTTGCACTCTTAGCATGAAGATTCCTACTCAAAATTCCCATAACTTCTGATTTTGCTAAAAAGATCTTATATAGCCAACTCTAAATACGAATAGGAAAAGTACAGCCTATTCATAGGGCAAAAATACTTTTTTGCTAATTTCCCACAAATTTAATTTTTTGAGTTATGTGGCTTTCCTTCTGAGGCGCAATTTGTGTTACTTTTTATTTATTTATTTATTTATTTATTTAAACTTTATGTACAATAGTGGTACATGGGCGGACTTAATGCATCAAGGCATTCTCTACCAGTCAACCTTTGGGTTATAAAGACTATATTTATAAAATTGTCTATAAAGAATGAAATTATAAATGATTTCAGTTATTCGCTGACATGGAGCGAAAACGCCAGCACCTTGAAGTACGCGACATGGAGGAGAGGAAACGAAAACGAGAAGCTGAGATTGAGCAGGAGGAACAGAAATCCCTTGAAAAAGAATGGGCCAAGAATTTTGAGGTAACGTTTGTAGCTTGCATTGTGTAAAGAACTTTCACAATAAAACGCATGAAGCTTGTTGATGTTGACCAGACACCACCAAGACCCTTTTGAACGCCAGAGCATAAACGCATCGGCGTGCCCCCGACGCCAAGCCATAGATTCGCCGTATCTTCGACACATATTTGTGACGTTTGGCGTACAGGGCATGCGCTTGCTTGTCATGTATACGTGACAATGGCGTTCAAAAGGTTAAGCGGCTTGGTAAGTCATTGAAAACTTTCCATTAACCAAGCACCTGTAAGTGAAACTGAAGTTGACAGCCCGACTCAACAGAGTATTTGACTACTATAAAAATCCTAGGATACACATGCAGGGTGAATACTTATTTTAAAGATGTTACTAACATAGTTCGGATTGAGAAAAAAAAAATACCAAAAAGCTCAACAAACTTCCAAATAACTTTATTATTGGAAGTTTTTGTCAAAAACGCCGCCTCCCAGCTGTTTTCCCCGCACATTCGCTTTGACTCTTACAACAGATTTGCCAATTTCGTGATGGAAATTAACAATCCCAATGTGTTAGCATGGCCAAGAATATTTCTGTCCATCAGACAGTTCACATCAGTTCTTAAATGGTTCTTTGCTTCTTTATTTGTAATCCCGAAATTTTTGAGGTTTACAATGAGTAATATCAAAACTTTGTTTCAACTTTTCAGGAATCTCGACAAAACCGAGTCGACAGTTGGAAGACGTTCCAATCCGGCGGCGGCAAGGAGAAAAAGAAGAAGAAAATCCAAGGATTCAAGCCCCCTAAACCTAAACCAGAGAGCAGATAACTCTCACTTAACATTACACATTAATATAGTTCCATTTAGCGCTTTATTTCGAATCTACGACTACGTTAGTTGACTAGACTTTAAAGAACATTTTACAATATCAATTTTCTCCAAGCATTTCGGACGATTCTATAAATCAGTCCGATCTAGAAGTCTTGAGGCTTGTCAGTGCGTCAGTTTAGTTCAAATTCGATTAATATTGGGAACTCGGCTGTGACAAATATGAAACAATGAAATAGTTTACTAGTTTTATCAAATATTTGTGTTGATAAATACTATTGTTTATTTGCCATCCGTTCTACTAACAGTTAAGAATCGTAGGTGAGCTAGCTATTGACAAATACTTGTATTAAATTACGATAATTGATAAATTTGACGGTCTTCTAGATTTCCAACGTAAATACTAGATTATTCCACATTATCATAAAAAAGTAAATGTAAAATACGCTCGTGATTTTTGTGTGTCTCAACTAGGTATAGGCAGATTCAGTGTTTAAAACTTTCAATAAAATTTGCTTCTAAAATACGTCCAATATAGAGAATTATATCCCTAATGAATAGGGTTGATGCAAAATTCAATAAAAAGTAATGTTTTAAACAATGAATAGTGCGAGATCTTTCCGGTAACCGTTCAATACTGTCTTATTGAATAGTTTTTATTGTTGCGCTACACTTGTGTCAAGGTAACGCCGCCGCAGGGTGGATGTCGTACCAAGATCTAGCGATGTCACCGCTGCAAGCAGACTTTCAGGCACTTGTCCCACCGCAGACGAGAAAGCGATTAGGTATCGACTATTTTCTCGTTGAGGAAACGGACAAAAGATATAGATTCCGTGTGAGTAAAAGAGACAAACATTTATAGTCGACTAGCTTTTGCCCGCGACTTCGTCCGCGTGGAATTTTCATCCCCTATTTCAAACCCTTCAAGCCCTCTTTACTTAAGAAACTTTTGTTTTTGAGAATGAGAATCCCTAAAGGAATAATTAATTGGTCAAAAATGCATAAACATTCTTTGTTTGTAACGAAAAGTTAAATCATAAAAGTCTTATAGTCCTTTTTTATTGATTCCTTTTACAAATTACCAACCCCCTTTTTACACCCATAAGGAATAATTTTGGGGATAAAACCATTCTATATTCTACCCCACAGCTCCCAAACTATCTCCATACCAAATTTTATCTAAATCGGTTCAGCGGTTTAAGCGTGAAGAGGTGACAGACAGACAATTTCGCATTTAAAATATTAGTATGGATAGCTGGCTATTCACACTGCCGACGAGAACTCTCTTACCACTAGTTTGTCGCAGCGACAAGAGCTAAGTACCTATCAAAGATAATTCTCGCTCATCGATGATCGCTTGGCGGACAGAAATCAGAACTCACGCCGAGACCAACCAGCGGTCATTTTTACCATGTATAGTGCGGGACGGAGCTGCGGTGCGAGTAATCGCCTGTCGCACAAGAGCACTCGTTTATAGCCGAGCGACAAAATTATCGGAACTACACACTCACTGCTCACCAACTAGTTTCTAGCTTTACTGGCGTCTCGCTTATCATCGGCGGTGAGACAAGTGCCCAAATGCAACTTTGATTGAAGCGTTTAGTCACAGAATATGTCTGTGACTGCGACGAACGCAATGCAATATTGTTAGCAGTAATTCTCTGTAGAAATAAAGAGAGAAAGTTACACATGCCTCTTATTTTTCCTCCCAAATAAACATTTTCTTTCTTTCTTATTTTCTATATTTTCCTAAACATGATTTGTTCTATTATCACAGCTCGTCTACAATAAAACACTTAAACAAACAATGATAAATCCACTTGAATAGTCTTAAAGCTTTTATTCACTTCAATAAAAAATAAAAATACATAGCACTCTGAAAGAAAAAAATGCACAGAAACAACCATATTCCATAATGAAAAACATATACACGACACGAGCCTTTTTTTTTTTTTGAGGGGAGGCATAAATCAAAGTGCGATTCAATAGCTTTTTCTGTCTGCACAGAAAACGTTAAGTTTCAACAAACAATGGTTATGTAACGGTGCGTGTACATGGGCAATTTTTCGAGCAATTATTGCTCAGCAACACGCATGGATCAATCTAGTAATTAGTGGAGCAATGTGCAGCAACTTCAATAAAATGCGGTAATTGTTTGGGCAATATTGTTTCTAACTGCTCCATGAATTCCAGTGTTTTTTTATTCAACTAAATTACTCGCTTATTGCCTAGATTAGGAGTACCTATCTCCATATCGCTCAATGTTGCCATTGTAAAACATTTCGCAAATTGAAGCGTGCTGTCGTTGTCGTGAATTGCTTAATATTTTGTGACGTCACAATCAACCAGTATTGCTTATAATTGATCCATTTTCATTGCCCGTGTAAACGTACCATAAGAACTAACACCTATATATAAGAAAGAACGCATAATTAATATCGATACTACTATGATAAGGATTAATCGTCCTCGCATTCGTCGACCATATCGCTCGGAGGGCCGGGGTTTGTCGGTGGTGCCCAGTTCAAGAATATGCTGTCGGTCCAGATCATCATTCCCAGCGAAAATAGGAACCTGCAAAAATCACAAACAAGTTAGCAAAGAACAATAAGGGTTCTCAAAACGTTTTAAAAACGCTAATGGAAAACATCGTGGAAAACTGGCATGTCGCAGGACAAAACGTTCTAAGACGTGAAATTTCAGCAAGCAATTCCATGGGGCCGGCGTTTTGGATTACACTTCCCCTCACAGAGAAGAGGCCTGGGTGTGGAGTCGGGCGTTCTTATCTTATGAGCTATTTGTCTTCGTTACACACATAAGCGGGACGTTACAATCGGTTCGGCAGTATTTGTTTAACGACAAGGCCCGCCCAAATAAATGACAACACATGTTGCATTTTGTTCGGCTAATGCGGATTGGGTAGTCCATTAGGTAAATAACAACTGAACTGTTTTTTTTTCGCCAAAACCCGACTGACGTAGGCTATATATAAAAAGGCCGCCCGGCTATGTGACAGCCGGGCGGCCTTTTTCCCCAACATTAATCTAGGTACATAATTATTTGATTTTGCCGACGGGTTTTGCCGGAAAACGCCCGCACGAATAAGTGTGTAGCGCTCCTTATGCGTTATAACTTTAACACAAAAACTTACAAAAGTAAATTAAAAATAAAGTGGGAACGGTTTTTGGTACCTACTTATACTAGATGGTGCTTAAGTGATTCTTGAAAAAGTTGTCATTGACCTTTCTAAATAGAGCAAAATCCCAGTCCTGGAAGAGTGATGTGAACTAGAAGACATTTTAACTGTTTAAACTGATAATAGGTAGGTACCTGCTGGCTTGGGCCGACAGCCAATTTCTTGATCAAAAAGATCGAGATATCTACAAAGATCTCGGTCTTTTGGGGGTCGAACTGTTCTGCGTTCACATTTTTAAAGCTAAAATGACTGGATTACAAAGTCATTTTAGCATTAAAAATGGGTAAACCTCAGAATGAGACATAATAAGCTGGAAATACTAAATAAATGTTGTGTCAAAAGTCTCATAAAATATCGTGTCTGCGTCGTTAGTTTTTGAGGGCCAAAGGTCACAAAAATAGGGTATTCGCGATTATCTCGGTTTCCATAGCTCCAATGATGTTAACACCTATGATCAAAATTGTAGAGCGTAAAGTTTGCAACAAATTTTGTTGCGAACATTTTTTCATGCGCTCAACCAATCAATCTGCCCATAATTTTCCCAACTATGTCGAGTTCGGCTTCTAATCTAAGCTTTATACAGCCGAAGACCATGAGGTATTTTAAATGGAGCAACTGCTTCTCTGCCCTCCACAACAAGGAATAATACCCACATTTGCCGAGGTCGTTTCTGGAACTTTTAAGTAGGTAATAAGCTTGAAAATCGAACCGCGCAGCTATTATTATCTAGCCACGAGCTCCCGCTCCTCTATACCTTCATTATCAGGCCAATGAAGGTTATCAAAAGTCCTCACCATAATATACCTCCCAGCAAGATCTTGTTGTAGAAACTCTGTTTGTCGCTGTACCACGGCTCCCAAGGCGCGCACGGCACTGGCAGCTCATTCATATGGGCATCGCAGCGATCTGTTTGGAAAAAATATACTATCAGCATCTAAATTATTAAGCTGAAGAGTGTTTGGTTGTACGCGAACTAATTTCAGGAACTACTGGTTCGAATTGAAAAATATTTTAGTATCCAAGGAGGCTATAGGCTATATAACATCACGCTACGATCAATAGGAGCGGAGCATTAATGAAAAATGTGACGCAGACGAAGTTGCGCGGGTCTTGTTAGTATCATATCAGCCAATTCCACTGCTGAACGTAAGCCTCCCCCAAAGATCCCCAACCATCCCGGTTTTGAGCGGTCCGCATCCAGTAGGATAGGATATCCATCATATCTTGCTAGTATGCATAAACTTTCCTTCCTTCCGGAATACTCCGCATAAACTACATTGTGTTAATTAGAAGAACAGAATCAGTCAGTTCACAGTTATTAACCTCTTTGCTTGTCGGTAGGTATGCTTTGCTCTTATAGTGAGGCTACACCTACCAGTGAGGTCTATTTTATTGCCAGCAATCCACAAAAGCAAGGAACTTTCCTCGTATAAATAAGTCTAAAGATGAAAGGACGGTGACTGTTCGGTCAGAAGGAAAATCACCTACCTTCATCCACAGTCTACCTTCGTCCCTACCCCGATTTAGTAAGTAGCTGCATGGTTAGCTCTAGTTACTTTGCATAGGATGGTACTTACGGGCACAGTATCTGACTGGTGTCACTATAACTTGACCGCCGCTGGTCACTTGATTGCCATGTGGTGGATAGATTGATTTCACTTGAAAAGAAAAGACGGTAATTTGAAATTTAGATTTCAAGATATAGAGCTGTTTCTGGCGAGAGCTAGGTTTCAGGAACGCGCCTGGCGACCCGTGTCTACCTACAGCAGCCGTACTCGACCTTTTTTTCTCTCTAGGCCAACTTTTTCACATTGATAGTGGTTGAGGAATAGTCTCAACACATCGTCAAGGAGTGAATCAATACAGTATAGATACATACACGTCGATGCACTGACCAATTATAGCATCAATAATGTGCTTGGCTACAGGACCACATGGAAAAGCTTGGCGGGCCGCAGGTTGAGTATACAGGGTGTTCTAGAAGAGCGTGGTCATATTTTAAGGGCGATGTTGGGTAGCTGTTATACATTTAGGAAAAAATATAAAAAATGTGACCTTTTTTCAAATAGTCGACCACAAAAAACGACTAAAAAGTTACGAAAAATTTACTTGTCAAGCAGTCTGATGCAGTTGGTGACTTAAAATCCGTGATTCCTGTAGGTACCTACAAACTGTAACAAACTGCTTGAAAAGTCGTTTCTTCGGAACTTTTAATTGTTTTTTCTGGTCGAATTTTTTGATAGGTATTTGTTTTGTTTTGCAATTTTTTCCTTAACCTGCCGGGCACCTAGCAGCGGAGACCAACGGGCGCCGCTCACGCGCTATAATGACATACTTTACGTTAGGTTTGCATAGCATAGGTATAATTTGACGTTTTTGTGCAGGTAGTGTGAAAACTACATTGTTAACTCACATAACTGCCCATGCGGGTTTCTTCTGTTGACGGCAGTCGCCAAAACTCTTCGCAAGCCTATTATTTTTGATAACATGATTGAATCCGTATGTACACAACGAACCCTGGAATACTTACAAACGTCAATTCCGTTCGATTTGCGATTGTTGACAATTCTATTAGCGGCCAGGAACTTTCAAATCCAATGAGGTTTTAAGGTTTAGTTGGTATTATTCCTACCTAGTTCCTAAGTAGGTATATGGATAAATCCATGGCCTGACCATGGATTTATCCATATACCTACTTAGGCGAGGAAGCTTGGGAAGCGGTCACCACCTTCTGCGAAGCAGTAATGCTAGCGAAGGAGGAGGCGGACCGCGCGAGGGTAAGACAAGGCCTTCGCCCCAACCACCGCTACAGAAGAAGACGCTCCAGGCGTCGGGAGTCGCAGGGCGGTCGGTGAGCGTTGGGTGGCTCGCTGTCCGATCAGCACCAGGAGGGCTACTCTCTAAGCCCGTAATTTCGGGTTTAGTTGCGGGCGTATTCTAGTCCGTACCTATCACCTAACCACTTTATTAATTATTATTATTAATTTATTAATGACAACACGAATACGACCGAAACTGCGAACTTCGGGCTTAGAGAGTAGCCCCCCTGGAACGCAAAGACTTTAGAAGGAACACGGATGGATTTCAGTCAGTAAGAGTGGTAAGAGTCTGACACGCCCTTCCACTCCACCCAGTGCGGAAGAAGTCATATGATGATTTCCCATCCTAAAAAAGAAAAAAAAAAAGAAAGGTCGTTGTTTCAAATCCGGGTAGGTTTACCTGTGTGCTTATTGCCAATTTAGATTCATATAGGTACATGATATAATATGTAAGTACCTACTTTCTTAGTTCATTTTAGGACAGCACTGTCATCGGTGAAGGAAAACATAGAAACTGAGTAAATGGGAGTTAGGTACCTCTACCTACTTACCTATCTATTTAAATCCAAACTTATATTGGAAAGTGTTTAAATTGTTTGTTTTTTTTGTAAAAAGTAATGATCTCATTAGGTACGAAAATTCTTTAATTGATAGAAAGCTATACAACCGCCGGTTTATCCTGGAAATATGCTCGGTTACTGCAGCATAAGCCACGTGAGAGGCTCTTCGGTCTTTCATTTTGAATGAGGTGTCTAGCTTGGAGAAATCGTTGCCCCGAAGCTAGTTTTTACTGCTAGGTACCCTTGAAGAGGGTTTTAAAAACATTTATGATTAGAGCCCAGGGTAGCTAAAGTCGTCGTCGCCGAAAAAATGTTGACCAACCTGCGTTGCGCCAACGACATCGTCCTATCCTATTCATCCTTCGGCAGTTAGACTAGGCGAAATGCTTTGTGCCTCATTAATGGTTTTCGGATGAACATATCAAAGACCACTTAGGACATATCAAAGACCACTTAGGAGTTTTTGTTGGACACTGTTAGTGTCCAACAAAAACTGTATTATAGAAGTGCGTGATATTCCAGAATACCAATCCAGGGAGACAAGAAAATTAAGTTAGGTACTCGCCGAAGACGCTTAGAAGAGGTTTTGATCGATGAGGACACTAATGAAAGGAGACTTTCCATTTTGCCATAAACGCAAATTGATGGTAATGAGCATTCTCCTTATGCGGTGCTCAAGCCTGGTATTTGACAATTCAGCAGAAGTTCAAGCTTGAGGTGTGCCAGCGAGCAATGGAGCGCAGCATTATGGAAGCCAGCTTAGCGGAGCGCGTTAGGACCAATAGGATCATAATGTGTCGAACGATTCATGTGCTAAATAAACTACAACGTTGTCCCGGATAATGTCCAGGGATATCATGGCAGACTCAGATGATAATCGGGGGTCGATGACTATCGAAAGAATTGTTCCACTATTTCCCAAAACCAGGAGGAATGGAGGAAAACAGGCCTTCGTTCTGCAGTAGGACAGAACAGGCTGAAAACATAAAGGACAACCGTAAAAATCAGCTGTTCAGTACATTTTTGTCCGCATAACTCGACACGGTTCTGACCCATTACCACTTTATTTTTATGCTGAGTAGGTCGATAGGTACTTTGACCACATGAAAGATTGCCAAGGGATTAAAAGCAGAAGAAGTAGAAGTAGTGAACACGTTCACATATTTTTTATTTTCCAAAAATCTTCCACTTCCCTCTGTACCGTCGCCGGTGTGTGCTAATCGTAATATCGCTCTGGTTTTTAAATTCGGAAATCGTGTTCCGTGTTTATTTAAAGGCCTGTGAATTGTTTCTAGCTGTGCCATAGTATATTAAGTGCGTGTTTTGTAAGTTTTTAAAGGTCTCTGTTCATTTATTTTCTTTCGGTAAGTGCATTTACCTATTTTCTTTGTGTGTGGGTACCGCGAAATAATTGAATCAATCGTTATTTTTATTTGTTTAAATTTTTTTCGCTTTTGATTTCATTCCTCCGCGTTCTAATACGTTTATTTAGTGTTATCTCAATCAAACATGATGTCAACGAATGATCCGCCAGATCGAGGCAAAAAAATATTTCGTTGAAATACAAAAACTCAAAGCCGCTCGTGTCGACCTCCGCTAATTCTAAATGCTTGTTTAGCGAAATGTCTCCATCATACATTTCGCCCGATGATAGGTCAAAACGGCTTCATCAGACATCCGAATGGAAAAATCCTCGCCGATTTTAAACATGATGCGGGCAGTGCCGATTATTGCGAATTAAACTAAGTCGAGGCGTCCGGCGGCAGATTGAACCCATCAATAACAACGTCAATACCAAAGTTTCATATTATGCGGACTCATTGAAACTTCGCTTGCCAAAGGTGGCTCCAGCGCCTTCAGCGATGGAATCACGTGGTCTGTTGCCCTGCGTGATTGCACATCCTACCGCAGCCCAATCAGCTGATTATAGTACTTCGTCCGCGACAAAAAAAGCGCTTATGAAGGCAATTAAGCCTATTGACGACGGTTTCTAAATTGTAGGCGTGATAAAAACCGCAAATTCTGGTGTTGTACTACGTGTCGCTAATGAAAATCAGCTTAAAAAGTTGGAATCTGTCGATGCAATGAAGGCCGCTGGTTTACGACTAGAAAAGCCAAAAGATAGACGCCCTCGAATATTAGTTAAGGATATATATAGGAAGGTTATGAATGAGTTCCTAAGCGCGCTATATCGCCAAAATATTAAAGATGAGCTGCAAATAAAAGAGGATGACTTTATAAAGTCAACTAAAATTATCCGTAGGCGTTCTTTAGGTAACGGTCGGAAATGGATTGGCATTGAAATAGAATCTGCGATACGTAGGCACTTTTTTTTTTTAAGGGATGGGATATCATCAAATGACTTCTTCCGCTCTGGGTGGAGTGGAAGGGCGTGTCAGACTCTAACTGACTGAAATCCATCCGTGTTCCTTCTAAAGCCCTTGGCGTTCCAGGGCCGCGGTGACTCTTTCGAACAAATTCTGCAACCCTGGTAGGCTCTAGCCCTTGCGGGACCCGTCTCCTATGCTGACATCTCTTTGAGGCGCGCGTGGAACACAATGCGCCATCGACCCGGGCCTGGTTGTGACCGGACAGCTAGCCACCAAACGCTCGCCGTCCGCAGGCCCGTGCCTACGGTGGCAAGAGATCGCCCTGCGACTCCCGACGCCCGGGGCGTCTTCGGTTGGGGCGAAGACTTTGTCTCTCCCTCGCGCGGCCCGCCTCCTCCTTCGCTAGCATCACTGCTTCGCAGAAGGAGGTGACCGCTTCCCAAGTCTCCTAGCTCCGGACCACCCTGTCAAAGGCCTTCGAGATATCGAGCGATACAGCAAGTGCTTCGGCGTGTTTCCAATGGCTTCACCCCAGCAGTGCGTGACATATACAAGAAGATCGCCAGTCGACCGTCCCCGGCGAAAGCCATATTGACGGTCACTGAGATCATTGTCTTCAAGATAAGTCAGCAACTTACTGTTTAGTACCCTTTCCATAACCTTGCACAGAATGGAGGTAATGGGGATCGGTCGATAATGAGCAGGTCCTGCACGGTCGCCCCTTTTTTGGCACAGGTTGTACATTCGCAAGCTTCCAGGTTCACCATACTCAACGTACCATCGTTCTCGATGGCATGCTATTTGAAAACTGAACTTGGAGGTACCTATAAAGACTTCAAAGCCTATAGGTACGTTAAACATTTTATATTAATCGATACATTGACATCCAACACCAACTTTGTCCATTTCATGGGATTACAATCCTGACATCATAACTTTCATTTTATATTGTAACTTTATTATAAACTGATGACTTTGGTACTGCTGTAACTGACATAAAAATCTTTAGAAATAGCTCTTGGTGTAATAAAAACTTCACCAAGGCGTAATAAAAAAAATCTCCGTTTCAAAGCGTTAAATATTCAAAAAGTTTAACAATAAAAGTGTCCCTAGAGAAACTAATGTGTTATGTTGCGGCTCGGCGGCTGCGGCGGTATACCGCGATATGCCAACGTCGATGATCTTTTTTATTGCAATGTGTTCTTATAGGTACCACTTCTGATTGTTTTATGTGGACTCCAATATGAAGTGATTTGGGCAAATATTTAGGGTAATGTTGGCCTTAAGCTTTTTATGGCGTTTGTGGTGAGCAAATGTTTGTTCAAAGTTTGACAAGACATAGAAATTGACATATAGGTTAACCAACTTCTGAAGGTGTATTATGTAGATCCCAATTATTATTTTTTTAGGATGGGAAATCGTCAAATGACTCCTTCCGCTCTAGGCGGAGCGGAAGGGAGTGTCAGACTTAACCCACCCGTGTTCTTCCAAATGCCCTTTGCGTTCCAGGGCCGCGGTGACTCTTTCGAACAAATCTGCAACCCTGCCAGGTCTCTACCCATCTTAGTAGGTCTCTACATTGGATAGGTAGGTAACTAATATATGTAGGTATGATGGATGTCAGTGGACTGACGTCAGTAAAGGTTATGAACAATATTATTGCATCAGAAAGTAAGAAGTGGTGGGTAAATTGAAACAACCAGTTAAATTTTGAAAACAATATCAAATTTAATACATAAATAATATTTATGTACTTCTACATACATGTTTTTTCTATATATTTACATTGAAACACATATTTCATTCTAATTCACCTAGAGTTTCACATTTTTGTCGTACATTAATTATTATAATAGTAAGCAACTTGAAAAAAAATCAACAAAATTATTATACCTTCCAAAGTTACGCCATAAAAATAATGATGCAAACATAGAAAATTTTAAACATTGTACAAAATAATTTACACAGAAGTATCTCTTCTATGGGTCGCACACCCATCTCCTATAAATACATGGTTACTAATGCAGTTACCATGGTCTAATATTAAAATATATTATCTATTACGAACTAATGACAATTCCCATAGGCATAAACAAGGGCAATTGTATGCGCCTACATGCGTTTACGCATTTCCATGCTACAATTCAATCTAGGTACTCAGATTAAATTGTTTACATTCTATCGCGACGTACACCTAACCACACAAGTAACGACACCATCCAACAAATATTATCCCATACATTTATAGATAAACGAGTTCGAAAGTTCTGTATCAAACGATACTGTACTTATTTTGTGCATTGTACCAGCTGACCCGTATTTTGTGCCTCTAGTCGTAGTTTTCAATGAATTTCAGATGCAAATTGCCATCGACAACGTTGAAGATTTCCATTTAACTTTTTCTTTAGATTTTTACTTAAAAAAAGGTAAAAAGAAACGATCATTCGTTCTCGTGTAAAGTTTTTAAAAGTAGATTTATTTGAATGGCTCGAACAGTTTTTTATGGGAATTTTTAATCGAGTTTTAGTAAGTGTTGTAATGAATTTGTTGCGTATCTTCATTATCTACCATTACTACATGACGAAGCTATTCCTTCAGCAAACCAGGGCTAAAAGCACAACACCAATCTACATTGTATCCACTCATTCACATTAACGCTAGGCTTTAATGGAACAGACTTTTAATTCGGTCCATATTTAATTGACCACATGGATTGACATAAATACGTCTCGTCACATTGTATATCGTAACATTACAATTCAACAACCAGGAGATAATATTAACTAACAACCTTAACTAATTCATGAGATACCTCCGAAGAGACTAATCGATTACTCGTCTAAAACACTCATATTACAAACTAACGATTTAATTCTGATTACACATACATTCATATAATCAATTTGTTATTGGATTTTACGTATTTATATTTGGCAAATGGTTACTATCCGAAACCCATCACCTAGGTAGGGTCGATGTCGCACATCCGCTGACCGCTCATCTGACTTTAAGTCACACTAAATTATATTTTAACATTACCTATCTACATATTTATAGAAATTATAACGTGCGCTCACAACTCGCGTCTCTATCCTGAATTTTGTCTACTGTGCACCAATTGTATACGCGCAACATAATAAAACTGTAGCGTATTTAGTTTAATTTTTTGTACGTCATTTACACATGCATTTAATAAAATCTGTTCAAAACGCGCTATTACAACATTATCTATAGCACCAATGTCAGCTGCAAATATACGCAATAAAGTATAGAAGCAGTGAATGTTTAATAAATGACATGCGTAAATAAACACTTCGAAAAACAATGCAAAAACCAAATTGTCTTTAAAACACATAATATATAAATGGACGCCAAAAGTACAAGAATTGACTTATACGATACACGTACTAAATTGAACACTTATTGGCTAAATCTATCACAAAAAGTCCACTGAGGTAATTCACAAAATGAACTCATTCTTGCTACGTTTATAGTTTACATGGGCTAGCCCGCAATAATGCTTATCTATGAGTAAAATTCTGCTTATATATCTGAAAAGTAGCTTACTGAAAAAATAATATCTGGGACTAGATATTTGACTATAACGGATTTTGTTTGTGCGTCATTAACAAGACGCAAATTCCAACGTCTCCTGGTTTTTATAAATATTGAAGAATGAGCATAATATTATTATACACATTATCTTGAGACATTACAAGCAGACACGTATGTTAGAGCGATATTGTGAAGCTCTTGCTTTCGAATTCGTATCATCAGGACCAAGTTTGATGAGAGTCGATGATACTACTGTGCTGGTGTTTTCTCTATTGCTGTTCAAAATTGTTTAAAAAACATAACACAGTTTTGTACCATTTACTAGCTCTACAACTTACTAACATGGATGGGCCCTTTGAAAAATTTGGTCCTTCACTCAAAAGCAGCTATGAAGACCGTTCCGAATTTGGCGTTTTTAAAAATATTGTATCGTTGAGCAATTACAATAACGGTATTTGGTTAAAAATGGCGCATGTGTAGGTAAATGTAACTATAAAATAAATCTATTTACATTATGGCATTAATGATAACAATTAATCGCATTGGTGTTGACAAAAGTTCATAATTTTGTTTTAGTTTATATATTTGCAGGAGGTAATTTCGATATCATATCAATGCTTCATTTATTTGGCTTAATCAACCTCCTGGCATGGTTTTTCAACAGACATAAATATTAAGTTTGACATTTACTAGGTATAAATTTTGTACATAATATTGGCCCGCACATGAATTTATAATTTGGCCAAATAAGCGGTTGTTATACGGATTATTTCACGGTTTTTGGTTGCTATAAATAGCAAACACTTTTTCGGGAAAATAAAAGTAATTACAATAAACCGCTAAACAATCCGTATAGTTTTTATTCCAATTACCTAAATAATTCGCGTAAACGTCGCAAATGATTATTTGGTCAAATCTTTTTTCTACTTTCTCCGTAGCAAATCCAATTACAAAAACTCAATTACCGTAGTCTATTTAAGCATAGATTCATTTCAGACATAGAATAAACTCGCGGTACAATACATTCAGAAATAATTCATATTCAGTCAGATGTGCCTTCCTCACACTGAGATGTGGTGTGAACTTAACTAACTAAACACTAAGATGGTAGATGCAGGAGCATACCCTCGTTCACACTGCTCCAACCAGCTCCATAGTCCATGTCTACCACAATAACGTCGTTGATAGCGTTTAACTCTTGAAACTACACATTGATCATTTACGCGAGGTCACATTTACCTTAAAAATAAAATTCAATGTCTAATTTATCACGAAATTTTCACTTTTGATCGTCAATTTTGTTTGCCAATAATAGTTTTAGAACACTTATCAGTCTCCATAATTCAACTGGTCTTCTCTAATTTGGTTCTTAATTGTGATGAATCGTTGTATTCTTTTGGATTGCCTCAAGAGGCGAGGTGCCTTGTTCCACGTTCAACTTTCACTGTGGTGATTACATTGATCATGTCGGGATCAGGGAACTGTTATATTTCTGATAGCCGATGAATTTTCGAATCTGTAACAAAAGATAGAAATTTTTAAGTAAAACTTTTCAAGTTTGCGAAGAGTGTCACCACTGTATCAATAGTTTCTTTGAGATTTATTGCCAAGTGCAGTTTAAGAATTTCTAACATTGTATGGTGTTTGGGTTTCCTACTAATGTTCCAAGTTCAGATAAAAGGTTTCAGACACGCTTAAAGTGTTTTGTATCTTCATACTAAATAGTCAATTATTCAAATCATAATATTTTGCCATTAACAAACAACACACGAGCTATTTTCCATCACTGCGGTATGTTATGAATGAGAGTTGGCGTGCCCTAAGAAAGATTGTCATTCATAACTTCAATCATTTATTTCCTCGTATCAATGAACCAATTGATTAAAGTCAATCAAAGATCACGATCACTGGGACTCTCAATTAGCAGCTGAACTACTCGTATTTGAGTAAGTGGAACACTGAATCGCAGCTGTGTCGTAGTAATATGTAAGTTGCTAAGCTCTTAAAATAAAGAAGACAAAGTATCAGATCAATCTAAGACATACATAAACTACGAGTATATTCGAGAACCAACAATTTACATCCTAATTAAATGTGTAGGAGTAATAAAACAGTCTCCGGGCGCGGCGGTATCATAGTAATCTCGATCTAATTCTCGCGCAACGTCTGTGGATGTGGATTATCAGCATTTCTCGTCCGGGCAGAGTTTCTGCTGAGTTGGTGGAGTGTAAATCGTAACCTGCCCGCCATAGCGACGCCAAGTCTGCGGCGCCCCGCGCCCCGCACCTCGCAGGTGACGACCCCTAGGGCTGCACTCAGCTTATCGAGTACGGTATTATTATCCGCGATAAAGTTGTGAAGAAATAACCTATTTTTATTTCAGCAAATGTATTTTATTTGAGACTTAAAAAACGTATTGAAATATACATTGTATATTTCTTTAATTACACAATAAAGTCACGCAAAAAAACTTTAACAGTGTTTTATAGTACCATAAATACTTGTAACATTTATTAATATGGAACTCAATTCATATTCATAAAGAAGTACCTATTAAATAAATATCGTTTTTAAGTATGTAAGTATCTTTATATAATAGCTGGGTATTGACGCACAATTTACATACTACAAAGATGACGCCTAGTATATGCTTCCAGTACATGAGATTTTACAGTGGAAAATGCCCGCATACGTCAATGGACTTAAATAACCTGCGGAATGTCCCGGCCGTTTTATGAACTAGGAATAAACAAGTACCACTATACGTAAATAAATTAAGTTAACAACTTCACTTTGATGCTGATTTAAAAAAAAAACATACAATTATTCTCAAAGCTAACTTTATCGTTCTACTTTCTTTTTATCGATAGTCTTGGCTAAATAGTAGGGACGTCACTATGAAACCACGATAAATCTGTCGCATATTCAGCGATGTAACGGACTTTCTCTTCGCGTGACTCAATGCTCAGAATAAGTGCGTTGTTAATACCTATGTGATGTGGATAATTGGCATACTTATCTTAAAATAAGAACCGCATAGAATTAAATGAATGTATTTTACGAATAAGATTTCTGAATTGTGGATTTTGTGAAGCTCTGAATTCAAAATTATTCTTCGGATAACATATTATTGTTTTGTTATCCATGCTAATAAAGAAAGTGTGTCTCTCTGTCTGTGTGTTACCTCTTCACGCTTGAATAGCTGAACCGATTTAGATGAAATTTGGTACGGAGATAGTTTGAAACCCGGGAAAGGATATAGGATAGCTTTAATCCCGGGAGTATGTGCCCTTGAGATAATTTTCGACACTTACGCGGGCCGAAATGCGGGCATAAGCTAGTTAAGAATAATTTTGATTTCAGAGAATGTTCAATGGTTTAATTTTTTTCATATATTATATAGGAAAAATATATTGTAGGAAAAGTTTAACGAAAAAAAAAAATTAGTTTTGTTTGACGAAAAATAATATTATTTTCTAGTTCTTGAAAAGATATAATAATTGTATAAAAATTCACGAGAAATTGACTTACAAGTATCATTTGGATTTTTTTTATTTTTGTTAAAGTAGGAGACCTTAATAATGTTTGACCAAGCATGTTTGAATAAGAGAGACCATTAATTATCATATTAAAATGTGAATCTTTTAATTTAAACTGATACTCAATGGTACATTTGTCTTTCTTGCATAAATGCAATTTTATTTAAATTTCTTTAAATTCTGTAGTCATTACTTTTCTGGCTTGAATAGGTATTTTAGATATTTACCAAGAAAACCTTTACAACGTGTAACAGAATAAACGCAATACCTGAAAAGGGGTCATTGTACTTATCATTATGAACAACTTTTAGTATATGACCAACTCCGAAATCGCGAAAACAAATCAGCTGTTTATTTGTCGAGTATGCGCACACAAATATGGGGCAGTCGATTTTTTTTCGCGATTTCTGTGTTGGTCCCATAGTAAAAGTTGTTCATAATGAAGATTACAATGCCACATTTTCTGGTAAGTATTGCGTTTATTCTGTTACAAAAAAGACAAAAAAGTGTGAGTGTTATTCGAAAAAGTGTGAGCGCGGAGTTGCAATATTCCATCAGGGCAATTAGATTTTTTCTGTTATACGTTGTATTTTACAAGAATCAAACTTTCAAGAACAACGTATCAGCGGTGCACAGAACTCGGCAAAATGCGGGGATCCGCTAATTTTATTTTCCTGTGTGTCTTTTATTGATTGATATCTAATGCCTGATTTTTTTTGTTGGTGATAAAAATTGGTTGTCTGTAAAGTCGGATTACGGACGATAGTTTAACGTGACAACGACATAACAAAACATTGATGAAATTATCGAAACGTTACAATGAGCGTAACGTTACAATAAGTCATCCTTTTTCGTGCGTGCAGCCAGCGTTCATCGATTTATTAGACGTTATCACGTCAAAAAACAGGCAGTATTGAAATAATTGTAAATCTTTTAGCTATAGCACTAACCTCCGCTTGCAATTAGAAAAAGAAATCAAGAAAAATAAAATACAGTTAAAGAAACAGCGTACAGCCTGTCCCACCCACTCTAATCCCTTTTATCTGTCGTAGGGATCCGTTCCCGAAGTACAATAAAAAAAACCTAAAACTAAACTTCTGCTGTCCGTTCGTTTGTCTTTTTGTGGGTTGTAGTTTTTTCACAGTTCAAGTTTGCATTTTTATTGCCGCTATAACAATAAATAATAAAAATAGAATTAAATAAAAAAAGTAGGGCCTCCATACATATAACGAGATTTTTCGGTTTATGTTACGGAACTCTTCGTGTGCGCGCGTGACTCACACTTGACGATTTTTTTTTGTTTTCTGAGACTTATTTCTTAGAACATGTAATAAATGTACAGAATGCGCAAACAAGGCTCAGTAGACTATAATTCCTCACGTTAATTCTGGAATCATGCGTGCTAATATTGGTCTCTATGGTAACCTTGGATAAAGCGTTTTGAATGTCAGTCGGTTGACTTTCTCGCGTTCTGGCAAGACTTAAGATTTTTGCACGAAAAAAAAAAGTGGAGTCATTCGTTTTTCTTAGGTAATTTAGGGGTTAATTTATAACGATGGAATTATTGAATTAAGGTGAACTGGCTACAGTGAATGTTACTTGTCAAACTCTGACACTTTTTTTAAAGTTTTTCTTACGGAGACGATTTTTTTGATCTTGCTTTCAGATTCACAAGCGATGATGTTACACATTCTGCTTAGTAAATACGAACTGATAAGTTGAGTGTAAACAAAAAATGTATATAAGAAAGGAATGAAAAAAAGGTAATTATTTGCCACACACTACATACAACATACTATTAGCAGCTATACTCAAAATATGCCAGTAAAGTTAAGTTTAATATCTCTCTTCGTCTTTTAAGATCTTAACTTTTAACATCTACTTTTAAATCTTTCTGATTTGTTTATTTATTTGGAGCTCAACAGTTACAACAGTATTCACAGAGATGAAGAAGAGTGGTTTATTTAGTCGTACTCCATCAGTTATACGAGACCACAGCATGCTCATATAAGCTAAAATCATTCCATTAAATAAAAGTAATTCTTGTATTCCAATAAATTGGATAAATTATTCCGATAAATTAAAATTTACTATTCCATGTACCATTTTGTAAAACGATTCGTTGTATTTTAATCTATTAAGACTAATGTATTAATAATACGGGTGTGAGTATAAGAACTCAGAATAATCAACCTTGATCAATAAAGGGCTAAAGTACAAAAATACGTTTGAATCCATTATGCTGTACCTACCCATATAACTACGTGCTATGTGGTTAGATGACACGATGTGTGATGCACGAGTGCATAATATAATATGCTATGTCACAGTCGCTGATTGTCATCGCCTGCCTAGTTCAGTTCACGTGCACTTGGGAACTCCCCTACCATTATGTTATTTAATTATATCTAGACCGCTAATTAGTGCCATCAGCAATGATAATGGAACAGATAAAGATGGACTTTGAACCATTAGAACAAGTTTTGTTACGTGATTTGGTCTGCACATGCAAAATAGTGTCTATTGCTACAATAGGGCTACGCCGTAGCTCGTAGCCAATCCGCACATAGATCGATTTGCGAAATTCAATGTTGCGCCTACTAAGTTACGTAGCAGGGTCTACGAAATGCTACGAATTTCGTAGAGGGTATTTAGATGGTAACGAAATGAACAGGGTAACCCCCTGTTACGTTAAGAATGAAGAATGGATGTGTGTGACAAACGTCCTCATGGGTTGTTATTCATAGTTGATGACAAGAGTCTGATGATGAGGAGCACGCTTTCTTTTTAGAAGTGATTCTTGTACTACACAATTTTTACGAGTTCCAGCTAATTCACATACGGGAGCGATTTACGAGAACCCAGCGGTATGTTCGCCGCACTATCCTCTGCGAAAGTTTTCCGATTTTTTTCAGCTACCATGACAGTGTGATAATAAATCGAGTTTCGGATGTCACGGGTTATAAAGCATAGGCGTCGTCGGTTATCGAGAGAATCCGGTGAGGCGGGGCGGTGTTTGGCGCAAATTTATTCATACTAGGGGACCGGCGACCTCTTAACTCTTGTGTTATTTAGGGCAAACTTCCTTTGCGATTCCTAGAGCCCATTTGTTAGATGCTGAGTATTTTTTAAATAGCTGCTTTAGCGCCGGAGTTATGTAATAGATGTAGAAGACACTGGGGTCGCCCGGTCGTAAGCATGTGGGTGTTGATAAATTCATGGTTTCGATTAATATATAACTAGTACCACAATTTATAACATGGGCCAATAATGCCATGATTAACTTGTCAAAAACTGTGGTAGAATTCTCAAATTAGAAAGAGAATTTCATAAAGTTTTGTTTGAATTCAATTAGATAGAGCATTTAATAATGTTGTATTCTTAACAAATGATCCCGTAAGGAGACCAAACATTCGGATTGCATTCGCATTCTGTTGAAATTTAGGGAAATAGGACTGTTTTGACAGAATGCGGCTAAAATGCGAATGTTCGTTCATAACTATGGGAATGGGAATTGCCACTCTATTAAAACTGTGGTCAGCGATAAATCGAAACTAAAATCTAACTTGAATTAAGGATTACTTTATGGGGCTTATTCATACAACCAGACTTTTATAAATGATATGTTGACCTAGGTCTTACGAAACAATGAATTGCACAGATTTATCGCTACCATAAAAAAATAAAGCCAAATAAACTCAGACCGTTCAGATATTTAAAAATGGAAAACCGAAATGAAAAGTCAATTTTCATGGCATGGAAAGTACGGCCGGATCGTTGGCAATTACTTTTATAGAGAAAGTATCGTACTCAATGGGATGCGAATGAAAAAAATGGGATTGTCTTTGCGACGGCCCCGTTGGCTTCTGAGGACGGGTGCGGGGTGCGGGGCGAATCACTTGTTGCACGAAGGCGGGGCGGAGACGCCCAACGCCCATCGACCACGTGTTATGAAACTTCTGAAAAGCCTGAACATGTAATCTTGGTAGCTGAAGTTATTGGGATTAGCGCAGTGGGCCATATCAGGCAAAGGTTCAGAGATTTGTATTACCTAAGTGTTAGGGCACACAAGTCACTCTGCTCTGTTCCATAATATTGTGAATTGACAAACATGACTCGTCATAACGATGATGAAAGTAATGGCAATTCATATTACCAACTGTTCAATAAGTGGTTATTGAACAGTTGGTAATATGAATGAAAATCTTTTCAGAAATGTGAACGATTGTAAGAAATGGTTCTTACAATCGTTCACATTTCTGAAAAGATTTGAGTTAATTTAGTAATCTAAAATTATTTTTTTGGAATCTAGAGCTTCTATCTACATATAACAGTAAGTAGTTTTACGTACTTTAAAGCAGATTCACATTCGTTAAGTAAATACCTAAGATCAAATTATTCGAAAATATTAGGTACACAGGCTAATAAATTTTCTATAGTCTAATTAAAATGTTACCCATTACCCATTTACAATCTCAGAATCTTCATGAACCCCACACCATTGCTAACATTGTCACTTCAATAAGACCCCATAATAAAATATCCAAACTAAACCACGAACTGCCTAAATCTTTTACTTGATAAAACCGTCAAAACGTTCCTCGTCCTAATTTGTATCGTCATAATCTCAACGCATTTGGGGTTCCGCAATAAAATCATAAAATCGTTAGCCAGGGGCGTGCTTCTGTAGACAGTTAACACGTAATCCAATTTAGACGGTCGACATCAACGATGAATGCTAAAGGAGCTTGGCGAAATTACTGCACACACCCTTGAACAGTTTTTTTTTGTATTTTTGAAGAATGTTTAAGTTTTTGGGACTTTTTTAAGCCTAGATAAAGAAGTATTTAGTTCTTTGTAGTTTTATTTTTTCTTAAGCCGATTAAGGCTACGACAGTCTTAGTGATTTTTGTCGTCATATGAAAATCAGAAATACGCCACTCCATGGCAGAATTTATCGTGAGATTTCTGTAAAGTCCAGTATAAAAACATGTAATATACGAACACTTCTGAATTTGAACAACACTCTTTTGCCTCTTTATTGCTACTACTTGTCCTAAGTTCATACTTGAGAGTCATAAGGTCTCAAATCTCCATCAAAAACTTTTTGATCATTCACTTGTAAAATAATGTTCAGAAAAGTTTATATCAAATCGCGGTGCGCCTTTAATAAGCATCGCAGAATATTTACGCTGCAAAGTAGGGAGTGGGTAAAAGTCACGTAAATCTCAAGAAAATTGACATCCCTAACTATGTTGGCACTCATTTAAATAACTGATCAAACTCGCCAGAAAGCTGTCAAACAATAAAGAGCTACCAACTTATTGGATATGCGACGTTCATCCTTCAGACTTATATTGGACGCCAAAATTGGCCGCAACTTTTTGAATAGATAGCATTTTTTTTTCGTTCTCGTAAATTGTGATTCGATGTAGTGAGCCTAGCGTATTTTAAATTTAGGTTTTCGAATTGCCCTGAAATTTTGATGGATCATAACTTTTAGTGGGGCTCTCATAAAATAATGTTGAGGTTATTTTCCTCCTGCCACTTTTGTATTTTCGTATTAAAACTGTGCAAGTTCAAATGCCTTGCTAATATTAGCGAAATAATGGAGCTAGATAATTTGTTTAACATTTTTTAACATTACATTGACCTTCAATTGTTTTTACTCTTTTCTCTATGTTTCAGCAATATTTAATTTGGTTTCGTTTAAATAAAAGTACTATGCAGTAGGAATAAAGTAAAACTAAAACGATATCATTACGACATACGCAGTTAATAGTTACCCGTTGTAATAATGAACCATTGTCACAACTGTCAAGTCAGTTATGGAAATGAAAATCTTAATACTGTAATAAAAATTCTGAAATAAATGTATAATTCATCACTCATCAGAGAGGCCATGCGGCAAATATTTAAAGTACTTACCTATAAGGCAACACCGAGGTGGGTATAAAAAGAGCAAAGGAGATTTTTATTAAGAAGGGCGGGGGGAGAATATAATGAATAAATTCCGTGTAAGGACCCCTCCTAACGCAATTGAAAACTTTTAACAAGTGCCGGGAAATCGTGTGTAAAGGTGGGCCCCGTACCTAATTACGCAGCTAGCCGAATGGAATACCGGATGAGTTCAGAAATTTAAACGATGTCTCCTCCCGACTCCGGGACGCTTTATGAAAATCAGCTCGTTAATAAAATCGTTGAGTGTTGACCGATGTCTTGGCACACGGACGCACGGACTTCATCCGTCAGGAGAACGGAATACAAAATTAACGAAGTGAGCATTTGTTCTTAAAATTGTATTATAAAATAATAAAAATATCTCACGCGCCGATTTATAGAGCAGTCCGTGAAATATTACTCCCATTACGTAATTGCGTGCCAAATGAAAAGTTAAATCACGTTTCGGTACTTTTTTAAATCGAGTTTCTCGATCCGGAGTTTACCCCCCATTAACTTTCCGTCGTGTCCAAGTATTAAAAAATTAACAAGATATTTTCCACCGCAAGCTCACCGTCTGCGGAGGACGTATTCATTCTTTTGTAACCCTAAAAAACAAGTCATTACCGAAGCGGGTTTAATCCAGCGTCGTGTTCTGGAGATTTTTTCGTGATATTCCATTATTCGGAGGCGATCGCTCGACGCGGCGCGACGGGCACCGTTTACGCTAAAATGATATGATTAATTACGAGTGCCGGTAGCGCCGGGCTCCCTCATTAGCGCACAAATAGGATCGCTCAATGGTGAAATTGAATCTTGAACGCTGGCAAACCACACTCAATAGGAATCTAATTATAATTATTATTCATATTAAATAAACGCCACTAGTTCGGTGGTTTGTTTTGATTGCTGTTTAAATTAATATGACGTAGAATAACACTTTAATAACACATACGATTAAAGTTACAAGAATTAAGAATAAAATGGAATTCAAAAAATCCTAAAACACTTTTATCGAGCTCATTAGACTTACTCTTTTTTTTGTTTATGTGGCCAGGCGACATTAGCGTCACTATAAAACATTTTAATAAGATAATAATATAATGACAACGAGCCCGTCAACCGTTTGAAAAAATTCAACCTCAGCACGTCCACTCGTTAACAGTGGCAACAAATTATTCATAGGCCAATATAATTTGCAAACAAATGATATGGCCGTACACCTAAGACTTTTTCTTTTGGTTCTTACATAAATAAAGAAGGCATCACGTCTCATAATCCACGTACAAAGAAACGTAAACATGAGTGACGTACTTATCTTTTGTAATACCTAATGTCGTAAATATGAATGTGACAAGAGATTCGTTCTTTACTGCAGATTTTGGGGGTCGCGCGTGGAAAACTACATATTTTGTGGTTCTGTTTTTAGGTACAATCGTAAAAAGGGAAAATTCATTTACGCTCTGTTTTTCCTTCGTCTTATGAATAGAGAAAAAGTTGGCATGCTAGTGGTACACTCTCTTTATGTCTCTGGCATAAGGGAGGCCCACGACTTATAAAAAATATATGAACAATGTCGAATAAAAGACAAATATTCACTACAATATTTCGCGCACTTATTCTTGTTACTATCGAGCGATCACTCATGTATGAAGCTACGGGTGTCCCCAAATAATAATGAAACGAAAAACTCAGCAGATTTCTTTCCAAAATTAGTTTAAATCCAATAGACGACTATAACGTAACACAAGGCAATAGAAAATAAGTTACTTGTGTAGTACGTAGTTATACGTAGATATCTACCGTTGGCCGAGGCAGGGCACTTATCAGCCACCCGCTGCACAACTTTCAGTAGATTATGTTCGTTGATATTCTTGATTTATTGTCGTCGTACTATTAAACGTTTTCTAATTTTCTTTTTATCTAACTGCGAGATCCTATTTTCAAATAGTTTAGACTTCATAACGTGAACGTGTAGTAGAGAAAAAAATCTTTTGTGATTTATTTCTAATCGAATTTTCCCACACAATTGAATGTTGCGATCATCGTTACGTAACTGACTTATTGCTAGATCCTAAATAAATATCTTAAAGAAACATATTGAATCACAGATATTGCAAACACAACACCTTACATACAACAAGTACTTATAAATAGATTACCTTTCACATCTATTAAAGAGCGGTCCTCAACGCCCGCCCCCTCCAGGATCCACAATCCGGATTACGATACCCTATCTATATCACAAGCTTCCACCTAGCTTAGCACTAAAGCCTACACTAACACAATTGACTGCAACAACGATCGGTAACCGTCCACTTAACACTAAATAAAACTCTAACATTAGTTAACATGATAAAAGAACAAAAAATCTCGACTACAATGCGAAAGTAACAAAAGAGGGAAAGTTGCGTCACATCGTATTTACAGTGGACAATGTGAGCTTGTAAGTAGGTAACTGGTCCGAGGGTCGGAGGTTTAGGGTGGTTTCAGTGGACCCAGGAGGGTGCGACGGAGTAGGGCGTCCGTGGCCCGTTGCCGCCCGACAGCGTGGTGGGCACGGGCGGCGCGGGCGCAGCGAACTGGCTCTCGGCCTCCGCCGCCATCGCGCTGTGCTGCTGCGGGAAGTTGAAGTCTAGCGTGCCTTCCATACTGAGCTCGTGCTTTATCACCTGGTGGAAGAAACATTTGTGATACACAAGTCCAATGTACGCAGGAGCTAAGATGCACTTTACACAGGTTTTTCAAGAGAGCTGCTAACTCCTTGTACCAAGTGGGAACACAAAATTATAGCCAGAGGTTGGATCAATATTGTCGAGGGTAAATACAAAATCTCCTTTTTGAAAAATTCAAAGAACCCAGCAAAATTGTGGTCCTTTATGACCATATTGAGTTCATAAAGGACCACAATTTTGCTGGGACCATTTGATAAGTCAAACAATCGAATTACAGTTTTTGCTTACCTCATCAACATTACAGTCGAACCCGTGTTCAAGCGTCTCAATGTTAAGGTCCTCCGCAAGCCCCGTGTTCAGTGCCCCCATGATCTGACCCATGACCGTGGTGGGGCCCATTGCACCCGTCTGCACCATCATCCCTCCATTCATCAGCGCCGCGTCTGATGTCGTTACCATTTGCGTCTGATTGTTTTCTGCACAAGAAAGGAACAGATTACATCAGATACACGGTTGAACGGTGACATCCAAACAATTTGAGGTGGTGCACGATGAAGACTGATCTTTACGATTGAAGAAAATCGCTAGAAGTTCTTCTAAAATCCTTTGTCTACACTTATTCCACAAACACGTTTCTTTTCACGGGTCCCAATGGCATAAAAGGAACCATTGGAACTGTAGTAAAAACGCCTATCTCGCCTATGAAGGCACCACCAGCTACAAGATCAAATCTACGAGTCTTGACTCAAGGGCCAGAAAAAACAAAAAAAAAAGGAAAAAGAAAAAACATACCTGTTTGCATAATATCAGCAGGATCTGCAGGTGGTGGCGGTCTGACGAAGTGTTCGAGTGCATGCTGATGGGGGTGCGTCGGATGCGCCGGGTGCGCGGGGTGCGAGTACATCGACGAGCACGTGCAGCCCCCGTGCGGGTGACGGGGACACCCCGCGTACGGGCTATACCGGTAGCTGCCGCCCGACGATGACGAAGATGTCGTTGGAACGTACCTGGTGGAAAAAAAAACTTGTAGAAGTTTGTTCTGGAAGCTTAGAAGGTGGTAGGCTTCAGTTAGTAGTTGTAATCTTGGACTTAATTAAGGTGTTCATCAGATCTTCAATTTAAATTACAAATGCTTCTGAAAATATACACGCTGCTTTGTCGTAAAATTAACGGAATCTAAGGAGTTCTAAATAAAGCAAAGCGTACTCTAGGGCAAGGCGTTTACGACAATAACTGTTTAAGTAGTCGAGGTCGGACTCTTGGACTCTAACCAAAATTCCAACATCGACGCTAAGCTTACTACAAAATGCTTACGTGTTGAGGAATGGATCGGTTCCGGCCAGTTTCATGGAATCGGCGAGAGAGCCAGCGAGTTCGTCTTGTCCGAAGTCCGGTTGCGAGTAATCTGCTGCGGACGTGTAGTCTGTGTACTCTGGACCCCAGTCAGGTTCTGTCGTGATCATTGATGGGATCGGAGACAGGCGGCCACACGATGATGCGTTCGACGACACCCTCGGACGGAAGTCCGGCGACAACTGGAAACTGCTACGCGCAAGCGAAGAAGCAATCAAAATAACGAAACCTATCTCGACTGGCGATGTGAATTAAGTGATCTGTGTTACCTCTTAAAATATGTTGGATTCCCATTAAATATGTAATAGATCCACAGTCACAAAATTCCCTCATCGACAGTTGAGACGCAAAAAATCATAATGGTTGGCAGAAAGAAATCTTAAAGCTAGGTCGGACTCTATACAATCTCAAACAAGTGTAATGGGAGCATGCAAATCTAATGCCTATGTCGACTAACATATAAATTTGTATGCTAAATGAAGCGATCACTATAACGGGTTCAGCGGTCATCTCAGAAATATCTTTATTACTACAAATAGTGACAAAATGTGGGATAAGATACGGGTTATAGGCCGGCCCTTCGGCACTCACCGAACCATTGAAAATATATGTCAATGACGCTCGTAATCCAGATAAAATAAATCGCCTATAAAAATGTTAAATATCGGCGAAATGACGAGATTCAGCATCCACATAACTCATCATCTAATGGTTCTGAATGATTTAAAACCTTTTATCATAAAGTAGCAGAGTTGCAATAACTCAATTTTATTAGTCTGGTCAACGCAGCTTTATGTCGATGGTTTTATTATAGAGTAAGCGTATCATGCGTGGCTCACTTTGTTTCTAGTGTTCATAAAATTTCAATATTCCCAAGGAGGTAACGTTATTTAGTAATAATGTACTGTTGAATATTTGTGGTTCTGGCAGAACTCGCTTCTGCATTACCCGTATACGTAAATTATAGTGCCTTTAAAGTCAAATTAGTATCGTGAAACAGCGTCCGAGACCGTTACCATTATTGGCTTGGTGCCACTACTCTTTTGGACTTCCCTCTACTTTAATCTACCTGTATCACTTGGAAGATGGTACTACATTTCTAAATAATCGTCTAAAGTTCTATTGTAAGCTGCGAACATTTCGCTAAGATAAAAGTGTTAGATATAAGGTAATATAGTTACCTGTGCATCGGTGAGTCTGGGAACATGTCGAGACTTTCTGACACTGAGCTGCTGGGACTGGGAGTAGCATCTGCTGTGGCACCGTTTCTTAATATTTCAGCCTATAAATGAAAGGTTTCTATGTGATAATAAATTCATGCTATAATTTCTTCTGAAGCAACTAAAATTATTTCATTCCTTACATTAGATTCTACACAACTCTGATCTAATACTAGGTATCTGCTGTATAAAATAAAATAAAAATAAACTGCTTCTTTTATTGTAAAAAAAATATTAATATTATTTGGCATGTCACTACTTTAAAGCGTAGGTGTCCTAAGACCATGGTACTGTTCTTTTATCACGATTTTCATGATGGCCGTCGTCTTATCGGCCAACGTTACCTTAGGAGACCCAACCTTTAAACGAAGGTATTCATACCTTCTTCTTTACCCTGCCTCTCCGCTTTTCAAACTTCGACGTCTCCATGGAGGCTGCCCGTCGTCTGACTGACTTGCCCGGCTTCGCGTCAGGGTTGATCATCCACCACGATGACTTCCCTGTACCTTCGTTTTGTACCCGCATAAACCGGTTGTGAAGTGACAGGTTGTGTCTTATTGAATTCTGCAAGGAAGAAAGGGGGTGGTTAGTTAGAGGTAACGCAATTATAAGATGCATTTTGCTGGCAGTATGGTACAGGAAAATTTACCAGCAGAGGTATGGACAAAATGGAAAGGGGCTGTACTTTTAAGTCGCTGAACATAGTCAAGTACACAGAACTTGACAAAGAAAAAAAAAATTAAAACTTAATGCTTGTGGTTCAGGGTCAATACGCTCATGATTTTTCCCAGTCAGCCAAGAATAGTAGGAACAAAACTTGTTTTTTCCAGATCTAACTGCTAAAGACCTTTTTGCAAATTTCCGCAAATAATTTTACTCAAAATGGCATATGTTTCGATTTACTTAGCTTTTGGTCACTAGTTTTAAGTATTGTCATTTGACAATACTTAAAAATAGTGTCCCTAGAGAGTAGAGTAGTACCTAGAGTTAAGATTATTTGAAAACCTAGTCCTGAAGATGTAGGATAAAAACCCATTTTCCGGTTAAAAATTGCTAAAATAAAATAATAAATATTTATTCAAAATTCAAATTAGTACAATAAAATAATACATCTTAGATAATAATATAGGAAGAACAATGTTAGATGCCTGTACTAGCCTCCTAGTCCTGTATCGAAGTATTTATTAACTAAGGGTATGAAAGTCTTTCAGGTGAAGAGACACTAAAATTAAAGTAATAAACTCGGATGTCCCCGCGATATCCGGGCCTGGTCACAGTTGACCACAAAAAAGAACTATTTTAATTCCCGCTACCGCTGAAAGTTAGTGCAATAACGTGTCCTATCTCACACCGGCAATAAAATCCCGCAACTTTTTCTCGTCGAAGGAATAAAAGCAACCGCAGCAACGAATGAAGTTTAGCTATAAAACAGTCCATAAATAATATCTGCGTGCCCTCTGAGAACTGCCACTTATGGTAACTCCAATCTACTCCAGATAAATATGTGCACTCTTCCAACTTAATTCTCGAAACAAAAAGTACAACGTCACTTTAAAATATTTGCAACGGATTTTCACGGGTAGTTTAACAAGAATGTCTGTCATTTTAACGTTTCAGCTCGAATGCATACATATTTGGTACTTCTACTATGTCAATCACTCACATTTTATGTAGGTATGCGTCGATGGAAGAAACCATTTCTTCTATTTGCGCAACGTAGGTAGCATGTTTGGTACCCTTGCGATACCATACTACCAATGTCCCGTTTTATTATGGAAAACTTTGATGGATGCCGATCCGACATTCAACTACGTCGTATGAATTTCATGGTGCCCTCGATGTAGTTTTTAGAAATTTAAAACATTTAAATTCGTAGACGACGAGTTACAGATTCAGATAAATTATTTAATAACGTTATAAAATACTAACATAGTTTTTTAAGATATCTTTTTTACTAACCCCTATGGATGTACTTGTCCGAAATAAAGATTATTTGATTTTATTTTTTTAATGATTTACACGTATACTGTTAAGCACGCCCAATTAAGTTTATCTGATGTACAACAATTGGACGTGTACATAAATCCAGTAAATGTGGACAACTCCCGCGATTTATCAAGCGTGAAAACACACGCAACAAATGGGCTGTCGACGCTTTGATGGATTTGTCGCCAAGAGCCCTTACCATGAATTACGTGAGCTATAAAAGTGACAACCCCGCGTTGATCTTCGAGCGCCCCTGTCACCGATGTATAAAACCTCGATCCGAACGAAACGCGAACTTTCGAGTTGCAAAAGCGAGTGGAACGTGAAAATTTGTGTAAGTTATGGTTTCACCGGTTTATAGTTTGGTTGGAAACATACAATGTCAATTTTAAGGACGGTAATATACAAACATAACCCACAGATATACCTACTCATTATCTTAGATTTGATATAGAAATTGATATCAAAATCAAATGAGGATAATTATTTTATAGGTACCTTCGTCGCGAATTTGTTCTTATTTATTATGGTAAACCTATTTATAGATATAGGCAAAACCCTACTATATTTATTTTATAGAGGCCTCAATATTAATGTATCCGATATAATAATTTCACGAATATAATTTATGGGCAGTAAAGATATATAGTTTGCTGACAGGCAACTAAGTTAATCGAATTTTCTGCTACTGTGATATCACGTGCGTAGCTTTTCATGTAATTTACCTGTTTTTTTTAGGGCGGTATATTTATTATGGTTTATACGGCCGTATTTCTCCACGCTCCAGTGAAGATTGAACGGGTACCGAATGCGGTACTTTGTACAGAGAACGCCAAGAATATAATCTGACATGAAGCGTCGAGTCTTGTCATACACTACTATAAATCATACATTTATAAAATTTATGAAAAAAAGCTGTCTTCGTCACAAATATTGGGGAGACAAAGGAAAAAAGAAAATTACGCCATCAAACAAAATTGACACACTGTATAATATTTTTTGAGCACACGTAATCATTTTAAGTTATTACATCCACGGATACAATCCAACCCATCCTCAAGTGATTCAGAACGGATGAATAATATAATTGCTATAGGTAGGTACGTAACGGGTTAATAATATAGGTCACATTCATGCACATTTAATTACACGCAACCACAGTAAATTGCCTTATTTAAACGATAATACACACATCCCACATTCTCACTTTTATTACCTTGTCCTTACTCTCTTATTTACCTCACTCTTTAATATGAACTAAGTATCTGCATTTAAAACCGTAATATAATAAAAGCCTACGTATAATTTTAATTATACAGGGTGGATGAGATTCAAATTAAGAATATATCGCAGTGTGCCAATTCCAGCACTTTGTGAAATGAACATCACGACAGCGCCGTACAAACCGGGGCAAGACATCGTACTTAGAATTTTGTCTACGGCAGGATCTTTGGCGCCACTGCGACCCTTATGGGGTGAATTAACCGTCTACGCTGTCTACAGTCCCCTTTAATGCTCCACCGACTTAAATTTTGTCGAATTTCCACCGCTATTATATAGCGTTACGCAATCTTCGAGCGATGGCTTATGATTTCCGCTCTTTATAGCCTTCGCTTGTTTTCTGAGAGCAATCGCTGTGAATTGACGAGCCTGCTGATTAGTTACGATGTGATAGTTAACTTCGATCCCGTTTTCGTGTTGCCAACGGAAACTTTCGAACGTTGTAAAATAAATTCGCTTTGGTCTGATAACTTTTTGGTTGATTCGCCGGTGTTTCTATGTGATTTTTTGGAGATTATACCTAGTTAAGTTATTGTTAACTCGTTATTTGTATCAGTAAAATACTTCTAATTTTGTGGATCTTGAAATGGCAAAATTAAGCTGAATTGGTTTATCTTTTTTCGCTTCCACAGGAAAACTAAATGTTGGTACGAATAAACGTGGAAAAGCGAAGTAACGGTATAACTGATCGTTGAATAATTCAGCGAGATTATTCTCTTAGGTTGACATACTCGGTGCACACACGATGGACCTTCAAATTGTATTTTAATGTATTTCAAAACTCTACTTTGTTTTGATATTTTATACGGAAATAAAATAAAGTACTTGAGTCGTAGATGCTCAATGATAGTGCGTAGAAGAATAAATTATGAAATAAATTATTTAACTTAATTAATCATTTCAATATATTTAGTGCCGAAAATGATTAATTTATTTGAAAAATATCTACTTAATTTTAGGAACTAATGGAAAAAATTGTATAATGTTTTTTTTTTTCTAATATGTTACTGAGGATACAAAAAGGTTTATGGTACACTAACTTTTGCCCACGACTTCGTACGCGAATACTCCGTTTTTTCCCGTTCCCGTATAGCCTTCCTCATGAATGTAGCTATCATATACAAAAGATTTTATCAAATCCGACGGATAGTTCCAGAGATTAGCGCGTGCAAACAAACAAACAAACACCTCAGCTTTTTTTCTTCTTACTTAGTATAGATAGATAGATATGTATACCTACCAAGGTACCAACGAAACTTATGTAAGTGTAAAATAGTTACTCCCCAATGTCCTTCATTCGGTCCTCAGACAATGCGTCACACACAACCGAATGTATGCGCATATAAAAATTTAGTAGGTACTGTTATTAGATGAATGAAATTATGGAAGCTACCGAGCGTACGATACATATTCTACGTGCGAGTAGCTTTACTAACCTCCGTCCCTTTGTGTTTACTTGGCTGCCTGATAAGTAGGTGAGTATTGCTCTCAGTTGCACGCTTGGACGTGGGTAGCACACTTCAAATTTTATACCAGCTTTTAAAAGCTGTGTAGGTACGATTTAAATTTGACTTAATAACCCTATAAGAACCAATTTAACCTAGGCTTAAAAGGATAAAAAATGTATCTCAATACAATATTTTTAACATACTCGTAAGTGTCTTTACACAATATTTTTACTACATGAACCGTTCAAGTAATCATAGACGTCATAATCATGTCATCAAGATGAAAGTTTTCCTTGCCGCAACCACTTAATTAAAATCACTTAGTCGCCTCTTGGGTACAACATGGAAAGAGGTGTGACTGTCTGTGAGAGTATTCGAAGAAGGCACGCGTGTTCTATCATATAAAACGAAGAGTTTAGAGGTGAAATTGAACTGACTGGTAATTTTATTTTATTTGGGAAAACAAACAATCGTACATTGTATATAATATATGCTATAAGTAAATGTACAATCCATTACGTTTCCACATTAAACTATCTTAAATTAAATACAGTTCTGGTAAACTTAAATAAAATCAATATTTAACAACAATACAATTGTTTCGCTATCTTAAAATCTAATAGTTAACAATATATACTTAAATAATTCTATATTCACTTTACTTAAGTAATTTTACTTAAGTAATTCTATATTACTGAAACAGCTATCATATCTAACCGTCACATGACAAAGCACCGCCACCTAATTACAGCAGCCCAATCGATATTCGATACAAAGAAATCAAAGTCTCCATTGATGAAACGGCAAAAGAAAAAAAAAATAAAGCGTTCGAAATATTCTCGAAGTGTGAAATCAAATAATAAATAATTCAAATTAGAGAATCGGGATTACACAATAAGGGGCGTCGGCCCGGGGGGAGCCGCAAACGTGACGGCCCCAAGAAATTCGGAAGAAACCCGGTGACGTGTCAACCGCCACTGACAAATTTAATTATTCAACTTACCGAAACGTTAGCAAGATGACTTTTCCCGAGCCGATAACTAAGTAGGAATAAATTCACTTAGAGCTGCCGAAGCAAAGTTTAACTTAATAAAACATTGGAATTTTCGTAATTCGATTGTACTGAGGTCGGATCCCGCTGTCGTCCTGATTTGAATACGTCATTACGAATCATTTGTCGTGCTCACCTGAGACATTTTACTTGCCGAAATATGTACAACAATTCTCCAGTCAATCCGTCTGATTGTTCTAGTTAGCTTCATTGGATCAACAGTTAAAAGGGAATAATAGGAACTCTAATGAACGAAAACTTTGGTCCAGATTTGACAACAAAATGAAGTCCTTATTAAGTTTTCGTGGAAATTTTCCTTCATCTGAATATTATGTTACTTAAATACGTTTTCACAGTTTTGAGTTGGGAGAGTGCTAAGCAAACAGACCCAGATTTAAAACTTATACTGATTTTCATTTCTTAAGAAACTGGTCACGAATCAGCAAAACAAAGGTTATTCGAACTTCATCAGCAGGTGATAGACCTTTACAAAATTAATTTGTTTAACTTTTGATAATTTGTTATGAGTTTTGAGCACATGAAATTAATGTAATTGTTCTTGTATCTGCTCTGAATTTATTTATAATGTAAATAATTCTACCTTCAATACAAACAACATAGGAATATCAAACAGTGGGTTGTAAAAAATCAATCCTTTTTATGCTTTCAATTAGGTATTCACTGTACATGTTCACCAATTTATTTGTAAAACTACGTATGCATAATTAATGTCTTATCTGGTGAGAATTCCATAATAAATATTAAGAAGATTTTTGTTTATTCCTGAATGCGCTCAAAAATTAAACTGAGGCAAAAAAAACGGAACATCAATGAAAAATCATTACAGAATTGCTCAAATAAGATTACCCAAATAAGTAACAATATTCATTCATTACGCAAAGAATAAGAAAAATTCGACAGGCGTGCTCAAGCCCGTGGATTCTTGGATTTATATCTGGGTTCCGTATAAATCACTTTAATGGTCCGATTAATGTCCGGACCGAGCCGAGGTGTAAGATGTACGCAGAATAGACGTATGCAACAGAATTGTTGCCAACAAAAGACCACGAGGACACTGTCTGTAGTATGTAGGCATCTACGTGCGATATAAGTGTTCCTACACGTGGGCGAAATTTAAAAAAAAAAAGAAGAAAAAAACGTTCATTTTTATGCAGACGGTATTTTATTGTACAATGCATCGTTTTAACAAAAGAAAAATAAGATTCCTGAAATTACATGAGAAAATCTACGGATTGACGTCAATTTGATTTGTTGCTAACGTCTGATTGGATTTGAAGTTTTCCTAATATAAATCAAGAAACCGTCTCGCAAAACAATTTTAGACGATTTTAATCTCTTTCTAGTAGAATGAAAAATTGCACAAGTCTCAATTATTGCGCTAATCCAAGTCTTCCGGACTTAGTCATTGGCAAACATGTGACCAAAGCTAATTATTAATTAATACTTATTAATAGACACGTCCTCCCGATAACCTGACGTCCCACTCCCATAGATCACGGTCTTTGATACCAAGATCATGTTTCCTTTATCTATTCTCGTAAATCAGAAAGGGTCATGTCTTTTTCATAATAATTATTAGGTCTATACAGTTACATTTATATCTATTCATGTATTCTGAAAAGCATTCAACATTAATTAGAAGTAGATTTTTTGTTAGGTTGGACATAAATACCAAAGAAACTACATAGTTCCGAAAACCCTTTTTTATGGATGGGAAGTCATCAAATGACTCCTTCCGCTCTGGACGGAGCGGAAGGGAGTGTCATACTCTTACTGACTAAAACCCATCCGTGTTCCTCCTAATGCCCTCTGCGTTCCAGGGCCGCGGTGACTCTTTCGAACAAATTACCCTGGAAGTAGGTTGAGACCTTTAAAATTGAATGTTGATTTCATTGGTGTCAGCTATACCAGACATTCTTAAGTCATAAAATAATTAAATTATAATAAGCCAGTTCCTTACCATATCTGTGTCCATCCTATAAATACATTTTTTTATTCCGATAGCACTTAAGCGTTAGCAGCGGGGGTAGAAGTACCTAACGCTTGTCACTCGAGTGACCTCGGCCATGTCGCACCGATATCGAATTATAATTAGGTCCAATGACTTCACTCGACATAATCACGGAATGACCGATGCATTTCAATACAACGAGCGAAAGTAATGCACTTTAGAAATTAAAACTGTTCATATTAAAATGACGATAGTCTTATTGTTTTATATAAAAATGGAAAAAAAAAAACTTTTTTTTGCTAAGTAAATTTATTGTAAGATCTAGGGGAAAAAGCTATTTCAGTTCTTAAATATGAAAAAACAAAGTTTAATTATTTAATTAATTAATTATTTACAGTAGGTAGGTAACAAGTCAATGTATTTTTGGCGACAGTGTGGCTGTCTACTACAACAATGCTTAATTTATAATTCACTGACGCATACGAAAAGCAGAAATACCTTCGATTTGAAACAAAATTAACATCCAAAATTAGTGAAATGACAAACGAAATAATAATAAATAGGTACGACATCTAATAAATGGCGAGTGTACCTCTATTTTTGCTATACTAATTACAAGTTTATTTTAACACTGCACTTTCAAGTGGATGATGTGTAATTGCATTTTATTAAAAAATAAAAAGCGAATTTAATTTATGTAAGACGACCGAACAAGTCCGGAACAGTTGGCGAGTTCCCAGATCTAAATTCGACATCTGCTCATCATGCTCTTGACCCCGCCTAAGATGCCTTGCAGTGCGATTTTATGATAACAATAACGCACAATGTACCAATTTATTCATAACTGCAAAATAACGCATTTCGTTAAAAAGAAACCTCGTAAAAACTTCCAGACGCCAAAAGAAAATCTTTTAAATAGAATCTTTCAATTGAACGAACAAGGAATGACTGTATAAATTTTGCCTCAGATCTATTGTTAGCGAATGACGATGGAAGTTTAAAACATTTCATTCTCGGCGTATAATAACTATCGAAGCCTAAGTGATTCCGAGACAACGTTTTAAAAACCGAAGGGGAAACCTATTTTGCGGCAGACGAACGCAAACACCTTTTCAATCCTTCAATGGGCCTAACGATGAGACGGTGGGAAGAGCTGTGAAGTACCAACTAGCCGTGGCAGTTTCTTAATGGTATTGTAAGACAGAAAAAATACCGGGATCACGGTACAATGGTGCAAAGAGAAAGATTAATCGTCCGTTCGGAAGGCGCACTCGGGAGCGTACTACTATCAGCGGCGCTTCTACAAAAATTAATCATTTTAACGCGTCATTGTCGTTCGGTCTCCTCCCACGCGTGAAAACTTCCCGCTAATTAAATTAGAATTAGGGAGCCGTTTGACAGATTTCGTTCGAATTTTTCACTCGCTTTTCGAACCAAAAGATGAATTTCTACAACTGCCATAAAATCTGTCTTCTTGATTAATAGACGGATGTGAATACTCGGATAAGTGGAAAATTTTATTCTTGTACCTATCCTAAGAGATAACGAAGAAAGAAGAATTACATAAAGCTTTCAGAAAGTGTGATGTAATCTCGACCGTCGTTTCCATAAACTTAATGGCGAAGTATCACAGAACTTACATATCGCTGTTATAACAACCCAAGTTGGCATATTTGTTACCCCCTCAGTCAGCATATTCGCGTCGAATGACCGCCAATTTATGTGAAAACTTCCACCGGTTAGAGCATGACCTATCTATATGAATAAAACTTTTCACTCGTCAAGGAGCTATCGGTATGTTTCGAGAAGAATACCTTAAGTAAATATGCCAGGTTGAAGTTTTCGCACGAAAGTTTGCGTTACGACAGAGCTATGTGTCAATTTCGCGATTGAAATATGGCGTCGGAGTTACCGTGCATGGGCGGCGGCGACGCCACTGTTTCCGTGTGCTATAACTCGATGCACCATGCATGCTACATGCTCGCATACAAATTCGTACAAACTAGAAAAGAGCTCGTATTTCACTCGGGGAATGGACGATAAGTTAGCGCGTCGATTTTATCTATACGAAAATCGGGCACCTTGACAGATAACGCTGTCTACACGCACCGCGTCAAAACAGTCGATGTGCACAATAGTATCGCTCAAGTGGACGCATCGATTCCTACCTATATACATTAATAAGAACGCGTGTACAGTAATGAATGCCAGCAATACATCTCAATGTATAAGCTGGTAGGTAGTCGTGCCTTGCGGAACGCCTCGAGGATAAGTAAAATATTCCACTTAGTGAATTGCGTTCCGTAAATTGCCACAATTATCATACCGTTTTACCGGAGCTACAGTTGTATTAAGGGAACTGTGCTTTTATTTCTCTAAGAAAATCAGTTTGACATCAAAATATAGTATAGTTGGTGATAGGATTTTATTTGAGCTTAGAGCTACGAGGTTTCGTAGTAGCGGGATGATGTCTCATTAACCTAGTACGGAGGCCATGGTTCGTATTCATGTGAGTCAGTAGTACTACGTATGAGCAATAAATAGACGGAAAGCCTTACCCGGAATGATATCCGGAATCACGAGAAAGTGGAAGTAGCGCGGCAGTAGTTAGGAGCGCGCTACTACGCCTAGCGGAGCAATAACGTGGATGCGGCAAGTCGGACGATTTTACTGACTTCATATTTATGGGGAGGGACGGATTGATGGCTTGTCACAGAAATCGCGTTTTATGGAACATTATGAAAATTCAATATTTTTTCTAGAAGGCTTGTTTATCGGAGGTGTCCTCAAAAGTTTGTTTTAGACTTTAAAAGGATTTTATGCATATTATTTTTATTAAATTGTAAGACAAAAATTGTTGGTTCTTTGAATTAAAACTATTTCATAGAGCTTAAATTAATTTATTGCCACTAGTGACCACCTTCAATAACTACAACCTTCCAGCAGTAAAGTATAAAACGTTAGATTAGACGATTATCAATCAAACGGATCGCATGAACGTCAATTTCCCTATAGAGTGTGGCAGTCAATAAATTTTTATTTTATACATATTTGCACATGTTGAAAATGTACGATCTGTGTCGTTAGGTAGGCGTCCGTGCGTCGCGTCGCCAGGTACGTCGCTGGCGCCACATGGGCTTCTGCCAGATTAATGGATCATTGCCCCCCCACCTCACTAACCCCCCCACACCCGCAGATGCGAAACTACTGTTCGACGACATCGCTCCTTCCTTCACTAGATATATGGCCTTCGTTCCTCCACTTAACACTATTTCAAATTACGAACGCTTTTCACCGTATGAATTCCATACGACGACTTCTTAATGGAGTGACTGGATTGGAAGCTATTTGCACCATACGATGCTAACGAAAATAGACCATCCAACGCATTGAAGCTGCCTATAAAACACTGACCCACTAATACTACGATCATAACCCGCTTCGACCTTCAGTCTCAACAAGTAGCGAACTTACATTTATGCTCGATAAAACACTTCGAAACGGCTCGTCGTAAATCACGAAGACATCGAAAGTTAGCCGCCAAGCACTTAAAGTTTAACAGACAATAATAACTGACGATGAAAAAACGGCCTTCATCGGTGGGGGTATAAAAAGTAATGTGACTATAGTGGTGGGGCTAAAGGGCTAAGTTGGTGAGTGGGTAAGTTTTGAGGAATGTTGTAATGAGGCGCGCGGGACAATCGATAAATTTGAATGTTCGCCGGCGCCGCCCATCGACTTGCAACTTTTTTCGGTAGCGGGGGAACGCGCGCCACGCTGACGCCACTGGCTCAAGCTCGCCATCCAGCGGGAAAGCTACGCGAGGCTACGGAAAACCAAGCTAGTGTATCGCTTGAGTGACTGGTAGAGAGTGTCTTAGGCATTTAGTGCACCTTTGTGCATGAAGTTTTAAAAACATTAACAAGACTACAAGATTAAATCAACTCAGTTTTGTTAGTGTCTCTTCGACCCAAGGGAACTATATATAATGACGGTGTAGAAATGGTTAAACCAAGTTCCTGTCCATTTGGCAACAAAAAGATAATTGCCAGAAAGTTGATTATCTTAAACATGTTTTTAAATCTCTGTTAATAAATAAAAGCTCAGGATTACAAAAGAACAGACTCTCCACGATATTTTTACACTTAGAAAAGAAAAATCACTTATAAGTTCATTCTATCTCAAAGCCATCTTTTCCGCGACTTGCCAAAGTAGTCCCTAAGATACACCTATTAGATGCTGTTAACACAAAACACGTAACTTGAATTCAAAATGTAACTTTCAATCGAATTAAATAATAAACTTCATATCAAATCGTAGCGTAGCATTGCGTCGCTGGACGGAAGCCTTAAACGTAGGGCTGTCCTGTCGTCCATTCACACATTTGATGCAATTGATATCACACTTACCGAGAATACGTCTGGACTGCTGATTTATATTCAGACTTTGGACTTGAACTGTGCAATGTTATGAATTATATCTCGCTTCCTACATCTTATATTAAGTTTAGTGATGCCGTTGATATTATTAATTAGGCAGTTCCAAGAAAGATAGACACTAAATCAAAACTTTTTATACGATAATGACGCTTTTGATAACAATGGTCCTTCAGTTCCCAATCCAAAAAATAATAAAATTAATATTTATCGCACGGTAGTTTCAACCCTATAAACAAGCAGGTAAGGTAGCGTGTAGGCGAATGCGGAAGTGATAATCTTAAAAGTTAGATTGACATAGTTCTGTCGTATAAAACTGTAGCAAAGTTACAAGTTACAATGTCACAGGAATACGTAGCTACCTCGGTCCCCTGATTTATTGGGCCTGGCACTCTTTCAACTGGTAATTGGGACGAAATACGTAAACCCGTGGAATAGCTAAACTTTTTACGATGGATCCTTTTGACGTGCCTTTAAATTTGCTTATGAAATTCATGATTTTGTTCGTATGTCTTTTCAGTAGTAAAGTCTAATTTATAGTTTTGTGTGTCATGCGTTAAGTGCTGTAGTCTTGTATTTTATTTCTTGTCAACTGAAATTGTTTAATAGACCTAGAGTTTCTAATGGCCTGTTTTTTTGGTGGCATAATTTATGGGGGTCTGGAATTTAAAAGGACGTTTAGTTTATGCGTAGGTACGAGTACATTTAAATAGTTATTTTAGCAACGTTACTGAAAAAAATAGTAGTTACTGTCTATTACCTACCTACAAGTTGTTGGAGTGTGGATATGTTAAAGAATGATTAAAATAATCTAATTCTTATTTAATACTAAACATAAGTGACCATAAAACGTTTGTCTATTAAAATGCAAATCTCCACAGCATTGACAACAATAATTGAATTATTCCTCCTCAGAAATAGATGTGTATATTATTAGTGATAATAGACACAGTACATAATAAACGTATAATGTTTATACAAACTATTTATTAGTACACACGTGAGTGAATTCAGCGATACACCACGGCGACGGTTATCCTTGTAACACAAAGGAGACATTATTATTGACAAGCTGCCATAGACACGTGGTTGGTGATAGTTAGAAAAAAGGCAATATCCTCTTTTCTTATTGTTTGTGGTACAACACTAATATTTATGTTATTGGGGTGAAATGGCCGCACTATTCTATTAAAAATGAATATATCAATATTATAAAATCAAACAAGGGATTTTAATGCCATTTTCATAATAATGTCGAGAATTGATTTCGGAAGATTTACATTTATTTATTACATTAAATCAATCTTGATGCTTCGTGTAGAGGTGAGACACTAGTTAATAGATTACAAGGAGAATATTATATCGTTTAAAAAAAAACACTTAAATTTAAATTTGGAACTTTCGTCCAGAAAAAAACAAAAAAGGATCGAGGCAATACGAGAGTATTCCCGAGCTGTGACGGCATAAAGGTGCAATAGAATGAATTGGTAAGCGGTCCCAGACCGTCTACAATATTCAGTTAGGAAAGGAATGAGACGCATCAATTATATTATCTGTTGATAAACGTTGCACATTGTCTGTCTGATATCAATATCAGACAGACAATGTGAGTAACTAGAGAGATAACATCTAAAAATAAATACCACAACCTCTTTGATGAGGTGACATACAGAAGCCCAATAACTTTATCAAATCATCATAAGTAACCTATCAATCATTGCACATGATACTTTTGATAAAATACATTTTGATATTGATACTGATATTGGTCTGACCTCAAAAAATCATATCGGTAGACTTCACGTCATTTAAAAAAAAGTATTTTATCTATAAGCCTGATCTAGAAAGAGATTTGTATCCACTAATAAGACAAAAACTTGAATTTCAGTTACATACGCAGGTGAAGCAGGGGCAAAGTTTTGTATCTGGACTGGAATAGTCTTAGCAAACTTAGCACTCACAATGAATTACAAGTTCCCTTCAAAGAAGAATGGATTAAAACTAGTTGGTGAAATGTGGCCCTGGGAGTCGGGGAAACTTTCAATTTTTATGACAAATTCAATTAGGATAAGATTTATATATCTTTGGCGCACAAATCTATTTTCCATTAGGGTGGAACGGTAATGTGCCCAAACTAACCCCTTTAATAAAGAAGTTTTATAAATGCATTTGTTTTACTGAAGTGATTTTAACGTTCTTAGTTTTTATTGCTGTAATCAGTAAATCATGATTTATGTTGAGCATTCTGCAGTTTTAATTGGTCATTTATCTTTATTAAACGGCATAAAAGCTCAGAAACGCAGCACCGTGAAATCAATGTCTTGCTACGTCAAAAGTTAAATATTCATTTTATTATTCAAAGTCAGGCAGCGATATCAATAGTCACACAATACCGTACTTAGTTTCAATATTTATTCATCTTGTTAGTGTAAGTACTAACACATTGTGTAAAATCGCTGAACGCGAGCAAAGAACAGTAAAACCACTGAAATATTTGAAACATTAAAAGTTAAAAATACTCTACAAAAGGTGGGATCCTGTAACGTTACAAACTTTATGCAAAAATTCGCGACTGACTCCGGCGAACAAAACTATTACAGCACGCAGGTACAATGTTGCAGACTAGCAGTTCGCAACTTGACGTTTTAAATCTTGCTGAAAGTGGTGTCCGATAGCGCCAGAGAACTCACGACACCAAATCCCATTACCGATAGAGATCTCGCGACATCGGTGGACAATAAAATTGTTCCATCATATCTGAAACTTTGCCCCATAATGAAGCGTATGGGGAGAATGGTTTACGACAGTCGTCGACGAATCTTTATTGGTAGCGGACCAATTTAGATAAAAGGAAAGAGCTTTCGCCCTGAAACACCAGAGATAGCAGTCTTAACTATCGCCAAGTTAGCGGTAGTTAATCCGGTCCGTTCAGAGATAAATCAACAGTCCAAAGCGATAAATTTGGGCCGGCCGCGGTAATAGGTGAAAACTATTAGGTTTCAGGATTATTTAGGTGTGGAACAGAAAAAATATAAAAGTCGTTCGGGCGCCAGCTTTTACTCGCCAGGTAAACTGTTCAACTAGTACAATGTTTGGGGAAACTTTGTTCATGAATAAGTTATGAATATGAAGGAAGTGACTACTGTTCTATTACATTGATTTAAGTCGTGCTATATGGTGTGCTTCTTGTGTCCTTTGAACTTGGTACATTTTCTTATTTCTCTCTATCTTTTAAATACGAACCCCTCAACCCATAAATGATAGAAGCAGCAATAATTCGTTTTCTTTATTCGAAACAAAGTATCGTATAACAAAAACCGCTAAGCAAATTCAATCGCTTGGATGGAAATATGGAGAAATCATGAAAATTAAGTTGTCAGGCAACGCTGAGAGAGGGGGGATGTGAGAACAAAACTATTGAAGGGAGATTTTTCCTCAAAATAATATATATTCCCATTTTCTACAAGCATTTGTATTCAATGAAATAAATCATATATGTTAAGCTGTCTGTTTTCATTAACGAACAATGAAAGGTATGTTTATAACAGCTAAATATGTAGACACTAAGTTGGTACTTATCTACTTCGAGCCTAAATATTAAATGGCACTGCTCACTAAAATCATGGGAACCCTTTACGCTTTTATTTCATTCAAATAAATGCCGAAGCAGCAAAGCCTAATCTAATTTAATTACCTTGTCAAATAAAGGTTGAAATAGGTCTAATTATAATGGATACCGACTGCAAAGCCTGCAGGAAAAGTTAAGCACTACCATGAACTTCAAACTCGTTAGGAATCTCGCGTAGACGACTACCTCGCACTTGATCTACTCTTCGTCTTTAGAAAAGGACAAAGAGTGTTGGAAATTGTAACGAGGATCGAGTTCCCATCGTAGATCTTCGGATCCTTTAGCTCATTCATTCGGCTGTCGTCAGCCAACGGCGCCCGTCGTCTCGACCGAAGTACATTGGAATGTTCCGCGAAAACTTCGCGAAATTTCGACAACTTACTTTCTAATATAACTAAATGGCGACAGTATAGATATATGACTGTAGGAGATGGTTTGACGATGATTAAGTTTTATTAGATGAAACTTTTGAACAAAAGATGTATAATAAATAAGGGATACGTTATTCTATAATTCAATGTAATGAATGTACTCTTTGGGGCATTGTAAAGAAGAAACGATTTTAACTGTCCGCAGTTTTTTTTTAATTTTATGCATTTCAGCAATATCTTAAACATTAAAATAATGAGAGCATCATATACCAAATCGTGTACTGTTCGTACTACCCATCTGCATTATTTTTTTGCCAAAATTTTCTGTTTAATGTCTAAAAAGGAGCGTCAATTTTGAAGTATGAATGTGCTTGTATTATAATGTAAAAGTTGCGAACAATGTTTTAACAAGATTTTGTCCAAAAGAAAAGATTTTCCAATTCACCGAAGGCAACAACGTAATCCACTGAGATCTTAAAGTGGACTTAGCCAAATCGGCGTCTCCCTTTCTTAGCTTGTTATCTCATATCCTAAAAGTTTAAAACGTAGGAGCCATCGAAACGGGAACTTATTAACTCGATGTGATCGCCCCCGTGGAAACTGCTCTACGGTAAAATGTTACAGGAAGGAAAACTTTCGACAAACTGCAAAAAGAAACTGAGTAAAGTTTAAAAAGAGAACGCTAAATGCGATCCGTACTTAGCGAAGTAAAGCCTCGACCACACAAGCTGTCCGGAATCGCAAACATCAATAAGTGGAATTAGCTCCTGACGAAATGCCAAGTTAAGCGTAATCGTCATAGAATCGCAAGTTTATAACAACTCGTACAAATTGCACTCGTGTGAAACGCTTTCAATTCGTCGGACAAAACTTTCGACTTATTATATTTGTCTAAGCTTTATTGACGGAAATTTGCTGCGACGTTACAGAAGCGCGATTTAAAAGTTTACACAATCACAACGCGCGTTTCACATCGCAGATCGCATTCTACCTTCTGATCATAACAAGTTGGAACTTGGCGAAATATGGCAACTCTTTTTATTGTGCTCAACTCCCGCGTACCTAGGTATATGCGTGCCCGGTTTTATACTTGTTCCGTGTAAATTTTTATGTTAACTCCCGATTTTATTCGACTGTCATTTTCTCATATAAAAGTTAAAACTGTTGATATGAGCAAACTTAAATTGGATGAATTTATTGGCGATTGTAAATTTAGCGAGAAAAACAATCACTTCTAGAGATTTTATTCCAGTTAATTTGGGTCAATTTATGGTGATAAAAACTAGTTAAAAAGCTGGTTGTATGTTGAGGCCTTAAAGAGTGGTGTTATTTTTATTTAATGAGTCTTATTAAAAGTTCACGATAAGGATCTTAAGTTGGTGGCTATAAAACTGCAGCGGTAGTAAAACTGCACTTTTTTCAAGATCCGGGCGTATGTCCTATTCGTTTATAGTCGTCGGCACTTAAAGATTTCCGCGGTACCTGTGCTACCAGACCATTTGCATACATTGCGATCGGCTATCATCCACTGTTCGACGTCCACGCAGATATAAATAGCACTGAGTACTCGCGGATGTGGCAGTGCACGCGGAAAATGTTGGATTAAACTATGTCGTACGACTGATAATGCTTAATTCTGTATTTTTGCAGATATACGTATAGAGGCATCATCGTACCTAAGGATCAGGTAGTTTTAAATTAAAATTCTTCTGAAATATGTACTTATATTAATTTGACTTGTTTTTTAAATCTCATTTTATACATTGTCTTTAAACTGACGCAATATGTAAGGCATTTCATGGGCATCTCCGTCTATTTGATATTATACAATACCTACTTATATCGATGAAGAGACTGGTGATTCAGGGCCATGTGGAAGGCAAGAGAGCACGCGGTCGATCATCAACTCGCAGGACTAACCTGATACAGAAAACTACCGAGACCACTATGGTCCAGTGTACTCCTAACGTGATCAACCGGCAGAAATGGAAGCGCATCGCAGAGAGAGCAATCTTCGGAAAGTCGACAACCCACTGAACATCTCTCCATGTGTTCTCTGACAAGAGTGTCCGACTGAGAAGAAGACTTATCGAGTTTGGCATCGTAGTGCTTTTAGGATATTCTTCTTTCTGTGTCTGAAAGGTCTTCCAGAGCCAAATCCCCTGGTGTTAAATTTATCGTTATACGTATGAAACTTGGCAGTATCTTTCGACTATAGCTGCGTTCTGCTAATGTCAAAAGTAAGTTAGAAAGGAAAGTGTATCTTAAACAAAAACCAGAGCTTATCCATTTTCTTCTTTATGACATTGACGTCTAATGCAAATGGAGGACGTTCTAGCTCGCGCTGCATGTTACATGAGCATGCATTCGTAACCACGTCTTCATGTTAATTGTGGAAATTATCCGGTTCACTAGCATTTCAATAAAACCCTCTTATGTGCCTTGAAGTTCGGCATTTATTTAGTGAAGGCACTTTTAAGCATAAGAGTTGGGTAGCAATGAGTGAATCGACGACATTTAAAAGGAAGTGGGCACAAAGTCTCCTTGAACTCTCTGGATGTCCTAAGAGCCGATTATGGTATTTCGACAGGAGCATAGTTTTCAGCTTTGTCCTATATTTTTTTGGATACATTCTGTTTGGAAAGTGTAACGATGAAAATTACAACATGGAAAACATATTTTCTTATATGAGTTAAAAGTATTCACATTTAATGGCATCATCTTTGGACTGTTTATCTGACGCCTTTCTTTCTTATTTTAAAGGTATCAGCTTCATTATCGGCACCAAAGTTTTATTATTTGGAATTATCATCCAGCCGGAGGTCTTCAATAAAGATATTTTTTATGTTACGCACTAGCCTATCATTAACTGCCATTTGGTTTATAGGCATCTGGCATACATACCTACTTGATTTAATATCTGCCGAACGTAATAAAACCGCAGTTGAATACATTAATAGTGTCGAATACGGTAGCCGATAGCAACCGATTGGGGCCGAATGCCGAATCAAACTTGAGAACGAACGGCCTTGACTCTCCTACCATGCCGGGCGAATGACGATGCGCACAAAAAATCGGCTAAGACTGCAGCATTCCAAACATAATTACAGTTTTTTAATAGTCCAGTAAACTGAATACAGAAACGCAATTTTCAGAATGAGTACTAAGGGATTATACCTAATGGATAGGCTGGGCTTGCACTTAGGTATATACTCTATATTTATCTGATAGCGTCATACTCCAAAAACCCGGTTTCCTAAAGATAGCAGAGGTGATTGACCCGTCTAACCTTTGGGCACACGCTACGCATAAAACTAGGAGCTTGCAAAATTTGCAATACCTATACTATAATAAAATGTATAGTTGTCATGCTTTTGTGGGCGAGCTGAGAATTACTACTATGTACCTAGATTTTTTTTTTATAAAATACCCATCACTAATTTTAAGTAATGTGACATTCGTATGCTTCCAAACGAAGCGCTTACTACTTTGCAAGGAAGCGCAGTGCTTGATATTAAGCTACAAAGCGTAATACTACGCTACGTAGCGTAGCGCGCAGTACTTTGGGAGCAAGCGTAGCGCGTAGTACTTTGGTAAGAAGCGTAGCGCGTAGTACTTTGGTAGGAAGCGTAACGCGTTGTACTTAGGTAGGAAGCGTAGCGCGTGGTACTTAGCTATGAACCGTTACAAGTAGACCCTTGTTATCTATTAGGCTTTAAGTATTTTTCGAATATTTTGATATAATGTACCAAACATTAATTTAAAATTATTCGTTTTCCTAACATAAACAGGGCACATAGAGGAGAGACCTTGACAGTAAGCTGCGGAAGATGAAGAAGAAAAATCGCCGCTCAAAATAACGATGGTACACGAGACACGATTACCATAGTAACCCGTTTTCTCAGTTGATTCATACTGCGCGGAAAGGTAAATGACTAATGAATAATGTTTTTGTTGCATTCCTAGATCGCTATGGTAATAAAGCTAAGAAAATTATTTATAGATGTGATTAATCGTAGACCTAGACAGAATAGTGCATTGAATTAGTGAGATAGGATATAAGTGGCGAAAAAACTAGTGTTAATTACGATGTCACTCCCCTATGTGGATGAGTTTGCGTTTGACCATTAGTCAACAAATTACAAGGAAAATTAGATAGAAGTTCGCGCTGGAACTGAAAATATTTTCCTCTTTTTATATTTCTGGGAAATGCTAAAAAGTACCTGAAAAATGTGGAGATTTACGTCGTTGATAAACATGTGCTACCTGCCTCACCGGCTACAAGACCAGACGGTGAGTCCGCCCGTAGTATCTACAGATAACAAAGACTCCCCAGTGCAATTCCGAATCAAAACTAACGTCAGGTTAATGAACTGATTAAGATTAAAATGTCGAACAGTCTTATCGTCCATCACGAAAACTTCTAACAATCTTTGATAAGTCTTTCAGGACTATTGTTCTGAGATGACTTGCTTCAAGCGATCACCTTGATATTCTTTTAGCGTTTAGCTGCATCACGTCCGTTCACGTCAAAGATAATTAGTGTTTAAGAGATCATCAGTCGTGTTCTGAAGGTGACAATTATCTAAATCAAGTTCGTCCCTTCAATTTGATTTCTTCCCAAAACGAAAACGATATTAAATTGAAACCCATTTCGTTTTTTTTTGTATCAAAATAATTTTTTGGTCGTTATCCTCCTTATGCATCGTCCTTTTTTTGTCTCTTTCTGTGGGTCTGGCACGTGTCACGCACCGTGTTTCGGATATATTTGACGTGTTTTAATTCGTAACCTATACATCGTAGGTACTTAGTCTATAGAGCCGGTCATCAACCTGAAGATTAACCCGCCGCGGCAAGGTTGGGGAGGTGACATTGGACCCAGTACTGCGCGGGCGGCGATGCCGACGTTCCGACAATGAGCACACATGTGCAAAGCGATCACTTTACGCTCTCGTGCAATAATGTGCTTGTGTGCACGTGAAAAATTAATAGCATAACATTTCGAACTACGACGTATCCTTGATAGAAAACTGGCCTCCATTATCTCTCCTCACGTCAACTTGTAAAGATACTAAAATCACTTCGATCGGAGTTTATTTAAGTAGGGCTGTCAATGCCACCGCCCTCAGAAAAGATTTTAAGACCCGTGATCAATCAATCATCGGTATCAGGGGCTCAAAACCTACGGCCAAATAGAGTAAACATTGTAGGTATGCGAAAACACTAGAATTACGCAGCAATTAACTACTAATTTGATATCGTTATTAGGTACCTATCTATTAATATTTTTTTAGGAAAAATAATATTATTGATATGACATTTTTATGTTCGCACGTTATCTTTGGAATTTATGTCTTTTTTTTCGAAGACATAAAACTTAAATGGGGATGATTCCTATTAAATTATACGATACGAGCCAACAATCACTCAGTGGAAAACAGACGTAATGGATACAAATACAAGTTTTATACCAAATTATCATGTAAATGTAAACTTTATTGCGTTAAATTTACGAGATAGAATAACGCCTTAAGGATATAAACATGTAAAATAAGCGAAAGAGTGGGAAAATCATCATAAATCGTGGGGTAACGTTGTAATGTGATATAAACGCTTCGGAGTGATAAAGAATCACGGTTGGAAGCCCGTTTTAGATTTAGTCGCGTTTGTAAAAATCCTTAGAACGTCAAGGGATCCGTTTTATAGCTTCTAACCGCATAATGTGTATATAATGTATGCGGTTGGCATTCGTGGGTACACGGGTACCCAGGACCTAGGTAACTATGTGTCATTGAACCATAAGTAAATGCAGCTTTGAATGCAGAAATTAAATATCCACGTCTTTTATTTTATAAAACACTAGCGGTCCCGACCAGACGTTGTCCTGTCCGAACGTTTGCTTGGTGTCTGACGAAAAATAATTATAGAAATCGATTGCAGCGCCACCTACCGGGCCCAATTGAATCTAAACCATTCTCGAATCCCTTTGAACACACACAAAAAAATTCATCAACATCGGTCCAGCCTTTAGGAGGAGTTCAGTGACATACACACGTACACAAGAAATATATACATATATTAAGATGATATATTTTGATGATACATTTATCAGGTCAGCTAAAGCTAAAGGCAAATTATGTTTTTGATCACTTATATCGCACAGTTAGAATGAAAGTGACCGAACTCAAAATCTCAAAATTTTTGGAAGGTTTTTTTAATGATTATTTTATAAACTCTTAAGCTCTTATTTTTTCTAAACAATATATTGGCATCATAAATATGTAAATAGCTTTCCATTTGAAAAAGTTATGACATATTTTATTGGAAACTCCCTAAAATACGAAGTCAATTTTGTGATTTCCCACAAAATGCAAATTTCGTGTTAGGTCACCACTTTTATTCTCATGGTGCGATATGTGGGTTATGCAAGCCACATTTAATGGAAATACGTACCTACCAGCCAATCAAAGTACATGATCATAAAAAGTGTCTATTTTTAAACACGATCAAATGACACATACGTGAGCAAATTCATACACAGTAAAATAATTATTAATATTAATAAAACGAACAAGTACAATAATATAATTGGTGTTCATACGTATATTCCCCAGCGGTGATAATATCGTTATCGCGAGGAATTATAAACGATGATTTAACCATTGACCTTTGTAATCTAGTGTACTCATACAAACATAGACCAGCTATTAATAAGGACATCGGTTTACGCTAACCACAGTTAGCTGTGGTCCCATTATTTAGGAATGAGTAACTGCATTGACTGAGCTGAACTTATAACAACATAAAACATGGCTGAAAAGTGTGTTACTTTCAAATAGATTCATCGTCTTTTTTTTAAAAAAAAAACATGCTGCGTGTCGCAGGTTCGATTCCCGCACGGAACAAATATTTATATGGGCTACAGATAGTTGTTCCGGGTTTAACTGAAATTCCCAGTAAAGGGGAAATTGAAAAAATATGTATATATGTCACCGGAAAATTGCAGACTCAGTAAGATTGTAATAAATCTTTATTAGATAATAATTTTTCGTAATATTATGAAAACATCGTTTTCAATACAATAAATCTCATCCAAATTCAACAGTTTCGAATATCCGTGTCTTTTTAAGAAAAAATAATTTTCAATTTCACGCGATATTTTACAATCTAACGGCGTTTGCAATTTTCCGCTGACCTATATATATAGGTACATATATACAACGTGTAACTAGAACTAGACGGTAGAATAACCGCAATACCTGAATAGCGGTCATTGTACTCATCATTCTGAACAACTTTTACTATGGGACAAACCACGAAATCGAAAAAACAAATCAGCTATTCAGTACCTTTTCTCGAGTTATGCACACATAAATGTATGGCGTAGTTGTTTTTTTTTCGTAAGTGTTATTTAAATTATCTATTACTAGCTTTTGCCCGCGACTTCGTACGCGCATATCACGTTTTTTCCCCTCCCCGTATAGCCTATATATAGCCTTTCTCATGAATATGGCTATCGTATATAAAAAGAATTTTCCAAATCCGACTGGTAGTTCCAGAGATTAGCGCGATCAAACAAAAAAACTCTTCAGTTGTATTATATTAGTAAAGAGTGTAGATTTATATACCGGTTCTTTAGCCCTTTGACTGCTCACTAAAATCCTTGAAGGCTCTTTTTTGTTTTACCTTAAAAACACTTCCGTAACCATGTGACTGAGTATTGTCTCAAATAAAAAAACGATCATGTAGGCGGAGATCTTACATAACATTGAATTTGTATTTTGTTCTATGGAAATAGAAATATATTATTAATTCTGGTCATCTTCAGCAGACAATAATTATTACTAAACGTGATAAAACAGCATGTTTTTAACGACTTGTGGCTAACTTTTATATTACACAAATGATTACGGTAGGTACTTACGAAATATGTCTTTGACACATTTCATTTCATTGATCAAATCAATACAAAATAATTTTATTACCTTTATGTAGGTATCGTAAAAGGCATGTATGTCACCGAAATATTGCAGACTCCGTAAGATTGTAATAAATCTTGATTAGATTATAATTTCTCGATGCATTATAAACAAATCGTTTTGTATAATATGACACCGGAAAATGATAAACTCCGTTAGATATTATCGGGAGTTTACAATCTCTCATGATATTTTATAATCTCACGGAGTTTGCAATTATTCGATCATGTCATGTGCCTAGCCTTTTCCCAACTATATTGGGGTCGGCTTCCAGTCAAACCGGATTCAGCTGAATAGGTACCAGTACCTATTTTACGTGGAGCGGCTGCCTACCAGACCTCCACAACCCATTAACTGGGTAACACGGTACTCCTTGGCAAGACTGGTGTCAGATTATCTCGCTTCTGACTATCCGTAACGACTGCACAAGATCTACAAATGACAGCCGGGACCAACTTTCCGAGGCACGGAGGAGTCTCGGTATGTTAAGATGGTCACCCATCCACAGACTAACCTCGGCAAGTTGCTTAACCTTGAATATCGACCCGTGCGGCTGTTATTATTAAGCCACGAGCTCCTCCGATGCTCATTCGATGACATATACAATAAACCCCATCCAAGTCTTATTTAGAAAAAATATTTTACTATTTCACGCAATATTTTACAATCTTATGGGGTTTGCCATTTTCCGGTGACATATACATTTTTTGTCCTGATTTTATATGTAGCGAATGGCAGTTTTTACTCCAATACATGCCTGCCTTTGAGCTTGGGTACTAAAAGCTTCAAAATACCAATATCGGGGAGCATGCAACTACGAAACTTAGTTTACGTACTGAATGAGGCCAGTAACATTTTCCCTTTTTCAAATACAGTACAAAACGATATGTATTTATACAAAAGATAAAACCTTTATGAAGAGATGATGATTTAGGCTTGAGTCAGGTAAGCCAAATCTTGATATTAGAGTTGGAACTGGGGACTACCTCAATGATCTCATTGACATTGACTATTGAGTATTTGTACTGTGATGTTGTGTGTTAAAACGTCCTAAGGTATCAAGTTTTTGATATAAAATTCTTTTCAGTTTCCAATTATACCATTAGCTAGGTATCTTCTCCAGTAACGGTAATCCGCAGATACTTTTAATTCCCCTTATCTTGGAGGCTTATTAACGATTCCCTATAAGGCGAATATTAATCCGATTTGCGAAACGTCCGTACCCCTATTATTCTCGGACCGGCTCTCCGGAAAAATGGATATAATTTTTACCGGCTAGCCCCATTTTTTTCTCGGTTGCACAACGTGAAGGCAAATTGAATTTTTTGCCATGCCTCAGTGGACTAATTCGACTAATGCATTTAGTACGATGCATGCTCCGCGTACTAGCGAACGAAGTAGTACGATTTTACCAGAAATTAATTTGCAATACTCTTAACTCAATTTTCTCTAACATCCGACTATGTGCATTTGGGTTTCCCTGCTAAAGTTTCTAATAATTTTTGAGCTTTTTTTAACAAGATTTTATTTAGTGTTCCATACTTCAATATTATATTTTTTATGGATTAAACCATCGTATACCCAATCATTTCATAGTTCACTATAATAGGTACCCGCACAAACAATAATATTCCTGTCGAAACTGACATGAATTTGTACATCTTCATGGCCACTCTGTAGTTTATAAAATAATAATGTTATAAATAGTTTATAGGTAAATTGTCAACTAAATGTATGGTTTTACCTAGAATAGGCACCAATTCAATTTGATCAATTATTTATTGAAATAAGGATGCAGGTATTACAAACAAAGTTCAACATTAATTTATAAATACTGGGATCAAGGCTATATAACTAAATCTGTGTTTCCACATAGCGACTATAATTAATACCGACACACGCGTAAAATACAACGTTACTTGGCAAAATACCGCATATTCACGGAACGTAGGAAGATATGGTCCGGCATATAGTTTTTCCTGTACCTAGGTAACCAAGTAAGTACGTATTAGGTTAAAAATAAAAACTAAGAATCATGTCCGTTAAATCTAATATAACAAGTGATTTTGAGGTTCACGAAATAGAAAATCTACTGGTGAGTGTAGAAGTGAAATCCACGACTGAATATAGGCATCCAAAAGGGAAGCTTAAGGAGATATGTACTACAGTCACTACACTTAGCGGTCGTATTATTGAGGAAAGCAGAAATTGTATAATAGTCACCGAGGGTATAAGGTAGTGTCTTAAGTCACGTGCATCATATTGAAACCCGACGAAATGAATTCAGCGAGGGATTTAAGGTAGCCAAAGGCATAGGAACCTTTATCCCTGAGGAGCATTCTTTACTTTTCACACCTACTGCGAGAAAATTGTGCTCAAGCCATGAAGAGAGCTGGCTGTTCACCGCGAGCGGCTCGCGTCGGCCTCCACTACTAGGAGCAGGTCGCGCGACCGAAGCTGTGTCTCCGTCCACCGCCGCGCAGTAATATTGTACTGAATTTCATTATATTTATAACCCGGCAATAATGTGATTTGAATTTGGAACCTCATTTTGACTGCGCAACCTGCACCTAGCAGCGGGGGTCGACGGGTGCCGCTCGCGGGCTATAATGGTGTACTTCAGGTTAGGTTTAGATATTAGATAATTTGACGTTTTTGTGCATGTGGTGTGAAAAATTTATAATAAATTAGGTAACAAAGGTAAATGCAGAAACGAGAGAAGCTACCCCTTTTTAACCTTTACCATTTTATAAAGAACATTAGAAAATTTTATCAAAAGCGTATGAACTCTCGTAGGCGCTCGCTCTCTTTTATTTATCCTATCGCACCTGTGAATATTAATAGAAGGGCATTAATAAAGCCGAGTGGGTAGAGCAATAATGGCGCTATCGCTGATATCGGTACAACAGTAGGTGCAGTAGGGACCACCTGTTTAGTCTCACGATACTAAGCCTACTCAATTTGCGGTCCTGCCCTGCAAGTTTCACGTTGATGAGTCCATACATTTTGTTTGCGCATGTGTAGTGGGTTGTCTCATTTAGGTAGTCTGACGGGACTGAAACTATTAAGCATATTGTTTTTACATTTACTTTATTTGATTGCAGTCCCTTCTGAATATTTGATAGATTAATTGTGTGTTAAAGTTACATTGAGGTGGTCTACGTTAATTTTGAGCAGGGTGTGACAATTTGGAGAATCACATTCTTATTTAAATTCTTAGTTAATAATTCTTACCAGTTTAAAGAAGAGATGTTTAAAACTCAAGTTGAATTACCTGAAAAGAAATAACATACAAATAAGTTAAAAAGAAATATCAGACAAAGATGTGATGGATGAAGATTATAATAATACAAGTATTTTCCTTCAAGAGGCAATTTTTTGAAAGATAATTGCTGAAATAAAATTAGGTTCACCGACGCACATTGGTGTAAATAAATGATCTTGTATTGAAAATAAAAACCGTTCCTCTGCATCAATGTAATCCTTTAAAATATGCTAAATGCTTAAGCCAAGGATGCAAAGTGATAACTATAAAAAATGTAACATTCAATCAAGTCCATCCACTTGGACAATAGCCAAGCGGAGAGTGCAGACGTTTTCCAAAGTTTTGCATAAAACTCACTTCCAAAGGCATTTGATGAATAAAACGTTGTCACAGAAGTGCACTTTTTTATTTCCATCCAAAATTTATTGGTGCAATGTGTATTTACAGTATCTCCATCGTCTGCCAAGTTAGTAACCATGTTTCGAAAGCAGAGAAATGTGGCTTTTATAACTTCTTTATTTTTATTGGTTTCACTTTCTTTTCTGTAGACAGTTGTCGTTTTATCGGTCATTGGGCAGACTTTTGGGGACGGGTGACATTCGTAAAAGTAATCGTACGATGTTTCCAGATTATTCATATCTAATCTTTCGTACTTAACGCTGTCGTGCAGTGGAGGACAATGATAACGTTGTATCCAAATTATTTAATTCGTTCGTGTTTCAATGATTTCTGTTTTTGGAACCTCTAGCTTCTAAACCTAAAATGATTGACTATAACACAAGTGCTAGGTACCATAAATTGCTTCCAAATTGACTTAAAAGTTAAACGAATTTAAAAGCTATTCCATATCATCACTAAAAAATCTGATCGCGATTAGTAAACTCAATTAAATGTACAGAGGCCCGAGCCTGTACCGAGTGCCGACTACAGCCGCGTCGCCGTCGAACGGTCGTCGCATATAAATTATATATGTAGATAGGATTCCACACGGAAGTCATTAACGTTTTGTGACCTTCGCTCGCCGCGGGACCGAGTAGGAATTACTGCGCCCTATTTCCCTGATGATGTAATAGAGCAAACCTAATAATCACGTATGCGAACCAGTACACTAGATTAGTTCACGACAACATTATGCGCTGACCTTATTACCTACAAATGGTGGAATTAGATAACGAAGGATTTTAATAATTTTATTCTCTTGATTGCCATGAGAGTCGAGCGTGGGCCTCGGTAAATCGTTAACCTCAAAATATGTGTAGATTCAGAAAAACTCGTGCACATTTTTCCTTCAAGTCTAGTTATCCGAATAAGTCGTCCAAGGTCGCAAATAGACTGTACACTCCTTATTGTTTACCTTTACAATATTATGTCATGAATGTTGTCGTTTGCCAAACCGCTAGCGTGGAAAAGGTAAACAAACCAAGACAAAAATTCGCGGACGATTCGCGCCAACGCAATGGCTGAACAATTTTCATATCAAACATGACTGTCTCTTTACGTAGGTAACCTTTCAGAAACGTAACGTAAACGTAAGGTAGGTAATGTACCGGTGGTAGCATTGTAAATAAATAAATAAAACACCTAGAGTCACATGTTCCATGTTACATAAATCGAGCACTGGGTGTGATTAGACGCATAGATTATTTCATATACTTATCTAAAAAAGGCGCGAAGCTTCCATCGCGGCAGTGGCAAGGCCGTCGAGCACGTGGCTGAGGCGCCTGTTGCTAGTCGCCCCCCCCCCGCGACCCCGCTGCCCCATTGCGGCTATTGCGACGTTGCCGTTCTGACTTCTACGCTCTCCGGAATAGCAAGAGAATTTGGCTGTAATGTCAAGTCAACGGCCTGTCATAAAGATACGTGTGCGTATTCGAATTTAGAATACGCATATTTTGATTTTAACTGCGGACTTTAAGGTCTAGGTCAACATCAGAAAAAAAATGACAGTACAACCTGCACCATGCCCACCTAGGTACGACATTGCTCGACATAAGGCATTCCTAAGTACTTGGTAGGTTACTAATTATAATAAAAGTGTGTTTAAACATGTGTGCTAATGCTAATGTGGACTGAGAATATTGCATTACAACTAGAACGATTGTGAGGAGGTTATAAAAAATCGACCTTCACGATTAAACCCATGATACACAACAATTTACTCAGAGTACGTACTTATTATGTAGTTATGAGTTGTATCTTTGTATCGTTGTACATTCCTGATAATTTGACATCCTTAGATAAGTGCCTTAGTTTTTTATCAATAAAAAAAATCCTGTAAACAAACTAGGGACCTACCGATTTCATGAAAGGATGATTTCATCATTAAATTTTTCAGCCACGCAGAAGTTAAGATGGTTGTCATTGTTAAGTGCAATCAAAAAGCAATTTCAGGCTGTCGTGACTGCGCAAATTGCAACTGAAATGTGCACAAACTGATTAACCGACAACCAAGCTTTAGATAAAGAAGATATCAGCTGTTCCATCAGGGTTATTATTCAATGTCAAGCCTTTTTTTATGGAGTCTTATAGACTAGCACGTCATTAAAATTGCTTTTCTTCTGAAAACACCGGCCTTCAGTTTCAGAAATGCTCGAATATTCTCAGCTATTTACCGACCCTCACAAATACAGAAACCAAACACCAAATATTTGGAGTTGGTATCTAACGAGCGAGGTATCTAGCGTGGACCTAACAATAAAGCGACATATCAATTTATTTCTCTAAAAATAGATCGCTTGTTATCGTCCCCAGTGTTTGTAAACATTCATGACGTAACCATCAACTTTTTAAATGTCATTTACCCGATACACTACTACTACCCATTTTCTTGCATAACTTATATTTTCCTTATGATTTTCTAAGAAAATGTTACCTGTATTTGAAGGTGCGACCAGTGGATAGGGCGTGTAATTCCATGTTACGTTAATAAGCCTGTTACGCCGTGAAATCCCTACAGAGCAAGGCTATGGAACATTTTATAAGTCGACGACTCTTGCTGTTATGATAGTTATAAAGGAGGAAAAACTGGCTGGGAACTTTCTTGACAGCACGTGTAGAGTGTTACGTCGTAGCATGAGGATAAAAAGTAAGGAACAAAAAAGCAATCGGATATTATAATCAGATAGGCACGATCATTATAACAATTTAAGACTAACTGTCCTCTGGAGCGGAGAGGAGCGGGGCGCAGCTTTGCCAATATTAACCAATGGAATTGCATAATATCTCCGGTCCACTACTGAGGACTGGGATTTGCGAACTAGTTTAAAAAATCATACGAAATCGGGAAGCGGAGCGAGGCTGCGGAGCAGGGAAACAGAGCAGGGAAGTGAAAAAAAAACAACCGCCCGCTCAAATTACCTACTCGTCGCTCCGCACAGTCCGCAACTCCGCTCAGCACTAGCTCGCTCCGCATCAATGGACAGACACAGTGCGCAACTCCGCTCCGCATTACTCCGTCACTCCGTTCCGCTGCTTCACTCCGCGTCAATGGCCTAAAGAGGGTTTCAGGAAAATTCACGCCACTAGTCGGCGCTACTTAGGCGAGAAGTCTTTTATGAAAACATAACTTTGATTTAAACATGAACTTGACGTTTAATGTCGGAAAACATAAGCGATTTGACAGATGCCTGGACCTGAAGACGATTCCAGTCAATTTTCAGTGCAACTTAACTACCGACAGCATTCAATATTAAATGTAATTAATTGCATGGCCCTGTTTAATAAAACTGACAATGCGACAAACTTGTCAAAAACTGACATAATTGTCACAATTTCGCGAAAGGTGTTGTTTAATAAAGCAGAGAATGTATAAAATAAACGTACAAAATTGTAGAATTGTCAGACTGTGTTTTTCAGTTTTATTTAATAGGCCCCTGGCGTACTTTCGACATTCACTCCTCACCTCACATAACACTTAACACACATTATACGAGTAGGTACCTACAAACATATCTCTTCTTCTACAAATTCAGCTCGACGTCTGTATGCCACTGCAGGGTTCTAGCAGACCATCGGTGTACCCTCATTGAACAATTCGATGAGAGTTATTTATGGAATACCACAAAGTACGTCGCGAAAAACGTTTTGAGACGTAGTATGACGTTAAGACAGGGGAAATTTAGGCGTTCCAGGTATTGGAGAGCAACTTCGGAGAGAACTTAGTTAGAGATTTGCTGCAGATTGAATTGGTTTTTGAGAACTTGAGGAAATGAAAAGGGATTGAAATGAAAAGGAAATGAAAGCTAGTTAACATTGGTCTTCGCCGAAAGTGCTACTTGCAATGTTAACTAACTTTTAATATCATTAATTGGTATACGCGTAAACTGTAAACAGGCTAATATCAACTCTTTAAAATCTGCCAATATTTAATGAAACATAGACATTTCTCCGTCGATTTTTGTTGAAGGTTCTTGGCCATATTTGTTTCAGTTCCAATATTTACCACAAAAAGGGCGTTATATTTATAGTTAGAATAGCCGTTGTATCGGTTAATGCGTTCTGACAAGTGTCAACGGTCTCTGCCGATGACCGGCCGATCCGTATGGAACAAACGTTTAAATTAAAAGAAAGACATAAAAGAATAGACAGCTAGAATTTTATACACGAGTGCACAAATGGGCTATTTATAAGTGGTTTATTTATAGTTTGTCTCAAACACATCGCAGATTCATTACCAATTCTCATAGGTTCTATCTTTAGACAAAACATTTAAAATATCTCTTATCTACTGAAACGGAACATCTATACAGGGTGTCCCAAAACTCAACGTCAAGCCGAAACGGGGTGACAGGATTGATCATAACCATCACGAGAAAAATCTGAAAAAAAATCTATCCCATGCAGTTTGAAAATTATGGGCATTTTAAGAAAAACCTAGAAATTTGATCAAACTGTACCATTTTTCGGTTATTGTGGTTATTATTTTTTATTTTTGTTCATTTGAACTTTAGAAACGTAATCCTAAATAACATTTCTAGAATCCCAATAAAAAATAATGACACAATTGCCTCAAGTTCCCGAGAATTGAGACTATTTGTTAAACTACGAATTTAAAATTTTCAAGATTCGTCGACTTTGACAGGCCCTCCTATAAAAAAAATGTACTAGAGTGCCTTGGCAAGTAGCATTAAAAGTTGGCGCATTTAATCAGAATTCTAAAATGGTACAATACTTGTTAGTTCCATACAATAGAAAAGAGTAAAAAAATTAAAACCTCAAGTAACCCGATTTTTGCTATCAGATTTTACTCAGTTAAAATGTTTTTAATTCGCACAAGCTCTAGGTAGGTTCTTAATTTTAAGGCAAAATGATGAGAGAGATGGATAATGGGTATGTTTGCCATGAGTGAGCGAGACAGATAGTGACGCCACGCATTGAGACGGAGATGCGTCGTTTAAACGAGTGCGAATGAAACAGATAGATGCTATGGCATCTATCTGTTTCATTCGCTCTTTTCAGCCAAGCAAATGGCTACGCTACCAGTCCGACACCAACCAGTTAGTACGTTTCGCTCATTCGTCTACTGCGCACGTTCGTATTCGTATTAATTATTTTACTAATTTTACTAACTTTTTTTCACTTTGGTAAAAGTGGCGTCACTATCTGTCTCGCTCACTCATGGCGAACATACCCATTATCCATCTCTCTCATCATTTTGTCTTAAAATTAAGAACCTACCTAGAGCTTGTGTGAATTAAAAACATTTTAACTGAGTAAAATGAGATAGCAAAAATCGGGTTACTTGAGGTTTTAATTTTTTTACTCTTTTCTATTGTATGGAACTAACAAGTATTGTACCATTTTAGAATTCTGATTAAATGCGCCAACTTTTAATGCCACTTGCCAAGGCACTCTAGTACATTTTTTTTATAGGAGGGCCTGTCAAAGTCGACGAATCTTGAAAATTTTAAATTCGTAGTTTAACAAATAGTCTCAATTCTCGGAAACTTGAGGCAATTGTGTCATTATTTTTTATTGGGATTCTAGAAATGTTATTTAGGATTACGTTTCCAAAGTTCAAATGAACAAAAATAAAAAAGAATAACCACAATAACCGAAAAATGGTACAGTTTGATCAAATTTCTAGGTTTTTCTTAAAAAGCCCATAATTTTTAAACTGCATGGGATAGATTTTTTTTCAGATTTTTCTCGTGATGGTTATGATCAATCCTGTCACCCCGTTTCGGCTTGACGTTGAGTTTTGGGACACCCTGTATACTTTAGCGTATTATTAAATCTCTGGAACTATTATCAAGCATAACATTCGACTCTTATCACTCATCCCGATCATGGTCATTCAACACAGCCGTGTGGCTAAGATAAATATTTAGCGAAAATAAACCGGTACGAGTTACAACACTACTGAATAGGCAGTAAGCCCTGACGTTTATAATTATAGTAAATAAAAAATCACACTAATTACGGTTAAGTCCATTCTCATATAAAATCTTATAGATCATAGATGAACGTTTCCTGGAATCCGTGACTGCGTGTTAGTCCGAGTGCTAGCGAATTAACTAGCTTGTATATTTCGTTTTGTTTTATGACATGTCCATTTAGAAGGAGAAACTGCGATTTTGTTTCCTCTAAAGACGCAAAAGGGCGTTCATATGGCAGGAATGGCGTGCCACCCCATGTCATGTTAACTCATAGTACTAACGCGACGTGATAATCAAACATAACCTCCTCAAACGAGAATCAGTGATGTCGATACTTCGATACCCACATCAAAATTCATGATTTATTAAAATCCACTAGAATGTTCTTTCGATACATCAAAGTTACTATCTTGTCGACATTAGCAGCCAATCAGGGCAACTGAATGGGATCGTTTTAGGTACGATACCTATCGATAATTTTGTCATGATCGTTGGCTATCACGCGATACCTACATCACTAGTGACGCTCGCCTGTGATAAAACTGGTCATGATTAAAGGTTAGGGAAATTAATGATGATAGTGATAGCACGAAGTGTACTTGTGTGCTGATCTGTACTCGCAGTGCTACACGCGATCTCACTTATTATATTGTATGCATATGTACTTGTTCCACTGTACGTACGTACGAGTATATGTGTGCCGTACACACGTTGTACGACGTATGTATTATAATTACTTAAACAGAACGTAGCTAAAATGCACTAGGTATAATTAAATCTAGGAGTTATTGCGTTTATTTGACAGCGGCGCCATTTTTTTTTGTGTGGTAATGTATTTTAATTTAAAGAACATAATGGTGGGTTATTAAGTTGTTTGATTTAATGTTCAGTAGTAACCGTCATTCTATTTTTAATTCAAATAATGTTTTAATAGATCTAAAGTTTACTTCTGTCACTACTTTTACTAAAATATTTTAAGACATAAGACGAGTAACTATTAAAAAATAAATTACCTAAGTACTCAAGGTAGGTACTGTTGTATCGTTTGTTTAAAAATAGCTTTAGTCTCACTGTGGACTGGCTAGATTAGCATTGGCAATTTATTTTTAAACCGCGTGGTGCGTAGGTAGACGATTCTTGCATCAGTAGAGCAGAGACATGAAATAGTACATTGTTCACCGAGAGGAGAAAGTGACCGATTACCGTCGAGGGTGTCGTTTGAAGCCCGAGCCGTAGGCGAGGGCTTTAAAACACCCAAGATCGGGAATCGCAGTTTCTCTCGAGTGATACATAGTGCTTTATACTACACCTAGAAGGAAAATAAAAAACGAAATCTTTACTAATTGAAATTTATATTGAAATTGTTGCAGTTAAAACTGAATCCTCAAACAACACACAAATTGGAAATGGCGCCAATGTGCAATGGCGTCTGCAATTTTCACATGTTCTTTTTTCAAATTGTTTATCCTGCCGCCGCAGGGTCGCACTGCCAGCCCGACACCATCCAACACACAGCTAGTGGCCAGTGTCATTTTGCGAACTTGGAGATAAAAACTCACTGTAAAAACTTTTTGGCTTTTGATATTTAGGTTACCGGCGCATAGTCTTACCCAAAATTAAAAAAGAAAAACCACGTAAGAAATGGATTTTCATACACTTTTCTCTCCCGCTCAGATGCGTTTTCTCCCCGCATATTTGTTCGATATGCAATGACGTACTTTCTACCGTAAATTTGATAAAGTATCAAGGTACTTTCCAAGCAGGTGTAGTATAAACCAAATTATTTCATCGTCGACCACATCATCGCTAACCATCCAGGTGAGATAGTGGTCAGACGTGAGCCTATTAATAAAAAATAAATAAAAAGAACGCTCATGAGTAGTCATTTCAAATTAGTCACTAGCGTTTGTTTCTTCTTTCATTTTTCATGCTTTTAACGCGTCTCATTACTTCATCAAAACACGCTTAATTTGGAAAAATATCCTTTTAGTATAAAATCCAATACCACAACATCAGGTATGAAACATTGGATTTCACCGTATTAATGCCTATTAATAGCCATTTTATTTAGCCGAATACCAAATAACTTCTCGCTCTACTAAAAGGTCGTATTTTGAGCGTCGCTGTTCCGTTGCTAAGCAACCGAAAGGCGCCTTCAGTCCCCGCCGGGGCCACGAAGTAAACCGAACTTGAAATTATTGAATCGTGTCCTGAAATTATTATGATTGTGTATCATGTATTACATGATTGTAACCTTTTCAATTACTTAAACAGAATATTATGTTATTTTTTAACTGCAGGAGTCTGTGTTTCCTGAAGGAGGTTACTCAGGGGCCTTTAAGTCATGAGTGAATAGGTTACTTCGAGGCAAGCGTGCTCCAACTAAAAAATTACACAATGATATCAACTATTCAAACTTTAGTGCATTTTCTTCGTTTGGATATTATTTTATTTTCAAGGGCCTGCCTTCCTTAGCTTGAACGTTCTCGGGTAACGTCGATAGAATTTTCTAGGAGCGATGGCTTCATATTTTTCCTTGTAAAACAGTGCCGAGATGCATTTTCTCCGAGTTGGAAATAAGTATAAGACTTCTTGAGTTCTTCTACAGCAAAGGTTGGCTGCATGGCACACAGCGGTTAAAACTCTCAATAGGGCTGATGTTTGGGTTTATTTTTTAAAGTCAAACTTAAACTGTTAAATATATGTTATAATGTCAGGACACTATTCTACTATAATAGCTTTCTATTTAAATCAATGTACAGAACTATTACTACTACTACGAGTATATTTTAAGTAAACTTCTCAATCGACGATTCTCAAGCTAACGCGCCCCAGGGCAACCTGGTCTGGCCAAAAACCTGCCATCGAATCTAGGATCACAGATTGGCAGTATCTGCGATCAACGAGGCAATCTGGTTCGAATAATATTTCAAGTAATTTTTGACCTACCAATTCAAGCGTTCGGCAAAGCCGTATTACGTGCTTAATACTCCCAATCCACTGTTGGCGGTTCTAGCATCTCAATTACGGCGTTTACGCGCGCTTGCGTAATCGCCGAGTGATCGTCGCGTAATTGCCGATCTGTGACATTCGAAGAGTTTCTTGTTTCAACGATTCCGATCACAATGGAATCGCTAATCGCGTTCGATTCTTAAACAATTACGTTCCGTTTCTACATTCTTGGATACGACAATTTGTTCTGTTTAATTGTTAATTTTAAGGTTCCTGCAGACAGGCGCGTCGCGACACTGTGACGACTTTTACCATGAGCCTTTTTGATTTGATCAACGGATATTGTCTACAGAACAGTGCCTATGAAAAATTAACGTTGTATTGTTGTCGCATTGGCACTTACACGTCTATCTAAGTGTGTACGCGAGCCTTTATCAGTGTCCGGAAAAACGATACAAATCATATGACCCATACACGTGGAGATTACAGCAAAGAAAATCTTTTAACGACTTGTATAAATTGTAAGGTCGTTACTATAAACTTTATCTTATGTTGATATTATTGTGAGTGCTATGACAGCAAAAATTGTCACAGCTTTATATAAGATACACGAAAATATAATATATTTATTTAAATATAGACAACGATGTAAGTACACTTCTATAAAAATTAGTTCATACGTGCGAGTATGATAAAACTATTTTTAGTGCGCACAAAATGAAAATAGGTCAACAGGTCAAGTATGCGTGATAGACATTCCACTCTATGTTTTAATATGGTAATAAATTGTGGCTCTTTATAATAGGATGGGTTTTAAAAACGAAACATAAAAATATTGTGAAAAGCTATCCGGTGAATTTCCCATGAATAACTTCACTAAGCACTCCACTGCGCAATTTTTGTAACTTTTCTTATTTTGTCCTAGTATAGGTAGGTACTTCACAGATCTTAAGAAGCTTCTAAGAAATTTTATTGGAAAAATGTATTTGCTCTACTGCGACCTTTAACAGGTTCACCTCGCAGGCGTGCCAATGTACACGTGTAAGTTTTCTTCCACTTATTTTAGTACTAGTTACTGTACACATAACATGTATAAAAGACTCTTTGAATTCAAAGTACTTGCTGAAGTAATGTTGCCATGATTTATTCCTAATGTATAGAACATTTCTGGTTTAGCTTAAACGTCGAGTTTGTCAGTGGAAAAATACTGATGTGATTTTTGGTTTCGTTTAGTCAGACGGGGGGTTGGCGCATGCGTGTTAGATCCACTTGTTGCGTCCACATGGCTGGGGGGGTTTACCCCCCGGGGCTGTGAGAACCAGGGGGTGATCGTCACCTGACGGGTGAACTAAGCCTTACGCGCTTTACTTACACACGCTTTGTGTCTGTTTATAATACCTATGACAATAAGGGTAAACATTGGTATGTAGGTCCCTACTGCGAGTTCAAAACAAACAGCTTTCAACAAAAATGTAAACCTAAAATAATAACATTCGACGCTCGGGGCTTTTCGCGTATACGGGGTGACAACGGGATTTCAGGCGTAATAGTCTTCTGAAGCCCGTACACGTATCAGTGTTCATTATGAATTCTGGTTTTAGATGTTTCTCAACGTATACTTTAATAATATAAATTCGCCAGCGATCAGCCAATTGACAGAGCTTAGTGAGACTAATTACTTACGCAAAAACATATTTTAAAAATAGAAGTCTTTAAAAAAATGTAGCTCTATTATTCTATTTTTAGAATCTCCACTTTTTAATTCGATACATCAAATAGTCTCGAAGATGTGCTTGTAAAAAGATAATATCATTAATTGTTACGCTCGACTGGAGGTTTTTCTATGAAAACTACAGCTACTTTATGTTATTTTAGGGTACACCTGTTACTTCTGAAGAAGTTCTGTACCCCCTGGTTTGAAAAGGAACTTGTGTTTCTCCTAATGCTGCCACTTTACTTGGCATATTTGGCCACATATTTGCATCACTTTTTCGATACAAAATATACTTTATGCAATTCGAAATAAGGTTATTTTTGATTGCACATATGACGCGAATGTTTGGCCAAATACGCCAAGTGCAGTGCCAGCATAACATGTTGAAAGGAAATATTTACCAACACACCGAAGATTCTTGTTAATAATGTTTTCTACATATAATGGAACTTGCGGGTTTTTTTCGTCCAGTTGATAAGTTATTGCATTCATATTGCAAATTATTGACTTTTTGGTCTACGTACCTACTCGTATATCTATTAAATTTTCAATCATTAGTAGTTATATTATTAAGGCAAAACCAGTAATAGTTTAATGTTGTATGATTTAACGAGCTTTGAGCTAAATCTCCATAAATATACAATTATGTAAATAATGTACATTATTATAAATTTATAACTGACTATTTGAAGCACTAAATAAAAAATAAAAAAGAAAACTGAGGGACTTAGCATTGGATAGAAGAAAGTGGAAATTGCTATAACAACAATTCTCAGAAGATGAATGGATGAATTGAGGGTTCAGAGAAGAGAAAAAATAACGTTAACAATTAACTACCCTCTTACAAATATTTCCTTTGATGAGAATGAACCACTATACATATATAAAATAATAATCTCCTGTTTCTCTGAAAAAGTTAAGCCCTTTCATTATTTTTTTTGCTGAATTTCAATTATCGTCATCACTTTATTGGGCAAAATACAGGAATGTTTTTACAATGTGTGAGCTCCCGAAAATGTTGGAAGTTCAGAGCTCGTTAATAGCACTTTTAGTTATACCATTGTCAATTCGAAGAAATGTGAGAATACCCCTACTGTTAGATTGGCATTTTAAATAGGTTTTCCTGTAAACATTTTCTTGTACGACAATAGACAATGTTAGGATTTACAAGAAAAGTCGAACAAAAATTCTTTCAGCGTAATTTTTAAGCCTTCACTGTGGAAGTTTTAAAGGAAAAGTTTTTTTTCAATCTCCATTCATTTATTGTATTTCATAACGCTTAGGGGAAATGTTCTATAGAAAAAGGGCTCATAGGTCAGATTTAGAAAACTTGTTGTTTGCACAATGGAAATTCACTTTCAGTAGGCTATGTCAACAAGGTCACAAACATTGTCTTTAAAAATTAAACACAAACTGTGAACAACTAATTTTATGTGTTTTTTATATTTGTTATGCGACCCTGAGGTCTACGACAACCGAAAATTTCTTGGGATTTTTGAATAGCTATGGAACCATAGAGGCTCTTAATTTTTTAACCTTTTTTTCTAGGTTAATTTAGAGCAATAGGCTCAGAAGTAAAAAAGCCTACCGACGTTACTCAAGGTTGCAATTGTCACAAAGTCGGTGTCCGCGCACCGATCTCGATGTAACTGCAGTTCAACGACCTCTCCTTGCGAGTGCGTCAGCTAGCTCTTTATAAAGAGCAAAGCGAGAAAATAAACTCGCGATAACCGCATCTGTGCTATATTTCTCACAATGTTAGTACTACGGTGAACGAACCATGTCAAATAGGTCGTAAACCGGTCATATAAGTATTACGTGCAAGGGTAGCGTGACACCTGGGGTAATTGAAGTTTGGCCATGACTAATTCATCCCAATGTACTAGAAACCTAGCTCCGTGGGTTTGCGCATCTAAACTCGAACGGTAGAGCGGTACTTCGCACGCAGGACATCGGAGGAGAGATCTTAACTGCGTATTAGGTAGTGGCGATAAAACGATTAATTTATAAGCATTTATATGCTAGTGCAGCGTACAAGGCAAGTTCTATACAAGGTTGGAGCAGGTTACAAATGTCAAACGAGCGATAGAAGCGCAATGTCAGTAAAATGTCACAGTTTACGATTGAATGCTCTTGCGCCGAGTTCACGGACGCTGCCGGAGGCGGACACGACCAAACAAGTGGGCCGCGCTTCAAAAGCTAGTTTTAAAATGATATTACCCGACCACGTTCGTCCTAATATGCCACATATTAACATCGACGCCGGAGAAAATTGCACACCGTTTTACGGTAAATGTTGCCAACTAAATATAACTTTTACAAGGCTCGTTCTCAAACAACATAAAGTTGACGATCCCTTAATAACTTTCGAAGAGTTGCCTGTACACAAAATGTTTGCTGAGGTAATCCGATACGCAACCTTTGCAATAAAGCGGAGTTAAATATAGGTACTACGAATACTTACACGAGCCAGCTGTCTCAAGTTCATGATCCTTATACTAGAAAATGAATGTTCTGTTGTCTAGAAAATTCATATTCTTTAATGAAAAACGTTTAATATTTTTTTACAGCAACTCCTTACAAGGATCATTATAATACAAGTTTGAGCTAATTAAATCTGGAACAATTGCAACGACTTGATATAATTCAGTGGCCAAGGTTGCACAGTTACCGATTTATGTGAAACAGTATTGGAAAGGAGAACGAGTTATTAAAATGTTCTTGTTTGTTATTATGTGTGGCTATAAATACTATAAACGTACAGGAATGGTCCGGAGGCGGCTATAGACGGTATGTCGGCTTTAGGAACGTCATTATGATGATAGTAAGTATAGGGTTACTACTGCAAAGTAATTTTGATTCTAAAGACTTAATAATAATGTTGTGTTTGCAATGTTTGGTGTGATATGCTGATAAATAAATGTTTCACTTGTGCTCATCATGTATCTATTCTATGGTTGTAGATTGTAGAATATGTAGTATTGGTAGGTACTATGAGTGCGTAGTATAGTAGTAGAATCTTTCAACACAATACAGCGTCTATCAACCAATTGCTTGTATTTCAAATGATGGGCTCGGCGTCGGCATACCGTCCCATCATACGTTGATACCACACGATCCAGAACGCGTGACGCGCCAATAAAAAATACTAAAAATACCCACTGTCCAATTACGTAACGTTAACGTTCATGTTTAAGTTAAAACGCCATCATTAAGTATAGTTAGCGATCATGTTCGTTTCACAGACAATGCGGAAACCAATTGAGGTAATGACACCACAATTGGTGAAATGAGCTCTTAATAAAAAATCAGCGGGGAACGTACTTAAGCTTTATTAGATAAATTAGTTTTATAACGACGCTCATTTTAGTATTCATCGTAGACATCACCGTCCCCTATTTTTTTTTCGAAGCTGCAAGAATGCAAGGGTTCCGAACCTCTGGAAGTACAGTCTTTACTTATAATAGATTACAGGAAAACCTATAAGAAGTCTATGATTTAAAAGTAACAAGTAAAAAAATATTATTCGTTCGGAACCTTTTTCACGCGAGTGCGACCCGCTCTTGGTCGGTTTTTCACTTTTAGTCTTAGTATATAGATACTGCGTACGAAACAGAATATCCAAAAGATAATAAAAAAACAGGATTCCCTGTGACGACAGGTGATGATGAGGTGATTATGACTGTTAACCTTTTGTCTTTTTATTGATAAAGCTGGAGAGATAAATTAATACTCCTGGTTTTGTTTTTTTTTCGGTTTTAATCCTTGGGCCTTTAAGTTTAGCGCAGAAATATTAATTTGACAGTTTCAAGAGAATACTCTAATTACAACATCCGTCCCTAATAACTAGTTCGAAAGACAAATTAAAACACTTTTCATACAAAAATCAGGTCGAAACGAGAGCGTTTACCAAGAACAACTTCCAAGGAAATATTCCTTAAAAGAAGAAAAGAAAATAAAAATATTGGCGAAATCAAGCCAGTTCATAAAAAAATCAATCAATCGAATTTCGAACACTTAGGTACTGTCAACCGGTTTTTATTATGTAACACGGGTGGTTTGTTACGTCATGCGACCTTGAACGCAGTTTTATTACGGTCATACAAAATGCAAGGGTTTCAAATTAGTTTCAAGATTTAAAAAGGCTATAAATTAAGGCAATTATATCGAGGAAACATTTTTTGTTTAATGTTTAATTATTGAGCGAAACAATTTTCAAATAGGTTTCGAGTTTCGACTGAAAACTGACAGATACGTCAAGTTTATCTGAAATTTCACTTGAAATCAATACACTAGTATATACATATATGTATGTATATGTCACCGGAAAATTGCAAAATACGTAAGATTACAAAATATCTTGAGAGATTGTAAACTCTCGATAAATTGTCAAATGAACATTTGTTCTGCAATTATACGAATCAAATTCTTTTATTCTATAATATCTTCGTGCGTTCCGAGAAACTGTGGACTGACATAAACTGGCGACCAATCAGCTCTCTCAAAAACACGACCTATATAATATATATAGGTACCATTCGACAAATTATCGAGATTTTAAAATCTTACGTAGTTAGCAATTTTTCGGTTACATGCACATCGGGTTTGGCCACCCTATGCAATGGACCGTCCTTACGGTAGGCTCCCATAAATATTTATAGAATTTTGTCTGTGCAGCAAAGCAATGCAAATTTAAATGCAGAAATGTCAGTGAATGCTCAACGGGATGAAACTAAATAAAAATGCAAGTTGTCCGACTCAAACCACGTCTAATTGAACACTAAAAATGTAATATACATAAAATGCATAGAACAATGCAATATGTCAGTGTCAATGCACTGCCAAATGTAGGTCGCGTCCACAGTGCAAATACGCGAGCCTACTGGCTAACTTATTGTAATAATTATATTTTAAAACCCATGTACGTGCACCGTACAAGACGCAGGGTTGGAAGGCCAACCAGAAGGTAGACTAATGGCCTGGTGAAGACCGTAGGAATCTGGTGGATGCAATATAAGAGACCGGTCGTCGGTCGACGAGGTGACACTTAGGGGAGACCAATGTCCGGCAAAAGATCATGATGATGGCTAAATCTCAAAAAACTGCAACATTTCATTGAATTTAGTTTTTCAGTTTCAGGAAGTAGGTACAGAACATTCCCTTAAAATATTACACTACTATGAAAGATGAACGAGATTATTTCGTGAGTAGTCGATATCCTGGCTATTTATACATTTGAGCCGCAAAGAACTAATATGTTGACATATTGCCAAACTGTTTTACGCATTAGCTACTACTGGTCAGAAGAACCACTGAAATGAATGATCATTTTGGTTTCAGACTTTTTAATTTTTAAAGTATTTGTCCGGGTCGTAACTTTTGCATATTATTTCTGATTGAATTAACAATCAATGCCCTTTTATCGGCCAGTAAGACATAGGAATAACATATTAATTTAAATAATGCAGCTCAACAGTTAACAACCAATCGCATCATTCGAGTTGAGAAGTGTCGATAATTTATTTTCTGAAACCGGCTGTTAGGATTCTATTTTGGGTTTCCTATTCTGTGAAGGAAAATTCTGAACTACTTATTGTTGAGTGTTACAAACAAACAATATTACGTGGTACGAAGTTCACCGGGACATCTAGTAAATATTAAAACGTTTTGAAATTAAATTCAAAGTTCGCAATTCCAATTAGATTTAGCATCATTTGAGGAAAACCAAACAAAATTAGATGGAGCTACTGGTTTGCATATTATGTATTTAAATAAAGTTTGATTATATTACAATGTTGTACTCTGTATACTATGTTCATTATTACAAATTATAATGGTTTTCCTTCGCTGAAGGCAAACGTCAGGAGATAGAAACTTTTGTGGTTTTCCTGTCATTTTAAAACAATACACATGAGCATGTGTGCTAGATATTATTAGTATGTTTGAAGTTACAATTAACATTGTTTTAACACGTGAAGGCACGGTAGTATTATCGAACTGTGTAACTTAAGACACGCAGGAGGTTAATATCAATCCCCTGTTGTAATATGTCACCGGCAAATTGTAGTCTCCGTAAGATTGTTCTAAATCTTTATTAGATTTTAATTTCTCGATATATTATGAAAATATCGTTTTGTATTTAATAAATCCCATCCTAATTCAATAGTTTCCAATATATCCGTGTCTTATTAAGAAAAAATTGTTTACTGTTTCACACGATATTATCCAATCTTAAGGCGTTTGCAGTTTCCGGTGACATATCATCTTTTTAGCTGTCGTCAACTGCTGGACAAAGGCCACCCTCGAAGAATCGCCACATCGAGTGGCCCTGTGCGACTCGCATTCAGTGGATTTCCGCGGCCTTCACCAAGTCATCGGTCCACTTTGTGGGAGGCCTTCCAGCCCTGTGTCTTCCGGTAAGCGGTCGCCCCTCCAGAAACTTTTGATCCCATCGACCATTTGTTCTGCGAGCAATGTGCCCTGTCCACTGCTACTAAAGCTCGACTTTTCTACGGGCTATGGCGGTAACCTTGGTTATTGGACCTTCCTCAGATATGCTTTTGGTCTTCAAATTTATAAGAATAGACGAATCAATCATGGAATAAGATATAATATTAGGTATATCATCGTCGAGTTTGAAAAAAATCTGTTAACTAAAACTTTGTTTGAGCGTACCTATTTTGATATTAAGGAAGTTTAAAATAACCGAGATTTCAATGAGTTTAAAAAACCAGCAAGATGTGTTCAAAGAATTAATAGTTTCATATCGTCTCACAGATTACGTAATTTTAATTCAATAGATAACTTTGGAACGAGTGACCTTGTCCTTGAAAACTAACTTGGTGTTCATTAAATTAGGTAGATGTGTTACTGATATGTTGGGTGGGTACGCCTTTTTAATTTTTTTTAAACAAAATAATTTAGAATAGGAAGTTAAGAATACAAAAGCCTGAACAACTACGCAGCAGTGAAAAAATAATCAAACACCGGAAGGAGTCATTTGATGATTTCCCACAGGGAAAAAAAAGGGTGTTACCACGCCGATCGATTGATCGTTGATCGATGGTATTAATCGACTTCGGTTGATTAGTGTGGTAGTTTTTGTTGTAGTAAGAACTATCGATTGAAGTCAACTGATCCTTGTTACTTATCATCGACGGTTAATCGATTGGTTAGGTTGTACCCCAACTAAATTCCGATCACGACCGCAGATTTACTATGGGGAATACCTCTGTTCAATAAATGTTTACCAACTATGGTTGTTGAATCATAAACCAATAACCTTATTGAAATACCTTGTCGGTGATGCCTACTATTGCAAAATTTATAAAACATAATTGGGAAAATACAATCGTTCATAATATTGACACAAGTTATGGTACAATCACGTAACTTCGTTTTCAATAACAAGAAAACATAAACATACGTAACTAATCTGTGTCATTTATATAGATTACCTATGTAGTATGTACTTGACGTACTTAGGTTGTGTGTACCTACGTATAGGTAGTTTCCGCATAAAGTGCGTTGTTTAGATAAATGATGCCTCTTGTACGAAGATGAGTACGGCACTCGACAAACGTGATATTATTTCCATTAATGTTGGAAAGGCAACATCGATTCTAACGTGATCATTTATTCGAACGCAGCATTGCAGCGCAACGGCAAAAACAAACTCTTGCATAGCGCCTACGCAGAGTCTACGCAACGCCGGCGTAGCATAACCGCATGGTCTACTACGCGAAATTGGCGTCGCGCTATCGAGAGGTCTACGCAATACTGGTGTAACACTTCCGCAGACAACTGTCTCTTTGCAACACTCTCATAGAGCTTGCTCGAGGTCTACGCGACGCTGTCGTAGCGCCATCGCAGGGCCTACGCAAAGCTATCAAAAAATATTCACGACGTCGAGCAACGCTACTTTGATGCACGGGCACGCAGAATTTTGAGCGCGTGCGTATGATTTGCCATATCACTCGTACCGTTTATAATTCTATTTCTTGATCCAGTGCCTCATCTTTAATCTGTCTGAATAAACAGAACCTACGCAGTTAAAATGATTTTCTTGAGCATATTTGTTTTAGATACTAGATATAACATTGTTGCAAGTAATAAAAGTGGTGGAATATTTTGTGGCTGCACTGATTGCCAAAAGATATTTTTGAAAGTGCTTAAGTACGTACTTGTGTTCATTGAAAGACTCATTTAAAGTTTGTTGTTTTAAGATCTTTCAAAGTGTCGAAAATCGTAAAATCTACTCATGCAGAAAATCATCCAGCATTATGCTTATCATTGGAATTGAAGAAAAGAAAAGTTCTACTTTTCGGATCATAGAGAAGCTCCAAATAAATTCCAGTGCTATTAAAAATGGCATTCCAAACACCTTTTCATCTCCAACGTATTGTTGACGAGACCACTTTACAACTAAATACGCAGTACACATTCCAATAAATTAATGGGTTCGCGAGCGTCAAGAAGCGAATTTTATTATGTTTTACTACGTAGCACGGTCATACTACGATACTCTCAATTATGTTGTTGAGGCGGATGTGGTAATGTGGCGCTTGCGCTGGCCCGAAGTGTAATGATTTCACGAATACGATACTAACTAACCATTCAAAGATCGTACGAGTAAACAGAAGGTCCGCTTGATACTAGATTGTAAATTACACTACGAGGAATGGAATTTGATACAGTGATATGCTTAAGGAGATACGTTGTAGGTATGCCATACTCGACCTTGAGTTTTTTATTACTGATGTTTGTGGGAGAGTGAAATATATTATGTGTGGGTACGAGCTCGGATTATAATTCCCTCAGTGGCGCTAACATATAGCATCAAAATTTTTGATTCAATTAAACTGACGACGAAAATAGTTTTTTAGAATTTTGTAAATTCTTATAAGGAAAAGAAAAAAAAACGCTTTACTCGGATCGAAATAAAAACAACGTGGCAGATGGCTATGTGATAAACGTCAGGGCTCGTATAATTCGTACACAATGAACTACTTTGTCGCCTGTAGTCGTCGGTAATCGCCGGTAGTACAGCATTACGACGCGGCGCCTCACAAGGCCGGCCGCCTTTCGACTCGCGCCTGAATTAACATAATATAACAAATTATAAATAGTTATATTCAATGACTGTGAGGTCGGAATGCCAAGTGACGTTTTCCTTCATAAAATCAAGCTATAACTAGGTCTAGTTAGTTTTAACTGCGCACTGAAGTTTCTAACGCGCAATTACAGCTATCTTACGTGTTTGCACAGCGTGCATTAGACTGTAGTTGTGCTTAGATTTAATAGAATGTTAGCACGTGTTGTACAATAATAAACATTAATTAATTACCATGATCCTAAGGTTCAAGGACACGAACGACGCTACGCTTAAAACTAAGTAAAACTGCTCACACACTTCAGAAATGATAAGTTTCAATAAATTAATCAATCAATCAATCAATCAAGATGAACAAACGCTTGGAAAATTTCTGATCGTAATACCCGTTAGGTAATAATCGTTCAGAGTTTCCTAAAATAATTAAAATTATATATTTTATTACCGTTTTATTTAAATCTCTCGAAGGTCGGACTCTACTCAAAGTTGGTTGACCTTGGTTAGGTTTGAGTCGCCTGCGTGACAGATGGTCTCATCACACTTTAATTGGGAGATATAATTAGCACAAAGATATACTGAGTGACTGGGTAAACGAATGTCATATTTATCCAAGTGAGTCACGTTTCAATATAGATGTGAACCGAGTAGTTTTCAGACCAAAACAATGCTCGTTTACCTTTCGTGACTTCAAAAGTGATAGTAAAAAGTTTATTTACTAGTCCGTGACGTCATTCTGGATAACAAGACGTCAAAGGTGACATGGTCATTTCTATTTTTGAAAATGTATGCAATGGTTTTCAGGAATCATGCGCAACGAAAACTAGTCATCATACTGAAAATATTTGAATGAATTTTCCTACTTATTATTTATTCGTATTGAATTTGTAATCTGTGGTACCTTAAATGAGACATCAAGTGAACTGCTCACATTAAATAATTCATGTGACCTAATTTTTTTTTCTTTACCCATAAGGTAAACCTACTCATAATAATTTTAAATTATCTTAATTCCATAATGAACATAGAAACTTTACTCGTAACATATAACACACTGGGTATTATGTACGACTATTTTATGACTGCATTGCGAAAATTATGACGATTCGCTCTCCACAGATAAAATAATAATAAAATTATAACTGCTTGTTATAATAATTATTATTATCACTGGAGAATGAAGGAAATTTTCTTCCATTCTTATCTCAATGAGTGTGACGCTCCTATCAGTTTGTAAAAATGTATCGTGATAAAGTGATAATGGCAATATGTTATGATTATGATGCAACTGTGATAGTTTTCAGTGATAGGCTGGTCTTAATTGTTAGTCATATCGTTAAATGAGATAAATTATATGGTTCGAAAAAAGCAAAATCGGTGATTGCGATCATTATAAATGTTTTTTTTTTGTTTGATCTTAGTGTACAATCAAATCACAAATGTTGGTTAACGCTCAAAAAAATGCAAATAAGCCCGGTTCGATCTACGTTCAATTTCGAAAGGTCCTAAGGTCCTACCTGCATTATTCACCAGTCAATAAATTACTGCTATAATAGAAATCTATTATGAAAATGATGACTATAAGGAACTCTCAGGAAAATTAATTCCTTATAATATAGACGCTACTAATAAACCTATTAAAACGCTTCAAAGCAAACAGGTCTGGTTAATCACTGTATTTCCCATAGTTAACAGACTTTGATTTAATAGGTATTCATTACTTATAAGATTATAAATCTTTGCAAGTCTATTTGATATAAGGCTCCCGGGAGACAGGCGCAATGTGACAATGATGCGACGACCATTTTAATAGAAAAACTTCTTAGGCAATTTTTTTTTATGAAAAATGGTCCTCGTGTCGTTGTCGCATTATTGAGTCGCGCCTGTCTGCAGTACCCTTTATGAAGCTGTAAATTAGTATTGCACTTAATACGAGACTAACATGTCAACTATTACTAACAACTTATTTGTTATTCAATGAATGTTAAAAAGGTAATTATGTATCGTACACAGTTCGTATAAACTTATGGTACAATGACTATAACTATGGAAGGGAATTAAAATATCACCTTGAAGTTGATTCCGCCTTTGAAAAAAGCCTTTTGATTTATGTGTGGGACAAAAAACTAAAACTTGTAAAAAAACATTAAACCATGCGTTACGACCATAGGCGATTTACTATTAAAGAATCAAACCTAAACTTAAAAAAACCTAGTGTGAAATTATGTCAAAGGAGTTACGTAAAACGTTCACAAGTCACAAAATTAAATAATTTTCCGTAGTCAACAAGGAACCCTTATAGTTTCGCCATTTCCGTCTGTCTATCTGTCTGTCCGTGATTTAGATCAGAGACGCTTAGTTAATTTGGTACGTGTATACATATTAATCACGCCGACAGTGGTAAAATAAAATCTAGATTTTTTTTTATGGTACCCCGGTCATGCCCCGATTTTTTTATCGTCTGTACTATGGTGTGTCGTTGGATAGATCGTTATAAATATTGAGGGTGTGTGAAAACTATTTTTCCATCCAAGGATCCGTTTGCGAAATATTCACCTTTAAATATTAATAATAAAAAATAGCACATTTTTAATTAGGGTCAATTGTCCCCCCCTCCTCTATCAGCTAAATGGTTTATTGTGGAAACGTGAATTAAATCATGGTAGAAGCATGTATGACGAATTTAAAAGTAAAACTATCACATCTAAGTAGGCTTCACAAGTTAACGAAATTTTCTTCAGTTACCATCGTACCATGTGGGCCCCGCCCGTTTTTAGACGTTTTTAACCGTTAAACCTTGAGCTCAATTTATATATTCATAGAATCAAACAAAAAGCACCATTCTAAGTCGGCAATTGTGTCGTGCAACTACGGAACCCTACGTTGCGCTTGGCTTAACACGCAATTTGCCGGCTTTTTTTAATTATTATTGATAGACTCTTGTTTGACCACAATCTCTCCTCACGAAAAGCAATGATGTGGTCGACGATGAAGCAATCTGGTCAAGAAGTAACCTATTCACTCATTCATTCTCATTCTTCATTTTATCAAAGTAACTTGTCTAGTGTTAATCTGTTACACATTAAAGGTGATAATTCATTAATACATTTTTTTCTCATAAAACGTACAAAACATAAAAAGAAACTTCTAGAAGGAAACGACAACGTTATTGATCGAATGAAGGTCATCTAAGAAATATAGGACTATGTATAAGTATCAACAGATAAAATATAAAATTAGAGACGCTAGATAACTCGATAAGCTGCCTAGATTAGATTATTTAAAGGATTTGTAAATCTTTGCGTAGTATTCACAAACCAATGTCAAAGATAAAGTGACGTTGTCAAATAATGACGACATTTTATTTTAATAAATGACGCAGTATTTCAATAAATAAGAACAATAGGATGACCGCAAACGATCAGTAAATATTGGTACAGCTATCCGTCCCCGGTACCTGCAAATATTTACGTCAAATAGGCCACCACTATTACCATTGATTATATTTATATCCTTACCTACCCGTGGTGATAATTTACAGGAAAACTATTCAGGTATACTATTAAAATAAGCTATATTTGGCACCAATAATGATAGGCGTTGGTTAGTTCACGCCAGTACCATTATTGTGATACAAGAAACTAAACTGTAAAGAAAATCAATCATAATATACCTAAACCTCTAATAATACCTCTTAAACGTCTGTCGTTCTCAACTTCTTACCTAACGCGAAACTGACAAAATTTTCCACGAAACCTTCAAGCTTAAAGATCGTCTATGTTATTACTATTCATTAGATATTCACGTAATCGTATGCTAACGGTGTTAATTTTTGTATTCCTAATTATGATCATGGATCGCAACATAAAAACTTCTCAAAAACCAAGTAATATTTAAAAATAAACCACGTGTTACTATAAACTATTTCAAAAATAACTTTTCCGAAAAACTTTTCCAAGTTCAACTAATTATAAAGTAGAAGTTTCTACTTTTATTTCTAGACCAAAATTTTCCTTCTTCGAAAGGTTTGATACGCAGTTTCCTTAAAGAGTGTAGAGTAAAAAAATGGCGCTAATATTTCGCAAGACGTAATAGAACTGGATTGGGCGGCGGCAGGGCGCGGCGAGGCGGCGTGTGGCGACTAGCGGCGGCGCGTGACGCGCTCTGTGACGCGCCGTGACGCCTGCAACGCGTTATGTCAGTCGAGTAAACAATTTACTGTTTGTAAACACCCGCCGCAAGCCGCCACCGAACGTAAACATGACCACGTTGCTTAGAAATGTCAATGGCGAACGATTCTCGGAAATTCTGTTCGTTTTGCGATTAACAATCACCATTGCATTCGCCGACAGAATCGTCACGTTTACTGAGAAATCCTATTAAAACAAACCATGTATTTAAATCAGGGCATTACTATTTCACCAGTTTTCTGACTCCAATAACTACTGCTTCCTTCTGCGTAGAATGTTTTGTCGGATTGCAAACAAGATATTAAAATTGCGCAATTACAATAGCTTACTACGAATTCAACTTTTTTGCACGAGTGTGTTTTCTTGATAAGATGGTACGAGTATTTCCGTCCGAATTCGCAGTAAGAACTTATTCTGTGTGGAACGTGTCATTATGATCTACAATGATCTTTTTCTAAAGATGATTATTAATCGTCTTTGACTTGGTCATTCACCTCTATACTTGACAGTTGCAAACATTTTACAAAAGCATTTAAGTAGAATGGAATATTTAAAATAGAGGTATGCTTGATGATTTAAACATATTTTAGAACCCAGGGGTTCTTATACAATACCCGATATATTGTACATTATATTTTCAGCGTGTTTGGGGCACTGCAGGGCAATGGGCTCCCTTTTATCTCTTCGCTCCTTACGGCTTTGGGCAAGTGTGGACCAATTGAGTCCCGCCATCTTCGGAGTCTGCCACGGTGTCGGACATTTTCTGGGACCCACATTTTGGTTGATTTAGCCCATGAGTTTTTGCCGTGCGGCAGAATAATCCAGCCCACTCCCATTTCTGCTTGGCTTTCACCCAAAAGGCATTAGGCATTTTAAATATATTTAAAATTAGGTAGCGAAACTTTAGAGGCATGATGGATATATATTATCTTATAATGATTAAACAACTAAAAAGATTTTCTAAACTCATAATTTCAAATCTACCAGCTGTCGATGACCTAGTAGAATACTTGAAATAAAAAATCCATTTTTTTTTGTATGATCATGTATTTTGCAAAAAAATAATATTATCAATTCCGTATGCTCAAATCTTTGAAACTCGGTCAAATTATGGCTTACCTAAAGGTTAATTCCACCGATTAAATAAGAAGACAGTTTTAAAACGAACGGAAAGCTTCGGGGGCAGAGTCCGCTCGACTGATTTAATTTTAGCATCCACAGAAATACAGTTATCTCGTAAAATCCTCAAGATAGTTTCGCACTAATAATATTTCTATTTTTAAACCTGTCATAATGTTCACCCACCACATTCCAGAGCTTTCACTTTAACACTCAAATAGCGAAAAAGATGACATTCAGAAAACATACATTTTTTTTTATTTCTAACATATATACCTAAAAGCTTCTGTCAGCGATTCCGTGTAAAAATCGCAAATCATCCTAAAGGAACGTACTCTCAGCTGTCCCAAGGTCTAATTACCGTCTACTACACCAAAATTTATCAATGATGGTTCAGCGGTTGAGGAATGATAAGGTAGGTATTTATAAAAAAAAAATGTGAGCCATCACGGGACGCTTGGCAGATATGAAACATCGAAATTATTTTGTACAAAAACAGATTACAACAGGAACTAAATATCGCATAATTAAAAAAATACCTATAGACCGTATATATACATATATATACCATCATATAGCGTGGCACGCGTCGCCACGGCACGCGTCGCCACGGCATGCGTCGCCACGCCAGCAATCGGTTTTACCCGCGGCTATAGATGTTTCACATCAAAAAGCAGACTGACGGTGGCTTTCGTATTTATAATATAAGTGTGATATGGACCATCATCGTCTGCCTGAAGTGGTGGAGATGAAACTATAAATAAATGGCTATAAACGTGCAAATCTTGTAGGGGTGTTCAAATATACGGACATGCTATGTAAATATTCTTGTCGGTAGCTATAGAATGACGTTAATTCTGAATGACTATAACATTTTCAAGGAGTTCAATTGAATAGGTACATACCACAGCACTTATGTACCTAACATATATCTATTCAATTGAACTGCTTGAAAATGTAAGAAGTTAATGGCATATAATGAAGATAAACATTCATTTATATTCGTATTAAAATAGAAGCAGAATTTATTTGTATTAAGCATTAAGAGACAAATTGCCGTAAACCGACAGGGTTTTTATTGAATGCTGAAGATAATCTTTAAAGGAATAAATTCCTACCACACCGCTAATATATTAGCGATAATTTGTCTCTTTGTTCGATTAATCAGCGCCTACTATAGATGGAAGTTTTAATGAGTTTTTGAAAGCTCTATTATAATTTTCCTTTCTTTATTAAAATAACATAGTTTAAGATTTAAATTGTCGGGCTCCATCGATCAACTTTCACTTGACGAGAATAAGATGCCAAATAGCTACCGGAATGTAGCGGCCTACAAAACAGAGTATAATAAAACTAATGGAAGAAATTTAACTCTGCATCATCCATCATTCAAATTGATATCGAACTTGTAATTTCGTTAATTTGTTCTCGAGTCTTCTGGTGTAAATTAAACACGTTGTGTATGATTTTGTGTGCTGGTGATTATTTTAATTGAGTAATATCGGGATTTTTTCTAAAGCAGAAATGTTTTTCGGCTTTTCGTGACATAGTAAAATAAAAAAAATCATTATTAAGTTGGCCTTTGTATTTAGATACGTTTTTAAGTAATTTTGTTCTGATTTTCTATAGATTAGTTTTGTGAAAGGGGAATGCCGATTTTAGGCCTTGCGATGCCCAAGAAATTTAATTTAGTAAAAAAAATATGTTAATTTTACGTAATTAACTCTTCAATTCACGACGCGATACAAGTCACTAACATTTTTTAATAAATAATAAATATTGAAACGATACAACGAAATTAACAGACATTTGCTAGGTTGCCAACCTAGCAAAATTTAAAATCCGGGAAAAAATAAAAGATTTGTTGCAAAACATTGTTTTGACATTTACACATATTGTACTTTATTTATTATAGAAGTCCCAATGCATTCGATGTTACTTGTGGGCACTCAGGGCCTAAATCACTATGGCGGCTTGGCATCCCCCTTTACTAACTGTTTGAATCTTTTCTTAATTTAGATGCAAAATTACGCAAAGAGAAATTGTGGTATGGACGGAAACATAAGTGTATTTAAAAACATTAAGAAGGCTACTTCAGTTTTAATACCCTTTAATGAAATATATTGTACGAGTAGGAGCCTTCGTAATAATTACGACACATTGCAATGAGAGTCCTTCTAACCCATTTAGGGAATATCATGTAGTTATGACATTAACTTAGGTACCACACGGTTGATATGGGGCACTCCAGGGGCACTTAAGCTTCATCAAACTCACACCATGACGAACAATTTTACGCTTGCCATAGTTTTTACTACGCATTTTGTGAAAAATAAGGTATTTATACATTAGTCACCAACCAATACGTACGCAAAAAACATCAAAACTTTTAGGAAACTAACGTCAATAACAATTTTGAGAAGTCGTGATCTTTCCAGAAATATTTTTTATTAATTTTTTATCCCATATTTACGTAATTAAAGTCTTTGAATTAGTCCTTTTTGTGATGAAATATGTTGAAACATAAAAAGGTAGATAGTCAATAAAGTGTTGTCACATTGGTTTTTTTCGCTTTAGATTGAATAACTAGTAGATCACGTTGGATTCTATAGATAAAATAATATACTCGTAGCATCACACCTGTAGAGAGTCACTCCGAAGAGTTTAGCAGAGGTGTATGCAGAATGTACTCACATTACTCCAGTGGTTCAACTCCGATGTTATAGGGAACGGGCCTACAATCTCAACCCGCAAATACAGACTCCAGATAGTCCTGCTAGAAAAACAACACTTTGTCTGACCTAGGAATCGAACCTAGGATCTCTTGCTCAGTAGCAGCATTTGTGATCCAATAAAATGTCAGTCATTATAGCTCGACAGTTGACAGACCGAACAAAAGCGGTTTTAAAAAACTGGTATTTTGGTTTAAGATTTTTTAATTTATATATATTTATCAATTAAAAAATCTCGAACCTATATATATACCTTTCTGACTTTAAAATCCTTTTTAATCTGAATGAAACTTGATCTCATTAGCTGAATTATGCTTCATCAGGAAGTAAAAATCAGTACCTACCAATGTTCTAAAAATAACTTAATTGTGGGTATAAAAGCCATAGGCGTATCTAAGAGCGATAAATCGTTTTATATATTCGTCCTTCTAAGTCACCGTAGGTCATCCTTCAGAGGTGTCATAATCAGCCATAGCCGGTCCAATAAAATATATATTTAACTCACAATAATGTTCTTTTTACTCAGAGATGTAATTAACATATTAAACATAATCGCTTCTTGCCACGACCGGTTATGATAATCGCATTGTACTATACAATCAAGTGCACAAGTACTAAAGATATCCAGTACTGATTAATTTAATCATGCTTCAAGTTGAAAAGAATTCAGTATTTGATATTAAGTTATACATATATTTACCAATTACAGACTAAATCTTTTAATTTAAAAAGATATTCAATTTAATTTGTAAGGTTATGTTGTCGTTAATCTACTTAAAATAATTTGGTCCAGTGGCTAAGGAGCCCGGTCTAATGCTGTCGTTCTATAATCGATACTTAGAAGGGTATTTATAGGACTAAAAGAGCTTCTGTGCACAATTGTACGTAACCCGTAGAGGTCATCAAGTAGACGGACATGTTACAGCTCGGAAATCGACAATCTTCGACAATCTTCGTCAGTATTCGTAATTTTATGATTAACGCGATTATTAGAGTCTCTGGTCTAATTGAGGTCGTGGCCCTACAATTATGTACATTAGATTAAACCTCTCTACGTATGGTAATAAGAGCAATAAGGTCTACTGTAGCGATTGTGATATCAATGACAAATATGATTAACATGTTGAATGTGTGTTTAGTTATTAAGTTATCTTCTATTTGATGTCTTATTACAGTAGATCATTTGCTGCGGATGTACTTAAACCCTTGTTATTATGTTTTGTCAAGTAATTATGTCGCAATAATTGTAAAATATTTTATTTTCTTCTTCCTTTCTAAAATCCATCTCTAAAGTACATAATAAAGTCAGTATCGCAAATATTTAGATACAGAACCATTTAATTAAATTGTATTTTATTCATGATTTTTTATCACTTGTCACTACTTATCATTTGAAGACTGGAGCAGTCAACAGAATGGTCTTTCTAATCACAAACGATTCCTTATCTGAACCGGTAGTGCGCCCGCGCTGGTAAATTAATACTTATAGGTATTTTACTCATTTAAGTAGCTCGAGAAGTGCGAACGCAATGGCGAAGCGCCGACGTAGCAGTAGTTTATGTAGTTTAGAACTGAAAACCGGTTCTACTAGATACGATGGCTCGTAGTGGAATTTTTTCGTTCAAACGCCAGTTCGTTGCTTAACCCTTTACCGTTGTATGTACCCACGGTTGACTACACCACGTTTGAGTACCGCAAATCTACTACTATAAACAGAATATTAATGCGATGACGCCTTCATGATCATGATGCCGTGTGTTCAGTTTTATAGGCATTTTTAAACATTGCAATAATATTTTACCAAAGATATTCCAGCAGTAAACTTCGAGTATGCACCCATCCCTCCGGTTTTACAACATCAACACGTGAACTGCTTCCCCCAATAAAAGAATGACAGTGCTTGGTTGGTTGCATTAAAAGGCAGTAAATGTTATGCGATACCCAATTCCTGAGCTGCTCAGTTAATAGCCGTCGCGGTTTACGACTCCGAGATTTTTCGGGTCCCCAGTATCATCGTTTGGAACTTAGCTGCCAAATCGCGTGTTCCCAGCAAATACGAATAGTGTGCGATCAAACTAAACCAGTAATCCGAAACATTTTATATTTCCGCAATAGGCATTTGGGGCGGCAACACAGTAAACGCTCGGCGATCGCGCCAGTCATTTCACTAAATCCAATACATTTTTTATTCATGAAACGATTGACGTTTGTATGTTAATTCACAGCGTAGGTCCCGGCCCGAAGGATGAAATATTGAATTATTGCCCAAAGTCGGGGATATATCGCGGGGGTCTGTTCGATATTAATCCGTTGGCTGCCCGGGGCTCTGGCAGGAATTCAAATAAATCGGCTCTGTGACAAACAAGACGAATAAATCAATCACAGCAAGGTGGCGTGCAGCCTCTATTGCAATCTCCCCTTAGCCCCGCGCCCCTGTAACCTCCCGTCGTAGGTATATCAAAAGTTGAACTAATTTGTATCGGCAAATTTATGGCCAAGGTTAAACTAAACTCGTTATGAGTTTCAGGTGGAGCGAATTTTATTTACAGGTTTTCTTTTTGATTTATATTTTTCTCTTATCGCTAAGCTTGAATAATTTTAAAACTGTCAAAGCGAGTAATTCCAAAGTTATATCGACGTACCTGTCGATAAGAAATACTTGTGAGTACTTACATAATTTGGAAAGTATAATCTTATCATCGCAATAAGCTGTTGCTATTGTATTAAAATAGTATACTTAATTACTTTAAATTATCTCTATCATGCATGAGGCTTTGCACTCTGACTGACTCTTACAGCAAAAAATAGCAAACAAAGTTACTATCACACACATTTACATTAATCATAATTTCGATGGCATCAAAAAAAGCAAAATAAAATATGGAAATTAATGCATGCATCACAACCCTTTGCAAATTGTGTAATCGACCCAATTACTAATTCAACTTAACCCAATATCTGTAGCTACCTTACGCTACAGATAACTGAACCAAATGACCAAATCTTCTTCAAGTTTTCAAGTAAATTTAAGCCTATGTATATCGTTTAAATAAGCGATACCAAGGCCAGTTGCTATCCACTGAGAGTGGTCACACCTATAACCACTATAATTTATTGAACCGGGCGACTGACTGCGCGGCGCGCGATACATCGCTCGTAAAATACAAATAAAGCTATGGAACATAGCACCACAAGCCGCAATGTAGGTGAGGTACAGAATCAAGTGTGAAGTGATAACACAAATCACAGTGAAGCTACTATCGGCCCACGTCACCCGTTGCTAAGACCCGTTGATAAGATACGAAGAAGTATTTATTCCGACTTAGTTGAAAGGTTGGACTAATGTGGAACCAAATTTAATGGTCTTTCTGGTTCGATTAAAATGATAAGCATTCAAATAAAGTTATCGATTAAAACAGACAAAGTAACTAATAAACTTAATGAAATGGCTTTGAATAAATTCTTTTTTAACTGCCCTTTTAGAATTATTCACACAAGTGTAATAAAAGTTCCAGGTGTAGTTTTAAGTCTCTAATAAAAATAGCGAATGAATTTCTTGATGTGTACAAGGTGTTCGCCTTTGCAAATCGATTATCATAAATATCACCATAAATAGCTGTTCCGGTGCGTTGCTCCTCCCTCATATCGAATTATCCAAGAAAAAGAATGACCAATGTTCAAGATCATAAATTGTATTCAGCGTCTTAGCTCAGAAATATAATATTTCTCAGTAATTTTTTGCTCTATTATAAGATTTATAAGAAAAACGCAAGGAATTTTAATAATGGGTAGTAAATCAATTAATTTGCACCGGTAATTACTGACAGATTCTCAAGCAATTGACTATCGCAATAATTTACAGGTGGCTCTCACTTAAGCAAAATATAAGCACTTAAACAGTTCGTCTTGAAACTTTTCACATGGATAAGGAAAATGCCTGGCTTTGCATGAACATTGAAATGATTAACTCTTTGGTTTTATATTATAGTTCTGATCGTAACAGAAGAAACATCAGAAAAATATTAAACGTTCCGCTACTATATTGCAAAAAGCAAATACCGAATCATTTTATGTCAACTTAAATGATTGTAAAAGGAGTATTGTTAATATTTTTTGTCGCTGACTGTTCTATCTAGATACGTACTCTGACGCTATGAACATAGCACAATGTTGAGTAGAAGTTTTTTTGGAGAACGTGGGTGGACAAATTTAGGGAAATGGCAGGGGAATTCATGAAACAGCGTGGGATGAACATGCTTTACACAGCCGTGGGTGTGACTGTAAACGAGGATGATAGTCAACAGTAAAGAAAAACAAAATACTGTCGGTACTGGGTACCTACTCTGTGGCCTTAGTGCGAGTTTTTAACGTTCTCCATCGCGTTAGCGTAAACGTCAATTTGTTTTGAAACTGAATAAGCGCCGGCTGGTGACAATACCGGGAAACCCCTTTTTTTATACAATTTGACATAAGCAAACGTTTACGTTAACGCGATCGAGTACGTTAAAAAACTCGCACTTAGCCCTCTGACTTATTTGAGTTGCTTAAGCTTCACGATATTTCATACTAAATCGCAAGTCTTATAGAAAATGAATCGAATAAATGTTATTGAATCTTACGCATACGCAAAACGAAGTGAGACCTAGCTGGTCAGTAAGATGAGAACTTTTTCGAAAAAAGATTTGAGAGATGGCGAGAGAGCACTTTTAAGTTTTCTTTAGAAAATGAAAACTCACGAATTTTTGCATTTCATACAAACACTGAAGCCCATAATCTTGGAAGTGAAAGAACCATTTTCGAATAAGTTATCTACTAACTTTTTAATACTAGGAATTTTGTGTAAGTATGTATATCAAGTTCCATTGAAATTGGTTCTTTCACTTCCAAGATTATGGGCTTGTATGAAATGCCGTGACGTTTCTTAACTTAACTGAATCAACTTAATGTCCTTTAAAATACTGATTTTCCTAACTTGAAGGACAGGAATCTTATTCATCTTTTAATAAACAACACTGATGTTTACTAATAATATAAACTAGTATGGAACTATTTTCAAACATTTTTATCCTTGCCTTAACACATAAATATTATCTTTTAAGATAATATTTTATGTATTAAACACGAGCCTCTTTTAAAGATTAACGTTTTATCTTGATTTCAAAGTCTTTTTTTCTTTTGAGATGGGTTTGACTCTAGTCTAGGTCATAGATGACAGAGGCAAAGTCGACGATGGGGCGAGCTTACCTAGAAGAAGCCTGTTAACTCTAATTTTGAAGAGATTAGGGTTGTATGCGTCCGGAAACACAGACGCAGGCAGAGAGTTCCACTCATAATAAATAATTCCAATAATATAATTGCTTTATTATTTTACTACCGCATTATTATAATGGTTATAAGTGCGTGGTCATATTTAAGGGCGACTTTAAACTGTTTATTTTAAAATTACCTCACAATAAACCCTTTTATTTAATATTTCGCACGGTATAGTTTGAAAAACTTTATTTTTTATTTTTTCTAGTTTGTCCACTAAAAGTGACCTCCATACTCAAAATTAATTATTATCGAAACGCGTCCGTGTTTGGGTTACAGAAGTTCATAATGTATACCAAATTTCAACAGAATCGGTCCCGTAGATTTGGAGAAAATTGGCTGTGACTGACGGACAGACAGACAGACAACTTAGTGGTCCTATAAGGGTTCCGTTTCTTCCGAATGTTCGGAACCCTAAAAATCACGGGTGTGTAACGATACGCCCATGTTTTGATAGTACCTAGTTCGCGGAACTCACTATATATCTACATAATATTATCTACACTACTATCATTTCGTACACGTGTTGTTTTATTCATTGCATCAGCCATTCATATTGACAACTGTATATATGCGCAGTGAACTACTGTTTTTCTTATATAAATCGTGCTTAGACATCCTGAATCTGACATCTGTCATGCCGGTGTCTATGTTATTCTCACGACTTTTCAATGCTTTAAAGAAACAATTATATAAAGATATACTGAAAAATGTAAATTTCTAAATATATATTTTAAACGCAAGAGTGGCTTTTCTCATCTTTCATGAAGGGAATGCCGTAAAGAAATATATTTATGGACCTGTGTAAAATTATTCTCTGTTTTATTTTTGTCCAGCATATGTAGGTCAAGCAGAATACCGCCGTATATTTTAATTTAATACTGATAATATATAATAATATTATATTTAGCACAGTATTGTATTTAGGTATGTAAGCGAGATACTTTGCAAAAATGTGTCAATGTCATAATATTGTATCTTATCAATAGTGTCAATGATAATGTGATTTGCAGCTGAGCTACTGGTGGTTTCTAAATATAAGGAAGATACTGATTATGTACTAGTAGGTTTTAAATAAGCCCTGCCTGGAAGCTTTAATATTTATATTAAGTGCGCCACAGGCAAGCCCGGTTAAGCAGTCGACAACCTCATAGGTTGAACTGCGAGACGCCACTCAAAAAAAAAAGTACAAGTAGGTACATAAACTAAGCTTTTTTTTTTAGGGATGTGAAATCATCAAATGACTTCTTCCACTCTGGGTGAAGTGGAAGGGCGTGTCAGACTCCTACTGACTAAAACCCATCCGTGTTCCTTCTAAAGCCCTTTGCGTTCCAGGGCCGCGGTGACTCTTTCGAACAAATTCCGCAACAAACTAAGCTTACGCGTGCGATTTTTCATTCTTAATCTATCACATTGACGTCAATCTTAAGCACATTTTCTGCAGTATATACTCGTACCTTTCTAAAGAAAACGAAATAATTACTTAGTAATGTTTAGCTCTCGTAACATAAATTAACTTAATTTTCTTTTTTGTTACACTGAAACCCTGATAGAAGGTCGAGATAAGAATAGAAAAGACTTAGTTCAAGACCAAGGATCCAGATAAACTAGAAAAAAAGACGATCCAGTTTATAAATGTCTTTCTTTTTGGCATCTGTGGCTTTTAGCAGAAAATTTCATCGTTTTAAAATAAAATAGTTGATTTTAATATACCAATGGGTAGGTATTCTTATCCTTAGACTCAATTTAAAACATGTGTTCTATAAATACAATTATTAATAAAGAAATATTGCATTGAAACCTGTATGTCAGTCTATATGCAAGTTCAGCATCATATGAAAATACGGAATGCATAAATAAAGAATAAGGAAACTCAACTCTTAGTGACGTAAATGCCAATGAGGGACAAAAAGCCGTTATGATTAACTAGACCTAGGTAGGTTCGATGGAACATAATCTACAGAACGGGAGCAGGAAAAAAAACGTACTACCACGCTACCATTGGACTACATATCCCTACGCATTTGTTATGTATATGTGGGTGAATTCCCCATAGTATTATAATGGGTATTACCTAAATATGTAACTGCTTTGACACTATAGGATATTTCGCGTACTACGTTAGTCAAACGTAACCCAGTCCTCGTGGAATAAACCCAACTACCAGGACATTATACCGGGGGATCACCGCAAAGTGTACACGGAGGGAGTGGCCTTAAACTACCACACGGGCTCAGTGTGATTTGCTGGATGACACAACGTGTCTTTGACATAAAGGCTTATTGCGTACACTAAATGACACTTTCAATCTATCCTAATCTGCCTATTCTACAATTTTTAAGCAACGTTCGGATTCACATCTCACTCGCAATCTGTCAAAACAACCTCAAATATCATACATTTCTGACAGATTGCGACTCAGATGAGAATGTGAACGATGCGTGAAAATTTGTTGAATACGCACTCTGATCCGTTGCGTCATATGTCTGTCTACTCGACAACATGAAAAACTGGGCAAGTGCAAGTTGGACTTGCACACGAAGGGTTCCGTACCATAAGCCGGAAAAAACATGTTTCTTGTATGGTTTTATTATGTTTTGTTATAGCGGCAACAGAAATACATCATCGGTGAAAATTTCAACTGTTATTATCACGGTTCATGAGATATAGCCTGGTGACAGACGGACAGGCAGACAGACGGATGGACAGCGGATTCTTAGTAATAGGGTCCCGTTTTACCTTTTGGGTACGGAACCCTAAAAACGTATTGTCAAAACGCATTCTGTCAAAATCAATTTTCTATCTGAAAGAAATTGCGATTGATTGTGTGAATTTGTGTTACGTCATTTTCCGGCTGATTCTTCACGAATTATTGAAATAAGAATTGAAGTAATAATTAGCATTGAAAATCAAAACCTATGAGCAAATGTTAATTTTGCATTTGTCTTGCCTAGCAGGTGGTCAGTCCACCTCATTTTAATACTAAGCGTCTGCAACTAAGTATTCGTAAATTGTTTTACTCGTACTGTACTTCCAAATAAGTACTGTAATCTAATTGTTATTCCAAAAGCGTATGATACGTGGATGCCTTTGCATTTGCTATAAAAAAATTACAAGATAATGATGTGGACACACTTGGGCAGTTAGTTAGTAAGTTTTTAACCGACTTCAAAAAAAGGAGGAGGTTCTCAATTCGTTTGTATGTTTTTACCTCATAACTTCGTCATTTATGAACCAATTTGAAAAAATCTTGATATACGTTCCGATTGGTCCCATAGAAATTTTATCAAAATCGGTTCAGTAGTTTGGTTCTTAAATCAAAATAGCTGGAGGAAATAGAAAATATATCAACCAAGTAAACGAAATTGCGTGTTTTGCTTTCCTGTGACTTTCCAATGGTGTTGTTAGGTGTGGGGTACCACTAAAAAGTGAAAAATAAAAATAAAAAATTACAAAAAGTATAACCGACTTCCAAATACTCGGAAAATGAAAAGTCGGTGTTTTCAGTTGTTTCTTCGTATTTTAACACCGACTTCTAAAAATAAAGTTATTTAATACTTTACAGTGTTTGCTTTGTTTATTTGGAAGTCGGTTGTATTTTTTGTAAAAAAGTTTTTGCATTATAGGCTCACGTTTGATCACTATCTCACATGTGGAAAGTGATGATGCGGTCGGCGATGAGGCTCGCTTGCCTAAAAAGTAACCTATTCACTTTTGTTACGACTTAAGGAGCTCCCGGTTGTAGTTATCAAGAAACGAAGACACTGGCAGGAAATAATACTGCTTAACTGAACGCATAATTAAAGTATTCCCAAAACGTTGTGGGATGTCCACAATGTACTAAAACTGATGAACTTGATTGAGCCTATATAAGAAGCCTACAAGCATTTTTCTCTGTTAGAATTCTACAAGGTTATTAAAAAAATCTGTTATCTTTACGAAAATCTTAATTGCTGTAATATTATTATCACTCATTATATCATACCTGCCACAAATGTACATAAAGATTTTAATGTATTGATTAGGTACGTATATCACGTGATGCAACTTGCAATTTGCCTTGACTGATGGCCATAAAAAATGTTTCAAAGTACAATACAATTTTCTTTCAGGATTTGTTAAGTGCGCTAGAAATAGTGTTTGATAAATGGTGATAGGTTATCATTACTATCACATATAATAGGCTTTATTACGTCTTTAGTTGTATCTGCTTATCTTTATATATTTAATTCTTTAGTACTCACGTGCTTATGTAACTGAACGCCTCCTAAACGGCTGGACTTTTTTGGGTGTGTTTGAGCGGGTGCCTGGATGGTTTAGATACACAATTGAACTCGGTAGGAGCTGCAATCAATCAGGTTCTAGATTTTGAAAGCTAACGTTTGGCAGGAAAATCTCGGCGTAACCGCTTGTTATATTTATTTAGAGCATTATAATTTCTCAGTACAATTAATTTATCAATTGTTTAAAGTGAAAATAAATGAGTCACAGCGGGTTTTCAATTCATTAGAGTTTCTAAGTAATCCCCTTCACGATGTTATGTTTGGTTATATCACTATGACGTACTTATATATTGTATTGTAAACAAAATAAAATAAGTACAATGTGGACTTCCGTCAGCATACGATTCAATACAAATTGCCACGTTTTATATAACAAGTGATGTGATGTTGTTTTCAGGACATTTAATTAGTTGGTTATTTTTTCTATAATATTAATTGTATCAAACCTGTAAAATACGGTTTTTTGATTATTGATTATTTAATATTGTTTACCCAAATTCATAAATTGCGTAGATAACAGCGTCAATTGATACAAATACAAGTTTTTTTTTATTATTAAATATTCCTACGCTAATTAGTGGTTGGATAATTTGAAATTGAGAAGAATAAATAACTTGTGGTCACTTTAACGTGGTAGGTATAAATTACTTTCGCGTGTAGATATCTCAGACCGCAGAATAATTTAATAAGTATATTATATGAATGAGTGTCATACATATGGTTTTGTTATCGGTCTCATATACCGCTATGAAAATATAAGTATTATAGTGTTATCTACCCCGCAAGATGGCGACCGTGTAAATCAATGTAACCTCAATTACTTAGTAAGAAAGGTCTCGGTTGGAATTTTCCAACGATTAGGTAATGTTAAATGGTTTATAGTACTTAGTAAGTACTCACAAGTAGATTCAAACTTAATGACGGCTCGGAATACGAAACGAGTCGCTGCGCAGTAGCAAATTCATTTGACAGTAGGGATCAGTCACAGGTGGGGTAGGTACTGAGCAGAGAAACGCATTCTTCACAGCTGTCATTAAGTTTAAATTGACCTATACTAGTATAGCTAAAAAATAATGCTGAAACAACTTTAAGGTGCAGTCTGTGAACTTTAATTATAAACAACAAACAACAACAAATTGCAAACAGTTTTAATAGAAAGTTTAATAAAATTGGGGGTGATCTATCGAACTTATAAAACTCATAGTAAGACTTCTGATGGTGGTTTAATTATGTCAAAAATTTCAAAGAAGCAGGCCTTTACTCCATACATAGTTTATTTTGCATATTTAGGGTTTTTTTAACGTTACCCCAAACTAGGAATTTCTCTTGTATCATGGTTCGTTCACAAACATATTAACTCACATACACCAACAGCCAGACCTGGAACAACTATCTGTAGGCCATACAAATATTTGTTCCGTACGGGAATCGAACCCGCGACACGCAGCGCAGCAGCCAATCGCTCAACCACTGCGCCAACCGTGCCTTCATTTACTTTAACTCACTAATGTCACTGTCACTACCTTTAATAATCAGGTAATTATTTAAGGTAAAATAATTACCTAATTATTTTACCTTAAAGTTAACATTAATTAAGATATCCATATATAGACGTTGTTAAATGCATGAAAAACACGACGCTAAAAATTAAAACACATTTTTTTTTATATTTATTTGCGCAAAATCTTGTATCTCCTATACGGGCGTTTCACTGCTATCATACATGCATGAATTTGAATATTTAGTTATTGTAAATACCTTACTTAAATACAAATAAGTATTTCTAAAAAAATCAATAAAATCGATGAAAAAATAAAGAAGTTACACGCTTTTGAATTCATTCTTCTATCCTTGTCACGCAAAACGTCGTTTGTATGTGTTGAATGGCATAAATTCACTATGGTGGCGTGATATGCGAGTGACGTCACCACTAGCGCTATCTCTATCATATGTTTTATAACGCTCTGAATCCGTCACTGTTTGAGATTTTAATCATTCTTTTGACTGCGTCTTGTCTTTTAAAATCTTTTGACAAAATTGTAACAAAAAAAAACTCCAATTGAATACACCGTAATTTTGTTTCTTTTTGCCCTGCAACAATTGAAAGTGACAACAACAAAACTCCAGTACCACCAACTGCGACACAGCCACAAGATTACCATTCCATTTCTTTCATATATGGGTTACCTAGCAAGGATATACGAGATTTTGCGAAGTTGTGCTAACGGTCGCGGGTAACGGTAGTCTTCATTTGCTATTCAACTGGACCCACGGCGACATCGATACGGCGAATACGAATTTTTGTTCTAAAAACCGCTTCTATTTACACATCCGGTAGTTGTTGGACTTATACTGGGTTTAATGCTGCCACTGTGGTATTATATAATGGACCGACAGCTTAACGTGCTTTCGAGGCACGGGGGTGTCACACCACCAACTCCAGCCAGATCTCTCCCCGGTCGTGTCGGGTTGCCGTCCCATCGGAATATGAGAGTGATGGAAGAGGGGGTGCACCTGTGTTTGCGCACACACTTGTACACTATAATAAATGTCCCGCGCCGATGGCTAGTCTCGGTTGAGAGTGATATGATGACTTTTATGGGTACTTTTTAAAATAAATGATTAAATAATAATGGTCTCAAATATGCTTACGAGGTATGGATAACCATTTATTTATTAGTTCAAGTAGTAAGAGGGCACAATTATTGTCAAAAATTAACTTGTTCTACAGAAGGTGCGTAATGGTGCGACAAGTACAAAAAAAGTTAATAAAAGTCACGGGTACTATTTAAATACAAATTAAATCCAGGACTGATCTTTTGTACGTCAAATCAAAAGTTGACAGAAATACGTCATTCGAATTAACCTACATTAATTTAAATTTCTAATGCAACCGCAGTGGCAAACAGCTGAATCATTGGTTATTTTGTAGTTTATAGTAGTACAACTTATTTTCAAATACAATTATTTAGAAAAAACAATCGTTTTCAAATTATAACGTCATACTACTTTCCTTATTATTGATTTCTATATTTTTGCCATTAATGAATAACGTATTAACATAATGAAACTTTGCTACAATATGAAGTCACGTAGGACTTTATTCTAAAAATGGCAATCTTTCCTCAGAATATATACATAAGGTACATTGTGTACTTAAGTATATTAATGACTAATATACAATATAGGCATACAAAAGAAAATAGAGAAGGAATACATGAAATAGAACCTTTACCCTAAGTTCTTCAGCTCTATTTAACTTAACGTAGTCATGATCTCTGTAATGGTCAAGAATTTTACTAATTCTGATCGTAACAAAAAAAACTTAAAAGAGTAATTTATAATAAGAATCGCATTACACGAAGAGAAAGTAACTAGTTCAGAGATGGTCGTTCTGTTCTCGGATGGTATCGTGACTGACATCCCTAATTAATGTAGGTGTACGAGACACTTTGGCTATTTATACCTATGCTATGCGAATCAAAGCAGTTTTTCAAAGACTAGAAATGACAGAATTGAACCTATTTAAGGACAGGCTTTCCGCTATTATTAAAAAAAGTGATAATACTGAATGTCAAATTAATATCTTCTTTTTTTATTTTATGTCCATAGCAAATTTTTTAAACCAGTTTAGTAACAACCGCGTTTACGTATACCTACGACAAAGTAACAATTTTGCTGCTGCGAATCAAGAGTTTGCATTCTATCTCGTGATGTAGTGGGCTCACCACTCAGCTTTGCAACATTAAAGTTATTTTTGTCGAAGTGTAAAAGTATACTGGAATGCGCAACTCGAAAACCGCTTTCAAATTGAAGCAACGCTACATGACTGACCACTCGTCAAACGATTTTCATGAATTTTCTTCTTTACGAAAAGATTTTTTTATATCGGCCAGTATCTGAAAGTAATTAACGAGATAATTGATATAAATTAGTGAGCACGTGCCGTATTTGTCGATTCATTCACCTTACAAGGTACCATATCGTCCGTCTCTTTTATTTTACATCAATCGTGTAATGTAAGAATGTGACGCACGACTTCAACAGTTTGCTAATTAACTAAGCTCACAATGACACGAGCAGTGCACGTTTGATTTTCGACCTTATTGCGTTGGCTCTAATTATTATAATTGTTCAAGACGCGTGCAGCTTGAATGAGCATTGTATGCGTAAACATTAATCAATGCCATGGGTACGCTTGTGAAGGACACCGAGTTCGTGGTATTCTACACTAATCTTCGATAGGCGAATAGATTCAATCGAATATTAAAATACGAGTTACCGATATAATACTATCAACGATCGAGACGGAATAGTTCCATGTCTTATATTTTTTATTCAACATCGTAGCGAAGGCGTGTCAACGTCATGTGACCACGAGATAAACAAAACCTAAAATTATACGAGTGGAATGATATCCATTGAAGTGTCGCGTTGGGTGTTTGTGGAAGTGAGCGTTGCGTAACAGCAATGTATCGGAGGTTTGAGGTAGCAGTCGTTATAAGATAGTCGATTGAGCGTGTAATAATGTTTTTATTATCATTTATCGGTCGTGTCACAGCCGACTGGGATAACGTATGCCACTGCGCAGTTCCACCAAAAATGCGTAGCGCTTTAGAAATATTTATGGCGCGAAGGCTGCTTTTTAATATGTCTTTATATTTGTATTTCCCGTCCAGTGTTTGAAGATGTTTTAGGAAGTAAATTGATTAATGAATGAATTCTATGCTCAAATTAATTTATGTTTGTAGACTGAAAATTCAATAACAAAACTTTTATCACATCAGTAACTTTTATATTACTAGCTTGTGTCATTTATCATGAAAGCTCTAATAATGTATTAATAAACATAAAAAAATGGAATTAAAACATTTAAATTGAGTACTTAGTAGAAATTCATAACAAGACTGGTCACTTTTGTTTAGAACTACATACTTGTAAATCAAGTTTGAATCGTAATATATGTAAATATTTCTTAATGTTTCTTTCCTAGTCATTAAAAATGCCAATCTCAATGCAATTGTTTCAATAAAAATAGCAATGGAGAACGCGGGATACTTGAATCATGGCGTGAGTTAAAACAGTTTAGCGTTAAGTCGCCAACGCAAACGCCTCTAAACTACGAACTAATGTTAACGTTAACGCGCGCGTGTGCGTTCACGCCCACTGATTTCAATGTCAGCCAGCTAGTAGCTCGAAAAAGATCAATCTACGTATAATTAACGTAAAATGTAATGCATTGCTTCAATGAAATAATAAAAGAAAGTATATTTTTTATTATTTCAGCTTCTGACCTGGAGCTTAATTAATTGTATCCCGTTTCGCTAGAACTTGTTAAGATTTAATTGTAGATTAAACGTAGGATGATAGCAATATCTTTCTACGTCGAAATACTTACGAAATTCCCATAAAAGCGTAGCTAGTTATTGTGACAAATTAATAAAGGCTCATTTGTCCGTCGCAATGTAGGCTCAATGTGTGCTCAGATAAGACACTGCGATAAAACAGACAAAATGGCATGATGCCACCTTCTCGTATCAAACAGTGAACCTGATGGACCAGCGCCAAAATGACTCATAGTAAGGAATGCCCTTAAAAATATTTTCTAAATCACTTTCTGAGCAATTCGCGGAAAACCGCTGAACGTACTGTAAACAATGTATTGAAGCACGTTTAGATTTTACGCTTTAAAAATGTTTGCAGGATTAGATATCTTTTGTTGGTGGTGCGCATTCCTCTCTCAAAATTATTCCGGGTCTAATAAAAAATTAAAATGAAGTTGATCATAATGTTTAAAATCTGTAATCGATCGGTTAGAAAGAACGAAGAATATTTAATGTTAACACACGTTTCTGGTTTAATACTATGAACACATCAAACACGAATATTTTGTTCAGTGAAATTAAATGAATATCGTTAATCAAACCAAATAATTATGTTTGTCAAACGTGGTGGTTTGCCACAATAGAACAGCCAACAATCCGTGACATTCACACTGAAAACTCATCTAATTGGCTTTCATTATTCTCTATCTAGTACACAATTCATATTAATTTTCATAAATTTATCAATAGCTTATTTGTGACGACCGACTATCAAATTAATTTGTGGATGATCAATAAGTGCGACTTATTAAAACACTAGCTTTAGCCCGCAACTTCGTACGCGCATATTGCGTTTTTTCCGTTCCCGTATAGCATATTATAGCCTTCCTCATGATTGAGCTATCATATACAAAAAGAACTTTTCAAATACGACTGATAGTTTTATTAGCGCGTTCAAACAAACACAATTTTCAGCTTTATTATATTAGTATGGTTATTGTGGGTCTGTTCCGTAGTGTCCAACGATCACAGTCCATACGTAAGGATCACAGTCCCACATCCTGCAGTAAAGAGTTAAAGACAAGTACCTAAAATATAGAAAACATAAGTACCTATAGTAGTAAAAACTTAAGTGAAGTGAGCTGTCATTCCACCTTATGCTAAGAACTGGCAACATATTTCAAGCTTAATTCACGGCTTTTGTTTTCACGGCGAGATTAGAATCAAGCCCTAATGGAATTTGTACGATAGAGTTCAAACGAATCCCGAAATATCAAAGATCTTACCTTCCATCCAGCCGAAGAGTTGCTATCTCCCTTATCCTTAAAATATGGCACATTCTGGACCATCCACTCGTAGATTTGTGACAACGTGAGCCTGTTGTCCTGGGCTGAGGTGATGGCTTGCGTTATGAGATCAGCGTAGGATAGGTTGCCCCAGGCATTCCGACGGGAGGAATTCTTCTTGGCGCCTACTGAGGGCAGTGGCGGCGCACCTGCAAGGAGAAATGTGGATTAGTTGCGTTGAAGTTGCTTTATGAGCAAAAAAAACCGGCCAAGTGCGAGTCGGACTCTCAAACGAACGTACCATAAACCGTTTCTTGTATGGGACCCCCTTTATTTATTTTTTTATTATTTGTTGTTATAGCGGTAATAGAAATACACACTATGAAATTTCGACAGTCTTCCTATTACGGTTCTTGAGATAGGTACAGCCCAGTGACAGACAAACGGACGGACAGCGGAGGCTTAGTAATAGGGTACCGTTGGTTACCCTATGGGTACGGACCCCTAAAAAAGTATTAAAGCTTAAGTTCTTTATAGAACTAACTTCAGTGTGAAATGATACATGTTATTGGCGTTTACTCCTCGCGCTAGTTAATACCAAACTATATCGCAAGTTTTTATTCTTGGAAATGAATAACACGATTTTAAGGTCTACAAAGTTAGTCAAGAACTTTTCGAAATATAGTCTAGAGAGTAATTTTTCACTTTCTATATGACACCTAAAAGAGATCTAACAATCTAAGCGGTTTTTGTATAAGCTGTATATTTTTTAATTACAATTACTTTAATTTTCATGCAAGATAACCAAGAAAAACTTCAAAGCATTAAAATTGACGCACGTTGCTTAACTGCTTTCATGTTATGACTGAAATGGTAGTAGGTATGAATGTGAAAATAAACAAAAACATCCTGTACTTATTCATTCAATACACAATACAAAGAATGTAGGTAAAAGGACAATACAATTATTAATTGGGCTACCAAAATATTTAATTATTAATTACGTTGTTTAAATATTCCAGGACTAGTGGTGACGTGCTTAACCTTTTTATCGATAGTTTCTGTTTGTTATTTTCCTTGGATCATCAAATGACCCCTTCCGCTCTGAGCGGGGCAGAATAGAGTGTCAGACTCTTACTGACTTAAACCCACGCGCTTTCTTTCAATTAGTGCCCTTTGCGTTCCAGGGCTGCGGTACCTCTTTCGAACAATTCCACAACCCAGCCAGGATTTTCCTTGGATTGTAAATTAATATGTTTCTTTATTGAGGTATGTACTTGGGTATAAAGTTATTAATATTTTAAGAGTAGAGTATTATTTTGGATCTATCGTTATTTTATTTTAATACTAGCTTTTGCATGCGAGTTCGTACTTCGTTTTTTCCCATTACCGTAGGAGTTTCGGGAACTCTTTTAGTGCTCCACTACACTCCCCAAGAAACCTGCATGTCAAATTTCAGCTTTCTACAACCAGCAGTTTCGGCTGTGCGTTATCTGTCAGTCATCAACGGAAGAATTTTACATAAGTCGCAGCCCACTAACTTATTCAGCCGTTTAGTTGGCTATCTAGCCTTTTCATCGAACGGCGCTGTAAAATCAGCGGCTCAATTGACATCTCATCTAATTGAGCAGCTAGGTAAATGACTTGGTTCAATATTGTTTAATGACTTGCCTAGCCAAGTAGCGGAACATAGGGCACAGGGAACTTAGGGCACCCCGACACGGATCGGTTAGGTTCCTTTAAACCCTGCAGACAGAAATAGGAGACCCGTCCGGCTCCGTCGTCGAGGTTAAAATATTGAAATTGATTGTTGTTTGAATTTGGAGTTCACAAAATTAATTATTTCATCTATTGTCATCACACGGTTATTTTATTATATGTAAATGTTGAATTAGATGCGTTGGCTGGATGTCATGTAGGCAACTGCTAAAAGGCGCCGTTCAATGAAACGGCTAGGCAGCCAATTAAACGGCTGATCAAGCCAATTGGCTGCGAGACATATATCGATTAGAATTATCATACATTAACTGTGTCTGAGTGAGATTCTAAAGTACCTAGATAGGTAGGCATTGTTAAGTTTACGTTGGCGTACAAAATTAGCAATGTAATGTTTTCGTATCTTATCTCAGGAAAATGTCTTTCAGGATGAGGTTTTATTTCAGTTTGTACCTATATCGGATAACGCGTTACAGTATTAAAGGTTTAATATGCGATATCTAAGTAAGAATTTGGCATCGAATTAGTTGTTATAATCGACTATTTTATAGTAAAGTAGTTTAAAAGATTTCGGAAGAGCTCGTGGCTAAAGAATATCAGCCGTACGGGTTAATCAAGGTTAAGCAACGCTTGCGAAGGTTGGTCTGTGGTTAGGTGACCATCTTAACATACCGAGATTCATCCGTGCCTCGGAAAGCACGTTAAGCCGTTGGTCCCGGCTGTCATTTGTAGATTTTTGGCAGTCGTTACGGATTGTCAGAAGCCAGTAGGTTAATCTGGCTCCAGTCTTGTCTAGAACTACCGTGTTACCCAGTTAATGGATTGTAGAGGTCTGGTAGGCAGCCGCTCCACGTAAAATACTGGTATTCAGCTGAATCCGGTTTGACTGGAAGCCGACCCCAATATAGTTAGGGAAGCTAGGCAGGTGAGTTTAAAAAAAAAAAGTTTCCTTAATAAGTAGGTAACTGAAATTTATGAAAGTATTGATCCGCAGTTGGACGTAATTAAATTTATTTTAGTTACGAGTGCATGCAATCACACAATCTCAAAAAAATATAATTCAAACATATGTATAATTTTATTGAAAGTTTATATTTATTCTTAAAATGTATTTCTGTTGCCGCTATAACAACAATTAATAAAAAAGCAGAATAAAATATATATTTACGGGGGCTTCCATACAATAGACATGTTTTCTTTTGCTAGATAATGGTACGGAATCCGACTCGCACTTGTCCGGTTTTTATTAATAAACCCTGTTCCAAAATCCAGTACCTAAGCAAGTGAATCTTCAATCACATGACGTGCCAAAATTCCCGCAACTGCCTGACAATGACGTAAGTTACAACAGAAATAAACACTCTTTTTATTTACTAATCATTAGAGGCAACCTTAGTTTGCGTCAAAATGCGTTATCAAAATCCAGTAACGTCGGGTTTAGTTGGAAAGGTAAAACGAACTAATATTTTCCCGTAATAATGGTTTTACATGGAAAAACATAGTTTAATTAAAATAAAACGCACATGACCATCATGACGTTTCATGTGTTTGAATACAATGTCAAGAAATTATGGTGCAACGGCCTCTTGTTAACTCTTGTATCAGTAATTTCAGAGTACTTAGAAGATGTGCTAGGGGCGTGATCACAGCTAGTGTGTTGATACCACATGTTGGGTAAACAAACAGTTGTAGTGATACTATTGAAGTAGTGACGTCAAATAACTGTCTAATTTATTCAAAAATATAAATTTACTTCACATAATTATCGTTTGTTGCGCAGTTTTACTCTCATGGTCTATGTTATTGGAATCATGATTTTTTTCGGATTAAAAGTAGCCAATGAGCAATCAATGGAATGTAGCTTTTAATATGTGAAAATTAAATAAATAGTACTGAAACATACAGCTTCTGCATTATATTACACAATATGCATTATATATTATTTTACATTTACATAAAACGCATTTTTTTCAAGATCATGTTTACTTTTTAATTTAACAAACTACAGTTGTTTATTTATTTTTATTTTTAGAAAATTAAACTTCTTTTGCCTGTCACAAACATTATGAACTATAAGGTACCTACTAGTATAAGGCAAAATAACGAATTTACGCAAAGCATGCACGCGTAATTATGCGTTTTATTTACCACATGCATTTAAGTATATATTATGTGTATATATTGCAGTGTACAAATAAGAATTTCGTAATTACAATGTTTCATGAATAAAGGTAGTTATGGTCACCGTGTGCATCCATCAAATATTTGAGTTCATTAGTGTATTTGGTATTTTAACAACACTTAATGTGACCATTTTTAGGAGTTTTGTTCAAACTGCAAGCCGAGTCCCCTGGGATTTCTTTTAGGAAAAAAATTTGAACTTCCATTCTAAATGCCCATCTAACTCTTCCACATATTTAGCTAAACCTCTAGGAAGTGGTGACGGGCGGGAGTTTTGGGGGACTGCCTTTATGTATCTTTGATGTTCAAAAAGTGTTGGCTCTTAGCCTAGTTTGAATAAATAATTGAGAACCTCCTTCTTTATAAGTGTTCTCTATGCAGTGGGTTCTTGAAAATGGGAGGCACCGTTGAGGCTGGCCGAGAAAGAGGTGGCGAGATGATTTGGATAGGTCCTGGATGGTTCAAGACGGCGCGAGAGAAGAATATCTAGAAGGACTTGGGGCCGGCGAGGCCTCTGCCCAGCAATGGGGCAGTAACGGCGAGATAAACACTGCTTACTTTTTAACTAGACCCAGTGTTTTACTATGCGTTGTCTGTCAGCCAAAGGGATTATTTTTTATTAAGTTCCGATTCAATGATTTTTATTTATTACTTGGTAATGATGGTAGAGAATAATATTTTTATTGATTTGTTTTTCAAAGTGCATCAAATCTGCTTCTATTGCTGACACCATAATTCTATCAATTCAGTGCTACATTCCAATCTACATATATAAAGTCGCGCCTTTTTCCTATGGGGAATTATAGAAGCTAGTTGGCTTCATTTACTTTCATAAATGGTGTGTTTCTGTATGGTGTCGGACGTAAAAGAATAGAAAAAAGAAAGAAAGAAAATCAGTTTATTCTGCCGGAAAAAACGCACAGAAACACTAAAAACTAAAAACCAACCAACTACAATTATAGCACCATCACATCACTTCCCATGGGTGTCGTAAAAGATGACTAAGGGACTCGTCAGAGAATGGTCAGCAGCATTCTTTGTGCATTACAACTTCTACCCTGCGATCGCCAACCCGCCTGCCAAGCGTGGCGATTATGGCAAATGCCCCTTTTGGGGCAGGCCTATGTCCAGCAGTAGACGTCTGTTATGATGATGATAATGAAGCATACATTCCTATGTACATAAATTCGCGCCTTTTTCCCTTGGGGAACTATAGAAGCTAATTTGCTTCATTTACTTTCATAAATCTGCTAATGCAGCAAATAATGACCACCTAGGTACCATTACAGGTAGGTAGGTGTACCATTTTAAAGTTACACATGGTTTTTCATATTTTATTGCTTTTCCTTTTAATATAGTAATTTGTAAACGATTCTTGACCAGTAAAGCTTTATTTCAGACAATAAATTTAAAAAAAAAAATCTACAGCATCTTGATTATATCTTGTAAATAAGAGTAAATATTAATGTAGAAATAAAATTGTATTATTCTTATTTTTTTTATGGATTAGTATTGAAATATTTATAGCAGATGGATGTCTTTATATATTGTTTTATTTATTATTTGCATACATGTATTGTATAGTAGGTATGTACCTACGTAAAGTATGTGAGGTACCTACCTCCTCATAATATTTCATTGTTTTCCTTACGCGTTAGCAATATTTATTATTGTATTTAGAATACATCCATGTGTTCTTGTAAATGCTTGTTTGTTTGTGTGAGTTTTCACTGCAATTTTTTAATGTGTCAAATCGGTTAGGTTAGGTTTGATAGTTAAAGACTTTCCCTATGACCATTCGTATAAATTGATCAATAAAAAAAAACATCATATGAAATAGTCAGTCATCAGTAAGTCGGTAATTGAATTAGTTCAGGAATGTCAAGGGCTAAAACGTTTTCAATATAAATTTTGGGATGTATTTAACGTATTTATTTTTAAATTGAAGGCCAAAAGCCCCAATTTAAAATTTTATTTTATGCCTGTTCTACGCATAAAACAAAATTTTAAATTGGGGTTTTTTTTTATTCTTGTTTTCACGGTGTCACTCTACGTGCCTACTTTGTTAGCCTATTGAATTTCAAACATTTATGCTATCATTCGTAGAATTTTAGCTGCGCTAACAATTTCGATATCATTGTTTTTGCGACTTATTTGTATACATATATATAAAACTATAAACTATAGGAATGTCAAACGCGTGGCAAGTAGGAGGTAGGTGCACCAATATTATCTATGTTCATATACCTACCAACATTCGTAATTATGCAAGTAAACAAAGCGTGTTATTTTTTATTCGTATCAGTGTACATGATACGCTTGAGTTTTTGATTGGAATTTTACACGAGGAGTGTGTTCGGACTACGTACGTGGGCCGACCTAAATAGCAGAGCGTATCGCGACTACGACCTTACTACTATCGCCTCGTTGGACAAATGGTATTTACCACTCAGATTCTGATTGGAGTTCTTCTTGGAGCCGGTGTCGTCAGCCGCCTCGACGTAGTTGTCTGGCCTTGGCAGCGGCCACGTGTTGGAGCGCGCGCGCGTCTGCGGTTCGAAACCGACCTCTGTCAGCTCGCCCAAAGGTTCCAATTCGATCGTGCCGTCCAGCTCCGAGTGCCCTCCCTGCGATGACCACGGGCTCTGGTAGCCTCCGCTCCCCTGTAGAGACATCTTGCCCACTTTATCTCGAACAGTGGAATTTTTTGGTAGGTGTGTCGGAATGAGCGCTCACCGGCGCGTGCCGATACCGGCCGTTAGCATCTCAGCGCGCTCTCTTTTCTGATTATTTTTACCGATTTCTTTCTAGTTCCAGAAGTTTCGGACCAAGATCGCGATCCGAAAAGGTTATCTGTCTTCTGCTTATCGGTTCTGTTATTCGAAGCCAATAACATGTGGCGTCTCGCTAACGTTCATAAACAGCGATGTGCTCTAAGAGCGTCGGCCGTCGGGCCGCTCCCGAGAGGCGATTTTCGCTAAATATAAGCGCGGGCGAGGCGGGGGCGGGGCGCACACCACGTGAGCGACTACGCGCCGATTTTCCAATTCATCACTGGCGGGCTAGAGATGCGATAACCTTGTAACGTGGCTCGAATCGGCCAACAACGGGTAAACTATCCTCCAAAGTGATCAGCGGCGTCGAAAGTGCCCAAGAATTCGCAAATTCGGACGTCCTTCCGAGTTCGGTATACACTTTGTAACTTTTCCACACTGATAAGAGTTATCACTGGGTCTATGGGGGGTTAATTCACGTGTTATGTGGTTAATTGGGGCATATAACAAGTGGGGAGTCACTAAAAGTTGTTTGACGCGAGTCCACGCGGTCAGCGATAGTTTTAACTGCGTAATAAGCAGAGCAGTGCTCGTGACGCGGCGGTTCGTCCTCGGCCGCGAGCGGTCGCACGTACACTGAACCGCGTCGCGAGGCGCGCCGCTTGTGCAAATTCCGCTCAGCGGGCGCCGCGCGCGGAGAGGAGGGCGCGCGGCGGCGGCGGAGGGCGCTGATACAGAGAAGTGGCGTCGTATGACCGCGCGCGCCATCTCGAACGCACGAGCGCGTCCACGCATCTTCTCACTACACCAAACTAAAACAAAACTTTTTTCAGCATCTTCCAGGGGCCCTACTATGAAGTCTTAAAACGATCATGATTCCACTCTAAGAGGGAGATGGAGCTATACATAGCGAATAGCACTATCCCGTATACATCATCGGAATTGGATGGCATTGGCACGTCATAGTAGGGCATCTGGACCATTCGTTGCGGTGCGTGTGTCACTGTCAGGCAGTCGCTGCATGCTTCATTGTTTACATACAATTATTTACACGCGTTCGGCCGCTTCGTTGGGAATTAATTAATGCCTATGTAGTTAGCGCTTTAAATCGAGTAAGCATATCGTATGTATATCACATTACGTTAATAAAAGTACGTGTTAGGAAAGTAATTGCAAGCTAATTGAACTTTGTAAATTTCCATTTGACACAGCATAATTTTTTAACCTCGCACGAAAAATGATAACTTTTATGATGACTCATTAACTTAAGTAAATATTTCTGTACAGTAATTTCTATGGAAAGCTCTCTTCTGTCGCTTTACTATTGCGTTTACTCAACTGAGTGTCACAATGACTCAATAAGAGTCACAGGATTTAAATAACAATTACATAAAATGTTAGTAAGTGTGCTACTTTAAAGTAAAATGATTTAACATAATAAAATGTCATTAAATTGTGGGCCTTGTGACTAACTACTGTTGTACTTTCGTTTACCATCAGGTAATTATGGTGACACACGAACTTATTAATAACTTATTAAAAAAAAACAAATGGATTTTATATTTTTTTGTCGGAGGAAAATAAAATATTGCCAAACAATGCATAAGTATTCGGAAAGTTCCACGTCTTGTTGACGTGGGCTGTCCACGCTAGTACCACATTAGTCCCGCTAGACTTGTGTCCCTGAAAGCCCTTCAAAGTACCGGGTGGTCTTCCCCTTCAAAGATTGAACTTAGTTTTATAAATAGAGTAAATCAATATTATTGGCATTCATTTAAGACAACCGTCGCAACAAGCTACTAAATGATAGTACGTTTTGTATTAATGTATTTTGGCAATGTCAAATATTGAGACAATTTCTAAATATGACACCAAAAAGATTAATGAAAATGTCAATAAACGAACTAGACTGGTACAGTTGGTGGTAGTTATTTTAGTTTAATGCTAGATTTAATGTCACTTGAATAACATAACCTTTTGGCAGCCGTGTTAAAGGAAAAATTAATAAAGAGATTTTCACTTAAAAATACGCGCAATTTGTATTAAAAAAATACTAGATAATTTGGTAATTTCCACTTACTTACCTATAAATATCTATTTATTTATTAACACTTTACGCAAAAATATGAACACAGGCGGATTTAATGCCATGGGCATTTTCAACAAGTCAACCTTTGGATGATGCGGAGAATGGTGGTGGAATATTTCAGCAGGCCTATCTATCTAGCCTATTTTGTCCCACAGCTGGGCAAAAGCCTCTGCCTCCCTTCTCCACACAACTCTGTCCTTTGCTAGTTCGGTCCAGTCTTATCGGTAGAAGTTGAGCTCGTCCCGACATCTTCGTCTAGTACTGCCGCAATGTCTTCTGACATTTAGTGGAAATTTGGTGGTTAGCAGGTGACAAAAATAAACACCAGAAACGTAGTAACCTATAAACATATTAACACAAAGAAATGTCACCTTTCAAAGGGCTACGCGCGTACTACGCAGCTACGAGCTACGAGCTACGCCGTAGCCGCGTAGGGGTGACTTCCCCAATTATTTTGTATCTACCAATACGTTTATTTGACAATCAGATATAATCATGTGGGCATGTATTACTTTTTGTACGCAAACACTCACAAAGCTACGTCGATAGAAAACTAGATGCTACTCAGTTGATATGTCTCCTACTACGGGGTCGCACAGATGTACCGGAAGTTTTTTTGAATTATTATTTTAAGATGTTTTATGACGAAAAAAGCACACAAAAAATTACCCTTTGGAAAGTTTTAAACCTTTGTAAAGTAAACACACTATTATGTTTTATGTATTTTCGAAAATGTTACGTCGCAGTGGCGCCGGCGTAGCAAACGCGCATAGAGACCTCCAAAATCTTGAAAAAAAAAAACAAATAAAAGTTTATATTTAAAATTATTTAATTATTCATACAATATTTGTTTCTATATTCTGTTTTTTATAAGTCCAGACAGTTTTACAGATGTCCCTGCTGCTACGAGTTCGTAGGCCGTAGCATCTACCCCAAAAACTTCGTAGCAAAACGGTGAATTTTAGAAAGCTATAATATATTTATATTTATTTTATATATTTTGCTTTAGCTGCAACAATATTATTGACATTCTTAGTTTATGAAATCCATACTAATATTATAAAACCTAACCCGCTGAACCGATTTTAATAGATTTTGGTTTAGAGATAGCTTTTTTATTATTTTTTTGATAGGCTTGCGTTTGACCTTCGTCTTACCTGATGGTAAGCGATGATTTGGTCGACACTGGAGCATGCTTACTTGCAGCATTAACATATTGAATATTAACAGGAGACACAGACTCCGGCAGGGAATTGTACTTTACAAATGATAAAAGTATTCCCAAAATGTATTGTGCGTATAGGTGGGATGTCCATCATGTACCGGTGGCATATCACCGTTAATCGCTGTAGGTTCTATCTAGATTGGACCATGGAGAAGGACATAGCATACGTCCCAGGAGTACGATAAGGAACATATATACTTCGGGGAGAGTGTCCAGGAACTCCACGAGCTCATCCCACCGGCCCCGTTCTACCATCGGACATCTAGACGCACTGCAAGTTACCATCCCTACCTTGTTGCTATTCCACCAATTCGCACTAAACGTTTCCAAACGTCTTTTATAATGCGCACAGCAAAGGAGTGGAACTCTCTGCCTGCGTCTGTGTTTCCGAACGCATACAACCCTAATCTCTTCAAAATTAGAGAGAACAGGCTTCTTCTGGGTAAGCTCGCTCCATCGACGACTTTGTCTCCGTCATGTATGACCTAGACTAGAGTCAAGAGCAAACCCATATTAAATAAAAAAAAAAAAGCTAGTTTAGGTATAAAGCTGTCTGATTGACATCGATTGTTATCCTCAACCAATGTAAAACGATACATAGGTTATTCTTTGAGTTCCTCGAAGACATACTAGGGAACGAGTAATGACCGCAAATATTGACATACTAAAGCGAAACAACACTATATAAAAATGAAACTAGCTGTCGCCCGCGGCTCCGTACGCGTTAATGTCGAAAATTAACGCAAGGAAACATACTCCCGGGTTAAAAGACTACAATCTACCTCTATGCCAAATTTTAGCAATATTCGTTCAGTCGTTCTGACATGATCCAAACATCCAAAATTTCGCATTTATAATATCAGTATAGAAGTATAAATTACGGAAATGTTATTTATTTTTATTAATAAATGAATAAAGCAGTATTACTTTGAAGGTCTGATTGCAGACAGATTGTCAAATACAAGGTGCAGAAATTCACACACTAGAAATTCAGCCACATCTGGTTCAACTTCAGTTGTTATCTTTTAATTTAAACAAAAAGGAACTAATTTATTTAAGATATAAATAAAACATTGCCTACCCCAATGATGCATTGGTGTCTGAGGTCCAATCAACCTAGAAATTAAAATGTTTAATTTCAAGGCAGTTTACCGTTATTTAAAACAAAATAATAATGAGTTCATATATTAATATTGCATTTTTAGCATGTCTGGATGTTAATTGGGTAATTAAATATTTGTAAAAGTAATTATTGATCTTGAATTATTACACCAGTATAACCTTTTGTTGAATAGTGACGCAGATACGACGTTGCATTGTCACAAAAAGTTGAAAAATAAATGAACTTTTTGGTTAAATTAAGATCTCAGACAATATAGCATCATTTGAGGAAGGTTGTGTTTTATTTATTTGGTTCTCAATAAAGTGATGGTAACCTTGATGAAAATATTCTATCTTCGCGGCCAAAACTTACGTCAGTAAATGTATAACGAAGTGAGTTTAAATATTAGGTTAGTTTATACAATTCGTCCACGTGGACTTCGTACTTTCCTATAGGAACTTAAACACGTCCCCTCATGATATTCTCTGTCTGCATCTGTATTCCCTACCACCTACCTTCAGTATTCAAGAAAGAGTGAACAGGCATCATATGGGCGCGCTCGTACCATTGCTTAGGTACTATCAGTTACCATCAGGCAGATGGAGGTTAAGATGGGCACGTCAGGAATTAAAAAAAAAAGATTAAAAATTGTTCTTGACTGAAAGAAAGAAATTAAAAGTATTTATTGTCACAGAATTGATATGCACACAAAACTATAAACTTAAATTAAAATTCCTTAACTATAGTGATTGGCATTTTCAAAACCGCAAATTTTATTCGGCCTATCGCAGTCCCTTTTGATACATATAGGCCTCTTCCCAAACTGTACCACAAACTAACGCGATCAAGTCCCTCAACTAAAAACATTTTATTTAGTTCTCATAAAAAGTAGGAACAATTTCCTTTTCATAGTTTTCATCTGAGTCAAAGTCAAAGTCAAAGCATTTATTTCAAATAAACCATTATCAGGTACTTTTGAATTGTCAAAGTCAGTCCGTCAAACATGAAGCTATTTGCACGTTCGAAAGCGTAGATCTCTATGGAGAAGAACGTGCAAGAAACTCCACAGACACTCTTTTAAATCATTTTATGTTTACAAAAATCCTGGTTGGTTAAACCTTGAACCAACCAACCATAAACCTTGTTGGTTTATGTAACCAGGATTTTTCTTCTATATATGAGAACAAAGTAAAGAAAGAAATGGCAATTTAAAGTATGAAATATTAAAATGAGGCAGTGGCAACCAAGGGATGACCAGTCTCCACTGACGGCGCCCGTTCACGAACATGACGCGTGCATCAGCACCATTTAGGAGTTAAAGTAAGATCCCTTTGAGAGCTATTGTGTCTATGTCTACATACCGATCAAATGGAACCCTAGAAACGTGGGGTCGTTAATTTATTTGGGGAAGAAACCTTACCGGCTACAATTAAATAGTTCAATGGTCATTACAGAAGATTTACTGGGTACACATGTTGAAGTTCTCGGAGAAAACTTTTACTTTTCGTGGTACTATATATTAGAAGTACGTAAATTGTGAAGGATTTCAGTCGTGTCTTATCTTGTATTTTAATGGTTACGAGTCATACAGTGGTCGAGTCTATGAATATTGCAGTACGGGTTACAATTGCAGGTTCGGTAATTTAAATATTTTAGACAATCCCTAGTAAAGGATTTGGTAATAACGTAAGAAAGAAAATATTAACAGACCAACTACCAAGGTTTAGGACAATCAAGTTAATGAAATTTTTAGGTTGTATGTCCCCAAGTATATATTATTATTTAAGTGGTATGTATTAGTATGATATTAATTTTAGTCATACATATGTATAGTATGATATATTTAATGTTGTTTTTTTCTTTTTTTATGTTAGCATAACTTTAACACACGATGTCTACATCTCTTTTATTCGACTCTCCTTTCGCAGGTATGCTGGAAGAGATTTCTTTAGAAATAAGTATCACCTTTGTACCTATTTTACTGTTCCCTTCTTCTTATCTATTTGTTAAATGTGTGTACATAAACTGTTGTACGTCCCTTTCAGATAACTCTTAATTTGGCTAGTTATTAATTCTGGTTGGTGGCATACATAGTCTTAAAAAAAAATGAACATAATATCAGTTTATTATTTCTTAAAGTGTAATCGAGTGCAACCAACCCTCCCCAATCAGCGTCGTTTATGATGTCCACTTCCCTTCCGCTGTACCATGATCTCATTCCCCTACTCAGGAGGAAGTAGGAAATCACATGATATTTCCTACACTTCATCATTTCTAACGCTCCCATGCTATGATTAATACTTCTTAGGGCCAACTGCCCAGATTTATTGGCGGTCATTTGGATGTGGTCGCTTTTTTAGCAAAATACTTTTGTTGAGTTGGTTTGGAAATAACAGAGCAGTGTTTTACAAAGCATTCTATTCTATGTAACTCCTTTTCTAGTTATCTTAATTAGGTAGATATATTATTTTGTCCTGGCATTGGAGCGCCATGCAAAAATTTTTCAACTTAAGTCTTCCAAAACTTTTAAGAGATAGTGCGCGGTGGAGTGGTACACATTGATTTGTATTATAAATACTGGATTTTAGAAAAGATATTATACTACCATACACGTAGAATTGTGTAGTCTTCTTTTCAGTAATCAGTAAGTTTTTGTAAATTTTTGCCTTCTAAACATGTTCACACATAGTAGTAGACATCCTCCAGAACCTAAGCATCACGTAGCGTCTGTCGGCCGTAGTACAGTCGTGCATACTTTGGTCATGTCTCTAGGCGGGCTAACGACTCCATAGAGTGACTGGTCGTGCAGGGAAGAGTAGAGGGAACTAGATCGTGCGGCAGGTCACCTATGCGTTGGACTGATCAAATTAAATCCGCACTAGGAAGCCGCGTATCTGATTGTGCCAGACAGTCTGCCAACAGAGAGAGATGGCGGGAGATCGTGCGGAGAGCTGCGTCCGCCTCTACCACCGTCGTGGACGCCTCGACGTGACCACGACCGCTCTGTCAAGAGTGAAACGACAGAGAAGAGACATGTTCGTTCATAGGTCCAGCTATAGACTATCTACTATTGGCTGAGTTGATACTAAAATTATCGCAAAACAACATAGTCCATCCAGGCTTTAAACTTACCTCGATTGTGCATGAACGCTATAATGAGAATACCAACATTAAACTACCAATTTCTTTTCATTTTATCAGGTACTGCTAATATAGCCGTACCTACCGTAAAGTCATAGCAGAAGTTGATTTGAAAATTGTAAACTACATGACAAATCACGAGAAGGAGATGTTGATATGGAGGGAAGCCCATGCGTAGACAAAAGATAGGATAGGCTAAAAATAAAATGAATACTCGAGACAAATATTTAATGCGTGTTGTTGTTCTAAGAGTACATTTGGCAGCTTCGACGCTAGAGTACATCGAGTGCATGTGACAGTTCTCAATTTAATTTTTTATTAGATTATTTTTTCCTTTCGACAGTTCATTATTACATTTTTTCAGAAAGTAATTTAAATCACATAGTATCGAAAAGCAAAAAAAATATATAGATATATGCACACCGGGATAAAAAGAGGAGGGCAAAAAATCATTGAGCATCGGACAATTCGTCCACATCGCTGTTAAATTAATTTGTCGATGGAAGTTTAAGAAAGTTTTAAAAACCTGAATAATGAGTGTGAATTATCCTCGATCAAATTCCATTGAAAGTTATCAACCAACTCAGCCTACTGCTATTACTCACTGCTGGAAAAATAGACATAAGCCTCTCCACCCGGTCCTCTGCCTTCCGCATCTAGCCTAAACAGGCTAGACTGAAACCAGTCAGGATAATTTAATTCAACATGATATGACTTCTTCCGCTCTGGGTGGAGCGGTAGGGCGTGTCAGACTCCTACTGACTAAAACCCATCCGTGTTCCTTCTAAAGCCCTTTGCTTTCCAGGGCCGCGGTGACTCTTTCGAACAAATTCCGCAACCTTGGCAGGCTCTGGCCCTGGCGGGCCCCGTCTTTTATGCTGACATCTCTTTGGTGGTGGTGATCGGACAGCGAGCCACCCAATGCTCGCCGTCCGCAGGCCCGCGCCTACGGTGGCCGGGGATCGCCCTGCCCGGGGCGTCTTCTCCCGTTGCGGCGGTTGGGGCGAAGGCCTTGCCTTTCCCTCACGCGGCCCGCCTCCTTCTTTGCTAGCATTACTGCTTCGCAGAAGGAGGTGACCGCTTCCCAAGCCTCCTCGCTCCGGACCATGGATTCAACCAGGGCCGGACGCGAGAGGTCGCCGCCGCCGGACGCGAGAGGTAGCCGCCGCCGATCGCCTCGACGAGGACACGGCGGTGCTCCGCCCAAGCAGGGCAGACCTCCACCGTATGCTCCACCGTGTCCTCCGGGCGATCCTCACAGTGCTGACACCCGGGCGTGTCCTCGCGCTTAATCCGAAACAGGTACCTCCCGAAACAGCCGTGTCCGGTAAGTACCTGCGTTAGGCGGAAGGTGAGGACGCCGTAGCGCCTCTCCAGCCACTCCTCAAAGAGGGGTCTTATCGCCGCAATTGTGGCGTGCCCAAACATGATATGACCTACCAACGGAAATAAGTAAAAGTAATAATCCGAATATTGCAATCCGCAGTTTGATATTTGAAGTCTGAAATACCAACGTAGGTATTCAAGCAAGTTAATGGTGACGCCTTGAATGTCTAACTATAATATTTCTAATCTCGGCAGACGGAAATCAATTAATTCAAATGGCATTTAATTACCACGGCATTAGTCGAATGACGTCTTTTTATAAAAAAAAATACACTGTTAAATATCAGAAGCTCGTATTTTAAGCTGTTATCTAACCTTCAGCGGTCCATTGGTCTAGGAATATTTAGGAAGTCTAAGATTAACTGGGAGAATATTGATTAGTTCACAAATTATTTCAAGTAAAAACGTGGAAAGTTATGTTTAGATCAATTTAACCGAACTTCAAAAATACTTATATGAAAATCTATACTTTTATAGGTACTATATCTATACTAATAAAATAAAGCTGAAAAGTTTGTTTGTTGGTTTGAACCCGCTAATCTCTGGAATATATGATAGCATTATATTATATAGATACTATTATAGTGTGGTTTGGAAAAATCTTTTTGTATATGATAGCCACATGAGGAAGGCTATAAAAAGAGGGAAATGCGCGTACGAAGTCGCGGGCAAAAAAAAACCTTACAAAATTGTGTGACTACTTATGTGACTATTTATTTTTTTAGGAAAATTTACAGCGAATATTAGCATTTTAATTTCCACCAAAAATTTATAAAAATGACCAACTATCTACTACTTTGTAAACATGTGTGTATAATTTACAAATCAGCGAAAAAAGCATAAGAATCAAGCCCTTCATTAGTTTTGTGTCTGTGGAAGTGAAGAGGTCACACATTCATATAAGTGTTAAGGCTGAATATTTTTTCATAGCACTCATGTCCTAAGATTCGAATTTCAATTCGATTTGACTCATAAAAGAGTCAAGGTAAAAGAAGTTGAAGACCACACAAGTTTTTTTTTTAATCTTTATTTAAGGGGACTCGGTCAACAATGACGATGTCGCCCCGTAATTCTAATTATAATATAACTTTTATGGCTAGATACATCGTACTCTGTAAAATCTTACATATATTTAACTATGGAGTGGAAGCAGAGCCCAGCTGTTGCTGGGCGGTGTTTCTGCTTCGTAAATGGCACATGTATAATGCGACCACACAAGTTAAAAATCAAATGCAGGTAACCTATTAAAAAAGAAAATATTAATAATAAACTGATAAATCTTTTACAGTAAATTGGTAGGAAATCATGTGCCCGTCACGTGCTTGTGACGCACATAGGATATTTATAACAATAAAAGAATAATTTGATTTATGCATTTTGTGATAAACCATTAGTTTCGGTGGATTTTGGTTCAAAGTAATTAAACAGAGTGTGGAATTAAATAAAACTTTATTATGGCCTTAATACGGTGGTCGAAGCATGATCAAATGATCATGGCAGTCCATATCCACGAATTTGTCGCTTTGTGGAGCGAGAATAGGTTGGGCGGTTAGCCCACAAAATCTCGAGAAGTGGGTGATAATCGATTTGTCAAACACCCATTGCGTGTTCATTGCACTTGACCAGACTATGCTCCATTAGCTGGAGTGTGACCTGCATCCTTGACGATCTGAAAAACGCTATAACGGCTACCCGGGTGTGGTGGGCTCAAACTTTTTTTATTTAGCCATCTGTTCCACTGTTGGGCAAAAGCCTCCCAAATCCTTTCAGATATACTTTTCTCGAGCCATTTTGAACCAGCTCCTGCAGTGGGCGTCTAACGGCCGGCGGCTGCATTAGCGGAAACTTCATGTTTGCCTTTAAAACTAGACGTTTCAACTAGTGTTGGTTGCTAATGTGACAATTGGTTAAAGGTAGATCGTTATTAGAACCGGCCGTAAGTCGTCTTGCTATCTCGTCCTAGGCCGGCCCACTTTGTGTTGACTATTTCCCAGCGGTGACTATTTTTTGGCTAGGTTACGCAGTGACAAATTACAATCTTTTGTGTTCTCTGTTGTTTTACGAATTTAACTAATCTATATCTTCTATATATCTAATAAAAATGAATCGCTAAATGTGTTGCTAAGCGCAAAACTTGAGTTCATTCAATCAAATTATACAAGTTGCAGTAATTTTGAACATTATTTTCGAATGAAAGCCATGATTTGGATAATACTGTAAATTCATTGTTTTTTTATTTATATCGCGTTTAACATATTATGTCGCACCAGCGTGTATGCTGCTCATAAAACAGATGGTTGACGGGGCTGGAAGGTTCTGAAGTGACGACCCCATATCTCTGGAAGGCATACTCTAGTAAATCTTGCACAAAGTGTACCAACGTTTTAGAGACCACCGTAACCAGGCACCAGGGGTCCTATTTACAGCGGTGGAAAGAGTTTGATTACAAACTATGATGATGTATATTGAGATAGTTCTTATTGGTTCGTTTAGTAGGTACGTAGTAAAAGTTCAGTCGTAGTACATTTTGGAATTTTAGCTAGACAGCTTAGTTTTTATTTGGCCTAAGCAGCGTCCGCTACCGCTTAATAATTAACGAAGTCAATATTTGGCACTCGTTGACATCCTGGTTGATTGCAGTTCTAATGTTTATAAACCAAAGGCACCTTGATGCTGCCGTGTCATTGGCTGGTGGTAACATTTTGATATTCATCTACAGGTTATGTGTAACTTTGGTATCTATGTTACTCATCTTTTTGTGCTATTACATATCCAATACTATTATTTATCCAATTACAAGAATGCGAGAAGAATGTTAAAGTTTAACATTAGAACAGTGCCATCTTTCGATAGCTACCACAATCCGCTACGGTACTAGCACGCTCGAATAACACAGAGTTTTCCTCTTCCAAAGACTATGTAGTTCCACATAACACAGTAGATGTCGCTGCGAGTTTACCCGTAGCAAACATAGATGGCGTTGTCCGGGGTTAACTTAGCTCCAGAGAGATCCGAGTGAGGCATCCTACCCAAAGTTGTACTTTCATGGAAAATCGGGAAAAGCCATCCCGGATACGATTCAGTCGGTTCGGGGCACTCTGCGCGCGAACTTCTCTAACCCATTCCCTTTCGGCTAACTACAAAGGGCTGAGTTTAGTGGTTGCGCCTTTACCTTTAACACCTTATGAGGGCTTAAAATTGAAAAATACATTTATCTAGCTTTTCTTGGGCAATTATTTGCCTGGTTCACGCTGTGTTAAAAACTTTTAAAAGTATTTTTGTAAGGATTAAGGATTAACGTAGTCGCTGGCGGATAATAATGATCGGTAAGTATTTTTTATCTCTGTAGTAACACTTTTTAAATATTTGAAAAATACCGTTATATCACACAGTAACCACTGGGTTTATCGTAACGTCATTTTTAGTTTTGCTAAAAGTACGTTGCTTACAGATATTGAAAAGGATGGTTTGATAAAAGTTCGATGCGATTTTATAGTTTTGCTAGATATATCCTTGGACATAGTTAACTGAACGTTGTTCGTTATGAGTGAAGTAAACCTTGGTTGAGAACTGATGATAATTAAGATATTAACAAAGAAATCTCCAGAAATTGGAATAAAGAGTACCTAATCCTTTGTTAATTCAACAAATTAGGAACCATTTTAAATATCTCACGAAATATACAAGTCCATGATGTTAATTCATGAAATGGGAACGAAATGTTACCGAAAACAAGTATGAATATTTTATATGTTTTTAAAATACCTTTTGTCCGATCCGCAGCTTAGTTTCGTGCGGGTCCGGACCCGGATTATGAAGAAATATGATGTATTTAATATGAAACTTTTCGTACCTTTAACTTTGTACTCACGGGATAATTACTTACTTTGTTGATAATTACTGTACCTATACAGTGGAAAATGGTTAAGTTCGTTCGGTTCGTTTTAATTTTAACTAAGACAAGTCTTTAGTTACCCATCAATGGCACGAACCTAATGTTGGAAGAAACTTTGAATCTGTTGTTAATATTACGTTAAATCCAAAATTGACGAATAGCCGTTTAGATCTATATAGGCTTCGAACAGAAAATAATGTAAAGCAGACACAATTCAGGGATATGGATGAAAATGGGAAAACTTTAAGGGCTTTCAAATCCCTAAAGTGTTAAAGTCTTGTTTTTCCCTAAGTTGGTGGTGTTCAAGGGTTTTCTTAGACACGATGAATTTTCGCCTTTTTACAAAGAAAATTGTGCCAGACTAGGCGGCGACTTTTCAATTGTAGAATATTCCGGAGGTAGTAAATGTGAAGTGCAAAACTGTAATTTGGAAACTCCTTAAAGTTGAAAAGAAAGGTATCTACATACATTTTTTAATGTATGTAGTACCTATAGAAGAAAATGTTGGATTTCAGTTTTAGAAGTATTAGTCTCTTTGTTGTAGCCATAGGTAAATAAGTGAATTGATTTTCCTTTACGTAATATGTATTTCTGGCTAGTGACATAATATTTATCGTTTACCCATAACGATTTTATTTCAAACAATTTCGAGTTGGACCAAATTGGTGAAAGAGATTTTCTCATATTTATTGTGCCATGCGTACGATCAAATAAAAGGAGTAATAATTTTGCCAGTCGTCAAAGGTCCGTTTTATTGCAGTGTTTATCGTTCGTAAGTAAAATCGAATGCCGAACTTCAAACTGAGCAATATATGGGCAACATAGGGGTGGTAAAAGAGGATCATTCGAGATCGAGTCGAATTCGTGACGTAAAATTTCGATTACAACGAAGCATAAACGGCACCCGGGGAACCTTGTTATTTGTGGTTGTTTGCCTTTCTTAACAAATAGTCGGTTGATACTCGGTAAACTGAGAACATTTTGTTTGCTCGAAAACAAGGAGATACTTATTGTTAGTTCGTGTTTTAACTTTGTCTTTCTCGATGGCATGTTGGAGAGTTTTTCATGACTGTAATATTTGTAGGTGCGACAATCCTTTGTCTGCGATACTTGTGCAAGACCGTATGGAATGGATTTAGTACAGTACAGAATAATAGTCATGAACTCATAAATTCATGATGTCATCACGCAAAATTCAGTTTCAATAATTCAATAAACGAAAAAGCACCTTATCCTGTAAAATATCAGTTGAAGACGGGTGTTCTGTCGACAAGATTTAGCATTCATTTTATTCAAATCCCTCTCATGGCAATTTCTGGAGCATAAAACTGTTCGGGACGAGCCCATTGGATTATTTCTTAAAGAATAGGATTCGGGCCGTGCGATATGTCCCCGACCTAATGTTGGGCGACCCTCTGTCCTTTTGCCAAGTCTACCTTTGATATCGCACACCTGTTGTTCTCAAGATGCCTTGCAATGGCGTTTTATTGAGGAAGTTATTTTTTTAAAGTTTTTCGATTTCGATAATTCTACATTTAGGTACCCGAATAAAAACTTTCGGGGGTTATAATGGATTTTTGAGATGCTGTTGACCGGTGAGGTTAGCTGAGTTTCTTGCAGCCGTTTTATAACGCTTGACGTCACTTTTAATAAGTTGCGAACTCGTGACTTTAATTGTTAACTCTAACTCAAGTTTCTGCCGGCTAATTATTTGAATGATATTGAATTCATGCTCGCAATAAGTGGTTTCTGTAAGTTATAAAACCATGGTTTACTAAAAAATAATCGTTATCTGTAACCACAATTAAGAACAGATTAACGCCGAATCACAAATCATTGTCTACAGAATAAATTAATTCCCTTCGTTTGAATTGATTAGCTGAAACTTTGGGTCACGTAGAACGTTCTGGCGAACTTATCTACAATTACAGTCGGCCATTGTTTCATATCCGACGACAGTTTGTGCCCTTTAAGTTAAAATTACAGAACTTTGATAAGTTTCATTTGACCTCTGTTGTATTGAAATGTATCGCTACGGTAACAATCTCTATAGACAAACTAACTTCTTCGTAGAAAATACTAGAAATGCGTAAAGAAATGGTACACTCTTGAGAATAATACAGTTGGGTCGGAATGATGAAAGCTTTTGTCTTTTATTTCCTCTAATATACTTTCACGGTTTTTGTGACCTTTGAAATATAAATGTATTGCGAATAAATCTATGAAAATCTTGTATTGAAATATCGGCAGAAAAAAATATTGAAAATCAGTTCAGTTTTTTGCTGCACGATTTATTTTGTCCGTGGTAAAAAGGTACAATAAGCTTGAATGGAAAAGTATGTACCTATTTACGTAATAAAATAATATATCAAATCCTTCTAATGAAAGTGTATGCAAATAAACACGCCCAATAATCAGACTTTTACAAACAAAAGTATATTCACAATATTTTCAGTTTCTGTCGAACAAAACCAACGAACGGTTTCGTGGAAATGAAAATCTCGTTACGAAATTTGCTGGCTTAATATTTATCAATCCCGCTTCGGTTGTGTCGAATATTAATATTGTGAGCTGTGAGTTTCAAAATTTTACTCAACATTCGGAATTTTAGATGTGGTGCATTTTTTAAGTGAAAACTTCTTTAGCGGCGTTGTGCAGTTTTTGGGATGGGTAAAAATTGTTAAACTCGCGTCAGGACACGTGACCTTATCGAAAATTCGTAAGACACGGCGTAGGAGAGGAAGTAATATCCCCCTCTCTTTCTACTGAGCGGCGAAAATGTATGCCTCAATGCATGCATTTGCAATTCGAAATTATTCCCTAACCATTCCAAAATATCAAAAGTGCACAACGTTAATGTTCAAGTTTTCACTTCTGCCGGCACTCCCGGAGTGAAACCCGTTGTTTTCTTTTTCCTACATTAATACACTCAGGACTGACATAACAGCTATTGTGGGTTAAAAAAAGCGAATAAATAATGATTAATACTAATTTATTTGTTTCTATCGGACGAGTCTGAACGAATCATACTATGCAAAATCTTATTTTTTATTCGTTTTAATTTAATTATATATTGCGTTTCTTCCTATTAGTCCAAGATACTAAAATGTCTAAGAATGTGCTATGGATGAAATGCAAATAATATAGGGTAATTTTATCCTTGGTAGATTTTTTTCGAAGAACCCATTCGTGTAGGGTGTTTGACGCTGCTTTGTCTTTTCTTCCTGTCTTGTCTTGCTTTTCTTAATAAAATTATTAGAGTAATGAAAGTCTAGACCAGTGTTCCGCAATTTTTGTGAGTTCAAGGTACATCTATGAAATCAAAAAAATTTGGAGGTACACCATACCTAAATGAAAAATCAATTATGACGTTAATTTAACCAACAAAACACTATTTATTTATAATCAACAAACCTAAACTTTATATTGCAGAAAAGGTATTTAATGCGAAACATAAGCTTGTTTAATTGAGCATAAGAGGTCCAAATCTGGAGTAATCGTTGACAGGGCTGCTCAAATCTCTTCGTCGATCCTTTTTTTAATGGTTTTTATTGTGAAAATCTTAATTCCCACAAATAGGTCGTTGCAAATGGCAAATGTATTGCAATAGCATGCTTAGAAAGCTGAGGATATTATTTTTTTACTCATAGTCAAAAATGTTCTTAATCAGTTTCGAGGCACACCAACCAATGAGCACGGTACACCAGTGTGCCGCGGCACACTCTTTTCGGAACACTGGTCTAGACTAGACAGTGCAAAGTAGGTTTCTAATTGGTGGTGTGTTCTTATTAAACTTTTGAACGCCACAACATAAACGCATCGGCGTGCCCCCGACGCCAAGCCACAAATTTATCGTACTTTTTGTCACGTATTTGTGACGTTTGGCGTACAGGGCATGCGCTTGCTTGTCACCTATACGTGACAGTGGCGTTCAAAAGGTTAAAGCCTAGTAAAATAATAAAAGCAGCTGGTTACCGCTCACGGTGGCGCGACCCCAAGCTTTTTATGGCTTAGTACCCTTTGTTTCTCGGGTAATTTGCAATTCCTTTCGCCACCGGTCCATAAATTAAAAGTCAGTAAGTAACAACATTAGCAGTTCGTGTTGCATAGCAAAAAGATTTTATCGGCTGGATTTCCCTTGCAAACTGTATTTGTATATTTATACTATTTTGTTTACCAAGTAGCTGAAAAATCGATCCGATTGGCGTAGTTGCTAAGCCATTTTCTCCGGATTTGCCTTTGATCGCGGCAAGAAATAAGGATTCAATACCTATGCATATTTGCAAAGTCGGAAGGGTTTTTTTCTTGTCTTTGGGAAGATATTTGGCTGTGTCTGAGATATGGAAAAATTAGTTTTTAGATGGAAACAAAACTGCAGCTATGTTTTTTATTCCTTGTGGATATAAATAAGCAGAAATACATACAATAAGTATGAAGACCATTAAACCACAACCTGTTAAATCATCACTATTAACAAACCCACATAACACTGAGGTCACCAATTCATCAGCCGAACATGTTGATTACTTCACCATTGAATTGTTTCTTGTAGCAATGTGTGCGGAAAATCCCAATTTATAGCCATTAACAGCGTAATATTATGATCAAGCACAATAGAGGCGCTTTTCCATTACGCAACGATGACGCTGCAGGGAAAGATAGATACGGTTACGGTTGAGAGTGACGACGTGTTAAACTTTTGCTATCTTCTTTTATCTGCGAGTAAAATAAAGTTTATGGTTAGTTGGTGCACAACAGAATCAGGGCACATATTTCAACTTACGACATACACGCTTGCAAGCCTTTGCATAGCGGACACAACGCTTTTCTTAAGGGAGCACGCATGAACATACTTCCCTCTAAAACAATTTAGTCCAACTTCATACACTACCTGAAGATTGTTAGCAAAACGTCTTCATGCATTATGTATCCAACACAAGTTAGTGTAACTTCGCAAATACCCCCCAGTTTAATACCAGATCCGTAGACTTGCTAATTAAACTTTGTATGTTACACTTTGCCGGGGAATGTATGAGTTTGTCAAAGTTTGCGCGACTAACACGTTACGTGTCGGTAATTACGTATTGGGTTACAGCCACAACAGTTTGTCGTTCGTCGAGGAATACAATTTGTGTGTAACGGTTTGACGGTATAAGTTAGTGCGCTGTTGGCACTGGACCGGTCAAGCGATCTATGTTTAGTGCTTGGGTTCTATGGGCAATTAATGTTTGGAGCTGACAGCAAAACTAACCAGAACGACGCAGTTACAATGGCGCTTTACAGCTTTTCGTCTTACGTGGTCTTTATGTTCACTCTGGTTATTAATGTGCGTTTGTTGCTTTGAAAGTTTCTGTATATTCTGTTACCGACATTAAGGCTTCATAGCTGATGTAGAGGTGTGCGTCTTTCGATTTTTTATAAATAAATGATGCAACTTAATACTTGACCTTTATAAACGTTTATAAATATGTATATTATCTAAACAAAAACTATTGAACTTGAACTTTCACGATATTGCAGTTACTTTTGCGGACTTTTGTATGTAGGAAACATGCAAAATTGCATGTAACCACGATCACAATGTGGTATTTATCGCTTGGTACTTGTAGTAGGTACTGTAAGAAATATCCGACGCATTGTAGTAGGTACTATAAGAAATGTCTGACGCACCTTCCGGGACCGGGTCGATAGGTGTTCAATCTAGTAGAAAAGCCCACGGACTTTATAGATATTTAATCAAATTACTTTTTTTAAAAAGCTCCGGACTGTACAATCGACAGTTTCTGCTACCGGTATTTATTTTTGCAAACCGTTTATAAACGACTAGCTTTTGCTCGCGACTTGGTAACCGGGATATGCTGGGAAAAGACTCGCTTTTGCAAAAATAAATACCGGTAGCAGACACTGTCGACTGTCTAGTGTGAGTTGTGACGCTGCAGGGAAGATAGATACGGTGACGGCAAGGTTTGGAGCGACGACGTGTTAAACTTTTGCTATTTTCTTTTATCTGCGAGTTAAATAAGTTAAAATATATCCACATAACACACGTTCCAGTAAGAATTTTGGGAAATTGCTTAGTGCTCCCCTACACTCCCCAAGGAACTATGCCAAATTTCAGCTTTCTATGACCAGTAGTTTCGGCTGTGCGTTCTCTTCCAGTCACTCAGTCAGTGACCAGGAAGAGTTTTTTTAAGAAATAAATTAGAGATATTAATATAAGCGAGGATTGCCCAAAATTTCTACGGGAACGAGAAAGACAATCAACGTAAATAATATTGATTGATTGCCTATCCTATAACCTTACCAGGTCATCCCTTTTACTATAGGTAAACCTTATTAAATCCTCACAATCGTTTCTGAGGTTAGCCTGAACAAACACAGCTCAGCGTAGCAGAGTAGGTACTAAGCTGCTTCTAAATATTTCAAATTTAGCCAGAACTATATTGTGCCAGCCAGTGAGCTGCAACCTTCACAGTACCTACCTAGTATTGGTTTGAGACGAAACACAGTTCGAAAAATTCTTAGGCGACATCGATAGTTGGGCATAGACATCGAAATGTCTTATAAAACGTGCAAGTGCTTAAGACAGCTGTCACAGAAGACCTGCCTCGGTTTCTTGTGCACTGCAATATGTTTCGAGCTGTTTCATTACATGTTTCAATAGCTTGGAGATGTCCTTGTGTAGTTGTTTCTGACTGTTCGACATTGGCACTTGTTTAATGGCCCTGTGTTTCTTTGGTTAGGTTGGCTGTTTTTCTTCAGTTTTCAGTTTGTTGAAGCCGATTTTGTAAATAAATAGGTAGTTATGTGGTAGGTACCACAGCGTAGTATTTTGAACCCGAAGGTTGACTGATAGAGAATGTCTTGGCGGATTTAATGCGAAATTTATTTAAACTTCATTTGCAGTGGTAGCAACCACTGCACACCAAGTTTAAATAAATTACTGAAAATCAAGGATCCGACTACACGAAAACAATGAACTAAAAGGATGGAAACAAAATTAGAGTGTACAAATTTAAATGAACCTGTTTTAGTCAGTCAGCAAAAATCATAATTCTATCCTACGCTCTGTTAAATGGCCTTTGTGATATTCACATGTCTTTATGGGTTTGGTTTCTAAGAAGGGAGGTACGCTACAAGTGTACCTGTACAAGTCTACTTGCCTCTCCTGAGTCCTCCAAAACAAATCCCCAATCTCCTTTCTTAAGTCCATATAAAGGTTGTCTGTAAGAGATTTCCTTAAGCATCAAGACCGCAAGGACAATACGGTACACTTGTTTTTTCAAATGTTTGTCCTTAGGAGTATCAAATGATTATGAAGAGTATAAAATGCATTAGTAAAATAAATAAATATATAATAAATAAATAAATAAAAATAAATAAAAGTCCCCTGGATCTGTAGAAATAAGACAGTAAACCAAATACAAGTTTAAATACCGAAACACAATTACTCAGTGGTCTAACAGCATACACTTAGCAATGAATGTGATAAAAACCTACCCCACGTTACAGAAAACCCTTTTGTTTACACGGAAAAGGGTAAAAGATTAACTCACATCCATTTGCATAAGTATTTCGGTACCTTTATCGTGTCCGTGTTTTCTAAATTAGATTAATTTAATACGAACGTGTTAAGAGACTTGAGTGGGTAATAAAAAAGTAAATTAAAATAATCAACAACCAGAAACCTGGCTGCATGAAAACGGTCATAAAAAGATAGAAAAAAGGTCTTTCTTTCTTTGCAAGCAACAATCAGCTTCTCTATAAGTAGATGTCTTGTGCCGTTACGATGCTATAAGGAAGCCTTTACTGTCGCTCAATCTATTAAAAATTTGTACACGTTTTAAAACAGTCGTGACTTACTTCAATCTATTTATGTAGTAGACTACTAGGTACTAGGGGAATGGTACGTTTACCTACTAAAATGTCCTTACCAGCTCTATTTGCTCCAAACTTGGTACCTATCAAAGCTAAAGCTGTGTCTTCACTGTTAGCGATTGTTCGACCTCGATTTATCTGCTGAACTTTATTCCGGTCGAGTGCTTTCGGCCAAGTACCTATTAGATGCTATTGTTTTAAAACCTTGGCTAATGTTTTATTGCTTGTTGTCTCTACACGATCATTTTTTTTACTTTTAAAGTAGCTAAATTCTCACACAGTAGAAAATCGAAGATCTTTTGTTGTCTGATTCCCATCTTTGTTTTGGTCTGATTTGCTTAAATGTATATCTTAGGTATATAGGTACAGTGTGGTGTAGGTGGGTTGCGGAATTTGTTCGAAAGAGTCACCGCGGCCCTGGAACGTAAAGGGCTTTAGAAAGATCACGGATGGGTTTAGTCAGTAAGAGTCTGACACGCCCTTCCGCTCCAACCAGAGCGGAAGAAGTCATTTGACGATTTCCAATCCTTAAAAAAATGGTGGATAGGTGAGGTAGTTGTTGATTTACAAGCTAACACTTCAACGGAAACTATTGAAAGAGGATCACTGGACGGATGTAATAAGATAAAAAGAGGCAGAGTTAGGAGTTATGGCTTTAAAATCATGTGCCATTTCATTTACACATGATTTTAAAGCCATAACATATTTGACTTCAATTTACCTTTTTTTTAAGGATGGGAAATCATCAAATTACTTCTTTCGCTCTGGGTGGAGCGGAAGGGCGTGTCAGACTGTTACTGACTAAAAACCCATCCGTGTTCCTTCTAAAGCCCTTTGAGTTCCAGGGCCGCGGTGACTCTTTCGAAAAAAATCCGCAACCCTGTCAGACTTCAATTTACCTAGCCTTTTCCCAACTTTGTTGGGGTCTGTTTCCACTCTAACCGGAAGTAGCTGAATACCAGTAATTTACATGGAGCAAAACGACTACCTTTCTGACATCCACAACGTAACTGGGTAACACATTACTCTTGGCAAAACTGGTGTCAGATTCTCTGGCTTCTGACTACCTATAAAGACTGCCAACAGACGACATGCCATAACTTCAAATGATAGTCAGAACCAGCAGCTTACCGTGCTTTCCGAGGAATGAACGAGTCTTTGAATTTAATGTATGATCACCCATCTATAGACTGACCTTGATACGCGTCGCTTAATCTCGAAGATTGACCCGTGCGGCTGTTTAATATACTATTATTTAACTTCACTACTTTATGAAATCGAATAGGCCACAATAATTGAGCATTTAGGTCACCAGAACAAATAAATTGCTAAAGACCAAATATAAAAGGGCCATTAAATACGTGAATGGACTTTTGTACGCTTTACGCGACTTACTAAATCTCCTATCTCCATCAGTGGGACCTAATCTTTTTCATATGGGTGCTTGAATGAGAGATCTCCATTACGGTGGAGTAGTGACGCTAACACTTATTTGGACTTGAGGTACTTTAGTGCCATTCGGTGCCTCACTCTAATTGTTTGGGGTACACTTTAGTCTTGGTATTTTAGAGTAGTGAAGTTGTGACTAGATGGTATACAGTTACTCGGATTGCCTACTCGTATGCCAGTAGCTGGGCTCGCTTCAGGTGTCTTCACGATGATAGTAGCTGCACAGTCTTTTGCGAATAGCAGACTAGTTTGAAAAACCGTTTATTTTTTTTCCAGTTTTTCCTCAAAAGTGAACCCCGTACTCAAAAATTATTTATTTACGTTACGCGTTCGTGTTTGGGTAACAGATGTTCACATGTGTATGAAATTTCAAGAGAATCGGTTCAGTAGATTCGGAGAAAATTGGCTGTGACAGTCGGAAAAACAGAAAGACAGACACCCGAGTGATCCTATACGGGTTCCGTTTCTTACAAATGTTCGTAACCCTAAAAAATCCTAGAATTTATCTTTTTTAACCCTAGACACCTAACGTTTGCCTACCCCCTATAAACCCTAACCATTCGTCGATTCGACGAATACTTTTTAGAGTGTTTTAATTTCAAGTTATAATATAACTTTTCGTTAAATGTATTGCATTTATACTTGGTTTAACTATTATTCTACAAAATGAAACAATGAATTTCTGTATTATTACTATTTATATTCATTTTATCACAATTTTAGAAAGGCACTAACTTTTATGAGATCAATAGAGACAACATATTTATAAAAATTAAAATAAAAAAAACAACAAAAAACAGCCTTTTCTTCTTTGGCGTACCTAAATTATAACACTATAAACAATTTGAAAAATAGAAAAAAAACTAATTTTTTACAGCACATTTTGAACAAAAATCAACTTTATGTTCCCCGCATATTGCTGAATTACATTTAGCGCATGATGACTTTGTCATGCGCCTTTTGGTATATGAACATAGACCACAGATTTTTCTTTTTCTATTATTTGGTGTCTCAGTGGGTTGAAGATCATTACCGGATTGTGGCTGACTCTGACCTTGACCTTCATCATGCCCTAAACCCAATATATCTGTGATATTGTTCTTGATGTGCGTTGGCATGGTACGAATTTCCAGTCGGATTTTCAACCATGGTTCAACAAGTTGCGAATGCATCTTCTTCATAAAATCACGTCGTTTCATAAGTTTTTGACCCTGTACAGAGGCATTGTGGCAGTAAATTATGTAACTGTTGATACATGCTATATTCATCATTCCATAGAAGACGCATATTGGCCATCGGTTGGTTTTTCTGCTGCATGACATTACTGAGCACATTTGGTCGAACGTATCTACACCACCTTTTGTTTTATTATAGAATTCAATCAAACGTGGCTTTTTTGTTTCCGGGTTGATTGAGGCCTCCTCATCACAAGATGAAAGCATGTAAACCATTTTAGAAGGTTTAGGTTTGTACGAAAGAAGTGTAATAGGTCCATCATACACGAACATCGACGTATTGACTCTTCTGGTTCCATTATTCGTTCTGTGGTTCTTCAATTCATCTGGGATTTCTCTTTTATTAGATCGTAATGTCCCTACAACTGTTAATTTGTAAGGCTGTCGAAGTAACTGTTTTGCAATTGGTACTGAGGTGAACCAGTTGTCCATGGTAACGTTTCTGTTCGTGCCGTGTATACTGCGAGTAAGTTCTTTTACGAAGTACTCTCCTAAAGGTAAACCTCCTGTATTGGATCCTTTTCCAAGATACGGCATACAGTCCAGCATATACCTTGTGCCACTGTCACACATCATTACTAACTTGACTCCATACTTAGCGGGTTTATTTGGAATATACATCCGGAATTTGCACCTCCCTCGGAATGCCAGCAGCTGCTCATCTATAGTAACGTTTGTTCCAGGAACGTAATTTTGACGGCACTGGACCATAAGCAATTCCCATATATCCCTTATGGGCGTAAAGGGATCGTCTTTCTGCCGCTGTAAGCGAAACGTTTTGTCGTCGAAACGTAGACATCGCAGAAGGAAATCACACCTCTCTTTACTCATACACGATACATATCTTTTACTAGAATATTCTGTACTGAACAGTTCATCCAGGGTGAGATGATTGTCTTTCAGAGCTGCAGTTAACACCAGGATACCCAATAGAGCTCTGATCTCCTCTTTGCCAGTGTCATTTTGCGTAGAGGTTATTTGCGCATAGTTCCGTTTTTTTATCGCAATTTCTGAGTTTGTCCATTTTACAATCTCATTTATTATCTGATCAGTCATGAATCGATCAAATAACGATACCGGATCGACAATATCCTTTAGTGCGCGAGTTGGTCCCCTGGCAACACGTACAATATTTATTGCTGCTGTTCTGTTGGAAGAACGCCCCTTGCTAGTCGCCCAAACATGGCGGGACCGACTGCGGATCGTGTTTGTTGAGAAGGATAATATACTTGGATCATTACCTGAGCTCACCTCTGGAGGTGGGTGAGGTATTTGTGATTCCAGCACATCATCCATCAAAGCAGGAGAAACACGCTCTTGAATAACATCATCGTCGGAAGAACCGGAAGATTCTTCTGTCTGATTATCACTTTCAACAGCATCCACCTCCAGATTATCTTCAGTTTCGCTATCAGATAATTCCTCCGAAGCACTGACATCTTCCTCTTCCAATAACAAACGCGCTATTTGTTCATCAGGTAGCAATTGTCTTGAAGTCATGATGAAAACTGCAAGAAAACAAAAAAACATTAGTTGCGAAAGAATACACAAACCCTAACCATTCGTCGAAACGACGAGCACTATTGTAATATCTCGAAAAAAGAAGTACTTACCCCCCGGACACGAACGCCTCTCGGAAGAGCTCGGCGAACACTGAGTTGACAAGCAACGTTGCTATAATCGCCCCAACCGCTGAAAAGAGACAGCGATTTTTTTGTCGCGTACTCGTCGAATCGACGAAGGTTAGGTGTCTAGGGTTAAAGGAAAATTCTGAAGCTTTGATCTCGTAATAACCTTTCAGTTACAAATGAATAATTTTATTCCATTACAGATTCGCTGAAGTTTCGTAATCGGATTCATATGAAACATTAAATAATAAAGCGGTTCCGTAATCCCAAGGCACTGATAATTCAGGATAAAATAACCTTTTACATAAATCGGTTTCGGAATTAATTAAATTGGTTTGATCAGTTCAAGGGGAATGTAGTACCTAAATCAAACATAATTTCTACTTTGTATTTTAAATCGGTATTGTCCCCGCTGCTGGGATCAGGCCTTTATCCGTCAATATGTCTTTAAACTGGTTTTAGGATACTCATGTCATTTTCACACGATGTTTTTGTACAATTGTTTTTTTAGGGTACCCTTCGGGTACGGACCCAAAGGGTAATCAACGGATCCCTAATACTAAGCCTCCGCTGTCCGTCAGTCTATCAGCGGGCTGTATCTCAAAAACATGTATTTACGGTTTATGGTACGGAACCCTTCGTGTGTCAGTCCGACTCGTACTTCGCCGGTTTTTTGTCAATCTTTGCGGGCTATGGGTATGGGTAGTCTTAAGCTAGACAAACTGACGCCAGTCTGGCCAAGGGTTATCGTATCGCTTGGCTACTGGGTTTGTAATCTAGATAGGCAGTCACTCCATGAAAAACACTGATACTGAGCTGTATCCGGTTAGAGTCGAATCCAACCCCAAAATAGCTAAAAATAAGCTAAGCATTTTTTTATTTTTTTTTATTGGTGACTCCTGAACAACACGTAAAGTAAAACTAGTAGTAGGTACATACAATTTCTAAATTAACCTTTATTTTATGTAAATGCTAAACTATCAAACGGTACAAGACAAAGATACTATTATAGAGAGTTTAGTATACCCTTATCTTAGAATACAGGCCAGCACTAAAATCTGGTAGCGTCTTGATATCACCGAGCTTAAAATTGAATTGATGCCAACCTTGCCTACAAAGGCTCCTGTTTTACATACTCTAATCTTTAATGTTCCTTCCTTGGGTCTTCGGGTTGATAGTAAACTGTTCTGTCTTTAGCTTGAATATATGGTTAGTAAACTAAGCATTCATATTTGCCTGAACCATTTAATTTTTGATCCAAACTTAACACGACCAATGGTTAAAAATTGTGGTTGAACTTCGTTAAAATGCGTTTGGACAGCTCATAAAACTCGCGCTAAGTTAACGCTTTTATTGTTGGTATTTTCCGAAACCGGCCCAATATATTCCCAATCACTGCTACTTCTGAAAGTCAGAATATGTGCCGAGGGAATAAAGCTACCATAATACATGAAATTTGTCTCATTACCTTTTTGGTCATTCTTTTCTAGTTATTTTGGGTTGCAAAATGCATGACCGACTGAAGCCTGTTTCAAGATGCCCGAATAGCGGCTACTTAAAATGGAATACAATTTCTATGAAATTATGTGCCAAGTAAGATAACAGGAACCTAATCGTAGGTGGTGAAACAGGCACTTTGGCTTACTCACTTATCTTTGACAAATAGCCACGTTTTATGGTGAAGGTGTGAACTGCCGATCGTTACTAGCGATATGATTTGGAAATTTATGAATGTCGGAAATTCGACGGTGACGTAATTTTCGTATCTAAATTAGATTTGCATGCCTAAAATTATTCGATTTCCAAAAGTTACTGCGTTGACGTTATAGACATTTTGTTTTTTTTTTACGGTAGGTATAGTTTTGCAATTTTTATTTTATTTTAATATGTTTTTGAAACAGTTTTTCAAATTATCCCAAACAATTTTTAAATGGGTCAAGAGTAATTATTAATTATTCTAACTAATATATTTGCGTTCTTTCGAAATCTCTAGCAAAAAGTATTCCAAGGCAAGCAGGTGTACGCCATTTGAGAGCAAAAAAAAAGTAAAAAAAAAAAAAAATGCCATCCCACGGCACCATCAAACATTTTAAAATCCTAATCTCGGTACTCTAAAATTTAAAATTAATCACGTCGTTCCCCTTCGTTGCCCACGCTAATACAGCCTTAAGTCTGTTGGCAAAAATTCAAAGTTTAATCGTACCATCAGTAGTAGGGTGGGTGTGAGTAAATTCAGCGAACTAATGGGGCTGCTACTCAACCCCGCCACGTTATTTATTATTCAGGCAGCCACTGACCGTGGTTACGGCAATCACTGGGGTGATCACTCAAATAGCCAGTTACAGGATAGCCTGTTTTCGTTTGCAAAACGAATAAAGTTTTGGTTTTAGTCGTTATAGTGGTGAGGCTTGTTTTTGTTGCGTTTTTTTTCTGTGGATATATTGTGTAAACTAACATCTTTATAGTAAAATTTATGTTTGGAATGCGTCATTTTTTCCGATCTAGGAAATGTCAATATTCTCAGGCTGATTAATTTTGATTTGTTCCGGATTCGCCCACAAAGTTCGCCTAATTTTTATTTTTCCGTGTTCGCCGCAGTTTTCGTTCCTTCATTCATATGTATGTTCTTCCTAAACTATAATACTTTCAGTGTAAAGGTTGATGTCCCTTACTTGTTTAAAGTTGATATTTTTTTAATGATTAGCGTCCTAGTAGTTTAAGATTTACTTACCTAGTGATGGCTGACGTTGTTACTCCAGATCATAATACGTTACTTGAATACTTACGGCTTCGTTTGGATGGATTTATCCTTTGAACATCGAACTACAAGGGTTTATACAAAGTATATCCCGTCTATCTACAAACTTGGTTCACCGACCCCAACTCAGTTGTCTCGCTTGTTAACGCCTAGCACAAACGCTTCAACAATATCAGATTTCGTCCATTTCGTACCGACAACGTCGGGTATATATCTGTTAGTTAAAGCGACAGTGGCCTCGCAACAATAACAAATGTTCCGGTTAAAACGTAGATAAACCGGCTACCGCCCGCCAGAAGTTTCCCTCACTTTTATACTATAGGATTTTATACTATAGCTGGTAGGTAGCTTACACCCTGGTAGGCGTTTTCATCGCTGATTTTTTTTTAAACGAATACTTTTTGTTTGTTGATTTCATAGCACGTATTAGTGCATTATGCCAATTGCATATTGGACTAGTTTTTGTGTTTCTATGGTTGGAAAAATGCACTGAAACTCATTTTGCTTCTATTATACATTTCACTTGGTCATCATCATCATCTGCTTAGCCTTTTCCCAACTATGTTGGGGTCGGTTCCAGTCAAAACGGACTCAGCTGAATACCAGTATTTAACGTGGAGCGGTTGCCTACCAGATTTCCACAACCCATTACCTGGGTAACACAGTAGTTCTTGGCAAGACTGAAGTCAGATTAATTGGCTGTCCGTAACGACTGCCAAGATCTACAAATGACAGCTGGGACCAACGGCTTAACGTGCTTTCCGAGGAACGGAGGAAACTCGGTATGTTAAGATGGTCACCCATCCACAGACCAACTTTGGCAGGCGTTGCTTAACCTTGATCTAAACGTAAGGCTGATATTATTTTAGCCATGAGCTCCTCAATTATATATCTTACTTGGTAATGTTACATAACTTGTATTGAAGAGATAAAGTTAAACTCAGACTAAAACAGTCTTTTGGCGCTGTCAGCTATCAAAAGAAATGACAAATCAACACATAAAAAATTGATTTAGAACAATTCGATATAAAACATTGACATTCAAACGAATCAATTCGCTTTATATTCTTAGCGATCGTTTGAATAGAATTTCAGGATTTTGACGAAATAAATCAATTTCTCGGGTCCGATAAAACAGTTTATCTGGCTTTAGACCCTGAGGGACCCCATTTGAGAGGTCAAATAGGCAGCGGAGCTAAGCTCAGTTTTGGTAAAACTCATTTAGAAGGTCTAATGGGATACGTGAAGGTAGGAACCAATACGGTTTAGGGACATCTATATAACTTTCTACGACAGACACTGGTTACAATCATGAATTTGTTTGAAATAAATACCGATTTTATGGGGTTCTCTTTGATAACACAAAATATTGAACTATTGTAGGGTTTGGTAATTGTGCATTTTTGTCCAACAGTTTTAGCATTACCAACAAAATGACGACAGTAAAAGTCGGTCCTTTCAGGCCCCACAATCTGGACAGCAGTAAAAACCTCTGTAATGAAACTAAAGCCCATACAACTACACATAAAGAGCCCATATCTATACATATTAACTTCCCTGAGTAAATAAGTGAGAGCGGCAGAACATGGGGTAAATCAACAGTGCCAACAGATTGTTAACTACGACTTCGAGGAGTGTCTTTGGCAAGTTCTTTTGATATTGATTTTGAGACATGAACGGGATCGAGTTTGTTATTTGATTTGCTGAAGGATATACTGAATGGCACATCAGTATAGTTGCGTGTTTCAGACCGGAGCGGTTGCATTGCTCCGTCTAGGGCAAAGTCTATGGTTATTATTAAAAATGCGAAAACGACCGTGCCTGTCTGCTTTTTTGAAACCTCTTCACGTCTTAACGACTGGATGGATTCGGATGAAACTTGGCATTCAAACACATGTTTCCGCGTGATTAAATAGTAATTATCTCGACTTGGCGAAGCCTCTGGTATAAATAACTAAAAAATAAAATAAAATTTATTTATATCAGGTATTTAACCCATATAAGACACCAAGCATATAAAATTACAACACATTTATAAAAATGAAAAAACAACAACAAAGTAAAATAAAGTAAATTAAATAATAAATTACACAAATTAATCACTCGGTTGATTCATTAATCAATTTACCAGTCCCTCAATATAGTTCATTCATCAATCCAATTAAATAATTAAACATTTCATTTAGAACAACATTACAATTACAAAAAAAAATTAAATAAGCTAGAAGAAAATATTAATTTAAATTTATTATTGTAAGTACCTACACTAAAATTACCTAACCCCCTAAATTAATAATACTTTTTATTGTTTGTATGTGATTTGTATTTTTTGTATGTTATCCGTGATAAGACCTGTCGTACTGTATGAATGTTGGGCTGTGAAAAAGACAGACGAGAAAAAAATTTATGTAGCGGAGATGAAAATGTTGAGATGGATGTGTGGAGTATCGAGAATGGATAAAGTGAGGAATGAGTTTATTAGAGGTAGTTTAAAAGTGGCGCCAGTGACGGAAAAGTTAAAAGGCAACCGCTTATCTTAGTATGGTCATATGAAGAGGAGGGATGAAATGCACGTAACTAAAAGAGTTATGAATATAAATGTGGATGGATGGACAGGGAGAGGGAGGCCAAAGAAAAGATGGATGGATTGTGTTAAGAGTGATATGAAAGAAAAAGAAGTTTGTGACGGCTGACAGAACAGAATGGAAGAAAAAAAACGTATTGCGCCGACCCCAAGTAACATGGGATAAGGGCAGGAAGATTATGATTTTTTGTATGTGATTTTTGTGTCCCACAGCTGGCAAAGCCCCATATATCTTTCCAGACCTTATCTCGAACCAGCCTTTGTAGAACACGACCACATTGATAGTAATCGTTTGAAAATATAGTGTCTCTAGCAAGATTCGCATTCATTATGGAAGAGGTTTCCGCCGATAATACGTAGCTACAACTGTTGACGTTCGCCTATTGGCGCATGTAACATCAAACGATTCTAATTCCGAGCATTCAATAAACGAATTGAATAAGAAAGAGAAGTTTCGAGGTGATGTCAACAAGAGATTTAAACTGTAACAAAGTTCGTCTTATTAGAATGGTTTAAACTTGTTTCAACCAACTTAATTTAATTGGAATAGGAACCGGGAGAGCAGAAAGCTTTGAAGTAGTAACTTTTTGTTGGCGTCATTCATACTCCTTTGTTAGTTAAGTCGCGATTCAATGGGCCAAGTGATTTTCACTAAGTATAAAATTTATAATTTTATTTTTTTACGTTTCTGAAAGAATCAGTCTTCGATGGTTTTCGTGTTTGGAAGTAGGCCTTTATAAATATCAAACTGGCTGGCTAGTTTTCTAGACATCTAGAAGTAGGTACACATTCCTGCTACTTAAGGCTTTTTCGACTTTACAAAACATCGAAATTTCTTTATTTTAATATCTAAGTTTAATCAAATTATTTCGTAAATATATTCTTCAGGAATTTTTCTCTAAATTAACACGAAAACCGAATGACAATCCGTTTCTCACAGAATAAAGGATTATATTTCGGTAGAAGAATAATGTGGTCACACAGACAGAAACAAAAAGCGACTTTATTATACCTAATGTGTTTAGGTTTTCACATGGCGCAGTTTTCTTAATATGTATCTATACATCAATGTGTATACTTTTTTTTCAGTTCGTTCACTGATAATTCAGGTAGAGCCATTTATTGACTGACTTGCCTTTAAAAACTACCTACCTAGCATTGTAAAATGAAACCCTAAACTGAATATGACACCCCGTAACCACCCAATAACCCGCATAACGAGCACAAATTCTCACATAATTTTTAGCAAACTTATCAAACCCATAGAGACGGTTATTGCAAACGACTACTTATGAAGGTCTAATAGCCAATAAACATACGTTAATTTTGCGGGGTTATCGCCCTTATAGCCATTACATGTGTGTGAGTCTTGTATGTAATGTGGTACATCGATCATTGTTTATCTTATCTTAAGGGGAATCACACTTGTGTTGACGACTGTACATTATGTTTAAATATCCCTGTTACTAGGAGGAGGATCCGACATGCTTTGTGATTTCAGCTTTATGAACTTGGTAAGGGTAAGAGATGTCAGTATAGGAGACGGGGCCCGCTAGGGCCAGAGCCTGCCAGGCATGCGCGTGCAGTAGGCTACAGTAAGGGTAGGCTAGCCCAAACATAATGCCCAAAACATTTTTTTAATAAAATTCGCATCGTCAGTATCGTGATTTCAACCCTGAATAATGTGGTGAGTTTTTTTTTTGGCATTATGTATGGGCTGGCCCTGGAACGTAGAGGGCTTTAGAAGGAACACGGATGTGATTTAGTCAGTAAGAGTCTGACACGCTCTTCCGCCCAGAGTGGAAGAAGTCATTTGACGATTTCCCATCCTTGAAAAAAAAAAGGCTTTTCGTAGGTTTCATATGTGTAAAATTCAGGCTTGCAACACATGAGCAAACCTGTTTTTTTTATTGATGCCACAATACCACGACAAGCAAACATTGCACCCCTTCTAGGTGAAATGTTTTCTTGTCGTGGATTTAAAATTTTACGTACCGCGGGTTCTAGATACTCCTAGAATCAGGGTTAATGCGAAAATATGTCCAACTACTCACTGCTGAAAAATACTGCAAAAAAATCAAAATCTAATATCACCATTTACGTAACTGTTTAAATATTACTTGGTATTATTATATTTCTTGAACTCACAGGCAAAAAATGTTGAACAATCTATCTACACTTGGGATACAAATATGGCGCCCAGACCGAGACAGACTAACTTTTAAGTTATCCGTGCTAATATACGCGGTCGGGAACTTTAGAAGACGAAGCGAAGTGTAATAAATCAATAAAACGCTATTTTAATATTGCTTCTCAAGTTTCTTGGTATAATTAGGTGCGCCGCTTTTTAAATCGCAAGGGAATTTAGACCCTCGTCTAAGAGAGATATTGTGAAGTTAAATAAGGGAAAAGAAGGAAGATTATGAATAATGAGCTGCTGTTTTTGTATCTAACACTAGAATATGTACATTTTTTGAAGCAATGCATGCAATGTATAAAGCAGAGGGAATTTTGAAGTGAGATTGGGTGGGTCATACGTGGAATACACCAGAGTATATAGTACCAGAGTTGTTCGGCAGTGGGAGCCAGAGAACGAGAGAACGCCGAGGAAGGCCTAGGAAACGCTGTCGTGACAAATTGGAGGCGTTTTTGCTAAGGGCAGATCTTATTAAAATTGCATCTTTATTAAGAATCTTAATAAAGATGCAAAAAATAAGCAAATTAAGCAATTTTCTGATGCCAAACATTATTCCAGAATTTTTTTCTCCTCTACATCCCTGGGCTAAATGCATCACGATATTCATACAAACAGACAGCCAGATCCCAGAACTAGATGTACCTACTGATAACTGTGAATATATGAGCAGGTAGCATCATCGCGAAGCACCGGTAATGCCCGACCATTAGGTGAAGTCGAAATATCGCGGAACCCGCTACGTGGTGCGAATGCTGATAAAATTAATCTTTATTAACGCTGCGATGGCTGAACAAACTTGTTTTGTACATATAATTAAATGAACTTTATAATATCACGAGATTTACTATGTATTTCCCATTTTGTGAAGGTAAGGGAGATAAAGACGAACCCTAATTTGTCCGAATGACGTCCGAAGATTAGAATCGTTTCAAGACTGACTGAGTTAATAGCATGGTTGATTTATGAATTAACTTTATAGATGGGTATACTGTTTCTTTTCTGTGTTTTTATTTTCTGTTTAATTGGTAGTTATTAAGATTATCTGTAAATATGTGAGTACCATTTACCTAATTTTTTTTTTTTTTTTAGAAAAGGAATAAGTACCTCTGCTGGTTATACTTTGTTCTTATAAGTAGCATACTCTGGGTGTATCGTCCTCACATAATATTAAATTGATTTTTGTATACCAAATTTTGTAAAGTCGTTATTTTAAAAGAGTAACTATGGAGTTTCTTGTCCGTTCTTCTCCATAAGAATCTACCTTTCCGAATGGACAGTAGAGTCACTTTATTAATATATTTTACTGAACTGTAAATGCTGACGTTCAAAAGTGCCGTTTAATGGCCTAATTGAAATAAACGTTTTTGACTTTGACTTTGCATCGACGGTCCTTGCAAACACGAATAACAGAAGAACAGTTCTTGCTGGTATTAAATACTTCACATTCAGCAATATTACACCTGCACCTATCAGAATCTAGAACGTTACTAATGCTAATATAAACGTGGTCACCTACTGTTTCTCGACAGTTCAAAAGCGCCTTTAAATGATTACTTGACATTAACCCTTTAACTTTGACTGGTCAAAAATGATATAGAATTTCACCATTAATTCGAACCGAAGAAGAAGAAATGTGAAATCAATTATTGTGGAGCCGACTAAAATTAGTGTTTACGACGTCCAATTAAATATCGGCTCTCATGGAAACTAATTTAATGCACGATAAATGATGTCCGATGAAATTAACCTCGGAACTGACAGAGCGGTACTAGACCGCCTATAAATATTTTCAAAATATTGTCCCTGACGCTTAGGTACTCGTATAATAATGACGAATAGCCACGCCATAGTAACTACAGCAAATAACCGTACTAATGTATATTTAATGCAGGAAACTGAGTAGATAATATATTTCACACTTATGACTACCTAACACATTATGTCATCATCACTCATGTGAGTTCAACGAGTCCATTAATCTAAAGTCAAAACAATGCACCATGTGACCAAATTGTAGCTTAAGTGAAACCTATTGTTCTAAACGTAGGTGGATATGTTGAACCAGTCTAGCCTATTCTGCCATTGTCAAGGTAACGGTCGTTTTGTATTTTTCATACACTGCGTTCACTGAACTCTGCCAACATTATTTTCAGGATTTTGACTTTCTTTAAGAAGGAATGCTCTTTAGCTATTGTTAAAGGCAGTTAAAATAATACGCGTCTAATAATGGTTTTCCAGAAAGTCAAACTATCCTTGAATTCATGATTCAAGATAATTTCAATCTATTGCCACCGACTCGAGTATTTTGTATTTTAATTAGTGTTGATTTTTAGGTGACCTGTGTTGCATACAAAAGCCCTGAAAAGAATGGGTATAGACAGTTTATTGTTCCAATAATTGATTATAAACTCGAATTCAGAATTCAAATATAAGACACGATGGATGACCATGACTTGAAGATCGTTCAATCAACCTGACAGCTATCTTTTGATTGTACTAAATCCTATGTGATGAGATAGAAGCCCTGCATAAAAAGGTCCGTCGGGTCATGCCATGTCATTCATGAGGCCGGTGGGCATATGTACTCGTACATATTGTACATACATTCTGCGGGTGTTGTACAGTGGCCAGCTCATTACGCTACCCGAAACTGAAAAAAGAATTCTCAATCAACCTTGAACCGTTTTTTTTTTTGCGGTAAAGTTTAAAATCTATTTCAAAAAATTGACAGATTGTTGTAGCTAGATGTGCTGGCGTCTGTACTTAGGTAGACACAGTTGTTTTTATTCAATTATATAATAACTCTCATACTGGTCCAATTTCTACTGAAGTACTATTTCGCAATAATGTATATAACTAAAGGTTACGTCTTCATCGTCCTTTCCCCTTCTCACAGTGAATAAAGTATTTTCTTTCACACATTTTTATTCACCTACAGCTTAATATTCAGCACTTTTCTAGCATCAACCCCATCCATAGCTTCTTTGATTTTATTAATCGCGAAGCAGTTCCTCATATATTGCCTCTTCTTTATTAGATTTCAGAACACAATGCTTCCTAAAATTGCCTATCTCCATCATAGAGATGTGTGGTATATTGACGTCGTTGGTACATAGGAGCATATGACAGCGTCACTGGCACGGCTTAAATGGCGGAACAATGTTCTCGAACGCTTTCGGGACGGCTTTGCTCCTACCAGGACAAGCCTGCCTCTCAGGATGTGACGAATATCGATTTTAAATATTCACGCAAGTGAACTCGAATAGGATTACGGAATACAGATGTAGGATTCTTACTCGACTGTCAATGTCGGCCTTGATTTTAGCTGAGTCGGGGATGCTCTGACTGACTTTTTATCATTGAATAAAATATTTGAGTTCTTTGTCTTTCGTCATAGCTTGAACTTTAAAACATCATGACGAGATAAAAACACAGTCAGTAACTTGCCACGCGGCTGACTGTACTAGAAGATCGCTTAGTCATGTGCATGCCATTCTTGGAGGCAGTCTTGTTGCACCCAATAATAAGAGCTATTTACATATTTTGATAAGGAAAGCAAAAATAAACATTCCGCACTTTTCATTAACACTTTCAACAGTCATCTTAAATATCAACCGATTGGATTAACCCAGAAAATAAGCAGAAGAAACGGTACCACTACAGATGCATTTCCTAACTATACAACAAACACCCTCAGTCAGCAAAGTACATGGAGCATACCGTATTGAATCTAAAGCTCGGCGATTGGATTTGCCTCTCTACGCGCGCCTCAAGACGGGTATCGTCGACGGCCAATAAGGATGCCAAGCTTAAATAGGATTGGACGTGCCACATTCGTTGAATGCATCCAAAACGATTTTCATCCTTTGGATAGAATAGATCGTCCGGAAAAGGCATGCACTTCAAGATAATACTTGTCCAAGTTCGAAATGATCTGCTTTAACAGATATTGTGTCTTAATTTTACGTTTTCATGACCTGCTTCCTAGGATCGTACTTTGCAGTATCGAGTCTATCTTATTCCTTTTTTCTTTTCCGCTCTGTTACTTCTAAAGCCCTTTGGGTTCCAGGGCCGCGGTGACTCTTTCGAACAAATTCCGCAACCCTGGCAGGGTCTATCTTATCCCTACATATTATGTTTGGTAAGTTTGCGAATAAGAAAAGAAGCCAGCTTTTGGCGTTAGTTTTAAACTTCGGTGTTCTCTTGCGTCAGCGTGTGCTATTTTCGGCTTATGCTGTGGAGAAAACATTTGTCGGTCGTGAAAGTTGGTTGCTAGAATTACTGCTCAAAATATTCATGTTTTAATGTGTTATATGACCTTAATTTGCCACAAAAACAAATGACTAAATACATTTAGCGTTATACCAAGTTATGTATCTGCCAATCGTTTCAATATGAAAAAGAGAGACAGAATATGTTTTACATATTAATATACGTTTAGTGTCTTTAGGTATCATAAGTTTCTGCCACTGTATAACACTCGTCCAGCCAGTCAACTAGAGCGATTGTAACTGACTTAATTGTCTCGAGCACGCCTGCATTCCCTGATATCAATTAATTTGGTGTGATGTAATTCCGATTGGACTGATTGATTACAAGTGCTTGCACCAAATAGGTACCTACTTTGATGAAGAGCATTTTGTTATTGCACTTTCGAATAGGTAACTTCTCGATTTCCAGCTTATTTTTAAGCTTATTTGTTTTTTAGTTGAATGTCCTGTAAAGATCCAAAAATACCTTTTCTGCTGATAATAAATCTTTACTTTGAGAGGGTAAAATGCGCAAATACCACGGTATAATAAGGATGTATTTAATTGAGCATAAAAACACATGTGTATGACAAGGGACAAAGCTACATTAACACAACCTTTCACAATAATTAATTGTTTTCTAATATTGGACGACATAGCACAACACGCTCGCAATTAAACACAATAACATGTATGTATGGAAAAGCTTTCATGATAAATATACGAAACATGAACTTCGTATTTGTTCAGCGAATGCGACAGTCGTTTTAATCCCGTTTGTAGGTAATCGTTAACCGCCCGGAGCGTTGCATTCACAGCACAAACACCACATCTCTATAAAAATCTGCGCCATTTTGAAAGGATCGATATCATCCATGATAAATGTTCGTGCCTAATCACGGGACAGCTCTGTTGTACCGAATGCATCACCATTTACCTGTCTGGCCTGCACGTCACCATCGCTCGACATAAATGGTTCTAAATTGCTTTGATCGTTTTTCCGGAACGCTAATTAATTTTCCCGCTCCAATAATTTGCATGGCTCACCCAACAGCGACACGGAACGCCTCTGTAACTAATATTAAGTCGTCAATTAAAATGGCCGTGTTAATAAGAGATTGTTTGGAGTAGCTCCAAATTCGGTAATTTGGACGACAGTTCGTGGCGACGCCATTGTTATTTTCGCACGTAGCAAGCTTTTTGTTGACTCTTTTTTGCTTTAAGTGAGCAATCACGGAGACAACTACAATTTCCTCCTTGTTTGCTTCCAAAAATCTCGTATTTTAAGGGGTAAAGCCAAAGTCCATTCCATTCAAAAACTTCATCATGAGATTACAAAATAAAATGAATTAATGTCAGCTTTCTATTGCGACTTTGCGAATATCTCGTCGCTTTTCAAGGAACCTTGATTCTATCTAATTTTAAATTCGTTGGAATATTTACGCAAGTGTAAAGGGAATCGGGGAAATATTTACGCTAATTTAAATATTAAAGGATTTGGAAAACCTTCCTGTGGATTGTGAAACATTTTCCTGTTCACCATTTTCTGTAGTATCAATACCTTTGTTGTCATAGTTATTCAGGACTCAGGTTCTTCTTAGGGTCTTACTTCATTTATTTGCCTGTTCACTTCCTTATTGGAAACTTGAAAGGATTTAAATGGAACAGAGTGCAGCTATTATTTTTATTATCGCCCATCGCTTGTAAGTGTCAAGCTGGAGGTATGGGTAACTCAATAATGCAGATAGGCGGAGGCTTGGCAATCCGTCAATGTTCAGCCGGGATTACATCTCGTTGTACAGTACCAGCTACTGGGGCTGTTCACTGTTGCAGTATGTGTAGGCTGTCACTTGATTAAATGTCAAGGCAGTATGTAAATGTCCCATGTCTCATTGTTTTAGCATAGTATAAAATACTTTCATCGTTGAACGAAACGATTATGATAATATTTCAAAATCTTTATCAGAAAAGAATAACGCATTTGTCGTGAGATGGCTTTTAAAGGAAAAAAACAAATCAAAATTGTGGATGATGAAAACCCTTATGAATCGCGGTTTAGACTATTTATGTCGTTATCAATTCAAATGCTCCAATTTCGAATGTTCCAGTTTAGGCCAAAAATACACTGCAGTGTATTATTTATTCAGCTTTCCCAGCTGAAAGTTTGCTCTTAGTATATATGCACATCCAGCATATCAAGCGGACAATCCGCAGCGAAAAGTGATATCACTAGGAAAAGCCGCTCACCGCTTGAAAGCGCGGTAGACAAGCGCTAGAGAAATAGATTGTGCCGTTTATTTTGACGCCAAGTATAGAAGTGTCTGTGGAGTTTGCGTATGCGTGTGAATCCTATGCTTGCTTAGTCTCCTTATTTTTTCTTTGCCCAATTGATGAGCAAAGGCTTCCCCAAAATCCGACAAGGCTTCTCCATCTGTAACTTGTATCGCCGTCAGACCAAAAAAAGTGAGATGACCTAAGGATAGAAATAAGAACATTTTAATGCATAGTATATCCTATCCCATCACTTCCCTGAATGCCATAAGAGGCGACTAAAGGACTCACCAGAGAATGGGCAACAGCTACACTGCAGTCACCAACCCGCCTGCCAAGCGTGGCGATTATGGCAATTCCCCCCCATTTGGGGGAGGCCTATGTCCAGCAGTAGACGTCTTTCGGCTGATATGATGACTGTGTATTCTTGACGCATACATAATAATTATAAGTAGTGGTTTTGGTATAGCTGTTATTTTAATTATACTTAATCGAGTCTGTGCACAGTTACGTTACGAGAAAATTCCCTGTAAAGACAGCTGTGTACTAACACTACAGTTTTTCAAGGAGAATCGAGCGCACGATGCTTCCGCTCGATTTGGTCAAGTGTCCGCTACCGTGTGAATCGATAAGCACCGAGCTGATGCTCATAGACTGGAAAACTGAGAAGAAACTGGAATTGTGGAGTCTTAACACTTAGAGACTTGTATTTTAGTGGTTCCAACATGATGTCGCTTATTATGGATCCTGTTGTGACCTTTTTTGCTTTTCCTTGTTATTTGAGCCTCTAGAGATAGCGTGATTTTATCAGCAATTGCGTTTCTAGCAATGCCAAAATATTTGGAATTGAATCGTAACGTTTCGGTAGCGCATGTCAATCTAATACATTTTAGACTTTTCGACAGTTGCTATGGCTAATAGAATGGCCCTTTGCCTAGAGCCCCTGGTCGTTGGAATATAAATGCTTTCAATGCAGCTACAAACTAGCTTTAGTTAAGCCTAGTGTATTATTCGGCACGCCTCTGAGTTTAAGCTTATGCTAAGGTACATAAGTAAAACATACAGTAGATCTAATGATATCATCTCATAGATCAAATACTTCATGCTTCAACGCCAAACATTATAACATACAACAGATAAGATAGGTATAGCATTTGCTACTGAAATTCAATCGCGAAACTTGGCACATACTTGCGTAACTTTATACTAACTATTGACTGACTCCGGCTTCGAAAGTTGCCCGAATCGAAGTTAATCTGTAGGCAATAGAAATCTTGGATCAAGTTCGCCACTTCACGTATAGCGAGTCAATGAAATGGAAAAATTTGAATCGCTAAATCTGTTTAGAGAAAATGCTAGAGTTCAGGCAGAAATACTATTTATAAAGTTCATGAAATTTCTGCATAGGAACATATAGTATCGGCACTTGTAGGTATACAGGTAAGCCAGCGGAAATACATAAATATAACAATATTTTATAATACGTAAATTATAAATGTAAAGCCGTAGTCTGTGATTCCTGATAGCTCCAACCTAAGCCCTTTAAGTTTAGAGTGTCACATCATCGCTTACTATCAGGCGAGATAGTCGTCATACGGGAGTCTATTCATATTTTATTTATTTAACTTTATGAAGGTGCAAAGGCGGACTTAACAAGGACTGCAACAAAGCTTTCTGTACCAGTCAACCTCAAGTAAATAATATGGTTTAAAAAATATAGTAGGCTATCATTTGCATATCTGCCTAGACGAAACAGACTAATTAACAAATTCTCAAAATCTAAGCCCGTCGGTTGATAGCTTCAGTCATTCAACAATATAGTATAGCATTAATATTGGACCCCATTCAAAGCCATGAATGCATCTATTCATGGAAGATATTAATCTAAAATCATAGTGACCGTCGTCTGACCTTTGCCTTGCGGATAAAGCGTCTCGCCTTGGCAACGGTTAGGTTTACGCTGCCTTTTGAATCGTTTTCAGTGTTAGGCTAGCTTTAGCATATACACGTACCTACATCACAGTAGGTAACCCACGTTACATAAACAAATCAGGCATTTTCCCATAATAATACTGCCAGAATTATACCCAAGTGTTTCACACCTCTATCTATGTCTTATAAGCGCGGCTGCTGAACGTGGGGGACATCGGTTGGATTTTGAAGTCGGACAAAAAATGACATTGGGTTTTTCAATTAGGAATTTGGCAGGAGCAGCCCAGAGTTTAAAAGTTGAATGTTTGTGCCTCGGAAAGCACGTGAAGTCGTTGGCTGTGCGCTAGATCCCTAAACGGTCGTGTCGGATTACCTTCCCATCCAACTATGCGAGTTAAGGAATAGAGAGTGCATGTGTATAGATGAAATTTGTGTAATTAGTTAATCTCAGTTGAAATTGGCAACGGTGACCGAAATTCGGTCGGGAGGGATTATAAACATGCTTACTGTCCACCAGAAACGAGCTGAGCAATCGTTTTACAAATCGGTTCGAAGCTTACCTTGAACAACGGAGTAAATAAAGTTCCTCTTCATAATATTATATTACAGTTTAGTTTGCTCATGTACATGTATGTGTGTGAGTTAGAGCGAGTTGGAACTCTGTAACTTTTTCCTGCTCTTTGATATGGACGCTCCTTTGATGTTTGCAGATTAGATTATGCCGAAAGTCGTCCTTGCTCCACGTTCACGGGCACTTGGCAACTGGAAATGCACGTATAAAAAGTAACAACCTTAGGTATACGTCTATTTTAGATACTAACTTTTACCCGCGAGTTCGTCTGTGTGGACTTCAGATCGGCATGAAGTATTAATTCCTAGAATAATACTTACAGAAGTATTCTATAACAATTAGTAGTAGTAATTCAACAAACATCGATCCAACTATCGTCACAAACTTTCACGTATATCTATACATATTTCTAGCCCGCGACTTCATACGTATATATCCCGTTTTTTCCCGTTCCTGTAGGAATTTCGGGAAATCTTTAATCTCTTAGTGCTCTCCCACACTCCCCAAGGAACCTACATGCAAAATTTCAGCTTTCTACGACCAGTAGTTTCGGCTGTGTGTTATATATAAAGAATTTAATATACGTATATTAAAATAGTAGGAAGTAGCATAAAATACAAGTACACCATAGATAAAGTATCGAGTCCGAACTCTACGTATGAAGCGCTATGAATTTTCCCTTCGCTAACCTAAAATAACATACAAACTGTCCCAGCTCGAATATTCGCCAGTTCATAAGTAAATAAAGATATACTTTCTTTGCCAAGTAGATATTATGTTCTGAAGTAGTGATATTTCACTACGTTACAGATATTATCCGATTGCAAAATCAAGACATGGCACATTCACAAGTGAGAAATGTTAAGTTGCAGACGATTGAATCTAGAATATTTTTTTAACCCGCAGTAGTATGTGCTCTGCATACGAAACTACATTTACTACTTAACTTGCCACATTGTCGGTAAACTTCTAACGCACGTTGATATAGTCTAGCACAATCTTAATCCCTTTAGTCGTTGCCCACTTGTTTCCTAATTAATAATTTTATTTTTAATGGAAATGAGGACACAGAGCCGTTGTAAATTGGAGCATAAATACAGGCATAAACCGATCTATTGTAATCCTCATGATTTGTTACAAATAAAAAATGATACTTTGTACTACGAATGTATATTTCGTAGGACAATGTACCTATTAGATTTTTTGTTTTAGCGCTGCAGTAGCAGTCATATGACTGCTCGCAGCGCTATAACAAAACACCTACAGTAGTGAATCTTGATATTTAACCTGTTTTTAAGACCTTTTTTTTTTTTTTTTGATCTTAGGGGAAATCCTCATGGAAATCCTCCACCCTGGGGCGGGTGGAGGGGTCTGTCAGACTCTTACTGACTAAAACCACCCCGGTGTTCCATCTTCCACCTACGCCGGAGATCGCGGGAACGTATGCGACTTCCGCAATCCCCCGCTGGTGCCGGCCCGCCACTGCCACCTCGGCCACCTCGCGTCGGCGAGGGGAGTGAGGTGTTTGACTCCCCTCGCTACGTCAAAGAGGGGCGCACGGGAACACCACGCGCCGCCACCTCAGGTCCGGATGAATGGGAGGCGACGGACATCCCCAAGTCTGCCGCCCCTGGACCCAGTTAGGTTGGCCGGAAGAGGGCAGCGTAAGCCCTCCTCCGACGCCCGATGCGCCTGCTGCGGGCAGGGAGAGCGGTTGTGATCCCTCTCTCCCTTTTCGCAGCCTCCTTCTGCGCGATAACTGTCTCGCAGAAGGAGACCACCGCGTCCCAGGACTCCTCACCGCCGACCATAGCATGGACTACGGCCGGCAGCGAGAGGTCACCGCCTACAACAGAGATGAGGGCACGGCGTGGCTCCTCCCAAGCTGTACACTCTGCCAGCGTATGCCGTGCCGTGTCCTCCCGACAGTCGACGCAGTGGCGGCATCGAGCGTCCGGCTCCCTGCCTATGCGACACAAGAACCTCCCGAAGCAGCCATGCCCCGAGAGGACCTGCGTCGCACGAAACGACAGGGAGCCGTGCCTTCTCCCGAGCCAGAGATCGAGCACTGGCCGGATGGAACCTGTTTTTAAGACCTAAGTTAGCCTAGCTACAACACTTAGACTACAAAGTTTAAGACGAATATTTTTGGCAACTAGTGGGCTCGGCATACAAATCTCTTTCCCTTTATAATCAATCATCTAACACACGTTGTAGTAAGTAGCACAATGTAGATCCCTTCCTTCATTTTTCGCAGGTATCTGGCACAACCACGACAACACGGTCGCGTTGAGCGCGAGCGGCGCCGGGCGGGGCCGATAGTATCAAGGATCGCGCCCGCGTCGGCCACACCCCCCGCACCACCGCCCCGCAGCCATGGTGCGCGACAAGAAACCAACGCAGAAGACCGACTCACAAAAATGTGAGTACCTAGATTTTTTGTGACGTCACTTTAAAGTGTACCTTGTTACTCGACCTACTCGCCCTCTAGCTAAATTCTAGACAAAAAGAAGAATTACACATTTCATTAATGCAATGACAGGTTACTGACAGGATTATTCTGGATAATCCCCCTAGTGTGAACTAAGTTTCTCTTCACCAGAAAAGATAAAAGTATAGATTTTCGTTCCTATAAACCTTATAATAAAGTGTATCGACGATACACTGATCCAATCTTCTTATTCGAGCATGAAGGCCAATTATTATACTTAAGAGCGTCCAAATTCAAGTCGCAATATTACTTGTCAAAATTTATGCAAATTACAGTGTTTTTGACAGTTCGCGATAGCGATGCGAATGCTTCTTAAAACACGAGTATTGCCCCTCTGGTCCTCTTATCTCGATTTCCAAGCATGGCGTAAATAGCCTAGCACATAAGTCTCGTTCTGTGAGAACCGTCATGTCAAACGCAGCCGGTCACTGGCTAGCCCCGAGGACTCTCTTGAGAAGTAATGGAAAACCGGAACAGCACAGAAAACGTTGAATTGAAAAACCGCACTTTTACATAAATGCAAAGGTTGTTCTTTAAATACGAGAAGGTTCTAAAACAAATGAATTTTGGTCAAGTGAAGAGAAGTTTAAATAATAGATACCTACAATAAAAGTGTGATACATTATATCACTAACTGCCGGCCTGCCCCTGCTTCGCACGGTCCTTCTTGATAAAACACTGGAACCTCTTTCTTACCTGTAATAAAATTATGTAAGTTTCATACCCAGGTACTTTGCACACAACATTCCGGAATAAATGTTCAAAGTTATGCTAGAAACTACAGCAAAATACGTTGAATAGTTTAAAACAACTACACAGCTACTCAGACAGGCACATAATCCGACTTTGTTTTAAAATACGCAGAAATGGATAGATAACCTGAAAAAAAAATTATTGTAAAAAAGTTTGACTATATTTCACTTTTTAGTGGTAACAAAACACGCAATTTCGTTTTTGGATGATATATTTTCTATCTTCTCCAGAAATTCTGATTTAAAAACCAAACTACAGATCAGATTTTGATGAAATTTCTATGGGACCAATCGGAACGTCTATCCTTTCAAATGAAAAAAATTTAAATCGGTTAATGAACAAACAAACACAAAACAAAAAACAAAAAATATAACCGCATTGAGAACCTCCTCCTTTTTGTGAAGTCGGTTAAACATTAATTTTGTGTTTTAATATTACTTGCTATATTTTTGTCAGAATAATGAGAGTGCTGTCATAATTTATAAACTTCCGTAGTTAGTGATACTGGGAAAAAATTAAGACTCGATCGGAACCCTCGGTGCGCGACTCAGACTCGCTTTTTTTTTTCAAATCGGTTCGCAAATGACGGAGTTATGAAGTAACAAACATAAAAAAAGAAATACAACCGAATTGAGAACCTCTTCCTTTTTTTGCAGTCGGTTAAAAATAAATGTAAACCCTCATTGTAACATCACATCTTCAAACCGCCTAACACTTCCCTACTAATTAACATAGGTAAAACAAATGCTAAAATATTTCTTCAGTGAATATTCTAGGGCCAGAGATGCTCAATGTTTTCCAAGCAACACTTGGTATTAATTAATTAAAATTGTGGTTTTCCTCGCAATATTTTCCTTAATAGGGAACTAGTGATATATTGGTTCGTCCGCACTGGGATGACTATGTAAAGTCTATTAATATTTAGTGCTATATATATTAAGTATTTCCCGACCGCATACTCTTTGTTGTCAGAGAGAAACACATAAATAACCCTAACCGCCATCATTAGGTAAAAACCTATATCAGGCACCTGGTCTCTCACAAAGGTACTAATACAGCTAAGACATTTTTTGTACACACTAACTTTAAGTCAGCTTTGTGAAGAGAGAATAAAATGATAATTAGAAGATCGAGTGGACGTCTTTCATGCCATTATAATATGTAAGAGAGCAGCATCGCTGATGCGCAGAGTTAGGGGTAGTCCCAGCAGCCTCTTGCGGGTTATTGCAGATTATGTCCATAGTCCGATCTGGAGGCATTGGGTAGGTCTGCATGTACGGTAGGCATTTGTTGTTTTGTTCTTTCTTTCATTTTATTGTAAGTAGAAATTAAATTACATAGTCTTAAGTTACTATCTTCATGTATTACTAACACTATATGGACCTAAAACAAGTCTGGAATAAATATATTGAATTGAATTGAATTATTATCATAATACTAGTGGCCCACCCCGGCTTTGCCCGGATGTATTTTTCTTTTCAAAATTTTCTTTCTAACTAACCTCGCCCTGACAGTTACAAATACAACAAAAAAAAATGTTTAAATCGTTCAAGTTGTTCTCAAGTTATGCGAGTACATACATTTCAGCGATTCATTTTTATTTATAAAGATTATTAACTATTAAACTAGGTTTCCCTGAAGCTCAACTATTCTTTCATATTAGGAGATAAGTGCCAATAGGTATAGTTGACATGAACGTATTTTTATTAATGATGATTTACCACGGACTACCTACGTATCTTTTCTCCTAATCAGCCTAATTTATCCAGCCATTTATCTTGGCAAGCGCATTTAACCGTTACTTTATTAGATATTATCAAAGCGCTTGAATAAACCAAAAAAAATAATTAAATGACACGGAGACTGAGACAGCTTAACTGTCTAATCTTCTGAAAACAAAAAAGAACTCATCCAGTTTCATGAAAATTAAAATCTGGTTCAAATGAAAAATGTAAACTTAACATTCTGCGACGAGCAATATTATGAAGTGTAAAAATAAATTGCTCTTTAAAATTCTTTTCGACGCCAGAATCTAAATATTGTTGCAGCAGTTTATACCAGAACTATCTAGGAGTTTCATCTTTGTAGTGAATCTTTGTTGCTTTTTTGTAAGTAAACATTTTAAAGCGGTAAAGGTACCTCAGAAATTCGTGGAAGTAAAAGGTAGATACATAATCTCAATCCTAACTAGCCACGTTTTCATGTACGAAGCAAAAAATCAGCCTCTTATCTACGTTGATTATTTGTATTTATAAACAAACTGAATTCGATATCAGAGCAGCAGCTGTAGCAGAGTTTTGCAAGGGCTACATTGAGTGTTAAATAAAACAACAATAAACGCTTAAATTAAAATTAATCAAAAGCATAATAATAATTTAATAATCTAATTAAGATGTCGCATTTACTCCCCTTTAAGGTATAACGACCCATAACATAAGCAGAAATTATGACACCTGTATTTAATAAACTTCGCAAATTATATTCTTGGAGCTCGCTTTATTAGGCAATATTAATAAAAAACAAATAAATATTCTACGCAGGAAACAATGGAGAGAATAGAATTACTCGTAAAATTTAACGGCCAGTAGGCATTGTGAATATAATCAAATAGACTACCAAGTTATGACACAGTTTCGAACTAGGCGCGGCTAAAAATACTATAAAAATGTAACTGAAATAAAGTCCTGTATTTTGGTAAAACGTTGGTCCATTTTGTTAAATAAAAAGACTTTATTGTTAGGCTCAAACAAAAAAATAACAGTAGTCGCAAATGGAACTCAAAACGCTCGAAATCACCGTGCGACAAAGCACAAAGATGCTACATACTCTTAGGCACACATATAAATAGTGGTGACTATGTTGTGTCACAGCATCTGCCCTCAGGCGTCTTTAATTACTTCCTTACCTTTCTAGGTTTCTAGGTTGACGCCTCACTATGACGCTGAGAAAGGCCAACAAAGTTTTTCGTATGAAAAGCAAAGCGCCCCCTTAGGCTTGAAGACTTAAATAACACAACGATTTAGAAAGGGAATCGTAAAGTAAGCTACCGGCCCTTTGACTATTGCGGGCTATTTGACTACTGCGGGCTATTTGAGTGCTGCGGGCTATTTCAGTAGAGGAATCGGTTAAAGCAACATTCTGGGTAATTATTATTTAGTAATACTACTTCATTGTTTTCGGCTGGGGCTTTTCTTTGTTGTCCATTGTTTATTTTTGATAGTTTGCTGTGTTAATTTGACTTTGTTTTGTGACCCGATAATTCAGTGTGTTGTTAGCCGAGTTATTTTTTTTTATTTTTAACCTTAAAATTATTTTTATTATTGCAATCTGACTTGGGCAACCTTTTTAAAATCAAAACTTTAAAGATTTGATCAATTTTAGGTCCTTAACGTAAATAAATGGAAAATTAGAACAAAATGAAACGAGGTACTTAAACGAGAACGATTTAAAGAAGTGCTCTAAGTACTTCTAAGGTAATGCCTGCTTAAATTTGGGCGTGAGATTATTATCTTGTAAACAATGGGCATGTATGTATGAAGATTCGTATTTTAGATATCAGGTGACATATTTTCTTTTTATAGTAGTTTTTAGTGGTAGCACACGAATTAGACAATCGCGCATGTCTCATCAAACTTATTTTTTGAAGGAATTACTCATTTTGATTTTTGAGTTCCTGAGCCTGACGCACCGTCACCTTTTCGAAATTCGTTCATCGTTTTAGAATGGGTTTTAGGGATGACTCAATATATTTAGGTTTTACATATTGACGAGGTGGACTGTATTTTCTTGAATTAAACTTCGGAACTTCTTTATCTTGTTTATTTTCCCAGGGCTGGCTTGCTGCTGACGGTTGAGTGACGAATGACGGAATGACACCGAGCGCGGCAAGCCACCCGCTTTTTATCTTATTTCCTACTTACACAGGTAGTGAGCGTGGGCGCTTAGGCCTCGGCCAATCAGAGCGCGGGTGGTGGCGCGGAGTTCGAGTCGTTTTAGCGCTGACCAATCAGAGGCGAGCGCATCTGTCTATTGTTTAGACAGGTTCAGACCTGCTCGAAGCGTGTTACGACCGAATTCTGTGCCACCTTACAATCTTCCTTTATTAAACATAAATTAAAACAATCCCTACACTATTGCTTATACATAAAATCCCTACTATGAACAGTCTTTATTTATTTAAATCTAAACCTTATCCATTAGGTATATAATTTCCCTTAACATCAAGCCTTAGTATCTAACTTATCTATTTATTTATATCCTATTTATTTCGACGTCCGTAATATCCTCCCCCCGGCGCAGGGCTACCGTAGCCTAATCTTCTACGTGAAGGACGGCGAGCTTCGTAACTGGACGTCGTAGGACGCCCGCTGTAGTTCTGACGTCGGCTGACCGCACCTTTCCATCCGGACCATTGTAGACAGCCTCCACGACGCCTCGAGGCCACGTTCCTCTCGGGAGTGAGGAGTCGACGATGACGACTAAGCTGCCGACTTGAAGGGGTCGTCGTTGGTCGTCTGACGCCCCCCGGGGCACCAGCGTAGGCAGGTACTCGTCTACCCAGCGCCGCCAGAAATGGTCGGCGAGCGCCTGGGCAGCTCTCCATTGTTTGCGGCTGGCCTCCTCACAAGGCCCGGTACGGGGAAGGCCCGAGGAGGTACCTATTAAGAAATGGTTAGGCGTGAGGGCCTCCGGATCCTTGGGATCGACAGAGACATGGGTTAGAGGTCGAGAGTTTATGGAGTGCTCGGCCTCTGTCAGCAGCGTCAGTAGTGTTTCTTCTTTTAGCGCTTTTTGGTGCAGCGTCGCTCCCAGCGCCGCCTTAACGGAGCGCACCAGTCGTTCCCAGGCTCCCCCCATATGCGGCGCTCCTGGTGGGATGAACTTCCATTTCATGCGCTGCTCCAGTCCGAATGGAATGAAATCTTTCGTCCACTCTTTGTACGCCGCTCGTAGTTCGGCGTCTGCCCCTCTAAAGTTGGTACCATTGTCTGAGTACATGACTCTGGGCCAACCTCGTCGAGCTGCCATTCTTCGTATGGCCATTAGCGCCGAGTCGGTAGATAAGCTCGACACTAATTCCAGATGCACTGCTCTCGTAGTCAGACAGGTGAACAGGGCTCCCCATCGTTTTTCGTGTCTTCTTCCGATGACTACCGTTATCGGTCCAAAATAATCGGTGCCGCAGTGGGTGAAGGGCCGCGGCGTCTCCATGATTCTTTCCATTGGCAAGTTTCCCGTAACTGGTTTCACTGGCGTAGCTTTTCTTATTCGACAGAGCTGGCATCGCTGTGCTATGGCTCGCACTGTAGGGCGTAGGTTGACGACCCAATACCGCTGTCTTAAGTCATTGATTACACGCTCGTTATTAGCGTGCCCAGCTTTGCGATGTGCATGTTCTACCAATAGCCGTGTGAACGGATGTTTGCCGTGTAAGATCACCGGGGTTTTCTTCGTTTCCTTGACTGCCGCATGTCCGATTCTCCCTCTGACCTTGAGAATATGATCCTCTAGGTAAGGGTCCAGTTTATACAGACTGCTGGACTTGGGTACCGGCTTTCCTTTTCGAAGTAACTGTATTTCATCGGCATAGTTTTCCAGTTGTGCTTGTTCCAGCCATAATTTCTCGGCCCTTTCGATCAAGTCGACGGTCATTTGGCTGGACCTATCGTAACACTTTGCCTTGAAAAGGAATGGCATGGCTGTAGCTCGTAATAATTTTTCGAAAGAAGAGAATCTATTTATGTCTGGCAGGTGAGAAGGTCGTTCTCGTTCTCTTTTTTCTTCGACTATCACGTACGTTGACTCGTCTCCGGTAGTGTCTTCTTTGGATTTCTCCTTTGGCCAGAACTCTTCGTCATTGTACAGGAACGCGGGACCGGTGAACCATCTGTCTTCGGGTTTCATTCGTACGGTGTAGTTAGGGCGTGTAGCGTCATCTGCCACGTTGTGATCGGTGGGTACCCATCTCCACTGGCTGGCGTCAGTTAGCTCCGCGATTTCACCCAGGCGGTGGGCCACAAACGGTGTGTACTTCACGGCGTCTTTTTCGATCCATCGTAGGACGGTTTGTGAGTCTGTCCAATAGATCACGCTTCTGGGCTTGTCACGGTGCTCCTTTATTATAGTCTCCGCCAGTCGTGCGCCGATCACTGCTGCCTGTAGTTCTAGTCGTGGGATAGTAACTAGCTTCAGGGGGGCCACTCTTGCTTTTGCTGCGACCAGCCTCACATCCACTCTTCCGTCTTTCTTCTGGATTCTCCAGTAGGCTGCAGCTACGTATGCTTGTTCACTAGCGTCGCAGAAAATATGCAGGTCCATGAGGTCGTCTGGGCCCTTACCGTAGCACCTTGGGATGCGAAGCTTCGTTACTTCGTCCAGACTTTGTATCCATTCCTCAAAGTGCTGCGCGTCTTGTTCTGGGATTGCCTCGTCCCATCCGATGCCGTGCCTCCACAAGTTCTTCTCCACAAGTTTTTCGATCTTGCCGGTGACTGTGAAGTGGCTGATGAGTCCTAGAGGATCGTAGACTGCCATCACTGCACCAAGGGCTTCTCGTTTAGTCGGCGCTCTGTTTCGAGTTTTCACTTCGGGTGACAGCCGACTCAATCCAGTGTTAAAGCCTAGCTCGTCTGAGCCTGTTTGCCAAAGTAGGCCTAGTGTTTTGTCCGTATTTTGTTCTCGTTGTCCGAATCTTACTTCTGTGTCGTGTGCCAGCTTCTCCGGTGTAATACTTTTCAACACGTTGAGTTTATTTGAGCACCAACCTCTCAAATTGAAGTGCGCGTTCTGATGAACTCTAATGACTTCACGCGCTGTCTTAATTGCTTCTTCCTCGGTTGCCACGCTGTCTACGTAGTCATCCATATAGTGGCTCGTTGTTATAGCTTGCACGGCGTTAGGGTATTCTTGCGCGTACAGTCTTGCGTTGGCGTCTCGTACTGAGTGCGCGATGAAAGGTGAACACGAAGCTCCGAAGATCATCGAGGTCATTTTATATTTCTTCGGTGGCTTAGTACGTTCCTCACCTCGCCAGAGAAACATCTGCGCAGCCTGGTCTTGGTATCTTATCTTCACTTGGAGAAACATTTCCTGTATGTCTGCCGTGACGGCTACTGGACGCTCTCTGAATCGAAACAATATTCCTGGCAGCGATTTCAAGAGGTCAGGTCCTTCTAGTAGATAGTCGTTTAGGCACACTCCACTGTATCGATGTGCGGCGTCAAACACTAGACGTATCTTGCCCGGTTTATTTGGGTTTACAACCGGGAAGTGCGGCAGGTACCACACTTTCTTACTTCCTTCTTCCGTTCCGTTGCACTCCTGGGCGTATCCTTTATCGAGTAGGTTTTTGACCAGAGTGCTATACTGTGCTGCAAAGTTTGGTGATGAATCCATCTTCTTCTCTAATATCTTTAATCTTCGCAGGGCACAGCTGTAGTTGTTGGGCATCGAAGCGTCTTCATCACGCCATGGTAACCCGACTTCGAAGTGATCACCGACTTTTCTCAGTGTTCCCTGAACCACGTTCATTGCCTTCTGATCTTCGGGTTTGATCTTCTTGGCCAAAGAAACTCCTAGGGCATCAATCCTGAAGTGTGACTTTACTAACTCTTCTATACGACGTACGTCATCTGTCTGTCTCGCTGCAGACACATCGTATAGATGTAGCACGACTTGTCCCTCTTGTTCCTTCAGCGTGGTGCGTGGCGCAGTCCCGTGGATCACCCATCCTAACTGAGTGTAGGATGCCGCAGGCTCATTTTTCTTGCCCATGCGTAACTCTCGCGTGACTATTAGGTGCCAGTTGTCCGCACCTATCAGTACCATCGGTGTAGCTTCTCTGTAGAATGCGTCGCTTTGTATGTCTTGGAGGTGAGGAAAGTTTTCGAGTTTTAACCTGTCCATCGTCTGACCATGAAGTCGCAGGTTTTTCATTGTTCGTGCGCGTAGTTCTTGGAATTCACCGCTCTGGCCACGTATCTGTAACTTGACTTCCTGGCTTTGTTCTTCTTGTTGTTGTGAAGTCACGCTCTGGATACGTAAAGTAGAGACCGGTCCGCTTATGTGCAAACGACGTACTAGTTCTTCGTCGACGAGCGATATTGTTGAGCCTTCGTCCAGTAGGGCGAACGTCGATATTTGCCCGCCGGGCCCTTTTAATAACACGGGACACATTTTCAGCAATACGCGTTGCGACACATTATTTGACGCGGAGACGGTCATTACCGCTTCCTGCGAGTGTGGGTTCTCGGTATCAGTTGACTTATCTGGCTTATCACTTGGCGGTGCCTCTCTCTCCTCTCGATCTTTGTGCAGCAGCGCGTGGTGTGGGCGGCTGCAGGTTCCTCTGCCGCATCGCTTCGCTCGGCAATGTTCGCGTCGATGGCGTCTTGTCACACACTTGAAACACACTTTGGCAGTACGTGCCCAATCCCATCTTTCATCAACGCTCATCTTCAGGAACTTTGCACATTTCGGTACCTCGTGATCACTGCCACAACACAAACACTCTTGTTTTCTTTCTTCCTCCTTTCCCGATGTCGCGTAAACTACTTCCCGACCCGACTTCTTCTTGGCGTTAAATTGTGGCGCGCTTCTCATTTCCTTCTTCTGGACGGGTGCGGGCGTCGCGCTAGTGAAGGCGTATTTCATGGCTCGGTCAGCCTCCCGCATCAGGAATCTGGACAACAATATCACTTCCGGTTCACGCGACGATTCCGCAGTTTCAGAAGCGTAATCGCACCATCTTGACTTTATGTGCGGGCTCAGTTTCTCTACAACTTCGCGAACTAGCATCGGGTTCCATATATACCCACGATTGTCCATCTTGGAAAGCACGCACACTATGTTTTGAAGTTTCACTGCGAACGAATTTAATTCACTGGCCGCACCCGTGAGTCGAGGTAACTTCTTCAAATCTTCCATCACTCGATTCATGAGTATCTCCGGTCTCCCGTAATACTGTTCTAGTGTCTTCATGATCACTTGCGGGTCAGACGCGGAGTATAGGAGCGCGGACACAGCTTCTCTTGCTTCACCCTTAATGCAATTGCGTAGTCTTGCCAAATTTTCTGTTGTCGTGAATTTGCACAAATTCGACGAGTCGTCGTACGCCGCCTTAAATGGCAACCATTCAGTAGCCGCTCCCGTGAACGTGGGCAGCTCAGTCACTTGTCGCGGCGGCGGGCGTACGTGAATCATTTTTTCCAACGCGTCGGCCAACTGTTCTATTCCTCTTCCAACTCGGCGTTCTCCTCTGGTAGGCGAACGCGAGGTCGACCGTTGCCTTTTCTGGTCATTCCTGGCAGGTGCGGCGGCTTCGATACGTGCGGCGGGTTCGACGTAAGTGGCAGGTTCGAGGGCGGCGTGCATGGCGGCGGGATGCGGAAACTGCGCTTCTTTCTGCGGTTGATCCGCGACTGGAGGGCGACTTCGGTCAACACTTTGAAGCCACTCGTCCACCCTGTCTTCACTCATGTGCACGGAGCCTTCTTCACGAGCCTCTGCCTCTGCCTCAATCGTCGACACTTCATATTCGAGTCGCTTGTTGACGAGTGCTTTTTCGAGTTCTAATTGCTCGTTCCTTATCGCAGCGATTCTCTTCTGTGCCTCGTATTCTGCCTTCTTCACTCTTGCCACGTCACTACTGTACGATCTTCTGGACCTTATCGTACTTACTGTATCCCTCACAGAAACATCGTGCGCAGCTGTCATAGTTCTCACTGATTCCTGGGTTCGAAACACGGCGCGCGTCAACGGGTAACGCGATGTGGATGGTGTGGCGAGCGATTCACCATAGTCGTACGCGGTCGCGGTCGCGGTGGCTCTACTTCCCGTCGGGACGCGAGGAGCCGGCGCGGCGAGGGCGCCATCGGACGTCGTCGGCGCAACTCTCCCCGCCGCGGGCGTGGCGGGGTGTGCGATCGCGAGCGCGGGGGCGGCGGGATCGGTCCCAGCCGCGGGCGCACCATGCGGTGGGCGCGGGAGCGCGGACGCGATGGTCGACGGCGACCTAGGCGGCTCTTCGAATGCGAGATGGCGGCGACTATCGTAGCCCGATTCGGATTCACTTTCCTTGGCCGAAATGCTTCTAGTCTTCATTGTAGATGTTCGTTTCGACCGGCGGTTTTCTATCTTCTATCTGCTATCCGGCTCGAAGGACCAAATGACGAGGTGGACTGTATTTTCTTGAATTAAACTTCGGAACTTCTTTATCTTGTTTATTTTCCCAGGGCTGGCTTGCTGCTGACGGTTGAGTGACGAATGACGGAATGACACCGAGCGCGGCAAGCCACCCGCTTTTTATCTTATTTCCTACTTACACAGGTAGTGAGCGTGGGCGCTTAGGCCTCGGCCAATCAGAGCGCGGGTGGTGGCGCGGAGTTCGAGTCGTTTTAGCGCTGACCAATCAGAGGCGAGCGCATCTGTCTATTGTTTAGACAGGTTCAGACCTGCTCGAAGCGTGTTACGACCGAATTCTGTGCCACCTTACAATCTTCCTTTATTAAACATAAATTAAAACAATCCCTACACTATTGCTTATACATAAAATCCCTACTATGAACAGTCTTTATTTATTTAAATCTAAACCTTATCCATTAGGTATATAATTTCCCTTAACATCAAGCCTTAGTATCTAACTTATCTATTTATTTATATCCTATTTATTTCGACGTCCGTAATACATATAGTTGAATCATGTGCCAAATGATGCGAGTCCTGCATAATTTCCTCCATTTACTTGAAGTCCTTTTTTGGCTGGTCCGTTCTACGTGACTCCTGAAATCGGTTTTCTGCAAATGTAGGTTCAATTTAATCTAGATAAAGTGTCAGCAACGATCGGTCTCAGTGCGCTTTAATTTTTCTTTTAGACTATCCATTCTCGCTTCCTTGATATTTAAGGAGTGTTATCTATTGCATAATCTATATTATTTGTAAAAAATCACGCTTAAAAGTCACGACTTTGATATTTCAATCATGAAACACGATCCATTAAGCTGACAAATGCTAAGTTATTTTATTGTTTAATATAAATTATCTGGGTATTGCCCAATCAATTACAAAATCAAAAAATAAAGTCTAATCGGTCGGTTTGGCACATGAAACCTGTTATTTCACATCCAAAGAAAAACCAAAGTTCTTTCTGAATACGTAAGCACATCCGGTTGTAGCAATTTGCAGATGCTCGCCGCGAAGAGTATAGGAGTGACATCACATCTCAGGAAAACAACCGCCTGTATATGAATAGGTATATCTACTTGTACATGTACTAAAAGGTTTACGTGCTCACGAGCCTGTTTACGGCCACAACCTTTATTATAATGTGGAGCATCCAACATAATGGTATCGCATTCGTTTTATACGTGTAACTTGAATATATTGTTATTTTACAAACTGCGATAACGTACTCACAAAGAGATTACAGGGCTGCCCGTATTCAGAAATTGTAGAACCATTGTCGACTCTGTTTTGTTTCGAGGTTAGCCAAATGCAATTTTAGAGGACTATTTGTTTGATAATTTCATTTGATACGTCTCGTCGTGAAGCTGTATGAAAATGAGTTAAATTATACGAGGTTTGTTTATGTAAAAGCTTTTGTAGGCAAAACAATCAAAGTTATGGTCGTTCCAATAAAAATGCAAACACATCCATAGCGACACGTACCCTAAAAACATAACACGCTTTTTTTGGCAAGTCATTGTTCGTGTTAAATAAACAAACACAATCTTGTCCAAATTGCGATATCTAAATAAGAAACACAATGGGGTCCTCTAAGAGCGGTTTGATAAGAGAAAAATACATTTCCTCGTGTTAACAAGGGCTACGAGACTACACAGGAACTGTGGTGAAGAAATGTGTGTAGAAATATTTTTGTTGGGCCGATATCTGCACAGTTCGGGGCGGGAAGGAAGGCGCCTGATGACTCGCTTGGAGCGTCATTTTTGGGCCTCACTATGGTGAAGAATTGCGAGGTGTGATCCCAATTTTATGTAGAAAACTAGCTTTTGCACTGGTTTTGTCCGCGTGAGGGACTGAAACTATCCCAAGGGAACTTGGATAAAAATGTGTCCTAATTCTAGTGAGTGCCTTCTCGTGTGCCAATTTTGGTCTAAATCAGTTAAGCCAACCTTTAGGCGTGGTTAATCAATATTAGTTTCTACTAATATGGATTTTTAATATAATATGTAACAGCTTGGTTGTTGGAACGATTTCATTATGTATCAGATACATAATGAAATCGTTCCAGATAGGAAAACCTTAATTATTTCTAGAAATAAGTCTAGCGTGTGAGCCGTAAAGCACCTCCCTGTTACTCCTGTACTCGCTTAAATCCAGGGCTTTATTACATTTTTACGAGGTTTCCTCCCCAGCAGTTATATGTTCTGATAAATTCACGCGAGCAAATTAAATTTTTAAATTTCGTTTCCGTTTCTCCACCGCACACCGCTCTTGGTTTATGAAAAGGTTGTAAAGTTCACATCCGGGGCATTAAAAATCGAACGTGGAAATATCTAATGGATTTTTTATTTTAATTAAGTAGGTACATACGTATATTCTTATGACTGTATGCTTTATTTTAGTTTTCAGGGTTTCGTACCTCAGTCGGCAAAACCGGAACCCTTGTAGGATCACTTTGTTGTTCGTCTGTCTAGACTATTTTTCTCAGGAATGCGTGTTGGAATCAAACTTCTAAGTCAACGCAGTCTAAAGATAAGGCCGTTTTTTTTTGCGATTACAATTTTTCAATTGCAATTTTTGGTTAAAGTATTGACCGTGACGTACATTGATAGTGAGAACATTTTTTCAACAACAAAAACTTTTTTATAAAAAATACAACCGACTTCCAAATAAACAAAAGTGTCAAGTCGGTGTTTTTGGTTGTTTCTTCGTATTTTAACACCGACTTCCGAAATTAAAGTTATTTCATACATTGTAGTTTTTTTATTTGGAGGTCGGTTGTATTTTTTTGAAAAAAAGTTTTTTATTTCACAGTTTTTAGTGGTACCCCACACCTAACAACACCACTGGAAAGTCACAGGAAAGCAAAACACGCAATTTCGTTTACTTGGATGATATTTTTTCTATTTCCTCCAGCTATTTTGATTTAAAAACCAAACTACTGAACTGATTATGATAAAACTTCCATGGGACCGAATCGGAACGTATATCGTTTCACATGAAAAAAATCAAATCGGTTCATAAATGACGGAGTTATGAGGTAACAAACATAAAAAAAAATATAACCGAATTGAGACCTCCTCCTTTTTGAGAAGTCGGTTAAAAATTAAGTTTGTGTTTTAATATTACTTGCTATATTTTTGTCAGAATAATGAGAGTGCTTTCATAGTTTATAAACTTCCGTAGTTAATGTATACTGGGAAAAAATGAAGACTCGATCGGAACCCTCGATGCGCGACTCAGTCTCGCAATTGTCCGGTCTTTTTAATTTTTATATATATGTATGCATTAGTTTTCCGTTCCAATCTAACATAGTGTCAAATTATTTATTTATTCAAGCTTCATATACATAGTGGATGGTAATGCCACAATGCACATTTTGTTTATCAATTTAATTCCTCAGGAATGCCGGCTGTGATTATTTCTTTAGACCTAAGCGTCACATCCGTACCTCTACCTATTTTTCTGTTCTTTTCTAAATTATGTTTGTGTGCAGTGCACAAACCATCTACATATTTTGTATTTACTAGAATACCATTGTGTCCCACTGCTGGGCCACAATGGTATAGAAAGAGGAGGCCTCTGCCTCCTCTTTCTATTCCCAAACATCTTTATCTTGGCTGATCCCTGGCCAAGTTTTCCTCATACTGTTTAGTTAATAAAATATTGGCTTCAGCCATTCTTATGTAGAGAAATCCTCAAAGGATACTGTCCGTCTGGGGAAAACGGAGATTCATGTCGGACTTCAACTGACTAAAACTCCACAGTTCTTACTGCTACCATAAATCGAGGGCCCGGGATACAACTATATTCCTCTGCTAGCGGGGCCCATCACCTGGTGCGGCCGGTCCAATGCGCGTTTTACGATCGCTCACACTCCCAGCATGTACGATCATAAAAGGTGCGCAAATATTCCTTGCGCACCTCACTGGTCAGGCCACGACTCAGATTTGGTTCAACCCTAGTTTTGTTTTTAAATCATGACTCATTCATGGCTAGAGCATAAGCGATACTCGCAAGCATATTCTCGTTTGTATCCGTTCATTAATGTATTGATCGTGACTATTACGATTGCTAGAACGGCTAACCGATATCTTCCTTACTTCTTATTCGTGTTTCGTTAGCCGTTTAATAAACACTTTTTGCAAAATATTATTATTGGCAATTATTATGTTTTATTTATTACTCGCTGCATCTGTGGATATGAGGCTTACCTCAAAAAAGATCTATTATGGTTCAATATTTATGAGCTCTTTGCTCAAAAACATTTTTGGCAGAGGTCTAGCGAGACCCTGTAGAGAAAGTCGGATAGTCACTTAATGATCGTCAAAGATTTACCTTTTTACCTGTACCGCCCGCTTTCATTACTTCATTGTTTTAAAGCTGGGATGAGAACAATAACATATAATATATTCTAGTTTAATCGAACTTTGTGTGGTTCGACCAAATACCCCAAAAAAAGAAATGCGAATAGTTTGCATAGCCCACTACGCTCTTCCAGCTGTCGTAATGACAGAAAATCAATGAAGTTGGACCTCCAAACAACATTGCCACTTGAAGAGACGGCCAAGTGTACAATTCTCTCCCATTTCTCTTCTTCGGCTCTACGTCAAATCGTTTTCCGTCTCATAAGATCACTAATGAATCTCCTTGTCATTTGGCGAAGGCCAGTTCTTTTATGGCTGCCAAGTTCGTAATAGGTACACTAACTAAGGCACTTCCCGCTTAGATTTGTTACGTTTGTGACAAATAAGTTTTGTCTTTATTGAGGACGAAGGACAATGAAACACTTTATGTGTTGGGAACTAGTTTCAGCCCGCGGGTTCGCTCCCGCGGCTTGTCCCACAGGAACTGTGCTCTTTTTCAGGGAATCGCCAATGACGTGCAGTTATTACTACTTCCAGGAATTAACGTTTACGAACGTAAATAAATTAACTTATCCTTTTTTAACATAAGCTTAGACTTGTTCGAAGTACTTCTTTAAAAAAAAACATTCTGACGTAACACATTGTGCATAAAATAATGTCTTATACAAAAAGGCGAGTTCTGTTACGATATCAAACAAGATATTTGGCAATGAACCGTCTTGGTCCATTGGCCCTTCGACAAGTTTCTTTGACGAAAATGTGAAAGGATCAAGATGGAAGTAGATATTGTGATCCTTACGTTTTCTCATTTAGTATCGATAGCCTTTTTCTCGTTTGGAAAAAGATCACAGTTTATTTAAGAAGGCGTGAAGTTTGTATTTGAATACTCTTTTGCATTTCCTGTATCGATTCTCAGATAAATGAATGGTTTCATCGCTATCGGAAAACAATCGAGTTCCATTTTTCGTTCCGATTTTCATGGATTTTCAGGTCCATGTTTTGTATTCATCCAAATAAAAGACCGAATACCATGGCCATTATACTGGCAAAATATTACGTTTCACTCCATGCAAGCTTTGCACGACCAATTTTCAGGAAGCCTGTATTGCAACTGAAATAAAATGATACTGTTTCATATCTCAACATCGGGACTAATTACTGTCTGATATAAAAGTACAAGCTAAAGAAAAACCACATTAATTAGCTTTGGGGGAAGAATATACGAGTATTTGATTTATTAAAGGAAAAACGAAACTGAATACCACTTTATGAATACGACTTTTTCCGTTATTTTTTTGTATCTTGTACTTATTAATGTCGGTAAGCTTTCAAGGCTGGTATCAGAAAAAAAAACTTATTTTGTAATTTAATTAAGATAATATTTTCTAACGCTTCGGGATTCTAGATGATCTATTGAAATGTGGAGGACGTGAAGAATTGGCTTTTAGGACTAGTATTCTTTTTGCAAAAAAAACCTCTTGGTTGTCACTCAACTGGGAGGAGTTCCTACCAGTTGAGTTACAACCAAGAGATTTTTTATCGTTACTCTATGACTATAGAGTAACGATAAAAAATCTCTTGGTAAGGGAAAATCAGTAGTAAGGGATTCATAACAAATATTCTCATGGCAAGAATATTTTTAATATCCCTTACTAACTAAACACGAATCAAGAGATCACAATTTTAATATTTTTCACATCGACCTCAATAAGCTGCTACTGCTCCTTTCTCTTTAGAAGATAAAAACCGGACAAGTGCGGGTTCCGATCGAGTCTTGATTTTTCCTAGTATACATTACCTGCGGAAGTTTCTGAATTAAGAAAGTACTTTCATTACTCTGACGAAAAATATAGCAGATAAGAATGCTCACACAAACATCAGTTTACCTTTCTTCAACCGACAATATAAGTTTGTAATCGCAATAAAAATATTTTTTGATATGATAAAACTACAAATTCCTAATTTTCAGACTTTTTCCTATACTTGTAATGTAATCTAAAAAGTTATGAAATTTGGCAAGAATATAGATCTATCAACGGGACATGCGCCATAAACGGAGCATAAACGGCCTTATCTTTAGATTTGAGTTAGAAGTCTGATTTTTTCACTGCTCCAAGAGGTAGCAGACTTGAGTATTTGATATTAATTTCAGCTTGATTCCTCCACGAGTTTCTAAAAAAAAGGGTTTTGACAAACGGACAGACGGCCAGCTGGTCGGACAACAAAAGGACCCTCCGTTTTGCCTGACATTAGAATAACATCTTATTATAAAAGTACCTATGTTTTACTAACAAATAATTTGAATTTAAAAAGCAACATTTCCCAACCTTAGTCCAACCAACTATAGGAATAATTAAATCTAAAACTGTAGATGGAATTTTAATAAAACCTGAAATCTCTTCGGCCAGCAACTCGGAACAAAGTTGAGCCACTTTGGCCTGAGTAACCAAAATCCTATTAAAAGATTACAGTGTAATCACGCCGGGCAACAACTAACTAGTTTCCAGTTTTATTTCAACCTCGTTTATGTTTCAGACACTGATATTTCAGTTGATTGAAATACAAGATTTAACGAAATAATGCTAAACCTGAAAAGAGAACAACCTTTATTATGTTTCTGTTTGCATAACTCGACAAAATGCATTTTTTTCCCATAGTAAAAGTTATTTATTATCATTAATTTATTAGTATACATCATTAATATATTAGTTTAATTATCCCCTTTGGGGTTCAATAACGAACTTTTTCGGTTAACCTTTTTTAACATATTTTATGGCTTGACTAACAATAACGGCAAAAAAAAAAAACCGTATAGGAACGCTAAGCTTTTGTTAGCAAATTGCTTTCAGATATTTTTCATCATGTTTATGAAATGTCTGGCTAGAATGACAAGGGACATTCATATTGTTTAATTAAATGTTTGGGACGTCAAAGTAAGCAGAACATTTTAGAAGAAAAAAAAACAGCCTTGATATTTTGTGAACCTAGATTAATAAACCTACTCTTTTTTTTACTTCTGAGTTTAGTTAACAATCTTTCTACATCGTTGTCACATATATATGTATGTTTGTATAATTTTCACTCGATAGATGTAACCATATCATTGTAAAAACATTAATTTAAAAGAGTGTCCGTGGAGTTTCTTGCACGTTCTTCTCCATAGAGATGTACGCTTTGGAACGTGTAATTAGCTTCATCTCTTTGGACAGACCGACCTTGACTATTCAAAAGTGCCTGTAATGGTTTAATTGAAATAAATGCTTTGAGTTTGAGTTTTGAGTTTGAAAAGAGCTCTCCAGGTGGCTACATACTGGTCAGACATTTGAGATAAATTGTCACGAGAAATGAAGTTAACAAATTGGATTCCCTTACAAATGCACAATTTCGTATCAATGGCTTTGGAATAAGCTTAACCCAATTGATACACGAACGCTGATATGACTTTGCTACGGGTACCAGTCGTGTTTCAGGCCAAATCTGTAGTAAAGGAAATGCTTTAGAAACTGTTATAGGCCTGTCTATTATATTAGAAGGCTCGGCGTGCCGAGGCATGGAGGTAAGGAAATTAAGGCGAAGGAAAGCGGTGCGGGGGGCAACGTCTGGCAGGTTCCTCTGTACTGTGCTATGAGGAAATTTAGTTAGAAGATATGTACTGAGATATACTCTGTTTAAGCTGGCCCTGAATTAGTTCAGATTTCGTGTTTCATGTTAAATTAAGTTAAGTTACATAACAGTTACTCAGAATAGGCTAAAAACTTTGATTAATATTACAAATCATGATCATCTTTTATATGTACTTACCTGCTATTATCTCGAATGCCAAGCTTTATTTCTGTCTCAATACTTTTCCATCACCCGTAAACTCTTGAAAACCTAAATTCCCATTCATACCAAAAGATAAATAAGATAAACATCTTTGTTAACGTTTTTTACTCTCAACACGGGATCAACTGTTGACGTCAGATATATCGGGGTGTAACCCGGTAAGAGCAAGTACTCCGTCAAGCCTTACAGATTTAGTGATCCGGAGGGACGTCGCTATTACGTGTCGAAATGGCAATCGATAAGAATTTTCTTTGCATACAGATTGGGAAAAGGTTGATCGGTAGGTACTTGATGGGTGAACAGGGAATTAAGTAGTTTTACTCGAAAAAATCCAAGGTTCAAGGTTATGTAGAATGAAGGCCGCTAGGATTATTGCTTCCTGGAGGAAATTAATTTAGTTTGAAGGCACTGTAGGTACCGATACTGTTTTCAACCATTTTAGTATATAGTCAAAGCGACTGCTGCGTTGGTAGTAATCCGGAAGGACGTCACTAGTCGCTACTACGTGTCGAAATGGCAATTGATAAGAATTTTCTTTGCATACAGATTGGGTAAATGTTGATTGGTTTAGTAGGCAGCTAGGATAGGTAGCAATTGTTGGTCCTCCTGTTAAAAAAAATAGGTTGTTGATACTGTAGTTTCCGGGCTGTGGAGGTCAGAGAGATAAAATATCGGTGACTAGTTGCATTAGGTTGGCAAAGAAGTCGACCTCTTCTAAGGCTTGTTTGGCACTGTAGGTTCCGCCAGATACTATTCTCAGCCATTTTAGTCAATGTCTGAAAACAATGGAAATGATGCACAAAAATACGTAGTTTGATTGTAACTGTGCATAATTCTAAATGTTTCATTGTTCTGGGTATCTGAACCTTTTTCGTAAAGATATCTAATAAGAACCATCTTTTAAATTTGGACTTGACCAGTGTATTAAGACCTTTCATCATAGCATCATTTGTTTTTATTAAATGTCATGTTTATTCTTTTTTTCTGTCTGGCTGGACACGATACTCGAATATCGTTGTGCAACGAACGATATAAACAGACAAGAATAATTTGCACTTTAAAAGCTTTAATTATGCGGGCCAGCAATAAATCACGGTGGATCATTGCACGATTATATCAGCATCATATATTTTTTATGGTTATCAAGCAATCGTGCTCACGATTGACAGCCCTTTAAAAGGGTTCCGAAAGCTTTAGAATTCATTAATTTTTGTGTGTTCTTGTGGGAGATAAATGTGAGTGATCCTTGGTCAAGCTTAGGGTGATTCATCTGTTTAGGAAGAAGTCGGTAAAAATAAAGGTGTCATTTTCCAAGCACTGCCATGTTAGTCCAAGATTCCGAAGCCTTCAGCTTTGAAATCGATATAATAAGTAACGTCGTCTTATAATCGTCGAAAACCAAAGTTCGGGTAAATTATACTCCGGAACCTACTTTAACTGATACTTCCGGAATCGTTATGTTTGTCTAGTGGTCGCAAGCGCAACTGCTTAGTAGGTATCTATATACACTTCTGGACACATATATTGGCCCACCTTGTATTTTCAGTTTCGTTTGGTCCTAGCTAAAATTTTATATTAGGTCGAGCAAAAAGTTTTTATGCAGTTTTGAACCTGGCACATTCACAATTTCATTCAAAAGTCTTTTTTTGAATTTCGAACACAGAATTTAAAGCAACAAAAGACAATTTGGAGCCTGTTTGTTGATATCAAACAATCGAATACTAAGAAAACTTGGTTTTATTGGTTTACTTGGATTTTATTCTTGAAAAAGTGATCTTTGGTTTTGCAACAAACATTACTTATTCTTAACATTAAGGTGAGGTTCTATCAATAAATAGATTATTGATAGAAGTATAGTAGTATTATTGATACTTCACCTGAAGTCGCCGCCCAAGCTGTGGCACTTATTCAGGCCGGACACAGCCAAACAAACGTGAGTGCTCAACTTAATTTAAGTCGATCTGCGGTCCGAAATGTTTATCGGAGGTACCTAGAGACTGGCGGCTTTGTTCGTCGCCAAGGAAGGCCACGATCTCGGGTCACAACTGAAAGGCAGGATCGATTCATCGTGACGACCAGCTTGAGAAATCGTCACCTTACCTCCATTGAGATACAAAACCAACTTCGCGACTTCCACGGAGTATCTGTGAGCGCTCGAACTGTTCGGAGAAGGTTAAAAGAACGCGATATGGTACCACACAAGCCAGCTAATGGGCCCAAACTAACGCGAGCCCACCGAACAGCGCGCCTTCATTTCGCACGCAGTCATTTAAATTGGACACAGCAAGATTTGAGCCGTGTACTCTTTTCTGATGAGTCTAAAATTGTGTTACATGGCAATGATGGAAGGAAGAAGGTCTACCGACGTAAGGGAGAGCGTTTCGCACAATGCTGCTTTGAAGAGAGGGTTGCTTATGGCGGTGGCTCATGGACTGTCTGGGGCGGTATATCCGCGAGCGGCAAAACTCAACTTGAGGTTGTTACAGGACCACGGCTGCCAACATTAAATGCTGAAAGGTACATTCGTGAGTGCTTAGAACCTCACGTGATACCATACGCGGACTATGTGGGCCCAAATTTCCTTTTTATGCATGATAATGCAAGAGCCCATGCGGCCGGCATCGCCAGGGAATATCTTCGGGATGTGAACATCACAGTTATGGACTGGCCAGCCAAAAGCCCAGACATGAACCCCATTGAGCACATGTGGGACGAGCTAAAAAGACGTGTTAGGGCTCGTCAGCCAGTTGCCCAGACGATGCAGGAGTTGAAAACTGCCATAGAAGAGGAATGGGAGATGATCCCTCAAAATTGCATAGAGCGGTTGATAAACTCTATGCCTAATCGTATGAGAGCTGTGGTAGATGCCCATGGAGGCAACACGCGTTATTAAATTAAACCTTTATTTGATAAAACATGTTTTTTATTCAAAAATCAATTGCCTTTAACAAGGCGCATATCCGACTTGTTAGGCGTAGCTCCATGTCGTATGGTATTCTGAATTCAAATTTAAAACAATACGATCGAAAAAGATGGTAAAATGTATCAGGTTTAAAACTGCATCAACAGTTTTTGTTCAATCTAGCAATCATATTTCGGTAGGGGCCATCGAAACCTAAACTCTAAGGTGGGCCAATAGATGTGTCCAGAAGTATATATACCTACTCAGTATATATATAGATACAGGTATGAGGTCTTGGATTCGATTTCAGGGTTGGCATAGTGATATCAGGTTTATCCATCTGGGTTCTCTTAGCAGCAGCTCAGAGTCTGCCAATCAGTTGTTAAGTTAGTGTCACGATGTACTCCCGCGTTTATCTCATTTTACAAATCTTGCAAATAGTCGCGTCAACAAAAAAGTATCCAGATTTGAAAAACTTTTTAATCTATGATTCAACCGTCTTCCTCTCAGGAAAATTTATGTGAGTGTAGCCGCGGGCACAGCTAGATGTAAATATTTACAAGTGTCGATAAACAGCCGGCGAAACGGAGTTCGTCTACTTTTTATAAAAGAAGTTTAAGAAACTGGGGCACGGGAATTGATTCTTAAGGCTGAAAACTTTTGTGGATTAAAAAAGATAAATGGTGTTTTTTTGACTGAAACGAAAAGTTTTTAAGTTCTTGTGGCAAAAAAGGTGTTCTCTTTAAAATAGGTATTTTAAAAGCTTTTCGCTAAATGATCTTTCGGACAGAAGCTGGTATAATCTACTTATTCAGCTTAGAAATCTGGAGAATGACTGATTTATTATTGACATTTGTGCTGTATAGGCTTCAGGGAAGTGACGTTATTTATTGAGTTTTGTAAGTTTTACAGATGACCTGAAAACCTCAAAAAAAAGTGACACTAAACAGCGAAAATGATTTTCGATATGTCCAAAATGTATGGGTATTGACATGCGCTACCGAAATGTCACTTGGTCGTTCCCAAATATTTTGTACTTTTGACAATCGTTAAAGCTGATGGACAATTATCACTTCTCACTTCGTCTTGTCACAGCTTCTTAAACATAGGTAACGCTAACAATAAGTATGTTCACATCACGAAACATAGTTTCTTAAGCAAATTTGTAAATAACCGGCCAAGTGCGAGTCGGACTTTCACACGAAGGGTTCCGTACCATAAACCAAAAAAACTTGTTTCTTGTATGGCACTGCCCCCTTTCATTTTAATTTAATTTATTGTTTATTATTTGTTGTTGTAGCGGCAATGTAATCCATCATCTGTAAAAATGTCAACTATCTAGCTATCACGGTTCATGAGTTACAGCCTAGTGACAGACAGACAGACGGACAGTGGAGTCTTAGTAATAGGATCCCGTTTTTACCCTTTGGGTACGGAACCCTTAAAAAGAATGTGGAATAAGAGAAAACACCAGCAATTGCACTCGAAAAAATGTCACGCAGCGCGAGTGAGTTGGGTTCACGGTGCTCACAGATGTCAAAGGGTATGTAACCACGTGGGACTTAGCACGTAACCTCGCAAAAGCGTTGTGCTATACTTTACACACACATATCTTTGTTGGTAGGTATTTGGGGCACGCGTTCCGAAAATGTTGCTATGTCCTTTGAATTTGGCTGTTGGCGTGGATGACATTACTATTTATGTACGAACTGAGAAGACATTGTAATTAATGGGTTACTTAATTTCGTTAAGCTAGCCATAGATCACGTAATGACCTATTGATCAAATCTGTTCTTCTTTGAGTCGACTAAATTAAATGACCTACAAATTGGTTTCTGAATGAAGAGTTTTAAGTTGACTCGGTATTTGGCAAACCCTACTTGATTCAGACAGTATGCTGCAGAACATCTTATTATGCTTTAAAAAAATATTTTTGAACCATTTTTATGTTTTTTTAACCATTATTTGGATAAATGGCGTCACACTTTCAAAACAGACGTAACAGTTATTCTGGTTTGAAAGTTTTGATTAGACCAAACTATTCCTGACTAAATTCGATATTTCCACGTGTTGTAGGTAGGTATTCCAATGTACGTGTATAATGTGACGTAAGAGTGACGACATAGTTATCAAAGACTTTTGACAAGCCAATGCTCGACGGCTTCATGGGTTTGATGTTTGATTACGAATTCAAACTATTCCGTGTTTTTGTTTGATATTAATGATGAAAACATGAGTTGTGTTTGATGCCACATGTTTTATGACATACGAGTAGGTCACTCTCCTTTTTTTGATGGATATTGCGGGGTACTAGCAAAAATTTTAAAAATATTGACTTACTCAGTTACTTAAACCTCTTGTACTCATAGAGTCAAACTAAAATCGAAGTGTAGGTAATTGAAAAAGCTGAACAAAAATGAAAAAGAAAATGTTCAACCATCTTCGTAAACGATTTCCAATTATTACTCTTCTTACCAAGCAAACAAGACATCAGCAAAAAAGGACATTATTTTGTTAAGTGCACATGGTTAAAATTCAAGGGTAGGTCAGAAATATCATTACGGCGAAGCTGTGGGTGCCGGCGCATTAATGAGTCGGCGATGTACCAACAAGGCGGTTTCGTTGGTTCAACACAGTTTTAATTGAATTTTGTGCGTGAATTGACTGGAATTGAAATTATTTTCGATGGTTAAGAAGTTTAGAAATTAGCAGAAAATTGGTATAAACTGCCGCGTGCAATGAAGAGTTTGCAACTACTTTATGGGATCATCTTTGTTAACTTTCACCACAAGTCTTCAATTATACCAAAAATGATTAAAATTACTAATCATTTCGAATTTTAGATGCTAATTTTACTTGATCAGGATGCTATGGACACCGCAATATGTTGTAATTTAACGAGCTGCTCGGTGGATTCATCTTATCATTATGAAATCCAGATGCAAATAACCCTAAAGTTACCTTCAGATTTATTAATCCTTACTTTTACCGTCTCGTCAACCTGACTCACTCTTCTTCATTCATGACAGTCACTTTTAAACGTTTTATATATATTTTGCATTGTTAATCTAGACACTAAGCAACTCTGCCTATTGCAGTCCTCTGTTGAAAATAGGCCTGGTCTAAACTGCGCCATATCACCTGGTCCTCCGACGGACGTTCGCATGCAGTCTACCCCACCGAACTTTTAAAGTCCTAATCTTCTTGATAATCTAATTACGAATCTTATCCTTCAAAGAAACCCCAAGCTATATAGCTTCCTACATAGCACTCTGAGCGACCTTGAATTTACCTACCCGACAATCAGTATTTGCGTTTCGGCGCCGCATATCATAACGGGAACGGGTAGGTCGTAGGTACTAGTTGATTACCTTTAATCATTGCAATCCTTCAATGATAATGAGGGGTTGAGTGGAGATGAGAAGACCTTTCCCTAATAACTGTTCATAGGTACCTGAACAATTAAATATGAATCGTTTTTCATTATTAGACAATGTTAAGGATCACGAGAGATGATGATTCGGGACAGCTTTGTGTCATTAATTCCGTTTTCCAAATTAAAAATGTCAATAATTGTAGGTGGATCAATGACCGTTATTCCACGATTATCTGGCGCCTACTATAGGTAGGTATATTACTTTAATATATAATATCTTCATACTATATGTAAATAATAATATTACATAGCTGAAAAGTTTGTTTGTTTGTGCACGCTAATCTCTGGAACTACCAGTCGGATTTGGAAAATTGTGTTTGTATATGATAGCCACATTCATGAGGAAGGCTATATGCTATACGGGAACGGAAAAAGATTCGTACAAAGTCGCGGGCAAAAGCTAGTATTAAATAAAACGTTTAGTGTCAAAACAAAATTTAAAAAGTTCGTGATTGCGAATATCGAAGAGCACCACCAAGTTTTCAGAAACACATGTTTCAGAGGAACTTGAGTGTAATAACATTACACTAGGTAAATAAGTTAAAGCCAAGCTAATAGCGGCTTTGTGGAACAACATTCAAACTTTTGCTAGGCACGCGTAAGTCCTGGTATTGAGCCTAGATTATTGTTAAAGTAGTTCTAGTTTAGATGTGAGTCTACTATTAAATTTAATTATTTAGACAAGCTTGTGTATTCGTCGCTGCTAAGTATTCCTAGTTTTCATTTTTATATTCAAAGTAGGTATATCTATCTAGGTACCAAATTTAATCGAATCCGCGCAGATGTTACTTCGTGATTGAGGTTAATGTCTATCCTTCTACATATACCTACTAAGAAAGATATATCGATTTTATAATTTTCAGCATGTTTTTTTTCCAGAATCGACTAGCTCAATGGAGACATGTATATAAATTATAACTTTAGGAAATTGTATTATACTATGTTGTCGTACTTACTACTTTGTAACTCATTATTAGCGGACTGTAGGTTCTTATCTTAATATATATATATATATTTTGTGTACGTGTGTATGTCACTGAACTCTTCCTAAACGGCTCGACCGATGTTGATGAAATTTTTTGTGTGTGTTCAAGGGGATTTGAGAATGGTTTAGATTCACAATTGGACCCAGTAGTGGCGCTGCAATCGAATTCTATATTTTTTCGTCAGACACAAAGCAAACGTTCGGAAAGGACAACGTCTGTCGGGACTGCTATGCGCTAGTGAGAAATAAATTTCTTTAAACCGAAGACCCGCTATCCAACTGTTCATAACCGGACTCTTATTGGTATGGTTAGAACTGTCATCGTACCCACCACCGTTTTTGGTGAGATTATAATCTATTTCTGGAAGATACTATTGACAAAATAATACTTTGAAATAGGGATCAGTTTTCATTGACGTTTATACACTTCATTTTTATGATGATTGAACAACTTTCAACGATAAAACTTCGGCAATTTGCACAAAATATACAGATTAATCTGACCGGAATAATTTCCGTACCTTGAAATGTACGTGTTACGTCATCGGACGAATGCGGAGAGAAGAGGAACACGTAAATTTGGACAAATTGCTCTCAAGGCGCACATCATTGAAATATATTCCTTCACTCGACAATACATTGGTTGAAAACGTGTTACAGACGTTATTGGTACTTAGGCCATTCGTTTTGCTATCTTTATTTCGTGAAGAAAAATCACCGCGTGCTCCTAAATTAGACATAGGGGAATCGATCATTCTTATTGCGGTGGGTCCTAAACAGTCACCATTATATGAAAACATTGCTACTTCATCCTTTGACTAATAAAACGACCATACGCTTGTCAAGCGTTGTGATGTCTAGATGTCTATTTACTGTGGTCACGGACAAGCACCTTTTCTTTTTACCGATGAGAAATCACCAAACGACTTATTCCACTCTGGGCGTAGCGGAAGGGAGTGTCAGACTCTTACTGACTAAAATCCATCCATGTTCCTGGAAAACCCTTTGCGTCCCAGGGCCGCGGTGACTCCTTCGAACAAATTCCGCAACCACGGACAAGCACCAAGCCACCAATTTCCATCTGACACCACGCATGAATGCCCTGATACTCTGACAGGGCTAATATCTCCGAACTTACCTAACTATTCACCATCATAACCCTGAGGGACACGATATTCAGGCAGTCTGTGTTCCCAGCAGGTCATTTGCTGAACTATTCCGATAGAATTGTACCAGGGAACATTTATTGAGTCGGAAACTAGCCGACGGGCACCGAATTTGCGATATTATACAAACTTCCGATCGGAAAGCGGCGGTCGAATTTTGGTGTTTAACTTACTCAGCGTCAGTGAATGTTTAAACGCCTTGTAGACGTAAATGTTTGTGTACGTGCTAAGAGTTATTTGCACGTTTACGGTGTTTTTGATGTGTTTGACTAACGAGCAAAGTGTGTTATTTGTTTTTGAGAAATTAAAGCATTTGTCGAGAAGCGCGGGGAATCGTGTTTATGTTTTACGAAGTTTTTATCTCAAAAAGTTGAGAATAGATACTCGTACTAAATGCTTGGACCAATAGGTAACTATAATAACTTCTTAGGAAATAAGAGAGACAATTGTTCTACTAATTTTTAATCAAAGTTTGCAATTGCATCTCAGTCCCAATCTGTCAAAAATGCATGAAAAATTTGGTTTCTTTTTGCTTGAAAATATTTAGAATTGGTACTCGATATATTTGGATTTTATTTCTTATATTTCTGATAGAAGTCAGTTTGTCTTTTTATAAAACTTATATTTGTACAATGAATATTGTACAAACGGTTAGAAATGAAGGCAATATCCCAAGATTGATGTTTCGGGAACATAGGAACGAGTATACTTACAGACTATTCCATGTTATGATTATATCGTTCACCATTTCTATGCGCGGAAGCAAATACATAATAAAACTGAATTTACTTTTATGATAATGTCTTTATTCTTGGGGTATATTCTGTGCCATAACAGCCTCTAGGGAAAACCATGTTCAAATATGTTTTTACATTGAAAAAGACATACCTACTACCACTATTAGCATGGTTATTTCCTTTAGTAGTTATATCAATGGGAGTTACTTTCTGTTCTAAAATTATAACTGTATACAATGTAAACTAATTGTTAGTTCAAATTCAATTAACTAAACTGACCGTAGAGTAAAGTTTGGGTTAAATTTAACGAGGGTCCGGAGTAGGTGTGCAGAATTAATATTTGTTAATTTGCGTTGTTTAATTATATTACCTTTCCTTTATCTGACCTGTAAAACTCAGACCACAATAGTCATCATCTGATATCTCAATTTGAGCACAACTCTTCGGCACATCACGACACGACATAATTTATGCAGCCTTTTCTAGCCATATTTTTCACACAATTTTATTTATCCATCGGATTTTTGGTCGTCCCCTGTAATTCTCAATAATTTTACAACACATATTGTACACCTGAACAATATTTAATGGAAGTGTAACCCGGAATTAATTAGGTCTAAAGATTCCGTTGAGCGTAGTTAATTTAACCAAAGTACTTCTTATTCCTACGTATGTACCTATATATTAAAATAGATTTGATTAATATCTCCCTTTTATGAATAAAAAATTTAGAAGATTGTTTTTTGAAAAACAAAAATACTTTCACACCAGTTTTTTCTTTTTCCTTTACCGAATTGTTATCTTTTATTTTTGGGTTACAGAGAAAGTTGATTGATGACTTTTATTAATTTATTTTTCAGCGTCCAAAAGAATGTCCGCACTGGCAAGGCTTTTGTATTCCACTCGCAGATTAAACTGGTTGTACTGGAAATTTGATCTCTGATACCTACCATAATTACTCAGAGACATAGAAAATGAAAATTGGTAAAATCATTTAATTTGAAAAACAGACCATCACTCACATAAGCAATAGGCTTTTTTCTTATTTTTTTTAAGGTTGAGAAATCATCAAATGACTTCTTCCGCTCCGAGTGGAGCGGAAGGGCGTGTCGGACTCTTACTGACTAAAACCCTTCGAAAGCCCATTACGTTCCAGGGCCGCGGTGACTCTTTCGAACAAAATCCGCGACCCTGGCAGAAGCAATAGATAACAATGTAATTCTGAAATCATCATCATCTTAGTATGTTCGGGTCGGCTACCAGTCCAACCAGATGCATCTAAATAGGGTACCAGTTTTTAAATTGGGATCTTGCCTATCTAGGATTTTTATTTTATTTTATGAGAGGCCTTAATATAATTATCATAGCCAGGGCTTATAGAAGTGAAAACTTCTTTAGGTGCGTTGAGCACTTTTTGAGTGAACGAAAATCATGGAACTCGCGTCATCGTCATCGAACGCTTTCCAAATTCAAAAATAATAATCTAATAGCTCGACGATACCATTCACAAGTTACTTAGTTTTCACTTTTATCGGCAGTCCCCAAAGAGTGCCCCGCATAATTTTTAAAAACTTAACGACTACACGCTAAGGGCCCCCCTGCGTTGTACGGGCCTCGGCTTAGGGCGTCGCTGGGGGGAGGACAGCTAGGAACAGGCTGGATCGAACTAGGTTGCCTATCTGATCTCGTCACACCAGTTACTACACAACACGCTACCCCTTGGAAGACTGGTTGTCAAATATTCGTGCTTCTGACCATCCATAACAACCAATCTTCTATCTACTTCTAGAATATGCATGCCATAACAATAGTAGGTACTCGTTAATAACAGTTAAATCATTTTTACATAATATACCGACAACATCTATGTATAAAATCTGTATATTGTATCAGCAATCCAATTATTTCTAAAGACAGACTCCCCCAAAATGTTAAATGAAGTCTCTTAACATATGGTTCGAACTAAACATTAACTGGCAAAACTTCGTTGATGCCAATTAAAGTGGCGGGAAACAAAACAATGCGTCAACTGTCCCTATTTCCCTAACAAGTGAAGTTTTGCTGAATTTTCCGTTTCAGAAAGCAATTAGATGGAGGATCGGAGTTTCTGACGGCTGTGTGTTTTAGCTGACAACTCACACTCGAATTTTGAAAGCCAACTGAAATCTGCTGTCAACTTTTTTCGGTTGCCGTGATTGGTTGGCGAAAATAACAAAGAGCAATCAAATCACTTGACATTTTAGAAATCACTGCCAATCAGCCAATCATATCGCTTGACGTATGACGAATGATATTGAAAAGGATTTCATAAGCCAAGCTTTAGATCGCTGGCGATTGGATGCTTTTGAGTTTTGTTTGTAGGTATGGATAGCTTTTTGTTCTATGTGTACCGTAACAAACTTGGTAATTATCAATCTGTAATCTATTACGTCAGGCGCTGATCCTTCAGAAAAGGTAATTGGTATTATTAACGATCCAAGCAGACCAATCTGTCTAGCCTTTTCTCAATTATATTGGAGTCGGCTTCCCGTATAACCGGATGCAACAGAATACCAGTATTTTATTACTATTGGTCAACGGTATATCTGATGAAAAACTATTTAATACGATGCCCCATGGCAAAACTGCTGTCAGATTTTCTGGCTTCTTATACCCGTCATAATATGGTCAGATATCCGCGGACCGGTTTAGACTAGCGTATTTTAGCTTCAAAGTTCGACGCTTGCGGCTTTTATCATTTTAGCCATGAGAAACGATCTAAACACCAAGGAAGAATATTAAAGAATCATCAGCTACTGATTTATCGACCATCTCCGTTCCTCCCAACTATCATGTTACGATCAAACGTGTAGAAATAAAATACTGATTTGAAACTAGTCGTTTTGCGAAGAGAGCGAACTTTGGAGACGTGACAGGAATACTTTTACGGTAATGTAACATTTGATGCTGGATCTCGTGTGTGAGCGTGTGAGCTGAATATGTCATGTAGTTAAAGGTCTAGTTTTTGTAGTGCCTCAATTTTACCGTGAGATATACGATACATTTACAATAAGCCGTGTATGCTTCTCTTCTTTTTGTGTCGATATATCAAACTTTTAATAATTTATTTATATTCATCACCCAAGAAGAATAGATAAGACACCGCTTCTGAAACATAGGAGGTCTACATAAAAGATTTGACGCAGGATCAAGGAATATGTTAAAAAAAAAAAAATTGCCGAAAAACCCTCATATATACAAGGAATTTTTGGGCAATTTCAGACATTAATCTTGATAACTATGCCCCATGTGACACAAGTATTCATGCTATATGGTGTACCTACCATGACAGGGGAATATACATATTACCTACATAGAAGAATATGCAGCTATAACTATGCTCTGCTTTTCTTTTTTTTTCTCAGCCAGTTCCAGACTCGCCACTGAAAATATAAAACTGAAAATAAATTATGCCTTTTTTTTGTTTGGGTGGGAAATCATCAATAGACTCTTTCCGCTCTAGGCGGAACGGAAGGGAGTGTCATACGCTGACTGACTTAACCTCACCCGTGTTCCTCCAAATGCCCTTAGCGTTCCACGGCCGCGGTGACTCTTTCGAACAAATTCTGAAACCCTGACAGGCACTGGCCCTATCAGGCCTCGTCGAAGCGCGCGTGGAACACAACGCGCTGTCGACCCGGGCCTGGTCCTTATCGGACGGCAAGCCACCCATGGCTCGCCGACCGCAGGCCAGCGCCTACAGTGGCCGGGAATCGCCTTGCGACCCCTGATGCCGGGGCGTTTTCTTCTGTTTGGGCGGTTGGGGCATGAAGTTCTCTCCCTCACGCATCCTGCCTCCTCCTTCGCTTGCATTACTGCTTCGCAGAAGGAAGTGACTGTTTTCCAAGTTCCCTCGCTCCGGATTCAACCAGGACCGGACGCGAGAGGTCGCCGCCGCCGATCGCCTCTACTAGGACTCGGCGGTGCTCCACCCAAGCAAGGCAGAATTCCACCGTATCCTCCACCGTGTCCTCCGAGCGATCCACTCAGTAAATATGCCTAGACTTAAGATTAAAAACAGTTTCAATGTTTTACGTTTTAATGGTCGATCTTTTATAATTTACATTGTGTTTAACGAGTCAAACGTCTTTGAACTTTACCGTGTGTTTTGAAGCTTAGCTAATTGTTATGTTATCTTATCTTTTAGTTGCCTATTGTTTTTGAAATTCTGAGTCACCTTGGCTAAATTGGGCAACACAATTTGGGAGAACATATATCTTTTCTGCAACGTTCTGGCTGCTATTGTTCCATGCTCCAAAAATATATGAACCGTTTAATGGGTAGGTACCGTTAATACCCACATACGTATAGAGCTTATAGACCGTAATTGTGTTTTATACAGTAACGGTCCTAAGCAAATATTGCCTTGCCACCAAGTTTGTCCAACTCATTTGTATTGCAATATTATTATTGGCGAATAAAAGATTACGTTTCCCTTAACTTATTTTTTTGTTTTAATGTTGAATGCCATACTTAATGGCCGCTGTAAAAGAGGTTTTTTGCCAATCATAACGCTAGTGTTGTTTTTTTTTATATTGCATCAATTGTGTTAAGTTTAATAACAGTAATCCACGGCCTACTTCGAGATATTTCCTTCCTAAGCGCAAGTATTGAAGATGATTCAATAAGGATAGGAAAAACCTAAGCATATTCATAAATCGTATCATATTTTGTTCCTATTAAAACACTGTTGTTTCATACATACCAATACGTTTAAAACTACAAAAGTGTAAAATGAAATAAGGAATAAGTATGTACAATAAGTAGCAGGACACAACTGGTGAATTGGACGACCGCCAAAAAGCGCCAGAATGGAAGTTTAAGTACGTACTTGAGTAAAATTGTACCGCATTAAGTTGACAACAATTATACATTTGAGCTGTGACAAGTTGCGGGTTTTAACTGTTTTTTTTTTTAATTTAGGATCGGTAGACATATGGACAAAATTCCATCTGCCTAGCCTTTTCCCATCATTGTTTGATTCGGCTTCCAGTCTAACTGGATGCAGCAGAATACCGGTATTTTACATAAAGCGATTATCTATCTGACCAGCACAACCTACAAACGGTCACCTATCCACAGACGGAAAATTTAAAGTTAATAATGTAATTCATGCAATATGTAGGTACCAAATACAAAATCTTAAAACATATTTATAAATACTTATAAATACCATAAACACTAATAATATTTATTTAAAAAGCGCCTTCATCCTCTCTCCTATTAATAATAAACTTTGCTGTGCCCGACAGGGTCCATAATTGATTCGATGTTTTAACATACCAACTGTTATGTATACACATTATGGAATGCAATAAAGTATTGAGTATTGAGTATTGACGGCCCACTTACTTACACAGAGAGAACAGCTGAGTCCCAATACTGGGTAAGTCCAAAAGTGTAATATATCTATTTACACGGGTTCAAGTTTAAATACATGTCTACTTAACTGGTTTTTCAGAAATAACATAATGTTTAGGTACATTTAAAAACGCACATATCGAAATACTGTGTGTATCCGAAATGTGCTGACATTAATTTATTTCAAACTGACCTTTACGTGTTAAATCCTATTGAACTTTGGACTTCATAATTTCGCAGCTCAATGAATTTTTAGACTTCGAAGTAATGATTCCATAATTAGCTTTTAGTTAGTTATTTAGGTAGGGAAATATATACATAAAGGGAGAATTTTTAAAGTGTGCGTGGATGGCCAAATCCGAAACTATGAGGAATATTGAAAAGCACTGAAGCCCGATTTTGATGAAATCTAAAACTACATCATTCGATTTTTGAAAATTCGGTTTTCCTAGCTAGGAGAGTCGAATTTGGCCATCCACGCACACTTTAAAAATTCACCCTGTATACCTACACCTATGTAGATATTACCGTCATTTGGAATTCGTTTATTCCGATTGCGTCGATCTCGTTTTTTTTATATAAATACTTTTTGCTCATTCAAAACAATATCTAAATAGTATTGATGTACCTAGAAAAAATAATTGATCACTGTGGTAAGTGACATCTATACTAATAAACATATTATTGCTGAAGAGTTTGTTTATTTGAACGCGCTAATCTCTGGAAATACCAGTCGAATTCGGAAAATTATTTTTGTACTTGATACTCATATTCATGAGGAATGCGGCTATATATATACGGGAATGGGAAATTCCTACGTGAACGGGAAAAAAGGGGTATGCGCGTACGAAGTCGCGGGCAAATGCTGGTATTATAACGATGCTAATACTTTTTCTGATACCTTCTGTAACCTTAAAATATTATCTAGGTCTTTTCTTATAATCGGGCGAAAAAAAAGAATCTTCATCTTTTTCAAGCGTGACTCAAGACGCGACACAGAGATTATGTCAGGTGGATTCGTGACAGCATTCACTTAGAAACTGACAAGATGTCAGAACGAAAACTTGAATCGCGGACGTAACAGGAAAATTGCTCATTTAATTGTTATTTTTGCGGAAAAACCCAAATTAAATGTTAAAAGAATGGCTCAAACAACAAATCGTTCAAACGTTTTTGCTGTATCAATAAGCCATACATTTAATTACATAAACATTTTTGTGCGATTAATTTGTGTTTTTTTTTAATCTTTGGACCGTACCAATTTGTTCCTTGATTAGAAATTTTCAATTAGTTTGCCACATAGTAACTAGCTTTCAATAATCGTAAAAATAAACAAACTTTTATAATATCACAAGCTTTTGCCCGCGACTTTGTACGCGCATATCCCGTTTTTTCCCGTTCCCGTTTGAATTTCGGAAATACTTCCTTAGTGCTTCCCTACACTCCCCAAGGAAGATTCCTTCAAAATTTTAGCTTTCAACGACCAGTAGTTTCGGCTGTGCGTTGTCTTTCAGTCACTCAGTCAGTCAGCCAGTAACGGAAGAATTTTATAAACGTATAAGAATTACCGTGGCTTTGTCCTCCAAACCAAACGTGTATGCAAAATTGCAGCTCAATCGGATGGGGATAACTGTTTTAAAATTCAGCTGCAAGATTTGACCCATATTATACTAACTAACAAGGCAAGTTTAATAAAAGCTTGAAAAATTTTTACCTAGGTACACGCTTCTTCTGCTAACTGCTATACCAACAATAATGTGCCTCGGTACCAACACATTACTTTTATGTAACATCCAAGTACGTACTTATGTTTCAGGAACTTATTCTTCAAAGCGACCCATTTAATTTTTACTGTCCCGAAACAGAATGTTCCTGCTCCTGAACAAAACATATTTTAAACGGTAATAAAACGGTTTCAGGTGGCCAACATTGTTCAGTTTACTGCCTTCTGTAAGGACAATGATAACAAGCTATGGTTATGACCTCATTTTCGAAGTTTACATCATAAAAGCATACAGGAACGGAGCACATTGTATCGTGTATTTTGTAGTTCTTGCTCGCTCTTACAATCGAGTTTGGAGTGTTTCAGTTTTTTGTTTTTCTATCGTGAAAGGTAAATGAACATAAAATACCGCCTATATAAGGTTCCATGAAAATAGATGGACAAACTTTTAGTAATCATTCAAACAACCAAAATAAGGACAATGGTGAAAAATATAAGAAAAAAAACAGCTAACGAAAATACACTTAAAATGTTGATTACCCAATGCATAAACACATCCATGTCTTTGTTATCTCATAATTCTGATACTGCAAATGTGAAGGCGCAACCACGTCAAGTGCCTACCCATAATTTATGGTGTGCCGAAATATTATTTTTGGTCAAAATAAAATCACTTTAATCAGTTGTCTTTTTGACCACCTTTTTTAATGGGACCCTATATTCTTCAAAGTGTTAATTAAACAGGTATATCCTATATATCCTGGGACAACTCACACACGGTCATCCGATCCCAAACTAGGCAGAGCCTGTACTATGGCAACCAGACAACTGATAAACATACTTATATATTTCTAAATACATACATATTATAGACAAATTACACCCAGACACAGAACAAATGATCATGCTCATCACACAAAGATTTGTCCTGGGTGGGAATCGAACCCACGACCTGCGGTTTAGCAGTCAGGGTCACTAACCACTCGACCAACAGGCCAGTCAAAGGTGTGCCTTAAACCCATATTTTGCCAGTAACGTTTAAGTTACATTAATATTTAAGATCGTGTTCATGTTACATCTGGAATGTTCACAACACAGACCTTCACAATTTAGGACTATTTAATATTAAATTTCGGTAAATTTTTTATCTGTGGTGCTTTGCAACTGAGCTTACTTCAGTTGTAAACGTCACGTAGTGCACATTTGCCTAGCTCTTATTTGTTAAGCAGGGTGATTTAAAAGAGTGTCCGTAAATTTTCTTGCACGTTCTTCTCCATAGAGATCTACGCTTTGGAACGTGCAAACGGCTTCTTTGACTGATCGTCCTTGACAATTCAAAAGTGCCTGGTTTAATTGAAATAAATAATTTGAGTTTGAGTAGTGAACATGTTTTCTTAATCATCCGCTTTTTTAGACCAAAGAGGGAAGCTATAGAAACTATTGTAGATATGTCTCTGACAATCTTTATAATAGAGAAAAGCAACCTACACGGCTTGCTGTTATGGTTCCGGTAAACCAATCACAACATTTGAAACGAGAAATCGACGAATTTCCTGACTACCGCAAAAGCCACAAATTAAGATTTGAAGTTTAGATTTGACGGCAGATTTACCGACTGGACTTCTAGGAGCCACAGGTTTGTTGGATACCTCTAAGAGCAGGCCACTTATTGGCTGGTTTCATAAGCCGTAGGTATTTGTCGACCAAAATGAGGAGAGATATCAATTACAGGTTACGGCCTACTGGACCGTAGGATGCGGTAAGTTAGTTAAACTAGGTAAACCGCAGGCCAGACGATGCTTCCAGCAATTTCTGTGGAATTGTTAGGTTAAGGGTAACGTTTGGGACTTTGGGTACATATAGGTCCGTACGTAGGATATAGGTTAGTATAGGATCATAGATAGATACGTAATAGTTTTGAGTTGGGCATGTTTTGTTAGAAGATATTAAAGTCTGCGATGACATTTAGAATTTAAAAATTGACTTCAATTACTTTTATTCCTCTTGCAACTTTCACACGGATGACATAAACGAAACATTATAATCACTACTGTATTATCTGATAAGTAAGGCACAGGTGTACCTGAATACATAACACCCCGCGTGTTAGGTATGTGTTCTTCACATAGAAAAGAATTTTTACCCACATGGAAAGAAAGAAAAATGTTTATTTGGGACTCGCACAAGACAAACAAACCAGTAAAATAAAATTAATAACTAAACAGTAGATATCATAAAATAATTATTTGTGCGAGGCCAAAATGGCCCTTATCTCAGCTTATGCTGCATATATTTCAGACAAAATCGTATCCACCATTAAAAACATTTATTTAGTCAAGCAATATTTCAAACAGTTCTTCGGAATGAAAACGGTGGGAAGAGCTTTTCTCTGAACGGGACGTTAATACCAAGGGAATTAACTCGTAAAAGGGGGTAGCCTGTAAACCTCATAGTGTTTCAACACCGACCATAAACCGGTCGCTTAAAGAATTTATTTACGGTCCCAAAGACAGTTTTATTTTAAATGTGAAACTTGCGGTTGTATAAAGGATACTTATATATTTTGAAATAGTTAGTAAGTAATCTACTTTCATGTAAATTCTTATCACTATAGAATGTGGGCATCAATAGTAATACTTTAACCTTGAGCTGGCACAGCATAGTTTTTTGAAAACATCAAATGACTTCTTCCGCTCTGGGTGGAGCGGAAGGGTGTCAGACTCTCACTGACTAAAACCCATCCGTGTTCCTTCTCAAGCCCTTTACGTTCCAGGGCCGCGGTGACTCTTTCGAACAAATTCCGCAACTGGCATAGCATAGTACAGACGCCAGTACATCAAGCTATCCGAAACTGACATTTTTTTGTGGACCCACTATAACAGTTACAGTACATGATGCACGAACTGAGATTCCTGGACGGGCTTTTGCATCATGTATTAAATGACGCTCATCCATTGGATTAGCGCCCGTAACCTCAACTTCCTTGCTTCGTGAACAAAACGAGCACATAGTTAAGTACAATAGAAAGAAATCAATCAATTTCAAGACCTACTTCAAATCTATTATTCCACCCCTATTATACCAAGAAACTATATTCAAAGCCTTCATTGTGTCCTAGTGGGACAATATGAGGATATAAAAACGATAAAAATGTAATACATTCATATTATTTTAACAAGCACTTGTTGCCTCGAGGCAGCTTGGCTCCTTGCCAAAAAAGCTTTACTCGATTTAAATTGTATTTTATCCGTCACAACCAAATGTTTTTTACTTTAAAAGATAGTCCTTGTTGTTTGAATTATATTTATTGTATAAAAATATTATCTTAATATAAAGATGAACAGTCAAAGCTTTTTTATTTCATAAAGTGCTGAAAAATGCATGCTACAAGCCACCTTATTTTCGTTCAACATAATTTTATCACATCGGGACATTAGAGTTGAAAATTCGTCCTTAAAATATAGAAACTAGAGATCTTTTTTGAATAAGCAATCTAACTAACCGTTTGACAATGACCTTTGCGTGTTATTCGGTCAAATAATACATATAAATACCTAATGTTCAAGTTATATGTAATTCTTAAGTACTCTAATATTATTATTTACAAAGACTGCTATCAAATATAATTTTGTCTTGTTTGTCATTTAACAACTTCCAAACATTTCATCATATCAAATTATCAATACATTTAAATACAATTCTCGCCTGTAATATGACAATCTTCTTCACACAATAAATTATGGCAGTAAGGTCTATAAACTATTTTGTGACGTCATGGTACGAAAGTCGATTCTCTTAGAATCTCTTGGGAGAATCTAGCCGTGACAATCTAGCGTTACAACTAATGACTCAACACATCTTGTTATACTATAATATATTACAATAATAATTTCGTTTATGGTAAGCGTACTTACTATTAATTAATTTAAGTCTTTATATGTAATTTTCGCTGTATATTATTACATTTATAACGATCGATTTATTCATCAACTTCTAAATTTGCTGGAGCATATTAAAAAGTATACAGCTAGTAAAAAAACAAATAAAAATACGAGTAGGTAACATTAAACATCAAATACCAAATTGAGAATATTGCACCAAAAACAACTAAATGCGTTTAATGCTAAACATGTACTACTATTTCTATGTTTATATTATAACATACTAGCTTTCGCCCGCGACTTCGAACGCGCATATCCCGTTTCTTTCCCGCTCCCGTATAGCCTATAAGTAGCCTTCCTCATGAATGTGGCTATCATCTACAAGTACCTATAATATTTCAAATCCGACTGGTAGTTTCATAAATTAGCGCAAACAGACAAACTCTTCAGCTTTATTATATTAAGTATAGTATACAGGTGGATTTTGGAGATGGGACAGTAAGGGCAGGTACCTTAACCGTTATAGTTACAGGAAAACGTTTCAAGGAGACCATCCACAACTTTATGAGATATTCTGAACTGCATTCACAGATTATGGAAAAAATGTAATGCTAAAATATATTTTTTATGCCTATCGATCCTATTTCATGTAGGGATCAAAATACTCTATTGGACCATGTGAGGTATGAGTACTAGAAATGACAGAAATTGCCAAAAACTTGGCCCATACATTTCGGTAAGGGAGTCAAACTTCTACATTGGCCAAACTTTTTGCTCTAGGTTGCCGCTATAATCCGCTATAAAGATGACTGGGAATATCTCAAAAAGTTGTGGATGGCCCCCTAATAACGTTTCCCTGTAACTATTGTGGTTAAGGTATCTGCTCTTACTATCCCGTCTCAAAAATCCACCCTGTATATAGATTTCTAGCGTGTAGTGCAAGCGGGCCTAAGTAAGAAAAAATATAGATGACCCTTAATTTCGTGGGCGTTTCAAAACTAAATACTTTGAGGACTTACGCATGTTCTGCTACGCATTATGTAGGTTGTTAATTAAAATATGATTACACACACAAGAGGCATTTCTTGGCCCATTCTGAACCCAGATACCTTATCTCGCGTGTACCATGAGTGGACACTTCATTAGCCCTAGACAATAGACCCAGGCTTAGGCATTCACGCACATATTATTTACATTGTTCGTGTATAAAGGTAGCTTTGTATATGTGGCTGCGGTAAGTAATTATTCGAGACCGCTTTCATACATTTTCACTTAAATGTTCAGACATTTAAGTGAAAATGTATGAAAGCGGTATATATTATCAGGGATATATTATATAAATGTAAGAAAACATTGTGAATAAAAAAATATAAACGCCACAAATTTTACAAAAAAAAAACGCCACGTATCGTTAAGATTCGATATTTAAATTACGATAATAATTAGTCCAATTAATTATGTTTCAACAATAATGCATATAGTATCTGGAACAAGGTTAAAAATAATAACCTTGATATTCCGAATAAGGTTAAAAAATCTTAAGCCGAAAGAAACGTATTTCTTTTTGAACCAAAGAATTCGAAGCACGATTGATAAAAACGTCAAATTTCGAAGCGAGGCACGCTATGTAATGACACCCACGATAATTTAGCACAGTCTTGCACTATTTGCACTTAAACCAATTTCTTCTACGTAGTATCTTTCAGTTGCTGGTAGAAACTTTTCGCCGCTTTCAAAGCGTCCACTATAAATTTTTCATCGCAAGGGTTATCGTCGAAAAAGAACGCCCCGCAATTAAGAGACTCAGAGCATGACTCGTTCATGTGGTTATCCTTGCAGCAGCCAAGGATTGCTCTTGCGCAAGGAGATAGAACTTTGAGTGCCGGGACGTCTACACCATTTCTCGCTTGAAGAATATATCTTAGTTCGTTGTAAGATAAACTGGCTGGTGGATTTACTGTTCCAGCGCCAGTGATAGTGTTTTTACGAACTTCGGGTCTGCAAATTGCTTGCGCAAACATCAATGTCGCGATGAATATTATTGTGTAGGTCGCCATCTCTGTAAAAGAATAAAAACAACTTAGATTTCCATTTTGATTATAGGCTTTAAACTCAATGGAACATTGTTCTGAATTATTTTTGGAATGATGAAAAGATTAAATTTTGAGCAACTAAAAATAAATTCTCAAACTGAAGAGCGGCATTAAGGCATCGCGCACGATGTTCAAGACAATTTGTAAGCTGCATAAGTGGTCGGTTATCTTGCAATACATCTCCAAAGATTACCGTCAGGAAGTTAAATGTCAACTTAAGTGTCAATAAAGTAATGTAATGAATGGTATGATGTTGATGCTGCTTCCTACTTTGTACAAAAGGATGACATAGCTTCTCCAAATACGTGCAGAAGGCGATCTACATTTTTTACCCATAGAGGATCAGTACCACTAATTTATACATAAAACAAGTCTCATTATATAACTAAAAATGTGGGCTCACGAGACGATAAACGTGATTCTGTATAATAAATGCATTAATGTCGCGAACCGACGCGCTTGGTTTTCCCAGAGCCGAGGACAACGGTCGATAGCGTGTGTCGATAGAGCCAACTCACAAACATTTGTTAATCTGTGAGTTTTTTGCTATCAAGACATTGGATCAAATGTTTGTCAAATTGAGACCTTTTAAGGATTGTGACGTGTGATGGCAGTGTCAAGGTCGCGAAGGTGTGACCGTTAGCGAGCCATTCACATACTTGTGTAAATATTACTCATGTGTATTTTCTTGGAAAAACTATGTAACCACAATGTGATTACACGTAGTATTTTTTAGGTTTAAAATTCGCAAATTAATTGTATCAATTTGGTTTGTACATATGATGAGAACTTTACGTAATGATAATGCCCGGAGCTTCTGAATTAACATAACTTTTATTATAATTACTTTACTAATGTCTGTACTCATAGGTCAGTTAAGGTTAAAAACCGCGAATACACAAACATTATGTACATACATTGTACAAAACTGGTTTTTACTGCATAACCTCAAAAAATTGTGTAACAGCGTAAACGTTGCTAAGTACCTACCATGTCGAAACTCTACACACCGTGAAAAAATGTAATTAAACGCGAAATTTCAATAAAATTGAATCTTATTTACATAAATAAGAATGGATTTTACTTACTAAATTCCTTCCTGTGTTTGGATTTCACCGTCCTTGCTTTTAACACTTATTTTGGTGGTTTTAACTGGTTCCGCTCGATACGTCCACCTCTCAGTTGAGTCTACTATCGTCTGAGGACATTTATATTTATTAAGGCATATAAACATCACGTTTCTGCATAGTCATTTTTCTTTCCGATAACTGGGGATGCGGGATTTTGATAAGGTAGCGCTAGTTAACGTGAACTTCGATGATGACGTCGATACTTCGGTTTATCGCTGAGTTTCTTAAAGAAACTTTTTTCTTATTATTTACTACAGTGGTAAAACCCAGCTACATAAACGTTTGATTTATGCACACCCGTGGTCATTACTACGTGTCACCGAATTTGATTAAAATACCTATAGACCTATGTTCAATTCGCATATTTTGTTGTGATTTTTTTTTTGGCGTGGCTTATTAGCCTCCACAATTTTATGTGGCTAGTATGTATTACCCTTAAAAGCTGTTAAGGCCAGCCACTATGCATAAAGCCAGTTTTTTGCCACAAGTTCAGGGTTTGGGCAAAATTGACCTATAAGAAAAGAAAATCTTGTATATAAAATTCTCGTGGCACAATGATAGTTACCATACTCCTCCGAAACGGCTTGACCGATTTTTATGAAATTTTATATGCATATTCAGTAAGGCTGAGAATCGGCTACTATCTATTTTCCATACCTTAAGTGATAAGGGTTGTCCACCCCTAACATTTTATTTTTATTTTTCAACAAAAAAAATTTTTTTTTTATTGTGTCATTATAAAATACCTACATACAACCCTAAATTTTCATTCTTCTACCACCTTATACATCCCTTATTTTTATAGCGATATTAGTACTTTAATTATTTTCTACTCTCGGCGGTCGATAATTGATCGTTTACCAATCAATTCTTGACTATTTATTAGAAATTTAAATAGAATTGAAAAAATATTTATGTGTTGGGAAGTCCATTTATTAAGGGAGGCTTTAGGCTATATAACATCACGCTACAGCCAATAGGAGTCGAGCATTCATGAAAAATGTGACGCAGACGAAGGTCAGCTAGTAATATATATTATTCTTTTCTCTTCTTATAGGTAAATTTTAGGTACCTAATTTAAATCGAATAATTTAAATATACCGTATTCTTGGAAACACTATCTTAGTATTTTAAAAAACCGGCCAAGTGCGAGTCGGACTTGCGTGCAAAGGGTTCCGATTGAATAATATATTTTTATAATGTTACTTTAAAATCATATACTTCTTATAGGTACACCTATTTATCGTTTTTTTTTTAATTTTAGGCGCATTAGTTTCGGAGATAAGTGATAAGGATGGTCAATTTTCATTTATTAATAACTTTAGAATGGAACATTTTAAAATTATGACAAAAAATATTTTTGTGACCCTTACGACTATACCTTTCGATATGTCACACGGTACAGAAGAGAAAACTTTTTTTTATTTATCTAGTTTGCCCCGGAAAAAGTGAATCCATTTTCATAATATATTAATTTTCGTTACGCGTCCGTGTTTGGGTCATAAAAATTCATGTTTGTACCAAACAACTGAACCGGTCCAGTAGATTCGGGGAAAATCGGCTGTGACAGACGGATAGACAGAAAACCGAGTGATCCTATAAGGGTTCCGTTTTTCCATGTAAAGGTTCGGAACCCTAAAAACACGTACCTACTTACATAGATTTTTTAACAGTAACAGGAAAAAACGAGCTTCTTTAAATTGTTATTTGTAAATATTGATAAGCATACAAATACATTTATCATTAACATTTATTTGCGGATACTTAACAGACTGGGAATTCCATATTTATGAACTTTGATAATGATATCGGCTTTAAGAACCGGATTGTTAATAACATAATTGTAAGAAATAATAAATTTATATTGCATTAATTTTGTTTGGTCTTGATGATTGTAGATACAGTTGAGATGATAATAGTATCTACAGGCGACCGCACGTCAGTGTTAACAATTTGACATTGGCAGTGTCTTAATGTCGATGTAGTAAAGGCGATTTTTGTAGTGCAAATGTGACCAGTGATATACGTTAGACTGTATTTACAACCCTCTACCAACTTTGCTGTCAGATCAGCAGTCTATAATCGTTAAGCTTACAGAAAACTGTCGATTTGAGAAAACCAGTAAAAAATTGTTTTACAAAAACGATCAATTCATCTGCGATGATTATGCATACCTATGCTGATTACATAGTCTGTTACCGGTTCTTCGTCTTCCGCATTCAGTCTGTCTCCAACGAATTCTTGGACCAATTTTTGGTTGTTCTTTCTAGATGCTACTCAAACTATATTTGTCGATGTGTGGTTATCACCTCAAAAAGAGAACTCTAACGCGGTCAAATACCTTAGAAAATCACTGCCTTCTCCAGTTAATGTCGTTTTCCGTACCTATACTAGTTGCCGGCCGCGGCTCCGCCCGCGTGATTGTCGAAAATTATCCCAAGGGAACATATTCCCGGGATAAAAAGTATCCTATGTGTTATTCCAGACTATAATCTACCACTGCCAAATTTCATCAAAATCCATTCAGTAGTTTTTGTTGAAAGAGTAACAAACATCCATTCATCCATACTTACAAACTTTTTTATAATATTAGTAGGATTTAATCAGCTTTTGACTGAGAAGTCAGAATAGTTTCCAGTGGAAACCCTTTTTAACCCCCGACGCAAAAAGAGGGGCGTTATAAGTTTTAATTATTATTAATCAGCGCCTTTGCCGGTTCTGTTGACCCTATGGCCGGCCTTTCTCTAAGTATACCTAAAGGAGATTGACTAAGTTTCCAGAGCGACTTTAAGTTGTTGTACCTATTGAGTATTTACGATATCTTCTTCTATACATATAATAAAAAACGTAACGGATCGCTGTCTGCACACAGAAGATATATGAGAAAAAATATGATTCGGACCTCAATCAACGCAAATAGCACCCAAAACAATGATTGTTAGAATTTTTGTCTGTTTGTCTGTGCGTTTGTGCTAATCTTAGAAACGGCTTATCCGATTTAGATGTGGTTTCAGTAGAACATTGTTGTTCACTAATACATTGTGGTAAGCTTCACTTAACATTTACTGTTTGTTTCATGTCAATCGGTTCATAAATAAAAAAGTTACGCTAATTTAAAGAATCACATCGAACATTTGTTAAACTATCTATAAGTATCTATCTTTTCTTTCTCTGTTCAGTAGCATTGACTGAAACTTTACTAAACTTCATAATCTTAAAATAAAAATGTCTGCCCCAAGTATCTATTCCACGCGGACGAAGTCGCGGGTAAAAGCTAGTTTTACATATTTATAAATAATATAGAACATAGAACATTTGGCATAGAACCCTAACGATCAATTAATTGTCTTTTAATTTAAAAATAAATAAAGTAGCTATGCAGGCACTGTCCCCTATATTCTATGACATTAACTCCAATCGACTTAATCAAATTGACATTTATTATAGCTGGTTATTTAGTGACACTAATCGATGGTCGACGGTTTCAATAACGTATCTACCTATAACCAACTGTCGATTAGCAAACATGATGTTTTAGCTACTGTTGGTGGCTAATTTGACTGTTGGTCAAAGGTTAAAGGAGATACGTTATTGAGACCGACCGCTAGTCGACTAGAGTGGAGCAATATATACTCAAATGAACTACCCGTAAAAATATAGGCCATAGATTTAATGACTATCTAATATTCATCACACGTTCACGCAGATGAGTGAAGTATACATTCATAGGGAAAGTCAGGAAACTTAATATTTGACTGACAATTTTATCGTTGGTGACTCTTGACTGTATTAAATTGAAACTTTAATTAGGTTGAAACAGTCAAAGTAGTTTTTGAGTTGTATACCTCCGTCTACAATTATTGATAACGATTGTCTAAAGTGCAACGTTCTTCGGTTTGACCACGTGACATTTTGCTATTGCTGGTCTACCTTTCTGGACTCGTTAGTGTCCACACGACACCGACTTTGGCTGTGCAGACTTTAAACTCTGAATAAAAAGGTCTGCGTGATAAGAAACGCCGGTGTGATATTTTTTTGAAGTGAAAAATTCTTTAGGCGCGTTCAGCACTTTTTGAGTGAACAAAAATCATGGAACTCGCGTCATCGTCACCGCTTTAGCTTTCGCTTAGTTTTCACTTCTATCGGCAGTCCCCAAAGACTGCCCCGAATGTTTTTTTTTACTCAGAATTCAAAGTCTGCGCCCTATAAGTCGTTGTCGTGTGGACGCACTATTACGATAACAAATGAAAACCAATTTCTAAGCGGGTTGTTACGGGTGGACAGTTGAAATTTTCATAGAGCTATTTTCATGGAAAGTGACATTCAACCTCAAGGTGTAAACAATTGATTGAAACTCTTATAATAAGGCACATATTTGACTAAATCCACCTATGAACTCGGAAAGTCCTTCTGATTATATTTCCCGACTTTGACCGATCATTACTCGTCTCCATACTACATTATTCTGATGTCATTAGCATCAACCACAGATCTGTTATTAGAAAAGCCAATTTTCCTGCCATTGTAGTACCTAATCATTGCTACTTTGTGGTATATAGGCAAAAAGAATCATTATTTTAATTACTTATCTATTGTCTAAAGATATATTTAAAAAAGAAAATGACTAGCATAGTTGAAACTGCTGGGACTAAGAACATGAAAATTTCCACAAGGCTTCCTTTTATGAAGTTGGTGAGCACTGTAACGCTTGTATTTTCAAAAAACTCTTATAGTTTTTTGAAAATACAAGCTTTAAAGGGGGAAATCATTTGTACTTATTCAGCACAGACGAAGTCGCGAGCGAAGTGCTAGTTTATTTATTTATAAGAAACAGGTGAGCTTTAATAGAACTTATTAAGTACCTACCTACTACGTATAATAGGAATGACATTAATTTGCATATTTATTCCAATATTAGATATATTGGAATAAATATGCAAATGTGTGAGTATTTAATTACATTAGAATGACAAAGCTGCAAATCAAGTTTTGAATAAGGAACAAGTTCCATAGATCAAGGAAAATGAAACCAATCATCTAGTCTATGACGAATCAATTTTATTGTCATGATCCAGTTTTAAAACATAGCTGATAGGAACATTGTTACTATCCTTACATTGTAGTTGTGTGAGTATAAAAATGTATTACTAGAGTATTTACATCACTATTCGATTGAATAAAAATACTATAGCTACAGCCGTAACATGCAATACTTAAATAAAATTTGCGACTGCTTAACTTCTAGGAGTATCAAAATATAAATAGCGTTATTCATAAAAATCTAAACAATGAGCCAATTTTAAAGTAAACCTGTGTGGAAAAATTGAATAAAAGAACTCCTTGGCGAATTTTAAACTTTATTCAAAATTCCTATAGCGAATTTGAATAAAGAATTTTTGTGAATCAAAATTTAAACGAACCATTAACAGTTAGATTTTTTTATAAATAAGCCTGAATGTACTTATTGCCTTAGGTATAAAAAAAAATGTCTTTCACTTCGTTTTAATATTTAATATCTCGGAAAATTTGAACACCGTTAGCATATTTACTGATCAGAATATAGAAGAACAATTATTTCCCTAAAACATTGAATATTACGTAAGATCAAGCGTATGAATTACTTTGTTCCTTAACAAGATCGGGTGGCACTTAGTATAACATAAATTACTATTTTAAATTAAGCTCGGAACTGAAGTTGAGTAGTTTTCTTAAAGGATATCACCACCGTAACAGGTCTTCGAACTTCAATTAAATCTTTGTCCATAGTACATTTGGAACCTTTCAATCACTCGCAGAATCTGGCTTGGTTCACAAGGGCTCCCGTATCCCGTCAAGTCAGTACAACCCTGAATTGCAAAGCAGTCGTACACAACCTGAGGTTGATGACAGCACGCGAGGATAGCACTATCACAGGGACTCGGAGGTGCTAAGCCAGACGCAGGCCTTCGAGGAGGCTGTGAGCTTTGAGGCGTATTAAAACTTTGAGGTCTCCTTGTTGTTTGAGGCTGAGGTCGCCTTGTTGTTTGAGGCTGAGGTCTTGTAGGCGGGGTTTGAGCACTTGGTGCTTCGGACTGAGGCCGATTCTGGCTATTGTTGTCTCCCTGCACGGTTCCATGCTCTACTGGCGGTGGTGGCCTCATCGCCGGTCTATCTAGTCTGATGGGGTCAAATGAAATCGGCCTACTGAAGTCTATACCCTCTTCAGAATCGCTTTCATTCACGACAAAACCCCAATTTTGTCTGTTGTCTTCCATTGCTGGCCAGCGGCTTACTACAGATGGTGTTGGACTGTCAGTACTATTACCGTCATTATTGTCATCCGCAGGTGTTACGGCGGTATTAGGGTCTGGCGTAGTTGGGGTTTGATTTTCATTATTACAATTACAATCACCAGGATGTATGAAAAGCACTGGGTAGAATATAGGGATGTGAGGCGGCGGTGGCGGCTGTTGCTGCGGCTGTCTCACGAAGTGCGCTATCTCTTGTACCCGTCGATGAATTTGTGTTAAAGGATCTTCTCCATAGTAACCCGTATTAGAACCTTCATCTCTTTTAGCGTAGCCTGGATTAAAGAATGGGTTAAAAGGAGGAAATCCACTTGAATAAGGATTATACCATCGCTTGTGTCGTTGTGTTTCGGTGGCGTTGCTGTCACTTTCAACTTCTTTCGGTTCTGAGTCAAGCTTAGGGTCAGTTTGTTCTACTTTTGGGTCAGATTGCTCTACTATTGGAGTAGCTTGTTCTACTGTGGCGATTTCTTCCAACTTGCTGACGTCATTTGGTGCTGCATAGACGTATATTTGCAAGATGAGAATGCCAAGAACAATGTGGTTTAGACGCGCCATCTGAAACAGGAACAAAAAAATACTATTAACATCGTTACTTTAGAAAGAATGCTTAACAACTTATTCGTTCTTTCGAATTAAAAGGTCATATTTTGCTTCTATAGGTAAAATACTTGAATAACTAATTCTTGAAATTTTCAAAGTACCTAAAATGTACCTCTATAAGAAGAATAAATAAAAAGAATTTGTTTTTTAATTTGCTATTAGGTACCGTTCTTATTGAAATATTCTGATGCTAATTTATAGATTGTGGAACATTTTAATGAATGTTTGCGAAGCTTAAATCCGATTTATCGTAAGATAGCAAGGCAATCTTCTAAAGCATTGCACTTTTATGAGAACTGGGTTATATTTGATAACTTAGCTCTTGTTGCGCTGATTCCATTGTTTATTGAAGAAAATAAAGCTTCGGAATCGTTCCTAATTCTATACATACTTACTTAACATGATCTAGCAATTGCGTCGTCTTGTTACTAAATAATAAATGATTAACGGCATTGCTTTAGGTAATTTATGCTAAAACATTTGTTTTTGAACAACCGTTTTGCTAACTTTCACGTGTGCAACCTTCAATATTACAAAATCAATACTGTAATAAATATAAATTGTGGCAACTTTCTATTCATTTTTTAAGTATATTATTCTCTCATTTTAAATGTTTAGAAGGCCATAAGCAATTTAAAGCAAGATTGACCAAACATATTATTTTATCGGAAGAAATCAGAGAAAAACAATTATGTTGTGAATTACAATACCTCATAACCTAAGGCGTATGTTTAAAGTCCATTTGAAGGAAACTAAATCTTACTCTATTCTAATCAAATGAGTCACCAATAACTTCGAAAAAGAAACCCAGATTTATGTCAATAAATATTATTTATTTATTATATACTTTATTGTACAACGCATAACAAACACAGTAAAAACGTTTAAAAAACAAGTGTACAATGTAATTTAAGTGTTAATAACAATATTTAAAACTGAAAATTGAATTGACTCGAGTAAAGGAAACGAAATGAATGTAGGGTAGTATCATGTAAAAACATCTGTTAATAACAATAATTATCATTAAAGTATAATTACTAGTAGGTAGGAAGGCATTCAACCGTGCTCATTCCGATAGAGTAGCGGCAATGGGAATAAGAACAGTGCCAGCGGATTGTGAGGAAGACAATGGCCGCGGGTGCACTGAAAAAACTTTGACTCTTTGCCACTAAGGCAGCTGGCAGCTTACCTAGATATACAACTAGATCTTTTGTGGGAAATGGGGTGAATATTGTTTGTCTGTCTATTTTTTTGTTATTAGAGATTGGGCCACAATCTAACTTTATGGAAAGCGATGATGATCGACGTTGAAGCACGCTTGACTAGAAGTAACCTATTCACTCTTGACTAAAGACCCCCAGTTTGTAGCAATCAGGATACAAGGACTCATTAGTTGTAAGGCTCTAGACCAAGTGACATCAGCGGTAAGTGTATAAAAGACAAAATGTTCGGAATTGACCGTGTATTTCGTTAGCGCATGTCAATCCCATACTTCTTTATATTTTCAGACAATTTAATCCCTGATAGAATGTTACTTTGTCTTGACTAGTTAACATTGACGCTATTATTAAACCGTCGTTACTAAGCTGTTTGTGTGTCATATCTGTCATAAAATGAACAGATTTTGTGATGTTGAGCTACATCTGCCAACAAACTGCTTTGTAGTGGCAATAATTATGTTGCCAGCAATGTATTACTGTGAATAAAAACTTTTTTTTTTAATCATCCAAATGGGTCGCCTTTAGAAAGCTTTTGAGCGAAAATGAGGAGATTTCTAACGTTCAAGCACTAAGCAGTGATAAATAAAGGTAGATCCATAGGATTAGATATACAAGCTATGATTATCACTGAAAACCAGTTTCTAAGCAGGTTTTTACCGTATAATTGACGAAGGAAAATCTGAGACAGTTCATTGCTTTCCCATCATTATCTAGTGGGTTCAATCGGAAATTTTCGACACATTTAATGTTTTTCAGCGTCATCTCTTTTGGGTGTACGTAAATCTTTCAATTTTTAAGATTTATAATGGTTTTGAAGAAAAGGGTTTCAAATTTCCATTCCAACATCCATTCTTATGGATGTTATTTCGTTTCCTACTTGAAATGTAACCTCTTAATGTATTCAGAAGAGTTAAAAGCAGAACTGTGTTCATAACGGTATTCACGTACCAACTAACTGTTCCTAAAATATCCTAGACCGGTATAGTTTCTCCTAAATTAGTGTTATATTCATTCTCCTCCAAGCTTAAGACAATATTCCACAATTGCTTATCTACAAAATTGCCAATGCATCGTTCACGTAGTCAACTACCACATAGTACTTTTTTTATGAGAAATCATCAAATTACCTACGATTATATTGCAATATTGTTTGTACATATTTTAGTGTTTCCTTCAATAGTCCTGTATCGAGTATACTTTCTAATGATAACAATGTTCACCACTTCGTTCATATATACAACATTACATAAACACAATATAATCTCTGCATAAGTACCAACATAATATGCCAATCAGAAAAATCACGATAACGTTTACGTTCATTCTTGATTCAACGACCAGCCATTCTAAATTCTTAATGATAGCTTGTATTTATTCGTGAACGTTGGTCTCAACAAAAACAAGGGTTTAACACGTAAAAGAATAATGACCCAAAAGCCATAAAACATAGTAAAAAACCCATGTTTGTTCCCGTTTTAGACACAAAGAAATTAAAAGACAATTTTCATGTTGAGTAGTGTTTGCTACAGTATCTTTACTCGTAAGTGTTAGTATTGTACTTACGAGTACTTACACTGCGCGTGTACTATTGTGCGCTATTAAATACCTATCTTCGAGTGTTTTTTTTTTTTCAAATATGGTATTTCATCAAATCACTCCTTAAGCTCTGGGCGGAGCGGAAGGAATTGTCAGACTGTTGACTAAAACCCATCCGTGTTCCTCCATATGACCTTTGCGTTCCAGGGCCGCAGTGACTCTTCCAAACAAATTCCGCAACCCTGACGAACCTTTGCAGGGGCAAATATGTCTCTATGCAGAAACAAAAAAGGGAGGTTCACTGGTAGAAAATGCCTAAGGTACAAAGTCCGACCCCGTACTTTTGTGTGCTTGAAGTATTAAATAAATCTGTCTACTAGTGACGTAATGCCTACCAACATAAATGTTTAAGTAATGTATGTGTGTAGTGTCTAACACATGTCTACAAATAACTGTGTCTAGCACATTGGATGAACCTTATGAAGATGTTCACCCTCGTCACCTACTTTAGTACAGAATTTGTAAAAGTTCTACCTTGTGAGGTTATTCAGAACTCAACAAGTTACCCCCATCAACAAACCACCATCTTTAAAAGTACGTCAATCGACCAAATTCTAAATTTAAGTAAATTAACAAGCGCTATAAAAATACTAGTTCTTTCACAAAAGTCTTATAGTTAATTAAAAAATATTGATAGGCATGTAGATATATTTTACGTAACTTCACAGTCATGTGATAAAAGCAGGTAGAACGGTTAGTTTTTTGATAAATTACTGCCTTATTGTAGTCATAATTCAAAATAATTTAAAAATCTATGCTAATTTAATTCAATATTCCGAAATGTTCACAGATTTATGCTGCCGACTGTACTACAGGCTCCGTGTTGAAAGGACTTAATTAAAACTTAAATGTCATTTGTTAAGGTGTCTCGAATATTTCGCGGTGTGTTACGAAGTTTATGCCATCAAAAACAAATTATACAGAAATTACTTATAACGACTCCCAGGTATGATTTTAAACTTCGGTTTGACATGCTTCTTGCTTGGTTTGTATGATGTTAATATTAAACGGTTTAGTTTTTGTCTTGTCAAATAATTGTAGCTTAAAGTAGAGCCATGTTTTGGTTATAGTTTCAGAAAGTCATCCCTCTTTTTTGAAGCACTCAAAAATATATTCTATTAATAAAAATAATAATCTTTATTGTTCAGAAAAATACATGATTAAATCAGATAAATCACTGGTCTCCATAAATTGTGGTTGAAAAAATACAATGTGACTTATCGTAATAATATGTCTAACAAAGGAAAAGTTAAATAAAAACAAAAATTATAAGGGGTTATAGCGTCTTGCAGTAAGTGTGCAGAAAAGTGTGAGTCGTGTGGTGTTGGTGTCTGTATGTTTGTGTGTGTATGTGTGTGTGTGTGGGGGTTGGTGCGTTTATATGTGTGTGCGCGTATCATGTCTCCAAAACTGTTTTAAAAACTATTTTATAGTTTCTCCGTGTCGCCGTAATCCAGACCTTTTAGGTAAGTTTTGATGTGAGATCTGCATTTCAATTTTGTCATAGGTAACAAATTAATTTTGTTGTTCGATTTATTATTAAGGAATGGCCCCATATAGTGAAAGCACCTTTTACCATAATTACGTTTTGGTTTATGCCATCCGATTTTCTTCGGGAATGTATTTGGATTCCACTTTCACCAAAGCCTCTTTATGGAACCTTAGAGCTACGGCCATAATATATGTATATCTGTCGGACGCGCATTGCATTCGTCTCTTGATATAAGATATTTGTTGGAAATCGCCTTGGTTTTTTTGGAACGGCTACTTTCAGAACGACTTGTTGTGCGCGTTCCGCATTTATCTATATTGTCTTCGGAAAATAGCAAACTCCGTAAGATTATATATAACTTGAGAGATTGTAAACTCTCGATAAATTGTCAACAGTGTATAATCTCGCGAAGTCATTCCGAAAAATTGTGGACTGACATAAAATGGCGACCGATATCGTCAACAAGTGAAAATCATATTGATTATCATGTTACGCGTAGCTATGCTGCTTCACTTTATTATAGGTAGGTGTATAAAATTCAATTTCAGAAACGCTCATCCAAAACGTAATAATTATTGAGTTGTCAATATCCGGCAATACAAATACGTTTCCTACGTAACATGGTCGTTAATGAAATCCAGTATTAGGTATTGCATTTTGATTTCTATTGCTAACATTATAAAATATAAAAGCGTTTGTGAAGCGAGGACTGCTGAATTTATTTTAATATCAAATAGTAGTAGCAAATTAGAACAAAAATTTAATTTAAAAAAAGATCGTCGCCAAGTTGGCCTATCCAAAACAAACGTGGACCATTGTGTATTGACATTAAAACATTAATTGTTCCTTATAAGAATTTGGTACAAAAACTGCGGTCATTGAATTGTATACGATCGATCTAAATTGCTTTGGCACGACAATCATGGGCGTATTCGTGAGTCATTATTATGTGGTCCCACGTACTTATGGTGTAATACGAATCATGGCAGATAATCACAAAAGTCGTGAAAATCGTGAGTCGAAATGATACATTGAAACTTTGTAGCTATTGTAGTGATTCTAACAGCTCATTTTCCTTGGTTGAATTTGAATTCACTTGGGTTTAGATTTTTAACCGTCTTCAAAAAAAGAAAGTTATCAATTCGACCCTTATTTATTTAATACTAGTTGCCGCCCGCGTGATTGTCGAAAATTATCCCAAGGGAACATGTTTCCGGGATAAAAAGTCCTATGTGTTATTCCAGACTATAATCTACCTCTGTGCCAAATTTCATCAAAATCCATTCAGTAGTTTTTACGTGAAAGAGTAACAAACATCCATACATACATCCATACTTACAAACTTTCGCCTTTATAATAGTAGTAGGATTTATGTGTGTCTATGTTTTCGAGCGTAGGTATGGCACTCGTGGGCTGCAGCTGAAAATCAGTGTACAATTCAGTTCAGTCAGTGTGTAATTGCACAGTTTTGTATATGTTAGTCTACCAGCTTCTAAACACGTGTGCCAAATTTCATAAGTGTGTGTATTATTGTCCGCGCATATCTCAAAAAATGGATGTCGGATTGTAAAAGTTCTTACAACTTTAAGGGCGTAATTCTAAAACATGTCATTATGCATGTTGTTTCAATGTTTGCATGAACTTAGGCTCTAGCTAACCAATCTCGATGAACATTTCAAAAAGTGGCTTAGCAATTTAAAAAGTAATCGTGTAATCGCTGGATGGCAACCTAAAAATGATTTATTCCTTCATGTATTATAGACTAGTAGATAATGACGGAAGGATAAGTACTTTAATAGTACTTTATAATTTTTAAGTGAAAAGGTTGTATTCCAAATGGAACTGAAAAATATAAGAAATAACTGCGGTAGGCAGGATATTATGTGGCTTGTTCAACAGTACTCGTACCGCATACTACGACCACCAAGTGCCAACGTTAATTTCAAAATGCACCGACCTCAAAAAAATAGCTGGCATATTTACTTTATACTACGATTTTTTTAGATAAAACTTTTATATCTCCCTATTTAGTTGAAATTAAATAAACAACAGTTTTGAAATCGTTTTTTTTATTACCTTTTATGTTATTGATAGGTTGGTCTTTGACCACAATCTTACTTGATAGAAAGCATCAGCAAAACACATGACAATAAACTAACGGTTAATTTTTCCGACTAACGGAATATTTTGTGAACTTTACAGATAATAATCACGAAGAATACCTAATACCAACCTCGATTATAATAACTTAATTAACATTAATGTTTCCGCCAATTTTATCACGTCTAAATTGATCATTTGTACCCAAGATTAAATTAATTGGAATATTTCAATTGCATCGTTTTCCGCTGGGGGAATGAACTTCCGTGCTGTCAGGGTAAACTATGCGAAACGAATGTTTTAACATCATAAACATTGAAAACTCGTGTTAAAGTATTTTTTTTTAATTAAATGCAGCTACGAAGATTCATTTTCAGAATAAAAAACCTATGTTTGTTTTGTGATCTTGCACAAAAATTTTAACTGTTTCCGGATTCAATATCTTTTATCTAATCACTATTATCAATTACTTACAATCATTGTTTATTGTAATTGATAAAAGTGATTGGTTAAAGTTTTGCCTAAGGCCGTGTTGTCACCTGCAAGCAATTCGCATGCAAGTTTAATTATGTTGCGGGCTCTAGCGAGCGATTGATCACATTATACCTAGGTAGCACGCAATGTTATACAACTTGCATGCGAGCTGGTTGCAGGTGGAAATGTGGCCCAACTTCTCAATAACTTTCTGAAAAAATATTTTCCTTAATCATCTAACAAATTCAGCACGTTCCTCCTTTTCAACATCTTTATATAAATTTTAGCCCCTCAAATATCACTATCACTACATAATTCTTATAAAAACAAAGTCCCCCCGCCGTGGATGTCTGTCGATACGTACATATCCTAGAAATCCAAAAACACCACACGGTTTACACACGGTTTTCGGTCGGACGAATTGATTCATGAGAAATGTTTAAGTGTATAATGCATTAAGGTTTTGTGACTAAAACATGACGATGTTTGTTGAAGTCATCATCGTCATATCAGCCGAAAGACACCACAACAACCGGACCTGTGCGTCTCGCATCCATCGGCCCGCGACCTTCACCAGATTATCGTTCCACCTTGACCATGGTTGAAGTGTCGGAAAAAAAGCATACCGACTGGGAGTTTTACTGGCGTGCGCCTCTTAAACCGGAAAAAATGGAATATTCTGCTGCATTTATCCCTGTCAAGGTTGCTAGTAGGTACTTGTGTAAATTCCATACACACCTTACGTAATGAGCCATGTATAAACGCTGTTGCGGAATCCACAAGATTTATAGGAATTAATACGTCATCATTTTCTGAGAATTGCTTCGTTAAATTCAGCACATTACAGCCACGTGCGGTTGAAGCGACAGCCTTGATAGGTACTGCTTAAGATTCTCCACACACACATTTTAGAGGTAAAAGGGCTTAATGCGGTATCTGTAGTATTAGAGTATTAATGAGACGATCTGTAATGAGCATATTCAAAGAACGGTATTAATAAACTGCCAAGTTCAAAATCTTTGATATTTTAAACTGATTTTTATGGAACATGCTTGACTTGCGTCAACGAAAAAAATATCGGTCTTCAAAGTAAGTTGAAAAGATTAAGAGAGTTTGAAGAGACTCTCTTTATCTTTCCAACTTATGAAAAGATAAAGAGAGTTTGAAGAGAAAGAAAGAGCAATTTTAAGTTTGCTAAGAGCAGAAACTACTCATTTTTGCCAAAGAGGTTACAACTTTTTTTAAATCATAAATATACATAAGCCAGACATGGAGGTTGTAAGCGGCGCTAACTGTTGCCAAAAATGTAGCGGACGCACTAACCGACACATCTGAAGGGTATCTTAATGATCTAAAGTGCAGAGAGCATGAAGTGAAGTGATCTAAAGTGCAGAGAGCATGAAGTGAAGAGGTTAAACTGACAGAAGGACCGGAAGCTAATAAATAAATAAGGGCTTAACTACAATGATGATGGCGAAATAAAATGGACGATGTGACAATAATTGGGGGAGACCACTGTCCAACATTGGAAGGGAAAAAATGGTGATGATGGACCAACACATTTATTATACAATGAAGTGTAGAACTCAATGCTAGCCTCTGTATTCGCTACACCCGACCCCCATCAGTCTTCAAAGCAAGAGTGAATAGGCATCATCTGGGCTCACTCGTTCTCCCGTAAACCTTGTCCATCGCTTATCACGAAACATAAATCCGTCCAGAAGCAGTATTCTGGAAAGTTGCTGCAAGCTTTAATCGACTAACGGTTACCTAATGAAGACTCATAAGCAGTTAGTCCCCTATGCTCTAGTCACTCTATGCTCGACTCAAAAAATACCCACTAAAAAGTTTCGCTATGCACGCAATTCTACGTAAACAATAGAAGGTACAAATGGAAAGAAAAGTGTTGGAATTCAAGTTAAAAAAATTCGTTCTGAAAAAGTCAAAGTGACAGATAAGGACACACGAATTTCAGAGCAATTCAAAGTTAAGAAATGATCATGAATAGAGCTGTAAGTGAATACTGGACCCACAAGATTATACGAAGACTGTAAACTTCGTTACAAATCCTATCTTACTAATATTACATATAAATGCGAATGTTTGTTACGCACTCATACTTCGACGGCTGGACAGATCGGGATGAAATTTGTTATACAGATAGTTCAAATCCTGAATTAACATATAGATGAAGTCGCGGCCAGAAAACTAGTAAAATATAAATGACTAGCTTTTGCCCGCAACTTCGTACGCGCATATCTCGTTTTTTCCGTTCCCGTATGAATTTCCCGGTTTTTATGTTCCCGGATCCGACCGGTAGTTCCAAAGATTAGCGCGTTCAAACAAACAAACTCTTCAGCTTTATTATATTAAAAATAGTATAGATAACACTGTAACAGTTTATAATTTTATCTTCCATAATGTCGGACTCCCATACAAACTATCATACCCTATTTCAACCCCTTCAAGCCCTTTTCCCACGACAAAATGTAGCCAATGTCTTATTCCAGACCATTATCTACCTCTGTGCCAAATGTCATCAAGATCCGTCCAGCAGTTTGCGCGTGAAGAAGTAACAAACATACACACTCACTCACAAACTTTCGCCTGTAACGATAACACTGTAACAGTTTTCTTCATCACTGCCCGCGAATGTGATTTCGTGCATAGCCAAACTTTTTAGTAGGTATTTTACGAGTCGAGCATAGAGGGACTAACCGATATTTTCCTATAGGTAACTCCTCGTATCTTATTCATACTGTAGTCTCTAACTGATAAATCAATGATCGTATACCGACCTTGACTAAATATTTGCATTATTTATACAGCAGGCACAAATTATTCACGATTTTATAACTACTTAGTAGCCATAAAATATGACTGGGAGACTTCTAATTAATGCACATACGTATGTATCTGCATCAAGTGGGTGTTTATGATGAATTAAACGATTAGTTAAATGCAGGCGCGTGACGTGTTGGAATTGTGCGTAAGTGTTATCTAGTGATATAATATTTTTATAGCACAACAGCCAAGATTTGTGTATGTTATGGATGGTTGGTTGACCTCTCGAACTTTGTTCTTATAGGTATTTTTTAATGAAGACAGGAAATTCTCGTTTCGACAATAATAAATTGGCCACAGTTTATGTAACTAATAATGTAAATTTGCAGCATATTACAATAAAGAAATATCGAAATTCAATTGAAGTAATCCTAAGATGTCTAATACGAAATAGTATGATTTAATCAAAAACCAACTACGAAAATATCAAGCTTTTCAAAGAAACCTCACCTGATTGCTTAACTTTGCAAATAGTAATAATAACCTGCAGATAATAAGAATGTTATTTTTAATTATTATTTCTTTCAAAGTCATCGGGCACGTGCTGCCATACTGCGTACTTGATCGTAAGATAAACATTGCAAATATTTATATAGGCACATTAAAACAATATGTTAGACGCAGTAATTAAATCCAACTAACGATTCGCTTCGCGCCACGAATAAGTATCTAACTGCTACACGTTTGCCTTCAGAGAGCTATAACTTTAAAACTACAGGCAGGTGTCAGGCAAATAAGTTACCTACTGTTTAAGTTCGTATCAGTGAGACCTCAACGATAAGTTAGTGTTTGTAGGACACAGAACCCGTTGCGCAATTCGTTCGAAAGAGTCACCGCGGCCCTGGAACGCAAAGGGCTTTTGATGGAACACGGATGGGCATCAGTAATAGTCCGACACTCCCTTCCACTCTGCCCAGAGCAGAAGGAGTCATTTGATGATTTCGCATCATTTGAAAAAAGAACACAGAACCCGGTAAGTTAACTAAATAATCGACAAAAAGATCTGGCTACTGTAATCCCTAAATAGTTATTTTGCTCGTTATGTTTAAGTCCCATGTTGTTGGAGTAACATAATAAAAACAAAATGAAACTGCCGCCTGCTACTAAGAAATATCTAGGGGAAAAACCCAATGACATTTTTCCCGAACTGGGATCGAACCTCATGAACAATATTTGCGCTTGCGACCACTGACTTCGACACTGGCTGAGAAAAGTCACGGTGATATTATTACATTCATCAACCAACCTCGAGCATTCATTTATCTATGTACAGTTTGCCAAATATTCAACATACCAATCAGCCACATTCGAAAAGATATCAGTACTCTACACTACCGAATGTAGAGTATCTTTAGCTCTTCGTAGTTGAAATTTGGACCCGATGACCAGAACTGGTGTACCAAACTCATTAACATTATCTTGTACAGTCAACACAACATATTTCAATGAACCAGGCAAATCACTGCTCCCGTACTCACTCAATGTAAAACTCCCACTAACTTTAACTTCAAGAAACATGGAAGCCTTTTCTTGTACCCCAGAGGATTAGTTTTCCGCGAACCCTGCTACTCGCTATAGTAGCATTAAGTTTATAAAATCTTCAGACTTTTTTAAAGCTAAAATAGTAAGGTTCTCTCCCTAGGTATTTGAAACTTCTGACATTATCGTCTTGTTTCTCGATATTTTTTAAATAATATTAAATCACTTGCGTACTGAGGGTTAACGTAAGTAAGCGAACAAGCAAACGATTTTGAGTTGAAAAAAAAAATTGAACGTTTTCTGGTGGGGTGAATAGATTTTTTATAAGAGTTAAAAAATATTAAAACTTCTTTTAGTCCTAGAGTCGGATAAGATAGTTTTAACTATTTTTTAGCCCCTCCAGGGTTTTTAATTAAAGCATTTTAAGTTGAGTTTCCTCCATTTGCCCGAAAATCGGTCAAAATGTATCATCATCACGGTCTTAACTCAAAGTACAATATTCAGAAACTCGGCCCCAGTGCTGTATGTATGTTTTAATAAAGTCAATCTTAATTATTTCATCTTACAAGCTATCAGGTAAAACCAAGATTTTGAGACATAATTAATAATCAGGATTAATCAACAAACTAACTGTTTTTCGTTATGTGGGACGCACTCGATAAAATCAAATAAACAATTTAATTGCTACAAATCGTTTTAAAGCGATTAAGTTAATTGAAAGTTTAATTTTGATATACTTGGAAATCCCAAGCAGAGCTGTAGGCAGAAGTTTTATGAGTCTACAAAATTATGCCTGCGCCTACGAGTATAATAACAATTATGAATTATGTACTACTAAGATACCATTTTGCCTGAAAAAAAAAATATCAGATTTTTATAACCGATCTTACCATCTCAGATTTTAAATTCTAAAAATTTGCACAGAATGTATATAGAAACGATTACCAAATACTCCGATTTCGCACACCAAATCATATAATCACTGTGTTCTGAATTGCGTGTGAAAAGGAAGACGCAACACAATACAATTCGAAACATATTGTCCGACACGGTGAATTGTTTTCCAACAGATAATTACTGTGTTTAAAAAAGTACTAGAGTAGTTTCAAAGTGCTATGATAATAATTAGGGATCAATGCACGGTGCATGACGCGTATGTTAATTGAGATGACGTGACCGCAAACAAAGCGCTACAGTTTATTATTGTTTTTACGTGCAAATTATCTAAATGTAATTTTTACAAAGTAGTTTATGAATATAATAATCGATTTGTTTTGTACATTACGTCATTTTTGTAGATTTTCCGGTTGAGCTTGAGTAAACAACGTTAAGATGTTAATTGTAACGACGACTCCGCAAATGTTGATTATACAGGATGTATGTTTTATGAATCAAAGTGATTTATCTAGATGATTATCTTGTTTGTAAATCCGGTTCTAAATATCCAAATTATTACGGAAGTTTTAATCGAATTAATCTCTTATTTTCGAGTGTGATGTGGAAAATGCAAACATAAGAGCATGCACCTGTGTGATGTCTCACGCCATTGGCTCCTCCGCAAAAAATAATAATTAAAAAAAATACTCCTTGTTTTGTGGTCTGACGCTACGTAACCTACCATCGTAAAATGCACATTTTGATTTTTCTGATTTGCAATTTGATTGTTGTTTTGGGTTTAACACAAAAACAATCAGTAACAGGTTCACGTACCTACTTAGTGTTGGAAATCCTTTATTAAAATGCATGTATGCACGGCTGCAACCTTTAAACAAGTTCTCAAGGGGGCATCTTGAACTTCAATAAATTAGAGCTACTTAGAGAACAAAATATTATGTTATTTGTTTCTAATGTCAGAGTCTAAAATTAAATTAAATTATACAGGAAGCCGACAAAGTGGATTATGTTTTTTTTATTCAATGGTTATTTTTAGCTTGCAGACAAAACTTAATTAACTAGTGTATAAATAATAATTTCAGCATGCACCGCGATGCACTCTAATCGTTACCTCGGATAAGAATCATGATTCATAAAAAGTCAATGTCAAAGACAATATCACAAGGTACAAAATAAATATTATCTAATTCTTTTTTTTTTCATTGACGTATTCGTATTTTATTTTCGTATTTTCTTAAGACCGTCAGTAATTGAATTCGAAAAGTCATAAGAAATAAAACACAATTTTGAAAGAAAAAGGAAGGTGTATCTTAACTCAATTCTCAGAGAGCATCCAATGGACTAAAAAATTGAATCCGAAATTATAAAAAAACCCTTAAAAATGATTCGAAGAATCCAAACGATTGAACGCGTTTTTATCGGAACAGATTTTATCAAACTTAGAAAGGAAGTGAACAGGTTTATTGACTGTATTTTTTCGGAAACAAGTTATAAATAACGACGTCATTTCTGAGTACAAATCGAGAGGGATTATTTTTGTCAAGAGTATTTTATGTAAGGTTGATGACACAAACATTTGTCATTGAATCGCACTTTCTTTTTTGTCAATTTATAATAGGGAATTACACAAACTATCACCCTCTAGCTGGTCTGTCAGACCAAGAATATAACGGGACAGTATGTGACTAATGCCTTGAAAAGAACCAAAAACGGCTACGGCCGGAAGCAGCTAGTCAGTGTTTTCCAGGATAGGCACGACTTTCAAAAATAAAATAAATGAATGAGAAGATAATATTAACAATATGTATGAGTTTATACATTACAATGTCGAACAACACTATCACGATATTAAAATCGCACGTAACGTATGTTGTCCTTTGCCTACGCGCAACAAAGTTTTCTCCATTATAGGCGCCCATTAACCATTTTATAGCACTAGATCTTTAATTATACGAATTTTGTCGACAAAATTATCCATAACGAACAATAAATAGAAACTGGTTTAAGAAACTTGTTTTTAGGCAGAGATTCAAATGTTATTTAAATGAGTAATATGATAATTAGGTAACTTTGATATGTTTTTTTTTTGTTACAATTATCTTATGGTGTGACTCAAATGAGCATATTTTTTAAGACAAAGCCCAGATACAAGTAGACAGGCGTGAGGGCCAACAAGCAGATTCCTAAAAGAATCCCCCTGTAGATATTAATAAATAATTTAGACAGCTTTAAAATAAAAGATTCTAATAATAAATTTATTTTTTTACTAAGTGTAGTTAATCACGATTCAGTAATAATTATAATTGATCGCTTGATGAATGACTGATAGCGCGTGATACCATTCCCACAGTGAAGTCGGTACCTGCGAATTTATCGTGCATTCATGACTTTTGTGTACTTGACTGGCAATCAGTTCTTCCTCACGTAAATTTACCACATTTGTAACCTTCAGCACAAAACATGACCACGTGTCATTGTTATTGGTAGAGTTCTATGAAGGTTACCTGCTGAAAGGAACCTCACACCAAGTGATGTGGGATTATTCGAAAGAGCTACCGCGGCCCCGGAACGCAAAGGGCATTTGTAGGTGTGTTTTAGTTAGTAAGCGAGCGGAGTCATTTGTTCTAGCTAGATTTGAACATTCATACGAATTTAGACATTCATCTATTTGAATCTGCCGGTCGATTCTGTAAACATGTCGAAGTGAAGGCTTGGGTGAAGTGATCACGAGGTGAGCTGTCAATCTATATTATCAAGATGGAATGATAGCTCACTTCGTGATCACGTGACATCTTGATTATCTTAATTACATGTTTACAGAATCGACCGGCTGTTCAACTTGGCGATTGTTAAGTGCGGAGCAGAAAAAATGTTTTAAAAGTCAGCGGACCATTTCTGTTATTGCTAAGGATCCTTCGTCTGCTGATATGCGCTTTATAGACCCAGGTCTATAAGGCACATTTAAACCTCACAGAACTACTAACAAAGAATAATTTGCATTGACAAAACAATAATGGACAAACAAACGCAAGCTAAGTCTTCTCATTCAAAATGCAAAAGCAAACTGTAGAATATTTTACAGTACAAGAGACACTTGATGACTTGACAGACATCGAAAATGCGGAAACAAACGAGTAAGGCACATTTTTAACATGGCAACCGGAGGTCGTAGGTTCCATTCCCACCCGGGACAAATCTTTGTGTGATGAGCATGATCATTTGTTCTGTGTCTGGGTGTAATTTGTCTATAATATGTACATATGTATTTAGAAATATATAAGTATGTTTATCAGTTGTCTGGTTGCCATTGTACAGGCTCTGCCTAGTTTAGGATCGGATGATCGTGTGTGAGTTGTCCCAAGATATATATAATATTTTGAACTATAGTAAGACTTGTTAGAAGACCCAATGAAGACAAGAAAGAATTGTCAATTTCAGTGTGCTTAGACTAACTAAAATCTATTTCCTAATGAAAAGAAGACCTATATGGTGTATCTATTTATGTAGCCCTTAATTTACACTGTATCCACGAAAAGTCTCCTTCTAGAATAATTTATTTCTTGCCATTTGCAAAAACCAAAGCAAGCACAGTTTTGACAAGTTTCAGTGGTGGTTCCGAAGAAAATTTTAATTTTGAGTATGTTTTTAGCGAACTCACGCACAATTATTTCATTTGTAAAGTGCTTTGCGCGAATTCGTACTAAGCTTAAATTAACAATAGGTGTAGGCTTTGCTTATTATTATCTACACTTTATTCGGTTTCCCTCGCGACATCTGGCCCTCAAATGTGATAAATTCGCAATGATTTGCGAAACATTTCTTCGTATTTACATATATTGTTTGCCTACTCTGGGGATTCCATTTCACAAAACATTCCCAATGAAGGTCGCAATGCCGTTACTAGAAACATTAGAATGCCTGAAGGTAATAGTATATTAGAATAGCAATTAGACGAAACCACTTGCAATAACAGTGAAGCTAAGTAACAATTATGATGTATTCGGTATAAGTAGGTAGCGGTAGTACAGAGTTTTGAATGAATTAGTAATATTTGTCTGCTTTAGATGGTAATAGAAACGTTATTTTGAAGTTGTACGAATGTATAGAGGTATGCGGAATAGAGAATAAAGTTCCGCATACCTCCATTGAAAAGGGAAGGATCCTCCAAACCAGACGGTTGTTGTGTCTAATGGTCAACTGCCCGATAGTTGACATTCGGACTGTTGTATAATATGTTCAAATCGCACGGAGAACTTTGCTTGTGCGATGCAAGTTTTCGATGGTAGTTTGTCGCTGACAAGATAAATGGCGTTGCGGTTCTTTTTGTTGCCGTGCAAATTTTGCTTCTTAGTTTTTCATGTTGATGATTATTGATGTTTAGATACTCTTTTGAGTATGCTATTGCAGGAAAGACAAACATTAAAGAAGGTGAAAAGGAAGACCATAAACTAAGATACATCTGACTTGGAATATATATATGTACATTGTATTCCAAGTAAGAAGCAAAAACATGTTTTTCCATCTATGGTTGTTAATATGTCATTTTGTGCCTTAAAGTAAGTTGTCGAAGAGTGACTTAAAAAATTACTTAGATACACACATTACATATAATACATAGTCGGTACCTACATACAACTCGGAATGTTCGCATATTTTGCATCGTCGCCGAGAATAAAATGACTCAATTTTGGAATCTTGCGCTCGATTCTAAGTATATCAATTTCTGTTCCAGTGATTGTAGAACATTAGAATCAAGCTTGATTATTTATAACATATATGTTATCATATAAATTTTGAAATGATAGAGAGCCACTTTGACCCACCGTTGGTAAATTATTTATAATCTGCCAAATATTCTGAGTTTCCCAACTTCCTAACGATCTGATCACGAAATACTTTTTTGGCTTTTGCGAACGGTTCTATATTATTTCTTTTCATTTACCCAAATCTGTCAATATGGGCGCCACATTGATAAATATTCATGAGATTTTTATTAGATTTTTATGCGATTAGCCATAGTTTTAACAATAAAAACGTTTCGGATACCTTCATTTTAAATTTTGAAACCTGATTATCATACCGGTAGGTTTACGGCCTCTTTTTTCATTGCAAGTGGTGTCTAAAATTATTGAAATTTATTTCAAAACATCGCATTGCCTTTTAAAGATACCAGAGTGCCAATTTTACAATTTTTTAAGCAACATTCGCAGCAAACGTTACCTTTACCGCATGTCAGTCGCAATGAAATTCGAATGCGAAAGTTGCCTAAAAAAATAGTAGAATTGGCACTCGGAAGGCCATTTTTTGCACTTTAAAACCGTTCAAATACAAGTCGCAATATCATCTCAGTGTCCATTAATGTCAAAAACCTGTCAAACGTGTTTTAATGACAGTTTGTGACTGCCATGCAAATGCGTGCGCTTCTTAAAAATACGAGAATTTTCCCTTTGGTTTATTCTTCTACACATGAAAACGAAAACGTATCGATTGGTTATACAAACATCATCATTATCATACCGGCCGAAAGACGTCCACTGCTGGACATAGGCCTCCCCCAAAGAGCGAGTTTGCCATAATCGCGACGCTTGGTAGGGGGGTTGGCAATCGCAGTGTAGCTATTGTAGCACAGAGAATGCTGCCGCCCATATTCTGGTGAGTCCCTTAGTCGCTTCTTACGATACCCACGGGAAGTGATGGGATGGTGCTATTCTTTTACGTCCGACACCATACAGAATACATAATACACAAACATATGGTATAAAAAAGGTTGATCAATTGGTTCTCATCCTGATGACTGAGACCTGCAGAGACTTGACATATAAGTAGTTGCTTTTAACTAGTACCAGTGCCAGTACAGTTGACGGCAAACGCCTTTTTCATGGGACTTACGATATTGGCAAAATAGGTGTACCGCATCACCTCTGACTAACATTTCGGGCAAAAGTGCTTGTATTGGCTATGCAAGCATGTTTTTAGTATAAGAAGTAGTGACTGAAGCACATCCAAATTTAATTATTTTTTATTCATAGCACGCGTTTGACAAGTAACCTATTCACTCTTGACTTAAATATGCCCAGGTTGTAGCGATGGAATCACAGACTCTGGCAGGAATTCGACCCCAAAATAAATAATTTATAGGCATTTTATAGCCTTTAATAGCCTAGCCTTTTCCCAATTATATTGGGGTCGGCTTCCAGTCAAACCGGATTCAGCTAAATACCAGTATTTTACGTGGAGCGGCTGCCTACCAGACCTCCACAACCCATTAACTGGGTAATACGGTAGTTCTTGGCTAGACTGGAGTCAGATTTACTGGCTTCTGACAATCCGTAACGACTGCCAAAGATCTACAAATGACAGCCGGGACCAACGGCTTAACGTGCTTTCCGAGGCACGGAGGAAACCCGATATGTTAAGATGGTCACCCATCCACAGACCAACCTTGGCAAGCGTTGCTTAACCTTGATCGACCCGTGCGGCTGATATAATAATAATTTATAAGCATTAAAACAATTGGCTAACAACAGACCCCTTATTTAAAGTAAAATACAGTGGATTAATCAACAATGATGTAAATTATAATTATATTAAATTGTAATATGGTTCGTTAATTTCTATATTCGGCAACGATACTTTGCATGCAAGGTTTAATGATGCATTAAATATTCAATTAATGGGAAACGAGTGATGATACCGACAGTCATGTCAACAATTCTACCTGCGTCATTAAATAAGTATTATTTACAGAGAATGAGGTTTTTAAAAAAAAACGTTTTATCCAGATTGAAGTAGTATAAAAAGACAATGTCTGTTTACGGGACTGTACTGTACTGTTCTTTGTTTATTTGGTATGTCAAGTGCTTAATTGCCTGGACCTCACAATAAAATTAAGATCATTATTATCTTTAACTAGTGGCCCGCCCCGGCTTTGCTCGGATGTATTTTTTTCTTTAAAATTTTCTTTCATAAGAACCTTCTCCTGACAATAACAAACACAACAAAAAAAGAATTAGCGAAATTGGTCCAGCCGTTCACGCGTGATGCCGTGACCAAGGGAAATAGGGATTCATTTTTTTATATAGATAATGTAAAGACAAATCTTCTTAAATGATTATTTTTTATGCCAGATCAGAAAAAAATATCTACGGAAAATGGAAAAAGTTGAAACCAAAGCTTTCGTTTTTAATTGTAACCCTAGATTACCCTTTTTTATTATAGAAAAGAGTTTTCTGTTCTTTGTTTTTTCAATTAAACCTAAGCACCCGAAACAGCTTATTTTAATAAAAAATAAGGTCAGAGGTATAAAATAGAAAGCAGAGTGTAATCTTCACTCCCAAGGCTTATCTATGAAAAGTTATAAGCCTACTAAGCAAATGATCTAGAATTTCAAAACTAGTTCAGAAACCCTTGATTATAAATTATAGAAGCGACATTTCAAGATCAAGTTAATTAAAACATACGTAATAGGTCATATATGTAGTAAAATTGATTCTTTCGATAATAATAGTAAACATTAAAAAAAATATTAGTATCTGATTTTAATTATAATTAGTTTCCTAATCTTAAATTGGCCGCAAACCTGGTACATTTTCACGATTGACTTATATACTTGTTGCTTAAGATTTTCCATGATTTAATTTGTACATTTAATTACTTTACGAGATTAGTAGACGGATTTATAATAACGTTTTTGAAGATTGGTCGGTATAACCGCAAATGAATAAGTACGAGGATAACGAATTGTTTTACAAGTCTCAGTCATTCTTCTATTTTTAATTAATTGGTTACCAATTTAGTCTATGTATTTGATTATTTATTAGCTGCATGGATCTATGAAATGTATTAAAAATGATTACTATAGAGTGAAAGTAAGTTGTTAACTTCAAACATAACCAAATTGCTTTGCTTAAAGCTTTATCCAAAAACAATAACGTTTGAGGAAAAAACTTAACTGTGTTATACAATTTACAAGTCTAATACATAATTTTGCCACTTCTAAACCGACTTCAAAAAGAAGGTGATTCTCAGTTCGACCGAAGGTTATTTTAAATTGTTTGTAAGCGTTATCTTCGCCTATTTTAATTCTGTGCATGAAAATGTATTTTCCGCAAAACTTCTTTGCCTATATTTTGTAACAAAAAAGACCATCTGTCCAAATGACTGATGTCAGTGTTTGTTATGCTTATCAACATTTTAACAATAGAAATTACTCATTGGTAGACATTGCACTTTGATCTGTTGTTATTACGTATCATTTGTAAGTAAACAACTATTTACCGTGTGTGATTAAACATTTTCCAACGGCGAAAAACAAACTCGATAAAATCGAACAATCCTCACCTTAACTCGAAAGAAATCCCAATTCCAACAATTTCAAACACGTAAACACTTTCACAAATTTATTTTAAAAATTCCGTTTTATTTTCTGTTATGTCATTATTCACGAGTGGATCACTAAGCGTGTTTAGACGCGCAGGCGACGCGGCGGTGTGGGGTTGTCTGCGACCACGCCGACTGACGCCGTGGATATAAACAGATGGTTTATACGAAACCGTCTGCTACCCATCACAATAACCACCTCCACGGCACATAGCGGCGTCTTTTAACACCGTTACTTACATACATCCGTGGGATATTAGCTTATTTACTAAGATTATTTTTTGTTTGCACGATAGTCTAATGTTGCATCGCGAGATCATTCATAATTAACCCCTCAAATGCAGTCTAGTCTTACGTCTAGCGACAATTATTCTCTAGGTCAACTCGGTAACATTATACTATTTTTAGATATTGATGCTTGTTGGTAATTGTACTGTTTGATCTATCTAATATAAGTTTTTCCAAAAAAGGTTGTAATTAGATTGCCTGTGGAAAACACGCGATAAAAAAAAACAAATATGTAACACACGTTATATTGAATTTATGTTATATTGTATTTTATATTGAAGGTGAGATAAACAAGGAAAGTCTGACATAAAAACAATGCCTCCACGAGGCGTTATCTATTATTTCCACGATTTTCCTGTTATAGTAGATAACGTAAGACAAGTTAGCTTAATTTAATCAAGCATTTAAGTAATTTGTTTAATTTACACTCAATTTATCACTTAGTTAATTGAGTGTAAATTAAACAAATGCTTATCCAATAATTTAAGGTTTTCTAAATCAGATGTATTTTAAGAAATAATTACAAATGGAATAAGTATTTCCAAGATTTTCCTTTTGTAGGAAAAGCCACGACTAATAACTCATTATCGTCGAAATTAATAGAGTATTTTCTGTGGTTAAGTTTAACACTCAATTAATCACAAAGTTAGTTGATTGTGAATCAAACAAATTAAGTAAGTATGTAGAAGTATTTTTTGTAATTGTTTAAATTAAACTCATACCTAGACAAAAGAGATCCAAATACGGAATTAGCTATTCATAGTTACCACAGAACTTTAAGTTAACTATTGTGGTGACCGGGTTACTGGTGTGGTTTACAAAGAATTTGTACCACACGGTATGTAGGTGGAGCTACCTACTGTCCCATTTTATGCTTTCACCAAATATTATGAACAAGTCTTAACGTACTTTCTTATTTTCTGAGTCATGTGTATTTCTCACCAAAAAAGACATGAGTATCAAAATTTAATAGTGGGTTTTTGGGGGTTAGATTTTTCGATTCAAAATTAAACTTTTATTCTTTTTTTTTTGGAATCCGAAAGAGTACTAAACAGGTCGTTTTCTCACGTATGTTCACCAAGAAAGTACGTCGGAAATACCTAAGCACAGCGTACTTTCCAGATAGAAACGCGACAGGTCCAAGAGGTGCTGTGTGAATAAGGTTCGACTTCAAAGAGCCAATCCAGCCTTTATCTATAGGTGCTTATGGTATATAATAGAAGTCTAGTACCTACATAGTTTTGAGTTTTGAGTAATAAGATGAATAGAGTAGAATTAAAATTTATTTATTGTAGATATCTATACCAAAGTAAAACCGTTTTAGAAGATATTAATGGTGAAAGATACAATATGGCGGTCTTATCGCTAACTACGATTGTCTTGTAGATACCAGATACCAGACAACCTTTGAAAAGACGATCAATTGGAATAAAATGATAAGATTCTTGTGAATGATCGAAGATTATTAAAAGGTTGTTCAAATATATTGACGAGGTAGCTATTATTAAAAAACAACATCCAAGTCTTGAGTTTTTCTTGATTCAGAGCTATTGTGAAATGCTTCCCAGTCAAGTTATCTATAAAGAGAGACAAGTAAGAGGTTTAAACAATAATTACTAATTATTATCGTCGTGAAGTTAACAGTAATTGTTGTCTAGAGTCTAGATAACATCCGGAGTCGTTAGCAGTCATTATTAGTTCATCCATTAAAGCATTTTTATTTCGACGAGAAACCGTCTCGGGTATGCATATTTAGAATATAACAATGCAAGTCCATTAAGTACAAACTTATTATCGCTAGCTTCCTGTCAAAAATAGAATACACAAAAAGAATACAAACATTATCGTGTACTTTATCAACAAAAAAACTGCGTGTAGCCTGAAAACGACAGCTACTGGTAGGTACCTATGGGTTCCTTAAACCAGTTAATATAATAAAACCGTTACCCGTCCCGTAATCCCGGCTACGCCACTTTTAGATACTTTTTGTAGCTCGTAAAGAGAACAAATTTGAATGAAAAAAAAAATAACAAGACAAATTAACTCTCCAGCGCCTGTCCTAATAACGTTGGCAAAGTATCACTCTTCGATAAAAACATTGATGAACTACACGGCAGGCGTATTTCTATCACAATGCTATCTGTGACATATTCTTATGAATTAGGTACTTTCAGTTTCTTTTCTTATAACTGTTTATTGCAAAAAGGATTTTAGATTGCTGGTTTAATAATAGTTAGTAGATATTTCTTACCCATTGATCGAGGTTGAAACTGATCGCTCGCTTGTTAAACATTGTGTAATGCGCCTATCACTTCTTTCAATACAAACTGCTATCCTGACAGTAATAATCGGTTTAAAATTAAATAAAATCTTTTTATGGGCACGTTCATATTTTGCTTTTTTACCACGAATGAATTGGATTTCACAAAACAAATATTTATTTCAGAGCAGGTACACGAATTGGATTGCAGGAAACAAAAACCGAGTTTTCCTAGGTTGAATCTCCAGCGGGTTTAGTTTGCTTGTGACGGTTTATGTTTCCCGGGGTTTTGATAACTCTTTAGTCCCGCGATTTTACTGTTAGATACCTATATGTTAGATAGGTACCCTGGTTTTAATAACTCTTAAGTACCGCAATATTAATGTCCACGCACAATACCAACCTCTAGTTTTTGGAAGAACTATCTACGTAAGTATTAACTTTTTAGGACAATTTTCGTTATAAAAACTTTTTTACAGAAATCCTACCGACTTTCAAATAACACACGACGAGAAACACTGACTTTCAAAATTAATTAAAGTTATTTTGTACTTTGTTTGTAGTGGTTTTTATTATTTGGAAGTCGGTTGAATTTTTTGTATAAAAGTTTTTTATTTTTCATATTTTAGTGCTGTAACCCCCCAAAATTCCAAACGTTCCAACCAGTCCATATCAATTTAATTATCTTTCTCCGAAGTTCTTCATCAGATCTTCACGAAATTTAAATGGGACCATTTCGGAATAAACCTCTAACGAACAGAATTTTGAAAATACGTTTATATAGTTCGAGTTATGCCCGAACATAGGTACATAAAAAATATATTAAAAAAATATACTATTATTCTCCTTTTTTGAAGTCGGTTAAAAACAATTTTCATCATTAAAAACTCAATTCTGAACTACTGTTACAAAACAATTTAGCACAATCATGAGAAAACATAGGCATGAAATATTTCGACAAAGTTTCCAACCTAACCTTTATTTAGTTTGTAAACATTGTCTAGGCTGTAAGTGAGCGTTGACCTCCAATGTGGTTAGGTGGCATTATTCGAAGATCACACCAGTGTCGGTTAGCGTCAGTCATGCGAGCTCAATAGCCAAAATGTCAAATGATATGTCAAGAGCCTAATCAAGACACGGTTGCAAAACTGGCCAATCAAATGGCGGAACAATACTTTAAAGATATGTCAGTATCATGTGACTATTGAGGGTAGATAATAACTTTGTTGGAATTGTCGGAACTTCACCTCCTTATTTTCCACGATTGATTACGGTTTTACTCACGTGCTTGGTTTGAGCTTTGGATGGTTTCAGGATTGAGAGTTTGGAGTTAAGAACATGTCAAATCCTACAGTGTTTCCCAGATTCTTAATTCAGAAACCTTAAGGCCAATTCTCGTACTTTAAAAGCATTCAATTTCAAGTCGCCATATCATCGAGCGACATCAATGTCAAAAACTGTATGTAGGGAAATTAGAGTTGTTTTTGACAGTTTGCGCCTGCGATAAGAATGCGCATGCGTAAGCTCCTTAAAAATACAGGATTGCCCCTCTGGTGGTCGGTGTAAAAAGCTTTCCTCAAATTATTTGTACAATTCTAAACTCTATGCTTTTCCGCCCATTGTTTTGTAAGTACCTACTTAAAATAGTAACAATTTCTTAATCATTGCTTTTTCTTTCAGGTAAGTAGTCACTCACATGTCATCGCCGATGCTCCAAGTTTCCCTGAACCATAGAGTAAGTAGCTACTTTTCAACTAATATATTTTGATCAAATGAATCAATTGGGAACTTCTAACTTTATTTATATTTCTGAATGACGTCATAAATGTCTGAAAACTTCCAGCAATGCTTTTTAATAACTCATGCTTACTCTGGAGCAGTGATTAAATTCTTGTTACAGTTTTAAAACGTTCTCTCGCATCTGTATACATACCATTACACTTGTACCTAGGTACTAGTTATTTTAGACTAACTAATCAGAATCTTAAAGCAATCGAACATTTGTATTTAGGTTTGTATTTGTCTAAAGTAGAAATTTATTCGACTGAATGTGAATTTCGAGAGTTGATGATTTTGGGTACCTAAATTAGTTTTCAGCTAAGCCGAAATCATTATATTAATATCTGCTTTAGGTATGACCAGTTCCTGAATAATCGTAAAATTAACGACAATGGTGCGTAAATTGCTGTGATTGGTTGAATGAATTTTCGACCGCCAATAAACGGCCAACGCGTGTTTGACAAAAGGGTATTTTACTGAAAAAATCTAATTAGTCCGTCCGATAGATTACAATTATTTTTTCTTTTATCACTACAGTACATATTTAAAAACAAAGACCTCCACCGCGTCTGTCTGTTCGCGTTATACTCAAAAACAATTGAACAGATTTTCATGCGGTTTACACCAGTAGAGTGATTCATAAGGAAGGTTGAGCTATATCATTTGTCAAAGTTTTGTGTAAATAAAATGCATAAATTACTGCTTTATTTACAAAGCTGTTTTTACCAATATAGTTAAATACTTACTTAAATAAATGTATTACTCATACAATCCACAAAAAATTTTTTTTTTTTTTGAGTATGGGATTACGTCCAATGGCTTCTTCCGCTCTGGGTGGAGCGGAAGGGCGTGTCAGATTCTTACTGACTAAAACCCATCCGTGTTCCTTCTAAAGCCTACTCTAGACTCTTTCGAACAAATTCCGCAACCGTGGCAGGCACACCATACGGACTAAATAGAATTATTAAAATGTTCTATTTTTCACAATAATTTCGCGATCTAGTTTCCACTCAAACCAATCAACCAATTTTCAAATAACTGCTTCGTTATAATAGTAAATCTAAGTTTATAACCTAATATTGCCTACATTATATAAGATATCAGGATGAAAGGCCTACCTTTCTCCGACAAAGGGCTTTCTCATATTATAAACGTTTACTAACATAATAAACGGTTTCTAGGTCAAAGGTATAAAATACCTATACATTGAAATCAATAGCTTTTAGCTTCGTTTGAAGATAACACAGAAATGATGTGAAAACTGGAAGACAATTATACCGAAGCCTATTCGGTTATTTAGTGATAATGGAGTGGAATAAGATTGTCAGTTGAATTACATATTTTGAGAAGCAGACACTTAACAGTTTATGTCGATGCACGGGCCTTATGGTAAAGTATATTATGCTGCGGTACTACGACGTGTCCCTTTGTGATTTTGCTATGATAAAGGGATAGTGCTATGCATCTTACATAGCTCCGTCACTCTTCCACACTGGAATCATGTTGGTTTTAAGACGATATCAATGTTATCAATTCCCGTATTTTTAAAGAAAATTTGCCGCAATCAGTCAAAAACAACTATAATTTTGACATGTTTTTGACGTCCAGATTTAAAACGATAATACTAGGATTTTCTCCTGTATAGTGGGTGCGTTTACAATCTCACATACACAAACAGCCTAACCCGGAACACCTATCTGTAGGGCAAACAAATATTTGTCCGTGCGGAAATCGAAACTGCGATACGCAGCGCAACAGTAAATCGCTCCACCACTGCGCCAAACGTGTCGTCAAAATTATATTATTATTTATTTTAGCCTTTTGTGTCACACTGCAGGGCAAAGGCCTCGCAGTTCGTCCTTCCATTCTTCCCGACTTTGGGCAAGTGTGGACCCAATCCTGCCGTTAGCCGTCAAGCTCGTCCTGCTTTCATCGCCTGGGTCTCCCGCGATGTCGGCGGGCATTTTCTGGGACCCAACTTGTGGTTGCCCATGAACCGTTCGACATGCGGAGGACGTGTCCGGCCTCCGGCGAAGTCCCACTTTAGTTTGGCTACTTTTTGGGTGACGTCGGCGATTTGTGTTTTGGAACGCAGCACTGTGTTCCTAACGCGATCCGATAATTGGACTCCCAGAATGCTACGCTCCACTGCTCGCTGGTAAATCTCAAGCTTAAACCTCTGCTGAACTGTCAAAGATAAGGTTTGAGCACCGAATGTAAGGATAGGGAATGCACATGTCCATCATTTTATCAAATTGCTGCATCGCTTATGATAAATTGGAAGGAGAAGATTCCTTTCGTTAATTATTTCATCGACCAATAGCTCTTCCAGGCGTTTTCGGTGCGGCGAGCAACTTCTTGATTGCTGCTGAGATAATATTGTGATTTAAATTTGAAAGTTTTCTACGAAAACGAAATTACGAATTGTCCTTTTCTGCCCACTGTAGTCTGTCAGTCACTCACTGTAGTAACAAGACTGACTAATTATTTCTTATTTTCTAACATGATTACGTTTGTGCGTAGGTAATGCGTTTCGGTTATTTAACGGTTACATGTTGCGTTGAAAGATTAGCTAATAGGATGTATGGCTGATGTTTTTGTTTTGCAATTATCGGTTAGTTTCCACGTGTATAGATGAAAGCAGCGTTTAATTACCTAACAAGCAATTGACTTTTTTTTTGTCCCAAGTCCCGTTTTTTTTTTTTTAAGAATGGGAAATCATCAAACGACTTCTTCCGCTTTGGGTGGAGCGGAAGGGCGTGACAGACTCTTACTGACTAAAACCCGTCCGTGTTCCTTCTAAAGCCCTTTGCGTTCCAGGGCCGCGGTGACTCTTTCGAACAAATTCCGCAACCCTGCCAGGATCCCAAGTCCCATGCACCTGTACTTTAATTTGATGAATACCACCGACGCTGCAATTGACGTGGCCACCTACTGGGCCCAAAAAATGTAAGGAGTAAACCATCGACTCGCAAAGAAGGTTTAAAAAAATACCGCCAGTTTAGCCGGACTGACTCCTAAGTCACAGGCACATACACCTAGTTTAGGAGTCAGGGTGTTTAAAATGTTTGTTTTCAAAGCCTTTAATGTTTTTAGCCCTCATGAGAACTTTTGAATTTGTGTTTTTGGTTAAATAAATTATTATTATTATTATATCCTGTAACGACTGCTACAGCCTGCGTTATAAGTGCAAAGTGGATCTGAATCATAATAAATAGTTGAGTTGGAAGTCATTAGTCTCCCAAGGATGCTGCGGACTGGATAAATTAAATAAAGACTTTCCTGCAAATTAATAAAAGCCGGATCAATAAACTCAGATAGTGATAGAAACCCGCAAAATTCATTAACGTGGTCACCGGAAGGAAATAGCTAGGTGGTTTTATTTAAAAAAAAATGTAAGTGTATAAATATGTACGTCTGAACGTAATATTATATTAAGACTCACTCAGACAGGCGCGACGCGACAATGCGACACTGATGCATGATTTTTATGCCTATGTTGTCAAAAATAGTCCTATTTGGCTTACTTCAGTAAATAGAACTAATAAAAATTGTTTTACTACCACTTCGCACTTGAATAAATGTCTCCATCGCGTCGTGATCTGCTAGTAGGTACGCTCAAATATCAAGGTTTAGGATCAAATCGTGACGCGAGCGGGTCTTCATTACAAAATATACAAATTGTGAACAGTAAAGTAATAATAATAATAAAGTTTTATTGACATAAAGGTGTTACATTTCAATTGAAGCCCTGCCTCCTGAGCTAGGTGGTACCTGTGTCAGGAGTCAGTGTCTTCACCCGCTTGTGGAACATTAACAAGTTATACACTAAAATATGGTAGGCTTTTGAACGAGCAACCAAGGGCTCTAGACAAAATGGCATTTTATTAGCAATGGCGATTGTCGAAATGCCTACATATAGGTAAGGAATTTATCACGTGACATTACGAGCGTTTTGTAAATCTCATCCATTTTTGACGTTTTGACAATCGCCTTCGCCACGATAATTGCTGACAGAATGTCAGTTGTCTAGCTCCTGACTACCTCCTCCCTGCTCCTTCGTTCCTCGATTCTTCGTGACCGACAGACTTCATGACAAATCACGTGATTTTGTTTGATTTAAATAAATGCTTTGAGTTTCAGTTTTTTAGGAAAAGGTGCTTTGTTGTCAATCAGTAACAAAAAAAGCTATTCTAAAACGTCAAAATAATTGGCATGATCTCTTAATCATGCCAATTATTCTGACGTTTCTCAAGCACTTTCATAATGTACGGCCATGAACTAGTGGTTTATTTCTTGCCTTTATCTTATAAATAATATTAGGTACAAGAGAACTACTGTTAATAACAGAAACTACGCAGTTATGCATAGCAATATACATATGTTATATTTATCTACCTGAGAATATTCCAAATTGACAGCTTATTTTTATTTGTGGATTCTGTTTACAATGGCAACATCAAAAAAAGAAAAAAAGCTCATTGTTAAAAGTCTAGTCTCAAGTATATAAAAAGCACTTTACTTGAGATTAATCTTGAAAGAGTTCGATGTTTTTTTTTCCAAAATGTACTTACATAGGTTTAACGAATTGATTTATTTTAAATGTACCTACTGTGTAAAAGTTTGTTGGCTTATCAAAGTAAATAAATAATACTACGAAGATCGGTTCCAAAAGCAGAATTAAAATGAAATCATAATTTTAATCAACAAAATCAAAACAGATGTAACATTTTCGGGTTTTTGGGTTTCAGGGCTGTATTCAATAATCTAAACAAAACAACTAAAAAATGGTTCATACCAACATATTTAGAGTGGGGAAAAACACAAACGCCCCAGGTGTACCAGTTTTTCCCGGGTTTTCAGATTATTTCGCAAATAGATGAGTGTGGAATCACCGTCTAAAATACCCACGTTCCCGCCGTAATGTTTGGATTGCTCTGTTTATTCTCGTGCGTCCTATAAAAAGTATAACTCTGACTGACAGTTCTAGGGAATCCCACGTACGTATGTGATGTTGGCCTCAAAGCATTTTTATTTTGAAGCTTTGCCAATTTTGTATTTAGTTTTCTTTGCCAACAGTTTCTAAGCCCGAACGTGTGTAACGTGTTTATTAATCTTCTTTCTGTTTCCATTCATGATTTTACCCCGAAATCTGAATAAGTTTGATTAGATTTATCATCATCATTTCAAAAAACCGCCGTCGAGTGCGAGTCAGACTCGCGCGTGTGAGGTTCCATAGGTAGGTAAAATTATGCCGTTAATATCGAGAAAAAAACACGTCTCTTTTCTATACAAGAGACGTGTTTTTTGGAGTTTTTTTGAGTCCCCCTTTTATTTTTATACATAATCTTTTTTTTTTAGCGTGTATTGCAATATAAACCCTGTGAGCATTTCAAGCGTGTTCCTGTTGCCAGTTTTATCAATATAGATAGCAAAAACGTTTGTGGCTCGCTAGCCAAAGCTTTGCTAGCCAAGGCTTTTTACACCTATATAAAATCGTTTCGTGAGACCATATAAAATGCAATTATGAAAAAAAGGTTAATACATAAGCTGTCATAGCCGGATCATGTTCAAGGGTATTATGACTTAATATATCCATTAATACGTCTTAGTATCTCTTGTATTGACTGTTATTAGTTAGGCTACAATAAGAACGAAATAATCTTTTTGTTTTTTTTTTTACGAATTTAAAATGCATTGCAATGGGTGTATATGTGAAACTTAAATCTATTACAAATAATCGGAATAAAATTATCTTTTTTTGCATATCGAATTCAGTTTTCAATTGAATTAAACCTAATGTTATGTTTTTTTTTTTACTGTTGATAGGCACTCGTTTGACTACTATCTCATCTGGTGCGTGCTCCATCTTCGACCACATCATGGTTGGATGGAGCACGCTTGCCTAGAAGTAACCTATTCACTCTTGACTTAAAGACTCCCAGGTTGAAGCTATCAGGAAACACAGACTCTGGCAGGGAATTCCGCACAATAAATGTGTTCCCAAAACGTTTTGTGCGTGTGAGTGGGATGTACCGGTGGCGCATCGCCGTGCAACTAGTTGGTATTTTATTTTTGGTACATGTCTAACGTCAGACACTATGGATTTAAAAATTTACTTTATTTCACGTTTATTACAAAAAAAATATTTACTTGCCATTGCGTGTTTTTATTACGGTCACTATTTTTAAACTCGGGGGTGTAAATTAAAGATTTCTTGTCTTCATCTTTCAAATTAAATAACAAGATACTGTAAATTACAAAGCAACTAAAATTGCTTCTTAAAAATTATTAATAGCAGAAGTACCTAAGTACCTACTTTATATTCGGCAATAAACTGATCGATTACGAGTATGTAGTTGGTGTAATTTTAACCGGTAACATAAATTTATTATAAACAGATAATTGCAATCTTAATTGCTACAGATCATTCGTATAACGTGTCAACGACACTTCTATTCCGGGATAGGCAAATCACGTAAATAATGATAATCAAATAATGTTATAAAACATGAACAAAATGGGAAACAGTAATTATTAATTCCCACGGTAATTCCAGTGGGAAATTACCAATTAGTATTATTGTTTTATTTCCCTTACTAATGGAAGGTAACTGACATGCATTTGATAATGACGTCACACAATGACAAGTTTTGAAAGGGTTTATGCTGTCATCTGTAGGTGTGTTGACTTATAGGAAAACAGTCATTTGGTGGATACATTAATGTTACGTATTAGCTCAGCACGCGGATTTGAGGAAATGAAAAATCGGAATAACCCCGTTTCTACGGTCAGTGAATAAGCTTGCGCTGGTTTAATTTTAAGTTTGGGAAAAGACCATTTTGAGAGCTTTCGCTTTTATGAATGGAAATAAAGGCGTTATGATAGGTTATTAACCCGTACCTACTATGAGTCATGCGTATAATATGATATTTTTTGTTCATACAAACAAACAAACAAATATTACAAAGAGGTATCCCTCTTTATTATAATTGTTCAGATGTATGGTTCATCGGACAGAGTTAAAAAATATTTAAACGGTACCTAATCACTGGTTCCTATTACGAAAATTCTTCACCACATGGAATGCTACACTATCACAGAGTAGATGCCATAGTTTTATACCTAAAAATGTAAAATCGGTTTTAAATATATAAAGAGACCCATAACTAACAAGTAAAAGTTGCAATTTAAGTACTTAAATTAAATTTTAAAATAATAAACGAAAGACCTTACGAAACTACCAGAACAAAAAGTTACTTCATGTTCTAATAATGGTAGAAATTGCCATATTAATAATATTATTGGGACATTAGCACACAATGAAAATCATTATTTTCCAATTACTTACAAAATAAACATAATGCTTTGGAATTCGATAATTGATGGCAAATGACGTTTAGTAATTAGACAATTAACGTTTTTTGAAGAGTTTTGTAATAAGTTTTGACACGGATGAAAAATACCTTCTTCTTTAACCTGTGTTCCATTGCTGGATAAGTATAAGTTGTCCGTGGGAAAATTATAGGTTTCTACCATACGATAGGTATAACAGACAGTCCTCTGTGCAGAGCATGCATGGAGTTGAGTGCACAGGCGTCGCCGATATACGCAGACAAACAATAGGGACACCGAATTCACTCACAGACATCCTGAACTCTTTAGGAGGACTGATCTGCTTCTGGAGGGAGGTTGGCTGGTTGGAATGACGGCCGCCATGGCCCACGCATAATGGTCCAACATCAGGACTAAGTGCGGAAACCATAACCCAATAGATAGATATAGTAGGCGCCAGATAAATGTGGAATAAAGTACATTGACCTTTCCCTAATAACTGTTCATAGGTACCTGAACAATTAAATATGAATCGTTTTTCATTATTAGACAATGTTAAGGATCACGAGAGATGATGATTCGGGACAGCTTTGTGTCATTAATTCCGTTTTTCAAATTAAAAATGTCAATAGTTGTAGGTGGGTCAATGACCGTTATTCCACGATTATCTGGCGCCTACTATAGATAGATAGGTTTCTACCATAAGTCACCTAACAATGGAAGAACTCCCACAAGGTGGATCGAAGACCTGGCCTCTAGGAATCCGCTGGATGCGAGACACGTGGGGTAGGCCTATATCCTTATGATGATGATGAAGTCGCCTAATGTAAGTCTCGGGCTTTGGTTACCCCCGTCTAAGCTTTCCCATTTTTATGGATACGAAATATCAACTGATTGACATAATAACTGGACGCTAGGTTGTCTTCTTACTACTTCGCTTTTTCTCTGATTGATTTCGCTGCAAGATCCGAAAATATTGTCTAAATCGTGTCTCGGGGACTAGTCTAGCTTTATTCACGACGACACGCAGAATAGTCGTCACTGTTGATTTGGGCTTTCAGGAGTTGCAGTAGTTAGAAAGTGTTTGAAAACCGCGAATAATATTTCGTATACCTACATACGTCTAAACCTAAGCATTCGGTGATCAAGAATGGCTACTAACAAGAGTTGGCAAGACTTCCAAAAAAAGCGATACATTGATCTCCAAGGGACCGCGTGATCTAGAAAGTTGCGACAAATGGAATTAATGCTGCTTTGGGATACTACGTAACTTCTTTACTTACGAAGTGACGCCCAAAGCAATTAACTGTTCCATATTCTTGAAGTTTCGTTTGACGTAACGGTAATTACAGATAAGACACAAAGGACTAAGTGTGAAGTACAATTTTGGAAAGTTTCGTACATAAGTCAATTTATTCAAATGTAATTATAATAAAACATCATCATTCCCAGCCCAACTTCGCCCACTGCTGGGGCAAAGGCCTCGCTTTTTCTGAGCCTATCTCCAAGCTTCTGAGCCACCATCATCCACGTTTCACCCGCGATGGCAACGATATCGTCGGCCCATCATCGCTGCTTGTACCAGTCCTTGGACACCATCAGTCAGTGCACTGAGTACTCCACCTGTCGTCTCCGCACCGTGCAATGTGTTCTGCTCAATTCCATTTGAGTTCCATAACTTGTTTTCCTATATCGAAGAACTTAGTACCTACGTCTTTTTTTTTGATCTCGGGGGGAAATCCTCATGGAAATCCTCCACCCTGGGGCGGGTGGAGGGGTCTGTCAGACTCTTACTGACTAAAACCACCCCGGTGTTCCATCTCCCACCTATGCCGGGGATCACGGGAACGTATGCGACATCCGCAATCCCCGGCTGGTGCCGGCCCGCGTCTGCGGGCCACCTCGCGTCGGCGAGGGGAGTGAAGTGTTTGACTCCCCTCGCTACGTCAAAGAGGGGCGCACGGGAACACCACGCGCCGCCACCTCGGGTCCGGATGAATGGGGGGCGACGGACAGCCCCAAGTCCGCCGCCCCTGGACCCAGTTAGGGGGGCCGGAAGAGGGCAGCGTATGCCCTCCTCCGACGCCCGATGCGTCTGCTGCGGGCAGGGAGAGCGGTTGTGATCTCCCTCTCCCTTTCCGCAGCCTCCTTCTGCGCGATAACTGTCTCGCAGAAGGAGACCACCGCGTCCCAGGACTCCTCACAGCCGACCATAGCATGAACTACGGCCGGCAGCGAGAGGTCACCGCCTACAACAGAGATGAGGGCACGGCGCGGCTCCTCCCAAGCGGCACACTCTGCCAGCGTATGCCGCGCCGTGTCCTCCCGACAGTCGATGCAGTGGTGGCATCGAGCGTCCGGCTCCCTGCCTATGCGACACAAGAACCTCCCGAAGCAGCCATGCCCCGAGAGGACCTGCGTCGCACGAAACGACAGGGAGCCGTGCCTTCTCCCGAGCCAAAGGTCGAGCACTGGCCGGATGGCCTCGATGGTGATGAGGCCGGCGGAAGGGCTCGAAAGCCTGTCCCGCCATTCCGCCACCAGGACCTCGCGCAGCTGCGACCGACGCAGCTCCAAGTGTTGCTGCGTCAGTCTTTCGCCGCGCGCCCGCGCGCCCTCGCGCCACCTATGCAGTGCAGTGACACGAGCGGTCTTGCAACCTTATGCCAAGCATGGAACGCTCCGCGGCTCTCGCATGGTGAGCACACACTGAATATTATTGAGTACCTACTATTCTAGTAATCACATATTTAATTAAATACTTATCATGTCTCTTTTGTAAATAATGTTATTACAGTACTGGGTCCTCATTTGCAACATTAGTTTCTTGCTTTAAAAATAATAATGGTATATATTAAATTTACTGTGACATTTGCTTAAGTTTTTTACGTCGATGAGCCAATCAACATGGCATTTGCAAAGTCAGAACCATTTTTTAAAGAAAATCAGATGCTAATAATACAGGGTTTAGTATCTCAGTAAGTTGTTGTTGTATGTTGTGAAAAACGAATAAAAAAATAATTTGTAATTTTTCCGTTCAAATAAAACTTTGAGAAAAATTTGTGATTTCCTTGAAATGGTTCTGCGTATAACTTTTCGACCGCAAAAAAAATTGTCATTCAACAAAAGTTTATTGTGACTGTCCATTCGCAATGTTGGGCGGCAAAAATATAAAGTGTGATTTTAAATTTATTGATAATTTTTCATGGCGTGTCGTTTAAGCAAAAAACAACAAAAAATGCTGAACAGCTCATCGTTTACATATTTCAGGGTTGATACCATAGTGAAGGTTCTTCATAATCAAATAAAGGTCCAATAACCGAAGGCCTACGTTCAGCAGATTCCCGAGAATGGCATGGCAGAGGAGGCTTATGACCAGCAGTTGATGTCTTTCTGATGAATTGATGATGATCATTTTATGGTTAAAAAATAGAAATCACACCGTATAGTCCTTCTGTAACTACCGAATAATCGAAGCGACGAAGACATATTTCAAATAAGGCGTGACTCTAAAGGTTACCTCAGTGATAAGCCATTGGTAATTCACAATAATTGTTTGGTGAAACATTGATCACGATGACCACAAAACGTTATGAGTGGTCAAGTACGGACGTACTTACAAAAGATTCACAAAGAAAACCACAAAATGATAATAACATAATCTGGAGGTGACGCTAATTGAGTGTTAGAGTCACCTCTACATTTTGTTTTTATTCATTTTGTAAATTATAACGAATAAATCATTTTCAATTAGGTACTTTATAGCTCTTAAATCTTCGGAAATAATGCTTTATTGAATCATTTTTAACGTTGACATTTTCGGACTAAACATGTAACTGAAGTTTCTAAAATGTATATTGGACAAAACTAATATACTCGTACTAAATATAAAATATGTTCAATATTTTACAAACCACTTGCAAAAATAGGTACACATCAAACTACCCGAAACTATAAAATTTTCCCAATCAACCTTGAACCTAATGATTTAGCGATAAAGTAGAAAATCTATTAAAGAAATTTGACAGATTGTTGTAACTTGATGTTCATGGATTTTGAAATACTTTTGCATACATTGGAAGAATTAAAATCTTTCCCTTTAGAAACTGCTTTTTGAGGCGAGGAGGAGACTCTGTATTTTAAGATCCCATATATAGACTGACCTCGGCAAGCTGCTTAGCAGTAAAGATCGATCCGTGCGGCTGTTATTCTTTAGCCACGAGCTCCTGCATACGCGAAGTTTTTTTCTAAAAGAAAAACTTTCTCGGCAGTATAATTCCAACAAAATTAATTCACTGAACAATTTTAGGAATTAATTGCCCTGTATAATAAATGTAAAAATGTCCGGTGCACTGGCTTTACAGTGTTAATAAAGGGTTGCAAATAAATAAAATTAAGCAATTTTCAGCTTTAGGACGAACAGATTAAAATGTAATCTCCCGTAATAAGCACAAAGAAGCTTTATTAATCATTTAAATCTGTAGTAGGAGCCTTTGGACTTAAGGCGTGCCTAATTGTATTTTCATCTGCCTACACCTAATGAATGAAATATATAAAACACCAAATTGAAATTCCGTATGAAATGCTGCCCGGAGACAAAAAAAAGCACGCGAGTCATGGAATATCTTATTATTATAATTATGGATTTATACAAAAAAAAAATGAAAAATGAAAAAAATGAAAAAGGTTTATTCAATAACAACAAAGTTCGTTCAACAATTTTGAGGTTGACCTCTCCTTTTAAGTGTGAAAACACCTGTGCCAGGAAAGGCCGCTCTCCCTTAACTTGATCACATTTATATATGTTAATAACTTAAATATTAAATAAGTATGTTATACAAAAGTGAACTAAATCTATGTGAGCACGCATGCATGTGCGCACGTGTGTGTAGAAGCTATACAGCTATATATGTCACCGGAAAATTGCATACTCCGTAAGATTGTAATACATCTTTATAAGATTATAATTTCTCGATATATTATGAAAAATCGTTTCGTGACACCAAATTTCATCCAAATTTAATAGTTTACAATTTCACGCGGTATTTTACAATGTTACGGCGTTTACAATTTTTCGGTGACATACAAAATCATATGACAAACTGTGACCAATAATGTATTAACATTGAGATACAACACATAGGTACATTATTATATTTATATCACTAATTTCAACCTTTAGATGATGAATCACAATATTATGTACAATCATTTTGCAATAGATAGCATTTTACATGCGTTCATATACAAAGTGCAAACGTATAATAATATGTTGTCATCATAATAGGAATTGTCATTTTTAGATGAAACATTAAATGATTAAAAACGTGCGATCATTACAACAGTGACTCACAGTCTTTAATAAATAATATATATATTTATTAACATATTTTTACTTATTTTTACTATAGGTATGAATGTATATGTCACCGGAAAATGGCAAACTCCGTGAGATTATAAAATATTTTGAGAGATTGTAAACTCTCGATGAAATTGTCAACTGAAAATTTGGAATACTTTTTTACGCATCAAAATTTGATAGTGTATAATAATCTCTCAAAGTCATTCAATTCAATTCAAGCCCAAATTTGCCTTAATTTTCAACTATTTTTATTTTTCGGATTTTGTTTTCTATTTTTTTGCCAAATTTCATGACTCTAGGTACGGGAAGTACCCTATAGGTTTTGATTTTATTGCGAGCGTCAAAACATGCGCCATAACGGAGTATAAACGGCCTTATCTTTAGATTTCGTTTACTTAGAAGTTTGATTTTTTCACTGCTCTAAGGGGTAGCAGACCTGAGCATTTGATATATGTTCAGCTTGATTCCTTCAGGCATTCTTAAGAAAAAGGTTTTTGACAGACGAACAACAAAGTGATCCTATAAGGGGTCCGTCTTGCCCATTGAGGTAAGGAACCCTAAAAAATAGATTAATATTAAAAAATGGTACACAGTATCTACAAGTTATTTTAAAAAAAACCGCCGATTCTAATCGGATGGTCCTGTAAATATTGGAGTCAAAGTTCAGCTTTCCAGTGTAGATCGTCTGCCAATTAACATGGTGTCAATAACATTTTGTCGGGTTAAATATCACTCAATCATATTAGGTCCTATTCAAACATAAACCGGTCGACATTGACGGTCATTTGAAAAACTACAATATTAACTATTTAAATTCACAAAAAATCTATCGAACAAGTTTATTATTTGGCGAAGGTTATTCGATAGTACACTTTTTGGTGTAGGAGGTTCAAGAGAATCACGATTGTATAGTTGTTAATTGTTAGAAACTTCAGCACATTCTATGGTAGATACACAACTACACACGTAGTTATACAAAGCTGAACTTATACACATGTTTTAACAGGTAAAGATACTTTCTTTAATTTTTCAATCAAAAGAAGATACAATATTAGCCAGTCAGGAATCTCTGAAAATGAAATAGGTACGTTGTAAGCTTTCCGTTCAAACTGAGTTCTTTTGTTTTATTCCGCAAATTGGAGTACCAATTATTTGATAATCGCTTCATAGTATCTGAAGACTTGGAATGCCTTGTCATTGTTAACGTTCATGAAGTGTTTGTTTTTAGGCCTCTTTAAATAAATGGTATTTGCAATATTTGTTTCGAAACTTTTATTTATTGCTTTCATCAATACTGTTTCTCTTCATACTTGCCTATAATAATGGACATGTAAAATAACTTTTTTTTAAAGTCACTTCCCAAAGTAGTATGGGAGTTGCGATTTCTTTTGAGTATCGACATTTTGTTCCCTGAAGAAAGTTGTTGATCTAACTGGGCTGAAGCAGTTTTTAAAATATGACTAGATTCACCTTACCGTTACACCCTACACAAATTTTCCCGATTTGCCTATCAAGTTTAACTCGTTACCTATACTTTTGTATGATCGTCCGTCTGCGTACCGCCTCTCAATGCATTTTTACCGTGTATTGTTTCTGTTACGTACCAGAGATAGCGTAATGTTTTCGTAGCGTAACACGAATTGCTTTCCTTCTTTTTGTTTATCTTCACCCTTTTTTTTTGTTTCATAGTTATCCTGCTATTCGGGGCAGCGACAAATCTAACCACCTAAAGATCTTCAAAATCAGTCCGGCCGTTTTTGAGTTATAATATGTGTAACTATCCCGACTTTGTTTATATATTATTAGATTGTTCCTAAGTCTTCGTCTCGTCGTCTTCTGTTTAGGACATGACATCAATAAACGGCGCCATGATAGTAGGATCATTCACCTCACAACTAGTTTATGGCAAAACATTACTAAATAGATCCTGATCATTGTAACAATTGAAGTGCTTGATGATACAATCAAGCGCTTTGGGGAACAAGGATTGATTGGACGTGACAGATTTAAATTGTTTTCGTTGTAACTGTTTATTTTTACTGATGACAACCAAGGCATTTACTTTTATAGCTAGGACTCACATGATAGTAATAAAGACCCTGCTGTGTGACAATTTAGGCTCACCTTACCCTTTCTTTTCCACTCTGATCAAATAATCTTCTTAAAATTGTCGCTCCATTTTTATTTAAGGATACCTGCAGCCATTTTAGCTAGTCCTACACCAGGTTGCAGATCACTTTATGTTTCAAAGAAACATTTAACAATGCGCTCCTTCCGTTTTGCTCTTTCTCTTCCCATATTTTGTAGGTTCTTTAAAGCTATTCTATACTTGCTATGTCACTTACCATGAAAAAAAGGCTATAACGAAGCATACGCCCTATAGATAAACAAGGGTCAGGTAACCCATTCCTGTGAATATCTTTGCTATCTTTTGTACAAGTTACCGGAAAATGGCAAACTCCGAAAGATTATAAAATAACTTGAAAAATTGTAAACTCTCGATAAATTGTCAACTGAACATTTGGAATAATTTTTTACGCATCACAATTTTATAGTTTACAATTTATCTGTTTTGGTGTGATATATTGGAAACTTGGTCCCTCGTTGGTCTTTGTTGATGTGAGCACATCTGAACAGGCCAATGAGAGCGTTGTTTCCAGGTTTACTATCACACGACGGATAAATTGTGCTCTGATTGGTCGCCATTTTATGTCAGTCCACAATTTCTCGGAATGACTTCGAAATATTATAGGCTATCAAATTTTGATGCATAAAAAAGTATTCCAAATGTTCAATTAACAATTTATCGAGAGTTTACAATCTCTCAAGTTATTTTATAATCTTACGGAGTTTGTCATTTTCCGGTGACATTAATATTTTTTTCAGTAAGTATAAAATCTTGTTGAAGAGCAATCATAGTGCCAATCTGTAGTGCTTTGACATACTCGTAACAACTACCTAGTTCGGATCTTGAACAACCAGTTTACGTTAATATAATCTTTTTGTCCTCATTTCAAAATCCTTAAAAACGACTTTTATAAGCAACTTGTCATCTTCGTTTATATGAATTACATAATAAAATTATGTAGACTGGTTCTGCTATAAAATGTTGGTGATGACCATTCTGGTCACCTTGCGTCACGATGAGGTCAATGGATTCTGGTTAAGTGAAGAACCCATTGGTTGGTATGAGTACCTATAGATGGATATTTTACCTTTAGGAATTTCTTAGTGGCACGTTGTCGGTATGTCACCCCATGCCTTGGCAAGCAGTTATGCCGTTGACTCGGGCTTGATCTCTCTTCCGTTGACGAAAGGTTTTCCTATCAGTCTATAAGAGTAAGGGAACAAAACGTGCACTTGTGCATATACGCCCATTACAATTCCAGCGTCAATGGCTAGTCTCAGCTGAAATCGGGCACCATGACGTCACTGAGACAGTTTTCAACCTCTGCACTCAGAGTGGTCAGGATCACAAGCAATATTTCATAGTTATTTATATTATCACCCGCCATTTAATTGGTGTTCAGTCGTAAAGTTTAGATTTGCACGGCGCCATTAGAAAATATATTTATTGAGGCTACGTTAGATTGAATGGATTGTGGTACATTAAATTGCATCTCACGCTCGTTTTTACCGTATTTAATTAAAACTGCAGATTATAAAGGTATTCCACACTTCAGCCACATCATTGTCATGTCGATCAGTCACGTGGGGGCTATAGAGGTATGCGGAACAGGATGGAAAGCTCCACATGCGCCATTGAAAAGGGGGGATCCTCTGACCAGACGGGTTTTGTGTCTAGTGGGCGACCGTGGGCTTTTGTATGTACACTAGTCGAGCGGGAAACTTTGATTGCGCGGTTTATGATTTTGTGTGACATCAGGTTTTTATTTTTGTGACTCGTATGCTCATGTGTACCTACTAAACTGAATTTTTGACGTGACTGACCAGCAATTTTACGGTGACGTGACTAATGTGTACAAAAATATCGTATAATAGAATACACACCCGAACGAATCTATACGGAACAACAATAAATAAGAGTTGCAAATAAATATATTATAGTGCATATAAATCCGTATTTCCTCAAATATAAAATGCAATACTACTTTACTCATAAAATACACACGTTCCGAATTTTCACGAATACAGTTACTGTGGTCGTTAAAAAGCAATCAATGTGGAACAAAAAACTCAATTTATTCTCCCAAAGATATTTCCGACGAATTTAGGTAGCTTTAATAAATTATAAGCAAATTCGGGAATAAATTACGCTGCAATTTACAATATTCCAGAATTGTTAATAGGGCATGCTTACTAAGCTGACAGGATGAAAAAGGCTGACAATTAAGTTGAAATAAAAAGAAAGGCTTTTTACAGTTATAATTAGAATCCACGCTTAATTAACCATACCTAATTAATATTATCATTTGACAGGAATTTACAAAAAGCACTAGATCTGCTTCACGATAAGGTTCCTAATAGAGAGGAACTTGAAATCGATGATTTTAATTAATGAACCTGACCGACGAAAACCTTTACTTATAGTTTTTGATAGTTGCACTTGAAAAATGCAAGTTCAAGTCTGGTCTACAATAACACGGAAACGAATTACGATAAAGCGTTTCAACCTTCACCACTGATCTTGTTAATTCTTCAGGTCAAGACCATTCATTACCTAATAGAAGATAATCGGCTTTATCCTTGTTATTATGAAATCTACCAACCCGTACTGCCACTGCCGTGACTGCGTTATGGACTAAGGTGAGCTCCAATGCCTCCTCCCTATCAGAAACGATATAGGCTGATTGAGCTAGCAGGTTTAAGTGAGAAAAAAAATCCACAGCGTTCAACCTGTTATTGGAACATCTCATACAAAGTGGCCAATAAACTGGACAGTCATTTCAGTGACGTGAGTTGAAACTTGAACCATATGAACAATTACGGACCGTATTGGAGTACAAGGTTAAATTGTCAAACGTCACAAGCATCAGAGCAAAAATGAGTAACATTACCTGCTCTAGTTTTCAGAACAAAACCAGTGTCATTAACACGTCGAAGTGACCTTAAAATGAGGCGTGCCATCAAAACAATGAACTGCCTGCTCACCGTGGTACAGAAAGGGATGACACATCGCAAGCGAGATAGCAAACCCGTTCAAAAAGATAAGCCCCTATGACAGTGATGAATGATGGGAACTTGGGAACCCCATAGCAACACCATAGCAATTGAATCAGACATTATGTTTTACAACGTCCTGTGATTTTCCCATTGAAAAAGTCAAACTTGAAATGATGAAATTGATGAAATAAAAGCACTTAAAACTTTTTATTTTAGGCTCCCTCCGGACGAATGAGACTGGAATACGCGAAATTTTGTGGTTTCATCGTTTAAAAATTCTTTTGGGAAGCGTTTTTAACCGTTTCTGTATGGATAACTGCGATTTTCTCTCCTATTTATTTAAATCGCTTAGTAGCTTTAACATTTAGGTCCTAAGATTTCTGTAATAAACCAATAAGTTCTATAGTTTTTCAGTCACAAAGACGTGATATGAAAACTAATGAGATTAACAGAATGAACCAACCAAAATGATGAAACAATGCACGTGGAATAAATAGGTATACATATCCTTTAATTTAAGTACGTTAAGCCGTTGGTCCCGGCTGTCATTTTTAGATCTTTGGCAGTCGTTACGGATTGTCAGAAGCCAGTAAATCTGACTCCAGTCTTGCCAAGAACTACCGTGTTACCCAGTTAATGGGTTGTAGAGGTCTGGTAGGCAGCCGCTCCATGTAAATTACTGGTATTCAGCTGAATCCGGTTTGTCTGGAAGCCGACCCCAATATAGTTGGAAAAAGGCTAGGTAGATGATGATGATGTAGCATGAACATAAATAATAGGGTATTCTTGGATTGCATTACCATACACTAAGACTTAATTATCTAGCTGTACCTAACGGGAGACACCATAACAGCTATAAAATGAGGTTTCTTAACGAAGAAATTTTGCAAAATCCAAATACAGATGGTATGAAGTCTCAAGTCCGTTTTAAATTCCATACATGCCTTCCATAGCATTGCCCGTCCACGACATTTTAGGTCGATGAACCGGTCTGGAACCTGCTCCGGGACACCATAAAGGCATGGCAAAAAAACGAACTCACCACTTCGATCAGCCTTCCAAGAAAAATGGGAACAGACAACGGGGAAATAAATCACGAATCTTCCTTAGTTTTTGCTGATTCATGAGTCATCATTACCCAATTGAAAATTGCAAAAACACAAGACATGCTAACCCGAATACATTAACTATAAGACAAAGTTACGTTAATGATTGGCTTATGGTGTGGTACGACTTATCAGTAGTAGGCATTATACTACCGACACTTTACTGTCTGCCTTACCTTATTCCAACTATATTGAAGTCGGCTTCCAGTCTTACTGAAATCAGCTTAATACCAGGTCTGCAAGACTGGTGTCGAATTCCTGACTTCTAATTACCTGTAACTTCTGTCTGTTAAAGGTGTACAAATGTCAGCTGGATTGCTCCCAGCTATAGTAGGCGCCAGATAATCGTGGAATATCGGTCATTGACCCACCTACATTTATTGACATTGTTAATTTGAAAAACGGAATTAATGACACAAAACTGTCCCGAATCATCATCTCTCGTGATCCTTAAAATTGTCTAATAATGAAAAACGATTCATATTTAATTGTTCAGGTACCTATGAGCAGTTATTAGGGAAAGGTCAATATACTTTATTCCACATTTATCTGGCGCCTGCTATACCATTTGTACATCTTTGGCATAAGCATATCTTGTCAACAGGTTTCAAGTTAATAAGCGCAACAACAGTCATCTATGTCAACAATACATTGATCGTCACTCTTACTTTTATCTTCGATTTCTTGATTCGTTTTATCAGTTATGCTTTCACTCAATAAGTCAGGACAGTCTTGATGTATAACATGTAATAAATAATAGCGTCCACGTCTAGATTAGCATCTACACTCGGCTTCTGAGTTGAGAATTTGAAATTTAGAACGTGTCAATCTTCTTTTTACTGGTTATCAGGCCAAAGTAGAGTTTTAAACTACTCTGTTTCAAATTCTTAGTCCAGAAGCCGGTGTTTTGTCATTTCATGAATTTGAATACATTAGAAAATATGACAACGTCAAGTCCTCTAAAGTACCCTCATATTTTCACAGGAACTGCAATATGATCTATTACCTACCGCAGAGCAAAGGCCTCTTCACATATATGCAGATATTTATTTTTTTTTTTTTATCTACATTATTTCTGCCGTCATAAGTAAAAAGAATTTATCGACATAAACGAAGTAACGGATTTCCGACCTTAACTAATTTTCTTAATGCCTAAAGTCGGTTTCTTCGCTTTGTGTAGACATGTCCTTTTTTCTTATGTATTATATACGTAAAACGGTACTCATAGGTGTACAGTGCTAAATACCATTGAGGTGCTATGTGGCACAAAGGTAGGTGCAGTGTTTTTGTCGTAATAGCAGGTACAGTGGCCGATGTTGTATTACCAAAAGTCCATCGTTTTCAAGAAGGCGGCAAGTTATTTTTTGTATTTTTGAAGAGTAACCACAATGCTTCCAGAATTATCCCTAGAGCGGCCTTAAAACTTGCTGATACCTGTATTTAAGAATTCCTTGAACCACAAATCATCCTTGTATAACCATGCGGGTAAGGTTACCTCGCTGATAGCAGTGCAGTAAAATTTAACCGTTATCTTTCTAGGACACCGTTACAATGACGCTATGTACAGCGGGTGTTCTATTGCAAAATGATAAGAAATGTTGGGATCATTCATGATCATGAGTCAGGCTTCTTCTTTGTGTCGGTATGACTCATTTTCAAACATTGCACACCAAAAGTTTGCTTCTTGCACAGCATTTTGTCAGTCAATTATGTAAGTTCACTGCAAGTCGACTTGCCTTGAATTCTAGTATTTTTAAGGAGCATTCGCGTCACAGAAGCAAACAATCAAGAACACCTCTAATTTCCACACATTTTGACAAGTTAATAACATTGATTGTCGCCGAGTTTACATTGCGACTTGAATTTGGATGCTTTTTAAGACATCAATTGAACATTTTTTCTTAAATCATTGAGCTTAACAAAAAATATTAGAGATAAGTAATAATAAAATTCTGCTGCTGCTGCAATATCTCAAAATGTTCATCAACATTGCATCATCTTAGTACCTATCTATTACTGGCATAATCGCATCGCGAAAAACCTATCTATTAATAATACAGACGTTTGTAATAAAATTGAAATCCAAATCAATATCTACAATATTGTAGACATTGAGGATTATTGAGGAAGTATAAAAATCTGAAGGTTTTCCACAGGACTAGAATTAAAGAGGACATTGCTACCTTGGTGCTTCAATCATAAAATTATTTGTAATGACAAAACAATTTCTTTAGCAGTTTTTCTTAGGTTTGCGGTTACAGTATAATAAGACTACAGTTTTAAGTTGTGTTATTTTTTTATTTGTTACTTAGACAGACTAATACTAAAATACAGACTAGGAAACACTTATTCGATTGCTATTGCTAAGCTGCCAATAAAAATCACTAACAAAAATATATCTCTGCGACGTACATAAATGCTGTTTGACTGTTAAACACTAAACTGACTGTCAATTAAAATCTCGTTTGACCTTAATTAAATGGTTAGAAACAATAACGCGTTAACATTTACAGAATATTGACATACCCATTCTACTTTATTTTAACAAAAAAGTAAGCAGTTATGGACCCAAATATTATAAAATTCACTTACATTTGTGACAAGATCTGTAGAGATTTGTAACTTATTTTAAACTATCAGTAAAATATAATATTGAGGACCAATTGCTCAGAATAGTGCGCAACAGTCTGTAATACTAATTAAAATGATATTTATTTACCACAAGGAACGATATTAAAATATGGCATCGAAAAAGTATTTTAGAATAAAATACGAGTGTCTTCTATTTAGAGATTATTGTGAATGTTATTAATATTGTTTAAAAGTATTTTTTCTTGTAGTTCTCATATCATAAGAAATGATTTTTTTTTTTCTAATTGAACTCAAATAATACGTTATAGATGTTGAAAAGCCTCACTGAATCGTTTACATAGTCAATTTCATTCATTTCAATCTGTATTGTGAATACGAATTCGTTCAATATTGATTCAGTCGGTTCCAGTTGAAACTAAATTGTCATACATCCAGGCATGACAAGGTTACATGTGAATACACTAATAGGAAGAGCTAGCTACATTGGGTTTCCTAAAACACATTTGAACGCACTGCAACTTGATATTATTTACGACAATCGCCTAGTTTCTGAAAACCAATCTACTGTCAAATGTAAATGTAGATTTTGATTGTATTTATAAAAAAAAAACAGTTAGTAAAATCACTTCACATAACATTTGAGTAAGTATAACAAAAAAAACCCTTTCAGAAATGAAGAGATATATAAACAAAGTACCCTTTTAAAACAACAGCAATTAAAAAGTTACTTTGGGTAACAGAAGCGGCCACAAAAATTGAGAATTTTATATTTTTCACGTGCCTCATACATTAACAGGCTTTGGAAATTAATAAAAACAATTATTGTTTGTAATCACAAGTACAACAACATTTTAACGTAAAAACCACACGTGGTCGCAAAATACTGACAATGACTATTTCATATAACTTAGAAGGACTCACTGCACGGGCGAATAAGCAGCTTTGAATGATTCCAGGGCATTGTTAATTGAGGCATCACTACAAGCGTTTCCATTGTCGTATGAGACAGCACAACCGAAGCCATTGAAGCACAGCTTCTGTTGCGCCTTTTCATCCGCACAGCATGAAAGAATAGCAGCGTTACACATGCTTGGGGTCCTCAAGGAACCCGGTGCGTTGGCGAAATGCGGAGCCGGAGTAGACGGATCCTGGTTCTGCAAAAAAAACATAACAATATTAAACACGACATTGATAAGTTGTCATCTGCAGGAATTGCCGGCTTGTGCGCACGAAATCAGAAAGTGGAACCACGCGTAAATAACTGGATAGCAGACTTAGTTTGCTGCTCCACTGCTGATAATAACACTGATTTTCATCGAAATACTTATTTATAAAGTAAAGGATCTAAGATGTTTGAAATAACTTCTGCAGGAATTACGTAACATTTGAGAATAACCAGTCCTAAGTATTTGTATAGCTTTATTGAAGGTCTAGACCAGGAAATGTTAATGAATTCCGAGCGGGTTTCAGACAATGCCAGTAAAATTATCTTTGATTACGCTCGATGATGTAAATTGATGTATGAACATAATTACCTCTACTTTTGATTGATTTGTTTATGTAATTAGTAAGTGACTACTTACATCTGCCATAGAACTGCCATGCTCCACCTTCGGTGCTGGTCGTTTCATTGGTCGGATCGGTTTGATCGGATCGAAGGAGATAGGTCTTGCACCATCATTGATATCATATGTGCCGTCGTCTTTATCAATGACGAATCCCCAATTCTGGTTTGTGTCCTCCATTTCAGGAAATCTATTGTGAATGGATGGTTTCTTCGTTGTGTTTTCTGAGCAAGGGCTAAACTGTGGGACAGGGTAGGGTACCGGATAGGGAATGTAGATAGGCTGTGGTGGTGGTGGCGGCGATTGTGGCCGTCTGACGTACGATGAAATCTCTTCGAGTAATTTTACGATCTGTGGTAAGAGTTCATGCTGATTACGGTCATAGTCCCTTCTCTCTGGATAATAATGTGAGGCCGGAAGAGCATAGTCGTAAGCACCGTAGTTCGTTTGCCACCTTCTCCGCCGATGTCGGGTTACATCTGATGAGTGCTTTCTGACTCCATCGTTCTGGTCAGAAGATAGCGAATCGGGATCGTTGACCTCGTCCAATAAGTGCCTAGTGTAGACTTCTCCCATACAAATGATCACTACGAGTAATAGAATAAGCGTATTCATCTGTAAAAGAAAAAAACACAAAATGTCAGGAAACTCATTTAGTTACCTTCAACTTAAACGCGGAAACGTGAGTGGACCTAATTATTGACGTAGTTTTTATGGTTGCTAGTTGAAAAAAAATAGTTTGTTACTTGTGACGTTTGGTCGTCTCACTGCTAGCCGACTTGTTGTTTGTCAACAAAAACTATGATGTTTACATACAGATGCTTTGTTAACCAGTTCACATGTTTGTAGACCTAGATGACGAGACTGGTGCACCATTAGTATTTCTAGTGTCAGTGACGACCTCAAGGGTGAATTGAATTTTAATTTTATTCTCATGCATGGCATGTTGACATTTTGTTTGAGTCGTCCACCAACGAGTTGTAAATTCTTATACAGAAGCCGGTTTTGTTATTGACGGAGACGATGATAGTGACAAAATTATGGATCTGAGTTTTTTTTTTTTTTCTCAGAGTTATTTTAAATAAAATAAAAGTTTTTTTATTTCATGAGCTACCTACAATTAATTAAAATATCAGAGTCAACTTGCTTGTGACCAATTCATTTTTTTGCCGATTAGAGGCCATTATGAGGCGGCTATCTAATTAGTAAGTTACTAATTATTTCTGATAGCAATTGAATTTAACACGTTTTTCTATGGTGATACCGTACGGCAAACAAATTGAACCGTCACAAACTAGTGGTAATTTTATGACAGTTAACCGAGTATATAACACTGATACTGTTAGTAGGTAGTTTAAACACATAAATACACCGTTAAACCGTGAAAAATACTATCTTTTTAACTTGTTCGGATCTTGTCATAGCTCAAAATCCAATGTTTTTGTATGAACAACAGACACACTTTCACAGCCTGGATCTCATGTATGTTTCAATGAAACAAATACACACCTTGTCGCTATATTTAATCGCAGACAGAAATACACACGTTTCTCGTTACGTCACACAGCACAACACTATTTAATGTCGTTCGAAATTCAATATCGTATCACAGTTAATTTATTGTCTATTTTGAAACGCGTGTGGACTGTGCGCGCTTGTGTTCAAGACTGGCGCTGTGTACGCCAAATAAACTTCGAATGCGCAGGAGTACACTCTGAGCGAATATATACAGCGAATATTGCGGTACATAGATGCATTGATTCAAACTTGGAAAACCCATTGATAAGAGTTTAAGGGTAGCATTTTATCAGTGAAATGATGCAACTAACAGAAACCGCTCAGAAGTTGCGAGAACGTCAGGCGAGTATGTTCTTGCCTTGTAGGGTCAGCTAGTTTTTATTATTTTTTATTTATACATGTGAAAAATATTTTATTTACCATTTCGTTAATAGTATAGGTAGGTTTATGACTTATTGTTTTTTTAGTTCCTTTTATTCATAAACGTTTTTAATCATTTTAATGAAAATTATACAAAAATTTAAATGAAAAAATAAAATAAATAATTTTTATATGGTACAATATTTTATAACGTGTACTTTATTTTATTTTACATGATGATGCCTAAATAAAAAGCAAAATTTAATGAAATGGTTAAGAAAACTTAATTAAAAATAGATTTCAGAATAAAAAGCAAATATAGGAATCGAACCTCAGCAAAAAGTTTATGTTAGAAAAAAATATAGAAGTGTTTACTGACCTACATAACATACAATTCTGTATGTATACTTGTATTTTTCATCAAGAATTAACAAACCAGATCAAGAATCGTTAGTCAGATCCCTATTGTATGTTATTATTGAGCTTGTCCAACTATTCAGGAGTTCTTTGCTCTGCAATTCGGACTTTTCCAAGTGCTCAATAACTAACGAATGTTTTAATTTAATTAACGTACTTAACATGATAATGCGAGTATTATCAAGTTCTCATTGGCATCAAATTCATCAGCAAAAGCAAACATTTTTCAAATAGGTACTCGAAAGCTCAAAGAAACAAAAAAAAATCCCGCAAAAGTATTTCTTTTTTCACTATAATTATTTAAAGAAAAAAAACAAAACATTCATATTAGTATTTAAAACATTCCCTTAAATTCTCGCTGAAAACTGTCACTAAAAGTGAGTATGTAATATACCCACATAAATATTTTATTTTACCACAATATTGTAAGTACCTATGTTATTGTGTAATTACAAAGGTTAGGCAGTCAAACCGTTATCGTATACCCACATTTCTCCAGTTATGTTAGTCTCTGTTATAGGGGCGAGCGGCTGAAAATACAAAGTTCTGTTGGATATTCCAAAATGAAAAACCCAGTAATACTTAGCATGACCTCAGAATCGAACCCAAGACTTTCTGCTCAGCAGTACAGTTTTCCATCTTTAGACCCTCGAGACAGAATTTTTTAATTAAATTAAAAAGTTTTTAAGATGTCTGAAAAGTAATTTAAATATATCTACATACGAGGATGAATTATTTTGCAACAGTAAATAATTGTGCAATAAACATTCATTCACAACATATTCATTTACATGTCCGAGCAAACAATTTTGTTACGCAATAATATTCATATATTATTTTGAAATATATATTTCAATCTTATTAACTCTTATGAAATCACAACAACGGTAGTCCCGTTTTCCCGTTCGTAGTATTTGTAATAATAGTAACAAACGTCACTCCTTGGCACTGGTCCATCGACGGTCAGGTTTTCCGATCCATTTCCTATATGAAACTACATGCATGTATGATTAATTACTACGCAATATAACATCAATGTCATTGCACTTATGTATTATTAGTACGGGAACCTTTTTCCCGTTCCTAATTTTTGGGCATGCTTGGACCATGTCTGTGCATTTGATAACTACGCCGTTGGTGTCGGCCTTTTTTTTTACCGATGGGAAATCATCAAATGACTTCTTCCGCTCTGGGTGGAGCGGAAGGGCGTGTCAGACTCTTACTGACTAAAACCCATCCGTGTTCCTTCTAAAGCCCTTTGCGTTCCAGGGCCACGATGACTCTTTCGAACAAATTCCGCAACGTTGGTGTCGGCCTGGATCCGAATCCCAGGTTGCCTAGGTGTTATATGGTTCACCTCAGCAAAAAACGACAAGGAGGAACACCGTGTGGTTTGGTCAGTAGGAGTCTGACAGACCCCAGTCTGCCCCAAAACGGAGGACATCTATAAAAAAGGTTTTTTTTTTGGTTTTTCCATTAGATTTTTTTCTGGTGGGCCTGATTGTTGTCCGATCGTTTCGGATTGCCGTCCCTTCGGGCTATGAGAATGATGGAAGAAATTGTGCACTGACTTTTATAACTGATATTTAGTCCCTGCTGAGAGTCTCGCTTGGCTGTAGTCACGGCCGAAATTAGGTTTGGAGGAAGACCATCAATATTTGAAAGTGGGCAATTTTTAACGACCTACGAATAAACTAACATGCGAACAACTTCCGAACTTGCGACACAGACGCACAAATGTTAGATATGCATCCAATGTTCCAGTCACTGCGTCCGAGGGGTGAGGAAAGTCACAGCTGTGTAACCGTGTTCCGCCGACGAAGCCGACGGCACCCTTCGCACAACTCCACACGAGTGCTGCGTTTGCGCAGGGCTGCCTTTTTCGCGATATACGAGTATAATGAAGAACCGTTATGCCTGATTTTTTCCACAAAAGTCCACGTCTGACAGACGATTAATAAAATCATATATTTGCAAAATACAGGTTAGGATAAATGTTACATAAGAATCTTCCATTCTCCCAATTTAATGGTTAACAAATGACCAGACTATTAAATCGCCCGTATGTCTGTGCTTGTGTCAGTTATGTATGTATTTATTTTATTTATTTAAACTTTATGTACAATAGCGGTACATGGGCGGACTTATTGCATCAATGTATTATGTACCAGTCAACCTTTGGGTTATAAAGACTGTGAGTAATGCTACTCCGCATTAGGTAAGAGAACCCGTTGTTCGTCGATCTCAATCAGTTTTTCTTTCACGTACTTCTGTCGTATACCCTCACACACAAAAGCCAAGATTTGTTAATAAAAATATGATGGCTTGGCTTTTATATATTGGGCATGCCTAAATACTGTCCTTGCCTGTAAAGTGTCCAGATTTATAGGTCATAAAACGTAGTCTTCGTCAACAGCAAAACATTGACGAAAGAGGAAACATCTAAATTAAACCTTGGTTATAATTAGTCTAGGAAGTACTCGTGGGCAGTGAAACTGGCCTTTTCAGAATTTACCGTGTTTTTTGTTTCGCTCAATAGGGAGCCAAAAAGGTGTAGCAGCTTTTTAGGGAAGGGCTTCCCAGACAGGTGCGATGCAACAATGATTAATATAAACATATTCTGTAGAACCATTCCTCTTTTTCTTTCTTTTTGTCAGCCATAATTCTAATTAGTAATGTCTTCTGGACATTTTATTTTTTACGCCCGTGTTAATTCAATTCAAAATGTGACACTTTAATAAACATGAACGTGCGTAAAATGTTGAGTTGCAAATAATTAAATAAATGCATGAGTGAACCTTAGTAATATTTATTTGTCGTGACGATGACTTTTTTTGAATGACGAATGTACTGGGCGAGTTTTCTAACGGCCGGTTTCAATCACGTATCTACCTTTAACCAACTGTCAAAGGTACATACGTTATTGAGACTGGCCGTTATAGCAATCAGAATGCCAGTTTAGAGCATATGTGCCTTTTCAGACAGACATTGTTAGTTTTTTGAAAAAATTGTGTTTTGTTTAGGTAACATGAATTTAATAACGGTACGGTTGGCGCAGTGGTTGACTGATTGACTGCTGCGCTTCGTGTTGCGGCTTTGATTCCCGCACGGAACGATTATTTGTATGGCCTACCATACAAAATACCATACAGATAGTTGATCCGGGTCTGGCTGTTTGTGTATGTGAGTTTGCATGTTTGTAAACGCACCCACGATACAGGATAAAACCTAGTGTTGGGCAAAGTAAAAAAAATCTTCGTTTTAATCGACAAAAAAGAGTTGGAAGTTAGAAAGGTTTCAGTTCTTGTATAATATCCTTTTAATTTTTTTTTTTTTCGGTGTGAACACAAATTTGACAGATTATTGTAGCTTGATGTGCTGTCTGTACATAGACAGCACATCAAGCTACAATAATCTGTCAAATTTCTTTAATAGATTTTCAACTTTATCACTGAAGCGTTAGGTTCAAGTCTGTACCTACCTTATTACATAACACTCAGTAGGCTTTCCTCCTAACAGTCATCAGCAAATAGGTAGACTATTTCATATAAATATATATATATATATTTCCGTTACAAAAATAAACGATTGTTATACAAGATAAGAAAACTGTTTCGAAGTAACATGACTCATCGCTCCACATGGTAAATTAGTTTCTTTTAAATCTAAATGCCACAAGTGATTGACAGGTTCCTTTCAAGATAAAACGACACCTTTAGGATCTGATCACACTGACACTTAAAAAGAATTTATTTGAAATTTAACCCTTAAATACATGTTGCATAACTGCAACATATTTTTTTTTTCGTAAAAAAAAAGTGTAAATAAGTAATAATCAATAAATAAAGTTCTACATCGTATAGTTAACCGTGTCGCCATGTGAGGCGACCTTTAGACATGTAAATAATCGACCACGCCTGTATCGTAGGTATCTAAACATATCAATGATTAGTTAGAATCCGATTGACGTCGTTGTTAGAAGAATATGATGACGCTATAATTATGACGATCATTGTTATACACACTGCCGGATTAGCCACGTAGCAAGAGTAGCAAATGCTACGGGCCCCGCGCATTAGGGGACCCGCGCATTAGGGGGCCCGAGCAATAGGGGGCCCGAGCAATAGGGGGCCCGAGCAATAGGGGGCCCGCGCATTAGGGGGCCCACGCATTAGGGACCCCCACGCTTGGCCTTACAATGTAGCGGAAAACCAGTGCCATGGCTCTGTCTCACCACAAATCCCAACTCCTACCATACTGAGCGATAGCCTTTATGCGCGAATGTGACGCATATTTTCCCAACCTGCAAACGTCACAAATTTTATTTCTTTTTTATAGTAAGCATACGTCATACTCCGCGCAAATAAACTCTTTTTCTCTGTTTTCTTTCAAGCTACCATGCCGTATGAATACAATCTATCCCCAGATCCGGTAATAGCCAATGCAGACTAGCTCAGGCGCAACTTAAGGGCTCCGCGACCCGTGAGAAATAATAAAGGGCTGGGCCTGACACGTTTTTTGAGCAACCCATATTCAAGACGAAAAGTTAATAGCTCAGTAGGTGCGGTTTGCTGTAAGAATGCCGAAAATTTACCCAAAAAGTATGAAATATTCGTAAGTTCCAAAACACACTTAACGTGATCTTCAAACCCTTTCAATTTTGTTTTGATCGAGTGAGACTTGACACAAATTGACATAAATAGTTTTAGTTTTAGACATAGATTTTTTTTCACTTTTTAGTGCTACCCACCAAAAATTACAAACAGTCCATTTCAATTTAATTGTCCGTCTCCGAAGTACTTCATCCGATCTTAACGAAATTAATATGGGACGATTTCGAAACAAACTTCTTTCGAACATGTTGCTAATCCGTCTAGATATATGACGGAGCTCTGCCCGAACATACATAAAAAATTAACATCCGAATTGATAACCTTTTTTGAAGTCGGGGAAAAAACGAATGTCCTCTTTTCTCACCAAAACCAAACCTGGGATAACCCTACTGCTAGAACTACGCCCGTGGTGACAGAATAAATTTTAATTCCCCTAAACATACTTTCAAAAATTTACCAATTCCGAGTTTTCAAACTCATCAGATTATTCGGTTTTTCGATTCAATTAGTCGGAAAACCCACCATTTCGTCTGATTTGCCTATTACAGTAATTTTGCATCAAACCGCACCAGATGAAATTAAAATGACAGTTTATGAAGATTTCGCTAAAACTGTCCTTTTTGGAAATCTGAAGCATATGAAACAAGACTCGTACTTATTTGAAACTTTTGAGATATTAGCTTCAAAATTGCATAATTAACTTTTCGCCCTGATTTTATGGTTGCTCAAAAATCATGACAAGTCTATAAATCAAAGAAGTTTGAATATGATATTTTGGTTTTTGTGAATTTTAGATTTAAGGGTCCCTAAGTAAAATTTGCTACAGACCCCGTGCTGACTTAATCCGGCACTGGTTTTGCACGTAAATTTTCATGACATCATTTGCTTCTCTGAATTTATTTACACAGTGTAGAAAAGATGTGCGGATCGTTGTACCATTTGCGTGACTATGAAGGCCCGTCGGACAGGCGTAATGTAACAACGCTTTAGTAATAAGATAACTCCTTGTCACATCATTCTCGCATTTTCTCGTCTGACCCGTCGTCGAAATTCAGATTTATCAACCGCGTGGAATTAGTACTTCCCCCCTTTATGAACTGTAACCCAATGGGTTATTCTGAGTGTATAAGCTACATAAATGTATAGCTATTATTTCGTTAAAGTTTTATCGAAACCTGTCCAGTACTATTTTTCTCTCAAAAGCAACAAATTTCCATCTATATCTTATACTAATATTATAAAGAGGAAAGATTTGTATTTTTGTATGTAAAGAATAAACTTAAAAACTACTGGACCGATTTGAAAAATTTTTTCAGCAATGGATAGCTACATTATCAGCGAGTAACATATGTTATATTTTATCCCCGTACTCCTACGGGAACGGGAACTACGCGGGTAAAACCGCGTGACGTCGGCTAGTCATATATAAAATAGTATTAGCAGGATAAGTAGGATTTGCGCAAGAGGTTAGGTACGCTATTTTCGCGGTCAATTCTCGAAAACAAACCTAAATTGGAAACAGGAGGCCGACTGACCGAAGCAATTAAATTGTATATAAATTAATACCCGAGGCTACGAGACTGAAGAGGGTTGAATGTTAAGATAATTTATTCATCGATATTATTGGACCAGCTGAAGGTTATTGAGCTGGAGCGAGCCATTGGCAAGGACTGGTAGAAACGGTATTTAACTAAAATAAAAAGGTATATCTGGTTTCTGAGCCACAGCTTTTCTACTATTGCCGAGTAGGCTGTAAGTTATATGTTAAAATACGCGGATAAAATAACAAATAGAAGGTCGTATTAAAAAAAACCGGCCAAGTGTGAGTCGGACTATATCACGAAGGGTTTCGTACCATTATTTATAAAAACGGCAAAAAAAAAATTAAAAAAACATTTGTTTTATTTTAATTTAATTATTTATTTCAAAAGTGAATATACTGTGAATATGTCAAGCGTCTACCTATTGCAGTTATTCACAATTCATTATGAGCAAAAAATCACGTTTGTTGTATGGGAGCCCCCTTTAATAATTATTCTGGTTTTTTTTGTAATTGTTGTTATAGTGGCAACAGAAATACATGATCTGTGAAAATTGCAAGTGTGTAACTATCACGGTTCATGAGATACAGCCTGGTGACAGACGGACAGATAGACGGACGGACTGCGAAATCAGTAACTTATGAAGTAGAATGAGTTTGAAATTCAATCAAATATTTAGATGACGACGTAGGGTGACGATCACTGTCACGGTTACACTACTATAGAATGCTTTGTTGCACTAAGGTCGTCTGTGTACCAATAACAAAAGAATTAATAAATCGACGCAGACATATAAATTTCAGAAGTGTCAGGATTAGACAAAGGCATACACATGTGTTAGATTTTCTTCCACATGTGTCCGACAGATTACAAAACAAAACAAACGAAAATGACGAGTAAGTAGCTATAACTTATCTTGAAAATACAAAGTCCTCCGCTTATGATGTCAGAATGTTACTTGACATAGTCTTATAGTTTGCTTAGCCGTCATATTAGGTCGATGACACATTTACAATAGGATTATGTTAATTCAGCCGATAAAACGGTAATATATTAGTCAGGAAGTTAATTATCCAAGTCAAATAACGATCAATTTGTAGCTCCGTTGTGATCTGAAATACAAAGAGAATGTAATATTGGTTTAACTGAGCCATGGTTACTTTGTTAAACTGTCACGTCCGTAAATGTAAAAAATTAGCAAGGAAATAATTTCTCAAAATTAAGAAATGTCCATTACACATATGACCACGGTAGACAAGTGCGACGCGAGAACGTGTTTTCACTGTTATTGTTCCACTTGTAAAAAAAGTTTCGAATCTATCTATCTATTGGGGTATGGTTTCCGCACTTAGACCTGATGTTGGGTCAGTGTGCTTGTACCATCCATCCGGCCAGTGCTCGACCTGTGGCTCGGGAGAAGGCACGGCTCTCTGACGTTTCGTGCGACGCAGGTCCTCTCGGGGCATGGCTGCTTCGGGAGGTTCTTGTGTCGCATAGGCAGGGAGCCGGACGCTCGATGCCACCACTGCGTCGACTGTCGGGAGGACACGGCGCGGCATACGCTTGCAGAGTGTGCAGCTTGGGAGGAGCCGCGCCGTGCCCTCATCTCTGTTGTAGGCGGTGACCTCTCGCTGCCGGCCGTGGTCCATGCTATGGTCGGCGGAGAGGAGTCCTGGGACGCGGTGGTCTCCTTCTGCGAGACAGTTATCGCGCAGAAGGAGGCTGCGGAAAGGGAAAGGGAGATCACAACCGCTCTCCCTGCCCGCAGCAGGCGCATCGGGCGTCGGAGGAGGGCATACGCTGCCCTCTTCCGGCCCCCCTAACTGGGTCCAGGGGCGACGGACTTGGGGATGTCCGTCGCCCCCCATTCATCCGGACCCGAGGTGGCGGCGCGTGGTGTTCCCGTGCGCCCCTCTTTGACGTAGCGAGGGGAGTCAGACACCTCACTCCCCTCGCCGACGCGAGGTGGCCCGCAGAGGCGGGCCGGCACCAGCCGGGGATTGCGGATGTCGCATGCGTTCCCGCGATCCCCGGCGTAGGTGGAAGATGGAACACCGGGGTGGTTTTAGTCAGTAAGAGTCTGACAGACCCCTCCACCCGCCCCAGGGTGGAGGATTTCCATGAGGATTTCCCCCAGAGATCAAAAAAAAAAAAAAAAGTGTGCTTGTACCATGGCGGCCGTCATTTCAACCAGCCAACCTCCCCCCAGAAGCAGATCAGTCCTCCTAAAGAGGTACGGATGTCTGTGAGTGAATTTGGTGTCCCTATTGTTTGTTTGCGTATCTCGGCGACGTCTGTGCACTCAATGAGCACTTGCGACACCGTTTCCTCCACCTCAATGCATGCTCTGCACAGATGACTGTCCGTTATACCTATCGTGTGGAAATGCTTATTCAGTGAGCAGTGTCCGGTGATAGTCCCTGCCACCACTCGCAGGCTGCCCCTATCCAATCGCAGAAGGCACTTGGTAAGTTTTCTGTCTAGGAAGTGGTATAGTCTCCTAGGACTGCCTGCAGCCTGGTGCCGAGGCCCACCAGCGTTCTGCTTGAGTATGGGTATGTTCTTGTAGCCACGTGCGCAGCTGGGTGAAAGAGAGTGGCAAGTTTCGAATCATTTCTATGTCAAAGCCTTGTCGCATTGTCTCTTTGCGCCTGTCCATGGGATTCATGGGAACCTTAATGTGTAGACAGTCAGAACAATTTTCACCTACACACCTCTGAACCATATCTCTTACAAGTAGTCTCGTTTTATTTCAGCATTTTGTCATAAAAACTTCCTTCGTTCCGGCTAAGCGAGACTTATTGTGTGTTTGTGGAATCAATACCATTATCGATTTGACTACCAAACAGACAAAGGACTTAAAACCAACATTTAACGGAACTAAACCCTTTTGTTTCCAGTGACAGTGTCGCCACCGCAGACCGCTGCCTCTGAGAGTGATCCCTTTTACTTACGTTCTTGCTATTTTGTGTCTCATTTTATTTTACTAAGTTGTCTATGAATGTTCAGCATTATTTTACTTCCTCAGGTTTATGTCTACAATAAATCCTTAAAATGAATTGAACTTGAAGTGGTGGACAGGTTGAGAAATCCTAGCTTATAACTATTTTCCATTCAAAAATACCACATGAAATATAACTTTTGCTAAGTATTTTTTGTTTTCAATGTTTTCCTGTATCTCCTTGTGTCCTCCTGTATCTTTTTTATCTTCTCCTATTTTTTCTGTCGTCGTTGTATGCTAAGTGGTGCTGCGATAATTACCCCGTTTAACGCACATACGGATCGGTTATTACATAATTGGCTCACGAAACACCTAAATAAGTTTCGGGACCTTCTTCTCACAAACGAGAAAAGAGAAGGGATGACATGGTTGAAAGAAAATAGCAATTTACCCGGAGAGTATCACGACCAAATCTTATCGACGACGAAATGAAAAATCTTCAGGCTTAAATCAATTTTGCGTACTTGAAATAACAAACTAATCAGATCATTCCATAATATTTACATTTTAAACTCAAGATTAGCTAGTTCAGTAACAACTCAACTCGATTTGGGTCACTCTAGTAATTCAGCACTGGACCATTCTTTCAAAGCATGTGTCTTATTATATTTGCCTGAATTTGATTGGACTCTATCATATATGAATTTATCAAAATCAGGTTATTCAATACATATAGTCAGTCTATGACGTTCCTACTGTTGGGAAACAGGCCTCCTATCTGTGAGGTTGGACCATACCTGGTCCACGTAACAGAGGTTACACGGGCCTAGTGCTGTTTGGCGGATTTCATATGCCTCCGAAATGTTGGTGCTCGGTAGGTACCGTTTGGTGATAAATTAAAATGCACCAAGTATGGTACAGACGCCAGCACATCACTACCCGAAACTGTCAAATTTTTCCAATCAACCTTGAACCTAACGCTGTAGCGAAAAAGTTAAAAATCTATTAAAAAATTCTGTATTAAATAAGTTTGACAGATTGTTGTAGCTTGATGTGCTGGTACCTGTGTACAAGTACAGTACGGTCGGTTCGCCACACGACCTGCGATACGTGAGTCAGGGCAGTTACAACTAAGCCGGCACTGCATATCCTTTTAATTTTCAAATAAATTTTCTCTTCCGCAGTAACAAAAATAAGTAGTAAAGAAAATTCGCTTGACTGACAGAGTAATCAGGTTTTAATTTATATTTAGATTGAATCCGCCTGGATTGTAAAGGCGCATTATGTAGTTTCTGAAAAAAACCGTGGTTTAACTAGAGTAGTTTACAACACTGGTTTTAATTACTTTTTGAATGACTTTTGATCACTGTCGCTTAATCTTATGAAATTGTTTTTCATTTGTGTTAATATTAAACATAGCCCGTAGGATTGCCAAACTGAAGTGGCAGTGGGAAGGGCACATTGCTCGTAGAACAGATGGTCGATGGGGCCGAAAAGTTCTGGATTGGGGACCGCGCACCGTACGACGTAGCATTGGAAGGCCCCCCACAAGGTGGACCGACGAACTAGTTTGGCATTCATACTAACTCATACCAATATTATAAATGCGAAAGTGTGTCTGTCTGTCTGTTACCTCTTCACGCTTAAACCGCTGAACTGATGTAAATGAAATTTCGTACAGAGATAGACTTGACCTTGGAAAAGGACAAAGACTACGTTTTATCGCGTGAAAAGGACTTGAAGGGTTTGAAATAGAGGATGAAAGTTTGTATGGGGGTCCGTCATTATTGAAGCTAAAACATGAGCCTTTGTATTTAGGCACTTGATAAAAATAAAAAAACATATGTTCAACGTTTTAGAAATAAAAATGGCTGCCCAAAGTAACCGCGGACGAAGTCGCGGGCAAAAGCTAGTTTTTCACTAATTCACAAAATAATTCTGAAAACTGGCTCAATGGATTTGTCATAGAAACATTTTTGGAATTGCCAGATCTGAATACAACAGTAGGTACTACTTTGAAAGACTCGTGTTAAATTATCCTAATGTGCCATTATCTTCGTAAATAAGCGTGTTATTACCAAAATTGTCTTCCATTGTGACACCGGTGCCAGTTTCAAGGAAACATTCGAAACATGTAAGTGAGTAATTAGCATTTTAAATAGAATTGGAATTGGTTTTGTCTGTAGGAAGAACCTTTTTTTCCTATGGAGTGAGACGGATATTTCTGTTTTATAGCTCCTGAAACCTTGAATTTTATATGTGAAATGTTGTGCACGGTACTGAAACGTGGTCGCTTACAACGGGACCCAGTAGAAAACTGGAGTCACCAAGGAGCAATGCAAACGGTCATATTTAAAGTTTCTTTTTGTTTGAATCAGAAATGAAGAGATTTGCAGACTAGATGTTGGATGGAGCCGGTTCTGTAGTTGCACCTGTGGTTCGATCTGTCCACTGGATGCGAGAAACAAAATGGGTGATGTGGTGATACTTGGGGTTAACGTATGACTAGCAGTAGAAGTCTTTGGGCAAAAGCGATAATTATGTGTCTCTTCGACTTTCGAAAACAGTTAAGTAACTGTCCTTTCATCCTAAGCTACAAAAATTTAAGCTTTTGGTCACCCATACAAGTCCCTACCAATGCGGCTTTATTTACTACTGATTTTTTTCATAATTTTCCGAAATATTAAACGAACCTTAATTTTATTATTACTTAACGGTTCTCTCCAATTTCAACACGAAACGTGATGAATATTATATCTCATTTGGCCGCAGCGCCCAACCGTGCAACAGCAGGGATGTTTACGTTTATGCACAACTATGATTAAGTATTTGTTTGTCCCAGATACACTGAATTGCAGGATACATGACCTGAATACATTTGATGGACTAAAATCCAAAATTATTAGTCGCTCATATCCCAAGACTGGTTTCTGTAAAACGTACGTTAGATCCGCGTTTAGTTAAACAAAGTTTAAAGTAAACAGAGTCTAATATTTACACGAACTATCTAACCTTGGCTCGAGGTAAGATTTTACCCGTTTAATGTTTTATTGATCATCTTTCAATATTTTCTGAGACTGGAAATGACATATTTCCATTATTTTTTTTTTTTATTATCTTAATAACTATGCAGTACCTAGGAGGTTCTCAATTCGTCGGAACCTTTTTTATTTATTTTTATTAAGTAATAATACTTAGTAAATAGTAATTTCGTTTTATGTATGTTCCCCGATTACTCGAAGATGGCTGGACCGATTTGGGTTTTTTTTTTTTTGTGTGAAAGGGTTTACTTCCCAGGTGGTCCCATGATTATCAAGTCAGGATCTGATAATGGGATCCTGGAGAAATAGAGAGAACTCTTCAAATTTTATAGGCACACTTGAAGCGGTTTGGGTAGTTTTTGGAAGAGTACTTAGGTACTCGGAATGGTCCCATTCCATTTTGGTGAAGATCTGATGAAGAACTTTGGAGATAGGCAACGGAACTCCTCAATTAATGCTAGCAAATGGACTGGGGTTGCTGAAATCTCATGTCTGTCTATTGTTAACACCAGTTAATAACATAACATCACGCCGGTACGCTGTGAAGGGGTAACATAACAACCGGTACATGTGAAACTAATTTTTTTTGCATTTTTTTTTGTAAATAGTTTTTTTACTTTTATTTTTCATCAGGAAAAAAATATCTTAATATTATTATTTTTTTAAATAATCAAAACGTGTCCGGAGTCAATAAAAACATACAGAAAACGTTCGAATCTTCCTCTTGCTTGTTTTTTAAATTAAGTTAATATTGAAATTTAAAGTAATGTAGGTACACCGTACATCTAATATGGCAGGTAGGATACAAAAGAGGGCCTAGCACGAATGTTTTTGACCTATAGTAACGTAACGTAAATTTTACTATAATTATAAAAAGTATTCGTTTCGCAAATAATATTTATTTCAATTGGAAGAATTTGTAAGATACAAGTTGTGTGTGTCACATAAAATTAAACCAAAATACCACGAGGCTGTAGTTTTTTATATTTAAAATTCACTTATGTTAATTATTCTATAACGTTCCTTTTTGACTAGCCTGTTGGTCGAGTGGTAAGTGACCCTGACTGCTTAACCGGAGGTCGTGGGTTCGATTCCCACCCAGGACAAATCTTTGTGTGATGAGCATGATCATTTGTTCTGTGTCTGGATGTAATTTGTCTATAATGTGTTTCAACTGATAAACATATAAGTATGTTTATCAGTGGTCTGGTTGCCATAGTACAGGCTCTGCCTAGTTTGGGATCGGATGACCATGTGTGAGATGTCCCAGGATATATATATATTATATTTTCGTCAAAACATTTATGCTAGGCCCTCAGTACTGAGAATGTCTGATGTTCCCCTGCATAATAAAATAGTCGAGGCTCTCTCACTGGGTGAGTGGGTGTATGAATTAATCTCTCGACTACCTACATAAAGTTATATTGAAGTGTTTTACTCTCTAATTAGTACAGACTAAGAGAAAAAATGGTACGGATCGCATACGTGGAAATATTGTTTAGTTCGTAACAGCTAAGAATTCATTTTTATTTTCTAGTCAGGAACTATCTACGTATTAGTAGGTTTAAATTACTGTATTAGTGCAACAGCCAAACAATGAACTCCAACTTGTACCTTATTGGAATTAACGATTAATTTGGAATTGTAAGGCCCCTTCATATTTTTGATTTTGTGACCATTGTGGTCATAGAAATCATCGATATTTAGAGATCCAAAATAAAATTATTATATTTATTTATTTTCAGCATTTTCCTTCCCGTCGCAGGACAAAAACCTCTCTCCTCTCTATTTTGCACTGTCTGGACCAATCCTGTCTAAAAGTGTTAAGCTCGTCCCTCCATCTTCGTTTGGGTCTGCAGCAATGTTTCTAGACGTTTGTACCCACATTGTATTTTGACTTAAATGAAACGGCTAAATACCTAGTTGATTAAATGTCATAATATGTATTATGTCCAAGTTATTAAATAAATATTTACCAAACTCTATTTTGTGAGACTCGACTAGTAGATAAATACGTAAATAATAGTATGAAAATAGGTCATGGCTCGATATGTAAATGGATTTAAAGTATTGGCACTTAGCAGATGTGTCATATCCTTGACGTACCTATCTACTTATTTAGTGAATAAAGTCGTTTCTTCAACTACCACTTATCTAGGTACATGCTTAAACAAATGGTTTTGCTTTTGGAAATTATAATTTTCCTGATCTAAATATTTTTAACTGCTGAAAATTTGTCATTCGACATTTAATCTTTTATAATCATTCAACCTTTATAAAGGCTGAATAATTTTTCAATCATCTACGTTTTTAAAACTTAGGGTTACTTCTCTAAATGGTATTAACCTTTTTTTTTTTGATATCGGGGGGAAATCCTCATGGAAATTCTAAACCTAAGACTAAAACCACCCCGGTGTTCCATCTTCCACCTACGCCGGGGATCGCGGGAACGTATGCGACTTCCGCAATCCCCGGCTGAAATGGTATTAACCTGACCTAACTTCTTCGCAATTTTTAGGCCACGCATCCTGCAACCATCTCGCATGCAAGTTTTGTGCAACATACATTACTAAGGGCTACCGAAGAAAATGTGACGAATTACATAATCGCGCCCCCTGTACTAGACAATATGCATAAAAAGAATGTTTATGATCTAAAAATATGTCGAAAAATTTACAAAAATATAATACAATATACAACCTGTAACAAAATTAACGCAATACCTCTTTAGGGGGTCATTGTACTCATCATTATGAACAACTTTCACTATGAGACCAACCCCAAAATCGCGAAAAGCGTGTGTTCAATACATTTTGTCGAGTTAGGCGCACATAAATGTATAGGACATAACAGTCGACTTTATTCGCGGTGTGGGGTTGGTCCCATTGTAAAAGTTGTTTATAATGATGAGTACAAGTGACTTCTTAAGAGGTATTGCGTTTATTCTGTTACACGTTGTATAAGAGTATCAAAATTGATCGATAAACAAACGAAATATTCTAATTTAAATAAATACATACATATATCTGTCCCTCTCGCGAAAACCTCATTTTCTAGTGCGAGCTGAATGGCCGGTCCTTGGCATCAGAGTTGGTCACTAAAGCAAAATAAGTATTTCATTCGGAAAATAAAAAAAAACATGCATATTCCCACTTGTTCAAGCACGCGAGCAACTTGCACGTGGAAACACTTCCTTACGTTTGCAACATCTTAAAACGTTTTCTTTTAAACCCTTTGTGCCACAGTTACTTACGAACTCCCTTCAGACGCGACTAAAAGATTTTGTATGTAGGAGAAAGGTTTTTTCGGGACAGTAATTTGAGCTCAGTGATCTTACCTTGCTGTGCCCACATCTGTTCCGTTTATCTTCAGCCGTTATTACTGTTTAATGTGCTGTAAAATTGGGGAAAACGGACCCCAGGGGCTTTTATGTACGATTGTGGTCAACGGTTATTCCGTCTTTTCCATGAGGATATGAAGAAGTAGTGCTATGATTCTTACTCTTGAGAATTTTAGTTTGAAACATTTTTTTTATTGGCCTAACTTCTAAGAATGATAGAGAAAGTAGAAACTGATTGTGAATTTGTTTAAAAACCATCGTCTTTCTAACCGATAAATTAGTCGCAGGAATGTATGTTTTCTTGTTTTAACGACGATCTTAACTAGTAGAATAAACAGACAATATTGTACGTTTGTAAAGGGTTATTCTTTACCGATCTCATTACTATTTATTTCACTGATGATATACGCTAATGATATACGCTATCACTGAATGTCAATGTTTTTGCCACACGGGTAGACCATGGACTGGAATAGTAAAAAGGATACTTTTTATCCTGGGACTATGTTCCCTTGGGGATTTTTTTTAATTACCCTCCCTCCCTCTTACCTCATCATACCATAAGACGCCCATTACCTGGTGAATTCCTTAGTCGCCTCTTACGACACCCACGGAAAGTGGTAGAAAGAAAGAAAGAAAGAAAGAAAGAAAGAAAACTAGTTTATTTGGCACACACACAGACACACATTGTATATACAAATAAAAGACAGCTTAATTTTAAAACAAAAACATTGTGTGCCCCGCGGCTGCGCCAAATATGTCCAGTTCAGCAAAATGCCAGACAACTAGGAGTTGCCTGTTGCCTGATGGGATACCCTCTTACCTACCCTTTTATTTTTGACTCCTAATGTAATTTTTGTATGTTGTACAACAAAAAGTAGGTCTATTTTATTGTATTATATTCAAAACCAGTGGCAGAAGCTAGTATTTTATAATTCGCTTTTGCTCCGACGATCAGCAAATAAAATTACCATGGTTAGAAATATATGCTTAAAATATATAGAAATATAGTAATAAATAGATAGATATATAAGATACGGAGGCTTACCAAAGCCCCAAAGTATATCTAATTATAATGATTTGCATTACCATATATGTTTTTTTTAAGGATGGGAAATCATCAAATGACTTCTTCCGCTCTGGGTGGAGCGGAAGGGCGTGTCAGACTCTTACTGACTAAAACTCATCCGTGTTCCTTTTAAAGCCCTTTGCGTACCAGGGCCGCGGTGACTCTTTTGAACAAAGTCCGCAACCCTGGCAGATATATGGTAGCCACCTAATGTGGTACGGTATAGTACAAAGCAGTAATTTCCTCTTTGACAATTCATCGTTAATTCGTGGCGTGTCGCTCGAAATCATTGGTTGAATTAGTCAAATCGCTAAAGTAGGATGTTCGGATTTGTCAGAATTTCCGCGTTTAGATAAATAGGCTACTCTGCTATTTGGTATGCGTTCGTGGTTTATTGGTTAGCCAATGGAATCTTTAATTTTCCCAATTGATTCGACTATTCCTAGTATTTTATAACGTGGTTGATTGCTGGTCAACCATCGTCATCGTATTTCTTTGTAGCAATAAATTTTTGTCAACTCATTTAATTTTGTGTGTTCATTCTAATGTCAGCAGTCAATTGCCGTATGGACCTCCCCGCAGAATGGTTATGGCCATGATAGGTAGCAACGCATTGCAAACTTTTTGGTTGGTTATCCCAGTGTTCTACTATTCTTAGAAAGGTGCTAACTTATCCTGATCTGAATTCCTATAGCGGTGTATGACAGCGGCACACATTAAGGAAATATCATTAAACGTGATTTAATATTGGGGAATTGAAGCTCCCGAGTGCTATAAGAACTCAATGCAAGAAATTGATTGCAGTTAAGGAACGGAACTGTATATTTATCGATTTCTAGAATAGTTTAAATTATAGTTCACTTGGAACTGTTGCCTTTAAAGACAGCTCTTTGCTCACAAATACTCCGGATTAGCACCAGTTCAGCAATTATTATGTTCACATGCCTTTTGTTCCAGAACAGTAACAAATGGAGTACCGCATTATACTCGTAACATTACAAATATAACACCATGCCAGGGGCCGTACTATGAAGTACCAATGCCAGCATGATTACATAATGAAACAAAGATAAGTAGTGCTATTCGTTCTGTATAGCTTCATCTATCTTTTACACCGGAATCATGATGGTTTAAGACGTCATTGTAAACCAATCTTTTGCCGTTCTGTTTGTGATCGCTAAACCAATGACGCCAAGCTTAATCATACCAGCAATGCAGTAGCGCCTTATTTTCAAAAGCTGCCATTTGAAAACTAATATAAAGCTATTATATAACTATGGTCGACGCCAACTAAATTTGCAATAACGGTCATTGACCCACCTTCATTTAGTGACATACTTAATTCCGAAACAGACATAAAGACCTAAAGCTGTCCTGAATCGACATTAATCGTGATCCTATACATTTTCTAGTAATGAAAAACGATTTACAATTTATTGTCCAGGTACCTACGAAAAGATGTTAAGGAAAGGGCAAAGACCGTTATTGCAAATTTAGCTGGCGTCGACCATCTGTACCTACAACAAGGGCTCCTGTTTCATGAGCAAGTCGGAAGTGTTATGATGGCACGCATTACAAATAAGCACACGATCCTATACTGTATGGAACTCAAGGCCTTGTTTACCTAAGTGTTAATTGATATTATTAACCATTGTTTGTTTGAATTGCTCCATATTCCGAGATCCGTAGGACTAATTGGTGACTTCAAATTCTCGAAGCGCGTTTATTCTTTACCTACAAGTCTTTTGCAACCGACTTCAAAAATACAACCGAGTTCCAAATAAAAAAAACACTACAAAGTATAAAATAACTTTAATTTCGGAAATCGGTGTTAAAATAAGAAGAAGCAATTCTTATTTTAACACCGACTTCCGAAAATAAAGTTATTTTATACTTTGTTGGGTTTTTTTTGTGTTGTCCGAACGAAAATCTATTACAATCAACCACTGAGTCATCCTTAAACTGTGCTTTTAACAACGAACATATGTTTTACAATTTTTTTATGCATTTGTATTACAATTAAAACTTCATTAATAACATATGTAATTTGAAGAGCAATGTTCAATGACTTATTTCTATTTATTGCAATAGGTACCTACTTCAGACAGGGTTCAATGATTTGATATGGCAATAAGCTAAAACTTGTGTTCCATTGTATCGTGTTTCTGGAAACATTAATGTTGCATCTTCATAAAAATAAAGTCAATTTCCAATTGTCCTCATTTGGGTGATGATGCGATGTTGGTTTTTTTTTCTTAAAATGGGAATGAAGCCCGGCTATTTGTGCCAATTTAACGATGACTTCTAAGTGTTCCTCATTGGACATTCCCACTCCCACATTTTCGAATAATATGTGTGGATGAAACTTCCGATGTGAAATATTGTGCAAATCTTGAACAATATTTTTATCATTGCATTTTTTTAAAAACTTCGTTTCTATTTTGAAAGTGATCTTGTGTACGTAATCTTGTATTTTAATAGGTTTACTGCATTGGGGTTTTCGAACCATGTAGCGGTTTTGATTCTTCTGCGGAGTAAAGCCCATAACTAGGGCAGTGTTTTTTTCAAGTTTGTTTTATGACTTATTTCATCACATGCGACATTAAAACATTTTTAGTGTCCTTAAATTTATTTAAAAGACTAATAATTCTATTGTTGTACGTAAACCTATCCACCTACACAAAGTTACCAATTTAAATTTTTCCGATGCATTTTGGTTTAACATTTAAACGTAACGGAACCCCGAAATAAACAAATGTTTCATTGTTCCATAAAACATAGGTTGTGCTGTTAGAAAAGTTTTTAATTCCTCCAAATTGAGGGTAGACAGTTACAAACCGACGCATTCGGGCTGTCATAACATAAATGTTTATGCTGCATATTTTGGTTACGGGTTAATCCGGGAACCCTTTGCGCAACGATGTCCATCCGGAGTCGGTATTAACGTCCAAATTACTGGAATTACTGTGGGAGACTTTAAATTTACGTTTATTTTTTTAACTTTCTCTTACAATGTCGTGAGATCAACTAACTCGAAGGACATGGTTAAAAATATAGTACCTTTTGGCAGCGTTACAGTTAGTTGTAGGTAATATTTGAAAACTTATTATATATATTTGTATTTTTTTATTACTGGCACATCTATTTATGTACCTATAGGTACTTATTACAAATAAATAAATTTAAGCATAATTCAAGTAAAATACTAAAATAAACCCAAAACTCTTTGTTCAAATGAGGATTCCATATCTTAATTACTAATCTAACTATATACACTTACAATAAAAACAAAAACTCCTAACTAAAATATGGCGTCAAAAAATTCGTCCGCATCGCTATCGACTGGAAGTGAGCCCAAAAGACTGGTGGCATTGCCACGTTGTGTGGCAGTGCTTAAACTCTGACTAAATGACATCGGTGAACGCTGCAGATGTAAAAAATAATCATGAAAATCAGAATCGACGAAAATTGTGTGTGTGAGTAGATTTTATCGAATCGCTGGAACATGGACCGCCCGGTTTTTTCCCAAATTGTTGAAATTGGCTTTTGATCTAACCAAATTAAAACTATTATAAGTTATTCTTTGTAAACTGTAGTATAAATGTTTATTAACTTCACAGTATTATATTTTGTACAAAAGTATAGCGTTGGCACCTCAATTAAGTCAACAACCGGGGCTCCAATTTTATGCTTTGTCCGGGCTCCCTCGGGACGAATAGAAGCTTCGGGCGCCTAACAAAGTGCTCTCATTAGGCCAATGAATTGCTATCATATAAATCCGCGAAACTTCGACCAAATAAACACGAATACACGTAGGCTGTAGGCTGTATTCCTGAAAGGGTAGGATGGACCTTGAACCCAGAATAACTACCTATATATACATAGTGGAGACGACGATATGACAATAAATCAAAACACTGGCAATACTGGCATACGAATATGTTGTCTTTTATCACAGATTTTACGTCACTAACTGCAATTGACTTTCGTCACAATAGTAGTCACTATCATTGACACGTTTGAGTTTTTTTGGACTTTTCATGCAATTGGAAAGTTTTTTTTTTCGTTGATAGGATTTATAATAGTTTCAAAATATTCCTATGAACCAGTATTGCCAGTGTTAAGGGATAATGTCTAAATGATATATCAACGCACAGCTGAAACTAATGGGACTAGGAACATGACATTTTACGCAAGGCTTTTTTATGATTTAAGTGAGCAATCAGAAAGGATTCTTGGAAGTTCAACCTTTAAAGGGCGAAAATGGTTTGTACTAAATCTGCGCGGACAAAGTCGCGGGCGAAGTACTATAGTAGGCGCTAGATAAATGTGGAATAAAGTATATTGACCTTTCCCTCATAACTGTTCATAGGTACCTGAACAATTAAATATGAATCGTTTTTCATTATTAGACAATGTTAAGGATCACGAGAGATGATGATTCGGGACAGCTTTGTGTCATTAATTCCGTTTTTCAAATTAAAAATGTCAATAATTGTAGGTGGGTCAATGACCGTTATTCCACGATTATCTGGCGCCTACTATAGTAATGTTTAATTGTAAAACATATTGTAGAGCAAAAATTACCTTCTATCTTAAGCACAAACATTTTTCTGTTATTGACAAACTCGTGTTTGACTAAAATCTCACCTGGTGGAAAGCGGTGATGTGGTCAACGATGAAGCAGGCTTGCTAAAAATAACCTATTCCCTCTCGACTTAAAAAAAAAAACAAACATTAGAACTATGTACAATCATGATTAAAGAGAAAAGTCCAATGTCAGTTATCGTTCCTTTTTCCACTGCTATTCACAGAATTCCTCATTAACATATAAAATGACCTGGAAATCCATCCTAGACCTAGATCAAGACTAATTACGTCCAGATCAATAAGACAAACTTAATTAAACTAACATGCAATTAAATAACGATAAGCAGATGAGTCATTCCTAAACACTAATTGATCTTATCGTATTAGGCCAAGCTCTGTGTCATGATTAGTTAAACCAGTGACATCACGATCCGGTGACTGCATTGATTCTTATCGACAATCGATACAAGCGATCGTCAGTCACTCGTGACTTTATGGTCGATAAAAAATAGAATGGGTAGCTCTATATGGTACCTATGGTTACATCCAGTCATATCTAAACTAGTACCTATCCAAAGAGATAAAATTGATTGTGTGAGGTAATCTCTTTTTTTAAACGTTGGACGTTGGAACGTTATCAGACTCTTACTGACTAAAACCCGTTCGTGTTCCTCCAAATGCCCTTTGTGTTCCAGGGCCGCGGTGACTCTATGGAACAAATTCCGCAACCCTGGGAGGAGGAGTTAATTTTTAAAAGTATTGATTTCTTTTCTCACTGTTAAGAATGTTTATAGTGTAACCGAGTGTCATAGGCCTTTTATCCCCGAAATAAAATAAAAGTGAAAAGCATTTTTAGATGCTTTTCTTTTAACGCCCTAAAAAAAAATTGTTGCCTGTACTGTTGACCATTGAGGGGTTTCTTCGTCAGGACCCACCTCTAGATTGAGAATAGGCTACTAGGCCACAGTTATCATAAAAAAATATTGTCATCAGAACTAAACCAATTTCAACTCTGTAGGATAGGTGAGAGGCAGTGGTTCTAATTCAGCTGTCAAGATTTGACAGCTGAATTAGACATTGTAAGCAAATTAAAACCTTATGAAAATCATGGTTCCTTGAAGGATAGGCCACGAACCACGAACACGTACTCAAAAATTAAGTTATGAATAGAACGTAACACGTGAACTTTTTTGCATTCGCATTGCATGCTGAAAATGGTAGGAAAACTCTAGTTTTCCGACTCAAACGATCATGCAAAACATACTGTATGCCTGATATAAGCAAACCAAATAGTTTTATTGCAGTACACAGCAACTTTGCACGTTGAACACGTAACACCCACCCTTGTCGAGGGAATGTTCTAGAGATTTCTGAAAAGCAAAACGTGGTCAACCTACTAGGCAGACATAAAGCAAAAGGAAAGCCACTGTGTCAGTGCGGGTCATAAAAATTGACTGCACCACTGGACATTCGGTAGCACGTCCTCTTTTTCATTAATGAAGAACAAAACGAGAAAAACCACGAGTGGAGTGCCTGTTTTTTTTGTCAAACGTGGAACATGCAGAAATGCAAAGAACAACTGACTTTTATTGGTATGCCAAAAGGAAAGGTGTCAAAGATGGTCATGTATTCGAACATTGTCAAAAATGACTAATTGATTTTAATTTTTGACTCAGTCTGTCATTTTTACGAAAATACTAACTGACCCGGCGAACTTCGTACCGCCTCAGATTGTGTTGTTACAAAATAAAGTTTGCCTATAAAACTGGCTTCCTAATTCAAATGAATAAAATATCTCTATGCACATACATACAACACAGTAAATCAATTTAAAGCTTTCTGATAAACTATGTTTTTGTCTTTTTTTGCGGTGCGTAAATATACAAAGATGACGATTTCCCGACGCGCGAACATGCGCAAAACAGGGAATCTCCAAGTTGATTCCGAAAATGGTAATCGCAAAGGCCATACGCACGGGAAATTGTCATCGGTATACGCGGGATAATAATAATGTGTATATCTTGGATGTTCCAAGAGCTGAAAAGAAGAAAATATCTGAAAATAATAATTTATTCGCAAAACACAGCTTGACACATGTTAAAGTATACATAATTGTTACTAGGGGACAGAAAAATTTATTACAAAAATAGTGTGCTAAGGATCAAGACATCCTCTCCTTTGTATTTTCCTTTTATGATCGTTGCCTCGATGACTTTATTCATTAGCTTTTTCACAGCCAGTGTCGTTTCATTGCATAGTCGCATTGAGATCATCGACATCTTTGTTTTTCGCCGCCAATATTGCTCATTCACTCAGCCAGTTATGGTTGAACTCTTGCGCTATGTCCAAAAAAAGACGCTGAATAAGCTCCTCTTTCGAGTTTGTTAAGTGAAAGAAATCTGTGGGTAATGTGATGAATCCGGTCGAGGTGTCAACTGTGATTTTACAATTTCCAATGTGTAACAATAGCTTCGAAAACACAATTGCAGTTTGGTCTTGTTGCAAAAAAACTAGCATGTTAGTTGTCAACTGGAGTGTTTGTACGTGCCGCCACAAATTTGATGATTTTAGGCATGCGTTTAGTTCGTCAGCAACAGTTGATCGGGGAATAACTGGAAGAGTCTGACAAAAATTACCTGACAACAGAATGATGGCTTCACCAAAACTGTTTTGGTTGTCACAAAGATCTTTCAACGTTCTGTTCAGTATTTCCAGTGACCACTTGTGGGCCATCGTGCATTCGTCCCAAATGATCAATTCGCCATTGTGCTATTTTTGGCGATGTTGCAAGCTGGTGTTTTGTTGATTTGTATGTTCAATGGTAATTTCAAGGCAGAATGTGCAGTTCGTCTGCCTTCTAACAAAGTCGCAGCTATTCCAGATGAAGCCAACGCTACGGCTTCATTTTGCGATCTGATCCTCGCCAATAGTAATGATACTGTTTCGGCCAATGCTTCAGTATCGTACTGTTGTTCTCTTTGTAACTCGTGGTTAAATGCATCGCGCATAGGACGATTAGGTGCTGCCATGCCCAAACACGACAATACTTTATTTGCCATCAATAAACACATGTCTTCTAACATGATCAATGTCTCATTGTATTTTTTTTCAGTCATTTGTAGTGTTGAATTCAAAGTTTTACAGCGCACGCGATGTAAAACATCCTCAGATATGTCATCCCTATATTTCACTCATCTCCCAGATTTAAGGGGAAACATGTCGATATAATAATCGCAAACAATGTGCAGATTTGATGCGAAGATGAAGATATGACGCAATCCATGAGCATATTATCCCAATGCGAATCGTTCTCGAGCGACTGCAACAGTTGACACACCTCACGGTTAGTCGCACACAGATGTTCAGCAACTGTTCTCAGCCGTTGAAACGATGTCGGAACACAAACATTCACTAACAATAATCGAAGATAATAGGTATCATTCGTCGTAATTTGAATGTACTGTGTAGATGCGACCTAGAGCGTCTGGTGTTCCGTTTCCGACGTTGAAACGATTTCGATGACTCATTCCTGGTGTGATAGCGTGGCATATCAGCATACAGCAAAGTGCGAGCAAAAATATCTGTTTGACAAACTGAGAAAAAACTTGTAAAACTTTTTACCTTCACAACTACCAATCGCCCAGTGTCCGCAACTGATCGCCGACGATACGATGGGTATCCGTCACTTCCCGTGATGGTTTCAGCAATCAGGTCTCTCAGGTATCGCTTGGAACACTTGCCGTCGACTATCCAAGGTGAGGGTGAGTTGTTGTTGAAAACTGCGCAAGGTCCATATATCATGTATTTAGTCACTGCTGCATGCAATTTTGGGTCAACTGTTTTATTGGGAATTTCAGCTAAAATGATGGAATCACAAACGTTGCTTAAAAATATAGAATTGGTCCTCTGAAATATAGTTTTTTGACGTGACCACATCTAATAAATCGATGAACGCCGGCTGCACGCACGAAAAAGGATGGCTCATTGTAACCCTGTTTCCTGGACTTCCACAAATATTTCAAACCAAGCCAAATCGGTTCAGCCGTTCTCGAGTTTTAGTGAGACTTACGAACAGCAATTCATTTTTATAAATAAAGATTTCTAAATTAAAAATCATAATGAGCTAGGCTAGAACTAGAATTGATTGATTCCTAGATACATAAAACAAGCATTCTGCGTTGGAACAATTATTAGTAAACTCTTACACCCTCGATCTGTTTCATCTTTATCTTTCCCAACAATAGTTTTAGGAAAGAAAACGAAGATACAGATCGAACGATGAAAAATATTTATTTTGTATCTGTTATAAAAAAGATCCAAAATAAATATTTTTACCCAACACGTCTCTATAAAAGTATTTTTGTTTAATAAAGCAAGGCGTTGAGCGCGGTGGCCAATAAAAATTTACGTACCTACTTAACATAATTGAAAAAGAAGGAGAATCAACGATATTCGCGCGGATGTGCTCCAAGGGACCCATCCTTAATCCCTTTGCTTAAATATTTATTGTTCAGGTTTTGTCTTTATTTCAGAATATATTAAAACCATGATGCATAGCCCTATCTGGAGAGATTCTTCGCGAAAATAAAACAAAAGAATGGGTTGGGTTTAAGGGAGCGGTCACGCAACATTCCGATATGGGTAGGTCGCCGACTATCGGAATGCTTTAAGTAGTTATAAATAAGCAATTATTTCTCCGACACAGAAATCTTCATTGCCTCGGCGCTTTACTGGAGGTCGCCACTCTTGATTCTGGCGATTTTTTTTGCGATTTTAATGTTGGTCTAATAGTACAACATGTTCATAATGATGAGTATAATGACCCTTTCTCAGGTATTGCGTTTATTTTTACACGTCATAAATGGAGCAACCTTAGACATTTTAAACTCGGCGGTCACCATAGTTTCAATACGGTTTTTTTTTTCAACATATTTTACTGCATGTTGTTATAGTTTCCAATGAAATCTGAAGTACTCTATTACTAACAGATCGGCTTATCAAAGTAAAACTTCTTAGAAACATGATTTCAAAGATAAGAACTTATAATAATAATAATAATTAATAATAATAATAATTTATTCAAATAAAAACGTCTACAAAAATGTACATTTAGTCAGCAGTAATAATATTTTCCATACAATAATAGTGCCTAAAAATAAACTAAACTAAGATATTTTTATTAAACATGCAATTAACGGTGGTTCGGAATTGCATTGTTAAACAGCGATCCGCCCGATCTAGGTTACTTTAAACCTGTGTTTCAGGCCATCTCGCCAATCTAACATTTAAACATGTTTATGATTAAACTGAACTCGTAAATACTCAGTTAAAAGGTCAAGTCTAACTTATGATTCAGTTTATCATAGTGCAACTGTTTTATGTGTCATGTCATAAAATAAACAGATTATTAATAGACCGTAAAAATTATATTCCTACGACATGATGATGTAGTCTTGGTATTCTGGTTTTTTACGGTCGCATAAAAAAACAAACTCTCTGCAGGCGCCAACGTCATACAAAATGCATAGAATCAGCACACGCTAGCCGCATTTAGCTAGCGACGCCACAAAAAACTGGATTTTTCAGGATTCCGTAATTCCGAATAAAAAACTCATATTTTTGTCTGTCTAACCATCTATTTGTCTATCCATCTGTCAGATCCTACATATTTGCTCAGAATCTAATGGACCGTTTCATTCAGTTGATATAACTGAAAGTCTTTGACTCAAAGATGGACGTGGAACGTAAACAAATACTTAATTTTGAATATGTAGTTTTTAAGGCGGAAGTTGTTCAACCGGAACTGTGCGATATACCAAATGAAAGAGCTCAATTTGAGAGCCACACATTTTTATTTTTCATAATTTTACTACTGGGCCTAAAATTTTGAAAATACACGGGAAATAGTTCTTAGCTCTGGAAAAACTATAAGAAGTCTTTGGTTTTAAACTTACATGTTAAAAAACCTTGGCCGAGTTTTAAATCTTTTTCTCATAAATCAACTCCTACTGCACGATGAGCAATGAATAGAAATAGCCCGAGCCCAAAATATCAATATGTATTTTGAATCATCACAACAAAATGGTTTTTTTATGATGTTCGTCATGTAGATAAGTCATAATTCAAATAAAATATTACATGGAAGCCGAACTGACTGTACGCGTCAATGGACCCACCCACATACACACCTGTTTCAACAAAACCTAGTCAGTAGGTATACCAAGATTGTGACACAGCCTTCTTACATTACATTTTCTTTCTTTCTTTAAATGGTACGTAAGTATTCTTTGCCCTGTGACACATAGACACACGGCTCGGCGTGTTATTTTATATAAAATGCTCCTTTGGTTCCTTCCCGTCGTGGAACCCTAAAAAGTTGTAGGCAGGTGCAACGAGCAAAATATGAATAAAAATGTTTGAAATCGAAACAAATTTTTGGATTGCCTGACAGTGCTTGCACCAGTGGTTTTAATTAAAGGCACGATTGCCTCTGAACCGCCACATGTCTGTCAATTTGATGTGTCGCGATATTTGAGTAGGTATATTTTTCAACATGGCGCTAAATAGATGTAACATTCAGGGTACCAAGAATGGGTTGCGAAATTTGTTCGAAAGAGTCACCGCGGCCCTGGAACGCAAAGGGCTTTAGAAGGAACACGGATGGGTTTTAGTCAGTAAGAGTCTGACACGCCATTCCGCTTTACCCAGAGCGGCAGAAGTCATTTAAAGATTTACCATCACTAAAAAAAAAGGAAACCAAGAATGTATGGAAATTGAGGCTTTTTTAACAGATTGCGATTGAGATACAAATGCAAACGTTGCTTAAAAATTTGTAGAATTGGCAGTCTGTTTGACTACTAAAATAAGAACAGCTCATAAAAACTATGATAATGTCGTAGTTTTTTCGTATGTTAGGTACTTGAAAAATAATTCCTAAAAACTCTCTACCAAAAAGTATGTACATATAAAACGGTCTTATTTAGTACCAATCCGACTGTTCAAAAATTTACACAACACACACAAATCCACGCTAACCGTTTTATTTCTATCAAACCTAGGTAAGTGGTCGTTTACAAAATTCACGTCCTCGTTTATCTGTATGAAAAACCCGGGCTTTTTATCCCAATATTAGCGCAAATATCCCGTAATATCCCGGCTCAGCGAATTACCGGGATACCGGGTTAAGTTCCCATTTAAAACATTAGCGCCAGTAATGGTCTGTTTGCACTAAATCGCTGATTAAACACACGCACCAACGGTTATTAGTTCCATTACATTATGTCCGAAGCTCAAATTCGTGGTTCAAATAATTTTATGCCTATTGGCATGATTTTAACCTATTTGGAATGGTAGGGAAATAGTGGAGTGAGTTAGAGGAGATACTGTCTAGGTAAAAATTGTTTTTTTTTATGTAGTAACTACTTACTACATTAATTAAAAAACTATTTGAAGTTACTCATCGAAGATTTATAGCATAAGTAAATGCTATGAATCTTGTAAGCTTTGCTTAGGCTTGAGAACACATATGTTTAACAATCATCATCATCCACAGCTTGACTTCCCTCTGATGAGCATAAATAGACCTGCCTTTTCTTGTGACAGAATTGTCGTATGAAAATGTCGCCGCCCGAAGATAAAGGAGAAAACCAATTACACAACTTCACCTAACCAATTTTCTAGTCATACTGAAAATCAACGGTCGTAGCTTTAGTCATTTTAAAAGCAAAAATGTAATTTAACCCGCAGTAGTATTTTTAAACTGAGTTCGCAAATTGAGTGCCGGATTCACGGTGTGTGGTCACCCTTTGTTTGTAACAAGTACTTAACCAACCGTTTATAAATTTTAAACAGAAAGTATACGCATAGGTACACATACGCGAGTTTTGCGTTGTGGTTAACCGAAAAATATAGCAGACCGTTTATAATAAGATGGACTTGATGGAAACCGGAGATCGTAACTTACACAGTTTATTATTAGTACCTGGATGACCTGGTTTTTTTTTTGGTAAACGTTTTCCAAAATTGAAACCCAGCAAGATCAATTTATCGCCCCCTGCATAGTAAATTTCATAAAAATCTTTGGAGCCGTTTCCGAGATTCAGATTATAGGTATATACATATATATAAGAATTGCTCGTTAAAAGGTATTAGATAAAACAATACATAGAATTGTCTAGTGTTTTTATCAAGTTTACTTTACAGATAATAAGTACCTATTCAATATTTCCATTTACATACATAGACTCACATTTCAAACATGCAAAAGCTTTAGTTATGAGAAAATAACGAACATGAACACTATACGTTCCCTCGTTTATCATTCGTAAATACTTTATTTGCAGTCCTCGAGAAAATTCGCAGTAGCATTTGAAACCATTAGTAACATTCAGCTGAGTATTACATTATGTGCACATTTTTCATCCTTATTCGGGGTAACAGACAACTATCAATACATTTATTTTTCTGAATAAAATATATATAATATAATATCTTGGGACAACTCACACACGGTCATCCGATCCCAAACTAGGCAGAGCCTGTGCTATGGCAACCAGACAATTGATAAACATACTTATATATTTCTAAATACATACATATTATAGACTAATTACACCCCGACACAGAACAAATGATCATGCTCATCACACAAGGATTTGTCCTGGGTGGGAATCGAACCCTTGACCTACGGTTTAGCAGTCAGGGTCACTAACCACTCGACCAACAGGCCAGTCAATCAATAATATATATCTATTGTAAATTGCTTATGGATGTCCTGAATATGTTTTCCTGCTATGCCATGATTATTTAGGATCATAACCATAACCGCACTTTTTAGGATTCCGAACATCCATAAGAAAATGGAACCTTATTAGGATCACTCTTGTGTCTGTCCGTCTGTCACAGCCAATAGGGAATATGCAAGAAGAAGATATTTACTATCCAAACAGTTTATCAAGAAATATAAAAAAATATAATACCAACAGTGAAAATATAATCGAAATTGACCGAAAAACAAACGAGATATAATTATTTTAAACAAATATATCTGTCCCTCTCGCAAAAACGCTGTTTTCTATGGCAGCTGTATAGGCGTCATAGTATTTGACGTCACAGTTGGTATCGGATTTCTCTTTCTAATTGTCAACTTTGAAGCTTAATAACTTCAATACTGATGAAGGTAGTTTAAAAATTTTTTCATAATTATTTACTAGAGATAATAAGTATTTTATTTTGCAAATAAAAAAAATGCATGCATATTCCCTATTTGCTCCGAATCTACTGGACCGAAACAGTTGTATTTTGGTTCACATATGAACATTCGGGTCTCTGCTGGCTTGTTTCGTTAAACTACATCAATACTGTCAGTGTTTTTCCAGACTTAATTATTCTTCCCCTTGAAACCCTACACCATCTCCTGCGTCTGGCGCCACTTACGTCAGCTATTGAGAGCAAAATAAATGATTCCATCTATTTTTAGCCAAGACCACCCACCAATCACAAATTCATTATGGACTTTACGTTTCTTCGTGCAAAGCATGCTGTGTTTTTTTGCAAGTTAATTAGAATTCATCCTTCTTTCAATTCAATCATCCTTTTTTTTTATTTAATATGGGTTTGCTCTTGACTCTAGTCTAAATCATAGATGACAGAGACAAAGTCGACGATGGAGCGAGCTTACCCAGAAGAAGCCTGTTCACTCTAATTTTGAAGAGATTAGGTTGTATGCGTTCGGAAACACAAACGCAGGCAGAGAGTACCACTCCTTTGCTGTGCGCATTATAAAAGACGTTTGGAAACGTTTAGTGCGAATTGGTGGAATAGCAACAAGGTAGGGATGGTAACTTGCAGTGCGTCTAGATGTCCAATGGTAGAAGGGGGCCGGTGGGATGAGGTCGTGGATCCTGTTGCATTGCAAGCACGCTTCAGCAAAACCGCAAATTCAAGAAATCTCAGGTACCTGTAACTGTAACTCAGGTAAGTGTACATTTCATTAGCTTAGGCAATCGCATTAGTTGTAATTTGAGTGCGTATGGGAAATAAAGCTGTTTTGGTACTTATCTGATTAGATTTTTTTGTTTTGTCGTTATCAGACAAATTAAATATCTTGGTAGTATTGGTTTAACCCTATTATTTCATTTTGCCCGCAGTTCAAAGATGATCATGACCAGGATCAGGGATGACTTGAGGCTTTCGACAAAGTACCTGTCTATCAGCGAATGAGACTGTTGAAATGCCAAAAATAAGAGTACCAATTCTACTATTTTTTAAACAACGCTGGCATTCGTATCTCTGTCGGAATTTGTCAAAAAGCCTCAATTTACATATATTTTTGATAGATTGCAACTGAGATCCAAATGCGAATATTTTTTTAAAACTGGCAAAGTGCGAGTCGGACTCTCACACGAAGGGTTCCGTACCATAATGCGAAAATACACGTTTCTTGTATTGTACAAATAGTGAAAATTAAAGGGCGCTTTAAATTTTATTATGTGTTGATATACGGGCAATAGAAATAAGGCAGTTTGTGAATATTTGAACTGTCTACCTATTACGGTTCTTGAGATACAGCCAGACGGACAGCGGAGGTTTAGTTACCCTTTGGGTACGGAACCCTAAAAATGTACCCTCAGGGATTGATCACGAGACAATTCGACAGTTTTTGTCAATCCCATACGTTTTTGAAATTTGACAATCGCCTTCTGCTATGATAACAGAACGTCACATGTCTAGAGCCTCTTCACTTTGAAGTGTGTTGTGAAAAAGGATAGAGCTATTCTATAGCTTCGTCTCCCTCTAAACGGAATCATGATGACTATGTTACGTCATAGTAGGAGGAAGTTCACTCTGTGTTAGTGAATAGTTACTTACTTAACTTAGTGGTACTTTTCTTTTAACCTAAAAGCTTTTTCTATACTGTCGCGTTAACATTAAATACACACAAACACAGTCCAAGATTATAAAATTTAAAAAAAAATGTATGTACTTAGTAGTTTTATGAAGCAAAAACAGAAATTATTGCCGGTACGTGCTCAAAACGAATTGTAAATAATGTGATAATGTGTTTTCTGTTAGTGTATTCTACATTGTGCCCGATGCTCTACCCTCCGACTGTTCAGAGTAAATGCATAAAGCTTTTAAAGACATAGCGGTTCACTGAATTACGTGAAATATGGTCTGACCTGACCGCTGAGTTGTATATTACTATAAGTTCTTAATGGACATCGCATTGTGATTTGGAATGAAGTGGGGCCAATTTTCAGGCAGAAATTGTACTATTTTATTAGCGATTTTTGTGTTTCTGACATCGTTTTCTGACTGTATTTAATGTAAATGGTTTTTTTTTTCCAGCAGGACTTTCTTAGGGTGTTACTACACCAATCGACGGTGATCAATTGGTGTGGAAGGTTTGGCTGATCGACGGACAAGAGGCGATAAACAATTAATTGATCGCTGATCGATGCCATCGATCGACGTAGATCGATTGGTGTGGTAGCTTTGGATGATCGAAGAAAGAATTAAACTATCGATCGACGTCGACTTATGCATTCTACTATCGATCGATTGGTGTGGTAACACCCTTAGTGGCAGTGCGGAGTTCAGAAAGTTGGTGGTCTGATACCCCCGTGCCTTGAAAAGCACGTTAAGCCGTTTTGGTCTTACGCTTGATCTCTAGCCGGTCGTATCGGGTTGTCGTCCTATCGGTCACGAGAGTCCACCATTAGTTTCACTTTAAAATTATCTCCTGCATCGGGTCTTGTTCTCTAACTTGATTTATCGAAACTTCACGGGAAATCGAGAAATTGACATTTACGTTTAATTGTGTTGTTTAATAAAAAAAAAACTCCACTAATATATATAGAGCCGATATCTTCATTGATTATTTGGAGTTAATATCGTATGAGACGCTACTATAATACCGCTACTATAAACTGGTCAGGCTTTCAAGATCTCGTAGTATTTGACAAAAATAATCAAAATTTTGATTAAGACATCAATCAACAAAATCTCTTAAGAAGAGACTTGATCATAGTTATTTTTTGATGATGACCTCAAACTCTATTCAGTCTTAATAACTTTAACAACACCAATTGCTGGCAATAATGTGTGTTGATTTGCTGCTGCTTTGCCTTAAACTACTAATTGAACTTCATGCTGGTTCTATAGTAGGCGCCAGATAAATGTGGAATAAAGTATATTGACCTTTCCCTCATAACTGTTCATAGGTACCTGAACAATTAAATATGAATCGTTTTTCATTATTAGACAATGTTAAGGATCACGAGAGATGATGATTCGGGACAGCTTTGTGTCATTAATTCCGTTTTTCAAATTAAAAATGTCAATAATTGTAGGTGGGTCAATGACCGTTATTCCACGATTATCTGGCGCCTACTATAATCATTTTACGCTTACTTCACCGACTTCTGAACAATTTTCGATTAAAAATCTGATGTTGGAGTAGGGACATAGCCAACTAAATACGTCTGCTGTCGAAAACTGCGCACTTCAAGTTCAGTTAAATGATTTCTCGACTTTTCTCGACCTAAATATCCTGGGAATGAGAACAACAAATTTCTCGGGAATTCGCGGTAATAAACCTTACTCTTTCGTCAATGGTCTGCTGAGATTGACCGCCAAGACCGAAATCAATCAGTTCAGTAGTATTGGGTGTTACGTTTTGTCATGTCATTTGTAATTAAAAAACCGGACAAGTCTGACACGCGCATCGAGGGTTCCGTACAAACTCGTATGTATATATAGTTTGTCTTTAACGAGAATCATGTCTCGATTTTTTTCCGTGAATGTTTTTGAAAAATTACCTTCTTAAGTTTATAAACTATGCAAACACTCGCATTATTCTGATGAAACGACAAGTACCATTGAAGATAAATTTAACTTTGTGGTTCAAAAAATTATGTCCTATACATACATCGTCACGTACGTCCCGGTCATTTCTACAACTGCAGATATAATTTGTATTTGCAAATAATATTTTTTACAAAGCATTATATTCACTACATTTTTTAAATTTTCAGACTTTTTCCGTTATTTTTGCTGTAAGACCTTGCTTCATACAAAAATTCATGATTGAAGGTCAACGGGAAGGTTTGACATATTTTTTACAAACTATGTCGCAAAAATGATGCATAAATAACCGATATTTTTATTACTTTGACTTAGAAGTTTGATTTTTTTACAACTCCAACGTACCATCGACCTACGTATTTAATATTAATTTGCATGATACCTCCACGAGTTTCTGCGAAAAAGGGACGTGACAGACCGACAGACGGCCAACGAAGGGATCTTATAAGGGATTTTTAAAAATATAACAATTCAGTAGTTTGTTCTCAATATCGACGTGACAGCGACGACGACGACGACGGAAAACGGGAATAATGAAAACTTTCACAGTCCTTTGACAAATTATACTATTTTTTTCACTGAATTAGTCATTTGATATCATGATAAATTTACGGACATTGTGAACCGTTATTTCAACAACATTTTGTAACACGAAACCTCAATCACAGTTTTATCGAACAAACCCCAGAAGACTGACAAAAACAGTGCTCCACTTACTTTAACAGAGCACTTTCACAAAAAAAAAATAACCTAAGTTAAATATGTATGTATACATACCAGAAGAGGCCTAAAACAATTTCATATAACGCCGAGCAATAACCCAACTTATAAACTCCAAGAACAAAAAAAGATTATGTGAGCCCAAATATTAAACTTTAATGTTTACACAGTTCTAGTTTATGCAAGGCTGTTACCTAATTTTCTTGAAGACACATCTTTATGTGACTTCAAGAAAATGTTTGTTTCAAAGACGTATGTTAATGTAGTAGGGTGTAATGAGCAGCAAACACATTCGTCACGTCTGCGGAGCCATATCCAGAAAGTTTTAGATGTCTGTGTCTTCTTAGCATATTTCATTTAGTTGGAGTTTACAAATGAGCCACGTTTTCTGTAGTTGGTTTATGCAAAAGTCAACTTTAAGGATAAGTGGTTGCGAAAATAGCTAACGATTAGAGTGGTTTTTAGAATCAGAAGAAGTTCTAAAGTAGAATAAATGTTTTCCATTCTATTCTACTTTTTCACAAAGTAAAAAACATAATAGTAAAGAATGATACAATTGCGCTGAGCGTGTCTATACTGAAAGGGTTCGTTTGAGCATTTCCTGCGCGTCAGACACCCGCCCAGCGCTGGTTTTCCGTTGGCAATTGACACACCGCGGCGACACACGGAGTAGCATCCTCTCCTACTTCCTATTATGAATGTTCTGATGTTTATTAATCAATCACTTTTAAATTTCATGAGCTTAACGGAACACGAAGAACACGGGTAGACAAAGGTCTGTAAATATAAAGTATATTTATCCACTTTCATCCGGCATAATAATCGAATAACGCGCGGGCGAAGCCGTTGGCAAATACTAGTTTTCCATGTTTTTCAGGGGCACGCAGGCAATCCGAAAAATTGTCCGAAAAGTAGTCAGCACCAAATTTGTGAAAATTTATGGATAGCAAACTTTATTATACAAATTATATTTTCGACCATTTTAAATTAACCTGCGTATTTCATAGATTAAATTACAAGAAATCGAGTTAAAAATGATTAGAGTTGGGATTGCCTACTTACTGCGTTACCTTGGCATAATTCGTATAATTCATAGACCACGGAACACCGCGTCGGCAACGTTGCTAATAACCCCGATTTCTGAATTAATCATTTGAAGATGAGTAAATATAAATGCTTTGAAAACTTGTCTTACTTTGGCATTAAATAAGGGTTTGACAAGTTGGTAACTTTAAATACTCAATCCAGATACCCGCCGTTATTCAGGATTCCGATCAACAATTCCTATAAGTAACGGTGACACTCACTGATACGATTGGTTTCTATGGAAATTTTTACAAGGTAGGTGTCTAGAAGTGGCCACCAAGGCGTCTTCGCTTTGCGGTATAATTTATTGGTGCTATGTGCGTACATTTCAAGGTATTAAGATAACACTACACTACACTCTGTTTATGGCAGTACTGATAAAATATTTGCATTTCTTATCGGTGTCCGTACAAGGTCAGTTCGTGAAGTAGCTTTGAGAAATTCCAGCTTCCGTTATTCCGATAAATAAATCAAACCATGCCAGTACGATTCTACGAATCCTTCAAAGTGTGAACGCATTAGTGTTATGATTAAATAAACATATAAAATTAAAATACATATTTATTCCTTAAATGAAGAAATGGCAAGATAAATATTGCACTCTAACATAATGGTCTTTTCGTAATTTAAACTTAGTGAACTGAAGGTTAAAACTTTCGTCATTTTATTTAAAAGAGCATTATACAGTTTTCAGACTCGTATTAATCAAAAAGTTCTCATTCAAAAGGCCAATGACTCGAAGAATAAAATGTGCTAATAAATGTGCAAATTAAAAAAAAAAACTAGCTTATTTATACATTTACATCCGTCAGATTCCGCCTATTTCAGCAAAGCTCTGCACGACATAATAGGCTGTATATGGTTCTACATAAAATAAAGAATTGCATGCAGAAATTTGACGAATGAATTCAATTTGTGTCGGGGTATGCGTTGATGCATCGCAGTGTTATTGCATTGCGTTCACTCACTGATATTTAGTTCACTTTTTTATTTTGAACAAATGCTTTAGATTTATTTATGAATGTGCTTTTAATCAATTTATTACAAATTTGTTGTTATGGCTGTGTTTTGGTCGCAAGCGGGTGAATGTCCTTATATTGTGAATTACGTTTAATTTTGGTTGCGTAAGTTTAGTGATTGAATTACTAAACGAAAACGCTTTGCTAATATTATATTCATGTTATCAAACCACAGAATAGATAAGTTCCAACGGCTAAGCTTATTGGAATCAATTTGGCTACGATTAGGCAATTTAATATTAAACTTCTAAATCCAAAATCAAGGTCTTCAGAAAATCTTTATGAAATGAGTAGGACAATCTCAGGAGCATCATAGCGCTTTCTGTTTTCCTAGGTATTCACTTTCTTCTACGGGAATTGTTTTTACACAAATGACTGGAGTATACACTTCTCTTAGTTATCTGAAAAATTCCTGCTCAAAGCACAATTTATAACCGATTACCCCAGAAGGAGGGGCGGCCTAATGTACACATCTGTAGTTCTAGGTGTATCTTGTTTAAAGTTTACGTAAATATCGTGCTACCTAGTAATTCCATGCTCCATGTAAAATACTTGTAGTCAGCTGCAACCTCCTTTTTTTTTAAGTATGGGAAATTATCAAATGACTTCTTCCACTCTGGGTGGAGCGGAAGGGCGTGTCAAACTCTCACTGACTAAAACCCATCCGTGTTCCTTCTAAAGCCCTTTGCGTTCCAAGGCCGCGGTGACTCTTTCAAACAAATTCCGCAACCCTGGCAGGCTCTGGCCCTAGCGGGCCCCGTCTTCTATGCTGACAACTCTTTGAGGCGTGCGTGGAACACAACGCGCCATCGACCCGGGCCTGGTGGTGATCGGGCAGCGAGCCACCCAACGCTTGCCGTCCGCAGGCTCGCGCCTACGGTGGCCGGGGATCACCCTGCGATTCCCGACGCCCGGGGCGTCTTCTCCTGTAGCGGCGGTTGGGGCGAAGGCCTTGCCTTTCCCTCGCGCGTAATCCTACAAAGATGAGAAAGGGCTAGGCAATTACAAAGTATGTTGTAAAACAATCTAACAACGCGATACTACATCCCTCACCCACTCCTATCGTCGTATACTTAACAAAGAATTTATCTCATAATAACAATTAACAAGAAAATAGTTAAATTATTCGCAACAGTGCCCCAACAAGATAGCTGAGTAATAATAAAGTGGGGAACTTTAAGTTCTTAGTTATAAATTGTTGGACCCCAAGTGGCTGAAGTTTTATAAGGGTGCGCTTAGACTTGCGACTATTGATCAAACATGGCGTTACAACTACAACATCAGGCAATTAACTGCGAAGCCAAAATGTAGTAATTGTACTTTAGTTTAATGTTTATCTTAATATTTGTATTTACTAACTGGTAAGAGGTCAGTGCCGTCTATGGACATCTGCAATACGAGGGGTAGGGATCTCCGGTGCGTTGCCTACCCTTTTTGTTGAGGAGTCTCTTCATTTTTGTTTGTACTGTACATGTCGAAACTCTTGGGTGTCCAGGGAGTGATATGGAGCAATATTTAATGACTATGTACAGTATTCTAATCAGACTACTCTTAAAGACATGCGGAACAGGGTGCAAAGTCCCGCAAACCTCCGTCAAAGAAAGGATCCTTTGACCGGTTTTGGTTCTCGTGGGCAACATCCCGATGATTGGTGTTGGTCTATTGTATCTGTCCAAATCGTGCGGAGAACTTTGATAGCGCGATGTAGCATTTGTGTGACGTTAGGACTTAATTTTTCATGAATTAAACTCGATTGCTCCACTACTCCCTTTTTTTTAAGAATGGGAAATCATCAAATCGCTTCTTCCACTCTGGGTGAAGCGAAAGGGCGTGTCAGACTTTTACTGACTAAAACCCATTCGTCTTCCTCCTAAAGCCATTTGCGTTCCAGGGCCGCGGTGACTCTTTCGAACAAATTCCGCAACCCTGGCAGGCTCTGGCCCTAACGGGCCCCGTCTTCTATGCTGAAATCTCTTTGAGGCGCGCGTGGAACACAACGTGCCAAGCTCCACTACCTCCTGCAACTACGACTCGGGCAATAATTATTGAAAATAAAACAGTGTAGGCACAGCTTTAAAGGGTGAGCGGGCCAGCCTCGGTAAGCGTTTATTTTAACCCTCTCATGGTCGCGTTAAGTGCTTGATTTTGCCGTAAGTACCTGTTTGCTAGTTTCATGAACGATATCAATAATTACGGTGAACGATAGGATCAGTTGTGCCTTCTACAAAACATTGGTTGGCAGTTAGGTAATGGCTGAAGCTTAGGTAAATTACGAATTGGTAGTAGGAATAGGCGGGTACCAAAACAACTTTTTATTATTTAACGCTGCTTGCAATTCATCTATTTCCCTCAGCCGTTCGTGGTAGTGGTTACGTAATGTAACTACGCCGAATGATAAAAATGTCTGGGTTGGGAATCGCACGAAACCGGTTTCTGTCTGTGTTGCAGGACGTTTTTTTTCGTGTATTTACATTCTACTTTGATAAATGTGAAGAAAAAAAAATTAAAACAACTGAAACAACAAGCACGAATTAATGGCATAGATGACATTAATTTATGCTTTTTGTTTCAATTGATTTATTTTATTTTTTCTTATTAACACAAACTTATATCACTGGGCACCAAATTATTATACATACTTTACATCGTATCGTATCGACACATTAACATTTATCAATTTACCTGCATATTTAACACCTTCAAAACTGATTCACATCCGAACACTTCAACGTAAGGCAGCTATTAGTTGTCTGGCATTTTGCTGAACTGGACCTTTTTATCACAGCCGTGGGGCACACACATTGATTCAATGATTTTTTAAGGTTATGGCTCCATCGATCAACATTCGATGATTTTGCCAAAGTCAAGGTACGATATGGCAATGGTCGGTTCTCAGGTACGTTGCGTTTTGGAAGGTTATTGGTCAGTTTTCGTAGCGATGTCATCCATTATTCTCCATGCTAAAAAAGACAAAACATTTTTTGTTAATACATACAGATGATACATATAAGTGTTAAAACATCAAGTAAATATATATTAAGTAAATAAAAGTTAACTGATAATATGAAATAGTTACAACTGAATTTTATTAATATTAATAAATTTGTAAAGATTTTTAACTGCGGGGGATAAAGGAAAGGAATGTTAATTGGGCGGGGAATATCAGCAGGGAGTAAGTCGTAAAGAGAAATACTTAAACGAGGACAGGAAAAAAGCAAGTGCTCCAGAATACCCTCCTCTAGACTGCATTCACGCAAAGAATCTCACGTGGATTTTTGCCAAAAAAAACTGATGTGCATACGAACCCAAGTTGGAGTCTTATTATGACAGAGGTGGCCAGTTTATTTGAGAATTTAAGTTTGTTAAACCAAATAAGTGGTTGGATGGAGCCATGAAATTTTTCCTTCAGTAATCGGTTTTTTTGCCAGTGAGTATTCCAACAATTCATCATCTCGGGTTTAACAAGACAGTGTAAATCTCGAGCATAACAGGATGTATGAAATTCTATCCCATTCCGAGTAGCCGATTGGGCAATCGCTGGGAATCCGCATTCTCGTTTCCTACGATTCCAGAGTGACCAGGGATCCATGTCATTACAATATTTATGCCTAAATAATGGCTTCTATAAATAATTTGTTTATTAATCTGTAAGATAAGAGGACAATTGTGACGAGAACGAAAAGGAGATTTTACTAAGTCTTGAAGGCAGTTAAGAGAATCCGAAAAAAATATGGATTTGTTGAGACCATGAGATTCAATCGAGCCAAATGAAGAACTACGAAAATTTAATATTATTTTGAACTTTGGGTACCACACAGCAGAACCGACATTACTATCACCTGACAACTTGGAGGCGTCTGTAAATATCGTGAGCCAGTCTTTCTTTTCTTTATTTCAATATTTTTGAATTTATCATTAGCAGGGTCATGTTTCGAGATACCGAAGTTAAAGATAATTTTAGGTAGAAAGAGTAACAAATTAAAATTGTCTTCAAATAAGGGGTTCGTACTTGACTGGACTAAAGAAATGTGTATATTATTAAATTTACTGTAGTATTAACGAGGAGAGGACTTTTATGGGACCAATTGCGGGAAGATCTGATTAACTCAAAAAGAGCACGAAGTAGAGGAAGAAGGGGATGTGATTTAATTTGACAGATGCTATAAAATAATCTGTCACAGAAATATTGTCTACGTAAATGAAGCGGGGGCTCCAAACACTCTACCTTAAGGGCATTAGTAGGGGAGCATTTCATAGCACCCGAAATGATGCGCAAGCATTTGGACTGAATCTTTTCCAGTTTAGCAAGGGCTATTTCGTTGCATGGTTTCAGAAGAAAGCTTCCATAGTCAAAGTGGCTACGAACTATAGCATTTTATAGAATTTTCTGGGAAGTTGGATGGGGTCCCCAACGAACTCCAGATAGCGCACGTAGGACATTCACACCTTTTTCGCATTTCTTCGAAATGTAATCTAAATGATAAAGACTAGTTAATTTGGAGTCAAGGATGAGGCCAAGAAATTTAACTTTATCACACATCAAAATGGGTTCGTTTAACGTTCAACAAATAGGTTTATAGGGGAATATTACGTTTGCGAGAAAAGACAACTGCATTACAATTGGGTTTGGTAGATTTAGGTCATGATCGCTCAGCTACTGATTTAAATAATAAAGGGCAGACTTTAAGCGAAATGAGGCATCTGAAAAGGAAGGTGAACTATAGTAAAGTGCAATGTCAGTCAAATCAGCTTATTCTAAAATTTTGCAGAAATAGCTTACTGATGACTCCAAATCGTGTGTTAATAAATTATATAGGATAGGGCTTAAGACCGACCCCTGAGGTAGTCCCGGCTGGATGGAGAGAGGGTGATTTTATGCACACATTGTTTTAAAATTAAGTTTCCTTTTATTTGTATTATTATATCTGGGTGTGCCAAATTAACTAGTTTTCTTTCTTCACTCATGATGTTTTAGTTCTGTCAGAACAAAACATAAAACCCCAGGTATAAAAATATTCCTGCCAGGGTTGTGGAATTTGTTTGAAAGAGTCACCGCGGCCTTGGAACGCAAAGGGCTTTAGAAGGAACACGGATGGGTTTTAGTCAGTAAGAGTCTGACACGTCCTTCCGCTCCACCCCGAGAGGAAGAAGTCAATTGATGATTTCCCATTCTTAAAAAAAATAAAAAAAATAAAAACATTATCAATCATTTAAGCACTGCGATTTTCAATAGCGTCAAAAGCTGCTATGAAGATGAACCTAAAACATATATTAAGCTATCTAAGCTAAAAAAGAATGTCGTGCAATCTTTTTTCGTACCTATAAATTTATATTTTCAGCATTCACTTTAAATGATACATAACCATTAAATATTTAAAGCTAGCCATTGTTCAGAATGATCGTGCACTATATAATAAAATTATTGGAGATTCATTTCATTGGGGATTTAATTGGGGATTAATTTCAATGAATTGCAAAAATGAATTGTAAACATAATCTCCCCCATGAACAGATCATACCTACAACATTTTGAAAGCTCATCACATATTACCTACTTAATTACCGTTGCTAAGCCTGTTAATGATATCTGATGAAATTATTAGTGAAACGTCAAACCTGACCAATACAATAATATCCTATTATTATAATAATGCGTGTATCGGAAACTAAGCTTCATTGGTATCCATAATTAGGATTGCTGTAATTACATTTAAATAATTATGCAAATAATTTGTGGCATTTACAGACTTAATCGTCAACTGGCGAGCGCGAATCTCGCGAGCGCGCGCGAGTTGGCACTTTTCGATTTTACCTACTTTTTTTGTCGTCAACTCGCGCGTCTATGTAAAGTACAGTCAAATAAAAAGAGATTGAAAACAAAAACTATTAATAATTATTTATTGACCGCGTTAGCTGATTCTGTGAAGTACTGACTTAGATTACGATTTAGAGGGCCGAAATGAGAACGCATCCAATGACACATACTATCTCGTCTAACGCGCATGCGCACAACAGTATAGCTGTCATAGCGCTATCTCTTTCTAATTCATTTTGCAAACTGAGTGCCTACTCCTTATGCACTTAGTTACAAACGATGTACCTGTCACGTCTAACATGGCGGAAGTGATGTGTGTGTGTGACAGGGACGGGTACATCGTTTAGCCGTTCGAAGTTCATCAGGAGTAAGCACCCTAGTTATTATTTTAGTGACGTTAGTGTTACGTAAGCTAAGCTGACGTTTACAGTGCACTTACGGAGTAAACATACCAGAGTATAAATGTTTTTATTAAGTCTATAAGAATGCCATTTGGTGTGAAAATGTGGAAGTTTTTAGTGATTTTGATGTACTGTGGGGGTAAGTTTATAACAATTAAACTTTTCGGGTAATACTCTCAAAGTGTTCTGTTACTTTTATCAGGCATCTTGATTAGTTAAACCTTAGATTAACTCGTTGTTCTTACTATTTTACTTTTTTGAATTAACATATGGCTTTACCCGCTCGGTTGCTTCGCAAAAAAATGCAAAGAGGGTCGCTTGCCAGTGATTTTTGACCGCATCTGAGCGTACGACGCGCCGTAATAAAAATTTGACTGTGACTCGCTCCAGAAGCGCACTTCAAATGTTTTAACTGCTCTGAATAGCCATTAAAATAAGCCTAAACATTGTGTCTGTTTTTTAATAGATCTTGTTTCCGTATTTTCCTATGTACCTTGAAACTTTAACTACCCAAATATTAGCTACTTGTATGGAAAAATGCGTTTTACTAAAAACTAAGATCGACAAGAGTATTGTTTCTTATTTTATTTATAAACTAGATTAATTACTAGATACATTTAATAACACATGGATATATTTCATGTGGAATAAAATATTTAAAACATTAAGGGAACTACAACTTGAAAAAAAAAAATGGCGACGTCAACTTTATTTCGTATCGTGTACTAAGAATTAGATTTATAATGTTGTCAACTTGTATTTGAAGGTCGGATGATATATCAGTCTATGGTTTAGAAACGTTTCACGAGGACTTTATGAACTACAACATAAAGTTTAAAGTCGATTAGTAAAAATTGGTTGTTGGAAACGATTGTTGCCAGAAGCAGTCAAGGGTGTTCAATTTTGGAAAAAATTGTTTCCTTAAGCAGTTTATCGGTTACTTAATTGTTTTGTTCACTTTAACTTGATTGTCGTTTACTTTCTTATAGTACGATTGCACTTTAAAATAAATACCACGTGGCAATTTTACACAGTATATTTATTCCATAGTAAAAAATATACGTTGATTTTCCATTTTTTATATAGATAATTTATATTTTTTTTGTGATTTAGCTTTTTAGAAAATGTTTGTCATTAAAAACAATATTTTTAGGAAGTGGACCACAGGCAGGTTCGTCCAGAAATGTAACTGGACACGACATCATTACATCTCAGCGAGGAAGTTCGATACTACTTCGTGCAGGACACAAATATAATAAAGACCGAGAAAATAAAGATGGTTCCTGTATCTGGAGGTGTTCGAAGAGGACTGTTTGCAAGGCAAGATTAATTATTGATAGCAATAACTGCATCAAACGAGATGACAAGCACGACTGTGAGCCTGATTTTGTATCAAATGAACTGGAGCTTAACTTCGACAAGTGCATGGAAAAAGTAAAAAGTGACTGTACTATACCCATACCAAATGCATTTCGACATACGGTCTCAACCCTTAAAGATAAAGGAATTGACCTCATAAAAAAAATACCTACATATAAAAATATTAAAAACAAATTTTACCGAAAACGGAATAAGTCATTGGGGGTAAGAAAGGTATGTTTTAAGTCGATTAAGAATGTTACTGTGCCCGAAATATTTGCAAACTTTTTACTAGCCGACTACCAAACAATCAATAGAATTTTAATATTCGCTAGTGAAAATTGTAAAACAATTTTAGCAAAACCAAATTTGACCATTTTATGCGATGGTACTTTTAAATTTTGTTTAAAACCTTTCCAGCAGTTGTACACTTTACATGTTGATTTAGGAAGTAGTAAAACTCATAATAATATTATACCCGTTATTTATGCGTTGTTGGGTAACAAAACAAGAGCAACTTACAAAATTTTGTTTCGCCTTATCAAGAGCCAAATTCCTCAGTTTAATCCCAAAACCATTCTACTAGACTTCGAGAAGGCTGCAATGTTAGCAGTCAAAGACATATTCCCTGAAACAAGCGTTAGAGGGTGTTTCTTTCATTTTTCGCGAAGTTTGTGGCGGAAAGCTGACGAAATAGGCATAACAAAATCTGTACTATTTAGAAAACATATAAAGAGGTGCGTTGTTTTGGCACATTTGCCCAAAGAAGCTGTTGAGAATGGTTGGTTGTATATTATGTCTCAATGTCCGAATGATAAAAATATTGTAAAATTTAATGATTATTTTGTAAGAACTTGGTTGAATGAGACTTCCATTTTCGCAGACAAATGGTCTTGTAATTTTAGCCAACACCGCACTACGAACATGGTTGAGAGCTGGCATTCTACGGTAAATAAAAAAATTAATAGCAAACCCAAAAGTATTGCACATTTTTTGACCATCTTAAAAGAAGAAGATAATTATTATCAGACTTTATACTTAAAGAAGTCTAATATAACTGCAAAATGTAAAGAAACTTGTGCTATTGACGAGCACATTACCAACACTGTTAACGAATTTATCCATGGGGTTATAAATATTGACTTATGTATCGAACTTTTGATCTTGTGATTTTTGATTTAATTTAGCATAGTCTGTTTATTTTAACGTTTGCTATAAAAATCATTTATAACAAACCATGATCTGTGATTGTATAGTCTGTGATTAGTTTTATTAGTAGGTCGTCAGTAATAACTTAGCCAATTGATGAATCTACTTATTGATAGTGTTTAGCGTTTTTTGTAAAAATCATTTACAACCATATGTGATCTGTGATTTTATAGTTTCTAAGACTCTTTCTATGGTTCCTAAGATTGATTTTATTAGGGAGCAATAATAAGTCAGTTTGTTGTCAATTACTATGTTTAGCTTTACTATTTTATACTTACCAATATTCAGTATACGAGTATGTGAGGGGAGTGTTTTCGTTGTTTCTATTTTATTTACTTAGTTTTTTACAATTTACATACTAGATAATAAGATAATAAGCCAAATTCTCAAATCAATGTGATATTTTTGATAATTAGTAAGGGAAATACTACTAATAATTTATATTTTGTCCTGTTGATTTATAATAAACTGATTTCAAAACGATGTATATTTTGTTTTATTTTAAAAATCAAATTTCATAAAGTTTCTTATACATTTATAGTAGGTAAGTACCTAACTAAATTAAATTTGTTATAACGTTTTTGTAGCTGACTATACATTAAAACATCAAATTATATAGACGCGCGAGTTGACGACAAAAAAAGTAGGCAAAATCGAAAAGTGCCAACTCGCGCGCGCTCGCGAGATTCGCGCTCGCCAGTTGACGATTAAGTCCATTTACAGTAATAGCAGAATTAATATTAAACGTATTATGAAATTAAACTGGGTTTGTCAGCAGTATGATCTCATGTAGTGTTGTACGCGAATTTCGATCTGCCTAACCTTTTACCAACTACATAATAATATGATGGGGTCGGTGTACATGGAGCGACTGCCTAACTTACCTCCACAACCCAGTATCTGAAAAAGTTTACCCTAAGATCTAGAATAGGGTTGCGGAATTTATTCGAAAGAGTCACCGCGGCCCTGGAACGCAAAGAGTTTTAGAAGGAACACGGATGGGTTTTTAGTCAGTCAGAGTCTGACACGTCCGTCCGCTCCACCCAGAGCGGAAAAAGTCATTCGATGGTTTCCCATCCTTCAACAAAAAAGGTTCTAGAACAGGACAAACCACAGCCAAGGCTTAACGAGTTCTAGGCAAGGAGGGGTCTCGGAATTCAATGGATCACCCATTCATGAACTGATCTCGGCAAACACTGCTTAACCTCGAAGATCGATGCATTCGTCTGTTATAAATTAGCCACGAACTCTTTTTTGTGGCAATTCTATAATGATATTCAATAATAATATCTAAAATAATTATTATTTTTTACTAGGATAGATCCGGGCTCAGAGTCAAAATAGGGACCTATATTTAGAAAATCATATTTTAGTCAGTAAGAGTCTAACACTCCCTTTCGCTCCGCCCAGAGCGGAAGAAATCATTTGATGATGGCCCACCCTTAAATAAAAAAAAGTTTTGAAAATACGTTTAGCTGACCGAATCATCGCATGAAACTCCATGCCGGCCGGTCCTGTGCTTCTTATATTTAGTAGATCACCGCAGCCGCGCTAACGGGCTGCTCAAAACAGTCACATTGAAAGTTATTCACACGATTATATCCGGAAACAGTTCTGAAAAACCCTGAATTACGGCCTACATTTCCAGCACGGAGGTGTATCGAAATTGCAACAGAATGTAGCTAAACTTCGTCCCTACGTGCCGATTCACAAGTCTGCTTGCATTTCCTTTTTCAGTTGCCGATCATGTCGGTGCAACCGATGTGGAAGGAATAACTTTAAGAATTGTATCTTATCTTTGGTAAACGAAACAAAGGTTTTCTTGTAGTTTCCAGGTTTGAATTCTGCAGTTCTTTTGTCAAGATTTTTCATAATATAAAAATAATAATAATAATATTATCTTGGGACAACTCACACACGGTCATCTGATCCCAAACTAGGCAGAGCCTGTGCTATGGCAACCAGACACCTGATAAACATACTTATATATTTCTAAATAATATAATCTTAAAGTTTTTTGTATGTATTAATTATTTAAGAAACATTAGATAAGAAACACGACTAAAAGGCCAAAGTGTTAAACCTGTCATGTAATACATTACATTCTACAGCAAAAAGATTTGGGTAAAAACACAAAATTAATATGAAAAATATTATTACTCATTACCACAATGATTTATATATTTTGATGTTTTTAGCAAGGACATTTTTATGGACTACGTTAAAAAACTATTGGGAAGCATTTCTTATCACTGTTTTAATGATGCAAAACACCGTCCTTATTGAGTAATCTTTTCTAGTACTTAGTATAGATGGAAAACCAACTCATTGAAAGACAACATACAGATTATAATCGGACGATAACATAATAGGTAAGTAACTCTGTTACATTATACAGCTCTCGAAACGGTTATCGACTGTAAAATACTCCTATGAATGTTTAGATAAAGTCATCGGCCATCGGCAATCAATTGGCCTCATCTAGTTTAAAATTACCATGAAAAAGTTGACGTGTCAATCATTTATCAGCTGCAGAGAGCAAATTAAATCAAGTTGCCGCATTTGTACATACCATTTCGCTCTAAGTTTCAACCAATTGATTCAGCATTATCTACGTATTAGCCTAAAGACCACATTTGACCAATCTAGTTAATTTAAATACACGACATAAAAAATACACAACACCAACATGCAGACCAATTTTTTGCTCATTAGCCACTTTGATGGGTAATCATCCGCTTACTTAGCAACACCATCAAACAACAGAAATCGTTTAGCGAACAAGAGGATTAGACAGATTACTACCGGGATTTCGTCACCATAGACAAACAGTCCCATTGTGGGTGTACGACCTTGTCTATGACAGCCGTGACCGACCGTGAACTGAGCTGTCAAATTGTGATGACTTCATGCTGCCTTTGGTCTTTGAGTATCTGGTTAAATGATTTTTATGTTTACATTGTGACATTTTTGGGATGATGACAGTTTAGTGGTTTCCAAAGATATTTGCATAAATCGTATTTTAAGTTTTTGACATTTTGAAAAGGAAATATATTTTGCGTTTTCTTTGTTTCTGTCATCAAAATGCTTGTTAATCATCATTACTTGCTGAATTGCTCTTTTTTATTATTTTCATTTAACTTTAAAAAATGATTCAAATATGTCTCCGAAATGACAAGAATAATCGCAAATTATAAAATGTTAATTTAACTGAGTTAAATTACAAAACTTTACATAATTTGGTATAATCTTGATTTTCTTCCTTTAATGGGTTTGCCTTATTTTTTAATTATTGTATTGTAGTTTTTAATAAGAAATCCATTCATGTGATTATTAAAAGGTCAATGCCGTGATTATAATATGCATTCACTGTTATAACTGTGGGTACACATGTGGAAAAGCAAAATGAGCTAATTAGGACTGCTCTGCAATCGTACGATGTAATTACATCGCAAAACAGTTCAATTACGCAGATTTGCTTTACACCAAATTGACTGCATTACATGTTACACAGTTATATACTGACCTTTATGATAAATCTTCCTTTGATATTCGAGAAATGCCAAACCGCAAAGTTTGATAGAGAATTAAAAATATTATATCGGTTCCCAAGAAGATAATGGCTTGACATTTTTATATGCACTTTTAAAATATTCTTGTCTTAATATCGGACTATCAGTCGATGCAGATTCTATTAAATGCTAATGCCATTGACATTTAATTCGAATGCAACTTGATATGACTACTGTTTGTCTTAACGTCTGTCTTATGTCTGTATATCCAAAGTTTGTCAGTAGTGCGGGGCCCTATCATTAACAGTGATGTTCCAAAACACCTTGTATATCTATTTTCACTGCTGGGATTGGGTTTTCTATTGCTACAAAAATTTTCACGATCGCATATTTTCGTTACATTATTGATTGCACGGTATTATAAGCAAATTATATTCTACAATGAAATCCACATTTTAAAATGTAGAATAGGAAACAGTTAGGAACTATACAAAAATCCGGAAAAGCGCGATTACCGTTAAATATTTCCCCAATCAATGCAGTCATTACGACATCCGCTTTCATTGAACCAGGTCATGCGAGAGGGAAATTCATGTTATAACAATGTTATAATCAATACTGTTCAAATTGTCTGTCATATAAAATGGACTATGCAGTGATTTTTAGGGGTTCGAAGCAGAGTTTAATTTTAATGAACATCGTCGGTTATTGGAAAGTTAACATGATTGCATGTCGTTTACCATTCAATAAAATGATCAATCTGGTCAAATTAAACTTTTAATGGAACTTAGATGATGATATTACATAACCTTTTTATTCGATTGCTCAATAACGATTAACCTAATAGATGTATACGATATATTGGAGGCACGCAAGCCAAGGGTTCCTCCACTTATGGTGCAGATGCTGCCTCGAAGATTCAGCCGTGGTAGCTTCCAGTTTGGCTAGCTGTAACCACGAATACAAAACATTGTACCTAACTGCAAACAACAATTTATATTTGTTTCGCCATTCGTATGAATATTATAATAGCAAGGCTACATACAGTGAAAGGACTGTTTCAGGAAATATAATCTTAGTCAGTAATCTACATTAAAGTTCCACTCTAATGACATTTAACTTAAACGTTTAGGCTTCCAACTTTTTTATTTTTCCTTCCGCTTTGGGCGGAGCGGACGGGAGGTCTTACTGACTAAAACCCATTCGTGTTCATCCTAGTGCCCTTTGCGTTCCAGGGCCGCGGTGATTCTTCCGAACAAATTCCACAACCCTGGCAGGAAAAGGCCCCGTTTAGTACCTATGCTGACATCGCTCGCCGTCCGAAAATAACCAGGCCACACCAGGTCTCTTTGTGAGTTCCAAGCGCGCCACAAAGAGACCTGGTTGGCCTGTTTATTTTCGGACGGCGAGTGTTGGGTGGCTCGGCAGGCCCGCACCTAAGGTGGCCGGCAATCACCTTGCGACTCCCGACGCCCGGGGCGTCTTCTTCTGTTGCGGCGGCTCATTCCCCAGCTGCCTGGCAGCCGCCTGGATGCCTCTCCCTCACACGGCCCGCCTCCTCCTTCGCTACCACTGCCACTTACGAGTATATTTGGCAGTTCTTCTGGTATTGTCGACTACCTTGGTTATCCTTGGATTTCATCATTACTGAACAAAAAATGGCAAACAGATTTTATAATTCTAGTAAACTATTCGCATGATGATTCCGTAATCCATAAATAAAAACCTAACAATATTTACAGTGAACGAGCTGTTAGATGTGTCAAAGCAATAACTCTATAGCTGCTGCGGTTTAGCATAGCAATAAGGCAATGACCTACCCGGATTTTTTAACATCCTTCGTTTCAGAAACGGAAATAATCCATAAAAGTCTACTTCCTAACCTACTATTCTTAGATTCTTATATTATATAAATGTGAAAGTTTGTGCGAATGGATGGACGCATAGATGTTTATTTCCTCTTCACGTCATAACGGCTGAACAGATTTGGATAAAACTTGTCTCACGAGTAGGCCATGTCCTGGATAAACAACAATCACCACATAGAATGCTGTTATCTCGGGTGTGTACGGTGTTTCACTGGGGCGAAGCTGCAAGCGGAAGCTAGAAAATAAAGTCGTCCTGAATAGAAAGATCCTCAATATTATCTTCTATTTATTAAAAATGAATCGCTAAGTGTGTTGCTAAGCGCAAAACTCGAAAACGGCAGGACCAATTTCGCATTTTTTTTGTTGTGTTTGAGATGTTGTCAGGAGAAGGAGAAGGGGAAGAAAATTTTGAAAACATCATTTTTTACATCCGGACGAAGCCGGGGCGGTCCACTAGTTTCCTAATGAAAAAAGGCTTATGTTTAACTGATCACCTGATTTAGTAAAATATCACAGGCAAAAATAGTAAATGATCACCAGAATATAAAACCGCATTTTAATTTAAAACTATAACCAAAGTTTGTACATCTTGCTATCCTATTAAAGCAAATGACTCCAAACAAATCATAGTTGACCCAAAAATAGTAAATTATCACCAAAATTAAAACCGCAGTTTAATATGAAATTATAACCAAAGTTTATACATCTTGCTACCCTATCAAATAAGCCAAATATTTAGTATCCGGGTAAACTACTAAAAACAATCTCTTTTTTCTAATAATGCAAGTCGTTTCTGGCACTCGCCGGCCGCTGCTGCGGCACCGCTCGCTTTGCTCGCTCGGCTCGTGCGTAGGAGGTCACAGTTTTAACCTAACCTAACCTACACATTTTGTTTAAAGAAGAAATTTGCTCGCAAAAATTTGGTGATCATTTACTATATTTGGTCCCCAAATACAATTTGAACTACAGTCGTGAATAAAACAGCTAGAACTATTATTTTTTAGGCTTAATTTTTTTGGTGTTAAGTATAATTTCTGGTGGTCATAATATTTATTCCCATGAAAAAAGGTGTGCGCTACCGCGATGCTAAAAAGACACAACTATAGATGTCGAAGCAATAACTCCAATAATTAACTTCCTCGATAATTGCGCGGCACTGATTACTGATTGACATCTGAATGATGTAATACATCACGATTATTGTTTATTACAGCTGAGTATATTCAGCAGTAAGTACAAGGTGAGGTAAAGCCTATAATTAATACGCCTTGTGACGTTAATGCAGATTAATACAGATTTACATCCACTTAGTGTGGATTAATGGTGATAATTTTGCAAATAAGAAAATGGTTTGTGGTTATTATTTTCTGCCATGTTGTAAACTATCCCAAGGGAACATACTCACTGGATGAAAAGTATCCCCATAGTAGTAGTCCCGTAGGATATTTTTCATTTAATTGCATAACTTTTGTAATTTTGTTTATTTAATTTTTGGTAAGCGTCATGCTTGTCGCAAATAAACTCTTTTTGATTCTTTTCTTTCTTTCTTTTTTCTTTCCTTGGTCTTCGCCGAGTTCTATCAAAATCCGTTCCACCGTAAAAATGTAACAAACAGAAAGATGGACACACGTATATATAGACAGAGTTACTTTCACATTTATAATTTAAGTATCGATTACGATTGACGTCGTGATGGGGCCCTCCGATGAATTTCTAGGTCTGTGCCGGTAGATTTTACTTCGTCCAAACAGGCCCAGGGTGAGGGCCAAACTAAGAGAGATACAAATTGTATCTTTCTTCCTCCTTCGTCCGTTCCGGCCCTCGTCGGATTGTATCATACAATCCGCTGGGCACCTTTGTGTTGAGGAATTGGGCCGTAGTAACCTCACGGACCCATGCTCTCGGGAGAAGTTTTGTTCCTCATTTCCAGCTAGCCTTTATTGATTTTACAGAGTAAACACTGAAGAGGAACAGCGCTTCTGCTCTCTCCCTCTCTTGCTTGTGATAAGGCCGGAGATTCGCAAGAGCAAATCTCGGTAATCACGTTACTATATTGATGCTGTTATCTTTGCCGTAGTTTGGAATTTTGCTTAACAAGGATTTCCTGTGGTAATTGGTCCTACGAAGTGAAGGTAATTTCTAATTAGTATTGTGTTATCTAGTTTTCTTATATTAGATGAGTACCAGGTACATATTTTGCGGTTCTTAAACTTTAGTTTAATAGCAAAGATAGCTCGTTCCACGCAAGAAACTACGAAAAAAACGTTATTTTTTTAAAGTTATTGAACTAAGCCGCCCTAAACATTTAACAAGCATTGCTGCATAAAGCAACTCGTAAGTTTGAGCTGACACAGGAGTGTCAGCTCAAACTTACGAGTTAACAATAATCAAATTTTTGTAAAAGCTAGGAAGCTTTTACAAAAATTTGATTATTGTGAACAGGCTTCTTGGTAAGCTTGCTCCATCGTCGACTTTGTCTCTGTCATCTATGACCTATTAGTTAAGTACATTTGTAGAAGTGGTCATCTATTTGACACAAACTGGGACACACATGTAGAAGTATTTACTTAAGACGACTGAACCAAATAAATATTTTCTTCACTTTTTTCTGAAGGTGACCGACCTGACTCTTGATATTTTACAAGTAGGCTCTATAAATTACTTTCAATATCATATTCCAGTTAATTAATATACCGACAATACACTCTTATCTATATCAAGGAGCTTCTGTTGGGAACAACAATTCCCGTATAGCTGAAAATTGGTCTGCATTGTGTCCGGTAATTGGTGATTGGCTCCCTATTCATGGGTCTTAATACCTTCACCACGGACTACGGCCGACAATACGGCTCCTACGTCTCTATTGAGATCGCTGACGTGACGGTAATATGCTTCTGATCACTTGTGCTGCGAAACTTCGTTTTGGTACGGGCTAAAAAGGTGAGAGACAAACTGATTCCATAAGTGTCTCTAAAGTTTTCTTTTTTAGGGTTCTGTACCCAAAGGGTAACCAACGGAACCCTATTAGTAAGCCTCCACTGCTCGTCCGTCAGTCTGTCTGTCAGCGAGCTGTATCTCAAGAACCGTTATAGGTGAAACTTGCAGAGTGTGTATTTCAATTGCTGCTATAACAACAAACAATAAAAATTAAAATAAAGGGGGCTTCCATAAAAGAAAAGTGTTTTTGTTCGCTTTATGGTACGGAAACCTTTATGTGAGAGTCCGACTCGCACTTGGCCGGTTTTTTCAATTAATTTCATTTACAAAAGCTCCGCCTAAAGCTTTAACCTTTGGTTTCTTGATCGGAAAGCACAGCGCTGCTTTACCGGATACATATATATTCCGTCACTCTATATGTACGTCAGCGATAAGAAAGTCAAAGTTAAAAGTGTTTTCAAGTAGATCATTGAAAGGCACAGAATAGAGCATACCGTAGCGTTGTGCATTTCGATCAAGAGACCAAAGTTTTATTTAGTCCTTTGATCGATACGAAAAATGTGTCAAATGGGTTTTTTTCTCGTAGAAATATGGGTCAAGCGATAAAAAAAAATCTTTAGCTTTAAAACATAGCAGTAACTCATAATTGGCATTTCAACATGTGGAGTGTCCAAAAATATATATCGAGTAATACCAGTTCAGTAATTTTAATACCTACTAACCCAAGAGGAAATGACGTACACAAGCTCAAAACGAAGGACGCAGGTATGAGTACCTACCCAAGGTTTAAAACATTAAACAGGTGCTAAATTCCTCCAGCCAATAACATAATTTGGCTCCCACATTTGTGTGGCCAGCGCCGATAATAGCTGGTCAAATTAGCGTTTATCGCCGGACGTTACGATACACGCACATGCGGTTCATTTAGCTTTTACACTACGTTGAATGCTACAACGCATATAATCTGACTCATTCCCAAATGAAACCTTGGCAAATCCTTTGTCAACGTTTTGACTGTGTGATGATATTTGTATCAGCTTATCTTGATTAATCTATCTATACATATAATAAAAATATAACGGATCGCTGTCTATACATAGAAGATATATGAGGAAAAATATTTTTGGGACCTTTATCAACGCAAATAGCACCCAAAACAATGATTGTTAGAATGTCTGTCTGTTTATCTGTTTGTATGTTCATCTGTGTGTTTGTGCACGCTTATCTCAGAAACGGCTCATCCGATTTAGATGTGACAATGTGGCATAAATACATTATGGTAAGCTTCACTTAACATTAAGTGTTTGTTTCATGTCAATCGGTTCATTAATAAAAAAGTTATGCCAATTTAAAGAATCACGTCGAACATTTTTTAACTATCTATATATATTTATTCTTTCTCTGTTCAGTAGTGTTAAGTGAAACTTTACTAAACTTCATAATCTTAAAATAAAAATGTCTATATTCCATTACTTATAAATACCAAAGCTTCTTTCGGGCTTTAAAAATTAAAACTCCGACCTTTTTAAAACAACATTTTCTTTTTCACCTACTAAAAGATCCATTAATTACAGATCACAAAATGCGCGAAAAAAATATTTACGAAGAAGACCTTTACAGAATAAAGGCGAAAAGGGAAATTCGACTGTAATAAAGAATATACAAAAACACAAAGATAGCCTGTCTTGCCACTGATTACACGGGAAAATACTTCAGGGTCACAAATTAAACAATGTTGGTAATATTTCAAAGCTACGTCCTTTTCAGAGATGCTGAATTTGAAACTGTTTGATTTAACAGATCTTTCAAGTTCTTAATGAAAACGCATTGGTGATCTATTTATAAGTGTGGTAACGAGGATAAAAAAATAGGAGTTAAATACTGTAGAAGCCTATTTTCCTTTTTCAAACAGGTTTTTCCAATGGACTCATATAAAAACCAGTCTTATAATGGCTACCAAATTGTGTAGTCCTACGTTGAAAATAACCGAGAAATTCTACTATGATAAAAAAACCGGCCAAGTGCGAGTCGGACTCGCGCACGAAGGATTCCGTACCATTATCTATAAAACGGCAAAAACCCCCTTTAATATTTATTTTATTCGGTTTTTTAGTATTTGTTGTTATAACGGCAACAGAAATACATTATCTGTGAAAATTTCAACTGTCCAACTTCACGGTTCATGCGCTACAGCTTGGTGACAGACGGACAGCGGAGTCTTAGTAATAGGGCCCCGTTTTACGCTTTGGGTAAAGAACCCTAAAAAATCAGTGATTAATTTTAATGCGACTGAATTAGCTAAATCTAAATAGAATTATTCCCCTTCATAGTCGTGTTCTTGAATTGTGATTGCAAACTCAATTTCATGATTGGACCCCTTAAACTGCAATTCTTTAACCTGCTTTCGCAGCTTCTTGTAAAATACTGTATTCAGGTGCACTGGCTAAAAATGCTGAGATAAAACTACATATTTGATAATTGTATTGACCTTATATCTGTGACATTGAATAATAGTTATTATTTTGTATGCAATTGATACATATTGTGTATAGCTAAACATGTGGACTTTAATTAATACCTAACTGTAAAAACTTTATACCATGTTTAAGGCAAATAAAGACTTATCTATCTTATTTATCTATCTATCTCGATTAGACTGCAAGCATGCATAGTCAGCCAGGGTTGCGGAATTTGTTCGAAAGACTCACCGCGGCCCTAGAACGCAGAGGCTTTAGAAGGAACACGGATGGGTGTTAGTCAGTAAGATTCTAACACGCCCGTCCGCTCCAACCAGAGCGGAAGAAGTCATTTGATGGTGTCCCATCCTTAAAAAAAAAAAGCATGCATAGTCAGACAGACGATGATATTGAACCTTGCCATAATAATATACTTTTCTAATGCATTAAGCATATTAACATTTTGATATTCACAACCACACTAAACTCAAAACAGATATTCACAAAATTATGCTTGCCATATTCTCAAGTTTGCAGTCAAAATAGCTGAGCGTAAGACATAAGCGTCTGAATTCAATATCGTTAGTGAGGCAGTCGCTGTAAAATTCAACGGTCTGATATAATATGCAGCCAGGAGGAATATTACTGGTCTTAGCTTTGACGACAGCTCGACGTACTTTAGTTTGATGGTTATAATTTAGGAGCAGAAATAGGATTCTATTTGCGAGATGAGCTTGATGTTTTAAGTACGACTTTATTTTCTGAGTTTGTTTATATTCGTTGCGTATGCAGTGCTTCTTAATTAAACCTACATGTAGTTGAGCACCAAAGGATTTTTTCGTGATGTCGACTACGTCACGTATCTGTGCAAACATGTATTTTTCCATAAGAGAGGTAAACAGCAACTACTGAAAATAACTTGTTAAAATTCTTTCATAGTATTTCTCATTGACTTCGTTTGATGTTAGTATGAGGGTAATAATTTAGCAGCAAAAATAGAATTCCACTTGCGAGATGGGCTTGATGTTTTAAGTACGACTTTATGTTTTGAGTTTGCTTATTTTGTTTATACAGTCTTCTTAATTACACCTACATACATTTATCAACTACACATATTAAAACATGCCTGATACTATGTGTGGTAAGCAGCGACCTGCTAAAATTCTTTCATAGGATTCCTCATAGTCTTATCTTCCCTTCCTCTTAGTCCTTCTTTATTTTATCAGTTTCAACTGCTTTAATATACAAAAAATATCCCATGAAAATATACTTCAGGGTTCAGAAAATATACTTCAAGTATCCTAGGTCCTATTTCAGAACATAGTCTTCCCGTGTGCCAAAGTTTCATTAAAATCTGTTCCGCCGTTTAGACATGAAGATATAACTAATACAGACAGAATTACGTTCGCATTTATAATATTAGTATGGAATAACAAACACATAGACATTCACTACATTAAATAGGCACAACGTTATCCCAAAGCGCCAGAAATAGACGTTATATTTGTTAAATTAATCACAGAGCCTGGCCTTTTGGGCCTATTTGGTTAGTTTCCAGGTCAGCAGCACTTCGCACGTTCATTAGCATTAATACACAAACAAGCCCTTTATCGGATAGTTGGCAGAGGTTCTGATTTCACGGGAAATGAATATTCGAATTACACGGTGGAATGAGCAAAATTAAAAATATATCGCTACTATAACTGTAGTTATTTAGCAGCAGCTGCCTCTTTTTGCCTTTAAAAGAGAATTGTTTTTGTCATCTTGTCTATGATATCGTCATTGGTACTAAGTACTTCCTACTAATTTAAAAAACGCAAGTGTATATGTTTGGATGTTTGTTAATCGATTATACCTCAATGACTGAACAGATTTGAAATACGGGAAGACTGAATTAGAACATAGAATACTGTTAGTACATAGTATGTTATGGGATATTTTTTACTTTAAAAGGGTGTCGTCGCTGGCAAACGCTAGCTAATGGAGCAAATAAACAATTTCCACTCTATGAATGAATCATTTAAAATAGACTCAGGTTGACACCAATTTGTCTCGTCTCTTTTAAAATAATATATTTTTTTTTATTTGAGTCGAGTTTGCTCTTGACTCTAGTCTAGGTCATAGATGACAGAGACAAAGTCGACGATGGAGCGAGCTTACCCAGAAGAAGCCTGTTCACTCTAATTTTGAAGAGATTAGAGTTGTATACGTTCGTAAACACTGCCGCAGGCAGAGAGTTCCACTTCTTTGCTGTGCGCATTATAAAAGACGTTTGGAAACGTTTAGTGCGAATTGGTGGAATAGCAACAAGGTAGGGTATGGTAACTTGCAGTGCGTCTAGGTGTCCGATGGTAGAAGGGGGCCGGTGGGATGAGGTCGTGGAGTTCTAGGACACTCTCCCCGAAGTACAAAATTTAAAAGACCGACAAGCAGGCAATCTTGCGGCGATGAGCCAAGCTGTGACGCTTGGCATCCACCAGTCTTACGTCGCCAATGAGCCTCTTAGCTCTGCGTTTCACCGAGTCAAGCGCGGCAAGTTGGTATTTAGCTGAGCCATCCCAAAGATGGCTGCAATACTCCATGCAGGATTATATATAGAGGACAGGAAATTGTCTTTACTTGACTCACTACATGGCGTATTCAAACTAAGGATTTCCTAACAAGGATTTCCCAAAACATAACTAAGGTCAGAAGTACATTACCTACATTACCTCTTTGGTTTAACGGGCGTTAACGTGAGTCATTACTGTTTTGCACACGATGCGATGTCGTACCAAAATTTTATGCCAATTAGTTTTGCATAAAACCAGTAATAGTTTTAACAGTCATGTTAACTTTAACATGTTACAGAAATTAACGTAAAATTCGGAACTTCATACTACAATTTTACACGGCAGAAAATGGCACAGCGCCAAATATTTTATCTTTTTTTTATTTTATATTTTATTTTTTCCATACACTTTAGTGTCTATTATACCACCACCACCTTTTACGATCTTTAAATGTCAAAATAATATTGACACTGGATTACTGTTTAAAGTCGATACTCAAAAAGCAAACATAAAAATAAACACCTTAATACCTTAACTGCAGTTTATTGAACTGTAGTTGAGGTCCCTCAATGCATCAAAAGGAAAATAAACATACGATTTTCCTCTAACGAAAAAGCGGAATCATTGAGCGTATGTGTCAGCGATGATTTAATGAGCAGAGCTAATTTATGTTGGGTTTTCCCGGTTGGAATTTGTCACTTTTAGACACGTATGGTTTTTGATGGTTCATAACCAGTGGTCGGAGCTAGAGCTATTTTGGAGTAATTAGCTCAAATTGTTTCCATTGATATGGAAATGACACCGGAATCCTGGTACATATTTTAAAATTTATCGAGAAAAATTGGATTAGGTATAGCATGTTCTAGATTTCATTTTGGCTATGCCTCTGTGATGCTGTGCGGTTTACGCGCGGCTTTTTATTTAAGTTCGTAGTTTTATCTAAATTCATTTTTTTCCCGTCACGTATGCATACATACACACTAACACCTCTTAAAATAATTATCATCTTTAACAATAAGTATTTTTGAAATCCCAGTGAATTCGAGATCTCAAGCATGTCCATATGAAAACATGTCGCAAGTACCTAAAATAGCTCTGCCTACTCCGATTACTGCCCATAACCGACAATACAAGTACCAACTAAATTTTATGGTGGGCAGGCGCCTTAGATCACTATTTAGGCCCGGACTCATCAAAGCGGAGATATGCAAAGCTAAAAAGAATTGGAGTGCTTGTACTTACCGGTAGATGTAGCATTGGAATGCCTCCCACAAGGTAGACTACCCTTGCCAGCCCTTAGGTCACGCGAAGTGTCAACTAAGCGTCTGGACAGATCTTTAAATAGTGCACGAGCACTCGGATCCCATAGTCCAAAATTCTATTGACACAACACCTCTCCTCTCTTCTCTCGTCCATTTAAAGGTTCATTAGAAAACCAGCGTCAGACAGCATCAGTCTGTTCAACATATCGCTGAAATGGACCTTTTTAGTGCAGCCGTGAGACACACACTTGGTTCTTAGCATACCTACATTTGTTTTTTTCTTTTTTTATTTCTATGTACCGTGCGTGTTTCGTGTAAGTGCTAAATAAATATTATTCTTTCTTTCTTTTTATTCTTTCTCGTCTCCACGTTGATGGAGCCCTAGCCTTAAACGCAGATGTGGCACTGACCTTAAATAGCTTGTATGTATGTATACTCTCATAAGTAACTCTAGTAAACTAATAGTAGTGTACTGTCTGGCGCCTGAATTATTTAAATGGCTCTTTGTTTTGTTAAGTACATAATGTTATTCGAGTGGATTGCTCATGAACTTGCTCTATAATTCTATATTAGGTTCCGTGGATAATAAAGCAGGATCGTTAATGGTTTTAGTTTTTAAACGGAGTATCGTACCATCTATATATGTACTATCATAACCAGCTGTTTTCATGATAAGTGCACTATTAATATTAAAAATGTTTCTTATATTTTTTCTTCTCTTTTCAGGTAAGTTTAACAACATCAGTGGTACGCGTACTGTGAGTACCGACGCCTTTCGTCACACACAATGTCATCGAATTGATCGAACATTTTTTATCGATCTTCGGCTTCCTACGTAGTCATACTGAAACTTAACGTCAAGTACTTTGCAGCGATAGTAAAAAAATATATCTTCTCTTATGTACCTATGTTACCGGATTATTGTAAACACAGTAAGTTCGTAAGAAATCTTGCTAGATTATAAACTCTACACAAATTGTGAACAGATTACAATGTACCCGTGTCTTGTTGCGGAATTTGTTCGAAAGAGTCACGGCGGCCCTGAAACGCAAAGGGCTTTAGAAGGAACACGGATGGGTTTTAAACTTTTAGTCAGTAAGAGTCTGACACGCCCTTCCGCTCCACCCAGAGCGGAAGAAGTCATTTGATGATTTCCCATCCTTCAAAAAAAAAAAAAAAAAACCGTGTCTTATGGAGAGTTAACAATCTTATGAGATTTATAATAAGCTAACGATGTTTCAAATGTTCCGGTGGCATTTAAATCGTATTCGCAGAAATAGTGAAACCGAAACACATAACACAATCCCACTCTATCCGGTAATTTAATATTACTTCCTCGGGTAGCTTCCCTTGAGCACATTAAAGATAATTGGGAAAACACAGAACAACACTATTAGTTGGTATCGTAACGATAACATAGTATAAGGGTCTGTTTACATTGGTACTTAGTCCCACTTGATGGCCGTTTGAATCATGCGTAGGTAATCTGCGATATCCGGTGGGAAAGCCAGAGGGAAACTACACCATTAAATGCTTCCACAATCGGTGTTTTGGCTTTTAATAATAGTAGTTTAAATAGTAGTTCAGAACTCCAAGTTAATAGCTACGTTGCTCAACTGAGGTCGGATCAGGTTCAAATCTAGCCACATACATACATACAAAGCTGCCCAACTGTTTACGTGGAAAATGGAACAACTATTATCTAACCTACTATATTAGATACTATTCTGTACTATAGAGGAGCTCTTCAAGCAGAATCTTCAAGGTTAAGCAACGGTTGCCGAGGTTGTTATGTGAATGGGTGACCATCTTAGCATACCGAGACTCCTCCGTGCCTCAGAAAGCACGTTAAGCCGTTGGTCCCGGCTGTCATTTGTAGATCTTTGGCAGTCGTTACGGATAGTCAGAAGCCAAAAAATCTGACACCAGTCTTGCCAAGGTTTAACGTGTTACCCAGTTAATGGGTTGTGGAGGTCTGGTAGGAAACCGCTCCACGTAAAATACTGGTATTCAGCTGAATCCGGTTTGACTGGAAGCCGAGCCCAATATAAACGGGAAAGGCTAGGCAGATGATGATTTAGATACTATACTATGGTCGAACGTTTCAATATTGGTGAAACACCAATATTGACACATTCGCCCAGTCATTAAACTTCCGGCCTTTTGACTACTCGAAACGATTGCCAGAGTGTTTGTGTGGCAACCGGATCAATGATTTACCAAACTCTTCTAAACACAAAGAGGTTGACTTGTGATGTGTGAAATATTGGGCATACTACGATGACTTTAAACCATTATGATACCGGTGTGGGAGGACGACGGGGCTATACAAGACGCATAGCACTATCCCGTGATCACAACGAAATCATGACGGCATTGGACACGTCATAGAAGGGAGGCTGGTCACCAACCATTCATCTTCTTGCAGGTCGATCGTAACCGTCCACTGGGACTTGGAAGCCTCAATTCACACAACACATACCGTTTATTTCAATTAGACCATTAAAAAAGCACTTTTCGACGTCATTTACAATTTAAAAAAAACATGCGGGGCAGTCTTTGGGGACTGCCGATAGAAGTGAAAACTAAGCGAAAGCTAAAGCGTTCGGTGACGATGACGCGATGATTTTTGTTCATCCAAAAAGTAGGTACACATTATATACACAGTATACATATAGCTCATGGAAAGCGTTCGGAGCTTTGTTCGCCCAAAAAGTGCTGAACGCGCCTTAAGAAGTGTCACTTCAATAATCATTATAAAGTGTCCACTCGCTAAGGAAGCTTCATATAGAGAAGAACGGACAAGAAACTCCATGGTTACTCTTACTACTACCTAATCTACTAAATGTAAACGCACCCTAAACTCCCTCCGACGTGCCACTCCGAAATGCGTGAGATTACATCCAATACCAGTGTCGGCAAATATAATAGCTAATGACAATACCAGGCTACCGGTATCCGATGGTAAATAGTGAGTAATAAACAGTGTCGTACTATTAAAAGTCGGTTTGTTTACTTTTTTGTGTGTTGGACATGCCAAAGGATGGTTCTCTTTGATGTAGAAGCTTGTGAGTATTCGAATAGCTATGTAGTTCTGATAATATAAGCTTTGTTAGAGAAATAGCAAGTGAAATTAAAAGTATGAAAATGTTTGCAAAAGGAGAACCTTGTAAAGAATGAAGCATTTAAATGTGCATTTGGGTGGTTTTATTTTGTCGATGGCATTTGAAATATTTTTGAGCACATAACATAGAAGAAGAATAATAATCAGTACCTAATCAGAAACCAAAATATTTGACACCCGACTGATAATAATAATAATGATCATTTATTTCAATCCTTTCGATCATTATGATGGTACATTTAAAACAAAATTACAATTCAAATTCAAACTATTTATATAAAATTAATGAATTAAGAGAAATAAATAACATTATAAAATTAAATAAAAACGATTAACAATACGCCTGCCTCTGAGTCATTTGTTTGTTTGTCATTACATTAATCATATAACAATGGTTAATGTACTGACAATCAAACTGTTCTCAAATATGGGATATCGTATTACCCAGTTACTGGGTTGTGGAGGTCAGTCGCTCTATGTAAAAGGTCGGTATCCAGCTCATCATCATCATCATGCTATCAGCCGGACACATCCACTGCTGGACATATGCCTCCCCCAAGACGGTGGGTTTGCAATAATCGCCACGCTTGGTAGGCGGGTTGGCGATCGCAGTGTAGCTGTTGCAAAGCCCAGAGAATGCTGCTGCCCATTCTCTGGTGAGTCCCTCAGTCGCCTCTTACGACACCTACGGGAAGTGATGGGATGGTGCTATTGTTTTACGTCCGACACCATACAGCTGTATGTGGCTTAACTAGAAACAGAATTAAAACAGCCCTGTTCCAACTATGAGATAGTTGGAAAGAGGATGGCAGGTTGAAGTTGGTTCAGAAAAACGATAATATACCTACCGTTTAGGACTGATTAATCAATAGTCAGATGGCTTTTACTATTTGAATAAATATGGTGATTTATCATATATTTTCTATATAAACGCAGTCACACCACCATTTTTTTTTTAAATAATAGCTACCCGACTAATGATAGCTATCGGCCCTTTTTCGTTTAAAAATTACTAGCGGACGTCACGCGGTTTCACCTGCGTAGTTCCCGTTCCCGTAGCAGTACGCGGATAAACTATACCTTATGTTAATCGGTCCTGTCCATTGCTGAAAGAATTTTTCAAATCGGTTCAGTAGTTTTAAAGTTTATTCGTTGCATACAAAAATACAAATCTTTCCTCTTTATAATACACTTCTGGACACATCTATTGGCCCACCTTAGAGTTTAGGTTTCGATGGCCCCTACCGAAATATGATTGCTAGATTGAACAAAAACTGTTGATGCAGTTTTAAACCTGATACATTTTACCATCTTTTTCGATCGTATTGTTTTAAATTTGAATTCAGAATACGTCGGATTCAGAGTACTAACAAGTCGGATATGCGCCTTGCTAAAGGCAATTGATTTTTGAATAAAAAACATGTTTTATCAAATAAAGGTTTAATTTAATAACGCGTGTTGCCTCCATGGGCATCTACCACATCTCTCATACGATTAGGCATAGAGTTTATCAACCGCTTTATGCAATTTTGAGGGATCATCTCCCATTCCTCTTCTATGGCAGTTTTCAACTCCTGCATCGTCTGGGCAACTGGCTAACGTCTTTTTAGCTCGTCCCACATGTGCTCAATGGGGTTCATGTCTGGGCTTCTGGCTGGCCAGTCCATAACTGTGATGTTCACATCCCGAAGATATTCCCTGACGATGCCGGCCGCATGGGCTCTTGCATTATCATGCATAAAAAGGAAATTTGGGCCCACATAGTCCGCGTATGGTATCACGTGAGGTTCTAAGCACTCACGAATGTACCTTTCAGCATTTAATGTTGGCAGCCGTGGTCCTGTAACAACCTCAAGTTGAGTTTTGCCGCTCGCGGATATACCGCCCCAGACAGTGCATGAGCCACCGCCATAAGCAACCCTCTCTTCAAAGCAGCATTGTACGAAACGCTCTCCCTTACGTCGGTAGACCTTCTTCCTTCCATCATTGCCATGTAACACAATTTTAGACTCATCAGAAAAGAGTACACGGCTCCAATCTTGCTGTGTCCAATTTAAATGACTGCGTGCGAAATGAAGGCGCGCTGTTCGGTGGGCTCGCGTTAGTTTGGTCCCATTAGCTGGCTTGTGTGGTACCATATCACGTTCTTTTAACCTTCTCTGAACAGTTCGAGCGCTCACAGATACTCCGTGGAAGTCGCGAAGTTGGTTTTGTATCTCAATGGAGGTAAGGTGACGATTTCTCAAGCTGGTCGTCACGATGAATTGATAATGCCTTTCAGTTGTGACCCGAGATCGTGGCCTTCCTTGGCGACGAACAAAGCCGCCAGTCTCTAGGTACCTCCGATAAACATTTCGGACCGCAGATCGACTTAAATTAAGTTGAGCACTCACGTTTCTTTGGCTGTGTCCGGCCTGAATAAGTGCCACAGCTTGGGCGGCGACTTCAGGTGAAGTATCCATAGATTATTGATAGAACCTCACCTTAATGTTAAGAATAAGTAATGTTTGTTGCAAAACCAAAGATATCAATCACTTTTTCAAGAATTAAATCCAAGTAAACCAATAAAACCAAGTTTTCATAGTATTCGATTGTTTGATATCAACAAACAGGCTCCAAATTGTCTTTTGTTTCTTTAAATTCTGTGTTCGAAATTCAAAAAAAGACTATTGAATGAAATTGTGAATGTGCCAGGTTCAAAACTGCATAAAAACTTTTTGCTCGACCTAATATAAAATTTTAGCTATAGTAGGCGCCAGATAAATGTGGAATAAAGTATATTGACCTTTCCCTAATAACTGCTCATAGGTACCTGAACAATTAAATATGAATCGTTTTTCATTATTAGACAATGTTAAGGATCACGAGAGATGATGATTCGGGACAGTTTTTTGTCATTAATTCCGTTTTTCAAATTAACAATGTCAATAAATGTAGGTGGGTCAATGACCGATATTCCACGATTATCTGGCGCCTACTATAGGACCAAACGAAACTGAAAATACAAGGTGGGCCAATAGATGTGTCCAGAAGTGTATTAGTATAGATTAACGGCCTATCAATTGGGTTCATAAACTCAATACAGGGTCGTACAATGTTTTTCGTTATTATAGATCTCGTAATATATCTAAATGTTACGAAAGCACAACACGTTCCTTATCTATACTTGCACCTAAGTTGTGATAGATTTTCAGCCAACTTACCAATTTGCCATACCCCTTTTGCCGTCGACATTTTCAAGTTGCGTGGGTAACTTTAGCGGGTGGGTTCACAAGTTGTTAAACTCAATGAATAGGATGATTAGTCTAGCGGGGCCTTTTTCTTTTTAATAGAAAACAGTTCAAAGATGACGGTAACAAAATGATATATTATTCTTGCCGTGAAATATTAGTCTTACTTGATCTTATGCCAAGAATTCATGTTGAGCGACAGTTATGTTTTTAAATAGTAGAACTTCGTGTTTCATTTTTTTTTTGTCAATGGTTATGTTATATTGAAATCTATACTAAGAACGCGCTAATCTCTGGAACTAGTCGGATTTGGAAAATTATTTTTGTATATGATAGCCACATTTATGAGAAATGCTATAGGCTATACGTGAACGGGAAATTCCTACGGGGACGGAAAAAACGGGATATGCGCTTACAAAGTCGCGGGCAAAAGCTAGTAGGTCATATGCAAACATTACTATGGCTGTTGGCTGAAAAGGAACATTCTGCGGTCCGGGTTTTCTCACGCATGGCTTATCCCCGCAGACTACCTTTATCAACCCCAAAAATAGCCTAGCTAGACCATTAACTCTATATTTCGTTACCCATAATGTCAACCTGGAACGCAATAAGGGCAATATCAGACCAACTACCAGTTAGTTACTACCCTACTCACACGAACACTTACATCCAACACAATACATTCATTAAGTAAGCCACTAATTACGTTGCTTACTTTCACTATAATTTTAAGGTAGGCCGTAGATAAAGGTCGGCAGGCCGTGAGTCGACATTTTCAGCCCTTTGTAAGGCTTTCAGTGACACTTAAAACAACCCTCCTTCGCTTAAATAGGTCTTAGAACTCGTTAAATGTAACACTAAACTCGGCGAAATCACCAGTAATTTTACGAGAAAATATTGGGCAGAGCAGCTTGTTTATTTTATAAAACAAATAAGCCTCTGTGTACCTGTTTCATTAGCGTGTTTGGAGTGACAATTATTGAAGCTGAGTTTTAATAAGGGACCGGACGAAATAGTAAAAGGTTAATTCGTTTAAATTTGATGAAAATATTCCTTTTAGAGATTATGTTGTTAAGAGAATCGATGGGTCTTGCTTACATTTTGAGCAAACGCGAAAATTTATATTCTCTATCAAAAACTTATCAACGTAGTGTTGTAGCATCCCTAAAACATACATAAACGTTCAGGAATAGACTGATATTATTATAATACTATTTTCGTAATCCTAAGAGGGTCAGGCAGTGCAGGGTATTGGACTGTACGTAGGTACTTGTATCTCCTCCTCCTTGTGTCGTGTTCCTCATTGCTGAGGGTCGTGGCCCTCACGAATTACTTTTCGGACGATCGCTTTCCATTTCACGTATACGCACAATCCATTATACTACGATACATTTTTTCCCGACATCCATGCGAACGAAGTCATATACATATTAGTATAAGTACCTGGATGACCGAGCTTTACTATTTTTTTGGTAAACGTTTTCTAAAAATGAAACTTAGCTAGATCGATTTATCGCCCCCGAAACTCTCTGCATACTAAATTTCATGAAAATCGTTGGAGCCGTTTCCGAGATTTAGATTATAAATATAGGGTAAAAGCCGGATAGTTGCCACACTTTTTATAAAAATATATAATTATTATATATTTAGTTAGTTGTCACTTTATTCATAAAACGGGTAGGTACTTTGGTTTATTATCTTCAAATTTGTGAAAGTAAAGAACATTATTTTTGATATTTCCAGAATATTGGCGATTTTTGTCGACCTCTAAATTTTGTGACATCTATCCCATATGGGGGTTAGTTGCCTAATCCATGTAAATTACGTTTAAGATACGTGCCCCGCCGAGAAAGAAGATTTTCATCGCGCAAAAACTTTGATCGCACCTTGCCTTCCCATGCAATCGCACAGACACATGCAACACGGTCTACTTAGTTGTCGTTGTAAAGTCTCTCGATTGATAAATAAAATAACATGTGATTCATCCGCGAAGCTAGAGTAATTAAAATCGAGGCAACTATACCCCTTCTTTTTTTTTTTTTTTTGATCTCGCGGGGAAATCCTCATGGAAATCCTCCACCCTGGGGCGGGTGGAGGGGTCTGTCAGACTCTTACTGACTAAAACCACCCCGGTGTTCCATCTCCCACCTATGCCGGGGATCACGGGAACGTATGCGACATCCGCAATCCCCGGCTGGTGCCGGCCCGCCTCTGCGGGCCACCTCGCGTCGGCGAGGGGAGTGAGGTGTTTGACTCCCCTCGCTACGTCAAAGAGGGGCGGGGGCAACTATCCTGGTTTACCCTACAAGAATTGCTCGTTTAAAGGTATTAGATAGATAAATATGACAGAAGACAATGTAACCCCACATCATACCTCCACATAATATTTTGTCCATTCATTAATCTATTGGCCGATTTTGATCAAACAATGCAGGCTTCCATATGATCGCACACAATCAACTCAATTAAACTGCCGATGCCATCAGGGCTACAAAAGGCAGTAGTCCTATTGATTAACCAAACAATGTAGCTCATACCCCACTGACATTCCTATATAGATCAAAATGACATAGACTTTTATAGCGTTGAGGTTAATGTTGTTAATATTTCTGAATTGGAACTCTATCCTGAAAGGCAATCCCCGTGGTTATTAAACGGTTAATCTGTCAAAAATGCCTCCAATGTATGTAACTCGGGCTGGTTTCCGCAACTCGACGACCAAGCGCGTATTTTGCGTGCAGGTGGGACAAATATGTCATTCGATCCACCCCAGCTCCCCAAAGAAGGCCAGCAACGCCTTGGTGTTACCAACTATCTCACAGAGTGTACCTGGGTTTCCGAAGTACTTGGTCCTGTAATCAGCGACTACCGGGCAGCTTAGTAGCAGATGTGCTGCTGTCTCGTCCTCCTCCATGCAGGCTCAGCAGAGTGGGCTGTCAGTGACTCCTATGACATAGAGGTGTTTATTAAAAGACCCATGGCCAGTTGTGACGGCTGTGACTGTACGCAACTGCCTCCAATTTAGCTACCAATATTTTTTTAAGGTTCAATTATGTATAAAAGAATATAATAGAAATACTTACTCTTTATTGTAAGCAAATTACAAAATTAATATAATAAATTAGAATTCAGGCTTTTACTTTGACCAGAGGCTAAGTATTGCCATTCAACGTGGCAATGCCGCCAGTCTCTTTGGCACATTACCAGCAGACAGCGTTGAGGACGAATTTTTTGATGCTATGTTTTAATTTGTTCTTACAGTGCTAAGCTGCCATTAGATATATTGATAAACAAACAAATTGATAACCGTAATGGCCGACATTTTATAACATGAAACTGTTGCTTCTTTTAGACGCTTAGTCGCGTTTAACAACACGGTAAATAAGGTCTAGAAACGTGTGAAAACACTTGCCTCGTAACAACACAATTTACCAACCTCGTACATACAAATTGTGTATCTTCACTGTACTCTACGGACCGATCTAAATTCAAATACACTGTTCTGACGAGCAACGGAACCTTTGATCAACAATGACAAGTGGGCCACTATAGGCCATTATGGGCCACTAACCGTCACATACATCTGGGACAGGTATGACAGCTATCTTATGTACATATTGCGAGACCACTATGTCTTGGTATGCGGTGGAACAGAACGGAACTAAAGATCAATGTACCGAATTTGACAGATTGTTGACGTTACGCCTTTGTCACTAGCGCCGCAATGGACGGTCAAGATATATTGGGCAGTATATGGTGTTGTTCTGTGGGTAACTTTTGTTATGTTACAAAGAAATAATGGCATACCTAACGGTTAGTTTTCTAATGGGTTTTTTAAGCTTTTGGTGTAAAAAGTATTTTGCTTTAACAATCATTAAATATCTATTATGTGACCACACTAAACAAGAGTAGGTACCGTTTCTTCTAGTTCCTTTGGGAAATTCCTTTCCATTAGAAAATAACCTTGCCAAAAATGTTTGACCAAAGGTAATTGATCCGAGACCTATATGGATTGTTTAGGGATCCTTTAGACAACATACAATGTAAGGGTTGCCTTTTTGGCACGTGGCCTAGATATAGGATAATGTAATTTGCGCAAATCGATATTACCTATATCAAACCCTTGAAAATACTGAAGCATAAACACGTCGAGTTCGCCATTTCATGTAAAGGCTGCAAACATGTGCGACGCGACATTGCAACAATGTTATTTTCATATAAATATTTATTTTACTCGTTTACATTTTAATATTATTCTAATGCCGTGAAGACCCTACGGACGTAGCCGTAGAACAGTTTATATTTGAACGCGTTATCGCAATGTCGCGTAGCGCCTGTTTTTGGGACCTAACTTCATCCACCGTTAGTAGATTATATCGGAGCGATAAATCTCTGTATTCCCTATGACCTGTCTCATCGCGGCTCAAATGGCTAAGCTTGTGGAATCAATTAAAGATTTATGTTGGATTCTGATATCTTGTAATTGGATCTATAGCTGTTAAATTATGTATCGGTATATCTTTACATAATAATATAATAATAAAGCTTTATTTCTCTACACATTTACAGAGTTAACAAAAAAAATACATAGAACTATTAAAAAGTATTTGTTGGTTTATATACTTAGCCCCTCTTGGATAAAAGCCTTTTTTTTTTTTTTTGATGTCGAGGGGAAATCCTCCACCCTGGGGCGGGTGGAGGGGTCTGTCAGACTCTTACTGACTAAAACCACCCCGGTGTTCCATCTCCCACCTACGCCGGGGATCGCGGGAACGTATGCGACTTCCGCAATCCCCGGCTGGTGCCGGCCCGCCGCTGCGGGCCACCTCGCGTCGGCGAGGGGAGTGAAGTGTTTAACTCCCCTCGCTACGTCAAAGAGGGGCGCACGGGAACACCACGCACCGCCACCTCGGGTCCGGATGAATGGGTGGCGAAGGAAATCCCCAAGTCCGCCGCCCCTGGACCCAGTTAGGGGGGCCGGAAGAGGGCAGCGTATGCCCTCCTCCGACGCCCGATGCGCCTGCTGCGGGCTGGGAGAGCGGTTGAGATTTCCCTCTCCCTTTCCGCAGCCTCCTTCTGCGCCAGAACAGTTTCGCAGAAGGAGACCACCGCGTCCTAGGACTCCTCACCATACCATGGACCATAGCATGGACTACGGCCGGCAGCGAGAGGTCACCGCCTACAACAGAGATGAGGGCACGGCGTGGCTCCTCCCAAGCTGCACACTCTGCCAGCGTATGCCGTGCCATGTCCTCCCGACAGTCGACGCAGTGGTGGCATCGAGCGTCCGGCTCCCTGCCTATGCGACACAAGAACCTCCCGAAGCAGCCAAGCTCCGAGAGGACCTGCGTCGCACGAAACGACAGGGAACCGTGCCTTCTCCCGAGCCAGAGATCGAGCACTGGCCGGATAGCCTCGATGGTGATGAGGCCGGCGGAAGGGCTCGAAAGCCTGTCCCACCATTCCGCCACCAGGAACTCGCACAGCTGCGACCGACGCAACTCCAAGTGTCGCTGCGTCAGTCGCTCACCGCGCGCCCGCGCGTCCTCGCGCCACCTGTGCAGTGACGCGAGCACTTTCGCCTCCAGGTCCCACGGCGGAGATCCGGCCAATGCGCAAGCCGCCTCGTAGGAGATCGTGCAATATCCCCTGATGACTCTGACGGCCATCACCCTCTGCGGCCTCCGCAGAACAGTGATGGTGCTGGCCGTCAGGTAGATCGGGGCCCCATAAAGGGCCATCGATCGCACGATCCCCACGTACAACTGCCTACAGGCAGTGCTCGGGTCCCCCAGATTGGGAATCTTGGATAAAAGCCTCCTCCAACTTGACCATTCTTCGCGGTTTTTGGCAATTTGCATCCATTCTTCTCCTGCTGTGTTAATCATTTCATGTGTCGATCTATATATATATATATATATATATATATATATCTTTACATAACCACTTGTAAATATCAATAGGCTTGTTTCATCGTGTTTTTTTAGGGTACCAACCGCATCTTAGGGACTTGATATACAAAGCCCTCCGGGCGCCACGTCGAAAATGTATGACGTATGCTCGCGCGCCCGCGACGCTACGTATACCTATCAAATCCCTAAAGGGTGTCAACGAGGCCTCATTAGATATTAAGCCAATACAGGGTAATCTGACACAGGGCAGTATTTCTAAGCAGCAAAAGCCAGTTTGATGTTATTACGTTTAACTCTTGCGGGTATTCCAATCATTAACAAAAAATATTCAGATTTAAAAATACAATCAAAGGAAGTAATCTTCCAAGGTTCTACCTGAATTATTTTGCTTTTGTTTTTCCCATGAACAACAAGTCCAAGTAAAAATATGCTAAGCGTCCAATGTTCTGCATTCTGTCCATGTTTATGACCAAAATATAATGTATTCAGCTCACAGTAAATCAAAGTACATCAGTCAACCTTCAGATGTGGGTAGTAATACAAAACCTACTCGTCACACGTATGAGTAATTTACCTGTCCCTCAAAATAATCTAAGTAGCAATAATACTACTTAGATTATTTTGAGGGACAGGTAAATAATGGATCAAGTCACTTAAATGTTTCGTAGTGTTGAATTAATTCGACACTATCCATTTAAACTTTCCAAAACATGCATCACATTTTGTAAGTACATCCTAAGTGGCAATTAACGTAATAATCAAATTAACACTAGACACTTAATTACAGAACGACGCGACGCTAAAGTTACAAATCAACTTCGATGAGCTTGAACTATTTTTCGCTTGAACATTTTCCGACCGAACCATCGCTCTTCATGCTGTGGCAGTGTGTGATAAGAAGTGTGATGTATCGCTGCTGTAACTTCGATTTTACGTCGTGTTATTTTATAGTATCGTCTAACTAAAGTTAATAAAAGACTTTCAAGGCGATCAGCGTAGTAACAGATAACTGCAATAAATGTCTATTGAATAGCGAGTCGTGTAAACACGTGTAATAATTTTTAATGAATATTAACTTTTATTCGCGATATAAATCTTATGAATTGAAATAAGACAAGTTTGAATTGTTTCCGGGGAATAAAAACCCAGCAATCTATTAAGTTAATTCTCGCACGTATTTGTTGGAACGTAACTTCCGCTACGTCATCACTGCTCTGCACTGTACAGCCTGACAGTACAAGTTCCCAAAAAAGACATAGTTAACGGATTAGTCCGTAGATTCTACTCTTTTGCGTTATAATTTTAACGCTCGAATTTGGGCTCATCTACCTAGCATTTTCCCAACTATATTGGGGTCAGATTTCAATCAAACCGGATTCACCTGAATAACAGTATTTGGATTCTCAGTATCATAGGTCAAAAATCGCTACCGCGAATTCTCATTTCATCATGAATGACTGAGTCGTGGCTCGTGGTCGTGACACGGTAAATAAACATTCTAGTAAAGATATATACGTGTCTATAGCCGCTTCTAAATCTAAAGCCCCTCAACATTAATTTGCACCATTATTTTATTGCTCGACTTTAGGTTCGCAGTATCACAGGAACAATAACAATCGCTAACACGAATTATCATGAAACGGAAAATATACATACCCAGTTAGTGTCTAAAAAAAATATAAGTGAAAATTATATTTTTTCCTACTCCTCCACTGTTCTTTTCTGATTAATTTCGTTGCTGGATCAAAGATAGTTGAATCGTTTCTCCGGAACGCGTAGAGCTTCATTGACTCGGAGTTATTCTGGTGGTCGCCATTGATTCGAAAAAACATTGATTTAAAAGACTGTCCGTGGAGTTTCTTGCACGTTCTCCTCCATAGAGATCTACGTTTTGGAACGTGTAATTAGCTTCATCTCTTTGGACAGACCGACCTTGAGTTTTCAAAACTGCCTGTAATGGTTTAATTGAAATAAATGCTTTGAGTTTGATTGCTGATTCTGGCTTACAGGAGTTGCAGTGGTTGGGAACCTGTCGCGAGCTTGTCCCAAAAAGAAAATAGTGGTGTATATAGATATTTAAAGAAGCTCGTGGCTAAATATGTAATTACAGCCAGACGGTTTGTTCTTTCAGGTTAATCGAGGGTGATAGGTACATTGATTCATTACACATCGAGACTCCTCCGTGGTTCGGAAAGCACGTCAAGCCGTTGGTCCCGGCAGCCATTTGTAGATCTTTGGCAGTTTTACGGATAGTTAGAAACCAGAAAATGTGACACCAGTCTTACCAAAGGGTATTGGTTTGTGGGGTTAGATTGGCAGTCGCACCATGTAATACTGGTAATCAGCTTCATCCATCTAGACTAGACGCCGACCCCAACTGTGGTTGGGAAAAGGCTAGGCAGATGGGTATCTTTTGCGTGTCTTTAGGCGCTTCTAAACCTATAGAATTGGAGGTTGTAAGTATATGTTTCCAAATAAAAACATCGTAGAAGCAACAACTTTATTCGATAACCTGTCTTTACGTATTCACAAGGAAAGGCGTGTAACAAGACAAAAAATCTATAGATTTGAATATTTCCCCCTATGTCGCGAGCCATACGATTGATTAATGTCATAGTGTTGTCGGAAGATATATTTTGTCAGAACTTGCCGAGATTTGTAAGAGTAGCGCAAAATCTAATTGAAAACGGTCTAGCAATATAAATAATGATTAAGGTATCTGATGTATTGTATTATATGTTATGTTTAATATGTACCTAAGTTATAACATCGCCTTGGATGTATCTGTAAAGGTGTTATAATAATGAATGAATAAATAAATAAGTAAATAAATAAATTTCGGGGAAAGCGAATGCGACTCATGAATGTTTCATGGGATGGTCGCCATTTTACATCGCTCCTACTTTGCGAACAATACCGATAACAACGAAAAAAGGTACAAACAAAATGGATAAAAGCAATCGTCGAAATTCAATGACTATTGCCAACTTTCAAAAACAATTTTGGCGACTTCAAACGATCACTGCGGTGATTATTTTCTGATTTTTCGGAATTCTCTTGGTTACTAATGATTTCTTTTTATGCTCTTTTTTTGGGCATTTTATTTTTATGGTGTAACAAAAGTTTGAACTGAACCGTTAGCTTAAGTATCTACTTTGTTCAGGTTAATGTACAGATGTGCACTTTAAAAGATATCACTAACATTGAAAAGCTTTCAAAAACCTTTTCTTGTTGGCAATGACTAAACGGTGAATGTAGGTAAAACCTACATTCACCGTTTAGTCATTGCCAACTTACCAAATAAGCTTTTTGATAAATGCATATCACCGAATTAAATTAATTTCACAGGCATAAAGGCTTTTTGCGCTGAATTAATTTACCTATAATTTAGTTAATAAAACACTATTATATCAAAGCATACCTCAATCAATCGATCTGCCAACAGTACCTAACCTACCGAGGCATACCTACCTTTTGCTTTTAATAATAATCTTTATATTATAAAGGCTTTTGAGCTGAATTAATTAATCGATAATTTAGTTAATAAAACACTATTATATCAAAGCATACCTCAATCAATCGATCTTTATATTCAAATTTAATAATAATCTTTATATTCAAAACAATCGGAATCACTACCATCTCTATTGTAACTTACTACACCTATCCCCACAGTTGACACATTTAAATATCTAGGCTCCATACTAACACCCCATGTCAACGTAATCGCTGATGTGACTTACAGAATAAACGTCGCATGGCAAAAATGGCGCTCACTTACAGGCGTGCTGTGTGACCCACATATGCCCGTAAAAACAAGTATAATTGTACAAAACGGCAGTCTGACCGGCGCTATTGTATGGGTCTGAGTGCTGGACCACAAAGAAGACGCGTGAGCAAAAGGTACATACCAGCTGAATGAAAATGGTCAGGTGAGCGCGGGAGTTGAAACGCGACTGGATAAAATCCGTAATGAGTACCTACATATGTGGTAGCTTTAAAGTTGCACCAATCGCAGAAACCACCTTCACCAGTATGACCACGTTAGAAGATGAAGCCAAGACCATGTGGTTCAAACTGTATTAAACCTCCCAGAACAAAAGAGAGGTAGAGGCCGCCTGCCATTGACCTGGTGGACCTCCATGGAAAGCGACCTTAAGAAAGCCCAATTGCATGAAACGACAACCCAAGATCGTTTGACTTGGCGCTAGAAAGTGAGGAGACCCGACCCCAAATAAAGAGATAAGGAGAGGAAGAAGAAAAATCATAATTTTCAAACCAGCACTTTTCTCGGTGTATCACCTCTAAACTATTAGGTACTAAACTTTACCTGATTTATATCATCTCGCAAATGAATATTCAAGCTAAAAGCTTTAAAAATAAAGCCTTTGTATACACACTTGACAGGCTCTCTATTAATTGTGGATCGAGTTATTAACATACCGGAGCATGCAACTGCTCAGTCAGTCGATAAATTTATCTAGAGGATGCTCCACTACAGCTTCCTGTCGCCGATAGTCGCCGCAAACAAAGCGACAACGCCATGTATAAACTTATGGATGCGTAATACCAGCAATAACTAACACTCCAATCAATTTATTGCTACAATCATAAATATCAATCAGAATGATTTGTAAACATGTCGCCATCATAAAACTCAATAAAATGACAGCCTTATAAATCTGAGTGTTATTAGCTCTTGACGTTTGTCTGGTGTTGGTAATTAGTTAAGATTTATAAATGAACCTGCGTGTGTAATATTCGCACTTGAATTACGCACATTTGTTGACGTAAGTATATGTCACCGGAAAATGGCAAACTCAACTGAACATTTGGAATACTTTTTATGCATCAAAATTTGATAGTCTATAATATCTCCATGTCGGCTCGAGAAATTCTGTTTTGTTGTGATAGTTAAATTGGAAATTGGCCCCTCATTGGTCATTGTTGGTGTGAGCTCATATCTGAACAGACCAATGAGAGCCTTGTTTTGTAGACTTGTGCTCTGATTGGTCACCATTTTATATCAGTCGACAATTTCTCGGAATGACTTCGAGATATTATAGACGGGTGCGTTTCATAACGTATAAACTCATTTGGTCTAATTTCATTTTATTATCGTTCATAAGATATAATCAACGTGAGATATACCAACTGTTGATATAATTTATTTACATATAACATTTATTTCTTCTAAAACTTATTTAGTATAACGTTGTTTCATATAACGTTTATGTATCCGAAAATCATTTGGTCTAACGTTTTATACATATAAAAACGTCATTATGGTTAACACCCCGACTCAGAGTACCCCGACTCGCTAAGGTTAAGCGGAGTGGAGCCCTCGTGGTTATTTTTTAAACCACCCAGAAATAGTCCGTCAAACTATCTTAGCGCAGGTGCTTATCAGTTACTAGTTATGTTTTTTATCTTTTGAGAGGTATGTCAAACGATTTTATATTTAATGTATGTTATGTCAAACGATTTTATATTTAATATATGTTATGTCAAACGATTTTATATTTAATATATGTTATAAAATTATATCAATCGTTTATTAAGTAATCGTTATATTAAATAAAATTATAGCTTCCGTTGTTATATGTTGTAAATATTAGAGATTTTGTTGTTATATCATCTATTACTTACCCGAAAAAAAGAGCCATGAGACCATGAAAACATGCATCGTCGTTATAAATCTAAAATGAATCAATAAGCTGTGTATATGTCACCGGAAAATGGCAAACTCCGTAAGATTATAAAATAACTTGAGAGATTGTAAACTCTCGATAAATTGTCAACTGAACATTAGGAATACTATTTTACGCATCAAAATTTGATAGTCTATAATGGGTAAGTATGGGTAAGCTTATTGATTCATTTTCGATTTATAACGACGATGCATGTTTTCATGGTCTCATGGCACTTTTTTTCCACTTCTACGGCTATTCTAAAATATTTCTTTCGAATATAAATGTTAGTCTGTATTTTATTATTAAAAAACCGGCCCAGTGCGAGTCGGACTCTCACACGAAGGGTTCCGTACCATAAACCGAAAAAAAAAACACGTTTCTTGTAAGGAGTCCCATTTAATTTTAATTTAATTTAATTTTTATCATTTTTTGTTATAGCGGCAATAGAATACACACTCTGTAAAAAATTCAAATGTCTACCTATTACGGTTCTTGAAATACAGCCCGCTGATAGACAGACAGACGGACGGACAGCGGAGGCTTAGTAATAGGGTTCCGTTGGTTACCCTTTGGGTACGGAACCCTAAAAATCACGCCTCAACGGCTTCACGGATTTGGATAAATTCTGGCACACAGGTAAACCATGTCCTGGTTTAGCAAATATATAATACTAAGTACTTGGCTTGGTAGTTTTATTTTTCAATTACTTAGCATGACTGTCATTACTTATTATTTTGTGCGTGTGTTCTGGCAAAATGAACAGCTATTCTCGTAGCATAATTTCTGACTATCACGTGGGCAGAAGCCACCAGGACTATTTACTTGTCCGAGCAAAAGTCTGAAAATGCAGGACCTTCTATTTACCTCAACAAAAAGACTGACTTAGCTTAACCAAATCCCCTAATCGTTCCGTACGATACGACACTCACAGAACGTTATACCTTCCCTCGTTTATTTTCGCAAATACCCTACAGCAATGTTCAGTGATATCTACAATTTGTTTGTTCATTTAGCTACGTTGTTGACCAAGCCGCTTACTTGGCAGCAATCAGACTTTAAAGAATAGAAAGGGTCCTTTCCTTTCTATTTAACCCAACAAAAAGTACCCTGACTTCGCTTTACCAAATCCCCTAATCGTCCCGTGCGATATTCACACAAAGTTATACCTACCCTCGTATCTGTTAGCAAATAGCCCCCAGCAATGTTCAGTGCTATCTAGAATTTGTTTGTACAATTAGCTATGTAGTTGACCAAGCCGCTTACTTGGCAGCCAACAGAAGCTCGACTTTACATTGAAAATAAGGTAAAAAACTAAAAAGGTTGGCAGAGCGCTATCGCTTGCGTTAACTTTAGCAGCGTAGGCAAAGTTTCAAGTAGGGTTGAACACCTTTACGAAGCGATACCTGGCTCCAATTAATTTGTTTATTTTATAACGCTGTGATTAGATAGTTAACATAAAAGAAGATTATTTCAAAACGGTTTTCAATTTTCACTGATGGTCGTGAATGATGGGCGTTTAGAAAATAAAATAATTTTAATATCATATTCTAGCTCGTTTATGGAATAAAGATTTCTCAAAGTTAATTAAATTGGTACGAGCTTTCTATAACGGAGCTTTGGAATAGGAGATCTCAAACTCTTCATTGATTGGTTTTGTAGTCCATAGGACTCAGTACTCTACGGAAGGAAACTACGTCCAACAGAAATAAAATTCACAACGTTTTCACATTCATGCACTCCAATAATGTAAATTCAAAAAGCACATCGGGGCTCCGTTACCGACGCAAACACTTTGGACGGCCACAGTATTCACAGTTGGTATTATTTCCTAGCTAATTTATGCTTCTACATTTACATACGTGCACCCCTCTGAAGTTTGGCGTATTTCACCTGAATAGGTTTATCTTTGACGATATCTGGCGTTAGGACTTCTCTATCTCCACCATTATGCGATCGACAATACAATGTATACCACAAAGCGATACTGATTACCATATCAGAATCAAACATACCGTCTCAGGCGCCACCTTCACCAGTGAATGAATCGCCGCGAGTTGACGTTTTGCTCATCAATGTCACTTGAATCGCCGCGATTCTATCGCCATGTGGAGACACGTTCCTATTATAGAAGGAAGTGGCAGGACGATAATATCGCCGCGAAACACTCGCTTGTGGAGATGGCGCCTAATGATGGCACAACTGAACATAAATGACAAAATTTCAAGCCAGAATCATATTCAGGATGAAGACAAAGTTGTTGAGAGAATAAGACTGTGTAATGAGTAAAAACAACTTTAAGTAACTCTTACCTGAAAAGTTTTTTCGTTTCGATACATAATGTATTTGCATGAATCTTCAAAGTCCTTACAAAGAAGCATTGTTTAGCTTCTGCTACTCATAAGTCCGAGAGTTTGTCATATAAACAAATTGTCAACAATCTAATGATTGCCAAAAACTCGCAATCGATTTTGGAAAGGAGTTTCCAGTAACTTTAGACGATCAATACGAAAATCCTTTTCGTATTCCTAATTACGTGTAAAACAAGACGGGTAAAATAAAATAGCAGAGTGAGCGCTTTTAGGAGCAAGAAAATATTCCGGAAATACGGCTTGCAACGATTTTACAAAGCCATTTTCCTGAAACATTACAGCATTACTCAAAGTATCTTCACCAAAAATCGCGTTACATCTTGTCCTTATTCCGATGAAAATACCGCTCTATTTCGCTATAAAGGATCATGCAGAACAATAAATAAAATATTTCGCGAAAGCAGTGGCGGTTAAAATTGGATGTTTCTTGGAACAAAGTCCCTTCGCTGGGTGGTGGAATTCAATAATATTGTCAATAAAGAATGTCTTCGTACCGATAGGACCTATAAAAGCCGAAAAGGTTGAAAGTTCCTTATGAAAATGCTTTGTTACGTCTTTTTCGTGGGGAGTGGAAGCCGGGAAGTCGGAATGGGCTTATTCCGTCCGTGCAAGCACATGCTAGCTAATTATCTCTGTGTCTCGTACTGTGAGCTTTTGTTTTGCTGCAATGGAATTAATTAGGGCTTTATTAGAGACAATGGTTGTGCGAGGATTTTCAATTTAACAACATAAATGTATTTTATGGTTAGACCCTTTTGGACACATTCTTCTTTGAATTAAATTAGCTGTCTTATTTACCCATGATGCTGAATGGGAATAAGGCCACCACGGTGTTTTAGTTTTTTTTTTGTCTTTCCATTAAATGGAACCTGCTATGTTTTGTCTCTACACCACCCTAAGGTAGATTGGTAGAAAATGTCTAAGGCATTCAGTTCGGATTTGTACAGTGTTTTTCTAGAGCACGCAGTTTTAATAGATAAATACGAGTAAGCATGACGTTATTGGTAAGAGAACCCACTTTTTAGAAACAAGGCCTTTTACTACAAACAACATTCAAAAATAAAAAAACATGATGAAATCAATGCATCTTGTTATGGCTACAACAATCGGCTCGATCTCCATCGAATAATGGAGAACCATAAAATCCATTGCACAATTTCTGATCCAATCCACATTGTTATCAGATAGTTCACAGCGGTGTGTTGCATCTATCGGCCCATCTTTGTTGAACACTCGATAGCCGAAACAATGGGCTGTAACCTCGGGAACAATGTCAGTGGCGTAACAATCATGTTCCATTAAATAATAAAGCTTTAACTAATTAGTTCATCTCAAGGACATCTGAAAGGGAGATTAATAGATAGGCCTTTTATTGTGCCGACACTTCGTAATAAATGCAAGGATGTTAAGATTTCCGATGATTTCGATGCGTTGATTTAGTGTGAATGTGAGTCGCAGCTACACAGCGATCGCTAACCCGCCTGCCAAGCGTGGCGATTATGGCAAACTCCCCCTTTGGGGGAGGACTATGTCCAGCAGTGGACGTCTTTCGGCTAATATGATGATGATGATGATTTAGATTTAGATAATGATGATACTCAATCATCATTATTTCGATGATTCAGCCACATCGACAGCGTCAGCGTGTGTTTCATTGAATCTTAAGCCGTTTTCGAAATCGAAACATTTTTATATCTAAGAATTCAATAAATCAAGTTCTGCAACAGAAACAGAGTGCAACCACTAGGTCCTGTTTATTTTATAATGTAGTTTAGTACCTACAATTTTCGAAATAAAACTACATGCATGTAACTGAAAATCACTGTACCTAATAAATCAAATATTATTACGACTACCAAGAATAAACAAAGGAACATGAATGTATTTGTATTTTATCGTGCTAGAGCAAAGCTCCCCACGGTCGCCCGCCTATAATTAAATTTAAATTCAATAATGTGAACAATATTAAACAAATATGAAATACAATAGTGCTCCGTTCATTAATAATACATGGTATTATTCTAGCTTCATTTCATGATAAAATTAACAGAGTTACTAGTTTAGGTTTTTGGATTTCCGTGTTATTATTATAGCCCTCTGAAAAATATGCCTACATTGCACGGTAGGTAGGCACAAGTACCCCAATAGGTTGGGTACCTGCAGAATAGGGCTAAAATGATGATATACAATAGAGGCATCTCTTACAATAGATCTGTTAAAATATGAAAGCAATAACACATCTGAGATAACCTTAACGTTGTTTATCATAAATCTTTTCTGGGTTCATTGTATGTAATAGTCACCGGAAAATTGCAAACGCCGTTAGATTGTACAATATCAGGTGAAATTGAAAACTATTTTTTCTTAATACCCTTCCGAAACATGAAACAAAAACTTTGCCTTTTTTTTGACTCCCATACTTTGATACAAATCCTCACAAGCATACAACCCTAATCTCTTCAAAATTAGAGTGAACATGCTTCTTCTGGGGAAGCTCGCTCCATTGTCGACTTTGTCTCCGTCATCTATGACCTAGACTAGAGTCAAGAGCAAACCCGACTTAAATTTAAAAAAAAAAAAATCTAAACTTTAACTATTGCCCCATTTTCTAACATTCCTCTAGGGATCTAGATATGGGCTGGCAAACCTTTCTCTTTTAATAATTTTCTTGGCAATTTGGTAAATATTTCTCTACATATTCCGACCAAGTTCGAACGAAACCGTAAAAGGTTTTTCTCTTGGGACAATAACTAATATACCTAGTCGAGAAAATTCCCTACATACGCAGGAAAAATTGTCTAAACATTTTTAAATTGTTTTTACGCATCTACAGGGATTCTGTTAATATAACATTTTAAATTTTCTGTTTGAAAATGTTTGAACTTTATATTTATTTTATTTTTGTTATGGATATTAACAACCTAACAGTTTTACGGGGCTAGAATGCTACTGTTATAACTTCATTTTCTCACCTCAGTATTTATTTAGACTATTATAAAGACTAAATTTAGTGTTTGTTTGGAAGATGAAATCTCTAGAAATACTGATCCGATTTCGAAAATTCATTCACTGATGGGAAGCTCCACTATCACTGAGTGACATTTACTCATTCAAAATTCGAGATTCTGGAACAACAAACTATAAATCTAAGAATAGCACCATCCCATCTCTTCCCGTGGGTGTCGTAAGAGGCGACTAAGGGACTCACCAGAGAATGGGCAACAGCATTCTCTGTGCATTGCAACAGTAACACTGCGATCGCCAACCCGCCTGCCAAGCGTAGCGAATATGGCAACCCCTTTGGGGTAGGCCTATTTCCAGCAGTTAAACTCTATTTCATAATAGCAAAGTTTAAATTCTACTGCACCCATACTTTTTTAGAGCCTTTTTATTATAAATAGTATTTAAAAACCACTAAAAATACACAATCTTTGAGTCAATACTTGATTTGATGGTGATGGAATGAATTATGTCGAATTATAAATTCTAGTTTAATACTTTTTGTATCGAAAATTATCACGTTTGCTGTGGAACAGTCGACGGGAGCGACGCCACGGGATAGGATTAGTTTTTAATATTTCAGTCCAGATAAATAAGGCAGAGCAATTTCCTACTAAAATAAACTCAATGCACTCTAATATCTGTGTCGGACATTTGTGCCAGTATCAAAATAGAAGCCCTAAGTGAATCTACTCGATGTCCGCCTGCCTCGCCAATCGCTATACCTTGAACTATATTTAACCTTTCTGCAAGAAGGCTTTATTTTTGACCTGACCTCTATTTATAACATACCTTTTATTTTGAAGTCTCTGTTAAGACTCAGTTTAGCAAAAGTTGGGAATTGACTCCAAACTCAATACTCAGAAGCTGATACGGACTATGTTTTGGCAGCGACATTGTAAGCAGTTTACTAATACATTTAGTTTATATTTCTTTACTTATTGGGCTCTTTACACTCGTATGAAAAGCTCAAATAGACCCATCTCATGCTTAAACTTGAGACATCCATAAAAGCTTGCTATAAAAAATCAAGACACTTAAGGTTACATTGATAGATCATACAAAAAGCTTACATCATAATGAGCCGATGACTCATGTTTGTTCCACTACAGAAACACTTGGAAAACCACAGGTAACTTGAACTTCTAAGTGGCACTTGACTGTAACATCCTTCACTAAAGGACAGTCATGTGCTCCACGTGACTCATTCTGTTTCTGTGATCTAGTAGAAACCTGGGTCTACGTACGTAAGACGTATTTTGGTATTCTGGTGACTGACATACAGGTTTTGTAAGAAACTTGGTTTAGGCACCAGTTTTCCACAAATTATATATGAAATTGTGTCTGTAGACTATTTTACTACTTTCTCTGTTATTTGTGGTAAGAAATAAATTATTATTATATTATTGTTTTGAAAACATCAAACATTATGCTGAGCTTAGGCCCTTTTGGCACAAACATATAAGACTAGTGGCCCGCCCCGGGTTCGCCCGGATGTATTTTTTAAATAGGGATTCATTTTTATATATATAGATGTAGCTGCCAGAGCTGCCAGATTATTTCTCATCACATCAGAACCCAGACTTAAAAAAAGTCAATGGCTCTAGCACCTGATACCTGGAAATCGCCTGTCGGCCCAAGCTAGCAGGTATGCGTATGTTAAAAGTACATACTAACACTACTCTATCCCACACATTTTGTTTGTGAGATAACAAGAGACGTCTGGCAGCTCTGGGATCTTAGTCCATATAGTTTTAAGGTGTTTTTGTTTTACTTTGTTTCTTATGTCGCATTTCCTTTTTTAATTTGTAGACATTCAGTCTTCGAAAAACTCGCATTAAAATGATAGTTACTTGAAAACTTTTGCAAACAATTGCCATGAAGTTTAGATAAGCTTTGTTGGCATAAAACTACATTGCGCTGTAACATCTTTGATGCATACAAAATCAGCAGAACTAAAATACTTAAGTACACTAAAGCCCGCAGACAGACACGAAACGCCGGCCGCGATATGGCAAAAAAAATCATAGAAATTTTAAAACGGGATATACATAGATTTTTGTTATCAATTCTAATCAATCCGTCTTATTTTTTTGCCAGGAATACTGCATAAACGTTTTTCTAAACATCACAATTATGCAGCAAGTAAATCGTGGTTTGAGATAATATCGAATCTATTGTTATTGTGTGTTTAAAAGCGGTAACGAGTCTTATCATAAGCTTGATCAGAAGCAGGAACCTATTTGCAATCAATCGTTTAGAAATAAATAAATGCTTCCTCGTTAAGGCCAATTAAAAGATACGGATAAACTAAACACAGTTTTAATATTCAATGAGCGTTAAACAATACAATAAAATACGCCTAAATCGCACCAAACGGGGGAAACTGCCACATACAGACACCAAAGCAGAGAGGGTGACATCTAAATGTTTTGTATATTTTCAAAGTGTAACATTTTTTACACTTAAGTACACAGTTAAAACAAAACCTCCTGCCAATATCTTTAAAAAGTTCTCCGCATGACTGTCGACATTAAACGGCAATGCATTTATCCTACCTAAAGTAAAATAACAAGACAAAACATTATAGATGTGCTTCACGACTGCACTCTCCCAAGCGCCAATTTTCCAGACCACTGCCTGATTAAATTTTATGACTGTTTAATTTTCTTAGCTAATTTCGCTTCAAGTAAAATATAGTGTAGTTACGCTGTTTTATTATACTATACGAGTAGTCAGGTGGTCTTATAATAATTAAGAGACACGACATTCGTGTGTGAATTCTGAACGAACTCATTTTCTCCTGAATTCAGCGCTCGTTTCTGGAAAAGGACGTGTCGGTTAATTTATCTCCGACTCGAAATAATATATGCTTTTCTCGGATGTTTCAGTATGGTATTTGTGAAAGTATATTCTATGTTTTGGTTGGCTTGTATATTTATTCAATTGTAAACGTAAGCGAGAATAGGGAGTTATTTAAGAATGGCAGGTACCTGGGAAAAGCTTGGAAATGATTTGTTAAAGGTATTTTTCTTTAAAAAGATGTTTATTGATTACCTACAGGGTTGCGGAATTTGTTCGAAAGAGTCACTGCGGCCCTGGAACGCAAAGGGCTTTAGAAGGAACACGGATGGGTTTTAGTGAGTAAGAGTCTGACACGCCCTTCTGCTCCACCCAGAGCGGAAGAAGTCATTTGAAGATTTCCCAACCACGAAAAAAAAAAAAATGCTTACCTAGCGACATACCAATGCGTGTCGACGAAACTTACATAGGTATCATTCCACCAAGGTACCCTAAATATGCTTTTTGTTTCGCCTTTGCTCTGTTTTTGTTATTAGTATTCAACTGTCAACTTGCATGACTCCTCAAGTCCTCATAAATGGCATCAGCAATCAGGCATGCACTTACTTGAGGTGTATAAAAAGTTAAAGCAATTAATAATGTACGACCAATAACAATAACAGTGTTGATCGGAGCTGTATATAGTCGACGTTATGTTCTCAGATACGATTATAGAGTTATATACTGATTTATAGACAGCGATTGTATGCAAATGTTCAGATATACTTGTAATGTTCTAGCAATGTGACACGAATCAATTCATAGATTAAAATAGAATTCGCATTATAAGATAAACTCTTGTCCCAGGCATATCTGGAATTTATTGTTATCAGAATCTTGTCAATGTCAACTCATGTTAATATGTAGATAGGTAAATACATGTTGAGGTTTATTCACTTCTTAGTAAAAGGAGTGTTTGCTATCTGTTTCGCTAAGAAACGGATGTTGTGACCACAAGGTTGAGCAAAAAAATACCTTCCACCTCAACTTACCTTCATCGTACCAAGGTCCAAGAAAAATATATTGAATGAGGCCCAAAGCACACTAGCATTAGACAGACAACGCACAACCGAAACTACTGATAGTAGAAAGCTGAAATTTGGCATGTAGGTTCCTTAGGGAGTGTAGGGGAGAACTAAGAGAGGATTTCCCGAAATTCCTACGGGAACGGGGAAAATATGCGCTTACGAAATCGCGGGTGAAAACTTATATAGTACTATTTTTAACGCCACAAATTCGCAGCGAACTCACAATGTCGCCAATATTTGGGAGCGGTCGTGCAAGCGACACATTAAAAATACCGTGTTTCTTGTATGGTGAAAACGTATAAGCAAATTTTGGACGGCACCATCTTTAGTTATTTAAATCTAAATATGTTGCAAATTATATTTATATTTAGATAGCTAATAAGATTGCATTACAATCTGTCGCAGAACAAAATGAGTTATAACAATTTAGCTTGTTCATAAAGAAAAGCATTAAACTTAACTCATTCCAAAAACAAGTGGAAAACAACAGATTTGCTGAAAAATCAAAAATGGCGGCGAAGCGTTGAAATCTGAGATCCACCGAGTGAAGTTAAATTATCTTGCTACCCGCGACGAATTTAAACGCAAACCACCTCTTGATTTATAACTCTCAAGTTTCTTAACAACATTCACAGTTTTCTTTTGCTATGGTAGAGACGTCTAAATTACAAATAAGTCTGTCGGGTATCACAGGGTCTCTCTAAAGTTAGCCTTTACGTTTCGTACTTTTAAATGGTTTTGCCTCTTCCCTTTTAAGTTCGTAAAGTGGCTATCTATATTTCTAACAGCTGACGGATGGATTCGCGGCGCTTTCAAGCTCGGTAATCCAGTTTGCCACTTAATATGGCATTTGTCTTATTGGCTGTATAAAACTAATTATTTTCAGATTTGCTTTATTTTTAACCGATTACAAAAAAGGATGAGGTCTGTATTAGTCTGAATGTATTTTTTTTTATGTCAACTGCTAGATCCATGGTCGCAAACCGTTAAACTGCTCGAGTGGCACTAGAAATTAGAAGCTTTAAGTGGACACTGACTTTTATCATTAGTTCTAAATAACCGTTTTCTTCAGATTAATTTTCATAAATATTAAAACATATCAAAGCTCAAAATCAATGTGCTTTTTTTTTAATTAACACTAATAACACGCATTATGGTATTTTACTGAACAAATCTAATGACTTGAAAATCTATCTGACGGACTACCGTCAGATAGATTTTAAAAAAATATGGAATACGTTTTTTTTTCTTACGTAAACAAAAAAACTGGCCAAGTTCAAGTTGGACTGGCACACGAAGGGTTCCGTATCATTAGCCGAAAAAAAACTTGTTTCTTGTATGGGGGCCCCCTTTTATTTTAAATTTTATTTCATTTTTATTATTTGTTGTTAGCGACAACAGAAATACATCTGTGAAAATTTCAACTATATCACGGTTCTTGAGATACAGCCTGGTGACAGACAGACAGACGGACAGTGGAGTCTTAGTAATAGGGTCCCGTTTTTCCCCTTTGGGTACGGATCCCTACTGATGACGATACAGTGCGTTGGAAACACGTAGTGACGTGTTTCCAAAATGTAAAATGTTCCATCGTAGTGACGATGACGAACATTTTTTACCAGCGACGTCACGCGTGTTTTCAATTTTTCTATTAAACCTTCCCTCAATTTATCATATAACTGAGCTAGCATACATTTGAAGTCACATTCAAAACTTTTCTCATAAAATGTGACTGAGCGAGAGCGACGCGACGCAGCAAACGTTTCACATATTTATATCACTGGAAAAGCGAGCAAAGTCAGTTCAGAACGTAGTTCAGTAAATAAATAACATCTGCATGCAAACAGCGGTTCGAAGTATGATGTGACCGACAATATTTTATCTCGATCGCCAATATCAAAACCTTTTGTTTGGGCCATGAATAATATTATAGTGACTGCGTCAAGCTGAAAAGAATTTAGATTTGCCACCAGTGCGGTCAGAATTTAAATGTAAATCGACGTCGATTTGTTGACAGCCCCGCCATGGCGTTCAACGTTTTATGGATTCAATTTTAGGTTTCTCTTTTTCAACGAACCAAATAGACTGCACTTTTTAAATGCTCCGAGTTAATAAAAAACCCAACATGCTCCGACAAGTTGACGTTTTTCTTTATTTCATGAAATGGGATTGCAAAATAAATTCATTTTATTTTACCAGACCAAAACAAAACAGTTTCTTTATATAAAATTCTTTCAACAAAAGTTTAAACCACCGAGGAATTCTCAATTAACTGTGCAACAAAAACTAATCCCATCTTACAGGAAACAGCTGAGCTGTCCGAGGTGAAACAACGAACGGAGATCATAAGACAGAAGAGAATAAAGGAAATGAGAGAACCGCCGCCGCAGCCGCCTGCAACCGTTATTGTTCTGCGCTCAAACAAAATCACTTTGATTTCCTTAATTCCAATCGCTTATTGAAAAGCCACAAATGAAATTCCAATAACCGCTTTTTAATTCTATGTTCTTTGAAACAAAGCGTTTTGTTTTAAAGTTTTAGTCCGGGTTTAGATAACTTACATAGTTTAAACTTGCAGTAAAAGTTACTTGATCTTCTCAGCTTAAAGAGTAAATTTTCCAAGTCATTCACATGAATGCAATGATCCTCTAAATATTGTGTTCAATGAAATAAAATAATAACTGACGAACTATTTTTATTTTATCATCCTCCATAATGAGTTATTTCAATAATTTATTACATTAATAACAAGGTACTTCAATACAGCAATAGTCGACTATAGACAGCTTTATTCTGCACGTTTTTCATTCGCGAACTAATTAAAGTAAAATCCTATTGTCCTTGATCATTATTAAGTATTAGCTGCTTCGCTAACAAGCTGTCATCTCCTGTTTTGTGCGGATATTAAGTTGGCAGCCATTTTTAACTGTTCATTTCCGTTGACAAATGATGCTAATGACCAGCCGTGTTTGAAATCTGTTAAGGAACGGACGGATGCTGTAGCAAAATGTTTATGAGTAGGGAATTAGTCGTTTCCTTGGTACCACTAATACACAAGTACAATATAATACAGGTTCTTCCTAGGCAAGCGTGCTCCATCGTCGTTTTCCATTAGGTGACATTGTGGTCAAACTCGAGTCTATCAATGCAAAGAAAAGAAATATCGTTTTTTGCAGCATTTCGGTCGAGCTGCACAATGAAAATAGGTTAAAAAACAAAAGAAATATAATAATAGTACTTATTTGCGGTCAATTTTTTTATAAAATCAGGTACATAGCTATATTTTACAATGCAACTAGTATCTACTGAAGCAATGCTACTGGCAAAACATTTTCCAAATTAACAGTGCCTTTGTTCCGACGTTTCGAGCATTCGGAGCGCTCGCCCTCGCGAGCTACATGTCAAAGGCCTTTCGATGATCACTGCAAATATTTATCTGTGACAAGGTGCAACTGTCCTTTGTGTGCACGCGACAGTTTAATTGAATCTGCCAGAAGCGAGGTAGTATTGAAACCTTTCTACATTCTGGCAGAACTGTGACGCGTAGTGTACCTACTGTGTACTCACACAGTAGATCGTCGTCGTCATGTGTGTTGCGGATGTTAAAAATTGCCGCAATGACTAAAACTACGGTATTTTAGGAATTGCAAAAAATTCTGTTTCTCCCAACACGGAAACATGACCAACGCATAATTATTATTATCCTAGGAAAAATCGTGTCCCACAATGACGTCACAAGAAATTGGTCAAACAAACGCAAAAATTACGTATCCAAAACAATCAAAATAAAAGAGATTTATGATCCAGCAGTGAATGGTACAAATAAAGCAAGGACAAAAGTCACGTCAAAAAGAAATACGTCTTATTTGAACTGCGGCAAGTAATTGGTTTTGGAATCGACCTCCTGATATTGACAAACCTGTCGTAGCCAATCGGAGATTTGAGTTATTAGTTTTTTTTTTAATACTTACAGAACGGTAATGGAACATTTATCGCGTGACTGCAGTTTTCGATCTTCCTTTACATTTTCTTCTTTTCTAAAAACTACTTTCGTTTCTTTACGGAAATTGTTAAAGGAAATAAATTCTTCTAAGACTGTTATGAAAGAAATCTTTTCAGTTACTCATCGCACTAACAACTGGAAGAAAGGGATTTTGCTCACAGAAATTATTTCAGTAGCCAGTGAACCCACAAGCAATTTACATTTATTGAACTAATTGTCTTCTTAACTGTTCCCCACTCCCTTCGGCCAGGTAAATGCAGGAATGAGATAGCGAAAATAAAACCTACCCATTTGCATATATTTGCATACTAGCTGCGAAATGGTCTTTAATACCATTTAAGTTAAAACTGTAGCTTTTAATCCTCTCTTTTCTCATGTCGTACTTATCATGTTTATCGCATAGTACTTCATCATCATCTTATCAGCCGAAAAACGTCCACTGTGCAATGCACAGAGAATGCTGCTGCCCATTCTCTAGTGAGTCCCTTGGTCGACTCTTACAAGACCCACGGGAAGTGATGGGATGGGGCTATTATTTTACGTCTCGCAAAAACTGCTTACGGATTTAGAAAGATTTTCGCTTGTCTAATTAACACTTCTAGTTGAGCATTCTTTTTCTAGCATTCACGTTGGTTTAAAGACCAGATATTGTTCCATGAAACTATGTGGTCGATCAAAAATGTCATAGACAATATAGCGGTAAATATAGTGGATATCTATTCGATGGGACTTCGGTTTCAAGATTCGCGATTATCCGGATTGCCAACTACAATCAAATTCCTTTGTAGTTTAAAAGGAAATATCGACATATGTAAGTTATCTTAGTGAAGTAAACATGTAATACAAAAAATGCTTTGCTTTACATATTAAACTAGGTGTCGCCCGCGGCTCTGCCCGCGTAAATGTCGAAAATAGTCCCAACGGAATATAATCTCGGGATAAAAAAAGTATCCTATGTGTTATTCCAGACTATAATCTACCTCTGTGACAAATTTCATCAAGATCCGTTCTGACGTGCACCAACGTACAAACATCCATCCATCCAAACATCCAAGCTTTCGAAATTATTTCGGAATTTAACCGACTTCAAAAAGGAAAAGCTATATTAACAAATTTGGTCATTTCCTTTGCAAATGTCGTTGTCGTATCATAGAATTTGCCTATTTCATGGTTTTGCCGGCCATTTCATGAAACTTCAACGACGAAGCCCTGTTGCGTGTAGCTCCTATTTCTGTCTGCAGGGTTTAAAGGAACCAACCCTAACGTGTCCGGGTGACCTAAGTTCCCTCGAACGTAACCTAACCTAGGCCACATCATGAATCTCGTCGTTGCCAATTCTACGATATGGCCACGCCATAGTACGTATATGTCACCAGATAATTGCAAACTCCGTAAGATTATAAAATAGCGGGATTTTGATTGTAAAATATCGCGTGAAATTGTGAACTCTTTTTTCTTAATAAGACACATATTGGAAACTATTGAATTTGGATGGGATTTATTGTAAAACGATTTTTTCATAATAAATCGAGAAATTATAATCTAATAAGGACTTATGACAATCTTACAGAGTCTGGAATTTTCTGGTGACATAAATATAAATAACATCACATATTTTCATACATGTGCAAACTGTGCAATTGTCGTCCTATTTTCTTTTATGGCATCTATCTCTTTTCCCCTATCCTAGATGCTTTTCCAATAAGCTGTTTATGTAGATCTCACAATATAAAGGCTCGGCATATCGTCTCGTAGAGCTTTCGTCTGAGAATTTTCAATATTATGATGAACTTATTATCGAGCACTATGAAAATACTTTCCTTCTTAGAAAAACAATTGCCCTATGTCGTAGCCATTTCATGATGCCGCTTAGGTAAGGTTAGGTTTGAGTAGGCCAATTCATGAACTGGTCAATTCAACGATTTGGCTATGACTTCCACAGTTCCACTTCAGACTACCGCTTCAGTATGTGCAATAGATAATGTAGAATTTTCTTCTACTTTCTTCGAGTGGCCTGTTGGTCGAGTGGTTAGTGACCCTGACTGCTAAACCGGAGGTCGTCGATTCGATTCCCACCCAGGACAAATGTTTGTGTGATGAGCATGATCATTTGTTCTGTGTCTGGGTGTAATTTGTCTATAATATGTATGTATTAAGAAATATATAAGTAAGTTTATCAGTTGTCTGGTTGCCACAGCACAGGGTCTGCCTAGTTTGGGATCGGATGACCGTGTGTGAGTTGTCCCAAGATATTACTATTATTTATGCCACATATTTATTTCCATGAAAATTCTGTACTTGAACAACTCATAAAGCAATAATTAAACATTAGTTAGAAAATATTTACAACAGAAATACGTTACAATTTCCCAGCCATTTCCCCCGAGCTAGCGCAAAACTGCAACCTCATACGAGCAAATATTAATTCAAATCCGGCCATTAAATAAAAAAGCTTTTAGTTCCTCGGAGACTAAAACAATCCCTGATTCTACTTTACGCAAACAAACAGGAAACGTTCTACTAACGTTGTCAATATGTTCTTAGAATTCTCATCTAGGTACGTAAGTAAACATTTCTGTAATTCAAATGATTATCTCGAATCGTGATGATTTTCTTAGACTTAAGATCATTATAAATGCGTACGAAACCCAAGTGGCAGCTTTGTTACATTAACAATAGCAAGTTAACAATAGCCAGACGTGCAAAAAATCATTACGAATCATTTAAGTTTTTGTCGCATTCAAAAAGCTTTGTCAACCTTGTAACGGATACAATATAGTTTTAATTTGAAAACTTGTTGTACTTTTTAGCTATCCAACATGTTTTCAGAATATAAATTCCTTCGATATTAACGTTACGTGACGTATCAAAATATTCAAGAAAGTTCTGGCCCGGTCTCACCGGAATGAGCAGTTTTATTTTGTTGGTACCTAATAGAAAAAATCTGACTATTTCGCCGAAAAAACGATTTGCAATCTTCGAAATAGGATAACATAATTCAAAGCTTCAAGTAAATCGGATTGCTTTGGGTCGAATAAAGTTCGGACGAGAGCCACTTTCAGTTGAGGGACGAACCAAGTACATTACTTGTACGAATATTTACCTACTTTATGCCAATATTTGATGAAAGAATGTATCATCTTAAGTTAATATTCCAAAAACTACAGCTCCAATTACGAGTCACCAACATTTCATTAAGAACGCTATCTTGTAAAAGCATTTGGAAGCCAAACTTTCGCGAAGACTAAAGTCCACTTTTATTAGCTAATTATTTTGTGTACTTTAAAAGTTGTAATGGTCGTTCAGGCTCTGGCTACATTCTTCCTGAAAAGATAACGGTCGAGGACTATCAAGTAATAAAAGTTTGGAAAAGAAGCTCGGATTCATTGCTCATAAAAAGCATTTACGGCATCGTATGTAAAGTTTGTATAGCTGTTGCTTCATCTAGAAGTATGGTGGTTTCCTCCATCCGACCTCCATCGGTGAAGTTGCGATATAAAACGTTTTTATCAATAAAAAGTTTTTGTTGGAACAAATGACCCGCTTTGGTCCGTGAAGTTGGACTACGAGTTGTGGGAAAGTTGGACGTTTACGGTGATTATTTTTTACACCATCTGAGTCTGACATTTTCAATCCAGCCAGATTTAACAGGATTGATAATGGTCGTGTACAGTGAACGGCCTAATGTGTAATTTTATAATTACTATCGTCATCAACATTAACACCCGTTTAATACCGAGCATGTGCCTTCAAAAGATCACATCGATAATTATAGTGCTATTAAGCTTACTTATGACACGTGCTCATTTAAAAAAGTATTTTCCCACCTCAATATCAACCACACAAGACAAAGGCACAAGGAGAACGAATAGTTTCATCACCCATTTTACGAAGTGACCTGGTACAGAAACACTGTAATTTGCAGGCAGGAGATGGATCACGATAATTGCACAAACAGAGATAGATTCGTAATTACCCGAGCGACGTACCTTCTACAATAGATCACGACTGGACTTAATCGATGTCTCAATGACGTGACCAGATTGACGAATTAAGATATACTAGGAGCGAAGTAAATTATATATTATGATCAGGTACAAAAGGTACTAATGAGAGACCCTTACAACTGGGGTCCTCTCAGCTCAGATGTTGTCCAAAAACCCAACAAATGATAAACATCTAGTTACCACTTATGGAGACTATAAAGGCGTTATACTAAGCCCATCAATACTAGATTATATCTACCGTGATTCAGATATCAAAACACAATGAGATTATCAGGGAGCAATCGGTCAAATCTATTATGAACCAAATGTATCAGTCCATCTATCTGAACTGTCTGGTATATCGATCAAACTACCAATCATGATCGTTTATTGTGTAATATGGCATCTTCGTCTCACGATTCAATAGTAAGTTGTTGTAATAAACCCATATAGAATAAACATCAATAAATATATTCAATTTAGATGTATTCAATTTTTTTAAACTTTACTAGAATATAAATGCTGGCATTTATTCGCCTACTTGATGATTTGATGAGACATTGAATATACAAGAAAAATAAAATAACATATCGTTCCATCCAAACTTATCATAATTCGAGTTTCCTCAACACGGAAAGAAGTGTCTAAAAGAAGGAAAGAAAAAAGAGTAAATATTTAAAAGCACATATTGAAGCAACCACTCACAAGTCAGTCCCTACTACATTAATATAACGACTTCGTCGACAACACAGTTGTAATTTGTCATTTCCGAGCTCCGTATCTATATTCCCACATTTCCCCTTATATTACATACCGAAATCCACTGATAAAATACTCTCGCGCGTTCATGGTTACTTGGTACATAACCATCTGTTACGTGGCCCTTATTGCGAACACATGTGTTACTACTACGTACATATGTGTGTGGTGTGTGTACGTATAATTATGTCTTTATAAAGGACTAGCTGTTACCCGCGACTTCGTCCGCGTCATTTTTTACTAAGGACGTGTATATTGTAGGAATATATGTTTATAGACGCGATATTTTATTACAATACGTTTCTATAGACTACGTTTTTTGTTTTACCGTCTTTTGACAATATGTACAGGTTTTGGGGGCTAGATACACGGGAACACGCCACATACAATTTCCCATGGGAAAAGCAGTTTTTCTCTAAGTGCACACCTGCTACCTTCAGTGTCTGCCCTTGACTTTTATTTATAGTCATTGCAAAGGCGGGTTTTAAAGGGAACTGCACTCTTTTAAACTGGAACGGCAAGTCTGTTGGAATAATGGGAATACGTGGAATCAGAACATTTTCTCCTTTTGCCGTTCCAGTCATAATTGTTCCTTTAACGATGTTTTTCCCCAAGTGCGTAATTTGCAATCGAGTGCCGTTGCATAGCCGAGGTGCATCAAGATTACGCATGAATAGAACGGGGACACCAACTTTCAACCTCAGGTTATGGGAAGGCACGCCTGATAATTCTAGAGAGTTAAGAAACTCGACAGGGTATGATGTTACGTGTTCTGTATCCATTACATTATCTACAGAGAGATATTCCACGACGTCACCTTCCACTTCTGACATAATATTTTCATTAATCTGTCCAGCAATTTCGTTCGTTGGTGCTAAAATTGCTCTTTCACACAACCATCCGTCAGTCCGCAGATCAGGATATACGTTGTTTTTTAGATCGTCAGTGCTGCCAACAATATTACAGAATTCGTGATTTAGTGTGATCATACCGTTAATGTCTGTGGCCATACGATCTTCACCAATTTTCAGGAGAGTAGCCGCATACAGCCCCGATTGTGAATCGTTGTGCAGTTGTACTCTCATATTTGTAGTCAGACTAAATTTTTGCACATGCGCCCATAGCGTAGAGGCCTTCAAACATGCGTTTATTTCATCTGCCGGTGTACCTCTAGTTATCACGGGTAGAATCTGTCTGAAATCACCAGCCAAAAGAACAACCATCCCTCCCATAATACTTCTGTTGCTTTTGATGTCTTGCATTGTCCGGTTTAATGCTTCGACTGCTCTCTTGTGAGACATAGTAGGTACATTCATCCCAAACCAACAACTTACATTGCTGCAACATTCTTCCGCGCTCACTATTTTTACTTATATTGCAAACTGGCATTTCTTCATGAGCTAAGTTTAAAGGAAGCTTGAGTACTGAATGTGCTGTCCGGCCACCACTGAGCAGTGTGGCGGCAATGCCAGAGGACGCTACTGCAACAGCAACTCCCTTATCTTTTCGGATTTGAGCAAGAAGGAAACTTAAAAGAAATGTTTTGCCAGTGCCTCCAGGAGCATCAAGAAAAAACAATCCACCTACGCCGTTTTCGATTTTTTGCACCACACTATTAAAGACATTTCTTTGTTCTGGGTTCAAACGTGGAACGGACTCCGTTATTTGCTGTTGTAAAAAAGCATGGTCATAATTTAGTTCGCGTAACACATCACTACAAACTTGCCCTGTCCTACGTGGTCTACTCATCCCAAAATCTGATAAATCTTTACCAGTAATAGTTATCACTTGGTCTTCAATCTTTGTTAGGGCTTCATCATAAATAGAATCATTGTATGTGACATTAGGATTATTTTGCCGCCGCTGCTGCGCTTTCTAAAACTTATTTCCTATTTTTAACCAATTTTGCTACTATGTGTATCATAATTTCTTTGTGTGTTTTTCGTTAATGATAAACTGATGTACGTGGTTCATTGTTATGGACTTATGGTAAAAATTACTGTTAAATATTTTTCCTACGCAAATTGTGCCACCCCCGTTAACCCCCATAGGGGTTGATTTTCAAAAAACGCTTAGATATGTATCTCATAATTTTTATTGCAGAGCATTATTTCAGTGTCACGCAAAATATTTCAATAGAATTAAATTTCCCATACAAACTTAGCCACCCCCATTAACCCCCAATAGGGGTGAATTTCAAAAAACCCTGAAATACGTGTTTCATCATTTGTACTAAAAAGCATTAATTCAAAGTTTCATGCAAAAATGTGCATAAAAATATTGTTCTCATACAAACTTTGCCACCCCTTTTAACCCTTTTAGGGGTTGAATTTCCAAAATATAATATGCCTATGTCCTTCTCATGAATGCAAACTATCTACATACCAAATTTCAGCAAAATCGGTTGAGTGGTTTAGGCGTGAAAAGGTAACAGACAGACAGACAGACAGAAAGACAGAGTTACTTTCGCATTTATAATATTATATATAAGTGTGGATTGAAAGAAAAATCGCTGAAAGATTTCTGCCAATCTATTCTGAAGTGATCTGTCAATTCAAACCTTTTGGTGGATTGTCAGATGATGGACAGATCACTGAAAAGTCAGATGTTGTTAAAATTGCTTTGCGGGGAAGGATAAGAAAATAATCAGGAAAAAGTAAAGGAATTGTTAAGACAAATGTTAGTGGATTCGGACGGTACGACGCAAAAGTAATAAGTTAATAATAATAATATCTTGGGACAACTCACAAACGGTCCTCTGATCCCAAACTAGGCAGAGCCTGTGCTATGGCAACCAGACAACTGATAAACATACTTATATATTTCTAAATACATACATATTATAGACAAATTACACCCAGACACAGAACAAATGATCATGCTCATCACACAAAGATTTGTCCTGAGTGGGAATCGAACCCAGGATAAGTAGGGATCGTTGTGTATTCGAGTCAATATAAAAATAATGTACTGGCCCCTTTTATGAGAAGCGGTGTGGGTTTTTCAAACGAAAACAAATCGATGTGGTAAACCCAGCGCTATTTCAAGAGACGTAAACTTTGTGTTCTCAGTATAGATCGTCTACCACGCCGTTATATGTATTTCAGTTCCCATATTTCGCAAGTGATATAGACAGGTAACAAGTACTGAGACCTAGGCGTGGCTAGGCGTTTTTGTTATAAAAAAAATATTCGAAGTTTTGAACATTTTTGGGTGATTCGAAAAGTTTCGTTCACATAAAGAAAAAAATTAAAGAAATTTATAACAGCATTTTAATTTCCAACAAAAGGTACTTCCTAAGTTCCTACATCATTTTAGTAGGCGAGTGGCATCAATTTAAGTAAAAAAAATATTTTATTTTAGGCTTTTCTCACTAAAACTACGCTACGAAAAGGTATAATTTATGAAACATGTAACCAAAAATGAAGCATATTTGAAGCGCCATTACGCCGACTCCCGTTTTGTTAGTTACTTTTCCAATCCTCCGAACATTAAATTGGTTCCATTAAAAAGTAACGGAAACAGTTCCGAAACAAAGGGATTTAAAGGGTTTTTTACTTTGATTAAAACTGAATGAATGTAACTGGCCTTAAACATTGAACCTGCCTCAATTAAAAAATATGTTTTTCAGCAAAATACATAGCATAAATATCTGTAAAGAATTCCCGCTTGTACCGTTCATCATAACAGAATATGCATTTGTACTGACGAAATAACCGAAAAATGTAGCGCGGCGAACTCAGTTTGTAGCGGGACAAAGGATGTCAGCACCAAATAAATATTATAGAAACCTATATGAAATTGCTCGTAAACATTGTAACAACATTGCGGTGCGAAATATTGGAATTTTAGTATACTCTATCGATATTAAAATGCAGAAGGAAATAAATACTACTTCGATTTAGCTTCCGTAGCTATTCCATAATTGAACCACTTTTCATGCTTTTTGTAACTCATTATTTATTTGCATCACGTCCGGTAAATCTTGGAAGGCAATATTAATGATTTTTTTAAAACAGTTTTCCTTTAAATAATTCTGTAAGCGTTCACATAAAATTCCGATTGTAACTAAGTGAAATTTCGTAGGCATGCCAGTGCCACTTATTTCATCAAGCATACCGAGATGGGCCCAAGATTCTGAGCATTCAGGAATGGTAGGTACCTTAAGTAGTTTGAGTTTCACTTAAAGCATAACTCGAGAGAAGTACAAACAATGTACCTACAAAAGATGAAATGTACCAATATATACTACACTACACTGTAAATCCCACTGCTGGGCAAAAATGAATAGAAATTCATTCTTCCGCAGTGGTTAGGTTCTACGCCACTTCTTCTTAGAAAACAAAATTGCATGTAGTCAAAAACCCAAATCGTTATTTTTTCCATAACCTAAAACAACACTACAAAAGCACCACTTGACTGAGTGGTTCTAGCTTAAAATGGATTGGACTACCTTTTTTATCGGAGACCACTCAAACAACTGTCTGTATTGCTTCTAGCGTCAATCCAATTCATCATCTTCGTTCCTTTTTCCAATTTCAATGGGGTCGCCCCAACACGTCCTTTTCTGACTTCTATGATAAAATACTGTTTGGAGGTCCTATAACTATGAAAGTGATGATAGTTGTACACCATAATTTAACATGAAAGGATTGTCGCTTCGCACTTATCTACGAAAGTCTTGACACGAACAGTTTTTAAACAAATATTAACAAAAATATGGTTTATCCACGGTGTGTTCATGAATAAGTATACTATAAACTATAAAGTACAGTAAATATACTATAAAGACCATTTCAGACACTGATTTGCATGGTCCTCATATAACATATTGTGAATTTGAGAACCATGTAGATCGCAATATTAGGGGTTCATTTCATGTTAGTCTGGCAATTTTCGTCAAATCGTTGAGCTCCTTAATGTTCTAAGTTTGAGCTACACGATAACTGACAAATGCTTGCACTGTCTAGACAGGTCCACTAAAATCTGTGCGGTACTTTCCTAAAAAAGATTACTTCAGACATTAACCACATGGTTCTCATATGATTTGACCAGTACGATTGTATGGACTTTAAAAGAGAGTTTGACCTCTGAGTTTGTTTCGGTGTTTCTTCTCAGGGCCAAAGAAGATTTACGTGTAAGGTGTTATGTTTAACCTACTTACAAAATAAATATCATTCATCATATAACATCGCAAGCTTTTCCAAGTAACCACCATGACAGTACCTGACTGAGTCATTACAATGCACAGTGGTGAGCTCGTCTACCGCAGGCGCCGTTCAATATGCAAAACAACAATGATTCAGGTGTCTTCGTGTCACAGCCAGGTGGCGACGTACTGTCATGCACCGTATGCATTTATGATGTAGGTAATTTCATCTATCCCTGAAGGCGGGTCGGGTATCTGGAGTAACGCTATTAGTATGTTGTGCTGGCCGTGATTGTACTGTAGACATATTTTGGCTATCCAAGATATTTCTATTGTTGCCCTACTGGTTTTTGCCCGCGATTTTGCTCGCGTCAAAGTAGCCTATAATCGTCTCCAGGGATATAGGTACATATATCTGCACCAAAATTCATCAAAATTATTGTACACAAACAAAGTCACGCATTTATAATATCAGTTGGGATTAGGATTGTCCAGCTGTTTTTTTTGGACACTGATTTTTCCTATAAAGGCTTTTGTCGCCCCTATTCTCAGACCAACGTTAGAAACTATTATGAACCTGAAAGTCAAGAAGAAGAGAGAATCAAAGAAGTCAAGTCCGGTTAATGTCCGGTCCAGACATGGGCTGGCAGTGATGTTTTTTTTTTTAGTTTTTTTTTTTTTTTGTTATAATTATTGTAGTTGATAAGTTTTTTAGTTTTTAGTGTTCTGTGCGTTTTTTCCGGCAGAATTAACTGATTTTCTTTCTTTTTTTCTTTCTTTCAAGTTAAAGCCGCTTTTCCAAAATAAACCGGAAAAACTTTATTAGTCTTCGAATCTAAATAAAACCCCAACCTACAACAGAAATAGGAATGTTTTTTCAGCATCCATTACGGAAACTTCAACTCACACTTGTTTATAGCTTCGCTTTAATCAAAAATTTTATAATTTAATTTTTCGTCCAAAAACTTTTCTAAAGAAGACCCATTTACGCGGTAATTGTAATTAGTGCATCACAAATTCATAATTAACAAATACCTTGCCCTCGGCAGCCTCCTAGTAAAATATACTACTCATTCAAATCGGTCTACTGAGAGATTCTGAGACGTGCTGTTTAAGATTAAACTTTGCACCCCGAAAACTAGTCTTAATACAATCACGTTGCGTTTCTATACAGAACTAATGAGAACTGCTCACGGCTCATGCTTATATTAAAACTTCCTTAGTCCAGGAAGATCAAAAGGGAATATTCCTTTGTAGGTACATATAACTCAGGAATATTTGGCACTGTCCATTTTCACATAAAAAGAAAACAAAAAAAACAAGAGTAGACTTTTTCATTTCATTAAAAACCTTTGCACGTATCTCGCTAGGTGGACTCGTAACTATTTGAGAACCCATACAGAGTTGTACCATTTTGATATTCAATTTACGAGTCACGAACTATAACGGGGCAACACAACAAAGGCTGCTGTCCTGTCGTATTTCAAAAATAGGATCCGGGCTTTTAATTTTATAGATACTTTCAGGTTCAGTGAAATAGTCATGCCACCCAGTGCACGCAGTGGGGGATTTAAAAAACCTCTAGAGGTACTATTGGAAAACTGAAATACTTGTTTTCATTATTATTTTTTTCTGGTATCATTCTATGATGTTTTACCGCCATCATGTTTCTTGTTCAAAAACCGATGATGCTGTCCTACATGTGTAGCTCCGTCTCTCTCTTGCACTCAATCATCATCGCATTAAAACGTCATTATACCTCACCTCGTTTAAGGGCGTGTTTAAAAGCTGCATCATAAGAAGATTTCTAAATCAAAAGCTGAAATTATGAACCTATTCTTTTACCTCCTTATCCTCATCTAAATGTACCTTTATAATAAAAGTATTTCCATGTGGCGTCATTATCTCTTTTTAACCGTCTTCAAAAAAAGGTTGTATTTTTTTATGTTTGTTATCTCGTAACTGCGTCATTTATGAACCGATATGAAAAAATCTTCTTTCAAGTGAAAGGATATACGTTCCGATTGGTCCCATAGAAATTTTATCAAAATCGGTTCAGTAGTTTGGTTTTTAAATAAAAAAAGCTGGAGGTAATAGAAAATATGTATGTCATCCAAGTAAACAAAATTGCGTGTTTTGCTTTTCTATGACTTTCCAGTGGTGTTGTTGGGTGTGAGTGCGGGTGTGTACCACTAAAAAACAAGTCAAGTGCGAGTCGAACTCGTTCGCCGAGGGTTCCGTACCTACCGTCAGAATATAATTGGTATCATTTTTATCTTCTGGATTTTTGCAAAAATGTGCTTGCTTTTTGCCAAATTTCGTGATTCTAGGTCAACGGGAACTACCATATCGGTTTTTGACTCGGTGGTGACACATGGACACACAGATAGACAGACGCACAAGAGAGTGATCTTATAAGGGTTCTTTTTTTGCCTTTTGAGGTACGGAACCCTAAAAAATGTGAAATAAAAAAATACAACCGACTTCCAAATAAAAAGTCGGTGTTTTTGGTTGATTTCGGAAATTAAAGTTATTTTACACAATGTGGTGTTTTTTTTTTATTTGGATGTCGGTAGTTTTTTTTTTTCTTAATGCATAATATCAGCTACCACCAGCCCCTACCAGCTGCCAGTATGTGAGCTTATCACTGAAAACACAATCCGAACATCCACAAATCCTTTACTCTGACTGAAAAATATAGCTACAATCAAGATTGGTAAGGCGATAGGTACCCATTAACGCTCGGTTGACTTATAGAACCAATATTTCCCCAGCTAACGAAGTTGCCGACTCTATGGCATTAGGTATACTATAGTTGTATTTTATTAGTATACCGCCGTAGAACTTTGTTGTAGGTAAGGTATTGATATTGCGGTTGCAATCTAAACTAAACCATACTATTATCATAATTCGAAATTAGCTCTGCCTGTCTTTCTGTATATTTGTTACGTTTTTACACCTAAATCTGTATTCAATATATTTTTTTTTTTGTAGAGAAATAGGATAATTTTATCCCGGGAGTATGTTCGCTTAGGATAATTTCTTGATCGCGTGCGAACCGACTAGCAAAAACTAGTAGATATTAAAATGAGATAAAATTCTTGGTTGTTGGGGGATTATCTCTAGTAGTACAATTCTGATTACGAAATAAACGCGATGCGAAGCGCCTCGAAGCGGGAGTAAAGCCGTGAGCAAATGCACGCTTTTAAATAAGTTACGTCAGATAGATGATGGAGTGATGAGTAATTCAATGATGATCTGGAGTATATAGTGCCTATACCAAATAAGCTGTCATCTTCCTTGAACCGGTCGTGATTTGAGAAGGAAGTATTTTCCATTTAGGCATCAAATGCTTCGAATGATGACGCTATTGATTGTGGCGTTGGCGTCACGATTGTGGATCACATCATTGCTATTGCCTTGCATGCGCGTCCCACGATTTCTTATAAAAGCTCAAAAAAATATGCCATTACTCCGTCCGAGTGGAATTTGTACTTCCCTCTTTATAAATTATAGCCTACGTGATATTATTTTGTTACCTAAAATTATTATTGTTAAATTTCATCCAACATTTTTAGATATTTTAACCAATGTTCATCTATAGTGAATCTTTCACATGTATGTCCCATATCGATCGCTAAAACTATTAGAATTGCGAACTTTTATTTGTTACATCAAAAATTTACCAAGTCCATCTGCTTCCAGTCAAAACAGAAGAAGTTATTATACATGGCGCGACAATCTATCAGGCCCCTGGAGCCCAGTTACTGGGTAACACGATATCCCTTGGCATAGGCATGGTTTCAAGGTTTCGGGCTTCTGACTATTCGCAACGACTGTCAAAGAACTTCAAATGGTCAAAGATTTTTAAATAGCAGCCAAGACTAATAGTTTAACGTGCTTTCCGAGGCACCAAGGAGTCTCAGGTTTGTGTCAGTGGAACTTTGAAGATCGACCTATGCGGCTGTTATCGTTTACCTACCAAGCGTCTTACTTTTTTAAAAGGAATTAAACTAAATTAAACACCTGAAAAAAACAACTGCATTTCAAAACATTACGTGCAAGTCGTTCGCATTGGCAAGTAATTATTCTTCGTAATTAGTTTCTTCAGCAGGCAGACCGTGAGACGATTCTCACGCAACTCAATTTGCACTTTATTAGAAAGCTAGTCTCAAAGCTCTGAGCTGCCATAATGTTATGCTTTCATCTATCTTTGTGTACGACAAGAATGCTTTACGAGGGCGGTGCTGTGTCGAATTTAACAAAGGTATAAGTACCTATACTTTAGCATGTTGGATTGTTGGCGAAAATAAACATTTCCTATCAACGTCGCGACGTTGGTACGTTCACGGCCCATTCCAACATATGCCTCAAAGTGCATTATTATTATATCCTGATTAAGCTGACCATGCAACAAAACTAATTTCGGTTTGACAGCCGACTCCGTGACGAAGACTTTCACCAACTCATCCTTTCACAGTCCACAGTAGGGCCATAGGCCTCTCCCAAGCCGCATCACAACAACTTAGCCTACCATCTTTGTATTCAGCCAGCTCCGGTTGCCTCGACAACAATGATTTTGCCACTCTTGAGTGAACTAAAACGATGCAATCCAGCGCAACTTCTTCATTCAAAGATCCAAAATTATGCAATGGTCATGAAGGCATAAATACTTTTATTTCCCTCCATAAAATATCTTGTTAATTCTTTATGTACTTAATTCGTGAAGATTACGACACCAAAGTCTTAGTTATGTGATCGCCATAAACAGAATCGTAAACCGTCTGTCACCACTCGAAAGCCATGCCGTCATAATGAAAATGAAAAATAAAAAAATGCGTAGAACATAAAATGGGGATTAGTGACCGGACTCGTATAGCTGAAATGGAAAAAAATCTTTTGAACGTTCCCAGATGCCGTTATGGAGAGTGAGAAATGTTATTCGAGGAGTTATTTATTTTAATGGAATTGTGTTACTGAACAAATATGAAAGTTTTTTCTTGATGGAATTTTAAGTAGGTATGATATGAGAGAGGTGATGTGTTGTGTCCACTCCACATCAGGCGGCCAAAGTAGCACAGAACCGATACCCTACGACATGAAAGTGAGTCGGTGCCACGGGTGACCACGGAGGAGAAGGTAGAATGAGCTTGACAGATTTCGCTAAAGCTGGAAGGAGGAAACGCGGATTAATACGAAAGTAGTGAAGAAAAACCATGTCCACTTCCTTGTTATATATATTTGCATCAGGTACTACCTACTTTTTTTTAAGTGAAAACTTCTCTAGTGTGCTCAATGCGCGCACTTTTAAGGTGAACAAAAATCATGGAACTCGCGTCATCGTCACCGAACGCTTTTCATGAGCTACATGTATACTGTGTATACTTTTTGAATGAACAAAAATCATGGAACTCGCGTCATCGTCACCAAATGCTTTCCAAATTCAAAAATAATAATCTAATAGCTCGACAATACAATTCACAAGTTACTTACATACTTACTTCTTTTAAACGATATTGTCTGTGATCAGGTGGTCCTTTCGGAAATACAAACCAACCATCTCAATGTACTCGTACTACTTATCCAGCGTGATATTTAGAAAGTTGTTACGCTCAGGATGGCTGGTGATGTGACTCTGGGTCTGAACCCTTGGTCCTTTCTTGTGTTTAATTTGCCATTAAAAAATCAGACTATAAAGCGTTTTTTCTTTTCATTCTTACCAACGGTACTCTTCTTGTAATTAACAAAGGGTATCACGTCATATAAATTAGTCGGGCACGAAAGTTAACAAGGGTAACGACAATGGCGCGCTAAACAAATAATGAACAATGATAAATTAGTATGAGGTTGACTCACTGTAATGAACATTTATGATATTATACCTACATTAGTAGGTATATTTTATAATACCAACTGCTATTCATTTATTAAGGTATTTATAGGCCATGGTATTATTTAATTTATTGGTAATCTTTCAAGGGGTAAAGCTACTCATGAAATTAAAGATTGGCAATTTAAGGGAAATTGCCCAAAAATTGTAATAATAATTGTGACTGACTTTTTTCCCCAAAAACCACTAGATACTACTGAAACAACTTTATGTATGATACGAAATTTGTTTATAAACTAATTTTGTTCCTGAAAGAATTGAAAGTCACTCTGTGAAAGTATCATGTCCAAAACATAGACGAGTTCAAAGACTAACAATCAATAGTTAGATAAGGTACTTTACAAATAACTGCAAACATTCTTTTAGTTTTCTTCAACATCGATTAAAATCTCGATCTCGATGAAACTCGAAAGGATACCGAGGAAATGGTAATTAATTTCCATCGGGCAGCTAGAAACGACTTGTTTTTAACGCCAAGCCGACATTCTTCGAGAATTTCGACAGATTTAAATAGTCAGTTGCATTTGTTGTAGAATGGAACACTCCGAAAGTTTTGTTTAATGAATTTTCATTGCCGTAAAATAAGTTCTTTTATAATTCATTATTATTTACCAACTTCCTCGCGAAGTTCCGTAATTATTTTCGTTAATGGTGAATTAATGGAGTTCACTATAACTTCTTTGATATGGATGCTGCACATTGATTATGAAAAGTTTGATGTCAAAACAATTTTCAATTGGACTTATCTTGATTTCTTGATTATGAATTAATTACAAACATACATTTGCGGCATTCACTCTGCTAGCTTAGTATTGTCTGGTATTATTGCATACACTGTACAACAGTGTATGTAAATAATATAAAGTTGACGATAATTTAGTTTACCTACGATTTTTTAAAGACTCCGGTTCTCAATTAATGCAAATTTTATACAGCGTGGTCTAGCTTGTTTACTTTTTCTTTCGGGGGCTTTTATCTAGACGTAAGCAGCGGTACAAGAATGGTTGAAACCGGCTAGACGTCAATGTTGTGATATGACGTATATTTTTAGTTTTGTTTCTTGAACAAATAAACATATTTAACATTTTTATTGCATGCGTCATGCTTGACGCAAATAAACTCTGTTTCTTTGTTTTTGTCACTAACCTCACGTAACCTGCTATCGACGATCGAGTTGTCAGAAGTTGGAATTTACCATCAAAACTTAAGTCTCCTTTAAATGCTATCTTTACTTTACTTAACCGACCTTGCATAGCGCCGGTATCCATCTGTCGCCGTAAGAAATTCCATTTCCTGGTTTGCTTGTGCAAACATCGTCTTCGTACGAGTTCACGTCGACCTAACTCTTCCTTTATGTTTGCTTGCGAATCGTACACTAACCAAACTATTTCGTAGGTACCGATGCAAATATTTTTGACATATCTACCTACTTTTCAGCTATGTGGATAAGGAATCTCTGAAATTAGTAGATACCTATATGGATGTTGTTTGCTGGATACGAGAAACATAGGAACAGTCGATGTAGCATCGTTTGAAAAGCCGTTGTCCAACAGTGGACCCCTTTTGACTGTGGGTGTATTTACAACATTTTGACTCTCTGTTCCGCATACCTCTATATGTATATAGAGGTTTGCGGAACAGAGAGTAAAGTTTCAAACATCTCCTTTGGAAAGGGAGGATCCTCCGTCCAGGCGCTTGTTGAATCTGATGGGCAACTGCCCGATAATTGATATTCAGACTATTATATATGTTCAAATCGCACAAAAAACTTCGTTGGTATTCCGCCGCTGACAAGATAAATGGCGTTGCGGTTATTTTTGTTGCCGTACTAATTTTGCTTCTTAGTTTTTCTTGTGGTGGCATTGATGCCGCTACATCTGATGTAGCGGCATGAATACCGCCACACTTTACAACCAAAGAAACTGATCAGTTCATAGGTACGTAGAGTTCCGTACCGTCCACTATATACATTGAACATAATCATTTAAAAAAATGAAAGAACAATAGATGACCTGCTGGCAAGATGAAATATGAAGAGATATCTACCAATAAATTAATAAAGTCGTATTACTAAAGCCCTTCAGAACAAACACAATACACGTGCATATCTTCAGCAGACAAACAGATCTCTGTGAAATAGAATATTATGGTGAAATGCAATGCGAACCAGCGCGGTGGAAGGAACACGCTAATCCTATTAACTATGGTGAACACCGCCGTTCATGTGAGATAGGAATCTTCTATAGACTAATATGCAGGAATCGCGTATTAAATAGTCCATGCATTTATCATTGAATCCGTGCTTGATTGTTCAAATGTTGGTGTTGTGAAGATTTCCATTTATATTACTTTATGAAAAATATATAAGGTGACTTTCAATTAATTCGCTATCTTTGAGGCAACGAAACACTCATAGAACTACTATGGTATCAACTCTGAAATCGTGAAATAAAGCATGATCGATCGTGAGTATTTTATCCCCTTGAAGATAGACAATGCTTTAAAAGTCACTTTGTAATGTAGGTAGGTTATGAAATCCTGAAATCTATTAACACGATGTTGTTATCAAAAGTTTTGATAGAGAAAAAATGACAATAATTGTTAGGAATTTCCTCCACGGATCTTTAATTCCATTTTATTATAAAACAATTTCTTAGCCTAACAAAACAGGCACTATATCGACACATTGACCCTTACAACGATAAGGAAAACCTTTTTTAATCAAGCGAAAACTCTGGAACAAAAGACGCGAGAAGTAGATCTACAGGTGGTTCCTAAATGTAACATACAATTCCAATTTCAATTTAGGATTAGAACACAGACTAGCACAGAACAGGAGCTAATTGCAGAAGATTATTCTATTGAACAACCGCACATTAAATTAGGCTGTGGCAAAGTTCCTCGGGTATATTCGCGAGGATTTCAAAGATTCAATTTCGCATTCGGATTCGTATCACAAAATGCCTAAGCTGGCTTTCCTTAGTTCGCGTGGGAACCATATTGAACCTTTTTAGCGGCCTATTCTATCGTATTGTGAGGCTGAAAGGTATGTGAAGGAAGCTGTTTCGTTTGATAAGTAGGTTGTTTCTTGTTAAGTTGTCTTTTATGTTTGTTTGTCAAGTGATTTTGTTGGAATAAGGTATTAGATTGGTTTAATTGATTTATTTTGTGACAAGATTTTTTTTTTATTTTTTAAATTCAATAATTTTATTTAGTAATGCGTCTTTTTATTATATAAGTACTATCTTGTATACCTTATTATAAGCAAGTGTTCAATGGGCGGTCTTATCGCACACGGTAATCTCTTACAAACAATATACATATATATATAGATATATGATTATGTGAAAACAAATTGAAAAAACAAAATATTTAAAGTAAAAAAGATGTAATATTCGTTTGTATACAGGTTCAGCTTTTAAAACATTTCAACGCGGCATCGCAACAAATATAAACAAAAAACATTTTTAGGTAATAAAATTTGTGTCTACTCGTATTTCACGAGTAGTACAGCCCACCTGAAATCCTATTCAACCGAATCAGAATGTCCAAATAAAAATCGGATACTTTTTATTTGTGCCATAAAACGTGACCTATGGTATGGAAGGTCCATTTTACAAACACATCGTTAATGGAAAGGTCAATTGCTTCGATAAATTGGGTATATGATTGGCAAACATACGTTTTTTACCCTGCGGTTGTGGTAGGATTTAGGTCAGCAATAAAATAAATAATATGGTCAATGTTTATTGAAAATATTTTATAGCAACGTGAAGAACAGTAGCCAGCAAGATGAAAATTGCCAAAAGTGATAGTAACTGTAACAAGAGAATAAAATGTGGTGGTGTAGAAGTCACGTCAGTCAGTCCTTTAAATGAAAAGCTTGACTGGGACAAGCCTATTCCCAGCCACTGCAACTCCTGAAAGCCAGAATTCACTTTTTGAATGCCATATTCACATATACATGACAAGCAAGCGCATGCCCTGTTCGCCAAACGTCACAAATATGTGACAAAAAGTACGGCGAATTTGTGGCCTGGCGTCGGGGGCACGCCGATACGTTTATGTTGTGGCATTTAAACAGAACCACGACAACAGAGTCTAAGAAAAGCGAGAATGCAATGAAGGTCTTCCATCCCGGGCCAACAATTCAACTGTCTTGTCAAAATTAATCTGATAAGGACAGCATAACACCTATGACGAATGTAGCTGTATCCATCGTTTACACTATAGTATAGATTTAACACCTGAATATATATAACAATCATAATATAGCCATGACTTCCCACCGCTCAGCCACTTCATCAGTTCACACATACAAGACCCTTAACTTTGTAGCACACTTCCAAATCAATGGAACTAGAACTAATTCAAATCACATCATAAGCAACGCTAGGTCCGATATATTCACGGCTATGTACTGCAACTAGTGTTGTAATGGAGCTAGGGCCGTAATCCAAGTCAGTTTGAAGGACCTCCTTGACTCAGTCGCCATGACAACGGAATGATCTCGATTAATGTCAATAATTAACACAGGCAAGTCCCTCAACTACATATGTAGCACATTGCCAAATCAATGGAACTAATTCAAATCACATCATAGGCAACGCTTGGTCCGATATATTCACAGCTATGTTCTGCATAGTATGAACTAGGGTTGCAACGGAACTTGGTCTTTATCCTAAGTCAGTTTGAAGACCTCCTTGACTCAATTGCCATGACTACGGAAAAGACCTCGATTAAAATCAGTAAAATAATAAGTCAATTTGATGATTCGAGGTGGAGTTGAGTTAAATCGCGACCAGGACTAAGTTAACAGCTACATATTGAGAACTAATTTATTTAAAGAACCACTAAGAAATTACCTAGAAATCGCCGTCAACACGGCAATAAAAATGCTTTTATGAAATATGGTTAACTTACCAGGGTTGCGGAACTGCCAGGGTTGCGGAATTTGTTCGAAAGAGTCACTGCGGCCCTGGAACGCAAAGGGCTTTAGAAGGAACACGGATGGGTTTCAGTCAATAAGAGTCTGATATGCCCTTCCGCTCTACCCAGAGGGAAAGAAGACATTTGATGATTTCCCATCATTAAAAAAAAAATCCCCTTGATTTTTGACGTGACAACGTCTAATAAATCGATGAACGCCGGCTGCACGCTCGAAAAAAGATGACTCACTGTAACGTTGCGCTCATTTCATCAATGTTTTGTCATGACGTTGTCACTTTAAACTATCGTCCGTAAACCGACTTTACAGACAACCCATTTTTTTTTGGAGAAAACGTTTTTTGGTCTTTTCCCTAATTGTCTTCACCTCCGTATCCACCACGGCTAAATGACCTTCGTTTCATCCCTAGCATGAACATGTAATATGTACCTAGTATATTTATGTAGGTTTGTACGTACCTATTGTGCCTTTAGCCACAATTCTGTTAGGTACGGGTCGTAAATCACCGGTATCAGCGACATGTTTGAGCACTGACTAATATCTATTGTATTGGATTTAGGTGACTTGTAATGGGGAAACTGTTCAACTGAGGGTACGGATTAATTTCTTGTAGCCAAGTGTTAGTAAGACAGAGGTAAGTTTCTACACGACCCAAATGCTGGCCGTTGTAATCTCGGAATTGTCACGTCCTAAAATGCTACAGAAATCAAATACAAATCCTTTAATCGAAAATAATAATACATTATTAATTAATATTTTTTTTTTATTAATAAATTGCATGTAAGCTTAAAAATAGCATTCCATCGTTTGTGTTGAAAAGGGTCACATGCACTACATCACCATTTAGAGGTGGAAGGCTATTGTTTAATAGATATAGTTAACTTAAAATACTAGAAGACTAGACCACTAGACAATAGATCCACATAACTGTAACATTCAAGTATAACCTTGCAGAAGTATTAGACCCATACTGTAAGTGTTTATGACCTTTTTATGAGCACTAACCCTGGACTTAGATAGTAAGGTCAGTACTTAAATGTGAAGGCATAGGTGCCTGTACTAAACTTATAATTGTAAAGAAATGACATTTGTTACTTGGTATTTATGCCCACTCTACCTAATACAAACTATACGTTCACACGGAGTATATTTTGCCGGGATTATGTCGTGTGACCGAATCTGGTTGCAGTCGCAAAATTGGATGTTAATTTTCGCCATTTCGATTACTTGCCGGATCTTAAAATCGAATACACGTGTGAACTTATACATTTAAAATATATTGTGACTAAACCGTCCTGCAAAAATCAGATCCGGCTAAGAAACTGTTGTCTCCGTATGAACGTAGTGTTACTGATCTATAAGATAAAACTCTACTGACTCATTTTTTTTTTCCAAATTCACTAATCGAACAGTTCTCGACCGAATATCGATCGGGAAGTCTCAATAAAGATTAGCCAAGTACACTGGAGATATTCAGTGCACAAACACAGGTGCGTTCATCGTCGTTTTACTTACATTATTCCAAGGCTTGGCAATACAACGCGAGCTAGGAGAGATTCGGCGCAGAACCAACAGTTTTACGTGTTTTCCGATGCACGGGGTGATGTGACACCGCCGTGTCACATCAGCAACTTCCAAACTTCAGGCTGCTACTGAAAAATCCCTCATGGAAAAATCCAAAATCTGTTTCGCTTTTGCAACAGAGATCAGATCGAATTTAGTTATAGGTATAGGAAAACCGTAGCTTTCAAATCTTAGAATGATTTTAACTGGAGCCATTCCAAATCAGTGAGGATTTCAAAATGCAATTCACTTTGGATAAGTGACAATTCTTGCCAAATTGAAGATTGTAGTTGTGTTGTGTTCACATTTTTAAAAATGTTTTCTCGCTACAAGGAATATATTTAAGATCTTTTTAGTAGATAATTAAGTAGAATTTACTATCAAAACTTTCTTACTTTGTATTGCCTAGAGCAGGGATGGCGAACCTTTTTTGGCGAACGTGCCATTCTCATTACAAAAATAGTTTTTGCCGTGACGTGTCACCAAAAATCTTGACTTGGTGATACAATGGACAAAAAATAACACTAGACGCTATTAACTTAACTCTTTTTTTGTAACAATAAATTCATAAAGCAATCTTAATGCCAATCAGCTTTGTGTTCAGCATGATTTCTGTTGTTGCTAATCATTCAAGATGCTTTAGATTTTTGATTTATATTCTTGATAGATTAGATTCTTGTATATGCGTCCCCAAATTATTTTGCTGCGTGCCACGACTAGCACGCGTGCCATAGGTTCGCCATCCCTGGCCTAGAGTCTAGAGGCTTAAGCAGAAGACTACCTATAGTAACCCTCGTGCAGCGAGCGTATTGCCATCAACCGGACACAAACCCAGACTCCGGCCTAACAGCAGAAAAAATCCAGATAAGCACTTTGCGTGTTCTGTATGGTCTCGGACGTAAAAGAATAGCACCATCCCATCACTTCCCCTGGATGTCGTAAGAGGCGACTAATGGGCAGCAGCATTCTCTGTGCATTGTAACAGCTACACTGCGATCGCCAACCCGCCTGCCAAGCGTGGCGATAATGGCAAACCCCCTTGGGGGAGGCCTATGTCCAGCGGTGGACGTCTTTCGGCAGATATGATGATGATTATGACTTTGCCCGCTCCAGGAATCTAACCCAGGACCCCGTTCTCAGCAGTACCAAAAGAACCACAAATTCTTTTAAACCTGTTGTAATGATAACTTAATCAAGAAACATCTCAAGGTTGAAAAACAAAACTAATTTGCCCAACGCCTATGAGTAGGTAACTTAAATAGTCGTCAGCTTATTTTAACTTTCTTGGAGGTGTCAAAGTGAAGCACTAAAGTACGGAACTAAAGTAGGGAGTTTATAATTATCCCCTTGACATAACTGTCTAGAGAATTCTCAACAGTATCTCAGACTAGCAAGGAAGAAGCACTTGAACATTATGCTGAATATTTTAATGTTAATAACCCTACTAGCAATGGTTACTAATTTTCTACGTACTTTAGTTCAGTTTTTATTTATTTATGAAACAGTCCCCGGTCGTGGAAGTCTACATACCTAGATATGTTTATTTATGAGCGCTTGTAAATATATATCTGTAAACGTTTTGGGAATACTTTGATTAGGCGTAGAGCTAAGGAGTCGAATGCCTTGCCGGAATCTGTGTTCCTTGATAGCTACTACCCAAGGGGTCTTTAAGTCCAGAGGTTACTTCTGGATAAGCGTGGTCCATCGTCAAACACATCATCGCTTTTTATCAGGTGAGATAGTCGTCCAAAGGGAGAATATCAATAAAACAAAATTATTTTGTTTTTAAAACATCTTTATATTTGAGTTAAAAAAATTATGAAACAACAAACGAGGCAGGAAAAGCTGTTGTCAAGTTTATATTTACAGCAGACACAAGCTTTTTTTTCTTTTTAATCAATTTCTGAGTATTCGGCTTCATAATGTAATAATAACTTTTGTTCCCTAATATATAAAAAATATTCTGACTCATTTAAAATGGCAAAATTATTAATTTCATAAAATTGCTTTTCTAGTTTTTTCAATGGTAACTGTGCTATTTTTACGCTTTTAAGGAATCACAGAGACCTAGTGTTTTTGAAGACATTAAAATATACACAACGTGTAACAGAATAAACGCAATACCTCTTAAGGGGTCCTTGTACTCATCATTATGAACAACTTTTACTATGGGGAATTGGGGACCAACCCCGAAATCATGATTAAAAATTTGCTGTTCATTACATTTTGTCGAGTTATGCGCACAGAAATGAATGGGGGAGTCGATTTTTTTTTTCGCGATTTCAGTATTGGTCCCATAGTAAAAGTTGGTTTTTACTATGGGATCAATTATGAGTACAATGATTCCTTAAGAGGTATTGCGTTTATTCTGTTACACGTTGTATGAGTATAATTGGCAGCTATTATACGACTTATTGTAAGATACATACATACTTTTTAAACTGGTTCAAAAGCAAACACAAACTATACTTTGTACTATAAACTCAAAGTGACAAGCAATACATTATAATACCTACTTGTAAGACTGTCTTCTCAAGTTCTTACAGAGTTCCCTATAACAATGTAGGTGAAGTTTTTCAATTCCCAGCTTACCAGTATCCCGGACCCCGGTGAAACAGAATAGGGTAGTAGACGCAATATTGCTCGCAACTTATACCCCGCATGACATCAATTTCATGTCAGGCAATGGATTTTCTCCCATGTCAGATTTATTTTCTTTTTTAAATTGATTTTCGATGGATTCTGATTTGATATTAAAATCTCAGTAAAAAAAAACTACAATTAAGTATCGTACAAAGCTTTTTCATGATATAAAAAAGATTAAAAAGAGACATCTCTTTTAAATTATTTTCTTGATTCGTGTAAGACAAACTGGAATATTGTTGAAATGTCAAGTAATTCTGCACAAAGTACTAAAATAAAAATCCGATCTGATTTAAAAACCTTTATCTGAATTCTGTTCAAGAAGCTACGAAAGCGTAACAAATCATAACCAAATTCATCTGGTCTGTAAATATAGCTACAACAATTGCATGACGTAGTCTTGACTTTGGGTATTCCGCATATGATCTCATTATTATACATTCTTAGTCAGCCAAGCTGAACATGACCTGTTGACTTATAATGATTACCCTTTAGAGGATTACGCGATGATCTTACTGAGAACAGGAGATAATACTATAGAACTAAGCTTACATAGTAAGGCTAATAACTGCTGATGAAATAAAACCCAAGGAAGACTCATTAGCGTGCTCTGAAATCATTGCTCGAATCATTAACGATGACTCGCGCTCATATATGGATACTGCCTGGTACTTTGGAAAATTTCGATGATTGCGTATGACCACTCAAGATAAATATATTTTACACTCTACTACAGTAACCTGTAGTTCAAACCATCAAAAGAAAGAGAAGTCGATTACCTGCAAAAAATATAACGCATGTTTTTTCTCAAACGTATTTTATTTCTCAAAATAAAACCAGTATTGCTTAAAACGGACCGCAGTCGTGCCAAAACTCAAAACATACTGGACTTACTACAAACATAATGGACTAGTATGATTGGTTAATCCAATCACACTCACTAGTCCAATATAGGATCTAGTCGCTCTAGAATAAAGCTGGCCAGTTGGATTCATTCATTCGGCTTTTGTTTCCCAATGTTCGCTCGAACCGCTCGCTCGCTACATCTGAGTGCTCATGCATGTTTCAAATTCGACACGCGACCACTTAATCAAATGCGCTGAAGATTTTGCGAAACATAGACCACAGCTATCTATTAAAACTTCGATACTTTTGTCACTTTTATGTCACCAAGCGTTGTCTCAGAGATTATTTGTAAATTCTTCATAATTTTTCCTGTTGCTTTTGTGTCTTTTGTTTTAGCGTCAACGCCTTCAAAAATGTCAAGTCTTCGCTCTTGAAACTTTGGGGTTTTTGTTTTTATTAATGTAAATATTTCTCTTTGTTTCAGCGAGTACGAATTTAGTGGGCAAGTTTACGCAGAGCGTCCGTCGTATCGTACAAGATGTCAAGGATGAAGGCACTTCCAGTAAGTACTCGACATTTATTTATTATATCTTGAATGGCTTATATGATTGATATCTATCAATTCTTCTCTATTGTGAAATCCTGATTGCAATGATTGTATCTCAGAATCATAAAAGGATTATTTATTATAAAGCACGTTTTTTTGTCCGACCGACTGCAAGATTTTGATGAAAAGCTAATCATATTTCAACCTATCAATGCATAAAAAACACTATCTTCAATACTTCTCATACCAATGAAATGAGGGGGCAGTAGACTAATACCGTCAAAGTTATAAGACGTTATGAATTTATGGAGGGTAGTACTGCTAGACGCGAAAGCAAAGGCGGGTAGTAGAAGATTAGTCTCGGAGACGGGCGGAATGTTAAGAGGCTGACTGGCCGAGCCGGTCATTGATTTGTGTAGCCAGTAGCAGCGACCTGCGAAGACTTATCCCATTTGTTATGGCTCTCGTTTGTCATTTATTTAACAGTCGATGGGGGCGCAAGTAGTACGACTTGCTGTTCAATTACACACTACGAACAAAACAATATAACGGATGCATAAGGTGGCTCCATAGATACGTTGATTTTCGATGAGCAAGTATCATCTAACATAAATTAAGCCACGTTAATCTTGCTTTTCAAACATTTTGGTTCAATTTTGAGCATTTAGTCCTAAGTTATAACGGTATATACGTTCGATCTTGCTCGTATGAACGTAAAACCGTCGAGTTACGTACATACCTACGCACATGTTGGACTTGGCATTATAGGTAATATCTAATACGAACACGGAATAGAAATTAGTATGTTTAATAAGGTTATAATTATTAGGGATTCATAAAATAAATTAATGCATCTCATTTAATATTAAAACGTTTTAGTGGTCACAATAAAATTCTATGAGTCGGTCCAAAACAGCAAAACAATAATGTATTTATTTAAATGATATGATGCAACTCACTATTAATTTGAACGTTATTCGCAGATTACTTAAATATTAATCTCTTCAAATGTGTTTGTTATTAATTCATTTATGGCAACTGCACAAATATGTATTTAAATATCATCAATCGCCATTTGAGCAATGCGTGCTAATGTGATTAACAATACAACTGTGGATCACAATTTATTGGATTGTGATAAAAGCAGAATTTGTTCAGTGAATTCAAAATATCTACGAGTAAGTAACATTACCTACCTAATAAATGACAAATCTTTTCCATTTGTGTTGTAATTAAAATTTGAAGTTTTATTGTTACGGAACAGAATATAACATATACATAAGTTTGAATATCTGACAGCAGTTCTCGTAGGTACCACAGACCAAACAAAAAAAGTAAGGTTGAGTTTGAATTTCAAACTAAGTATATAAGTAGATACTTTAACAATTTGAAATAGGTACCTACGATTGTTGCATTCGAACACTTTTTTTCTATACGTAAAGGGGTAAGATTGTTGAATGTTGGTATAGGTTTCTCTGGAGTTACGGATCCGATTACAAAAAAGGTTTTCAGTGAAAACCATAACCATAGGCTACCATTTGTGTGAAAAAAATAACGGTTCCTGTGGGATAGGTTACGGGAGAAAGCTTATACATTACAAAGACATTCAAGATATTTCAACCAAAATTTTATTTATACCGCTCATTAAATATAAGAGCTCATTTCACAGAACTTTGGCAGCAACGCTGATTATGAAAGGTGCCTGTTAGTTCCTCACTTTTCCTAATTCCTCTGGTTTATTAATGTTAAGTGCTGGCTTGCACATTACTCTAACAATCTTAATTAGATTAACAATACCAGTTCACTAATCAAATCAATTAGGCTCGAATACATAGCTGTTACGGAATGTCGAAGACAAATACTAATTGAATTAAAATGTCGAAGAATTTGCAAATGATATTTATCATATACTTATCTATACTTTATTGTACACCTCATATAGAACAGGACAAACATTTAGAAAAACAAGTGTACAATGGCGGTTATTGAATTATTTAGGTGTTTTAGTTTTAATAAGCTATTTCATTTATTACAGACTAAATGAAATATGTAATCTACATAAAGCTTTTAGTTGCAAAATCTTACATTCAAATAGTTGGACTTTCCAATATTGTACAAAATTATGATACTTGAATTTTTGTTTATTAAATAGAAAATCCAAATTCTAAACTATTCTATTTTCACTTTATAAATAAACCCAGGGTGTATAAAAATATTACCAATACTGAAAAACGTTTTTTTTAACCATAATTTACAATAACATCTTTCTGTGTACCAGGCGGGCAGACGAAAGAAGAGGTGATAGAAACCAACGAGCGTCTGCGCGGAGTCCGAGTGCGCCTCGACGAGAACTATGATACGGCGAAGAAGGCGCTGGTCACGCTCATGGCACGCTACTCTGAGTCCAAGAGCCAGAGGAACGTGTTCACTAGATACGCGCTGCTCAAGGCTATGATAAAGGTATGGTTTCCATTTAATGAACACTTCTAAGAACCAGCCGGTCAATTTTATTCTGTCAACACTTAGGTGGAGTCAGCATGAAGTGAACTGTCATTTTATCTTTTTTGTATAGATTGACAGCTCACTTCATTTCCACTCTACCTAAGCTAAAACGGCGAGAGGTTTATAATATAAATTATTTGATGAAAAATATAAAAAAATTGTCACGCTAAATTAATTTTCATCAACAAATCGCATCACTTGCTTGACTTGCGTTAAATTTGTGAAGAGTCAATAGTAATCCAGACATAGGATGTGTGTGTGTTAGTTTGTTAGGGAGTAATAACTCTGTGTTGTTCGAAATACAATTAAACTACCAGTCTCCACTGGAACCTCATGATGGTTTGAAATTCACTATCTCACAGAGAAGGCGTATGTAACCTAACAGTGGGAATATTATAGACAGAATGCTATGTTATCCCACTAAATGGTAAAGTGAAGTGAAAAATGGTCTAGACTGCCAAACTTTTTTGCTCTCTTTTCGATCTTGTGTAAGTGCGGCCCAATTTATGAAGATGGCAACATTGCCATCTGCCCAAAGGATAAACAGTAGTAAATTTTAAAGACCGAACAAATTGGAAGATCCTGGCCAGTCGGACCTTTTAAGTGACGATTTATATTCGATAAAATTTTAACGCGTTCTTCAACCTGAGAGAAAAAAATTGCTCTTTGCAACTCATCACTCTGATGGCTCGGAAAGGCCAACTCGGCCGTGTTGTTTGTCTTTATTTTTGTTCAATCGGACAATGCAGTTAGTCGCAGATGGCTTTTACTGCTTCGACAGGTGCGCATGCTTGCAGTAAAACGAATACCTACGTGTGTTCGAATTTCGATGACCCGAAATGCCTCGTCAAGTTGAATGGAGGCTTTTTGTCGCATGTGTCCTCAGTATTGAACCTTTGTGCCAATTATGGTAGTCATCTATATTGTATGTATAAAATCCTTTGTCCTGACTGACAATCAACGCACAGCCAAACTAGGAGCGTATGAATGTCTTTGATTTTTGAAATCGACATATACTGCAGACGAAATTGCGGACATCAGCGGGCAACATGAAAAACGGATGCTTTTACCGTCAGAGGTACTTGTTTACATTTTCGTTTACAGATTATTACTTAATGTGTTGCCGTATTTTCTTCTATGTTACAACTTTACTTCGTATAAGACACGGACCTATCCAAGGCGATATTTAGCCGAAACCCTTGAAGACCTCGGCAAGACACACAATAATTAGCTCTAGATAAACGATGTCCTCGCAAAATTGATTACTAGAAGGCTTTGCTTACTCGATCTATCCCGTTCTAGGCAATTTAGGAACGGGATTGGTTTAAGACAAACACCTAAACGAAGTAAAACTAGAGGGTAGGCTTAGCTTAGAAATCCTTGTTTACAAAAGGGAAACTGACTGACTGACATATCAACGCACAGCCGGAACTACGGGGACCAGGAACATGAAATTTTGCATAAGGCTGCCTTTAATGATGCAGGTGAGCACTAAGTCAGGTTTTTTGAAATTCAGCCTTTAAGGTGTCTACACTCAACCTTTTTTTTAGTATGAGGCATCATCAAATGACTTCTTCCGCACCTACATTCTTTGCAAATAAATAATTTCTGATTCTGGGTGGAGCGGAATCCATGTTCCTCCTAAAGCCCTTTGCGTTCCAGAGCCGCGGTGGCTCTTTCGAACAGATTCTGCAACCCTGGTAGGGCTATTATACTCAACCTACGGCCCGCGGGCCGCATGTGGCCCGCCAAGCTTTTCCATGTGGCCCTCTAGCATTCCACATTATTGATGATATATTTAATCAGTGTATCAATGAGTATGTATCTATAGTGTACTGATTCACTCCTTGAAGATGTTCTAAGACTATTCTTCACCCACTATCAACTGAAAAAGTTGGCATAAGTTGCTATATGAAAACTGTCCTTTTGTCACAAATTTTAAAGTCCCATTCATGTAGATACTATTATTGTGTAGGTTATTGCGGCCCATAATGACAATGGTAGACGTGCAATGTGGCCTAGGGAGAAAAAAGGTTGAGTACAGCTGCTTTAAGGGGATGAAAAGTGGGAATATTGTGTGTACTAAATCTGCACAGGCGGAGCCGCGGGCGAAGTGCTAGTTTGACAATATACTGCCTACATGACATACTACAAATACCTCGGTCTTCACGATTTTGCTGTAAGGTCACATTCCTCAGTTATGTGAAAGGTTACGGTGACATAATATGGGTAGGTGCCTACCTAAGCTATTAACTGTGCTAATTTAATTATAATGACTAATCTACGCATATTAGTGGAGACAGGGTCGGGTCAAGTATTTGTTGCTTTAGCACTTAGCACCATTAATTTAATTTGATCCGGATTCATGTAAAACATGCATTAGGGTTTGATTTTGTTTGGAACGGCTTTCAGTAGAAAAATATACCTCTCTTCTGGTCGAGGTTGTTTGGTATTTTTTGATTCTGTTGAGATGATCAGTGTCGACTTTTCTAAGTCTTCCTGCCCTTGTCTCACGTTTTTTGGGGTTAGCACAACACGTTTTTTTTCCATTCTCCTCTGTTTAATGGCCCTCTATCAGTCACCCCCTTTTCTTTTACGTTATTCCTCATACAATTTTAATTTATTTTCTTTCCTCTCTCTTCTCCTTCCATCAACATTTGATCGTCAGACGCTCGGACCCGACAATCCGTTATGGACTAGGGAATGCATAGGTAATGCATACTTGCATGAGTACTAAATTGATTGCAAATCCATGATAGTTTGTCTTTTTGGATCATACCACGGTCATTCCCCTGACTGTTGATCAAACCTACTTTCTAAGCGAAATAATACAGATATACCGAGATAAAAAAATATGAAAATATATTCATTACGCAGACAAATCATGCGGAAACAAGAAGCGAGACAGCTAATTGAGCAAGACCGAGTCGAGTATAATTTATGAAATAAATGCGCAACAAGTCGTACATTTGAATTCAATGCACTTTGAAATTGTGCCGCTCAGGCTCATTTTAATAGCTGGGACGAGTAAGACTGCCTCATACATACATTGAGGAAGATCTAGACTCACGCTATGCTGAGCTTAATGCTAATGGGTAAATTTAAGCATACTTATCGTGTTTTGTTTTTAATTTCCTGAGACTGTAAAATTGACATTCTGTCAGCGGTAGCGTGACGAAGGCGATTTTTAAAACGACGTCAAAATTGTACAGAATTCACAAAAGCTGTAGACTGACTTATTTTGGCTTTTCATTGAATGGCACTGTTTCTAGCGCCTCTTGTAAATTCGAGATTTTTCCATAGGCATAAAGCGCAATAAAATTAAATTAAACAGCAGGCAGAGGATTAAAAGGAGTTTTAAACCTCGCACAGGTTATGTTGCCCATTGGTCCTAACATAATTTTGGAAGACTGTATCACCGTCACTAATGTTTGTAAACCAAGAAAATTATAACCCTTTGCCATATGACCCATTATAAAATAGAAAAAGAAAAAAATAAAAAAACATTCTAGGCAGAAACAACAAAACAGCAACAAACACAGTAAACGAATCACCCACTGCTGGATATAGGCCTCCCCTTTCTTCAGTCATACCTACTTCCCGGATGCCAGTAAAACTTCTAAGTTCATTGCACTCTATTGGATTAAGTGTGACTCTCATGACTAAAGTATTCCTAAGTTAATACTTCTTAGACGCAGAAGGCTCTCCAGCAAGAACACCTGTCAAGTACTTATAAAAATTCAACAGGGATGACTGGAACTATTTGTCACCGTTGCTTGTTTAAACTTGCAGTAAACGTTTGTCTTGTGGAAGCTGTATACTGAACAGGATGGCTTAAGGACTTACTAGTGTTGTATTTACGTGAATATTGCTTGCAAAATTTGATACCAGTAAATAACAAGGCTCTTCCACAGAACATCCTTGTCCAGCATACTCTAGTCTTCTTCTACTTAAACATTTATAGCACCCTGTTATCACTTTTTTTTTAACTTTACCTTGAGCCAGAGGTAGACACAAAAAAATGCCTGCCAATGTTTACAAGGTATAAAATAAATGAAGTTAACCAGCACTTTGAATATCAAAACCAAAATCGTTCTTTTTACCCAACTGCCCCAGAGAGAAGAATACTCCTGTATCACATGCATGACCATATAAACCATAGGTATGAATACCACACTGCTTTCTTATTTACGGAATGTTTCTTAGTGAAGCAATTCGTGTAACTTTGTTGAGGATAACCAACACAAATACACACATGTACACTACTGCAGTATGTGGAGCATACTGCAGTAGTGTGAAACACGTGTAAAGTGTGCCTGAAGCTACATTACGGGTTAAGGGCAGAGGTTACACGTGTGACGTGTCGCAGGTTGCACTCACCCGCACACACACGGATAACTTCGTTGAAAAGTAGCCTTATTTTATTTTTATCTAGTATTATTGATAGATTCGCGTGTGACCAGAATTTCACCAGATGGAAAACGATGATGTGGTCTGGGATGGAGTACGCTGGCCTAGAAGTGACTTAGTGACTCTTGACTTAAAGATGCCCTTTATTAATAAAAAAAACATATCCACATGAGTTTAAATACTGATATTTAAGCGGGTGATATGCGATCAATAAGGCTATTATGAGATTTTTTTTTCTTGTAAAGTACCTGTATTAGGGATTTGATATTAAAGTACCTGTAATAGATTCTAAAAGAATACACGATGGAAAAAAAACTCAAAAGAATAAAATTGCAAAGTTCCATCTATCTTTTACCATTTTCAAATTCATGACGTACCTACCTAATATATTTTATTATAAAAATAAAATCATTATAAAAAGTAAACCTATCATAAAATTAATACGATTTCACGACATTATTCCATTTTCAAAATTATTTATAACGCTATTCTCCATCCCATTTGTTAGCTTACGTGGGTGACTGAATAAGCAGGATTCTGTAGAATGTCGTTGTGTTCCCGCCAAGTTAAATTACACGGTCCTCCTTGCAACTGGGACCATTGTATAATTGCGTTTAGAAATTACCACCCTGCCACTGTGTTCGTCTTCATTATTTAAAGCTGTGTTGGGATTTAAAAGGAATGGGTTTCTTGATTTTTAAGAAATTAGTTCTGTATGTGTGTAACTCCGTTTTTGTTTACGTCTGTTTCAAGGATGATCCAAATGAAAATAACCCGTGAAAATTTGTTCGGCTCATTATAAAATAGTATGTAATTCAAAAAGTTATTTGTGGCTGCATATCAGAATACAATTCACTAGACAAATTTAATGTTGAAAAAAGCATGAAATTTGAGGGTAATGCTCAAACTTAGAAAAAAATATTTAACTGCTGCTGAAAAAGGGTTGAATTCGTTGATTAAAAGTGTTAGTGTCGAGACTCTCCCAAATAAATAACAAAACATATTTAAATCAGTCCAACATAATAAAAGCTCAGCAACTCTGTAATTGTTAAAGACCCAACGAAATTGTTATTTTGTCTTTTTGTCTCCTTTACTCTAACAACACAACATAATCGAAAACTTTTTCGTTCTATAATTATTACGGACAACCATAATTGGGTGAAAAACATTGTAACTGAGTTAGCAATATCGCGGAGAACGTGCCACCCGAATTTCAACCTTATCGTAAACATGTCACGTACCATACCTACTTATACTTCCAACCTTGGCGATAGGGCTGTCCCGTCGAATTTGAAGGTACCATTACATTTTGTGCGACCCGAATATGAAATAAGAAACAATTGAATCGCTCTTCTGTATTTATTTTTTATTATATTCGCAAAGTACGTCTTTTGTTTTCTTTTCGGCATGTTGATAAGGTAATGTCAAAAACATTTTCATGCAAAATATTGCCAAGACGAGACCATTAGACTGGCACTGTCAAAAAGTTATCAGATCTCATGTAGAGCCAAGCTTCTAACTCAACACGCCCTAACTCTACAAGGCCTAACTTCACAATCTCTACACCTTAGTCAAATATTTAATAATAATACTTTTTTTTCTACACAATATTTAACAGACACATTTACATATTGAATTGCCAAAGTAGTACAACACTGAAAATATTGTGCGGACTGATGCCTAAGCTAGGCCAATGGCCTGTGTTTCAGGTCACCAGGTCTCCACTCCATGTTACTATGTGGCTTGGCCATTTCGCTACATTCACATGGGCGTAAAGTGAAAAATGTGTCCACTGTTAATTACTTTTCTGTTAAACAATAGTTCTTGTAGTTACGTAACGGCCAAGCCACATATTTTCACGCGTCAAGCGGAAATACCTTAAGAATTTTGATGATCATCAGTGAGTCAGTGACGAAATCAGGGATTTTTAGATATCAATAAAATCTAAAGTATAAGAGCTTTGTAATTAAAACTTTATATGTTTAATAAGTCCGCTCATGATAACATATCCCGAGAATTTCGTTTATCTGGTGTAATCCAAACATAAGTTATAAGGGTTCAAAAAAACGACGAAGCGCTTCGATAAAAGATAGGTAGTGCCCTTGCGCTTCTTTTGGCTCATCTTGGTGATGGCACTACCGTGCCCCTAGATAACTAATATACAATTTTAACTAACATACAATTTGGTAAACGAATAAAAAAACTGTTGAAAGTTAACGATATATTTGGAATGAATATTTACAAGCTGAAACGAACGAATTAAAAGCCAACGAGGTAATAACTCGGAACTAAAATAAACTCCAATATATTTATCTCTTAAAGATGTGAAAGTTTAAGAGCATTTTCAATTTGTGACCCTGCCTGAGCCTTACCTGAAAGTTTAGTGGCTTATCAACAGGTGTTAGGCTTTTGCACATTTCCTTTCCAACATCTCGATGGAATTTATGATGTTGTTTAAAGAATGTTAACTCAGTTTTATCATCTGGTAAAAGTAGCGGGAATCCATTGGATGTGAGGCACACAGATACGGCTAAAGTGGACATTCGACTGGAATGATGATGGTGATAATCAATCCAAATTCAATCCAATGTGAAAAAATTAATTTTACTTTTTTATGAATGAAGTTTTATTAAAAGAAAAAGTTTGAAATTTAACAATGAATATAGTAAAAGTTGTTCATGGTGATGAGTCCAATAACCCCTTTTCGGGTATTGCGTTTATTTTTTTGATAAATGTTGCAGATGTATATAAAACTTTTCCGTTACTGAGTGACTAACAGACAACGCACAACCGAAACTACTGGTCGTGGAAATCTGAAATTTGGCATGTAGCTTCCTTGGGGAGTTTAGGGGAGCAATAATAGAGATTAGAAATAAAAATAATAGAGGATTTCCCGAAATTCCTACGGGAAGGGGAAAACGGGATATGCGCGTAAGATGTAATCTATATAATATATTTATATTAATACGTGAAGAAAAAACTTTGAACCTCTTTTACGAAAAGTTAGTAATTTGAAATTTGGCACAGTTAAAGTTTATACCGAGAAGGAGTGTAGAAATCTATTTTTTTTTTGTAATAATGCTTTATAAATACATTAAATTTAATAAAACTTTATGGTCGAATTTCGACCACTGGAAAACTATATTCTAAATAACCCAGGCGTCACCGAATAAAGCGGTAATTTACAATCCATTTTCTGACTGTGTCTAGTCAGACACAGTTACAAATAGAAAGAGACTGTACTGAAAAACACAGTTTAGGTTCATTTATCTTGCAGTCGGTAGGAACTGAACTGCGATTGACATGCAGAGATTTAAGACCGGCTGAGAAGTTACTTTGCAACATAAGAGCTAAAAAAGCGCTTTCGATTTTTTACTGAAGCTATGTTATTTTATATTATATACAAAATGTATATATATAAAGAATTGTTGTTGTTGATCACTCGAATTTCCCAAAATTAAATAGCAAAATTGCTCCAGAATCAAGTGTCAAAAGAGTTTTTAATAAACCTAAGTGGCAGTACCCGTGAGTATTGGAAACGAAATAAAATCTCGTTTTACTGCTGTATTAAACGAAAAGAATCGTATCTCGAACGAGGTACGAGTATATCGGGTAATTCAGATGAATGAATTTTATATTTACGTTCGAATTCGGAGGAACAAAGATAATATCTGTTAATTCGATGGTCCCGCTCCAAGCTTTTCTGAAACCGACAAGAAAGGAGCCGAGAAGAGAAAGAAGCCTTTGATTCCCCAACGTAATGCAAATTAATATTTAAATCGTCATTTTAGTATTCAAATCGGGTTAGTTATTCCTTACTCCCGAAACGAAATCGGATTCTATGCCAAAATTTTCATAATTGAACCACACAGGAACGTTAATTTTCTTATAGAACTAACAATAACAATCGTGACCCAAATTTGTAAACAAAAGAATCTTTGACTTGCTTTAATAAAGCCGCAATCCACGACGAATGTTGACTCACGACTCCATCAATCATTCCTCGGTTGGACATCACGATTCTACATCTATCAGCATGTAGAACAACTTTATGAACTCAGTAACCAAGAAAAAAGAAAACCCAGCGAGCCTTCGAATTTATACAGAGGCATGAGAGTCGTAAATCAAAGTGAAAGCCCTAACAATAGGAATGGAGATGCCGAGGGAATAACTGAAGGCAATCTTCAGGTAATAACTTTCTTCTACCAATTTATTTTTATTGCAATTTTAGGGTCCAAGTACGTTTAATTTTGTTCGTTCGAGACTTTAGGTTTATATTTCAGCTCAAATATTGGCTTACACAGTCATGTTGGTATGATTGTTTTGTTATGACAGTGACAGCAAATGTAATTGAGTTCCGTTCATTTGCAGTGCACTTGGCGTAATTACTTCTCTGTTCTCGATTTAATCAAATAAGACACGTCGTTCGTGTGTTGACAGGGAATAATATGCATAAGCTAGGTAAGCAGAGCAATCTCCGTCATCATAATGTTGTACCACGTCGTCACGGAGTTCTCTCATAAATATGCAGTTTGTTCCTGGACTGGATGTGGGCTTTGTTCTTTATGCTCTACTGCTGATTGTTGTAGTTTAAGAGGTTATGCTTTATTGCAAAATAAATTGCGTTGACCATAAAAGGAGCAGAAAAGTTTATAAACGAATAATGGACCAAATCATTTAAAAAATAAATTAAAAATAAATTTAAGACTTTTCTTTTTCATCATTTTCAACAAAACTACAAACAAATACTTAGCCCTTCCTTCTTTTTAAAATTAAATTGTTAGTTATTGCATAAATCATCAAAATAAAATTCATTTCATTCACGTTTCTTACTCGGAATTAACTTTTTTTTTAATTTTCATTAAATCACTAACGGTTCAGAAAAGTTGGGTTTACCCCTTCTGAGACTACTCGGAACGTGTGTCGGTAAACACGAACGAATCGTGTTGGTTCGGGGAGAAAACGTAATTACGAAACTAGTCACCTTCCCTGCGCAATTATTTTCTGTTATAACTCTGTTACGAATCAATTTCTCTTGTTCTTCAATAAGGGATTTGTTAGTAAAATACTCTGAATGTTTTTAGTCCAAAGGTCTTTTCCTTCTCATCATTCATCATCATGGTCATCAGGTCATTATTTTATCAAAAGGAAAGACATGTTTCATTACCAAAACGAACCCTTATTATGAGTGCGCTTCAAAGCAGGCAGTTGGCCAACTTACAGGTGTTCCAGTTTGTGATACAATTATTTAAACTAAGTTGGTACGGCGTCGGCACGCGGCGTGGGCGGCGTGGCAGAAGCGTGCGGCACTCTTTGCTTTCGATTCAAACGATACCTGTATTTCTTTGTTTTATACCGTTTGAAAATGAAGCTTGCGGTTCAGTACTTTTATTTTTGAACGTGGATTCAATTTTCTTTTCCTGAAAGAAAGGTTACGTGCGATTAGATACGAAGCTGAAACGAATGTTGAATATTGTTGCAAAATATTCTTTTAGTTTTTCAAAGAACCTCAAAAAATATACTGACCATGAATTGTTGTTTTATGAAGGGAATCGCAGAAGAATAAATCGACTGATCCTCGCTGTCATTGCCGTAATGATAAGTTTATATATTTTCAATTCAAAGCATTTTAGTAGTGCTTAAATTAAGAAACAATAAATGTAGGCTAACATTAAATGTTTTATGCAAATTCACATGTCAGGCTATAGGAAGTTGGAAAAAAAAGAAAGCTAGAATAAGAACGAGCAAGGAAACCCATTCCACTCAGCTCCGGGAAAAATCTAAATGAATTTTAATTTCCGTTCTCTTGCACTTGGTTGCCTTCAGCCGATAAATCAAAGAGTTAATAATGCATCGGATATTACGGTTATATAAAAATCCTGCATAAAAATTACCCGTGATTATTATCTGATCAGCCATTATCATGTTAAAGCCTCGCCACTGACCAATAATGCTTCTGAAAATGCAATCACGGGCATTGGAGGCATGAATATATTTAATTATTTCGTGTAAAACATTATTAAACGATTCAAAATAATAGCCTGCTCTCGCCTCGAGTGTGGCTTTTGTCATAAATTACATTTTCATCAACTTTTGTTGGTGTATCCAGTGTAATCGAGTTGGGGGTACCAAAAATCCGCTGTAACGACAACATCAATTTCGATACAAGCTGCCGACAGAAGATAATAAGAATGGAGCAATTTATCACGTTCTACATGTTTTTGTATACAGTTGTATTGATTGATTCGCTCATAAAATGGTTTATGAATGACTTTAATTTTACCAATATGGTGAATCTTTTAAATTCTAGCAGTGCTTAATAGCCATTGCAACTAGAATTTAAATCAGTAAAACTAGATATTCTATAAATATACACCGCAGTAGCTAAGGACTTAAATTCCCACAATATTCACTTCACAATTTTTCCAAGCAGCAATATAATTTTTAAATGTTTCTGTAATATAGTCGGACAATGATATCGCCCTAAGCCCTAAAGCTATGGAAGAACCAAGAAAATGTTCTAGACAATAATAATAAGGCTATCTTGGGTTATATTATTTCGAAAGAAAAACTCCCTGTTTCCTGAGACTACGTAAGAAAATCATCTGGGGAACAATAGTGTTTCATACAATCTTATTCTTTTGCTAGATTTCTCAATAGGTATTTCTTATGAGGTTTTAGTTTTCTTTTCTAGGAAATTGGTATTGTTTAGCTCTATAGTACCAATATTTAAATTGTAAATTATTTTCTTCTAGTACTTTTGTTGCCGTGTGCTTATATTTAATTTATTTTCTGACATAATTAAAAAAATAAAATAAAACTACAAAAAATAATAATATTAAATACATCTGCAGGGAACTTTGGTGGCGAACTGTTGGGCACTTGGGCAGTAGCGACACCACGGACCTGATCTCCCGGGAGAATTCTCGTTCCTCATCTCCGGCTTGCCTTTATTGGCTAGCCGGAGTGAACACTGACGAGGAACAGAGCTCCCACCTCTTTCTTGAATTATGTATAATCCAGTAAAATGCTAGTAGGGATTTTGACCGTACTGCCGGGATTGTTCTGATAGCCGTGGTATACCTCTCGACTCCTCTAGCACCTCAGGATATATATAGCGACCGCTTTCGGTGGCCCATTTATTGAGTGTGCGAGTCACCCCCTGCCATTTCAGAGCCGTGTATATTGTCATTGGTTAGGCAGGGGCCAATAGTTCTTCCATAGTATACGATAATCATTCCACTAAACCACCGAAACCTCAGCATGGCCTCTCATCTTGTGTTTCTATATTGTGCAATAGTCCTGCACCAACCGGGGTTTGTCCTTTAATAGTGCATAGGTACAGGGATAATCGTCGGTTGGTGCCCCATTCCATTTGAAATGTTTAACGAGGCCTCTGCGAGTTGACTTCGGCCCCTCGTTCGCCTTCCAAAGGACCGGGACAACAGGGTTCAGAGATAGTCAAAGACATAATAACATTTACAACAATTAAACAGGTACTTTAAATGGGTATTTATAGTTATTTAATTTTATTTACATACATTACTGTGTAAAACTGAGTAAAACAGCTAAGTTCTATGGACAACGGACGCAGAGTCATCTTTCGGCTGAAGTGTGTTGTGTAAGACCAATATATCTTATCTGTGAATAGTATGCGCTAAGCATTACACTTTATACTTTTTTTGCTACAAATAATTCATAAAAAGCTTCAAACGCTAGTAGAATATCTAAAAACTTTCATAGAAATACCCCTTTCATTTTCACTTCAATTTCATATCTTCACAATAGAATAATTTCAACTTCTCAATAAGCTCTTACCCAGACTGCACTATAATCCAAACTACTGGTTGTAGCCGCACTTGAACATACAGTGGGTTCATTAGACGCGCCGTTACAAGGCGGGAAGACGATCTTTATCGCCAGAATTGGCTCTGGCCCAGCGAAAAGTTATCCGTTTTGAAATATCATGGCACACCGTCTGCTGAAAGTCGTTACTGGAATAACTTCGCAACGAAACTGCATGCCGAAACAGGATGTTGAGGAGTTAATTTTAGTGTTGATATGTTGGCTATATAAGTAATAGCGCAGTAAGAAACATTTTATTAAAGTCAAGCCCGTTCCATCATCGGATGACAAGACGTTTGACGATGCGCCACCGGTACATGGTGGTCATCCCACCATCATCTTCATCATAATTTCATTATGCGTGTAGCTATGGATTGGATAACCCCGTCTGTGTTTCATGATGGAGTTTCTTGTCCGTTCTTCTCCATAAGAATCTACCTTTCCGAATGGACAGTAGAGTCACTTTATTATTGTAATATTTTTATTTTTACTGAACTGTAAACGATGACGTTCAAAAGTGCCGTTTAATGGCCAAATTGAAATAAACGTTTTGACTTTGACTTTGACTTTATGATGGTCACAACCTGAGGTCTTTAAGACGAGAGTGAATAGATTACTCCTAAACAAATGTGATCACTCGTCAAAGACATTGTCGCTCTCCATCAGGTGAGATTGTGGTCAAACGAGCATATCATGGATCAATAATAAAATCAGAAAGACTGCAAAAATCATGTTTCATGAATTACGAATCAATTCCGTCCATGGGAACACCACTAGTAACATAAATTATTAATTAAAACTTGCTAGCTTTTTAATTAAATCACTCGTTTTAAAGCAGAAAACATTTTATACACCTCAATGCTTCCAATGAAAAATGCAAAGATTGAAAATTTGTAATTAACACGCCGTAGCTCGCAACAAGAAAACATTTTAGTACTGAAGCAAATATTTACAGACGATGCAAGAACTTGTAGGTATTCCCTGAACAGAAACTAACTAGCTATGAAGACAAAGAAAAACAGTTTTCAATTCAGTTGTTCATAATAATAGTTGGCATTTTGTAGTATCAGGGATGTTACAGAGTTGGTTTTGTCGAAACCGAAGTCAGAGTCGGAGTTTTTAAATTTGGTTTGTCGGAGACCAGAGTCAGAACCGAAATCGGAGTCAGAGGCGAACTCGGGGGCGGTTGCAGAAGGTATTTAGTGCAGGCCTAATAAAATAAAATTAGTGGTACAAATATTATTCATGCAGCCGCTTTAATTTCAATAAAAATAGCAAACCTACGTTGAAAATAAAAATAATTAAGTAAGTTTTTAATAGTATTTAGAAAATTAAATCAAAAGAATTGACTGTAAAGGTAGCGAATTATGGTTCGAACTCCGATAAAATCTGCGATTAATCATGTCGGAACCGGAGGTGCAATATCAGTCGGCAGCACCGACTTATCAGAGTCTAATATAGTCCGTAACATTCCGTTGAAAAGAACAAGTTGTAGTATCGTGCCCGAGTTCCACTAAACTGACTATGCAACTTTTTCTATTGAAAGGCTAAGTGTAAGCCTGTTTTGCGTAGCCACAAGTTTATTTCATATTTTTACACATTCGGGCCAAAAAACCTGTTTCGAGAATTTGAGCCTCTCATAAAAATATTTTAAATTAAGTAATCCCTGTCATGTAAAGGTTTTATATTCGTAGGTACTGATAAAATATATTTCATTAATGGCTGTAAATATTTTTGCAATGTTGATATACCAACCATCACGCGCATGTGTAATAAGACAATAATCCACAAGAGATACCCAAACAATGGCTCACCTCATATCAGTTCTCTCAACCTTTACCTAATGGTGTCTTATCCATCATTCCAGGACGTGATTCGGCTCGAGACTCAGTACTGGTCGTTGGTGGAGATCCCTCGGCAGGAGAAAGCCGAGACAGTGCCGGCGTTCGTGCTGCGCGCATGTTCCATAATGGAGAAGACGCAGAAATCAGGAGAAGGTGTAAAGACCTCCGCCAAGCTGGCTGAAGAGGCTGCTGAAAAAAGAGAAAGGATAGAAAGACTAAACGGTAATATTGAATTTGGAATTATCGTATTTCAGCCGAAAGACGTCCGCTGCTGGTCATAGGCTTCTCCAAAGAATCGGCACCCCGATTGGTCCAGTGCGTTTCGCATCCGGCAGATGCTTAAGAATGTTTGATGAAAATTCACGGAAGATATCTTTTGGAGCGTTTGCGTACTGCATTCTTTCCAAATCCGAATTTGAGTTCCGAGTTTTATCCGATTTAGAAATGTTCTGAATTTTTTCGGACGGACTTCGGAAATAGTGCGCAAAAATAGTTATACGGCTACTTCGGACAGATATATCTCGTACTCAGATTGTATTGGACTATCCAGAATAACTCAAAACACAAGGTGCACTTTTACCCATAGAAAACTGCAGGATGCAATGCAAAGCATTCCTACGTCCATTAAACACGGATCTCATGATGATCACATTCTCAAATAACGACACGATGTCGGTTTAGCTTTGAGCTCAACCAAACGGTTAAATTAGGAAAATAAACCAAAGCGCCCTCCTAAATTCTACGAGTAAGACCATTGGCGGCTTGCCAACTTGTCGGTCCACAATGTTACATTTCGCTGTATTTTCCAGCCTTTTCTGAGTGCTTAAAAACATTGGTTTGAACCACAGCTAAAATTGATAGCCCTAAATTACTTTAGATGGCTGACAATGCCTGTAATGGATGTAGGTACATGATTGATATAAATTGGTTTCACCAAATAGTGGCAATTCGGGCCGTGTCTACTTGACATTCATTATTATTATCGGTAATTCAAATTGACTTCGATTTAGTTGAAGCGTTAATACCAGTCACATGACGTCATGTTTTAAAATTAAAAATGCCAAACACATAATTAAATAATAATAAAAATACAAATTGAACCCATAGCACACAAGCTTTTTAATAAAATTCTCGTTAACAAAAACAGGCGTTCCGAGTCCACTCTAATTATAATTTACGGATCATACATTTTCGTTTGCAAAGTAAATTGATGCCGGGGTTCTCGAAACCAAATTAAACGTCGTGACCGTCCCGCAAACCCTGACCTAGGCTCGAATTAAGCGCTAACAATAAAACGGGCTTACATCCAAATACACTCGGGACCGAATACGCATACATGTATTCCATGGATATACTCGTACTTGTAAATAGGGATGTAGAAAGTAGAAACATCGTACGGTTTACGATAGGAACAACTCTTAAAAGAGAATATTATTATGAAGTTTTTTCTAACAAAAAGCTTTTTTGACATGTATCTTATTACATTTTCAGACATGACAACAATTCAGATTGAAACGGAGAATACCCAGATGACAAATGATTTGTATCGTCTGCTGAAGAAATATACTGGTCTGCGGAACTTAATAAGAGAATTAAAGGTAACCAAAGGCAAAGAATATCTCTTTTTTAAGTTGCTCAGTGTTGATGATGATTTTTTGACGTTTGAAATTATCTAGTCAATATTACGTTACTCATCTTAGAAGTAGCAGATATTGAAGAAATATTTGGCACCTGCCGTCGATCCACTTTTGTTTATGAGAAATCCTCAAATGACTTCTCCAGCTCAGGAGCGAAGGAGTGTCAGATTGTTACTGACTAAAACCCACCCGTGTTGAATCAATTCCGCAACTTCACAGGTTAATCGACTTTTTTAGCATGTTAGTTTTTAATCGATTTTTTTTCTATTTCCAGTCAGACTACGTGAGTTCCAAGGTATACCCGATCTTCCCTCGCTACACGATGCTCAAAGACATGATCAAGGATATCATGCACGACCCCGACTACATGGAGGTCTGCCATGAGGTGGACCCATAGCGCGGGGTGCGCAAATAAATGAGGCACTCTTTCACCGACCGACAGAGGTCGTTTCGTCGCTAGTTTCGCCAGGGGAGAGCTACAGCTGAAGTGAAATGATGATCTTGCGTCTGCCATCTTGAATTTGAGTGTCAACTGTCAATTGTTTTTGAAAATGAAAGTCGCTGGTGTCAAAACAGTTACAAATTTAAAATTTCGAACGTTTAAATAATTCCTTTGATTGCCGGTTTGTTTCATTATTCAAAGTGGTCTATAAATGGCGTTGATTCCGTATCTTTGTTGGTTCGAAGATGGTAGATCGAAGATAGGGTGTGTTGGTGGAATTGGCGGCGAGTAGTGTGACGAGTACTCGTTTAATTTGCGCCACTTGGTTCATTGGACTCTTTGTTAAGTGTAAGTTTAGATTTTAGTGTGTCTGTACTCGTCCTTATGTGTCCTTCTGTTGTAAATGATCCTTCATTTAGTTATTGAAATCTATAATTCCCTTTACACAGTTTGAAGCTGAACTATTGTGCATTGCAATTTTTAGTGTGACCTTTTTAAACTTTTATATATCTAAGGCTGACTGTATTTCGTCAAAATTGTGTTCTGAGGTTTTACTTCAACTGTTTTGTTTATTTCTGCTTCAACTATTAGATACATTATAATCAACAGTTGTATACATATCTTCGCTGTATCAATGAGGAGCTTCTCTAAACATAATCATTCTTCTTAATGGTACATATCTAATCTTACTATTCACTTTATAGATTCACGTAAAACATTTACTTATCTAATCATATCATAATCTATTAGAGATCTGGTCAAAAATCAAAATATTTGTACATACATAAACCAGAAAATATCTTGTCATACTTATTTATGCCTTGCCATTCTTATTGTTATAAAGAAGTGTGAACACATTTAGAAAAACTTTTCATGTTGTCATAAACATATAATCATACCTATGTATTTAAAAATAGGATAGCTAAATAATGAATGTATGGGTGTTCTTGAATGTACATTAAGTAGTAATGCCATTGTATGTGTTCAACATTGTAACATTGGTAAGTTATTTGCTGAAAGTATTCATATTTATAGGATCAATCGTATATACATATTTATTTAATATTCGAACATTCGAGAAATTAGTTCGAATCATTAAAAGGCTAGGCAGATCATAATTCGAACTCGTTGCATCTTTCGATAAATTCTGCCGTCATCTTGCATCTTGGTGTTTTAAAAGATTTCTAGCAAAATAATCCGCTTAATTGATCTGTATTCTGTATATCTGTATTTTATACGTCTTTATCACAAATGTATCATCTACACATATCGTACTATCTAAAACTACTATCGAATAACGTACTATCTAAAACTACTATCAAATATCGTACTATCTAAAACTACTATCACTAAAACTACTTACCCAAATGTAATCAACCAAATATTTCCTCTTGCATGTAAATGTTTATAAACATTCTTGCGTCGTGTTTTAGTTACGAGAACTTCGTTTATACATGCCGTTTCTTTATTTCGAGTTCACTTTATTTCGAGTTCTAAAATCTCAAGCTCTTTGAAAGTTATCATCCTGTTGATGTTCAGAATATTCTCGTGCGTTGGTGAATTTGGGTAAAAGATGAAATAGACAAATAAATTAGTGTGGAAACTCATGTTATTTAATGTTAACTATGTTTTATGCGCATAGCATTGTAATTGTTTAATATGTGACGCTTGTAAGTTATGAACTAAATTTGTAAATTAGGATATTAAAATAAATTAAATAATTGGAGACAAATGCCAAAAAATAATGTCGTAATATTAGGTTAATATATTGCTTAAAAGTAATACATATAATGATTATAATAGAAACATTATAACAAATAAACTTAACGCATTTTAACCAAACAATCAAATTAAATGCAATAACGGCGCTACGGAAATACGCACTTCGAAACCCCGCGCTACAAAACTACGCGCTACGAAATTCCGCGCAGGCTACGCAATCCGCTGCGAGTCTACGACGCTCCTTTAAACTACCAAAAATAGATTGTTTTCTCGTTCATCAGTTTACTCAGGTAGCTATTCGTTTATAAAGATATCTTAACACACATAATAGAGTCTTATTTCATATTCATAGATTCTTCTTGCTTGGTTAATATCGATTTATGTAAAAATCTGCGAGCAAGGCATTCATTTAACGAGTTTTAGATAAATCACATTTATTCAATAAGCTAGTTTTCATTTTGACTACTTAATCAAGAACTACAAATAGATATATTAAAATCACTACAAATTATCGTAAGTATTAAGAAATACTCAGAGTCGCAAAGACGCACTTTAATGTTAGGCCGAGTAGGCACATTAGTTATTTGTAAGCTTTGTATGTTGTACTATTTATTAAATATGAAAGCAAATAGTGAGGTCAAAATGTTAGACTAGAAAAATACATAGTTATTTAAATTAAAAACGTGAAACAAACTCATTTCTAGTTTTAGACCTACGCTCGGTTTGTTGAGACCCTCAACTTTCTCCAATGACGTACGTTACGACGCGCGACGTGACTTTACGTACATACGTTTCAATACTGATTACTGGGTTCTAAATTCAAACTCCCTATAGAAAAGAGATGTCACAACATTATTGCCATGCGCTAAAAAGAGAACACATGACATCTGTGAAGCTGGAAAAGTGTCATCAACGAAAACCGATAGATCAAGTCATGTAGGTATGTTTGTAAATGTTATGTTGTTAAACATTCCTATGCTAATCTCATACTCTTCAAACTTATAATGGTGTATGTATAATAATAATTAATCACATGCCAATTTCTAATGGCTGAGGTGCGACTGTATGTACCTATAAAGTGTTACTAAAGTAATAAAAATATACTGCCATTGAATTAGGGTGGATAGTTAAATGTTACTGTAATTAAATTTAAGAATAATATTTAGTATGCTACAGCACAAACCAACTAACCTACAAGCATTCCAAAAGTACGTTTTCCAATATTATTGTATTATGAGGTATGTGAAAAACACCCTCCTTCTGAGGCAGTAAGGTAAAAACTTTACCCTCTTCTTGGGATCCGCCGGTGGTGCCATTCGGGTGCAGAAATGCAACTACTGCTCTGCAATAACACCAAACTTTTTAACTGCAAAGTCCATACCATTAAAAAGTCATCGGTACATAAGTTATATCATAGATGGAAAACTCAAATACCTAAAAGATGACAAGAAATTCCTATAGCTTTGGGGTGTGCCAACGATTGTGTCAGCATCACTAAAATACAGTACTTTCGACTAAACATTTTTTGATCGAAAGGAAGTTAACCTAAATATTTAGTCATAAAATAAGTATTAATCTATGAATGTCGCTCTACTTATACTAATTTGCAATAAAATTCCAAATTGTTGAATAAATTATGTACCTATCTATACTCTTATATGTATATTATACTAAAATGTTAACTCTAGTTTATTAAAACTTAGATACAAAAATACCTATATTCTTCTGTTAAACTAGGACAAATTTATTGATCCGTAGTTAATTTTATGAAAATAATGTCAAAAATTTTAGGTTTTTTTTTTTTAAGTAGGTATTTCATACCTGACAGTTATTTATATCTGACCATTGGTCAAACTTACAATTGTTCGAAAAACGCATTTTATCGAAAAAACTCAATTTTTGTCATTTTTTTGAGTTTACTACCTACGGATCAAAAAACTCGCCTTTATTCACTTCTAGTCAAAACTGATCACTCGAGGATTCTGTTCCACTATATACTTTGTATATAACCTGTATCGTTACTAAATCGAATGTTTTAGTAGAAATACACAGGATATAACATGAAGGTGTAGTCATATTATTGCTGGTTGGTGTATTTTACTGGTTTATTTGTCTTGTGCGAGTCCCAAATAAACATTTTTCTTTTTTTATATTATGTTAAAAATTGCTTCCGACGATGTATCTAGATGAACAACTGTCTCCAAGGTAGTTAGTATTTAGTCCCAAAAAAAAAAGATTTTCCACCATCATCAATATTTAAACTGAAACACGTCCACGGCTCCAGGCAGACGATGTGAGTCGATGTGGCGTCATTTGAGAAAGGCGTATGTAAATGTGTATGTAAAATTGTAAATAGGCCTCTCCCAAATGTCCCACATCGACTGGTCCTGTGAATCTCGCATCCAGAGAACTCCCGCGATCTTCATCAGGTTATTGGTCCACCTTATGGGAGGCCTTCTAAAGCTTCGTCTTCAGGTTCGCCGTCGCCACTCCAGAACCTTGTTACTCTATTATTATTCCAATTGACTATCTGTTATGCGCGAATTGTGCACTGCCCACTGCCACTTAAGATGGGCGATTCTTCGGGCTATGTCGGTAACCATGCAGGTTCCCCTGCGGAAATCTTAATTCCTGATTCGATCACGTAAAACTTCTGATCAAGGAAACTCCGAGCATAGACGTTTTCATTGCCTTTTGGTGACTTTAAGCTTTCTGATAATGCCTTTATTGTGAGCGAGCAAGTTTTAGTTCCGTATGTCATCATCACTAGCAACACAGAATTGTCATAGACCTTTGAATTTTCCATACAAAGTTATAATACAATATATAATAATATAATATCTCTGTGGACAACTCACACACGGTCATCCGATCCCAAACTAGGCAGAGCCTGTGCTATGGCAACCAGACAACTGATAAACATACATATCTACATATTACATACAAATTACACACCGACACAGAACAAATAATCATGCTCATCACACAAAGATTTGTCCTGGGTGGGAATCGAACCTACGACCTCCAGTTTAGCAGTAAGGGTGCCACTCGACCAACAGGCCAGTCAAGTTAAATATGTCATCACCTGATCAAAATAAGTGTAGGACTAAAATTTACTATGACATCATCGAAGAAAGTTGTTCATCTACATGGAAAGACGAAGCAGTTTTTTAAACAAGAATATCTACTAACGTGTATTTTTGTTTCCGTTGCACTTACATCCTGTATAGTTTTCACTTGCTTCTCTGTTACAGTCCTATTTCATTTTAATTAACAAGTAGATATTTGAACTATTCTCTAAATTAAAGCTACCTTTGTATGTTATTAATATAATATCTATCATAACGAATGCCAGGCATTACCTACGTTAAGTAGATTTATGTAGACGTGTATTCGGAATGTCACGCTATAACGCTTTGTTATATAAAATATAATACATTATTTTTTGTGCTAATTGGACTTTAATTACAATCCCTGTTCAGCTTAACAATGCACCACCACCTACTATTGTACTAACAAAACGAATAATGAACGCATATCCGATTGCTAGATCTCTCCTTACCTAATGTCCTAATCTCCTCCTCTTCATCGAACTTACCTCTCTGCTGATCTCGTATGAAACAGCACGACATTGTGTATGTTTATTTGTTTACGTAACAGCGCCACCTGTGGCGCTGGTGCAAAGCTAACCAAATTTTCGATACTACTGCCATCTAACTACCAACGTTGTGATACATTTAGGAATGGGTTCACGAATCACTTCAATAGTTCTTGATACTAAAGCTAGATGGCGCGTTTTATCATTTATTTGTCAGTGTTGCTATAATATGTCATAAATGTTCACATTCTTTCAAGGTACAAGAGAAAAAATACCCTACCTTACCCTATAGAACCTTAAAACTATTAGAATAATTTTACTTCAGTTTCGTCGGAGGAAATCGAAACAAACTAACAGGCTTTCCTATACTAACTGAGTGTCGGGTTCACTACTTCGTTCAACCAAACCTTAAGCCAAATAACTTTTACTATAGAATAGAACTCTTCCTGTTCCCAACGATTTAATGGCGGAGATCTGTGCACTTTGTGCATTTATAAAATGAATGTTACTTTACTTGAAATGAAGCAGGTTTGCCCCTGGTTTTATAAAGCTAATCAAGGTTGAATTCAAACGAAAATAATTTAAAAGTAGTGCTATTTGTCATTTATTATTTTAAAGTGAATCTGATTTAAGTTTAGTTTCTTCAATGTAAAGTTAAAGATGGGATAGTATAGTAGTATCTATGGCAACACCGACCGCTTCATTCATTTCATTCGGCCGATGGCAGCAGGTGTGGGTTGTTGTGCGTCGCGCGGCATTTGTTATGGCGGGCTTTCGTCAACATGAAGTTTTGTCAAACTTTTAAAACTTGAATCCATGAACTAAAACTTAGTTATAATAACTAGAGCATAGCAAAAACTGCACGGTACTGTTAAAAACCGCAAATAAGTGAAAGTTCACTGGTCAGGATGTCGGTTAATTCAAAGTGGCGGTTACCTGACGTTTTTTGTGTTGGTGTGTTGAATGGATGTCGGAATTACGTTTAATTCGTGGCGCGGGGATGAGTGAGTAAGTGGTTCAAGGTGTTTTGGGACTTCTATCGAGATGCCTTTCGTGCAGCGTGCGGTGGAACCTAAGTTTTTATCGCGCACGAGCTTACGAGACAGCGATGGCAAGCCGAGAGTGTCGGACGAGGAGCTCCAGGCGGTCACGAACTGCACCCTCAGCAACGCGCTACGGCAGCTGGCGTCATTGGTGCTGCTGGCGGAGGATATCTTCAGCGAACTGACCTCGCAACTGCAAGATATTACCGAGCGATCAAAAGTAGCGCAGACGAAGATCATCAAAATAAACGAACTCGTTGAACAATATGATCCGAAGAAAGTGCCAGTCCGTGAGTACAGTACAACAGTAGTTTATTTGTTTGTCACCACTTATTGCAACTTTCATCTCGTTCTTCACCGATAAAATGATTTTCCTTCTACAAGTTCACGCGACACCCCGGGCCGGAACTGGCGCTTACGTTTAGCTTTAGATATCTCCAAGACACCGACCTAATTGCTAATTAATATGCATCGGGCAACGATACCTACTTTCTAGGTAACTATTCTGGTACATGGTTCATACTAAAGGTATAATCGCACAGCAATTAACATTAAAAGGTTAAGCCTTCATGGTCTGTTGACTTTGGAAAATCAGGTCACTGATGGTTTAATTTTCTCTATTTTTCACTTGAAATGTAGGTAAGCCTACCTAGATAAGTAGGTACATACCTACGGATTTTGTTTGTTGACAAAACGAATTAGAGACCTACCATGTACCTACATACAAAGATTATTGAATTTGATATGATAATGATAACCCGCTAAGTTCATTCACGTTATTGAATGAAATTAGCCCAATTAAATAATGTATCTACCTTGCTATAACATCTCAATTTATGTAATCTAATAACTATTAATTATTCTAAATAATTCGCGTAACGAAATGGAACGAGGTCTTTACATAAAGTAGGTATGTATTTGCCTACCTAGTTATTTATCGACAACTGTTTGGGAAATATACCTTATTGGTATGTAAGCTACCAATGTAGTCAGTTGACCAATGCAAAGGTTACATGCCTAGGTTAAATCGCCAATTGACTTAACTAGAAAACTTGTAAAGTAAACAGACCTACCTTTCTACCCATATGTAGGTATTTTATCTATAAAAAGATTAACCAGCCAATTAAAAACATACATAAAGGTCCTATCTCTTAGATATTCTTTGGACTCGCCTTTAAGGAAAATAATCTTTCTGAGGTTACTATGTTTGATGCAAGCATCCTTGGTTCTAATGGCTTAAGGAACATACCGGGAGTACCTATCATACGAGCTTTTAAGCATATTGAAGCCATAACATCTTATGGAGGTATATTTCTCAGCTGAATTGTCTCTTAAAAGCACGTACAGCAGGTGGTTACCTCATATACGAGTGGTATGGAAGCTACTAGCGTCCATCACATAGCACAGTGAGTAAAAAGACGTCCAGGCAAGCATTTGTAAATTAAGCTCATTGAAAGGACCGTTCCGAAACCTCATTACCTTGTCCTCCTTGAAATGCCGCCTTTACAAAAACGTACCACGTTGATGCATTACTCTGAACGCTATCTAAAAACCTGTTTGAGCGTTCGAACGGACCCGCGATGGGAAAAAAACTCCCAGATTCCAATGCGAACCATAAAAACGTCTCGAGATAATTTCCAACCCATCCAATGCTTGCCCGCCGCTTGATGATTCTGACCGCTCGAGTATTTAACACTTGAACGAAGAAATTCCTTGTTCTTTTATTTATAAACATCATCTCAACTATTCATGATATACGCTCCTATTATTCCGATCGACTGAAAAGATAATATCGACCTTTAATTACTATCGAACATTGGAACACTGCCGAAAATAGGTACACCCTTTATCGAGATTTCTGTTACTTTGATTAATATTCGAACAGATAACACGACACGTTAAATTCCGTACAAAGCAATTCGTATTACAGTACCTAAATGGGGACATTAATTTTGTGTAACCACGACTCTGTCACAGACAGTCAACGGCGACACGAAAATCTCTTTAAATGCATTTGTTACAGAAAACAAAACAAGAGAATGAGACAAACAAAAATAGCCGTTAACTTAGTTGGTATTGTGGCGTGGGTAAACACTGCAATTCATTGGACAACCTTTCACCTGGACGATAAGCGCTAAGTGTTGTTTGAGTGTCATCTCGCGGAGGTCTGCCCTTTTATGGTCTCGTTTATTTGTACTGTAAAGAATCCCTGTACTTTAAACCCTGCCCGTATTCGGCACATACTTTCGTATAAAAAGCCCATTTGGCAGTCTGTTGCGTTCAATACTGCAGTCCAAGTGCTTACCTCATTTTGTAGTGGCAGATTCGTATTCTATTGCACATGGTTGTCTGTATACCAGGTATTTAGGGTCGTCTGAATTAGTCTCACATATTAAATTAAATACTGAAGCTAATATACTATTGCATAGCATTAGTCAAAGCCAGCGTCGACGGTGTGAATTACCATAATTGCCATCCCGAGACGTGTAATCATTTAGTCTGGCAATTATTTCACTAAGATTTAAGTAAAACATATTTTCAACAACATTTATGTTCTCAGATTTCCTTCTAATTCCTGCTAGTTAATACTGAGTACATATTGTAATTCAGTGCAGTAACACGACGTGTTTCATAATTTATTAGCCGCACAACCTGGCCGGTTGCACAGATGCTATCGGTATAACATGTAAAGTGAAGGGTATAATCACAATTACAGCATAAACTTTCTATGTTTCGAAGATGACTAATGTGTTATTACGAAGTAATTTTCATAACTTAGTTAAGGAGAGAACACGACATCCAGTTATCCTGAATGTCTTAATCAAAACTGAGATTCAGTTTGTGTCTATATTAACGATGACATGACCGATACAGACTAAAACCTGGTTTCTAGAAAGAAATTATCGACGCATCACAATTAAAACGCAATTCAATTGATGCGATTGGCTGTTAAAAAATAATTTAACCAATCGCAGGAGATAAGGTGCCATTGACTATTCGGATTAAGATAACATACATTCGAAAAACTGGGCCTAAAGCACTGGGCAGCAGCGTCAACAACCCTGCAGTTCCAAACCCAACCCATAGCTTGAAATGCAATGTCCTGAATAATGACTACAGACAATGCTTCCTAATGGAGCTCTAAACGCCCAACAATACTCTGTAAACACGATGTAATACTCGAATTGATACATCTATGAATAGCACATTAACGTTACATAAGTCAGGTATACAATGGTCACTGTAACTCGACGTTTGTGCAATTGTTACAGAGTTCGTTGGCCGATAAAGCTCTTATCAGTTTTCTTTGTAACTAGGAAACGAAGTCGTGTCGCAAGAATTAATTAGGCAGTGGCGAAATTACTGAGATAAGCTTTGCAATATATTGTTCCAATAGTCTTTTTAAATAAAACGTTAACTATAGTACTACTAGAATAGCATATCTAGACGTTGTTAGAAATGCGAAGTGAGCAAAGATCATCATGATTCGCCTTCGACATTCAGCATACAAAGTCTATTTTGCATTTGCAAACGATCAAATGTCATGGTGTCTAGAAAACAAAGAGAGCTGTGGCACTATGGTGTTGGTTTTTCCCATGCTTGATTTATCTACTGCGTGAGGAACATCCATTCAACCGATCTTAGCTAAACGAACCCTGTTACGCAATATCAAACCTTATTTATAAATCAGTATAGGAACCAGTTTCATATAAAACGTATCCTGAGAGTCGTGAATAACCAAATTGATTTGTTTTACTTAAAACTATTTCAAGGTGGCCTCGACTCGTTTTTAAGTCGTTAACTCCTATTACTGATGGTATGCGATCGGTATCAAATTTTAATACAGTTTATTTCTCAAAATCATCGAAGAGGGATCGACATAATTCCATTTGATTCTTAACAGTGAAATAACGACGAGCCGTGACAGTGACCACATAAATCACTGATCTCTTATATTGAATAGGAGGAAATTATAGAGAATGTTTCCGTTGCCCGCATCTCAGATAAGGAGATATTCCTCTAGTTAAACGATCAGATGGACTTATGCGTTCCGTCCACTGCATCTGATCACATATAAATCTTATTAGATCCAGAGGGCAATTTGTTCCTTAAGAGCTTTAAGTTCCAGCAGATAATTGTATTAAGGATGTTGACCAAGTTGAAACAGCTGCGGAACTGTACAAACTAAACGGAATAAATAGTTCCGACTTGCCGTAACGTTTTAATCAAGAAAAAGATAAGCTTACTCTACTTTCTTTAACCATCAGTTCAGTTAATCTTTAATCTAATGCTCGTTGTAAAAGTAACGGTTAGTTCTTCATCATATTCTGTACAACCTACATTAAATAAATAATAAAATAAATTAATTAAAATCTGACTTGAATAAACAAATTGGACGCGATATTGCCCTATGCAGTAGTGTTTATCTACCAAGCTTTCTATACCGGACACGATCTAATCTCGAAATAACCATAGTCGATAACCTGACTGGCTATTAAGCAGCTAGATCGTGAGATTACTACTCATACCACATTTCAAACTGAACTAATATGAATTCTGGGCAACTACTCTATCCTCTCTCAACCACGACTACTGCCAATTCTTTATACGTCATCTAAACAAAATACTTTCATCAATGCCAGACAGGCATTTAATCTTGACAGTGAAAGTTTGATCAATTTTGGTGTCCCAGATTCTCCCAGACATCAAACTCCATCAAAAACTGTACTATATTGATAAATATTCATTTCTCGTCTCTCAAGTAATGACGTTAAGTCAGACTTCGACGTCTGAGCTGTCTATCATAATATACCATCTTGTTATCACATAGGGGTCCTACGTGCTTAACAAGAGATCATAAACGGACAGGCCAAACAGACGCACACATGCACGACTAGAGTACCTATCGGGAGTCTCGATAGTAGGTACTATGACATCATCCTGGGATACTCTTTTGTAATACCTCGTTCGGCCGCTCCAAGTTTCTACATAATGAATAGAGAATCTTAGGAGAGCGTTTTTAGGGTTCCGTACCCAAAGGGTAAAACGGGACCTATTACTAAGACTCCGCTGTCCGTCTGTCTGTCTGTCTGTCATCAGGCTGTATCTCATGAACCGTGATAGTTAGTCAGTTGAAATTTTCACAACAAATACTAAAAAACAGAATAAAATAAATATTTAAGGGGGGCTCCCATACAACAAACGTGATTTTTGTGCTCGTTTTTGCGATAGGTAACTGCAACAGGTAGACGCTTGAAATATTCACATAATATTAAGTTATATATTCGCTTTTTAAATAAATAATTAATTAAAATCAAACAAATATTTATGGGGGGCTCCCATACAACAAACGTTGTTTTTTTTTGCTAGATATTGATAACGGCAACAGGTAGACGCTTGAAATATTCACAGAATATTGAGTGAGTTGATTCACTTTAAAAGTAAATAATAAAATTAAAATAAAATTTATATTTGAGTAGGGGTCCCATACAACAGACATGAAAATTTATGCCGTTTTTCAAGTTAATGGGGAACCATTATCTATAAAAAAAATCATGTCTGTAATATGTGGAACCCTTCGTGCGCGAGTCCGACTTGCACTTGGCCGATTTTTGTCTGATGGCATGTCGATTTTTGTGTTAGGTATGTTTCAAAGACTTCATTTCAAAACTAAAACTGTACGAAACCCCGAATCGAATGTTACTGGACAGTATCGAATTGCAAGCTCACGAAACTGATGCATTAACGCTAGCCAGCCACGCCTGGGAATGTCAGCAGTAATGAACCCAACTGCACAACGTACTGAATAATATTTCCATGCAATACCTAGTCACCTATAGATCTAATGCCACAGGCTTCGGTGTCACCTTTCGTCCCCGATAGTGCCTTTCCTCGGTGTTGTTTTGCAGGCTATTGAATGACTGCAGTCGGTCCGTATTAAGCAAGTCTTCGTCGCGTAATCTGAGCTCCAGCTTAAATCTAACGGCTTTGTACCTAATGCTTTATGCCTGAATAAATTACGAAAAATAATATCTTTTCGAAAGGAGGGTTGGGAATCCAAGCGGCTTTAGTGAAACAGTGTACTTCGTGTACGGGTAATGTAAGGATATCCGTTTACAACTGCAACTACGGTGTATTTGCAGCACGCATTCTTTTATGGGAACGACCGCTTCGTCATTTTTTGTTTAGTCAAAAGTCAGTTGCGTTACAGTTTTATTATCGCACTCGACAAATGGGCGACGGCACAAAAACCACACTTGAGAAATTCACCCCTCTCTTAAGTCATTGTGGGAACTTTTAGAACCAACAGGGAAGCTGGGTTTTTTGTCGTGTTCTAAGAATGCGTCCCAGGTAGCCAGGGTACTAATGCGAAGCCTTTGTATTCATAACTTGAGAGAAGATTTTACAATTGAACATCCGTCAGCTTTACAAATGAAGCGCTTTGAATTTGTAAATCATTGATGGATTAATAGTTTGCGAACAATATGCTAATAAATTAACTAAGTATTCATAACGCGATTTTGCCCTTAATAACGCAACCAGCCACACCATAGCGTATCTAAAGCCAATCATTTGCATTTATTAAATTTTACTTCCTACTTGCCAATCATAATTATATGTAATCAGAAAGGCAACTTTCCGTGTACCAACGGTTTACCTGTCATGTCGTACGAATTTTATAACAATGATTAATGACATGAAATCTACATTTAACGTTGCAAAATTCGCGCATTTAATACGTGTGCCTACCTAAGATGATACATACACATTACAATATTAATCATACATATTTCTGCGACTTGTCCCCTAACTACAACATATGGGAGAAATCTCTGTTTAATGTTTCTCAAGAAATGAAACCTATTTCAATTGTGTTCTAAATTAAAACTTTCCCAGAATAATGAATCCGATCTTTTAACATAAATATTAGGTAATCAGGTAGTCAACTCATATGGTAGTTCTAATCCTTTAATGGCCATGATCTATATGGTCAAATAATCCTTAACAGTATCGATAACAGAAGATAGAACCGGATTTATAAAATTGATCGAATCGCATTTGTATAATGTGTCTGTAAAGTCTATTTTAAATCTGATTCCTGAATGCAGTGAGGCTGTGACAATGACCTTTAGAAACCCACGCTAATTATACACACATCGACAACCGGTGCCAGACTAGTTCATGGCGTGCCTCGTTTCAACATAGCTACGCAACATAATAAAGTGCCTAATTTAACTGCGCTTACAACTTGTGTTCGAAGATGCAAGATTAGCTCGTAGCATCTTAGGATTCTGAGGCAATTTAAATCGAAATCCAGAATAACAAAAGAAAAACAAAAAATGAATTCCAAGAAGGTAAGTACAGAATAATCTCCCCGATGTGAGGATTCAATTAAATTAATTAGAGCCAACAGTTGTTTGCCGTACACAGTTTAATTGGACGAACGGAAAAAAGATTGAGAAGAAAGATTGAATTAACGCGCATCGATGCTTATGATGCAATAAGCGTACCGATTCGACGGCTATAAATTTTACGAACCCCTCCTGTTACCAGCATATGCTGCAATCGCTAATCTACTTTAACTTACCCATGTTCTTACCGATTGTTGGGTTATGCTATGTATGATGCACGGATTGAGCTAGCTATAAACTCATTGTTACAATATGAAACGTTTCCTGTTTGAGTCGGGTTCTTTCAACAACATGTTCCTGTTCGACAGCTGAAGTTGATCACACGTTAACTTCAATAAAGTACCGACGAAAACAAATATCGAAGGCCGTACTACAAATATTGGTCGTAGCTATAAAATCGAGAAAAAGATAGGATGAAGTGGTTGACGCCTGGGACGCATAAAATTCTTTTACTAGCCCCTGAAGCTTGAAGGCAGAGAAATGGAATCATAAAAAAACAGCTCGTACTTTTGCTTCATTCGTTTCACGGAGCGTTGGTTAGTGTGTATTTTAATACGATTCGGTTGTATTGTAACCACAGAAACTTAACATGGATCCTCTTTCCTTTCCCCTCCGACATTGTTACTATTGACGAGGGTTCGAGGTATTCCGCAAGGTTTAGATGCAATTTGTTTCAAGTTAATACGATACGGTCCATCAATATTTAATCGGATCGACTTTCATTAAGCCTTTCACGTAATATTTGTTTATTCAGGACTTTCTCTCACCCTTGGTACTGATGTACCATTTTATTTCTGAAGTTGTCAATGCACCAACAATTCGTAATAAAACAGTGTACGTAAAACAGCACACAAGAAATGCATTCCCGTAAAAATAAGTAAAACAAACTTCCATACATGGCTCAGTACCATACATTTTAAATAAGACAATTCCCATATTTTTTACTTATCTTGGCGTGACTTCGACCAACTAAGCACCTAGTTAATATTAGATGAAGCCCGTAAAACGTGGGGGTGCCGGCAGCTGATCGGAAGTCCTGCCCTTTGTTCGACTTTCAACCACACTTTTTGTAGCTCAACGAAGGAAGGAAGTCAGGAATTTCACCAAAATCGACCTGTTTTTTAACTTCAATGTAAAAAAAAACTGTTTGAATACTGCCAATATAGATAGAAATTTTTCATGCTGCATGCGTTTTATTGCCCTGCATGTCACGAATTTTGTGTGTTACGCTCCATTGTCCCTTACGAAATATCCGCATTTTTTATCCAGACAAAGAGGGAAAGCTTTCCATTATTCAGAATATTTCGGGTACAATGGTGGACCGCGCACGGCGCACGCGCAGCGTGTGATCCATTGCCGACAAGATCGATTGTTCGCGATATACAGGGAGGCGGTTATTTTAAATTGTCGGCTTTGTCAGACACAATGCGAATATAAACGAACTACACACCTAGACTATTTTTCACCTTTTATAAACTACATCCTGCCCTTCCTAGTGTGTTTCCGTTCATTAAATATTTTTTGTCTAATGATTTATTACAGTATCCCCTGTACCGGACTCGTGTTCAATATTGAAGAATCTCTTTGTAACATTTGTGTACCACCTGAGTTCCGTCGAGATCTAAAGGTTCATTTATGATGATTAGATTCCAGTGTGCGGCCTTTAACCTGCATGAAGACCGTAGACAGTGAGACTTTGTTATGCAAACTACATATTTCATCTGATACATATCAAATCTACGTAACCTGGTCACGTGTTTGCAGTTAATTAATTAATTGCTTTACCTCTAACTAAGCTCGTATGGAAGTGGCACGAGGCGTCTGTGCGCGACCCGACAGCAGTACCTCGGCAGTTTTGCGGCTTCTGCAAAGAACGTTTATAGTTCCTCACAAACTTGCTCAGCGGAAATATTGAAATAGGTATTTCGTAGAATCAATCTAGCAAGTGTTAATCAGAAATACGAGAACGTGAGACCTTGACTCATTCGCTTCCTTTGCAGTTTCAATTTCGCAAAAAATTGGTCGTTAAACAGCTTAACAGGTTTTTAAAAATCGTTAAGATGATATTATCTAATAAGTTTGTCTGGTAAACATTATTATATGTAATGCCAGAGACAAATCTAGATAAATACATCCTGCCCAAAAAAAAATGAATTTAATTAAGTATCATGTTAATGGGCGTGAACATGAAATAAATAACTCTTCTAACTCTAGCTTAGATACAAAAACGTTTTGGAACATTAACTTTTTGGTTCGAACATGTGGACAAAATCTGATTGTTGGTAATGCAACCACAGTTTCTGTTAATGGTCCATTGAAGTGAGTTCATGACGTAAGACTACGTGGGAATATGATGCAATCGAACAAGGAAACGGGATATTATTAACATAATTATTCTTGCAATATCCTGTAGGTGGAGACGTTGAGCTTATTGATAGCTTTGAGATGTGTTCCGAGATGAAATGGGAGAGCTCAGAAAGTTGGCGGAAAATAGAGGTGGAAATGTTTCAAAGCGCACTTTGACAATTTATCCTGTAGTTCCGTCTACGTGCTTGCGTACTAAATCGAAATGGGATTTGAACAGGGTTGCAAGTTCTTTCAGTACCTATTCTAAAAGTAATTTCAACTGAACTTTTGTATAAACAGACAACAAAAGGACAAGAGTGTGCACCCATTAAAAGTATAACTAAGCTAATAATTATATAATCAGACAAAATTTGCGAGATCACGATCGTGGTTTTACCGCATTTGCACGCTTTTGATGTGGTTAAACGATCTTTCGTAATTTGTAATGAAGCTTTGGGAATGGGAACCTAACCTTTCAATGTAAATACTTTATGGTTATCTCCGAAGTTAATGTACATTATTAATTATAATGAAACATATTTCGTCGAATCGAGCTTATTGATGCCTATTACTTGTATTTTTCCTCACGAGGTATCAATTTTTACTATCGTTTTGCTCTTAACGTTTAAACTTAATGATAGCGCGGCATTTGTAACCTTTTCATTAACGCTAGTCGTAATAAACGTGTTGTGATAGCGTTAATTTTGGCAAATGATGCAAATACGTGACACCCTTTTATTGCGCCGTAAATTGCACATAATTACCATCAGAGAATAATCACTGTTCACACTCGTCAAAAAGAAGTTAAGCTCTTTTCATGGAAGATGGGTAGATGGCGCTCACAATTTTATTACACTAGTAAATACTCTTTGGAGAATTGAGCTATAAAAATGAACTCCACTTCAAAGAGGTGCACATTATGTAAACCAGTCTCGGTTGCAGCTAATTACTTTCGTTGTTCATACACGAAGCGTGAGCACTGAGCAGCCCGCATTGATGTTCAAACGGCGAACGTACACGATACGCAAACACGGGGAACAGTTCTCGATAAACAAGAGCGTTTTCAGAGCAGCTCTCAAATCAATCATGGTAACCTTATCGACACGGTTCCGTTGCAAGCTCATTAGCGATGCCGGTGTGTCCGCACATCACGTACCACAGTGCCACATACTGCCCGGGTAGAGCGGTTACAGCCAATATGGGCAAAACAAGCCCGCTCTCATCCATATTGCAGGCTCTCGTTCGATCAGTTCATTTATATTGCAAGCGGATGTTCTTTGCAACTTTCGTGAACTGCATCATTAGCTGGCCGTTTTCAAGATTGTTTACAGCCGAAAAGCGAGATGGATTCCACTTTCTTCAATGATTACTTCACCCATATCATACAGTCATGGCGCTACAAGGCTGTGGAACGTTAAACAAATTGAATTGATTTCAAATGGTCCGTCGGGCTTGGCACCTTTATTATACGGCATGACTTGTCTGTTAACTGGATAGCCTCGACGTCATGTTTCATCTCGTGCTACATGGTACTCGAGGCCCATGGGGAGTCTTTTTTTAAATTGAATAAAAGAGCATAGACATTGAAGACTGAATTACAATGGATAAGACCCTCTTGTATGCTTGAACAAAGAATTGTTCAATTTCTAGAATGTTCATGTTCACACGACGTTTATTGGCTGTAAACACTATAGTATCAGTATCATCGATAGAGAACTAATTACAAAATGAAACGATTGCATGTGCATGACATAAATCCATTTGAAATACGCCTAATTGCGTTCGCTTCACAGCACAAATGGCTGACGTGAATCATACAGATAAAGCAGTGTTTCAGTCGGGTGACAGCATAAAAATAATGGTGAAAATAACTGATCGCCAACGTATTATTAAGATAAGGTGCACACGTCCATGCGATAATAACCGCTTATGAAGGTGCGCTGTGATGCACCGACAAAGACTATTTTCCATTATAGTGAAAACAGTTTTATCTTTCAGCACTGCCATTTATCATAGTCATAGTCATTTTATTCATAAACAAGTCATTTTGTATCTGAATTTACACGTAAAAATACACAATACAGTATAAACAACGTATCAAACGGATTTGACCTTTTTGTGGACATTACGGACTCATTTATGTGAATGAAAATGGTGTAGTTCCGAATTAGTAGGAGAATGAGAGAATAGTTCGGTAATAATGAGAAATAACATTTTATGCATAAACGGAATAATACGAGACCCAATAAGAAACTATGCATGAGTTATCAGTTACACTGTTACGGCATGCAATCCGTAAATCAGAAAAGGGGTTACAGTCATACTAAGTACCGGATAATTGCATCTGAAGCGGTAATAACAGTTTTGCCAACAGTTACTGCAATCAAGCGCATATTATAATAAGTTTTTATGAAGCGTTCAAATGTGACTGAGTTGCGATGTTTGCCCTAGGTACGCCTCATTAATTTGTTACGTCACTGGGTACCTGAGATCATGTAACAGATGATTTATTTCGCGGCGGCAGTGGAAGCTAGCCGGGTTAGGTGAACGAACCCTGTCACCGCGCTACGTCGTATTACTGGTTTCGGCACTTCAGCAGAAGATTTTGTACCCGACGCGCATATTGACCGTTTATGGGCAAGAAACCTCATAGCACGTTCATTCATTACAAACCGGCTCAGATAAAATGACTAGGTTAATACCCATAAAGGTACGATTGAATGGGATTCGAAGAACGGATTGCATAAGCTGCGAATGCTGTGTGATATATTAAACCACAATTTGAAGTATCATGAATTCACACTTTGAACGTATGGACTGTTGTAAATGACGATTAAACTGTTATTTATAGAGTACTTTGAAGTTCGATTTTCATGTTGTATACCTTCGATTGCCTCGCGATATGAATTGCTGCGTGAATATGCTTTACGACTTCAGATAGAATATTGATGAGTATTTTAGTGACTGTGTGTATAATCTCATTTTTGAACCGTTCTTTTATGAACCTTGTAAAATGTAGGTAAATATCACACATGCGTCCTAATCTTATCGTTTCTACACTTACCTTGGTTACCAAAAAACGTTATTTAATACCGTTAATCCCTGTAACAACGAGCAGCTGCTAGTTCAACAATCAGTGCCAGCTTACCCACCAAATTTTTAAAAGCCATAAAACGAGTCTTATAGAAGGGTGAGCCACCCCTATTTGTCGATTTACGTGTCGTGTTTGGAACTCGCATGAGCGTTTATTATTTCGAGACAGGCGAGGTATTCCATCGATTTTTCAAATCGCATGCAGCATTTCAATCACGTGCATCGTCAATTTTTAATAACCACCTTTACAATTAATCATATAAATAAAATACCAAATGAATATGGCAACGGTGATAGATTCACATTTTTTGTTCGTGGCACATAAAAAAATAAAACCCTACCGTCCTTAATTTCCGGCACAGCGAATTGTATGAGAGGTTATTTTTGTTTTGTACTAAGAGAGCGTAAAGTGTATATTTATTGATACGATCGCAATATTCTATGAACACTTATCGATAGGAGTCTAAGCAGTTGCATTTAAATGGATTCGTGACAACCCCTTGAAAGTTACATCAGCGACGACCGTTAAAGGCAGGTTGGCGCGCAAATGTCCACGCTTGCTGAGACCTCGGCGTATACTTTGTCGCTTGCAACCGGTTGCATTGTGTCGCGACCGTTAGTCGCCCACCTGCGGGAACGCTGCCCACTGAACCGAGAGCGACGTGTGTCGTGTGTCCAGACACGTGGACTTGAACCTTAATAGCACACGTTAACTAGTTCTTTATAATTATTACCAGTATAATACTTCGCGGCAATAATATCCGCCAAGATGTTACGACGCCTGTCTTTAATATCGTTGTTAATTTCGTAATTACTCCAATTTATCATTTTACAACAGCAGATGGCGGCACTATTTGCGCAATTATCAAGCTTTTTAGCAGCTGCGTTTGTTAAAAGTCAAATGTTTGTTAACGCACTACATTTCATAATTTAAAATGACGTAATGTCATTTTTAATTAAATATTTGTCGAACGCGCTATTGCATCGCGTTGCATCCGCTGTTTATCGTAAGTCAAACAGCATGTGAGATAAGTGAATATCGATTGGTGACCGATCGCATTACGACACTGTCACTCGATACTCTGACACCTAGCCACCGGCTGCAAGTTGCGATTGTTTGTTCAACGATTATCTTATAAACTCTGTCTCAGTTTGACCCAGTTCCTAGTAGTGATGACTCGATATTGAACTACCGATAACCGAATTGTTTGAACTGTAACCGATACACAAATATCGATTTAATTATGTTTGATTCTGCGACTGACAAATGGCAAGGGTCTCCGTTTTATCTGTCATGTAACCCTTTATGCTAAATTGGAAAAGGAAATAAATGGGTTCTGTTGAAGAATCAATCGCTTCGGGAAACTTTTCGTATGGATATTTTCGCTACCTTTTGCCATTTGTAGAAACTATACCTACGGGTACGTTTAAAAAACTTAAACAGCCACTTGCTTATACGTGATCCTAGATAATTTGCGGGTCCATGTTCCTCCTTCTAAATGTTTCTTGTTTTGTTTCCTAATTGTGATAAAATTCCTAACTTGCAACCACCTACCTGTTTATTAACTGACACGGCTTTCTACGATCGGCTGCTTAAAAACTTAAAAGAAACACCTGCTATTAAAAACTTCGTCTCTTCGCCTTCGGGCTTCGTTGGACTGCTACCACTGCCATCATTACTTTGCTTGCCCCAGTATTTTCCAAAACATTAATATAATGTTTTCCTCTCGCTGCCTGCGCCCCTTATCTCGTCCTGTAAATGTGAACGAACGATTTCGACGACAGTTTTTGTTTATGAATGTTTCCGAGCATAAATTCTTGAGTAGGTACAATGACCCGGAAGCCTTTCAGTATCCAGCTAGGTTTAGATCTGCAAAAAGTAATTTAATCAACACAAAAAGTCTACTTCTGTTATTGAGTTATAAAGATCTTAGAAGTTTTTTTCTGGAACAATCGAGCCACAGACAACTTAATTATGACAACCACGTCTTTCTCATACCAATCTTTTTATTGAATTCGCATAAAGCGATGTTCCTATAAAAACTTATTTACTTGGTCACCGCTTAATTCGCTTGAAACCGACGTACAAATTGCAGGAACATTTTATTGCAAGAACAAACAATCGGTCTGGCGAATCGAATTTCAGTTAAGGTGTGCTGTTTCTGTTTCATTATAACATTGTTATTTTTTTGCTTACCCCATATTTCGTAATAATGTATTACCTACCGCATACGAAATTACGGATATAATGATTGTGATTTCATTATAATATCTCCGAATCGTAATAAAAAGAAAATTATTACTGCGTATTTTCTTACAAGTTTTTCCTGTTTTAGTTGGATAGCTCTGGAGTTCGCCAATAGGGAACTGTGGCGTTATAATGGCTAACATAATATTATGTTCAGTGCTATCACAATAGTCCATCTGTCTTAAATAATCCGACTTTGAATACAATAGTTGATATTATATGGAATTCCTGGTGCTGTGCAGATTTCTATTTTGATTCAATTCCCTCTGAAAACCATCGATAGTCAAATACTGAAGGCACATTCTACGGAGATGACACGGCATTAAACTAAGCCGGCCACGCCGTCTTATTGTGATGTAAATAAGTTTGATCGTCATCATACAATGGGCGTGGGAGTGAGGGTGTGGGTAGACCGGCCCTTAGCTCAAATATAAACAGAACGCAGCACCCCGTATCTCGGTCTACCGCTGTTCACGCCTCGTTAATACAAATACTTCGTATACCAATTTACGTACATGTATAAATTCGCCATTTGCTAGTGCTAAATGGTTCGGATCAGACGAGGTCACGAACGATACTAAAATTGTCCAGATTCTGTTTTTCAGTTGCCCCATTAAATTTAAGTCGGTTGTTGTGTTCCTAATCCACCGGTTTAGCTATCTCGGCTCTCGCTTAGGTGGTCGGTGTAATGTTACGAGCATGCATACAGCCAGTGAAAGCAAACATTCAGTCAGCGTTCCACATAATGCATCTGTAGGGAGCGACACTTGACACCTTGGCCTTCATTACAGATCTTGACTCATACGATGTAGCCGTCAGACTCGAACAAGAAAAATATTATTGTAATCATTACATTGCTCGTGTGGGTGTTCTTACTAACGTAGTTTTACACTGCTTGTGAAGAAGACTTAAAAATTACCGGAGGAAACAAGACCTAATTCTTCTCAAACTGGACACAATAGACCACGAAAAAATTACATTTGAGACTCAGTTTATTCAATTGTATCTTGTCTTCTGATAAATTGATAACTGTACTACAGTATGGGTGAATGCGTCTGATCGTTTTTGATTTGTATTCGCCTCTCAAAGTGCGCATCTCTTTGAATGCAATACGTGAATCATAAATCAATGGAAATGGATGTCGGTGTCGGTCGATTCGAAATCATGGTCAAGTTCACTGACCTCTTGGTCGTCATTATGGACAAATTGATTCTTTATGCGAACTTTATTGCCTGTAGGTATAAGATGCACCAATGAAAGAAAAAGTTATTTAATTTAGCGTAGATATGTTGTAAGTTTTGTAACGCAAATGTAGGTGAAAGATTAGTATGGATATCTTATCACGAAAATGTGTTTGCTCAAGTATGTAACTAACGCGATTAGATAAGTTCTTTATAAAGATATATTTATCACTATTAATGTTTAGTTTTTTCTTCAAAAGAAATGACACCGTCTGCACAAATATCCTTGTATGAGCTCACTTATCATGTGACAAATCTGAGGAAAAATTTCACGGGTGATGTAAGTCAAAAGTGCTTATGAGGTGTCATGGCATACCGTTCTTTTTTAACAGTTCGCCACTCCCAGGTCTTAAAATGCTTTTACGTCATTACACTGCATTATAGGCCCATAACCGTCGCATCGTTTCAGATCTTGTTTTTCAAGTTTTCAGTTCGTCATTTAAGTCCGACATTACTTTTATATTGCTACTTATCATTAATTTTAAGTACTAAAACTGATCGTTGTATCGATTTTAATCACAGGTGGATTACATTGGGTCATTATTTTGTCCTTTGTTAGTGTAGACGCGGCCTTATGAATAATTTAAGCTGTTTAAAATGACTTTATGATTCTAAATTGATGTATGATGGTTTATGAGAGTTTATTGGGTGGTTCTCGAGTCACGTCTTATAAAAACGTCCATAGGGTTCGTGTGTACAATTACATGGGTATTTTTAGTTTTAGTTCGGCATATGTATACAGTTATGTGCGTGGGCACCTTGAGGTCAGACGCGTGTTGACAACTGCCCTCTTCCGACGCTCCTACGCACGCGTTATAAAATATAACCTCTTTAGCTACGACTGTGAATTAAATAAAACTGAAGCTTTATTTATTTAAGACCACGTCATGCCCGAGTTTCCCGGAGGCCCAAGGAAACTCTCGTGTGAAAATAACGGCACCCACATTCAACTCAAGGACAAGGTTAGGTCCTCTTTATTCCTGTTGATGTATCAAAATCTTTTTATAAAATGACTAGCTGCTGCCCGCGGCTCCGCCCGCGTGATTGTCGAAAATTATCCCAAGGGAACATATTCCCGGGATAAAAAGTATCCTAAGTGTTATTCCAGACTATAATCTAACACTGCCAAATTTCATCAAAATCCATTCAGTAGTTTTTGTGTGAAAGAGTAACAAACATTCATCCATCCATCCTCACAAACTTTCACATTTATAATATTAGTAGGATGTTCTGGTAGTATGAGGGATTGATGAAATACAGGATTATGATGACCATGTATGTAAAGTAATATTATCCGGTCTGCATACTTTGATTCCTATCCAGCTATCACTGAACAAAACAATTAGAAACCTGTCAACATTCCCGTCCAACTGTCCAATTTGTCTAAACCAGAAAACAGAACAGAATGTTATAGAAACCAATCTCCCATGTTTATTTATATCCCGTCGTCATAATGGAAAGTGTAATTCCTTGGAAAAAGGTACAAATTTTGTGTGTGGCACCCTAAATTTGGACGAAAATAGCTTAAACACGCTCCTTAAGGTAATCAAACCTCATGACAAGACATTACAGTACACGGGGAAGGTGTGAAAGAAGTAAAGCATACTTTCACGCCCTTCATTAAGACTCCTTTTATTTTTAACTTAGAACTATAAACATAACAATAAATACGTCTTTACTTTCTAATGAGAGCGTTACAAACAAATACATGTGTTTCTGTTAAAATTTTCTTTCAAGGTGCACTTAGGGGGTGTTATTATAAGCCAATGGACTACTTAGGTTATGTTTTAATTAAGATGCATGTATCGTTGTTTTCTCCTTTTGTTTTTTAAATTCCAATAGGGGGTTCAAGAGACTTTCTATGTCAATAAGAATTATTTAGCTTTCAGCTGTCAATCCGAAGAAGCTGTGTAGTCGAATTCTAAAGATAATATTTTAAAATTAATATGTATAAAAATAATATTTTATCTATAGGTATGATTCTGGATTCTGGAGAGGTCAGTTTCATAATCTGATGAAAACACTCCACACTCAAAGATCCAGACTCACTTTACGAGATTTCCACTCAATAATTAGCAGATGTAAATCATCTTACGAGATTCAAAGATAAACAATCATATAAATTCACTCTTCCACATCGGAGTAAAAATAAACGCCGGTCTGTTTGCATATTCCTTTATACACACGAAAATAGAAACTCCATCCATAATAAGAACTTCGTGGATAAGTATCTCAGTATCGTTGTCCTAAAGAAGCTTGGAGCGTTCATAAATCAAATTCGATAAGACAAAAATATTTTGGGACGCCTGCACCAACTGAACAAGTCTACTCAGAGAGTAATCTAGCTAGAGTACACACGCCTACACGAGCCAAACCGGTATGGGCTATGGCACATTACTTCGACTTTCTGTCGAATTTTTGTACCGCATTGCCTCTTGAACAACTCCGATATAGAAACCAGATACGGTGCGGCGCTATTGAGGACTTAATCGTGGAATTAGATTAGCTGGAAGGGATTGGGCGTGATTTGAATTTGAATATCATTCGCATTAACAAGCTTGCCTTTTTAGTGGCCTCAACTTATTAATTATTGAGGTGTGGTCGCGCACTATCAATTAAACGAAGGTTTATGATGACTACTCTGGTCCCAATAAGGACCTCTAAACATTTGTTTCTTGACTTTTATTGTTGGCTTGATTGCATGTTGTTGGTAAGCAGACATACAAAGAATGTTAGAACCATATAACCAGCCGAGGTTTTTACATGTGCAGTATCATATCATGTTTATTATCTTGAGCCAGATTATCATAATCGTCAGTTATGCTAATGTTACTTAATATTCAATATTCTATGATATTATAAACTCGATCGAACGAATAAAATCGGTCGTTAATTAATAACAATTTGGGATTTAACATAATTTTCTTAAATGATCTTCAAAACCGTAATGGCTCCCACGCTCTTGCTGCGCTCAAATTCACAATGTTTCGTTGAACTGCTGCCGTTTTCAGTAACAATATTTCCACGGTTTTATAATAGCACCTCTAGAAGCATAGACGTTGCCGGCGCCCGCGGCTCTCACGTCACAACAAAACAAACACCCACCGCGATCCTATCGTCTATCGTCCAAACGAACTTGAACCCAATGGTTCACTTAACCATTTAAGGCTGGACGCCGCATTCACATTGCAACACATTATCCTGTCACGTACTATCTATCCGACTATAAAACTTTTGTTTTCATGCATGCTTTTACTTTTTATTTTTAGACCAAATTGTCTTTGCATTTCGGGGAGGCCCGATATGTGATACACCTTCAAACAGTTGTCCCATCTTGTCTGTACTGAAAGAAGCAGGATCGTAATTTTTAAACGATGTTTTCATCTGCTACCCATTGTCACGTTTAACAATTCAGAGCTTTTTTAATACTGCCTAAAGGCTAATAGTAAAACAAAGCAGGAAGCTGAACACGGTGTCGTGCTGGTCTAACTCATAACTCAAAGCCGGAACAATAAAATACAGAGCATTAAAAGCACACAAAACAATGGCGTCTAGGCACACGTTGTCTAAATCACGCCTTCCATATGGCCTTTATTATATTAAATAATACGAAATGTTTGTCTTGCGTCAAATGTGATCCAACCGCGTACCGGCAATCTTACAGCCAGTAACGTAACGGTGGCGTTGAGGCATATTAGTCTGCGTTACTTGAGCACGAAGACAAAGTACGCGGTTAACTCACGTTTCGTGCTTCGAGTGAATAAGGTAAACTTAAGCTTTCGCTTGCCCTACGCGACTACGGACTACGGCACAAGGAAACAATATTATAACATCGACCAACTTTACAACTCTTCCGCATTTGCTTTTGTTTGCCAACACAGCCATAACAGTGAATTATTAGAGACGAGAACTTGAGATAAATTGTTCTTCAAGTGCCCCTTTAAGTTAATTTATTTGTTTTTCCCATGCAAAGTGATGCGTTTTATGCGTTGTTCGCCACGGTTAATGGCATAGTAAAACTCAATCGACGGAACGCTGGGGTCAAACGTATTATCGGCGTCTTAATTAAATTTCTCAAACTTTCAGTACCTTTTCAAATACAGGTTGTAAAACGGAAAATGAATTAGAAAAGAGAAATCTATACTCATAACCTTTAGACCTGCTTTTTCCGTAGTTATTAGAATATAAATTGGTATGTAGGTAAATAGGTACCTAGTAAATTCGGTACAAATAACATCTCAAACTTTAATGTCTTCTGATATAACTGACAGAAGTAACCACCCGGAAAATAAACACGCTCCTTTAAGATCCGAGGGACGAACCGCATTTGGGAGGTGGGGAGATGCGAAGCCAGAGGCAGTGACTTGTCCCGGGATCTGCTATATTGAATTCAAGTTATGATTAGGAAAGTTTCTGCCCCGTTTCTTCAATAAATAAGTACAATATTACGTTTAACAGTTGGATGTCTACGTGACGTCATCTACCGTAATTTGGAAACTTCACCGATCCGGTCGTATTCAGTACAATTTATTAATTTCCCTGTCCATTTTGTGTTCAGGATCTCTAATTTAGCGATAATTAAGTGGTAAAACATTTGACGTCCAGTGGTGTCTGTGTGTCGATAAATTGAATTAATTTAGTTGTTACATTGATTGAAAGCGATTTATTGGAGTACATTTCTCGCTTATGACGCGAGATTAAGTGCTTGCGTAATAAAACATGACAGATGGATAGACCAAATTGGGATAAAAAGTAACGTAACATTTTTATTGCCGTTTAAAAGATCACTCAAACACATGCCAGTTTCATTCATAGATCCATTGCGCTCACGCATATGGTTTGTAATTCCACGGTATTATTGTCGGCCCCTCGTAAAAATAGAAGATAATAATGAGATTGCATTTACGATTGCGATAAAATTGCGCTGTTTGACAGTTTAATTAAAACTGTAAATATTATTTAGAAGTGTATCATATGAATTTATGAAACGTGAAACCTGTCTAATCAGAGGCCCCGCCATCAATATTTTACTTACCTTCTTACATCTTATTCTTTTAATATATTTAAATGAAAATGATTTTACCTCTACCTCTCGTAGCTGTGTAACGCGTAGTTTCGAAGTACGACCTTGCAAGCCAGCTCAAACGATTTTTCGATCGATTTTTTGTTTCCACTTATCTTTCGTATTCGTACACTGGTTTGTTTATTTTGATAGATAAGTATCGCTCAGTTCATTTAATAAATTAACTGTCCTGCTTACTGAATATGGAATAAGTACGTAATATTAATTCCTGTATTAAATCTTGCATAATTTGGGGTACTTTTAGGAGTACAATTGCGTCCATACAAAAGGATGACCATGTGTCTACACGTAACGCGAGATAAAAACATAATCCAAATCGTGCTTTACCGACAGATGATAAAGTGTATTGTGTTTAGCGAATAATACACCGATCCGTCGACACAATAACTTTTATATTTCGTCGCTTTTTATTACGACAGCTGCTCCAAACACGTGCCATGATTTCAGTGTAACAACATAAAATGTGAACGCAGGGTATTAATTAATTAATGAATACAGTTTGCGCTTAATAAATTTAAATACGTCAAAACATTTAAGCAATTTTGAAAACGTTCATCAGCTCGTTTCAAATATTAGAGCCTAATTATAAAAACACTCCAATTTTTCATTACACGACTAATGCTATTAGAGTAGTTTAAAAGGACATTAATGTCGTAGTTTTTTTAAATTTAATTGAATGTATTCGTGATGTGCGGGCTCATCCTTATTCACGCTCTTCCGTTTCGGTCAGTTGGGCACGGTTGAAATTACCGATGACTTCACTGGGCCACTTAGTTTCCACGTTTTACCTCTCTTTACTGTCCAGACGGGTTTTCATAACCAGATTGTATCGTCAGTGAATTGCTACTTTTTTTCGTGTATTTGACCATAAAAGTCTTTCTTACGAAAGTTATCACGTCAATTTCACTCGACCAAATATAAAATGCATGTGGTCGCAATTAAGATTCGTTTATTTCAACGACAATTTGCTTTGAACACGTGCCGGCGAAACCGCAGAAATAAAACGTTTAGGATGTAATAATGGTCCTTTCATCCTATAATCCCCCCTCGACTGTATACAATAGTAATCACGGCATAATGACTTTAATGTAATTGTAATTTAACGCACGGGGCGGTGCATTAGTGGTATGGATGGATGTTATCATGCTTATCATTTTAAAATAGCTTTTTGATATACGCCAGATGTCGTCTCACCTCCCCCATGCACCACTGACGTCACTACAAAAGCGTGCATCATGAATAACTTCCAAATACGTTATTTTTATAGTTGAGCCGTACTTGAATTTTTTGTATAATATCCATTAGGGAGTTTTTGCTGTGGCCCGGGCGTTTATTTTTAATTTGAATACATTATAGCGAAAAGCAGGTGAAGAGCACAAAGGCGAATCAGTATCAATGTCGAAATCGGTCACAGTTCGCAAGCATCTGCATCCAATGTGTGAGCGAACATCTGTTGAACAAAAGCGTGATCGCATCACGGGCCCTTAGCTTCGTGACCTACAGTGCGCCGGCCATTATTATCTAACAACGGCCCTCGTTTAATTAGGCCCTATTCACTTATCGTTGCATTCCAATTCCGATCGGTTTACATTTTCACGCCCGACTGCGCGAGCGCCACAATGCTCCATTGATAGATGATTAGAATTAAACGTAATTGTATTCTGGGCCCACATTTTTATTGGATAGTCTGTTGTAAAACATTCCAATTACATAATCGAATATTTCCTCATCGTAAGTAATTACACATTCTCGGCGTCGTGAAATCCGGATCGTACATTGCTACATCGTTTACATTGGCAAAAAATAAAAGGCAATATTTTACTGCCGAAATAAGAATAACCTACCGCGGTATTTTAACCTCTCCCCATCGTAAATCATAAAAAATATTCTCGCATGGCTTCACAATCGAATTTGTAAGCGTTTTTCAATTATCCGTTATTGACCACAATGGTCGATCTTATTGGCCTTTTCGTTGTCGTAAACAATTTGTACCAGGATCTAACATATAATTTTCCAAGCGAAATTATACCCAATGTCAACGGGACAAGTAATACGGTAGTTATATCGAAAGCGATCTTGCAGCCCTTTGCATGTTGGGGTCAACCTACTTGAACATTTCGATTGTTGCCGCCTGCATACGGAAACAATTCGTGCAACTGCTAAAACAATAAAAATGCCATTTATTTTAAGATCCTACTTTTCTTTTTTGTTTTGTGATGCTGACTAACAATTTTTACCCAACTATGTGGCTAACGTATTTTTTTGTTTTTAGGTAAGTACACCCTGCTGATATACTTCTTGTGTATGGTAAGCGCTTTGGACCTTACTGTAATGATACAAATACAAACAAACACATAATATGCAGCGTTACTGCGTAGATCTTCATCATCATCAGTGTGTCGACCTTTTTCCTTAAAAAAAATGTTTTCTTTTGGAATACCCTCTCATTCATCATGCCTCGCTCATAAATGCTGCCATCCATTCTCGTAATTTATTCAGGCGAAGCCAGTCCACAGTCTTTCCAAGTACTTTTACAAATGTTACTTCATGAAGTTTTCTTGCTACAACTTGAAGGCTTTAGTAAACTAATAAGGAACAGGCAAAGTTTTGTAGCATTTTTACTAGTTACAGTATCTACGGTTTCTTAGCAGAAGTTCTTGATATTTTCTTAATAGGAACGAGCTGACTGGATTACGAATTCGTTGAGTTTAATTAAGGTCTGGCCATCTACTGACCTTTCATTTGTGCAGATGGGGCAAGACGACTTTATTGCGAAACAAATGGCCCCTTGCCGATCCTTGTTGGCTGCTTAGTGCGAGTGTTTTCCCCCAATGATTATTTATTCCGCCAAAACGATATTAGATGTCTTTTACTAAGGATTGGTTAGGGTTGATGTCAAAACTACAAAGAAAATCCTTCAGTGAATTTTATCGAAGATTTAGAGCTACAAATTCATTTTGTAGCTTCACAAATTCACAAATCACAAAGACAGACGAGAAAATATTTGATATCTATGTAATATTTCTTATTCTTGAACTTGAAATAAATACCATAAAATATCACTGTATCTTACCAGATTCTTACAATCTCAGCTTTATTCTATTTTATCGTGGACCTAACAGTGTAAAGAATAAATTCTCCGTGTAAATAATATCGTAGGCTTATCTAAAAGCCACATCAATGTTAGTCACGAATGGCGGCGTGACTGAAAGAGCTCGGTCGAAGCGTCTGGTTATCTGTTACTGGATACTGAAGCACAATGTAAACACCATTCTGCTAGCAATAACACTAAATTAAAGTTACTAAAACTTATTATAAAAAACATACAACGCGGATTAGAATGAGAACCTCTTGAACACACAAAAAAGTTAAGCAACGTTAAATTTTAATTAAAAAAAACCATTGTTCATTCTGACCTCGAGCTTGCTTTATGAATTCTCTGGTGAGCAGTGCCCCTCGATGATCAAATTTGTCGAATTTAATTAAGAGCCATCGCGTAGACTGCAAAACATTTAATGTAATATTACTTCCGCGTACAACTGTAAATATTTGGAAGTGTAACGGATTTTTTAAATTATTTTGTTGGCGCAGCACAGTAATTTCACTTCAAGATGACGAACCCTCTGAGATTACGTAAATGCGTACCCATGATCTTTGAATCTGCGTAACAGCTCATCAAGGCGAGACCGCTTCGCAAACACGCTACTTAAACGATTTGTTCGGAGTCGGTCTCTTATTAAGATGATCTTGGACGACCTCGACGAGACATTACGTATATCATTACAATCTCAATTTTCCCAAGACCTTAATGAACAAGACCTATTAAAGTACATGACTTTGACATATACCTCTTATAGCCCAGGCAAGGCTTTTAAGTTCTCGTGGAATAGCCATATTCTAAGAATGTAAATCGACTATATAGAATTCGTCGATCTCCGGCTTTGCTATGATACTGGGTTTGGTCTCTCAGTTACCTCTAAACAAGAAATTGATTTGCAACATTTATCAAAGATCCAAACGGGGTAATTATTGTTAATTCATTTCGTTTAAATTATGGATGTTTAAAATTCAAATTTCGGCCCAATTATCGTTATTAACGTGTCACTAACTCAAAAATTTCTGTGGGAACTGACACTAATACGAATTTAATTAATGGTTTATTCCGTCGTCCACTTGTTTGTCCAGTCATCGTTACTTTATAAGGAGTTTTTTTTTTTAATTAAATTCGAGCAAAAAGTTTGGCATTTTCAATCCGGTGTTGTCGTAAAACACGGTTTCAATTTCAATAATTTTCAAATGGCATCGTTCGTGTTCCAAAATTGATTTCGTAATTCGATATCCGGGGAGCATCGGTGACCTAAGTTTGATTGTTCAGCTTCGTCGCTACTCTTTGTCCAATATGGCTCTTCCGGAAAGCAAAGTGCCCTCAACTCCGTGATGTTGCTGAGCCGGATAAAGCTGAATCACCAACCACACGTAACTTCCTGCCATAATGAGACTTGATGAGATAGTTTTGTGTTTTTCCACAGCTTTTTTTCGTATTCATAGAGATAATCTTACATACATCGCTATTCGTCTAGACATCATTTACATCGGGCAACTTTATTTTAATATCTGGCAAAACTTGGGATTATGTTAATCCATCCATGTTCGCACTGCAACAGCTATTAAAATAACGTCTTTAATCTCTAAATTAAACGACGCTTGTCCACTCCTCTCTTAAACAAAAACTTGGGATGGCCCCATTTCGCCAGCGATTGTCCACGGTCGAGGGTCCAATTATGAACATTAGTCTACAACGGCTCTCGTTGAAAAGGATTTTCCAATTAGGGGCTCTCGTGAATTAATGGCCAGCCTAACACTGATAGAACATTTCCTTTTCCCGACATTTCATCTTCCCAAGCAGACAAACGTTTTCCTCGTAGCTGTTTTATAAACTCGAAGTGACATTTTGTTTGGAAAGTTATTTGATAATATCGGGCTAAACCGCGTAGCTGACAGTTTGTCCCAAACATAATTTATTGAACATTCATACCTCTGTATACTACACAAGTAGGTGTGCAACCGAGCAAACTTGCAAACCATGGACACATAAATCACAGCATTGTTTTGGCGTATCCATATGACAAAGGGTAACGAACGCGAGGCTTCTCAAACATTTCCAACATATTGCGGAAATATATGGCCAATGTTGTGCGTACAAATGCGATTAGAATGAAATACAGAATACCGAGCTGGTTAATATGAATCGGGGAATATTGTTTGTAAGTCATTAATAAAGGAGAAAGTTAAAATGATTCGCTATACGTTGGTTTAAAGGAATACGTTCAAGATAGACACCCCGCCATGCGGCAAGACGGCACTCGCTCGGCATTTAGAACAATAGGACCATAACTTAGGTAAGTGAAAAGCTAGCGTTGACAAGGGTAACGTCCTGAAGCTATTTGTGTTTCGCCTTTATCTGCTTCACAAGAGCGGAAAGTAGCATATGGTAACATTCAGATGATGAAACCATCACTTTTATTGTATTTGAATTACAGAAAGTGCCCTTTGACAGTTATACAGAACGAGCTTCTAAGAAATCTCTTTCGTTGAAGTTCCCTTGTAGCTTTACATTCTAATTTAAATATTTTGATCCTAGGGTTTTAATTGGTCCAAAACAACCGAAATTGCTTAGAACCTCGTCAAAATCAAACATAAAACTTTATTAGATGGCAGTTCTAATAAAACCCATAATAGATCTCTAGTAAAGCCCTTAATGATTTTCTAAGCAAGGAGATTTGTACACGTGCCAAGAATTTGTTGGTGTCATCATATTGAATTGCCCATTTAAATCAGTTTGAATGTTCTTGAGTCTGGAGTGGTGTGAAAGAGGAGTAACAAAAACTGGCCAATGCAAGTTGGACTTGCACATGACGGGCTCCGTACCATAAGCCGAAAAAAACATGTTTCTTGCATTTTTATATTTGTTAATATAGCGGCAACAGAAATACAACATCATCTGTGAAATTTTTAACTGTCTAGCTTTATGAGACACAGCCTGGTGACAGACAGACAGATGGACAGTGGAGTCTTAGTAATAGGGTTCCGTTTGGTACGGAACCCCGAAAAACTGTCCCGGAACTTGGAATAAACATGATTGTTGAGTAAAGGCTACATACCACAAATCATTACAACCGTGACTAGTGGACGTGAAAGAATTTTGGACGTCTCTCCGTCGGTTAATTTGGCCTGTAAGGTCAGAGCCGACTGCGCCACTTATCTGAGATGTTTTAATGAAACAAAAAAATCTTAAGAAGTTTTACGTTTCTGTTATTTGTAAGTACTAAAGAACAAATCTGTTTATTAGTGTCGCATATCGGTTGAAAATCCGTAATTTGATTCAGGTTTTCAAAAAAGTACCTTAACAATTTTTTTTTTAATGCTCAGTGCATTGAAAAAATTAATTGTTAAGGTACTTTTTAATTTACTTTGGGATATCTAATAGCCAAGATTGATTTTCGAAGTGCAGTAGTAATACAAGTAAAAGCTTTGTCGTCAGCTCATAAGCGAGTACATTTTTCCCAAGTTATTCAAGCACAGAAACGTGCCTAGAAAGTCCACCTGCTGAAATTACAATACAAACATTGTTTGTTTACTAAAACCGGGAGTCACGTTCTCCGCTCTACTACATACAAACATTGGGGGAATGTTTATCCTGCTTATATAAATAATGCGATATAAAATTTCAAGCCCAATTTTAACTTACCATATTTATAATACCACCGTGTGACTATCCACTGCTGGGAAAAGGGCCCTTCTCGTACAGAGAAGGCATGGTACGAGCATTAATCACCAAGCTTGCTCAAGGCTCTCCTGAAAGGAAGAAGGAAGAGGAGGAATCCAGTCCAGGATTCCTCATGATGTATTCCTTCACCGATGTCAGTGATGTCTAAGATATACTTACAAAGTTACAACATTTAAAACTGAAAATATGTACGAAAAAGCTTTCGATGTATCTACATTTTTTGCACCTAGTGAAAATGTACATAAAAGCTACATTAGGAAGATTTAACCAGTGTATACGTCTGGGATAATACAACATAGAGCAAAATAAGAAGCGCCATTTCCTGGTGTGACATGATATAGCGCGGCTTTGAATTACTGACTATTCCTGGAACTATGTAAATCTCAGAATAGAGATAGATAACTGACAGAAGCTAATGTGCTTTGCTGCAGTGCAGCACGGCAATGAAATGAAGGAACAATTTCTCTAAGCACACTGCAACATTTTATCCACTATAACATAGAGGAATGAACTGAGCGAAATGAAAAGTCAGAAAAGTGTGAGTGAGACGAAGTGTTCGTGCGTAAGTAGTATTTTTCTTGAACTTTGATTGGGACTCGTAGTTGCAGTATCACCTCTGTAACTAATGACCTGCTGAAAAGAAATAAAATGTGAGCCATCACGGGACGCCTGGCAGATGTGAAAGATCGAAATTATTTTGTACAAGTCATATGCATAAAAAAAACAGATTACGACAGGAACTAAATATGGCATATGAAAAAAAAATACATATAGGAACATTAGACTGTATATAATATATATATGACATATATTATATATATATAGATTTTTCAAATTAACAGGTATTAACCACACAGTGCGTTTGTCTCTTTCTACAGCGTGTTCAATTTTTTAACACTATTGCTCAGTCCATTCTCTATGTCTGTGATGTCCACTATTGTTTTAACATACGAGAACACAAATGTGACAGGTGCAAATAATGCGCTGCGCAGATATAGGTGTTTGTACCCAAGGCCTACCTTGGGTACAAACACCTATATCTAAACATCTAAAGGTGTTTTACCTATAGCGCAACTTGGCGTTTAACTACACAAGCTTGTAATGTCATTCAACCACAGTTCGCAGAAACTATTATCTGATAGTATCGTTTTAATCGCGGGATACAACTCATTTTCATTTGAAAGGAGGAAAATGCGACTACGTATCTTACTTCGGCGAGACGTAGATAGAATGTAGCAACTGCTAGTAGGTGGGACAGCAAAAAAATTACTTTAATTTAATTACTCTTTCATTTAGGATTTCTTAGCAAGAAATCTTTTTATTTAATTTACTGAAATATAAATGTTTTTACTCCTTATCTGCTGTAGTCATTGAAACACCTTTTTTTTATTCAGCTCAGCTCTTATCTCTATGACGCTTCGAAAACTCAAGGAAAAAGTGCCCCTATTACGTAAATTGTACCAACTTACGAAAAGACCTTAGGTACACAGTTATGACACAAGTTTCCCTTTACCATTTTATGACTTAAGAGATCGGTTTAAGCGCACTTGGCGCTTTTCTAAAATTACGCCTATGTGCATGCTCCATAAAGCAAAGTTTATTACTTCCCTTGCATGCACTTGTTAATTAAATGTCCATTCATTGATTTTTATTTGTATTATATTAGCTATTCATTTTACAGACCACGTCCGTGATATGTAAAATGACTACTTATGTCAGGTGAATAACCTGTATGTTACGGGTAAAGAGAAGTTCAGGCAGTTGTTGAATTTTCCAGTTGTGAAAATGTGTCGTTAAGATGGTGTTATCTCAAAGCTATTAGAAGATCTTAAATTGGAAGTGTTTATTCTGCAAAGTACCTAACTACATATTAATTTACTATTTTAAATCTCAACAGTAAATTGTTAAAGAATTATCGCAGTTACTTACTTGTTACGTTTTGCGTAAGATCAAATAGTTACGTCTACATACGTAAGCAGAAAAAACAACACACAGCTATTAACACAAACCGGTTGTGCGAATGTAAATACATAAAATAATAATTGGCGTAGTGCCAATAAAACTCATTAAAATATTACAAGGTCGATTTTTTAAACGGCAGTCATAATCTTGTTTTAAGTGGATCGCGTTCATTTTGGTCTTAATTTGGATTATTTGCTAATGGACTGATTACACGATTATTAACACAGTATTATTTTACGTTTGAGTAACACACCCTCAAACTCGAACGGATGAAAAATCCGGTTATTTCATTAGTGCCCGAAAACATTACAGTACCTGCAACAGAATGATGAATTAAGGTTGCTGAAGAAGGACACGTCAGCCTTAATCTTTTAACATCAGAATAATAATGAAGCAGTTTATGAGTTACAAGTACAAGTTCGCTTATGGAAGGAATACAGAGCTTGGGTTGACCTTGGCATCGCTACGCCAAATGTTGGCCCAATGACCTCGCATGGATCGAGCCACGATGGTCTTTAGTCACGCCACTCGTGACAGCCAACAATACCAACTTGTAGAGTAGATAGGTATGGACTAAGGAAGTCGGACTAGCAACCATTTTGTTATGGACTTACTTAATTATTTGAGCCACTTGTTGTTAAAGCTGAACTAATCATACCGGGTTCAAGAATCCAAATAGGTTTGTGGTAGTAATATTAACTTCAAAAAACTATTTTTTGTCTGAAGCAGAAGCGTTGTTATGAGCGGAAAATTATGTCTCATAAACAAAGAAACATTTCAATCAAAATAAAATCAGTGAAAGCTAAGCATAAATAATTTTCCATACCTATAATGTAACTAATTTATATTTTCTAGCTTTTGCCCGCGACTTCGTACGCACATATTCCGTTTTTTCCTGTTCCCGTAGGAATTTCGGGAAACCCTGTCTTAGTACTCCCTGACACTCCCCAAGATACCCACATGTCAAATTTCAGCTTTCTACGACCAGTAGTTTTGGCTGTGCGTTGTCTGTCAGTCAGTAACGGAAGAATTTTATATAAATACTAGCGGTCCCGACAGACGTTGTCCTGTCCTAACGTTTGCTTTGTGTCTGACGAAAAAATATAGAAATCGATTGCAGCGCCACCTACCGGGTCCAATTGTGAATCTAAACCATTCTCGAATCCACTTTAACACACACAAAAAATTTCACCAACATCGGTCTAGCCGTTTAGGAGGAGTTCAGTGACATACACACGTACACAAGAAATATAATATTAAGATTAAGAAGAAATTGTATATTGATTATTATTGAAATCATCATAAACGCAGAAGAAATTGCAACTGTAAAATATACATATTTCAATTACTACACTTAATGAAACACATTAAAGAGCATTATGGTAACTTTCGATAAATGCCAGTCCACATAGTGAATGGTATGGAAAGTTGTCCGTTTATGGAATGTTGTCATCATAAAAAAATAGTCCGAAGAGAATTTTAAATGGTCTCGAATCCACAATTACCAATTTATTTTGCAAACTTACAAAAAATAAATTACTTGAGGAAAAGTTTCTTAGAGTTAATTGACAGTGATACTCACCTACACTTATTGTTTATAGTTATTTATTTTAAAGTTAATGCTTCACCGTGAGACGAAGATATGAAAAGAATTGCTGGGAATACTTTTGTAAGATTGCGTGAACATAAAGATTTTATTTCACGAAATGGCACTGAAAACATTTGGGACAAATCCTGCGTTCGACTTATCTGCAAACCCACGCCCCTGGATAAAGCCGTAAACAAAAAAATGCTCGACAGATAAGCGTGAGCCACGCGATACCACTTAATTGATTGGTAAATATACACTATGATATAAATCTATGTACCAATTTATTTATAGATCTACTTTTCTAAAGGGTACGTAAGTATCTAGTTAGTAATTTATTTTGTAGTCGGTGTTACTACGCGCAGTTGGCTTGTATCATTTTATGGTAATGAGGAGACAGAATAAGCATCTTCCAATACAGTCTCTTGTACTCAACCGGCAGCTCATAAAAGTAAATTAATCAATGTTCTAGCCGTCTCAACATGACCATCTAGCATAATCGCAACATACGCTAAGTCTTGGCTGAATATTGCAAATTAAAAACAAAACTGCGCTTTGAACTTGTTCAAGTATAAGTGGAAATCAGCTTTGATCTTTTACTTGATGTTTATATAGTTCTGGACACATCTATTGGCCCACCTTGTATTTTCAGTTTCGTTTGGTCCTAGCTAAAATTTTATATTAGGTCGAGCAAAAAGTTTTTATGCAGTTTTGAACCTGGCACATTCACAATTTCATTCAATAGTCTTTTTTTGAATTTCGAACACAGAATTTAAAGAAACAAAAGACAATTTGGAGCCTGTTTGTTGATATCAAACAATCGAATACTAAGAAAACTTGGTTTTATTGGTTTACTTGGATTTAATTCTTGAAAAAGTGATTGATATCTTTGGTTTTGCAACAAACATTACTTATTCTTAACATTAAGGTGAGGTTCTATCAATAATCTATGGATACTTCACCTGAAGTCGCCGCCCAAGCTGTGGCACTTATTCAGGCCGGACACAGCCAAAGAAACGTGAGTGCTCAACTTAATTTAAGTCGATCTGCGGTCCGAAATGTTTATCGGAGGTACCTAGAGACTGGCGGCTTTGTTCGTCGCCAAGGAAGGCCACGATCTCGGGTCACAACTGAAAGGCAGGATCGATTCATCGTGACGACCAGCTTGAGAAATCGTCACCTTACCTCCATTGAGATACAAAACCAACTTCGCGACTTCCACGGAGTATCTGTGAGCGCTCGAACTGTTCGGAGAAGGTTAAAAGAACGCGATATGGTACCACACAAGCCAGCTAATGGGCCCAAACTATCGCGAGCCCACCGAACAGCGCGCCTTCATTTCGCACGCAGTCATTTAAATTGGACACAGCAAGATTGGAGCCGTGTACTCTTTTCTGATGAGTCTAAAATTGTGTTACATGGCAATGATGGAAGGAAGAAGGTCTACCGACGTAAGGGAGAGCGTTTCGCACAATGCTGCTTTGAAGAGAGGGTTGCTAATGGCGGTGGCTCATGGACTGTCTGGGGCGGTATATCCGCGAGCGGCAAAACTCAACTTGAGGTTGTTACAGGACCACGGCTGCCAACATTAAATGCTGAAAAGTATATTCGTGAGTGCTTAGAACCTCACGTGATACCATACGCGGACTATGTGGGCCCAAATTTCCTTTTTATGCATGATAATGCAAGAGCCCATGCGGCCGGCATCGTTAGGGAATATCTTCGGGATGTGAACATCACAGTTATGGACTGGCCAGCCAGAAGCCCAGACATGAACCCCATTGAGCACATGTGGGACGAGCTAAAAAGACGTGTTAGGGCTCGTCAGCCAGTTGCCCAGACGATGCAGGAGTTGAAAACTGCCTTAGAAGAGGAATGGGAGATGATCCCTCAAAATTGCATAGAGCGGTTGATAAACTCTATGCCTAATCGTATGAGAGCTGTGATAGATGCCCATGGAGGCAACACGCGTTATTAAATTAAACCTTTATTTGATAAAACATGTTTTTTATTCAAAAATCAATTGCCTTTAACAAGGCGCATATCCGACTTGTTAGGCGTAGCTCCATGTCGTATGGTATTCTGAATTCAAATTTAAAACAATACGATCGAAAAAGTCGGTAAAATGTATCAGGTTTAAAACTGCATCAACAGTTTTTGTTCAATCTAGCAATCATATTTCGGTAGGGGCCATCGAAACCTAAACTCTAAGGTGGGCCAATAGATGTGTCCAGAAGTGTAGTTTCAGACAGCGTTTTGTAGACATGTTTCCCGTTTTCCCCTATTTCAGTACTGTTACTCATCATCATAAGACACATTAAATAGACAGTGCTATATTAAAACCAATCAAGATATGATCCTAGACAGCTTCGTATAAAATTGTGCCTGTTTTAGCTCACAGCGAAATTAGTTTATGAACCACTTCCCACAGAACACTTAGCTTATTAAAGGTCTATTCCACGGTGCGAAACCTTGAATCATGATCACTTGAACTGGCAAAGTACTAACTCAGTACACTAGTTGAATCCCACGCGTATGACTCACGCACTTAGACGGTTCACAGACGAACAAACAAGCAAACTAAGTTTGCAAATAAATGAGAATGGATATGGATAAGTTGTATAATCAAGTGTGGGAGACACAGACAAAACAAACAAAATTATCTAATCACTGGGAACTGAAGCCATCAAAATAATAATACTTGCACCTGGTTATGTTATGAAAAAAGTTTTGTATACCATAAATCCCATCCAAATTCAATAGTTTCTAATATATCAGTGTTTTATTAAGAAAAAATAGTTTACTATTTCACGCGATATTTTACAATCTTACGACGTTTGCAATTTTCCGGTGACATATACAAATTCATGATATTCTCATCGTTATGTTTCGTCAAAAAACTAAGTGTGCATATCAACTGGAATGCTTGTAAAATCGTGAGATGAACAAGATTACAGTGAGCGTTACTGCCAGTAATAAGAACAAGTTGCCTGAGTTTGTACAAGATTGCGATCAAGCGGGCCCGCCGAGGATTGTCCTACATTACTAAATGCCTTTAATTTCCTGTACTAACAATTATCTCTTAACATTTGACCGCTTTCTTCACGAGTACAAAGACCAATTACGTAACTTCCCGTTTGTTTCCTCTGATGATGGTGACTCATTAACATTTCATTGTGATACCGTTTTATTTGTACTACGGAGGTACATTTTTTCCATAACCCATCGTAATAATAAGCATGAACATGTGCCGCATAAATGTATATGTAACTCCAGTTAAGCCTCGTCAAGCATTAACTCTGATTGACGTACAATATTTCCACTTAAATAATTTCGTTGTACCTATGATAGGCTTACGTGTGACTCGTGTGAACACAGCATTCTTTGCCGTCACAATTTACACACCTGAACCGCCAAGTATTGTGTCCTAGAGCCGTCACTCCTCGTTAGACAAGCGTCCAGTCGACTGTGACTTTGCACAGGTTTATACTAAAATAAACAGATTTCATCCTAACCCACCTCATCATAAAGTTCAGAGTTTATGATCAGCTAAACATATGTAGTACGAACCCAGACAGCACTTTGAGATATGCGTAATATTCTCAAACGGACAGGTGCAATGTAGCCGACAACCTCAAGACTAGAAGAACCCTGCCGCGAAATAAATCGTACACTTCGCTTCTCACACGGCTTATAGATAACCGAGTTGACAGGCAAAAAGAATCTGCGCAGTCGCCGACACCACAGCAAACCAGATTAATTTCTCATTTCAGTTCAATTCCGTCGACAGTACTGTTGAAATTAATATTTCGCTATTCGGTTTCTGTTTTCGTTTCATTTGCATGGGCACACAATGGCAAGTCGTCACAGTGAATGAATTTTCAATTTTGAGCTAGATTACCTGAGTCGTACTTTGCCTGTGAGAATCCACGGTTCGCCAATTCCTGGCAGCCATAAAGGCATAGTTGTAGGCTTGTTATAAAGTTGCGAAAGGCTTTCGTTATTACGGTCGACAGTATAAAGGCATAAGATGATAGTATCTAACAGCTTTCGAAATGAGCTCTGCCAAGAGCTCGCCTTCGTTAATTCAATCACGACTACAAATTAACTGCATGCCCCACCCGACCTACCTATTGAACCCGAATACATACTTAAGTAGATACACTGTACGTACATCTGTACACATTGTGGAAACGACAGACACAGACATTCTGTTTCCATGACGTATTTCAATGATAGAAAGTTACCCTTTATTTACAACGGTGTTATTAATTATGCACAGTAAATTAATTGCTACAGATGGGTTCAACAGTTTGTGTAATTTCTGGTAAGTTATTCGTTATTTATCTTTACAACCATTGTCAACTTCAGGCATCTGAAACCTAGACGATCTTTACCCATTCACTTAGGAAAATACAGAGTTAAGAAACAAAACAACACAAACACATTCCAAGGTGCAGTAAAAAGAAAATTCAGAGGTGATTGTAAAACGTCTCGAGGCGGACAATGGGACTTTGAATACGATAGTCCAATAATAGCTGATTGTGAGAGTACTATCGCTTGGTTTTCATTTCGTAACCCCATAGAGAATTGAAAAAGCTATTGGAAGAGAAAAATAGCGTGAAGTAAATAAGAAGGGGTGGATGGCAATGACAGCTATAGGACTTGACTGTCGTTGCATTTTCTTCACACTGAGGTAAACAGATTTTTCAGGATTTGTTTGTCCTTGCTGAAGTTGTTTTGTCTAAAAGGTTTCTACTTTATGTAAAAACAGTGCATTCACATTATGCTGATTGAATACAGATAGTACATTTTAAGTGGTACCTCTGTCGAAAATACTTTCTAAAAGCTTTTGTCACGCTCGCTGTGGCACATTTTACGCAGGTGTGTCAAACCCTAAAACTGAAATACCGTATTCGTTTGCACAGTTCGCATCCAAAAGTGTCGTACCAGGAACAAAGGGGCTTTTCTACCGACAGCTCTTGACATGGAAAGGCTTTTTTGCTATTCGCGATAAGGAACAGTTACCGAGAGCCCGATATCGCAAAGATTGACTGCTAGTGCCCCAACACTTTGTTCCTTAAAAGCATACTTGGCGACTGACGCCTATTATTAACATAGTTTATCCTAGCGCTTGCAGAGGGTTATAAAATGCGCAAGTTTATTTGTGTGTTTACAATCATTGTGGATGTATTCGAAAGTCAGAATGGTGTACTTTACGAGACCTCACTTTATAGCTATTGTACTAAAGTTTTGTTTAATATGTATGGCATTGGCTTGGGATAAATTTAATATCGCATTCCAAGCTTTGAAACCTGTTTCCTGCATTAGATTCCTCGTTGTAACTTTATTGGTAGCAATAGCATCTTCTCGTGATTAGCATAATAGTAAAGTTCCAGTTCTATTGAGCAATCAGTGCCTAGTTAATTTATTTTCATGGCCTGAAGCTGTCTAGCTACAAACTTTTGCGCCAACGCCATTAATTTACTTCTTGATTCGTTTTTTGTATCACATCTTAACTTTTAATTTGAATCAGAATATTAGGTAGGTGCTATCAACGTTTATATACGCACTTTTATAATGAAGGATCTCTTATACAATTTAACAACAGCTGTGTATTTTGAAGGGACTTGCTTGAGGCGGCTGACAAATTGCAGCCGCCCTTCGTCGTATACTTAGAACGAACGCGTGAAAATTCTATTTGCTAAAGTAGCACCGAGTGACAGGTGAATTCACCTCCAAGTAAACGTCATTTAGAAAATTCTTATTTAAATTTTGCGTCATCCGTCTCATTCCAGTCGCTACAATTTTCGTTGACCTAATGGCTTATTTATTCGGTAGTCCGCAATCAATTTTAATTTTACAGACCGAAGTTTCATACATGTAAATCAAGCCGGTCTCAAATTACTGCCCCATAAAATTGTCATGTTCACGTGCTGCTTTTTCCTGACAGCGGTCAATTGTCTTCACCGATGGCTTCATTCAACCGGTGGTATTGATTAAATATTCCATTTATCATATGCGGTGGTGTGTTTTCATGCATTTGAATATGTAGAACAGAGTTAAGCCACATAATTAAGCATTAACCTGCACAAACGCGGCGGCGGACCACACAGGTGACTCCTGATGCCTGAAGCTAGTCGTGAACCATAAGTCGCTGCGACCACCTGGACTACAATAAAGACTTCTATTTCCAAACTCACTATGAAGCCATAAACCGATTTTTTTTGTTTTTTCACTCATACCTCTCCATTCTTGCAAAACACTCGTTATTCAGTTACTATTCATATATAATAATAGCTCAGCCGTTTGGGAAAAGAAAAATCCGTGCATATCTTGAACCCGTGCCGTCCTTTACCCCGGCTGATTGAGCAGGGTTAAAAAATTTCTAGTCTTGTTGTGTGCAGCTCAGATACAATTCCTTTGTGTAAATCAGACCTCAAATTCCTTAGCAACATTGTAACATTTTAATCTTACAGAATTGAATCAAGTCACAATTTGCATGGAGAAATGAACATCTGATAGACATTTTTCGCCATTCCCAAATACGTTCTGCTGAGTAACAGTATCGATGTGACGGATGCAATATATCACGTTACCTTTATACAAGTTCTGAGGTGTATCGCTTTCGGGAAACCTGTACTTGCTATATACAGGGTCTCACCGCTAGTTGCCGGAAGCTTGCACCTTGTCTGTCTCGTGGTCACGAGATTGACAGCCCTAGCTGAAGGCGGACTTGGCGAATGCTTGACCGCATCCCTAGTGCCACTTCCTTGTGAAATACCACACTTCTCCAACGTTTCTTGTCATTGTATGCGGGTGTACACACGTATTTAGCATAAAGCTCTACCCATCGTGCCTACATTGCGTTTTCTAAGCGACAGAATATGTAAATGTAAGAGGCACTGCGATGACACCTAAATAAATCATTGGATTGCTTTGAGATTCTTGGTTAGTTTCCGTAAACGTACACCTGTTGCATTCGTTTTTCTAAGCTTTAGATTTTTCTCAAGTCCGACTTTTGTGAAACATAGAGGTGCTGATAATGTAGCACCTCTACTCGAATACGCTTCCATGGCGACTCCCCTTTTATCTTATCATAGCGATGGTGCAGTAAAATTTTAATGAGGTGGACCCCAGCCCGGAGTCAGTCCCGCTAATCGAACCAAAGCTTACAGTTACTTGTGGATAGTGTGTATATAAAATGCAAACTAAATACATATTCAATGTCTGGTTACATTATAGAAAGGTATTCTAACGGGAGAATAACTAAGCTTTATTCTATTCTTCTTAACTTATTCAAATAAGTTATTATCGACATCCGCGTAATTGCTGCAACTTGGTTTAATTTTCTCCTCCTTTAACGTAGATTAGTCAAGTGTGCTACTAGTCTAATGTGTTTTCAGTGAGTGGTTTAAGTGTCATAAATCATTTATGTTGTTTTTACAGTTCCACATTTACTTTGTAGCTAATGTTTAGGATCGCCCGTTATCGATAGCTATTAAATCGATTCGGAATAAGGTTACCCTACTATACCCATTATTGCTATTACTTCGACTCGAGTCTCTAAAATAAGAAGGGTAAACAAATCTTTTCTGCAATTGACAATGAAGAGCAGTTTATTTTCTTTTTTAGGATAGGAGACTATGAGACATTCGCGGATATAGAACGTCCAACGTTTACGATTTTGCACTTGGACATGAGTTCTGCGAACAAGCGAATAGCTTTGAAATAGATTTAGTTGAAGTAATATCCGCAAGTATCTACATAGCTCTAAACTTGACTGGACATTCAGTAACAGTCTATTTATATTCAGCAGTAACATAATTTTAGTATCTGTATCTCACCGTTTCAAGTTTCGCTATCTTTCGTCAATGAACTCCAGCGTTTTCGAATGAAATAAATCGCTCTTCATGCCGGTGTCCTGATTTGGCGAAACGGCTACTGTAAGTACCTACTGTAAGTCTGTAACAGGCTCGTTACTTGGTGATTTATTAAAACATTGTACTCGGAACTACGGGCTGTATGAATGTGAATGCACCGTTGCCCGCCGTGCCCAGTAACCCGTAATGTAGGTATTCGAAATAAAAGTTGAAAGAGATTGCTCTGTTGCTGAACAGAATGTCTATGAAAATGAATTGCGGTGTTTATTTGGAACTTTTTGGAACAAGCCTTTTTTTGAACATTGCTATTGTTACGATGATAACAATTGAACATCGACCTATTCGAATGTTGAATTTCGATAGTAACAGCTAACATGACCTACCTATTGTAAACTATTAAAATAATGTATGTATATCCTATAAAAAACATGTCACGTATGAGATTAGTCGCCTCGTAATCCTGAGTGACATTGAACAGCTCTGCTTAGTAGGAACACAACAACATTTAATTTTGAAGGTTCGTGTTCGGATACAAAATTCGTTTTGCGTTATAATTAATTTTCCAGTTAGCCATTTGCTAATGAAATTACTTGTGATCCCTGTAAAGTTGATCCTTTCATTCAATCAACTTATGTTTTAATAGCAATCTACCTAAATAATATATTTGGCAATTCAATTAAAAAAATTCAGGAAAAATTTAGTACGGAATGCCACCTTACCTTTATAAAGTGGGATTGGTTACCAACTTAAAAATAAATTATGAGTTTATAAAGTTGTCAGCCGTGTTAGTACTATAGTTTTCGATCCCTCGAGTTGTGGTTCCAAGCGCTATTGTGCTATTTGCTTGGGTTTATCTTTCAAACTTTATGAAGTGTTATCTTTGTGTATTGAACTGATCATATTTTCAAATATGTTTCGAAAAGCGAAGAAACACGAAGCAAAACAGTGGCTAGACGCCCTCAGCTCTCATTTTCCATGCATTGATCTCTGAAATTTCAAAGTAGCTAGAAGATAACCCACAAAAACGATGATATTAACCATGACTAACAACCGAGATAGGCATTCAAATATAAAAGGGCAAAAAGGTTACATAATTTCGATCAAACAGCTTTTGTGAATGAGTACCAGCAAAACGTAATGAATACGAGGAAGCCACATAGAGTGGTATCAGACCGTAACGCAAATGGGTTAACAACCTTGATTTGTGTACTTGTTGAATGACTATGAGCTTGTTGCACAAACTTGCTGTAACCACACGCTTGTGAAATATTGCCTGTACGTACTGTACCTATGATAGATTAAATGTCACTCAATCCACTGTGTAACTCACAGTCTTGAGCTCGGTTTCACCTTATATAGCTTCTGTTTACTCTATCACTATTTTAAAGGACGTCAGATCTTGTTTATAGATTAATCATTAGATTATTCCTAGTACGGATTGTCAATCATTGACCTATGTATACAGAATGTTGTCGACGCTTCAGTACGCAGATCTCCTAAACCTATTTACCTTAGTCAAGTGGCGGTAAAGAAAACACAAGTGCTTGAATATCTGTTATAGGTTGACTGTTGACTTTACCTTCTTAGAAACTTGATAGAAATAATAAATAAGTACCTATAATATCGTTTATGTTTTTGTTATCCTTTAACAACAAGGCTCCAAACGGTACTAAAATTCGTATCGGAATTGCCTATTACATTTTGAAATCGTATGTCGGAAACTCAATATTATTTTGATTGTAGGCACGTTTGAAGGAGCAATCGTTTGATAACGTTACGTTTTTCGATATCCTGGTGTAATCTTCCGTAGGTGAACGAAGCTGATTTAACGTTTCTTCACGCACGGTTGGGCAATGGAGTTATTTCGCTTTGTACGGGCCACAAGACGATGACCATACATTGCACTCTCCCGCCATGTTTATGAGAAACATGCATCTTATTCTGCGTTTTAATTAGTCCACAAAGTAAACGGTGCCGACATGATTAGGTCAATCGATGGCGATCAAACATTTTTCATGTGGTTTATTTTAAGAGTCCCTGTGCGTTTGATGTATGCTTCTTGTTCTTGCTTGTGTAACATCTGACAAATGCATTCAAACAGATAGACACGCAGTAAATGTTACGACAGGCCAGTTATGAAGATAGAAAGAAAGCAAGTTATTATTCTTGGAAATAGACGTTACCCAAAAATACATTTGTTTTTTTTTCCTCTTGAAACTATATTTTTATTTTCCCGGAGTTCTCGTCGTATTGAACTTCTCCAACAATAATATTTAACGAAACTTTAAAAGCAAATGTTTTCCTTTGTGTGAAAGTTTCCCTTCGGAACAGTAAATACACGATAACAATTTCTCAATTTGTTTCCAAACCTAAATATTGTACCAGACACACCGTCGAAGATGTTAAAAAGCGGAGGTGTTGAGTATATGAAGGTTCATTGTTTGGCCCTGTGTCAAACAACGCCTGCCATCGGCACTTCAAAGCGGCTAGTGTTTGGGTTGTTTGAACAGGCGATACCGCTAATGCAATGTTCGCGGTTCTGCGTCCAGCACGGAATTTACTGGCTGGATAACGGACCCTGTAAATTAGACATCGCACTACATTTACCACGATGCTGGTAGTCGTTGTTATCTTACTGTGGCTTGCAGAATCACTTTTACTATCGCTCAAAGAAGGCAGCGCAACAATACAGAGATGTTATCTTCTCCAGTCCTATTCCGCTTACGCGATATTTTTCTTTGCCCAGTTCCTTGAGAATTTTCGTCGCACTAAAGTGCCAACAAATAATCGTAAAAGCAGTGAACAAACAGCTTTACGGTTCGTTTATTTTGCGGTTATCTGCACGAGGCTGTCTCCTTTAATGCCTCAGATATCTGGCCCTCGGTGTTTACCGCAACCTATGGCCCCATTCTAATAACTTCGTACAATCTCTTTCTTTGATTTTTTCACGAAGTACATAAATTATTATCTATCAAAAATGTACTGTTACGATTTACCGTTTGTTTACTGTTCCTAAATTATAGACTAGACTGAAAGGAAGCCCACCGTTTATCGTAAAAAGAAACCTCATCGTTTCAGAGAACACTATTTACTCTAATACCTTAGAACAACGTGAAATTTTCAACCAATTTAGTAGTAGCTGTATAATTTTTCCCATTAACATGTAACAAATCGACATGATTTATGTGTATTACAAGTTTATTGGTTCTATGAAAGTTCTCAGCAATAGTAAACCCTTGGGATAGACGTCGTTGGCGATACCATACGTGTCGCACTGAAATGTTTTACTACATGCATGAGATATGAAGGATACACGTACCTATCTAAGTTTATCCACGTTGTAAAATAAAGCTACATTGCGGACACAGACAGATTCATTAACTGTATTATACCAATATCATCGTTAATCGCGTTTAATATCTAATCAAACTTAACAGATTACAGCGATTATTAATTAAAAATAATTTAATTAGCACCACACGAAACAATACCTTAAACCTTCAACATTGTATCTCTTTGTAAAACATTACTTAAACTTAACGCTGTAACTATTAACGGCTTTGAGATGGAGTGAGCTATTAATTTGAGGTATAGACTTCCTGGAGAGAAAGGTCATCGACTCGGCACACCTCGTGGGATGTTGGCAAGCTAGCCGCACCAGCCGTAGTTCCCGGACAACCGCGGAGATACGAAGAACAAACACTGGAAACACGCATGGAACATAAATAAATAATAGAGACTAAATAAGAAATGACCGGTGTTAATTCAATTAAGTGTTTATCTCACGCATTCTACAGAGGTATCAAAAACTTAAAAGACCTAAAATGACTAAAAATTGCACCCAAATGCTAATTAAGAACTAGAACAAGAAACAGTAAAATGCATTAAAGAATATTCAGAGTCTTCAAACTATTGGACTATAGTTACTTACATAATGTTGCAGTTTTAATAAAGGGAATTCAAGCTCCCTGATTTGGCCCAAAACAATATTAGAAGAGACAGAAACTACTAAGAATGTAACGCAAAATGAAAATATCGAACTGCCAGAGCTATAAATTCTTATTTCATTTTTCGCGTATGAAACAGCTCAATTTAGTGCAGTATTTCAGCATTTTAAGTTTTCTATAAGCGCAGAATTCCACATTTTATCTTTCACAGTTTTGCCAACCAGCTTTTCTATGCCCCTAAGCTTCTTTCCACGGACATGTCCCCAATTTTCTTAAACCCAAACAGCTACAAGAAAATTTTCCTTTCCCTCAACTTTTACACGGTGATCTTTTGCAAATAATGCTTTTTAATTGCTGATGATATTTTAATACTTTTCCTTAACAACTTACTCACCAGTTCTTTTGTGGAACAATTTTAAGTTTAAGGGTCTGCTTCCCAAAATTATTTGTAAGAATGTACTGATCACAACTAATTTTGGGAAGCAGACCATTTGGTCACCTTAACGTTTATTTCCTTACCTAACACACTGCCTTTCTTTGGTCTTCTATTGTTCACTTCGAAATAACCAGCAACATTTAACTTGAGTTACGACACACTTAAATGTCGAAGTACAGAGATCTTCGTAACGTCCACTACGTACTTATCTTTACTATTACAATGTTTTATAACGATTGCTTTCCTTAAATGGCGCATTGTAGCTATTTGGCTGAAAGGATCTCGTCTTTGTTTTTTGAATACTGTGATAAAACGAACCCCGCCAAAGGTTTCATGACACAAGGACTAAGTTTAAGCTTCCAATAGGAGGGTGGCTTTAACCCGTATTGGGCATAACGCATTCCGTTCAATAAAATCGACCAGACTGACGTGAAGCCAAAAGAAGTCTTTGTGGAGGGTGCCAACTCCTTGTGTTGTTTTGATTTTGAAGGAAAGTAGTCCCAATATATCATACGAGTTGCGACTATATCGGAGATTCGTAGTGTTACTTTTGCATCAACCGCAAAATAACAACTTATGAGTCGATTTGATGGAAACTGTTTTACTTTGCTTTTGTCTTTCTTAACCACAATAACTCCCGAGTCTATAAATGCAATGCAATAATTATTTTTATTGACAGCCATCTTCAAGTTCTGAAGACGGGTACATTTGGATTCTCAGAACGATAACGAGGAGTGGTTTAGTTACACCACACCACAACGGTACATGCCTGTCTACTCCATACATTTCCTATTCATTTCAATCTATTCTCCGATGACGTGAATGCGGCGCACTGAAATAAGGACACGTCATTCAATACCATACCACAGAGCAATGTAAAGCAACCTGCAGAATACACCCACCCTTATCTATCCTCAACTTTATTTCCAAGACAATACGAGTGTGGACAACAGCAAGGTAACTTTGTAGCTACTGTGATCGTGATTGCTATTATGCAAACCAATATTCTTTAGGGGGAAGCCGGACATTTACGCCCGCCGACTGGAAATTCAAATGCTTTGCCACAAACAGGTCTGGTTTTACTTTTAACTGTTCTTTTTTATCATAATCTGAGAAGAACCAGAATACTTTCAGACATGGAATGTTACTGGTTTTAAAGATGTATTATGTTGTTATTATTAAAGTAGTCGTACCTACAATGCAGAAGCAGTTCCAACTTCAGCGGAAGTAGAAAATATTACGAGTTCCAACCACGCCCTCCATTGTGGTGCAGGTCTCTAAAATTTATAACTTAAACGTTAACGAGCCGTCGATATTATCGCAGTGCAAGGATTATTGTCTGCATTTAACTGGCCAGGAGCCCCCTCCTGGCCAGTTAAATGCAGAAAATAATCCTTTAAACCGACAAAAGCTACTGTTGCAACTCTGTAAAATATTTACCATAAAAGTTTTTCAAAGTTTGACAACTTCTTAAGGGTAATTTAATTCAAGCAACGCATTAATTCCGCGTCATCAGCAACGTAACGCAAAAAAATAAATTAGGGAAGAATGATAAAAAACAACAAGGGAACATTACTCTCCCCTAATTCGGCTACGTAAAACTCGGCGATCCCTTTAATACCTGTTTACACATTTCTTGGTAATTTGTGTTTGGCTAATGTTGTACCATAGTCATTAGAACGCGTGGGTCGGGCGGCTCCGCGCATAATTATAATTCATTACCTTATTCCTTGTTATAACGCGTTTAACGTCGTTATTAAAATTTAATTTATTGAATGCGGATCACCGGTGACGGCGCTATTTATTCTCTCGTATGTGCAGATTAAATTATGAAGTGTGTACTACTTCCTCATAAGGCAAACGTCTTCTCAGGCAAAGGCGTGGAGGAGTAAATTTCGCGCACCTTGAACATCCGCATGCTAAAAGCTTTTAAACCATATGAGACGGAGATCAGAGCTCTGCAAACTACAGCAGTTTGTCATTCGACTCCTATGGGTTGTGTTGTGTATACCACATAGTCACGTGAATAAATCAATTTTATACACGCTGGCGGATACCGCGACGAATCACATTACATGCGGTCACTGACATCTTCCTGTATTGCATAAATTTTATAACGAAAACAGAAGGTTCAACTAGAAAATATTTTAGTAAATGTAGACGTTATCAGTGTTACTGCTGCCGAAAACGTACGATGTATCTCCGTATTTTCTCACATCATTTTCCTTTTTCATGCTTACATCAACAAAATACACGTTTTTATCGCTCCTCATATATCGGCCGTGAATATAGCATTGCTCATTGGAAGTGACGAAATAAAGGTAAAACCTACATAATAATATATGTGCCGGTCTTTGACCATGTTGATGATGCGATTTATAGAGAGCCGCTTGTTCGCATAAAAACCGCAAACTTTCGGAATATTTTGCTCAAAAGGGTTGCCTTTTATTTTCGCCACTATTATTATAAGGCGTCATCAAGTCTATGTGAGATATGCGGGCGTACACAATGTAGGAATTATGAAGCCTTAGGAATGCCTGTAAATCACTTTTTATAGTACTCTTACATAGCTAGGTGAAGTAGGATCAATACGGTGCTAGCGACTAGCGGTACGGTATTAAAAACAATACCATATTAGTCACAGTGGTACTTTATCCGAGTCTTGTGAGAATGTTCAGTTATCTGAAGTGATTAGTTTTTCTCGGCGTTCCTTTCCCGCGGTGCCGTCTTGAACCGGTCGCTATGCTTCCTGCTATGATCCTTAAATGGTACTACCACAACGCGTGTAATTTTCTCCGTACTATATTTTTTGCGAATGCTTTGAATGGTCGCAGTAGCTAATCTTTATCGTCGGCCACCATTGGTCAGTGAACTTAACATTGTTAAGACCATTGAGAACTGTAGATATAACGCTGAGGCTCGTTTATATTTTACTTATTTTATGAACCTACTTATCTCTAATCTAAACGACGCCTTTCTTCGTTATATAAGCAATATTTGCTTATGCAACTATATTATCGTAGTATTTGCATTTAACACTGCTCATTTACATGGAAACGCATGCATTTTTAGAACATTCCCATAATCCGCTTATCCTTTTCAGAAATAATTGACATACTCGTAAAATAAAGCTATTATATTTTGGCACTCATTCAAATTTTATGGAACATATTCGCTTGTAGGGAGGAAATAATCTCTCAAAATGGATGTATTTCAAACTTCCTATTCATCTAAAATATCTATTGTATCTTTGAAAAATTTAGTTACCCTGTACTTTCTTTCTGCATAGCAGATACTTCCTGTTACGAAAGAATGGCAGTAAATTATCTGCATTTTATTGAAAACAATTCAAAAGCCTACCTACATAAAAGAAGTAAGCGGCAAAACTTCATAAAATGCAGGAGGTAGCATGAGAATCCTTAATTTAAAGTAAGTCTCGGCTAGCTCATTCAGAATTCAGGAATGGGGCGTCATCTGGCGTCGTGATTTATACTTGGGACGCACTGAAACTCTATTCCCCGTGGCATTCTGTGCAAACCGTAAAAATGTTCAGCCATTACACATGGATTGTGCCGTGATTGGATTTCCGTGCCAAAACTGATTTCATAACTTTTTCAATTTTCCACATAAAATGTATGTAGTTGACAACTTATTTACCCAGTTTAATTGTTTAAGCCTATGTAACTGACTAAAATTACCATTCGTGTTTGTAATCAATTATAAAAGAATTGTTATAAAGATGCAAGGTTTTATGCGGTGTTTATCATAGCCTATCTTTAACAATATCGTAATTTTGAACGTCTTGATAATCGTTTATTGTTAACATTGACGATCCTCGAATCGGATTTCGGGTTACGTATGTATATTACTATTAAGAACTTATTTTTACCGGTATTTTATTACGTCATCTCTACATACATCATAATCTTTCTACGATTCGCTCGCACGAACGCTGGATTACGTGAGTGGCGAAGCAATAACGTACTGCCCATATTCTGAGGAACTTTTATTACTAACTTCAAACTTTTACAGCATTCGGTATCACTGAAATCGATTTCATTCTACCTCAGTTCATATCTCATTCGATTTGATTCACGTCTTTTCGAGCGATTCGATTTATCAGTTGTAGGATTATATCGCAAACAAAATCTATATCGTACGATGCGTCGGTGTCATAGTCGGTGTGGACTGTAAATGCATATTGCAAGCTATTTACTCAAACATACTATTACGTTATATGTACATGACCTCTTGTCGTTCTCAAAATTATACCTACTAAAAAACTGCGATTGATTAATCGCAGTTCTGTATACCTATGTTTGTATCTACCTATCTCGTGATTTAACTCATCAATATTATTGCAACAATTGCTATGAATACTTGTATCTAACGCTATTGCAAAATAGTTCCGAGTGCACTAACAATAATACTTTAAATGTGCTGTGAAGGAATAAAATGGGTTCTAAAGCCGGATCGCGGGGTAAATGCACCAATTGAAGGCCGCTTGAAGCACTAGTACTACTGCACAATAAATCCTTACAGAGAACGCCGCGTACGCACTATGTAATATTTATTGCACTCACACTTCGTATCTAATAATTAAAACATATTTTAACGGTGCCGCCGCGGGCCTTGAAACGGAGGCTGAATATTACCTGTATTGTGGGGCTACTGTCTGCTTAGTAGCCGCAGAGAATATTGCTTCTTCAAGTAACTTGTATGCTGCATGAGTTTGTGTTGAGGCCACACAGTGTACCTCGTATATGAACTTTGTAATAGTTATTGTATGTTCGTTCAGCCGCTTGTGCTTCAGGCATTAAGTCAGTAATTCCTTTAACTGCTTTCTTGCTTCATAAACTGTCTCGAACACTTTCATCCATTATTAAACACTTCATTCGGCTGTCCATCAATGACAACCGAAATTGTTTGCGCCAACGAAGTGTATAAAAAATACAATCTTGAAATTTTCGGAGCCATTACCCTCATACTATGCTGGTGGAACGAAAAAATGTCTGGGTCCAAGCCCCGATGCAATACTGGCGGACGGGGGTGATCCCGACCAGCGATACGTGCAGTGTTTACAAACTCGGTTTTAACACGAGTACACCTTCATTCCTTTTAAGTGGCATGTGGACTCGATGTCCACAGGGATAAAAATACAAATCACCTCTTTATCGTTAAAATGTAATTATTTTATTCGTTCGTTTTGCGCCAGAATAAATGCGTTGAATAAATTGACATACCTAGTTTTGCGTTAAAACATATCTACATATTATGGAAAATTGAACAAGGCGAAATGTCCCTCAATCTCTGGATATCACTCAGACTGCTGGACAAAGAACTATTTGAAATGGAAGTTAAAGTAGAAATTGAATAACTGACGTTAAATCTAAGATTTTCCTTTTTATCCGAGACATAAACTTTTCAGCCGGAAACACCTGAATCTCCAATAAAATGGAAACGGATCCGTCTTGTAAAAAATATTGCCTTCAAGATTCCATTGTATTTCCGCAGTTCGCCATTACTTTTTAGTAGCATCCGTTCGAATTCAAGTAAAGAAAGCCCGTTCGGCAGTCGATGGCGAGAAACAGTTGGGCCCAGGTTTAATGTTCTCGAACGTGCCAATGGTATCCCCAGTCCCGTACTAAATCGTTGCGGCGGTAAAAATGTCGCATTTATTGCTTGCTAGTAATTTGTACTTATTCCACAAACAATAGTAAAACATTTTTCACGTATTCCAACTGTGAAACATCAACAGTAAAACTTTCTTGATCGTAAACTTTTATAGCAAGTTTCTTAAACGATTTGTTCTAAATTAGGGGAATCATTACGTATTGCGCCGAAGTTTTGCAACCCTTGGGTATATGGAAAGGGAAGTGAGCAATATAGGGAAATTGGTAAATCGATGTAAAAGTTTAGTAGACCCGGCTATTGTAAGGGAAAGCCTACATTTGTGGCTGTTATAACTCTCACATGTGACAAGTAATATTGGTATAAAACCCGACCCTTTCCATCATAATAACGTATAATAATATGCGGTCAACTTTAGGGAGCTTTAACTTTATGCTCGTAAGGAATTGTTTGCTTCACATACTAGTACATGAAGCATTTATGTACGTCCTCTCCGAGGAAAATTTAAAACAAGTTTTATCGCCATACTTTGAATTCAAAAACTAGAGTTATGGAAAGACGACAATAATGTCAGCAGTACCAATTCAGATCCTCAGAAAAAACTTGATAACCAACCTTTGACCTTAAATTGCTCCCACATAATAAGATAAGCTCTATGCTGCCGTCCCCAAATACATTGAATTGATAACAGGATTTTTTAACAAATGTTCTTTATGTCCGCATTACCATACTCGGGTCGGGATTTATAGCGGGTCAAGATAAGTACACTCCAAATTTAAGGTTTGGAGACAACATAGTGTCACAAGCAATTTTTTGCAGACACCAACCGCCAGCTTTCTTAAGTGTAACGTCTTGCACTTGTAGTAAAACCTTTCCCTTATTCAAGACCCTTGCTTAACCCCGACGTCATGGCCAGATAAAAAGAGTTTTTCTTAAGGAAACTGCGCTGGAATGTCAGCTTATAAATTTATGCAACGTCCTTATTTGCAAAAGAAACGCTATAGACTACAACTGACATCAGCAATTCATGAAGCTCTCCCTTCTTCGATAAAGAAGTGAATATTTGTTTATTCTGAGCATGATATTATTTATTGCCGAGTCAGCTTGTGTCAAAAATAAAGTCTCGCAGTAGCTTTGAAAAATAGTTTTCTAATTTTGGAAACAAGATTGATGATTTTTTAATAGCTTCTATTTTAAACTAAGTACTAATAAATAAAATAAACGTCAAATAACTTGGCCGGCAGGCTTGCCACTAACTGAGGCGGTGTATTTCATTGACTGAAAGATTTATAATGAGACAAATGAGATGGAACTACTTGAGACGATCTGCATTTGTTGTGATTCCCAGACGATCCCGAAATAGGTATACATCAGTTACTCCGAATGAGTCATGCGTTATGTGTTTGGATGGAAATTACTGTCCCGGCAGATAATTGAAATTCTGTAGACAAATGTTTAACATTCATTCATGCTATTATGCGACATTTGTGAATTAAATCACTTGAAGGAAAGTTGCCTGGAGCATGTACCTGAGGCTCTAGACAGTACCATTCTGTTAATGAATGCGATTGTCGAAATGCCATAATATAATGGATTGATCACGTGATCGTCAATCTCATACATTTTTGACGTTTTGACAATCGTCTCCGCCACGCTACCGCTGACAGAATGTCACTTGACTAGAGCCTCTGGTATTGAAACGAATTAGCTACGCACTCTCGCTTATAAAATCATTAGGATATTACTTCTGCCTGCTTTAAGATGTAATAAAGCTTAATATTAACGCCCAGAGCTAGACGAAGCTTCCCCGAGAGGAAAATGCGCCATGCCGTAAACATGAAAAAATAAAGCGTAGTCCTGTGAAATCTTGTGCTTCTACTGTAATAAAAAAAATAAATGGTGTACTTACTTTACCACGTTCCATACAAAATGCACACTGCATGGACGTAATTGGATACACTGTATAAAAGCAAGTAAATAGGCTTCAATTTAAATGAAAAAGGTTGCAATACCTTGCCCATGAAAATTTAATGCTTCTAAAGAAGCCTTGTCAGATTATAGCTCTTTAATCCCACACGCCCTACGTACCCTGTGGTTTTAATATTCAAGCCGTAGAAAGCCGTGATGAAATTGTTAACTTTAAAAAAAATACAATGAAAATCCACTAAGTGCAAGCTAAATTCCTGAACAGTGCAAATTGGCCCTTAACAGGTGGACCACTTCCTGTACAGTTATAATAACCAAATTACTCCTTGCACCCATGAATATTAAACACGCAATAAATCAAGCGACGGAATCATTATAAAGCCAAAAACAAAGAAAGGGGGTTCTTTACTACACATCCGCTTTTATATGAAGAGTTACGGATGAAAGGAGTTCGTTTGCAGAGAATCGCACCGTTTTGCAAGTTTTAGCCAATAAATTGTTACGGACGGTTGCGTGCGAATTACTTCTACCGAGTTCATGGACATTTTATTTGACTTGAACTTGATCAACACTTTTCCGTTGTAAAAACTAGAATATTTCTTAGTTTTGTGAACTGTTTATTTGATTCTGACTGCAGTGTTTTCTTCTAAAAAAGTCTGTTTACTGAAAGCCACTTTCTTTTCTCCTGTATTCTACGGCCTGGATGCACATTCCATTCACATCATATTCCATTTTACGAAACCAGTTTTACAGAACAGGTTGCTTCTATACGCTGATAAAGCGCCCTTGCAAGACCTTCTCAAAGTCGTGACCTCATAGGACCTTGCCTTCAGCGCAGTTTCTATACGCACTGTAATAGTATTACGTATGATGCATCCAGCTCTAGTAGCAATGTTTTGCTTGCCTTTGTTGTCTGTTCGGTTATCTTATCTGCTATTTTAATGAGCCTAGAATCTTCTTCCAAGTTTTTTTATTACGCCCAATCAAATCAGGGATATTAGATGAGTCATTTCGATTTGTATAAATAAAAATCAAGTCACGAAATTTTTGCTTAGTCCCACCATGTATAGAATGATGTCAGTTTATATTTCGTTTTATCCATCAAGCTCTATCAGACACCATTCCCAACATTGCAAACCCCTAATTTAAATAATCCATCGAACCGTAATCGATAAAGATTAAAATTACGATCTGGGAACTGGCATTGAAATATGTGGCTATAATTCGTAAAAAATATGAACTATCATCTTAGAGTATAAAATTACATTTCTTTTACCGGCAATCGTAAATATGTGGGCTCCGGTACCCCCGCCACCCACGTAGTGCCTGCGCGCGCGCCGTCCCGCGGGGAGCCAAGGCCGGCTCACAATGGGCCCACTTTTGCAGCACTTATTGCGATCCAATACTATTCAATATCACTATCTATTTTATATGGAACTAGTTTCCTGAGGCCATTTCCCTCATAGACTTGCTGCTCACAAGGGTATTGAATTTGCAATAAGATCTTGACTTTCACTTGATAAGTCTTATTTATTGAGTCAAGATGTCTAGCAACAGACAAGGATGTGCTACTGCTGTCGTTACCATGGGGTTGTGTAATGAATAATTTTGAGCCCGAACAATACTACTAAAGATGATAAATTATGTATTCCCAGAACTGTAGCTTTAGTTCTTACAAGCATACTTTACAGTACTGTATAAAAGTAATGTAAGAGTTCAGACTTCACCTTTGTATGCGGCATACATTATCAGACTACAATGACCAATATCAGGCCATATGCAAACGCGGTCGTATGTCCACGGATCCACCACTGTTGGAAATTTATTCTCTCCACTGGGAGTGCCACGGAATGTGCGACATTGCTGTCTTTGACCGTGCCTACATGTAAATACCTCAGCAAACATTTCTACATACTTTAAAATACGAGCTCTAATTCCATTTAAGACGAACGGGTTCCATGAGAATTTTGCCTCTTTTTCGACAATTGTGAAGCATTTCAATTAACATCGTAACATCGATTCGACGGTAGATTAAAAACAAATAAATGACTCGATACAAATTTGATTGCACGCTGATAAAATCTTTTAATTTAACGATAAAACGTTTAACAGTTATTCCGATCAACCTCAAATCATTTCAATTTCCTCTTTAGGTAGATAGGTAGGTACGTAATATTTGTTTTATCTTTTATCCCTATCTCCGTTGTCTTCAAAGTTGTCGTTTTCCTGATAATGTATCTAGTCAGACATTTTGAGTCAAAGTTCACGTTGGCCAGGTTCATACCTTGCAATGCAATTAAGTTTTACTATTATCGTATTAGTAGTAAAATCTAATTGCATTGCTTTGCACACAGTGCGCAGCGTTTTGCTTATTTCCATATATGTACATGTCATAATGCTACATCGGCATGCAAAGAAGCTACGAATTGAATAAGTGAATTCCTGATTGTATTTATTGAGTTCGGCACAAAATCCTTTATATCAAGTGATTCGCAACGAGAAGCCCCTTGCCATATTTAATGTTAATATATTCACATAATAAATCCAGTAGGGACGTATAACTATTACAAATTAGGATCACGCGCCTTTTCTTCGATTGCATTCTCTTTATTGATTTCTCATTTGTTCCCATTGTATCGCGGTACAACTTTGTAGATGCTCCGACAATTCATCCCGATGCCGATAAATAATATCATCCATTTTCTCCTATCGATAATTAGAAACTAAAATAGGTATGATCATGTCACGATCTTCGAACACGATTCTATGCAAGGGCAATAACTCACTTGTCTCTCTCTGTATCCGCTTTTACATCGCTTCCTCCTTCTGTAATAAACCGCTCTGTAATCTAGACTGAATCACAGTTAATCAACATTCCTCATTATCAAAACAAAATATGTTCACAATGTAACAAAACTACTGAACAGTCGTTTGTCGTCGTGATTAATTTAGTCTGAAATATATTTGCTGTAACTGACAATGATTTGTTAAATCGAATAGAAGAGTAAGGTTTCAAAAGGTCATGGAAGATCACGAGACATGGTAGTAATGTGCTGATAAAGGTACAAAAGCGAGTAGTGTGAGGCAATCAAGAAAAGGTGAAATGAGGTATCGTGAGGACCGGTAACATTAATCCCGATAACCTGGGGGGCGGGCTCTTGACTAATGGCGGATTATTTGTCTGTTTCATGGAGTGTTGGGACTCGAAGCGGCCATTTATTAGTTTGTTGGCTAACTATCTTTTAATAATATGTTGTACAATAGTCTTGGCTTTTCTTTTAACAAGTATTTACGTTTGATGGCTCGTTGTCTTTTTTATCATGTGACAAGTTTTATTTCTATATCTTTGAAGATAAATGACATGTTTATGATTCAACATGGCATTTAGATACTCTTATTACCATAAGTTGTCCATAAGTTTATGGACAGGACTACTGTCCTGTCCATAAACTTGCTGTGTCTTGTAGGTTAAGATCTGACTAAAATTATTACGATCGTAGTGTAGAATATTAGCATGCATATTTAATTGCATAACTGGGCAGTATATTGCCCAGATATATGGCCACATTTATGATCCTGAGCGTAAACTACCGTCGTCCGTTGCAAGGTGGTTCGCTTGATTTAGTGGAGAATGATGACATTCAATTATGTTGACTATTACGCTACATCTGGGAAATTTTGGTCAATTAGAAGTCAATATAGTCCATCGCGAAAAATTTAGCTTCTTACGTACATACAAACGAAGAGCTTGCTTTTGGTTGCAACTCCACGTTTAAAGCTTGAACCTATCTACGAAAAATGTCTAGGAGATGAGTGATGATTTTTACTTCTTCAAAACTTCCGAATCTAGGCTAATTAGCAACCACAGCATCTCAAAGCTCGTCGTAAGAGGCAACTAAGAGCGAATACGTGAGCTGGACGAAATAGCATTCACCTAAAGACAGGCTGATGCCAAAGGGCGCTCTTCAGTTCGAAGCAATGTTTGTAGGTCAATAGTAGAAACTCGTCTCGAAACATACCGATGAATTTTGGAGCTATTTTGTTTCAGAAAATTATGAAGAATTTACAATTAGTTTATGTATAATCAACTACCATTAAACCACTACTAAACTATATTTTAACAATTATATCTCTCGTTGTTTTCAAGATTTTTACGTTGTATTTCTTTTTGTTACAGCGGAGGGCAGCCTGTCAGACTTTGCTGCTCGCAAAGTCCAATACACGGCAAGTCATCCCCTCAAAAAGGGCCTGTTCACACCCGATTCAAGGTAAAACGCTAACTTTTTAATTTAATTATCACTAACGAACATTAATGTACGGCAATGAAGGAAACTACTTGTATTGCATCTGTAGTTTAGGGCAAGACTTACAAAATTGTACCTTAAGCACGATTCCTTTCGAAACGAATGATTAGCCCTACATACTTACTTTTATAACCAATTAGTACTGAAGCACGGAGTTTCGCAATGGCTAATAAGGTTTTACAATGCGTAGAATTATTACAACGGTCACGTCTTTAGTCCCAAAGGGTTAGGCAATTGGTTTATTAACTGTAACACTCGCCATTCCCGGATGACCACTGAGGTAGGTCTGACATCTGTGTAATAGGCATAGAACAAATCTATACTATGAGCAAAATCCTCAGGTATAATGATTTGACCGACCTAAAGAGAGCCACAAATCTATCTGAGCGGAAAAACGCACATTTCCCGCTCCGTCGTAGCAGGTTAAAATGTCTCCAAATTGCCACCTTGTCGAAAAAACGCGCGTCTGCGACGTTAGAATTATACGTGCGATAAAAGCAGGATTTTCCGCTCAGAGTATTGTTTCCGTTCTTTTGTTCCATTTTCGCCAAAATAAAAAACTACATTAAAATATACATTATTTTTCAGACCGTCAAGTATACGCAAACTCTATGAAAAGGCGACAACAGACCGTCTATCCGCATCGATTCTCGACCAGCTACGGAAGGATTCTCAACACTCTCCCTACCTACTGTGTACCCCAGTCCTTAGCACTAAACGAAGACGAATCTACCAGAAGGTCGATGTGGAAATCGAAACCCGCATTGTAAGTAATTAAGTACTCTATTTAGCATAGACTTTGAGTCTTGCTTTTTGTTTACTTGGAGAAACTTATGTTAATATTACGACTATGAAGCTCTAGAACTCAAGCTTAATTACTCCGGATTCCGCTTTAGAACTTTGATTTAAGTAAATAACAAGAATATCCAACATTTTAATTTATTAACTGGCAAAAGTTTTTCATTTATTTGCTCAATAAACTGTAAATTGCTATCATGTCACCGCGTCCAAATTGCGCTCCAATGAAGTACAAAATCAGCATAATCCCGGTGCTCGGAGTAATAACGATGAAACATTTTAAATATTCGCTTTATTAAGCATTGAAACGCAACTCATTTCCAGCCGTCAGTCGTTGAGCAGCTTCGGAAATGGACGTCGAAAGAAGCAGTGGGTGACGTGACAGCCCTGCCGGACGCGTCCATGAGGATCGCAAGCAGCGTCACTTTGACGCCCGACGAGCTTTCGGAATGCGGGTCCGGAGACGACGAGCCCATCGACCACAGGCTGCCCAGCCCCGACGAACAACTTAGGATCATTGCTTCCAAGTAAATTTTCACTTAGACAACCCTGATTTCGAATGTCTGTTTTAAATGCAACGGCTGTCGATTCGCTTCGACGATTGATATCCAATTTATACAGCTGCTTTATTGACAGACTCAATCTGTGGAGATATGATCTAACAACATTCGAAATGTGTGTTTATGTTTGTTTGTCCGACTAAAGTACCATTTTGTATCTGCATTAATATGGTGTTGATAACCCAGTCAAGTTTTATAAGGAAAAATTACTTCATTTTCATTTTACTCCCACGAAAACAAGGCTGTGGAAAGATCTTAATGCACCTTAAAAGCCAATTTCGCGGTTCACCGTCCAAATAAGTGCCTCGTTAATCCATTTTTATTGTTTATCGCTATTTAATGCAGCTGCTTCATAAAATAATGTTATAACGGCTTTATATTTTTTTTGCAAAGTAATAACGTAGCGAAATGACGTTTTTATCGTGGAATACTTATTACTTATCAATAAAATTAATGTCAAAACACTTAATATGAGCAAAGCAATGATCAATAAATAAGGTCACTAATTAATTATATTACTACAGATAACACACATAATGTATAAAAGTGAAAATTTATGTATGTTTGCAAGTTGACCTGGCGATTTAATCAGTCTGCGCTGGTTCTCAAGTTTTAAAACTTACTTTTAACTTTTTTTTATTAGGTCATAGACATCAGTTATTAAGTGGAAGGTTTATTAATATAATATTTTTCATGCAACAGATTTCCCCCGGAGGTCATAGCTATCGACACGTCCGGGAAATTCTTCGACAGAATGTGCAGCTCCCGCAAATCTCTCCACATAGAGAGCACAGCCGGTGAGACCGACACGGTGAAACGAAGGACCCGCACGAGGAAACCCCGCGGTAAAAGACGAAACACCATTTCGGGCACTGATCAAAAAGAGCTTAGAGAGGCTATAGCTGGGTAAGCTTCTAGTATGCACTGTATACACTCACACAGATTACATTATCTATCACTTATCAACACTTTATGTTTTTTGTTCATTGTTTTAATATACTTTTTCGTAGATAATGTAATCTCAAAGCGTCTCGATTAACGACAGTAACCGTTCAGCACAATTCGTGTGGAGAGCTTTGAAGATATACGATTCAAATCTTGAGCACACATTCTTAACAACTCGTTGATAATATTATCGTGCTTCTGTGAATACATTATGTTTAACATTGGGTGTCGTTGTTTGACTCAACGCTCTTATAACTCGGAAACAAAGACATCCAATCATTTGTGCACTTGACCACTAATAGTGTCATTTGTTCATTAGCTTCATGATTAATTTCATCTTTAAATTGTTCCGCTGTAACAAGACGAAGCGGCACTCTTTAAAGATTTTTCAACCATAGGTATGCATTTAGCGTGTGACTAATGCTTTGCTTGGTTTGTTCTATCGTAGCGATACATCAAACGCTGCAGCTTCTGAAGAAATCGAAGATAGCAATACAGTCATCAGGTCGAAGTCTAGTGATTTACTTAAGAAAAGTCCTATCGATCCGGTGACCAAGAAAGGACACTTCAACTCTCTAAAACAATGGGGCAAAAACAGATTAAAGTTAATCGGTAGATCTCCTAGTGCCAGTAGGGATAACTTTAAGGACACGTCCAAATGTGAAAAGCCCAACGATTCAAAATCGCCAACGAGACAAATAGAAGTGGTCCAAGATACGGTGACGATGCGCAAGAAACGAACGAGCGATGAAGACAGGAGGACACATCAAAGATGTGCATCGTATTCCTCTTCAGAGAAGAGTATAGGTGTTCCTACCACCGTTCAACCAAATATCGCGACCATCAATACCGGTGTCAAACTACGAGGAACGTCAGTACAAAGAAGACTAAGACGATCAGGAACTGCCAAAGATGAGCCTCATTCGTCGAGTGGTAACTGGTCGGCAAGTTCCGAGTCTGGTCGTACAAGCATAGGTTCCGAAATAACTACCACAACAGTACCTCCTAAAAGTACAACTTCAGCCGCAACTTCTAACAATTCCTTGAACGCTCACCACGGACCACCGAGCTCTATAATTAGTAGACGAAGGTTCATCAATACCTCTGGCTCTGGCAGCGTAACAAGTGAAGGCACACTGACACCCGATATCATTCATGACTTGCACGAAGATTTAGAAACAAGCTCGGAATTCTCGTGCGATACCGAAGGCTACTACACATCATTCCATATGGACTCTGGCTTGAAGACCTTGAAGGAAGAGGAAATTACTCCTTGCACACCAATGCACACAAGCAATGCTCTCTCAAACTCTTCCAACAGTCAAACAATGACTGCGGAGAACGAATACGAATTATTCGGTAAAGGTTCCACTAGTACTACTACAAGTTCCGCGGGAACAGTCTGCACGACGCTAATGGCCGCCGGAAGTGATAGATCACTAGTAATCGGTCCAACCGTTCCGGAACGAAAGAGTTCGTTAGCCATAATGAGTAGAAATAGAAGTTCTAATGCACATAGCGCAAATGCTAGTCTAGACAGGAGTATAAATTCCTCGTTCTCAAAGTCTCCGTTCGGCAGCCTAAGGTATAATCCAGTTAGACCATACACTGATAAACAAGGGTATAACCATTCGTCGCCGGAAATAAATGAAGCTCCCCCTCCAACAATCACTATAACAAGAAACGTGGGTAATCATAAGGAAATCACAGCGGTGGCTGAAGTTCATACAGAAACGGAACTAGAAAGTGCAAAGAAGAGCACTGGTACAAGTTCCCCAGACTCGGGACATAATACATCTAGTTCACCTATCGAAGACTCTGTGTCAAGCGCACATGGGAAGAACAGCTTGTCTGAACAAGACTATTCAGAATCATCTGATCTCGAAGGCACAGAAAGAATAGAGAGAATTAGATATAAGACAACCATTAACAGCTCTAGAATTCCTTCGATGTGCGTAATTACACCCTCTAACTCTGATGACGAAAGTGAAATCAGTAATAAAGATTCGGAAATCGTCATCAAATCTCAGACTGAATTATCAAAAGTAGCCAGTCGGCCTAAGTTGGACCTACCAGTTGAAGAAAAACCTAAAGAAGTGAAAACACCAACAGACTTAACGAAACCAAGTAACAAGACAAGTCAAATTAAATCTTCATTACAACCGTTTAATAGTTTAATGTGCAAATTAAAAGGTGTTCTCCCTCATAAACTGTCTAATAAAAAATCGCCAGTAACAAAAGAACCAGAATTAACTGAAGACTTTTACGATACCGGTGATTACGTTACAATAGCTGATGTGAAGAATAATAATCAGAAATTAAGTCTCAATAGAGGCATGTATGGTAACAGTGATGTAGTTAAGAAAAACTTACAAACAGTACTCTCCGGAAAACTGCCTGAAACAGAATATGTTTCGCTTAACGAATTGCCAAACTGCCTTAGTGGAAGTAAAGACTATTTAGAACACAGTTTAGAAGATAAGCCTTCACCAGCATTAGATGATATTCAAATAAAAGGTGCGAAAGTTACTCTTGACTCCCAAGGACAAGTTATTTATTCATCTGACACTCTAAAGCGAAGAAAAGGAGCACACACCACTTTCGAGCCGGGACCGTTCGTTCAAGAAATCAAGCCTACGACAACGGTCATCCAACGCGAAACTGCTGATGTTGTGCAAGTTATAGATGAAACTGATTTTCCATATGAACCGCCGCCACCTTCAAGTAAGCCAACGTCGCCACAACTAGGAAAAATGATTATCAAAGCACCGATCGCTCCTGATGGGCCTATGACCACAGAATTTGTTACTTTACCGACACCTAAACCCAGTACAATTATTACTGCAACACCTATCACTGAAACACCTGTACTTAGCAACCAACAACACTCGAAAACAACCAAAAAACCACAAGACATACCGCGAGTAGTAGAAGCAATCACTAGGACCGGGGCTTATGTAAATATACACGATGCGGAGGGCGTCAGCTTATCTCCGACGAAAGACGATTTAGCAGGTAAGAATATTTGCTCAAAGTCCATCTCAAGACAACTTTTCGAAACAAAATTGCAAAATGTAGATGTCGTTGACCTAGCACCCCAAGTAAATGAACAAATAATTCCATTCGTTCCGAATTTCCAAACTCCCATAATGTTGCAAAATAAATTCGATAAACAAGAATTTAACAAGTCGGGCAGTAAAGTAGCCGAAGTTTTAAGAATGTTTACTAATAGAAACAATGCCAATAGTAATGGAGAATTATTAAGTTCCAATAACACTAACGACGAACTTTACGATAAATCGAATCTCAACAAAATAAAACGTAGCGATAGCTATAAGTTGGCAAACTCACCATTGATGCCCATCAAAAAGCTACTGAAACTCGAAAGTTTTGGCACAAATACCAAAAAAGTAGACTCGTTAGAAATGATTCAGGCCGAAATAGCTGCCGATTTATTGCGCGATCAGATTAACTACCCACCGACTGTGTCCCCTAAACTGAGTCATAGAACTGCTATTGACGAATTGGAAAAGTGTGAATGTTTGAACAATAATACTTCCTTTATTGACGAAAAGTTTGAGAGCAAATTGTCTGCTTTGACGTTAAGTCCCTTTACCACTCCTATCCCTAAAAGGCACACAGTGGCCATAATTCCTGATAGGAGAGATACTTCTTTAGATATCTTATCGGCAATTTTAGACGCTGACCCCGACGATGTCTGTATTCTCCACTCGCCGCCCGCTTGCCCCCTCACTCCTAGCAAAGTCACTGTACCTGTTGATGGTTCTATGCACCGCGCTAGAATCTTATCAATTTCTGAATCCGACTATGGCACTGAAATCTGGTAACTTCTGAAGCACTCTTAAAACTTTTCTTTAGCTCAATTTATATTTCTTTCTTCAAAATAGGTTCTTTATGCATATTCCCTGTTACCGACACATACCTAGAATAATGTTATATTACGCTTAACTCCCTCGAAATGTTTAGACAATGAGTTATTTTTATTGATTTTTTTATTAGAATATAGAACTGGTAATTATTATTAGATAAAAGTAATAATCTATTAGGAACTAATCCGTCCAACGTACAATAAGTACCCAAATCGGTCTTCCCTGAATTTTATAAATCAATTGTGAATTCTGTGATAGTTTTTTTTATGTAGGCGAATGTGAATTTTAATTATATTATGAATGAATTTTAAATTCTGTAGCTACATGGATGTATCAGTATTTTATTTTACATAATACCTATAATGTTTTAGAGTTAAGTGTTAAATAATGCATGGTGGCTTTTTTCACCGCAGTGTGCACAGCTTACGAGTGGTTCATATTCTTCGTATGTAAGTGCATGGTGTGTTATTCTGTGTCCTTGTGTTTTTATTGTAAATAATATTATTATAGAATTATTGTGAATTAACGCACTTATTTCATTTAATGTCACACCTTCAGCTATCACCCTCACTCTACTCATTATAGCACTGGGCTATGAAACTTCAACAAGTTCGGTTTATTGGGGTCGACTGCACCAATTACTTTTTCAACATCTGATTTTCCTTCTTAATGAATGAAAATCTGATATTCCTCCACTAATAATCTCATGTTTTCCTTAAATATAATAAATATGTTTTCATTTTCAATAGGAAGCGATAAACCGAATTCGTTTTTAAAATAAATACCTATACAAAATTAAATTTTGTAAATAATCCACTGAATCTATTTTCACATCACACCTATGGGCGATAATAACCAATTGAACAATACTAAATCTGAGACTCGATATAACATGACTAATTTGTGGAACGATACCACGAAAAGCAAAATGTTTAACAATGTTCGAAGATTAAAACATAGGTGTACAGTACTTTGCACTCATCTTACATCGCTTTGCACAGTGAAGGAGATTGCTTCCAATGTTTCGTCTTTAGCGACACCTCCTTGAAAGGTAAAGTTTTGTGTTGCTTATTTGGCATGATGCATGGGGGACCCAAAATTACTAACACAACTAAAAAAATAAACAAAAGCACTTAGTGGCCCACACTAAAAAAAATTGTAATAATCTACTAAACATTAATTGGTCGAATATGATAGGTTAAGAATAAAATACCATGCACTTTATATACATACTCGCATACCCACAACCAAAGGGTAATACGTAGGTAATTTATATGTGAACGTCGAAATATATATTAAATATGTAATTGTTGAGCTATTTATGTACCTATGTGATACTAGTATTTGATTTTAGTGTTGTTTTAGCCTTAGTTTGCTTTTGGTTTTGGACCACTATTGTATTGTTATGTACCTACTATTTCAATACTTAATTAATAAGTAGATAGTTACGTTGATATTTTGGCCCAAATGTTTATATTTACCCTTATTTCAATTAGCATGTTTTACTTTGAGAAGAAGCTTTGTCCCATATATTCTATTTAGAGTTTTTCCTCCTTTTATAAATTATTTATTTTCTCTTAGTTCTTAAGGTGTAGGTGAGGGTAGGCTCCTTAATTTATACAGGGTGAGAAATTAGAACCGCAGCGAACGCTTTTTGACAATACAAATGAAAAATAGAATAATAGGTACCTACCTTTTATCTTTGTTTAATTATAGGTAATGAATGGCCAATATAAACAGACGTTATCGAGGTACTGGTATCTATTCTATGAATCGTTTAAGATGGTAATGACACATAAAATCACCTCCACCGATGCTGCTAGGGGTCCTAATTTGCACCATGTATAAACAACTCCAACTGTTAAATGTATATTTCAAAGTATTGATTTTCATATTTCTACGTATATTTATATGTATGGAATGGATGTGGGATGGTGCCTCGAAGGTATATTATTATATGCAGAAATTCGCCGCACAGTATCGAACGTGCGTAGGTTTAGGGAAAAATTGGGCGATGTTAAAAAAAAAACTCGCCAATAACTAAGTATATTTTTGAACTTTATTTAATAAAATGTATGTTATGTTTTCAGACTATCGACATTCCAGTGCTGACAAGCCCTACTTGAACATACCGCCAAGTCTAGTCCAAGACAAGGGACCAACTGTAGATCTGAATGCGATAAACCCCACCTTGCATCGATATCATACTGCTCATCTACGTGGTAAGCACGGCATCGTCAACTATGAAACCTCTTCAAATGCAGCACAGAGAGAGCAACCGAAATTCTGGACCCTTCCTAAAAGAAGTAACTTAGAATCCAACGCGCCTCCAAGATCTGCATCTAACTATGCCATGAAAACTGCAACCGGAAATCAACTCCCTCCAGACCAAAGGGTACAGAGTCCTATAAATAAAAACGAATCTATCAAAATTTCACCCATTGATCCCAGAACATCTGGACCCTTTAAATCCTCAACTCCATCCAATAAAGAAAATGTTGTGGATCTTAGCACTAAATTACTATCTCCAGTCAAATCGACCATGACAAACGAGGAACTTTACGCTGTTATACACAAAAGTAAGAAGAAACTCAACATTAAAGATACCAACGAGAGATCAGAATCGCCCGCACTGTCCACTATTAGTTTATCTCCAGTCAGTTCAGAAACATCTTTATACACGAAGGGATCACAGCGCTATCCTGAAACAGGTTATTTAGGAGACCCACGGAACAGAATGAGCTGGTCACCCTCTGAGAAACAAAATATACTGCCCCCTCCTGGTCCTGTCTACGGACTACAAAAGCAAGAAACAAATTGCGCCGATAGACATGGACCGATGTCTCAAACCTCGAGACTTGATTTCAAAAAGCTTTTATTACAACACAGTGTTAAATTGAATACATTACCGCAAAATAAATCGAATAAGTTGTCAGCAGTAGAACAATTAAAACTGTCTAGAGAAAAACCGCAAACACTCCCTTCCCAAGTTGCAAATAGATCTCAAGTAAATATTCTCGATTTGAGTGGGTCTCCTAAAACCTACACACATAGAAAAGTTATAAAGCCAAATGCTCAGCCTACTTCACCAGGGAGAACTGGAGCACTCATAAAAGAACACAAGAATACGCCTAAAATTTTGCTATCACCCAAGTCACAGTGGCGGTTTGCCAGCCCGAGATCCGATGTTTTATCTACTCCCATACCCGAAGCCTATAACGAAGATGAAAACTCCAACAGCTCAGGTGAAAAGCACGACACGCTACCTGAAACCCCACCGTCGAAAACAGTTCCTATTGTAACAAACCAACACTTTGGAGCTAGGCGAAACTTAATTCCATTAAATGAAAACACTTTGGAAATCGAAAGAAACTTCCCTCAAGCAACTGATCAGGGAGTATTTCCTCTGAATAACGACTTCATAAGGTCACAAGGTATGTCTAGAACAGAAATAATGCAAGCGAAGAGAGCAGAATTTTTCAATACTTGCCCTGATTCCTCCCCTCCCAAGTTAACGTCCTTCAAGAGTCCAACTGCGGCTGGTCCGTCAGTCAACTCTCGAAGCAAAACGTCTCCAGACCGAGGTAAAGTGTCGCCTACTACACTAGAAACGGCATTATGATAAAGCTGATATTGATGTGTCAAAGCGGTGCTTTAGAAATTCCAATCTCAAAGTTTGTAAATAAGGCAATGAAATTCATAGAAGCTTTAATCTAGTCTTTTCTTTCGCTTCAGTGCCATTTTTGCAGGCACTTTTATTTTCCATAACCAGTGTTTGACTACTTCGTAATTCGAGCTCAAATTAATAATTTTATTTTAACGCTCTATGGGGCCAATTTTGTTTTGTGTAAATCATATTTTCTACTCTACAATAGCTGGTTATAAAACTTAGTACGTAAGTATTTATTGAGTACATATTGATAGGTACTATGTTAGTAGTGTTTTGAACTTTTTCAAAGTTTTTAAGTTATTCGGAATACAATTTTAAATAAAACGTGTTGAATTATGTTGTTGTATCATTTAATCTTCCCTGTGTTGGCTGTGGAATCATCAGTGGGCACAATTCATGAAATTTGGAAGTAATATATTATTTGAGGTCCTTCTCACAAGTGCAGCTGTATGTGGAGTGGAGCTCATGACTAAATAGGAACAGCCGCAAAGGTCAAACTTCAAGTTTAAGCAATGGTGGTCGAGGTAGCCCCATGAATGAGCAACCATTAATTAATGCCGAGACTTTTCCGTGCCTCGGAAAGTAGGTTGAGCTGTTAGTCCTGGCTGTCATTTTTAGATCTAGTATTATTTATAGGCAGTCGAATGCCAAAAAATCAAGAAACCAAAGGTCTTACCCGGTTACTGGCTTGTGGTTGTTAACTATAGTAGGCGCCAGATAAATGTGGAATAAAGTACATTGACCTTTCCCTAATAACTGTTCATAGGTACCTGAACAATTAAATATGAATCGTTTTTCATTATTAGACAATGTTAAGGATCACGAGAGATGATGATTCGGGACAGTTTTGTGTCATTAATTCCGTTTTTCAAATTAAAAATGTCAATAATTGTAGGTGGGTCAATGACCGTTATTCCACGATTATCTGGCGCCTACTATAGGTATTTTATCTTAATAAGACAAGGATAACTATATTGGAAACTATTGAATTTGGATGGGATTTATACTATACAAAACGATTTTTTAATAAGATATCTAATAAAGATTTATTACAATCTAACTTAGTCTGCAATTTTCCGGTGACATAAAATATATACTTAAAGGAAAAGTCTTGGGGAAATATATGTCCCAGAAATCAACGTTAAGCCGAAAATGGGCAATAGGCCAAGTAGTGACAGTTATTAGAAAAATCTAAAAAAATCTTGGTCATGTACTTTAATGGATTCAAAAATAAACCAGTTTTAAATAAAATGTTAGAATTTTGACCAACATTGAATTCAAAATTATTACATCTTTAACTACGTGTACCTACTGTAAAAAAAATGTACGTACTAGGTACACTATTTTGGAAAGTAACTTCAAAAGATGGCGCATTTAATCTGGATTCCAAAATGGTATGCCACTTACTAATTGCTACTTCTTCATTGAGGAAAAAAACTGCATTTGAAATAAAATTCAGTTGTTGGATTTCGTTACGATTTTTATTAAATCAGATTTACCAAGTTTTATAACAAATGTTCGAACTGTTTGCCTTATCCCTTGCCTGAGCCCATTTTGGGCTTGACGTTGATTTCTGGGGCATGTTGTATGTGAACCTACTTTACAACAAAAGTGTTATTTCTAAGGTTCAAGCTAGTATAAAACAATATCAAACAGGCTCTTATTTCACCAGCTAATAGGCTGGTGTAATAAAACCTGAGTTTATTCTTTATTCTAGCTAGATCAATAAGTTAAATTTGGTAGCTACCGATTTAGTTTTAGATTTTCTAAATGGGCCTTTTGTAGACCATTTGGCATTATTACTAACAAAGCTTTGGACTTTACCATCAACCTGCTCTTGAACAATTCACACTTTTATGGGCAGTGCCTTAAATAGGAAAAGGAAGTTAGGATAGGGAAGTCATATTTCCCCACTAACATTGTGGTTTTAGTCTGTACTTAGACTCATCATAATTTTGGCATCATCAATTTTTTTCAGGATTAGCGCAGAACACCCCTTTTTTAAGGTTCCATACCCAAAGGGTAAAACGGGACCCTATTACTAAGACTCTGCTGTCTGTCTGTCTGTCACCAGGTTACAGTTGAAATTTTCACAGATGGTTTATTTCTGTAGCCGCTATAACAACAAATACTAAAAAACAGAATAAAATAAATATCTAAGGGGGCACCCATACAACAAACGTTATTTTTTTGCCGTTTTTATAGATAATGGCATGGAACCCTTTGTGAGCGAGTCCGACTCACACTTCAATTGGTTGTTGTCAATGAATTATATCTGGGTTAAAGGGTAGTCTGCTAGAAAATGATTGCTTTTAAAGTGAAACAAAAAATGACTTAAATGCTATTTATTTTATATTTAAATTAGAATAACATACCACAAGCTAGGGCATCATTAACCTTTTGCGTGTCTTAAGTTACACAGTTCGACATAAGAAAAAATGCTCCAAATGTCTTAAGTCGGACAGTTACACTTAAGGGCTTGGTCAGGATTGGACGATAAAAATCTGTGGTAGACACGCAAAAGGTTAAACAGTATATTGGGCCGGCAGTTAACAGTAATATGTACAAAATTATCCAGAAACAAGAGTATTGTGTTGTTGTAGTCAACAGTACCAATAAAATATCAATTTATTTACACAATAGAATGTAAGAGGTTAATCCGATGAAGTTTTTAATATAAGTGAATATCCTAGAACCTGCTTTTAGAAAGAAAGTAGGTCCAGTAGAAATTTAATGGTACCTTCCAACAGAGAACACTGATAGGTTGAATTTATGCCTAATAACTTACTACTTGTATATTGAGCACATAAAGTAAAACAAAGCACAAGTTGATTCATTGATACACAAACTTTTTTTTCATAACCTAAAATTTAATGATGAAAACACTTATTGTTACCCAGTTTGTGGCAACTATTTAATTATTCCCAGTCCTCATCAAATATTATAAACTGATGCTATTTGTTCATAGGTGGTCCATTCATTAGCGGTGGTCGCATTTGACCCATAGGTCCCATAGGGCCCATTGGTCCCATTATTGGACCCATCATAGGCGGCCTCATTCCCATCATTGGTGGCATAGGTCCGTGTGGTCCCATCATCATTGGCGGAGCCATTGGACCTCCGGGACCCATCGATGGTGGTGGCAGCATTCCCGGTGGTCCTCCAGGCGCTGGAACAGGTGGTCTTGGCCCTCCAGGACCCATAACACTTGGATCCCATGGCGGCGGAATAGCTGCTCCCTTATTAAATGGATTTTGCGCTATTTTACCCGCTTTAAATGCTGCTGTTGTAGCATCGATGAGATGTTGAGCTTGTTCCTCCATCCATTTTTGATAGTAAAACTTTACGTTATCTTTATGTTTTCTTCCCGTACAATGCGTTTTCCGGACGCTTGGTGAATCGTGAGTCAAGTATGTGTCGCAATAATCACAATAATACTTAGGCATTTTTGTAAAAAGTAGAAAATTACACACTATTTTCGTTCAACACAGATAAATTTGACACTTGACAGCAGATGAAAACACGCCATGCGAAAACGAATGGCGTCGTTGTTCAATAATCGGTCTTTCATTTAAAACTTCATTCTATTGCACAGACTACCAAATAAGTTGGAATGTTTAGTCTTAGTCGATTATTTTTGGTCATCATCCAATTTTTCGGATATATCCGAATATTAGTTGAGCTTGTCATCTCTGGATATTGCAAAAATTGCAAATGGCGCGCAGCGTTTGTATTTGAAGCACGTGTGATTGACGTTTCAAATAATTGGCTACATCGTGTACAAATATTTTATTAAATACTGAATGTATCAGAAGTAATTAAATACGGTAAACCTGCTTCAAAAAATTACAATGCCGGACATGAAGTATATTTTAGTTACCGGTGGAGTTATAAGTGGTGTAGGAAAAGGTGTGATCGCAAGCTCATTTGGCACAATTTTAAAAAGCTGTGGTATCGATGTGACTTCAATTAAAATTGATCCGTACATAAATATCGATGCAGGAACTTTCTCCCCCTATGAGCATGGTAAGCGTTACATGGTAATTTTGTGTACTTAAATATAACTTGTTTTTCTCGCCGCGTGTTAACGTAGCATTTATTGCATGCATCTATTTTTATTTTCTAGGTGAAGTTTACGTGCTCGATGACGGTGGTGAAGTTGACCTTGATCTTGGCAATTACGAGCGCTTCTTGGATATAACATTGCATAGAGACAATAATATCACAACTGGCAAGATATATCAGCAGGTTATTGAGCGTGAGAGGCGAGGAGACTACCTAGGCAAAACTGTTCAGGGTAAATACAAACACATTTTGAGCTGGTCATACTTAATTAAAAATGAAATCCTATTAGTGTTCAGCTAAAGTTCATGAATATGTTATGGAAAGGCTGTTGCTATGCAGTCCAAAAATTAAATTAAATCATATTAAAAATGAATCAATGTGTCATTCAATGTTGATAAAATCTTTGACTAGAAGAATTTCTTCAATTTCACTTATCTTTGTAATCTGTTGCTTGCTATATGTGCATGCACAATGTGTAAGTCATGTATTTTTATCCGTATCAATTGTGTTTGACAGCAACATCATTGTGCCTTATTTACTTTTAGTCATTCCACATATCACTGATGCTATACAAGAATGGGTACAAAGAGTAGCTCATATACCTGTGACACCAGACAATGCACCTCCCAGAGTCTGCATTGTAGAACTTGGTGGGACAATTGGTGATATAGAAGGAATGTCATTTGTTGAAGCATTTAGACAATTCCAATTCAGAGTAAAGAGGGAAAACTTCATTTGTGCACATGTGTCTTTAATTCCAATGGTAAGCTGAACTTGTGTATATTATTTCCTTGTTATTAGTGAAAACATTTTTTTTTTGTCACCTGGCTTCAAACCAATTTTCTTGTTCCTAATATCAGAATACCAAAACAATGTACTCAAACACCACAAAATTTCACAGCCATTTTTCTTCTTTTTTTTCTAATAATTTATGTTGTAATTAAGCTAATATTGTCTTAAATATTTTAGCCAAAATCTACAGGAGAAGCCAAGACAAAGCCTACACAATCATCTGTCAGAGAACTGCGTGGTTTGGGCTTGTCACCAGACTTGATATTGTGCCGGTCAGAGAAACCTATCAATCAACCTGTCAAAGAAAAGATTTCAAACTTCTGCCACGTTGGCCCTGAACAGGTAACAATATTTTTGTTTTCTATTTGTAGTTTCACTTCTCATAATTGTTTTTTTTGGCAATTTTTACAAACATTTAGGCAAAATTATTAATAACCCAAGCAAAGTTTGGATTGCTAGTTGTATCCCATTTTAGCGAGGATCTTTTCACAAAAAAATGTTTTATTCGAAGGAAAATTAGGCATGTCATTAACTTGACACTGAGAAATTGTAAATATTGACCACAAGGGAAATAATTTCTAATATGATAAAATCAACATCTCTATTTAATTTAAATAAAATAAATATTTCAAACAGATGGTGATTGATTACTTACCATCAGATTTATAAGCAAAAAGAATTGCAAAAACTGCTATTTCAAAACATTCATGACTATAATCCAAACAGCCTCCATTGTCTCATTAACAAGACAGCAGTAATCATTGATTGTTTATAAAAATGTTAACTAAATTATTAACAACATAGTTACTGTATGCTGTAAGAACTATTATAAGAACAGGTCAATGCTTTGTGACCCAATTCCGACTCACGGAAGCAGGAATAAGGCGACGCACCGATTACGATATCAGCTGTTACTAAAAAGATAAAAACTAGGCTAATGATTATAAATTCAAGCCGGTACCTACTTTAGCGCCAAGTCGTCATAGTTTCCTGAATTCCGTATTGAACACGACCAATGTATAACAGAATTAGCGCAATACCTGAAAAGGGGTCATTGTACTCATCATTCTAAAGAACCAATGGAGTGTGGGAAACGCGAAAAAGTTAGTTGTTCAGTACATTTTGTCAAGTTATGCACACATAAATGTATGAGGCAGTCGATTTTTAGGGTTCCTTAATCAACAAGGAACCCTTATAGTTTCGCCATTGCCGTCCGTCTGTCTGTCAGCGGTTTAGCTCAGAGACGCTTAGCAATAGAAAATTGGAATTTGGTATGGGTTCATATTAATCACGCCGACAAAGTGAAAATAAAATCTTAAAAAATATTTTTTGTTGGTATACAAAGTAGCGATTTTTTTTTATCGTCTATCCCATCGTGTGGGCTGTCATTGGAAAGGTCGTTTAAATTTAAATATTGAGGTTATGCGAAAACTATTTTTCCATCAAAGGATCCGTTTGCGAAATTAAGCTTAAAGCGCAATTTTTTGTTAGAGTCAAGTGTGTGTCGGGTGTGTCTCTGCTAGCCAAACGGTTGTTTTTGGAGACGTGAAAAAATTCATGGTAGTAGTAATATATAACGAATTTAAAAGGAAATCTATAACACCTAAGAAGGCTTCACACGTTAACAAGTAATAGTCGGCCAACCTTAAAATGAAAATGTACGAAGTAAAATTGCGTACGAATTCTTTTGAAAATTACTTAGATGAAGTTACTAGTTACGTAAAAAAATTAGTAAAAATAAATTTAAAGAATCAAACAAAAAGCACCATTTAAAGCCTGCAATTCTGACTTGCAAATGCATAACCCTACACTGCGTGTGACCCGACATCTATACTAGTCACGCCTTATCCTTGTGGAGTTCTGCCAAGGTATCACTTTTTTTTGTATATGTTGCTCCAATCTAGTAATTTCTCCTGTATTATGGGTGAGTTTACAATCTCACATACACAAAAAACCAGACCCGGAACAACTATCTGTAGGCCATACAAATATTTACATAATGTCCTTCTTTGGATAAAAAAAAATCAAATTCTTAATAATAATATCTTTGGTAAAAAAAAAAACCGGCCCTGGTTCAATCCATGGTCCGGAGCGAGGAGGTATGGGAAGCGGTCATCTCCTGCTGCGAAGCAGTAATGCTAGTGAAGGAGGAGGCGGACCGCGTGAGGGCGGAATTTGTTCGAAAGAGTTACCGCGGCCCTGGACGGCAAATGGCTTTAGGAAGAACACGGATGGGTGTTATGTATTAAGAGTCGGACATGCCCTTCCGCTCCACCCAGAGCGGAAAAGCCATTTGATGATTTCCCATCCTGAAAAAAAAAGGTTTAATCGAATTAATAATCTAATTCTAAAGAGTCTCGTTACAATCGTGTAAGATTTGTACTTACTACTTATTCCACAGATTATAAATAAGTATTATTTTAAATAAAGTTTACAAAATGAACTTTGTTTCCGATTTTTTTTGTTTTCTTAATGAAATGCACAAACTATAGGTGGCAGCACAAATCGACACGAGAGCCAGTGTGGTTGAAAAAAGAAACTTTTTAGTCCTGTCATCGTGTTGCCGTAAATGTTTACAGTAAATTTAAGTCGTTTTTATTATGTATAATGATAAAATATGGGTTCGGGATTAATAATGAGCGTCAGCGTGGCTAGAATATGTCAAAAGGGCAAAAACTCTTCCGAGTCCGGGCATGTCTTAGAAGTAGAAGAAACAGTTAGGAAGGTTAGGAATCATGAAAATGCAGTTATTTATGTCAATTGTAATGTTGTTATTTCTAACGTTTATGATGTCAAAAGTCAAAATATCTGTAAAGAACTTTCTGAACTCGTTGCTCACGTAAATATTTTGTCTATATTATTATTTATGTTTACTGAAACAAAATTATTTGAGGGTATGATTACTTAGACATCTGTTTGTATTGTATAATATTACTACATACAAACCTTAGCTATTTTACAAATAACATTGTTTTTTTACTGCATTTGTCCACTTGTTTATCACATAACCATAGAAAGTGAGACAATTTGAGGGATAGTAATAGAATTTTACACCATTTCACTTTTTTCTATGAAGTGTTCGAGCATCCAGACATGCAAAAATACATTTACTCAGTTAAATGTTATTTTATGTGTTTATTTTATACCGAGAAGTGTCAATGACAAGTTTTGTTTGCATCAATGATTCGGATTTACGCCACCAGATGGCAGAGCCTTCGTCGTGCACATATCGGCTCGGCACGGTTTAAATAGAGCCGACACGAAATGTTAAACCTCTGTAACATTTTGCGCGTATTTTATTTGAAAGTCAACACTCGAATTCGCGAATGTTTGAGATGAATATTCGCATTCGCGAATGAGAAAAATCCAACATTCGTTACATCACTAGTACTACACGCTTGCCTTTATAAACAAAGAATGAAGCATATAAACATATTGTAAATAGTCATCTAAACATGTGCACTGGTCCGTATTATTAATCATCACTGCAATGACATATCAATCAATCACTTTGCAATGATATACATAGTAACAAGAAATGATTTATTATTTGAACCTAACTTGTTAGTCATTATGGAACAGATTGCAAGCCTGTACCAAGTTGAAGGGTAAGGCAGAGGTGTAGATGATATACCAACGTTTACAAATTATCTAGCGACGGGTATATTGCCATTAACTGGGGTCTGAAATCTTGATTTGAAGACCTGTTCCGGCTGTTCAGCTGGACCAAGAAAACGCATGAAAAATGCATACAATATTTGAATAACTTCGCATTCCTTTCCTTTAGATATAAAGAAAAGGACTCTTGTAAAATTTATGCTATGAGCAGGGTTTGGAAGTAGAATGGGTAATAATAACACGTCTTGTAGTAGGTACAAACTAATGACCTGCGTAGAATCGATGGTATTTACTGTAATTCCACGCAGTTCAATCGATCGAAGAGGGTTACCTAACTGGGATATCTTATAACAGCGTGTTTCCACGAAATAAGTAGTTATTGAAGAATGATAAACTGCATTTGAACCTAAGTGCAATTACATTTCTGTCCGCCGACTTTAGAATCAAATCGTACCTAGTAACAGTGAAAGCACCGTTGCTATCAATAAAACAAGTTTTTAAATGAGGACACAAGAAACTGAAAGTTGAGACGTTTAAGATTGCTATGTTAGTGTTTCTAGACTTTATTTACACCTCCTCTTAAAAATTTGGCGAATGCTTTTAAAAGTTGGTGCAAATCTATGTTTTAAATTAGTAACAAGTGCTATAAATTTAAACCAAAATTCTTATCAACTTGTTTACATCCAATGCAGTGCTGAGCTGTTAAGCCCCCTAATCCATGGTCCGGAGCGAGGAGGCTTGGGAAGCGGTCACCTCCTTCTGCGAAGCAGTAATGCTAGCAAAGGAGGAGGCGGGCCGCGCGAGGGAAAGGCAAGGCCTTCACCCCAACCGCCGCAACAGGAGAAGACGCCCCGGGCGTCGGGAGTCGCAGGGCGATCCCCGGCCACCGTAGGCGCGGGCCTGCGGACGGCGAGCGTTGGGTGGCTCGCTGTCCGATCACCGCCAGGCCCGGGTCGATGGCGCGTTGTGTTTCACGCGCGCCTCAAAGAGATATCAGCATAGAAGACGGGGCCCGCCAGGGCCAGAGCCTGCCAGGGTTGCGGAATTTGTTCGAAAGAGTCACCGCGGCCCTGGAACGCAAAGGGCTTTAGAAGGAACACGGATGGGTTATAGTCAGTAAGAGTCTGACACGCCCTTCCGCTCCACCCAGAGCGGAAGAAGTCATTTGATGATTTCCCATCCTTAAAAAAAAAAGCGCTCTAATTACCTGTTACAATCAATCATCATATTTTTTCATATGGATTGATGATAGCAGTATTTTTTAACCGACTTAAAAAAAAGGATATTTTTTGTATGTTTGTTCGGCGATATTTTCGCCAACTATATACCGATTTGGATGATTATTTTTTTGTGTGAACACCAGTTCAGAACATCATCACACCGGTACGTTATGAAGATGAGTCAACAATGCTTTTGGGGTTATCTATTCAGGCATAATTTTATTTTTGATGAACCGATCTCGATCATTATTTTTGCGTAGGATTTAGTTAAAACAATATTGCATTTGCATTGGACGTTGAACTTCAAATTTAAACCAGTGACCTCCGTAACTTAAAATCAATAAAATCTAGTAAAGTGAGATATTGTTGGGTTTATGTCAATCCCAAAGCAAAGTAAATATTTAACTATGAGCTGGTCTAGACTTGGACTGCGGAGGCACACAAAGTAACTCCTTAACGGCAAATAGCGCAACCACTCATTACCACCACTAAAAAGTGAAAAATAAAAACTTTTTTGCAAATAATTACAACCGACAAAGTATAAAATAACTTTAATTTCGGAAGTCGGTTCCAAAAAACGAAGAAATAACCAAAAACACCATTTTATACTTTGTAGTGTTTTTTATTTGGAAGTCGGTTGTATTTGTTTTTGTAAAAAGGTTTTTCTGTTATCTCTTTAGTAGAAGAGTTTATATTTTTCTGTTGTCTAATTCTTTAACATGAGCCCGACCTCAGCTTTCTTCCTAATAGAAGCGATCATATTGTCGCGTTAATTTGTTCCGCAAAACCGAAAAGTGCCCTCTGTCCGCGCGACGATCGCGTATTCGCGCGATGATCGTTTTGTTCTAGGACGACGCCTTCGAGTTCTGACTGAAAACATCTCGAAATTCGTTTAGTTTATACATTTGCTAGAAGTTGTACGAGTGCGAGCGTATCCCTCGCAGCTTTCGCCTGCTTTTCGCTAGTTGAGTAAAATTGGCTATCCTCTTTTAAAAAACGCCGTTTTAATTTATTTCAGGTGATATGCATTCACGACTTGACCTCCGTGTACCATGTGCCACTGCTGATGGAGGAGCAAGGAGTCGTACAATATTTAAATGAAAGGCTTCAGCTGAACATGTCTATGCCACGTCCAGGAAAGTAAGTATACGTATGTATTTTCTGTGTTCTAAAATTCCGTTATGAATTTTATTATGCACTCTAAACTAGAACAAGCGAGTCCTATTGACTATCAACCGTAGAGCTGACAGCAGGGCGACTTTGACTTCTTTAGTAGGAGTCAAACTCGCCCTGCTGTCTGCTAGTCTAGTATAGTATAGTATAGCATACAACAGACAGCGTTTGTATTAGGAAGTGCCATTGTTTCAGTGCCGAAAAGGTATGGCACCATACTTCCTACAGATCCATCTTTCGCACTAGAGTATTGGTAGAGACTAATTAACCTCAAGAAACTAAGATAATATTATTTCTTTAAATCATTGTGATATTCTTAATAACCTCAAATAAAGTTCAAAAGACGCTTATCGATTCGTCTAGAATAAAATGACAATGATGTTTCTTATCTGCGTATTTCAATCATTTTATATCGGTCATGACCTGGTTTTGAAATACTTTTGTAAGGTATAATTTTATTTAATTGACATGATTTCGGCGCCTTTATTTTCTAACGGTAATATTTTAAGGAAGCAGATAGAAGAATTATTTCATTCTTTATTTATCAGTCTTGGAATTAATAAGTTGAATGGCGCCGTTGATTCAAGTTGCAATAAAATCATCATCTGCCTTACCTTTTCCCTATAATGCAGTGTTTTACGTGGAGCGGCTGCCTACCAGACCGCCACTACCCATTAACTGGGTAAAACGGTACTTCTTAGCTAGACCTAACAAAATCCATGATGTTAGACTAATTTTAGAACCGGCCTATTTACATATTTATTCCTAATGATTTGAATAATAGATTAATTCATGATTATTTATTCAATTACAGGTTTATGCGGAAGTGGCACAATCTTGCCAAACGGGTCGACAATCTACGTAAAGAAGTCAATATCGCTCTGGTTGGAAAATACACAAAATTGGAGGACAGCTACGCCAGCGTCACAAAAGCTTTGCAGCATGCGTGCATCGCTTCTGGCAGCAAACTTAACCTGACGTACATCGAAGCCGTAAACTTGGAGCGACAGACTAAAATAGACGATCCTGTCAGTTACCATAAAGCATGGCAGAACTTGTGCAAGAGCGAGTAAGTATTGGTTTAAAATTTGTTAAGAGACTAAACTCCAATGAGATGATTAGATAGTGCAGTGCTGTTTAACAACCAATTGATGGTTGTTAAACGGCACTGCACTCAAAACGATGAATGAAATTATCGTGAGGTGAGGAAACCTGTCCAACCAAAAATTCAAAGATGTTCACTAGCCCACACTGACTGTTGGAGTATTACTGGTACTGGGCCACACCCTCTTGACGGAGCTTGTGTCCAAGCTGTAGGCTGATAAGGGCTTAATTTATACTAGAGGACCCGTGCTGCTACGCAACATTGTTGTAGCAGTTGAAAAACACACAGCTCCTCCAACTCAACCATATAGAATTTGTGTTCGAGTATAAATTTAGAAGGTTCAAATTAAAAGTTTAGTGATTTCCAATTCTTGTTTACTTGGTTTGATTACGGTCCAAAAGACTAGTAATACATTAAAAAAAAAAAAAAAAGAGAAGACTATTTTCAATATATGATTGAAACTAATCAATATACTTAAAAATATTTTCCAGTATAGATTAGTTCAGCTTAAAATTTTTGTTTTTATTACATTCTTTCATTAACTGTATTTCTATTTGTTAATTCTAGTGGTGTCATAGTCCCCGGTGGGTTCGGTCAAAGAGGAATGGAAGGAAAAATCGAAGCTTGTCAATGGTGCCGTGAAACACAAAAGCCTATGCTCGGCATCTGTCTCGGACTACAAGCATCCGTCATAGAATTCGCTAGAAACGTGCTTGGACTCAAAGGTGCTAACACCACAGAAGTGGATCCCAACTGTGAAGATAAACTTGTGATAGATATGCCTGAGCATCATCCCGGAAACCTTGGTGGAACCATGAGGTTAGGGAAGAGGAAGACTTATTTGGAATCCAGCGTTATAAGTAAGCATTTTCACTAATATTACTTTCATATCTAGCATTAAAGGCATATATATTTTATTAGTACCCGTAAACGTTAATAAACTCGATCACACTATAACGGCTAATGAGATTAGTACCAGAACAAAATGAAACTATTCCCTCATTGTTATTGTTGTTATTTTCTATGCTACGTTTGCTATATTTTGCAATTGATAACGCAAAACTAGCCACTTTTCCGAATGGTAGAGTGAATGAATCGTTTATAATGGGACTAGCTGACCCGCGCAACTTCGTCTGCGTCACATTTTTCATTAATGTTCCGCTCCTATTGGTCGTAGCGTGATGTTAAATGTATATAGCCTTTCTCGATAAATGGGTTATCCAACACTAAAATACTTTTTCAATTCAAACCATTAGTTCCTGAGATTAGTGCGTTCAACCAAAAGATTTAAGGACAAACCACTATGTCCTTTTTATTTATTTACTAGTAGCCTAGTTATCCAGCCCCAGTTTTTAGGATGGTATAATCTTATGGTAATTCTAAATTTCTTTTACAGCTCAACTATACAAGAAAGACGTAATCGAAGAGCGTCACAGGCACCGGTATGAAGTAAACCCGGAATACATAGACCGTCTCGAAGCGGCCGGTCTCCGCTTTGTAGGCAAAGATGAGTCGAAGACGAGAATGGAAGTCGCCGTGGTCGACAATCATCCTTATTATGTGACTGTGCAATTCCACCCAGAGTATTTATCACGACCACTGTCGCCTAGCCCACCTTTCTTAGGGTAAGTTTCTTTTTAGGATTCCGTAGTCAACAAGGAACGCATATAGTTACGCCTGTCTGTCCGCGGTTTAGCTCAGAGACGCTTAGCACTAGAAAGTTGGAATTTGGTCCATACCAAATTCCAACTTTCTAGTGCTAAGCATCTCTAGCGTGATTAATATGTAGTTTAACCATGTATACATATTAATCACGCCGACAAAGTGGTAAAATAAAACCTTGAAAACACGTAAAGTAGCGATGATTTTTTGTGACATGCAACTACGGCCCGTGTTTTTATTCTTATTGTTAGGTTGGCTATTGAATATTCAAGTGGTTCTGTTACATCCATTACTATGTGCTGGGTATTGGGTACAGTACAGCCATATCCTTATAGATGTGACAACTATAGATATTTTCGAGTAAAAAATACACAATGTCTAATATCAATCTAATAAAGTATTTTGCTACAAATCATACTAAATATTACTTTTTTTTATTTCAGACTAATATTGGCATCTCTTGGAAAACTCAAGACCTATTTGTCGAAAGGCTGTCGGTTGAGTCCACGGAACCAGTCCGATGTCAGTTCAGGTTAGTAAAAGAATCTAACTGATCCACGTAGGCCCGCTTGCGCAAACCAGAGTTAACTTTTAAACGGAGTAAGTTGCTAACACGAGGTTAAATAACAAATATTCCATACAAATTGACCCTGGGTTAAAACTAACTCTGAGTAAAAAAAAAACTGGGTACAAGTGGGCCTAAGACTACAGTTTCATGGAATTTGAGAAATTATTGAGGTCATTTTGTCTACGATAATATAGTCCGTAAATATGGAACTATTCTACTGTTTTGTTCTACTGTTTTTGTTTTCAGATGAGGACGACGATATATCTGTTTCGTCTCTAAGCATAGCTGATGAAAAGACAGTAATTGAAAACGGTATCGCCGTTAATGGAGTAAGCAAAAAAACAAAATAATTAATATTGTGTCTTTGACTAATATTATTCAATATTATTATTTTTAAGTGATACTACTTATATTTAAAAAAATGTAATCGAATTGTAAGCTGATTGTCATCGCAAGTTTATTTGAAATGGATGAATATTTTTGTAAGGAAGGTATAAAAATGAAAACCAGTGAAATAAATTTAAGTTTCAAATATTGTTTATACTTAAGTTTATTATTTTCTTTTAGAATGTCTAGTGTCTTCATTATACCTTTTTGCTAGTCTGTAAATGGTCAAAGCATAATATAAACTGTATGTATGAAATACAAATATGAATGATAATATCACTGAGTTGAGACAGTTATCCAATGATTGAATGAAATTCGATATTTATGTCCATGAAAGATACAAGTTATTGTAATGTATGATAAAAATGATTTTTATTTAATCACCTCAGTACATGACATAATTTCAGTTTTCCTATAATTTAGTTGGTAAGTGTTGATAGTAACTAATAACCATAAGGATTTTTTGTTCAAATAATAGTTAAGTGTAATTTTTTTAATATTATTTTTTCTGATAACTTGTATGTTCATATAATGGCTTGACTCGAATATTTTAAAAACGCTGTATTTGGAACTCTTATTATTTAAACGAATTTGTGTACGAAAGGGAATACAGCCTTTCGTTGTAATTCGACAGTGCATTTTGTACGATTACTATACAGTCGAACATTCGACCGAAGTTAAGAGTCAGATCGACTCTTTATCATTTCCATAACGACTGAAGACAAGCAAATTGTATCTTGTGTCTCAAATTATCTAGACCGGTCCTAAATGGTGCATTGCATAAGTGAAGAAACTTATTTATTTTTTAAATGAGTATAGTGTATTACTGGAAAACCATATTACTGATATAAGTACCAAATTATGGTACACAATGATATTGTATGAATGAATTACTGATTGGTAGGAAAGAGACATAATATTTGGATATTATCTCCCCAAGCCCCAAATATTATATATTGTGATGTTAATTAAATAAGAACAGAGGTGATGACATGGCTGTTGTATAACAAGTAAAATGAATATTTTATTATTGACAATTCATTAGGTTTAAAAGCCTATTTTTACTATGTAATCGTAAATTTGTAGAAATTTTCTCTTATTATAGTTTCAATAGAGTTTCTGAACATGTAGTCTCAGCAATTAAGTAAGCAGGAAATGATAACCGAATAATTGAAGCATTCCATTATACTCTTCTTGCAATTGTAAAGGTTTTTCTTCTTGAGTATTAATTATTGTTATGATAAAAGCCAATAAAGTTTTCCCTTGTCTGAAGACAGTGTTTTTTTTACATTTCTATACTCTATCCGTTTAGGTAGTTAACTAAAGGTAAACAATCTTGATGTAACTTTTTACTTAAGAACTCAGTTTAAAAATAAAATGCAAGTAAAAACCAAAGTAAATACAACAGTAACGAATACTAAATCAATTTAACCATACCTTAGTTTACCTTTAGTTAACTACCTAAACGGATAGAGTATAGAACCAATCAGTCTAAAAATCTGTACAAAATTGCCCTTCTGACGCTGAATACATCTAACCTCAGAAGTTGGAACTCGTTTTTGTTCACACAGATGTAACGGGAAAATTGTACGTGTGTCTTCAGGACGTGTCTTACATTATGGGCAGTATTTTCACAATGAGGAGAGCTGCTACCAGTTGCTTGATACTGACTGATATTTTGTATCCTGACTGTTTTGAACATATGTTGACTCTCAGCCGTGTGAAGGTTCGCTTACGGCGGGCACCCGAAGCAAGAGCATTATGTTCTGTGAGGCGAAGTCGATCAAGTTTTGTGTTGAGAGCCACAAAAACGTGGAACGTTTAAACTATTAAAACTTAATCAATCAATAAAAAAAATATTTTGAAATAGGCTGTGAAGTGCGCTAATCGCTCCGCAGCACCTCCGGGTGAACCCCGCTGTCACATTACCGTTTGTACTGCGCAGTGACTGGAAGAGTATCCCGAGCTGCCATTAAGTTTGAACACTTCGATGCCTAGCAGACTCTAGCCGCCTTCGGCACACTTATTTCAACGTCCTAACGGATTATTCTGTGACCTAGTGTAATCAAGTTACCCACCCAATACCACTCATTCCCAAAGTGGCCACCAGCAGCGCCGGCCCTCCAGGGGTCTGACTCAGACATGCCAAGTGTCTACACAGAGAAAAATTGCAATAGAGGGGAGGATGCATGAGTTGTAAATGGGGGTCCAGGAGTGTAGATCTCATTTCCCCTGGCCGCCAACGAGAAAATGTAAAAGTCATAGAGACGAAGTCATAAGGATTATTCGTCCTAAGTATTTTAACGTATGGAGCATAGCTAACTACGAAGTTGTACAGAGCTATATCTACCACAGCTCTACCATCTCCAGTACAGGAGGGTGTGGCAATGAGATCAGACGACTGTGCCCCATCACCAGGTCGGAAGTAGAACGGCTGGAGAAGATTTGGAAGGACTGGAGAATTACCAAGAAGACGAAGGTCAGATTGATGAAATGCCTTGTCTTTCCAAACTTTCTCTATGGTTCCGAAACTTAATCCCTGAGACTGCAGGATGTCTGTAAAATCTACGCACTAGAGATGTGGTGCTCGAGACGCCTCCTGAAGATCCCGTGGACGGCTTCTTCAGGAGGCGTCTCCAGCTTCGTATCAAAGACCGACTGTGAAAATACGAATACGTCGTTCTTTGGTCATCACATAGGTACATATATATAAAGAAATTAAAACTCGATGAAAAGACTAGTGATTCAGGGCCAGGTGGAAAATAAGAGAGCAGTTCTCGGAAAAGTCGACGACTCACCGAACATCTCTACGTGTACCTCATCTGCCCAACCACGACCACTCTGAAAAGACTACGAATAAGAAGTATAAAGTGTATAGTATGAAGTGTGCGAATAAGAAGTAGGTATATTTATGGGCCTCGACTCGACGCTCGCTGATAAAAGATTTTTTGTTCCGCTTCCGTTTATCTTGCATCATTGTTAGGTAAATGCAGCACCTCGGGTTCGAAATTTTCGCGAAAAAAAATACAATGGGACACAAAAGTTAGGAGAAATCTGTTTTAGACATTTTGTCCTCCCGTATTATTATTATACTCTTTAATTTTGTCCATCGATGTGGTGGAGCTGGCGAAATCTACTACGTGGTAAATATCCGACCCATTGATCCGAAATATCCGAATAGTGATCCGACCACACAGCTGAGGACTTGGTGATTTTGACACCGTTGACATTTGGGCACGGTGTTGCTAGCAATTAATTTTCCCTGATATAAGGTAGTATTTTCCCCGGAAAGTAAAGATTATGAAGTTTTGCTTATCAAAGGATAAAGAAAACAAGAATGTATGATTTAGTTGTGCATTTATTTGTATAAATCTTAAAAAAGAAATTGAGACCAGCTTTAATTCAAGTTTTATTTCACTCATACTGTAGTGACAGCACCTCTTCATTGTTAAAAAATCAGTTGATAGAAGTGTGGAAGTCGCCGAGTGAGTCTTAAAACACTGATATTTTGCGCTGCGGTCTATGTTGAGCTCTGAAAATACTTTTTAATTTTTCAAATCAGTTTATCGCGCGTAATGTTAGCGAATTTTACTTATATTTGATGATTTCTACAAATTATTAATTACTGAAGTGTATTGGTTAAAATTAAAGCAATAATGTGTTACCATGACATGAGTGAGGAAAAAATTATTTTCATTAGTAAATAAGATATTCATAGTTCACGATGGTGTTCGAATCGATTGTGGTGGACGTGCTGAACAGATTCCTCGGGAGCTATGTGGAAAATCTGAACAGGTCCCAGCTAAAGCTAGGAATATGGGGCGGTGAGTTTTTGCGCCAGGGTGATGTCATAGTTGCCGCACTGCTTTGATTGCGGTTATTTATGTCTTCGGTCTATGTTTTGCAGGCGACGTCGTTCTGGAAAATCTTATCCTCAAACAGAATGCCCTGGAGGAACTCAATGTCCCCGTCCAGACTGTATATGGACACTTAGGTGAGCAATGTTTATAGCCTTTATATTGATGTTAAAATGCAAACACCTAATTTAAATTAGCTTCCGAAAAAGTCATCAGCGAAGAGTCATAAAATTGTGCAGTGAACTAGCTTAAGCATCTGCATGGTACTATTTTCTTCGTAAATATCAGTTAACCTTGTGCAATATTTTTAGTAAGTAATTTTAACTGATTACAACAAGCAGGTCAGGGACTTTTGCTATGTAGGTATTGTGTGTACAATATGGTTCATCTGTGTGAGAATAAACTTAGAATATAATCTTGCTGTTACTTAAAAGTTAGGCATTCATTATTCTAGAAATGTTTACTGTTTGTATGAGAAACCTTTGGTTTATTAACCTTTTGAACGCCACTGTCACGTATAGGTGACAAGCAAGCGCGTGCCCTGTACGCCAAACGTCACAAATACGTGACAAAAAGTACGGTAAATTTGTGGCTTGGCGTCGGGGGCACGCCGATGCGTTTATGCTCTGGCGTTCAAAAGGTTAAGAATATAAATTAACTATATTTATACACATATAAACAGTAGGTTTGATTAGTTTGACTTCACAACCAACAGTCTTAAATGACTTAGTATTTAGTTAGCTGTAAAGAATATTATTATTACTAAAAAATATAAAGAAAGCTTTATCAGGTTTTAAGTAAAATGTACAGCATAGATTTTTTTTTTCATAATGAAATTACTGGTAGTTCCTACTGCTATGGTTTTTTTTTGTGATATAAGACCAAACTTTGTGGGCTTAGTCATAGAAGCAATAAATACAATAAATCATAAACTTTTCCATTACAACCAATGCAGTTATTGGATATGATATCTAAATGACTGTAGCACTTATAAAAATATAATTTTAATGTTTTTGCTATCTAATCTAAAATCAGAAATACAAGCCTTTAAATGTAGTGTTTGCTTTTGCACTTAACAATTGAAGTTACAAGTACTGGACATAACAATGTACATCTATTGTATGTATTCCCAAAGAGTTAGGTTGAGGTGTACAGACAAGAGTTAGGTTGAGGAGTTCAAACATACATTGCACCAATTATAATAATAACTTACTTTTGACCGTGACTTAATATGCGCATATCCCGTTTTTCCCCATACTATAGTATAGATATAATAATAATAAAGCCCATATATCCGGAAACTCCCTATTTTATGTTTTACAATTTTTTCTTTCCTTTTTTGGTAACTGTGTTGTGTTTTTCACACTCTTTCTTTCCAATCTGTTTTTAGAAGTGATGACTTTTAATTGGCTGTCAGTCTCACATGCTATTTTTTATTGTTTGGTTTACCTGTAAGTCATCAATAGTTGGTAAATAAATAACACTACTCTTTCTTCGCTATGTTCCCTTTATGTGTCTTGTTACAATATGGCCTCGAGCTTGGTGTGACTCCTGGCAAAGGCCTTTCCACGGCTTCCTATCCTTTGCAACACTTCTCCAGTTGCACATTGTGCCAATAACCTATGTTTCAATCCCTTATGAAAGGTGTTCAAAGCCTATTGTTAAACAATGGTCCTATCCAAACCCTAGGCTGTAACTTAATTAAGAATGTTTAATTTTTTATTGTATTTTTCATAAAAGCACCTTAGCAATGATAATTCAGGTTATCATTTAAAGAACTCACAAAACTCTTTTAAATTTGACATCCTATTTACTATTCAGAGATTTTTAAAACCTGGCTGAAGAACCTTGATATAATCAACAGACAAATTTATGTTGTTTACTGGCAAACTATGGTTTGAATATATAACACTTCTACTTAAAGCTTAATGGAATACAGGCATTATATGTTATAAATAATAAAATTGTTATGTTAAATCTATATTTAAATCCTCAATGCAAATAAAATTCACCATGAAATCTATTTATAGGTAGGCCACCAACCAGCCTATCCAATTAGGCAAGGTTATCACACCAGTCACCACTTAGCATGCAACAAAGATACTGGCATCCCTGTTTGTAATTGTTACACAGTCATAAACCTCTGTCTGGGTGACATCATCCTGTCAAATCAGTCCTATTCCATTTGCAAAACATTTTGTCTCAAGGCCAATGTGTGACCTTCAAATGTTATGTTATGTTATGTATGATACATATACAGTGCCCAATTTCCCTAAGAGGAAAATATTTTACATTTGGATATTTATAACATAGCATTGGTTTAAATTGAATTGATGTACTTATTTTTACATTATTTTCCTGTTCTAAATAATTCCATGACTACCTAAACACCTATAGTTTTGGATTATAGAATTTATAATTTTAGTGCACTTTTTGTACATTATGAACATTATGTTCCTGAAATAAATGTTTTTAAAAGTTTCAAGTCCATTAGGCATCTTTAGCAAACGAATGCCACTCCTCAGATAAATAATAACCCTATGCAGACCACATGGTGAGACTTAACTATCATAAATTGTTGGTGCAGTTGCAAAACCCGCGACATTCAAATACAAATAAGTGATATCTTCTATCATATTTGTGATCAAAACAAATAACAATATACGAAAACAAAGACTTATCAAGCACTTCGTTATCACGTTTGTTAAGAGCTCGATAATGGAATAAATATGAGTAATCTAATAAACAATCGGTCATATATAATGGCGCCGAAAAATGTAACAAATACCATGGCGGATGACCTTGCTGTTAAAAAAACACGCTTTTTTATGTGCGCCTATGTTTGTTATCAAACAAAAGACCATTTTTTTAGATTAAAACAAGATTCAAGAATATCAATCTATGTCACAGTGTATCAGTTTCTTATTATGTGTATAAAACACCTTTTTATAGGGTTTTGTTCATACTTATCTTACTTTTAAATGGCTTCTATGGTAAACAATTGTTATAGCTTGGTGTATATTGTGTACCTATCATAATCATAATATATATATGTGGCAATAAAAGTAGGTACCATAAAACTTCTAGATCGGGTGTAAAGGTAGTAAACATCCAAGGGGCTAACTGTATTAAACAAACCTCAAAACTGAACAATTAGCACATTGAGTGCTACAGGCGCTAACTACGAAGTACATTATGCTATGATCTGAAAAGCATGAGTCTGAGATACTTGCTAACTTATACTTATTGTCTATTTTACAAGGCTTTCCTCAGTATTCTGATCTGCTAACCAAATGACTACCTACTAATCTAAAGCTTTATCATCATCTGCCTAGCCTTTTCCCAACTATATTGGGGTCGGCTTCCAGTCAGACCGGATTCAGCTGAGTACCAGTATTTAACGTGGAGTGGCTGCTTACCAGACCTTCACAACCCAGTAACTGGGTAACTTCGTGGCAAGACTGGTGACAGATTTTCTGGCTTCTGGCAACCCGTAACGAATGCTAAAGATCTACAAATGGCAGCCGGGAGCGAGACCAAAAAACGTTCTTTCCGAGGCACAGAATAAAGTGATTCCTCTGTCCGGTCTGTGGAAGGGTGACCATCTTAACATACCGAGGTATGTTAAGACATCCATCCACAGACCAACTTTGGCAAGCGTTGCTTAACCCAGAAGATGGACCCGTGCGGCTGTTATCTTTTGCAATAAGATTTGTTTGTACGTCAGTAAAAAGTAATCTCTAGAAGTACTAATTCAGTTACAAAAATACTAATAGAAAAAAAAAAACATACAGTCGAATTGAAAACCTCCTCCTTTTTGGAAGTCGGTTAAAAATACACTTAATCGCAGTGTCGTTTGAATCCCGTAGATAGCTTTTATTTCGAAAAATGCACGTTTCTTGCGGAATTGTCCACGGGAGAGAATCCGCCGAAAAAAATCTATTGTGAGATAAATTCATAAATTGGATTTGGACCATATGAATTCACAGATTTGACTCGAGCTTATCAAGAAGCGTGGGTAGACAACGACATTACGAAATACTATTGGCGCTCCTCAGTAATTAGTAACTTAAAACCAGGTCACCAGTTTATGTAGGTATTTGACCTGATAAAAGTTAACACAAAAAGCCAAAAACACTAGAAATAAATTACAGTTACAAATAAAAATAAGTACCTACAGTTAAGCACACCCTAAAAAGAAGGGAGTGTTTTAGTTGCCAATATTCCGAATGGTATAAGAACTGACGATATTAATTTGCTGTGCTACTAACTATTTCGAGCTCTACTGACGCAATTAATAAGGGATAATACTAGAAAAATGCTTGAAGTCCAACCCGTAACAAACTACCGGCAAAGTACCAGCTCTTTATACCCGCTGTTTGCTGTACAGTGCCTCGTGCCGTCTTGTCAATATTTAAAGTGGTTTGGCTAATCGATAGCTTTACCGAATTGCATGACTACGCCCGACTATTACATTAAGCAAAACATGGCGCTTAATGTATTTATTTCGCCTACTTAGCCTTGAAGTAATATAAACATTCAAATTAGGATCCAATAACAGAAATGTTACTACGCCAAAACCTAGCTCTAACGTCTTGTTTTTTTACAAGTTTATTGTACGCTATCGTGGTACCGGTTTGCGTGTTTTGACGTAATACTATGCTATAATAATATGCTAATATTTTTAAGTTACACCATCCTCACAAGGTGGTTGACATTTGAGCGTTAATTCAATAACAATACTATTCTTATTTTTTTATTATACAGGAAAGCTAGTACTTAAAATACCCTGGAAGAATCTTTATGGTGCATCAGTAGAAGCTACAGTTGAACGCCTGTTTCTGATCGTCAACCCTACAGCTGAAGTTAAATATGACCCTGAAAAAGAGGAGAAGATGGAGCTGGCTGCCAAACAGGCAGAACTGGCGAGGGTTGAAGAAGCCAAAAAGCAAGAGGCTGAAAAAGGTATCTTCGTTTTTTATTTTTATCTAAGCCAATACTGTCTCAGTGCTGGGCAGAGGCTCTCCAAGTCCTTCCAGGACCTCTTTTACCGCGCCTTAAGCCAGCCCTCGTGGGGAATGCGTTTAGGTCGTCTCGCCATATTTTTCAGGTCCGGCCACAGCAGTAGGTATGGTTTTTTTTTTCAGTTTTATCACCAGACTGTTACAATTATGTAGGTACAATACAACTTGTTATCGTGCTTTAGTAAAAAATGATTGCGGTATAAAAATAAAACTACCTTATAAAGACAGAATACGAGCTTAAACGGCTTGTATTTTATTTATACATTTAAATGGATAAAAACAACCAAATAAGCTAGACGAAACACTGATGAAGTTGTTTCGAAATAAACTCGAAGAGATTCACACACTATGTCTGTTCGTTTGACCATGAATGCGAAAACCTTGTTTTGGAGAGCAGAATTTGATTTTCATAATATTTTTATTGATTAGCTAATGGTGAAGGCTAGCCGCTTTTATAGGCTACAATGATGTGATGACTAATCGTATAAAAAATGTGTTTAGATACGAGCAAAACCAGATAGCAAACTATAGGGAAATGGAATAATAATAAATAGATTTTTATTTCTAAAATGAATTTTACATTATCCTAGTTTTTATTGGTGATAATTATTTCTCAATGAATAGGAGTAATGCAATCTGATATTCCGAGTGTGATATCTATTAGTAACTAACGGCTGTATGATACGAACATCAAGCAAAATGTTATGTACCAATCAAATACGGAATATCAATCGTTTAACACGATTGTGGTGTCCATGATGTGTATTCTATTATTGAAGACATCACTGCTGCCACGCTGCTGTTTTAAAATAAAAGCAAAAAATACGCAAGAAGCTGATCCTACTTTCTCATAAGTTCAATAAAAAAACTCCTAAATGAACAAGAAATAAAATATAAACGTATAATGTTTGCACTGCAGGAATGCATGCCTCCTCCCTCTCTACGAAATGTGAAAATCCGCCGAAAATAATTGGATGCTTTAATTTCAAATGTCGTAGTTTCATAATCACACTTTATTACTGTGCAAATTGTGATTATGAAAAAAGCATTTGATGCCGTCAGTATTAATTTTCTATCTTATTTATAGATCAAAGCAAGCTCGACGAGACATTTGTTGAGAAGCTTGTGACTCAGATCATCAAGAATGTGCAGCTTAAGATCACAGATATCCACATACGATATGAAGACAGCATTACGAATCCTAAAGCTCCATTCTCCTTTGGTGTCACCCTGCACAATCTATCCGTCCATACTACTGATGAAAATTGGACAAAGGCGGTGATCACTGAAGCAGTTACCAAGATTTTCAAGGTAATATTCGGTTTGGTTAAGAGTTAATTACTTTTCATGAAACTTTAAAGTATTTATTAAAGTTGAAGGCTTGACCTTTTGTTGGTAAAGGTCTCGTTTAAAGTCGCAAGGTAGTTTTAATGAATGACTTATCTTGGTTGACAAGTCCCAAAATAGTTTTTTTGCAATGAGAGTTTACATATATGGGTAAAAATTCTGTATGATTTATAACGCTGAGCCGCGGAATGTTATAAACAAAAATTTGATGTCAAAGATTTATTTTTATGGCCCAGAATCATTTTAGCTGGAAACTTTTTCAAAAAATGAAATAAATCACTGTACTTTTTGTATAGGAGTCATTTATTGTTTATATTGTATTTTTTCGTCACTGTATGGTTATTTTGTTATTGTTTACAGATTCTTGATTTAGAAGGTTTAGCAATTTATTGGAATCCTGCAACTGAATTGTATTCAAAGTCAGGTCCCGCGGAGATAAAGGAGAGATTAGAAAATGAGATAGCAACAAAATCATCACAACCGTCATTTTACCGATATGGTAAGCTTACTCGTCTAATAGAAACTGACAAACGATTTTATCATGACTAAATTACTTAATTGATATTTATCCATTTTGATCAGGATCAGGCAGATCTATTGTTTAATTAGAGTAAAACGTCTTTTAGTTTGGTCAAATTAAGTTATCGGGTTTCATCGCCAAGGCCGAATTAATAACTGTAACATAGTATTTCAGCCATTTTTTTCTACTTTCAGCCCTGGGTCCTATAAATGCAACAGCAAAACTTAAACTAAACCCGAAACCGGAATGCGACGTTCCAAGGTTTAGTATACCGAAAGTGATACTAAGTTTGCATATGGAACAACTTTCAGTCAGCCTAACAAAGTCGCAGTATCAAGACATGATGCTATTAGCGGACTCTATGGATAGAATGAACAAACAGGCGCCTTACAGGTATCTTGATTGATGTTAATTGTTCGACCATTGCTCTATGACCCGTGAATCAGTTTTTTTACAAGGCTTTACATAGGTCAGGTTTTGTTGGCATGATTTAATATGCTCTGTTTGATTGTGCATATTAGTACAGAATCATAAGCAAAATCTGGTTTGAAGACTTGATTCTGTTCGCCTGAAAGTCAGTAAACAGTACAAATAGTAGTATTTACTAAAAAGCTGCGCCCACGACACCGTCCAAGTGCGTGTGTGTTAATCGTTTTGAGCACCTAAACAACTATCAAATTAAAGTAATAATTGAAATGCGCATTTCTTGTTTTTTGTCGTTCTTGCAGGAATTTCGGGAAATGCTCTTAGTACTCCCTTACGGAGTGTAGGGAAGTTAAATGCTAAATTTCAGCTTTCTACGACCAGTCGTTTCGGCTGTGCGTCGTCTGTCTGTCACTCAGTCACCAGTAATGGAAGAATTTTATATATATTGATTGATACTAGTACTAAAATACTGCATTGTGATTACAGAAAGTACCGTCCAGACGTACGTTCATACAAACGCCATTACAAGCAATGGTGGCGATTTGCATATCGTTGCATACTAGAGGAAGAAGTGCGCAGGCGCCGCAACAACTGGGACTGGACGCATATGTTAGAGCACAGACAGCTTTGTAGAGACTATGCGGCAGTGTATCAGTGTAAACTGACCAATAGAGGCAAAGTTAACTCGGAACAATTGTGTCTACTGGAAAAAGCAGAGAAAACACTCGACTTGTTCAATCTAGTCGTTATTAGGCAAAGAATTGAAATGGAGGTGTGTATTTTACTTATGAATATGTCAAATCCTATTTCGCTTCAAGAGTTAGTGTCATTAAGGCGCCAGGGTAGCCAGCGAAATTCATATTTTCTTATGTTTTTTGCAATCTGCAAGTCAGTGTCAGGCTGTATGTTGAACAAAATATGATTCGCGACCGTAACACGTATTTATTTACATAATTATAATCATTAAAATCATACAAATACAACCCTCTAAGTTCATATAACTCGAATGAATGGTTATTTCATAAAAAAGTCATTCAATCGAGTTACATGAATGATACAACCTGTATTGATGATTTTAATTATTATAACTCAGTAAAGCCATATTTGTTACGGTCGCCAATTGTATTTTTATCAACATACGATCTGACACTGACCTACAAAATGCAAAAAACGTACGAAAATTTGAATTTCGCTACCCTGGCGCTTGGGTGCTAAGCGCCAGGGTGTTAAGGCTTGGTGTTAACCTAAGCGAATCTTCATTGTATCGTGAATAAAATAAGGTTTAGCGACTGGGGTGAGAATGATTGGATAAGCAGATGTGGTCAGTGCTTGTTACTTCCTAAAACCTTTCTTATATAACTATCCATTGTAATCAATTTTTATGTTGTCCAGGTTGAAAGGTTGGGTAAATTGGAAGAGGAAGCTAAAAAGACAAGGGGCTGGTTCAGTGGCTGGTGGTATGGAGGTAGCTCCAGAGACGATGAATTGGCAGAAGGCACAGCTATTAGTAAGTATCAATATCAAGCAAGTGAGGGCATTTAATAGTTTATGTACAGACGCCAGCACAAGCTACAACAAGCTGTCAAATTTCTTTAATAGACTTTCAACTTTATAGCCAAAGCATTAGGTTCAAGGTTGATTGGGAAAATTTCGGGTAGCTTGATGTGCTGGCGTCTGTACTCTCATGTATCAACCCCAAAACAAGTATTGTTATTTACTGACTAGAGGGCTACCTCAATTTTACAAGTTACTGCAATGATTTGAGACACGATGAAAATTATAATTCTTAATTATGATTGTATCACACCAATAAATAAATGAAATGAAATGCCATCGTGTTAACACTCAGTTATTGAGTAATAAATAATTCATGTTCAATTGTGAGGGTAACTCAAGGCTGAGTTCCAGAGAACCTTCGAATAATATGACGACACGGTTGGTGCAGTGGTTGAGCAATTGACTGCTGCGCTGCATGTCGCGGGTTCGATCCCCGCACGGAACAAAAATTTGTATGGCCTACAGATAGTTGTTCCGAGTCTGGCTGTTTGTGTATGTGAGTTTATATGTTTTTAAACGCACCCACGATTCAGGAGATATTCTTAGTGTGGAGCAAAGCTTTTTTTTTAAATAACAAAAATAGAGATAGATGGACATGACATGGATGGTTTAGAACTCTCTTCAAGGTTCCGTGTTTAACAGCACAAAACAGGAACATTATTGCGAAATAAACAGAATGATTGACGCTATAGAAATTACGTTGCATCAATCACCAGACTTTTTTAAAAATATTTTATAACTCTTTTTAGTGAAACAATTCGAAAAAGCGATGACATCCGACGAGAAAGCGAAGTTATTCCGTGCCATAGACTACCAAGAGAACACGGCACCTCTTCACTTGCCCGCAGAGTATGTGGCCATAGAGAGCAACTTCCAATTAGACCAACTTCAACTGAATGTGACCGATGAGGTTGAGGTGTTGAAGGCTTGTGTCGATTTTGTTGAGGTTGATATGATGCAGCGACCCAGTGCTAACGGTTTACGGTAAGTTATGCAGTAAATTGTAAGAGTTCATAAAACTATTGGATCATATTATACCAGAGAAAACATGCGGAGCTGCAGAGTAATGAGTGACATGACTGTAATGCACCTTCAAAAATATCGACTTTGTGACCATTGTAGTAAGGTCGAAATTAAAAAAATAAAAACTTGTAGCGATGGCCACTTTGATATATCTGCGGTTGTCCGTGTTGTCCATCGTCATCATCCACAGCACACCTTCATTCAATGGTGGGCTTGGGTAGACTACTGTTTGCTTTTGCCAATCCCCAGACTCCACCAAGCTACTACTGCTTTTTTGCTACTTTTGCTTTTGTGTAATGGCTAACTACTTATTATGGCCTTTATTTTAATGCTTCGAAGGTTTATTTTCCTCCCTGTTTTATTATAATCAATTCTTGTAATTTCAGAGTGGAAGCCAAAATGAAGGCTTTCAGCGTAACTGGTGTGCAGCAAGGTTCGTTTGAACCGCAACTGGTCACCTCCAAAGAAGTCACACAAGACGCCAATTTATTGAATGTTGTCTTCGAAACCAATCCTTTAGGTGAGAAATTTAATTGACAATTAATTTCTTCTAGAAGCTTTCAATTTTGTTTACAGAACCAAGCACGTTTCATGGCGAAGACTGCCATCTAGTGTTGCAGATTCGGAACTTTATCCAGATAAATACTTGTCTTTGACGCTTCTGTGCTGCCACTTATAGCTCCCACACACATCCGGTGGGTTAGATACGCACTTGTCTGCCATATTATTTACCGCCCAATAACTGCGTGAGAGACTTCACATTAGTTAGAACAATATCATCGTGTAACAAATCCCATTGCTGGGCAAAGGTCTCTTCTTATACAAGCTAGCTTTTGCCCACGACTTCGTACGCGCATATCCCGTTTTTCTTTCTTAGTGTTTGCCTATGGAATCTACATGCCATATTTCAACTCTCTAGGACCTGTTGTTTCGCCTGTGCGTTGTCTGTCAGTCACTCAGTAATGGAAGAGTTTTTATGTTTTGAAAGCATAAGCATTCATCACCACGCTTGCTCAATAATTCCGTTGGATAAAAGCACTGTTTTTTTTACAGATAACACTAGCAACCAAAGAATCCAATTAAAAGCCCGCCCTCTACAAATTGTCTATGACGCACAAACTGTCATAGAAATAGTTAATGTATTCAAACCAGAAACGGAATCTTCAGCTCTATCAACGTAAGTATGCTTTTTATATCTGTTTATTGCTTATCAAAGATCTATCTATGACTGCGAGTTAACTAGAAGAATGCCACTGTAACCAAGAAGAGTATTTCAGTCAAAAGTCTGAATCAAACGTCAAAAGTCAATATCTTCTAACACTAATTTTTAGAAGATTGGTCGTTCTTAATTAATGCGAAATTCACAGATTTCGGTTTGCTTTGCTAAGTAAATTCAGTGCTTCGTGTTTGTTGGAACAAATGTGTGTAAGCGTTTCTGCGAATATGACCCTTAAAAATTTGACCATAAGGTTCTTATTTACATCAAACCAAATTCTAAGTACGACCTTTGCGTCTTCCCATTATATGTGTTCTTACTTCTAAGGTTTACGGCTAAATATCATCATCACACAAATCACATTTTCCTTTCCAGTTTACAAGCGGCAGCAGAGAACAAGCTATCAGACCTCAAAGAGAAGTCCGCTCTAGGCATGCAGTATGCTGTACATCATCACACGTTCATAGACATCGATATTGATATCGCTGCTTCGTACATTATAGTGCCGAAGACTGGCATGTATAAGGAGTGAGTATTTCAATTAACTAGAAGCCCTGAGCTTCAAAGAAAATTAAAGAGAGAGGGTTTCGAAAAGGGTAGGCAACGCACTTATGAAACTCCTGGAACTGCAGAGGGCCACAGTCGGCACCGCCTACCACACGATGGGCCGCATGCTGTTTTGCCATTCTAAGGCCTAAAAAAACCTTTAAATGAAGTCCAATTCCAGATGATTGTAGAATAGGGTGTTTGACTGGATATTTTTTTAGTAAACTTCTCACATAACCTAGAGAAAAGATCAGGCGTAGAAAAAAAATAACACAGTTGTGAGTGTTTTAAAATCTGTGATAAATAGAGACAGTGGTAATTGCGTGTGACGTCACTCACTAGCATCGCCATTGTGAATTTGCGTCATTCAGTACAAACGACATTTTGCATGACAAGGATACACGAATAACTTCAAAGCTTGTAAATTGATTTGCTTTTCCTATCAATTTTATTTATTTTTCACAAATCGTACAACTTTAGTGATAGCTTTCGGATAAGTATTCCTTCATCTCGATTTTGGATAGTTGTCAAATACCCTATTAGAAACAGGTTCTTCTATGTAAAATGGCGTGGACTTGCTTAATGACAAAGCTTTGAGACAAGTCAATAATAAAATCTGTAAATTATAAGTTTTCAAGCACAAGCTGTGAACGGTATATGGACAACACTTAGATTTCATAGCGGAATGTCTGCACTGTTGCAGCAGGTCGTTCAAAAACGGAAGTTTATGTTTATGTGCGATTCTAAGCATGAGTCAGATTTGTGACACGTGGACTGTATCTATGTTTAATGTACAACAAAACAACAAACAACACTTAATTAAACAAATACATCAAAATATTAATAATCATTCTATTTGTGTCAGCAGTTTCAAGATGTCGGATAGAATGCTGATTCTCTAACAATAAAACATTTTCAGAGGCGAGTCCTGCGTGGTAGTAAAACTCGGTGCAATAAAAGTGAAGTCGGCGCCTCGTTCTCAAGTACTCGACGTTCACAAGTTATACAAGGAGGGACTTGCCGATGAGGACATATTGGCTGAGATCACGCGCCATAGTTATGATAAAATCGCCCTCGAACTTACTGCGATGCAGGTATGTTATAGAAGGAAGGATTTAAAAAATATTCGATGCTTTTCATCAATACCATTACTTAATCATTCTATTATACAAAATGTCTTCTACAGATTGTCATAGCTCATCCCGGTGAAGACTGGCAATCAGCAATAGCATCGACGGACGACGTTGGGACGCCTCTTCATCTACTCCAACCCACCAACCTAGTGATAGAGATTCATAAGTGTTTGATCACTGATGACCCGCGTATGCCTAAGATTAGAGTAAGAGGGGAGTTACATAAGATTGCCATCAGTGCTTCGGAAGGCAGGTCAGTGTTCTTTAGTGTCTCTTTTCTATAAAGTATAGTTGGCCTAGTTGCTACTGGCTTGTGGATGTATTCATGTAGAAAGCGGAAGTGATGTTTCAAGCGGATGATGGGTTCTTGGTCCATGGGCCGAAAGGTTTTGGAGCGGCAATTGCGTACCGCAAAATGCAGCGCTGGAAGGCAAACAAGGTACACCGATGAGGAAGGCCGCGGAAATCAGCTGGATGTGGACCAGTCGATGTGGCGACACTTGGGGTGGACTATGATGATGATGTTTCAACTTACTGGAAATTTGTGAAAACTTTTAAAATATTTACGAAGTCGACTAACAAGTTAGATAGAAAGCGCATTCGATACCCGATTGAAATCGAATATTGTCGCCGAACTTGCTATACTTTTGCAGTGTGGTGTCTATGAGGTCTACATTTCTGTCACTTGGCGCTGTTGTCAAACGACGTAGTTAACATCTACACACAGTTATCAAAGCTAGTAAAGTAAATAAAAAAACGTTATTTCTTTTTTTGCAGATTGTTGACGCTTTGCGAAATATTAGTGAGCATTCCTCTTCCGAAATCCGAGGAAGGAACCCAACTCAAGGTTTGGATGAATTTCTTGCACTTATCCCTTGTTATAAATTTGTATTATTTAACTGATAAAGGCTGATTTTTAGGGTGGAGCCCGAAGGTTGAACCCTATTACCAAACCTCCGCTATTCGTCCATCCCTAATAGGTAGACGGTTGAAATTGACTGTGTTTCTATTGCCGCTAAAATAACAAATCGTAAAAATAAAATCAAAGGAGGCGCATAAGGCCATACGAAAACGTGTTTATTTTCGGTTTATGGTACGGAACTCTTCGTCGAAGACTTATAGGTTCTCCTCTAACTATAAGTAAAGAACTATTTTCGGAGGTAGGGGGTGGATGGGTGACCAATCATTACATGCCGAGACTCTTTCGTGCCTCGGAAAGCATGTTAAGCTGGCTGTAATTTGTAGATCTTTAACAGTCGTAACGAGTAGCACCCCAAAGTAACCCCATATTCCAAAATTTATATTACAATCGGTCAAGTAGATTGAGAGCAAATTAGTTGTGACAGACGGCCAGACAGAAATACACGTTTTCTCATTCAAAAGTACAGAGCCCTGAATATCAGTCCTAAATGTATCCTTATTTTTAATTTAAAGATATTTGCCTTCAAATTTGCGTACACTTTAACTGGTACTACGCCAGAGCTAACCGTGACTGTTATCAATGCGCAGGAACAACCTTCTCAGCTTCAGACTCTGATAGTGGTAACATACTTTTGCCAACAGTAGATGTGATTAATTTCACTTCACTATTTTACTTAGATTTCACTATACTATTATATAATAGAGTAAAATGCGCGTTGTGTAGAATAACACATATTTATTTATTAATATTTAGAACGATTCATGTTAGATGATATTATACTACAAGTTTTCATTTAGTTTCATTCTATAAAATTCTGACATGTATATTAAGCTTAGTACAAATTTTAGCCTAGTGAATCAAAGGGATCGAGTTTGTCTTTACTAAAATATTTGGATCCCTTGGAAAAACAAAGACGCGAGACTGCACGCGCTAAGGAGAGCAAAAAAGATGAGCAGACCGTTCAACTGACGGAAGTTGAAGCTTTCTTCATAATGAAAGGTAAGCACAACATGTTCACATAGCTGGGAGTGTTATTTTAATTTGTCTTTGTTAAAGAGTTCGTCAAAGGATATGTTAACAGTATAACTATATTTCTGTATTGTGGACTGCTCCAGGACAAGTGACTGGCACATTAAGAATTAGAGTAACATGGGCAAGGGCAGGAAGATGATGACGATTGTTAATAGGTATTTCTTTTAATGAGCAGTCTCTTTGGTATAAGTTACGTAGAAGTTGATAGACGGCTGCAACTACTGTAACCTTTTGACCGCCACGGTCAGCTATAGCCGACAATTGAAAAAGTGCCCAAGACGCCACCGTCGGGTAGAGCCGACAAAAAAAAACGGCGAATTTGTGGTTTGGCTACAGGGGCACACCGATGCGTTTATGCTGTGGCGTTCAAAAGGTTAAAATAAATCGTATTCAGTTCTATTAATCATGCCATTTTATTCAACAGAACTTGTCCTCAGCATCAACAGAAAAACAGTAGATCAAACGGAAAACTACGACAGATTCCTTGTGTTCTCTCTATCGCTGTTGGAAATCACGGCTATACAGAGAACATTCACTCTAGACGCAAACATTCGATTGGGAGCGGTGAAACTGCAGCACCATAGGGTGGGGCATGCACTGCCCTTGAATATAATTGAGACGCCTGAAATCGTAATTGATGAAGTGGACAAACCCACTACCTCTACTGCGATAGCCACTACGAATCAAGAAATACATAATAAGTATTTGTTTACTGTTAGTTATAGGAATGTAAGTATCATTTTTGTTTGTTTTTACTAGCAACGCGCCCCGGCTTCGCGCGGTTAGAATATACATATGTATATATACTTATAAGCTCACAGTCGGCATGTTTTTTTTTTGCTATATTCGACAAACATCTTCATATTTCAGCCAATTTACAGGAAACCTTAATGAATTTACACACCTAAAACTCCGCCCATGGTGAAAACACATTATCACATTTATTTGGAATGTGGATATTTTAATTCTAAAATGAATGTAGACAAAATTTTTAAATCGGACAAACTTGTTTTATATTATAGTTGATGCAATTTAATTCATTTATTTCGGACATGTTTGTTAGTAAAACTAAAACACCATGTTAGTAACTAAACAATATAAAAATACACACCATAGTAAGGACATTAAGACAAATAATAAATTTCATGAAATCCTAATATTATTATTTTCAGGTTGATAAGAAATGTCCGGACTTCCGAGGCGCCTTCGGATCAGTTGAACAATTGATTGAGTTGAATTTCACTGATCTAAAGGTTCTGCTGCATCTTCAAGGCTTGCGGGAGATTCTTGTTATCGTTAATGAGTATCAGGTATGCTGATTTATTACTTTCACCTGTGATTCTAATGTTGTCTTTATCGTTTAAACCTCATGATACTTACATTTTATTTATAAGAAAATGCATCAAAATTTGTTTGTTTATAACATAGAAATATAAAAAACAGAAGTGGCAAGGGGGCGTGTCGGTGTCCGCGCGACATGGGCCAGTTGACCATGTCATAGGCAAATGGCCGTCTCCGCGAACTAGTGCGCTTTCGACCGCGATCGAGACAAATTATAAGAATGCCGTGTTGTTTAGTGGTTTCTCGTAAAAACAGAAGCCTAAACGAAAACTTTGTACATCATGGATTTACCTACCATATATAAATTTAAGTATTTTACTATATTTGTCTTTAAAATCATGAAAAACAACAAATCGTAAAATATTATTATGTTATTTTTGTTTTCAAAAATCCCTTCGACTGTACTATTTTGCAATAAATACATTGCTCCTTAACCACTACCTAAGTTTGCCGCTAAGTGACTGGACAAGCAATGTAAAAATCACAAAACGATATTCTATTAAAATAAGTCAACATATTCATGTTTGTTATGCATGGGTATGTGTTTGTTTTCATGTATTTAACAATTTCTTTACTAACTAGGGTTGTTTTAGAACAAAAACCTATTACCTGCGGGGTAATTGCGTAATATACTTACGGCAGGAATCGCTTTCATTATGACAGTTCAACAACATTCATTGCGTTATTTACTTTGTTGAGCAGACCAATTTTTCGAACAAATGCAACAATGGATTAGCCATATGTTTCAAAATCATTCAGATCTTGATATGAGGTTAGTGAGTAAATACCATAGCAGCTTTCAACAATGCCTAGTGTTTCAATACGCCATAACAGCCTAACCGACGTAACCGGATTTTTATTTTTTTAATTTTCTTAATAATATATATATTTTTAGCTACATATTGTTTATTTTTATATTTTCTGGACATGGAATTTTGTTTCCAGGACTCCAAAATTTTTTTGTACAATAATGAATAGAAGATTCGATAACTTTCCGATTTAGTCAATCACTAGCGTATATGTAAAATAAATTGCTTTTGCACAGCACAACGAAAGCGTCCGTTGCTTTTGTGTGAGTAAGTTGTACTGTGCATGGTAAATACACGCTATGTTTGAAGGGATAAGGTTTATAATTGATTGTGTAGTACGTTCTGTTTTAAGAAATGCGGGCGTGTGCGCGACTGCGTACCTATTGCTTTTACTGAATTGCATGTGTAGTTGCCGTATGGCGGGGATAATATGGAGACATAGGGTTCCGATACATTTTCGTCTACCGGGCATATGTCCTTGTTTATTATATCTATGGTTTATAATCTATCCATGTAAAAGTCCATGTGTAGTATCAGTGTTTCCTTGTTTTTGTTATGATGTTCGTTTTACCATGTATTTTTTCTTATTTTATGTATTGTTTTTGCCAAACTTATATTTCCTTTCTACTATATCTCAGACAAGATTGGCAGCTATTCAGAGTGGAGTAGACCGGACAGCCGATGCTGGCCCATTGGAAACTATCGTGGAAGACGAAGAGTTCGTCGCAGCTAAGTCTAAAGGTAAGGTTAACTAACTAATATAATGTATAGCCGCAGGTGCGGTGTATGCAAAAAGGACATCATTCATCGTCCATACATTTTTGGGCTAAATATGAAATTCAAGCCAAAAAAAATATTCGGAGAGAATACTCCTGTCTCTTAATTTTTTATTCTAGAACCAAATCGATTGAGCCATTTCCAAGCACATGAGCTCTGCGCTGTTACGACAATTTCATAATTAAGCCCAAAATGAATGATGCCTTCTCTAAAAAGTGACACCAGTAAAACAGTGGATATTAAAAAGTTACTCATTTCATACATTTACAGTGAGTGTAACGAAGCCGTCTCGTTCGAAGCAAGTGGAGAGCATACAAATGAAAGTGAACTGTAAGATCGGGGCGATAGGGATAGTTTTCGCAACGGAGAACCGTCCGCTGTCCCTGGTGCAAGTACAGGGCGCCACCGCCGGACTTGTGCTCAAGGCCTCCTACACACAAGTCGACTGCGCGATCGCTTCCATCAAAGTGGAAGATTTGAACCCTTTCACCATTCATAAAGAGGTCAGTTACAAGAATATGTGTTTGCGCACATAATTTAATTTTATTAGTTGTTCCCTTCTCATAGGAGTTCAAAACGTAGTACAAAATTTTTACAACTATCCAGACGATCTTGTAAAATTATTTGGCGAGTAATAAACTTCTGAAGATACAGAGTGTGAACCTTCAGATGTTTGTTACTCTCCAAATAATTCGATATTAAAGACTTTCATATTTATAATAAAGTATGTTGTTTTTTCCATATTAAATTCACAAATGAATTGTCTTCAGATACTCAAAGTGCTCGGCGGTGACGTGGTCAATGTACAAATAGTGATGTACAACTTAGATCAATTCCCAACTGTCAGTGATGTGGACATGTCGATAGATTGTCAAGTGAACTGCCTGCGTATCATATTCCTCAATTGGTTCGTCACTTCAATGCTGGTAAATAATTGAATTTAATGATGAATTTTTTAAAATGACTATTGGTTGATTGCTTAACACAGTACTATTATATGTATTAAAAAATACCATTTTTAGTACTCATCAAACCATCAAAGTTACATAGGCTACACAGAAAGGAGACGTGTGGACAACGACGACGGGCGTAAAAGAATGGCACCATCCCATCTCTTCCCATAGGTGTCATAAGAGGCAATTAAGGGATTCACTAGAGAATGGGCAGCAGCATTCTCTGTACATTGCTACAGCTAACACTGCGATCGCCAACCCGCCTACCAAGCGTGCCAACTTTTGGGGGAGGCCTATGTCCAGCAGTGGACGTTTTCGGCTGATATGATGATGATGAAGGAGCCGTAAGAAGGCCAATTCTCGTCACTTAAAAAGCCTTCAAATTCAAGTCGTAATATCACCTCAGCGGCAATCAATAAAAGAAAAGAAAGAAAGAATAATATTTATTTAGCACTTACATGAAACACGCACGGTATATAGAAATAAAAAAGAAATGTAGGTACGCTGTGTGTGTGTCTCATGGCTGCACTAAAAAGGTCCATTTCAGCAATATATCAGACAGACTGATGCTGTCTGACGCTGAAATTAGGGTCAAAAACACCTAATTTCACCTAAGTTTGCGACTGCGATGCGAATGCGGACGTTCTTTAAAAAGGCGAAAATAGGGTATTCTACTAAGTAGTATAATTTTGCCATACCAACTACCGTTAATACCGTGCTAGACTCCAAAGCTATAACTTGCTTTGGAGTCTGGCACACAGCTTTGTGACAGAAGTTGTGAGCTCACCGGCATGGCACCGCGAATTTATATAATCCGTGCATCTAGACGCTACCGACCGCAGCCAAATGGTTGTTTTGTGCTCAATGCTCAAAACGAATATTTCACTATCACGTTTCTCATTCAACTCTTCTGTCGCAGGTCTGCTGGATGAAATTCCTACAGAAATAGGCAGTATCTTTGTGCTCTTTTATCATTTCACTATCAAATGTTTGTTTGTTTGTACATAATTAAATAAACAATAAACCTCTGCAGGAATTCCTGAACAACTTCCAAACAGCTCAACAAGCGATCATAGATGCGTCGTCCCAAGCCGCCGACGCAGCGCGCGCTAACGTACAGAACGCGTACACGAACTCGACTAAGTTGTCAATGAAAGTGCGACTAGCGGCTCCTATTATCATAATACCGGAGAACTCCAAGAGCCGTCATGCTATGCTCGTAGATTTGGGTCGCATGACTCTGAATAATAAGTTTGTGGATCTGAATGTCCTTGTAAGTTTGGAATCATGATATTTTTTGTTTAGTGTCCTTTTCATTATAGTGTTTGAAGGTTACGTTGCTTGAAATACAAATAATCTGTTTCCTAACTCAACTCCCCCTGCACTTCAAGGTTTATTATGTGAAGGACTGGTCAAATAATGTTAATTTGTTTTTTTATTTAATACTTTTGTAACTTTTTATTTTAATATCTTTAATGTGGTCTGTTTGAGAAGGATAGTCATTTTTTATTTCCTATTCAGGGTGTAAGCAACAAAGTGACAGTTGACGAGTTGACTCTCGAACTAGAAAACATGAAAGTTTCTTGTGTGAAGCTCGAAGATGATTACGGCGAGCTTATCCAAGAACGGAAGCTGATACGTCCGACCAGCTTCAAACTGTTCGTTAAACGAAGCCTCTCGCTGTGGTACGAATTGCTACCCGACCTGGATGTGTCTGGTAGAATGAAGACCATTGCTGTAAGTATGCGTAATTTTTTACTTTAGTTAGAAGGCTATTTTCTTCCAGCTCTAATTAATAACAGTCGCACGGGTAGTCTTCCAAGGTAAAGGAAAGTTGGCTTTGGATAGGTGAGCATCTGTTACATAACAAAACTCCCCCTTGCTGTGGAAAGCCCGCTAACCAGTTGGTCCCAGCTGTCGTCTGAAGATTTGTAACTGTCGTTACGGTAGTCAGATGCCTTTAAACCTGACAGCAGTCTGGCTAGGGGGGGGGGGTTTGTCTTTCAATATGCATTGGTGACATATTAATTCTTTTCGAAGTCTAAACAAATTATCTTTTCAGACGGGGGTTTGTCTTTCAATATGCATCGGTGACATATTAATTCTTTTCGAAGTCTAAACAAATTATCTTTTCAGATGGGGGTTTGTCTTTCAATATGCATCGGTGACATATTAATTCTTTTCGAAGTCTAAACAAATTATCTTTTCAGATCACAATAGGCCACAGTGACTATAAGAGTATCATGAAAATTCTCAATCAGAATTTACAAGAGGGCCAGAAAATCGAAGAGAAACCAACCCAACCATCCCTGACCAAAACAACTTCAAAAGGAGCTGTTAGGGCACAAAGCAGCAAGTTGCAGATGAAGTCGTCGACGACCGCAGTAGTGACACCTAAGGAGACAGCGAAGAAACCTAGAACTACTATAAAATTCTCTTTCACTATGGACAGTCTCGTTATTGATCTTCTGAATTCTGTTTCTGTAAGTAGATGGGTATTTACAAGTGTTTAAACGTGAAACTTTATAAAAAAATATGACTTATAGTGTTATGTTAAAACCTTTTTGCTTTGCGATTACTTGTCCGCGGTTCTTTATTGATTAATTTCGTTACGGGAACCAAAACAGTTGAATCCATCGTTTCCGTTTGACTCATTGAGCTTCATTGAATTGGCGCTTTTCTGGTAATCGCCTATATTGATTCCGGCAGGTGGGAGGCTTTACCACTCTTTCCAATTTTAATGAGCCTCCGGTTCCACCCTCCGGTTTGGCCTAATCTGACTACTTAGTGCAGTATTGTGTAATAATATTAATCTATGGGCCTCAGTAGCCTGATAATAAAATGATTATTATTATTAGCATTAAAACATCTGAAATTGCAGCTGGTGGAAGTCTCGACTTTTGGACAAGACATGGAATTGGCGCGGTTTTGCCTGGCGCTGCTGTCAGTAAAGGGCAGGATGCTGTCGGACAACTCGATGCAGACGTCGGTGCTACTTGTGGACTGCACGCTCGACGACACTCGGCCCGGCAGAGGCACTAAGATGACCAGGTTAGTGCTTAGGCTCACGCACATTTATTTATTTAAACTCTATACAGGGTGAACTGTGTAAAAGTGTGCGTGGATGTCCAAATCCGAAACTATGAGGAATATCGTAAATCACTGAAAGGAGTCTCGAGCCCGATTTTAGTTATAACTAAAACTGCATAATTGGATTTTTGATAAATCGGTATTCATAGCCAGGTATCAAACCAGTTGAATTGAAAAAAAAAAAAACACAGCTCTGTATTATTACCCCATTTGAAAGTGTCGCTAATAAAGATCAAATTCTAGGAAGGCATGGCAAACTAAAGGAAAGAGCTCATTTTTAACAAAAATACATTTTTAACTAAACAAAATAAACTGTTTTTTTTTTTCAAAAATCTATGATTCAGTTTTAGTTTTGATCAACATCAGATTTTTTTAAAAACATCAGTTACGGTTCAGGTAGGTAGGTTAAGTCAGATTTAAAAAGTAATTTGTTAAAAATGAGAGCTTTCCTTTATTTTGCCATGTCTGTACGGTGCATGTGGTGTACGGTCGACTTACGAAAACTTAACTAAACCACACATGTTTAGAATTTTTGACGCAAATGGCGACGTCAAAAATGTAAAGTATCAAACGTATTACATTAATTGAAACAGTCCGTTCACAGTTTTCTTACCTCTGACAGCAACCCAAGCAGCAACCTTATATAAACTAGAATAAGGATTATTTTTATTTTGACTGTGATGCAAAATCATGTGTTAAATAACTGAACGACTGTGAATAGTTTAATGTGACAGTCCAAAAGTGGTCAACGTTTTCTAAAGAATTGTAGCAGTGCACCGTGAACTTATTGAATAAAATGTTGTTAGATATCTGGAGAGACGTCGCAGTTATAAAACCGAACACAGCGAAGCTGAAATATCGGAAGACTCAGACAACAGGATACGAAGCATGATCGACATTACTTATACCATGAAAAATAACGACACATTCAGTAAGTTTTACTATGCATACTCATTTTTTTATTACATCCTGCCACGATCTTTACGAAAGCTTGAAAGTCGACTCTATCAAATTATTATAATGTTCAGATGTTTTAACTAAATTTGCCCGACTTAACCTCTACTAATGTATTGAAAAAAAAAAACATTAAAACTACACAGTGTATAACATATTTTTTTTTATGTTATCGATAAAGCCTCTGCGTTGGATTCAAGCCACAACAAAACCATTAGTACAAAGTGCATTGTAATAAAAAAAAAAGGTTAAAACTCTTAAGAAGTGGTGATTGGTGACTGGGGGGCGTTTTAGGGGACTGTCTTTATGTTTAAATTAACTCAGGGAGCTTTATCTCTGTCCGGTAAATGTAGACATATGATTGCTATGTTGATAGCATATAATATTAACGAGGTTATAGCTAATATAACAAATATTAGGTTAAGTGACGAGCCTGTGTTGTCTAGTTGCACTAACAACATTGGGACTTATTATTCTGATTCCTTGTGTTGTACGAAGGAGGACCCACCTATAATATCAACATTTTTGGAGGCCTCTACTAATCAGATTGAGTATTCTCTTCCTGATGGAACCCATACAGGCATTTTAGACTCCTCAATTGTAGCTGTGGAGATTACTCCGGATAACTCTTTAAACTGAACTGCAAGACAACAGAAGTTACCCCTTTTAATAACCAATTATTATTAGTGAATAATAACAAGGTATCTTCTGGCGATTTAGTTCATGGTAAAAATCCTAAGGGAGGGCAACACACTTTAAAATTATTTAATCAAAATATACAAGGTTGCGCTTCCAAATTACTTGAAGTAGAAATGTTTTTAGAAAAAACCAGGTTTGATGTAGTTTGCTTAACTGAACATTGGTTAAAAGATTACCAAGTAGAATCCATTAATTTTGAAAATTATTGTGTAGTTAGCCATTTCAGCCGACAATGTATGATACATGGAGGATCATTAATTTTAATTAAAAGTTATATTAAGTCTAAAGAAAGAAAAGACATTGTTAAACTATCGGTTGAACACACCATTGAATTGTCCTGTGTTGAGCTAGATAAGCATGTTGTAGTATGTGTCTACAGACCTCCAAGTTACCAGAATCTATCTGTGTTTGATTCTGTAATGGAAGATGTGTTAAAAAAAGTTAGTACTAGCAATAAATCAATAATTATATGTGGCGACTTTAACATTAACTTACTAGAGACAAACTCAAATAGTATCAGATTATCGAGTCTATTTAAATCATTTAATTTGTTAAATGTTTTTATTGAACCTACCCGAGTTACAGCTACTTCTGCGACTTGCATAGACAACATATTTTGTAATTGTGATTACTTACATAAAGAAATTGTAAATAAGCTGCCCTCTGATCACAGTGGACAATCAATAACGTTTTGCACCTACATTCCTTTACAAAAAATTCAAATTAAATTTAGACCGATAACAGATAAAAATTTAGAAAAACTTAATAATACTTTATCCAGTAAACTATGTGTCCAAAGTTTTAATAACATAGATGACCCAAATGAGTTCTACGCCGAGTTTTTTTCATTACTAAACACTGAATTTAATGACATTTTTCCAATTAAGTCTAAAAGTATTTACACTAAGTTTATATTTAGTGATTGGGCAACTCCAGGCATTCGCATAAGTAGGGAAAAGCTATACGAACTATATGGCCTAAAGCAACATGTGAATAATATAAGCTTTCATAAGTATGTTGCGAAATATTCAAAAACATTTAAAAATATATGCAAAACAGCTAAAGCTCTGTTTATTAGCAATAAAATAAAATCATCAGATGACAAAATAAAAACTACCTGGAAAATAATAAATAATGAAACTGGTAGTAAGAAAAAGCGTGAAACTGAACTTAATTTAAATACTGTACATGGCCCCATAAACTCAGATGCAGAGGTAGCTCAGGAATTTGAAAACTTCTTTGCTGATATTCCTCGTAAAACGACAGAGGCTCTTAACTCGTCACCCGCGCTCTCTGCTGCCTTACTTCGGAAGAACGTCAAGGTATGTCCATCAGAGTTCAAGTTTCAACATACAAACCCCCAGGCCATTATAAAAGCTTTTAAAGATCTTAAAATTAAATCAACAGAAGATCTTTGGGGAATGTCTGTAAAAGTCTGTAGATCTATAATTGAAACTATTGCTCCCTACTTAGCTCTCATATTTAACTCTAGTGTGGATCAAGGAGTATTTCCTGATCTCATGAAACACAGTAAAGTCGTTCCACTGTTTAAATCGGGTGATAGTCATGAACCCAACAATTATAGGCCGGTGTCAATCCTGCCGGTTCTCAGTAAGGTGTTCGAAAAGTTAATGCTTAATCAGATGTTACTTCACTTTAATAAAAATTCCATATTTCATGAACAACAGTACGGTTTCACCAAAGGGCGTTGTACAACTGACGCCGGTGTCACCCTAATAAAGAACATCTTTAACGCCTGGGAAAATTCAAAGGACGCCATTGGAATCTTTTGCGACCTCTCGAAGGCGTTCGATTGCGTTAACCATGAGACGCTTTTGTTGAAACTCGAGCATTATGGGATTAGGAATACATCCCTTGATTTGATTAGATCATACTTGAAAGACAGACAGGTTAAAGTCCAGGTAAACGGTGTAAACTCACTAGGGTCTGAAATGACAATGGGCGTTCCGCAAGGTTCAATATTGGGTCCATTCCTCTTTTTAGTATATATAAACGATTTGCCCGAATTGCTTCAAAATCAACCAAAGATGGTATTATTTGCTGATGACACATCATTGATATTTAGGATAGACCGACGGTCACAAAGTCTTGATGATGTCAATAACTCTATTCATCAGGTCCAACTTTGGTTTACGGCAAACAACTTAGTACTAAATGAAAAAAAGACCAAATGTATTAAATTTACTTTACCAAATGTTAGAAGCACCGAATGTGACATCGTATTGAATGGACAAAAACTGGAATTTATTGATCAGACGGTTTTCCTGGGAATCACTTTAGACGAGAAATTGCAATGGGGACCTCACATAACATCTCTTGCGGGGCGGCTAAGCTCAGCCGCTTATGCTGTTAGAAAGATAAGACAGTTAACAGATGTAGAAACCGCGCGCTTGGTCTATTTTAGTTACTTTCACAGCATTATGTCGTACGGTATTTTGCTGTGGGGTCGTGCTGCTGACATTGAATCTGTATTTATTTTGCAAAAGCGTGCTGTTAGAGCCATTTATAATCTTCGTCGCCGCGATTCTCTTAGGGAAATTTTTAAAAAGATTAATATTATGACAGTACCTTGTCAATTCATTTATGAGAATATTATGTATGTAAGAAAAAATCGACATCTCTTTAACAAAATTAGTGATAGACATCATATTAATACTAGAAATAAAAATAATTTAGATCAAACATTTTATAGATTAGCCAAAGTACGAACATCTTTCATGGGGTACTGTGTTAAATGTTACAACAAAATACCTTGTGACATATTAGAACTAAATGAAAGAAAATTTAAAACTTACATTAAAACCACACTTTGTAAACAAGCATATTACAAACTAGATGATTATATTAAAGATAAGAATGCTTGGAAACATGCTGGTCCTGCTCCATAGGACAATCGAGGGTATAGTAGAAAAAGTCAAACTTGTTTTATTTACTGGTGTACTTTCAGGTTTTTAATATGTAATTTAACTCACACACTGATCCATTGTTTTTAATTATATTGTAAATATGTGAGTACCATGTCCCTTACTAGCAAACTTAATTTTATCTCTGCTGGTATTGCTTTGTTGTACCTATAGTATATAAGGGTGTGCTGTATATTAGTGTAATGTTGGATGCATTGTGCTCACATAATATAATCAATTGATCAATGTACCTATGTATACAAAATATTGTAAAACGTATATTTGAAAAGAGTAACTATGGAGTTTCTTGTCCGTTCTTCTCCATAAGAATCTACTTTTTGCGAATGGATAACTAGAGTCACTTACCTATATTTTAATTTTAAACTGTAAATTTGACGTTCAAAAGTGCCTTTTAATGGTCTAGTTGAAATAAATGAATTGACTTTGACTTTGACTTTGTAAAACTTTGACGTTCGAAAAGTGCTGGCTCAGCTTTATTAACTTTCCATTTTGATAAAATTGTTACATCTTTAACCCAACTTGCAGTCGACATAAGGATATTCAGCTTCGACCTGATCCTAGCGATGGACTTCCTCAATAAGATCGCAGAGTTCATGACTACTGGATTAGCCGAAGATCCTAAAGAGAAAGAAGACTTGCCAATCGTTAAGCCGGGTCCAGAAAAATCTGTTGACGCAATAGTGGTAAGCATTGATATCTTATTCTATGTGTCAGGTCCTCCTATTGTTGTCGGGTTTTCCTATTTGTCAGGTCACAAATAGGAAAATAAGATTTCTTTTCGTGTAACAAGCGAACTAACTGACGGACAAAGAGAAACATTGGAACATCCAGTCATAGAAAAAAAAGTTATCTTCCTTCATACCTGAGAAACAGTCTCTTTAATACGGTGTTTCATATATTATGTCATATTAAACTATTTTGTAATTGTATGTAACTCGGGCTGGTTTCCGCAACTCCACGACTAAGCGCGTATTTTGCTTGCAGAAAAATAAAACGTAATATTTTGTAATTTTAGATATCCTATCAAAAAGTTAACTACTGGAAATAGTTGTACAGATTTCTACATGATAAAAATTAAAAGGATGGTTAATCTGGAACTGTGTACAAATATTGATTTGTTAATTTAGCTGAAGAGAAGAGCAACAGCGGTGTCGACTTCAGCAAATATCGAGCCTCCCAAGCTGGCGATGATGACTGTCAACATTAAGATTGAGCAGCCCGATATAATCCTCGTGGAGTCCCTCGAAACGAAGCATTGCGACGCTTTGGTGATGAACGTACGTATTTAAATGCAGATTTTTGTACCACCACGTGTTTAGTTTGAGAGTGGAACTGACTTAACTGACACAAGCTAGTGTAAGTTAACTTAATCTATACCAATATTATACGTACGAAATTTGGATGGGTGAATGTTTGCTACTCAATTTCATCAAGATCCATTCAACCGTTCTGACGTGAGAACGGTTGAATGGATCTTGATGAAATTTGGCACAGATGAAGATAAGGAGATAAGTCTGGAATAAGGGTGCGTTTCTACTAAAGATCGATCGTTTCTTTTACCTAGCCTTGCTACAGGCTAGGTAAACGAAGCGATTCCATTGGTCCACATCTCTGGTGGAAACGCACCCTAACATATAGGAGACTGTTTTATTCCGGGAGTATGTTCCCTTGTGATAATTTTCGACAACCACGCGGGCGGAGCCGCGGGCGCCAGCAAGTATTATATAAATGTTAAAAAAGTCGCTTACTATCGTCAGTGATTTTTCAAAACAGTGGTCTTAATTTAGGTCAAAAACGTGTTAAAATCCAGTATGTTTACGTTATATATACTTTTGACTTTTTTTTTCTTGACGACGGCTGTGATGACAGTAACTTTTACTTTAGTATGTTTTTACGATTAAGCGTGGCTCATTTTTACTTTGTTGATGTAACTCCGTAATATGGCAACGTTTGCATCTGCAATCAGCTCACACGCAAGTTGCATGCTGCAATGTCATAACGTATCGTTATTATTTCCATGTACCACAATTTACTTCCTACAATTTGATCCATAATAGGGACATCAGATGGTGTAATAATACAGGGTTTTTTTTTTTTCAAAATCAATCGGTTCGATTCTTGGCTAGGCATAGTCACTTATCTAAATATTTGATATAAATCGGGCTAGAGACTCTTTTCAGTGTTTTTCGCAAATCCTCATAGTTTCGGATTTGGCCATCCACGGACATTTAAAAATTTTTTGTGGTTGAAAATAAAACAACAAATTTTATTTTTAATTTATACTGTATAAACATACATAATACTTATTTAAAACCTTCAAAGGTTTATGTGACGAAAGTGGAGGAATGCGGTATGGGGCTGTGGGTAGAGTGTGGTGTGTGATGGAGGAGGAAACGCGGCCTAAGAAGAAGATGCCAATGGTTGTTATGTTGTTAGATGGAGGCGCGCTTCAAGTTCCGGCGCAGCGCCGAGCGCATGGTGGCGGACGGCGGCATCTCGGGCCTGCAGGTGGTGGTGCGGCAGCTGGCGCGCGGGGACGACGCCTCGCCGCTGCAGCGAGGCACGCCGCGCTACCTGCTGGCGCCCACGCACCTGTCGCTGGCGCTGTCGCAGCCGCCGCTCAGCGGCATGCACATCGACCTCGCCATCACGGATATCGTTGTCACTGTCTCGCCTGGTGAGTTTATCCGTTTCTTAAAAATAAAGGCAATCATTCCTTTACCCGTGTTCACTAATACCATCTAACACTTAGCCTAATGGACTAAGATCCCAGAGCTCTCAGAACTTACTTATATTCTCAGCAACAAAATGTGTGGGATAGAGTAATGTTAGTATGTACTTTTTACATACGCATACCTCTTGCTTGGGTCGACGACCAATTAAAACGTGAAAAAGTCAAGGAGGTAGTTTTATTCTACCAGGTTTTGAGCAAATAACCCTGGTAGGCTTTAGTTTTCGTTATTTACACCTTGTTTATAAACTATGCCGCAGCGTCGCTGTTAGCATTTATAATAATCAGAATTGGATCCGGTAAATTGAAGAATTCGGCCTGAGTAGGTTAGGAGCAAGAATTTTGCTTCTACAAAGTTGGTTTTTCCCTATTTCCTCAATCTTCTTTGTCAACTTAAAACGTCGATGTTTTGAAAACAAGTAAACTTCACGGCTAGCTCTTATCAGATTCAATACCTAATAATATTTTCAGCCCTATCTTTGTAACATATTTATTTTTGATCACAGATATCATAGCTCTTCTGAATCGGGTGTTGGCCACGATGACGAGCAGTGAAGAGGATAACAAGGTAGAAGAAAAAAAGGCTATCTTCTACGATAAACTATGGGACGTCACACCGTTCAACCCGAACTCTTATTGGTTCTTGAAAACTGGTAAGCCATAACATTTTTTGTTGTTACAATTTATTTAATCTTTAAAACGATGAATTTTTTGATAGCAATGATTTCTTTTGTTTTGTACACGTTTGTACATAATTTCGCAAATTTATTAATCTTCTTGTTTATTACTATGTAGTAGTTACTTATTTAGATTACCCGTACATAATATATACATATATTGTGTACACTTCAATTATTTACTTGAAATGAAATACTTTTTGTTGAAACAAAAAAAAAACAATTTTCAAGAAGTTACGTACTTCAACTTAATTAATTAACTTGTAACTCCACTATTTTCAACCGACTTCCAAAAGACCAATCAATTCGACTGTATGTTTTTTTTCTGTTTGTTATGCGATCATTCCGTCAATTATGAATGGATTTTGATGATTTTTTTTTATTCGAAAGTCCCAAGTCCCCAGTTCCCAGTCCTGAGGTGGTCCCAATAGCACCAAGTCAGAATCTGATGATGGAAATCGAGGGCAACCCTCAAATTTTAAAGGCAACATCTCATCTTGCTGAGCTGATGATGGAAGGTATAAGTTAGGATCTGATGCTGGGATCCCAGGACAATGTTTGATCAGCGATATTTTCTCCAATTGTCAACCGATTTGGATGATTCTTTTTTTTTTTTGGAAGAGTATTTTTCCAAACTGGCTCCATTTCAATTTGGTGAAGATCTGATGAAGGATTTCGGAGGTAGGCAACGGAACTCTTCAATAAATGATAGAATTGCTGAAATTGCATGTCTGTTTAGTAATTACACCAGTTCATAACATAACATCACGCCGGTACGCTGTGAAGGGGTACGCAGATGCAAACAAGTCAACCTGAATTAACAAGTTTTTGGGGTTATCTTTTCGGGCATAACTTTATTGTTCATTAACCGATCTTGATGATTCTTTTTGCATTGGGTTTAAGTTATAGCTATATAATTTATTGCATTTGCACTGTACTGTGAACTTCAAAGATAAACCAGTGACCTCCTCACCTTAAAATCAGTAAAAACTAGTACCAAAGCAAAGTAGATAGTTAACTATGAGTTGGTGTGGACTTGGACTGCGAAGGTACACAAAGAAACTCCTTAACGGCAAATAGTAAAACCACTCATTATGGGAATAATGTCACTTAGTTGTGTGGTTGAATAATATCACCACTAAAAAGTATCAAAAGTACCACTAAAATCCACTTCCAAATAAAAACACTACAAAGTATAAAATAACTTTAGTTTCGGAAGTCGGTGTCAAAAATCGAAAAAAAAAACAACCAAAAACACCGACTGCCGAAATTAAAGTTATTTTAAACTTTGTAGTGTTTTTTGTCACTGCCTCGTTGGTCAAGTGGTCGTTAGCGCTACTCAAAGGAGCGGAAGGGAGTGTCAGACTCTTACTGACGCAAACCCATCTGTGTTCCTCTTGATGCCCTTTGCGTTCCAGGGCCGCGGTGACTCTTTTGAACAAATTCCGCAACCCTGGCATGCACTGGCCCTAGCGGGCCCCTTCTAGTTTGCTGACTTCTCTTTGAGGCGTGCGTGGAACAACTCGCGCCTTCGACACGGGCCTGGTTCTTATCGGACGGCGAGCCACTCATCGCGGGCCATCCGCAGGCCGATACCCGCGCCTACGGTGGCCGGAAATCGTCCTGCGTCTCCCGACGCTCGGGGCGTTTTCTTCGGTTGCGGCGGCTGGGGCGTGAGATTTGCCTCTCCCTCACGCATCCCGCCTCCTCCATCGCTTACATTACTGCTTCTCAGAAGGGAGTGACTGCTTCCCATGCTCCCCATCTCCGGACCATGGATTGAACGAGGGCCGGACGCGAGACCACCATGTTTTCCGGGGATCATCACAGTGATGACACCCGGGGTTCGATGAGTCTGGTGTGATTTTACGTTTGTTATTTCAATATTTTTTAAACTGTTTTCCCGACAGAAGAGGCCGAAGAAGCGATCGATGCCGAGTCCTCCGAAGAAATAATGCACGCCAATCGTCCCGTCGGCGAGATATGTTTGTTGTCATGTCCTTCCATCGTCACGTCGTTTGAGATGGAGATCGGTAACGAGACCATACCCGTACTGGTCATGCAAGCATCGCTAACTGGACAAGTCAAAGATTGGAGCTCGGACGTAAGTATTATTTTCATTGAATGTTGAACAAGTAAATACAACTACTGTATACTGTGTTGTTTGGATTATGTTGTAGTGATAGGCCGAATGCAACATTTTGTTATTAATCCTTGCACAAGATATCAACGCACTAGTTATGCAGTTTTAAAACATGAATACTGAATCAAATTTTTTGTTGCTAACGTTTGTATCACTTTTAGATAGTTGTTAGGCTGGCCGCATACGTACGGTTTCCTGATGAGGAATTCAGATTCGGAGACCTGAATGCTTGCCTTGCGCACGTTGCAGACAACAACAGCTGACGTTCCTTTCGAAAACAAGCCGAGTGTTCGGGTCAGAAGAACAACAACAGAAAGTCGAACGTCTCACGTAATTTGGAATCTGAATTCCTAATCGGAAAACCTAAACAGGAAACCGTTTAAACCGGCCTTAAAGTTTCAAGAACCAATTCAACTTTATCGTTTTTAATAAATAAAGTATTAATAATTCCGACTTTTCTACCTAGTTGTACGCCGAATCGACTTGGGCGATGCAAGTGTCGTACTATAACATTGGGCGCGCCGTTTGGGAGCCGCTCATCGAGCCCGTCGAAGTACTCAAAGACTACCAGTACAAACACTTGCCATGGGAACTCAAGATGGAGGTAATGTGAATTGTCATTTGATTTTAATTGAATTGTAATATGAATAATACTAGTAACTGTTTAGCAGATTATACTCGTAGCTCGTTATCTATTAAATATACACACAATAAGAGTGTGTTGAATGTACCCCATTTTAAGAATTTTCTTATTATACAGTAACCAATATAAATATCTTACCGCACCTTGTGACACCACCTTGAATTTATTTCTTTGAATTGTCCGTTATTGTCAAATATTTCTACTCGTGACGGTACTATCTAAGAAAAGAAACAAAAACAAAATCACGTGTTTTTTTTCGCAGTCTAAAGTTAGACATAATTAACAACAACATCACCTGATTTTTTTTTTAATTATTTTGATGGGAATTAACCTTTTGAACGCGATTGTCACGTAAACATGACAAGCAAGCGCGTGCCCTGTACGCCAAACGTCACAAATATGTATAACGTGACAAAAAGTACGGCGAATTTGTGGCTTGGCGTCGCGTTTATGCGCTGGCGTTCAATAGGTTAAACGAAGATCTTCTCCGTCATTCCCTTACTGCTGAAGATCACAACCACATACAACGCGTCTCTAAGTCGATATTCTGCAAAATGAAGATAAGAACAGCACCTTTAAGTATGGACGTGGAGTCTCACTGGCTCCGCGCGGTTCTCAAGTTCTTAGCTTCACACAAGTTTTTTTGTTGTTGTAGTGCTAGATTTAGTTACTTTTACTGGGTTCAAAAAATTACCCCAAAAAGTCTGATAAAGTGCCATGATTGTTAATTTTTCATAATTTCTATAATTGTAATAAAGAAAGTTGATTACAAATACCCGTTTTTTTTTCTTATTAGAGACCTCAGATATAGAAAGAAGGTTTTGACGCGGTCCGGATTCAGTTTCTAGAAAAAGAATGCATTTGAATATATAGTAGGCGCCAGATAAATGTGGAATAAAGTACATTGACCTTTCCCTAATAACTGTTCATAGGTACCTGAACAATTAAATATGAATCGTTTTTCATTATTAGACAATGTTAAGGATCACGAGAGATGATGATTCGGGACAGCTTTGTGTCATTAATTCCGTTTTTCAAATTAAAAATGTCAATAATTGTAGGTGGGTCAATGACCGTTATTCCACGATTATCTGGCGCATACTATAGCAGCCTGAGAGACTCCACGTCCGCACCAGTGTTAAAAATATTTGACGTTCATACTTAAAGGTTAAGTTGTCTGTCACAGGTAGTAATGCACTCACAAGAGCCCCCGCCAGTGATCGACACACAGGACGAGGCCGCCAACCTGCAGGCCGTCGCGCTCAGGCAGGCCAGCAAGACTGTCACCGTGTCCAGCAGTGAGCTGCTCGAGATCACCATCACTAGGACGGGCATGGAGGTGAGATTAGAGACGCGGAACAGGGTGTGAAGTCCCGCAAACCTCCACTGAAAGGGAGAATCCTCCGACCAGACGGGTCTTGTATCTGGTAGGCAACTGCCCGATGGTTGATATTTGGGCTGTTGTATAATAAGTTCAAATCGCACAAAAATCACAGAATTTGTATGACGTCTGGATTCGTATCTGGCGATATAGACTCTCTCTACGTTACTTTTTGTGGCGGTATAAATGCCGCTACAAGACAACTAATTATTTTAACCTGTCCTATGTTTCTTTTTAATCTTAACTTATCCTTTGACTGTTGTTTGTTAATGAACAGAATACGTTAGAAACACTACACAGCGCTCCAAAACGCAAATCGTTAATGTGGCTCAAAAGGCTGCCTAACTTAAATAGGACTGGGCAGGACATTTCAGCCACATGACAAGCTTTGGGCCCATAAATATAGGATTGGTGTCCTGAAACAGCTAGTCTGGATCGAGGCAGACTGCGGAGGAGATGGCGGGACGGCCTGGGGGTGACTTCCTCGAGAATTGGAAGGAAGAGGCACAAACCGTGACCTATGTCCAGCAGTGGGCCAATACGGGCTAGATACTAATAAAAGATAATAATTAGATCATCTTATGTTGACCTGCTGGATAAAGGCCTCCCCATATTTCTCTCTCTAAATTTATCTCCTGACTTCTTACAATTTACAGGGTTTTAGCAATTAACAAAAAAAAAACTGAACCTTTAATTGTTAATGGTTCACCCTTGTTTGATAGAACAACGTTTAAAAAAATCATCACTTTGTATAATATCCTTTGACAGAATTTTCAGTTCATCGAATATTTATTTGCTATAAAAACATTTGCGCTAATGATCAAAAGGTATAATGTTCATTTGATGTAATGTTCAGATGGTATAACCATGTATTTAACACTTAACCAAACCTTAAAATATTCTATGCATGGTCGAGGGTGGGCTTGGTCGACGGAGCCCCGCTTCGCGGGGCTCCTACTTCTGGGTGGTTTATAAAAAAAATAACCACGAAGGGGATGGCGGGGTCTATTCGCTCGCTTCGCTCGCTCACACGACCCCGCCATCCCCTTCTAACCTAACCTATCCGAGTCGGGGTGCCCTAAAGTCCAGATTGCATCCAGTTTCTCCTGGTAACAATAGTTGAGGGTGGCAGGTGTATATGGGTATAAAGAATAAAATAAGTGCATTTGAAAATTCGGCGAAATGAAATTAGTTCAAATGAAATTAGTTCAAATAAATAATTACGCTAAATAAAAATTTACCAATAATTTGATTTATTTCTCTCAAAAGGTACCGACATTGGTTCGTGACATATGATTTCAATCAAATTTGTAACCTTTGTGAGAGCTGGAGTCAGTAGTGGGTTCGGGACCTGTATGACAGATCTCCAGGCTCTCACCCTCTTAAAACAATACTATTAAGCACTAATTTGTAAACATCCAAGCCTTCACGTACATAGAGGAATATTGCCAATGAATAATTCGGTTAAATGAATAATTCTTCGAAATGACTTTATTGCAACTAAAATTCGAATTAGTAATATTATATCAAACGTTGTTCTATCAAACAAGGGTGAACCATTGTTAATGGCGTCAGTCAACAATCTCGAGCCACGCGTAAAATTATGATTTTGTATAATAAATTAATCAGTTAAAAAAAAGGAATTTCAAATATGTTAATATTGAATCTGTTGCTGTAGTTCAATTTTAGGTGCAAGTTGGTATTAATATCTTTACTTGCATCCTGTGAAAATTACTTCTTATCAAAGAACATGAATACTTGAAAAAAGTTAGTAACAACTCTTTAATTTCAGGTGCTAACTCTACTAGGCAACTCGTTTTCTGCCGCCATCGCTACCGAGAGCGGGAATGAGAATGCGATTCTGACCAGATCCAAAATCGACGTGAGTAACCCTTTCTCAGTACCCCTGATTAGGCAATTATTCTGAATAAATCAAATTCTCCTTCACATTTTTATGCTCACAGCCAGCAGCCGTGTTCCTTACCACCTAAAGGGAACGTGCACGGCATAGACGGGCCATTTACCGTTGCAAATTCGAAACGTTATAAATACTAGACGTTGACACTTCTGTGCCTATAGCTCCTACACGCTCCCATTCAGGGAACGTCCTGGGAGTGGACAGCGCTATCTAGAGGCGCTAATTCCAAACTTTTGCGCTAAAAATACTTGACATTGACACTTCTGTGTTGCCACCATGCACGCTCCCTATATCAGGAAAAGGTTTCACTCTTTCTTTGATAGCTGTATAATATTCTGGACTAGCTCGTTCCATTGTAGACCTCATCCATCCCTTTCGACCAAGCGCGATCAAGGTCGAAAGTGGGCTCATTTTCAAAAATAACACTTGATTTAATAATTACAGATCATTTTTAATCCGTCGCAAAAAACTCAACTTTGAAAAAATCCACCTAGAACTTTAATTTTAAGTGAATCTTTAAGTGAATATTTGTAATAAAATACCCTAAAGAAATATTGGTTGCAATGGAATTAGAACTTAGTCTTTTGTCTCGAATTCTGAATTAAAATGAAGTAAAATAGCCCTTATTATTTCCATGTTTTTAGAATAGAGTTGATCTATTTTTTAGCAAAAGAACACCTTCCACGGCGCGCCTTATGTTCTTCACAACTGCACCGGTCTAACTGCGAAATTGCTGTTGGACGATAACCAGGACTTCTCCGTTCATCTCACTGAAGGATATGTTTCTGCTGACTACAGGTAAACCAAACTTAATATTTTAAGTAAGGAGGGAAATGAGGTTATCTTATATATCTTATTGGATTATCATCATGAACTTTAATGATTATAAAATATTTAAGTAAAATATAAAGTAACAAAAATCATACTATTCACGATATCATAATTTGTTACAAAATCTATCAAAATTATTTTAAGAAAAGATCACAAATATCACACATCAATCATTCCATCTTCATGTTTTTTTTACATGTATGTATATTTAAGATCTTGTAAAAAATACCAATAAATTTTTCAACATTAATCATGAATCGCTTTTAACATAATGTAGGTAGATCTTGCATAATGTACCCAATTATGAGACTTATAAAGTTGTATTTTGTTGTAGGGAAGTGGTTCTGGAACCAGGTGCGAGTGTTCCATTGCAACTGAAACATGGTGGACTCAACTTGATCAAGCTGAACGAACCACCCCCACCGCTCACACTAAATGTTAAGGTAAATTGCAGCTAATATTAATAGATACATAGGCCAATAATAACTGAGTATTTTTTGTTTCCCCATTTAAAGTTACAAGCAATTTGAAGTAATGTCAAAAAAGTTTTGAACAGTCCTCCTGAACTATTAAACAATACCTCTAAATGAAATTCCAGGTTTCTTTCCAATTAAACAGAGAGATTAATGTTTGTTAACATGTTTTAACATATAAAGAAGACTGCAAAAACCTGAGGAACGCTACGCTGAAGATAAACCTTATTATTATATCTTTTGTAAAAGTTTTATTTATGGTCCAAAATGCCTCTGCTCTGCGCATCTCTTTGCCGAATCAACACTGTTTACATATCAAACAAAATAATCTCACATCATCTATCTGTCTTTGCCCCATGTTACTTGGGATAGGCAGACCGTGTTTTCTTCTTCCATATTCCCCACATCATCGTTCTCTTGCTTTTATCCCAGTTTATTTAGGGTCGGCGCAGCATGTCCTTCCATTCTCTACTGTCAAGTTATAATTCACTGCTTTGCAATAACTCTTACAGATTGTAGAAATACACGACGACGTGAAAATCCCGGTGGACCGCGCAGACAAGCGATACTTCCCGCTAGGCCGCAAGCTCCCGGGCACCACGAATGATAAGAATGTTCCTCTGGCGGCCGCCGTAGAGCCGCGCGGGCTCATCTCCGATGTTGTCATGCAAGATGCTGCGCTACACATATACCTGCGCAGTGTGGTACAGGTATGTTACAGTTATTTGTTAATGCAAAACTTTTTCGAGATAGTAATAGGGTTGATTTTCAAGTAGTCAAGCAACGCTAGTATTTTACAAGTGTAGTATCAGCTGGTGTTATGCCATATGTCTGATAATAACAAATTCTCAGCAGTGTGTGCTAACTGCTGTCATTGTTTGACATAATAATCATCAGCCAGTCGAATGATTTGACATTCGTTTAATTTTGATACATCGTCGATATTCAACCCGGAAACAGCGTGTTAAGACCGTTTACCTGTCACGGTATTTCATACAAACTGGGAAGACCTTAAATGAGAAATGAGTGAACCTATTTTAACTTTTTGAACGCCAATGTCACGTATACATGACAAGCAAGCGCGTGCCCTGTACGCCAAACGTCACATATATGTGACAAAAAGTACGGCGATTTTGTGGCTTGGCGTCGGGGGCACGCCGATGCGTTTATGCTCTGGCGTTCAAAAGGTTAATGAAAACCAATACGCTTACGCATGATATCTAGATCTAAAAATGTATTGAGTACTATTTCGAAAAAGAGTAGAAAGAAATAGAGGGTGTTTTGACATTTTCTATAGAAAACTTAAACTTCAACAAAATTGTCGACTTAAAGTCAGCCTCACTCGCTTCTAAGCTCAGATCGACCATTATCTCTAACATTTACTGAACAGTTTAACATCTCCGCTCCCAGGTAACAAACACGTTGTCAGTGAACGTGTCGGTGTACTACATGACGCTGAGCGGCAACGAGGTCCGTCTGCTGGGCGAAGTGAAGCCTGGCGACATCATGCGTCTGCCGCTGCAGGCTGTGCATACTCCTACTGCTGAGCTGTTCTTCTCTGTCGAAGGTATGTCTGTGGTTATCGGTTCACTACCCTTGGTTGACTGTTAGATAATGCCTAAGGCATTAAATTCGCCTTTGAACCATTGTGTTGCGTGAGGTTTATAAATGAATAAATTTAATATTTTACTAGCTTTTGCCCGCAACTTCGTACGCGCATATCCCGTTTTTTCCCGTTTCCGTATAGCCTATACATAGCCATGAATGTGGCTTTCATATACAAAAATAATTTTCCAAATCCGACTGCTACTTTCAGAGATTAGCGCGTTCAAACAAACAAACGGATAAGCAAACTCTTCAGCCTTATTATATTATTATAAATTTTGCTTTGTTACCTTTGTTCCTTTGTTATGTAATGTTAATTTATTTCATACTATTGAATAAATTCTAATTCTTCCCGGCTAAAACACTAGAAAGTGGTGACGGGCAGACATTTTGGGGGGCTGTCTTTATGTAAACGTTAACGTTCGAAAGCTGGCACAGTTGGCACTCAGCCTAATTTGAATAAATGAGTTTTGATCGAGTGATATTGCTTTGACCGCATCGACACGCTTGTCCCAACGCCACTCGGCCAACGTGCGGATCGAGAGAAATTTATATTTTGCGTATGTAATAGTATCACATACTACCTTTGCCCGCGACTTCGTACGCGAATTACCCGTTTTTCCCGTATAGCCTAAAGAAAGAAAACCCATTCATCATGAATGTGGCTATCATAAACGAAATAATTTTCCAGATCTGACTGGTAGTTCCAGATATTAGCGCGATCAAACAAAAAACAAACTCTTCAGCTTTGTTATATTAGTATGATGTACAAAGTAGTTAATAACATTCGTTCTGCAGGTTTCACGGTATCTGTATCACCATTCATATGGCGTGAACTTCAACAAGAGCCGCACATATCCAAACTGTTGCAGTGCGACTCTAAAGATAAGAACAGTGGAGAGAAGTTCTATCTGAAGGTAAATTCAAACACCCTTATCTTTTAACTAGCTTTTGCCCGTGACTTCGTACACGCATATCCTCACTTAGAGCTCCCCTACGTAGTGTAGGGAAGCTACATGCCAAATTTCAGCTTACTACGACCAGTAGTTTCGGCTGTGCGTTGTCTGTCAGTCACTCAGTGACTCATCACTAACGGAAGAATATTATATACAGGGTGTCCCAAAACTCAACGTCAAGCCGAAACGGGGTGACAGGATTGATCATAACCATCACGAGAAAAATCTGAAAAAAAATCTATCCCATGCAGTTTGAAAATTATGGGCATTTTAAGAAAAACCTAGAAATTTGATCAAACTGTACCATTTTTCGGTTATTGTGGTTATTATTTTTTATTTTTGTTCATTTGAACTTTAGAAACGTAATCCTAAATAACATTTCTAGAATCCCAATAAAAAATAATGACACAATTGCCTCAAGTTCCCGAGAATTGAGACTATTTGTTAAACTACGAATTTAAAATTTTCAAGATTCGTCGACTTTGACAGGCCCTCCTATAAAAAAAATGTACTAGAGTGCCTTGGCAAGTAGCATTAAAAGTTGGCGCATTTAATCAGAATTCTAAAATGGTACAATACTTGTTAGTTCCATACAATAGAAAAGAGTAAAAAAATTAAAACCTCAAGTAACCCGATTTTTGCTATCAGATTTTACTCAGTTAAAATGTTTTTAATTCGCACAAGCTCTAGGTAGGTTCTTAATTTTAAGGCAAAATGATGAGAGAGATGGATAATGGGTATGTTTGCCATGAGTGAGCGAGACAGATAGTGACGCCACGCATTGAGACGGAGATGCGTCGTTTAAACGAGTGCGAATGAAACAGATAGATGCTATGGCATCTATCTGTTTCATTCGCACTAGTTTCAGCCAAGCAAATGGCTACGCTACCAGTCCGACACCAACCAGTTAGTACGTTTCGCTCATTCGTCTACTGCGCACGTTCGTATTCGCTTGTGTTGATTTAGTACTGACAACTTTGGCTTCTCTTTTTGGACTTGAATCTTTGTGAATTGGACTTGTTGATAACATACCGGCAACTTTGGCTTCTCTCTGGACTTTTGTGTTGGCATCCTTTTTATCTACCATGCCTACGCGCTACACTTCACAAGAATATGCGAACATGCACCTCATTTATGGGGAATGCAGATGCAACGCAAGTGCTGCCGCTAGACTTTATCGTGACTATCTGTCTCGCTCACTCATGGCGAACATACCCATTATCCATCTCTCTCATCATTTTGTCTTAAAATTAAGAACCTACCTAGAGCTTGTGTGAATTAAAAACATTTTAACTGAGTAAAATGAGATAGCAAAAATCGGGTTACTTGAGGTTTTAATTTTTTTACTCTTTTCTATTGTATGGAACTAACAAGTATTGTACCATTTTAGAATTCTGATTAAATGCGCCAACTTTTAATGCCACTTGCCAAGGCACTCTAGTACATTTTTTTTATAGGAGGGCCTGTCAAAGTCGACGAATCTTGAAAATTTTAAATTCGTAGTTTAACAAATAGTCTCAATTCTCGGAAACTTGAGGCAATTGTGTCATTATTTTTTATTGGGATTCTAGAAATGTTATTTAGGATTACGTTTCCAAAGTTCAAATGAACAAAAATAAAAAAGAATAACCACAATAACCGAAAAATGGTACAGTTTGATCAAATTTCTAGGTTTTTCTTAAAATGCCCATAATTTTTAAACTGCATGGGATAGATTTTTTTTCAGATTTTTCTCGTGATGGTTATGATCAATCCTGTCACCCCGTTTCGGCTTGACGTTGAGTTTTGGGACACCCTGTATATTGATTATTGCCAAGGATAATTTCATGTCGTACCGTTCGTGATCCGCGCATCTTAAAAAAAAAAATACATTGAAAGTGTGTTTATCACATCTCGCTCTGAGCAGTAAGGGCACACAGTATTCTAAAGAACGAACCAAACCAAGATTCAAAGATTTTTAACTCAGATAGACTCAAGCTTTGGCGATAACTGGGTAGAGCTTAATAACCAATTTCCGAATTGAGAAATTGAACTTATGAATATATCAAACCCTACTCTAAAGCCAAAGATTGACAAGTTTTCAAGTTAAAGTAGAATTTGAGAAATACTCAACTTAAATTAAAAGTTCAGAAGCCGGCCATCAGTCCATGCTATAGAAAACTAGAAAGAAACGGAGTTTTAAACACTATTTGAATCCAGGCCGTCGGCACAATGGAGCAAGTGTACTACGAAAACACAACCCGCCATACGTTCGCGTCGTCCTGCTACGACATCGTACTGAAGCCGGCCGTCAAGCTGCAGAACTGCTTGCCGGTGGACATCGTGGTGTCCCAGCTGGGACTGAAGAGGACGCAGGTGTTCAAGCCCGGAGAGATGTTCCACTTGTCGCATCTATCGCCGAATAGAGCGTCTATTGTTATTATGGTAAGTGCTACATAAATCTTTACTGTGAATTTATAATTCGAGATAATTTGAATCCATTGCTACCAGCTCGAGCATAGACCTTGGTGTTGTGTATTTTAAGTAGGTTTTTACGTAAATATTTATTATAATAAAATAACTAAGGTTTGCAATTGAATTTGAACTTTGTCTTTAAATATGATATAGAGTTTATTGTTTCAAAATTTGATAATCATATTGAATTTTGATTTCAATACACAAATAATACTTCATGTTCATATTAATTTAGAAAGTTTTTAAATGTCCAACGCAGGGTATCGGTACCCTAGCGAAAATGATTGACGAAGGAAGAATCACTATGTTTTTAGGAATAAACTGCTTCTCAATCAAGTTTTTATTTTAAATGTTGCTTTATTATTCTATGGTCGTTCACAAACAAAAAAACTACAATGTTTTACTTTCAGATTCAAAACTACCTCGACAAGTGTTGGGTATGCACAAAGAATCTGCCAGAATACGAGTCAGAACTAACAGTATGGTCCTTCGAGTCTCACGATAGTCCTTCAGTGATGACATTGGACTTGGGTATGCATAGTGTGGACATGGAAGGCACGCAGGTCTTATCCCTCTATTGCCCCTTCTGGATGCTCAACAAAACAGGCTTCACTCTTTGTTATAGGGTAAGTCCTCTTTTCAACCGACTTCCAAAAGAAGGAGGTTATTATATTTTCCTCTTGATTTTTTTAAAGATTTTCTTGAAAGTGTCCTGGTATTTGTGTGTAGTGGGTGGCTTTGGCATTGAAATCTGTTTTCTGTATATAATGTGAGTGGAAATTCAAAATTTTAAGAGATCGTCGTTGCAGAACACTTTATGTTTGGTATGTGTTGAGTACAAATACACAAAATTCTGTTGACATTTTGCGTTCTTCAAAAATATTTGACTTCAACATTAGCTAAGCAATAAGTACAGGTATTTTTGACGTTTGAAAGCTAGACAATAATGGTTACTTTTTCAACCAACTTTGTATCTTCTATCAGCATTCTTTCCAAGCTATTAAGTAAGAGCGGTACAGTAAGTAGAAATTCTATTAGGCTATTACTAACTGTGTTTGTCTTGTTATCATACTAAGCCATTGACACACCTGTGATGTTGACTTCATTCTTCTCGAAGTAGACTTATATCTTATTGGCCATAAATACATTGCGTGGTTACAGAAATCAAAGAAACCAGAAAAAGACTCCAGCACACCCAACAAGGTATCTTTGAGATGATCTGTGAATATTTTTTTAATAGTTTTTTTTACTTTTCATCATTTTGTTTAATCCTCGGTTTGATCGGTTACCGCTTCCTACGTCTAACAAGCTTCATCTCAAAGCGATAGTTATAGGATTTTTTGGTTTCGATACTTATGATCATTGCCTTGTAATAATTGTTGTTTATAGCATGCGTTTTCCAGTGGGGTCATAGCCTAATCCGAGAGTATACTTATATTAGAATGTTTACCACCTATTCGCCACTATAGATTTGATATGATATATGTGTTAGATATGTTTATTTATATTTAGTTATGTAATGTCATAGACTAATAAAACGAATATTGTATGGGTTGTCCATTTTATGTAAATTACAGATTAAGCATTCACCTTGCAGTAAATTTATTAGACGCCATACTTCTTGTTTGCCGGTAAGTGCAAACGTTACTTTAGCACTTCTATGAAATACATGGTTATGTTAATTTGCTACTTACATTGAGATTGAGCACTCTAAAGAGGTTTTGGTTGTAGCTGTAAAAAGTTTTAATTTTTTATGTGGTGGGGTTTTTGGGTAAAACTTAAATCATTTCTTAATTGATATTGATTTTCTTATACAGATGAGTCAACGAAGCGTTAAAGGTTGGGATCGTCTTGTGTTTTTATTAAACAGAAATGCACACATTGTAGCTTTTATTCTTGTGGATTACCATGACCCTACTGTATTTATTTTGCTTTTTAGCAGCATGTATTTTATATACATATGTATGTAATATAAGTTTCAATTGATTACACTAGTGACACCAAAGTCATATTTTCTTTGTCGTAATTACACTTCGTAGCATGATCTATGATGTAATGCATGATCACAGATTAATTCCTTTTAATATCACCCAATGTAAGAGACTGCTTTCATGTTGATACTACATATTTAAGCCGTTATTAACAAAGTATAAAATGAACTTTATGGAAATTATCATAGAGTATATTTTATATTGTCAAATACGCTGAATGAAGTGCCAGTATCACATACTTTTAATTAGCTTTGCAGGGTATGGCTAGCAAGCTTTGACGGACAGGATAATGCAAAAATGGCATTTTTCGCCTCATTGACAACTGACAAGAAAAAAAAGTGAAGGTCGAATATTTATTACTTCTTTTGTTTTCTAGAATGTGGATGAAACTGGCAACGTGATATTCCATCCTAAAGATTATAAGGAACCGATATTGTTCTCGTTCCGAGCCAAGAACTTCTTCGGTAAGAAAAAGGCGGCTATCAGGCTGGAGTTTAGTGAATGGTCAGATAAGTTCTCGCTGGACGTTCCCGGCAGTTCCGGTGTGATACAGTGCAAACACGAGGGGAGGACTTATGAGGTTAGTTTATGGAGACAAGTGGTTTCAAATGTTATACTCGATGCAGAGAAAAATAGAGAGATGTTCTTCATCATGATTATTATGAGTTCTCTTAATCTATATGATCATTGTATATCATATTTATTAGTTTATTATTTTAGCATATATATGTATTTTATTAGTTTATTATTTTAGCATATATATGTATTTTATTAGTATTATATAATAGTATCTGTATATTCTTTCCGAAACGTTAAGATTCAATTTTAATTTTTTTTTTATTGTACACCTACCACAGTATAGTCTTTATAACCCAAAGGTTGACTGGTAGAGAATGCCTTGATGCATTAAGTCCGCTCATGTACTACTAATGTACATACAGTTTAAATAAAAAATAAGTTAAAAGAGCCGGAAATAATAAGAGAGGAACGAAAAGAGACACTCGTTCAGGCGATAAGAACATTCTTTATTTAATACAGTAATACCCGATTAATAAGATCACGCTCTATACGATTTCCCGCATAAAACGCTATTTTACGTCAGTCCCTGCAACTTGACGCATTTTTTCATACACATTTTATCATGTTAAATACGATTCGTCATTCCATTTTATACGTCATGCGCATGTTACATTAACGCAGACGAAATCAGTTCATTTATTAAATTATTTCCAGATAAATTCAATGACTTTTAGGGAGAAATTTGCCATGGTGGCAAAACAAGTAAAGAGAGACTGACTTTCTTGGCCTCTGCCAATTCTGATGGTCGAAAGTTACATTTGCTTGTGTTTGGTAAATTAGTAAGGACGTAAAAACGTAAGGATGACTGGGCTCCGTTTCATCGACCGGTTAGAAGCTTTCGATGAAATGAATACATAATACGTTTTATTTTACCAATCCCGCATAATACGCTTTTTCGCTTAAGACGTGTTTTCGGCTGGGTCCCTTTAATATCGTCTTAAACGGGCTTTACTGTTCATAGGCACACATATGTACAAAGGCGGACTTCATGCTTCAAGCATTTTCTACCAGTAATCCTATTATCTTGGTCGCCTTTGCTTATTTTTTAATTCAGGGTGTAAAATAATTTCTTCTTTTGTAGGTGGCAGTTACGAATCAGCTTACGTTCAACAGTTTGACAAAGATGGTTATATTCACGCCTTTCTTCCTGATAATCAATGAAGCTCCTTTCGCTATCCAATATCAGGAGTTACACAGATCTGGCGACCCATGGATCACGGTAAGTTTACATTTTGATAATATATAAATACTCATACATACTAATTCTATTAACTAACTTATTACAAGAATATAATTAATTAAGATTTAAGGCGGTATTTGAACTTTTACCGAATTCGAAACACTTTAATAATTCGGTTGTCCATGAAAATAGATTTTGAAGTTGTAAGAACGAAACCGAAAACAAGATCTCGATGAAGAATCGGATGCAATCATTAAAATGGGGGAATTAGCCCGATTTCCCATATTATTCTTCCAAATTCGGGTTAGCGAACAAGTGTTATGGCTCGTTAAAAATAGCAGAGAACAAAAAATAACTCTTTAAATAAATTGATATTGTTTTCCAGGTGCAAGAAAACTCCAGTGCGCCTCTATGGCCGGTCATAGAGAGAGAAGACAAGTTACTGGTACTTCGCGTCGCTAGCTCGCCTTGTATTACTGCGCCGTTCTTATACACAGAGCATCATTCCGTCTGCTTGAAGCTCAACAATGAGGTGAGATATTATTGTTTTTTCAACTTTCGCAATTATCATATGCAGAGATCATAATCCTGCATCAAAGGGGGTAAGTAAATTTTGATCATAACTTCATAAGTCTTCATATTCTTCGAGTTTTGTTCACTTTCGGCGAAGCATGACTAAAGGTCAGCTAAGATCAAGCATGACACTCTTGATATAGATAGACTTTATTTAAACCATAACAATGGTCAAGGCCGGTTTATATTGGGTATAATTGTTATCAGGTGTATATCAGGTGTAAGTGCTTCTGATTTTAGACCTTAGTTCATCTTTTCCAATGTTCATATTTGTATAGGAGATCATAACTTTTAATGTTCATCGTGATTTTGTCAGTTTGGCGGTCTGCACGTAGAAGTCCAGCTGACGGAGGGCGGCACATACGTCACTATCCGCCAGTACCGCGACGGCCACGCGCCCGCTCTGCTCGTCAACTACTCGCCCTACACCGTCACTTTCTACGAAAAGGAGAATGTTAACATTAGGTGAGCTACTCTTTATTACAATGGTTGTATTATGATATAACCTAATGATAACGCAAGGTTTGGCAAGCAACCAAGAGGGCGCAGCCAATAGATTGTCAGACCAGGTTCAATCTTCCCTGAACAATAACCTTCACGCTGAACTCAACGAAGTCAAAGACCGAAATAAGTGGAACTGGAGAACAAAATTGCCAAAGAGATTATTGTGCGGGGCAGTCACGGCCCTCTGTATTGAGGGATAGGAACGCGAGGAGGAGGAAGATATGATATTTTTTAACGTGTTACATCTCCTCTCGCTTTCGTGCAATCTGTGGGAGTGATATCGTGAAATGGGATGGAAGTGTGTATCAGTAAGCCGAGGAAGCGCGCTATTTGATTTGACCAATGAGCGCGCCCTATTTGATTATTTGACCAATGAGCGCGCCGTACTAATGGGAAGGAAGTTTTATACGTCTCTTTTCTTTCCAGGAAATTGGCATCAATGCATAAGATGCTGTATACATGGGAGAACCCTGCAGGGCCGCGTGTTTTTATAATCGATAGCCATAAGAGAAGAGAAATCGAAAACGACCTCAGACAAGATAGTATTGGAGAATGTATGTAAGTATAATCTGAAAAAGCTTGCTGTCCACTGTGTTGTTCCCTTTTTTAGCAAATAGCCACTTAACACCAGTTCATTTAAGATAACTCACCATACCTTTTGGAATTTTTATATAAATTTAAAGGGGGCCACATACAGGAAAAGTGTTTTTTCCGGTTTATGGTACGGAACCCTTCGTGTGAGAGTCTGACTCGTACTTGGTCGGTTTTTTGTCATGATACTACACGCCCAGCTAAGCCATTCGTCTAAGTATAATAATTTTCATAATATTTTTTGCAGGATCGACGATACCAATAAGATATACTGGGTATCATTCCTCGACGGGTTGCAGCGAGTTATACTATTCACGCAAGACCCGATACTGGCAAGCGGTGCCCACACTATCGGTGAAGCGGAGTTGGTCGACACCGAGCTGGTGCTGTCCATGCAGGGCATCGGACTGTCACTCGTCAACGACCCGGAGCAGCTGGAGATCGTGTACATCAGTATATCCAAGTATGTTGTCAAAAGAGTTACTAGTAGTAGTAGGATGTTACTGGCTGTCAATTGATGGCATGTCGAGTTTTGGAAATAGAGCTCAATTTAAGACTAAATTCTTTCCATTTTATTCCCAGCGTGTGGCTCTGTCTTAAAGTCACAGTATTATGCTGAGTGAAATTGCCGCATTTTTGTCTTTTGCATTTTTTTAAAGTGTGGGTGTGATATTAGGTGCCAATAAAATCATTAAAAAACATTTATTTCAGGTAAAGACCCAAATTCAATAAAAAAAAAGAACCATGATTATTAATTTTTCATCTTAATTTTCAAATATGAAATTTATTACATTCAAATGTATTAATTAGTAAGTGAAAAGTAAACAGAACTGAAGTTATGGCTTGAAAAATTACACTCTCGAGACATGCCCGCCGTACCAGTGCTGCCGGTAACAGTGCCCAATGGGACAATCAAAACGCTTGGCAATCATCAGACTGGCCTGTTGGTCGAGTGGTTAGTGACCCTGACTGCCGGAGGTCGTGGGTTCGATTCCCACCCAGGACAAATCTTTGTGTGATGAGCATGATCATTTGTTCTGTGTTTGGGTGTAATTTATCTATAATATGTATGTATTTAGAAATATATAAGTATGTTTATCAGTTGTCTGGTTGCCATAGCACAGGCTCTGCCTAGTTTGGGATTGGATGACCGTGTATGAAACCCAAGATATAATCATTTCCTTCTCTTTTCCAGCTCTGGTATAATATGGGAACAGTGCAAAGTAGGTTCACGTCGTTACAAAAAGATTGAAGGACCGAAACTGCTGCAATTAGAAGAATGCTACCAACGTTATCTGGCGGAAAAGCTGGTCAGCGACGAGCCTATTTCGCCTAAAGTACAAATAGACGAAAAATTCGAGGTATACTATAGAATCAGAATAATTCCACTGTTTGTTTTAAAGATATGTTTTTAGTTTTATATTGTTTCAATAACAAAGAGTTTTCATAACTTGAATAGGGCACCGGAAGTGCCAATAATGTATTAGTGAATGTGCTGTTAAATTTTGATATGTTTTGCACATAAAGAGTCTTATTGGATAACTATATAGCTGGCTGGATCTATTTTGTAGGGTGTTTTCCGTGATAAAAACTATTCCTATGACAGTCAACAATAGTGTAGCTTTCAATTAGTGAAAGAATATCTATTTTGGAATTTTTATTTCCAGAGATTATAGGTCGATTAGAATAAGAGAGTTCTCGCCGGCATTGTGAACAGCTAGCTATCAACTATAAATACATATATGTGTTGTCTCTTTTACTCGGGTGTCTAACGCTTAAAATAATAACAAAGTTCTAATGATCATATGACCTGATTTCATTTAATATACTTTTTTTTTATATAACGATAAAATGATATAATGAATTATTGATATAATTTCATTTTACCTAATTTTATATGGTATAATGAACAGTTTATATAATGCATATTTGAAATAATATTTAATTAGTATAACATTCAGTTACTATAATATTCAAAATGTATAAGTAACGTTTAATATAATTAAAAAACGTAGTTTGTTTTGTATATTTTTGCAAAAACTGATTAGACATTACCTACTGACTGATTGTGCACCTGCTTGTAGGTCGAATCTGTTCCTTAACCGAATCGGGGCACCCCGACTTCACGTAATCTTTTGGCTGCTACCCCTAGAGTGTATATAATATATTTGTTTTTATAGCATATGAAAATTATATCATGTGAACGTTATTTCAAGTGATATTATAGTTTCTGTTATTATACCATACATGACACCCCATTTTACTCATACGGGATCTATATCTTTTTCCGTTTTCTCAGCGAGAAAATAGTCGATAGCTAATCGCTTCCTCGTCGGCGGCGGTGGGACAAGTGCCTAACCCTTGCTGTCACTTGAATTTGCAACTGCGCTGTGACTGGTGTACAAGCCACCCTCAATATTGAATCGACCTGTACCTTGGTCAACAAATAATAGAACAACGTCAAATATTTTTAAAATGTTTCTTAAATTTGATTAGCAGTAAGAATTAATATCATCCACTAACCAAAAATACATAAGAACAAATCCTAACCCGTGACTCTTACAGGTTGACTTCGAAGAGATGCGTCAGCTCAAACCCTCCGTCCGCATACTCCGTCGGATCCTACAAGCCGGGCTGTGGGCGTCGTACGGCCTGACGCCGCACTCGCGGCGCCTGCACGCGCGGCTGCACCGCCTGCAGATCGACCAGCAGCTGCCGCTGCCCACCTTCCCGGTGGTGCTGGCGCCCGTGCCGCCTCCGAGGTCCATTGCGAATGAAGACCCTAGTGGTGAGTCGTTTTGTGAAAATTGTTTCATTAAAACTAATGGATGTTTTAGTTCTTCTTTCCTATTCTCTGTGCTTTTTGTGTGATAGGTATGTTCCTTCCTAATACACCAATCACTTATGTTTCAAGTCTACGTCATATAACAACGAGTTTTGTAGTAATCAACTGCGCCAGAATCTCGACACGGCACAACGCAATAATGTAAATACAGCTTTAGTGTGTTGATGATAAAGTTTGACTCAAATTGTATTTTCTTTAACGCTATTGAGCTCGAAACTGCAGTTTTGATAATTACCTGTAAACAAATTTACTTATTAATACTTCAACACAATATGTACGTAAATCGTAGATTTTGTATTAAATCTACTAATGTCGCTTTGACGTAAACGTAGTGGGTAAGTAATAGATGATATAACAACAAAATCTCTAATATTTACAGCATATAACAACGGAAGCTATATTATATATATATAATTTTATTTATATAACGATTAGTTAATATAATAAACGATTGATATAATTTTAAAATAACTAATTTTTATAAGCATAACATACATTAAATATAAAAGGGTCGTTCTTCTTTTTTACCGACTATAGTCTGTCCTCATCTTATTATAAGTTGCATTGGAGTATTGATTATTACGTTTTTAGTCTTTGAATATACGTCCATATATTTATTTATCCATTAGTACTAAATGTGGCCTCCGCTGAAAATGGCCACTGTCACATTATTTACTGGAAATCACCATGAAGAAAAAAAATATCGGCAGGGAAAAGAGCATTAATAAGTCCTAATAAAAAGTCCATGCGACGTTCATTGAAATCAAATATTAAAACCATAAATATCGATGGTTTAAAAACCTAAAGAACAGGTAAAATGTCGGTTTACTGTCAGTAAAAAAGAAGAACGACCCAAAATCGTTTGACATACCACTCAAAAGATATTAAAACATAACTAGTAACTGATTACCACCTGCGCTAAGATAGACGACCGCTTCGCGGTGCTCCTATTTCTGGGTGGTTTAAAAAAAATGAACACTAAGGCTATGGCGGGAGGTCCGCTCTGCTTCGCTCCCGCCTTAGCCTTCTAACCTAACCTATCCGAGTCGGGGTACTCTGAGTCGGGGTGTTAACCATAATGACGTTTTTTATATACATATATTAAACGTTAGACCAAATGATTTTCGATTACATAAACGTTACATCAAACAACGTTATACTAATAAAGTTTTAGAAGAAGTAAATGTTATATGTAAAGAAATTGTATCAACAGTTGGTCTATCTCACGTTGATTATATCTTATGAACGATAAAAAAATTAAATAAGACCAAATGAGTTTATACGTTATGAAACGCACCCAAACGTAGTTACGTTTGTATACAGTGTTATTTGAGTACAAAGTACACACTAGATAACCTGGGATATATTTATGTGCTATTTTTTTTGGTGTTCGCTAATACCTTTATAAGATCGACATCCGAAACAAACCCAATCTTGTCCTACTCATTCCTGTAGGAGTCTATCTAAATTATACCTAATCTTTTTTGCATGACTGTGGATTCAAACATAGTGCCTCGAGGTACGAACAAATGCTTGCTATCTGTCGCTAGATACGCTACTTGCTTGCTCAATAACGCTACTCGATGAAAAATTGTCGAAAAAGAAAACATCGTCATTAAATATTGTGGTATATTTTAGGTATGAAGCCGTTTATCGAAGTGTCGATAGTAGAGCGTATTATGGAGCACAGTAAGGTTCGCCAGTACAAGTACTACAAGGTATTGATTCAGGAGTTCCATGTGAAGGTTGATATGGGGCTGATCAACGCGCTCATGGGCATGTTCCCGCAACGACTACTCACTGAACAAGAAGCGGTAATTATCATATTTTTATATTAAACCTATTATTTTCATTTACGAACACATGGTTTTGAAAGTGCTTCAATACAAAATAAACTAGCAGACAGTCAAACTTACGACAAGGGATTTTGATTGGCTGCTATCATGAGCCTTAAATTATTTTTTTTGGATTGATTGGCCTTTCAAAACCTGGTGTTTTGGTAAATATACTTGATTTCTATTCATACTTTTAGAAAATATGTATTATCAATTTAAACAGATATAAAAAAATAAACTATTAATATTGCAGCTGGACGCATTCCAACTAGATTTACAAAAAGCTGGCCAGCCATTAGAAGCTTTAGCAGCTATGGGGGTGGCGTCAGATCTCAAGAATTTCTACGATAACTTGCATTTGTCGCCGCTCAAGGTAAAGTAATAAGAAAACCAAAATGTTTTCATATCATTTCTTTTATTGACATTGAAATTTTAACCTTATTTTCTTGTCCTTTAGGTGCATGTTTCGTTCTCACTCGGTGGAGCGACTCAACTGCCATCGTTCGTTGGCACCATTCTCCAGAGCATTGGTGTTACGTTGACAGACATGAACGACGTGGTATTCAAGTAAGATTGTTTGGTTAACTGTATTTCTGTTTTGTATTGATAAAAATATTATGTCGCTGATTTTATATGATAATTAAAAGATCTTTAAAGATTTTCTTATAATTATTATACTAAAACATGCAGCAGATACGCAGCTTCTAGATTCGGCGCGGGCAATCGTTGACATATAAGCTCCAGCTTATTTCGATACTACAACTATAGCGACAGAAAGAACACGCACAAGCGAGGTTTTATCGTGATGATGCTTTGAAGCAATCGTTAAAACGTGCAGTAATGTGACAAATTTGCATCGTCATCGATTGCCCATGCAAAAAGTAGCGTGTCTGCTAAAGCTCTCGCTCAAGAGTAACATAGAAAGAGTTACCTGGAATCCAATAAATAATGCCTTTAATTTTTCTCCAGATTATCGTACTATGAGAGGAACTTCGAGTTTTTATCTCAGAAGGAGTTGATCGGTCAAGTTCAGAACCACTATACAGGCCAAGCCATAAAACAACTGTATGTGCTAGTACTCGGTCTAGATGTAATAGGAAACCCGTACGGATTGGTCGTCGGATTGAAGAAGGGCGTCGAAGATTTGTTCTACGAGCCGTTCCAGGTCAGTTATTGAACATAATCTATACCCGAACAACGTAAACTCGCATGAGCGATGTGTGCGATTATGTGGCGATAAAAACTAACGTCGACTAACTCACTTAAAAATAACGATTCAAACTCCGTGCCGCTCGCCGTAGGGATTATGTAAAGTCTGTGGGGATTATGTAAAACGTCTCTGGCGATTATGTGTAATCTGTCGGTATAATGAAAAGTTTATGGGGTTTATGTAAACTATGTGGGATTTATGAAAAATGTGTGCTGTTTATAAAAAATGTTTTGGGAATTATAAAGTCTTGATTTTATCAAGTCTGTGTGGATTATGTAAAATCTGTGGGGATAATGAAAACGTTTTTGGCGATTATGTATAATCTGTCGGGGTTATGAAAAGTTAATGGGATAATCCCCATAAACTTTTGTGAAAAAATGTTATGGAAAACGACATTATTAAAAATGAAAAATATAGCAAATAAATTTATGGATTAAAATTATTATGACACTTGATCGATTATGACCAATGAAATTAGTGAAAATGATTTGATGTAATTTCATGATTCTGGCAACTGAAGCGTTATTTCTAATGAAATTATGGCAAATACAAGTACGATATATAAAATTATTGCATTTTAAACTATGGCAAACATTAGTAAACCGTATTAACTGTGTCAAATACGTGGGTAAAACAAAATAAGTCTTACATAAATAATCAGTCTTAATTAACATTAGTCGTCTATTTGCAAAAGAGGAAATCTGCCACTCGGCGGCCACTGCCGCGGCACGCTCGCTTAAATCTGTCGGGATTATGTAAAGTATGTGGATATTTTGAAAACTCTGTGCGGTTTACAAGAGATTTCTTTAGAAATAAGCATCACCTTTGTACCTATTTTTCTGTTCCCTTCTTCTTATTTATTTGTTAAATGTGTGTACATAAACTGTTAAATAAATAAAAAAAAAAAAAAAATTCTTTTGGTATTATAAAGTCTGTGGGTATTATGAAAACTCTCTGGGGATTATGTAAAGTCTGAAGGTATAATAAATAGTCTGTGGGCATTATTAAAAGTCTATGGGGATTGTAAACACTTTTTGAGGATTATGGACAAGCCTGTAGAATACGGAGAGCATGGAAATTTAAGTCCAAATCATCCAAAATGACGGCATTTTGGTTGAATTGGACTATGAAGTATTTTCGACTCAATATTCACATATGCAAAATATCTGTTTTCTTGCCTACAAAATGTGCGGCTCTGTACAATACCGTGTTGAAACATAATTATTTTGTAACAGGGTGCTATCCAAGGTCCGGGCGAGTTCGCTGAGGGTCTGTTCCTGGGCGTGCGCTCGCTAGTGGGACACACAGTGGGCGGCGCGGCCGGCGCGGTGTCGCGCATCACCGGCGCCATGGGACACGGGCTCGCCGCGCTCTCGCTGGACAAGGTAGCGTACTGACAGTTCGCTGAGGGTCTGTTCCTGGGCGTGCGCTCGCTAGTGGGACACACAGTGGGCGGCGCGGCCGGCGCGGTGTCGCGCATCACCGGCGCCATGGGACACGGGCTCGCCGCGCTCTCGCTGGACAAGGTAGCGTACTGACAGTTCGCTGAGGGTCTGTTCCTGGGCGTGCGCTCGCTAGTGGGACACACAGTGGGCGGCGCGGCCGGCGCGGTGTCGCGCATCACCGGCGCCATGGGACACGGGCTCGCCGCGCTCTCGCTGGACAAGGTAGCGTACTGACAGTTCGCTGAGGGTCTGTTCCTGGGCGTGCGCTCGCTAGTGGGACACACAGTGGGCGGCGCGGCCGGCGCGGTGTCGCGCATCACCGGCGCCATGGGACACGTTGTATGTGTAATAAAAATGTATTATAGAATTTAATTTATTTTGTAACTAAATAACTATTTTATTTGCTTAGGAGTACCAGCGACGTCGTCGTGATAATATCAATAAGCCACCTGCGAACTTGCAAGAAGGTCTAGCGAGAAGCGGCAAAGGATTGGTCATGGTAAGAAAATCCTATATTTTGAAAAATAAATAAGGTTTTTAGATTTTTTAGAAAAGCTGTTAAAAGAATGCACAGCCAAACCAAACACGGTTTTCTCAATATTTGATCGAAGTTACGTTTTTGGCGATATAAAGGACAAAAACATTATTTTAGTGCTTACCTAAAAGCGGTGCAAAAATTCCAAACAAACAGGGCGTGGTAGACGGCGTGACGGGTGTATTCACGAAGCCCATAGAGGGCGCTCGCGAGCAAGGAATCGGAGGGTTCTTCAGCGGGTTGGGCAAGGGCGCCGTGGGGCTGGTGGCGCGGCCCACCGCCGGCGTCGTGGACTTCGCGTCCGGCTCACTTGATGCCGTCAAGAGGTAGCATGCTGTTGGTGCTTGCATGCCGTGCTTATGTTGCATGTTTGTTTACTGGGCTATTCGGCTTTTGTTTTTGGGGAATGCTGTTTTTGTGTTGCCTTTTTGAAGTTCTTCTGTTTTCTCCTGCTAAATGTGTATCATCCATGAATGTGTGATGTCGGTTTACTTGCCTAAGGGGTTTCTACTTTGAAATTAAACTCAACATGATATACGAAAACGTGGTACGTTGCATAAATTGACTAAAAACTTTGTATACCACAACCAACGGCTCGGCGAATCTAGCTTTTAATACCTTCTATAATAGGTGGGGTAAAATCGAATAGACTATTAATTTGACATAACAATGTTCTGGACAACAACGAACGTACAAAATCAGGTGTATTTAAAAAATAAATAACTAAATATTTTTTTTACTAACGCATTTATCCTACTTGGTTCAAAATCTTTGGTGATTAACCAAAGATTTTTAGTAAAACTCCTCACTTCCCCGAACGATCGCTGTCCTTCAGGATCACTATGTGTTTGTGTATTCCTGAACATCAGGGCGTAGTGGACGGCGTCCGCGGCGTGTTGATCCGCCCTATCCAGGGGGCGCAGGAGGGGGGCGCGGGGGGGTTCGTGAAGGGCCTGGGCCGCGGCGCCGTGGGGCTGGTGGTGCGGCCCGTCGGCGGGGTCATCGACTTCACCTCCGGACTCCTTACGACTGTTTGGAGGTGGTGAGGTTACCGGACTTTGTAGATGTTTCATAGACGTACGGTTTAATGGGTATAGCAGATTTCGGTTGTAGTGATTAGGTAAAGAACTACTGTTTAACTTAGTGGTGTTCGAGGTAGATGTGCAGGGTGGGAGGTGCGTTGACGCTCGTCAGCTAGCCAATGACTGACTTCAGTTTTCACATCAATTCACCTTACCTCTCCCGCGCATCTAGCTACCTCAGTCAAAGAATCAGTTAAGCGGTAGATATGTCGTAGGATAATTTGATACTTCGAATCTTCGCGAAAATCCTAGGGGTTTTGCGAAAACGCGGATAATTAGACATAGGCGAAAAATTATCAAATCTTACTGGACAAAGTCAGGATTTTTGCGAATATACTCGTTACTATAGTAAGATTTGATGTGCTCAACACTGATTGGCTACAATTTTGCTGGCTGACTTCTAATTGGTTCCTAGTTAATAACGTGCGGCAACAAATGATTGACATTTAAGACGTCAACCAATCAGAGACGATCTCTTATTGAACGCGCTGACCGACCAATCAGCGTTCTTATTTCATAACAGCCAGCGTTTCGTTTCGCAATATTGCTATAATAACGAGTATTTTCGCAAAAATCCTGACTTCGTCCAGTAAGATTTGATAATTTTTCGCCTATGTCTAATTATCCGCGTTTTCGCAAAACCCCTAGGATTTTCGCGAAGATTCGAAGTATCAAATTATCCTACGACAGATATATAGTTGTGATTTAGGTACTGACATGTATGGACGAGAGGATATCATTTAATATTTTATTGTAATCATTTTTATTTTATTTCTTAGTTTGCATCTAACTGTATACCTATTCTTGTAACTAACGCTTTATTTGTACTGCTATTTAATATTGTTTTTCACGCTTCTTTCGTAATGTTTGATTTGTAACTAATTGGTGGTCGCAAATAATTTCATAATTATGTGGTTCCGTGAATCATTATCCGCCTAGCCTTTTCCAAACTATATTGGGGTCGGCTTTCAGTCAAACCGGATTCAACTGAATACCAGTATTTTACGTGTAGCGGCTGCCTACCAAACCTCCACGCCATACTGGGTAACACGATAATTATTCTTGGCAAGACTAGTGTCAGATTTTCTAGCTTCTAACAATCCGTAGCCATTGCTAAAGATCTACAAATGACAGCTGGGACCGACGGCTTGACGTGCTTTTCGAGGCACGCAGGAGTCTCGGTATGTTAAGATGGTCACCCATTCACAGACCGACCTCGGCAAGCGTTGCTTAACCTTGAAGACTCCTGCGGCTGTTATTCTTTAGCCACGAGCTCTACAATGTAGATTCGTAAATAAAGAACGTAAATGAATGAAGTATTCAATCAATCAAGTCAATTTTATACCTTTACTATGGCCTATTAATAAAATAAAGCAAAAAATAGAAAAATAACGATGGAAATGTTTGAAGTCTATAAAACTAATATTTAAAATTAATCTTATGTGGAAATAGAGCCGCGGATATGTCTGAAGAAGTGACGAAGCGTCGCCCGGCGCGGTACATGGCTCCCGACTGCGGCGTCAGGCCCTACTCGAGGCTACACGCAGAGGGCTACAAGATGCTGTCCGAGCTGGAGAAGGTTTGTACAACATACACACGTGTAAACTTAGGGCTATTTCTGAAGTCGTGACGAAGCGTCGCCCGGCGCGTCGTATGGCTCCCGACTGCGACGTCAGGCCCTACTCGAGGCTACACGCAGAGGGCTACAAGATGCTGTCCGAGCTGGAGAAGGTTTGTACAACATACACACGTGTAAACTTAGGGCTATTTCTGAAGTCGTGACGAAGCGTCGCCCGGCGCGTCGTATGGCTCCCGACTGCGACGTCAGGCCCTACTCGAGGCTACACGCAGAGGGCTACAAGATGCTGTCCGAGCTGGAGAAGGTTTGTACAACATACACACGTGTAAACTTAGGGCTATTTCTGAAGTCGTGACGAAGCGTCGCCCGGCGCGTCGTATGGCTCCCGACTGCGACGTCAGGCCCTACTCGAGGCTACACGCAGAGGGCTACAAGATGCTGTCCGAGCTGGAGAAGGTTTGTACAACATACACACGTGTAAACTTAGGGCTATTTCTGAAGTCGTGACGAAGCGTCGCCCGGCGCGTCGCATGGCTCCCGACTGCGACGTCAGGCCCTACTCGAGGCTACACGCAGAGGGCTACAAGATGCTGTCCGTGCTGGAGAAGGTTTGTACAACATACACACGTGTAAACTTAGGGCTATTTCTGAAGTCGTGACGAAGCGTCGCCCGGCGCGTCGTATGGCTCCCGACTGCGACGTCAGGCCCTACTCGAGGCTACACGCAGAGGGCTACAAGATGCTGTCCGAGCTGGAGAAGGTTTGTACAACATACACACGTGTAAACTTAGGGCTATTTCTGAAGTCGTGACGAAGCGTCGCCCGGCGCGTCGTATGGCTCCCGACTGCGACGTCAGGCCCTACTCGAGGCTACACGCAGAGGGCTACAAGATGCTGTCCGTGCTGGAGAAGGTTTGTACAACATACACACGTGTAAACTTAGGGCTATTTCTGAAGTCGTGACGAAGCGTCGCCCGGCGCGTCGCATGGCTCCCGACTGCGACGTCAGGCCCTACTCGAGGCTACACGCAGAGGGCTACAAGATGCTGTCCGAGCTGGAGAAGGTTTGTACAACATACACACGTGTAAACTTAGGGCTATTTCTGAAGTCGTGACGAAGCGTCGCCCGGCGCGTCGTATGGCTCCCGACTGCGACGTCAGGCCCTACTCGAGGCTACACGCAGAGGGCTACAAGATGCTGTCCGAGCTGGAGAAGGTTTGTACAACATACACACGTGTAAACTTAGGGCTATTTCTGAAGTCGTGACGAAGCGTCGCCCGGCGCGTCGTATGGCTCCCGACTGCGACGTCAGGCCCTACTCGAGGCTACACGCAGAGGGCTACAAGATGCTGTCCGAGCTGGAGAAGGTTTGTACAACATACACACGTGTAAACTTAGGGCTATTTCTGAAGTCGTGACGAAGCGTCGCCCGGCGCGTCGCATGGCTCCCGACTGCGACGTCAGGCCCTACTCGAGGCTACACGCAGAGGGCTACAAGATGCTGTCCGTGCTGGAGAAGGTTTGTACAACATACACACGTGTAAACTTAGGGCTATTTCTGAAGTCGTGACGAAGCGTCGCCCGGCGCGTCGCATGACTCCCGACTGCGACTTCAGGCCCTACTCGAGGCTACACGCAGAGGGCTACAAGATGCTGTCCGAGCTGGAGAAGGTTTGTACAACATACACACGTGTAAACTTAGGGCTATTTCTGAAGTCGTGTTGAAGCGTCGCCCGGCGCGTCGCATGGCTCCCGACTGCGACTTCAGGCCCTACTCGAGGCTTCACGCAGAGGGCTACAAGATGCTGTCCGAGCTGGAGAAGGTTTGTACAACATACACACGTGTAAACTTAGGGCTATTTCTGAAGTCGTGTCGAAGCGTCGCCCGGCGCGTCGCATGGCTCCCGACTGCGACTTCAGGCCCTACTCGAGGCTTCACGCAGAGGGTTACAAGATGCTATTCGAGCTGGAGAAGATTTATACAACAAAGACACGTTTAAACTTAGAGCTGTCTGCCTGCAGACGAAATCCGCCGAGCCTGACACAAAAACAGTATTTCTAGTTTGTTAACATCTTACCGTTAATTAAACAATGGTGAAATCTTAGCTGACTTCAATTGAAGTGACTTTTTTTATACGAAAGAAATTCCATTATTGGTCTTCGTTTTTTATTAAGTATTACGTTAACTAGTTAGGGCCGGATAGAAATATATTTGAGTGAAATGATTATTGATAATATGAATATTTTTGAAATGAAAAGTTATTTGGTTTTTTTTCAGTAACATTGCCAATTTATTCTGCCAAGTGACAGTAAGTACAGTATTATTGTACTGTAATCAGTTTAGTTTTTTATTATAATTAAACGAAGTAAATAAAAACAATACAGTTTATTTCTAACAGTAGGTGTTCCTTGCAGGCAGGTAAAAATACTACGCTGTAAAAATAAATTAATGTCTAGCAAAAAGACTAGTATCCCAAATCTAAAAATATAGCTTGGTTATGGACGACTGTTGAATGGATGATATTGATACTCATGTTGTAGATACCTATCGATACAAAGCTACCGATTATTTATAACCATTGGGATTACCTACCTTTTACAATATTTTTATAAGACATTTCATTCTGAAATAACTAGGTAAGGAAAACACAAATGCAGTATTGCCCGTTTACTTCCTTGAACAAGTTACCATAGGCATAGCCTAAAACAGTTCATGACTGAATATCTATTATTCTCGGTCTTCTCGAACAAAAAATCTTGCACAAAGTAATTGAGAAGGTGACAAGATATTTTTCATTTAGAGACGTAGGATTTTTTTCTCCGCTAAAACAAGGGTGGCTGCCATTGGTCTTGAGGTATTGTGAACTTGAAGTGAACTGTCATTCCACCATGATTGTGTGGATTGACCGTTTATGTCATTCAAGTTTTACCGGTGAAGTTTTTGCACTAAGGATACGGAAGCGATTTAATCCCAAGCGCCTAAAAAAAATATTTCATCATTGAAATACGCTTTTATTTCCTATTTTTACGGTTTTGTTCTGTTTTCATTTATAATGCCTATACTGTTCCCTCTACTGGAGACAGTCTCAGAGCTTCTCTTTGTGAACGGGGAGTGGGCCGTAATCCGGCGGGCACGGTGTGGGATGGTGAGTGGCAGAAGTCTTTGAAGATTTGGCCCTAGGACAAGCCAGTTTCGTCACGGTGTTTTTCTTTACCATTTTTAAATAATTGATATTTATTCCTTGACAGGGCAAGTACGTCAGCACGGATCGCTACGAGGCTCACGTGTGGGTGATCCCCGGCAAAGAAGTAGTCATGTGCACAGACAAGCGCATGCTTTACATTGAGAAGAATAATGTGTTCGGCGGATGGCAGGTATGGAATTTAACATATTATTAATACGTCAGACAAAATAACGAAGCTATGTAAGCTTCGTTATTTTGTTTGCAGTAAGGCTAAGAAAGGAAAGTGAATTGAAAAGGGACAATCAAACTGAGGCACAAAAATATTTTCCTCATAATACGTGTAAATTCGGCATTTTCGCAGTTATTTATTTTGTTTATAATAAACTAGATTTTGCCTGCGACTGCGTACGCGCATATCCCGTTTTTTCCGATCCCGTAGGAATTTTGGGAAATCCTCTCTTAGTGCTACATTCCCCAATTAACCTACATGCCAAATCTCAGCCTTTTACGTAGTACCAGTAGTTTCGGCTGTGCGTTGTCTGTCAGTCACTTAGTCACTCACTCAGTCAGTAACGGAAGAATTTTATATATTATATTAATGTCTATATGAAAACTACGTCATCTTTTTACCCGACTACGGCGTGGACCAAAAGGAGAGTAATGTTTTCCACTAAAATTGTTTATCGGAAACCGAGGGATCATGTATAATGTATAGAAAACTCCCGTCTCTCATTCCAGCGGTAGTTTGTTCCTATAACTTGTAAATATTTCATGAATACTCGGCAACGTTCTTTGGAAAACATGTGTTCTCGTGAGGCCCGATAAAGTAACAATAATATCTCTTGAATGTTGTTTGATTACTTCCAATATCAACGATACATCGGGAGATAGTTAAGAAAACTTTATAAATTCGTCATTGCAATCAAATCGAGAACCCCAAAATTTTGTTGATAAAAAGTCCCTGCTGAAAAGATTTGTACAATGGAGCCAAACATCTAAACGAGGAGAAACAACATTTTCTAAAAATAATAAATCATTAATTCGTCGAACAGATCTTATGGACCTACCTATGGACGGAGCTCCCTGAAGTGCCAACAGCCGTCAACAAGGGCGTGTACGTGCCCACAGCCAAGAGGAAGGTGCTCGGAATGTTCCCCACCTCCGGCTCCGGCAAGGTGATATTCCTCTACGACGAGCAGCAGAAGAAGTACCTCCTCGCACAGTGCCAGCGCCTCATGCAAGCTCGTTGACATGAGGCAGTAGAAAGGATGAAGCCCACCGAGTGGTTGGCGCAGTTCTTTCTACTTATATTTGATTTCCGCACCGCATTGCTTGCTCTCGCCTACCACTTCAACATGCACCACCTCGCCCCCAAAGGCTTTCGCTGAACTCTTCTTGGCTGTGCAGTGCTTTATATAAAGACTATCTATGTACTATATTTAGTGTATCGATATTTTGAGAACCGTGTGCTTGTTATATTTTTATAATACCTTTTTTACGTGATGATGTCGGCGCATTGGCTATGCTGAGTACAATTATGGAATTGAATATCGTGTAATGTAGTTTTGATTAATTTTACATATGTTTACCAGTTGTACTACTTAGTAGTGTACCATCCTTGTAAAGTATGAGAGAGACCTTGTAAATTACCCCTAAAATATCATGAAGTAATGTTACTCTTATGACGGCCGACTTTCTGGCTATTTATCATTGTGTAGCTCCGTAGATGGACATAGCCTTATTAGAGTACAAACGACGCGTTTCCAAATCAATATCAACTATGTTACTCGACAGATAAACCTTTTTTCTGTAACTTCATGCATTATATTTGAACGTTTTCAAGTATTTTTAAATATATCGCTATGCATTTATCTGTTTAAGATTAATATTCTATAAGTTGTTACAAGATTTCAGTCTTCCTTTACGTATCTACTTAATATCGACTGGTGCCGTTGAGTTTAATGAACAGGTTACTATAATGTTCAATATTCATCAAGAAAATTAACATGTAATCAACTCGAATAACTAACATCTTTTTGAAATACTCAGATCATCAGACTCGTGACAGTAGCCTTAAAATGTTCGAATATTTACTCGTTGTGTTATATGCAATATATAGACTATGTAACGTTATTTACAATAATTATGTTGATATTGTAAGTTTAATATGACGAAGACCAAATCAGTGAAGTAAGTCAGTTAATTCTGTATCATGTTTTCTTACCGAAGCCTGATAGTACAAACATTGCGTTCAAAGAGTGTTTTTTTTATACATTGCGTTATTGGTTAAACGATAGCAAAGCAAAGACGGGATGGCTTCCAAGGCTCAGGCTTTCCTTAACAGTGCCTTATGATCGATGTTTAGAAAGCTGACTGTTTTCTTTGCTCTTTAACTTTGTATTAATAATTGTTTTAAGTTTTTAGTTACACCGAAAATAGTGTTTACAGTAACTAAGTTATGTTAGTTGAGTGCACAATCAAAATGTTTATATTTGCTTCCCATTTGTGCGCTAGCCTTTCCAGTGGCTTCGAGATGTAAAATTTTCTTAATTTGTACTTTGTTTATTTGTTGAAACGTTTAATAGGTCTAAAGTCAAGTTTGTTATAATTGCCTGTTGCACAATTTACTTATTTCGACTTTGTTTTGTCTTGTTCAAGCTTGTGTAAGAACATTTTCAATATAAAATTTATTATATACAGAATAAAAGTATTTTCTTTTCACATCTACTCTTAATTAATAAAGTTTCCGTTCCTGAAGTAGAATGCGACGGCATCACAGCATGCTGCTGTGATGAATAAAAAGACATACTGCCAAGTGACGTCATAGTCATAAAACTGTCAATTGTGGCGGTTATTGGGAAGGCACATACAAATATGATTTGATGAATAGCCTACGATATAGCCCAAATATGACAAATACATCAAAGTCTTAAGCGCTGTATCCCTGTAACAAATATACGGGCAATATTTGAGTCGTAAATCAAAACCGCAAAGCGATTGTCGCTGCCCACAGGTAACAATGTTTAGAACCACCATGTTAAGCGCTATCCACACATTTTCCGGACAGGTTCTTCCGAGCTCCATCTTTCATAAGATGATGCTCCAGGATACTGACGACCTGGATGCGTATCTCACGGAACTGTAAAAAAAACATATAAAATATATGTGACCGGACAATTGTAGACTCCGATTGCATCTTTATAATATTAAAATTTCTCGATATATTATGAAAAAATCGTTTTGTATACAATACTAACTATTTAATCCAAATTAAATAGTTTCCAATATATAGCTGTCTTATTAAGAAAAACTAGTTTACAATTTCACGCAAAATTTTACATTCTTACGGCGTTTTCAACTTTCCGGTGATATATGCAAGCTTTTTTCCAATCTCTGACGGAACACTTATCTACAGAACCATGGCGCGAAAATGATTTGATAATACATATGGGTTTGAAACGAGAACATCTTGAAGTACCTATTACGTTCATACATAGTATAAACGTTAAAATGTGTAGGTATTTAATATACCTATAGGTTCATATGTTCACAGAAATGCAGGCTTTGATTAGTCCTGAATACACAGGCGTAAGTGCGTAGAACGCATTTTATCATTGGGAGTCACCGTTAGCCATTTAGCCCTGCGACGTACTATATTTTGGGTTCGGAATGAGTAACCATTTCCTTATAAAACTCGTAAACGTATTAGACGTTTATAAGAGAAAGATATATCGACCTGCCAACTAATACATTACCTTTTAAACGCCATTGTCACGTATACATGACAAGCAAGCGCGTGCCTTGTACGCCAAACGTCACAAATATGTGACAAAAAGTACGGCGAATTTGTGGCTTGGCGTCGGGGGCACGCTGATGCGTTTATGCTCTGGCGTTCAAAAGGTTAAGTCGTTAAGCCATACGAGCTTAGATAGAAATAGAAAGTATTGCAAAGAGAAGTCATTACCTACACAACAAAAGTTCTCAAAAGCTTCCCGTAGTAGCCGTACCTAGGCTCCCATATGAAGGGTCCACTGCAATAATGATTAATGTACTTACTTGTTACCTAGTTTTGAGATAATTGCGTTTTAATTGTATGAATGAGAAAACGAAAGCCTTGTTTAAATGAAAATTAATTTTGTCTTTCGTTATAGCACATTTTTATTATTCTTATTATGTTATTTCTTTATTACAGCTTTATGAACCAGAAAAAAATAATTTTATTTCAAATCATTTATTAAAACTACGACTTTATTGAATACTGTCCGTTTGTCTTATATTATCGTTCACTGTCGATAATCTCAGGACTGTAAGTGATATTGGAGCTTGTCAACAAGATTACCAACTACACAATTATATCCAGGGGGGCTACTCTCTAAGCCCGAAGTCCGTAGTTTCGGGCTTAGTTACGGGCGTATTCTACTCCGTATCACCTAACTACCCCTAACACCCTGTGACCGAATGACGTACCCAGGTATACGTATTTACTCAGATTTTTTTAAATGGACATTCATCATTGTTGCAGTGGGCCCCCCAGTGTCACCTTTGTATTTCCTCTACCCGTGTGACCTTTCAAAGATGTAATTATCTTAATGAGTAGGTATTTGACTAATATCATGTCTACCTACACACAGTCGACGCAGGTATTATGTGATTAATGAACCAGTTCAAAACACCGCTAACTCAATTTTATCTCTATGATTAATATGTAAAATTTCATCATAAACTCGATTCAAATGTGTTACAATCAAACGGAGTAATAATAAAGGGCTTTATATTCAAACAATAAAACTGATATTCAAACGATGCTTCTTACGTCTTCAGAGTAATGACATCTTCACTTTACGGACGCTAAAATTTAGGAGATCCTCGTTTAACTTATATTACTGTTTGAATCGAACGTTCGGATGAAGGGTTTGGGCGTAAGTAGACCTAAATGTTTTATTGAATGACGTCATAGGAGTTACGGCCTTGTTATGTTTTGTTTACGATAAAAAGTGTCGCTCTTACTTTCGTCAGTAAGTAGTTACTGGAACTTGAGTACATCGCCGACATAACAACATCATGCACGTTCTTATAGACAGACATGATATGTATCGTAGTTACAGTCAGCAATAAAAGTCTCACTTCCGTTTTTAGCGAAATATAAAAATAAATACCGAATAAGCATTATAATCTTTAAGCTATTACTTAGGTACATTTTTTATCTATTTACTTACTTAGATTTAATGTTCAAGATACAACTTATGTTCCAATACCTACTTCTGTTAATGACCGTAAAATTAACATTACACCAGTACCTAATAATCCCTTACACCTATGTAGCAAGTACCTATTCTGAAAAAACGTTACTAACGCTTCGCCTGACACAGGGATAGAACCCAAGACTCCACGCTCTTACCACTAAACTGACGAGACAGGAAACACAGGAAAAAGTGCTAGAAGATTCTACCTATATATAGACCTAGTATTTTGTGTTTTAGGCCTATGCCCATTCCACGAATTTTCCTCCTTGTAAAGGTCAGACCTACCTTAATTTACCTACCGAATTAAATTATTCTAAAAGATAAGCCCAAATAACCTATATTTGTAGGTAAAATAGATAGATAGGCTTCTATAGAACGATATTCAGGTGTAATAACTCGTAGTGTGGTACGTAGGTGTACCAACCTAGGTACCTACTCTCTAAGTAAGGAGCACGGAAATAAGTCTACCAATGAAAGGGGAGTACGTCGTTAACGATGTCTGAGGCTAGCAGCTGAATCTTTCGTAATAATAGGGATCTCTTTATGTCGTCACTTTTGAGAACTCGTTAAAAATGTAAGTGAGAAAAGGACGGAACAAAAAAAAGGAGGTGTAGGTGATCTCGCTTTTCGTCGTAACTTAGTGATAATAAAAATAACTATAGACTTACACGGGTAATTTAAATAGCAACAAAACATAACACGCGAAAAGGAAACTATTTAAAACATTTTTTGTTTGTTGTAGGTACACCCACCACAGTGGACTCTTTTTAACCCAAAGGTTGATTAGTAGAATGCCTTGTTGCATTAAGTCCGCCTGTGCCCTGTATGTTTCATTATTTGGCTAAGTAAGTAGGAATCATCAATCAACCTACTGAATCTTAAATAAGTTTCATAAACCTACGATAGTTATTTAGCTAGTTGGTTGATGGATATCTACACAGGCATGTGTAAACCTAAGTAGATATACCTACCAAAATTAAAATCTTGGTTGATACCTAAATGAGTTCTAAATCTTGACTTCACTGCAAAGAAATATTCCCTGATAAATTCAAAGTAAGATAGTCTACGTAGCAAGGTGCATTTTCTTTAACTTTCTTAAATAATAAACAGCGAAAAATATAGAGATCCTTTGCAAAACTAGTTACGAATAATACTAAAATATTATTTCGTATTCACATAAAAATAGAGAATCAAACTAATATAGCGGGCTTAGAGCGTGGTTAGAAAATGCAAAACAAAACATTTCCATTAGAATGTGTATTGAGAACTGGGGACTAGCAAAGTTAGTGTGGGAATAACAGTAACACCCGTGGTAACCACATTTATTCTTGTCCAGGTTACTGGGGGTTACTGTAGTGTATTTATTTGTTGTTTGCAACTGTACCCATGTAACTAAGTTTCTGTAAAAGAGTTGTGGTGTAAAAAGTCCTGGGTATATATTAGCTGTCGCGGAATTTGTTCGAAAGAGTATGCGGCTATAATAGCGGCCCTGGAACGCAAAAGGAACTAGGAGGAACACGGATGGGTTTTAGTCAGTAATTGTCAGTAAGAGTCTGACACTCTTCCGCTTCACCCAGAGCAAATTGGATTATTTGATGATTTCCCATCCATAAAAAAGGTATCCATCCAGCTGAAGTTACCAACATAGCAGAGTGGTGACCGCGTAGCGGAAGACGTAGCGTTGAAGAGCCTCCTACAAGGTAGACTGATGACCTGATGAAGGGCACGGACATCCGCTAGATACGAGACGCACCGATTGATGTAGCGACACTTAGGCGAGGCCTATGTCCAGCTGTGGAATTCTTTCGGCTGAAATGATGGTTTATTTAACCAGTCAGGAACGGCGGAAAAAGGTGATGCCGACCTACACAGCTAGGTAAGTGATCTGATAACTGATAATGATCCAGTGGAGTGATATAATCAGCCTGAAACGGGGTCTGCAGGATTTTAAAGTTACAATTTCGGATTAGAGAGTTCTGAAAAAAAAAACCGACTTTCAGAAAATTGGAGGGTCTTTACTGTAACTAACTTAATTATTTTCTGAACATCGCAAATGTTCTAATAACGCCTAGAAGGTGGTACGGTAAAAAGGCATGTCCGCAGACATTCGAATGGGTGGTAACCCTATACAAGGAACTCTTGCATACAAACTCTCATCTTAATTTAATCCGGGTGTCCTACCGCAGGAGTACCTATGCACGAACATTGATGGACTTAAAACAAATATCAGTTTTAATTGGAGTTGAAATGCTGCTCCAGTTAGTTTCATGTCTTTTACATGGAGCTGCTGAAGTAAAGTTTAATAAAGTTTTTGTTAAGTCATTAATTAAGATTTAGTGAGATTGAGGTAGTAACGCTTATAGGTACTAATATTTTGAGGGTCTGAAGCTCTGCTTCACAGTCCCTACTTTGAGTTATATGAAACTAGATTTTGTTTGCGACTTCGTACGCGCATATCCCGTGCTTTCCCGTTCCCGTATTTTTCCTGCTCTCGTATAAGTAGCCTATAGCATTCCTCATGTATGTTGCTATCTTTTACAAAAAAAATATTCCAAATCCGACTGGAAGTTCCAGAGATCAGCGCGTTCAAATAAACAAATTCTGCAGCTTCATTATGTAATATATATTTATTTAGTATCGATCGATAGAACGGCTGAACCGTTGCAATCATGAGCACGGTATATTATGCTGATGTTTGTGAAATACATTATCTAATAATACTTTATTATACAAAAGGTCGGTATTTAATGACTACCTCGTAGTTGAATACTAGCCTGGTGCTACATCAGAGTAATTCGTAATAGAAAAACACAATAATACTTTTCCGACCTGGACTTTTCCAAAGGCCTTACGCGGGGCAGTTCCGCTTTCGATCCATTGCTACAAAAAAAGAAAGTACACGAACTAAGGGAACAAGACAGTTATTTCTTTCATTTAAAACTCAGTCAAAAGGATTTTTCATTCATTATATCAGCAGGTGACCGGGGCACAAGGATATTTGAGGAAAAAATGAAGCATTCATTTAATTTAGTCGCTGAAGAAAAGAGACTCGCTGAAGAACAAGTGCTAGAATTTTATTATTGTCCTGTGCTTTTTTCTGTTGAACTTGACATTTAAATAACTGTACAAGACAAATGTTTTATTCTTTCGTTTCGTTGATTGCTGAATTGACCTTTATCATGAATAAATAGCTCAGTGCTATTTACCTCCTTCAACTAAACCTGATTATCTTCCTATTTATAGATATTATTCCATCTGAAGTGAAACTATTTTCATTTAAATGGCATCTACTGAGTTCCTTTCCTACTTTTAAAGTACCCTACTAATGTTCAGTAAGAAATCTAGCGCTCGAATATGTGCAATGCAACAACATTCATATAGCTAACGTTCGCCAATTTGTGGTCAGCAGGGCTTGTGTGATTTGTGTGCTACCTCAACTTGGGTTTCGATCCTTGCCAGACGTCCGGGCCATTCCCGGCAAAACGTAATATGCAATATACGTATAACATTGTCTGGAACACATGCAAACACCTTGAGTGCACGTACCTAATGTATAATTATGATATAATAGGTATCTACCTACTTACGTATAATTTAGGAGAGGTCTCACAGTCTCTCGCTCTTCGCTTTATCCTCCCCCGAGGCCACAAGAGATTAGATGGCTACTATACTTTCAGTGTTAATTTATTTTGGTGTTGAAGAAAGACGCTTCTGTCTGGTCCAACTGGATTGTTTGCAATGAAATTTACTTTATCTAATTAAAATCATTGTTTTAATTAGAAAGCTTCTATAACGAGCGTTGGCTGTGTAAATTAATATAAACGGAATATTTAAATCTTTCTTCTGAGAATTACACCTTCCGACTGTGTCGAATTCCGCTAAACAGATGCTGCGGGAATTTATTTATGAGGAGGAATCTGTTTTAGCGTAATTAACTACAAAAACCGTCTATGTAGATTATACATTCCATATTTAAGTCATAGCTTGTGAGAGCTATTCAACCTTATTCATTACTTAGGATTTTTCTTTATTAATATTATCCATGAATATTAAGGGTTGGAAAACTCTGACAAAAAATGTAGTTAGTAGAAATCAATCATGTGCATTTTTTAAGTTAGCTTACAACTGGATTTAAATAATTCTACAGTCCAGTGCATACTGAAGCCAATAAAAAAGGCACGGGAAAACACACCGGTTAAAGTTTCTTAAAACATCAGGTATTTTTAAAAATATCGAGGGGAAAATTGGAAGAGCGAGCGCGCAAATTACATATCATAAAGTGAATCCCGTTAGCGAGTAGGATGCTCTCATTTCTGTAACACGTTTTTATATTAGAGACGAACGTAATTCTGACATAGCTAATGCTAAGGCGTGTAGCGTTGAATGTAGATAAGCATGTGTCGATTGTCGACACTCATATCGTCGAGAGCACGTGTGTACAATTTGTTCCCATATATTTTATGAAGGTATCTACTACTATGGAGGCGTTATGTGGGAGTTAGAATACGGTTAGACTATGGAGGAATACTTTGGTTTTTGTGGTTTCGTGATACCATTTCATCTGTGTATCCTACTAATATTATAAACGCGAAAGTTTGTAAGTATGGACGGATGGATGGATGGATGTTTGTTACTCTTTCATGTAAAAACTACTGAATGGATTTGGATGAAATTTAGGACACACATAGTTTATGACCTGGATTAACACATAGGATAAGTTTTTATCCCGATATTCCCACGGGATCGAGAGTTACGCGGGTGAAACCGCGGGCGACAGCTTGTCTATAATAATTATTTTTAGGGTTCCGAAGATCCGTAAAATTGATCCCGTATAGGATTACTCGGGTGACTGTCTGTCTGTATGTCCGTGTGTCACAGCCAATTTTCTCCAAATCTACTCTACTACCGATTATGTTGAAATTTGGTACACATATGAACTTCTGTGACCCAAATACGGACGCAGAACGTAAATAAGTAAATTTTGAATATCGGATCACTTTTGGGGGACAAACTAGAAAATAGGAAAAAAAGTTTTTCGAACTGTACCGGTTTTTGTACCCGTGTTTGTACCTGTTGTTCAAACTGTACGTATGAAATAAAAGAGCTTATTGTGAGGGTGTTAATTATATTTTATTCATAATTTTAAAATACATGGTTTTAATGTTATTCAAAAAATTTGTTGAAAAATGAACATATAATATCTTCCAAACCATTGAGCCTACATTAAAAAAAAATGTAGATGTAAATGGAGTAACTTAAACTAAATGTATCAGGTTTGCTTTACCGAATGATAAAAGTAATAATTGCGACATAGTATTGAACAAAGAAAAACTTGAATTCGTCGAAAACACGGTTTTCCTGGGGATCATGCTTGAGTCAAGGCTCAAATGGGGTCCTCATTTAACATCTCTTGCGAGGCGGCTAAGATCAGCAGCATATGCTGTAAAAAAAACCCGTTAATATACTAACATAGATACCACGAAGTTACTTTCATAGTAACATTTGCTACGGGGTCTTATTATCTTATATCGAGTCTATAGTTATTCTGCAGAAGAAAGCCATCAGAGCCTATACAATCTCCGTCGGCGCGATATCCGAAGGGAACTTTTTAAGGATATATATATTATACGAAAACATGATGTATGTTCGGAAAAATCTTATCTTTTTAGTAAGATGAGTGACAGGTATAATAATTTTAATTAATTGTAATTAAAAATTGTGTATTTAAATTGTAGTGTGTACCTACGAGTGTAAGTAATGCTAGGGATTTGGTTTTCAAATTAATGTTTTGATATCCCAAATATTTTCTTACATAGATAATGATGAAATTAACAGTGATAACTGTGTGAGTTTTCTTAGTTACTGCACAGTTAGGACGAGTCTTGCGGTGGCAATGCAACGCGTATGATAGTGGTAACATTTGCCGGGCATCGTATTTAACGCTGTACACGTTTCGGGGTGTTTGTTGACGTTTTGAGTTAAATAAGTTATGTTAACAACGTTGCTTGGTAACTAAATTGTTTACCTACATCCTACATAACAATGCGCTAAATATACTGGCTTGGTGAAAGCCACTGCAGGAATTGACTGGACGCAAGAAGCACAGGGCCGATTGTTATGGAGATGTTTTTGGGATTGATGTCCATCAGTGGACTTCTGAAACGTTAATTCTCTCTAAATGGTCTATTATTCTGTTTTAGTTCATTAGATATACATTATTTATACATACACCTACATAGCATTAACATGACAGTGCCACAAAGGCCGCCTATACAACGTGTAACAGAATAAACCCAATACATAGGTCATTACCATTACGAACAACTTTCACTATGGGACCAACCCTGAAATCGCGAAAAAAAAATTGACTGCCCCATACATTTCTGTGCGCATAACTCGACAAAATATACTGAACAGCTAATTTTTTTTCACGATTTTGGGGTTCGTCCCATTGCAAAAGTTATTCGTAATGATAAGTAAAATGACTCCTTAAGAAATATTGCGTTTATTCTGTTACACGTTGTAGATACTCGTACCTTTGTCTACGAAGGGATAAGGTTATATTAAAAATGAAGTCATATTAATTGACATCGCACTTTCAACAGACACACAATAATATATTATACACAACATTCTATACCTCGTTATAAAATAAGAAACAACTTGACAAAAATATCATAAAATCAGTTCATAAAAATGGTTCTAAGGTTTCCTATGAACTGATTTTTATTTCCCTGAATCTGAATAATAAACTCAACCGGGAGTTAATCAAGATAAAGAGTTCTGTCAATAACTTTTTATTCATCAAATAACTCACAGTGCAGTAGACGTTAAGAACTCGGATTAAATTAAATCAGCGATATGGAGCAGGTGTCGTACACATCGATCTAGGAAGCATCGGTCGGATGCATCGCGGCAAGGGTTGCCACACAACTGATTTTGTGGCAGCTTTTTTTTTATTTCTGTACCTTATAGCGTATCGTCTTGACTTTTAAAGAGTTGTTGTTGTTGTTGTTGTGTGTTGTTGTTGTTGAGTTGTTGTCGTGTGTTGTTGGAGTTGCTGTTATTGGCTTTTAGTGTAAATGAAAAAAAGAAAAGCTGTTGATGTCACCGGAAAATGGCAAACGGCGTAAGATTGTAAAGTAACGCGTAAAATGGTAAACTATTTTTTCTAAATAAGACACGCATATATTGGAAACTGTTGAATTTGGATGGGATTAATTGTATACCAAACGATTTTTTCATAATATATCATGAAATTATAATTTAATCAAGATTTATCACAATCTTACGGAGTCTGTAATTTTCCGGTGACATTGATAAATCTATAGGTACAGCTACCAGGAACAGCTGTTCCTTGTTCCTCGGTTCTAATAAGGCTACAACCACCTCCACTGACCACCAGTCCACGTGTTTCTTGTTACCTATCTATGTTAAAATCAGTATTACCATATCCAATTCTATTCGGGTTATGTGCAGCAAGTAGGTATTTTTCATCCTTGTACTCTTTTAGTCACCGTCAAATCATCATGACACATCACATTGTCCATCCCTTTTTAGCTGCATCATATTTCACACAATCCATTAATTTTTTCTTTGGCTCTAATCTTAAAGCCGCCTACATACGACGATACAAACTACACCGACAAAACTTACCTAATCTCTGACTTAAATATCTAGTTGATAAGCATCAGTTCTTTACTATCTTACTAATACCTGATGCAGCAGCCCTAAGCAGGCCTATTAATAGAAGACCTTTGTCCGCTTATTATTCTCCATCGATCCCGCCTGCTGGCTCCGGAGTTTATAACCTATTGGGTGACGCGCATCTTTTGTGGTTTATCATTATACTGCATCAGAGCAGCTTTATATGATCTCAACCAGAACCATACCAGGTTCTGGTTTTATGCATGTTCTTATAAGTTTGATGGTTTTATATTTACCTTTCGAAGAGAAAAATAATGCTTGTTGCATAAGTCATAAAGAACTCATTTGAATTAAGGCAAGCTGCTCTACATATTTTTTTGTGTTGACCGAATTGACTACTAGACAATAAAACCAAATACCTGGGTACCTACTTACACTCATCATCATTATATCAGCCGAAAGATGTCCACTGCTGGACATAGGCCTTCCCAAAGGGGGGGGTGGGATTTGCCACAATCGCCAGGCTTGGCAGGCGGGTTGCTACCTACATTATTTACCTATTAACATTAACACTATGACGATTGCGTAGGTAATAGGAACATTTATTAAAGTACATTGGTAAGTTGACCAAATATTGGTTTTAATGTACATTTGGAACCCGTCAGACACATAAACTCCCATGTGGGATATTAATGCCCTCATATTTAACGCCCAAAATGTTACTCCCTTACTCCAATTCCATTACAACATAGATCTTTTCTATGTCCATTGATGGCTTTGGTTGAATTCCATTCTAACGTTGTGAAGAGAAAAGGTAACGGACTATAAGGAATCATTTTGTCACGTCGAAATCAGCAAGGTATAACTTTAATGTGTCCCCTTTTATGGCTTCAGGGAAAGTGCCCATTAAGAGCCTTGTTTTATGATCAGACTGATTTGTAAGTAAGTAAAATAGTTCAGCATGAATACATGTGTCGTAGTCATAAGTATAGGATTATAAGTGCTTACCAATGCAATTGTTTTGACCCGCGGGTTTGTCTAGTATTTACTAAAAATTAGTAGCCTTAAGTTTTATTAGGTACCTAAGGAGTTACAGTTCTAAAAATATGACCCAAAGCATATTCCATGGAATTAAGGAAATTCGAAAATTTGGTGTAGCCCACTCATTCGCATTGAATTCCGCAGAATTCAATGCGAATGAGTGGGCTACACCAAATTTTCGAGATTATTCCAACAAACTGGCCCACGCAATCCACTTGAGAATTATTAGATATGGCATCTAAAAGGATCAAAGAAAGACCAACTGTTGAATTCAAATTTCTTGTATTCGGAAGAATGGGATACGACTCCTTATTACGTCTGTCATATTCATGTTCTTAGCTATTGTTATTTTTACATAATATATATCGGTCGATTCTGCTATCATCGATAGCCGGTCGATTCTGTAAACATGTCGAAGTGAAGGCTTAGGTGAAGTGATCACGAGGTGAGCTGTCAATCCATATACTAAGGATGGAATGACAGCTCAATTCGTGATCACGTGACATCTTGATTCACTTCATTCACTGGAATCTATATATTGTCTCAAAATTAAAAACTGATCTCTTTATAAATAATTGTAATCTTGAATATTTGTTGGATTATTATTTATGCTATATTTATTGACTTTTATCCGAATAATGAACATTCGGATCATCGGTCATGGATAAATTTATTTTTAGTTTCCATGATTAGGATTTTTGCTGTGCCCTTACAGGGTCTACAACGGCTCTTAGCGGCTCGTAGCTTTGTAAACATCTTGTTTTTACCTTGTGGAACGCAATAAATGAATATGAATATTAATACAGAATCGACCGGATTAAGGGATCGTAGGCGCTGCTGCCGAGTAAATAAGTAAAGGCTTCCCATCTCGGGCAAAGTTTTGGATTTTTTCACCTGAGATCTCGATTTCTTCCTATCTCTTCGGGGAGTACAATATGCTCAGTAAATTGATAAAATTAAAAATAAGTTACTGAAGAGAATTGCATTTCATGAAGTGAAGTTATGTTGTTGCCATAACAGAACTGATACAAATCACTTTGCACTCAAACCAACTTTATTGAAATTGTCTATACATAGGCTACTTATACAATTTAAAGGCAATATTCCTGAAAGGAGCTGTATGCGTTATAAATGTTTCATGACATGTTAAAATAAAACCTCTCTAAGATTTTATAATGTGGAAAACATCGTTGGAAAACAATATCGAGTAGATAGGAGTTTACTCCAAGCACCGACTGAGAATAGGAAAATTTTACATATTCTTCTACTGCGTGAGGGTTCATTCATCTGTTAAGAAAGATAAACTACGTCAGATAGGCTTCTGTTTTAAAAAGAACCTTATTATCCAAGTAGCAACGTTCAATTTAACAGAGTGTATCTTGAAGTTCAGCTTTATCAAAAAAACCTCGCAAAGTTTTGGTGTAAGCACAGTTTTATTTTCATTGGCAATTCTATCGTCACTTACGAGTGTCCCAAAGAACATTTTCTGTAGGTCACGCGGTACTCCTGATTGGATGGCTCGTGTCTGAGTATGGAGTGATCGACGTTAGGCGTAAGAAACAAAAGGGCTTTTTGCTTCATTTTTTACGGGTCAAATTACTAGATAAGAATCTAGAGAACCAGATAGAAAAAGCTATTCGTTTTTCTACAACATTTTGCTGTGTAGAAAGGAAGAAGAGGTAACATTTACGAAATATACGGGTGAATACTTAAAGACATCATCATTGTTGCCGTAAGACATCTCACTGCTGAACATAATCCGCACCCAAGCGTCACCGCCTAGACCGTACCCGTGCTTCTTGCATCCAGAGAAGGCCCGCTCTCACCAGATCTGCGGTCCACTTTGTCTGAGGCCATTCATAGTAAGAGATATTGTAGACATTTTTGGGTAGGAATGTGAGGCAAGCTGAAAACTTCTTCTATAATACCCTAACACAGAAGTTCTGCATACCTGATTGGGGAGTAGCGGGGCTTAATCAACCCTTTTTTTACTAACTAACTTATCTTTTCAAAAATACGATACGATATATACTGTAAAAATTTCCACTTGCCTAAGATTTAAATTTTTCAAAATAGTTTTGCAAGCATCTGGCAAAGTTAAAGACTGAACTAAATGATCTGGATCATTGTTTTTTTTTTACTCTTAAAATATTCTATTTTGAGGGATAGAAATTTCAGATTTCCTCAAGGATATTTTTTGTAAAAAAATTCGTCATTTTGAAAGTACATGGTTTATTTTATTTAACCCCGCTACTCCCCAGCCAGATCTGTAGTTCTGCGTTAGGGTAATAAAGAAGAGGAATAGAACCAGTTTTCAGCTTGCCTCAAACACCTACCTAAAATATCTATTAGCTCTCGATCCACTACGTCACTCAGCGAAGCACGAAATGCTTTGCAAAGTTTAATGTAAGTCGTTTCATTTCTTCCTTTATTTGCCTTTGGTTAAAAAATATAGTAGTAAATAAATAAACAATTTATACTAAACTTACTCATTGCGTTACTGGGTTATGCTTACTACCCAAAAGTTTGTTGCAAACAAGCCGCCCCTAACCAATAGTTTAAGTATATATGAGTTCATTCACTTTAACCACTGAGCACATATCTATAATGGGCATCGTTTAATTGTGTAATTGGAGTACGTCAAACAGAAATCGTTTTAATTGCTTTTAATGTAAACACAATGAGCAATTATTGTTTTCGAGTGGTCCATGAATGATGGATCGCTGTATGAGTGTCATGACGCATTGACTCGATTCTCGGGGAAAATCGATCCCCGATAGCTTTCCATAGACGTGTGGGATGGTATGTTTGTACAGTCTTTAATAGTAAACATTTATACAATTTAATTATTAAAATTCGAAATGCCAAACGAGAAACCCATCCTCTTGATTAAAAGGAAAACAACAGTTATGACGTAGATTACTTAGAGGGAACTTTACAATTTTCATTCATAACATTACATCACGCCTGTGTTCACCAAGGGTTATGTAGAAAGTGTACCTGTAATGCACACTCATATTGTCAATTATATTTCAGTCCCATGTATTAAGAAGGAAGTTTATTGCCGTCAACCGAGCAAAAACTCTAGTCTGATAATGAGAAATTAAAGATGGCAATACTTAAAAAAACTTTGCCCAACCCTGGAATCGCACCCAAGACTCAGGATCTCACGTTCTGCTGCAGTTTATACAGAAACTCATGAACAAGTCGTGTTGTAGGTAGATAGAATAGACTTCATTGTATACCAATATAGTTACGAAACTCTTTCGTTGTACAATACTGTAAGGTACTGTTGTATGCAGTCACGAAATAACTGTTGCCACAAAGTTCTGAGAGTCGGGAACGTACGAAGCCCTCCGCAGCTCTTGCCGACACCTGTAGATCGAGTTCCTTAGCTTTTACTTAGAACACGTGTGAAAGTGTAAAATTTTCTGTTAAACAAGTTAAACGACGATGATAATAATGATAGAATGGATCGACACTTTATTTATTTCATGATTCGTTTCTGCCAGCGGCTTCGATCGCGAGAAAATCGATAATGATCTCAAAGGAAAATACATCTGGGTTAAACAATATCTTTTGTCCCATTCCAGGGCAAAGGGCAGAACGTGTGGTCTACCCGTTTGCTAAGTGACATCCAAATCCATTCGGTAACAAACAGAGTTTATAGACGGACAGAGTTAAATTCCCATTCATGAATACGAACTGCTAGTAATTTTAGTACGGATTATCCTTTTGAAACGAAGAAAATCCGTCTGAATTAGGTCTCACAGCATAAAATCAGGGAAATCTATCTATCTACGTATAAGTAGGGAAGTATCAACATAGTTTTATCAAAGAAACTTTTAATAAGATTCCGCGAATAATATCTGCAGCTCTAATTTAGCTGACAGACTAATCTGTTACCACAGATTTAACGGTACTGGAGACGAATGAAACTAGTATTATTACCTTACATTGCTGATTTTGATAAAAGTACCTAATAGTAAGTAAGTTGCATGCTTTTTAGGACGCAAGAATAAAAAATTTCATTTTTTATACTTGCGTCCTAAAAAGCATGCAACTTGGGAGCCTACAAAATTGATAATCGTGATGAATATAATTACAAATCCTACATAGTAAAACTATACACTAGAGAAACAATAAAAGCTTAATAAATAAAATAGGTAATACAAGTACATGCACGTTTTTGCAGATTAATTTAACTGAAGACAATGTGAGACACTATCAAGTTCTAACAGTAAACGAAATATGAGTTCATATAAAATTAATGTCAGGGTCATAAAACTGTGGTGTCTGTGCATTTATTAATTTTAATGTTTGTATTATCATGCTGTCATATTAAGTGACATAAAGTAACTTTGTAAAAAACGATTAAATACTAGCAACGAGGTTCGGTCTTAAAAAAATCCATACTCGGTTTTCGTCTTTGCCTGGGTGTTTCAATAGAGTCATTTTTTGTGTTATTTTATTATAAAGTATTTGAGTATTAGCAAATATTTACATGAATTGAGTATGCGTTTATGTAAATTTTGAAAGATGTTACTAAAATTGACCGATTTCTGAAAAAAAAATCGGTGGAAAAATACATAAGTTAGACGATTTTAAAGTTATTCTGCTATGCTTGTCTCAAACTCAAAACAAAAACACAACAACAAACATGTTCTATATAAATCGTTCTTTTTTATGATGTACAATAAAATATGTTCTTACTTTTGTCAGTTTTAGCTTAATGTTTTGAATAGTTCCGTAGTCAACAATGAACCTTTATAGTTTCGCCATGTCCGTCTGTCTGTCCGCGGTTTAGCTCAGAGACGCTTAGCACTAGAAAGTTGGAATTGTGTATGGGTAGAACGTGTGGTACATATTAATCACGCCGACAAAGTGGTAAAATAAAATCTTGAAAAAAGAATATTTTAGGGTACCACCCCCCTACACGTAAAGTGGCAATATTTTTTTAGCGTCTACCCCAGTATGTTGGATAGGTCATTTAAAAATATTGGGTGTGTGCGAAAACCATTTTTCTATTTAAGGATCCGTTTACGAAATATTAAGCTTCAAAGTGCTAATTTTTGCTAGAGTCAAGTGTCCCCCCCCCCCTCTGCCAATTAAACGGTTGTTTTTGAAGACGTGAAAAAAATCATGGTAGTAGCATATATAAGTATAATAAATTTAAAAGAAAACTATGACAGCTAAGTAAGGTTTACAAATTAACGAGTAATGGTCGACCAACCTATAAAATGTAACTGGATACCTAACTAAATATTTCGTAAAAATTCCATAAAAAATGATTTAAGTGCCTTTGTAACTTTGCAACCTTATGTTAATTTAAAAATTAAATTATGAAGTAAGCTATTTATTTTTTGTCATGGTTTACGACACGGGTAACCACGGAACCCTTTACTGTGCGTGTCCCGACACGCACTTGGTTGGTTTTTTACTTATCACTTGATAACGGAAGAAAAATTGCCAATATTTATAATAACAAATGACCTAAGGAAGAGAACAAATAATGTATTATTTATTATATATTAGTAGCTTCATTACTTATTTGTTTCCATATATATGGCAACAAATAAGTTATGAAGCTCATCTCACATCGAGGAGGCTTTGGTCTGGAATAATTATTATAAAAAAAGTTAAGGCTTTACATACATTCTAAAAATAATACTTTCCAAAATAACTTTTACGATTATAATATTAGGGTTTTATTCAAAAATATAGTTTCAGTGAAGTAAAGATAATATAATATAGTATTAAAGAGATTTCGTGGAAAATCCGTTGGTTCCGAACTGTTTTCTATTACAATTACGATTAGGTAAGGCGGTGCCTCCGTCGGGGAATTGGTGTTTTTATTGAGAAGGAAACTCCATTAAGTTGGGTATTTTTTCCCTCAACATCTCTATTTTATTCAGGTTAATCAAAATGTTACCTGCGAAGAATTTTTCTTTTTTATTCGATTTTTTTACTTTGTGATTATTCAAAAAACTGTATCATAAAGTGTTATGAGTAACTGACGTATTTCTAAGTATTCCATAAAGTAAATCACTGCCGAATCTCATGCAAACAATATTGTAAGAATGTACGCACAAAGATTTGTAAAGCTAATTCAATCTTAAATAACATGTCCAAAAAGAAAAACACGCACGCTCGACTTTACGTTTACCAAGAATCCTTTCACGCAAAATTTTTCAGGCATTTAAAAGTTACTAAGTTAGCATTAAGTTGGGAAAAAGTTTTCCGGCCTGAAGGCTGTGGCGCGCGCCCCGTCCCGCCCGGAGGCGGGCGGTGGGCGGGGCGGACACCTATATAAGCTTTTGCATGCCTGAAACTTTGTTATTGAATGCGCGCGATCATTTCGAAAACGTGATTCGAAGTATTCTCTAGTGACGACCCAACGTTCCCGCTCCCGACTCACAGAGCTCAGGTAAGTGCCAACACATTGCTCCATCGTGCAGAAAAATATTCATAGACTTGTATGAGTTAAATATCACATATTTTTTATGTTTTGAATTAGATGCGGCATGAATGTAAATATTTCCGATTATTTCTGAATTTATTTGGAACTTTGGTGCACACTCGTAAATATTTATGGGGTCTGAGATTTTTTTTGAAGCCCTACAACGGAGAAAATATAGTTTGTAGGTTAGAGAGGAATAAAGTGTTTGTTAACTAAGTTTATATTCTTAGCAGATTTTAGTATTTTTTTTTTAAATTTAATATGGGTTTGCTCTTGACTCTAGTCTAGGTCAAGTAGGTAGTATGAGTCAATTGGAAGAAAAACTTTCATTATTGTTTAATTAACTCAGTGATAAATCTAATAACCAACTTGTAAAAAGTTATCACACAAACTTACAATCTTGTGACGTAATTTTGACATACAGTTATTTTCTATGACTAATAAAAAGTTTGCAGTTTTATAAATCACGATTCAATTCAGATTCAGATTCAAAACTTATGAACTAATTTTATAATTTGTGGAATATTCTTTGTTATTTACAACAACGAAAAACCTTGATAAAGTGATTTTATTTAAAAAAAAAAAGTAATATTAAAAAAAAGTAAGACTGAAATCAGAACTTCAATAATTTGGACTGTGTCTGTGATGCTATAAACACGAAGTTGATGACAATATATTTTTTCATATCTAACATTTGAGTGTATTGCCCGAAAACATTAACTACTATAAAGTTGCACTCGCACAGAATTAACAAATCTCTTGACTCTAGAATGAAGAAATGGAACCGCAACTATAATCTTGAAATCTTGTTAACTTCTCCGACTCGGGCAGTGTCCACTTTCATTATAAGTTTCTCCAAAATGTTATTGATTAAAATCTTATTTAATTGCCAGCGGTTTCAACATTGCGCTGAAGTTGTTTTCTAAAATGAATGCGGCGTACTTTGTTTTTTCCGGGTTTAAATTATACCGTAATTACAAAATGGAACAGTATAAAATTATAGCTTATTATTACTATATTCTGGAACACAGTCCCTTTTTTGATAGTCAAAATTGTGTCCAACTGCTAGGCAAAGGAAGATAATAAACTTCAAAATCGTTCGAAAACTCCTCTATTTTCCACCAGTTTTATTTATATTCTTCTATAAAATACATACTTAATAAAAGCTTATACTTACTTTTAAATAAGCTTGCGTAAATTAAATATTTTATTTTTACGTAGAACGGTGATGAGATATAACACGGGACTTGAACATTACACTAACACTGTAATTGTAAAGGTCAGACACTAAGACAAAATCCCCAAAAACGTAATTTCAGCGTTTTTACGCAATTTAATCCCTGCTCCGTAATACAATTGGTCTCAAAAAGTGTCTACCCGCTGAGTAAATTGTGTTTGTGTGTGCCACCTGTCCAAATAAACCTTTAAGGAATGAATCCTGATACTAGTATTACCGTAATACTAGCACATTCTAAGGAAAAATAGGATTTTATTAAAAGTGACAGTATAATGTACCACGGCTAAAAAGTTTACACTTTAACCCATCAGAGCATAAAAATTCCGTGCTTGCCTAATAAGCAGGAACCTTATTTTTTTTAAAATAATCCTTTTAAAAAAATCTTAAATGGCAACAGTTTGTATGTTACTCATAGGTACATTAGGCGAGACTTTGTAAAAGTGAAGTTTTAACTTCAACGGCTTCCGTAACCCTCACCATGATCGAAGCTCGGTCCACATATTTTATTTTCTGGAAACAAAGCCTTCACATTCAGGAATTATCTCGTTAGAAAGATTTAAAGAGATTTGACAGTTTTCCGTAAAACAGTCCTAAAATAGCGACAGATATTTGCACGGCGTATTCGTTCACTTTTTCATTTAGTTCCTTTTTTAATTTGCTTGGGAATAGTTCGTTAATAAAAAATGTTTCCAATTATTACTTCCCGCACACAGAAAATGGAGAAATTTTAGTGGCTTCCTTGTGTATTTTGAGTCGATATTATAAAAATGCTAATGAAATGTTTTCTCATGAGCATTCTCCCACATCATGAATATCAATGGGCCACAAATCAATCAATGAGGCCGTACAACAGGATACTGTTCGCGTGTATCTTTCAATACAATTAAACATGTATGGAAAGCCGACTAAACGGTCGTAGAAAAACAACAATTATACTAACTCAATTGGAAGAATTGTTAATTTGTGACTATGTTGATGTTGATACAAATAAAATTGTAGAAAAGCCAAAGTTAAAAGGAAAAATAAAATTTAAGTTTATTTCCAAACAATCAATCAATCATGGTCAATAAGTGCACCGTTGATTTGTGTTATCTAATGCTTTTCTAACAACGACTGAATTAGCAGATTATATTACAGAACATGTAATAATACCTGACATCATGTAACCCTAAAGTGAAGTCATCAAAGTCTCTTCAACCCGAAATATCCATACATATATTTAACTCTCCTCTGCTATTTCTTGAAGCATCCAATATCGGTACATGCAAAACATACTAATACTAAGACGAAAATTCTGTAACGAGATAAGCTGTGTGCCGTATTTTTTCAATAAACATAATCCTATTAATAAAAATCCAAATACGAAGAACGTGCATTGAAGCTTAAAGAGAAATCGTACGTCGCAAGCAAAGAGGTTTTATATACATGTCCGCTTATTTTTAAACGAGCGAATCATTCGAGCGTGTATAACACATTTATCAAAAATTGAGACATAATAAATAAAGCTACCGAACGAAATTTCATTGAGACCATTTAATTACGAGTCATATTGATTGATTGTGTTTTCTCGGTGTCAGAGACTGATAAAAATGTAATATTTGTACGAAATGCTTTTTTCTGAATTGGTCTACCCACATGAATATTTTTGATGAAATTACTGTTAACATTATTGCGAAATATACTTCATATATTCAGCAACACTAGTTAACAAAAACTTTCAGAAGTTAACATTATGAATAAGAATAATATTAGTGTTACTGTTTTTCATGAAACCGTTATCCTTCTGATTCAATTAAAGTATTTTATTATTTGTGTCTTCAACACACTGACATTAGCACGCATTAATATTTAAACCCTCTTGCAAATCTTTAAATAACCCTAAGTATTCGTCTCGGCAAATATCATCCACTACTTTGTGATTATGGTACGACTTAAAGATGTTTAGTTTCTCTTAAGTATCTATGGAATTCTCATTCTTAGTCCAGTTCTCTTAAATATTAAGCATTGTTACTCAAGACTTCAACTTTTCGTTACTCAATTCGAACCCAAATATAGCTTGTGGTTTCTTCATTGCTGGTTATAAATACCTCCCACACATCATTAGCCCCAAACTCGTCCTAAAAATAGCTCTATGGGATTCGAAAATAGGTCAAAAACTTCCAACAAACCAACCCTAATTAAAATCAAAACAAAAAGTATTTATTATGAAACATATTCATACTTTGTAAACTTGAGATGTTTACTTATTACGTTTTTACTTTAAAGAATTGAGAAAATAACGTGGAAAATGAATTTAGGAAACATTCCGGAAAATTAGGTGACGACGTGACACTCAAATATAGGGTTACTTCGGATACTGTGCGCATATTAAATATTACACGAAAAAAAAATGTATTTTTTGGTTCTTAAAGAATTGATATCGCTTACCTCGTTGATCGAAAAGAGTGACTATAATACTTTTACTTAGTTTTTTCTAGAACAAAAAATACGTGTCTTCTTAATTCTTATGTTTAATGATCTTGCCATTACGTAAAATTTGTCTCCGGAGTAACCTGTACAATTATTTTAGAGGTACCTAATTACCATTTTCCTCGACCCTTATTTTACATAAATTTTTCTGTCATCGGTGTAATGGTACGCCAAGTTAAGTGTTCCTTAAGTGTGTTGGTGCTAATTTTCAGACCCGCCCACGACCAAAAGATGAGATAGCAAGGTCACTGTAGGCAGTAATTAAATGGCCGGATTAAGGCTTAAAGGGCTGCAAAAAATACCTGACTCCGCTAATTATTTTCTCTTAAATAAATTAAGCTTATTTGTTATATCTGCTTTTCTTATTCTCGTGCTAAAGTGTTAATGAATATTAATTTTGTTTCCGTGGAATTTTAAAGCTCCTTGCTGATAGATGTCGTGCAATGTATTTTAACAAAAGCACTAAAAATCTCGTTTTAATTTATCCATGGAATATATTTTTATCAGCGGGCGAGTTACCTTTCTTACCTATCGTATATAATTAAAGAACCTTAACATTTGCTTCTAAGTTTTTAAAGTAGAAGAACACTCATGAAATAAAATAAAAGAACATAAGCCGTCAAAAACTGATTTACAATACCTACTTGGCATAAAAATAATTTATAAAAAAAACTAAGTATATCTGCTTGGTATATTTTTTTTATTACACTCGCACTGCTAAGTTAAATTGTTTCAATAGTGTTATAAAAGCTTATTCATCCCAATCTTTTTGCTAAGCAGTTCCAAACAAAAACACTTAGAAAAACCTTACGAGTACTAACAGTTTCAATTGGTAAGGGTTTCCAATACGGAAACTTGGGCCAACAGTATAATAGAAATGGGGCGAACTTTACCTACTACTTAATCGAATCAAATTAATGACACACACGTACTTGTGAAACTCTTAGAAAGTTTCTTTGATTAAAATTACGCATCAAAATAATTGCTTTGTTGGTCCAGTGGTTACAAACGCTACAGCTGAGCGTGAGGTTCCGGGTTTAAGTTGGGCAAACTGTTATAGAATTTTTTCTTTTCAAATTTCCAAGTGGCCACCCGTGATATGTATTTGTGCCCAGTTGTTGGCAAAAGGCTTGTTAGCCAGTTATTTTGAAATATGGTGTTATTGTGAAGTATGTAGTGGACAGGAGGGTCGTTGTTATAAGGTACATCTCCGCTTAACCCTTCGTCAAAAGCAAGCATGTTATTTGATATGATTTATTTATAAGTGAATGGTGAATAGTATTTGTATTCGATACTTTAAAAATAGGGTTCTTCACAAACGTCGGTGACCGTGTGAAAGTTTCCAACAAGTAATTAAAATCACTCCTTCGTAAAATCAGTATTCGGGAAGTGTATCAAAACTTTTCTTGGGTAAATATTTGGACATTGTTCATCCATTAAAATTTCGTCGCGCTTGTTAGAAGTTGCAAGAACTGTGTTACTAAGTAGATACCCATTTACAAAATAGCTGTGATGATATCTAACCATTGAGCTAAAAAGTTGAAGTACATTTCACTTTTTTTGCATCGAAAAATCAATGCAGTAGTTTCCGAGATAAGCTCAGTATACGTACAAACATCTTGTCGCCGCTTAACTCCAGCTATAAATCGAAACGCGCTCGTTTTAATTTATTTTTATAAAACGATAAACTATTTTAATATCTATAAACTTTTATTAAATCATAGAATACTAATCCCGGCCAGTCTAGACAGACATGGCGAGAGCTTAGATTTTTAAGGGAAGCCATTAAAATGCTTCTTGTGGTTCAATCAGAAATCATAAACGATGAGTACAAACACACGTTTTATTGCTATAATTAAACTTCACATGGTGCTTGGATAGACTCGCACACATGGGTTGTTTCTAAGATCCCGTTTAAGATCACACTGTATTCACCCTTAAATCTGTAAATATAGGTACGTAACACGATTCAGAACAAATTAACCCATCTCTAATTACAGAACGGTAATGTTCTCTAATTTAAAATTAGCACACAGCAATAGACACAAAATATTCGAATTCGAGCTAATCTGTAACGTAATTTTCTGCCATTTACTTTCTCATGTTTATTTCGTAAGATATCTAATTACCGAGATAAATATGTAATTACACAATTAACTTAATTACCTACTCCATTCAAGTCACTGACGTCAAGTTAAAGTAAAATGTTTAGAGAGCAGTCTTATATGTAGAATGTAATCGCGTGGATCTTGGAGGACTATGTTCCAACTTTGAAATTGTAGGATTATTTTTCCAATTCCAATGGATTAAGGCTGGAAGGCAGCACAAATCTCTACTACATCTAAACAAAAGGAATACATTTCCTTTTCAACATGCATCTGTCGTTAACATAAAGCCTTACATTAAAATATAGCAGACGAACGCGAGTCAATATTCTCGTCTGGTGAAAATTCTACCAAAATAATGTTTCTAGGTAATCTGTGCAATAGCCACTTAACGTCCAAAGGTGTTCCACCTTTCATTAGTCACGGTCGACTAATTTTATTTGTCACCTTGTGGCCTTTATCTGGGCTTATAAACAAGAGTCTATGTATGTAGTACGCGTGTGTACCTAAAAGTAGGGATTTGTTTGATGAAAAACTTGTTCAGGTAGTCAATTGCTTAGTTATAATTATGTTGAGTTTAGAGCCTCTACTAGTACTTTATTGCTATTCATAGCCATTATCATCTTTGCTGTTGGCAAATCTTCGATGTCAATTTATAGATTAGAAACACTTAAACACTGCAACTAGCTTTACTTTTACTGATATTTTTGAGTTTGTTTTAAATCACAGCCAGACCGATACTTATTAAAAAAAAAGTGACTACTAAAGCCATATTAAACAACGTCCTGGCTTCCATCTGTTTCGTCTGTTATCTCTATTCAATTAGTTACCCATGTGCTTTCATGTAAGGTTATATTAAGGTAGTTCGTACCTTCGTCCACAGTGATCAATTAGGTTAATGTATTCCGAAGTAGTTAGTGATTGGGCCGATTGGTATGAGCATTGTTTGGTAACTATTTTAATTCAGTAAAGTAGATTAATTTGCATTCAGGCTGTAACTTCCTGGTTTTACAGGCATATCTTACTTATACAGTAATGGACGTAATCTTTTTTTGACGGTAAACTACAAAGCTATCTTAATCATTTCTGGACGACCTTCATAGGTTTCAGTGTCTGTCTTTTTTTATGTATAAATTGAAGGTTCCATTAATATATTCCTTTAAACAATTTCGGCTTTGGTTTGTGGTCTTCAGTAAAGTTGCCTTGCATAGAAGTAGCATTGAAGTTTACCATGGTGGAAGCACTATGGTATATCAGGGTTAGTACAAAAGTAACCGACGCTCAAGCTTTATTATAAAGTATCAACTATCTACTGATAGATGATGCGTTATAATAAAACAACAATATACACCATTTGTTGATGCAAATAGTAAATATATTGCTGCTTTATCCAGCGCTTATTTGTAGTCTATAAAATTATGCTCATACCATCTCTGATACAGGATTGTTTTGTAGTCATAGTAGGCGGTCCGACAAAGATTTTGAAGTATAGATAAAGTTTATTACTCTTTTTATAATAAAAGCACAAGTTATGCCATAAACTTCAGTACTCACAGTCATCAACGACTATCAGAATAAAAGTTTTCGCACAAATTGTGTGCTATTTACAATTTTGTCAGGTTGAGTTTTGTACTCAATTAATTATCTAAAACAGATCGACATAAATCTCAGGAGTTGTGCGAACAGCGATTAATTTCACATCCGTTTCATTGGATTTATTACGCTTATATTTAGTAGTCAAATACTATAAAATACGTTCTAAACAATAACTTTAGATACAAAAGTTGTTCCTTGACTGACTGATCGAACCAGTTAAGAACAATAAAATGTTTGTGAAGATTTTTGTAGCACCACAAATGAGTGTTGGTGTAGCATCTCTAAGCGGAATTTGTGCGTCCACGTCCGATTTTTCTGGTGGGACACCGAATTTGTGCGTAACGCTTAACACGTCAATTGATACGTAACGCCTCTACGTTTCTATGAAATTATGCGTAGCCACCCCATTCATTCTAAATACGAATTTCAATAAGAAAATATTTTTTCTAAAGTAATCTCTGACAGGGTCTTATAGATTAAAGTTGAAATGTGAAAAAAGTCGCGAACCATAACTATAGTAGGCGCCAGATAATCGTGGAATATCGGTCATTGACCCACCTACATTTATTGACATTGTTAATTTGAAAAACGGAATTAATGACACAAAACTGTCCCGAATCATCATCTCTCGTCATCCTTAACATGGTCTAATAATGAAAAACGATTCATATTTAATTGTTCAGGTACCTATGAGCAGTTATTAGGGAAAGGTCATATACTTTATTCCACATTTATCTGGCGCCTACTATAGTTATGAAATAAGTGTGGAGGCTGCGGTCACACTTCACTTCACCCTCGCTTCCGTGGTACACTGATGAACGTTATGCGATTCTCACTCATCCAAATATGATTTGTGCCCGCGATGGACATACTAACGTTTATTAAGTACTTGATGAGTGCGCTACTCGTGTGAGGGAGCTTAGTTAATGTGGCCGGTTTTAGCGTTCTGTGTTTAGTTAGAGGTTTTAGGCTAATTCAAAATATTTGGGCCGATTTTTCATAAATCAGATAATTTTTATCAGAGGGCGAACTTTGCTTAAAACTTAGTAGAATTGGCACTCTGACGAATAAAAATGTTGGCTTTTGTACAGAAAATATGTCAATCAGCCGTATTTATTTGTCAGTAAAAAAACTGACTACAGTAAAAACGATAACCTATTTCAGTGTATTAAAACATTGTTAGTAAATAGATTATATGGCCGTTGTTTAAAAAAAAAATCTGATTTCTGATAAATCAAACCAATTAATTAATTCAACAAAAAAATATTCTAACTTTATCGAACAAAATCTTGTTAAGTTTCACATGTGTGGAACAAACATAGGGAACTTCATACGATGAACAGGGTAATTAAAAAAAGAGTCAAAAAAGATTCTACTTTACAAAAAAGCAACTTCGTCATTTTTAAACTTTAGAATGTAATACTCGACTGAGTCGCATGAATGGCAAGAGCTCCATCAATGCCCAGACTCTTTGCTTAGAGCTTTCATTTAATGCTTTGTATGCCCACTAGTTGAGTTAGATTAGAGATGACGTTAGATTGGAATTAGATCTTACTTTGCTTAGTAAATAATGTTTTCATACGAATTAACCGTAAATGCTTAATAAGTCAAGGCTTATCTGAACTAATAAAATAATATTTTTTCATAAATAAGAACTGTTTTGCTTGAGAAAGTATTTATCTAATCTCTAGAAGTACTGATCCGATTACGAAAATTCTTAATGATAGAAAGCTACAATAGCGCTGAGTTTCTATAGGTTAGTTTTCATAAAATTACACAGCCTCTCTCTGAGTTAAGCCACGGGAGACAAGTCGTACGAAAACGCTAGTATTTGTATAAAACGCTAACTTTAAAAGTCGAAGTACGACCACCGAATCTTGCTACGAGGCTACGGCGTAGCATTCCCGTAGCACGTATTTAGATCCTCGTAGCTCAGCGTAGCAAGCAGCCACGCCAGCTAACGAAGTTAGTCTGTTGTTGCGTGAAGGTGTTTTAGTAACCTGTAACGTACGTGAACGTTATTTAAAAAGTGAATATCACGTTCAACGTAAAGTGGATAGCTGCTTTTTAACTTTTTTTATGTGAACGTCGCAAATAAGTTTAGGTTTAATGTGTCAGCATGACGCTCAGTTTTATAACATTCTTTTACTTACTTACAGCTTTTTTTAATTGTTTTGTTTTTGTTTTATCAAAGGAATTTATTTGTTTAAATTGTGCTGTAATAAACACATGTGTATTTGGTTTGTATAGATAGTATTGCCTACGGCAACTCATGAACAAAGAAATTTTTATTATCGGAACAATATTCCTACGTGACCCCTTTTTATCCCTCAAAACAAGATTTACCTTCTGACCAAGTTCCTAAGATTCCAAATATTTCAAAAGTATTCAGAGCTAGGGGCGAAAATGAAATTCCTTTGAATGAAGATTCAAGGTGAAACACGTTACGTTGACTACGGCGACACCGACGTGAATCAAATAAAGACTGTTGAGCGTCGATTCCACGTCGTTCTCATGCAAATTGATGCGGAGTGACAAACCCGATTCGATTCTATTTAGGCAGTAGTTACATGAAATATTATGCGAACAGAGTTGTTCAACTTTTGGGTTGTAAACAATCTGGAACACGCCGAGGGTTAACCATCAAGGTTATGAGTATATCCTACTTTACTAAATATAGATGTTTCGGTACTTAGTTGCGACGTATTCCGCACATGGCGCCTCTAATAGAGGTACATAGATATAAGAGCGGTGTTACTGCACAACTTTTTATTTCCATGTAAAATGAGGGATATAAAAATATGAAGATTGTGTCCGTCTGCAGCGTTACGTCCGCAGTTTAGTAAACTGTAAAGAGTTGTGCCTTGTTGCCTATCATAAAACTCAGTTTTATGGTGAAATTATGCGCTCCTGTGCCTCACCGGACGGCAGTAAAGTTATTTTACAGTTTCATTGACGCTCAGATATTCCAGATGACTCTTCTATGCATTTTGATATGCACTTAAAAAAGCTTTTACTCGAATCACACTATTTCATTCATTATCATAAAATTGTAATGATATCTCATACTAATGTCGGTTTGATTACTTAATGGAATCTTCGGTTTACGGCCCCGGAAAATGTGATTTAGAGATTTTTAAAAATGAGGTGTTTAAAGGTCGCGTCGCGTCGGTCGTCGTGTCCTGTATCATTTTTTCATTAACTTAATGTTCTCTTATTTAGTGGTTGGGATCGTTTTAATAATATTAATTGAGTAATCTTTCATCTCATTATCTCTAGTAAGCTCTCCTACAAGGTTAACAATGAAACAAAAACTGTTATTTCTAAATCACATCTTAATATCGCTTAGGTACTTTCACAAAACATAAGAAGTAAGATATTCTTAAAACACTAGAGATCTTAATTTAGGATTTCGACTTTTGTTGTGTTGGTGTTAAAAATGACAAAAATAAACAATGGTTAAGTACAAACAATAAACAACAAGGTAAAGTTAACAAAGTTTTTCGTTAACTTATAAAGAGTTGGTGACCAATACACGAAACCAGATTAACAAGTAACGTTCTTTATGTCAGTTTAGGCCAGAATCACCGGAAAATTATAACTGAAAAGTTCCAAAACAGAATTACGCAGCTCTACGTTTTTCCCATTCTTTGTTGTTTTGTAACTTGTTACTTAAAATTTATTATGTTCATTTTAGACGACGCGACGCGAATTATGACAATAAAACAATTTGAAAGGCTTTATCGTTAAGAAAGGACTTTTTTTGATAAGATTGTGATTTGCTTTATCTTTTACTTTTGGGTAAAAAAACATTTGAGGGACTTTTTCTTGAAATTCAATACTACTCATAAACTATATATAGAACTGAGATTAAAATGTCAACTACCCTTTACCAAGAAGCTGAGAAATTAGGTATAGGAACAAATTCATAAAAAAATATTCCACGAACGCTCAAACTATTCATTGCTCGACAAAACGACTTCCACTAGACTTCAGGCAATAAAAGGAGCCCGACGTAATCAGTACGTATACGTCACAAGATAAACGTATATTAGAACGAATTCTATTGTTCGATGACACAGTTCCTCGTTCGATCTACATTGAGACTTTAAGAGGTCCTATGGAACCTTAACAAAAGAGGCCGGCCTACACTCGACCGCTAGTGGGAGGATAACGAGAGACCGTGTTCGGCAAACAGCTTTATAGCTGAGAGACATGCCTACGGGTGCGTCCGAGAATCTCGGCCCCGAGCCGAATTGTTTGCCGAGATACTTAACTTTTTTATGTTACTTGAGATAGTTTTATATAGTGGCTATTAAAGTTTATTGATGGTGTTTATAGATTTGCATCGTTTATGTGGGCCAGTTTTAGAAATTATGAGGGATCTTGAAGTATCCAGAAAATATGTCCGTGTCAAAAGCTTTGTCTTGTACCTACAAGTACCTACCAGAAATAGAAATAGGATTTAACATACAGACCTCTGTACATTATCCTATTCAACATCGCCTAGTTTGTAAATATCAGTGCGCATTCGGATATTTTGTTGACAGCAGTTAAAATAGTTCATGTAGCCTATAAAAGTTTTTATTAACTGTGGCACACATACCCGAGATAGACACAACATAGTTGTACGATTCGTAGATAGTTTCACGAACGCACTGTGGTAATATTCGTAAAATATTCGTAACGGAGCTACAAAACAAGGGCAGATTTTGTTTCAAACCTTTTTATGTCATACTTCGTTAAAATGAAGGACACGATGGAATGTTTTTAATTGTTAACTGAAGTGAATATTTCATAAAAATATCAATTTACATAAAATTGCCAAACAATATGGTGATCCATCATTTGGGAAGGTAAACGTTTATTGTATGAAGGTGTTCTTTTGTCCAGTCACCTACTTTTTCTTCAGCGTCCGCTATGGTCAATATGTTCGTGACAGGGCTTCTATTATGAAAGTTTACACTAAACGTCGTGTCGACACGTCCAGTTTCGTATCTTTGTTTGCGACAGTCATTGTGTGACGTGCTTCTGATCGATTTGCGGCGTGCCTCAATAGCCCGTCGCTTGTGGTCACCGCGCCGCGTCCGTCGCTGGCACATGTCCGACGCACGGACACGGAAATCTATGCGCCGTCATTTGTTACGACTCCATCTTTTTTCCAGTTTTTCGCTGCGTCACCATTAAGTTTAATGGGTTATTATAACGTCACCGTTTTGACATTTTAAGCTTTAAAGTGCTCGATTGTTCTTATTTCGAACACATTGATGTTATAAAGTGGAGATCAACTAAATGTGACGCGATTAGCATTGTGACTCACTTAGATACGATTTTTTTTGGCACTGTGCACTGATAACCAAAACCGATAATGTATGAAATATAATGGCCGGTTAAATTGCAACATGAATTTGTAATTTCCTCGAAATATTTTTTCATGTTACCGTACAATAGAGATATTTTTTCCATTGCCAACAGTTTGTACTTATACCGATCCCATAACCGTGCCATGGATGGTACAACGTGCCGCCCACGACCCAAAAGGCTGCGTTTGACGTTCTCAGCGCAAAGACATTTACAATACAACAAAATATTATGTAATTTTCTATACATATATTCAAGAAATAATAGAAGGGATTGAGATAGTTTGGTTCTGCATATCTGAATTTTTAGTTTGGTTAATTCTGTAATATATGTATTATCCAAATCGAGACAGCAAACACTAAGAACTAAGTACTTCAGGGCTCAGGCTCCTTTTCAAAGTTTAAAAGGCAACGTTCCACTTCTATCGATGATCTCTTTACGAAAATTTGTTTTGTCTCAATGTTTAAACTTGTCCTAATAAAACAGCGGGACTTGTTTGCACATCGCGGAGTATTTCACTAAGAGCCCGTGACGTGCCTACGCGCAAATTTAACGGCCTACTGACATTCGCAAAGATTCTCGATACTCTGGCAGTCAAAATGTTTCTAGTTATTAACAATTAATCCTCATTCCTACGAATTGACCTCCAGTTATTGATTGACATTTTGAAGTTTGAAACGTAATTTATAATTAAAAATATACTCGTATAAGTCTTTGAATTTTTTATGAGTAATTGTAAGGCACGTTGTTACGTTGACATGGCTTTATCGTAGTTTTTTATAACGGGTTCTCAGTCGGTGAAGGATTTTTTTAACAATAATAAAAACAAATCAACGAGTGAAGTGGATCAGTGCATTAATTTCCGGCATCTCTTTATTCATCTTGTCATATGATACTAAACTATTTACCTCTATATATAAATTAATCGAAGAGAAAATAGATTTTACTCTTAATATTGTTATTGCTTTGTCCATATTTAAAATAATGCTAAACAATATACATAATTACATCTCTTGGGAACGGAGACGCACATGTTTAGAGCTTGGACAGGGAAGTTAAAACAATGAAAAGAGGTGACTCATTAGTGTTCATGAATAATCTACGGCGTGTTATGCGACGTAACAAGATTCTTTTTAAGGCGATAAAGTAATAGAAAAAACGAAAATGTATTTGACTAAAAAGTAAAATTTTCAAGTCGCCTTGAGTGATAAGACCGTCCAATGTAAATTATTAATTTTATCTAGTTTTTCAGTAAATTATCTGGTGTACGGACATTATCAATACCCTAAAGAGTCAGACAGGTTTTAAATAAGTAGGAACGAACATATACAATATTATCAACAAAATAAAGATATCGTGTTTAGTTAGCCAACATGAGTGTAATTTTCCCCATAAATACGAAAAGCAAATGTAAAGGCTATGCTTATCGCTGGTCCCAAACCAATTGCCCTTGATTGATCTTATAAGTGAAGTTTTTATTTAAAACCAAAGAACTCATTTATTTAAAACGTAATCATACTATTTTTATATTATGTTGGAGTTTCTTGCCCACACTTCCGTCAGTACAGGAATCTAAACTATGAAACGGAATGGACAACTAGCTGCAACTTTCTGAATCGCTGACCCACTTCCGCGAAACTGAAAATTAGTCCTGTTGGAAATATTGCATAAATCACAAAATTCGGTAACACAAAACTTAACTAGATAACCCGTTTCGATTCGTCTAGATTTACATTTTCCGGGAGCGTATAAAACTCCTTGGTTATATTTTGCCCAAGTTTTTATCAAGTAATACGCTCATAAATCACTTTGTGTCACTACAGTTACGTTAATTGTATTACAATAGAACACGAGTATCATTACCGACACGGACACGTGTGTACCGTGTTATTTCAATATTCACACACATTTTAGGGTAGAAAAGAGCTCTCTTTCGCCAATATCGAAGGTAAATAGAAGGGAATACGAATTTATACAATGATCAGAGTTTGTTCGCGTCATCCGGTGCGACCGTGCGACCGCTTGTTACCTCCTGTAACACACTCAAAGGAAATTTAATTCCATAGCTTCAACACAATTATTGTGTGTCGGCCTTTGATATATTCTGGACATAATCAGGAGGAATAAGGCTGATTTTAAAACAATCAAATATACGAGCAAATATGTCTACCTTTATTTGCAAATGAGCTTGTTGAAGGTAAAGTCAAGTTTAGAGATTTAAATGTCAACTGAACAGTAGGTTTTCAAAACGATTTATATTTTATGAACACATTTAAAAAGTATGCTGTTACATTTATATAAATTTGTTAGTACGCCATAAATGTTTTACAGTAGGTACCTAATAGTAGAACCAGTTGGAATAGTAGCAAACATTATTTTGCGCAGAAATCACTTCGTTAAAACTTTGTCCACCGCTTTCCGGCAATCATCTGGGTTTATTTATGACTAAAGTCTTTGGTACATTTTTAATTTATGCTGTGCTAGTACTCTGTGGAAAAATTTGAGGAACTTTGTCTACGGGACAAAACAGGTTGCTCCATAATTGAATTTATATTCATAACCGGCACGCCTCTCAGTCGAGTTCTAATAGAAAAAATATGGTTTTCCCTGAACGTAGAATTTAAGAATTTACTGCTGTTGTTTGGGCCATTAGATCAAAAACGAAACAATAAATTCTATTAATAGCAAAACAAGGCGCAAAAAGAAGTTGCGTAAAAGCCAACATACTTTAACATTTATAAAACAACAAATACTGTTAACAAATAAATCGAGCACGTCACACACGAGGTCGGAACAGACGTACAATCGGCAAAACAAATAGGTCTTCAGCAAATTAAATTTAAGATTAGTCACGTTTGATTTCCACAAATTAGTCGCTGACCCACCGTAGTCACTTAATACTTATGAATATTCAACTTGTAGATTGAATTCGAGCAAACATTTTCAATGTTGACCTTTGACATTCATAACTTTGTTCGACACATTTTGTTTGTAAAAGTATGCTCGGATACCTTCTTTTGATTTATGCGATTGGGTTTTAAAGCTTTTATTACCAGCTAAGTTGCTTTACATTGTTGGTTAAACAATATGTTAACATAAAATAATTTCAATCGACTTTGAAATTAAAAGGTGCCTTGGAACGCGTTTAATGTTTGGTAAAAATTAAATTATATTTATCATAGCTATATCCGTAACCATAGAACCATATTACTTCCTACACGTAAAATATCTAGTTACGTCCAATGGGTTTGGCGAATTTAAATTGCCATAAAGGTAATCCCTAAAAGGTACGAGTAACCGTACGATAGAAATACTTTTCACTAAACAAAATAAAAGAACATGTTTTGCTTTATAATTTGATGTCGGCAAAACACCTACCTACATATAATCCTAATGTAAGTTTCACACGAAATTGCTTTGAAGCGGTCTCGAATTTAGACTAGAAATTTACTTCGCACCGCAAACTGCAGAAATTTCATATATTCTTAACACGCACCAAATCAGCAATTAGAAGGTGGAGTTATATACGTACCTACATATGTTATAAGCAAAGGGTTAATTTTGATTAAACTTGGGCGATAACTGTGGATGAATTGGGTACCTATTTGACTAAAATGAAACATCTAAATGAATTAATACTGATTTGATAGATGATATTAAAACATTACGATTTGTGCACACATAAATGGTCGAAAAATAGAGTAGTTCGTCTATCCTTGTCACACTAAATGTCATTTGTACTGGATGGCTTCAATTCAATATGGCGGGACTTGTGAGTGACGTCACAGGTAATAGATGCTATCTCTGATTTTATTACAGATTTTAAAACGCTGACAACAACGCCATTTTTTGAGATTTTGAAGCAACATTTATAAACTTTAGGTTTTGAGAAATGTAATGAAAAAAATCCAGTCATATACATACTCATCCAATTGTGCCAGGTAACACCGAATGCTCTTCTATTTCGAGCGAGTGCAAACTAGAAATTAGTGAATGTGGGGATCGGTATGTTAGATACGGATAAATCTCGCGTTTAGCGCACAGCCTGATTAAAACTGAAAGATCTACCTACACACCATAGCACAGCGTGAAGTGCTGGTCGGCTGAGGATTAAAGTCAGAATAATCCTTTAACTGCAGATATGGAGTTGATGAATGATTTTATTTCAGTGGCATTTTTAGACATGTTTTAAAGCGTATAATTTCCTTACTAGTTTATAATTGCCATATTTGGAGATGAGCAAAACAAGTCATTAACTTCTAGTTCGTTATTATGAAAATTGGTTGTAAAACATGTTAGGCTAATAAAAAGGGGTGGCTTTATAGTGAGCTTTACACGAAACATTGAAATATTCTTGACCTTTACTCACAGAGGGGTCAAACAATCGGGGTAAAGGTAATCAAAACTGAACGTTTTCTACTGCGTAAACAATATTAGAAACCAAAGATCAACAAGAACTAAGACTTCGGGCATTTGTGAAAACAACTTCTTACTATGTGTAATAGGTTCACGATCATTGAAGCACTTTAGAGAAAACGCAAGCTTTCTTACTAAGATACCCTTAAAGATATTAAACGCAACTTATCTACTATAATGTCATCGGTAAATACTTAATTGTTCCAAAGATCAAGTGTCAAAATTAATAGGCATAAGCTTTGGAAGTTTTCGAAGGCCATCGGGAGCGTGTTCCCGCCTACGAGGCAAGACATCGCACACATTCCCCGGATTATGATACTTTCACTTTGCATATTTCCAATTACAACAAGCTCTTATCATTTCATTGTTTATCTTAACAATTTTCTATCGCAACGATAACAGAATAACTTCATTATACAACCGAAATTAATATTATGCGGAAAGGACAATGGTAATAGACACTCTCCGAAGGTTACCGAATTTTCTTTAAATTGATTAAGTTGATTTTACAATTGTGGACCGCAAAGGTACCTAACTTAAATAGCTCGAATTACGGCCGAAGAGTTCCGCTTCAAGTTATCGTTCCCATTTTATCGAGTTACCGAAGATTTATTTCTAACTTGATATATCCGTTACTCAGATTCTAATTAATTATTATACAGAGTAATTTCTATAATTTCATGAATAATTAAAACTCCAGCTTTTTATGAATCAGCATTTAAAGTCGCCTAAAATTAAAACAAAGTAGTACTTAATTCAGTTAACGCTTTTCTGTAATGGGTTAATTCTCATAAAATGTAATAAGGTGTACTTACTTATATTAATAGAAGAGTGAGATAATCTGGTTTAGCAAAAGATTTTTAGGGTGAAATAGATACGTATTACATTTACGTTACTAAGAATTCTATAAATAAACACAAAGCGAATGAATTGAACAGAGGGGCAATTCTCTTATTTTTGTCAAAACACTTCTAATTTCCCAACACATCAAATTTTTGACATTGACTGTCGCTGATATGATACTGTAATTTGAATATAAATGCTTTTTAAGTACGAATATTGGCCTTCTGGTGTATTGCCTAAGGTAGGTACTTAGATAGGTACATCCATCCTTCTCATTATTGCAGAACCCCAAAGTTTAATTAGATAGACACCATAAAATTACCAATGTCCACCGTAAAGATCTTGATACAATAAACATTGAGTACATCTGAGGTTTACATAGGACTTTCATTTAGTAGGTATGTGCACAAGATGTTTAACACCTTGAATCATAATTAGTTTCCCATTACCGGACCGGGAGCTGATTTTATTAGGGCCGAACCTCGTTAAAGCTCGTGTTAGCTTATCGTGGAATATTACACGGAGATACACCAATATTGAAGTGGGATTGTAAAGGTATTTTCTAAAGTTATAGAATAGAGCTTAGTTAGGATTCCGAACGTCCGAAATTCCCATAGCCCATATCTCCGAAATAAATGAGCAAAAAACTATTGATTACAGGAAAACCTATAAAAAGTCTAAATCTATAAGGTTTTGTTTAAAAGTATGGTTCGTTCGGAACTCTTTGCGCGTGAGTTCAACTCGTTCTTGGTCGGTTTTTAAGTTCTTTTTTGCCTCAGGACTTTGTTTTTAATTTAATATTACTGCTAAACAAAATGTTTGTATGTTTTACTTAAGATTAAGATTAAGGCAATTCCAAACCAATTTCAGAAGTGTACCTATGTTATTGTGTTCCTCTACTTAACTAAGTACCACGTAGGTACCACGTATATTTATTTCCGTAAAAACGGGAAGAGAAAATTAAATTTACGCTGGCATGGTAATGAGGTGGCAACATTGTTATTGCCCTTGCCCTGAATATGGGGAGTAATGGTCGCTATGGAATGATGTAGGGTGGAGAGTTATTATCAATGTAAAATATATAAATACCCTTCAAATCCGCTTATCAGGAACTTAAATAGGAATGTGAGTACTTACGCCATATTGATCAATTAAGATAAGATAAATATGAATGGATACATTTTTGGAGTGTAGGTGTTAACTTTTGGAAATTGAGTTTATATTTAGAAATTAATAATTGACAGGTTTATGTTTTTGTCGATAAAACTGTTGTTCACGTAATAAAATATCAACCAATGTACCATAGCTAATTGTTATTAAAAGTTAATTAAACATTTCTACAGATTATTTCTATCAAGTTTATCGGAATTTTTATAATGACTATTACTTAGAAGCTTTTATGAGACAATAATCTAAAATATAAATTGAAGCCTAACCATAAATCCTTTTGTGAAACATATGTAACAGTAAATAATACCAATTGTGTTCTTAATTGTCAATTACGCATTCTACTATTGTCAAAGCTAATTGAGAGTTTGTGCAGGTAGGTATTAACTGGCTTCATTACTATGAAATCGTCTTTGGCTTGAATAATATCTACGCGATCTCCGTTGTTTCACTCGCTTCGATAGTAAAATAGAATAAGTACCCGGATAAAAAGTATCCTATATTTAAGCCCAAGTTATAGTCTTCCTGTGTGCAACAAGTCGTCCAAATTAGTTCAGCCATGTACATACAAATATTTTATATGCAAAACGTTATCTTTTTTTAACAAACTTTTTTTGTGTCAATTCTCTAATAATTCTAATTCGACATTTCTTTGTTACAGTTTTACCACCGTCAGCAAAAAAAACTAAGGTACGTCCATAATGTTCATTAGTACGATTTCATGTTAAAATCACATCTGTTATGGTATAAATGCGTGTTGTCCCTCAATTAGGAGGTAGGGCCCTGGGATATATTCGTACATACATTTTTACGCTACTCAGTTACTCTGATTTTATACTTAGGTATTTTGTAAACAGTAATTTAGTTTAGTTCACTTCGCTTTAATGTAAAATCATTCTCAGGCTGAAATGTAAAGATTCTGCACTATTAAACAACAAACAGAGGAGATAAAGTTAAAAATATTGAATAAGATATCCACTCTAATCCATTCTTCTCTGTTTCCTAGTATTTGATTTGGGAATAAAAAGAGAACATCACAACAAACTTCTCAAGTAGCTAGGATCAATAAGATATGAGAGCTTGCTACCATTTTGCTTGTTACCAATGCTATCATTTTGGCCCGTTAATGTCAAATACCTCGCCATGACCGTAATTTCATTAAACGGCCGTAGGAGAGGCATATTGCAGTAACCACTACGTCTGACAGACGGATGCCTCGTCGTCTGTCGATGTCGGATTATAACCGAAATGCATTGTGACGCCATTTCACAATGGCTCTTTAATGACGTTTAGATAAATAAAATATGGTGATTGGCGATCTGTGTGCATGTCATTGAGACCTAATATTTTATGGACATTATATGTAATTTCTACACGGCATAGATATCTAAAATCCTCTGTGACGGACGAACTAAAAGTTTTATAAGGTTTTGTTGTTCTTTGAAAGTTGAACTCCTAAAAACTACGATAGTCACCCCTAAAAACACTTGGCAAACGTATCATTATCATCATTATTGTATCTTCTATCTTTAAAAACGACAAATTCATTCAGTCACAATATATCTTAGTATGTCTATGTTTTTAGCTCCAATATAGCGGTCCGCTAGAACAATAGACGTTTAGGAGGGCGTTCTAATGGCTGGTGAAGTAGAACCCTTTTAGAATGAACGAGCATCGGAGAGGGGAAACGCTGACTAAATCTGGTTGCGATGAGTATAAGTTCGCAACAGCTATACACAAATTTATAAAAACTGTTCAGCATCTTTTAAAAAATTAAGTAAAATTCTCCACGGAGAATTTGAATTAAGAATCTGCGTAACAGGTGATTTTTTATGTATTTGATTGATAATAAAACAATTGACAAAAAAAATGAAAAAGCTAAAGTAGTACACAACAAACTACAATTCTTGTCTTTCTCAAATATTGGCTTTATCCATTTTAAAAGACGATGACATTTTTAGGATTGTCTTCAGTGAGACTATAAAAGAGTATTGAATAACAAATGTAGGCGTGTTGTCAAGGATACTAACGTTAACTTAGTTTTCTTTCTAAAAAACTACTAGCAAAAAGGTGAAAGTTAAGTTCAATTTTAGAATAAGATGCCATTACCACTTATTTCCCGGGATTGCTTATCTGCTAACCCTTAGGGAGAAAATCGTCACCGCTGTCCTTTATAAAACGATATCAAGATAGCATCCATTTTTAAGCGAAACAGCGTTCAGCAGTCACCGGTTCTATACCTAAACGGCTACTGAATAACAATCGTGCGCTTGCTCTCCAGCGATGCAGCGGGACGAGCGCCTTTTGTACCCTGGCGACTGTATGCATTGCACTCTTTGCATATAAAGGCCCGAGGATAAACGTACATGTACATCATTAAGTCGACTTAGAGGATTGTTATATCCCGCTTATTTTAAAGCCTTCTCGTATCGTGGATCATTTCTCTAACGTTTCTTTTGAAAATGCATAAGAACCTGTTGTTCATTTCTTCTGTGACCCGCATTTTATTTTTTGGTTGGCTATTGCAAATTATTAAAGATACTAATTATTTTCCATGCAAGGTTATTGAAACTACTTAGCATAATGTTGGCAATGTTTCTACTTTCTAACTTAAATTATCTAACTTACAGTCTGATTTGAAAATAATGATTATTTCAAATGATCAACGACTGATGCTACTCTTAGTAAAGTTTCACAGGCAGCCTGCAAATAAGTTTAATCTTTAACTCACCACCATGCTCATGGTTTAGTATTTAGCACAGATTAACGTCTTTAGAGAAGTTATACTTCTCTCGTGAATTTATCTCGCCTCAGAGATCGCCTCGCCATACAAGATTAATTATTTCAGAGTGGGTTTGATTCATTGCACAGAAAGATTTAGACAACCTATATTTTTAAATAAATGATCATATGATTTAAGGTAATGAGAGTATTTATCGATCTGAACTTTGATAAACTGGCTTTTACAAAAGACACGGAACAGTTTTAGGTAATCTAAAAGCAAAGTGCCGATTATGAGCATGAACCAGTAATGTTACGAATAATATATTTATATTATTCGTATAATCTTTACAAAAAAGAATCTATATTAAATTTTACCAAAATTTGGCATACCAAATAGCTTTGTTGACTGTAGCACTATTGTACATCAAGTTTAAATAAATGTTTCACACAATCGTAGTCTATCAAGCTTTTTCTTCCTAGACATGTTTAACACCTTCTTGAAGTAAATTGCCTAGCCTCACACCTTCCCCTTGCTATTGTGTACCGATATAAATCGAGTGTGCTTATCAGTGCTGTATTAATATATGCGCCCTCGATAGAAAGGCAAGGCACTCGGTATCACTCATATCGAGGAGCCCATGTTTGCCGGTCCCGGCTTATGTAAACGATCTTAATAGCGCACTCCAGTTTTCTTTTTTCCGCGTCATTGCTCGCATATGTTCCATTATTTCTATCTCAGGGATCGATACTATAACCCTGATAGGATCATTGAAAGAAACCTTATAAACAAAAGTATGGTAATCTGAAGTTCGAATCCATTGAATACCAATTTATGAAATTAAATAACTAACTTTATTGGATTTGAATGTGAAATTAGTTAACATTGAAGAGAACAAGGTCAATAAATTGATGATAAAAACAGAAATAGACTTAGAACTAATATCTATCGCAAATCTGTCACATAAACAAGCCTCATACGAAGCTATAAACATTTTACGTCACAATCTTAAGATTTATTTTGTTAGAGCATGAAATAGGTTTCAATTTTTCACTTTGAGTTTAAAGTCAACATTTATGTCTGGATGGAATTTGTCCAGTAAACAGGCTTGCTGTGACTTCAATGTAGATATGGGCACGTTTCTTGTGCGCTAAACTTTCTTGGAAGTTTGCCAAATAAAATGCCTATAACGTTCGGGAATGAGTTTCTAGCTTCTTTGAGAAAGCTTTTATAATGCTTTGGGTCACAAAGGAAACAAACGAAATGAGGAACTGAATTTTATATTTAAATATCTAAAACTACTGGAATGTATGAATGAGTCCGTTTCTTACGATAGATCACATAACAAGTGTGTCACCAACTAAAAGTATAAAGTGATATATCTATTATTAGAAGCACATGTGCATAATTCATACATTTTCATTAATACATCGTTGGTATCCGAAGCCGTTCAATTAGCAAGATGGCGGCTGATCGTTCATTGACCGACGTGTTTGTTGAACGACGCGGTTTACGGCTCCGTGCGTTATATTGTCGCCGATATTATTTTTATTTCTGCCTTTACATTGCTCGCTTAGCTCGATCACATAAAATGGGGGTTTGATGAAGTGCCTATGGCCTCTTATTATTGTTCTCGAAGAGAGTTTGGTATAGTTATGTCTATATTATTCCTCAGGCGTTACAGTTTATGTGGGACATGTTATCTTTCAGTTCATTAGGTGCTTACAAAAGATGAAAGTAAGAAAAAGAGTTGTACCCACCTAAGTGTTAAAATAGGTAGGTAGTAAACGTTCAGACGCATTTTCAAAATTTAAGGAAGAAAAAGGCCTGTTAAACATTTACAAAATAATATTTATTTCGCCTTAACAGATATTTAAGAAGCTCAAAAAGAACAGTGTTTTTTATGCAAACAATGTTCAAAGATTAAAAGGAAGTTCAGTACTCTTTGATACCTTATTCCATTTAACTGGTTACTTAATTTTTTTGAAACAAAGTCAACAAGCCTTTGACATTGTATAATTTAATTAATAGCCTTTTTTACAAATAGCTTCACTAAAGGAAATGATCAAAGGTTCTTAAATAATATTTATGGTATCGTCAGAATTTTTAAACAACAGTGAGGCTAGTATTTACTTAAGATGAATTCTCAGATATTGCGAACTAATAACTTTGTCCGTTATTTTTCTCGGAAAATTGAAAGAAACTAAACGATAAAATGTCGGTGTCCTCTTCAGTAATAGCCTATTTGTGACCTGCGTCCTTACTTTCAACTTACTCGTGTATTGAAGCTAGGTACCTGAGAAGGGAAAGAAAATAGATGACTTTATTGGGAAACTAAAAACATACAAAGGTAGTTTAAAAGATGAGCTATATAATTGTAAATTGTAATCTAGGAAACTTATTGAAAAGTAAACTTTAATAAAGTATAACGTATGTTTTGGTGGCACATATTCATAAGATCGGCGTTCCGATGTTGACGTCAAAATGTAAATTTATTTGTAACGAAGCTCAAAATTATATTACGGAAACCCTCCTTCCACTTGTAACGTACGTAGAACTACCGTGTCACTTGTAATTTTAAATTCAATCTGCAATACGTTAATCAGTTTTGTTTGGGACCGAACTCCGGAAGAAAAGTAGGTTTGTAGTTGGTAATTTTAAGGAACGTCTTTCAAACGATAGTTCACAACAGTTATTTACTTCGTTCTTAATATTTAGGACTCATAAAAATACTTTTAATTTGATACTTTTAAATTGACATTACTTGGCTCGATATTAATTTGGAAGCAAAAAGTAATATTATATGAAGATAATGAATGGATTACGCTATTTGAGCACAAATATTTGAAACCAGATATTCTTGTTAGTGACTATATTTGACTAGGCGTTAAAAAGCAAACAAGAACCTACTTCAATGTGTACTAAACATTCCCGTCCCTATATCTTGTATTTTCGAATAGAGAGCTGTACCAACCCTAGCAAATTGTTCACCGCCTTATGATGATCAATTACTCCATCGACTTTTTACAAATAGCCAGAGGGTCTGTCTGGCAGCCCCACCCTGTGAATCCCTGTTATTGCTTCGCATACACATCAACGCCGCCCGTCTCCATAACTCTGTTAGGAAAATTTAATCCCGTCGACCCCAGTATTGTGGCTTTTTGGAACTCTGAGGCAGCCCTAAGACAGAATTAAAACGTCATCGTTTATCATCTTGTAATGTATGGTGCTCTGTATTTTATTTGTGAGTGGCTTAGCCGTGTTGTTCATGGAAAATTCGGTGCGGACTGGCATTTGAGGGTTGTGTTATGGTTTTTCAATGACCGTATTTCTTGTTGACTTTAATATTTAATTTGTCACGAAATAAGATCTAAAAGCAAATATTACGAGAAAATCGGAGAAATATAAATTGATTATCTGACAAATTTTCGGTACGTACGTGACTTAAATGATCATTCTATAAAATAATTTCACAAAAAGTTTCTTTAATGTTCGAATTGAGGCGCTAGCTTCCAAAACAGGTAAATGTTTTCTAATAAAATAAAATTTATGCTCCTTTTTTTCATCCCTACCATCTCTTAATATTATGTGATTGCATAAGCAATAATATCGTAATGCCACACCACTATTTATTAATTCATTTATAATTATGTTTATGTATCCTCAGCGTTGGCCGTGCCAGCCGTGTCGAATCGTCCATGTGAACTTATTTGAGACCACAATTTAATATTTTACTCATCGAAATGCAAATGGCTCCCAACCAGAACTTTTCGAACTTAATCTCAAAACGAGAAACCCAAAAATAAAGTACTTAAAGCAAGTCAAAAAGATAAATACTGACTTGTTAAATATCACAAAAGCATAAGGACCCATTATTTTTAGAATTGATAGACAATCAACACCTACTTGATCAATAACCATACTTTTTAGGTTTCCGTACGTTAAAGGGTAACCAAGGGAATCCTATCACTAGAATTTTCCACAACAAATAATAAAAATGAAATTAAACTAAAAAGGAAACAAAAAAAAAAACACGTACCTTCTATTAGATACAAGAAACGTGTTTTTTTTTGGTTTATGGTACGGAACCCTTCGGGTGAGAGTCCGACTCGCTATGTCAGTTACATTTTCTTGGTTCATAATACTAACTAAGCCGTACAATTCAGTAATATTTGATTTCAAAAAGCTTGCATGTAACTTTGTGGCAGACAAATCAGATTTGAGCGGAAAATGAAAGATAAAAGTTTTATCCGTTCTGTCCGGTAAAAGCGGTTCAATTAGACCAGTAGCACTTACCTAACTGCAAGAGAACGGTATAGGTAATCCAATCCCTTTTCAATCTTTAAGACAATTATGATCACTAATAAATTAATAAGTAATTGATAGCTAACGCTAGCCTAGTAGGCACTTTTAAATATTTTGTTTCAAAGCACATTGACTTTTTCGGTGTCCTTTTCTCGAGAAGGGGTCACACGTTACTGGTTAATTATGGGCTAGAATTAAGATTTATTGTAGAACGGTTGTGTAACCTTTTTGGTATGTAATGAATTATATTTTATTATACAGGCTAAAAATTAAACATCTTCAAGTTCAATAATCCCGCATTTAGGAAGCACTGAAAAATAAGTTAAGTACTACCGATGCAAGCTGTTTCATGGTAATTTTATGTAAGCCCCTTTTATAAAGGTCCCTTGTAAGCCGATATCGACAACGTCAGATTTAATACTGCTACGTGCACTGACGATGATATTTCGGACAATTTGTGTGCAATTTGCGTCGGCTCGTGATGCATGCATGACATTATCTCAGTATGATGGGGTTAAAATGAAGGATATCGTTCACTTTACCTATACTTCAGTATACGAATTGGCAATAACCCTCCTGAACGCTCTCGCAACGTTTGCTTGTTGTTGTTTTTTTCACTTTTTCTCCCTTCCTTCATGAAAGAGGTTCGTTACTGCATGTTTTCCGGAGCCGTGATTGGCGCGCTACTCATTCTAGTTTCACTAGTCAGGTTTGGAAGCTGACGTTAAAACAATTTTAATTACAAAACGTGTTCATCTCATGGCTTTGGAAAGATTATTGGAAGTAAACTTATGAAGTTGCTTCTAAGCTCACTTTCTTAAGAGGATTAGCTAAATAGATACGTTTTCGATTTGACCTTTGGTGAATTTTGTAACTTTGTAATTAGGAGAAATAGGTAAAGTAGGGATTTAGTTATTTGTGTCTCTAGAGATCCAATCAGTGTTATGATTGAAAGTTTTAGTAATCTATTATTGATTAGTTTTCAGTTGTTATAGTCTCGTCAAGCGAATTTCACCTGAAACTAAATAGGTTTTTGCTATTAGTGGTCGGCCGTCGGAAGCAGAGAATGAGAACCAATTAAACTTGGCCGGTGGTACCGAAGCCCCGTCCCTCTAGCAATACTATACTTAGGAATTTGACTTCTGCCGTCCGATGGCATTTAATAATCAAGTTAATTGGGTTCCCAACAAAACTGCATTCATTATCTATGCGGAATACAAATTATTATTAAGTATCCATGAATCAAACTTTTGTTCAATTAATGTATAATATCAATTTACTAAGAATTCGAGTAATGATTAAACTTTCATAAGTAATTGATGAATTACTTTGTATAGGAAATAACATGCTGTCAACTAACACATTGTCAATGATTGCTCCAATAAAAAGTCCATGAAATCGGATGAAACTCAATAAAGAAATGAAAACAATTTAAAACTGATTACAAGTTTCTCTCTTGATTGAACTAATAACAAAGTTTATCGTTCGATAGCCGACGAAGTGTCATGGAAAGATAAATGATTATACGCAGGTGTTTTCAAGTATTTTAATCATAGAATGGTGTTGATCCCACGGTGACTGTAAAATTCTAGCGTTTAATTCCGTAAAATTGTAGAAGACAGTTGACATTTGAAGTGAAACAGCATTAAATTTTCCCCCCAAATGTCAGGTGCACAAATAGACGTGACGGCTGACAAAATATGCAGGAAATGCAAAAATTTCGTTGCATTTTTGTGAAAGATAGCTTTGCATTTGATATTAGCTCAGTTAGCTGACGATGTTCATGTTGGATATTACACGACAAGGACATGCACGACACAAATGTTTTAAAAACCAATAAAGACATTTTACGCAAAGCTGAACGTAATTAATGATAATTAACAACATTTTCAATCTATTTGGTCAGTTACACGCCTAACTTGTTTATGAGTTCGGCTTTTCCTAGCTGAGAAGAAAATCCGAATTGGGCTAACCAATGAGTTTGTTTCGGATTTTCGTCTTTTGAAGTTCATACAGTGTTAGACATGTAATATAAAAACGTTACAAAAAATAATATTCTAAGCGAGTTTTCGTCACTGAATAGGTTGTAAGCGCATATAGTGTTAGGCTAGTGCACACCTGTAGCTTCGTGTGAGTTCCAATTTAACGCTCTGCTGATCAAAGACAGCCGCGTATGGCTAATACCGAACGCGTACAGCCGCTCGGCGCTCGTTAAATAACGTCGGTCCGATACCGAATCACGCGTCCCATGTTGTGTTACAGACTTTAGTTTTTTTTTTCATATGTGCCACGTTAAGTACCTACTGGTACTTCGTCGAATTCTATGGAAGCATCGAGGCCTAAGTATAGATAGCATTGCATTTTCAGTGGAATCTTTTTTCAATAGTGAGAAAACTTTCAAGAATATTTTATAACAAAAAATAAGTCTTTAACCTAACATTTTAAGATATTATACTCATGAAGAAAACAGTAGGTAGGTAAATCAGGAGAGGAAAACTTGGAAGTATAGTTCTAGTGAGCATTATTCTTCACAGAAAATTAAAGTAATGTTTACGGGGAAACGAAAGACATTTTATTTTTGTATCATCACTGAGTCGAACCTCCTGTCTGCCTGCAATCTTATTCGATATGAATTCATCATTCTTGACATTTAAATAAAGTATTTTAAATTAAACAGTGGGCTGAAGACAATGATTTATTATTAACAGCCAATATATATAAGTCTGAATTAATTAAAGCACTCGCTCAGAGGTTTTGGATTGATTTTGATAACTGTAATACTGTATCAATCAAATTCAGTCTGTGATGAAAAAATGTGCGTATTAATTATATACGCACATTTTTACAGTTTCGGCCAATATAATTGGGACCACTCAAAGAAATTCCATGGCGATAATAAATAAATCGATTCTGCTTGTAGACACTATTGTATTCCGAACACCTACGAGTAACACAAGTATTGTCATTTCAGGTTTTTTATCAAAATAGCTACAAAGGGTATAACTGACAAAAGCGTTTCAAAGCCTTAAAGTGTTTCTAAGCTTATAAGTACTTCCACGATCCACAAATAAGAATGTGCTAGGAAAATGTAACAAAATAGAAAATTGTATTCATGTGTGCTTTACCGAGTCTTGCAGTTTTCAAAGTTGATGCAAAGCGATTAAGATATTTCCAAGTGGTCATCCAACTGGACGTAAGCTGTCTTCAAAAGGAGATTTGAGCGAGAAGGTTGCTGGGTTGAACTACCTTATGTACATATTTATTTAGAGTCCGCGCTGTATTCATAAATATGAAATATTTGTACATCCCCGATAGACCCTAACTATGGCGAATTATTGGACAGGATAACGAGAACTCGAAAGCTATGGAAGCTTATAAATATTTTCGGCATATTTACGAGATGGTGTATGAAGTATTTTCGTAAATAAGAAGGCGGAGTATTTTTATAATAATACCGGTAGTATTTATAAGGCATCTAATTAGAAGATAAATTAAAATTAGACGAATAATATTATCTTTGGCACATTTTTTCCATACATAGTATTTGTGCCTACTCATCATTAACAAAGCAATTTGATGGCAAAATCTACTTGCACAATGATATTTCCATTTTAGTAAAATAGGTAGGTATATAAATGATTAAAATTTATTATAAAAAAGTTATATTGACCTTTACAAAAGTTCATCAAACAATACACCGTTAACAAGATTAATTTATAAATAAAATTTAATTAAATGACTCTTACAGAACGCTGAGTGGAAATATTTTAACTGTCCCGTGTCGTCAGTGAGGTATTTAATTTAAAATAACAAGGCTTGATGAAAAAAGTTATGTATTGTCTATTCGTTACATAAGCCGATTGTTGACGACGTTATCTAAACTTGACTAGTTTTTCTTTAGCCAACGACCCAATCGATCAAGTAACGCAATTTCTTTTAAACTTTAAAACTAGATCTGAAGTAGATGACAGTTTTATATTACTTGGTCCGTCTGGTGCTATTTTGAATTTACAATCGTACTTTCGGTCAAGTAGAGTGTTGTTCAAATATTACCTACTAATACTTATTTTAAGTGAGGACGGTTGTATGTTTGTTAATTAATTAAGCCTCAACGGATGAACAGATTGGAACACCGGTAGGCCTATGGCCTGGATATGAATATAGGTTATTTTTGGACATGGGAGTGAAAGATCCTCAAAATATGAAAGTAATTAAGTTCTTCAATATGGGAGGAGTTTAATACAATATTTGCAGTAGAAATTCTTTATACCCTTTATAATGTTGCGTAATTTGGTCGAAAGAGTCACCGCGGCCCTTGAACGCAAAAGGCATTTCTAGGAACATGGATGGGTTTTAGTCAGTAAGAGTTTGACACTCCCTTCCGCTCCACCCAGAACGGAAGGAGTCATTTGATGATTTCCAATCGGTAAAAATATACCCTTCATAATGACCCTTTGCTTAAATGTTCTATTACTCGTTCAAATCAGGATTATTTTAGATTACAACAGAGACTTTAAATATGATTTGATATCAAGCTTTGAGTTGAGTTTTCCATAATGAGCTGTCCTACCATGGGTTCATTTCATAAAGGCAAGCTAGATTAGAGATACGTTTATTAATTTCAATATTCTTTACTAAGATAAGGAAACATTATAAAATTCTTTGGCGGAAATCGATGATGGACTCAGACGGATTGCATCACAGCTTTTAATGAACCCTAACTCCGAGATTCCATCGTAGTTTTCATTGTACACGAATAGGCTTTACTGAAACAAAATACACTGTTCTCCAGTTTCAAGGCATTATCAGGAAAAACCCCTACATAAGTGCCCAATATAAACTAATGACACAAAAATACGATCACTGTTCAACTTGAACAGAAGGTTTTTGATGAAATAACACTAGTCTTTTGGGTGTACCAAAAAGGTGAGGGAAAAACATTTGATTGATGAGCGGACATTATTTTATGATGACGTCACATCATGAGATAACGAACATTGCAGAATGGAGGGTGACCAGTGACCGCTTTATGAAATAAACTTCGCCACAAAAAGGGATACCTCAGCTTATAGGATTGGCCCTTTTAATAAAATCGCATACGAACATTATACCTCTTTTCTTTTGTCATAATTTAATCTCAATGTTTTGCTTCGATAAGTTTATTGAAGCTTATATCCTACTTTTTTGTAGGTAGATATATTTTTTTAAAGGAACCAATGTCGATCAAAATGTTTGTAGATGCCGAGATTGACAATTGAACAAAACTATTTAAACGAGTTGCAGCTGGCCGAGACTCTTCTCTTCTGAATTTGCATGCAGCTTCCTCCATGACTTGGAAACCGTAACGGTTCACTTTTGTTTCTGGAAAGTTCACAGAGTCAATATCAAAGTGGTATGCCACCATTGTTTGAAGTACAATATGGTATTAGATGATTGCATCTCACCTACGATTGTACAGTCATACTTCGCTCATAAAGAATTTGAATGCCTTTGAAGTAATTCCATTATTTGTATAATATGCGTGTCTATAATATGCTTTTATAATCCGACTTTGATCTTCCTTCCTTCAGAAGTAGATTTTATATGGAATTGCCGAAAAGGTTTCATGCCATTTTATTTTTTGAAGATCTGTATAAACTAGCTAGATCACGGTGTGCGCATTTTAAAGTAAGTAGGGTATTTATTTTGCAGTTATAATTTTCTAGGGGTTGGGAACACTTTCAATGATCTTTACGAATCTGTGAAGTGTATACGACCCCATCGTACGGCTCACTGATCTTAGTAAGAATTATATCTTTTGATGTTTACTTACACATTTTCTTAAAATAATTCGGAATACTCGTGTGTCGGAGTGTCTGTGCATTATCAGGTTTTTTATATTTAACTAGCGGACGTCACGCGATTTAATCCGCTTAGTTCCCGTTCCCGTGAGAGTATTGGGATAAAATATAGCCTATGTTACTTGTTGATAATGTAGCTATCCATTGCTGAAAGAATTTTTCAAATCGGTCCATTAGTTTTTAAGTTTATTCGTTACATACAAAAATACAATTTTTTTCCTCTTTATAATAGTATTAGTATAGAAGTATAGATATAGATTTATCTGAAGTCTAGGTAACACATTCGTCAGTCAAGTACATCAAATAAATTAATTTTGTCTAATCAGTTCTAGATTGAAAGGTTTACTGTAATCCATTTGAGATTGAATTACCTACTAAATACAGAAATACTCTCAAAGAAGAGAAAAACTTATATGGAACTAAAAATAAATACTAGAGGTATTAGTATCAAGTCGTGACCTCTAATTACTCTAAGTTAAGTTTATACATAAGTATAAATAAATAGGAAAGTATATAAGCAGCAACATCTCGGTTGCAGCCTAACTCGTAATTGCGTTACCATCAATTAAAAGTTGCTTAACATTTACAAATTGCATTTCTGTGAAGTGAGGTCTGTAACTGAATGACGGTTTGATATAAAGTTACTGTGTTTACTCTTAAGTGGTCGTTTTGATATATATTAACATAACATCAAACTGTTTAGCGGTTTTGTTTGGTGGAATTATCTAAAAATGTAAGTGTTATTAATTTTTTGACGTTTTCATGTTTTACTTACCTGTATGGATTATTTTAATAAAAAAAATTGATTATAATTTTTCAATAATAATCAGACTACTTCAACCTCAGGAATAAAATGGTGGTTTGACAGCTTTTCTTTCGAAAATAATTTTTTCTAACAGCCATATTTATAATGATACATAATATACTTTGGTCCCTGCTATTTTGGGGCCGTGTATATTGTCAGTGGTTAGGCAGGGACAAATAGTTCTTCCATAGTATACGGTAATCAGTCCACTAAACCACCCAAACCATAACCACCAAACACCATAACCATAGTCTCTCATCTTTTGTTTCCATATTATGCAATAGTTCTGCACCTACCGGGGATTGGCCTTGGGTATACCTTCATAGTGCATACAAGGATAATCGTCTGTTGGTGTCCCATTCAATGATAAATGTCCAATGGGGCCTCTGCGAGTTGGCTTCGGACCCTCATACGCCTAACAAAGGACCCCGAGATTGTTCAAGACATAACTTTAATATAATATTTTATAACCATTAAAATCAACAAATTATATTTCTTGTTTCTCTTTAATAAGAATTACATAAAACCGTCTCATTATACAAGCAATAAACACTTAACAGTTGAAGAGAGTAGTGGTGTATCATTAATTGGTGACGATCATTAATAACATGAAGTGTAAGGTGACAGAGATAACGAGAGTCATCCCTTCCCGCGAGAGCAGGGGGCAGCTTAGTTAGTGTAGACTTGTTATGATACCAGTATCTCAATTATTTACATACTAGCTATCGCCAGCGGTTTCGCCCCCATACAACTTGAAATTTCCATCAATCTACAAGTCAACCTATCAGTGAGCCTTGAATCCTTAGCATTTTTCGATTTGTTGCCTAAATTATTCTGAAATTAGCAACTCTTCTTATCGCTAGCCTGGTAATGATAACTTATCCTCCCATCTTTTACCCTGCCTTCGTCTTTTAGTAAATGGTTCGTCCATCTCCACTTTAGTTGATCTTTAAACTTGAAAATCACCCCACAGCAATTTACCATCACGATTAAAGGCCAGTGATGGCCAGGCTAGGCCATGATCAACCAGTGTTCCAAATTCATTCATCCAAATCCATTCAGTTATTGAGTCCAAAACAGTCAAACATACTCGTATACACTTTCACTTTTATAATACTAGTAGGAAGTGGGGTGTTTTTTGCTTTTGTACCTAGAGGTTCCTATTTCATCCCTCTCAACTATCTAAGATAATTTGTTACTGCTTATACAGCTGAGACGAGGATTTTTGTATAACGTATGTTCTGAAAATAATAATTAACATTTTTCAAAGTATGTTAGTTGCATTCTTGATGTAGCCAAACTAAGATCTACATTTGATATGGCGTTTCCCTAGAAATAAAACGTCATAGAAAATACCTATTGCTTTGTTGATAGATTTTATATTACATTATATTTGTGTAGTTTCATTGCATCTACTTTGAATATTGGTATAGTTTGGGTTTTAAAATAAAACTTTAAAGGACCCTAAAAATCTCATCTTATTAAAATTAATTTAAATGTAATTTTACATCAAGAATAACAAATTACTTTTTATTACCTTGTAATTACTTTCAAGTATCTATACTAAAATTTTATTCGTAGCAATTTCGTAGCACGGGTGCTACGCCGTAGCAAGTACTAACAAAACTGTGATGTTAGAAGTAGCGTGTAAACGTCATGTTAGTAGCGTGTGTGGTGCGTGTGACGTGTCAGCACGTCACGTCGGCTCTGATAAGCGTGATTGATGACGTCACGGCGACATTCGTCCGCGGGGTAGGTCGACGACATTACCCTACTTGTTGAGCCTTCCGCTCCCATCAACTTGAGGGCCACATCTATATCCATGGCGTCAGCCCTATTGACTGACAGCTCATATATTCAGCTACTTATTCTCACGCTCATGATATTTCTAAATGTCAGCCGTAACGTCATGAGTAATGATAATCCATGAAAATTGGTAACGTATTTTAGGTTGGTTTACGTATAATTTAGGTGTGATGTACAAAACTTGTTGGCTTCGTATGCTCCAACATTCGAAGCTACCACCTACAGAAGTATGACGTAAAATTTCTATAATCTACTGAAAACAAAATTCAAAGAGGAAGTCATCAATAAAACCCATTTATATTTTTGGGAAAAAATCTCAATTGAGTTTTTATAACAACACGAGCTGCTCTGTGATTTAAATAAAGTATTTTCTTTTTACGTTTACTTTTTAAAGAAACAACAAAGCACGTAGGTACCTACTGTATATTTAAAAAACACTCTTAAACAATATTTTATGCTTAGGAATAATAACTTAATCATACCAAGAATACGTGTTAGGAAAAGATTGCACATTTCGGACACGACCTCCCCTCTAACAAAAAGGGGTTAATGCTAACATTCACATAACATCTGGTTATGCTTGGCAGAATGTGTGCAAATGGCGGATATACCGCGGATAATTCGGACAAATGAATGCGCCCCTCTAGCGGAATAAAAAGGCTAAATATGAATGAGATAAATGGGTCCCGTACCTGTTGTATGTTGAAAATGCTACGAGAGGTTGTATTAACATTTTCATGAGGATTCTAATATCATTTATTGTATTAATTTATATGTTAATTTTTATTTTACTAGCACAAACATTGATACTTTCGTTTGTCAACAAACAGATTTAGTTTAAATGAGTAACGAGTCTATACGATAGCTGAAAAAATGTGTATGAATTATAAAATATTCATCTGCTTCTACCCTTCGGGAAATATTCGATATGATATATGCACCTATGTTATGTTTGTCAAAGTCATTATTTAATCAAACAAGGTTTAATAGGCTATTATAACTTGGAGCTGTCATAGACATTTATAATTCGGCCAAAGTCACACCCAGTAAAACAGTCTCCAAAGGAGCAAACAATTCACTTCACAAACAATAAATATTATTTTAAAGTCAAAATATTTTTGAATGAAGTGGAGCGGCAACTTCATTTATTTTGCTACACACACGGTATTTATTGAGACCGCTCTGAAGAGTATATTCCCGTTTCTATTTGCTCATAGTTCTTGACAAATGGTTATTGGAACAAAATAACGGTTTCTTAAACCCGAGAAGCGATTGACTTTTATTGAAAACGGTATTATGTTTTAATAAAGTAGGTAGGCACATTCGCAATATATTTGCAATTTTCCCAAAAACACCTCTAATTTCGATTGTCGCAGATCTGAGGGCTAATTGTATTTTTTTAAGCAATGTAACGTATGCAACAAAAATGATTCCATTCATTTTTGACAGATTGCGACTGAGATGCGAATACGAACATTGCTTGATTATAGTTGGCACCCTTACACTCTTATAACGTATGTGTTTAACAGATTACGACTGCGAACGCTCAAATACGAGAAGAGCATTTCTGAACTTCCAATTAATACAAGTCTGAAATCGCAACCTGCCACGAACAAGTTTGGTGATTAGGTTTGACCTTCTCTTTATAAGAAGAGGCCTTATTCTTAAAGCTTGTAGCGACATCGATACCGACATAAAAAACTAACGTAGTGAAAATCGGTACCGCCACAAAAAGTAATGAAGCGATATCTATACTGCCAGCAATGAACTACGTCGTAAAATCCTTCATCGCACTATCAGAGTTTTCCAGTGCAATTTGAACATTGTACAACAACCCAAACATCAACCATCGGGCAGTTGCCGACTAGATACAACACCCAGCTGGTCTGAGGATCCTCCCTCTTCAATGGAGGTTTGCGGTACTTTACACCTTGTTCCTTTTATCCTCTAAACTGGTGTCCCGACGTGATCGACGTTAGCTTTTCATACAAAATATACAAAACTGACAAGATTAACTGAGCAGATACTGTACGGTACCTTACGGTACCTTTTTTTTCATGCGCAAACGACCATGTAGAGATTCATGGCCCAGATGAGACTCGGACAAGAATTAATTATTCATCGATTACCTAAAAGCTAAACTTCTCTCAAATAGTCATGATACCTTCTTCGGTCTAATGTATTTTATAAATAATGTGTCTTAATCAATTTTATTAGACTGTGACTGAACTTAATCCATACTTCCAAACTAATATTATAAATTCAAAAGCAGCTATGTCTGTCTATTTATTTGTTTGTTACGCCTTAACGGCTGAACGGATATAGATGAGGTACTAGGACTTGATACACGGGCACGGCTTTTTATCCTGGGAGTATGTTCCTTTAGGATAACTCCCTACATTCACACGGGCAGAGCCGCTGGCAGTAGTTGTAAGTGATAAACATAAGCACAGATTAAGTAAAAACTTTGCAAATAAAGATTAACATTGTTTAAAAAGTTTGGTCATTCCTTAACGTAAGTGATCTAGTGACTTTCAAAATGAAAGTAGATTATAATAGTGACATACACGATTTTTACTGTAGTGTTTTTTTTTCCAAGGTGACGCATAATTTATGAAAGAGGCATGCATACACGTTTTGCATGCTCGGTATGTTTCGACTGAAAATTATAATCCAATCAAATGGAATCGTTTTAGTATATCCTCACAATAGAACATTCTGGAGCAGACCCATAATCAAGAGTTCAACATGTGGTTGAAGAGTTAGTTTATATTCAGCAATAAATTAATGTGCCTTTTCTATTGTTCCAGTCATGTCTCCGAGTTTCGTGTGTGCGCTGGCGCTGTGCGGTTTCGCGGCGATCTGTACCTTGCCCGTAGCCAACGCGCAGGCGCTTGTGTCTCCTTATGAATGTAAGTAGACAACTATAATAGTGCCAATTCTACTAATTTCAAGCACCGTTCGTATTCGCATTTCAGTCGCAAACGTTGGAAGAAAATTAGTAGAATTGGTATTTATAAGGAGCATTTGCATGGGCATGTCAGTCGCAATCAGCCAAAAACACCTCTAATATCCCTACATTTTGACCAAGTTTTTAACTTTGAAGTATCGCTGAGGAAGACGATATTGCGACTCAGTACTCAGGTCTTTAGCTCAAAAGTACTTAGTGATGGAACTTGTGAAGAAATGAGACGAGATACCAAGAGGATTCGATACTAAGATGTAGCTAAAACCATTTTGTTGAACGGAATCCTAAAACACTGTAATATAAATAAAACAAATGTGTTTCCGCATATCATTCCAGTAGAAGTTAGAAACAAACTTTCATATTACATGTAGTGACACGCTGCTTTGCTCAGTTGCCCTATTACGTGACACTTTACTCCGAAAACAGTGGGAGGAAGAAAATGTACATAAGTAAGTTGGTATTAACCTTTCAGTGATACCTTGCGTGACGATTGTTGTGTAACTTATCCCAACCTTAATATACATTCATACAGAAGACATATTAAGTATCAACTTACCCAATACTTAGAATTAGGGAAAAAGCCGTTCAATAACTGCGCAGATTATAAATTAGATACTTATCATTTTAATACTCAAAGCTTTCCTACGTGCCCCTACATATCTTTAACGTTACAAGTGAATAATTTGGAGGATTTATTAAGAATCCTTGTTACACTCGTGCTACATCTTAGGCATTTTCCGGGACTATAGGTACCTACTTACTTATTGTACTGCTTGAACGCGTTTATTACATTTCGTTTAATGTTCTCTTCTCTGATATTATAAATGGGAATGTTTGGATGTTTGTCAGTCGATTAGTGTTACAGTTGAACGCATTTGAATGATTTCGGTCCAGGTAAGGCAGTGGCTATGCTAGAGGTTGAGCGGATTAGCACTTAAATTACTTTTCATCGTATTGTATATATTATGAGACGAGTAGACTTTTGACCTAGGTTTACTCTTATTCAACTGCTTCAAAAGGAGATGATTGTAGTATCTAACGAAGTTCAACATTTTATGTGACAAGAAAAAATTATGTGCGCAAAAATATTTAATAAGTTTCTTTGAAGAAAATAGACTCCAGACGCTCATATACAGTACATTTGTCATTTTTGTGTCTTCATAAAATGTGTATACTTTCGTAATTATTTCAGGCAATTTATAAGTAAATTATTATTGTTAATTGAAGGAAAATTCTAATCCGTAAAAGTGCTACCGTATTTTTCAGTAAAAGTAATTGATTTAATTTAAGCACGGTTATTTCATATTAAAAAAATGGCCTATTTGAGCTTCGTTTTCTTAACAATATTACAAGGCAATTTATATTTTTAGCGACGACATAATTATTCCCGTGAACTAAGGTGTTAAAACACGGAAATTCTTGCTTTTAAACTGAGGAGGTTCAAAAATAAATAGAGTACCTACCGTGGGACTAAACTGGACCCAACGGCTCCATAGACTTAGTTTAAAGCCCGCTGAGGCATATCGGTTCACTAAGTTTATAACCTTTGTAGTGACAAACTAATGTGGAAAAAGCTTATGTAGGTAATGCTATTTTAAAACCTAAAAACTAAAGGTCAGGTTCAAAAACGGCATAGTTAGATTCGTCGCATTTTCACAAGCTTTTATTTCTGACTTAGAACCACTTCCTGTTATGCTACAGAGTTGAAATTTTACATGTTAGTTCAGTTCCGATAGCAATAATTTATTTAAGATTGCTGTGTTCTGATTCTTCGTCCAGGCTCCAATCGAAGCAAGTCCTCAACGGTCACGAATTTTCTTCTATTCAGAGCGTTTCGAAAAATATTTTTAAAATGTTTTTGCTATTAATTTATTTCACGCTAATCTCAGTTTAATAAAAACTGACCGATCCTTTATTGAACTTAGCTTTTATTAAAGATTTCATTTTTCATACTAAATTGAATAGGTCATCACGAACTTTACTTATTTACACCGAAATTGAAATTTTCGATAGTCGTAAACAGGAGGCAATATGTCAAGCTCTTAATAACATAATGTTGTCAACAAGAGCGTAAGTAAACACTTCGCGTGTGAGCTTAAATCTGAAGCGTGCGTCGATGTCACGTAACCTATTAAATTGTATATATTATATTAACTATCTCATCACTATTACTACTGTCATTTGGGATTGCCTAATAAGAGGAACTATACTCCGTTTTGATATTATACAGACAAATTTAGCGATAACTTTTTCTTCGAAAAATCTTCACATGTTTAATTAACTGTCGAAATTCGAATGACAGCGACAGACAGCCCCATAAGTTCTTCTCCTCTCCTTTTTATCCCACTTGTACATTTTTACATATTTTTTACTAGATTGTATATGTAGTGTGTACTGTATAATAGGTTTTTATAAATAAATGTATGTCAATTCACAGTAAAAAAGCTGTTCTTTTTTACACACGATTCACATAATCTTAAAAAGTTAGTTTATAGCCACGAGCGTGTAAAAATCCTCTTAAAGTTATACCAATTTGTAATCGTACATTTTATTTCCAAGTTACGTTTCATAAATTCAATCAAGCTAACTCAGAAAATTAATCAAACCGCCCGTAGGGATAACAGAGAGATTTGCATAATTTTAGCTCCTATTGTATGTAAAACACAATTAACAGGCTAGCTAATAAAAACATTTAATTTAATTAGAAGCAGTTTGAATGGTTTTAGTCAAAAAATTGTATTACCTACTGAGAAAGGCCTTTAAATTGTTTCGTAATGTTTATTTTCCTAGCTACCTATTGATACAATATCGGCCAATCTAAAAACAAATAACGAATATGACATACTAAAGTAATCGGTATTCAATTTTGAAATTTGTTTTTTTAATGACGCTAACCAACCACCCAATCTGACAAACAATTCAGTCACGTATAAACACGAAAAAACAAACAATGGATACGCCTGATTGACATCAAATAAATCTTCTACAGCTTCATCAAACAAAAATAACACGTATTCAAATATCGTACGTTTCATAATTAAAAACGTTATTCGATCTAAATAAAAATACTACAATAAAGACGCATTGAATGCTGATGTCAAATAAAATGGATGAAACTCATTAGGTACGGTTCAGCGGATGCGAGTATTACATTTTTGTTACTCCCCATGAGTCTTCACAAAGAATGTGTAACCTGGCCTGCCCCGCTCCACACACGTGTAGGTATCCTAGCAACCACTAATAGGAATGCTTCGCAGTAGTACTTCGGGGTGGTCTATCTATCTAGCGTCTGCCTGTGTTAGTTTAAAAGTAAAAGTAGCACCCTTTCAACGATACCGATTGTTAAAAAGGTACTTAATCCGAGAAACATGCGTTACCGAAATGTACCGCGGTCAGGTCTAAATATTTAAGCCTTGATAGAATTCCACTTTTTCTAGAGCCCTTTTGAAATTGCGAACCCCAATTTATATCCTGTATGTGCACATAGATCAACTCAATCGTGGTGATACTCTTTGGCCATCACTATCTGTGTTGTGAGACCCTTAAAAACATCGGTATTATTTATGTTTAGTCTTGTTTAATGAATAGCGATGTTAACATCAAGATTCCCTTAGCATCGGCAATTCGAGCCCCTTTTCAAGTTTGTTAATCTAAATTGAAATGCAAGGTGTGCAGCTTGAATATTAACTACGTTGTGAAGCCTTGTTAGTGCTACGAATCAATTTTTATCCAGGCTTATAAATTAATTATTCAGAGACAGCAAAAGTTAAAGTGTCCTTTAAAATTACGATTAGTCGTCACCATGTTGAGGAAAACAGGATGGACTTTTACAAAATTTGCTAAAAGCTTTCTTTATTTGTTATCTTTTCTCGTTTTGTAAACATTTCTAAATCATTACACCTAGAGGCGTTATTGTAAACAGACAAAGAATTCCAAGTCAAAGGTCTTATTCTAAAACCTACTCTAATCTTCTAAAACATCCACAGTAAAGATGTTATTGTCTTTTATTGATTCTGACAAAATCAAATTGCCACGCTGCTGCCTAACAGACGCCCTCCCAAACAACTAAAGTAACGTTGAGGAGACAACCAGCGCAATTCCCTCGAGTAATTACTTTTCAAACCACGAAGGAATCCTTCTTTTTCAATGCAAACGCAATTTCAGTTGCGTGAAACATTGAGGCAATTACGTTAAACTTCGGAGTTATATCTCCGAGGAACAAACTTCAAGTGACAAGGATGCACAAATTATTGGCGCAGCAACGTTCCTAATTAATAGGGCTGTATAGCGAACTAACTTGTGAACTAATCCTCGGGACTAAGACCTGTGAACATTCCCGGGTTGACACGGATTATAAACTTTGGAGTTGTGTTTCGCAAACGTAATTAGGAATATCGGACTTCCCCTTTGATGGTCACGATATGTTACAGCTGTTTATAACTTTGTTTTGATACAAAACGCATTTAAATACGTAAGTGTTTATTATAATATTAGAGACATAGATATATTGAGATGGTGTAGAGTGACTATAGAGGTATATCTAGTGGAAAAATACTCTTTAATATTTTAAAGAAAACATGAATACTCGTAAACAACAATAGCTAATGCACCTGCCTATTCTGTTTCCTAAACATATAGTAGCAGGTCTATTTCCTGACACTAGATCGTAAAGTACGCCAGGATCTCCTCCTTAGAAACCGAAGATATCGAATGACAAGCATCCATAAGTCTTTGTAATGGATGTACATACGTGAAAGTGAAACACAATCTAAAATGCTGAGACTGGAGTATAGTACCTACTTATCTATATGTAAACTATAATAAAATAAATAACAAAAGATAAAAAAGTATTTTATTCACATCAGTTTTACAATAAAACACTTATTTAGACACTATACTGAGTTACAACTAGGGAAAGGAGTGTTTTCGATGGGCTCTGGCACCCAGTGTAAGATTTAACTTGTGATTAGGGTGCCCGCGTCCTCGCTTTTTGAACATGTAGCAGTATTTGTAAGACAAGCCCAGTACATCATTATTATTTTATAAAATAAAATATCTAGTGACTAATGCAACTATGTGGGCTTTTAATATCCTACGATGAAAATTTGAGTATGTGTGAGTCTGTATAAAATATAATTATAAACATATTACTTTATAATATTAGGTTAAGCAATTTATATCTGTAGTAGATTTTCAGTCTTATTATAACTCAGTCAAAGGTGTCTAGTAACTTCAAATATTAAAGAGCTTCGTTCCTTCCATGTGATCTTATGCACACAAACTGCACAAACATAATATAGTATAGGTACTTACTTTATTTATTGCACATCCGTGTGTTAGTCAGTTAATAAGCTGGTCGGTTTGGTTTGCTAATATGTTTATGTAACTAGTAGTTTAGAACCGTAGACCGGGTTATGTTGACTAGATACGAAGTCTCCAACCTCGTTTCTTAGAAATACGACCGACACAGTTACGCAGACATCAGTAGTGAAGCCATATAAATAATGAGTCAAGGGCGGCTGTTTATAAAAATGTGCTCGCTTGATATTTTCTCTCGTCAAAGGCCTGTACGGTTTCCATGTCATTCTTCGTTACCTCAGGATTTTAAGATTAACATACGAGTGCATTTGCTGATTTTACAAAATAGGTAAGCTAAAATTATAGGTACTAGTACTAGTTTTTCAGGATTTACAATGTAGATTCGGTTGTAAAACTCATTTCACTCAAAGAAAACTACTCTACTAGCTAAATGCTAGCATAAATGTGTAAAATCCACTAACGAAATCCCATAGTTATTGGTAAGAGTATAATTATGTTTTCATGAGAGTCTCCTAGTTTACCCAATCTCTACCGTTTACCTTTCTTAAGAGGTGATTAGGGTAACCCTAGACCTCAGTTTTTTTTACGTCGTACAACAATTTTCAAAGGTCAGTCGTTAGTCGTTAGTCGTCCGTTTCACGTTTAAAGGCACCTCATAGGTAAATAGGTCATGTATCAATTTAGCCAAATTGACAGACAGTCAACTTTTAAAGGAAAACCGTTTGCGAGAAAAGAAGAGGATATCGAAAATAACTCACGACTCATTTGTCACGACCTTTCAGGAATATTGTCCAAGAAAATTAAGGGAAATATATGTCAATGGTCTGACCCTCTGTCGTGTGATGACAAATCGATAATATGGGTCTTGACAAATTGGTTATTTACTGTCTGACTGTTGTGTAAAGGTGCTAATCAGTAGATATCACCTTTTGATATTATCTGGCAATAACTATCACTTTTCACCGGTATGGACACAAGGTTGGCGTGTGATTATTTTAATTGGAACATTCTTTATTTAACAGTTTAATTACCTACTTGTAACAATATAGCTAATGGCTTAATTATTTCCCGTTAAATTGTAGCTAATGGATATTTTAACATAATTCTACGCTGTAAGTTATCGTAGGAGTAATCAATGTCAAAATGGAACAGTTTTTCAACACATTATGTAGGTAAATTAACTATACAAAGTTGCCCTCAGTGAAAAGCCCTCTTCTTTTATAATAGTTAGTTATAATAAAATAATGAAGACGTGTCCGTGTAAATGTCACATCGATGTCGGGGCCACCGCCATGGCTGACTGCCCCGCGACCCTTAGACCGTCCCTGCTCGCTAAATCTTACAGAGGATCTAATTCTATAATACATTGCGCCCGTGTTTACCGGAACCCGTGCTATGGACTGTGATTTTGTGTAGGTTATGGGGAGAGTGGACATACTTTTTGATTTTCAAAAAAAAATGTTCTGGATTTGGAACACCTATGCAAAAAGCATAATATTATGGTTTTTTAGTAAAAGTATAGTTCTGTTTTATACCACAAAGTGTATTAATAACCACAGGGTAATTTAGAACCTCATTATGGAGCTTTAATTTAATACTACTTCTGCAAAAGACTGTATCACCCGATTTCTGAATGAACTGTTTGAAATTGAGTATGTACCTATTTATGAAACCCTTATTTTGCCTTAAAACCATCAAATTAGTTGGCATTAAACTAGGGTTGGACACGTTCTTAACTCGATATACCCACTTTTTTTATTGTTGCTTTTTATTTTATTTTTTTAAGGATGGGAAATCATCAAATGTCTTCTTCCGCTCTGGGTGGAGCGGAAGGGCGTGTCAGACTCTTACTGATTAAAACCCATCCGTGTTCCTTCTAATGCCCTTTGCGTTCCGGGGCCGCGGTGACTCTTTCGAACAAATTCCGCAACCCTGGCAGGCGATATACCCACTTAAGTAAACAAATGCATACTGAAAGGTGTTCACTACATTCTATGACCTAAATAACTAACTCCTGATAAAGGAACCGTTTACAGGTGATTCAAAACTACTTCAGTCCAATTTAAAAATAAACGATTACTAGAAAAATATAGACAGGAAAGGTTTCTAAGAAAGGTTTTACAATGTGTATTTTTCTTTGACAGCCAGATGAGCGAAGAACTGTGAAGGAGGAAAAGGAACAGTCTTAACATAAAACATCACACGTACACTTAAAGAATGGTTTTAGACGAACAGGAAATGGAGACGAACGTATTTTTTTTAATAATGAGTTTTAAAATTCGCCTTACTATTAAAAAGTGTAGGTTTCTGTGCAACCATTTTCCTCTATTTTTTTTGGGGGAAATTAATGAACCCACTTACAAAAATCGCCCGCGGACACAATCTCGTTGAGGGTGTAACGATCTGATCATGTTTGACCGGCTGGGCATACAAGGCCAGATATCGCACAGGACAGAGGGAGAGCTTGAAAAGAGAAAAGGAAGATCAGTACCCAGTGAAAAACAATTTAGTCAGACCAAAAAAAAATTACTTAAACCCGGAATTCTAGAAAATCATGAAGCAAAAGCTCATGAAATGTAACAATTTTTAGACGTCAATGAAATACCTAATTTCCAGACTCATGCCCAGTTTTTGAGGTACTTTAACGGTCGTTTATCTTTCCGTTAACCACTAACCAACCAATGGCGTTATGACAATTTAACGGACAGATAAAGACCGATAAAAACCTCAGAAACCGTGCATCAGTCGTTCCAAAAAAGTTTTATTCAATAGATTAGTCATGCTTCACACATACACCGAGGGTAAATCTTTTAAAACAAGTTAACCTGTATGTACCGCAGTGGATTTGTAAACTTTGTTTTGCCTCCCAAAAGGCTTGTCCCAATAAAACTTGCTTACAACTTATATTACTTGATTAATAAGAAAAGTTGTGTGTATGACGGTCTCTTTTAGTCATATCTGTTGAAGACGATGAAGAATGACGACGATGAAGACGTAGGTGCTTAATTTTTTTTTGTATTATAGGGTCACTACTAGGAGAGAAAGCTTAAGTAGCTTTTTATCCAGATCCAAAGAGGTTTCATCAATTAAATCATGTAATTATTATCCGAAAATGCTTGGATGTAAAAATTTTTAGGTTCCCAACCTGTATATATTTACGAAGCATAACTTTATTTACTACTAGCTTTCTTCTACGTTTTTGCTCCCGATTTCGTGGCCCATTCCAGAGGAACTGGGTATTTGTTTGAGATAATAAATCTCCTATGCCACTCAGCTATACTATAACTTTCTAGGAGTGACATTTTTAAAATCGAATTATTACTTCCAGAAATCACCAAAAAGTCACCACTTTATAATATTATTGTTAAGATCACAAACAACCACAAACATGTTGATCAAATAATATCTCAGTACAGACACTATTTCTATGGATGTTTACGCTATCCACACAGTACCATATGAATAGGACCGCAGATGAATTAATTCTATGCCAAGTCCTAGTATTCAAATGGGCGCTCAGGGGTATAATCTCTTAGACTGTAAACAACATGGTGGTCAGGGCTGTCTACCTTCCTCCATAAAGCGACTTATGTACACACACGCCTTATTTCTGTAGCGATAATAAAGGCTTCCTACAGAAATTTTACCTGCAAACATCTATTGTACTGGGACTATTTCGTATCTGAATTGTGGAAGTATTAATAGCGACATGTTTTAACAGAAAGTTGATGAGGATTGAGGTGTTTATTCTGTCTTTGTATTGACATACTTTTCGTTGAGATTTCATTGTGATGGGCGGTAGTCATGCCTGAGGTTAAAAAACGGAATATTTTGTTGTACGGCAAAGGCCTCTTAACTCTCCATCCACGTGTCGTTCATAATTGTTTACTAGTAGTATATTATATACAAAAAAAATGCATGCATATTCCCTATTACTTGCTTGCATTTGTCCAATATTTTGTCATCACTAAAACAAAATCTGTCTGTGCGCAATAAACTCAAAGTCTGCTGAACGCATTTTCATACGGTCTTCAGCAATGGAGGGAGTGATCCACGATGAGGTGGTTAATTAATTAAGGTTTTGCGTAAAGTGGCTGAAATATGACAGTGTTTGTTGAAGGTGTCATGCCTACTAATTCATAACCTCTGCTACACATGCGAAGTTGGTGCGGGTTGCTAGTGTTTAATAACAGGACTGTGAACGAAGGCGTAGGCTTACCTCATGTGTATCAATATGTTACTAACATAATTTCTGTTTTGCAGCATCAGCGGCAGCGGACAGTCAGAACGGCTGGGGCGCGCTGGGCGGGCTGTACGCGCTGTTGGCCCAGCACGACGCGCTCGGCGGGCACGCGCTCGCGCGCAAGTCCGTGCGCTCGCCGTCTCGCCGCCTGCGCTTCGGCCGCCGCTCCGACCCCGACATGCCTCCTCAAGCTCCTGTAAGTACAATACGTGCACTGCTTAAGAGGGTTTGTTCCTCACGGTATTTCATATAAACTTACGAGAGAAAGAGAGAGTGATTTTTGACTTTCTATAACAAACCTAAAATTGCTCTCACTAGCTCTCAAAACATTTCTAAAAAAGTTATCGCTTTAAAGTTCTTATCTTGGTATGTATATCAAGTTCCATTAAAATTCGTTCATTCGTTTCCAAGAATATGGACTAGCAAGTTTGTATGAAATACCGTGGCGAGTAGATATCTAAACGCTTCCTTTGCTTTGGACGTAGTCGGGTATAAACAAAAGAAAATAAAGAGAACTTTAGTGAACAGAGGAAACATTCCAGTCTGAATCCTGAATCCGACTTACTGCTAAATAAAACGGAATTCGAGCAGTGGATAAGATATAGGGAATCGAATCGAAAAAAATGTAATAGGAGTCTATCCCCCGGTTCCTGGATTAAGAATTTGAAATTGAGTATTTGTCAAACTCTATTTTAATCTGAAAATCTGTCAAGACATTAAAGTAGGGTTTGACACTTTCTTAACCTCAAACTCACATTCAAAACTGCCCTAATATGTCACATTGAGTTTCAGAAAGACTATCATCAAGACTACAATAGGGTACAAAACGCGGTGTTTTCAAAAACGTCATATGTGTTATAACGATCATATACAGCAGTAAATAATGAAGATCCTTTCAAAAGCTTCCTCAGTTATTTAGCACTTCATGTGTGTATGTAGTAGCGATTCATTGAGCTGTCCTTTTCCAAATTAGTTCTTTAATTTAAATGGATGCGTGAACGGACTAAAATTCTAGATTATTAAACTCAGTTCTATCTGTTTAATTAATTAAAAATGTAATATTAACCTGGATGACTTAGACAATCTTTCTCTGTTAAAATATTGTGGAAATCTAATCCAGCACAGAGTAGCTAATCAACAATCAGACACAGGTTAAGGTCGTCAGACAGAGCAATCCGTTTGAATCACTCATATTTAGCAATTGTATTAATTTGAATACATCAGTAATCTGTCGGTTAGCGTTCATCGTTCGGCGGCAATCCAATAAAGTTATTTCTCCGGGAACCGTCTTCGCGAATTATCTCTGTCATATTCTCATATTTAAATACTTGGTATTAAGTTACCGCGGCGACGTTTGCTGTTGGTATTTATGGCATTTACTACCACATGTTAAATGTAAGTAAAGATGTCTACTATTTACGACACCGGATTGCAAACATCGTAAGATAGTAGGTTGACTGGTAACAAAGGGCTTAAGAAGGAACACGGATGGGTTTTAGTCAGTTAGTCTGACACGGTCATCCACTCTACCCTGAACAGAAGAAGTCATTTGATGGTTTCCTATCCATAAAAGAAAAAAGGGTTGACGGGTAAAGAAAATGTCGAAGGCATTAAGTCCGCCTCTGTACATTTGTGTTTGAAAGTATTAAATAAATAAATTGTAAAAAATCTTGATAAAGTTATAAACTTTTTATTTATTGCGAACAGATGAAAAATCAATAAATCTCATCCAAATTCTATATTTTACTTACTCTCTCTCACTCTTTCCGAATCTTATCGAGAAGAACGAGTTTACAATCTTACGCGTTTTATTATAACCTAACGGAGTTTGCAATAATCCGGAGGCATACGCGTACTGTAACAACGATGGTCTATTTGTGTCATGTTAATGGCAAAACAAAATCGAAACTATCATGATAACTTTGTAGGTACTAGTTAATACCAGTTTCAATGCTAATTGGCACAGTATTGTCTTTTACAGTAACAGTGCAGTGCAACTAGACCAGTTCAAACGCTCGTCCTAGTAATGAAAGACGTGTAAACGGTGAACACACGTGCAAACTTTTGTTTGTATTGCAAAACGAGAGCGGCTTATACAAACACTTCTGGCGAAAACCAATCAAAAGCTGAATGCTGAAGCTCATTGAATACTTTTTCTACTGCGCCTAGATTAACTCTGCTTGAGTAGTTTACTCATTCCATATATTTTGTTTTTGAGTTACTTAAGTCAATAAACACAACACCAAGAACAGTCACTGAGAATATAAACAACACAACAGGATACTGAGAATATAACCGTCAAACTAGCTAAGTCTAGCTTATGTTCGACGTTTATATTCTCAGTATACTGTTAGAACTTAAAAAAATACTCCTATTCCACAAAAAGATTTTAATGCAACTTTATTTTTCAATGAAATTTAAAGCCAAGCAAGGAAAGGAATATTTAAAGCAAAATAAAGTCCCGTCAGGTCTCCCACAAAACCGCAACAGTTTTCTGTCGGAGGCTCTAAGTGTTTCTCGAGTGGATAATGCATTATAATGTTCACCGACGACCAGATAATGTTATACACAGCTACCTACACTCAGCGACGTAAAAGCTATCTCACGGTCCCTTTCACTCCATCTAACATCGTTTTAAAACCAGAAACAAGTCCCTTAACTTCATTTCATTCAGCCTATTCATGTTTCACAAACCTATTATTATACCTTCTATGTTATCTTAGCAAAGATCTTAATTGTTGAGTTGTCCTTAACATACGTCACAAGCATACCTTTCATCTTTTTGGTAAATTATAATCTTAATTTCCTAAGCCAGTGAATGCGTCGAGTAATTCGATTTGTCATATCTGACTTGTTCTGTATTATCAGTTACCGCGAGCCTTAGTAAAATATATTAGATGAAGATATTTACTGATATCTGATTATGTTTAATGCTTATTGCATTAACGTTCAAGTAGATGGAGAGTTCATCCTTTATGAAGGAAAGCGAGTGCTAAACAATAACTTAAATCGTTCAAATAAAAATGTTACCACGTTCATTAGTCGTTTCAGACAAAAATATTGTGTTACCCATATTTGCAACTAATTTACAGGGAGCCGTTACTGCAGCTGCAATTGAAATTCTTTCTAACGTAAACAACTCAACAACATTTTGTTATTCTTGAATATTATTCCACTCATTTCTTTAAATCTCTGGGAGCAACGTAAGAGAAAACAAAGTAGTCTGGCTTGCAATTTAACGAGCAGAAATTATATAATCCCTTCATTAGGCTAAGTTCATATAACAAGCGCTGGCGTTAACTTTGTTTTAACAAAACACGCTTACCATGAACCTCTTACAAACAGCAGTTAGTAATCAATATCGCTAGTTTATAAAAAGCGCTTTAGTAAAGCATCTAGCATTTTAGTAAAGCATCAAGCGCTTTTAGCTACTGAAGCTGCTTAAAGCTGAATGAGCTTGTTTTGTGAAAGGTGAAATGTTTAATATTGTGTAAGTTCTCTGCGTTTGGCGGGCCGTAAATGAAATTATAAAGTTTATGCAGAAATTAAAATGTTAAAATTACAAGCGTTTAGAAGGAACGGATTCTAGCTTATTGCAGTCTAGGTATGTAAATCTCAAATGTGTGTGCTTTCGCTCACTATGAAGGAAGGCATTGTTAACTCTTAATAAGAGACCTGTTAAGTGGATCAAACACTGGAACTTGCTTGTATAACAAATGCTGGAACCATGTTGGAAAAACGAGTATTTTTAATAAATAGCCACATCTATGTCACACTTGATTTCAGTCCCAATCCCAACGCATTTGTATATAACTCGATTTTGTTAACTTATACACCCTTTCATCCCTAATTTTATGAAGCCCCATCTTATCCCTCGCTCCATTAGATCCCCATATAGTTATAGCCAGGTACCAGTTAATAGTTTTGCCCTTTAATATTAAGACAACTATAATATTAACGATAAAATTACACAGTTCACTAACTTTTATGTTTTACTTCGCTTTATAAATAAACATTGTGAAGATAATCGTGGGCTATTATGTCGTTAGTGACCACCAAAATGTAGGCAAGTTAGAAACGGTATAAAAGATGTAGGTAATGATAAAAGCTATGCTTCCCACCTGTGTTCTTTGAAGATATTTAGGCAGTTTCCTTAATAGGTCCGAAATTCTTACATTTTCCTTTTACGCTGAAGATTTCTAACAGCGGGAAAGTTTTAAGTTTGAAGTGCTGAAAGTAAATTATCATGAAGACTACTTTATAAGTAGGTACTTATTTGTCTTTTGGTATCTCGGTAAGGTGCCATTAATCTTATAAAGCTGTGTACACATTAATGAAATTCACGACTTGTTTTTAAAAGAAAGAGAAGATATAAAGAAAAACGTTTATTCCGCCCAAAATGACGTACAAAAGTTACAATATTAAAAGAACACAACCTATCAAGTAACTAAAAAAACAAAAAACCAGTTTCATTGTCAGGCCATGTCAGGGCCGGACACTAGCTGTGACTAAAAAGAAAAGTCTCCTTTAGTTTCGAGTTTCTTTTCAATTTTTCATGGAAAATCCCGTGACGAATTTCAAAACAGCGATGTGACGACCTTTTACTTCACTAGTTCTACGTGGTGGCAGACCAATGAATGAGGGGTACTACTAGTAGACAAAATACCATTCTATCAGCGATAACGACCGTCAAAATATACAAAACTAAACGAGTGACATTTCGGTAGCGTATACAACCCCCATACCTACATATTGAACTTTTTGACAATCTCTGTCGCTGATAGGATATTACTATGCTACTGGCTGGAGCTCTAGAAGCTCCAGCCGGTCTATTCTGGGAACCCCTAGGTGGATATTAAAATGAACTGTCATTTCACCTTGATTATATGGATTGACAGTTCACTTCTTCTTTTCAAGTCGATAGTCAACTCCTTAGATCGTTTGGGCCGATCGTTTGGGCAGTAGATGGCTACGTTAATAACAGCACCGGTGGCATTCATTAAATCCCCCAAAGTGCAGGTGTATGAGCACTTGGGGTACTCTAACATGTGGCTCATGCTTTCAACAGTGGCACCGCACTCACATTGAGTATTCAACGGGTCTATGAAACTCCATTTCACGAAGTTGTGTTTGCAGTGGTTTACCTGGGTGCGCAAACGGATAAAAGCTTTCCAAACAGGCCACTGGAATTCACTACCTGGAGGCAACTGTTCTTTGGGTTTCTCACTCTCACTTCTTGTTAACTTCACCTCAGATTCGTACAGTATAGCACTACTGGTGAACGTGAACCCACTATGACGTCACAGGTACTAAGTTCCGCTTTGTTTCAGCTGGACGAAATGAACGAGCTGCTCTCCCTGCGCGAGGTGCGCACTCCCGTGCGTCTTCGTTTCGGCCGCCGCTCCGAGGAACGCGCCGTGCCCCACATCTTTCCCCAGGAGGTAACTATTACCAGCCAGTAACTAGACCACTTTGGGTAGACCATGCTTACGGAGTGGATGGAAAACATACATACTTGCTAGCCTCGATGATCTGTGTCGCCAGGTTCAGTGTTCTTTTTAGCAGAATCAAAAATTTCGCATCCTATATTATTAATATTTTATTATAAGCCCGTAGTATCCCGCTGCAGGGCAAAGGCCTATTCCTTCTTTCCAGCTCAAGCTATCTTGAGCAATCTGAGTCCAATCCTTTAGATAGAAGTCCGGCTCGTCTCGTCTTCTACTTTTGTGTTCTATTTTTTTATTGAGGTAAAAAGTTTAAAGATTGGTAAAGGTTGGCATTGAATAAGCTTTATTCACTAAATACTAATTTAAGTTTTTTGTCTTTAGACATTGTGATTATTGACAGGAATGTTTTACAGTTACCTTATATTAATGCTAACAATGGCTCCATTTTCAATACAACATAAATATTTTTTTAGTACCCGTGTGACCCATAACATACGACATAAATTAGGACAAGTTAACCTACAAATAAAAATAGCTACAAAATTTAATACGAACTCATAGTACCCTATATAGAGGCTCGTAAAACTATAAATATCTTGTGAAGAGAGGCGTATCTACTCCAAGATACTATTGATTCGAGCATCGTAAACCCTTGATGCCGTGTAAACCTCTGTAATGAAGTTATTCTCCCTAACAAGCCACTATAAGATCTTTTACGACAATTGACCAGCTTTATGTCCGACCTTTTTTATAAAACAATCAAACGACCCCATTATTCGAAAAGATTTTTAGTTTTATTTTATCGGATTATGAATTATAGATAGGTGACACCTTTCTCTTATAAGTTAGGCAATTTATACAACTTTGACCAAACAATCCCTTAGTTACCCTTGGAAATAAAATTGGCTACACCTCATAATATGTCATGTCAATCATGTCCTTAATTTGCGGAAACATAATTGTGGGACGAACAATTCGGGCTATATTTTATTCGACAGGTTATAACGTAAACAATGATCTAATTCAATCAATCAAACGTTACCCAAAAGGGTGAGGCAAATGTTGTTAATATTTGTGCACCGCGGTCCTCCGGGACTTTCCGAGCTGTCAATAATTATGTTATATGTTATTTGTTCAACATTGTAGCTAAGAATACCAAACTACATGTCAGCGATGACGCAGAGGAGGTTAGGCTCCCACTCCCATCTCATATGATTTTAACAGGAAAAACGGCTTTTCGATTCGTGGAACCAGGCTTAGTAAACACATTCACACAATCGCAAAAGCCTGTAGCCTGTATGTTGACATTTCAGTATCATCGATTTGACGTTTCGGAAAATCTATTTCGTCGATAACTATTTAAACTTAATGGATGTTCGTTTGAACGCAATCTAAAATAAGAGAAGGGACATCATGCTGGGTCTTGCCACTCTAAAATTAACATTGACAATGTGACATTTCGGTAGCTAATGCCAATCCCATACATTTCGGACTTGTTGGCAATCTTCGTCACTGAAGGAATGTAACTTGCCCTCTTCATCGAAATTGAGTGATATTCATTTGAATGTCGTCTATGTCGTGTGTATCATCATCATCATCATCTCCTTGCCCTCATCCCATATTTCTTGGGGTCGGCGCAACACGTTTTTTCCTCCATTGTATCCTGTCAATCGTCACGCTATTACTCACCAATCCATTCATCTTTTCTAAGTTTGTATAATAAATGAACTATAGTTTTTAAAACAGGAACAAGACCGTGCCGTGCGCGCCCCTTCCATCCGTCTGCGGTTCGGACGCCGGTCGGATAACAACATGTACTTACTCCCCTACGAAGTACGTACCCTTCATTTGTTTATTAACTACTTAATTCTCGTAATAAGTTGTTTAAAGTTCTGAAGATTATAGTATTCAAGTAATTATAATAATTTCAAAATTGTTGGGGTCCCGAATTTGAAAGTATTTCACAACTTATTTATATGTCCAATTCAGTAAAAGGCAGTTAAAATAACTTATACCTCCTAAGGTTTTTAAATGTAAATGTGACACAAGATTTACGCCCCTTGAGCTGTAATTGTTACACATTACTAGATTTTTTGTAACTATAAAGTTACACGTTCTCAAGATGGACGTACATTTCCGCGAAGTGTTCAGACAGCTTGCATTACTAATGCTGTATTTATTTTGTTTCAGTCGGCTCTGCCCCAGGAAGTGAAAGCCAGCGGCTCCGTGGAAGACGACAGACAACAGGAATAAACACGCAACATATCCGTATACCAACACCTAAATAGAAATATTACCCGCCCCCGTCAAACTTTTATTAACAACTCTTTATTCAGGACACTACGTCCTACCGTACATATGTGTCATATTAAACAAATACAATCGATTTTTAGATGTTATTCAACTTAATTATAAGCTATGTGTACATAATAATCAGTTAGTACCTTGTATGTTGTTAACCGAAATGTTATTCGTATATATAATTATCATCGCTCCAACTCTTTCTTGAAATAGTAATAAATTAGTAAATTATTGATCTGTCAAACGCTTCCCAAATGATCATCAGCTAAAGTGTTATAATGTTATATAGATCGATGATATTCTAGTCAATACTGAAGTAAGACTGTCTCCTTTATTTTGATCTCTTTTTCCAATTAGATATATTATGAATATTATATAAACTTGCCGCGAAGAGTTGTACATTTTTAGAGCTGGGCAAATGTAGAACTACTTCGCTGCTTGTAGGTACTACTTGATTTAATCTCTTGGTAACTAACAGAACAGTACAGTCGTAGTTCAATTTAGATCATTACGCCAATATATTTATTTATTATATTAAGTGTAGTGAAACTATGTTTAGTTTTGTATGGATATTATAGTGCAATTAATGAGTTGAAAAATAAAAATATTTCCAAGGGATCATTGTTGTTTTATTGTCTTTGTTTCATGAAAACCATTTAGATTTATGATGAAAATGAGCCAACACCTTTATGAACGTTAGCAATATGGCTAAGAAAGAAAATAAGAAAACTGACCAGAGCCCCCTGACCATTACCTAAGGGTTTGAAATAAATAATGACATGAATCACGCCCGTATTTCCCTAAGGTTTACGTTTACTAAGGGGTGATTTCTCTGTAGTTACTTTTACTGCGGTTTGACATATTTTTGTAACAAGAACTGTAAAATTGCCATTTTTATAGGTACCTCAGTTAAAAGTAATCAGATGATTGAAATATTGGCACTTAATATCGAACGAAACACACACAACTAAAATTGAATTATGAGGTGTACTTTATTGTACACCTATGAGGTGTTGTACAAACACATTTAAACATTAACAAAAACAAGTGTACAATGGGCGGTCTTATCGCACAGGGCAATCTCTTACAGACAACCTTTGGATGGACTAATCGAAAAATTAGATTATGTTAGATTTAGGGCGGTCAGTGTACAAACATCTTAAACTATATTAATTAGACATAATAATATAAAATACACACAATACTAAATAATATACTAATAAATATCAAATATATAATTGGGAAAGGAGAAGAAAAATTATAGTGAGAGGTAAATGCTCCGTCACCATTTTTTTATACGTTGGTAGTGTTTGTGCACGCCTTACTACTGTGGGTAATGCATTCCAAAAACGAGCAGCTTGAATAGTGAAAGATTTGAAGAAGGATGTGGAATGTATACGAATACTTAATTGAAGATTTTCCGATAATCAGTTTTTATAGTTTTTCGCGAACGTAGTCTATAATTTCGAGGCTTTGCAAATGTCGGATGCAGACGAGAAAGAAAACAAGCCGGATAAGGATTTAGAGTAGGGAAGAAACACTGCCTCATTATTTGCTGGTTGCATTGTTTGGTAACGGTGTCGATGTCAAAGGAAAAGCCGAGCTTCTTTGCTAGTTTCACGGCCTTCGAAGTAGGTACTACAGATGAATGCTCCCTACTTTGGAAGTTCTGAAGAGGCTTTAGTTCAGGCAATACATTATTTTACTTCAGTCCACTAAAATTTATTGGCATTATGATAAATGTCCTTAGTCAGTTTATTTATTTTACAATGTATGTACACACAAAGAAAGTATTACATATAACATAATAATTATTTATACAAAGGTACTGCTTATTTCTAAAGAAATTGATTCCAGCAGACCTGCGAAAGGTGAAATGAAAAAGAAATGTAGACAATAGTGTGTAAGAGAGAACAAAAAAGGGGTATATAAAGCCTTAAACTAAAGGATAAAATAAACCTACATAAATATTGTTATTATTATTTTTATGATTCCATACCTATATAAAAACATTCCTAATACTATAATAGATTTAAAAAAATAATATTTACATATTATTATATACAATACATATAATTTTCACAGTTGAGAGGAAAGATAGTGCTCTTTAAGACGAGTTTTGAAAAGAGATATAGTTTTCAAATCTCGAATGCTAGACGGAAGTGAGTTCCACAGTCTTACTGCATGGACAGAGAAAGAGTAGGAATAGTAGCTGGTTTTGTGTGGATGGGCTTTAAGGAGGGATCTAAGGTGTCTTTATGACATCGAAAGCATTTACTAACGCAATCAAATATCCTCTCGAGGGCCGAGCGAGCTTAACCAGGTGTGACGTCATTGTTTTACTATTGTGTCTGTTCTTATGGCTGCTGAAGGTTTTTAAATCATGAACCTTAAGATGACTTTTGTTTCAAACAAATTATAGGGCCTGTTTCTCTGACCTGTTTAGGGATACATTCTTATTTTAAAAGGGAATTTGTGTTAAAAATCCGCTAAACAGTTGCTAAACAGCATCAAGGTTTTTATAAATAAGAGTCGGTGTAGATCAATCTTGAACAGGGTAACAGGTTATTTTAGTAACGTTTATGTAAATTGAAATGGCAATAGGAAAATATTACGTCATGTTACATGGCCTTTTAATCTTCTTGGTGAAATAATAAGGAAAGAAAATTGCGTTTATTTGAACAACATCAAATAAAAAGAAAAACACCTTCGAAAATTAGGAAACATAAACTGATTTGTACCAAAAGTGTCTATCCTCAGTCAAAAAATGAAATAAACAACTGTCAGCCCTTTAGAGAAATGCAGACGTTTATGTGTTGAAAATACAAACTGAATGTTTTTTTTGGTAAAATGTGCCATGTTTACTAAGGTGGCCCATCCAGAATAGGATAAGCAGAATAGACACATTCACAGCAAAACCTCAACCAAAAAAGTCAAAGAGAATCATCGTCGCCGAGAATGGCCACCCACAAATTCTCAGTAACGGGGTGTTTTCGAGAATGCGTCTGCCTATAATTTCTGACTATCCACTGACTACGTGGATAGAGAATAGCTAGGTAGGTATGCAATTTCTAATTGGTTTTGGAAAAGGTGATAAAGGGATTTCGGTATTGATTGGCAGGCCGACTGCGTAAATTTATAAATCTATCGATCACAGTCCAAATGCGCTTATTCGCCAAACATAGTGCAATTGTATCTACACATTGTTTTTCGGGGTATAAGTTTACGCTTATTCTTTTTACCAACTGTACCTACTAGCCCGAGATAAAATCGGGGCGAAACTCCGCTACCGCGGCAAATTGCATCGCGGCGGACGGAGCTCCGGCAGGATACCATGGCGATTTGGAAACGGCGACTGTCGCAACCCAGCGCTGGGCACGCAACAATTGCGGCGATAAGACCCCTCTTTGAGGAGTGGCTGGAGAGGCGCTTTGGCGTCCTCACCTTCCGCCTGACGCAGGTACTTACCGGACACGGCTGTTTCGGGAGGTACCTGTTTCGGATTAAGCGGGAGGACACGCCCGGGTGTCAGCACTGTGAGGATCACCCGGAGGACACGGTGGAGCATACGGTGGAGATCTGCCCTGCTTGGGCTGAGCACCGCCGTGTCCTTGTCGAGGCGATCGGCGGCGGCAACCTCTCGCGTCCGGCCCTGGTTGAATCCATGGTCCGGAGCGAGGAGGCTTGGGAAGCGGTCACCTCCTTCTGCGAAGCAGTAATGCTAGCGAAGGAGGAGGCGGGCCGCGCGAGGGAAAGGCAAGGCCTTCGCCCCAACCGCCGCAACAGGAGAAGACGCCCCGGGCGTCGGGAGTCGCAGGGCGATCCCCGGCCACCGTAGGCGCGGGCCTGCGGACGGCGAGCATTGGGTGGCTCGCTGTCCGATCACCACCAGGCCCGGGTCGATGGCGCATAGTGTTTCACGCGCGCCTCAAAGAGATGTCAGCATAAAAGAAGGGGCCCGCTAAGGCCAGAGCCTGCCAGGGTTGCGGAATTTGTTCGAAAGAGTCACCGCGGCCCTGGAACGCAAAGGGCTTTGGAAGAAACACGGATGGGTTTTAGTCAGTAAGAGTCTGACACGCCCTTCCGCTCCACCCAGAGCGGAAGAAGTCATTTGATGATTTCCCATCCTTAAAAAAAAAAAAAAAAAAAGCCCGAGATAAAAGGATTAATCAGGCTACATAGTATAGTTACACAAATTAGTGAAAATACCACAAGCTGTCGCCCGCGGCTCCGCCCGCGTGAATGTCGAAAATTATCCCAATGGAACATACTCCCGGGGTAAAAAGTGTCCTATGTCCTTTCCCGGGACTCAAACAAACTCTATACCAAACTCATCTAAATCGGTCCAGCCGTTTGCGCGTGAAGAAATAACAAACACACACACACTCACAAACTTTCGACATTATAACATTAGTGGGAAGTGTGATTGCCAAATTGTTGCATTCGGCATTTTTTTGTTTCTTTAAAACCTACAGTAGATGTACACCTATGTGCATTGACAATGATTTATGAGGCTATAACTTTATACCCCGGTCTTAAAATAAATATTATATTTAAATTAAGAACAACCTGAATTACCGAGAAATAAAAATGTTTACGCACCAATATTGTGTTATTTTTTCCTTAAAATGCCTTCGCCATTAATCACAACTCTTTATCGCCAAGAAACAAAAATGCTTCGAAGGCAGAAAGGCGACGACGTCACGCAAGCTTAGGAAGACGAGGAGTTAAAGCTACCGTTTATTTTATATATGATAGGCAGGTAATGCCTGAAAAAGTAAGGGTGTGTTTACTCGAAGCACTAAATGCTTAGTAGTATTCCGTGAAGTGTGAGTAGACATGTCGCAAGAGCCACGTAGATATCCCGTTGTCAGATAGAATCAGCGCAAATAATCGTTCTGATTGAACCATTTGTACCTTCTTTGTAAGGAAGTGGATGAAATCCTATTAAAAAAAAATGATTAAAGAAAGATCAAAAGAAATAAAAACGATACGATAAATACGAATATTTGTGCAGTTTGATGTCAGTTGACTATTTTGTCGGTATTTACTAGGAAAGTACTGCTAAGCTTTTTCGCAAAAGGGAACCTTATGTTATACAGGCTGCCCGGAAAATATTTCTAGATCCTTACATTAAGCAGGCTGGCTGAAAAATATTTCTAGATCCTTACATTAAGCAGAATGGCTGAAAAATATTTCTAGATCCTTACATTACGCAGGCTGGCTGAAAAATATTTCTAGATCCTTACATTACGCAGGCAGGCTGAAAAATATTTTTGGCTTTAAACAATCAAGTGAATTCACAATCGGATTGAATTGTAAAAAAACGGTCCGATTGAATGCGAACCAAACGGTACGTTTTTACAAAAGTGAAAGACTTCAACGCCTACGTTACAGCGCTCAATGTGGAACACACCCCTAAAGGCAACGAACCTCTTGAAGAGTAAGTAGTTACATAGTATTAGGGATCCTCTCTATGAAGGGGTAAGGAACTCTCAAGCATTGCTGACACTGGGCCATTGTGTTTAAAAGCCTCGATTTACATAAATTACCAGACTACCAATGAGTTAGTCAGCTTATGTTTCTGGATTATAGTTTATTGTTGCTTTGACCTTCGTTGGAAATGAATGCTTAATACTTTTTGGGGACAGGCATAACGTAGGATCTTCTTTTGAAAATATATTTTCTTTAAAACTCTGGTTGTTCATTAAAACGCTCTGCAATAGCGCCTTAGATCAACAGACGTAGATCTAAGGCGCTATTGCAGAGCGTTTTGGGTTCGATTCCAGGGTCGGCCAGTGTTATTGGGCTTTTCCATTTAGAATTTCTTAGTACCTGGCAGAACAGAGTCTGGACATGTGCCCAGTTGATTGCAATAGGCTCGCTCCCTTATACGTGGGACTAAACCGTAACTAGCGAAATGTGATGAACGCATCGAAGTGCGATTTAATATGAAAATATATTTTTGAAAAGAAAATACGTCAAAATAAGGATACGGAAGAAATAACTTAACAAGGTTTTGTTATTTTTCTCACAAAAGGTAGGTAACCTTCTTGGGACGCGATGCAGATGTCACGTACAGTCAACAGCAAAAGTCAATGAATATTTTTGAATTTCGAAGTCAATTATCGACGTAGGTTGGTAATTATATTATTTTTCTGAAGACGAATGGAAATTCAATAGGAGAGTGTTTAAACACGAATGAATAGGTACTTCTTGGCTGAAAATAGATGATTAAGGTTTTTTTTTTATGTTGACAGAGCTCTGCACCGGTTTTGCTCGAGATTTTTCTATTCTTTTTCAGTACTTTGTAGATACTTTCAGCCCTATAAGAAAAACATTTTAACCATACGCTTCGTTTAAATACTGATTAGCAGGTCGTAAATTCAAATTCTCCACTGATTTGAAAATGTATTTAAAGAATCTACTAATCACTGTTAAAATAAGCATATGGTTATATTTTTTACGAATAAAGCTGATTATATGTATCTGAAAGTTTGTAATTAGGTAAGAACGTATAATAATGTTACAAGTACCAGGTAGTAGTAGAAAATAAAACGTAGTTTCTTACATAGCCTCTGTTTTAAAAACAAAAGCAATTCACTAGAAACGAGAGATTGACTGGAGTCGAAAATCGAGATGGAAACGTCCGATAGCGGGCTATTGCGGACTTCCGAGCCATCACATTCGAAAGGGGAATCCAAGCGAGTAAACGAACGGATCCGGAGGAGTGGATCCGTGTTCACAATAAACGTCAGTTTTACGGAGACCATCCTTATTATCCTTACTAATATTATTAATGCTAAAATAACTCTGCCTGTCTGTCTGACTATTTGTTACATCTTCACGTCTTAAAGGCTGAACGGATCTCGATGAAACTTAGCTTACGGGTAGACCACGTCCTGGAATAGGACAAAACATATCTACTTTTTATCCGCAGGTCCAAAAACTGTAGATTTAGCGTTGCCAGATCTAGTGTTTACGAGATCCAGTGTGTCAAACTACAGGACAGTACCTTTAGCTACAAAAACAGGTTTTTGTGAATCACCATTTCTTCATATCGCAAGGTTAGTTTTTTTATGGTACTACATAATATTTTTCAAAATATTTCATGAACCTGAAAACTTTTGCAGAAATAATTCATTGCATTTGGAAATAAAGGTCAGCTATTCTTTTGTGTCGAGTTTTTAAGTGAGTACACAGTAAAAGGAGATACTTAGCCTCTTCATTTTCAATTTATTCGCAATAAGTGTTGGTACAATTTTGGTCTTAAAATTTAAACAAGCCTCCCCTCCCTCCTCCTTATTGGAACAATTATTATTGAGGCGTAAGTATGAAAAGAGCGAGCGAAGCGAGCTCGACAAATTACAACACTCGTTTCGGAATTAAGGTTATGTTTACTTATAATAATTAAATAGAATAGTCGACGACACTTTAGTGCAAAAGCGAGCAAGCCGAACTCAAAAATGTTTACAATCCATCTCGAAGGTTTTGAGTTTTAGGTTTCTTATAAACATTTACATAATTATGCAGAATAACAAGCGAAGCGAACTCAAAATATATAATATATTAGCAGAATTTTAGCAGCTTACGAATACAAAATTAAAAAGTACGGTTTTGCCTGGGTTCGAAATTTATAAGAAAATATGAGAGCGCAAAAATATCTTTATATAGGACTCTTCCTATAGAAAAACAAAATACACCTCTGTGTATTTTGTTTTTCTTGTTAAATATCGATCAAAGCACAGACTAAGGAAGTAAGTGCAACAACGGGATGCCCATGCCGGGAGCACATTTCCTTAGGATGATTTTTTAATCACACTGGTGCAGCCGCTGTCGGAAGCTACAGTTTACATGACTAATCAATATTTATCTATAAAGTTCTCCCGTTACAGAGTACTCACTCTGTAACGGTCAGTAGTTTCGGGTGTGCTTTGTCTGTCAGTCACTCGACTGACAGACAAAGCACACCCGAAACTACTGGTCGTAGAAAGCTAAAATTTGGCATGCAGTTACCCCACACTCCGTAGGGGAGCAGTAAGAGACGGATTCCCGAAATTTCTACGGCAATGGGAAAAAGCGGGATGTGCGCGTACGAAGTTGAGGGCAAAAGCTAATATGACTGACACCTACGATATTCCTAGCGTGGAGTAACGTTTAAAAAAAAACTGCCTTCATCTAGTGGTCGCAAGCGCTACTTCAGTAGTAGCGCTTGCGACCACTAGATGAAGGCAGTTGCAGCATGAAGTCCTAGGTTTGATTCCGAGCCGCGCCGAGCAGATCACTGTTATGGTCTTTCTCATCTGGAATTTCTCAGTGCCAGCCCGGAGTACGGGTTTCTTGCCTGGCTAATAGTAGTAGGTTCGCTCCCTATTACATGAAAATTAAACATAACTAGTTAAAAATGGGTGTACATATTATAACAATCCCTTCGACGACTACAAGCGAAATGCTGTTATGATCAGAATCTACTTTGGCAAGATTTTGTGAGAACTCCGTAATTTAAATAAAATGAAACACATTGATTCTTTGTATCAAGTAGGTATGCACTTGATACAATTTTTTGGAAATGATATGTTATTTGCATAACTCAGTTATATTAAACGATGTTAATTTAGTGTTGGGATCAATATAACACAAGTAACATAACAACTCATATATGTATATTTAAAATTTTATTAATTTGTTGAAACCCAACGGTTGACTGGTAGAGCATGCCTTGTTGCATTTGGTCCGCCCATGTACCAATATTGTACATAAAGTTTAATTTAAGGTGAAAGCGCCAGGGTAGCCCGCGGAATTCAAATTTTCGTACGTTTTTTGCATTTTGCAGATCATTGTCAGGTTGTATGTTGATAAAAATACGATTGGCGACCGTAACAAATGTGGCTTTACCGAGGTATATTAAATTAGAATAATCAATACAGGTTGTATCGTTCATGTAACTCGATTGAATTACTTCGGTCGCGAATCACATTTTGTTCAACATAAAGCCTGACACTAACTTCCAAATTGCAAAAAAATATAAGAAAATTTCACCTTAATTCAAAACGATGAACAGTGGTCGAATTTCTGGTTCAGTGTTTACCCTGGTTCTTTCCAACCAAGCAACTAACCGAACTCGACAATCTAGCTATCAGGTACACCAAGCAAATACTACCTACTCTGGCATAGAACTTTAGAAGATGCATTCCAACCTAAGATTTTATTTTGAGGATCGAAATCAAAGCAAGTCAATTAGTTGTTAAGTTTCTAGAAACAGTGTACCAATGCGTAGGTAACCATTAAAAAATCGGAACGAGGCCATTCTGATGAATGTTTGCAAGTAGTTAGTGGGTTATCTAAGCAATAATTTCGCATCTGTGCTATTTCGTTCAAAGTAGGGATTCAGATCAAAATAAAACGAATAAAGTGGAACTTTTATAGCACGCTGCTAACGTGTGTAAAGTTTTGCTATTAAATAATCCTTGTGAATCCAACCTCTATTACGATTCCACGGAAACATTTCAGCTTAAATTCCTGATGTTTTTTTTCATTTGGAATCATTGCAACACCAACTTTCGGATGTCCAGTTTCCTTCAATATACTCGTCAGTAAATTTAGTAGGTATATACTAAGAAAAATATGTTAAATTAATTTAAAAGTACCATCTCTGTGTGAATTTATTTTGTTTGAGTTGTGAAGACCTTTAAATGTCGTTATCATCGAATGGCAAATGACATTCAATTTACTTATAGGTACTCCTACAAACTCCTCTAGTTCTAGACAATACCCTAAGCGGCATTACGCAATATTCCAACGTCTTGCAAGTGTAGGTATCGAGAGCATTTCAAGTGATTTTGCAAGCAATCGCAGCAGGACTGCCTGCAGATAATATCTTGGAAGGAAGAACACTTGTCAATGTGTCACCAACACGCCCCTTCCACTTCCAATCGATAAGGATAATATTACCCGATAGTGTTTTGTTCGCAGCTTTGAAATCTTAATTGTATTGTTCCTGACAATTAAAGCATCCGATTGTTATTTATGTCGAGATGTAGTACGGTTTCTATTTTTAGTTGGTACCTACTTATTTTTAGCACTAAAATGAGGGGTACTAAAGTTTAAAGACTGTTTGGAATAAACAACGTTATTGTTTTGAGTTTACGCGGCAATGATCAAATGATGTGAAAGCATCAGTCTTTTTATAAAATTTGTAGTATGTGTAGGTAGGTATATCGCAGTATTATACTTTGCTACGAACATATTTTTCCACAAAGCGGTGCATCAGACTTCTTTAAAGTGTACGTGATTCTCAATGTTTACGCGAAACAGTTTTTAACATCACGTAGCGTTTACGTGGCAGCCATGTTGAATTTATAATATAACAAAAACTTTATTATTCCTGCAAAGAAGTTGCCTTTTTTAAATTTAAAATAAACAAGACATTTTTCTGTTTAATTTCTTCATTATTAACTGGGTTTTGTCACCAGTTTCGCCCGCGTTAACATCGAAAACTATACCGCAGGAACGTGCTGCCGGTAGAAAAAGTATCCAAGCCTATCATGGTCTACCCGTGGTCCAAATTTCATTCAAATCGGTTAAGCCGTTGAGGCGAGATTGACAAACAAACATAAAAACATGAGTACCTATGTTGATTTTCACATTTATAATAGTAGTAAGAACAGAGAAGAGAAACAAAATCGTGAGTTTTATGAAGTAACATGAACTGAAATATTATATTGCAGGCGCAAACATTATATCTCCCTTTTGAGCAAGCTTTAGGTTAACATTAAAACTTAAGTGTTTAGGAACACTAAACTGTCACTGCTCATTATAAATTAAAACAGAAGTTATTATTATACGACTTGGCTAATATACTGTTCGTTATTAAACGTTTAACTATTGTGAGAAACACTAAGGTATTTTGTTTCATTCCTACACATATGCCATGCACGTTTCTACATAAGAAGAGTATAAAATTGTGAACAGGTTCATTGCACCTATTTCTTTATACCTAAATAAAATGCACAGGTGTGCAATAATTTGCAAGTTAACTACTACAAAATGTTTGCAATATTAAGAGAAAAAACATGACTTTTCAAAAAATATTAAGCAAATTTAATATAAATTTATAGCCACACTCAACGTTTTTTAGTAAAAAATGCCAGTCTCTGCAAAACAGCTCTGCAATCAATCGTGTTTTCAGCATTCGCGAAAAGATAAATAGTTGGCACATCATTTTTCTTCCTATTTCAAAACAAGCGTATTTTTAACACAGGTTCAACGACATGAAGGTGTTCTGAAGGTGTTCTGACAACTAAATATTGGTACAAAAAATCTCTATTAATCTACGTAGGGTGATGGTACGCATAACCCTACGTAGGCAGAAAGGCAGATATTGAACTATGACGAAAAATTCAACGTTTCCACAAATAAATGACACTTCGACAAAGTCAACGTTTCAGAAAACATATTCATGAAACTGCAGATTGCAATCAAGATGCTAACTCTATAACCGACTTCAAAAAAGGAGGAGGTTCTCAGTTAGGTTGTTCTTTATTTTTTGTAATGTTTGTTACCTCGTATCTCCGTCATTTATGAACCGATTTGAAAAATTCTTCTTTCATGTGAAATACGTTCCAATTGGTCGCATAGAAATTTTATAAAAATCGGTGTAGGAGTTTGGTTTTAAATCAAAATAGCTGAAGGAAATAGAAAATAAATTATACAAGTAAACAAAATTGCGTCCCTGCTTTCCTCTGACTTTCCAGTGGTGATGTTAGGTGTGTAAAGTGAAAAATACAAAACTTTTTACAAAAAAATACAACCGACTTCCAAATAAAACAACACTACAAAGTATAAAATAATTTTAATTTTGTCGGTCTGTGTTAAAAAAAAGATTTTTTGTCAACCATACTGGGTATGGCTTCCAGTCTAACCAGATGCAGCTGAGTACCAGTATTTAACATGGAGCTACTGACCTCAACATCGCAGCTATTGGTACGTGTAATACTAGTGTCAGATTTTATGGCTTCAAACTATCCGTAATGACTGTCAAAGAACTTCAGATGACAGCCGCGACCAACGGCTTAAAGTGCTTTCCGAGGCACGGAAGAGTCTCGGAATGCGGAGTATCGAGGATGGACCGACCTCGGCAAGCATCGCTTAACCCCGAAGATTTTCCCGTGTACAGCTACATGGGATAGGTATATGCAAGATGGTACCTGCAGAAAAAATATTTTAAACAATTCCAACCGATAAGTTCTAACTGCAGCAGTGATTGGTAACATCTGCGTCATTAGAGAATATCGTAAAAAAGTTTGTAGACACAGAGTACTTAAGGAACACCTGATCGGCTATGATTGCATTGGAAACATATTGGAAAACACTTCTAATATGGTCGGGTTTTTTTTTTAAATCAAAGATGTTCTCCAAAGAGATATGCAAAGATGTATGGTATACCCGTATTTAACCAGTAGGTAACTAATATCTGGTAGTAATTACTCAATTGTTATTGGCGAGAAAAGATTTAAGTCGTCAGATTTGCCCTCACTGTGAGGCGGCATTTTAACCAACAAGCAACTCGCATGTAAGTTTATAAATCTCCCAATACCTCGGTAGCCCGCAATGTATGTGCATGCTGTTTGAAGGCGAAGTGTTGCCGAAGTCACGCGAAAAAGTGTCCACCACACGTGTCCACACTGAGAGAAGTCACTCACAAAATATTATGTACCTAACCCGGTTCCATGACAATTAAGTCTCTGGGGCAGTCAGAGGTGTTAACACTAAACACAAACACGACCATAATTTTTGATGCTGTAGAGCTAACGATAAATCTTTGGAGGCGAGCTTATTGTCATTACCCGGGCACGAATCTGAACTCCAGACAACGCAGTTCAATTAAAAAGAAAGTGCAAACCATACATCATGTCATCATTGCATCACAATGATTCATAAGACAGGCTCGCAATGCATCATACATCGACCTTGGATCCATTCCCCACGTATCACAGACCTGTGACGTAAAACACACCTGCCCGACTATTTGTACCTGGCTGAAAATAGAAAAGTTTTCATTATCATACATGAAAAAAAACACGAATTAGTCTATTCATTATACTTCCTGCCAGCTATTTTGATTGCTGTCTCGGGCAGTCATGATACTGAAGTTCTTGGAGCTGGTCATATTGCTTAAATATAGCATACTATACATATTTCAGACATATCTGGTTGGACTGAAAGTTGAGCTAACTCATGTAGTTGAGGTAGTCAGCCATAGTTCTAGTCGTGCTGACTTCTTTAAGGGTGTTACCACTACACTACCACTACACTTTTCGACGTCGATCGATCGTTTCAACTTCTTTCTTCGATAAGCCAAAGCTACCACACGAATCGATCAAAGTTGATCGATGGCATCGATCGGCGGTCGATCAATTATTTATCAGCCGGGTTCTGTCGATCAGCCAAAGCTTACTACACCAATCGATCAACGTCGATCGATGTCGATCGTTGGCATCGAACGACGATCGATCGATTGGTGTAGTAATACCCCAATGCTTCCTGAGACAATATCATAAATAATTTCCTACAAAAAATCAACAGACACTCCTTTGCGCGGGTAAAAAAAAGTTTCTAATATTGTATTACTAAAGCAAATGTTTGTGTAATTATTTGAAGCATGTGGTAGGAATGTCTCTTATTAGAATCATAAGGAAATAAGGTTATGCTTCTCTGTTAATTTCGCTTGTCCACGCGAGAAAAGTCAATGTCTCGCTCTTGACCACATTTTTCCTCACTATAATATTTGTCCGTGACTCTGCTTACATTTATTTTAAACATTTCTCGTCCAAGGCGAGGCGCAGACGCATGGAAACAATTACAATAAAACACAAAATAAACAGAGATATTAGACAGAAGTAAATCCGGCCGAGTGTCTTGGCTAGGACTCTGTGTCGAACTATAACTTTTCAAAATATACACTGTACATATTTATGACTAACGTACAGTACAACTGTTTTCTTAATGTCCCTCGGCAATCATCGCATTTCCGAATACAAACGAATGCTAATTTCCATGTCCATCAATTATTCAGAACTTAGTTCTTTATTGTTGTTTTGTTTTGATCAAAACAACAATAAAGTACTTGGTTCTGAATTCATTATTATACACGATAAATCTGTATGTCTGAGTATTTGATGGACATGGAAATTAGTATTCTTTTGTATTTGGAAATGCGATTACTGCCGAGTGACATTAAGAAAACAGTTGTATTGTAAACAACTACAAACGCAAAAATACTTAGGTCAAATATTTGTACCCATACTGGCAGTCGCTCCATACTACTTCCTCAGTAGTACTGATTCAGGTACACCCGGTTAGTCAGCCAATGCCAACATTAGGGAACAGGCAAGACGATGACGATTTGTACCAGCATTTTAAATTCTTATGAAACGCCAAGACATGGAGAGAAGTTGTGGCAAGCGCGACTACTGAACATGGGGTCGTAGGTTTGATTCCGTGACCGGACAACGCGACAGTGAACTTATACATCAGTTTCTTTTCAGTTACAGCAGCCTGGAGACTATTTGAGCCCAGTTACTGGCCTCCTATTGCCCATATAAACGTATCTTACAGGTAAATGTGGATGCTTTATAGATATAGATATACCTACGCCTCTGCCTATCTCTTCGGGGGATACACACGTGAAGGTCTGTTTGTGTATAATAGTCAAAATAAAATGCTCGAACATATTTTTATTTAGATACCGTGACACTGAAATCTCTGTGGTACATACGCCGTAAATTTTTATTTGTTTAATAACAACGACACTGGGAGCAAAAACATTTTTTTAAAACACATTCGGTGTTTAATTGCCCTCTTGGGCAACACGCGAAGCCGGATATCCACAATACCATGAGGAAAAATATCTAAATAAACTTGGAACCAAGCAAAATGTCTACAAGCCAGATTTTCTTTCATTTTTACCACAAAAAAGGAAACCTTCAAATGTGCTTACATTTTATTTACAAGACAAGATGATCATTTTGTTTTATTGTCATTTTCTTGACGTCAAGGCAGTTCCCTTCAAAATGGTTGAGCTGAATGGTGCTGATGCACGAGTCATGTTCTGGTCATCCCTTAGTTGTCACTGCCTCATTTTAATATTTGTTTTTTTTCTTTCTTTTCATTGTTCTCATATATAGAAGCAACAAGGTTAATGTAACCAGGATTTTTGTAAACATAAAATGATTTAAAAGAGTGTCCGTGGAGTTTTGCACGTTCTTCTCCATAGTGATCTACGCTTTCGAACGTGCAAATAGCTTCATGTTTTTTTTTTTGACGGACTGACTTTGACAATTCTAAAGTACCTGATAATGGTTTATTTGAAATAAATGCTTTGACTTTGACTTTGTAGAATCTAAGAAAAGTAATATTTGACATATCTGTATAATAATGTATTCCATACGTCTACCTACAAAGCTATGTCTGAGATTATTTGGCTGATGTCCACGAGATCAAAAGCGTAACCTTCAGTAATCCTTTTATATAAAAAAGTATGCAACATTATTTATTTGTGTGTTTGCCCTGCTGTATGCATGTGCGGCTCTATGCATTGCCTTGAAATTATGCAGTTGCAGTTCTTAGATAGTTTATGATACATAGACAGAAGTAGCAAACTTTAACCATAGAGGAGCGAAAAGCTAGAAGATAAAATACTTTGCTCGAAGTTTCAATCCTATCTCCATCAATTTCTTCAATCCTCTGTCCTCAATAGGATAATAAATTATGAAAATGTGGCAAAACTCCCAATCATTTTACTGAAAAAAAATCAATTTAATATTTTATTACTAAGCTGAACTTAAAAATATGTTACTACATTCTTAAATTAATAATTCAGATGGGTTCATTAATTAACTGGACGTAAACAAATATTTTATTAAAATCCACGTTAGTCTGTTGGCTGTCTAAATTTATAAAGAAAACACAGATTGGTACTTAAAAAATACTTTTCGCTATTTCCCGAAAATTCAGTTCAATAGCCTAATGAAAACTTTGGGAGTCATTTGCACAGATTTGATGGTAAGGGAGAACACAGAATCTGGAAATTATAATTTATTCATCAACTTTAATATAAGGCCGACTAAAAATAGTTGATGTAAACTAGATAAAATTCCGGAGTATAGCTAAGGAAAGCGGTTTCATTCGGTGGCTGGAAGCCGTGGGTATCAGTGATCGCTTACCGACTGTCAGTTTACTGTGCGAAGTTGAAGTTCAAGGACCAGTGCGGACCTTTGTTTGTTTATACCTATATAGAAGGTAAGCTAGTGATTATTTTATATGAAACAAAATAGTATCAATTTTAATATAGAGAGCGTTTATTTAATCGACTTTTCTGTGAACACCAACAAGATTTATTTAATTTCAATCAAAGTCTTGATTTAAGTGTTTTTCGCTTGCAAAAAGTGAAGTACCATCAAATACATAGACACGTTGCCATGGCCATCGCACATGTGCGCACTTATTTACATCTGTGTTCACTTGCATATTGGTTCATAAATCACATGTGCCGAAATGATTCACCGGTACCTTGCAAGACTTATACCCGTTGATACGATCATCAAACAACATAACCGCGATTGCTGAAACATTGCAGGTGAGGGCGGCCATTAGCAGCGCGCGCGCAGGCAGTGGGCGGGCGCCGCGAGCGACTCAGTAAGAGACAGGCATCGACGCCGCTCGCACGAATCTGAACGCAAAAAGGTATAAACACTTAAAAACAACGCTTCTCATTGCTTCACATAACATTTGCACTAATAAAAGCTTACAAATATCTTTGTATTTTTTTTCGACACTAATCACCTGCCGACCTCGACATCCATGACTAACTTCATGAACAAGGTGTTCAGTTACAAAAATAATTCGCCGTGACTTCATGCGACTGAAATAACGTTCCGTTCAAGCGGTTGCTGTAATATTTTGGCTGGTAACGAGAATATTTTGTTCCTCACTTCATCGATGAAGCCGCTTTTACTTTTCTTCATAATTTTATGTTTATGAAAATGTGTTTATTAAAATCAATCGCAAACACTGTTTACCGATTCTCCCGATGATCCGTTTTTACGATTGTGACGATTGAATAAGAATAGAATCTTATTCTTGTACATCAGACGGTCTGAATTATACGAGTGGATTATTTTCAGCCTTGATGACGGTATTGTTAACCTCGTCCAAGCTATAAACATCTCGATCGACCTCACTACTATGAAACTATCTCAATATTTTTAATGTTTATTGTCAAGGACACCATAACATTGTTTCCGTGGTAAAGTTTATTACTGGACTAACAGAATACAGTTATCGTAACAATGCAAGTTGGTATCTTTGCAAAATTCTAAACGGTTTAAAACAGTTATAGCAGTTTATTTTTTTTACGATGGTTGCTAAATTAATTGAATTCACCTACTAGTCTAACAAAGTATTTAATTGTTATTCCAGTCTGGTAAAACATCTGCAGTTATTTCGAATTTATAATTCCCAAAATAAGTGCGCAAATATTTATTACGCATGCGGGCAAGGAGTCCAGAACGAAAATAGCCACACCTCTCGCCGTTCACATTAAATATCGCATCTTGAGCAGCATGGAGATAACGAACTATTTTTCCTACACCTACACACATTCTCTAACATTCTACATGAGCTCGATATTGTTTGAAATGCATTCATAACTCTAAAAGTTTCAATCAACGTATCAAAGTAACAGATTCTTTCTAAGAACTGTGTGATGAAGATGTCGGATGGTAGTTTTATGAGTGTACTAGCGAATATAACCCTTGCACTTTTAAGACATATAAAAGTGCTACTCATTCTAGTTTATTTTCTGTTCATAAAACTGTGTATAAAAATGACAACGGTGTAGGTACTTTAGTACCTAGTTACATCTAAATAGAAAATAAACAAGAGTATTTGTTGTGACAGTGGACTCAATAGCTACCATCCCACTGATTCCCAGATTACAAGCATAACATTTACATGTCAAATGCATCAGCGCGTTGATTGTAAACGGATGCAGGGATCGAGTCAATTTTCAGCATGCATCGGTAATGGCTACCTTTGATCTTCGCTTAAGCCAATCGCACTTGTTTTATATGAATATTGTAACACATGCTCTGTGTTTATACATTCATACCGTTAACACTTATACTGGGTGTTCAGATCTTTGTTTTGATTCCATTTGTGAATGTAACGATTGATACCTACAGTTAATTAAGTGAAACTCATTTGTGATAATAATGCCTGTAATGGAATGTGGGGTTTTAATCAATCATTTTCTAGATCGGTAGATAAGAGCCTGTTAAATTTACACTTTTTAGGGAAAAAAGAAAGTTAAAAACTTTTTGCTGAAGTAATTGTTTCCGAAGTCATCTATCATATTCACTAAAGTTGAAACTAAATAGCTATAACGTATTTAAGTGGGATTGGAGTTAATATACTTATAATATTAGCAACCAACACCTACGTCACAGTAACATAATAATAATTATCGACAAATTTTTGGTGGTTTTTTATTTACAAACGAGAAGCTGAAATATTATGTTGTTTTCTACGATGCGGTAACATGGAATGGCCGAATGGGCTAATTCTAGAGCAGAATGTGACGGAGTTGTGAGAGATCTTCCGTGTCCATTCCGCAATTACAACGAAACATTGTACACAAATAAATCCAGTGACGAACGATTCCGTACGAGACGATGGATTGTTTCTTTTAATACATTATTCTACGCTAATTGTACATTCATTACTGGGTGCGTAGCTGATAACGTTTATTTGGAAACTAATGTTTTTGTTTGAAAAAAAAAAGCATCTGATTTTAATTGAAAAATCCTGATTTCAATTAAAACTTCTGATTTCAATTAGAATTCCTGATTTTAAACGAAAATTGCTGATTTATAAAAAAAACCCCTGATCCAAATTGACTAGAAAAACATAAGTCACTTGCAATACACAGTAGATAAAATATTCTAGGTTTTTCTTAACCGCTTTCCTCGTATATCAATAACAGAATACTCTGTCCCGAAGACGTTAGTATTGAAATCTTATTCGCACAAAGCTGGCTGTCTCCAGCACATTATTCGGAAAAAATATGATAGCCGTCGTTGGCGGTAGCTCGGCTAATAAAAACGCAATAACACGAGGTGCCTCGACGCCAACCCCGAGGCGTGAATCTTACGAGAGCGTAATAAAATTATCTCATGAGAAGGATAAAATTTGTCATCCTAATTTTTCTGATACGCGTCCTGGGGTAAATAGTCGTATATTCTAGGGAGAGCTAGTTTACTACGCGCTTGTTTAGACATGTTCACTTAAAGTCCAAAAGCCTTAATGTACACTCTAAATTAGTAGTGTTATAACATTGATGGCTAATAAAATTACTCTTAGAGAATTGGGATTAAGATTTTCGGAATATGTTTTAGTAATAATATGACTGAGCTTTTGGTACTAATTTATTAATTAATACTAAAATACAAATAATTAATACTTAGTAAAATCCTAAAACTATAAATATTAAATAAAGTGTTTATTACAATATCTGTATCTGTGCTTGGGTCATAAACCAATGTATTTTTGAATGTCTGCATGCATCGTAAATTTTATTATGCTTTCAAGAGTACAGTTAAAAGTTCAAACTGATTTAAAATGCGGCAGTTTCTACCTATCAACAAATGTGATGTTTTTATAAATACTTAATCTTAAGAACTAGAAGGTATCATTATATATATATATATATATATATATATATATATAAATATAAATATATATATATATATATATAAATATAAATATATATATATATATATATATACCTTGAAAACGAAGCAAATTGATGTACATGTCTGGCAACATTTTATTTTTTTTTTTGAACCGTAAATTAAAATATCTGAATAAAAAGTCGCGTGGTAGTTAGCAAAAATATACCACCCCTATTTTTTAGTGTGAATCTCGAAAAGGGCAGCTAATTGATTCTCAGAACCTTTTTCCTATTTTCAAAAAATTCTTACTACCTACGTATACCTACATATCTAATGCCGAATTAATAAGAACAATATTTTCTAACATTCCAGCGCTGAACGAACGAATCAAAGATGGCCACCGGCCCCAAGATAGTGCACAAGCAGTTCAACTCGCCCATCGGGCTGTACTCGCAGCAGAACATCAAGGAGACGCTCACCAAGCACATGCAGAACCTCGGCAATGGCACCGTCGGGTTAGTACCACATTGTTTAACTTTATCAAACACTTACTTATGCCATAGGCTTTGACAGCATGGTAGTTGAAAATAAATGATCCCAAGGGAATAAAAAGTATCCTATGGCGTAGGTACCTATAGTAGGTACATAGTCTACCCGTGAGCCAAGTTTTTATCCAATCCGTTCATGCATTAAGGTGCGAAGAAGTTACAGAGTTACTTTCCCATTGATAGGTAACTAACACTTAACAACAACAAAAAGAATCCTGAAAGTAGAAGAAAACTATTCTACAATTTGAATGAATACTGAACTTCATTAATAACGTTATATTATCCACTTAAAGTGATTGAAGTTAACGACAAACTAATTCAAGAAACATAATTGTATTGTCTCCTGCGCTTTCACGAAGCTTTAAATTCTATTAAACATAACAAGCTAGACATCTCGGTTAACTGGATAACTGTACATTAACTAAATATCGTTGATATTAAGATAGTGTTTCGTATACGCCATTACGGAGAAATATATCTGACGTTAATTATCAACGCGTCTTATTCTTGAAGAAGGGCGTAAGTTAATACTAGACTTATTAGGGTGATAATTGATTGCTCACGTCATAATTCGTGATCGTATTAAATTAATCCATTAAGAGTGCTTTTGTTACGTTCTATTGGAGAAGATAAGTATCTACACAGAGTTACTGAGAGGGTCAATAAGTCGATATTACAGGCACCTTCATAAACCCGTGATTGAGAACCTTGATATTCATTCAGGGAAATGACGGTAAAAATATATTAACGGAACAAGCGACTTTTTTGTAGGAAATAAAAATTGAATTCCGTGTATTTTTCCTCCTGAAAAATATTAACCCCAATACTTAAATGTTTGCGAAAAGGTCGGTGACTTTGAAGAGTGTCATATTATTTAATTGCGTAACTCGTATTGATTCTTGGCTTCATTTCTAGGCTTTACTTTGTGATGACAGCATTTTCTTCAGGTTTTCCATGCGTATCTTCATCTCTGATTTACAATATGTCGGTGGACAGCTGAACACTACAACCCACATTCATCAGCCCATCTTTTACGATCTCATTCGTCCCCAATAAAATAGAAATGTCTATTTTAATAACACAACAACACGTGGGTACATTGCTAAAAATGGTAAAACATATTTGTAAACGGGGCCTTCCATTTTTACCACAATTATAGCGTCATGACAACCCACAACAGAAGTAATCCTTCCTCTTCTCGTTCACCAGTAAAAACTCAAGGAAATATCCACCATTATACGTCCTCATCTTAATGAATACCTCCAAAAATAATTTTCCGAGGGCAAGGTCACATGAATAAAAACAAAAAAGTAAGTATAGATAATTTAAGGTCCTCTGTCACATATTTTGTTCGGATTCCTGTAATAAATAAGACGAGAATGTATTAGCAACTGTTAACTTGAAAAATAAGGGTATCCTTGTAGTAAATAATACGCATTAAATGTCCAGTGTGATGAAATGATTTCGTTAAGAAAAGGTCTTTTTTTTGGCAGCTTCTTCACTCTGTCACCTTACAAACTACTGAATAACGAAAAGCCGATGACTTTTAAAGTGTTTATAATATGTTTACTTTGAATGCATGTCTGTCTTTCAGGACAAATTATTTTAGATCTCTCTGAAAGATTGTTTTCTTTAAAACAAACTCTGAAAATACTGACTGAAAATCAAAACATAGAGCTATTTTTAAAGAATATAAATTGAATTTTGCAGCATTTTTGCTTGCAACGTTTTCTCTTAATAAAAGTTACTCAATTAATAACTCTCTTTTGCTTGTTAAGATAATTATTTGTTTAGTGCTTATTTATTATTTTCTGCTTTCACTATTGTGTTCAAATGTTTCAATTATGTTCGTACGACCAACTTTTACTAAACACAATCTGAAATAAAGTTAAAGTAAAGTAAATTGATAAACAGCAGATGAAATCGAGAGAAGTTTGGAATGTTAACAGACAATGATCTGCTAAGTAGGTAGGTATTAAAATATACTTATCTTATTTTGAATAATTTTTTTTATCGATGATACTTCTATTAAAACCCTAATTAGCGCAAAAATAAGACAGAACAAATCGGTCTGTCACAAGTACAACAAACTATGAGAAAGTAAATTGTTTCACGGGGTTTTGATCGTTTGCCAGGCCGATGACGTCTTATTGATACAATTGTCGACTAATCAGTCAATGGATATTAACAATAGAATACCCTTGCCTTCGTTCACATTATACATATATTTTTACAATTCTTAATTTACACTGTGGGAACTTCCACAATAGATACATATGTCACTATAAATCTGAAACTGTATAAAAAAAATACTTAACATAAACGAGTCTAATCGGAATGTAGACTGACTGCAGCGCGTTAAAAATAACAGTCGCGAGCTATAAACACGCACACACGAGCACATAGGAAACAAAACAAAATGATAGACGTGCCAATAGGTGGTCGATGAGTCACACTCACCCCAAACGAATCAATACGATTACGTCGATACGAACATTACGCGTATTTGTAGAGTTTATGGTTGTGCTCACGTGTGCATCATGGAAGAGATCAAATTATCAGTGATACTTCACATTCAACTAGACAATTTGGTAACTGGGAAAATGCATTGTTTGAACAGAATGTTTATGAGATTAAAAAAAACCGGCAACTGTGATTCGGGCTCTCACACGAAGGGTTTCCGTAGCATAAACCAAAAAAAACATGTTTCTTGTATGGGAGCCCCCTTTAATTTTTAATTTAATTTTATTATTTGTTGTAATAGCGGCAATATAAATACACACTCTGTGACAATTTCAACTGTCTACCTATTACGGTTCTTGGGATACAGCCCGCTGACAGACAGATGGATGGACAGCGAAGGCTTAGTAATAGGGTTCCGTGGGTTACCCTTTGGGTAAGGAACCCTTAAAACGTTTGTGGCTTGAAAGTTAAAAAATACACTTTTTTGCAAGCGATCATCGTTTTTAGTCGTTGCTTCGTTTTACCGAATCAAGGGTGCGAATAAACTACATATTTGTAAGCTTCATAAATATTTGCTCCATGCAAAAATATACGCCAATCAATCGCACAACCAACTGCTACCCAACCATTAATGTCAGAATAACAAATGCAACGTTATGTAAACTCAACACCCCAGATGAATTAGAAGCTTTCTTGAAGATCTTATTTCCGGAGGCAGGGAGTATTATATGAAGAGAACTATGATAATTAATATGGGAGAAGCAGTAGGAGTACATTAGGGTAGGATCGCGTTACTGCACGAACGCGGGCTACCGAGCTCCCCTTAATATTTAAGTATTTATCGTCTGAGATACATTATAATTGTGCGTTTGCTTGATAACGAAGACTTGATTATTTTAAGGAAATTGCAAAGGTCACCTTTGCCTTAAGCCATCACGTTAGGCTCATGTCCCTTGTCGCTAGTAGCAGCTTGATCTTTAAATGTTTTTGCCCGTTAGTGAAATGCTAAACTGACAAAATGATTTAATAATAAACGTGTCACGTCGAAAGTAAACTTGTCAATGTAACGAAGCCATAATGTCAATAAGCGAAGAATCGAATTATTTTCTGCATCAATCGTCGTTTTCTCCTAATCATTAAAATATTGCACACTTGCTTCTCCAATTTACTTGGGACATTGGCAGAATAGTCGACATCGGCTTTGTTTGCCATATATTAAAAATAGAATAGAATAGAATGTCAATAAGCTTCACTGAAACTCAATTTATGCTAAATAACCGACATAGCAATCTGAATGTTATATTACAACTTTAAGTTATTATACAAATTGCATACATTTTATGACCACCTATTAAGGTTGGAAACACCTTTCAGTTAATCTGTAGCACGGCATTAACAATGATTTATAGATTGTTGTCGCAGTTAGCATGACTAGTCCGTCTTTTCTTATGGGCGACAGGCCAATTTGAAAGTGCAATTCGAAAACAAACAAAAAGACATTCATATAGATGACACCACTGTCTTTAGGTGAAGTTGATACAGGCTGTTTTTTTTAAAGAAAGAGGTTTTAAAAGTTTTCCTGATTAGATAAATACAAAGGTTAGGTAATGCCTCTTTTGATTTTTTGTAGTAAAAAAACTTAACGCTCGCTGTAAGTATTCTTTCAAGATTTTTACACCAGAGTTGTATTCTTCGCAAGTCCCTGATAACCTTACATTTTTTTATACAAAGATCTTATCAGCTATAAGATAAACGATTTGGGACGATACTCATAAAAATGAAACGAAAACTTTGGGTCTTTAGACTTTAAAAGAAAACAGTGTTTCATGAATAAATTAAAATTGTAGACACAGTTCCTATAAATTGGCGATGAAATAGACAAGATGTCATTTTGTTGTTGTTGACTAGTGCCCCCGACCTTCGCTATTTGGGTCACCTAAATCTTGAAGGGCATTGCCCTAGACATTGGACAGTATCAATTACTGATTGTCTTCACTTTCGAAATACGTGATGTTACCAAATAAACCTAATTATTTCACGACATATTTATTAATTAGAAATTAGATCCTAAACGCACTTACCAGAGCTTGCAAATTCTTTGTATTTATGGGCGAAGCTTTTAAAAAGTTTCATCATGTCACCAAATTTGTTATCGGTAGAGGTCCACCTAGGTACTTGTCTCATTGCTGCACTGCAAATTTAGTTTGCATAACATGTTATTCGTCCGCCCTGCCTGGTACTATTGCAGGTGCAGGATTGTCATCTGCTGATTGAATACTGAATACCCTTAGAAACGTGTTGTGCAAAACAGGAGCTTCGAATGTTGAAGTGTTCTTATTTAATTCAGGCGTAGGAAGATACTTCATCTGCCGATAAGTAAATATGTGCAGTAAAGAATGAGTTGTTTATTTCATTCACAGATAGTTCTAAAGGTTGTATCGTAAACCATGTCTAAATATCTTAAATTCATTCACTGACAAACAATGCCGATAGCCCGATATAGACTAAATCGCTAGATCTAGGAGCAGTATTTTGGATTCATTTTGAAAATTCGTCCCTAAAAGGGGTTAAATACGAGATTAAATTTTGCATGGAAGATAGTAATTTGTATCTACACGTATGTTCATACATAATACAACAACCTGTGTCCAAGGTACCTTCATTGAAGTGCGCGTCCAAAGATAAACTTTGAGCCGATTTGAATGCCGTTGACCGATCAATTATGGTGTGCGCGCTCCGAAGGGGCACTGACATTTACGCAGATGAAAATTTAGCAGCGAGCCAACATAGTGGGCATTCCGCTGTGCATGTGGATCATCAAAGTAGCGCTAAAATAAATGGCGGCAATACATGATACCTTTGTGTTTGAACATTGCAGCAGGATGGTAAATGTCTGCGCTCAATGTGCTAGCGATATAGGCACTCAGTGTATTTGCTTTGCCTGAGAGCTTTATCTGATGTAAGACAGATTGCGTGCGCTTGCGCCGAAGGTGGGTATAGAAATATTATCGAGACAGGAACTGGGTTTTGGAATTTAAGGTTTTGATGTTGAAGTGAGAAGGAACAAAAAGTTTCTTGGAAATTGCTCGTCGCAGTGAAGGGCATACAGGAGTACAAAAGCGGAATTGTAGCCAACCGGATTCTTTTTCTATAAAATGCTGCATAAAAATGTCTCAATCTTGTTTTCTTTTCTTCATTAAATACGCTTTCTTTGGAGACAAAGACAAAAACTGAAACAATTAATATCTACATCTCCAATCTAGAAAGAAATGTTATTTAGTGCCAGCACTTTGAATGTTATTTCGTGCGAGTAATTGCTACCTGACGCCGTGTTTTATCTCCTATCTCATTATTAATGGCAAAAAGCGACAAAAAGTGGAAACAAACAACAAATGAGGAAGAAGCCGCGAGCGCCGGCGCAGTCGCGACGCGACCGTAACCGCGCACTACACTGCGCCTGCGCGAATATACGGATTCCATATTCATAATTTAAAATTAATACATTTTGTGTATTAATATTTCAGTTAAAAATCGTGTGTTTTATGAAATACGTGCTCCAATAAAATCAAATTAGTAAAATATCAAGCGAGCTTATTTTGCTATTCTTCCGCAAATTGGATTTTGTAATTAATAATCATTTCAGTTTTTTGACATAGAGCCAAATTTATTATTTTAAAATTACAGATTAATTTGCCTGTATCAGTTGCATTGTGTGCAACGAAATTATCACAGTGATATCATAATCGTAAAAATAGAAGTTACCCTGAAGCAAGGCAGACTCACCAGCGAGTCAGGATTTGGCATAAAATCGGGCGCACACTCATCGTAATATAAATAAAAATATACGTGAAATAATACATCGGCGAGCTAATTAATTTGTCCTAAAGTGTACTGCGAGTGCTTGTGACAATGGGTACTGTCATCGAAACAAATGGGTAAGGAATATTCAAGTTATTGGTCAATTAGGTAATAATTAAAAAGTATGCAGCTAGGTAGCTGCATACTTTTTTATGGTACTATGCGGAATACACGGAACACTGTGAATATCAAGTGACGTGCAGACGTTTATTGGCTGTTATAATTACTTTCCTTGCAATTTTTGCATTAATTTTCCATTTGTATGCCAGATATGAGTATTAACAAGTATTCGCTGTGCTTTAATATTCATTCATTTACGTGTTCTGATTGATTAATGATGGTCTGGAACTTGTCACGATTGTCGGGCTAATTGTAAGAATTTGATCGATTTTACTATAATAATATATTCACTTCTTCATGCTGGAGCCAGCTCAGAATTTGGCGTCGTATCGAACATCCTTTTTTTGAAATATCACCCTCAACTGTCACACGATCAAGTAATATGTATAAATGCTATAAGTTACGAAATTTTAAAAGTTCTCTCAGACCTGTTTCAAAAAAAAGCTTTAGGTATAATTAGGGAATGCAATACCTATGTTCAATCCTCAAGAAATATCAAAATAATAACTAAAAGACTATCATCAATTTTTAACCTTATAGAATTCCAATTTCACATACAGGGTGTATATTTTTGTGCATGACATGACTTCACATGACACAAGATACAATAATCTGACATTGACATCTGACCACGTTACCAATAAAGTTGCAGTGAGGTGAATGTAAACTTGATTTCTTTATATGGCAGCTATTTGTTATGGGCATGGTCATACATGGCCGATGAGAATTGTAGCACGTTCAATGGTAAACATATTTTGGTTGTATAAACATGCAACTGGTAGAAGTTTCGACTTAATTTAAAATTCGTGTCAATTTTTGTCCTGATATCAATACTGTTCGTTGACAACGGCTGGGCCGTTTTCGTCATATTATGATCATTTTAGTGAGTTCTTGTAGAACCTAATTGGTTCTAAGAGAAAAGGTCTGCGGGGTAATAATATGTTTCAAACAGGACAATATGAATTTATGATACTAACTGAATATTATGTAGTGTAGCGGAAAATGAATGAAGAATGACTGCGAAAATCACGGTATTTCCCGGAAATTATGCTTTAGCTATCTCCTAATCCAAAACCGTCAAGAGATGGTTTGTTTTGTCACTTATAATAAATAAAATTATGTAATAACATAAAAACGTGTGCGTCTCGGGACGCCCGACAGAAGTGATAACTTAAACTAATCTAAGTTGAACTATTTTATATGGGAAGCGTCTGTCCGAAATACGACTAGCGCTAGGGTTAGAGTGAGAGAGGAAGAGCCTGCCTACCGCTGCCGTGTGCGTGAGACAAAGGGAAGCCAGACAGACTGGCGCCGTAACGCGTTACGTTACGAAGCGGTTTACCCTCCCATAAGAAGTTATCACTTCAAAAATCCTACTAACTTAGAAGATACTCCCCTTAATTACGATTATATTTGCACTCAGTACCTAATATCGAGAGCGTGCAGCCGTTCGAAGTGACGTACGTTTGACGCATCAGGGTGCCAATTCTACTAATTTTAAGCATGTTCGCATTTGCACCTTAGTCGCAATCTGTTAAAAGTGTATGGAAATTGAGGCTTTTTTTACAGATTCTATATAATAGAACTGTCGCTCTGATCTTAAATTCGTGTTGACTCTGAAATACGATTAATACAGTATGTGATTAAATTGTCTTAGTTGAGGAAAAGGGAGAACGTTTTTCTCCTCATAAATTTCTAAGTGGTAGGTAAAACTCTGAAAAATCCAAACCATGTGGAAAAGTATACCTACTTGAACTGTAAACACATAAACTATTCCTCAAAGAGCGTTTGACGAACGACGTGTTCAATACCTAAAATATATAAGTGAAAAGGGCTAGAAGAACTAATAAATCGACACCAATTTTTTTATTGCGTGATAAAATTCAAGCTATTTTTTTGGCATTTTCACCTATGTCTGATCATGCACCATCATAGAAAACTTTGTTCCACCCCGTCAATGCTGGGGAAAGGTCTCCTCCCTCTTGTGCTATGCTGCCCTAGTCTTTGCCAATATCGTCCAGATAAAATATCAAACTACCAGTGGTAACGATTAAGTTTAAGTTTTTTTTTATTAATATCATAGGTTCATTAAATACAATTGGGCTTAAATCTATGTCAAGGCCACAGATGTTATGTGCCTGAACTAGGTAATCCTGTGTTTCAGGCGAGAAGAGGTTTTTTTTATGTCGAAAAGTCAAAGGAAATGTCATTTTGGCATTTCGAAACTTAATCGGTTTTCGTGTCTACACAACGTGAGGGTCTGGCTACGTCTTTAATACGATCTTGTGTAGGTACGTCCGTAATTTCATTAGATATTTTGATCCAAGTATTTTAACCTGCTAAGACCAAGGATATCATAACTGGCCCTATTTTCTATGCATGAAAATTGTTTTTTTTTTTCTATTTCGGTCTACGTCGCCCTACTACGCGAATTAAAAACATCATCCGTGTAATGTAATGAATGTCGGAGAGCGAAATTTCCGTTACACGATGGTAACAAAATAATCAGGGGTTTAAAACCAAGCTCAAATGCATGCCTTCTAAATTATAACAGAAAAAAAAACCTTATAGACAATTTTCTTACAAAAAAATGATTCATTCAATTATTACTCATTGGAGAATTTGAAAAATCCACCTAATATGAGTCATAGATCTAGGACCATTCCTGTTACACATTAAAAAGACTTGTTAACACATTGGTTCAAAAAAATAAATACATGACTAATGGCAAACGAACGTGCCGTTTTCAAAATGTACAGTGATTTATTTGTCTATTTTACAAGCTAAATAATTCACTATGAATGTCCTTCATTCTGGTTGAAGTATTAAACGGAACAATGTGATGTGTTCTATTACCAGTAAATATTGAAGGTCTGAAACCAACTTACTATAACTACCTACATAGGAAAGAATGAATCCTACCCAGAGGAAGCTTAATAAAATTAAGGCAAATCAAAAGTTTAAGCCAAAAATTACTTGTTTGTTACCAAAACACTGAATAATTAATTGCACAAGATTTAATCGCAAGAAAACGTTCCTTGTATTTTCCGTAAATGGCGCAATATTTATAACACTTGAGTCAATTACTCGTGGGCGTTAGACGATAAAATTCACGCTCTCATCAAGATTAAAAATAAGTATATAATGTAATCTTGAGCGTAATGAAGTGTGTTCTCGGGCATGGCCCACTGCCGCTGGCGTGAACTATACCTAAGTAAATTAGTAACTTAACAAGATATTTATTATCCTTTAGGTCACATATACAGGGTGTTCCAGAAATGCGTGCTCATATTTAAGAGTGTAGTAAAAAACGTCCACAAAGAACGACTAAAAAGTTCCAAACAAATGACTTTAAGCAGTCTGATGCAGTTGGTGACATCAAATCTGTGATTGAACTAAAGTAAATGCCTCCAAATTTAATTACAGAAACCTGCCAGCTTCAGTATGATAATGTTGTTGAAGTGAAATTTTGAAACTCTACTAAGCAGTAGAAGTAATTTCACTTGCGTTACTGCCAATTTTGAACAAACAATATTTTCCAAGACATGTCTACTTAAAACTCCTATAAACATAATAATTGCCATAAAATAATCTTCATAACGAGAGAAAACGCACGATTTGGTAATGTTGATAATATTGATCACGAACGTGAACTTTGTACGCTGGTAATGAAGTCGAGTGAAAGTGTATTTTAACTTTCAATTGGCCGCCTGCAGAGGGATTAAACAAAAAAGGTATCATGCAACAGTACAAACATGCGACGGTGCCATGCATTGTTTGTCTGTTTACGTTCAATTGTTTCTTCAATCGACTCGATGCCAGACGTATCCTTTGTTCTCTATTTATTTTTACGACTTACCTACCTAAAGCTCATTTATTAAAAGAAAATGTTTGCTCTGCTTACAAAGTTTTTAATAATTATTTCATCATACCTGATAATGTATCCATAACTGTTAGTACTTAATATGTGTATCTTGTTATCAGAAATGTCACTGTGAATTTCCCTCCTGACTGTTATTTCGTTAATGAAAAGTGACGAAATAACAGGTGAGAGAAAAACAAAAGATCACGTTACTATTTTTAGGAAATTACATATTTAATTATTTTAGCTTTTAAAACTTTCACACATTCGTATTTTTGTCATTAACGCTCATCTTTCCTATTAAATTATTTAACCATCGTTACCTAACGATGGTGGACCTACCTACCTAGGTAGGCACCTATATTAACAGATTAGAAACATAATCCGGCGACAAAGGTTTTAACTTACTATAAATAATAAATAAAGTAAGAAGGCTTTATGATTGAGGTCAGATAACAGTCGTTTTTTGCTCGAATAATTTGATAAAGAATTTTTCCATCAAAATGCGCAAACATAATTTATTTTAGGTATACAGGCGTCGCGATCAGTTACAATAACATTAATCTAAAGAAGGTTACTGTCTTATCGACCACCTTTGTTCTAAACACATAAGTACAAAGCTGGAGTAATCATGTTTGTACGTTTTTAAGAAATATTCGAGGTATATCAGAACAAATCTTGCTCACACTTCAATGGTGACAATGGACAAAATCGTATGATAGGTAATCCTATGGCATCATTATAATCTTGATCTATGTTACGTGAGGCCAGGATTACACGTTTTCTTCTTTCATTTCTTCCAGTCAACCGTCTAGCTATCACTGATTCCTGTCTTTCATATCATTCCTCTTCCTCATACGATTGATCTTTTCTTTGACCTCCCTAAAAAATATTTTGAGCAGTTTATGAGCTTCCATTGTTTCGCAGCATTGTTCCATCTATAGCTGTTAATCCTAATAACCTAATAAGTTAATCACAATTATTGTTAATTTAATTAGCAATAAACGATCGCCTAAACATAGACGAGCAATTATTAAACATAGCTCACAAGGAAACTTTAAATATCCAATTATTAAATAATAGTCCCTAAAGTCGAGTATAATAAACAAAAAAATTGTAACGCCTAAAGGCTGGCACGATTCTAAATGCTTGGATTGATCGTCTAAACTTGGAAACGCAATCAAGGTTGAGTAAATGCTTCGTCAGCACTTCTTGTGTAGATTCCCACGTAGTTTCCTGTGTTTGTTAATGTTTTTACATGACTTTCCGAATGACAATAATCGGTTTAGTTTGAAAGCGAGTGAAAGTTGCGTCACACCGATTTTCGAATTCGGAGGAAATTAACGTCATTTATTCTCGTAAATGTCTATGATAAATAGAGTTGCGTCAGTCAGTAAGAAGTTTGGTAGACGTGAAATGTTTGGTTGAAAACTTAAACTTTTATTATGGATATTATAATAAAAGTATTAACCCGTGTTAAAAGTATCAACACGGTTTTATTGGGAACATCAAACGTTAAATATTTAGATTTTCCCCTACGATACCTTAGTACTACATTTAGCAATGTAGAAAAGAAATTAAAAGATTATATTTAAGAAGGTCAGATGTTAAGCTATTATTGGGTATTGTTTGTAATCCATGAGGAAGAAGCATCCGACCTTCTTAATTCTATTAACTTATGAGATTCCGGCACGTCTTATTAATAAAGAGAGAAGATAACAAATTAATGAAAATCTTACATAAGATGTAAACATAATTCATCGCAATCGAATCAGTAGGTAAACACAAATGTTTATTTACTAATTCGATGGAAAGTGAATTATCCTGAGACTGATGAAAACTATGGTTGTTTCGTGCTCCTTCAATTTTCGTTCTAATTAAATTTGTTACGGGTTTAAAGACGTTGAATCATTTCCGTGAGACTTGACAAGCTTCGTCGATGTTCGATTGGTCGATGGGGCCGAAAAGTTTTGGAGTGGCGACCGCATACCGGAAGACGCAGCGTTGGAAGGCCTCCTACAAGGTGGACCGATAACCTGTTGAGGGTCGCGACTCGCGGGTAGCCGATGGATGCGAGACGCACAGGACCGGCTGTTGTGGCGACACTTGGCCTATGTCCAGCAGTGGTCGTCTTTCGGCTGATATGATGATGATGATGCCAAGCTTCATTGTCTTAGTAGGTACTTGATAATATAAATGGTGCTGTTCCACACACAATGTTGTGTTTTTTTAAAATTTTTCGCAATATATATAGTAGATATATGTATGTGTACATAGTAGTAAGCTTGGTCAAACCATTTCATTGCCAGGTCTTTACACGGATATCTACCGCTCATTTGTCCACAAATAAAATAACTCCCGGAAAATATATAAAGGTCTATGACGTTCAAACATTTTATAATTTTAGTCGTAAAATATGTTTGCGTATTATTTATATACCTATCGTTGCGAACATCTCACGGCTTCAAAATAATAAAAAAGTAGCGCTTGTCAACTATAATAATTTGAAACTCCATGTCATAAAGTAAAATATAAATAGATATTTAGGTACAATGTGGCATGGTCTTGTTATAAACCCAGTCTAATAATTTGCGGAAGAATCACCAATCATTAGTATTTTCTATTAATATTCTTTTAAACGCAGCATAAATCAAGTATTTCAACTTCTGAAGAAGTTTTGAAACCTATCAACTGCTTTATCAATACACGATGTGTTCACACAAATATTTTATAATATAAGTATACGATTATAGCTGTTGAGTTCAATTATTTAGCAACATAATGGTACCAAAACAACGCTCCCTCCTCTTTTCACCTGTTCAAATTAACAAACAAAAATCACGATTAAAGACTGTGTACGCGTGTACAGTGATACAATCAACGCACATTATTCGAGTCTACGCTTCTGGCACTAAACCAATTATTAATTTAAAAATCGCGGACCGTCGTTACACCTAATTAGATTCCATGTAATTAACTAAACTCAGAAATCAAAATAATTGAGACATTGCAGCTGAAGGCTGACGAAATGTCTGCATTAAATCTAATGGCGGTTAGTAAGAACATGTGTTGTTTTCGCTAAAGAAATACAAAGGAAACATTGGACAACAACAAACAAAGGTTGTGTATATGTCGCAGCCAAATAGATTAATAAGCCGTTTAATTGGTTGCCTAGCCTCTTCATTTAACTGCGCCGATTTTACAGCAACCTAAGTGACGTCTTTGTTTCAATATCGTTTAATGACTTGCCCATGTCACTTATGTCGCTGATTAAACGGCGCAATCAATACGCAGCGGCTAGGCTTTCAATGGCTGATGCATAGATACCTACGTTACACGCATTTGCTTAACTAGTTTTTTTCTGAACCTACGTTTTTCCATTGCTAGGCAAGGTCTCAAACAATCAAATCAAAATCAAAGGTCGACTTCATGGCCTCCCACTCTTCCCGGTGTTTGGGCTTCACCGACCAATCTCTTACGTCTCCAAGTCATCACGCCCAACACTGATCGCATGAATTTGTAAATATTTTTACACAGTGAAAATTGTTGAAACTCTGACTCGGTTTCTTGGACTAAACCCGGCTTAATTCAATTGCGATGAGGCATTTTCTTCTTAGGTCAGACTTTATTTAAATCTTGTTGTTATTGTTCCAGGATTGACTTCAGCGACCCGACCACAGACAAGCCCGCGAACTTGGCAAACTCTGCCGTTCTGCGCATGCTGGAGGAAGAAGAACACAACCGTAGGGGACGCCCAAGTGAGTACACTGCCTTTGACATGAACTTCTGCTAACCCAAATTAAGCTAACTGACTTTCCGATATGATTTTAGGTCAAATTATATTTCGAGAAACATATGTATCGATCGGTTTTATTGAGCATTTAGACGAAAAGCTTATTTAAAATATGAATACCACCACTCTAACTAAAGAGAAAGAAGGTTTCCTTTACAATAAGAACTTTTATTAAGCAAGATAAATTGTTGCAGTTGTAAATTGCTTGCTAATTTGTATGAAGCAGACCGACTAAAATAGTAAGACAAGCAAGATAAATTAATTGAAATATTTATTATGTCTACTACAAGGACTTGTTTGCATCACACCTAGCTGGCTCGAGCAGAATCTATTAAGTTCTCGTAGCCACACCTGATGCTCTCCTCTATTTTCTTAAACATTTCTATTCACGCTTTTGCCCAAGATGGGAAAAGCGAATGCATCGTACTTCAATTGGCTGTTCCTAATTTGAAAACGAATCATATAGCACTCTTGGGAGAGAAGCCCGTCAAATCTGTCGAAATCCTGAGTGGCAGCGCGTTACGTGCAAGCGCATTTCACCCTTCTATTTTGGGTTCAGAAATCGATAAACATTTACAAGCATGCTTGGATTGAAACAAGCATCCTATACCTCCACATTATCTCCCACACAGTTCAAACAAACGAGAACTGTGTAAGCTTACTAATCCACTAATACTTTCCCACTGCTTTATCAGAGTTAGACTCAACCCAAGTCCGCGCGATCAAGGAGAACATGGTTTACATGCGCCATCCGTTTGACCTCTACTGGCCCCCGGAACGTTCCAGAATGCGATCAGCTCGCAGCTGGGATGGCCAACTCAACGCTACGGGGAATATATACTCTGAGTTCATGAAGTCTACCAAAGGTACCAGCACAGCCTGGTAGATTAGATGCAGCTTTGACTGTTCATGTTTTGTACATATGCCATATACAGCAAGAGCTCATTAATTCGTCGATCAATCAATACCATCCGTAGAACCATTGCAAAACTAAGAATCGAGTATTCATATATTTTATGCTATGCGTAGAACGTGGACTTGTCGTTTTTGCACAACGATACTATCAAGTATCCATCGATATTTGTGATTAACATCATGTTGTGTCGTGTTGCATTCAGGGCGTTTGCCTATAAGAGTTGAACTCACGCACAAAGAAGCCGCTACACTTGCTAATATTACACAGACAACTAACTGGTTCAACAGGAAACCCTGAGCTACCAGACGTTATATGAAGCTTAGACGACACGACGATGATTCATTGATCTCGATATAATGAATGAAACATTGTGGATGAGTGTAATGGCCTAACGTTGGGTTCCATCCATCCGCGTTTTGTTCGTCACCGCTTTGACAAAAACCGCCCACTAATGACAAAAAACGTTCATTAGTAGAAAGTATTTGGCAAAGATTGGAAGCTCCGCAGAATGTGCTTTTACCTGTTGTTCTTGTTAGTAGTGCACAGTCGACAACGGAAGAACACCAACAGAAGATATGGCTGAAACAGTGTTTGTTGGTAAAGTGATTATTGTTTCATCTAGTGTTAAAGTCGTTCAAGTGCCTAAAATTAGATTTGTTTTGTTGTACCAATTCGTAAACGAAAACAACGTAAGGAGATATCCTGAGAACGTTAAAATGGTTTAGATGTGTTTCAAACTCGTAAAGTTAAATATGGATGTTTTTGTTGTTTCGCAGCCCAGGAAAAGATAACAGAAAGAAAACAAAGAAATTCAAACTGTTCAAATGAACTTGTTAATTAATCTATTACACAGAAAACTAAATAAAACTAGTGCTGCCTACTGAGACAACTTATATTTTAGTTCCAAGAAACAAACAGTAACTATCGGTGTGCAGCTATGGCGAAGCAAAAAATGTAAAAATGTAACTCGTTGCGTAGAGCCCATAGGTAATTATAATAATTGTGGCCGTATTCCCGAAGAAGATGTTTGCACACACGGCACCGTTTTTAATACTCAAAGTGCTTTTTTTCTAGTTTGTGATGTTAATAGAGAACGGAAACATAATCACAATGCATAAAACTCGGTTTTCAGTTTCCAAGAAATAATTCTTTGATCATTGATTCGACCGCATCTAAAAACTATTAGATCTACAGCCACAAGAGCATAAAAGTTTACGTAGACTGCGTTTTTTTCTTGTTTATTATCAAATATCGACCTTGATTCCAGGATTAAAATCTATAAAAGTGTTGTTTGACGTCATAAGTAGACTATTTCTACGACTGTTCATCCCAGTAGGCTCATGAATCAGAGTCTAATTTTAAAGCAGGTGCGAAAAGTTGCAAACGACACAGGTATCTTAGTTCATACGTATCATACGTTTTCTCCAGGTGTGCACTATTCTGGGAGCAAGTTTTTATATGTAGACTTGTAGATTTGTAATTGGCAATATGTTTGCCACAGTTGATTTTGACATCGAGATTATAATACAGAAATTTAAAGACTGTTTAATAGGTAATATCTTAGTGCTTATTGAAGTAGCTTTATTTCAGTGAATTGCTTGTATATTTTTATTCGGTACATTCGTAAACATACGCATGTGTTCAGTATAGGTAGGTATGTCACCGGAAAATAGCAAACGCTGTAAGATTGTAAAATTACGTGTGAAATTGTTAACTATTTTTTCTAAATAAGACACGGATATATTGGATACCTACACACCTGGAATTTGGATGAGGATAATTTCATGATATAAACGATTTTTTCATGATATATCGAGAAATTCTAATCTAATCAAGATTTGTTACAATCTTACGGAGTCTGAAATTTTCCGGTGGCAGGTATATTCAAAAACAATTTAGATACAAATAGACTCCTGACTCTGGCTGACTTCGAATCAGTAGTTATTCCTTCGTTCTTCCCATTAAACTGGTCTAGTGACGTTCAAGTCCTCTAAATCGTTCAAACAAGTTAATAACTTGCAAGCGTCGGCGACCATCGGTTATGTGGACCGTTTGTAATTTATGTACGACTCATGGCCCAATGCATGAGGTAATTGCTACCACGTCCCATAATCCCATATGGATCAGTATGCTGCACTAATTGCCTACGTACCAAGTACCCTCATACAACTTTCCAAGAAAATCGTTTATAACATTAAAATATGATGCACCTCATCATTCGCGTTGGTATGCAAGTTTCGCAACAGGTGAAATATATTTTCCGTCTTGCCATTTCGTTAGAATTTACGACCCCATTGTAGTGGGTACGTAGCTAATGGAAATGGTTTTATGCTTCTATTTCAACAGCTATAAATTATTATTAGGTGCGTTCAGGTGGGGTGCTGAAGTCTAGGTCATAGGTTTTAGTACATTTGTCCATTTTTCGGGTGGTGGGTATCAGCGAGCGTGAGAGAGTTGGCGAATGGGTGTCCTAAAAATGTGCGTTCTCAAAATATAATATGCGGTAGATATTTGTGCTCGTCGCACCTGCGGGCGGGCCAGCTAGTCAAACGTAGTGCACACCGGCCAGCGGTTGGCGCGTCTCACGTATAAAACAAATTGATTAATTTAATTGTGAGTTCCTGTTTCATTAATCACTTTTTTATTTGGAGGTTTGTTATTTATTTTGTGTTCTTATTTAATTTGTTTTTTTTTATTTATTTTAATTCTGTATGCATTAGGTAACACAAAGTGCATTTTCGGAGAGTCTTTAACCTGGATTGCGGTTTGAACACGTAGTAATTTAGTGTTATTGTGCACTCTAGTAGAGTAAGTAAAGCTTCACCATTTATTAAAGTATAATAAAGCTTTATTTTGGCAAAACTAGCCAAGTTAGCTCCGCTTAGTTGAGCATAGTTGTATACAGAGGTTTCCTTAATCAGGAGTAAATTGAAACTCAATTGGTTCCCTAACTATAGCGGTTTGGAGTTGCGAACAATGTTAGGAACAACAACTTTCATCGACAGAAACATATATGATGCTTGAAGCAATCTCGAACTGACTTCTAATCAGACTTTGAGGAAGTGAAACCTAAAACTAAAACCTAACCAGCCAATTTGTGATCCTGCATTTTCAACTTTCAACGTTATCATCTTCAAAAGATTTATGATCAAATACTTTTATCTATTTTTTCTATACCTATCTACGTCAACAGATCTTTTAGGTAACCAGTTTGTTAACATTTTTAATCCACATAACATTAACATATAATTATGACTTTGCATTATTTTCTCTCCATTCTGTTTTGATCACATCTATAACTTTCCTGAAATTAATATGTTTATCTTTACCTTTTCGGTGGCTGCTTCTATCTAAAATTCTGCTCTCTTCCTTGTTCTTTCTCCCTCTCTCTTTAGCTTTCACTCTTGACAGTGGAACCCGAATGATCGATTGAGCTGGACCAATAATTCGAATGTTCCCAATAGGTTCACCTTTAGTTCTGCGACCTAGAATCTTAGAATATCTTCGTCACAGACTCTATTTCAGATTCCATGAAATCTGACTCAGTACATTCAAATGTTCTTGGAAGAAATAGACCTGCTGACATTGTGAGTTTGCGACATTAGCCGTGGGTTGTAAGTAGGTACTTAAATTATATGAAACTAACGATTTTACATGCATACATTACATGTTCTACTTTAATTTGTATTCTGGAATTTCTGATTCAGAATCTGTTAATCGTATTTGCAGAATTCCTAGCCTACGCATTTTTCAGGCAAAAAAACAGATACAGTTATTTAGACAGTGTGCTAACATGTCATTGATCGGGCATCCCATCCTCCACGATCTTAAACAAATAGCTGAAATCTCCCGGAATACACAGGTTGAATCATAAATCTGTGCTCGCATACAATAAAACGAACTTATATCCTAGAAATCTGTTTTTTTGATGGTCTGGCGCACTTCCAACTGCTTGGTGGCCGCGCTAATTTAAAGAGAGATGTGTCATAATAAGCGATACGTTGTGTTCAACACTGAAAGTCTCGTGGTCTCCAAGATCATATCACCCGGCGATTGAGATCGTACGCCCTGATTATACATAATTTCCAAGAAACACGTATTTTTAAAGGCATGTCGCAAAATCGAAAGTTACATATTATATCTGGCACGACACGACAGCCACTTTTATGTAAGACACTGTTTTACGAAGTAATGTTTTGTTGCAGGCCAGAAGAAAGTAGTGTGGCCACCGGTGCCCGAAACGAACGGATATCATCAACCACAGCAGGTAATTGGACATGCATTATGTATAATTACTATCACACAGATACAATTCAAATTATATATGTATATAGGGGTTGATTTAGATGCAAATGACATCACAGCTGCACATAGTAAACGCTTTACGGTGATGGAGCAACAATAATTGCATGCAAAACCAAGCTATTCCAAATATTACGATATGTATTATAAGCTACATTATAAATCCCAACAGCAAGCACAGACTCCTGCGTACTACAACAACGCGCAGCAGTCCCCAGCCTCTCCCCAGCCCCAGTACCAGTCCCAACAACAGCCTCAATACCAACAACAACCCCAGTACCAGCAACAGCCTCAGTACCAACAACAACCCCAATACCAACAGCAACCTCAATACCAACAGCAACCCCAGTACCAACAACAGCCCCAGTACCACCAGCAGCCCCAATCCCCCCAGCCTCAGTACCAAGCTCCCGAGTCGGACCCTTCGTATTGTGAAGGCCGACGACAGGAGCCCACAGGGCTGAGTAAGCTGATCCCCGTCGGTCCTGGCATTGCGTCCCCTGCCTCCTACCGACCAGGCCCGCCGTCGCCAGGCATCGCACCGCAGCCCTATCGCCCGGGACAAAGCCGCTGGGCACCAGTACCGGCCCCTCTTTCCCCTCAGGTATTAGGACACAATGAAGTTGGAACGTCAACGTCGTCGAGTAGAATTTAGTTTCGTTACTGACTTGCATGTTTTCATTTTTGCTAACAACTTCTTGGTAAGTTTGTAGATGTATGTGCAGATCGCTATTGTGTAACGAACGCTATGCCTTTGTCTGTTGGATACCTACTTTCTAGTATGGAATTTACGATTAATACGGAGTGATCTTATAGAACTTGTAGACACTTTGCAAAAATCATCGTGGAAATTAATAAAGACATTAATCCAAATTGATTTGATTGCAATGTGTAAATGTAGTGTTGTTCTTTTAGTTACTCACTTGTACCCACACATAGTACCTACACGATTTTTATAATCTATTCTGTATCTGATTAACAAAGAGGTGTATCTCCTTGGCGAGTGCTTTATCAGTGTTATTATGTACAGACTCAAGGGTCGCAGCCGGGATACCCGTCACAGCAGCAGCAGCAGCTGTCTCCGCAGCAGTATTCGCCTCAGCCGCAGTACTCGCCGGCGTACTCCGAGCCCGCGTACCAGCAAGCTCCTCAGAAGAACTTCGAGCCCCCACCGTCGACGATCACTCTTCGTCAGCAGCAGCCTGTCCACCAGAAACCTCCTCCGGTTTTCGCTAGTCAGCCCGCCACAGCTTCGTTTCAAGGTACCTACCTAGATATTTAGTACGTTGTGTTGGAAGAGTTTTAAAACATATTTTTTAATAAAAAACTTTTCTGCGCAGACACAATAACTCAAAAAGAGTAGGTGGTAGTTTATTTCCTTGTTCTTTTAGTAGAATTTATTACGAGAAACTCGTTTATTTCTGTTAAAATGAAAGTCTTGCTTGTTCAAACATTGGAGCGAATTATGTTTTATAAAAGACTGGTAAGAACTGGGAACATTTAATTTAACTTAATGGCAATATCAAAGCGCATAAAGTAAATGCGTAGATACTTTGAAGACGACTTTGCAAACATAATATGTTTCACGTGTATTGTTTATAGGAGAGCTTTTTTATGCCTCGATTTCGCTTTAGAAAAGACTTCTACAATATTCGCAGTTACGGCTCTTATTGTTTTCTTTACTGTGTAAGAATGTCACACGTTGTTTTATTGTAACAATACTCACTTACCTACGTAGAAAATAATTTTCCATTAAATACAAAAAGATAAATCACGACCCTTCGTTTGAAAGGGCTAATAGAGCTAATAGCAGTAGGTTTTCCAGACAGATACTAGCAGTAGTGCGACAATAGCTGGTAGGTACCTAATAGACAAGCAAGTAATTGCAAGTTACCGAGGAGACAACAAGGAACTAAGTAATCCTCTGTTGCTCCGCTCCTAGTCTAAAAGCTAAACACACAGACAAATTGATGAATGCCTAACAAACCCTAAATGCGTCGACGTCTCGGCACAAATACTCAAGGGGTGTCGCGCGCTCGACAGCACAACGACTCGAGACCGTAGCCAAATTCATTCCGCATTTTAGGTTATAAATACAACAATAACATTGTCGAGAAAGGTGACTAAAGGATTATGCCAAGCGGATCGACAGCGGCAGTTGTGACTTGCGAACTAAATAACAATAGGTATCTACTGCTATTACCAATGTTTGCCAACAGTTGGCATTTTGGCAATTTTTCCTCAACGCTGAACTGGTGAAACATTTTCTGTGCGAATATTCTGACATTACCTACAAAGAAAATGTACAACTCTAGGCATTATCAGTAGGCACATTTTAAGCAGCCATTAAAGATAATAAATACATGTTTGAACCGATTTTTATCGTTATGAAGTTTTGGTAAGAACGAAAAATAAGTATATTAACAGCTGGTACGGGTGATTACTATTCGGCAGGAGGCGTCAACATGCGTGGGGACCAGAAGTGGCCACCTCAGTCGGTGAAAGAGGCGGTCGCTGCAGAGAATGAGGCCAGGAGGCAGCTGGCCAGGGGTCCAGCGTGCAGGCCGCGCAAGGTAACGGTTAACCCACTCACCCTATGACCCATTAACCTACCTATGACAAAATAGAGTTGATTTAGGAATCAATTGAACGCCAATTAAATATTGCATCTGAAATCCAAGATTAAATAAATTGATCACATGAAAAAAATCTGAATAGTGATTAGCAGTAGGTATGATTCCTCAATAACTCTATTTTAATAACATATATTTAGATTATGTACATTTTATTTAATTGTATTGCATCTAAGATTACAGGAGGCAAATCCTTGGAGTTATGTTAACATGGTGTGAGCAACCTAAATACAAGCGCTACAATATTTAAATAAAAGCTAAAACATAACAAACCCGCATGCTGTATTATAAGCACCAAAAATATTATATTTTGCATACCTACAACTGACATTTATTTAATAACTCGTTCTTTGGTCAAAATTCAAATTTTTAGATTATTTTCTATAAGTAACTAATTCTGGTCAAAATTCTTACTTTATCTACGATTTCCCTAAGTTATTTTTACACTTTAATAAACATTACTCAAATATCTCAGTAACTAATTATATTGAACTATTTGGTAAACTCAATATACATAGGTACTACTACTATTCAATATATTGTAAATATATTTTTTTATTGTTAACACAACCTGTATATATCTGTCACTTAAAATATTACAACGCCTACCTACCGTAAAACCTATTAGATAGTTTTCTATAACTTCTTGTTACCTACATAATATCTAAACGACACAAAATCAATTTCTAAATCTGTCAATACTCGGGCGCACAAGCAAATACCTCTAAAACTAATTCAATTTCGAATCTTCGAAAAGCAAAATTTAATATTGGCCACTTCCACACCTCGGAGTTAATTCTCTAAAGTTAAATTGTATATACAGAGCGGTCATCCTATTAAATTCTGAGAGTTTTACATGAAGTCAAACACAGTAATTTCTTGCAACTAAACTTAGAGAATTGATGGACTGAAGTGCATAGTGCTGAACGTATCCCTTGTCTGTTTTAGCTGCGGCAATATTCGCTAGCCGAATTAGTAGCAAAGAACGACGTGTTCAATCCCCAGCCCGTACGTACCCGGACTTTGATACCGAAGGTGTAAGTGCAGTTTGGGTCACTATAGTGCTACTATATATTTGGATAAACTTTCCATTAACAGATCTCGGCACTTGGTGAAGGGCAGACCTAGTCGTTTTAGTCGCGAGCACCTAACTCGCGTTTAGTAGGCTTTGCAATATCTATCCTTTAGGTGTACGACGCTTGCTATGTGAGAATTGGTTTATGAAGCAGGTTTTAGGATAGTTTGGAGATATCATTGAGCAGTAAGCAAATTATGTACCTACCTAATCTGTACATACGAACGGAGCTTATTCATTTGAGTTATAATATTAGCAATTTGAGATATAATTTCATAGTCTGATTGTTATCGAACCGTGGTGGTCCGTAAAAGCAAAAACAACATCAACCAACACGACAACCGCCACAAGTTTCACCAACAACACTTGTCACTGCACTCAACTGTCTGTTGTTCGCTATTATAGGCTGCTTGCAGACGAGCATTAATGGTCTAATTGAAATTAAGTCACCGATGAACAGTCATATCGTTAAATGAAAAGCAGTTATTTTAAAATCTTCTAACCCGCACTGTTTTCCAAAAAAGTAGGTACTTTATTGTCTTCACAACCGAGATTGCGTTAGCTTGAGAGTCGTACACCTATCCATACATTCATGTAATGGACTAAAATCATTATTTTACACGGGCATCTGGCATCCATTCTCTTCTATTTCTGCAAAGCTTTGCAATGTAGAGAGTTTCGTATTGACGATGCATGACTAGAATTAAGATCAAATACCATAGCGTTTTATTCAGAAATCAAATTACCTTTTTTAAAACTACAGATTTATGGTAAACAGCTACCTATGTCAACAGCAAAGATTACAACTTTGGCTTTTCAAGAGTAAACACATAAGGTCCTCTTTAGTCTTTAATTCTTTCCTGACCTCTCATTTTAGCTTGTTTAAAACTTAGCCTCATAAAGGATTCCAGACATTCCAGGTGTAACAACGTGATAAGAATAATAATGCCATTTTGAACTCTAATTACAGGTAAAGAAGGACTACGCGACCTTCTTCGCGCAGAATGCCTTGAACAACAACTACCCTGGATACCGCGCGCCCCCCGGCACACAACACTATGATGACAACTCAGGCCGATCTTCATACTAAATTAGATCTTAGTAACTAACATATCCCTCATCTAAAAGGAATATTAGTCTGACATCAATCTTCAACTCGAATGCGAATTCGTTTTAATTAATTTTGTTGACATTACTCATGTCAGTGTGTCTAGTGTCTACTTATCCAATTAATTGGGAGCATAACATTTTGTAACGTCAACAAAAATAGGTATCATCTCACCAAAGTAAACATCAATCAATTTAATTGATTCGCTAAAAGCGAAATTGTCGGGATTTCAAGTACTTGTATAGGCTTTAGGTATTAAAGTCTTGAGGCATGTACGAATTGGATTTCAATCAGTACTTAATTGTAGGTTTAATTTATTTTTAACCATTATTTAGAATGTAAGTATAAACATAAAAAAATATAAAAATAACATTGTCATTTGTCACGTTCATGGATCGCTTTAAAATTTATCATTTTCTATTGATTCTCATTGTTTTCTGTGTCAAAGTGCGGCTTTATACATTGCGAACATATCCGAAGTTGCTTATAATGTATCTGTAAATAAAATAATGCTCAACTATCAATATCATAAACAGATTTTTAGACTTACAGTATTGCTAAAAAATCAACAAATTATAATATTCAGAAGTGAAGAAAATGTTTATGATTTTGGAAATTTAAAATTCAACGCTTTCGCCAACGTATTATATTAACAATTGGCTAAGCTTATTGTACCTACCTAGTCATGAAGAGATTATCAAATATTTTGTATATAAAATGTTAAATGGCCTTATTGATTTGGTATTTTATTATGTAATTATATTTTAAATTAAATAAATTATATTAAATGCCAACCGGCAGTTTCATTATTTTTATACCCCTATTACTACTAAATACTCTTGCTTTTATAGGCTGGTATACAGTAGCATTCTGTAGCATACAGTTGGTTACAGAGATAGATAGGCCAAAAAGTAGCCCAAGCCCCTAAATAATAAAATGGTTTTGGTGGTGCCCAAAGGGTTTGCTAACTTTTTCGAGAAAAATAACGTAACAAATTATATGGAGCGGAGAAAAAAAGGCACTTTTCAAATGTAGGTAGGTTTTAAATATTTTTCCCACACGCTGAAGTTTTTGTTTTTTAATATCTTTGTTTGGAAAAAATGCTTTGATCACAAAGCGTTTATGCCAGCCTATTTTTTTATTATTGCTTTGTTTGCAGTAGTGTAGTCAAGGGCCGACGACCATGCACTGAGCCGTCAACGAGTTCGGGTGCCGGCGGGGCATACATTCGCGCCCATCCCGAATATTCCCAGTCGCCCTCATATGGTTTGCCACCAGATGGCAATCAGGAATAAAATTTCCAGTTGCCACCGGGTGGCGCCTGTGAAGTTATTGCCCCCTCTTCAAATCGCTATACACTGCACTTTAAAGCACGCCACGAGACGCCGCTCGTAGCGAAAACGCGCGCAGTTTTATCCGAGCGAATCGCTACGGCGGCGCGCGGTGCGGGGAGGGGCAGGAACAAAATTACAAGCGAATGAGTGCGACGCCACGAAACAGAGCGGCGCGGACAGCGGTGTAGGAGTGACAGACTCAGCGGCGAAGCTAAAAACAAAAAAATTGACGATTTTGTGGCGATAATGGATACCGAGGCATTTATCACCCAAATTTTAAATCGACCGCCTATATGGATGTCAAAATATCCCCAAAATAAATATAAAAAACATTATAAAAAGGTTGTGGGAAGACATTAAACAATGTTTTCCGGAATATGATCCTGCACTCCTCTCATATTAAGAATTTCTTGTTTTAAAAATGTACTGCTTTCTAAACAGAGAATGGATAATTTTGATATCGCCATGATTTTGAGCACGTTTTGACTACCTACATACCGCGGCCGCTGCAACTAACCGCTACTAGGGTACGTGACGTGCAAAACGCACCGCTTACCGACGCCGCCCCGCTCACCGCGCCGCGCACCGCTAAGACCGAAGTCGTGATCAGACCGTTACGACCTCTAAGAGGGGGTTGGCGGTCAGACTGACTGCTAAACCCGAGGTCGTGGGTTCGATTCCCACCCAGGACAAATCTTTGTGTGATGAGCATGATCATTTGTGCTGTGTCTGGGTGTAATTTGTGTATAATATGTATGTATTCAGAAATATATAAGTATGTTTATCAGTTGTCTGGTTGCCATAGTACAGGTTGCCCTAGTTTGGGATCGGATGACCGTGTGTGAGTTGTCCCAAGATGTTATATTATATTATTATTATATTATTATCTCGTAGATAAATCATATTATTAGGGGCATACAAACAACATTTTCTTCATCGTAGATGCTTTTAATCACTTTTTATTATTAATCATAAAAACCTGGTGTAAATTCAGTATTTACAATAATTAAATTACCTGACAAAATCTAACCATCAGTCACAAATAATCCAATTACATATTAACAATAAATTATGTGTTAACAATAAAATTACTTACTAAAAACCACATTGGAAAAATCTAACCGCCAACCCCTTCATCGCGGCCGTAAGGCAGACAGCGATGAGGGGGATTGGCGAATTTGGCGATCCACGCCGCAGTGTACAGCGATTTGAAGTGGGGACAATAACTTCCCAGTCGCCTACGGGTGGCAATCCATGTGGGATGAATGGGAATATTCGGCCCATCCTACGTAGTGTAGTACGTCTACTTGGCACTAGGTGGATGGCCCTTGATAGACACGACAGAATTCTATATATCGAATCGAATGCTGTGGAATATCTAATTAACCTTTTGAACGCCAGAACAAAAACGCATTGGCGTGCCCCAGACGCCAAGCCACAAATTAACCGTACTTTTTGTCACGTATTTGTGACGTTTGGCGTACAGGGCACGCGCTTGCTTGTCACCTATACGTGACAGTGGCGTTCAAAAGGTTAAAAAGGAAAGATTTATTTGTTTATTACAATTTGGCTCAAACACTATTCAACCGATTTAAAAAAATCTTTCGGCATTAGAAAGCTACATTATTAATGTAGAACTTAGGCAATATTTTATTTTAGAAAAAAAAGAGATCGCTACTAATTGGAATAAGGTAACCCAAAGTAGCAAAATGTTGGCTACTAAATTGATTATTTGGCGTGCGCTGAGAAAACTATTGATGATACTTACAAATAATGTACTACATGATTAAATTACTTATATCTATAAAAAAGTCCGCGAGGGATTATGTCTAACTGTTATGGTTAAGTCACAATGACCGCTTTTTGTGTTCAAATTATTCAATCAAAACCTGGGTGGAATGGAAAAGTGGTAATTTTGGTATCATGATATTAATCCTATCCATTTAAATGGTTTGATAATTAAGGTTTATTATGTACCTACATGTAAATTACACTTTAAATTATTTAAATCAGACCTTTCGTTTAAAGATTACGACGGGTATTAAGATGCTCTTAGAAGGAAAAATGTTACAGTTTGGGCGAACTGGCGAGAATCTTAAAGCTTTGTCCGATGAAGTTGAAACACGGCATTTAATGATTTAAAAAAAATAAGAATAACAAATATTTCGATTTTTCGAAAATAAATCCCTAAAGGGGCGAACCCTTTAGGGATTTATTTTCGAAAGAGAGGTGATGAAGTTTTTAGGGGAGGACATTATTGTTTGCTTCAATTTACGTTGAAATTTGTATGAACAAACTAAAAGTGGGATAAGTGAAACAAATCTAACAATTTTTGCATAATCAACCCCGGATGAGGTGAACGAGGTGAATGGTTGCGCTGATGCACCAGAAGAAAAAATGCTTAACCTTTAAAAGGGGATTGAGTGGGCGTTGAAGCTTGTGGACTACCTACTAAACCCGAGCGGACGAAGTCGCGGGCGAAGTGCTAGTTCTAGATAAAATGATGTAATAAATTTCAAATAATATATAGTAAATGAGTTAAAAGTGAATTTCCCAACACTTCATTTTGCACTGAGCGACACATGTTTAATTTTCACGTTCTAGTTTCCAGTAGGTAATAGAAATTGCCAATCAGTAGGTACATCCAGGGATTACCTCCTACAAAGAAATAATCATATAAACATACAATTTCCTCTTTAAAATATTAGTTTAGATTTTCTATTAGTCTCAGTTGGATCTCTATTAGTCTTACTGCCTCGGAATATTTCCCATCTTAATATTTAATCTTGCAATATTGGCCTTTGTAAGTACCTACCATTTCAAAATGTCTAAAACTTCGTTTTTCAAAGTTTTTAAAATGTTTAATAATTAAACACAATTAAAATTATTAATAAGATTAGAGTACGTTCTGTTAACTTGAAAAGTATCAATGAATAGTTCTTTATTACCAATATGACTGTTTCATTTTACGCGTCAAAGTAGAAAATAAAGGATTTTCGCATAATTATTTTTATGCAAACGTTTAAAGTATCGAAAATAAAGTAAGATGCGTTTTATAAAGTATGGTTGGCAACCCTAGCCCAGACCCTAATGTAAGAATATAAAAATCAAGAACGTATCTAATAATAAGTTCGACGTTCGTGCAGAAAAACCAGCGAACATAGTTTTCTAAAATACCGACTTAAAACAAGCTAGTTAATCAAGCAAAATAAAACGATAATTACGTATGAAAATATTATATTATCATACATTACATACATCGTGTACAAACCACGCCGAGTACCTAGACTGAGGTGCTCAATAAATGCTTCGAAATAATAACAGCAAACTAGCCAAGCTACGTACCGTACAGTACCAATATGTACAACATGTACAGCTATAACAAAACACAGTAACAATTATTACAAAAAGCCGTTGTATTGTCGCCGAATATAACCAATGACATACGTTTAAGGGCAGGTAGACCAAGCGAAATAGGCATTTAACGCTACCAAGAGTTGCCCGCGAGTGTCGCAAAGCGAGCCGTGCGCTTACGTCGCGGGAAGTGTCACATTATAGGTAAGCAGGCAGTAGGTCAACTTATTTTAATGGTTTATTTTAAAAATAAAATACGAGTTTTGATAAAAGCTTGTTTTATTATAATTTGTAGTGATCACATTTTGATGTGTGCAATAAAGTATATAATAAATAAATAATCACGATATCTAAGACTTTAAACGAAATAAATTAATTTGAATAGATATTTTAAATTCAATAAACTGTAAACTATACTTATTCAATTTATTGACATTTTCGTTGACGTTTAGTTCCAAGTGCAAAAATAGGTTAACGCGAGGATACGGGCGCGGGGGTCGCGAAACCGCCGCAAATATCGAGTCGGACCGCGCGATCGAATTGCGTGTGAAACCAAACTTCTATATTCTAACGGCATTGGGCAAGAAAATAGGAATAGTTAAAAATAATACAACAGTGAAAAAAAAAAGATTAATATTCCATGATTTTGTCACAAAAATTATAGGTTTAAAATATTGACAACATTTTTCTTACTTATTATGAAATATTATGAAATGGGAAGACCGCAGCTGGCGTCGCGCGACGAGGCAAAACGCTTAGTCCTGACCGTAGAAGTTGTCCGATGGTAGAAATGAGATGGTAGAATCAAGTCATGCAATTCCCGCACACTCTCCAAAATGCATCTTGTTTAATACCGAAAAGCTAGCTACCCTACGCCTGTGCTCAGATTTTGTAGATTGGACTTAACGAAATCTGGATCACCAATTAGCATCTTCGCACGTCTTTCCATCGAGTCTAATACTGTTATGTGGCATTTTGCTGCACCAGCCCATATGTGACTGCAGTACTCCACACACGATCGGACACATCAGACCTGTGCTGTATTGTAAAGCATAAGTAAATACTTACTTTATATATTCATAAATACAGTACATACTTACTTTATATACCGTTAATTCTTTAAAAATCCTCGAAATTTAGTTGTGTGCTTTGTCCCAGTTGCGAATCATTAGGGTCAATGTTTTCGTAATCTTGGATGGATATGCTTCTAATGGGCATACCACGTGCTTTTCGGCTGTCTATGATTTCGGGAAGCAAGCATTTCATATAAAATTTGGTCAATTTTGGTTTCATTTTGGTTTCCCAAAATACGTCATCTTTTTCTATGTATTTGGTATAAATATTTTCATTCTCACCTGCCCATATAGCCAAAAGACATTTTTGTCGTTCGGAAACATGTAGCTGGCCTTGTATCTGGTAGTACCAGTTAGAGTTTTTATTTACCGTAGTAGTTTTAGTGTTTTTATTATATTTTAAAATTTGTATTTTATTTTCTTGTATACAATTAGAAAGTCCTTTTTTGTGTGCTGTGATTGGACACTTGACTTCGACTACTGTATCTTCCCCAATTAAGCCATCAGGCGTTGCCCCTATAAAAGGATAATCTTTGTCTATAAATAAACCGCAGGGCTCAACGATAATATTTTCTTGCTGCTGCAACTGCTGCAAAGCTTGTTGCTCATGCTCAACTCCATGTGCAATAGATATGACGTGGGCCAATTTTTTTTTGTACAATAGATTTTTAACGAGGGGTGCTGTATCTGATGCAACTTTTCTTTTGCATATTGGCCCAAAGTGGGAAGCAGTTATTAAATTTTTTCTTATTTCTAGCCACTCGCTGCTGTCTCTTTGTAATATGGTCGATCTTTCTACCTTATGTCTGTCAGACGTAAGTATTTTCAGATTTTTTAGAAATTCTTCTTTTGATGTGTCATATTCTTTTTGCGACATATCAGGCGATGAACAGGCTGGACCATAGTCGTGTTGCTCTTTATTTGCATCTTTTAAAATTCTTCGTTTCTGTACTGGGTGTTCCTTGTTTAATTTTCGTTTTTTCGCACGTCTTTTCTCAATTTCTTCAGCTTTACCTCCAGAAGCGTTATTTGTTAGAGCTTTTTGTATTGTTGAAATTGCAGATTTTGTGTTAAACGAAACAACGGCTGCTGCGCATCTTCCTTGGTAGCCCCCCTTTAAAGCAAAATTTATTCTTTTTCCGCCTGTAACTTTTGCTATTACGCTGTTGAAGCATTCTACAGTATTTGTGTTCACGTCTTCAATCAAACTACGTGATTTTGAAGCCACGTTAGACACAATAGCATTTATTCTGAAGATAAATGTAGAATTTTCAATCTTTTGAAGTTCGCTGCCACTGTTTTTTTCTTTATCACAAAAGTAATTTTGACACATTTGATGATTACCATAGGCGTGAGGTACAGAGTTAATAATATCGTTGTGCAAAACGGATATTGCTACATTTTTAGGACTCTGCGAGGCCTTGTGATGTTTTATAGATTTCACTATTGCCTTTCGCATTGTCATTATTTTTTGATTCGTGAGAGTTTTTCGGTGCGCCAAGATGTACTTAGTTTCTGTAGTGACTGCTCTTAATTTTTTGCAAAAATTGCGCAATATGTGATTGCGGCACTCGAGTTTCTCAACCGTCAAATTTTGGCTTTCGTACGGATTTGCGTTAAGAATTTTAGAGTATGTCGAAGCATCACCATCTCCTACCATTCTGCCATATATAAGGCCATACGTCGCAATTGATGTTTTGAAACCTTCAACGATTATGTCGGCTTCCATTGAACTAGAAGATCCCTGAAAATTCTTGAAACACAAGTGGTCTTGAGGTGCAGTTTTTTTATTTTCGGCTCGGGCACATACGAGGCAATACTTGTTTTTGACACCGAAGTAAAGCACCTCACCCGTATTTCTGCCTATTATGGCCGCTGTGCCTGATGATGCTTTATAGTTCGAACCATATGACCTAGCACACCATGCCCCATCCACATAGACATCTATGACAGCATAGCCGTTTTTGGTCCGGCCATCTGCTAAAGCAATCTCTTTTTCTTTTTTGGCAGCAGCTTCCATTGTGACACTTGCAGTTTCTTCCCATTTCTTATAAACTTTATTTTGTAGTTGATTAAAATATTTTGTAGAAAATATGGGGATATTTATAGCCGAAAATAACTCTTCGATCTGAGAAAACCCTATACCACAGGCTATAACTCCAGTGGTAGCAGCTAAATTAGCATCTGTATGCTCAGTATCTTTGGTGTTTTCGGATGGAATAAAACAAACTTCTTTACACATATTGCACTTAAATTTAAATGTCGAAATAAGTCCATGTCTTCTTTCACCTACTAAGCAAAAGTTGCTTGATTTACAATCAAATAAATCATTGTGGCGTGCTTTTTCTTGAAGTTCTTGTAAAAAAAAATTAATATCAATTATTCGCCGTCCTGATATAGGTTGGAAATGGTTTTCGTTGTTAACCATTTCAGTAACAAATGCGTCTTCACTTCTATCATTTTCTCTGTAACAACATAATATAATATAGAATCTATAAAACTGATGATGAAAAACAATTTTAATAAAAGTGAAATGCACTTTTGAAATTCGGTCCTTATTCTAATTTAGAATAAGAAACCCAATTTATATACAAGTAATGCAAGATAGGGGTTATACAGGTTGCTTACATGTATATTTCTTATGTCAATACTGATAACTTACTGATTAGTTGTAGTATCATCAACTGGTTCTGGCGCAGACAACGATGATATTAGTAGTGGTACATCTTGTAAAGTACCATTATTCGGTGATGTCGATGTCCTAAAATAATAATAATTTATTTAACATTTACGTTTCAAAAAGAAACTGTGTATAACAAATTTTATATTTTTATACAGATCGAAGAGCACAAAGGTACTGTTTCATTTTTAAGTTTTTGTGTGTACATAAATAAATAAATATACGACAGCAAAAAAAAGAAACTTACTTAGTAGCAGAGGATTGCAAATCAACAGGTTCTAGTGTAATATAAGATGAGTGAGTTTTTCTGAAAAAAAAAAACCACTTCATTATAATGCCAAATAGACTAAATCTAATATATTATTGCAGCACTAAGTGCATTGGGTGAGCCAACCCTAGATAGTCGAAAGCCGGCCACCGTATGACATAATTATCAAATGAAAGAGCTTTCTGCGAGTTCAAATACAGAAAATAGTTCTATTTGAACTATAAGAAGTCTATGGTCTTAAAATATCATGGTAAATCTCTCAATATTGTGCGTGCAAACTTATATTGTAGCTGGAATGTATGGAAGTACACGTTTGTCAACTACAATGTTAAGTTTGTTTTTGTGATAAATTCACTTTACTACGGAACCCTTCATTGTGTGTGGTTCAATACGCACTTGGCCGATTTGTTTTTATTATTCGCACGGTTTTCAGTGGTCAGGCCGTTAGACCGGTTTGGAGACAGTAATAAGTACCCAATGTGAACAAATACAAGTTTTTATTTTTTTATTTGATATGAACTAGTGCTTGACTGCGATCCCACCTGATGGTAAGCAGTAAAGCAATCGTTGATGGTGAGGCGCAAGTATAAAATAGGTTTCAGTTTCGTTTGCAGGCAGTCGGTAATTGCCAAAATTTTATACCTACACTGACTATTAATAATGATGAAATGTTAATTTCAACCAACATAGGAAGAGGCACAACAGTGACAAAAAAAAAGGAATAAAAAACATACAATTAAAAAGACCACATAATCTATTGTTCGAAGTGGTTTCTCTGTACTCTAGTATAGTGTGCGTGCGTGATTGAACTTCAAGACTCGTTTGCCGCCATCTCAACTTTTATACCAAGTGTCAAGTGAATGATGTGGTCAGTGTTTTCCAAAGTCAGTCGTTGTCATTATGCCAAATGTGATTAGTCTTGAACTTCAAACACGCGCGCAGTTACGAGTATCTTGCGCGTTTTTAGTAGGTGCTTTCTACTATGTTTTTTGTGGTGAAGATTGCGATTATCAAAAAATAAAGAAAAACTTACTGTTCTTCACTGCTGTTTTTTCCAACAAATAAGCCATTTTTATTTCGAATCATTTTTGAACTGAAACAATAAAATAAAGTTATAGTATTACAAAAGATTAGAGATTAATATATATAAGTGTAAGTAGGTACATAGGCGGCACTAAGGAGACAGAAGAAAAAGCGAATATAACTTTGTAGCCATGTAATATTTTTACAATTTTATATTAGGTACTTATTGCCGCGCCCAGGCAAGGCATTTCACTACCTATTGTAGGGAAATAATAAATTTCGTAAAACTGTAACTGTGGTCAATAGGAATAAATGAATAAAAATTATAACTTACCATATTTCTTTCGCGATTTTTTTTGCTTGCAATCTTGATCTAGTCCTAATTTTATTTCTTTTATTTGCCATTTTCACCAACTCACAAATATAGATTGTATTAATAGTTGTATAAGTACAAATTATTTAAACAATGAGAAATAAACAAAATCTAAACCTGACTGATGAACTATGACCTTTTTAAATAACAATATTATTTACAATTTATGTTATTTCGAATTAATATTATTTACGGAGCAGAAGCGAAGCGCGCGCGCAAAAATTTGACACAGGTCTCACTTCGGTGACGTCCCGCGGGACACTGGCAAGCGACGCGCGGATCGAATATCACTTGAAAAAATCGATAAAAAATGTATAAATGTAATAAAAAAAAACGATCCGGTTCAATCGATTCCAAAATGAATTACCTATAAATTGATATAATTTATAAAGAATAGAGTATTATGGTACTTGTTTAAAATGAAATTTGGCTTGTAAAAAAACTGCAAATCGAAGTTACTTCAGTATTTTTTTCTATCGAGAAAATTGTATTGTATCGTGTATTGAACGGGTCCATAGTATAGAAAAAGAATGTATCTTAATATATAAATTTATTTCGGGTTCTAAATGTTATAATTTTCCTATCAAAAATGAGTTCTAAAACAGTCAAAACCTGGAACACCCAGCCTTAATATCACAGAGGTAGCCAATTTATGTACAAAATTATGATGGCTACGTGTATCTATAGTAACATAACTTTACATAAGTAACCAATAGTGAAGGTTCGCCTTTCCTCTTTGGAAGCATTCGAGACGGATCCATGGAAGATTTTGTTAGGATTGACTCGGCTTCCCCATTGGTAACTTTCTAGAGCGATAGCATGGCAGCTCTAGCACGCACTTCATAACATGGACTACTGACATTGATAGACCACAGCATATTAACTACGTACTAGACAGTAATTCAACGCCCATAAATTGACATAAAATACAGTATAATCATGTCCCAAACTAAAGTACGGCAGCTCGGGACAAACTCCCCCCCCTACCCCCAATACTATTACGACTTTAACAAGTTAATATAGGTAATCTACGGTATAATAATTATTGCATGTATTTAAAAACCCGTTAATGAAAATAATCCTTGGTTTTCCCCCGTAGGCCAACACATTACCTTTTGATACATTTCTCAACGCAACAAATGTTAAAACCTCAATTCAACAAATTTTAATTCCGTTACGTCTGTACACATAGCGAAATTATAATGTACACCAACGGGATAATTGCGTAACAAACAACAATGGCAATATCTTTCATTTTGGAAATCAACATAGTCGAATTTATTAAAACTGTACGAGCCAATAATGCTCATACAGCGAAATACATTTTGCATAATAAACTCTACATTTTAATTAGTCGTAACTACACCTCCGTCACGCGGTATTGTGTCAGTAAATAATAAGTGCGGCTCAGATAACTAAATATAACTTTCTATATTTACAAATAAACATTTTAAAGTGTTACTTAGTGGTTTGGTGTTTATCCTTTACAACCTACAACAACTACTGGAGGATCGTCAACGGCGAAATACTCCAACATCTTTTTGGTCCTTCGAGCCGGATTGGGTCATTTGGTCCTCACTGGTCCTTTCGATCCATCGAGCAACAAACAAAGGTGAGTCGAATCAATATTTGAATCATCGAAGTTACGAACCGGCAGAGATTACGTCTACTGCTACAAACCTGCGGGGATTACGTCTGCCGCTACAAAACCGTAAACAAGGAATAATCTGCGGGGATAACGTCCACTGCGATTGAAACTACACAACACCTATAACCAACTACTATCTAGTAACAATGTCGAAAGAAGACTACGTCGAGTTTGTAGAACTTATAACCAAGCAACAAAGCAGCTACGAGAACATCAAGGCTCTGCAAACTAACTACAAAAAGGATTCTGCGACGAGAAAGTCCATAGATCACCTCAACAAACGGATCGAAGCTTTGCAATCCCTCTGGGATGAATTTCGGACAAATCATGAGGTCTTGAAGAAGTATGAGCCAGTTAAGAGCGACCATGACTACTTTGAGAAGAACATTTTCGAAATAACAAGAAGCATGTTCAATGAAACAATGCAATCGATGAATCAACTACGAGACAACTTACTAAAGGAACCGGGATTTTCGGGTTTCTCAAAACCGAGAACCCCACAACCACAAGAAACCCCGCTATTCGATACAGCTGGTGTAAACCAACAAATGGAGATGAACCAACGCGTATCAATGCTGTTACGTAACCAAACATGTAACTTCAACGCCTTGAAGCGAGCAGTCTCCAAAATGAATCTGGATGATATGAAAGAGAAGTGGCAACATCAAGATCACCTAAACGTACTAAGCGCTAAGTGGGAATCCATTGACAAAATACATTGGGAATTAAGCTACTTACTGCAAGGAAACGACAAGGATTATGAAGCAGAATATGACCATTGGGAACAAGTCTACGACGACCTAAAGGCAGATTTGAATAGAAGAATCTTTGAAACATCTCATTACGAAAAAACAACACCACGGATGGAATTGCCGGAGTTCAATGGCGCTTTCAGCAACTGGATCTCTTTCAGAGATTTATTTATTGAGATGATTCATAACAATCCAACGCTAAACAAAACGCAGAAGATGAAGTTCCTAAAATCTAAATTGAAAGGTGAAGCCGAAAAGTTAATTAAACATCTACCTGTGAGTGCTGAGAACTACGACTCATGCCTAAATATAATCCAGCATCGCTACGACAATAAGCGACTACTTTTCGTAACATACGTGGACACACTTCTCAATCAATCATCTATCGACAAACCGAGCTCGACTAACTTGAAAAAGCTATACGACACAACCAAAGAGTGTCTGAATGGCCTAGAGAACATTGACATCAATGTTCCAGTATGGGGTCCACTTATCGTGCACTTACTGTCTTCCAAACTGGATGATGTCACTTACGGAGACTACATTAAAAACATGAAGCATTCAAGAGAGCTTCCAGACTTAGATGAGTTTATGGAGTTCCTGGAATTACAATTTATGACGCTGGAAACATCGCGAACTAAGAAAAACGTTGTAAAACAAAATAATTCATCAAATAACCAACATAAAAATTATAATAACAATAAGTCAACGAACTTTAAAGACTCAGAAAAGTGGACGAAAACCTACCATGCATCGCTACGGAAATGTCCACTCTGCAAAAATGATCACGCGCTAAGGCAATGTTCGACATTCCTGAACATGGATATTGCAACGCGAAACCAAACAACAAGTAAACTGAACCTTTGCAAAAATTGTTTATTCAGTCACGGCGACAACAAATGCAACTCAACGAAAAGATGCCGCACGTGTAATTTTAAACACCATTCCCTTCTTCATGATGACAATCTGAAAGGGCAACAATCAAAGCCAACCACCTCAACGGCGGCTGAGCGAACATCTAATCACATCAACGGTGAACAAGAGATACTCTTAACGACTCTTCAACTCAAGGTCAAAAACAAAGAAGGAGATTACGTCATCCTTCGAGCATTACTGGATCAAGGCTCTCAAGTAACCTTGATTACAGAAAACGCTGCTCAACGACTGAACTTACCCCGAAACAAAATGCACGCGGCTATCACTGGCGTGGGCACTATAATGGGTTCCAGTAAAGGGATGATTAAATTGGAATGTAAATCCATCCACTCTGAGTATACATTCCAAACGGAGGCATTAGTGATGAGTAAACTCATCAACAATCTGCCGAACTCTTCAATCGACACATCGAACTGGACACATCTACACAATATTAAGTTAGCCGATCCAGACTTTAACATCTCAGGGCCCATCGATTTACTTCTAGGAGCAGATATTTACTCGGAGGTGATCTTAGAAGGAGTACTAAAACCTAACATTAACTCTCCTGTAGCGCAACAGACGAAGTTAGGCTGGATACTGTGCGGTGCTACAAAGCAATTTAACTGTCTAGTTACTCTAACGGAGCTAGATAAAATAACAACCTTTTGGGAGATAGAAGACATTCCTTCAGAACCTGAAACAACAACAAAAGACGAAGTCTGTGAAAAACATTACACAGAAACAACAGAGCGATTAAGCAACGGGCGTTATGTCGTGAAGATGCCGATGAACACCAACTATGAACAAAACCTTGGAAAATCCAAGCCTCAAGCTATAGCACAATTTCTTCATTTAGAAAAGAAAATGGCGAAACAAGAACACTTCGCTACACTTTACAAACAGTTCATCCGAGACTACATCGAATTAGGTCACATGAAACCAGTGACAGAATCCGAGAGTCGAGTACAAGCCTACCTTCCACACCACGGCGTGGTAAGGGCTTGCTCTACAACGACTAAACTGCGAGCTGTATTCAATGCATCCATGAAGACAGACTCCGGCTACAGTCTTAACGATCTGATGGAAAAAGGGCCCAACCTTCAAAAGGACATTTTATCTCTGATCATAAAATGGCGGAGCTATAAATATGTTCTAACGGCGGACATCGAAAAAATGTATCGTCAAATCCTTATTCATCAAGATCAACAACATCTGCAAAGGATAATCTGGAGAGAATCCTGCAGAGAACCCCTCAGAGAGATGCAGCTGTGTACTCTTACTTACGGTACCAAAGTCGCACCATTCATTGCGATGCGCACTCTCCAACAACTAGCTGAAGATGAAGGCGACGCTTTCCCTTTGGCCCAAAAGGCGCTGCAAAACGAATTCTATATGGATGACGCCATCACTGGACACCATACCATAGAAACAACAAAGTTGCTGCAAAAACAGCTTAGCGAACTATTAAAGAAAGGTGGTTTTGTTTTACGGAAATGGTCCACGAATGAACCATCTATTCTTAAAGAACTACAGGGGGAAGAGAAAAGTCACAACAATGATTTTAATTTCAAGCAGCAAGAGTTCAGCAAAACACTCGGACTCACATGGAATGACTCAAGCGACACATTCCATTTTATTAGCGAAGTGCCTGCCAATAACAAAACTACACCATACACTAAACGCAGGCTTTTGTCAGAGATAAGCAAGATCTACGATCCGCTAGGATGGTTGGCTCCAATGACCATCCAAGCTAAACTCTTATTTCAAAAATTGTGGAGTGACGACTGTCAAAATATTGGCTGGGATGAAAACGTACCCGATATCATCGAAAAAGAATGGCTGAAAATTATTTCCGATCTACCAAATATAAACAAAATCACTTTACCAAGATGGTTGAAGAACGTAAACGAAACGATCGAATTGCAAGCCTTCTGTGACGCGAGCGAGAAAGCCTACGCATGCGTTATCTACAGCCGAACTACGTCACCTACAGGCCACTACGTAACCACTCTACTCGCAGCAAAGACTAAGGTGGCACCACTCAAAAAGAAAACTACAATACCGAGGTTGGAATTATGCGCCGCAGTTCTGCTTGCGAAGCTACTAGAAAAGATAACTAAGATCCTAGCAGATTATGATCTAAGGATACACTGCTGGACCGACTCTAAAGTAGTCTTAGCATGGCTTCAAGGAAGTCAATCAAAATATGAAAAATACATAACAAACAGAACGACACAAATAACAAACATCGTACCTGCGATAAACTGGGGTTACGTAAAAACGAACGAAAACCCTGCCGACTGTGCGACAAGAGGACTTCCACCATCAAAACTGGTGAACTTTTCCCTGTGGTGGGAGGGTCCTAAATGGCTTAAGGAACAAGAAAAACAGGACAATAACTTAAAAGAAACTTATACTACAACTGAGGGTTTTCTAAAAAACTGTTACGCGACAAATAGTACGGAACCCATGCCAATTAAAAATGAATTAATCGATTCATTACTTGAGCGGCATAGCAACATAGATCGTATTACAAGAATACTCGCTTGGATAATACGTTTCGCTGATGTATTACGAAACAAAAGGAGGTCAAATGAGTGTAATAAACTAAACTTGAATGAAATAAATAACGCTACAGAAGTAATCATCAAGTCAATACAAGGGAATTATTTTGAAAAAGAAATAAAATCTCTCAACGTTGGGGGAAAACTTCCTACCAAAAGCACCATTTTGAAACTCAACCCATTTTTGGACTCTGCTGGCGTTTTACGCGTCGGTGGTCGTCTAAATCACTCAAACTTGCCAGTAGACACTAAACATCCCATCCTCATCCCGGGAGATGGAAGACTCACTCAACTACTAATTGAAAAGGCACATCAACGGACACTACATGGTGGAGCAAGATTAACGCTAGCTTACACTAGAAATAAATACTGGATCATCAGTGGTAATCGAACTGTCAAGAAGAGACTGCGGCAATGCATCCGGTGCCGTCGATACGCAACAACTCCAACTGAACAGCTGATGGGTAACCTTCCTAAAGAAAGGATCACACCGTCGAGACCGTTTTCACATACTGGCGTGGACTTTACAGGTCACGTGGATGTGAAGATAAACAAAGGTCGCGGAATAAAAACTTGTAAGGGCTATATAGCCATATTTATATGTATGTGGACGAAAGCAGTACATATAGAACTTGTTTCGGACCTATCAACGCAAACTTTCATCGCTGCACTAAAACGGATGTGTGCCAGAAGAGGCACCCCAAAGCATATGTATTCCGACAACGGAACCAACTTTGTAGGAGCAGCAAAGGTATTATATGAGGAGTTCCAAACATACAGAACAATGCTATCTTCAGAGTTCTTTAAAGAGATCAATGACCTAGAAATCGAGTGGCATTTCAACGCTCCATCCTGGCCATCGGCAGGTGGATTATGGGAAGCTGCAGTACGCTCAATGAAAACACACCTGAAACGCGTAATCGGACAACAGAAGCTAACCTACGAACAATTTGCAACTCTTCTTACACAAATCGAAGCGGGCATGAATAGCAGACCGCTGAGTCCGTTATCTGAGGATGTAGAAGATCTGGACTATCTCACTCCTGGGCACCTACTCACGGGAAGTCCGACGCTCACACTACCACTTAATGAACCTGAAGAAATGAAATCAATAGACATCAGGAACAATTGGAAACTCATAGAGCTTATGCGCCGCCACTACTGGGATCGCTGGTCGAAAGAATACCTTCATTTACTTCAAAACCGAAACAAATGGCAACGAACCAGAGAAAATATACAAAAAGGGCAACTAGTTCTCGTCAAGGAAAATAATCTACCTCCGTGCAGGTGGGCTATGGGCCGCGTCGTAGAACTGCACCCAGGCAGCGATAACCTAGTGCGTGTAGTAACGCTCAAGACACAAAGTGGAATACTAAAAAGACCTATTGTCAAACTAGCCCCACTACCTATCAACGAGGCATGTGAGGGCATGGATTCACAGAAAGAGATTCCTGAATCGAAGCAATGCAATAAAACTAAAGGGGCCAGTAAAACCCAGAGAGGGGCTAACAGCTTGCTCATGGTATTACTAGTACCTACTGTTTACAATGCTATCATGCGGACAAACAACCCCCCTGCAACATTTCAAAATAACACAGTTAGTTGAAAATCAACCCATTTACTTCGATCCTGCTGGAAATATTCAACTTATACACGATGAATGGAAACTACTAGTATACTACAATCTGACAACATTCTGGCGAAGTACAACAAAGGTCGAGAAATTTGTGAATCGTCTAGCTCAACTATGCGACACAATGCCCAACGAGCCATGTCACTCGACGACAAAACAACTTCAGTACGAACTGAACCAGTTGAACGAATATAACGTATTGTTACGTTCTCAACATCAACAACGAAGGCGTCGCGGCTACGTCAACGGCGTAGGAAACATTGCACGAGCCCTGTTTGGAGTCCTTGATAGCGATTTCGCCGAAAAATACTCTCAAGACATTCAAAAAATCCAAACAAACGAACAATATTTGCTGGAGCTGATAAGAAATCAAACATTGATCATCGAAGCAGAAAACAACATCATAAAGAAAAATGAAGACTTTGTGAAAACGCAACTAGAAGTAATTCAGCAATTTATGAACGAAACAAGATACAATACAGCAGTGATAGAAAACAGATTTCAAATCATGAAAACAATGAATGACCTCAACGCTGGAGCCCTGACTGCCAGCTTACTACTGACAGTATTGAGAAGAAACCAACAAATGCTGCTAAACGCATTGACAGATATCTACAGAGGCAATTTGGATATGGAACTATTCACACCGGCACAACTGTCTGAACAACTCCACTTCATTGCTGGAATTATATCGAAAAGATTAACGCTACCCATTACAAACAGAAATGGAGCAAATATTAAAGATATCTACAAGATCATTTACGTCAAAGCACGGCTCACAGAACAATACCTACTGTTCGAACTACACATCCCACTACTAAGCGATGACGAATACACATTATATCGCAACATACCTATACCTAAACAGCACGCAAATAACCAATGTCAAGTGATAGCGATAACAACAAAGTACATCGGAGTGAACTTCGTAAAAAATACCTATATACAGATGGAAGAGGCTGATCTTCAACAATGTACGACAATGGGGGCGGACAACTACATCTGCCACGCCTACACAGCTATTAGCAACTTACATGGAGCCACAGCATCTTGTGAAGCAAAAATGCTTAGTCAAAATGTAAACAATATCACATGCGATTGGATACCACAGCAATGCTCTGACCAATGGATAAAACTTCAGAGACCAAACATATGGCTGTATAACTGTATCAAGGAGTGTGCGCCACGAATGGTGTGCGAGAATCGTATTACAACGCTGACGATTGCTAAGTCAGGACTCATGGCCCTAGGTCAGGATTGTGTACTACAACACAAAGACGCTACTATATACTCACACAACGTTTTTAGTAGCTATACAAATATTGGAATGACTTTAGAGGTACCAACTATTGATCCACCAAATGACATCTGGAAAACTCTAAAGAATACGAAGATTGTGCTACCGAAACTAAACTTATTTGATGAGCACAAACATCTGGACAACAAGATAACTGCACAAAAGGCACGAGAAAATCTGCCCAGCGAACTGAGTATCCATGACATCGGCAACTATACTATAAGTTCTTTGCTGGTGGGAGGAATCGTCGTTGCTATTATAGTATGGCTCATAAGAAGATATCTTCCGTCGTGCAAGAAAAGCAACATCTCCACCAACACTAAGACTCAACAGATACTTTCGTCAACACCTCCAGAAAAGAAGTTAGAAAGTATAGAACTGAAGAAAATTGGGAACTAGATTCAAACTATAGTCATTTGTAATTTAAACTTTGTTTTTACTTATTATTTTATTGAATTTATTTTTTACTTTGTACTCTTTTAACTTGTAACGCAATTTTAGCGATCTGAGTACGCCTATTATCTTTCCCTCGGGAGCATGTACGAGCCAATAATGCTCATACAGCGAAATACATTTTGCATAATAAACTCTACATTTTAATTAGTCGTAACTACACCTCCGTCACGCGGTATTGTGTCAGTAAATAATAAGTGCGGCTCAGATAACTAAATATAACTTTCTATATTTACAAATAAACATTTTAAAGTGTTACTTAGTGGTTTGGTGTTTATCCTTTACAACCTACAACAACTACTGGAGGATCGTCAACGGCGAAATACTCCAACAAAAACATATAAAACAATAGGTGAAAAGTTTCTTCCAAAGCCTTTTCAAAAGTGTTGTCTATTATTATGTCTTGATTAATAAAAAAATCTTTAATAAGTACATATACTTGTTTTCTTTCCAATTGTTTTCATGAAACAATAGAGTCAAAGCTATATTATGTTACGCGCCCAATAAGAACACTGTAAAAACCCAAGATTTGAAACAAAGAAATAATGAAAATAACGTTTTTCGCGCCCAATAAGAACAGAGAAAAAACCCCAAGATTTAAAACAAAGAATAATGAAAATATTTTTTTTTATGTAAAAGTTGAAAAAAAAAACGTACTCTTTGTAACGGCTCTTTCGTAAATCACAATAATTGCGGCTGTAAAGCTCAAAAATATTATTGTACTTTTAAACGCTATGAACTGATTCGTAAGAATTTATATGTGAATAAATTATTCAAGATTTAACAGTTTTGATATATTTTGTCACTTTAGTGCGTGCTAGGCTTGCTATACTAATTGCTGTAATCGGGCATTCATATCATCTCAGAAAATGCAACACATTGCAGCTCATGTCATACATGTGCTGCAATGAGTCATGTCAGAGTTCTCCCATTTATCACATTACACTTTACAGCATGATCAGCGTAAATGCAAATTGTCTTTATCTCGGAATCAATAAATTAATCATTCCCCTATATCAAAATAGCATAACATAACTGATTTATTACACTATAAAATATATAATTATAAAATATATAAATATCAGGAATATCGATACATATTCTTGGAAAGGCACCGAGAGTATGCTAAAATCCGTCACTTAAAACAATTTGTAAGACCAAAGTTATTTCACTGTTTAGTTACGTCAATTAAACAGAAGTATAATTCGCTAGAGAAATTAAAATCTTGTCGCATGGTACTATTGAGTTATTTTTCTAATGGACTTTAGCTAAAACCAAGGTATCGAATCCACAAGTACTTTAAAATTTACTATAAATAGCAATACAAAATATGACCTATAAAATATATTCTCACACATCAGACTGGAACCTCGACGGAAGATACTTCACTTAGCTCGTCATTTTTTATTGAAATACCCACACGACATCGATGATTAAGTTGTTCAAAATCAAACGTTAGCTTTAAATGATTCTACGTATAAATGCTGTCACGCTTCGCTGGACGATTTCTTATGATATATTTTGGATGCAACAGAGTCTTGCGTCCGTAACTACGCTCTAAGCCCCAGCCTATAGTGCTAATCTCTATCCACACAGAATACCAATGTTATTGGTACTTGGTGTGTATAAAGCCGACATCATGTTAAAATTTCAATAGTCTTAATACTACAGAATCAAACGAGTGAGAATCCCTGTGTTTGTTGAATAGCTTGGACGAGATGGTACTTGAGCCGTTCCTTAGTTTTGTAACGCGGAAGATCTAGGAGGTTGAAACATGTGTGAGCTACCGGAAAGTACCTATCGTCTGCTACTGCTTGAATTCTTATCTGCAATGAAAAGCAAAAATAACATACATTAATATAACATTAAACAAACCGGAAAGACAGCGATGTAAAATTATTCTCAGCCTCAGACATTTCTTTTTAGTACCGTAGCTAAAATATGAGCAAAATAAAATCTACCCACTTTAATATCTCTCATTCCCTGGATCGGAACTCGGTCGCTGCCAGTTAAGAACAAAAGGAACTTTTTCTTATCTTCAAGTGGAAGCTCATGAAACGTTTCCCAGAACCACCTGGTCAAAAAAAATACACATTAGAACTCTATTATAATCATCATCAGTTGCTGCCGAAAGACCTCCGCTGTTGGGACATAAATGCTTCAAGTGTGGCCACATCGTATTGTCCTGTCTGGCATCCAGCGGACTTTCGGGGCTCCCACCTGATTATCGGTCCACCTTGTTGGAGGCCTTCCAACACCAATGACTTTCAGTATGACTATATTTTTTATCTAATGGTTAAAGAAATGATTTGTACATTTACCTGACTTGTGGATCGGTAGAGGTATATCCGTTTTTATATTCGCAGTTGCTTTCAAAAACTTCCCAGTCATATTCTTCGTTGCCCATTACAACAGACATAATTTCATGTGACCGGAATAATTTGATAATTCTACCGCCACAGACCTGTTGGAAAGCGAAACACTCTGTTTTACGAAGTGATATGAATTTGTTGCTTGGAATAAAAAGACGACCATTTTTACAATCAGTGATTTCACAAATCGTGGCGATGGTGTATCAAAATCCGAATTAGAAGTTCTAGATAGAGAATCCCCAACAGAACTAGTAAGTCTGAACTGAAAATCAGCGCCGTGCTGTGGGTCCACGGCACAGGATTATGCTGAGTGGAAGCCCTTTTGCCACAACCACGACATGCATCTACTTTATACCTACTCATACTTTTTTTTTTTTTTCTTATTTAGTTTTTAACGTATCTTTACTAATATATAATTTAAGAACTACTAACACTATCGTTTAGGGTTTAGTTTAAGAAAAATAAAATGATGTATGTGGGTGGGTATGTCGTTTTGTGGCAATTAAATACTTTTTCTTTCTTTCTTCTTCTTCTTCTAAGTTAATACCTGACAATCAATATTGCCATGCAGTCTAATAGAAAGGGGGCAACATAAATAAAAGACAAAACTAAGTAAGTTATCAAAAAGTTACAATAACTAAGTCTTACCTTCTGAAAACCTTGATTGAAAGCTTTGAACTGATTCTCAACAGACTTATTGAGCAAGAAATCGACATAGAGCTCAACATATTCCTGTTTGTTCTCGTGTGTTACAGGCACGTTCTCGCCGTTTTCTTTCAAGGGGTGCACTTGTATCTGACCAAAGACTTCTGTATTTACTGCGAAACATAGGCTGAATACCTGTTGGAGTGACAAGGAAGTTTAGAACGGAATGAGTTCCATTAAGAATTACTAGTTGGGTACATAAGTTACAGTACAAATCAAGTTATTTTGTTTTAATCAAAACAACAATAAAGTACATACTACGATAAATCTAATAATTGATGGACATGGAAATTTGCATTCGGAAATGCGATGATTGCCGAGAGACATTAAGAAAATAGTTATACTGTACTTAGCTCGTACTTCGACTAGACATATTCCCGTCTCTATCTTGCACTTGTATGTGAAAAATGTACGACAGTGACAAATAACGCTTAGCCATAGTTCGTTAACACAAACGTTGACTTTTAATAACATTTCTAGATCGAGTTCTTAGGCCGAGGCCTTACATTAAAAACTCAATTATACATTGTTTTTCAATAAGATCTATTTTCAATTGCTAATGATGCCTGTTTCACATGAACAACGATGTTTAAGTATAGCATACCTCTTCCACATCTTCATCAGGATAGTCCAGCAAACTCTTAAGACTATTGGCAAGAGTCGGATATAGATCCGACAAATCATCCAACATGACGACTTCTTCTAACAACTTCTTGTATAAAACCAACGGGAAGGGGACGTAGATTATTATGGAATTGTAAATAGCGAGACCATAAATGGCACCTGTAAACAAAATAATTGCCTTAAAATATCTAACATCAATATGTGGACATTTCTTGAAACTTAGGAAGAAGGTCGTAGTAAGCAAGTAAGTTATCATTTATTTTGTCAAAAGATTACTTAGGTAACATCTTCCGCTCCACCTACAGCGGAAGGAGCCATTGATGATTTCCCATCCATTATAAAAAAATACAAAAAAAGGTAACATCAGTATTGTTACTAAAAGAATGACTAGGTATGACTATGACTATAGAGTAAGACCCCTGTCCTACAAACTAGGAAAATCCTGTATCTTAAAGAATAGTTTCCTTTGGATGGTCAAAATTTGTTAGGCAGTTCGTCAGTCTGTTCGACTACAAAAGTACTGAGAGTGACCCAAAAATCATTTTGTGGAGAGGTCCACAAAGCAAAAGTCGACTTACCAATCAAATAGTACATGACGTCATCTTCAAACGGGTTATTGGAGAACCAGATCATATTAGTTTCTTCAGACTGCTTGAACATGCCATATACGGGGTCAAAGATTTCCTTCAGAAGCAACAGGAAGAACTCTTTCTTAACCCCACCTGCGTCCTCTGCTTCTTCACCCACGAATTCTACCTGAAAGTACATTACATGCACGCAAATTGTATAGCTGTCACTACAATTTTTACTTTATGACAATGTAAAAGAGTCGAGAATGGTAATGAATAGTCCTTGCGATTCTCGGCTTTATATTACGTTGTCAATTCTTGGTATAGACTAATATGGATTATGAAGACTTTATTTTGATGTTGTCGCATTTTTATCGGTTGTGTCGACTTTGATTGCTAAACTTTAACATGCCTTTTTATTTACCTATTAAATAAGGTATATTGTACAATTGCATTCAAAACTCAGAAGTAACTGCCTGCAGAAGCGAATTGAGGGAGCGATTGTATGATGTAGTCACATGGCAAAGAAAAAATCGATTCAATTATGACAAATACTTACTCTAAGCGGTTTCTTCAACTGCGAAGTCTCATGATTACTGATTTGCGACATTGTATCTCTTACAATATGATTCCTGGACACTGTCAAGTTCAGGAACTGGTCTCTTTGGTATTCATAAGTAGGGTCCATGAACAATCGTGTGAATATCTGCGTGGCAGCTCTGCTGATAGCGATCTGCATTTGTAGCTGTTGATCTATTTTTAGTAACAATGATTTGCACTGAACGTCGAAGAGGAACGCGTAGTTACACATATGAGGATTAGCCGACTGCAAAAAATGTTATGTTGCATTTTACATGTTATTATTGGTAATAAATAAATGGTGTATGGTTGTTAATTAGTATTAAGAACATACAGTCTCAACATTGTCTCAACGCTTTAAGCGGACAATCAACCATAAAACATAGTGAGATACATGTTGATTATGTGAGAGCACGTTATTATTGCTGGTCTATGATTTAGATACAGATTAACTGTAACAAGACGTTTAATATTCTTAGTAGTACTTACAGCATGATCTGAGAGCCAGGTAATGTAATCAGTAGCAATGTCCACATGATCGCACAGGTCTTCAATGTAAAAGCATTCAGCTGGAATTTTCGGTTTCTTTGGATTTGCAAAGTTTATTTTGTTCAATGACGACAGAGTATTGAGTATTTGTATTATGCTGTGAGAAAAGTAAATTTTCTGGAACCAGAAAAAAATCGGCCGTGATATTTTCAATTCGAGTTTGTTTCCAAACAAGTTTTTAAGATTGAAAATATACCTTGTTCGCGCGTACTGTAGGCTGCATGAGTTCGTAAACAATCACACTTTTGAATATATCGACTAGCATTTCGAAATATTCCGGTGTTTGCGCTTCCCACCATAGATTCACTATCCTCTGTGGATGGGTGGATAGATTGTTGAACGCCTCTGCGAACGGACCCTACAGAGAGAATTTTCAATGTTTTAATATTTCTTGTTAGCTCTAAATGCTCTGGAGTGGTAAATGTTTTAATACACATTCTATGTCGTATATTTACCAGAAAGTGTTCATCCAACTACAAGATGAATGTGTCGACGTCAGCGTTTTAGTGTTGACATCGCTCGAAGGCTAAGTTTATTTAATAATGTATTGCATAATTATTTGTGAGAAAATTAAGATCGGGAAATATTTTTTTTTTCCATAATTACAGTATGATATCGATCAGATGAATTTGATCAGGTTAACTTTATTAAAATAAACGTTAGAGATGATTTCTGAACTAAGTAATAAAGCTGCTTATACCTGTAGTTCAACGTGTCGACGTGGATTACGCATTTCATGATACAGAGGTAAGATAAGGAACATTCTAAGAACCTCCGCGTCAGGCGGTGACACTTTCATCCTTTTTATTATGTTTTCTGTTAGGTGGCTGAATATCTGAAAACAAAAGTTGATTTTGTAAGAGATTTTACGAAATTTCTGTTTTCCTCCTGAGAGTCGGCAGTCGACGTCAAAATGATTTTGATGGCACTTACTTTTAGTACAATGATTCTACCAACCCAATAGGGATGTTGCCTGGTTAAAAATATATTTTACATGGAGTTAATGTTTATCTGGTTCCAAAACCCAGTAACTGAGTAACACGATACCCAAGGTTATCTTTCGGGCCGCAATATACAAATGGCAATCGGGAACAGAGCCTAATGTAATGAATGGTCATCTAAAGATCTTTTATCTAGCTTAAATAAGAAAGAAACGAAAAACTCACCAGTTCCTTGATTGTAGTATTTTCAAATCGGCTAACTAACGTGAATGCTTCCTCTGCCTTGCTAATGTCGACCCCAGGGACCTTAGTATTGCAGCCAAAGTGAGCATTGTTCGGTGCGAGGAACGAACCGTTTACACACGCCAGAGACCCGAATACAGTCTCCAAATATGCTAGTATATCCTGTAAAAATAAAAATAAATATTTGTTTTATACAAAATCGAAGAGGCGATCTTGCCTTTGACTCGCCTTTTGGATTGTGCAAGGGGCGCTGCACAGAAGGGCGGCAAAATCAATCAATCAATACATAATATATAAGGTCACATTAAAATAGATGGACAAATTTTAACACAGCGTTCAGGACGTCTAACCAAAGATTTCTAAGCAACAAAAAACACTGATTAAAGTGATTTTATTTTGACCTAAAATAATAAATTGCCGGCACACTAGAATATACAAATCCAGTACGGGTAGGTACCTGCTTGACGTGGTCAAGTGTACATCCAGTGTAAAGTAACAAAGACATACTGGTTTATGCATTGGGTAACCAACATTTTTAGTGTATTTTCGTTAGATGATTTTCTAGTAATTTTCTAATGCGTTTTTCTTAATATTTTTTTACTATTGTCCTTATTATGGTGGTCTGAATGATTCCTAAAAGTTTATCTATCTATTTTAATGGGACCTTATATAATAAATTCTTCCGTTACTGACTGACTGAGTGACTTGAGGGCGCTTTGACGAAAAAATGTATGGCGTCAAAGGAACGTTAATATACTTAGCGTAGAGGGCGCGCGGGACATACGTCATACATTTTCATGGCAGCGCCTTGTCCGCTTTGCCCTAAGAAAGGATTAAAGCTAGAATATAAAAAGGCCGCCCGGCTGTCAGTCAAGTTTTGGCGATCAATATTAGTTCATTTGTTATTTAATGGATTACTCGACCGGCACTAGCCGAATAAAATACAACATGTGTAGTAATTGAGTCAGACCGGCCTCGTCGTTCAACAAATACTGCCGAACCTATTGTGCCGGCCCGAATATGTGTGTAACGACTCTTACAAATAATAATGAAAGAAAAAGGAATGAGCGATAACGTGACGGTCGACAGTGGAGAAATGATAATGGTGACGCTAAAAAATCAAAGGGTATCTGTAAATGTTGAGTTTATAAATCACATCTGTAAAGTTTAATGTGACCTTGTACCTACTAGTGATGTTACGAATGTTGGATTTTTCACTTTCGCGAATGCGAATATTTATCTCAAACATTTGCGAATGCGAATATTTATCTCAAACATTCGCGAATGCGAATATTTATCTCAAACATTCGCGAATACGAATATTTAATATTTAATTTAATATAAAATGCGCGCAAAATATTAGAGAAGTTTGACATTTTTCGTGTCGACCCTGGTTAAACCGTGCCGAGCCGATACAGAGTGAATAAACAAGGTTAACCTCCTCCTTTTTTGAAGTCGGTTAAAAATAGAAGTAAAACAGTTTGGATTTTATAAGTTTAATTTTGTTTCGATCTTTTTATTTATTTATTTATTATAAGGCTTATCAACAATGAGTACACTATAGCTTTATAATTTGTACATTGCAAACTTAAGACTAAGTTTTTTGTTTCCTGTAAAAATAATTTGTAAACTTCTTACTTTAAAATAGTGGTTTTAATCTGTTGAATAAGTAGTACGAGTTAGACTCATTAGAATTATATTATTAATTTGATCAAACCTCACAAGTTCTTTTATAAGTACCAAAGACATAATAATTTAGAATTTGTTTTTTTTTTTATATATGGAAGGACATTAAATTTTAATGTAGCTTTTTCAGTTTAGTTGTGATTGTGTTAATATTTTCATTAGACATTTAAGAACGAAAGAGAACGTCTTACTCATTTAGTTGCCTACTTACTTCAAGACTATTCCATGATAATTTTTTATTCAAATATAAGTAAATAGGAAAATGTAAATCTTATCAGTTGTATTATCAATCATTTCATATCCTCCAGTCCATATTTTATTTCCTTTTTGCTTGTCAAATACTTTTGCCTCTATTAATATTCGCATTCGAATTCGCGAACATTCGCATCGTTTATTGCGAATACGGATGCGAATGTGGAAAAGCATAAGAAGTTTCGCGTTTCGTTACATCACTACCTTGTACCCAAAAAAATCTCACCTGATTAACAACATCGCAGTCTTTAAAAACTTCGCAAGCAGCCAACTTGGGTATTGTCAACGTTACAATTTGCTTCGTATGATCCTGAATACGGAAGTCAACCGGCCCAGATCTGTCATGGTCTATGATTAGAAAACTGTGGTCACCTCCTGCAAACACCTTTATAGGACCCTTGAAGATCTCTTGTGAAAACTGCAAAGAATTTCACGTTTTGTTATTTCCATTTTCTGGAGGCACAAGGTGGATTTTTGTGTGTAAGCGAGTTTAAATAGGGTGATTTTATACCTGAAAAACCGAGTTAAGATTTTTTAACTTTGCAAGAAATAAAGGGATATTTTTTGTATTCGTTAAGTATATCACCTTCTTCAAACAGGCTTAGACCTCAAATAAACACCCTGTATATAATATCGTAATAAATTAATAACATAACAGATAATTTTACGTCATCATTACATTCATAACAAGACAGTAAATTACAGTGCAAAAGCTGTTTTGACATTGATCTTATATATATTTATCAATGCACTGACATTAGAAACAGAAAAAAAAACCGCGCTGAAAGAAAGCGGATTATGAAACGGTGCTAAATTTCTTTAATAAAAATACCTTTTGTTATATAATTTATTAACTCATAATACCCCCATTTGCAAAACCACAAAAAAAAACAATGTTCTCGATACGTCATAAAAGAACTGCAATTACAACTGTTCGCAGTAGGCTTATTAATTTCAAACAGTCAGTGTTTAAAACGTGCAAACTACACGTGTAATGCATTTGTATACTTTAAGTATGGACTTTCAATCTGTAGATAACAGAATTTGACATCACGTAACACCAGTCCCACTAGGGCAAATTATGTGTTGGGGAAGAACCAAATTGTTGGCAACTCTTATATTATGGAGATCTCCCGCATGGAATCGTTTTGTTTATTGTGCGGGGATCCCCCGAATTGTGGGTATGTTTCGTTAACTTGATTGCATGTAAAAATAGAACATGCGGTTGTCACCACTACCGGTGCTAACGCATCCATATTCCGCTTTCTGTCTAACGCGCGACATAAAATTGGAATTTAATCAGTTCATCAACTAAGTTTATCATGCATAATCTAAAATAATTCTATAAAAAAGAAATACATAATTTAAAAAAATTAACATGGCCTAGCTACAAAATAGACCGATACATAAAACTCTACAAATTAAATATTTTAAATAAATTGCAGCACATAGAACATAATACTAATATATTTTTAAATATACAGATGACTCAACATTTAGTTTGGAAACGCCCGCGGTGCTATTTCGAGCTATTGATGTCGCGGCCTCGACTTTCGGTTTCTTCTTAAGCTGAAGAACAATAGTTCATGTTAATAACCTATATCAGGCTATTTCTATATAATTATAAACAAAGAGGGTGAAATCAAAATTTCCGAAAAATATACTGAGTTAACAAAGACATTTTGCATACACATTTACATTATTATCAGGAATATTCCTTTTAGAAAACCCCTGACTTTCGCCACTTGAGGGGTTCGCCCGTGATAATGAGAGAGAGAGAGAGACAGAGATTGGTCCAGAGTTCAACTCTAACACTAGGTCAATAAGACCTCTTTTTCATTACTTTTGTTGAGTCAAAAGAACAAAACAAGAAAATTTAGCAACTAGCATAAATCCATTTACCTAATGAATTCCTACATAAAACACTAAACACAATCTATCAAAATCCATCTCCATACAGTCATCCAATGCATTGACAAAACACTGCAAGAGTTTTCACAACGCAACCATCCTATACAAAATCGGCAGGCGACGACTGTATAGAGAAGGCAGTTACACTGCTAATTTCACACCAAAAGTGTCAAAAAAGGGAGAAGTGCAGAAAATAAAGTAAACTACAATCTAATACGGCAGTAATACTAAGCAATATACTCGTTTACCTTGCTTGCGCCGGGGTTTTCAGTCTGTATCGAAAACAATAGAATTGAATGTTATGACTTGATAGAAAATGAATTTACTATTCTATTATTGTGGCAAACCAAAAGGGCGTAGAGGCGAAAAGGCGATAACACAAGAAATTAAATATGAGCGACTTCTTACTAAGCAAGCTGGTCAAAGTTCTAGCTTAGGCTCTGGACACGTAAACTATTAAATAGCATGACTAAAACTTGAAAACCAGCAAAGTTACAGGTAAAGGAAAATTCAAGGTTCCTAAGTTTCGTTCACATTGCAGAGGATGCTTTTATGAAGTAATTCATCAATGACAAAGTGTTTGTCTATTAAACTGTGATTGGGCGCATGTAAAAATGAATGTCTATCACCTAAAATGAATTTCCAAAACAGTGACCACTCACCGGCGACTCATCTGTTGAATTGAAAGTAACGGGCGTCGGTACTAAGGCGAAGGCCATGTGTGGGCAGCCAAGTTGTCCCCTGGCGCCGTACCCACACGCCAGGATACGGTCACCGACCCGACACAATACGTGGCGGCGCCCGCAGACCACTTGCGTCACTGTACTGCCCATTAACTCCATAACCTGAGAATTACAACTCTGTTGATCAACAATATCATTATTATGATTCATAGATTCAAGTATTCATTAAATGGTAATGATGTAGTATGCAATCAGTCATACTCATACTCAGAATAAAATAGATAGTTTCAATGTTCCATTCACATTCAATGCACGGATTATTAAGGAAAAAATACAAATTAGTATGAAAACACCTTTTCATTCTTTCACTTTGTTGCAAATATCATGCACGACAGAAATAAGCAGTTTAAATCGTTATCATTTAAATTGCCATAATTATATTATAACGCATAATGTAGTGATTGCAACACAAATAATTTATTTAATTGCTTTGATTTTGCATACTCTTTAAAAAGAGGAAAATGGAATATTTATGACGTATAACAAACAGGCATTATTTAAAGGGTTACTAGTAGTGTGCAGCTTATCAGTCTAAAACAAAATTTAGTGTCTGGCAAGAGTGCAGCTTAGCATAAGTAATAGATTCTCGAGGATCACTGCCATCACCGGATTAGGGTGCACATTACAGAGGGTGCTCTTTGCAACACCCTCTATAGTATTAAAATCATTAACTAAAATTACTTTTCTAGGAACCAGTTCATCCTTCGTAGTCCCGTGTCCAGTCTGGCCGTATTCACTAGTGCCGCATGTGAAGACACCGCCATCTAATGTCAAGAACACGGTGAAGTCTTCTCCGCATGCAATGTGACACACCTGGAAAGAATACTTGTGTTATTGTCGGAATATGTTAGGGTTAGCTCTCAGAATTAGATCAGTTGATCTAAATCCGTCGACGCTAATGACTTGCGAGCGACGCTAATGTACCTTCAGACTTTTATAGTGTACAGGGAACATTGGTTGAATAGTTAGGTACTCCAGTGTGACCTAGGGATAGGCAACTCTGTTTAAAAATAATTAACATAACATGGAATCAAAGCCAATGAAAACAGTGTTTCTGATTAGGTCTGCCCTAACAATCAATCTGCCTGTTCCTATCCCAACAAAGCTGGAGTCAGCTTCCTGTCAAAATTTGCAGTACACAGTCAACTATAAACACTGTGGCGGATTGTTTTTGAAACAAGTTTCCTGAAATACTTCACTTACAAATCATTTATACAACTGTACCTTAACATTTCTCAAAGTCTTCAGATGCGAAGGGAAACACTTATTCTCTCTATCTTGCAGTCCTAACTGGCCATGCGTGTTTTTACCCCATCCGAAAACTGCACCAGATCTGCAAGAAAATAATTGATATTTAAGTTTGCGCATCAATAAAATGCTTCCGCGAGATTTTTATGATAGGAAATTAACGATATATCACCACGAACGACGCAGTCCCATCAGCATTATGTCCACCAATGTTTATGTAACCACAATATTTTTTTTGTAAAATACCTATTAAAACAGAAACATTCTGATAGCAGCTGCTTCATATTTTCTGGACATTTCTGGAACAAATTGGTTTATGGAAACTACTTCCCATAACACATTGTAAAGAAGGTTGTTTTCATTACAATTTGTAGCACAATGAGATACAGGACCTTAAAGTTATTTACATTATTTATGTAGGTGATACATATTTCAGTATTTCTAAAATTAAAATGCACTTCTGAATTGGAGAATTTACAGGAAAACTGATGAAGAAACTCAGATTTATTATTTGATTCTTCTACTTTTCGATCTTTATTCTTCACCTTGGACTTTTTAAGTACTCACATTTAGACCTGCAAATCATTCCTAACATCAAGTTTATGAGTGTACAAAATTCACTTACTTTGATAATGCGAAAGTGTGGTTGCTGCCACATGCAATCATTGCAATAGGAACTCCAAGAAGTGAGGTGATCTGTTGTGGAATCATTTCCTTATTAGTCATAGTACCTAATCCACACTGACCGAAACTGTTTGCACCCCATGAAAATAGATCACCATCTAAAAGTAAATATTTTCTTTTTTTTAAACTAGTAACTTGAAACCTAACTCAATACACAATGTTTTCCATTTATTGTGTTCTTTTACTGCAATCTGTCCCTAGTTAGGAATATCAGCTGTATTTTGATATGTTAAAAAACTGGACTGTCTGGGGATGCATCCAGTGACGCAACGCCTTTACTGCATTCCTTTTGTACCTCAGTATCCTAAGAGGAGGCCATGTATGTACTAATATGACATGATGCAGACTTTTAATAACTAGTAGTAGATCTTCAACTCCACCCAAATCGATTGGACATGCATTTATATAGAGCACATTGCAATACAACTTACTGTTTGTCAATGCTATGGAGTGATATGCCCCACAAGCTACTTGAATAACATTTCTTGTTGCCAGGTTCTTCACAAACTTGGGCTTGTCCTGGGCATGTGTTCCCAGGTTGCTGCCCAGTTGGCCCATGCTGTCAGAGCCCCAACTGAACAGCTGTCCCCATTCATCTAGAGCTACTGAATGTTGTATTCCACAAGCAACCGATGACACAGTGCATTCTTTGAATGTCTCAACTAGTGCTGAAAATTAACGTTAACACATAAATAATAATGAAAATATTGGAAATAGAAATAGAACACAGACACATGACACACACACACACACACACACATGATATGTGGAGCAGACTTCTTTTCAACATTGGGAGGATATTGGTTAAAGAATAGGTAGAGAGAAAGTGAGTTGCAGTTTCATATACTGACTCTAAGAGCTTTATAGTGCACAAGTGTGTGCAAACACAGGTGCACTCCCTCTTCCAACACTGTCATATTCAGATGTGTCGGCAACCAGACACGACTGGAGAGAGATGTGGTTCAGGACCAACGGCTTAACGTGCCGACACCACACAACACACACACACCACCAACTTGTGCACTATAATTTGTCCCGCGCCTGTGGCTAGTCTCCTTTGAGATTGGCCGTCATGACCAGAGGTCGGAATTAGGTAGAGTTATTTATGTCCTTACACTGATTTCATACAGCGAAAGAATAAAGCGGATATGCCTCAAATCCCGATATTAATTTTAAAGAGCAGAAAAATCGCGTGACTTATTAAAAAAAAAAGTTATTTACTTTACACAATTTAAACCACTGCACGCGCGACTTTTGCCAAATTTACATCAACGACATCGGATGTCCGAAGTTGCAAAATTCCAATGCGCACACGCGCGATGTTGCCACATTTGTAGTTCGCACAACATAGCTTGTGAAAACAAAAGAAAAATTATTATTATTTATTTGTAGTATTGTTAGCCACACAGGATTGTCTGACTATTAGAAATCCAGGGAAGATCCATATTAATATCAACATTTCGATGCAAGTACATAAACTCTACCTAATTCTGACCTCGGTCATGACTGAAATCGGTCAGGATGACTATATATAAGATAATGCTCTGAGTACAATCTGTTTACAAACATAAACATGACGATGTAGATTTATTTTATTTTAAATGTTTTTTTTTTGGAGATTAGATAATAGTAAGCTAATAGTAGATATACAAAAATAGCCTGTAGTCGTATTTGCACAGAAAATCATTTCCTTGAGTACTTAGGTCAACACTTCATAAGAATGGATATTGTAACAGCATACCATGGCATGGCTGGTTCAGTATTGAGATATGGAGTTATTTTTTGGGGAACTCAACAAATAGGGAGCTTATTTCTAAAGCCCAAAAAAAGGGCAATGTTTGGGTAAAAATGCACATGCTTGTAAAACTTTTTATTCAATTTAAAATACTAACATTACCCTGTTCATACATATTCGAAGCTGCAGTATTTGTAAAAACCAACCCAGAACTATTTCTTAAGCTATTAGACATAAATAACTAGAGTCGGCAAGTTGTGCTCAAGGCGATCCAAAACAGCACTGATACGTAATAGTATTTTTTGTATGGCTCCAATGATTTATGATCACATACCAGAAACAATTAAAATGTTAAAAATTAATCTTTTTAAAGAACTTTTTTGTGAGTCAATTCTGGGTAGTATTTTTGAGTTTCTGGATAAAAATATTACGTATTCTAACTTAAAATGTTTTATTTTGTATTTGTATTTTTTACTATTACCCATTATTTTAAATTACTGAAATCTGACATCAATCTGTAATACGGGTAGATTTTTGAGCACTCTCATCACACTAATATTATAAAGGCGAAAGTTTGTGAGTGGGTGTGTGGTTTGTTACTTCTTCACGTGCAAACAGCTGGACCGATTTAGATGAAATTTAGTATAGAGATTGTTTGAGTCCCGGGAAAGGACATAGGATAGTTTTTATCCTGGGAGTATGTTCTCTTGGGATAATTTTCGACATTCATGCGGACGGAGCCACGGGCAGTAGCTAGTTATATAATAAGACACAATGTACATGACCGAAAATCACACAAATAAATGAATCTGAACACTTTCATAGCTTTCCAATCCTCCATTTCCATTAATCAAAATGTAAATCTGAGTGCATTGATGAATGAATTCATAATTATTGAGTTTTATTAAGCTGTGTCATTTCATCTGAATAACAGATAGGCTAACTTAAATGAAAGAGGTTTTATTTTTATCTGAGGTGATAAGTTGTTATCTTTCATTTATAATCTGTTCATATTGCTGCTTTAATGCAATCATAAGAAAATTACTGCACATGATTAAATTCAGTAATTTATTCATGTTCATTCTAAACAAAAATGCTTGCAATACAATAACAGTTAATCACATTATAATCTCAACTTTCACCTTTACACAAGTTCTTAAAATTTTTCATCACATTGCACATCCTGCTTTTATCTTATCTAATCAAATTTTACATGAAAGCATTTTGTTTAAGAACCTATTAAATGTTCCATACTCTTCTAAAGAAACGAAAAAAGTAAAAGATGTACTATCCCTTCACATAAAAGTTGAAAATATTAATATAAAAGAAATTGTAACAATACCAGGAGTTTTTCCTTCTCTATTGTCAGTATGGCGTCCCAATTGCCCAACCTCATTATTTCCACATGAATACAAATGGCCAGTGTTTGTGAGGTACATTGAGTGGAACTCTCCAGCAGCCACTGCCTTTATACGGTTGCTCTCACGCCATTTGGATAATGTTGGTTTTATAACCTGTTATACAGAAGAGAGCACTATATATTTTTATGGTAGAAAATAAATATTGTAAGTGTACATTACTGAAATATTATTTGTATAATAGATATAAAATACAGTAATATGGTAGGCTGTTGCAATTTAGGTTGTGGGGTAAAATTAGAACATCAAATCATTATGAACCCTTATTAATACTTCTATTAGGTACACCATTATCACTCGACTTAATCGATAGATTTATCGATTCAAATCTTATTTAGGAAATAGTACAATCAAGATACATTCATGTATGCCTACTTTTCATTTTCGCTTTGTATATCGTGGCTAGGGTAGAATTTAACTCACCAAATCAAGAGACTCCGGCCCTTCTATACACAATTCATGATGAGTCGCATTACCCCAACAAAACATTTTGTGCTATTATTTTGCAATGACTTTTAAATTTTACAACTGATGTATAACCTCTACTTCCGAGTTCCGATCCAGATCAGTCTGATTGAGAGGTAGTTAGGAATCTGATTAATCTAAGCCGGTGACTATTCTAAGACAGTTAATTTTATTTGCAACATAGTGGATGAAAATAATAAAAAAGCATTTTCAAAAAGTCGAGAACAATCTTCAACTTTAGCTGTCGTTTTAGCTGTCAAAATTTAAGATGCGTTCAGTAATTTCAAGAAATAACAAAATCCTTTAGGCGATTTTTTTAGTTTCTATTTTCAATTTCCCATTATTGTTCTATTATTTTTTTAAATCATAATAAAGTTTGCAGAGTTTGGAAAACAACATTATATGTTGATGACGGTTACTCATTTCAATATTTTTGATTTCCATAGGGATGGGAAAAAGGACTCATCTATGGTCCTCTAAAAGGCCTTTGGGGCCGTGGTGACTCTTTCGAACAAATTCCACGACCCTGGCAAGCTCTGGCCCTAGCGGGCCCTGTCTAGTATGCTGACATCTTTTTGCAACCAGCAACCAGCTCGCATGCAAGTTGCATTACTTATGCAATTGCGCGCTACCGAGATAAAATGTGATCAATCGCTCGATCATGCCCCGCAATGTTATGAAACTTGTATCCCAGTTGGTTGCAGTTGGAAACGCAGCTTTAGGCTAGTTGGATATTATTTATTTTTTTGTTAAATTTTATTTGGCTTCAATTTCAAGTTATATATTTTTAATCTGTAATCCCAAATAGTCGAAAATATATTTAAAAAATCCATGCAAAAAAGGAACTCCGCGTGATTAACGTCGACAATCAAATGTTACTAAGGCTCACTTGCGCTACTCCGCTTGGCACTGGGTTAACGGACTTCTTCAGGGCACTGGCTAACCATGGCAACTATGTACAATACAGTTGGGTATATCAAATAAATTGTCACAAGTTCATAACTTCTTATGGTCTAAGATCCCAGAGCCCCTAATCCTTACTTATTTTCTTAGTAACATAATGTGTGATAATTATAGAGTAATGTAAGTACGACAAATACGTAGACGAAATTCTAAATAGTACCTAATTCATTGTTACAGACAAGAAGACAGTAGTATCAACTTAAAGAAATCAAGTATTTTGCAGTTTGAGATTCTATGCAACGGGCAGTAAACTTATTACATATGGGGATGTAATTGGTGTTCAAGAGTCAATAGCCTGCCATATTATAAACCAGGTCGCAAAAATGTTATAGCTGCTTCGTATCAGACATTTATAAAAATCTCCAATAATGCAGAACTAAATAGGTCTTCTACCGATTTTTATAAAATGCTGATACATAAATAAAACTGCGTTTTGAACATTCGTTCTTGGTGATAAATAACAGCACAATATTAGAAAATCATCATAGACTTGTATGTTTTTGGCGTGTCTCTGGGACTATTTAACCAAATAGTTAACCCGGGCAAATTAATTAATTATTTAGTTTATTTCTGCGCAACGTCGCCGTAAGGGTTCTTCTTAATTATATAAGTACGATTTTGTTAACTGGAACGATGACGTCATGGAACCGATATCTACATATTGGGAACGTGCAGGAACTATAGGTGGCAGCACATAAACTGTCATTGTCAAATTATTTTACCTATAAGTTTTGAATTTACAACGCTAGATAGATGGCATGGCACAGTCTACTTCAAGAATGTAACGGAGCGTGCAGGAACTATAGGTAAAATATATATATATATATTCTTATGTACGCGTGTGTCACTGAACTCCTCCTAAACGGCTGGACCGATGTTGATGAAATTTTTTGTGTGTATTCAAGGGGATTCGCTAATGGCTTAGCTTCACAATTGGACCCGGTAGGTGGCGCTGCAATCGATTTCTATAATTTTTCATCATACACAAAGCAAACGTTCGGACAGGACAACGTCTGTCGGGACCACTTGTCTATAATATATAAAATTAACCCCTACTTCACCTGGTCACGCTATAACTTGAGAACGGCTTGACCGATTTGGCTAATTCCTTTTTTGTTTTGTTCGCCATAATACAGTGAAGGTTTAAAAACAAAAAAAAATAGGTAGATAGGTAGGGTAAGTTTGGTAGGTTAGGTATGTATGTAGGTAGGTAGGGTAGAGCAGGGTAGTTAGAGTGGGGATCCTTAGGATATAGATATTTCTCAATGACTAGTGTGTCCGCTGCATATAACAACTACATAATTGTATAATATACCTCGTATGTTCTTCATTAATTTTGGCTTACATACTAATTTACATTTTTAAATATTTCTTAAAAAAACACATTTACAAAAAAAAAAAAAAAGTAGTAGTCCGCCGGTATCGGGAACAGGGTCCTAGCTACCTGTAGTTAGGGCTCCAGGGAAAGGAACCTCCGCACAATACGAGTCGTATCGACGATTACTGCCTTCTTTTAGTCCAACTGCGCAACGCCAGCTTCGACAGATGGCAGTCGAAGCTTTTGGCCATCAGGCCATTCATTAATTTCAGCAAGTATTTTGTGACATGGTTGATGTTCACTGTTCACTATTCGCAATAATTACAGCCGGTCAATTCTATAAACCAAAAAATGTTCCCCAAATAATGTCATGACCCAGCTTGTCCCTTGCTGTTCCTCCCAAAATGACGCCGCTAGCCGAGGTCCGTATCCCACAGGGGATGCCCTAGCGAGTGGTCATTTAATTTAACTTAGTTTGTAAGCCCTAGCTGGAGGCCTTAGATTAATTTAAGGCCACCACAGGATAGTCCGGTTAAAATAAGTAACTTCCAGCATAAAAATAATATATTTAACCGTAGAACACTGTATATTTTTTTCCCTAACGTTTTGATAGATGACGGTGTTTTCAATAAAAAAATTGAACTTTTGTTTATTCCAAGTTGCCATCGCATCCGCACCGGCCACGCAGTGCAAGAAACATTTATTTTTTAACTTTTGTTGGATTCTAAGTCTCAAAAACTAGAATCGATTTTTATGGTCTCATAGAATAATGATGATCAATTTCAGACCTATTTCAAAAAGTGTCAAGTATCCTATTGATCGTGTGTAAATCAAAGGTGCCTAAGTGGCCCGCTACCGAATTTAAATGTGTCCGCCAACAGCAGGCAACTGACGACAGCCTTTTGAGAATTTTCATTGTTAACATGATCGATGATATTACTGGAGTAATATAACTCTTCATTACTCTAATAAGGATCTCTTGGCTCTTGGATAACAAATGTTTGTCAAACATTTGAAGTCGTCGTGAGAATTTGAAGCGAAGCGGTGGTGTTAGTTCCAATTTTGACCATTCTTCCAAAGTCGATACCTAGCTAGATTGATAATATTTTTTTATACTGGATCGGTTAGAGATATTGAAGGTAAGATCACAGTTTATACTTAGTCGTCCGAAATGAAAGCGAATATCGCGTTCATTTGTTCGGGCTTGTCATGGGTTTGGTGAAAAAATTATCGCGACGATGGCGTATTCGTACAATGTGCGAAGGCCACGCGACGTTTAAATCTGAGCGATAAACTTACTAGATGCGAATCGTAGGTTTTGATACGGATGTACCTACAGACTGAATATAAATATCAGAGAGAAGAGGCGGTGGCAGTAGATTTGTCAAACTATTCGACAGTGCTTTTGCCTATGACTAAACTACAATCTACTATACGCATACTTATCAACACGTCTCTCTCATGTTCAGTCGCGTGGTCAGAATTTCACGTCCGCACACAAATAATATCTCTTGCTTGAAATCTAAATAGTCGAGAATCTTTGTGTGAACGTGAGATTTTAGTCAAATCGTCTGTGAGTTGCCGGCGACTCGAGGTTTTACCGTGTACTATTATGCGCCACTGCCTCTGTCTAAACGTTGCTAAAATTTTCAAAAAATTATGAAAAATTGTGTGTCCTACAAATTATCTATATCAAATGTTTTAGTTTCATTTCATTTCCATGTGTATTTCCATATAATTATTAGTATATAACAAAGAAAATGATAATGCTAAAACAAATTACGTTTAATTTCTGTTTCGATTGTTGTTTGTATTAGTCGATTCTCGATGGACAGAAATCTTTATTATGTACATGAAAGTTGATAGTACATAAGTTGCAGATATAGGTACTTTAGGAATAGGCAGTTATCTATGTATATGGACGGGACTGGGACGTTGTTCGGCCATATTTGTTATTGTGCTGATGGGATTTATATATTATATCTTTTGATTTCAAACTAGAAAGTTTAACATTTTGTGATGTATTTTGTTTCATTGTATTCTCCTTTTGAACATTTTTATCTTGTGACATAACATCTCCAAAACCCGATAGCGTTATGTTAATTCAGTGACCGTGGGTACCCCCTTGTGGTAAATCGCTGAAGTGTTCCAGCGTATCATATTGAGAGATAATTCCAATATATCTCACTATCGTGGCGGGGTCATCAAATAATAATGGCAAAGGGGGTCGACAAGCCGCCCCAGTCGACGTGGGGTCTCCCCTACTTGACTGGGAGGAGGCTGACCATTTCAGTTTCGAGGATTCTGAACGGTTCGAAGAAGATTCCCTGTGTAGCTGGAGTTCAGAGCCCGAAAGTCTCTGCAACAATTGGCGAGGATGGAAGCGTCCAAATCTTCCAAACTCGTTCGGGAGCCGATCTACAAAAAAGAACATTCAAGGTAACTATACAGCTGATTCTTTGTTTCGAACTATCGAAATGATGACACTAGGTATTTTACATTTCTTGACGAATCATATATTTACAGGCGATATTATGTTAATTTTATGTCATGATTTGTTTAAATATCTTTATTTAGCCCTTATTTTTAGTAATAAGTTTTGATGTCATGATCTTTATGTGCTAATTGGAAGTACATTGTGTTTAGTGATACAAAGAACAGGTGCTAGGAGTCATTTACCTTTGAGTGAACCGAGCAGTACATAATAGGTACCTTTGGTTCCATTTTTTTTAGTTTTTTATTGATGTGGATCCTTTTTATATTATTTCTATAAATACAAAGTGAATGGAAAGTTTTTGGTTCTTGACAACTTTCTAACTTTCACTGTTTCTTTTTACACATTATATTGTGATTAAACAACATAATTATATGAGTGTAATATTTAATTATGTAATTATAGACTTCTACATATTGACCATATGTATGCTATTTTTGAAATACTGACATTACAATATTGTATATTTGGTATTGGAATTGTTTAGTAGTAATAAGTACACAGTTAAGTCTACATTTATTCAATTACTTGATTTATGTATATTTGGATTACTTGATTTGTGTATTAATAAATATTATATAATTACATTTATTTGTGAGTCCTTTGTTTATCATTAACTTGTAAATTTTATGTCAATCATTAAAAAAATATTAACATCATTTTAATAACAGATTTAATTTGTAATAATATCCTTAACCTTTTGAGCGCCATTGTCACGTATATGTCACCGGAAAATCGCAAATGCAGTAAGGTTGTAAAATATTGTGTGAAATGAGAAACTATTTTTTTATTTAATAAGACACCAATGTATTGGAAAGTACTGAATTTGGATGGAACTTACTATTATATACAAAAATTATTTCATAACATATTGAGAAATTATAATCAAATTAATATTTCTTACAATCTTATGGAGTTTGTGACTTTCCGGTGACATATACATGACAAGCAAGAGCATGCCCTGTTCGCTAAACGCCAGAAATTTTTGACAAAAAGTATGGCGAATTTGTGGCTTGGTGTCAGGGGTAGGCCGATGCGTTTATGCTCTGGCATTCAAAAGGTTAAGTCATCTATTAAATCATCTATGAAAAAGTAAAAATAGATTGTTTTCATTTAAAACATCCTTAGTTTAGCAACTTAAAAAAAAAAACAATTCAAGTTTTACAGCAATTACAAGAAACAATATATATTAAACTTTACAGAAAAGACAGTTTCAACACTAAGTGAACTTGCAGCAAAATGCGTAGCATCTCACATACCATTTGAATTAGTTGAACATGTCTATCCACCGGTGCCGGAGCAACTGCAACTTCAAATTGCATTCTGGAGTTTCCCAGACAGTGAAGATGACATCAGGTTGTACTCCTGCCTTGCCAATGGCTCAGCTGATGAGTTCCAGAAAGGGGAACATTTGTTCCGGGATAGAGCAGTCAAAGATGTTTTACAAATTGGTACGTAATGTGTACATTAATGAATTTCACATAATTAGGGAATAAAATAGCAATTTTGAAACAACATGATAAGTGCAAATTTTTTAATGTTTATTCTCCAAAGATGCATTTTTACAAACCTTCAAAATGTTCCTAGGTTTTCACTTATCTGCAACAGTAGTTGTACTAAGTATGCCTCGGTCGCAGTTCAACGTGGCGGTCACGTTTGACCGCCAAAGGATATCTTCGTGCAACTGCACCTGCTCCTCAACGGCACACTGGTGTTCACACATTGTTGCTGTCTGCCTGTACAGGATACATCTCGTAAGTTTATGGGAATGAATGAAATCCATATTGGATTTGAGAAAAAAGTAGTGTTAACCTTTTGAATGCCAGAGCATAAACACATTGGCGTGCACCCCACGCCAAGCCACAATTTTGTGACATCTGGCATACAGGGTAAGCTTTCATTTGTCAAAAATATGTAATAATAATAATAAGATTAAGTTTTGACAATAAATAGTGGATTTTTGTCTACTTTATTTGATACCCTATCCCCTCAGTAGTTATTTTAACTTCAGAATTATTAAGTGTAATTTCTTTGTTGATCTTATGAGGTATAGGAACTAAAAATACAAAACTTTATAAGTGCATTGGTATGGTTCATGTGGATTACCTTTCGATATTACTGACAAAGTCAAGAGTCGCCCACATGTAGGGATCTGACTATTTATAGATGAGATGTTACTCACCTGAAATGACTAACTATCGTAACTTTATAGTTTGTACCTTGCCAACTAGCTAAATCATAACTTTTGCAAAGCTGCAAACCGTTTTTTTGTTATATAATTGGGAGAATTTTAAATGTAGGAATAGAAAACTGAAACTGAAAGTATGCAATGAGAAAATTATAGTTAAGTTCACTATAAAGTAAACTTGAAGTATCTAGTGTTAGTTCAATAGTATGAACATTCAAATAATTATAGCAGTCCTTAATTAACTATTATCAATCAATTTACGATTAATAATTTCTTCTAGCCAACACAAGTATGCCTCAGGGCACCAGTGTCAGAATCTCTGCAACGGCTACGAAGAGATCAGCTGCAGAAGTTCGCACAGTACTTGATATCGGAGCTACCTCGGCAAGTTCTGCCGACAGCTCAACGTATCCTAGATGAGCTGTTGTCAGCTCAACCGAACCCGATCAACGCGACATGTGGAGCACCAGACCCCACTGCCGGAGCGTCGGCCTACGAGTACACCTCCTGGTTCCTTGACGAGAAGACCTTGCATAATAATATCAACAAGATATTAGTCAAGTTCTGTGTTCCAACGCCTATTGTATTTAGGTAAATTTGTTTTTGTTTTGTTTTAAAGCTTTTCGTTTTTATGATGCCCCTTGTAGGTATAAGAACCATAAAACTCCATTAACCTAGACAATGATGGATACTTCTGAACATGGATTCCAATTCCTTTTTTTATTTTTCCATTTCAGAAAGAAGACAAAGTAATTATTGTCTTTGTGTCTTGTTCTCTCACATATATTGATATCCCTAGGGAAAAAACACTCAAAAAGTTTTGTAACGCCTTTCGTTTTACCTTCATGGAGCTCCATTTAATCGTCAACTTTGAAAATTCTACAGTGACGTGAACTACCTAAGTACAAGCGCGCCTCCCGCTGCGGCAGAATGGTCATCATTACTGAGGCCGCTTCGAGGCAGGGAGCCCGAAGGCATGTGGAACCTCCTCTCCATCGTCAGAGAGATGTTCAAGAGGAACGACAGAAACGCCATACCTCTACTCGAAATAATTACCGAAGAGGTCATGGCTTGTGAACAGGTGAGGTTTTTGGCCCCTTTGGGTGGTCTACAAACATGAATTAAGATTTCTTTGTTTGCATTAGCTTCAAAGTGTAGGGATGAACAGACAGAACTAAATCGCACTGGCGCATTATAGTTGTTAAGGTGTTATTTACGAAATTTTAAATACAAAAAAAAAAGATTATGTTGTTTGAGCTCTTGTCAGATTGATGGTTGATGTCTACTGTGTTCATTCTAGTAAATCCCCTTTGTCGTTGAGATAAGTTTAATTTTTATTAGTTATCTGATCATTTTGAATAGACTGTCCTGATATATTTCCACAAAAAACTCATCATCAACATATTTTGGACCTTTCATGAGTACAACAAGCCTGCTTATTCTCACACAGATCATAGTATGGTGGTACACGACAAAGGCGGCTCTAGTGGCCTGGGGCAGCACCGGCGGAGGCGGCAAGCACGGAGGCGGTGGAGGCAACTCGGCTGCGCAGCACGCTTGCTCCTCTCTGTGTGATGAGGTAAGAAAATAGTGCAATATGTTCCAGTTAATATTAATGTCGCAACTAAGTACAACCTGTATCAAATATTAATTTAACTTTAAGTTTTAGAAGATTGATGCCAAGATAATAGTCAATCTTGCTAGACTTTCCCAACTATACCTATTGAGGTCGGCTTCCAGTACCTTCATAACACTAACTAGGCGATACTCCTTGGCAAGACTTGTTACTATTGTTAGCTTCTCTGAGTAACCATAAAGGCTATCAAAAGGTGGGTACTCACCTAGCTGTGTAGCATGTAACGTATCTGATATGGTATCAACCTGCAAGTGGGTGCGGCTCGTCCACGGTCACCGCGTATCCAGCTACGAGCTCGTGACGATAACACGCCGACAACATGTCTCAAATGGTGGCTAGCCACTCCATGATGAAGACGTTCGTTTGAAGCTCGCGCTTACGTACTTACTACACAAGCGGCCGTGTCGCCATCCGTGTGCTCGTCACACTGCGAGCCGCCTTTGTGTTCGCAGTGAAACCGCCACTCGGAGGGTCACTGCGAGCTTACTGCGCTCCACGGGCGAGCGGCTCGCAGCAGGCTCGTGCCTACGTACTCACTTGATACCGTATGAGATAAGTTACATGCTACACGACTAGGTGAGTACCCACCTAAAGATGCACAAATGACCACAGGGACCAACAACGGCTAACCGTGATTTCCGAGGCACGAGGCATTAGTCTATGCGATATTTTTTATGAACAGGATGTGTTTCGTTACATTTCATGTAACCACATTTACCGCCGAGTTCTCGACGCAAGCGTTCGCATATTCTTCTTGAGAAAGAAGTATTATTTCATTGTTGAGTTTATTTCTTTTCCTAACAGGTAGTTGTGTTGTGGCGCTTAGCCGCTTTGAACCCGGCCCTAGCACCTAATGAACGCGATACGCTACATGAGCAGTTCGCACAGTGGCATATGAAAGTACTTGATAAGGTAAGACTTGTGTATAGAACACTCGCCATTTATTTCTGGATTTAACATAATGTTGACTCAAAGAGACCCATGTTTCCAATTAAATAACTATGTATTTTTGTGGAACATGTCTTTCAATTTAATCTGTCAACTATTGCTAATCCAATCTTATGTTAACTTATATTGTTGGTTGTTGTTTTTACTCGGCCTGTGGCTTTTATAAATCGGTGTAATCCCTGACTTTCGTTTCTTAAAACTTCAAAATTTGCTCCTTCAAAACGCATAAGTAGAGGCAACAGAATAATGTATCACTTCAAATCCTGCAATTGAAATGATATTTGTTCATACAGGTGGCAAAGAACCGCAGCAGCAGCCACATCACAACAAGTTCGTCGTCACACACTCGACATACGTCGCGGTCACACTCGCATCCTCCGTACATAAACGGAATCAGTGAGAATGAAGTCTTCCCAGGGTTTCATCCAGCTATGGAGGCATGCTTCCTTGAATGGGACGACTATGAAATACCCGGAGTGACATACACTAAGGACTTGAACCCGTTGTATCATAGTCCTTTCACTATCTTCAGACATGCTGATAAGCAGAATGATAGTGTGCATCAGGTATGTATGTGGTTTTTGTAAGTGTCTTATTGAGACGTTTGCAGATTATGCACGTTAAGCTAGGTGCACATACGATTCATGATGATGTCTACAGGGTCACATAGGCGGAAAAAGAAGTTTAGTGCCCACATTTGTTATCTTAGTTTTTTTGTGAAATCACGAGAGTGTTTCAGGTAAATTCGTCTAAAGCTGTGTTGAACCATGAGATGTCACTTAGCTACAGACTGAAGAACCCCGATTCCGCACTTCATCGTATTCATAGACACGTTCCAGCCGATTTAGCTGTTCCTGGGCCATCAAATCAGGTATTTGTATTCTGAAGGAAAACAAGCATTTTGTAGTGTTTTTTTTTATATAAGATATTTAATCATGTAATTTATGTAGCCATGTGGCGCTGTAGAAGGACCGAGTGATCCTCCGCGTGACTCAGGACCAAGCGACGGTAACCATTCGAGTGTGTCGTCTGAAGGTAATTATTACTTTTATATTTTTTTAGGATCTAGATTGTGAATGCGAATACCGTGATTCAGCTGATAGTAACTCTATCTATTTGTTATACCAAAGGTTTCTGCGAGAACGAAGAAGAGATTCTCCAGCAAAGTGGCGGAGAAACCGACTCTCAAGAGTCAAGTTCTCCTCCGATATCGTCTGACGACGCTCAGCGACGCGTGTCCAATGACGAGTCGGTGTCGGATGATGATTGTAACATGTACTTCTACGACACTGCTGCCGCCAGGCGCGCAGTGGCCGGCGAAGGAACTAGTTCCGGACCTGTGAATGTAAGTTTTTTTGCATTTTCTTAGAGTAGGTCCACAGGATACAGACATGATGCACATACAAAATTCTATAGAAGTTAATGGAAGTCCGCATTGTCTGGAGCGAATATTACTCTTCTTTATGAGTGTTAGTCTGCAGGCACGTTATTTAAACGAACATGGTAAGATGATGCATTTCCCTCAGGCGTTGGCGTCCGGCAGCGGCTGCACAGACGGCTGGGCGTGCGGCTGGGAGGGCTCGTTCGCGCGCGCCGAAGGGCTGCACGCGCACGGGCACGCGCGCGAGGCGTGCGCGCTGGGCGCGCGGCTGGCGGCCGAGCTGCTGGCGCGGCCGCCCGCGCTGGGCGCCGCGCCGCTACTGCCCGCGCTGGACCCGCGCCGCCCGCGCCGCCGCCACTCGCCCAGCCCGCGCCTGTGCGCCGCCTCGCACCGCCTGTCCTGCCTGGCCTCCGCCACGCTCGCCAAGTGCGCCTTCCTCTGCACCGTGAGTACGCCCTCTAGTCCGTCTGTGTGACGAGTGACGGCAGCGCGGCCGCCGGACCCGAGACGATGTCCGCCCTAGACTGCACCGCCTTGCACCGCCTCTTGTGTGTGTCGTCCACCACGCTCGCAAATTGCACCTTCTACGACGTGAGTACCCAACGTAAACGTTTTCTGTTTCCTAAAACTTGTACCCGTTTAGACGGTGGCGCGGCCTGGCTGGCTGGGCGGCTCGCAGCGCGGGCCGTATGACCCGAGCCGGCCGAAACCGAGGCATTCGTTCAGCCTTAGACTGGCCACGCATCGCCTCTTATGTCTCGCGTCCGCCACGCTCTCGAAGTGCGCCTTCCTCGGCACTGTGAGTACATTTTCAGGAGGACAAGTTATTACCATGAACTCTTACCATATCAGGCTATTTTTAATGCTGGTTTTGCTCTTATAATTCATACTAAACTATGTTAACGTTTTAGCAGGTTAAACATTTCAATTTTTGTGCTGAAATGGATGGTATTTGATGAGTTTTAAAAGTCCGTGGTAGAGCCCTTAATGCTCCCCTCATAAAACTGCAAACTTCATACCTTGAAACTTTTAATAATTATTATTGTCTGTACTCCGTGTTACTAGGTGCTAGCAGAGTTCAATGAACATCACGAGCTAGCGTTCCGCATTGGTCTGTTCGCTCTCGAGATGGCACGACCGCCGGCTAGTACCAAGGCTTTGGAAGTGAAACTCAACAACCAAGAGACTGAATTAGTTTCTCTGTTGAAGAAGCTTCCTACAGGAGCCGAGCAGTTGGCTTTAGCTCGCGAGAAAGCAGAGCAACTGCGCGACGGTACACTGAGGTTAGAAGTTCATTATTTTTTTCTGTCCTTATAATGTAGATTAACAAATTAATGCCTTTAGCGCCTATAGTATGAAAACCTCGTAATCAAATTACTGTGAACGTATGATTATTAAATCTGTTGGATTGCATTATTAATAAAGTATACTATCTATCTTCTATGTATATAAAAGCGAAAGGTCACTCATTTATTCATTCACACACTGCTTAATCAGGAAATCTCGAAAACTGCTTGACCTTAAGTTGAAATTTGATTATGAGTAGGAAACGTCAGCTAGGATTTTTGGAAAAACACCTCGAAAAGGGGTGAAATAGGGGGTGGAAGTTTGTATGGAAAATCTTATTCCTTTGGCCAATTTACTTAAAACTTGATACAAATACAGACCTAAGTGAATTATAAGGTTTGTCATCATTTGCTTTTCAGCACTACCCGCCCACGACGATTTAGGGGGTGTTCAAGTTTGTAGAAGAATCTTATTTCTTGGGTTTTATAAACTTTAAACTTGGCACGCATACTGAACTAAATAAATGATAAATAATGTCATGTGTGAGGTTAGGAAAGATTTTAAATCACGTTTGAAGTGGAGTCAGGAGAGGCAAGACCAAATTAAGATGGACATTCTAGCCTCACACTATTCAAAACACGATTTTCGTGGTTTTTGGAAAAGCACGAATAAGTCGCACAGCAAGCCGAGTCTCTCAGTGAGCATCGGCGGCGTAAGTGAACCTTAGGAGATTTCCAACTTTTTTGTGAAGTCTCCACTAGAACCTTCTCAGTCGGTGCTGAATGTTGAACTGCTGAGAACTAGGATTGATGTGCAAGTCGAAAGATATTAGGCAAATAATAAAATCCATGTCGCGTGGCAAATCACTTGGACATGACGGGCTCAGCATTGAGCATCTCAAATATGCTGGTCCTCATCTACCTAGAGTTTTGGCTATGTTATATAGTTTTTGTGTGTCACATGGTTGTATGCCTGGGGAGATGATACGGACTTTGGTAGTGCCCATATTGAAATATAAGTCTGGCGGTCTTGCTGATAGAAATAACTAAAGGCCTATCTCATTAGCAACTATTATATCTAAAGTTTTTGACAGCATGCTTAATACACAATTAAATAAATATATAACACCTCATGATAACCAGTTCGGGTTCAGAACTGGACTATCAACGCAAAGCGCTGTGTTGTCGTTTAGGCATGCTGTCACGTACTACACCGACCGCAGCACTCCTATTTACGTCTGCTTCTTGGACCTGTCCAAAGCATTTGACCTGGTTTCTTATGATATCCTGTGGGATAAACTTGAAAAAGCTCATGTCCCACCTGTTACAATAATATTTTTAAATTTTGGTATAGAAACCAGGTTAACAACGTGCAGCAGGGGCTTTTGTCTGTTCCGTATGGGTTGGAGTGCGGGATGAGACAAGGGGGGGTTGAGCTCACCAACGCTCCTAAACCTATATGTCGACGGGTTGATTAGCGGGCCCAGCAGCATCAGGATCGGTTGTCATATAGACGGGGTCTGCGTTAATAATATCAGCTACGCAGACGACATGGTGCTGCTGAGTGCGTCAGGCTGTGGCCTCAGAAAGCTTGTGGCCATTTATGAGGAGTATGCTGACTCACATGGCTTAATTTACAATTGTAAAGAAAGTAAAGTCATGGTCTTTGAGGCCAGGGCTAGATATCCTGTTGTTATGTACCACCAGTTTACCTTAACGGCACGCCATTAGAAAGGGCATACCATGGCCACATATTTACCCCTGATCTCAGGGACGATGACGACATTGCGCGGGCGCGGAGGAGGGCTTTGTCGGTTAGAGCGAACATGCTGGCTCGCAGGTTTGCTCGTTGTTCAGTAGGCGTTAAAATGACTCTTTTTAAGAGCGTACTGCAATAGTTTTTACACGAGCAGCCTGTGGGCTATATATATACTCTAAAATCGTAGAATGCCCTCCGCGTACAGTACAGCAACGCGTTCAGGGTGCTGTTGGGGCTGCCCCGCTACTGCAGCGCATCAGGGATGTTCGCGGACGCGCATGTGGATTGCTTCTTTGCCACAATGCGTAGCGCTTACGTAGAAGCTTTAGGTAGAATCTTCTATAATATGAAAGCGAAAGGTCTTTCGCTGATTAATCACGAAATCTACTTGATCAATGGAGATGAAATTTGGCGAAATTAAAGGTCTAAGAAGCCCCTTTAGATAGTGTAAGCCTCAATGCTCTTGGTTACTCGGTTCATCCTCAGTCGTCGTAAACTGCCTCAGTACGTTTTTCCTAATATTTCAAAACTGGGACATAATTGATCGTAGTTTCCTTTACATAAAATAAGAACTTAAAAAACGTTTTCAGAAAACATTACCCTCATTACTGTTACTTACTTGGTTTATCTTAACTCGTCAAGAATGTGTAAGTATTTACGTTAACCCCAATATTTCAAAACTGGGACCAAATTGATCTCAGCTACTAAAAACATTCATTGGATAAATGGACTATTTTTTCTCATCTTCGTTTAGTAAAATCAACTAAATCAAATGAACCAAAAAAAAGGTAACCATTTTAGTATCTCGTTTATTAAATATTAGCTTTTGCCCGCGACTTTGTCAGCGTGGAATAGTTACTTAGGGTAGAAAATTTTAAGTTTATTAAAGTTTCAATCAATGCTTCTGAACAGAGAAAGAATAGATAGATAATTTAATTAACAAATGTTCGACGTGATTCTTTAAATTGGCATAACTTTTTTATTTATGAACTGATCGACATGAAACAAATACTAAATGTTAAGTGAAGCTTACCACAATGTATTAATGAAACACACATCTAAATTGGATAATCCGTTTTTGAGATTAGCATGCACAAACGCACAGACAGACAGATATACAGCCAAAAATTCTAACAATAATTGTTTTGAGTGCTATTTGCGTTCCTAATAATATTTTTTCCCATATATCTTCCATATACGGACAGCGATCCGTTACATTTTTATTAGATGCATAGAAGATAATTCAGAAGGTTTTACATTCACAGTAATTGGATTCCGAGGTCAAACTCCCCGGGCACTCCACTAGATACGTTGCTTGTATCTTATTTGTATACCTTAAGACATCAATAGTTTTACCCATTAACAATAAATCATGAGGACCTTCTCGAAATACTATTCATAAAGTGTATTTTTTTAATTTTGTTTTTGTAGGAATCGTGGACCGGCGCTGTTACCTATTGCATTGGCGAGCTTCCTTTTCGATGTTCTCGTTTTATCAGCTACTGATAAAGACAATAAACATCCAGTAAGTTTACAACAATTACATTTTAGACAGCTCTCTCAATTCACTGAGGGAATCGCGTAATTTACGTTGCATTCGGTTTAATACTAAAGTCCTGTGCCACACGGCGACGCAAGCTCATTTTGCGTCGTCGTAAATTCCGCGACTCAAATTACGCGAGTCACAACTCAATTTTGTTAATTAGTAAAGAACTAATACTAATCCTGAAATGTTTTTGTAGGCAAGGTCGCCAAATGATGAGACGTTAGGCTTCGAAGCGGCCGTTGCAGCTTTGGGTCTTAAGGCCAATGTGTCTGAAGCGGAACATCCATTACTGTGTGAGGGCACAAGACGGCAGCGTGGAGAGTTGTCTCTCACTCTATTGTCCTTCTACAAGGATAACCCCGTAAACTTGGCCAGGATTATGAACAAAGTAAGTGCGACGAATATGGTTGGAAACTTTGTCAAGTGTAAAGGCCTTTTTTTTTTTTGGACATGACCACTCGCTGTTCAGCACGCTAGGGCTGGTAACTGCTCAACCGGACTAGTGTAGGCCGATATGATTTACTTAAATTTTGTTAGGAAAGTTAGACTGATTTATCAAGCTTTTTGTTGTCTTAATGATCCTTATACATGAGATCTGTATTTATATTCCAACTAAAGTCTGCAAATTACGAGCGCATGTCCTGACTTTTAAACACATTGAAATAAAGTTTGTACTACATTATTAGTGACAAGTTTACATACATGAAATAAAAAGCTATGTACTTGGTCATAACGTAAGTAATTTCTATTCAGTAAAAAAAAAATGTAATCGGATTACAACTTTCAACCTACAGATAACCTCTAATAAAGAAAAAAAAAACCTATTTATTATTATTAGTTTTGAAACTAAACTTAAGATTGTATCAACAGGTATACTTTATTCGTCTCCTCATTTCTCTCCCCAGCTTCTAGACCGCGAGATCCACCAGTTGACCAAGAGTCCGATGGTGAGCCTGTACTACATGAACAACCCGCGCCTGGCCGCCTACCGCGCCGACGTGGCCGCGCACGCGAGCTTCGCGCCGCTAGCGCATGCGCACCCGCCGCCGACCAACCCCATGCCGCCGCAGGTCAGGACATGTGGTTTATTGTTACGTACTGTCAGCCAAAAGAGAGTGGTCAGACCAACAGGCTGTAGTTCTTATAGCACGTTATAAAGATTACCCGGCCACAGAAAACAACAAAAAAAATCCAAACAAGTCACTTTTCAAGCAGTTTGATGCAGTAACTGGCTTAAGTGTATTTTCCCCTGCGAGGTTAATTTGTCTTTAAATGCATCTTTGACGTAATGGAACTGCATCCCAAATGTGTCACACATTTTCTCTTACAAAACAGGTTTTTGAAGAAAATTTCTAATCAATTACTTCATATGATTTAAAATAACGGGTGCTCACAACTTGAGTAACGCAATTAACGTCGTTGAATAGACAAAGTGAAGGGATTGATTGCGTGTTACGCAATCATCCCGTTGATTGCCTTATCTTAATTTCTAAAGAAGTCTCAATTGATGGACCACTTTCTTGGCTGACTGTACAATGTAGTGAAACAACTGCAAGAGATAGTATAGGTGAGCGATGCGCCGGTGACCAATGACAGACTACTCATGGCCATTCGTAAGTTTCGCGCAAATTGGGTAAGTTTAAGTGTGAGTATTATTCGATACTATACGTTTTGCTTGTTTTCATAAGGTAATTTGAAGATTTTATATACTTATATACAATATCAATAATGAAAGGGAACATAAAAAAATAGGTGCACCATTATATCTCAACAAAAAGTACTTGTGTCTGTTGTAGTCGTAAAATAGAGTGACTAAATCACTCTATTGTGTGGCAAGTAAATGCTTATGCACCTATATGTGTATTTAAAAAATTGTATCCCGCTTTACTAATTGATCAAGTGACGTCTGTAGATAAGCACGCATTTCGGAACGAATGACTGGCGTGTGCAGGCGGTGGGCTTGAGCGCCGAGGTGGAGCGCCTGGTGGTGTCGGAGGGCGGAGCGTCGCCGCCCGCGCATGTGACGCACGTGACGCACGTGACGCACGTGCCGCACGCGCCGCACGCGCCGCACGCGTCGCACGCGCCCCACGCGCCCCACGCAGCCCACACCACCCACGCCACACACGCCTCGCACGCGTCGCATACGACACACGCGTCGCATCCCGCGCCGCACGCTTCCTCCTCGCACACGTCAATCTCAAGGATCAAGGATTCCAGGTTATTATTGCTTTCTCTTATCTGTATTAGGCAAAAAATGTCACACTGCGATTTAACATTCTTAAGCACGGTAATGTAGCTTTAACTATAAATATGTTTGTCTTGATTTTTTGAAACAATAATTGCGCATTAACTCTTAAAGGTTTCGCTTTGCGATCAAAGCGAAATATCTAGTTACTACTATTAACATTCTATTACTTTTTTTACATTCTATTGCAGATATAAAGGCAAGCGCCTGTATCCCTCGGTGCCAAACCAGCCTTCAGAAGCGTCCGCACACTTTATGTTTGAGCTGGCCAAGTCCGTGCTGTTCAAAGCAGGAGGATCTTCGAGTACCAGCCTGTTCACGCAGCCTTCATGTGCCAGAGAGCATCATGGACCGCATAGGTACGACATAATGTTCACTCTTCGTCAAAGTCAAAACGTTTATTTCAATTAGGCCATTAAACGGCACTTTTGAACGTCAACAATTACGGTTAAAATGATATATAAAAAATACTAGTGGCCCGACCCGGCTTCGCCCGGATGTATATATATTTTTTTTTTGCATAAGTACCTTCTCCTGACAATAACAAACACAACAAAAAAATAATTAGCGCAATTGGTTCAGCCCTTCACGCGTGATGCCGTGACCTAGGGAAATAGGGATTCATTTTTATTGTAGATATATAGATAATAATGAACTAGATTGTCCATCTGCAAAGGTAGATTCCTATGGAGATGAACGGACTAGAAACTCCATCTGCTTAGCCCTTTCCCAGCTATGTTTGAATCGGCTTCAGTCTTATAGGATGCAGCTGAATACCAGTAGTTAAAATAGACTCGTCAATTGAATTCAAATAAACATAATGTTGAGATGGTAAAGATTTATCTCGTTTGCAACGAAAAATGATTTTGTATAATTGTTTTTATGAAGTCAATGCATACCTATTTTAGCCTTGTCTTATGAATAACAGGAATGCTCCTAGATTCTATGGTGTTCAAAAATTATAATAATTGCGTTTATCTTTCAGAGGGTTACACATGGCGGCATTTCAATTGGGACTGTATGCACTTGGCTTACATAACTGCGTAAGCGCGAATTGGCTGAGTCGTACTTATTCGTCACACGTCAGTTGGATAACCGGCAAGTTTTGCATCAAATATTAATATTTAAATAGAATAAAGTAAGTATTTAAGTTTCAGTTGTAATATTTTATTTGTTTTTTACAGGTCAAGCCATGGATATTGGTGCGCAGGCTATATTATTCCTCATTGACGCGTGGGAAGGCCATTTGACGCCGCCTGAAGCCGCTAGTATTGCTGATAAGGTAAAAATAAAACTTCTAATTTTGAAGATGATTTTTTTCATCAGGGCCCTCACATGTTTAAAAGCCACAAGCTATAATCAGACTATTTTAATGGTAACGGTACCTGAAGGCCGCCCTGATAGAGTCACAATCAAATTGCTCGCATCTTTGAAACAGTGTTTCTGGCCAATTGATACTTTTACAGAATAAGTGTAATTTTGCCAATAGCACAAGAAAAACAATGTCGGGACACCGGAAGGTCTCAAGCCTTAAAGCTCTTGTCCATGTCATGTTATTACTCGGGTTACGGATTTCGGCGTTTTAACGGAGACGGATGACGCAGACTGATCACGTTTGTCCATTGCGCCCGGATCCGATCCGATCTCGAACGAAATATCACTCAAATGTGGTGTATTAAGATATCGAGTGCACGTGCATATAATATGGAATTTTCGTTAGAACGCCGACTTCTTGGCATATTATTGTACAATACGTACGAAGACGCAGGAGACAAAACAATGTTTTGGGTTCACCCTCCTCTACAAGATATATACCTCGGAAGAAGCATTTTATACACAATTTTTATTTTTTCCACGAGTTTATCAAACTCCAGCTCCAAAAAAACTGCAATTACATGCCAACCATTTTTCCTTAATATTTTGCTGATTAGGCAGAAATTACTTAAAAGTAAGTCATAAAATATAATGTCATACTATTGCATTAAAAAAAAAAACAAAAAATAAGCACGTGCGCTCAGGCAGCTAGTGCGCAACCAAAGCAACGTCTGATTTAATTACGGTTGACGGAGACGGACGCCGTGGACAAGTCCATACGTGTTTTTTATTACGTGTACTCCGGAATGAGGTTCCGGTATAGCGGTTCATCCAATCAAGCAAATTCCCCGGAGCCTGTCAAGAGGGCGGATGACGGATCTCGGACGTCGGATGTCGAGTGGACAAATGATAATATAAATATATGGGCCGCTTCTTCGGTCCGATTTTTTCTCGAAAGACGGATCCGACGAGACGGACGCTGGCGCCGTGGACAAACGGCGTTAGTGTACGATATCTGTCATAGCTTGATTTAGTTAATAATTAGTGTAATATGACGTGGGTACTAGGCATCGTCCGGCCGCGACGTGCCGACAGTCCGCGCGGCGGCCGAGCTGGCGCTGTCGGTGCTGCCGCACGCGCACGCGCTCAACTACAACGAGATACAGCGCGCCGTGCTGCAGTGCAAGGAGCAGAGCGACGCCATGCTTGAGCGAGCCTGCCTCACGGTTGAAGCTGCTGCTAAAGGTATGGACCAACGAACTTATTTTTGAACTCGCTTTCGCCGAGGCTTCACTTGCTTCAGTAGCCTATAACCGTCTCCAGGTTCCCTGCTCTATCTATTTCTGCACCAAAATTCATGAATTGGTTGGGCGATTTACGCACGAAATCGTATCAAACTCACTTGCAATATAATACTAGTTAGGTTGTAAAGAAGGGAAGATGACAATAACCTGTCGAATCCAAAACATTTTATGACCATTTTGGTTAGACCACTATTTGCGAGGGCCAGACAAATCGGTTTTTTTCTGCAATGCGACGCCTTGCTTTCTAAAGAGGCTATAAGATGTGCTGTTTGTTGCCGACGCGTTTTTTACGACGCCATTTCTTTAATATGTCGGAGTTTGCTTCGAGTCTAACTGAATACAGGAGAATACCAGTATTCTAATTGGTGCATGTGAGACTTGTATTCTAATTGGTGCAAGTGAGACTTCCACAATTTCAAAAACTGGTATCTAAATGATTCGTTCGTTTCAGGTGGCGGCGTGTACCCCGAGGTGCTGTACACGGTAGCGCGCTACTGGCACGAGCTGTACCTGCGCCAGGCCAACGAGGAGTCGGAGCCGCTGCTGGACGAGCCGCAGTACCGCGCTGCGCCGCCGCCGCTGCCCGTGCCCGTGCCCTACCCCATCCCCTACCCCTTCACCTACCACCCCTACCCGCCCGCCATCTATCAGCTACAACCGCCGGTCAGTATACAACTTAACAAGAATATACAATCTCGGATTATTGTCACTTCCAAAATATGATAAAACTTTAAATTACAATATTACCTTCTTTTTAATGTTACCAATAGTCACTCAAGCATTATCTTATAGAATGCGATAATTTGAAAACACGAAGATTTCCGAGGGGCATTTTCGTGTTACATCATATTACACATCGTATTCGAAACAAAAGGCGATCAATCTACTTTGTTTTACAGTACGCTGGAACAGGTCCTCCACACCCGCCGCCACAATACGCTCTGCCGCCGTATTTCGTGCGCGGCATCGTGGCGCCGCCCGGCGCGCCACCACTGCAACAACACCCGCAACATCAACAACACCCGCCGCTCCAGCAACACCCCCCGCTTCAACAACATCCGCCGCTGCAACAACATCAGGCGCTGCAGCAACACCCCCAACCGTTGCCGCAACACCCACAACCGTTGCAACAACACCCCCAGCCACTGCAGCAGCACCCGCAACCAATGCAACAACATCCGCAGCCGCTTCAACAACACCCTCAACCAATGCAACAACATCCTCAACCGTTGCAGCAACACCCTCAACCGATGCAGCAACACCCCCAACCGATGCAACAGCATCCGCAGCCGTTGCAGCAACATACGCAGCCGTTGCAGCAACACACGCAGCCGTTGCAGCAGCACCCTCAACCGTTGCAGCAACACGCACAACCGCTGCAGCAACACCCGCAAACGTTGCAGCAACACCCGCAACCGTTGCAGCAACATCCGCAACCGTTGCAACAACACCCGCAGCCATTACAACAGCATCCACAGCCGATGCAACAACATCCGCAGCCGCAGCATCAAGCGCTGCAGCAACATCCGCAACCTATGCAGCAACATCCGCAGACTATGCAGCTTCCGCAACATCAACCGATGCAACATCCGGGGCTTACGCAACACCCGCCGATGCCACAACACGTTACGCATCCTCAAACTATTACTGTCAATGCAACCGTGCATCAAGTCGTGAGTATTAGTCCTCCTTTGAAATAGGCTCGGATTAACGCGGGTATATTGAAATCCGTATTTACTGCGTTATCATTCTAAACTTTTCTTTAGCTTCTTCTCCTACCAAAGACATTAAAATCAGTATTCACAATTTAAATCCAATCTGCATTTTTAATGTACCTATACACTTTTTGTTCTACAGCATCCAGCACCGATTCCTCCTCCGATGCCAGCTCCACAACAGATGGTACAAGTAGGCGGAGTATCCGGCGCAGGCGTAAACGTAGGCAATGTGGGCAACGGAGTGGGCACCGTGCCCAACGTGGGCGTGGGCAATGTAGCTCAGCCCAACGGGGCCGCCGCCGCGCCCGCGGTCAATCAGACGCAGTTGAGAAGACTGCTAGCGGCTTATAGAGTGGGCATGCTGGCACTGGAGACGCAAGCAAGAAGGGTGCATGATGATCGTCCGCAGAATAAGTTTGGCAGGTATGAGTTTCCATTGTTTTTAAAGTGGGTTTTACTGTAACGGTGAAGCAGGACTTATTGAAAGTAAATACTTTGCAAGATCCTGACCTGTAAACTTGAAACCAGGTGCACTCAATAAAATTGCCACAATCTCACTGGCGTTGTACGAGCGTTGGCGTTTCTCTAACGTCGCGAACCTCTAGTGGAAAAAGTGAAAGTCGCATCAACACGACGTTAACGTTGCGTTTTTTGGCATAACTTTTTGCGATTCTCAAAATAAATAGTTTGAGAAACGCCGACGCTCGTAAAACGCCAGTGGGATAGCGGCCTTAATCTCAAATCTCAAATAGTTTATTGCAATCCGTAATGTACACATAAACAGGTGGTAGAATTAATAAATAGAAACAATTATGGACCCTGTCGGGCACAGCAAAACTTAAAATAGTTAATTAGGAGAGAGGAAGAGCGTTTTGTTAACTTTTCTTTTAAAATGCTTGTTTAATTATTTCCTGTTCATCTTGTATCTATTATTAAATATTTTAAACATATTACTAATTATTATCTGCATTGGTATTAGCATTTTTTATCAGATATTATCAGAAAAGTATTATTATTTATTTATTATTATTATAAGAATTTAGTGTCATTTGTTTATTATTATCATTTATATAATATAATGTCTTTTATTTTAGAAAAGAATGTCATTAATTTATAATTATCAATAGAATAGAATGTCATTTATTTATTATTGCCAATAGAATAGAATTTCATTAATTTATTATTATTAAGTTTACATATCTATCTTGTTATTATTAAAACTTATCCGTGAGGTAAAATTCTGAAACAAGGGAATTTCAGGATACTTCAGAAATATAACATCTATGCTTTACACATAAAGATATATTTGTGCTACAAATTCAATATTTATTATGAACACGTAATATTCTTATTTAGATATGAACTTAACTTTCACAACTACACAACAGTATGCTGTTATTTTTAAGTGGAAGTGTCATGTATTAGAATCGAATTTAGGGCCTACGCACACCAGGAATTAGTCCTGCGGAGGATTTAAATTTTTACCGAAAGACATTCAAACTTGCCGACGTAGTAGGAATACGACATAAATACCAATGTTTTAAATTGATTCCGCGACATCGAAAGGAATTTCTTGATACGGCATTGGAGAGCGCACTAAGGGAGATCCCGCGGCGGTTTGCCGCAGCGCACTGCTGTATGCAGCGGCACGCCAAAGGACTCGGGGTGAGGCAGAGCAAGCGGGAGTACATGCACAGCACATTGCACCGTCTATTTGACACGTCGCGGGATGTCTTGGTAGGCCGCCGGCATACTACAGTATCTAAGCGGCTAGTGTGCGCTGATCGGAGGTTAAATTCTCTGCCATTCGGTCCCGGTGTGCATAAGCCTTTAGCTAGCGAAAATCAACAGTTTTATACTATATACATGTTTTTTTTTTCAATCAAAGAAATCCACCATACGGCGAGCACGTAAAGTGGCTCCTGCGTATCTCGAAGCGGCTGGGTGCACAGTACCTGCACCAGTTCTGCGTGTGCGCCGTGAACTCCGTGGTGTCGCCCTTCGTGCTGTACGAGCTGTGCGTGGAGTCGGCGCACTGGCTGGCGCGCGGAGGCCCGCACCACCTGGTCATGCAGCACCTGCGCGGCACGCTGGCGCCCCTCGTGCAGAAGTGCCAGCAGATGTAACTATCTTTACTTTACTCATTTTAGAATCACGGGCTGTACTATGATGTTTTAAGAGCTTATGTTATTGGAAAGTTAAAAAATCAAATATAGCTACACCCCGTCAACTAATTCAAACCGCCAATAGATTCAGTGTTACACGCGCGCAAATTATATTAACACTAGCTTTTGCCTGCGATTTCTTACGCGCATATCCCGTTTTAGTTATAGTTGACCTCGCATCAAATGAGCGACATAATAAGATATATTTGTTGCTTTATTCAGTTTAAGTCTTTTATGTCATAGGTACCATTTTTATATATCATTTCAATGTTGGCTCGAATAGGACTATGACATATATACATGACTACGATTATATATTGTTCAAGGTCACTAGAATACACACTCACACGTTGGAAATAATGTTATAACACTAATTTTAATAAATAACAACTTTAAGCTGCTGAACTAAAATATTGATAAAAAAATATTTCAATTACGCAAATCTGACAGCTAGGATCTGCAAAAAAGTGAACATCTGAATCGGCAGTGATGCAAATACTTTTAAAAGGCAAAAGAGGAGATGGCGATAGAATTAGCGAGGCTCGGATAACGAAAGTGCCAAAATTAATTTTCGGATTTTATAACAGAAAAGTATAACGAAATTAAAATCTTTTGGGTTTTTAGCTGGATAAAGTTATTTTCTATGTTAAAAAGCAGTTTTTGAACTTTGCAATTTTTTTCCATCAAGAAAATTTCTTCTCAACGTGTATTCCTTTAGAATTAAGGTAGATCATAAACTCAAAAAACATGAACCAAAATATCAAATTTATTACACGTACTTGACGAAAAAAAACATTCTCAAAACGGCCTTATTACTTGCTTATCCCCTTAGCGCCATCTTTGTGGAGTTAACACGAGGAATAGTATTATTTCTTTTTACAGCGAAATTGTGATGATATAGTTGTGTCATATTTTGACCCCGGATGTGTCATTATAAAGTTCTGAACAACAAACTTACGCAAGCGTGGTAAAGTTTGTATTCCATTGCAACCCAATGAATTTATTGTTGGTTTAGCTTCCACTGAAAAATCCACCAGCATGTTCAAGCTTCCGAACAATATTGGTACTTAATAAAAATAACATTTCTACCCCCCCTTTACCCCTTTTATTTGGTCAGTTATACATGTACTGAGTTTATAACTCACTCTCACTCATTAATTAGGACAACATTCATATTGAACGCTTAACATTATTGTCCAGATTTTGTAGGCATTCTTTTAATAAAATTTTTTGTTACATCAGGTACATCCAATGCATTCACCAGAAGCTTTACCATTTGACTACAGTGGAATATGAAGAGTTTGTGAGCATCGTGCTATCGGCCCGCACCGCTTTCCAACTAACGCCTGAAGGAAACACGCAGTTCAAGGAGTGGCTCGCCTCACTGCGCAGGTCTGTACTTCACATCCATAACTTCACACAATGTCATTACTAACACCCCCAACTGGTTAGGCTTCGAAACATGTAAATAGGTTGCAATAAATATTATTCGTCCGTATTAGTAGCATAGTAGAAGTATTTTGTCGTGGAAAGGTAGGATCCTCTTGATTCAGAACAAAATGTAGTGTTGTAGCCTCCATGTATTTGAATTTTTGTTTGTTAATGTGATCCAAGCTTATTATCATCTCACCACCCAGTAACATTTTAACCCCTGACAACTTTTTAGTGGCATTAAGTGTAGCTTCGTCAAAACGACCCATATAAGTAGGATCAGTTTTATCGCCTATTAGTACAATACTAACCCTTTTTCTTCAGTCTACTTTCACAACGTGCGTGGTGATGGTAAGCAGCTCCCAACTTATATTTTTTACTCCCAGATAAGTGTGGAAGGTTACTCAGCTTCATCACAACAGATGTGAACTGACATAACTCGTGAGTACACCTGTACTCGTACACAAAAAAACATGCATGTTCGTTCAACATAATAATATACCATCCCACTCGAAACATTTAGATAGTAGAAACATTAATGTTGCTTCTATCTATATGCCCAAAATATGTTTAAAAAATATATACAGTAGTGATTTTTTTACTGGAAGTAAAATTATTATCTGTGATGTCTGCGACTTTTTATTTTCGAAAAAGAAGAATTTCATTTGATTTGCAATGACGCGTCATGTTTGTGTTAAATATCTTATTTTCTGTGAATGCGATGATTGTTCTTAAGAATTCATATTTTCTCAGCAATATAATTGTCAGGGTAACTGAATACTCTTTCGTGCTGCTTCCGTGATGATTGTGATATTTTGTTTATTGACTCCACTTTGTGTTGAGTCTTAAAAGAAAGTCAATGCTTTCTGTTGTAAAATGGATGTGTACTGGCTGTTTTTTTGTCGATGAAGAATGCATGGATGTAAGAAACAAATACTGATGTGAATGGTGCTAATATTGTTAATGTAACATTTAAAGATATCTACGCTTATTAGATTTGACGTCCCTTAATGTCATTATTATACCCATATAAGAAGAAATCACGACGATAACATTGAAGAAATAAAGGGTGTAATATTCGTTTCCAGGTCGAAATCCTGCAAGAAAGATCTTTGGACGCAGCTGAATGCAGCCCTGCAGACGAATGGCAAATGACGTCGGCAGCCGATAGTTTGTAGAGTGCGGTGTACCGCGCGCAAACTGTCACAACACAGGCGGTGGCTGTCGCCGCGGTATCGGCTTGTATACCATCTACATAAAGTGTAGCTGTATATTACATTGTGTTATTTGTAATTTAAGCACTTGTTCATCCTGGAGACGTCTAACAGTACTCATACTGAATATTTACCTTCACATGATTAAAGGATTTAAGATTGTAATATTGGACTTAAAGTTTATCAAATTTTATTATATAACTAGGAACAAAACTTTGTAACAATAACTTGGGCCATGCGATAGAAAAACGCGTTGTGTACTGTTTACGTGTGTGAACTTAAATTACAAATAATATAATTCCAACTTGAGAAGGATATAACCTCTGTTAGTAATAGTAACACTCGACTTTGAGGGTAATCGATCTCAGTATATACACGAACGGAATGTATCGGTGATCACAGAATAATGTTGCTAACTCCTAATATACGTTTAACATTTTAGCACATTCATACGATAATTTCAATACGTTTTGACTTTCGCGAGAATCGTCCGTTTTAGTGTCGTAGAAAATACAAGAGATTATTAAACATTCGTTAATCTTACTTCAGTCTTGTTTAAATTCACGTTACTAACATGAGATGCAAGTTCAAGCTCATTTGAAGGTTGTGCTTTAAATAGTCTGAGATTTGGTTGTTATTGGAGTTTTATTATAAGACAAATTCATATTTTCACTTTTGCGACTTTATTGGCTAGGGAGTTTAGCAACATTTCATTTTGTTTTCTTTTAGACTGTGCAATGTGACTTCTAATGATGCAAACAGCCCTGTCTTCTAAAATGTTCGATGTTTAAAGCATTGCACAGACAACATCTAACTTCTTAATTGTATTTTCCGTGAATTTTAAATATTCTTGACACACTTGAACTAGTCAGTGGTTTTGAGGATCCGTATTTGGTGAACCAGTGGAACTTCATAACTGTAGCTCATTTAGTTTTCCTTTCTTTGAATAGCGTAATGTAAGACACTAGTTTGATTTTAATGTCTTTTTATGCATAGGGGCCAGTAGTGTCCTTCGACTGCATTCGCGTAACAGGCATTAAATGATAACTATTAAATAAATAATGTTAATCAGTAGCGGAAACTATAACCATTATTTAAATGCAAATTTTAGCCGAAATATTTCAGTTATGATTAGCATTTTGTTGCTTTTAGTTAATTCTACATGCTAGGTGGGCATCTGATAACATAAGAATTGACTGGCGTTGCTTATTTTCTTGTATAACTTCTAACCAAGCCTTAGTGGTTCATCTAAGAGTTCAGTTAACAAAATTTATGATTTATTTATTTATTTATTTATTCATTCATTATTATAACACCTTTACAGATACATCCAAGGCGATGTTATAACTTAGGTACATATTAAACATAACATATAATACAATACATCAGATACCTTAATCCTTAAATGCTTCAACGGGTCCTGATATATGAGAAGTCCTAAAAAGTGCCGTTGAATTATTTATTGCTTGGTGTGGACATGTTTTTTGGGACTTCTATTTAAGATCGAAAAATTTTGGCGTGAATTACTTAATTTATAAATCAGTGTCCACTTGGCGGATTATTGTGAAGATCTCTATCGTTTTGTAAGCTTTTAGAAAATAGTACGTCACTCATTTATTGTACGCGTTTCATCGTTTGTTTAGTGTAATGTGAGTTGTACCTCTTTCGTAGAAGATGTGGAAGTAGATTACCTAGCGCTATATGTTTGATTTATTTGTTGTATAATCAAATGCGCTATATTGAATTCTAAGTTTGGTTGTCAAACTACTTCTATGCATTATAAAGCGACTACAGTATATTATTTTCTATCTGTTTACTGAATATATTTACCTAAGAAATTTTAAACCTAGAATAATCATATTACTGTAGTCGATTTATAAATTACAATTTATTTTGGATGTGACTCAAAATATTATGACAAAAGAAAATTCGGAAATTCAAAATTTATAACAATAGTCCATATTATAATGTGAATTGGCTTAAGATGTTTCAAGTGACCTAAATAGCGTCATTAGACTACAGAATATTAGACAGAATGTAGACGATGACCGTCGATACACTATTTTTGATATTCTCTTGTCGAAATTTGCAGTTTCATGAATGTTTAAGTAACGTCTTGCGGAGATAAATGTAGACGTGCGTTCTATTAACTATAGTAACTTTATTTACACGGTTTTATTACATTATATATAAATATATTGTAATGCATAGTAGTGTTGAAAGCCTCTGAAATATATGTAATAATGTGTATGACGCATGTGCTGGCAACAAATATTACAGCGACATTCATGACGATGAGTTTCGTCTTATTGCTAAGTCTGACTTACTACACGGTTGTCTGTTTCAAGACTTACGATACTATAATCTAGTAAGGTGATGACTGAAATCACGATTGCACTAAAATCGGCAAAATATCAGCTATTTATAACATTACAAATTACCATTCCATTATCAGATAATATCAAAGTAAACAGTATTGGCGAAATGAAAGAATAAAATGTGTACTATAAATGATAAGTCACACGGTACTATAATTGTGTATATTATATTAAATTTAATGAGCGAGACTATCTCCTAATACTAAAGCAATACTGAAATATCATTTTATAAATTGTATGAGATTTAGAAATTTATATAAAGTGTAACCAATCGCACGAGTATCGTAGTATTTGATGTGGTACATTAAGTATTGATAAAAAAAGAGTGTTCAGTAAAAAATATGAACGGACATACTGTAAGTTACTCAAATTCATCTGGGTTTACGATTATTATGCGCTAGTATAAATTGCTCAATCAAACATAATGGTGGTTCAGAATGAAACTGTATCAATTGTATTTGCCACGATTGTACTGCTAAACGTGCAAAAAGCTGCATTCAGATATAACTTGGAATTGGATGATGTTCCTTTCATCTTAGTACAATGATTTAAAATTTGCCTCTCTGATGTTCGCAAACAATGGCTTTTCTAAAGATTTTTTTTGCTGCATTAAAAATTAATACAATGATATTTTGTTCCTTTGCCGAAGTTAGGTAACTGCCTAAAAAAAAATTGGAACCTCGACGTACAGTAGAGATAGCACTCGTGTACGACAAACGGTATATTTCTGCTGAAGCTCTAGTGTCGCGTTATCTTATTAGGTTCTAAAAAGGGACTTCTGTGATGCCTCTCGTTGCAAACTTCGTAGAGTCCGAGTTCAAGATGTTATAGATTGAAGAATACAAGTCTGACATTGGAATGGAATTTGTTGCCAGCCTAAGCATCACGTAGGTTTAGTTCAATATCTTTATACAATTAGATGTTTATGTGCATTCATTAAGTGTGGATGTTTTCAGCATTCAGTAGATAGTAAATTTTTAGAATGCTAGTTAGTATAAATTGAAGATCGTAAAAATTGGATCAAAGCTAAGGTATATGATTTAAAATGTCTACATAGTAACATTCAGAATGTAATAGAAAAATGGTTGTATAGTATTTCCTAAATTAGAGTATTGTCAGTTTCATGGAATTATCTTTAGCACAAAAGTTTTTGCTGTTACCAACTCGTTAATAATGCACTTTGAGTTTCCGGTCTTGTTTGTGTGATTGTTAGGGAATAGCATTTCGTACCGTTTTATTTGTTTAGATCATTATATAGGTACATATTAGAATCTAAGGGATGAACTGTAACAATACCAACCACCACTTGAAATCTTTAAGACGGACTGTTGTAAGAAAAGACAACAAGAAAAAATACTATGTGGGGATCTCTGCAGTGTCTCTCTCAATCGCGTCCAATTTTATCTACTCAAACTCACATTAGTATTTTGGTAAATTTTATTTATTTTGACTACCTCGTTAATCAGACTTAAAATCTAGCAAGAGTTTATCTAAAGTCATTAGGTTAAATACCTAGAGTGGTTCATAGATCGCGAAATAACTTTTTAATAATTTAAATGATAAAAAACTTCGTTGAGTTACATATTTTAAATGACAGATCCTATGCTGGAATTCAGAATCTTAGATATTTAATATTCGTTGCTTTACACATTTACTTTAGCGGTACATATTATATTAAGTCGATTCCTGAGTTACCACTTTCTAATAAAAATGTCCTAAATAAGTTTTGGTTGCAATTAATAAATTTGTGCGAAGCTACGTAACGAGCTTGTGTTTTCAAAACTTGATACTAATTCCAAGATTCTGAATTGAAGTTTAGCTAATGTCGGGATTTGAAGCGCCTTAGCGCACTTGACTTACCACGTCACGAAATACTATTCTTTCATTGCATTAACAAGAAAATATACTATTTGGGAAGACATTAGTCGTCTTAGATATTTGCCGTCCATAAATTTATTTGCAATTCTGTATCACTATAGTCTTTATTTTATGATCTTCCTATTAATTAAATAAAAAATACTACGTAAATATTTCGTATTTAAAACAAATTACTATCTTGTACTGCTCGTCGGGCATTATTAACATTTTCTGGTATTCATTAGTCGAATCGAAAAGCATCTTTCTTTCGCGATTGGCATTAAGGAAGGCTTTGACATTTTTGTCTCAAAAAAACTATTTTTACACTATAAAGCGTATTTAAATTAACAAAAAAAATTAAATATATCGTTAGTTTCGTAAATATAGAATGTTAGTACGGAGCATATTTTAATTAGTCGTTTAATGCATGTTCATAGATTTAATTCGCCCAGTGTCTGGCAAGTTTGCGAGTTGTTCCATAGGTGTTGCGGTATCCCGTTGATTTGCAGTTATCGGTATCACATATCAGTTCAGTGGTACTTCACTTCGGAACATGTTGTACTGGCACGACGTGAAACAATCATATACGATTTCTTGAACGAGCATAATGTAACTAAATCACAATTAAATTATTGTATTGTAGCGTCGAATTTTAAATTTACTAACTAAGTCATAGGCATAATGTGGATTGGACATACTTCTAATCGATTTGAAAAAGTATAATGGCAGGTTTGTGGTATTGTCTATCGGTTTAGCAACAAATGAAGGCGTAAAGCCACCAGTGCCTATATCTAATAGAACAGATGCCGTAATGATTAGATCTAGAGGACACCGTATGTCTTTTCCACAGTATTAGTCTGGAACCTTAGAGTGGTAAGGCACTTCTACTAGAGCATATTGATAGTTCAGGATCGTGGGCAATGGGTCGTTAGCTGCAACAGTTATACTGAGTTTTGTTCTTTAATACTCATGGCAGTGTATGCATGTCGAACTACGCCACATCACAAGTCAGTTAGAAGTATTGAGGATAACAGTCTGGCAAGTTTGTTTAGTTCTAAATCAAAGATGCATAATTATTTTATACATCTGAATTTGTAGTTTAATTATTGCACTTTGTAAGTGTGGTGTCTCCGCCTATTAAAGTATTTAACCATTTACAGAGTTCGAATGGCTACTTATTAGTGTACGTAATACATTTATAAAACGATGATATTTTTATTGTTCATATCGCATGTTTACTAACTTGAAGAGCGTAGTTGCAAAACAAAGTTCTGTTCGACATTAACGGGTTAAAAGTACTTACTAAAATAATTTTGAATATCATAAGAGTTGTAGTGAAAGTCATATTCAGTTGTTGCACTTTTATTTATCAACAACACACAATGTATAAGAGTATGACATCACTATCGTAGTTTAATTGTGACATCGAATCACATTCTTTGTTTTGCGAATGTACTTTCCAAGTGCAGTACCATGAAGGAACAGTAAAGAGCAAACAGAACACTTGCCGAAGTATTTAATGTTTAATATTGTTCAGCTCGTAATACATTATAGCATTCTTTGCGAAAATATCAAACGAACTGTTTAATTTTTGTGCCACGATCGTTTCGAAACTGTCCGCCATGTTTACTTGCAGGAAGTAAGACTGACAAGAACATTGAAATAGTCGAAAGTGGAGACTTTGATATATCCCGGGGTGTCTTTAAACGAAACTGTTGTCATGTATCGTACGTTTTATTTGATTAATATTTTGCATTGATGTTTCTTTTGTGATGTACAACAAATTGTTTGAAGACATCCTGCATAATTATAGAAAGTGCCCATACATATAGTATTTATTAAATATATAGCACTAGAAATTTTGCTCCGTTGTCGCAAATGGTTGTAATTATAAAAGTATAGTTAATATTAATTAGAAAAATGATAGACTGTTTTGCACTTCTGGTTTGACCGTGTCAACTTTTCCTCGCGGTGTCACGTCTCATGCAAACAAACGTTGTTTGAACACTTTGTGATGACAAGTTTTCCTCTGACGTTTTCGATATTCGGTACATAAACCTACTTGCAATATCACCCCACTATAAAATGTATGTTTCTACTCAAACTCGAAATATTTTGACCTCTTGAAAGTTTTATTATTACTTTTACGATTACACTATAAGTCTTTTTTGGCAACATATTTGAAGTAATTTTATTTAATTATTCAATATACTTATCTATATTAAGAATCATGTGTTTTATTTGTATAAATATTTTAATCCCTCCTGTAGTTTTTAGTATTATGAACTTTTACTTTATTGGTTATTTAGTTAAGCATAAATAAGCCTGGCAGTTTAAACCTTCAAACTCGATGTCTAGAGTTGATATTAATAAAATTTTAAGCAATTCAGAGGCGACTGTTGGTGCACAACCTAACGTTTTATTCGCTATCAGAACACTCGACCTCTTAGTCCACATAGGTAAGTGTTTCCTATTTCACTAAACCTTGAACGTGCAATATTCTGCACATAACTTAAACGAGAAGCATAATTAACGGAAGTTATGCTTCCGTTTATGCTTCTCGTTGAGAAGGCATTGTGCTTTGTTTTCATGAGACAGTACTGCATGTTGACACCTACTTGTGGATGAATAAAGACTTATTCAAATAACTAAAATTAAATTGAATTTAGGAACATGTAATTCATCGACATAGACAATTAATTTGTGTAAAAATGTAGGTCGACGGGTCAGGGTAGCAAGAAGCTTTCACTATTAGATTTATTCTTGCGTTATCATCAGAAGACACTTCGGGTTACACGATTATAAGCGGCGATATCTGGATGAAACAATTGCTAAACGACCATACATTGCTTGATCTGTAGATAACAAAAAAGACAACATCTTTATACCTAATTCTTTTGAAATACTTTTGATAGCAGCACTGATATTAATCGGACTTGATGTTTGTACAAACAAAGATACGTACAAAGATATATTCAAGATAATCTGTAGATTCCCAAAATAGATCTTATGTCCTACAAATGTCGCCTGAAAGAGCTTCAATGTTGTTCGGCTATGTTGAGGGAAGATATTCAGGCAGGAAAATGCCTTTGAACTGTTTGTCCTCCCCCTGAGTGCAATCTCGCGCATTCGCAAAAATGTGTTCACTTGATGTAATGTCGGAAGATAACAACAGTCAATAGCATTTACGATATAAACAGGCGAAGTGGAGATGCTTAGAAAAATACTTGTTGTCATTCTGAAATAATGTTAGGTACTTTTTTTTACCAGTTAAAGTAGGTAGGTAGGTAGTCATTTGGTACACAAGCTTTGTTTTTTTTTTATTTTATTTTTAAGGATGGGAAATCATCAAATGACTTCCGCTCTGGGTGGAGCGAAAGGGTGTGTCAGACTCTTACTGACTAAAACCCATCCGTGTTCCTTCTAAAGCCCTTTGAACCCTTTCGAACTAATTCCGCAACCCTGGCGGGCTCCGGCCCTAGTGGGTCCCGACCCGGGCCTGGTGGTGATCGGAGAGCGAGCCACCCAACGCTCGCCGTCTGCAGGTCCGCGCCTACGGTGGCTGGGGATCGCCTCGAGCGAGTCCCGACGCCCGGGGCGTCTTCTTCTGTAGCGGCAGTTGGGGCGAAGGCCTTGTCACTCCCACGCGCGGCCCGCCTCCTCCTTCGCTAGCATTACTGCTTCGCAGAAGGAGGTGACCGCTTCCCAAGCCTCCTCGCTTCGGACCATGGATTTAACCAGGGCCGGACGCGAGAGGTCGCCGCCGCCGATGTCCTCCGGGCGATCCTCATGGTACACAAGCTTACGAAGTGGTTTTTATGCAAGCATTTGAGAAATTACACCTAGACAACGTGGTCCGAAAGAGACGGAAAGATTATGGCACGTGCCCCGAATATAGGAGACTTGTTTTTCATTTCATGTGACCTACTTATCAGTTGTGATATCGAATAATTAAATTCCTAATTATTCTATCTGAACCTATCTTTTTACATTCGGTAATAAATAACCTTAGGCAGTATGCTAAAACTATGATAAACGCGACTGATCCATAGAATGTCGGGCATACGATTACATACGCACCCGATTGGCAGGGTTCCTTATTATTTAAAGCTAATGAGAAAAAAATACAAGTTACGCCTGAACCCTTAACCTAGATGAGTACCTATGAATCGATATGCTAGGTACAGTTAGAAAGTAACATCAATCATAATAATGCAAAACAATAATATTTCAACATAGAAAACCCAGAATGGTGATGGATAAAAGAAAGATACAGTATGAAGCATGAAAGTACGAGAGGCATGTTAAGCGAGAACTGGTATGGACGAGGAATAGATATAGAATAGGCGCCAATAACGTTGGCGGAACTAGTCCGGAAAAAAAAAAAAAAAAACAGAAAACCAATAAAGTCTCCGAAGTAAAGGGCGAATAAAGCAGACCTAAAGATAAAAATATCGGTCAACGGTGATTTGGAATTTATACAAGGCTGTATCTACCTGATACACTAATTGGATTAGGTACTCATTTGTGCGGGAATGGTTGAACACCGCGAACGAAGAATTAATAAAAGAATTAATGTGAACTTAAGAGAGGAGCAGGAAATAGCTCTTAGATCTATTTCCCATTTACCTACTGCTAAGTTTATCTGCAAATCTGCTGAAATCGGTAACCGGTAGGTTTACTTTATTAAACCTACGCTAACTAAAAATATTCCTTTTTGTTTTTGCAACATTTTTTTTTCTAAATATTTGTGTTGCATTTTCAAACATTTTTTCATCCATGTTTATAAGATACTTTTTCTGATTTCAGTGCGGAACTCTAAAATTTAAGTGTGCGATTAGAACGTGGTAAGGTGGAGCACCGATAAGATCTGCGTAGGCGGCGCGGCGTGCCGGCCAGTGGAACGCATGGCATACACAGCGGCAGGCGTGATTCACACGTGCGTCAGAACCGACAGCAAAACATGAAGACTTTTTATCTTATTCGAGTACCTACTTACTGATTGCTAAATCTCATGTTTGTAGAGACATGAGGTTGGAAGAAAACAAGTTCAATGATTTATTTATACATATGCAACTTATTTGTTAACTAACTGATATACCTACTTATAGGTACTTATTTATTTAGGATATTGGAATCGATTAGGTACCTATTTTTCCGAAACAAGAAGATAACTAAGTACCTATACCTAAGTACTTAGGTGCACTTGGATGTAATTTTGCATAAAGCAGCCATGTCGGAAAAGTACAAAAAGATTTGAACATTTTTCCCGTCGTTTTTCTTGTCGTTGGGTGATTGGGTGACCTCTGTTGTTTATTGCTCAAACATAATCAAAAACTCAATAAACAACCGAAGAAAAATGCTCATATCTCTCTTTGTACTTTTCCCGACATGGCTGTTTTATGCATAACTAGGTCCACTATTCTATTTAAAACAACACACTCATTACGTTACATTAGAAGTTAAAAATAGATTGAAGAAGTTTTCCGATGTTTAGTAAGTACCTATTTGAACGGGTGTGTTATTAAAACCAGATCAACAGTCAATATAGACTAGGAAGTTAATATCTAGAAAATAGCAGTTTCACATGATACGCACATGCGGTAATGAATGATAGTCTATTTATAAAAAGAGATTATGATGGCAATGCCTTCATTGTGCTCCATTTTACTATCAATTTCCGCTTTAATGACTGACAGGCATGTTTTCGCATAGTTTAATAAACACGGGAGATTAATAAGGTGGGTGTGCGTGCCTACCTACAATATTAAGAAATTTTTCAACGTCGTAACAGCGTGACTCGCATATCATATTAGGCGAAAAAAGGGAAAATGAATAGGTACCTATTTGGAAATGCGTACATTATATACACCGAGGCTGCTCCTTAAGTAGGTAAATGATATAGGTAGGTATTGCTGACGTAGTTTCGAATTATCTTAATAAGATAGGTGTCCTTACCTGTAAATTCGTATTCAGTCAAAGAAGATTTCACCAGCGAACGTTAATTTCAGGAGTGATTTGTTCCGTTTATTCTTAACTACTGGAAAAATCTTTTCAAAAGTTAATACTTTCTCAACAATTAGTTATTCATAGTGCCTAATCATTATTGATTGTTTTTAGTTGCCTGGGTAGCTATCAGATTTGTTATATTTGTATCTTAAACGAGGATAAAGTCTGTAAACAATTGGCTATTTCAGTATAATCATTTTATGGTTGTTATTTTGTGTTATTAAGTATTTATTAGGGTACTTTTTTTCGTAAAAACAGTATTTGTGTATGGAAGAACATGTAAGTACAAATAACCTAATCGTAGGTACTTATACAACTTTGGGCACATAACCTACCATTATAACTATGGGTGGAGTGGAAGTGCGTGTCAGTCTCTTACTGACTAAAACCCATCTGTGTTCCTCCTAAAGCCCTTTGCGTTCCAGGGCCGCGGTGACTATTTCGAAAAAAATCCGCAACCCTGGCATATACAAAGTGTAACAGAATAAACGCAATACCTTTTAAGGGGTCATTGTATTCAAAATTATGAACAACTGACTATGGGACCAACTACGAAATCGCAAAAGAAAACAATCTGCTGTTCAGTACATTTTGTCGAGTTATGCATACCTACAGAAATGTATGGGGAAGTCGATTTTTTTTTCGCGTTTTCAGTTTTGGTCCTTTAATAAGAGTTGTCCATAATGATGACCACAATGACTCCTTAAGAGGTATTGCGTTTATTCTGTAACAAGTTGTAAACTTTGGGCACGTCACAAGTACTCACCGGACACTTCGTTTCTGGAGATACCTGTTTCGGATTCAGCGGGACGACACGCCCGGGTGTCAGCACTGTATGGATCGCCTGGAGAACACAGTGGAGGTTTGCCCTGCTTGGGCGGAGCACTACCGTATCCATGTCGAGGCGGTCGGCGGCGGCGACCTCTCGCGTCCGGCCCTGGTTCAATCCATGGTTCTGAGCGAGGAGGCATGGGAACTGGTCACCTCCTTCTGCGAAGCAGTAATGCTAGCGAAGGAGGAGGCGTGCCGCGTGAGGAAGAGACAAACGTCACGCCCCAGCCGCCGCAACAGAAGAACCGTAGGCGCGAGCCTGCGGACGGCCAGCTTTGGGTGGCTCGCTGTCCGATCACAACCAGGCCCGGGTCGATGGCACGTTGTGTCCCACGCGCGTCTCAAAGAGCTGTCAGCATAGAAGACGGGGCCCGTTCCGTGCGGGGATCGAATCCGCGACACGCAGCGCAGCAGTCAATCGCTCAACCACTGCAACTACCGTGTCGTCGTAATATTATATCTGTCTGCAGGGTTTAAAGGAGGTTGCGGAATTTGTTCGAAAGAGTCACCGCGGCCCTGGAACGCAAAGGCCATTAGGAGGAACACGGATGAGTTTTAGTCAGTGAGAGCCCCTGAGACTCCCTTCCGATTTCACATCCATAAAAAAGTACTTATACAACTGAAGGTAGGTAGGACCTTATGTCCTTGCTTTCTAAAGCTAGGTTCTATTATTATCACCTAGATGTTTTCATAAACTGTTATACGTAAATAACAGGACGTATTTAACAAGTTTATTTGTGTTTGTTAGTAATTTACATTTGACGTAGATAGTATTTACTGATCGCTCCACATATTATGCCTATTAGCTGTAGTAAACATGAGTACCATTAATAAACTGTATTTAATTGTAGGTTATATTAAAAATTAATTAAACAGTCAAGAGCTCTACTTATATGGATAGATTTAAGGTGATGTAATCAAACCGTAGAGGAGAAATGATCTGTATTCCTGTTTGTACAAAATACTGTTTTCTATACACTTGTGCGAATAAGTATTGATACCTAAAGCACGGGAAAATGTTAAAAATAATTTAACTTTATTTGATGCTTGCGCATGCTTTTCGTGTTCAATTGTTGAAGACTCTAATTGAAGCCTAATCACTTGACTAATGTCGATGAATGAGTTCAATAATTAGTTATTTTCGTACTTACGATGCTCTACGTCACATTAAAGTGGTGCATGTCATTGAATATATTTATTTTAATCTAAGTATTTAAAAATTCGATAGATTCTTTGTATCTTAATTTTTCCACAAATGATAGAAAATCAAATGTCGGTTTACAGAACCTTTAGACGGTAAAAATATTTTAGTATCGATAAAGGATTCCCATTTTGTATAAAACTTTTGTAAAAAGATCTTTTCACCATATTTTATTTGTGGCTGTTATAATGGTAATTGAAAATAAACCATAAATAACAAAAACTCGGAAAACAAAAATAAGTGCGAAATAAGTACCAAAATGTTTTTGCGTGTTAAAATTACATTTCACATTTTCATTTCCGAGCGGATGTTCCTGAAATGTATAAGTGCGTATTTTAAATAAAAACAACAGGCTGTGTAAGATGTATAACGTGCAAATGGAAAATCCCGCTGAAGGTAACCTTTCCATACGAATATAGGTGTTTGCTAAGTAATGTTTAACTACTATTACTTAACGATACCGTCGCTACAGTGTGTGCACTGTGCACTATCAACAATCTTGATCTTTTTTTAACACATGTAACGTTGGGAAAAAAGGAAATGAAATAATTTTCGTATACAGAGGTACTTACATATAGTTCTGCCTATGGTTTTTTTCGGGAATGTGTCTTTTGGAAGTATGAGGACTATGTGGGTTATCGTTTTTTTTTCTTCAATTATTTTTTTAACGATGTATGGCAGTTTGAGTCCTTTTTGTGGCCTACCCAAATGTCCTTTCATTGGTATTGTTCGTCGAGCCGTTGAGCACCTTATTGGCTCTAAGTTGAGCTACTCGATTACTGAACAAGGCTTGTACTGACTGGGCAGGTCCTCTCAAATCTGTGTAATGATAAGGGGTTCATTTCATGTTAGTCTGGCAGTTTGAGTTCTACATATATGCGGCCTACCCAAATGTCATTTTGTATTGTTCGTCAAATCGCTGAGTTTCTTAAAGTTTTAAGTTTGAGCTACACGATAACTGACAAATGCTTGCACTGTCTGGACAGGTCCACTCAAATTAATGTGGTACCTACTTTCCTCAAAAGACCACTTCAGACATTAAACCTACATGGTTCGCATATGATATAACCAGTAGGTACCATTGTATGGGCTTTAAAAGAGACTGACCTCTGAGTTTGTTTCGGTGTTTCGTATCAGGGTAGTCAGCTAGTAAACTCCGGCTTCATCTAGCTGAAAATTACCCAAAAAGATTGACGTGTAGAAGTGTTAAGTATGTTTATCCTAGGTACTTCCAAAATTAATATCATTTATCATTGAGGTCTTAGGCAGGAAAATAGTCCATCCATAAGAGCATAGGTTTGCAGGTACCTAAGTACCTGCTAAGATTTAGCACAGTAGGTAGGTAGGTACCTACGCTACAGCGAGAATGACCTTTCTTTTTGATCTAAGCTGCTATCAAAGACAACAATGATCGCTGTAGATTTTGACTTTGATTTGCCTTTCCTTTTGATGATAACGATCATATCAAATAGCATATTTTTAGATTTTTATCTAAGTGCAGTGTCTTTTGTTTGATCAACTGAATGATCAACGATACAGTTTATAACGATCTAAATTTTTTATAAATTACTAGGTATGTTATTTGATCATTAAAGCGTGCTTAATTTAAACTATCGCTTACGCAAATTGAGCTTATCAATATAAATATTTTATAACAATTCCATGTACTTACCTACCTACATAATAATAATATATACTTGGGTACCTACTTATTTGTACACGGAGTTGCTGAGGTACCTACACGTAGCGAAAAAAAAAACAGAATTGGAATTTAAGATGAATGCAAAATTGAGAATATTTAATTGATAGATATTAGAGTGATACCTAATAATAATAATAAAAGAAGCTTCATTAAGATTTTATTGATTAACTGTGCTATAATTCGAAGTTAACCTATTTGCAACTAAATAGAAACTAAGATAGGTACCAAAGTTACTAATTAATTTACATATAAGTAGGTAGTTATCGTTATTGTGAATAAATGGAACATGTTCGATAATTATTGCACAGTAAATTCTTTAAGTGGATTCCCTGTTTAATGTATTCCAATTATTTATAAATTACATAAGCTGTCAGTTTTAGGTAGGTACATAAATAAATCATAGGGTGAGATTGCTAGTAGGTACATTAAGGTGATACGGATACATCATATAATACCATATCATCATATCATATCATCTACTTTCCTACCGGATACCTTTGTAATGATCGAGATTTCCACAGATGCCATGTGCCTCTAAATTAGTGTCACATAGGTAATATTGAAAATTTTAAATATTATTTATTTTGACGGCAAGTGACAGTCGTCTTCGCCTTAAGTTCTCATGCGCCCGTCCTATGGCAGCGTGACGCTAGCCGCGTGGTCGGTGACTTTTGTCATCATGTATCCTTATCTCGACGCTACTGCACTGATAATACGAGCGCTGTTATTTTCATTGGCTGTGCGGAGGGCGTGCGCGCCCCCGCCTGCCTCTATAAAATCGACATACATCAAAATAGTTCTACATTTATTGATCTCGCGCCGCGCTTGACGCGTTACGTTTGTCTTACAAACGTAACATTAACACACCTTTAATTAGTTCTAATTTTAGTTTTTTTAACGGTAAGTTGAATATTATTATTTAACTTTTCAATTCATTTTGTTTTTTTTATGAATTGATCAGTTACCTACCTATACTTTTAGACAAGTAACTTTGTTTACCAAACTTCTTTTGGAAGAAATCTTTTCACTGGAGTTCGTTAGTGCATTTAAACGGATTTTTTTTAACTGAATGAACACAGTTCTGACTCGTGAAAATCAAACAGTCAATAGATTACTGGAACTATTAACTACTAGGCAATATCCAGATCTGCAGGTCCGGGGCACGTCGTAATTGGGCTGACTTGTCTGCGCTCACGATCAGTGATCGTGATCCAGATTGCCAAAGAATTGGTGGCATTCGTTACAGTATTGAAATAATTTGATCTTGATCTATATCTGTTAGTCATGTATGATGCACTAGATGAAATTCTATGTTTTATGCACTTGACTGTCATAGCTATAATTCAGAAAATAAATCCACTTCTGAATTATTATAAGGCCAATTATACCCTAGTAGATCCAAAAGATTCCGGACCGCAATTCTAAATAATTCTACAGGGATTCATTCAATTGTCTACACTACAAATCTGCCTATTCTTGTTTACTGATCAATACTGTTGGCATCATTTAGTAAACATCTTGATCAACAAGCATCACATGAGAGTGAGACCCATTTTATAAATTATTAATAGTGGATATTTTCCGTACATTTGTAGATTTCGGGGAATGCAATCGCACTAATTAGTTAGTGATCGCAATTTGTCGGTACCTAATTATAGGAATTTATTGGAAATAATAAAGAAGGTCGTAAAGCAAGCCATTAGGAATTTTGCTTTCATATAAAATTTTTGCATAAAAGCATTGTTCCTCCGGCCCCGTAACCACTAAACTTGCGGGTACTGTACTGTTCTAAGTAACTATTCGTGACATAATAAAATCCTTGATAACACATTATAAGACTTGCGGATTATTTCTATTTGAGTTGTCTATCAACTAGGTACGTGACACTGGGTTTTTTAATTTGTTCGTGTCCTTTTTCAGTTTTTTAATTATATAACAGCATTTTTTTATTTTTTTTTTAAATTATTGTTACAGATATAAATAGTGTAAAAATGGCTTATCTACAGTCGATGCCTAAATCTGAAACCATCAGGCTTCGTGAAAAACATGTCGGGTAAGTTACTTGAACTTAATTTTTTTTTTTGATTTTTTTTTTGTTTAATTAGGGTTCCGAACATTCGTAAAAAACGGAACCCTTATGGGATAAATCGGTTGTCTGGCTGGCTGTTTGAAAAAAAATCAGATAAAATAGTTGTTTACCTAGGTATTGATTACTTATATACACGAAAACTTATAAGAAGTCTAGTGTTAAAGTAACGTGACTGCACGCGAGTCCGACTCGCACATGGCCAGATATTTTTACATGTCTGACTATCTCAAGAGTCTGGGGTCCCGGAGTTTTGGCAGGCGAACGAGGCCCGAAATGAACTCACATAGGCCCCGTTAGACTTTAATTTGTTTATTAATTATTATGTTTTGTACTTTAATACCATTGTAATAGGTTAATTTTTTTTCAGTGAGGCGTGCCAATTATTCTTCCGCTCGTCTCCCTTGAAAATTGTACGCGGAGTCGCCCAGTACATGTATGATGAGACGGGTGAAAGATATCTCGACTGCATCAACAATGTTGCTCACGGTAGATATTACTGTTATCTTTTTGCGCAATATGCATTATTAAAGCCATTTAAGGTCATTTCGAACCAGTGCAAACCAGAATTTAACTGGCTGTAATTATATCGACAGGATGTTAAAATTACTGATAACCCTAGCTGAGCCAATTGTTTCGACTGTTCCCAGATGTTTAGAAGGGGCAGTTGTTTGTTATCCTTATCTCTAACAAACTTTTTATCTAGTTCCATTAGATACTAGATATTAATTAGATGCTTAGTACATGCACGACTCCCTGAAGTTAATAAACAAAACACTGAATGATTAACGATCCTTTGTTAACGTCACTAATCCATCTTTTATTTTGCAGTTGGCCATTGTCACCCGCATGTGGTAGAAGCAGGTAGAAACCAAATGTCGTTAATTTCAACTAACAACCGTTATCTTCACGACGAGCTTGTTATTCTTGCCGAAAGGCTCGTCAAAACCTTGCCAGAACCACTGTCGGTTTGTTTCTTCGTTAACTCGGGCTCGGAAGCTAACGATCTAGCCTTGAGGCTTGCCAGGATTCACACCAAGAACAAGGACGTCATTACTTTAGACCAGTGAGTATTTTTTCTCTTCAAAAACTTCTAATCTGACTTTCGGGGATATCTCTTGCTAGGGTTACTCGGTATTTGAATGTAAGATTGAACTTATCAGCATTTAACTTTTATGGGACTTAAACCTTGCTTGTAAATTATTCAGTGATTGAGGAAAAGGTTCACTCTGCAGTCAGCAAGGTTAATATTGTATTATTACTCACTACAATCTTGATACCGTAAACCTAAAGAAACGGTATCTTCATAAAGGAAAAGATAGTGGTCGCGACATGAACACCATGCGTTGAAGTGAGCAATATCCTTTCAAAACTATAAGAGTGTACCGATTCTTCAGTGTACTGAATACAGGCTTGCATAAGACCATTCTAATGTTTAGTCATGCTATAAGATAAGCTAACTATTTTAGAATATTATTTTGCCGAGTGAGACCAACAAACGTTCAACATAGATGTCCCCTTCGTTCTTTAGTCGCTACTTCGATCTAGTCGAAGTGTTATTAGGGTGCTACTAGGGCCTGTTTGTTACAGCGCATATCATGGCCATCTTACGTCTATGATTGATGTGTCTCCCTACAAATTTAACCTACCCGGAGGGCCAGAGAAGCCAGAGTGGGTTCATGTGGTAAGTTACACATATTGACTGGGTTGCACACGATCTCGTAGTTGCATTAGTTTATAGGTCACGCATTATCTTTATTCTTATCTCTAAACTATATTTGGATTTTCTTACATAATAATAGGTACTGATAGTTAGCTATTGGAGATGATAAAAATAATCTCGGTACCTAACTGGTGACGTAACTTTTGTTAAATGATTCATATTTATGAGCGATGTCTTTCTTAACCTAATTAGGTGGCTATTAACTTAATTGCAAAATAACTGATTTAGTTATTACCGACTTAAAACAATAGCGTTATAAATGATGAAATAGAAAAGGCAGTCTTTTGCATTAATGAGATTTTGAATTGTTTAAAAAGTAATTAGCACTGTCTGTTATTTTTGTATCTTTTTGATTTCATCCGCGCAATGCAGCACAGAGTTTTAAGTGCAGCTTCCCATTTAAATACATAATTTAATAAACACGTGTATCTAAAGATACACGTGTTTAAATTGTCTATTAATGTTATAATACTTCATTCAGGCATCCGTTCCCGATATATACAGAGGAAAGTACATATATCCCAACGACTCTCAAAATGAAGAAGAGTTAGGGGAATTGTACGCTGACGAAATTGGTGAAATCTGCAAAGAGACCAAACGCAAAAACGGCGGTGTTTGCGCATTTATTGCGGAAAGCCTCCAGAGCTGTGGTGGTCAAATCATTCCACCTGATGGATATCTTAAAAGGGTCTTCCAGTGAGTATTGTATATAATTATCTTCTTCTTTTCTATTTTGAACTGTAAATCCACCCAGTATTGCAAAAAGAAGATTTTGAAGTTCTTTCTTCACTTTTTGTAGCTGTTCTAGCTTTAGTTTGCGCTTGCAAGCGAAACGAGATCCATTATCATCAGTAATAGGTTGCAGTTAAGATTAGAATTCAATAATTGTTTCTCAATTGGCCTTGTACTCTATTTACAGTAGGTACGCTCGTCTAATAAATACCGAGTTGATAGGGACAATTGATACAATTGCCCTTTGATATCTAACAATAATTACTCTAATGAAAATAATAGTTGTTCTTAGGATATTTTGTCTTTTGTTTTTATATGTTTATGAAACGTATTGGATAACCGAATTGACAACGGTTTTGGCGAACTCCGTTCAGAAAAATTTCTAAAAGAATGCGGGATACACTTCTCTATATATATTGCAGCAAGAAATTCTAAGACATAAAGGGGGAAGCAACATTATGTCATTTAGATACAGATTTTCAAAACCGGAAACATTATTTCAGGCACGTTCGCGAAGCTGACGGTGTGTGCATAGCCGATGAAGTTCAAGTCGGTTTCGGCCGTGTGGGCACTCACATGTGGGCTTTTGAGACGCAGGACGTTGTGCCCGACATTGTGACCATGGGCAAACCAATGGGCAATGGGCATCCTGTGGCCGCTGTTGTTACTACCCCTGAGATAGCGAAGAGCTTCGCTGATACTGGAGTGGAGTACTTCAACACGGTAAATATTTAATTAAATGGAATGATATTGGTCATTGAGTTGAATTGGTTTATACTGGCTCCATTAAAGATGTCTTCTTATTTGAAAATTTTCCGAAGGAAACACAACAGATTTGCGTAGGGTCGTGTTATTCACATTAGCTGTCAATAACAAGCGAGATGTTTGAAACAGAGTATCGTATCTACGCTAATTGTGTGATGCAACACCTGTTTTTAATATCTATCTGCTAAATGTTTGGCAAAACAAGCTGATATGATATAGTTACAGGTTTATTTATAAACGCTATCTGCGAGCCACGTTCAAAGTGACCTATCTCATCTTTGCTCGTAGATAGGAATCTATTTATAGAGACATCGATATTATCTCAAAGCATTCGTTAGTCTGTTCTAAAATTTCGGTTTTCTTCTGCCCCTGAAAAAGCCATTTTGCCATAAATTGCGGCTTTTTACAAGGAACTCTTTCATGTTTTTACAGTACGGTGGCAACCCTGTATCCTGCGCAATCGCAAACGCAGTCCTAGATGTAATCGAAGAGGAGCGTCTGATGGAGCGTGCGAATCGTGTCGGCAATCACTTGCTGAACCGCTGTCAACAGCTGAAGCATAAACACAGCTTAATTGGCGACGTTCGAGGAAGGGGACTATTTGTAGGAGTTGAACTGGTGACTGACAGGGAAACGAGGACACCAGCGACAGCAGAGGCCAAGCATGTCGTTAATAGGTATGTACCAAAAATGACACATAGATATAAATTCAGAGGCATGAGACAAGTGTCAGTCTGTTAGAGGTTGCGTGGCGAAGGCATTTCGAGAATCTAATTAGCTAGTTGAATGGTACTTTGTTTAGAGCCTCAAGACAATAAGAAATGCGATATTGTGTGAACGGGTAACTTACCACTATTATAAATGCGAAAGTTTGGATGTGTGTAACTCAATGACGCCAGAACAGCTGAACGGATCTGGATGAAATGTGGCCTAGAAATAGATTACAGTCTAGAATATCACATAGGCTACTCGTCTCGGGAGTATGTTCCCTTGGGATAATTTGCGGGCAAAGTCGCTGGCAGAAGCTAGTGTAAACATAACTAAAGTTGTCTTAATCATTAAAATACTAGAAATATTATAGAACAGTAGCCAGGTAGTGAGCTGGGGTAGGCCTATGTCTAGCAATGACATCTCGATTTGATAATGATAAGAGAAAAGACGTTCTATACCTACATTTATTCATTTGAATCTAATTACAGGATGAGAGAGGAAAAGATTCTCATAAGTCGCGACGGTCCTGACAGTAACGTGTTGAAGTTTAAGCCACCCATGGTGTTCTCGACACAAGACGCTGATCGGCTCGTTGAAACCTTGGACAGGGTTCTAGAAGAGCTGGACGGAACAAGAACACCCGTTACGAACATCAAGCTACAGGTATGTTATTTTGAATTAAAGATTCTAGATACCAAATGTGAAAAACGTTTTGAATTCAACGTTTCCTTTTTCGTGTGAGAGCGAAACGGAAAGATGATGATTGTGAGAATAGTAGTCCGATATTCCATTTTATTTAAAACAAACCTACTACATATTAGTTTATGAAGCATGGTCTCGTAAACTCACCTACTAGCCATATTATGACTGGGACTAAATGTTGATGTCACCGGAAAATTGCCGACTCCGTAAGATTGTAATAAAATATCTTTATTAGATTATATTATGCAAAAATCGTTTTGTAAACAATGAATCCCATCCAAATTCAATAGTTTCCCATATAACCGTGTCTTATTAAGAATAATAGTTTATAATTTCACGCGATATTTTACAATCTTACGGCGTTCGCAATTTTCCGGTGACATTGATAATAAAACCCGTTTTTTTTTACTAAAAACTTCACAATTTACCTGCAATTTATTAATATAACTTACACAACTGAAAATATCGACAATAAACTCATGTACTCTTTATTTATTTACAGGTTCTTGTAACCCCAATTGATGAGACGAAAAATGAGACAGCTTTAAATACCACCGTTAAGCAGAGCATTAAAAGTTCGTGACCAGAATATTAATGCGAAATGTAAAATAATAAGTATTAATTGATTTTTAAGGCTGTACATATAGACGTATTTAGGCTAATTTTACTATAGAATCTTTTAATATTATAAGCAAAACAATAATATTTGTAAGTAAATAATTATACAAAGATTTTCTTTAAAAACTTTTTTATTTTTTTTCACATGCAGACAGGACATATTTGCGATTAATCATAAGTACCTACACCACTAGATTTTTATATCACAGTCAAAAATATTCTTTTCGCGTATACCTACTAATGATACATCAATATAGCATTTTTAAGAACATTCAAATAAACAGTATAAAAAAGAACTTAATTCATGTGTTTGTCCAACAAATAAAGAAAATGTACAGTTACAGAGAAAATGCATTTTTTTGGCACTATATTAAAAAATGCAAAAACTAAGCCTTTAAGTACCTACTTAATATAAAAAGATTTTTTAAAAAAACACTTATAATATCTTTGTTTATAAACATTCACTTTTTACAAAGTTTGGGAAACACACTTGATTTAATGGGTTTGGGAGGTTTATTGTTATAATCAACATTTTTGTATAATGTGTGGCAATTCTCCATAGTAACAAGCTGAATTGGTTTATAACAAGGTCCGATGTTTATTTTGATATCATGCACAATTTGGTATGGTACAGATCCAGGGGCAGAAATACACTGTTTATAATTGGCAGTGTGGCCTTCACTACAGTTAGCACATTTTGGTGGTTCCTCTGAATTCTTTTGGCATTTTTTAGACATATGCTCTCCAGCACATTTGACACATTTCACTTGCCCTTGGCAGTACCTCTGAGAGTGACCCCATTTTTGACAGCGATGACATTGCCTTGGTTTTGTAACTGTAGGCTCCACCTTTACCTTGTGTCCCAATATCTGCCTTACTTTTAGAATAGCTTTTCCTTCATCATCATATGGTACTACAACTAGAACTAACATGGTGTTATCCTTTTTCTCCACTTTAGTGTGCATTTTATGCACTCTAATTACAGGAATAGAAACTGATTTCAAAACGCTTTTTATTTTATTCAATTCTGTGTCTTTTGATATTCCTCTGAAGACTACTTTCATTTTTCTCTTTGAAGGATCTCCAAACGTGTGAAATGGTAATTGGTTTTTTTCAAAATATTTTATCATGTATTTGTGGTCATTGCTACTATCACAAGTTATTTTAGTGTAGTTTTTACCACATAGAGGTTGGTAAAATTTAATTCCCAATTTTAACACTTTGTTGACATGTCGTTCAAAGTCTACTGGTTTATGTAAGAAAATAGGTGGAATTTTCAATCTAAGTTTTGGCCATTTCGCGAGTAGTTCAGGATTAATATCTTTATCTAAAACAATGTTACCTGGCGACGGTAGTGGGGCAGGATTTGGCTCATTTGAAAGTTGGCATTTTTTTTTTAATCCACTAGCCAGTTTCTCGATCTTAGCATTCATAACTTCCTGTTTTTGTTTTCTTGTCATTTTTGAACTCTGAAAAATAATATATATTTTCGTTAGATACGTGGAAAAGGGAGAGGAAGGTCTTTGCCCAGCAGTGGGACAAAATAGGCTAGATAGATAGAAAGGTAGATAGGCACTTCACCTGAACAGACAGGGTATGGGTACCTAAATATCTTATAATCTTAAAATTGAAACTACAGTTTAAAAAATCGAGACCATTGTGTATTTAAGTACATTACAATAGAATTTAAATTTAGAGAAAACTTACGAGAAACTTGCGATTTTTGTTAGGCTTGTTGTTTTCCTGTTAGAGTAAATGAAGGGACTTAAGAGTAATACAAGATGAGCTGGAGACGCAATTTTCACATAAACGTTTTGAATAAAACGGAAACAGAGTAGTTGAAATACATTAGATAGAAGGATTTTATTTACGTGGGTCGGTGATTGTAAAAAACTTTATAAGCATACCCGCCAAATTCATATTTCTTTTTAATTTCTATCTTGATTTTTTTGGGAATGGTTGGCTTGGCTTAACGAGGCCTTTAAGTCAAGTCTTTATATTTAAAATAAAACTAAAACTGAGTTTAGCATTAAAATGCGGGTGTCACATATTCTAGCAGTAGTCAGCATTATCGCGCCAGGAGACGCTTTTTGATTATTTTTGTGGCTACTTGTATTTTTTTCTTTTAGTTTGGCATTTTGAAATAGTTCAAGAAACTAAAATTTCTTCGTGAGACTAATCAATTGTGTAGGTAAAGTAACAAATTATACACACTACCTGCACGGCTAAACGCTAGTAAACGAATTAAGTGAGAGCGCAAATGTAAACATTATACTCGCGTCGCGCCACTCCCGAGGCCTCGCGCCCAAAAAACTCCTCAAAATCCTTCCCGACGCGAGCGCTGCGCTGCGAGTGGCGCGAGTAAAATCACGAGCGCACAGCTTACACACTCGTCGTATAGATCACCCTGCGCCTCGTCTTCATCAGGCAATCAGGCATACCATTTTACATCAATTTCCATTTCCATTTTATCATTTTAAATCAATCTGCAAATATTTAAAACAGCCGCTGGACTTCATTTGAAAAATCCCGCCAAAAACTGCTGTCAGCGCGAGCGCGACAGCTGTCATTATTAAACGCTAACTTTTGTTCTCTTTACACCCACACATTTTTACATACTTATAGCAATTAGTATAGGTATTTTCATATTACTTTAAGTGATTAGTATCGAGAAATGTGCCCTTAAATTGACGAAATATAACCCATAATCTACTGGAAATATCATTGATAAATAACCAAGTAGCTAAACTCAAATTGTGATGCCGAGTTCACACAAAATAAACGGATGCAAGAGAATGCTCGCAAGTAAGAATCGCGGATGATTTTTCCAAATTATGCTTTTTTTTACAACCTGTTTGTCTCACTGCCACCATCAAGACCAAAGCGTCGTGATCTCTTCCAAGGCCAAATTATTGTGAGAGCGAAACTGGATGGGATCAGTGGTCACTTCACAAATCGAAGCGTGAGCTAACGTTAGGTTTGAAGGTAAAATAGTACTGCAATTAACATAATACCTATGCATAAAGGAATTAATTTCGAGGGCTACGTTGAAGGAATCAGCATCGCCGTTGTCCAAATTGATTCGTTCGGTAGACTACTTGATTTTTTCGGTTGGTGCGCACAGGTATCTTGTGTTTATGTTGTAAGTCGCAAAAACATTTGGTGTTATATTCGAGAATGCCATCGTAAAATCCTATTACGGTTTTGCGTGGGGGCGGTGTAGTAGGACTAGTAGGATGTTGATGCCACATCCTGCCGCCTGCCGCGAATATTTTAAATTTGTGGTTTGCAAATTAACGTTTCGACAGGATTAACACTTTCAGTGCCCAGAACTCAGCATATGGGTCGAACAATAATTTGTTCTTGCCCACGCACGAGTCGTCGCTACATATAACGACGACTCGTGGGCACACGAACAAATTATTGTTTGACCCATATGCGGAGTTCTGGGAACTGAAAGTGTTAACTCAATGTTCTAAACAAAATTACTACTCAAAAAAAAAATCGTAAAGGGAATTAATCCATGTGTTTGGGAGCGTTTTTCGGAGAGTTTAGCGTTTAGGTGACAAGAGGCTATATTTATTATCCCTTTACAAATTGTAGCCATGCCCATTGCCCGTTATCTACATAAGGGTACTATGAGCCTGCTACTTTCTTGTCATGGCGTTCGTTTTCGTCACTCGGTTTATGAGTGGCAACCGCTTTAATGGCGGCATTTTCTACACTTTGAATACAAACCAAGTGTCAGCGTTTACTTCGCATTACGACACAAAATGACGTAATTGTCCGACAGTCCGACTTGGATTAAACTTCCCTCATCGAGTTTCCTAATAAAATTAATATTTGAGACATAACTAGCTTTGCCCGCGGCTTCGCTTACCTACGTTAATTTAGATTTTAAACCTCTATCTCAAATCAAACCCACCGAGTAGGGCAACAAATAAGCTTATTTTTAAAAACATATTCTGGGTGTAGATATGAAATTAACTTGTTGCTATCGTTGCTGAAATACTCGTGTGTTCAACTTTATTAGGTATTCGGCTGATATGTGAGAAGAAACAAAAGATTTAATTACTAATGCTCAAAGCAACCGACAGCTCTAACCACTGAACAAAGACCCAAACTACGCCAGATAAAAGCTTTAGATTCAGTTAGAGTCAGAGAGTAAGCATCTAGCTAGATTTATGTGGGACACGTACCTACCCACACTACCTACAAAAAAAAAACCCTGTCGCATACCTATTTCCGAACGAGCTTTTGCGATTGCCAAATCTACGATTCCATAAGCGTTTCTAAAGCATATTCATTTTATAAGCGAACAAAAACATAAATCACAAATTCTCTGCTCCAAATATTGTCAATGCCGTGTACTCTTTCCGACAAAGAAATCAGACCTTTCCAACTGTCTTTATCATTGAGCCATCTATTGAGCAAACCGACTTTACTGGCTCTATAAAAAATATACAATAACTTTCGACGTAGAATGTACTGTCGCGGGCACATATTTTCGCTTACGATGCAGTAAGAGTTATGCTCGTTTTGATTTTTATGTGAACGTAACATTAGGTCTTGTGATAGCATGTTTGAAGTAGGTAAGTATTTTTATGTTCTAAAATTAAATGATATGCAGTAATACTGCTGGCAGCTATATTTAGGTAGCTCGATGGGTATACGGTTCTGCAATCTGCATACTAAGACATAAAACATAGAACATTATCAACCATGAACGACTGTCGGGTCTGGGTTTGGCTTCAATGTCAACATTATGTTTTATCGACTCAAGTTTTTGCACCCTTTTAATAAAACTTAAGATTTGTCAAACTTCTACAAGTATCGTTTTGCTCGTAATCACTAGGTACATACATACATACATACATTTTTACGGAACAACTTAATGTGTGCCTAATTCTAAATATCTTCGCCGGGTCTGTGGAACCTTATTTTTTTATTGTATTACCGTGAATAAAAATAAATAGTGTTATCAGTGCCGATATTATACAAAGAACCCAAAGCCGTATTCTTTACGTTTGGTCCAATATTTTTTATGTTACAACCAAGACGCGGCGCAGCCGGCCCAAGCACGTGCGCAAACTTGCCACCGACCGTTACATCAATCTTGTCTACCTTGGTATGTTTTGTGCAAGCTTTTCTTGTACGGATCCTTTAAAATTCCATTCTTAGTCCCCTTGCTTTTGAATAAAAAATGTTTGCGCTCGTTGTAGCGGTTACGACGTTATGTCACCGGGAGTTCCGGCACCTTCTGTAGACAATGAAGGCATTCAACGTCTGGACAATGCGAGAGGATCCCGTGCTGCAGCGATTAGCCGGATTTATTTAACGGTTGTGATCTCAAGGATGACCCCGCAGATATCGAGGCGTACCTAAGGAGTCTGCGTATATATTTAACGTGCGAAGGGTTGGGGTGATCATGGGATAACGTCTTTTGCGTTTGTGTGGCGGTTTCCTTTATTTTTTGTTAACTGTCGTCGTAACTGTAAGATACACGTAAAGTTTGAATAAGTTATACCGGTCTTCTTTCCATGGAGCTCTTGTTGCACAAGGTCAACTAAAACGTTCTCACAGACGCGCAGATTACTTTTCTTTTGTAAGAGAAACTGAATGTAACCGGTGTAACGGACAAAATTTTATTCTCAAAGAGAGAATTAAACACTAAGAATTATTACTCTGAGAATTAAATTTAAACCTCGGTAATGAATGTTGCAAAATAAATGTAATTGTAATTACCAATCAAATTCACTGACATTTCGTGTACCTACACGAAATGACGTAAATTATTTAATTGAACCAACTCTTGATCCAAAGTCGCGAACTTTCGTTCTATTCGTGTGAGTTTCAAAACATTCGTATATTATAAAGTGATAGGGGAGCAATTATGTTGGAAAACGATTAACGAAAGTGGTTTGGCACGCGCGCCGCCACCCGCATGTGACATGCGATGGCACATGTCGGATGACGTCATCATATCTCGCGGCCCGACTACACTTCCTAAAATCAAAGCGGTGTAGCACCTCGTAGCATTGTAGCATCGTAGCATCATCGTAGGCATCGTAGCACGCTGTAACATGCCTCCTGTGAAACCTAACAAGACAGATCTAAATTGAATAATAGATGGGTTGGTATATTTGTTGTAGGCATTTGTAGGTAACCTGTGAACCGAGATTGAAGCATTCCTTGCTCGAAATTAAAGCTTCGTATATATGCAACTATGTAGGTATACTTACCTGTTGTATAATATTTTTTTTTGTGAAGAACCGAAATCTATTGGTTTTTAACACTAATTTGATACGGTTTTAGCTGGTCCAACATCCAAACTATTTTGCTTTTCTATTTTCTTGTATAGTCCTTACACCCTCGGTTCGATGTTATCATGATTTCTACATGATGATAAAAATCCTGACGATTGTCAACTTCGGATCGATATTGTAACATTTAAAAAACGTGTGAATATTCCGGCACAACTTTGATATCGGCGACAAATTCTGAGGGCATGCGGGCGGCACGCGTCCGCTATGCATTGACAACTGATTAATATTGTTATTCATGAGGTTTCAGAAATTACAACTCGATTAAATAAAATACAAAAAGCAACTGCACTGGTATACTTCCAATCAGTGAAGTGCACGCAGAAACCGAAAAAGCTTTGTGCTTTGCCGAGATATTTGCGGCAGGTGACGATATTTCATAAAAAAACCTTTTTTGTATTAATACATAAATCTCTCAGTGATCGCCTTCGGTTCGGAAGTAATGACACTATCAGTATCTAATTCAAGTAGTCTAGCATTCGTCACACTTTACGGCAGGGGATCGCTATGACGTGGGTATCAGGAGGATTGTCAATCATCCTGCAGAGATCCCGAAAAGTAGTTGCAGCGAAGGACCGGATGACAGACACCTCGGCCGCCCCCGACTGACATATTGCTCTAAACGTCCGTCGCGATCCCCAACATTTATATTCCAGCCCCGAACTCTCGATCCCAGATAATGCTTTTACAATAACGATCTCGAGATGACGACGAATTCGATTTCAATACTGAACACCGTCCTACAGACACCTATTTATTATGATAATTCACGTTAGAAATTCTTGTGTTCGAATTTAAAATAGCTGTAAAATAGTTTAAAAAGGAGCTTTGAATACAATGGGATATTAATTATGTAACGTTTGAACTTTGTGATCTGTTTAACGATAAGAAATTCGAAGGACTATTGTCGTTATTTATAGAGACTGAGAAAAAAATGCTGCGAATTTGAATAAAGCGAAAAACATTTTAACTATCCAGTGTAATTAAAAAAAGATTTTAAAATCAGGGATGTCCGCGGTCATACATCGGCAATGCGGAATGTAAAAGAAGCACAAAGAATCGTTTTTGCTTAAAATGCAGCTCCGAAATCGTGCAACTTTATTCGAGTCGTTGCCAGCTGGTTGAATAAAAGCAAATTTTAGATACACCTTGCGCCTTCGCTGTGCTTTCCCACGATATCAGTACGAACTCCTTCGTTAGGGGACGGCGCCGGCCATCTGTAAAGTAGATTCAAAAGTACGAGAGAAACTAATAAAAACATTTAGCTGCACTTTGACTTTGTCGCTGCAGATTTATGTTTTAATTGTGCCGTGAGAAATGAAACTTAAATCGGAATTAATTATATTATAATAATTGCGTGTTTTGTGCAAGTAATCAAAGTTGTATTTCCGTATTAATGGCATGATTGTATTGCAATGTTTAATGTAATGAGATGATATAATTTACGAAAGGTTCGTGTTTTATTCCGACACTGCCGCATTTTTATTAGGTATCAATTTAAATTTTTACTGAGCACCTACAAACTTATTGCATCCCACACTGTCTAATACGAGACTAATGCGAGTTTCCATGTTTACACGACTAGTTCTTAGAAAAGGAACCCCGAATAGTTCATACGAATTAATTTCATATTCCTTTCAGTAACTTATTTCAATGGTGTTTATTGTAGCTCCTCTCAGAAGAATTTATTTTAAATACACTCCCTTACCAACCATAATTTTAGGAAACAAAATCTGAATAAGAACTTGATAAATAATGAAAGCTCGGAAAATTAGGTTACGTATGGTAATTTTCAGGAGCGAGCTTTTTTACACAAAACGTGTAATAAATAAGTATTTCTATTACGGCAGTTCTGTCTCCTAAAACAGCTCGAGCTTATACGCGTGCGATTATGGATAGCGTGTCCCAAAATTTCGTATCAAATAGTTTAACGGCGAGCGACCTCTATATAACACGGGGCTATGGGGACATCTGAAGAATAGTACGTCTCAATATGCAATAAAATCGGAAAACGTATGCGACCTCAGATCTGAGAGGATTTTTCGAGAGCACACCTGAACTAGATTACTGTATCCGCGCTATAAAAAACCTACGTTCAATCGGGCGCACAGAATAAGGGCGAATTTGAAAAGGACTCCGGGGTTATTCCGCAGCGGTATTTCAAACAGGGGAGAGTACGACGTAGGTACCGAGGGGTTTTGATTCACATAAACAGTTTTACATGGGAGTTGGGTGATAAAAGAAACCCGTTTACTGGTACTCGCATTGACAGTGGAATGACTTCCTTGTAAAATCTTGAGCAGTCCATCAAATCTTGTCAATCAATTGTTGCTTTTGTGAAGATCTTGGTTTTCGTAATGTATGTGTTCGGGCTTATTTCGGGCACACCTGCTTGATGCATAGCTTTTGTTATTTTCGTGGACACAGCTGTGCCTTTGTTAAGTATAATTTTAGTTTTATTTCGTTTAAAACTGATTTTAATTAGGTCCTTACCCATTTTGTCAACTATGCTTTATGTTAAATTACGCAGTTTATGCCGACCTAGGCTTGGGCATTTTTAGGGTTCCGTAGTCAACTAAGAACTCTTATAGTTTCGCCATGGCCGTCTGTCTGTCTGTCTGTCCGCGGTTTAGCTCAGAAACGCTTAGCACAAGAAAGTTGGAATTTGGTATGGTTTGGTTACATACATATTAACCACGCCCACAAAGTGGTAAAATAAAATCTTGAAAAAAATTGCTTTAGGGTTTCTACACGTTAAGTGGCGATGATTTTTTTTTATCGTCTATCCCATGGTGTCGTTGGATAGGTCGTTTACAAATATTAAGAGAGTGCGAAAATCATTGTATAAGTGCAATTTTGTGTTAGAGTCAAGTGTCTCTCACTCTGCCACTCAAACGGTTGTTTGTGGAGACGTGAAAAAAATCATGGTAGAAGCATATATTATGCATAACGAATTTAAAAGAAAAACTATCACAGCTTATTAAGCTTTAAAATTGAACGAGTAATAGTCGAACAACCTATAAAATGTACTTCGAAAAAGAAAATTTCGTACAAATTTCTCTTCAGTTACCATCGTCCTATGTGGGCCCGTTTTAGACGTTTTTAACCGTTAAACCGTTTGAGTTCACAATTAATATGTGTATTAATAGAATCAAACAAAAGGCACCATTCTAAGTCGGAAATTGTGACGTGCATCTACGGAACACTACAATGTGCGTGGCCCGACACTCACTTGGCCGGTTTCACTTATTTATTCTATTGAAAAGTCGCCGCCGCGCTTACCACGAAGGTGTGTTTACGCACGAATAAAACGAGCGTATTTGGACCGATTCTTTTATTTCCGGAACACTTGCACGGGCGTAAAACAAAAACACCTCGTAGTATAGAAGAACGGGAACAGCGCCATGTTGGCTTGCTATAATAACGTTAGCTATAGGTAAGTAGGTACTTGTATATAGTCTTTTGCATGTGACGGCAACGCCTAATAAAGTTGGCCCGGCTGCGTTCCGGGCGCTTAATATTAAAAGCTTAAAGCTCACCTCACATCCTTGCCTGTACTCTACATAGGTATGTCCTTTGCAATCTTTCCGTTGTTGCCACGACCTGAATCCGCTTTTGTCCCATATGAAAAGAACGGGGGCCAGAAAGCGAGTGTGTGCGTAAATAATTGAGGAGAGGCGCTCCGCCTTGTGAGGAGATGTATTAAACAAAACTCATTGGGAAGTGCGCCACGCTGCTTGCACGGCTCGCTTCAGCACCTAAAGTTACGTATTCAATCAGAGCAACTTCGCTTTGTTAAAGATTTTGCTAGTGTGAAACTTTCCTTGAACAAAGTTGCTTTGTTAACTTTATATGTATTTATCGAATATAAAAATGTCTTCAAGCACAAAAAAGATCCACATTAATCAATTTTGAATGTTATTATTCCCGCCGTACACCGGGATCTGTTTTCGGAAAGGATTTGGCAGTGAAGCGGGTTATGATAATCGGCTGCCACCATTCCCGAACTTCCCGTGTCCCCGTCTTAGATAAATCCTACCAATCTCCCACATAAAACTTTGTAAGATATACGATCATGAAATATATTATATTATGATCTTGAACACGTAGAGCAATTTGAAAGATGAAATGATAACAGAGTAGACTTAACGGTTCAATAGTTCTTCCGTTTGTTCAATATAAAGTAATTATGATATTATAATTAAGTAATTATTTTGAGATATTGTTAGCATTCGCATAAGTATAGTTAGTAGAGGAAGTAGTTCTGCTATGAATGATATTTTCTTTCAGCAGTGGACATCTTACGTCTGGTATGATGATGATGATGAGTGAGCCCTGCATATCCGATTACAAAGACATATAAATCATCAAGGAGCAAGTTTTGATGCCGATGCTGCGATGGCTACAATATATGATTTTAAAAAAGTAGATGTATAAGTTAGGAAGAAAACATAAAATATAAATAAATAAAATCAGAGTATGTATTATGTACTAGGCACTCATTTGTATCACTTTTCCTCAGCATCTTTTCCCAGCAGTAAAACTTTTCAAGTCGACGAAAACGAAAAATTGTAGAATTTACGTGCTGACTATAAAATATTATGTGACTGTAGCACATTTTTATTTATTATACGTACTTTGTGTCGTATAATTTGTCCGGTATTTTGTTCGATATTTCTCTAAGTTTTACTACTTATATTTTCTGAATAGAAAATTATTTAATTTACAGCAAGAGTGTTAAAGCATCTTTTGGGCATGCTCGTTTTACAACAGATCTCATCCATCATCACTACCCACAGGAGATAAGTCAGGAGCTGGCTTACAATGAAAAAAAAAACGTCTTTTCGCTAGAGTTTTATTTTAGAATTGATTTATTTATTCATTCATTTAACCTACGTGTGATAGCTGCTAAGATCTTGATATCCTTAAAGAGCGATAGGTTTATTATTTTAATTGTCTTCGTGTGCCAAACCAGCAGCTAACGACTAAAATACAGAATGTTTCAGAAGTGCGTGCTCATATTTAAGGGTGATGTTGAGTAGGTGATATACATTTAGGAAAAACATTTAAAACAAAAAAGTGTATTTTTTTAAATCGACTTCAAACCACGACTAAAAATCACTATTCAAGCAGTCTGATGCAGCTGGTGACATCAAATCTGTGATTGAACTAAAGTAAATGTTACCAACTGTGGCAGACTGCTTGAAAAATCATTTGTTCGGAACTTTTTGGTCGTTTTTTGTGGTCGAATTATTTAAAATGGTCTTTTTTTTTGTTTTTCTATTTTTTTCTTAATGTTTATCAACTACCAAACATCATCCTTAAATATGATCACGCACTTCTGGAACACTCTGTATAAACATCGATTTCCACCTGAATTTGATTCACCAGTCATTGAAATTATGTTTAGAAATTTTATAAATTTATTAGATTATGTTTATAGTTAACTTTTAAGCACATTTGTTGACGCGGACAGTACGCGATTAAAAAAATAAAGATTTAAATGCTGAATATCTATTGCCCTCAAATTAGAACAAAACAAGACACATGGGGTTTTTCTAATAATAAATTGGTACCTATTACCATTCACTCTATTGTCAAAGACTTATTCTGTAACATTCTAACGATACCTATACCTAAGTAATAAAAGTATTAGCATATATATTAATTGCAATAAGATTAAGTTGAGCCGTAATTGTTAATTAATCGTCAATGTCTTTGAATATTCGACGTAATTACTATTAATAGTAACAAGTTTTGGAAGTAATAGTAACGATTTAATATTAATGACTTCTACTAAGAGTGGATTGTTACGGGAACTAAACTAAGTTAGTTTCACTTTAGCACTATGTGCGCCTAGTTTGGAAAATCCTAATTCTAAAGAGTTAGTGACTACGAATAGAAATTCTATAAAATTAAAGGCAGCCGTTATTGTTTAATATTAAGAATTAAGCTTTTCAAGTTGAGTACTTCTCAAACTCTGAGCAGGTACTTTAGCCTAAAAAACTGTCAACACTTGACGTTAAAGTACGGATTGACATGTTCTTAACTTAAAACACTCAATTTAAAAACCTACCCATTGGTTCTTTGTGTGGTATAATAATATAATTGATCTCGTAATAAACAAGTCTAAAAATTATTATTTCTAAACTAAATTATAAAACGATAAAATTAATTTCAGTGTTTATCCGAATGTTTGCCGTCTTCCATCGACGAACTTGGAAATAACGTTGCAAACACGGAAACATTTTACTCACCCTAAGCTCACCGTATTAGCAAAACAAAAATCACGTACACAAAAGATGGTAAACAAGAGGAATAATAAATGCACGATGGTATTACAAATTGAGCCCGAGTTGGATCTCGTTGTCTTTGTAGCCCACGTGCATTTCCCCCGGGGTGGACGTCTGAATCGCCCGCCTTCATGTAACCGGACCTAACGTGCGCATTTATAGCTAAAACATATGCATCGACTGGACAAAGGCCACTCCTTTTGTTATGACTTCAATAAATTGGTATGTGAAGCTACTTTGTCGGGAAGAAGGGTTGACTCTGGGAACGGGAAACATTCTTTAGAGCTTTTGAACAGTGTATTTAATCTTTACTCGATGGGGATGTCGTTCTACAAAAGATTGTGAATAGCAACAAACGGCTCTTCTCATAATTAATGTTAATTCATGAGAAAAGAAGTATATTTTCTACAGCGTACGTTTTTCTAGAAAATAAAGGTGAACCTTCGCGTAAAATTAGACTTTTTTACACTTAAAACTCCTTTAACATAAAAAACGTTTCTGAAGTTACTTTAACGACTCCCAAGATAGACATAAGAGAAAATTAAGTATTACAAAGTCCTGTATATTTACCTTTCCTGTCCAAAAGGTGAAGTAAAAGTATTGAATACTGGACGTAGGTGGGGGCCAGGCAATAGGGTACCGTCAAGCGGAATTCTGCGGAATGCTAGGAAAATAATTCCCGGTGGAAACATTGCAAATAGACGGCACACAGCATAAGCCGAGTGCATAGCCACAGTTCGATTGGTTCGGGGAAGAGAGGGACATGTTCGCCCGCAGACAAATAAGGGAAAATTTATACTGGGTCACACGTTTTCACGACGGGTTTTGAGTAAAAGTTTGTACCTTTCAGCAAAGTGGGTTTTGGGTAGGGGACCGGTAAAACATAGGAATAAAAAGAATCGACTTCAGCACAAATGTATGTCAGCTTTTCTAGGTAGTAAGGTCCTAATTGTTGAATAGAAAATTATTATAAAAAAGAGAGCGCTACAAGGGATTTTCTCAAGAAGATGAGGACTAAATATAAAGAGTAGCTTCATGTTTCGCTAACAACTTACTTTGAACATCATTTTGTTTACCAGTGTATTCAGAGATCGATTAAGGAATTACATTACCAGCAACGGATTAAAAACTTGGCGAAAGTGTCCATACTCAAAACTATCACAACAAACCTATGGCCTACGTCGTTTACAAATTGTAATTACGTTTTTCATAATGGAGCTTTTCCACCTGCATCGGTTGATAAAAAGCTTAACACTCATTATTTAATATCCATGTCAGTTGCAAAAGTACATAAATATTTAGTGCTCAGATTCGTGCATTCGTTGTTTTGTTTGTATGCACAGTAATAATACGAAAAACTATAAATATATACTTAATATTATAAAGAGGAAAGATTGTTTTGTTTGTTTGCTTGTATCGAGTAGGCTCCGGAACATTAAATATATTTTTTAAATTATGATGAGCACGGAAAATTGCAGTCTACACGTAAGGCGTGTTAGATTACTTATATTCTAACTTGGTGCAGCCGTGAAAATGCTGTTTCTTCACCTCTCGTATCTACCTATTAAATCGAGCTCTTTTTTCTTATCGAAAAACAAGTTATTATTAAACTATAGGTACTATGAAACCAACAGTTCTTACCAAAAAACTCAGTGACAGATAAAAATCACTCATTATTTGACTGGTTGAAAGCTCCCGTACCAAATAGCGCTGCCAACCAGCTTGCGGCTTAATTTGGACCAGCAACATACCAGCAATTTAATTCCCAAATAGTTCAAATCTGTAATCGTAATGTAGAATTTGTGTTACAATCGGCATATCGGTTATTTAGGCATGTAACATGCGTTCCATAGTGCAGTTACGTGTTTGTATTTGTGCAAGCGTGAGAAAGCTTCACGGTATTGCGTGTGGATAACGTGCACCTGGTCGCTTCCGCAAGGATATCGATTTGTATCCTATTCACCTTTAATAGATATGAAGTGAAACGGTGCTGTAGGGTTGAGGTTCTTGCCAGGGTTGTGGAATTTATTCGAAAGAGTCACCGCGGCCCTGGAACGCAAAGAGATTTAGAAAGAATACGGATGGGTTTTATTCAGTAAGAGTCTGACACGCCCTTCCACTCCAGCCAGAGCGGAAGAAGTCATCTGATGATTTACCATCCTTAAAAAAAAAAGAGAAAACATTTGAGAATTTGAACGCATCTTCATGTGATGCACAAAATAAAGCCTTTTTCAAGAATGAACTATTTACACACAGTTTAGTTGATTGTGTATACTTAGGTAACCTAAAATATCTCCTTTGCAGAGGTCAAAGCTCCGTCTTTAAGCCGATTTAGGCCATTAGCTTATAAAAGTTACGGAGTCCGTTTAGAAGTTTTGTGCCCTGTCTAGAAATAACATTTAACAACAAAATAAAAGATCCAAACTGTCGATCCCAAATACTTTTCAAAATATCTTCGCATCACAGACCCATCGACTTAGAAGGAACTTTTTCTAAGTCTAGCGTCCGAGTCTGATTAATAGTCCAGATTAAAGTCTTACAGTGACACTCAAATTAAGTACATCACGGGATAAACGAAAACTCTTGATACAAATATTGAATCTCTTGTCCTTACCATACAGTTTTTTAAGTGATTTATAGTCCTCAGTTTAAGTTTTTATAAAGTTGGAACTAGTGGAACAACCGACGCAAATACTTCAGTAATTTCCTTACAAAAAGCCAAGTATTTTAAAGTTGGTCTGGACAACCTAAAGTCAAAGAATCATTGCATTACCCACCCTCTTTTACTTTAATGAAATAAAGGCCTCATTATATTAAGAAAAGCACGTTCTCCGGTATCGTTGAAAAGATCTTTTGTTCGGCAGCAAAACACTTGGGGCGAGTCAATCGCGGCGCGAGACCCGTTAAGCTTTGTGCCAGTCTGCAAATTAATGACTAGCTAGCAAGTACCGAGTCGCGTACGCAGTCTAAAGTTTCACCTCTTGTTTACACCCTATTACATTTTTGTAGGCTTTCACTTGCTCGCAATTTTAATGTACAACGACTCGCTGGTTTTGAATCCGAGTAATTGAGCTTTGATTTCGATGCTAGTAAAACTGTAGTGAAATGCGTTGAACAGTTTACGAGCAGCGTTGCCATACTTGACAAACTTTGTACGAAATTTTTTAATACTGTGGTAAGCTTACCATAGTAGTAACAATTGAAAAGTGGGAGCTTTCTAGAAAATAGCTATTACATTACGTAACAAAGTGTGTTTCCCTTTCACTAAACTTTTGACGGTAATTTATAGATAGTAATTGTTCATTATCGATTTTCACTTAGATATACATAATTGGTTTAATCATAATAAATTCTAAAATCTCTACTTACCTTTTTAATTGATTAACTAACAAAGAAAGCACAGCCTAAACCGCTGGGTTTAGAATTATGAAATTTGTTAAAATCGTTCTTCGACAACGAAGTAGAGCACTAAGGAAGAATTTTAGAAAATTCATCCCCGTAAAATGACAAAAATGCCGAGCTTTTCTACTCTCAGGTAGGATAGCTCGAAATGTTTACGGATGGGGGAATTCCATAGGGCACATGGCTTATACGTACAGAAATTGTGCTGTTTACCTGTGTAAAAAGGTTAATTTGTGTTTCTCTATTCGTTATAGAAGTAGATCAACACAGACATAAAGTAGGTACCTATTACATTTTTTTTTAATTGCTTTGCGAACATTTAGTAAATGAGAGGTTTTTAGATCTGTCTGCCTCTACCTCTGCTGTGTTGTTTCCTGGACTTATTAGAGATTATTTATATCGAGAAGAGCTTCGATGTATCGTGTACCTATCGCGATCTAAGCAATATTGCTGTAGCGGGTGTCGTACAGCACTGGCACTAAACATGTTACGTAGAGACCTGAACTTTGTCGATTAGCTCTGAATATTGCAAGAGCGCAGCCTGCATCAACAGGGTGGCATTATATCCATGGCAATTACTGTAACCTTAATTAGTATTAGGGAACAAGGTAGGTACATAGTAACGGAAAATTTTGCAACGAACGTTAATTCTACAACTATTTTGCATAACAATAGTCAGTACCGTGTGAAAGTATAAGCCAACCCTCTTATAAATTCGTGTGATTATCGTCTACAATAATTCAATTTCAGTTACGATTACACAAGTTCCCACCGGGCAGGATTTCTCCCCTCAGGTAACAGATAGAACGTAAGACGTTCGAGGGGACGAAATCAATGCGTACAAAGAATAGGGAGCCATTGTGTGCGCTTACGCAAGGAGCCTACGTGCGCGCGCGCTCCCACGGTCAGACGGGGAGGGATTTCGGGAATCACATATAAGGGCCAAAATTCCGCCGATTAAATCACATTCGAACAGAAAGCGCTACAGTACGCAGCTCCGGGGGACCGCGCAACCGCGCCCCCGGTGGTGCTCGGGTAACTTATTCCCGTCAAAGTTATCAGTTTGTCAATTAAAAGTTCAAAATAAGTTGCGTTAATTTACTGTTAAATTAACGGTAAAACTGTGAATAATGAGAGAAGTCTTCAAACCTGAAGTTCAGAGCAGTTCCACGGAAACGAAAAGTAAGTAACTTAATACAAGTTGTGTTTTAATTTTCCTTTCAGTGACTTGTATTTACTTCACAGTGTAGTTGATAGTTCAAAATTCTGTGATCTTATAAGACCACAAATATTTTTACTAAATGTTTCTATCTTTTAATTGTTACAGATGTGGACTAAATAAAACAAAGTGAGGAAGGACGATGCAAAATTTGGAAATGACCATCTTGACGAAATTCCAATATCGATTAATGGATCAACTGCAAGGCAACACTCCTTGTTACCGTTGGCTGCCAGCAGTGTCAACTATGTATACCAAACAAACCAAAGGAGACCACTTGAGGTGAATACTAATCATCATTTCTAGACTCCCCAAAGATAGGATAGGAATACTTAGAACTTAAGGCTTTCGTGTGACTTAGGGAATTAAGTAAATACCTGTAAGGTACTGTCTTTAACGTATGTACATTACAATTGTTTAGTTTAACTCAAATTAAGACTTTTCATTATGTAGGTTATATAGACGTAAGATATGTAATTTCAGCAATTTTAAGAGCATGTGGTTCACGCTGAACCGAAAGTGCCTTAATGATCGGTGTTGTTGTCAAAACTTAGTTACGTTTCATGTTTTGTTTGCACCGGTTCCAATTGTTCACGTTTTTGGACATGTTTTTGTTACATCTGTTGTATTCTACTGAGGTAGTTGTTTTCTGTTAATTTCGGCTCCAGATTAAAATTCTGTATTTGCACATGCAGCTGTTATTTTCAGTAATATTTGACAATTGATATTGTACAGACAGGCACCTAGTTCTCACAAGTCGAGTATAAGTCCTGCTAAAGCTCTACAGGTTTACTTTCTCATGGAACCTTAGTGACATGGAAAATTGTGTTCATGTTTTTTGTTTTAATTGTTGAGTTTTTGTTTTAATTTACAACGAACCAGCTGGTCTGGAATCTCGTTGTTTGTTCATGTATCTTTGAATTTAAGTTTTGTTTGGAAATCGTTGATTTTTTGTTTTGTTATAATAGAAAGCTCAAAACACTTTCGATAACTTTTTGGATAATCTGAAAACAGCCAAATCAATTAAGTTTTGGTTCAAAACTATTGAATTTTTGTTAAATACTCATGAGCATGTATCTGATAATTTTTGATGAACGTTGTAGTTAGTGGAACCCCGTTATTTGTTCATTTAAGTTTTTGTTTGGTTTGTTAACTGTTGATTTTTTGTTTTTTTTTTCAATAGAAATCTCAAAACACCTTCGATAATTAATTGCATAGTTCAAAAACAGCCAAGTCAATTAACCTTTGGTCCAAAACAATGGATTTTTTGTTTTGTTACAGTATGAAACACAGTTTAATTTTTTGGAACTTCGGTTCAAGTTCAATCACTTTTTTTGCTTATTTTAGTTTTTGTTTGCAAACTGTTGGTTTTTTTGTTTTACAATAGAATTTTTTTGATAACTTTTTGGATATTTCGAAAACAGCCAAGTCAATTAAGCTTTAGTTCAAAGCTATTTCTTCTTGAATTTTTGTTTTGTTTTTTGTTTGAACCCAAAACTGTTGCATTTTTGTTGTAAGTTCAGTTGTCAATTTTAAGGTCGTAAGAATTGTTGATTTTTTGTTTGATAACCTTGGACGTTTTGTTACCAAATCGTTGATTTCACTGTTAATTTAAAGTTAAGTTTTTGTTTTGTTTGTAACTATCATTTCTTTTTTCGGTAAAATCATCCAATCAAAATCTTCAATATCACTATGACTTCTGTCATCAATTTAGTGAACGTTATTTGTTATTAATACTCTATTTTGTTGATTTAACTGTTGCTTTCTTTAAGTTTGTTTTGTATAACCATTTTCACTTCTAGTATAAAAATCAGTTTTAGCTATGTATTTTTGTTCCTATAGCTAAAACTGATTTTTCTTAGCCTCTTTTTTATCAACTTATTGAGAATCTGGTAGATTTGAGATAGCGTTTCAATAGCATCCTTTCAGATTTGAAAATGGTTATATCTTCTACACTTTGGGACACACAAACACTTTTCAGTAAAATCAAATCATTCTTCACTTAAATAATTGTTTTTTTTTTAGTTTTTGTTAATACGTAGGACTAAGTAGTTGATTTGACTGTTGATTTCAAATTATGTTTTTGTTTTGTTTTTAACTGTCCTGTTAAAGTTAACTTTTAAAATAGCCGTCTTGTGCCGCCCTTTTCGGTTTTTTTAACACTATTTACAGTTTTTGTTTGTATACGCTTGACTTACTTTACTAAAGCGAAGGGTGTACCGATTGATCCACTTCAATTACTCTTTATTTGTATTCAAGTCTCACATGACAGCCCTCCAATCATTGCCACGTTAAAAACTCCCTTCATCGCCTATTTTTTTGTTTCTATTAAGTTTTCTTTAAGTTTGAATTGAATAGTTGTTGATTTGACTGTTGAACTCAAGTTAATTTTTTGTTTTGTTTTTGCCTTATTTCATCGTACTTAAAGCACTTTAATAACTTCCCTTATCAGCTCGTTTGTTAGTTATGTTTTTTCTAGACCCACTTATCGAATCCCTCATTTGAAGAAATATCATTCTAAGATAGCAGCCACTTAGAGCAAAAAAACCTTTTCAACGAATTTAAAATCATTTCATAAACCTCTTAAATTCCCAATGACATGACGTCTAAATAAATCTTCTTTTGACCATTTCGTAAAATATTTATGTTCCCTCGTGTCTCAAGTATTTAAAAAATCTTTGGTTTTACCAACTAGGTATTTGAATTGCATTTCCATACTATATAATGTCCAGAATTTCAGTTATGATGTCCACAAAGCTTCACTCAGTTCGTTGAGTTTTCGTTAAGTTACTTCACGTTGACTTTTCTTGTTGTTTTGACTGTTGATTCTTAGTTAAGTTTTTGTTTTGTTATTTGTTACTATTACTGGCTGGAATCTGCTTATCTACTGACATATTCCTTTTATTTTGTTTTTTTTTTCTTTTCTTTGAATTCCAAATGTATAAAATTCTCCTTCTTTTGCTCTCGTTTCTCCACTTTATTGTTAACTTTTTTCTTGAAACAATCACATTGTGCCTTATTACCGTAATGTGCCTGATATTGTTTCATCTTGTGTGTTGTTTGCCTCCTTATAGGGTTTTGACAGCTACCTTGTCGGAACCTTATATGGACGCTCTTTTTTTTTCACTACCATGCATTGTCACTTTCGCCATTTTCCATCTGCCCGTTACAATATACTTATGTCTGAATATTGTTACATCAATAATATCTGAATGACATGATACTCGTTTATATTGTAATAGTGTAACAATAAATTGGCCCTGTAGACCCAACAGTGACAATCATGATAGATGTTTATGTGTTAAGCCTAATGACTGTTTTGTCCCCATAACAGATTTTATTTTGGCATCACACATACAATATTGTTAATGAAAGCGTCCAGTTACCCAGCACCACAGTTAAATGTGTTGTTAAATTATAATAAAATTAGTACCTATCTACCAATAGTTTCCAAACTCATTGAGAATTAAAGATTTGAACTGGGACAAAATCGTCATTACGCACCTATTGTTTTTACCTTTTGGTATAATTTTGTTGACCAATTAATATCGTTAATGTTACATTGTTTTAAGCGTTGATTTGTTGTTAAGTTTGAATTGTGATATTATTGTTAATTTATTGATCATGGCTGTGTTTGTTAATTTTATGTTAAGTTTTCGTTTTAACCATTATTGTTCATTGTTCTTTGCCGACATTAAGGCCATCGATAACACCAAAGTGACTGTAGTTTAACATTGTAGTATATGTTTGTATTTAAGATTAATCTTAGTAACTACTGTGTGTACGAAACTGGTAATTAAAACCTAAGCTTTGTATAAAATTAACAAATAGGTTAGTTAGGGTAGATATTTATTAGAGATGTATGACAGTTCGTGTGTGTGTGAATTAAATAATACAAAAACAACTAACAATTGGTTTTATTTATTTTACTTAACGGGATAAATAATTTTAAAACGGTAAAGGAAGCGATTGGAGCCGAGCCAACTGTTTTGCCATATAGGACGAAATCTAGTTCGGGTAACGGGGTTGTGCGCGAGTGTGGTCGCAAAACAATGTTTCTGTACGATTTAGATAGTAGATACACGGATCTAGCGTAATGAAGATAGTTTTCAGTAGGGAAAACAAGAAGTTCGCCTGATGCAATCGCGCAGCTTAGCTTCTTCTTGATTGCTTAACTTTAAACCAGAGCCGGTTGTTGGTGTTGTTGAGTTATTTTACTTCTTGCTTCTATAGACACCAGTCACTTATGTCCTCGTCTTCTTGGGGGCATCGTCTAGTCGCCTGAAAGACAGACCAATACCATTTTGTTAATTTCAATATCACCTCTCATGCACATGCTTCTAAAAATGTTTAGAAAATGAATTTATTTCTATAGAATAGAATATCATTTATTTGCCAAAAACATGGTATAGGTAAGTTCGAAAAATTCAAAATTCAAAAGTCATTTATTTAAATTAGGCTGAGTGCCAGCACTTTTTTGAACGTCAAAGTTCTACATAAAGACAGTCACACCACTTCCTAGTGTTGTAGCTGGGAAGAAGAAGTGGCGCAACAAACTCCCCAGCAACACATCTGTCTGTTAAGCTTTTAAAAACTTGAATTTATACAATCGTATGCAAAGTATTTTACAATACATGACACAAAAAAATAAAATATTCAAACTGTAAATCAAATTAATTAACACTTGGTAGCTAGCACACTCCATTAAGCCATCAGAAATAGATATTCTCAAGCATTAGCAAGTAAAGATGGTAGTGTTAATAATGTGAACAAACATGTTTTGCTTAATAGATATAAGCGTGCAAATTTTACATGCATTACGAAACAATCATTCATCATTCGATTCACCTTTGATCATGTTTGCGGACCATCTTGGCCAGAGATCGTACAAGACAGAGTGGTTTGCAAAGAGAAAGGGGTGGCCTTTGCCCAGCTGTGCACACCTATGAATTGCACACAAGCCACTCAATTTAATTGGAGCTTGTAAAATGAACAAACCAGTATGTAGGCATATAAAAACCATCAGGCCTGCAGACGGCGAGCGTTGGGTGGCTCGCTGTCCGATCACCACCAGGCCTGTGTCGACGGCGCGTTGTGTTCCACGCGCGCCTCAAAGAGATGTCAGCATAGGAGACGCGGCCCGCTAGGGCCAGAGCCTGGCAGGGTTGCGGAATTTGTTCGAAAGAGTCACCGCGTCACTGGAACGCAAAGGGCTTTAGAAGGAACATGGTTGGGTTTTAGTTAGCAAAAGTTCGACACGCCCTTCCGCTCCACCCAGAGCGGTAGAAGTCATTTGATGCTTTCCCATCCTTAAAACAAAAAAAATGCATAAATATAAAACTATACCCAGGTATAGAAAAGCTGAAGCTAAGGTTATATCTGAAACCCAAGCGGTTAGTAGTGGGCAAGAGCTATTTCTAATTCAAACAAATGTTTACCATTGATAGGTCCTTCCAACCCAGCCTATTTATTGGTCCCATAGCTACCAACCTTCTATAGATATAATCTTACAAAACTAGCGACCAATAAAAGAACATAAAGGCCTTCCGTTTCCTACTTGTTATTGGAGTTTTTCTTCCAATAGTTCGCCCTTGCAGTGAATGCAGGAAGTGAAAACTCCCCACTATCTCTTCCAAGTGTGTCTAATCTGTTTTTAGGGTGATTTGGCTTATTATTATGGTCAGACAAATCACTAAGTTACATGGTTTTTTATTACATCCTCCTACCATAACACTTTTACAGTCTTTAAGCATGGTCCATTTTCTTTAAGGGGACAATGATAATAGGTTCTCCTTTGAGCGACAGCTCAGAAGAGTGGTTGTTGGAGCTATAAGAAGCTATAGACATTGCACTAGTCTCTCTTAAGCTTTTGAACGCCACTATCTCTCTCTATTATATGTGACAAACGAAAGCTCGCCGTATGCTGTACCTCCGCCAACGTCACATTGTATTCTTTGAACGTCACAAATATGTGACAAAAAATACGGTGAGTTTTTGGCTCATTATAAGAAGATAAGTTTATGCTATAGCGTTCAAAAGGTAAACGGCGGTGAAAACATAAGGTAAGTATTAATTGGGATTTATTTCAGAACTTCTAATTTCAACGTTTCGCTATTCCGAACTCATTTCCCTCGTGTTTCATTTTATATTCCGCTTTAAATCAACTAAGTAGGTACTTCGACTGGTGTAATAATTCTATTCATGCTCACATGCCCGTTTCATATTACTAACTTCAACAGAACAAGTTATATTTGAACGCGATAGTTTAATCTCGTTCTGCTCCGATTTTTCACACCTCGCAATTGGCTACCATATCTTATTTTTCGCTTATAGTTTTATAAAAACTAAGAATTTTAGATCAGATATGTTTTATTATGTATTTTGATGTTATTAGATACTATGTTGATGGCAAAATTAATCAAAAACCTAATTCTGTTTTATGAAGCAAACGTCCCATAAACGAAGCTACATTTATGTTCACGAAGTATTGGAATGAGTCAACTCAGAGGTACAAGTATTTCAACAACAAGAAACTTTAAATAAGTTTACTGGAAGTCAAGGAAACATAGATAAAACTCTTTAGGTACTTATTTTGTTCTCACTTGCGTAACTTTATTGTGCAGACGTTTGAAACGGAAAATTCACAAATTCGAATTTGATAAAATAGAGTAAGTATCTAGTGAACTTGTTAGCAGTTTGAGAAGGTATTTTATGGTTCTGTTGTCTATTGTCTTTTGAAATTTTATTTTGTTTTAATTTTCCATGTAAATATGCAAATTCTGTTTGAACTACATGGACTCCCTCCCTATTGATCCTCCCGATGATGTTACGTATAAAGTATCATCTTTTTCTGAAAACTGTTTCTTGAACTGAGTTTTACATCCGACGTAGTGTAAAAGATAAAATATAAAAGGTATTCGCTTTAGCAAACAGTGACTCGCTTTCGATCCAAATCTCTGCACGAGAAGCTGAAAATATAACAGGACTACAAGCGACGGAATTTTTGCCGTCGGACGTTGAAAATAAGTTTGGATTTGTGGATAGCGGCTCGGAACCAACGGAGTTATTGAGGCCAAAAATTAATGATGATTTAGTTTATGTTTCATGTAGACAGAAGCCAGCACACTATTCTTGCCATGGGGTATCGTGTTACCCAGTTGCTGGGTTGTGGAGGACAGATAAGCAGCTCCACGTAAACTACTGGTATTTAGGTCATCCGGGTAGACTGGCCGCCGACTCCCTCGTAGCAGGGAAAAGGCTACGCAAATTGACTCAGCTTACGTTCCAGGTGCTCCTCGGTCTTGTTTCAATGAAGTAGCTCGTTAAGGTAGATAGTTGTTTGTGGTCATCCGTGGTCAGTGCGCTCCGTATGCCGGTCACCACGCCCCTGCACTCTTCACTTCGCTTTAACTGCTTCTCCGTCCTCTCCTGTTGCGACATCAGCCTCCTCTGGTTCAACTGCACGTGCCTCACTTTCTTTCTTATTAAATTTATATAATAATCAATCTGACGCTGGTAGTGATCCACGGACCAATAAAATTTTAAGTCAGCAAGAATCACCAGCAGAACTGCGGCATATAAACTGCCCAGTACAATCCCAAAGTAGTATAGATTTGGATCTTCAGTTGAAAAGAATGGACAGTCTTTTGAGAGAGTGAGGCAGCCCCAAAAGTAGGATTGTGGTATTAGAACAGTAGCTTCTGGTATATGATTCATGCTGACATTTAATGAATCTCACTTTAATTTTTATTTACATTTGTATTATCCTAACATGCTTCACGTAGCATGACTGCTGCCAAACAAAGTATTGTTGACAACATCGTCAAACTGTCTGTCAAGTCCCTACATGCCATCACTGATGCTCTTCTGAAACCATAGATTGAACGTTTTTTTCGAACTTTTTGTTAAATTTTATTTATTTCCTTAATCATTCTCAGTGTTCTTTAGGGTTTATTGAGTTATTGATACCTCTTAATACCTACTACTAAACACTAATGCGAGTTTCTCATTTCATATGAAATGTCTCACATATGAGATTTACTCTCAGACAGTCGTATCGCCTGAAAATGGGAAAATCTGTATAAGCTAAGATATCAGAATTTCAATCCTTTTCACGTCTAAGTGTTTTCTAAAGAAAGAATACGATACCGCAATCATCCAAGCACGACGAAGTGGCATCGCTCACACTGACAATAGCGAATAAAAGTGCACAATGCTGCTAGAACGCTTCACTTGAGGCAATATCGAATTCCCGTGGACGTTCGCCGAGACACCACCCGTCTCCTGAACCAACAAAACAGCGCCATGACAACAAGTCCGGCCAATGCCTCAAATATTCAGCTGCCTTTTGAACAAAGTAACTCGACAACTTAAAAAAGGAATATTGGATCCTTTCATAACATTCTCTCGATAAGGGGCTTTACGTGAGGTATAAATAACTGTAAAATAACAAATCTCCTTCTAACCAGATTTTAAAAATATTGAAACGAATAAAGAAGTATCTGGTAAAGTTTTACTCAAAACTTCAGTGTTCGCAAAGTCGCCTATATTCGATATTTTCAATACAAGCTCTTTTTGAATGCTATTTGTAGAACTTTTGCTGATATTTCATAGCCAAAGTTTTGTGTGCAAAAGATTAGATTCTGAGCCAACGTCAATATGATTTATTATATTTGATACAATGTGTTTTAAATCTTTGTTATTTTATTCTTGGCATCAATACAAAAATACGATACGAAATGTCCAAAATTGTAAATAAAGATTATTTTGGTTCATTACAAAAACTGCTTATTTTATTTGTGGAAAACTATAATAATTCACTTGATGGTGTAAGTGAGTTTTTTGTGATTGAATTATTTTGTAACGCCTTCGTCTGAAAAAACATCTTACAGCGTTGTGCTATTCAAATGTTGGCAGGCGTTGGCAGTAAGATTCACAGTGTTTCCCCAACAACATATTTTGCAACAACTATGAGTTAATGACCAAGTTTTTTTTATCTAAAGTCAATAAGACAAGTCTTACTTAGTAAATATGATCATTCAAGAATCCGTTTTCGGGTTAAATTTATCGTGATTACATCACAAAAGTAATAAATGTTGAGTAATAAAATGCACGTTATCAAGAATAATAACATTATTAACACCGGGTAGTAACCAAGGCCAGAATAAAAATACAGTGTAGTTTACTCAATCGAGTGACTTTATTTAAGACCAACTAACGTCTCTGAAACCTCCCAGAGTTTGCGTGCTAAATCTTTATCTTGGCCAAGGCCAGACGCACTCATTTCTCTACAATCAGCATAGTATTTTCCACTCACGCCACCCACTTCACGCGATACGGCAAGGTATATAGAAGTCTGAGCTCCTTCCCAAGTATCCTTAAAAAAATACTTCGCCAGCGGTAACACCATTCTTACCCAACCGGCTTTCAATTGCAGTATTTCGGTCTCGACAACTCCTGGATGTAAGCTGTTCGCTGTGACTCCTGTTCCTTCCAATCTTCTTGCTAATTCAAGAGTCGTTAAAACATTATACAACTTCGTATTAGAATACACTTTATTAATACTGTATGTTTCTTTAGTTTCCTTTTCCGCGTTAAGATTATCGAAATCCATTTTTCCCCGTATATGAGCTCCTGATGATACGTTGATGATCCGGCTCGGTGTAGATGATTTGAGTAACGGCAACAGCAAGCACGTCAAAAGGAAAGGCCCAAAATGATTAGTCTGCACTGCAAGTGACAACCCATCTTCTGTTTTTAGGTTTTCAACCTCGTAAACACCGGCGTTGTTGATAAGGATGTCGAGGCGTTTCTCAGTCTTGATTACACCATCAGCGAACGTTCTTACGGAAGCCAGAGAGGAGAGATCGAGGTGTCGGTAGTGTACGTCGGCATTACCAGTGGTTTTGATGATTTGGTCCCGTGCGGCTGTGCCAAGTCCCTCATTTCTGCATGCTAGTATAACACGAGCTCCTCTTTCAGCCAAGTTTTTAGCAGTTTCGTAGCCAATTCCTTTGTTTCCACCTGTAACTATGGTCACTTTACCCACTAAATGATTACTACACTTACATATTCCAGTAGTTAGTTTGCAGTATACTTTTATAATGCAAAGTATGAATAAATTAATGAGAATAAGAGAAATAATAAACATCGTGTTGAAGCAACAATATTAGCTACACTAAATCGATACTCATACATTAATGTAGATAAGATAAAACCAACATTACTGTGAGCTGTTGGTCACACGTTGTGGTTAATACCATATGACTAAAACACACTGCAGATAAACTAGCAAAGTAATTGAAGGTATAACATAAGTACAAAGAACAAAAAAACGTAACAGAGAGAATAACTGTACAGTTTAACGAATATAAATATGAAATGTATAAAATGGTTATCTACGATGTACGTTTAGTAATACGTTTGTAATTTGTAACATTGAATAGCGCCTTTTGTTGTTAAATAGCGCGCTATATGTTTGCAAGTTTCTATTAAATTGTTGTCAGGCGTTAGCAGTTCGATCCACATCTACAGACATACATAGTTTCTTAACCGAGGGTTCAGTTTCATTTAAAGCAATAAGGTCACTTACTAAGTTTAAAAAAATATTCCTATTGTGTAATGGCCATTACCTTATAAGGAGATTTTGTAGGAACAAAATGTTAGTCCCTTCTGGATCAAAACTTGCAACACAATCACAACAATAATCATAAAAATGACTATGTAAGCAATCGTAAAACACAACAGATTTGTTTCATAGTGCACATATTACGGAGTGCATTGTTAAAATCGCTTTTATTCTGACAGTAATTGCCGTCAGGGAATTATACGAGCTCCAAAGTTCAACAATAAGACTTTAACAGGCCCGTAAAACAAGGCACCCTCGCCGAGGTATGTACCGGTCGCTTGGCACGATTTTGTTGGATGGCTAATTAGGTAAGTAGATCTTAATTAATTTATGACGAGATTTTATACTTCACCAAGCGATTTATCAGTGTTCAGGGAAGTTTTATTATGCCATAGACTCCCCGGACTAAAATCAGGTCAGTGAAGAAATCTGAGTTTGAATCAAGAGGTATCTAGAGAAGAGTACAATGGAATATTCTTTATTTTAGGTACATACATCAAAATAGTAAACACAACTATTTTACAAGAAATCTTAATCTGATATTTTTAATTGGTGTTATCAGCTGTAGACATAACATATCTCACGTTCGTGTTGCTCCTATCGTTGAATAGATAATAAAAGTGATTGTAAGAAACAACTGCATTGCAAAACTAAAACTTATATTCCTAAATTACCTGGAAAATATGTTTAACATGTTTTTCCTTTTTTTAAACAGCTTTTCAGTGCAAACCTTCATCACAACCTTCAGTGCAAGCAGTTTCTTCAGTCAAATAAAATAATGAACATTTCGCCAGTTATTTTTAGTCCCATCCGAGTACAGGTACCTAGTAGAGGGCGAGCCTATTGCCATTAGCCGGTCACATATCCAGACTCCTTGCTGCTATCGAGAAAAGCCTAAAACCCCCTCCCCTACCTGGGATTAATATATCAATATTTGTACCTACACTCGTATTCTGTATAATCCTAACTACTTCATTTGTAGATCCGCAACTAAGCACTTAAATAAATCGTTTCTAATCTCTTCGTTGACTTGGTTCAGTAGATACCAAACGATATCATTGAATCTTGACAGTTATCAAAACACCTGCAATGAAACGACTCAGCATTGCTCAATAATATGCAATAGATAAAATTGAGAGATTAACTTTAAAATAGTTAGTAATGGGTCGGGGCCCGATGTAGCTATTTAGCCGCTCCAGGCAAAGATAATTTTCGCCGTCCTTTATATAAGGTCCCAATAAAATAGATGGACAAATTTTTAGAAATTAGTCAGACCACTAAAATAAGTATTATGGTAAAAAAATAAGAACAAAACGCATTAGATAAACAGCTCACAAAATACACTACAAATGTTGGTCCATCTATTTTAATGGTACCTTATAGACACTAACACCATAGTCATGAGCTTGTTATGCTGGGGGATGTTAAGTATATAAGTACACATCGCCCGCGACTTCGTCCGCGTGGATTTGCGTTTACGCCAAGAACTTCACCGCCCCCTTTGCCCACTTTAATAGGCAGTTTTGGAAATTAATCACAACGATTTTCATTACTTACCCGGGCTTTTTTTGCTGCCACATGGTCAGCGCAGCTGTTGCGCCCGTTGCGGTTTGAATATGAGAAAACGTTAGATCCGTTGCAGCCCTTTTCACCCAGTGGTTCAGAGGTTGTTGAGTTGAGAAAAATCCTAAAACACGTATTTCTCATTTTGATCAAGATTGATTGTGCCGAGTTTCTACGCCATGTCAAGACTTGTGTAGAAACGACCATTTGCCAACTGGTCAATCTGGTCGGAAATCAAGGGAGTAGATAATGATCACGCAGATTATTCGAGTTTAGTTCTCGAAAGTCCACGGAAAGTCGGTCGTCACCATTCTTCTTCTTGACTAATATGATGGGGCTTGAGTTGGGAGATTTGCTCTCACGAATGATGTTATGTTTGAGAAGTTCTTTGATTATGAATAGGCGATATGGTCGTCTTTCCACGAATTTATCCGGGATTTTCAGTCTGCGAGTCTTAGGGTATCCACGAATATTTAGGTGTTCGTATTTATTCAAAATTTTATGTAGTTGTATTATTTCCTCTTCATTGGTTAGATCGTAGTCCAAGTTGTTGAAGAGAGAAGAACTCGCACACACATGATTGACGAGTGTTCTGTGGACTAACTTCGTCCCGTTGGATGTGATTATCACACTTAGACTAGTGTCATGAATCAGGTTCAAACTCACTAAAAAATCTGTTGACATTTCATAGTCAGGCATTCACTGCCTCCACAGCGTGTTCGTCTCCCAGTTTATCTTTGGTGACTCTCCTCCATAGGATTCAAGCCCGTGACAAGAACTCCGCGATGTCTTTTGTTGAGTCGTAAACATGTTCCCTGAACATGATGTTGTCCCGGGAGTATCTATTTTCAGGTTCGAACGTGGTAATGAGGTTTTTCTTTAACTTTTCCCACGTAGTAGTAGTAATCGTCCAATCATCGATCCACATATTTGCACGCCCCTTCAATAGGCTGCTGACTTTCATGCGGATATCGAAATTATCCAGCTTGTACGCTTCGATCGCTTGATCAAAATGCTGGCATGATGCTCGTTCACCGACGAGATTGTCCGGATCAAATGATGGTAATGATGGTCTTTGATTTTTATTTTTGCTTCGGTAGGTGGAGCACATAAGCGCTCTGACATCTTTTGTATCATTTGCATCAGGAATTTTGGTCGTATCCCGCCCATCTTCATTCCATGGGGAGGATACGTGGCCTTGACTGCAGAACAGCTTCCAATGGTGTATTGGTGACCAACACATGCTGGGTGATGATTGATTCCGGTTGATCAGGTGGTAAACGAGCTGATGAGGAAGCGGTTTGGGTATGAGTTTCTTGGAATCCCACTTCTGATAATGGAGGAGGAACCTCCGTAGTGTTTTTAAAAAGAGAGACATTAGCATAGCTGATGAGACAAATGTCATCATCATGATCACTCATGTTTGGGGTTTCAAAAGAAAAGTTACGACGTCACAGAGAGGTCCGTACTGTTGGCGGCTTAAGCCCGAGCGCCTTCTTTTTTTTTTTGGCAAGGTCCACTCGCACTTCAGCACACTAAGCCTTAGTTTTATTGTTTAACTGCTTATTAGGGTTACTGCTTAACCGGGCCAATGCCCGAGCGCCTTTTTTTTATGTGGCGTCTCGAAGTTCAACCTGAAGTTGTCGACTGCTTAACCGGGCTTGCCTGTGGTGGCCTTAATATAAATATTAAAGCCTCAAGCCAGCGCTTAAAAAAAAACTACAAACTAAGCGACTACACGCTAAGGGCACCCCCTGTGGTGTACGGGCCTCGGCTAAGGGCGTCGCTGGGAGGAAGACAGCTAGGGACGGGCTGGATTGAACTAGAATTATTATTAGGGGACGAATTTAAGACGCGGGCTGGCTCGAACATGGGTCGGGGCGGATTTTGAAGGGGACGTCGCGGTGGGCCTCGGCAGCGAGGGCGGAAGGACGGCGGTCGTGGTTTGCGAAGAGTGCTGGTCTCTTTGCGAGTGGTAGAGTCGTCGGGCGTAGCCCGAGCGCCGACAGTACGGCCGTATTTATAGGGTTCGCACGTGTACTCAAATGGATACACATGATATAATAAGAGTAGGCGGACGCTTAAATAACTCGCCTAGCTTCGAGTATAATAAAAAACACCTTAGCCTATTATGCTGTACAACAAACGTAACATCGTTTCACATTATTATTGTTTCAGCATTATCATGATAAGCTTCTCCATGCTGGTCCCCAACTGCTACTGGCTACCATGCGTGAGAGTTGGTGGCCATTAGGGGGAAGAAATTTAGCCAGAAAGGTAGTTCATCAGTGTGTCCGCTGCACGCGACTGAGGGGAAAGACCGTTTGTCCTATCATGGGCAACTTGCCTTCGGAGCGGTTAGAACCGGGGTTTCCTTTCATTCGCTGTGGGGTTGACTATGCTGGACCCGTATCTGTACTGAACCGCAAAGGTAGGGAGGCTAAACTTGAAAAGGGGTATATATGCCTATTTGTTTGTTTTATAACTCGAGCCATACACCTTGAATTAGTGAGCACACTTTCTGCACAAGAGTAATTATATGCTGTTTAAAGTTAATTTGAAATCGTAGTAAACTTAAAGTAATCAATCTACAAGTTTTTGGACAATCAAATTATGAATCTTCATAATGACAAACTATTGTAATTGCGCCGATATATATGTAGTTTCTAAAATCATTAATATCGAAAAAGTTAGTTCCTTATTTCCTATTTAGGTATTTCTTCTTCCTTCCTTTCTTCTCTCTTTCGAACAAAAATAATTCAGATAATATAATATTCCCACTATCCAACCTGAAGTAGGTTGGAAGGTGGCACATAACATTCTCAACATCCAACCTGCCAACCTGGGTGGGTGGTGAATGGCTAATGGCTAGGATGGAAGATGAGTCAAATTTGCCGCCCTAAATTTTTTGCCGCTCTGGGCAAATGCTCGGCTTGCCCCCCCTTAGGCCTTGTAATGCGTACACGAAGACGAGGTAGGTATATGTGTTAACCTCTGTTTACCCTCTTCTGGTCTATTGTGAGCGACCACGTTTCAGTTGCAATTTCAAAATTGGAATGTGAGCTAAAAATAGACATAAAAAAGTTTACATATTAATAAAATAATATCTATTTATGTGATACCTAAAACGTTGGGGTACATGGGGTACTTTTCGTTGACGACGAATCATGCAAGAAGCAAGGTCCCACAGCACAAGTAAAAGAAAAAGTTAAAAAAACGTTAATTTTGTAGTTTTATCTCATAAAAAGCCCATTCCACAAATATTCACAATATTATTACGTTTTTTGGGGATGGGATTTTATTTTTGAGTTGGAGTATTGACTGTGACGTATTGGTGAACATTTTTTCAACAACAAAAGTTAAATTTGTCCTTCCAGAGTCCTATTTTTTTTCGTCCGAGTCATGTCCAACTGTGGAGTGCTTTCACAGTTTATGAATTTTAGTACCTAGGTAATGTCGATATTTTCCCGTTATCGGTGTATTGTCATGTTATTCAGTGTCGCTAATAACGAAAATGAATACGAAATAACTCAATTTCTAGTCATGGTATGGAAGGTGCCGCAGTTATCTTTTAACTGCGGCACCTTACACTGTGCGTGGCCCGACAAGTATCTACTTGGCATGTTTTTTCTGTTTACTATGTCTACATAAAAATAATGTACTACCTTGCTTTAATAGGATTTATTATTTGAATTATTGCAATTATCGTCTTTTTTTCAAATCACATGTAGACTTGCATGCTGATTTTTTGTATGTATACTCATGTTATATACTTAATAAGATAAGATAATTTTATTTGATCAAAATAAAATTATCTTATCTTACCATTTTCTATAGGTAAACTTTTTTATGCCTATTTTTAGATAAACATTCCATTTTGATTTTTTAAATTTCATTCACTGTAAAAAGTCCGAGGTCAAAACCCCCAGGCGCTCCACTGCCATGCAAAAAATATTTGGTAAATCTTTTAAATTCATTTAATCCTATCAAAATATCTTGGTCTGCTTTGTCACTGCGTTTATTAATAAGGAGGACCTAGTGAATTTTTTTGAGATGAAATGAACAACATAGATATGAGTCGTCTTAACAACTAATATGTTGTCGGTGCACGATGCATCCCAAGTAGGCACCTACTTTATTTGAAAACAAAGACAACAACAGTATCTTGACGTTTCCTTTAATTAAGAACATCCTTTCTCGGGAATACGCTAAGAATAGAAACAGCATTCTGAATGGATACAAGCAAACTGTACAAGTCTAACAAACTAGGGGCCTGGTCATAAGGCGTGTGTCGATACCTCGGCGCTCTCACAGGAAACGCTAGTAATGAGGTCGTTTGACGTGATTTGACGCGACAAATTGCTCAGCAATTGCAGGTGGAACACCTTAGACACTTTACTTAAGTGACATAGCGTCTCATTATAAAGCCGGGTAGCTCCTTTAATTTGCATGTTTTGTTAACGTTATATTAAAGTCAAGAGTTACATTGACTGACATTTATACGCCATTTAAGCGTTTAACGCTATTTAAGCATTTTGATTTAAATTTTAACGAAGCAAAAAAACCCAAGCGAAGGATTTGACAAAATAATGTTTCTATGAGTATTTCAATCACTAGAAGATGCACATTGGATAGAAACGTTGTTTGGACTGTAAGTCAAACAGATTGAGGAGTTTCAAAGACGCTCTCCGTTATTACAGAAAGTTTCCTGTCCTGACTTATTACAGTAGCCCTATCAAAACTTTCATAAAAGGTAATAAACGTTTAATTACAACAAATCCAATAATTTTTAATTCTCATTATGTGTCAGCAAAATTTAAATTGCGACGACTTGTGTGCTGGTTTTGATAAATTATAATATGTTTTATTAATTGTGACTGCACATAAGTATTTCTTTGATGAAATATTGATGTTATTTAAAGAGCTGATTGAAAAATAATATCTCAGTCCTTCTTTCTGACCTAGGGAAAATTTATTTGGAGACGGTGTACGAATTTTCTGCAATATGGAATCGGTTTACAGCTCAGTGTCCATTTCCTGTCTTATCCATAATCATTATTCACACAATAAAATACTTGTTTGAGTAAATAGATGTTATTATATCTATTTTTAGGGTTCCAAACTTCCATATAGAAAAACGGAACCCATTTAAGATCACACGTTTTTCTTTACTTGTAGACATCAACATTCCTGTTTGCTACTTTTTAATAGTTAGGTATATGCTTGTCATTTCTTCGCACCACCATATAATTCAGGGCAGTACCTACTTAATGTTAAGTGTTTGTATTCCTACAAACACTTAACACAGAGATAGAATTTAGACCAACTTGTGATCTAAGTGCTCAGACATCTTAATTAATGTTTTGCGGCGAACTTTTGGAGTTCAACCATAGTTCATGCTCTATTTATAGGATTTCTTAGAAACTGTACAGATATAGCTATGTACCTAGATGAACATATTTGACAACTTTACAGTAATCTGCCTAGCCTTTTCCCAACTAAATATAGTCGGGACGGATTCAGCTGTGTACCAGTATTTTACGCGGAGCGACTGTCTATTTGACCTCTATCTATCTGTCTGTCTGTGTGTCTATTTGTCTCTTTGGGTTGTGGAGGTGAAATAGACAGTCGCAGCTTTATTGTAATAAATGAATAATAACTAATAACTGTTATTTCTATTTATTTTTGAGCACATAAATTTTTACTTATCTTTTTGTTTTAAAATTAAGAGTCGCAACATTTCATTTTAGTTACTTTTTGTACAAAATATTTTAGTTTCTGTCTGACTTGAATATTTTAGTTTATGTATAATTTATGTGTGTCTATGTTTTCGAGCGTAGGTATGGCACTCGTGGGCTGCAGCTGAAAATCAGTGTCAGGTGGTATACCTTGTGTTGCCATCTGGCATTATGCTGAGCTGAGGCCCTTTGGCATTGTTGGTTTACATTATTTATTTTTTTTTTTTGTTGAATTTTATGTTTCTATTACAATGCCAATAAACACAATTTTCTTTCTTTCTTTCTTTCTAAATGCTATGATACCTACTCTTATTTAATTTCAAGAACTTGCTAAACGCTTAGTTGCCAAAGGGCTGGCTTTTACCTCGGACAGAGAATAAGCATTGCCATACAACGTTGCAATGCCGCCAATTTTTAGGGCTCACCTCCAGTCGAAAGCGATACGGAGGAATTTTTTGACATCATATTTTAGTTAGGAGTCTATAGTTAAATTAGTCTTTTAAATATAAAATGTACGTGTTTGTTCATAAATAAAGTAAAAAAATTAATGCGTTGTTTTAATTAAAATCTTTGAAACATACTAGCTTACGTGTTCACCACAAGTTCCGCAAACAGTATCCTACTGCTGAAGTTGAATTTCAGTGAACATATCCTACGTCAGATTAGAGGCGACAGGCATTTTGTCTAATGGAACGGATCCCAATTATGTTTAGTGATCCAAGTTGTTATGATGAAGCGTAATGGCGACAACAAAACTGAATGTGGCCCTGTGGGAGAGCCTCTTATGTTAACTTTACGATAAGCTTACCGTCCGTTTGCTTAGAAACATCGAATTACCGAGCATAATTTACTTAGTGTAGTTATCTCTGCTATTTATTATTTTCCTCCCATAATTTTTACGGATAATGGAACAGTATGTCCGTCCCAAAAGCTACTTTTATGACAATAAAACATTAATTGCCTACTCGTAAACAATTTTCTTTGTGTTAATGTGCTCCATATTAAGGATATTACTGAACACATTATGATTGCAATAAAGTAACGAATTTTGCTACTACATTTCCATGATTAAAATGATATAACGACAGCCATAATGCAGTGTTTCTTCTATATTGTTTTATGGTTTTTCTTGAATGACTTCTTGAACAGAATGCAAGATAGTTTTGCTGTACGAGGTGGCTCCGAAATCTGTTAGACCTTCCGCAGTGATAAAATCCAATCAGATCCGAGCATCCGGTACCAAAGACCTGATTGGATTAGAGTGGAAGTGGCCCAAGACGTGGACGCTTAAAGTGTTAGCAGATTAGATCATATTAAGGTCGAAGTAATCTCCATCATCATCTGCCTAGCCTTTTTCCCAATTATATTGGGGTCGGCTTCCAGTTAAACCGGATTCAGCTGAATACCAGTATTTTAAGTGGTAGTGATAGTGAACGAAGTAATCTCCATCAATAAGAAGCAATTAGGACAATAGAGAATCTCCATTTTAAAAAAAAAACGTGACGCGAAACAGTTTTTTGTCAAAGATTATTAGAATAGTGTAAATGAGTTTGTGTTTTTATAAATCCAAGGTGATATCGGTTTAGAACGAGCAGCACTAAACTCCATGACATAGTTATGTAACGTCGTCGCCGGCCCGCGACGCACCGGCGCGTACGCACGTTTGGCAACTAGTGTAGTTAGGAATACGGCCATGAGTGGAGTGTAGCTAGTCAAGACGTCTAAAAATGTAGTCTTATATACGAACACTTTATCAACGATAAACGCGTTGATACTGCCGTCGCGTCTCATGCTTGAGGTTACTTTACATGACCCCCTTCACTGATTACCTACTTATCGTTACAACTTAGTTGGACGAACGTTCCCATCCGTAAAGTATATAAATAATTTAATCAGTAAAAATGATTTTGTGGGCTATATTCGGCGTCACAATATTGATAGTGTTTATAGTGAAGGTGTACCAAAAACTGACAGTGGGAATATGTCGGACCAGTGCTCATATGGTGGGTAAAGTAGTGATAGTGACCGGTGGAAACAGTGGACTGGGCCTGGAGACGTGTAAGGACTTGGCTAGTCGTGGTGCAAAGGTGATATTGGCCTGCAGAAGCGTGCGGCGTGCGAATGAGGCCAAGGAAGAAATCATCAAATTCAGTGGCAATACTGATGTCCACGTCCGCCAACTGGATCTAGCTTCACTTCGCTCAGTCAAGGACTTCTGCACCCAGATATACAAAACTGAGAAGCGTGTCGATGTCCTCATCAACAATGCCGGCGCGGGCGGGCTCGGTAACTGTAAAACAGCTGATGGACTACACATTGGAATGCAAGTTAATTATTTTGCTCCGTTCCTTTTGACTTGCCTGTTAGTACCTCTAATGAAATCTTCTGCCCCGAGTCGCATTATAAATGTGTCGTCCATGATACACAAATATGGAGAGTTAGACTTTGACAATTTGAATATGGAGAAATATTGGAGTGACTATATAGTGTACGCTAACAGTAAGCTTTTCCTGAATTTGATGACATTAGAATTAAGTTCAAGACTGAAAGGTACGGGTGTTACAGTGAACGCTCTGCATCCAGGAGTGGCTGCAACGAATATATTTAGGAACATTCCTAGCAATATTATTAGAAATATAGTAGAAAAATGTATAGGATTTACGTTCCAAACTCCTTGGGAGGCTGCACAAACTTCGATATACTTGTCAGTGTCTCCAGAAGTTGAAGGTGTGTCTGGTAAATACTTCAGCGATTGCCGTCAGAAGCAGCCTTCGAAGCATTCGCAAAACGTCGAACTAGCCAAGAGACTATGGTTAGAATCGGAGAAATTAGTTAAATTTAGTTTACCAGACAATTAGGTAGTACTTAATTGATAGAGATGTATTTTTGTATAATCTAGAAAATTATGTATTTAAAAGAGTTTATTTACATAAATGTTGGTTTTTATGATCCATTGTATTTTATTTACTTTTTGTTTCCTTGTTAAAGTTGAGGGCCGAGTTTAGTAACCACGTCATGGAGATTGCTGTTGGCTTAAATTAAATGGGGTATTTTACTGAAAAAATCCAATTAGTCCGACAGATAGATTTCCTAAAAATATTGTACACGTCTTTTTTTTCACGAAAACAATAAATAAAGACGATACAGTGCTATGATGGTACAATGCAGTCACTATGATAGTACAATTTCTACCAGGGACGTGATGTGACGCGTGTTTTCAACGCACTGTATCGTCTTCATTTTTTGTTTACGTGAAAAAATGTGTCCAATATTTTTTGGAAATCTACAACACATTAGATTTTTGTAGTAAAATACCCTATTATTATAACATTTTAAAAGAAGAAAGAAAGTTCTGAAACTAAGAGGAGCTGTCAACTGTTATTATGTAAGTATTCTCAAAATGTCACGTCCTGCATGCAAGTTAGCTAAGATTGACCATTTTAAAGAAAGCATTGTCTACTAGGTCACGCTTCGGTATGTTTGATGGTCCGTGCAACAATTACGTTACATTACCTACTGATTGCAACATTGAATAAGTAATGTTGCCTACATTCAAATACACTTTGTTTCTTTACATAGAAATGTCAGATTTATTGGTATGGCAGTAATACAAAGTATGCTAGTCAAGGAAAGGGTCCAGAGTGACAAACAGGCCGGAAGGTGTAACGTTAGGAGGTTTCCCATATAGTCCTCCTGACCGATTTCGGCCATGGCGGCCAATCTCAACCGAGACTAGCCATCGGCGCGGGACATACATATTATAGTACAGAAGTGCAAGTGTGTGCGCAAACACCGGTGAACTCCCTCTTGCATCACTCTCAAATTCCGATGGGACGGCAACCCGACATGACCGGAGAGAGAAAGAAGAAGAGAAGAGGGGAGAAGGTTTCCCATAAGGTGGACGTGGACCGATGACCTGGTGAAGGCCGCTGGAATCCTCTGGAAGCGAGAAGCAAAGGACCGTTCGAGTTGGACCTATTTTGGCTGCGATATTGATGATTATAATGTATGTGTCACCGGAAAATAGCAAACTCCGTTAGATTATAAAATAACTTGAGAGATTGTAAACTCTTGAAAAGCGAGCACAAGTCTACAATTTAACCGTTTTCATGTGATAGTAAACCTTTGGAAACAAGCCTCTCATTGATCTATTCAGAGAAAACAAAGACCAATGATGGGCCAAGTTTCCAATTTAACTATCACACCAAAACAGATAAATTGTAGACCAGACAACTGATTGATCGCCAGTTTATGTCAGTCCACAATTTCTCGGAATGACTTTGCGAGATTATAGACTAATATAGACTTATACAATTTTGATGCGTAAAATAGTATTCCAAATGTTCAGTTGACAATTTTTCGAGAGTTTACAATCTCTCAAGTTATTTTATAATCTTACGGAGTTTGCTCTTTTCCGGTGACATATGTATTATAGCACGCTTGTGCTGACTGAAATGACAGGCAAATGTTCTCCTAAGTCCATTATTGCACTGTTATCCGGCTTATTGCCATTTACCGAATAAAGTTAGCTGTTTAGAGCTATTACAGTGAATTACCTTAAGATCTTACAGTAAAGGTTCCCGATGTGGAAATTGAGATCATCAGCTTATTCGACGACAGCTAGAAGTTTAGTTGTCTAGACATCTAGTTGTCTCGTTTAATTACGACTAGTCTACAATGATCCCGTAATGTTGTTATAATCATAGTCCTTGTTAAGCCAGTTATAGTTTCAAACTATGAAATACTTCCTTGTGGACTTTGTATGGCAGCAGTTTTTATTTTAGTACCGGGTAAAACGGGGTGGATAGAAATGATGGGGTGAATAAAACGATACTTTGATTGGAATTTTCACGTTATTTATCTATTGTTTGCAGCAATGCAGAACTCCATTTTTTAAATAAATTATTTTGTTTTTAAAAGGACGCTTTGTGAGAAATCATTAATAATAATCATTTAAGTATGTGAAAATTCCAGTAAAAGTTTTATTTTTATACATCCCTGCATTTCTATCCACCCCATTTTACGGTATATAATTTAACCTAATATTCGTGGCACATATCGGCAGGTTGGTAGTAGATATAACATGTACATGTACCTACATCTGAGTAATCGAAGTTGTATCGAAGTTCGAATAGGTGGGGGCGCCGGTGTAAAAGGGAATATGTTGTTTTATTGTGAGGAGTCTGGAGGTCGCACAGGAGGACTGGAGAAATGGAGAAAGCTCTGCTTATGAAACATCTTGTTACATGGTCATCTTTTCTTTTCTACTTTATTCTACCAAAACATAACTGACCCTTGAGAACTAGGTGGTAAGGAAGACCAAACGATATCATTATTCATATAAATGGCCTTCGTATTATGGCATTTCTGATTAAGTAATCATTGCCTTCGTCATATATTATTATTCATTGCAAAAATATGTTATCAAGGTGTTATCCGTTAACATATCAAACAAAGCTACAAGGAAAAGAATTGGTTGCTGGGTATTTAATATTTTTCCGGTCATTTGTATGAATTGCAAATGACAGATAGCATTAAAAACTATAAGATAAGAAGATAAATATTGACATATTTTATTTCAGAGGTCGTAGGTAGGTATGTCGTGATTGCCGATACATTGTTTGAATTAGAACTGTCGCTACAGTTTTAATGGATTATATTGCCTTCTGCACAAATAGTATATCTACATACCGTTCATTTTCATGTAAATATCGTAGTACGTTTCGCATTTTGCATAGTAACGTTTTACGTTGTTTTTACGTTTTCCAGTTAGTAAAGTAGGCAATCATAATTTTACTGCATATTTAATACTTCAATCGATAAACAACTGTTCACCACTCAATCCGAAGAACATAAAATAAAGATGTTGAGTTTTGTGGCTCAATCTATAATTTATAACTTTACGGTTCATAATTCTGCGTACCTGGGCAAACTGTAGTGCTATTTTCTAATAATCTGACCGTGATAACCTAGGTAAAGTAATTAAAGTGAACTGGAAATCTATAGCACCAATAGGTCAATCCATTGCAACAACTGAGTGCTATTCTGTTACAATCTCATCGTGGTAACCCAGGTGAAGTAAGCCTGGCAGGGTTGCTGAATTTGTTCGAATGAGTCACCGCGGCCCTGGAACGCAAAGGGCTTTAGAAGGAACACGGATGGGTTTTAGTCAGTAAGAGTCTGTCACGCCCTTCCGCTCCACCCAGAGCGGAAGAAGTCATTTGATGATTTCCCATCCTTAAAAAAAAAACCAGGTGAAGTAAGCTTAAAGTGAAGTGACAATCCCTGGCATCAATTCAAATGACAGCTAACTTCACGCTCACTTCACCTAAGTTTTCACGGTGAGTTTTTTACAGAATCGACCGGCTGGTACCATTGCATAGTTATGTTTGTGTAATTTACAGTAAATGAATGTTCACAGATCATGCATCTGTGAATATGACGGTACGCGTAAACTAGTCCCTATAGGAAGTACTAGGTACGTGCATATATCCTCTGAGTGACGGATATGGGCACTTATGATACGTTAGTTATAGCGATAATTCAAGCGAAGCTAAGCACCGTTGTGGGCTTAAGATATATGTTTTATTAGTATGCAGTTAGCACTCGTTATGTTGTTCAATTGCATGGGATTTTCTGGGCCTTGTGTTAATGAAATGTCTACTGTAACAGTGTTATTAATAAAAAAAAATATGCGCTGGACTGATAAATTACGTAGGTAAATCTGTAGGCGGTGGCGACCTCTCGAGTTCGGTTCAATCCATGGTCCGGAGCGAGGGGGCATGGGAAGCAGTCACCTTCTTCTGCGAAGCACTACTTAGTGCAAGCGAAGAAGGAGGCTGGCCGCGTGAGGGAGAGGCAAACCTGACGCCCCAGGCGCCGCTACAGAAGAAGACGCTCCGAGCGTAGGCGCGTGCTTGCAGACCAGGCCCGGGTCGACGGCACGTTGTGTTCCACGCTTGCCTCAAAGAGATGTCAGCATAATTGACGGGGCCCGCTAGGGCCCGTGCATACCAGGGTTGCGGAATTTGTTCGAAAGAGTTACCGCGGCCATGGACCGCAAAGGGCACTTGGAGGGACACGGGTGGGTTTTGGTCAGTAAGAGTTTAACACTCCAGGAGTCATTTAATGACTTTATCGGTAAAAGGTAACGCACATGAAGAAATTAATCATAAAAGTGCAAGCAATTGTAACAGACAAGTTGTTCATGAAAAAGCTTGAAGTTATCTTTAATATATTCACTGAAAGTTTACCGATTACAGGGACGTCACCTAATAACGTGTAATTTAATGACGACGCAGAATGAACTATTGGGCGCATTATGTAATTTGCGATTATTGCGAGTTAATTAGTGGACACTAACGAGAGTACCTACCAATAGTTTGTACTGTGTACACTTAACATTAATTTATCGTACGTAGTTGGCGTTAAATTGAAATTATTCCATGCGATGGCCGGGCGTCGCTGCGGTCGTTTTATTTGCTCATAAATCTCCCGCGCGGTACATCTGATTTACAGTACTGCTCTTTGTGCTTGCTCACCTCACTGTTTGCGGGGCTTTGCGGCGATATACTCACACTATTTCGGTTTATACAACTTTAATTTATTAGTCCATATCCGATTAAAAATAAAGTTCCCAAATCCCAGTTGCTTTAGAGATTAGCTGGATTAGATACAGCGGCTAGCATATTTTAAATTTAACATGTCACCTTTTAAATCAGCAATAAAATCTCGCGAGCTCAGTTTAAATTATCGTTTTTCGTATTGAAATATTACTCAGACAGGAGCTCAGTTTATTGAATACCGTTCTCAATTTGGGCAGTATTTTATGTAAATTCGTAAAGAATAAAGTAGATCGAATATATTTAAGTATACATCTTTTTAAAGTATGCCTTTTTAATAGCAACGTTGGGCTAAAGAGTCCGGTTCGCAGTGATTTGGTATGGGCAGCTTTAGAGGCTGGAAAATAGGCGGTTAGCCGGCGGAAGTGCGGACAATATTAATGTGTTCCATAAGTCAGTAGCAGTGCTCGTATTTTTCTATGGCAGTGGTCCGGAAGACAGCAGACGCCACTAATTAACAGTATTAGCATATTCCCTTGAGCACGCCTTTTTGGTGACTAAAAATAAATTCTCGGAACATGGCTGTACGCTGGGATTTTTGCCTAATTTCCGTGTCGGACGCAAATTAACTTATTTGCATGGGTTTTATTACTCGCTTCTCGCACAATAATTTGTTTTGCGTTGCTATTGATTTTTTTAATGGCTCCGTAATTAATGCGGAGTTAATATAGAATTAATTACCATAGAATTATATGTTTTGCTGCAATAAATAAGCTTGGAATTAAATAAATCTCTACGTCACTACATGTTATAAAACAAAGTCTCTCGCCGCGTCTGTCCGTCGGTCAGTTCGCGATAAATTAAAAAATGCTTAACGGATTTTCATGCGGTTTTCTCCAATGGATGGGGTTATTCATGAGAAAGGTTTACGTGTATAATTTGTCCCAAAATTCCTATGGGAACCGGGATATGCGCGTACGAAGTCGCGGGCAAAACCTTGTTCTGAATATAATAATCTACTCTTGTGATGTAAGTAATAGTATCCATTGCTTATTAGATAAAACAGTGCGCCTGCTACTTAGGACATGATACTACTGAGCATGGGGTCCTTTTTTATGGATGGGAAATTATCAAATGACTCCTTCCTATCTGGGCAGAGCAGAATGGAGTGTCAGAGTCTTACTCACTAAAACCCACCCGTGTCCCTCCAAATGCTCTTTGCGTTCCAGGGCCGTGGTGACTCTTTTGAACGAATTCCGCAACCCTGGGAGCATGAGATCCTGGGTTCCATTCCCGGGTCGGGTAAAGTGTTACTGGGTTTTTCCAAATAGAAGTTCTCAGTCGCAGCCCGGAGCTTTGATTTGTGCCCGGATGATGGAAAAAGATTCGCCCCTATTAAATAGGACTTAAAAAATAAGTTGCTTTATGTGGGTGTATAGGATTACAGGCATAAGGTTATATAAAACTTCACAACCGTTTTCGCGGAAAGGAAAGTCAATTAAAACGCGCTATAAACGTTTTTCCGACGTTTACTTAAGAGCTCCTTTGTAAGGTTACGAAGTTCATAAGAAACTAGGCTTTGCGAATAACACCGTCGTCGTTTAACTTTTTCTCAAGTTATAAACTGAGAAACTGAAAGTAATTTCACACTTTATAATGAACTTCTTAGTACTAGAACAAAATGTTTTATTAATTTACTAATTAATAAAACATTTTGTTAGTTTTCCTGTAAATAGGTGCATTTTTTTCTGGTGGATGGGAAATCATCAAGTGAAGGAGTCATCTCTCTGGAAGGAGTGGGCGGGAGTGTCAGACTCATAAGCCTCGTATCCACTAGGCAACATTTGACGCGCGACATGATGCACAACATGTTGCTCATCATGTTGTTGGCAACGAAGAACTTTTATTTAGTAACATTGTCAATGTTGCGCGCCTGCTGGCAACGTCGCGCGTTGTTGTGCAACGTTGCTGAACATGTTGGGCGTCATGTGTTGCGCGTCAAATGTTGCTTAATGGATTCGAGGCTTTACTGATTACAACCCAACCGTGTTCCTACAAATGACTTTGCGTTCCAGGGCCGCGTTGACTCTTACAAACAATTCCACAACTGTAATGAGGTGCCTACGTTCGCAAAGAAAATCGCATTATCTTCTTTCAACAGATAATAATTAATAAGTTGGTATACATAGTGCGGTGATTAGGTTTAATTTTTCGTAATAGTTTTCGACTTAATTATGATTAATGGAAGTCGCACAGGTGCAAAGGAAATGATACCTTTTTGTTAGATAGTGTAGTTTAGTTGATAAATAAATTTTGTTGTGTTAGGCAGAAAAGGGGAGAAAAGAGGGCGCTAAATAAAGTCGCTGAAATGGTACAGACTATTTGTGTCATGATGTTGAGGAACTAAATAATGTAGCATTATAACGTACTTAGTTTAGTCTGTTATGTCCTAAGCGAGCCTATTGCCATCAACCGGGCATCCATTCAAAGACACCGAGCTGCTACTGACAAATTTTAAATAGCAATACGCAATAACAATGCCAGGGTTGCGGAATTTGTTCGCAAGAGTCACCGCAGCCCTGGAACGCAAAGGGCTTTGGAAGGAACACGGATGGGTTTTAGTCAGTAAGAGTCTGACACGCCCTTCCGCTCCACCCAGAGCGGAAGAAGTCATTTGATGATTTCCAATCCTTAAAAAAAAAAATACGCAATTACAAATTGCACGACCCGAGAATTGACCCCATGCTCTGCAGTACCGTTTGCGTCGACTTTAATAACGAGGCAGTCATGTAGAACTATTTGAAGTATAAGTATTTGTTTGAAATCCAGAGTGAGATGCCCGGAAACGTTTGCAGCAGTCGGTTTCATAATTTAATATTACTGCTAATATCAACAGTCGAGTTCATAGTTACTGAAACTCAGTCCGAAGTCCAAAGCTCGGCAGCTGGGTTAGGCTTCGCCCAAATGTGAATGTTGATAAATTTTATTGCTGTTAGTTCTTGTGACGTGCTGCCGAAAATTAGGTTAGGACGGCAGCGATGGCGTCGCCTGAATGCAGGAATGTTCCCATATTTGCGATGCTATATGAAAACTATTTACTGGAACCAACAAATCGGTAGGCGCAGTATTTGGCATCGTATTCATGTTGTTCCACTTGTTAATTCAATTAGTAGGTAATTGGAACAGCAGCGCTTTCACTTGGAGGAACACTTTCAATTTTTTTTATTTATTCCAACATATTTAGCATTTCTTACAATATACTAAACTGTGTTGGAAAGTGGTTTCTACCTGAATGCAGCTGCCATGTGTACTTGATTGCAATTATTGCAAGACTCCGTATCAATGTGAACTTTTCAGTGGAGGTTATATAATTATTACCTATTATTTAATTATTGGTTATTTATTGTTCATCATTCTAAGATCATGTAATTTATTTTTTAGGTATTCCGTCTAGACTTTTATTTTAGACTTCAATTGAATTTAATTTGCCTTTGGGCCATTGAAAATCCACCCATGTAAAATTATTGTACATAAAGTTTTTGAGCATTGAGCATTGAATATTTTTTTATGGATGGAAAATCATCAAATGGCTCCTTCCGCTCCGGGCGGAGTGGAAGGTAGTGTCAGACTCTTACTGACTAAAACCCATCCGTGTTCCTCCTAATGCCCTCTGCGTTCCAGTTATTTTTCTTTATCTTTCTTTCTTTCGAACAAATTCCGGAAAAGGTGAGCATTGAGAAGAACATTAAATAATTTTCTACAGACAACTTCTTACCTACATGATAATTCGTATTTATACTTATATATCAGATATCACGACTCATGGCAACAAGTAGTCGTCAATTGTTTCTTTAATTAGCGATGAGAACCTGAAACAATTAACTGTCGCGACGCAAATACACGTACATACGTATTTTTTAATTACCACCACGTACTTTATTTAATTTTTATTTAACTTTAAACGTAAACATATCTCTTATGACGTGTTTTACCCGGAAAAGTGTAGCCTGCTTGGTTTATTCCCCCGGCTGCCGTAAAATAAGCGAAAGATTCAGGTGACCCAGCTGAAAACATAATTTTACGAGAATCTAGTAGCGCTGAGGTTGTGCAAACCTGACGGTAGGTGCTGTGAAATACAAGGATTTTAATAGAAAAAAGAGCTACGGAGCGTTTGGAGAAACGTTGCAATATCGTATTTTCATAATGTTTTGCAATAACGGTGTTGCCGTAGCTGAATATAAAGACAAACAACTTTTATTTTTATAAAATAACTAACCTATGTTATTGTCACCGGTACTCTAAGTTGAAAAACACGAACTTTTTGCGTTCGCTGCCTACTGTCCTCAAAAATAATGCATTTTTGCAGTAACTTTCCATTAGCGAAAGAAAATTGCTACCGGATCAGTGCTTCCAGAGCTCTCTCTACCTCCATAATCTGCCTTATACAAAATATCATCATCTGCCAAGCCTTTTCCCAACTATATTGCGGTCGGCTTCCAGTCAAACCGGATTCAGCTGAGTAAGTACCAGTATTTTACGAGGAGCGGCTGCGTACCAGACTTCCACAATCTATTAATTGGGTTACACGGTACTTCTTGGCGAGACTGGAGTCAGATTTACTGGCTTCTGACAATCTGTAACGACTGCCAATGATCTACAAATGACAGCCGGGACCAACGTTTAAACGTGCTTTCTGAGGCACAGAGGAAACTAGGTATGTGGAGATGGTCACCCATCCACAGACCAATCTTGTCAAGCGGTGCTTAACCTTGATCGACCCGTGCGGCTGTTATTCTTTAGCTACGAGCTCACAATATATGTATACACCATTTTTTCCATTTGTTATAGATACTTCTTAAGAAGTTAAGGTAACGTTGAACACCCTAACATAGAGTAAACAAGCTAGCTATAGCCCACAACTCATTTTCCTGGCAACCTGGTAACAACCCTTTGGCTGGTTAAAAGCTAGTCTATTCTCTGCCTAGTAACCACGCAGCCTTGCATGTCAAACGTGATATAAATACCACGTCAGTGTGAAGATCAAGGTACAAAGTCAAAGACTAAAGGTCAATTACTTAGGTGAGTCATATTATTATCTTTCTGGTTAATGCCTAACCAGATACATACATATTTGTACACGCTCAAGTAGCGTGTGTATTAAGGTACCCTCAGATGGAGGCGATGCGATATTGTGAGATCGATGCGATGACGCATTTTCATAGACGTTGTTTTAACATTGTTCTAAAGACGAACTAATATTACAAATGCGAAATTGAGTTTGTTTGTTAGTCACGCTTTCACGCCTAATCGGCCGAACCGATGTTGATGAATTTTGGTACAGAAATAGATCGGAATTTCATTTTGGAGCCGATTCCGTATTTTATGCTTCTTTAACGTGTCCGAAACCGCGTCGTCTCTTGGCGCATTGTCGCGTCCGACCTGTCTGTGAGAGCCTTAAAGTGGATTACCACTACAAATATACACACACACACTTTTAAACTCACGATTTGCAAACCGGAGTTTGCTAGTCATATGCATATTAAAGACTATATTAAGTCGAAATTAGTCCGAGTCCAATTAGGTGCAGTTGGCACCTAACAGTCGGGCAATACAAAAGGAGAGAGTGCACAGAATTTGTGTTTTTGTTCATAGTACACGCCGGGCAACAATGACCGCGGTAAGCCACTGAATTGCTGGTTTTATAGTGAACATGGTCAACGAAAATGTGGAGCGAATCCTTAATGGTATTGGCAAAGCTCCGTACTGATACTATACTTGCATGTTGGAGTAAATCACCTCGGTGGACATTGTCGTTTTGTGTACGGGCCGGTTTTGAGGTGCTTGGTTTATTCGTTTTGGTCATAACGAATAAACTGCTGGGTTTATGTGATCGTCATCATTATTGAGCGGTAAGATATCGTTGTATGATATCTTGCCATAACTTGTTTGGTTTTGTTTGTCATCGTCTGCTTCTATTTGTTTTTATACAGGTAAAATGGTTATATTAAATAGTGTTCGTAATCTATTACGTATGTACTTAGGTTAGTAAGCAATTGACGCAGTGTTGCTGAAAAACTATTTCCGGGATTCACCATTTTCTTCATAAACAGATTAATATCTACTGTTTTCTTTTAATTATATGAAACATCTTTTTTTTATTAGATTATACAGTTATATATTTCTAATTCTGGGCAAGAGCCTCCTCCATACATTTATTGCTTGCGCCTCTTCGAACTAGCCTTCGTGGTGCGCGTCCAGGTCATCTCGCGAGTGCTTTCTGGGCCGGCCTCGGCGACATTGGAGCATGGAGACTAGCTCAGCGGTCATCATGCATGCGGACGACGTGACCTGCCATATCCCTTTTGATCCAAGAGCCTTTTTGAAAACATCTGTTTCCTTTTTTCAGTGCTGCGTGCTGTTGCATCCACCTCTGTATAGTAAAAAAAAAATCAGATCTATGATTTGCGGGATTGCTTTGAACATACAACTCAAATACCGTTTCAGTTTTCCTGTTCTCAGTTGGGACTCGGACCGTTTTCAGGCTCCCCATCAAATCCAAGGTTCTTTTACGGCAAATCTTCCCGAAATCTGAAATGAATGAGTAAATACACTTTAATGTTTAATCCTGGAATCTAATTTGCTCCTTACACAAGGCGGTAGCGTGTAAAATCATACGATTCGAGACCTTTTACGGTGCTAAAATATTCTGCTGCTTCTGATGAAAATATTTTATATATTTTCGTGATAAATGTCGTGAAATTCGGAAAGCAATCTGTGATATAACAGAATATGGTATTGACACACCTAAGGAAAACCATTAGCATACGTCCCTGCAGTAGTGATGGCGGAAAATTACTTACCTACACGTTTTTGATGTTTCATGAAATATTTATTTTATGATTAGGTTATTTACAGATTATGTTATTTGGTATCGACATGTAACTAAAAGCTCAGAAAATTCAGTGGTAGGTACAACGAATCTACATGATTAAAAAAAACAAAATGGGAAATCAGTGGCAGATTTCGTAAGTTATGTGTATCCTAATAGGCCAGTCACCGTAGACAGATTGTACGCGGTTGCAATATTATTTCTCGATTGATAAATTGATCAATGGAAATAGTTACCCGAGTTATTTAAACGTCGTCATGTAGATTCTACCTCCCCCAATTGTAACACTAAAATTAAAATTTCGAACTTTTTGGGAATTTGACCCACAAGTTGAAGCAAATTTTGTCAACTTTAAAAGTGTACCGATTGACTATCTCCGTGGAATGCAACGTTTAGGGGAATTAATTCTAATTTAAAAAAAACTGGTCAAGTGCGAGTCGGACTCGCGCACGAAGGGTTCCGGATAATTATCTATAAAAACGGCAAATAAATCACCCTTAAATATTTCTTTTATTTTAATTATTTATTTTTAAAGTGGATATATAACTAAATCCAAGTCATCTCGACACCGCTTTCTGGGCCGGCCTCGGCGACGCCGTCCGTCCTCTGGCACCCATTGCGTGGAGACTTTAACCGCGAAGGCTGGTTCGAGGTGGCCCAAGAAAAGAATGGCTGGAAGGATATGGGGGAGGCCTTTGCCCAGCAGTGGGACACAATAGGCTAAGAAAAAAAAATATAACTAAACATTCTGTGAATATTTCAAGCATCTACCTGTTGCGATTATCAATATCGAGCAAAAACGAGCAAAAAAATCTAACTATCATGGTTCATGAGATACAGCTTGGTGACAGACGGATAGCGGAGTCTTAGAATACGGTCCCGTCTTACCCTTTGGGTACGGAACCCTAAACATTATCGAAATTTAAGAAGTTTTAGCAAAAGTCTTTCAAAGTAAAAAAATATGAATGTACACTTCTGGCACCTATCCTAAGAATATCCCAAAAATCAGGCCATTTAAAACATCCTCGGTCGAAATATATAACCAATTTATTTCGACCGAGGATGTTTTAAATGGCCTATAAGAAAAAATTAAGTAAACAAGTGTATCTTCTTAGATAATTTTCATGTTGGATGAAGAGTTAACTAATATTTTTGGTATTGTCTCATTGTATTGTGCCTCTGGAAGTTTTATAAAATAACCGTTTTTTATTTTGTCAGGACTGAAACAAATATATTGTCAAAAATGCATTTTAGAAACTGTAGTATACCGGAACAATTTGATGTCCTATGAAACTCATCATTAGCGAATCCTTTTGTTTCTAGTTCCATGCGTGTATAGAAAAATATTGAGCTTCCAAAAATAAAAGGCTAAATAAAACAATTCTTTGTAGGACTTTTTTTTTACAAATACTAACAAAGGACATACGCAGTGTTGTTTTGTAAGCTTATCTTCAAAAGGGATAATCCATTTTGTGAAAATTAAAAGCTGGCTTAAATAATTAGAAAAGTCTGACCATTGTGTTTTATCATTCCAGGGCCCTCTGCCAGGGTTGCGGAATTCTGCCAGGGTTGCGGAATTTGTTCGAAAGAGTTACCGCGGCCCTGGAAAGCAAAGGGCTTTAGAAGGAACACGGATGGGTTTTAGTCAGTAAGAGTCTGTTACGCCCTTCCGCTCCACCCAGAGCGGAAGAAGTCATTTGATGATTTCCCATCCTTAAAAAAAAGGGCCCTGTTAAACTGACTTAATTGTCACAATTTCGCGATAGGTGTTGTTTAATAAAGCAGAGAATGTATGAAATACCTATACGTACACAATTGTAGAACTGTCGGATTGTCGCTTGTCACTTGTCACCAGTCAGTTTTATTAAATAGGCCCCAGAGGGGTAATTGCCGTATTTTTAAGGAGCGTTTGCATTCGCATCACAGTAGCAAACTGTCAAAAGCAACTCTTATTTCCCTAAGTTTTGACAAGTTTATTGACAGTGATGATATTGTGACATGAATATGAACGCTTTTGAAGTACGAGAATTAGCCTTCGGGTTTATATATACAGGGTGTCCCAAAACTCAACGTCAAGCCGAAACGGGGTGACAGGATTGATCATAACCATCACGAGAAAAATCTGAAAAAAAATCTATCCCATGCAGTTTGAAAATTATGGGCATTTTAAGAAAAACCTAGAAATTTGATCAAACTGTACCATTTTTCGGTTATTGTGGTTATTATTTTTTATTTTTGTTCATTTGAACTTTAGAAACGTAATCCTAAATAACATTTCTAGAATCCCAATAAAAAATAATGACACAATTGCCTCAAGTTCCCGAGAATTGAGACTATTTGTTAAACTACGAATTTAAAATTTTCAAGATTCGTCGACTTTGACAGGCCCTCCTATAAAAAAAATGTACTAGAGTGCCTTGGCAAGTAGCATTAAAAGTTGGCGCATTTAATCAGAATTCTAAAATGGTACAATACTTGTTAGTTCCATACAATAGAAAAGAGTAAAAAAATTAAAACCTCAAGTAACCCGATTTTTGCTATCTCATTTTACTCAGTTAAAATGTTTTTAATTCACACAAGCTCTAGGTAGGTTCTTAATTTTAAGACAAAATGATGAGAGAGATGGATAATGGGTATGTTCGCCATGAGTGAGCGAGACAGATAGTGACGCCACTTTTACCAAAGTGAAAAAAAGTTAGTAAAATTAGTAAAATAATTAGGTTTGTTGGAATAAAAGTCAGATGATAGAGAAATAACGTTTTTTATTACAATAAATGTTCAAATTGTTTACCATCAGCCTCAATACAAGCCCTACATCTTCTTAAAAAAGATCTACTTATTAGTCGGGCATATCTTCGAGAGTTGATCGCCTCAGCTGCTTGAGAAATGCGTTCACGCAGGTCGGCTACGTTCTCAATGGGCTTTGAGTAAACTTTTTCTTTGAGAACTCCCCAATAGAAAAAATCCAGGGGATTTAAATCTGGTGAACGGGCGGGCCACGAGATAGTGCCCGAACGTCCAATCCACCTTCCCGGATATTCCTGGTCAAGGAAATCTCTTACTTGCACTGCGAAATGCGCTGGGCAGCCATCTTGTTGAAACCACATGTCGCGAAGATCTGCTAGTGGTACGTCCTCTAACAGGGTTGGTAAATCTTCTCTTAAAAAATGTAGGTAATTAGTTCCATTCAAGTTCTCAGGCAGTTCAATAGGCCCAATAATTTTACCGTTTAAAATTCCGGTCCACAGGTTTACTTTAAAACGATACTGGGATCTATCTTCTCGCATTAAATGTGGATTCTCCACATGCCACTCGTGATAATTGTGCAAGTTCATGTAACCATCTTTTTTAAATGTCGATTCATCTGACCAGAGAATTTTTTGGATGAATTGGGGATTCTCATTATGCCTCTGTAGCATTGTTCTACAAAAAGAAATCCTTTCCTGATACGGAACCGTTTAACCTACCTAGAGCTTGTGTGAATTAAAAACATTTTAACTGAGTAAAATGAGATAGCAAAAATCGGGTTACTTGAGGTTTTAATTTTTTTACTCTTTTCTATTGTATGGAACTAACAAGTATTGTACCATTTTAGAATTCTGATTAAATGCGCCAACTTTTAATGCCACTTGCCAAGGCACTCTAGTACATTTTTTTTATAGGAGGGCCTGTCAAAGTCGACGAATCTTGAAAATTTTAAATTCGTAGTTTAACAAATAGTCTCAATTCTCGGAAACTTGAGGCAATTGTGTCATTATTTTTTATTGGGATTCTAGAAATGTTATTTAGGATTACGTTTCCAAAGTTCAAATGAACAAAAATAAAAAAGAATAACCACAATAACCGAAAAATGGTACAGTTTGATCAAATTTCTAGGTTTTTCTTAAAATGCCCATAATTTTTAAACTGCATGGGATAGATTTTTTTTCAGATTTTTCTCGTGATGGTTATGATCAATCCTGTCACCCCGTTTCGGCTTGACGTTGAGTTTTGGGACACCCTGTATATATATCGCCTCTTTGTTTCAATAACGTGAAAAGTCCGACGGTAATTTTTTTTTATTTGATAATTGAAACCGCCGTGATTGATTTAACTTATCCATAAAGCGCAAAAAAAATATTGTCGGACTAATTATTGAAGCAAAACCGCCGTGACCGATTTAACTTTTCCAAAAACTGCCAAAAAAAACAAATGAATTCTCGGACTTATCACGTTATTGAAGCAAAGAAGCGATATCCCATTGCTTAAGTGTATTTATTGTAAGGAAATAAATAATAGATAGTGATAGTGGGATAGTGGTCAAACGCATGCCTACCAATAGTAAAAAAAAAACAAAGACGCCGCTCTACGCTGCGGCTTGGACAGGAAGCGAGTCGCTGCGCAGTAACAAATTCATGTGATATCTGGGGTGAGGGGTGGGGTCCAGCGCAGTGAAAAGCGAACTTCAGAACCGTCATTTAGTTTGAATTGACCTGTACCTCCGCTATGTATGATGATGTAGTCGCCATTGTACACTGCGGCCACGCTACGCACGAAACTAATGCTGGCTAACCAACCTGGCGGTGGGCATAGGCTGGGCCTTTAATCCCGTGGGAATGAGTTTTCGTGCCCGTAAATACGGGACTTGGCGTTGGGTGGCCAATGCAGACGTGATCTGTGGCAGGCGCGAAAAAAGTATTTTGTCAGAAGTGGGATTCGCCCACAGAAGTGGATTGCGACCTGAACGCTGCGCCAGACCGCTCGGCCATCCTGACATTAAGAGATGTTGGCACATTTCTTGGGCGCTTAGACTTTGGGGGGCTACTCTCTAAACCCGAAGTCCGTAGTTTCGGGCTTAGTTGCGGGCGTATTCTACTCCGTATCACCTACGGACTTACAATTAGTTCCGAACCCGAACTAAGAATTAATGACAACACGATAACCCCCCTGGAAAGACAGACGCAGATTTAAATAAGAAGTTTTGGATTGTACCTGTCGGAGGTTCGGAACATGATATTTTAATGTTCATTGCGAAACTTGTGAATGTACAAGAAACACATCGTGTAGACCGGTATAGAAATTGCTTACTTAAATTTGTTTGCGTTGTTGGTTTTTATTACAACAGATGTAGGCCGTTTCTTGACAAAATTATACCTACTCTATTACGTAACGCGGAAAATTTTAAACATAATAAAGGAGGGTCCACCTCAAGGGCCGTAGTATTTTCCTTCCCTTTGCTTCTACCTTTCTTAATTATTACAAGGCTCCGGCGCTATATCTTATGTGCAGAACGTAGACTCAAAGTATAATGTAAGGTAAATTACTATGTTAAATTACATCACAATGTTCCTATTAGAATGTGTTTCTATTTTACAGTGTTTCGACGTTTTCGTTAAACATGTATTCGTCTATTGTAAATTAAGACCCTTTAGACACAGGCTTATTTATAAAAAAAACTGGCCAAGTGCGAGTCGGACTAGCGTGTAAAGGGTCCCGAAAGAAATTAATTTTTGTAACATGATATTTTTACTCTATGGACTTTGCAGTTTTCCTGCAAACAATAGGTAAAGAACTTCTCTGCACTTTTAAAAAAAAGTTGGTCTAATTAGTTTCGGAGGGAAGGGTACTTTTTCGTCTAATTTCTTGAATAACTTCAAAAATATTTATTTTTACATTATGACTAAATTATAATTGAAACCGTCACCATAAGCCCTTTCATTTCATTACACGTCATGTCAGACGGTACAGCTATAGCACCTTTTTTGAAATTTTCTAGTTTGTCCCCCAAAAGCGAAAATATTGAAAAATAAATAAATAAATTTTTAATTATTATTATTCAAAATTTATTTATGTACGCAACGCGTCCGTGTTTTGGTCACAAAAGGTTATATGTGAACAATATTTCAACTGAATCGATCCAGTAGATTCGGAGAAAATCGGCTGTGACAGACGGACAGACAGACCCGAGTGATTCTATAAGGGTTCCGTTTCTTACGGATGTTCGGAACCCTAAAAATAAAGCTTATAATTAGTTTAGATACTGATTAGCAAATTCTAAATTCTAACGGGCTTATTTATAAATCCTAAGAAAAACTAAGTAAGTATAAATGCTCCTTAAGGGGTTTGAACATTTTTGCCACATGACGGATCCATAGGCACATGTGTAGTCTGGATCTGGTTAGCAAAATACTTAGTAACGGGTATACTTTAGAGTGCAATCTTCGAGCAAGTTCAACATACTTCGATGCTTTTAGAATCTATTAGATGCACAAGACGTTTTTCATAGTTACGAGCAGACGACGCGACGTACCGCTAACTTTCGTTAACGCGATACGTGCACGAAACAAGCGTAGTTTGGTTGCATTTCGTATTTATCTTTGTAGATAAACATTTTGGAACAGTTTCTGCATGTATAAAACGTTGCATTTGTTGAATGAGGAAGAAATGTAGAACTTTCTTAATTTTTTTTTATTGTCTTCCTTTTTTCCATTAAGCGAGACCGACGTCAAGTGTTAGCTCATCACGAACTAAAAAAAAACCGGCCAAGTGCGAGTCGGACTTGCGTGCAAAGGGTTCCGAACGAATAATATTTTTTTTCTTGTCACTTTTTTCAAAATTTTAGGCTCAGTAGTTTCGGACATAAGGTCATAAGGTAATGGTCAAATTACATCTATTTTCTTTAATAACTTCGTAATGGAATATTTAAAAATAAATACCTTTGAGACCCTTGCGATGAGCGTTTTGATTTGATATGTCACAAAGTATAGTTGGAAAAACTGTTTTCTTTATATTTCAAATTTTTGCCCCAAAGAGTGACCCTATTTTCAATTTGTTTTTATTTTGGATACGCACCCGTATTTGGGTCATAGAAGGTTCTATGTGTATCAAATTTAAACTGAATTGGTCCAGTAGATTCGGAGAAAATCGACAGTGTCAGACGAACAGACAGACAGACAACCGAGAGATCCTATAAAGGTTCCGTTTTTCCTTACACAGTTTCGGAACCCTAAAAAGTAAGTAGGTAGAAGCATGGCCTTTGTTTGATGACTGCTTCTTCTGGGCGTTTGTGGTTATGCAACCTTTGGGTTTTGAAGATGATTTTTTGTCTGCATTGCACGTCACCTATCTACAGACTAACTCCCCTTCACTGTTTCGCTCCAAATATTCCTCACTCTGTTGACGTCAAAATGACTCGCATACTTATTTACCTACATGATTGTTTAAAGTCCACGATTTTTATCAACCTACCTTTTGCAAGAGCAGATTCAGGAACTCTAGGAACAATGCAGGTAGACGAATGTCTGCCTGAGACAATTGTAAGGGTAGGTTCCAACGTGCAAATAGTAACAAAATACTCGACTAAAGGTCTGGCTGCCACTAAATTTTGCTTGAGGGGCTTAGTTCCCCAAGCACCGTCTCTTACGCTGAAAAATGTGCAGTAATTACCGCTACCGTGTATCCAGAATATTGATTGCGGTCGACCACCTTAATTTGAGGCAATTATTATTTAGGTCACCCAACTAAGCTCGCACCCGATGGGATAGATTTAGCTCTCACCGCTTTGTTCAATTTAAATGTACACAGTAAAACAGAATACAAAGACCGGCTATGCCGAAACGTGTCATTGATATAGCGTGCGTAAGATCATTATGGACAAGACACGCTCAGCGAAGCAATGCAAAAAATGAACGCAGTTAGAAGGTACCCTGCATGACTCTTTTGCTCCTTAACATAGGTTTCATTTTTCAATAGCAGCGATGGAGGATGCCCGTTGAAGAGGGCCGCAAATCTACTGACAGATTACGTTTAGCCGGTCTGCTGCCGCGTCATGCCGGAGGAGCCTTGTTTGCCGGACTTATTCGAACGGATTCTGTCTGTTTTGTTAATGATATACGGGAACTAGGTCCCACCTATATGTTGCAGAGACTTTACTCTGCTTAGGGACGATGTTAGGTTTAGACAACAGATTTGTGTTTCAGTATTTGTGTTGTCTGGGAGTTATATGGCTGTATTTGCGACGGAGTCCTTTTGTTTGCTGTATTATGTTTGGACTACCATTCCCTAATCGCCAAAAGGAATTAGAATGTTGCTAGGACTCTCTTATTATTTATTTTTAAGCAATGGATGGCAGTACCATAAGAAACATTGACTTTTTTTTTTAATGAAGTTCTTTTTCGTTATACCTATAGCACATTTAAACCATATTATTTATTTTAGTTCTCAAGGCTTTTAGTAAACACTTAGTTTCTCTATGAAAAGCCACGAGGATCAAACGTTAGCAAGTTGGTAAGCGGATTCAAGGTAAGCCGGACATGAAAACGGAAAAAATACGTCAGTCCTCGGTCGAAACACAAAACTACTAAACGCTAGTTAAATTCAATCTGTTTTTTTTAAGTTCTAACGTTGGTGGTGTTCTAGAGGATGGGCCTTTTAATGTGCCTAGATAACTTCGTTTGCCAACTTAAGTGGCATTTCTACGTTGAAACTACAGCTTTCCGTGTTCATTGTTACCTAGATTACACTCAATAGTTTTCTGGTTGTCACTTTTTTTTTTTAAGGATGGGAAATCATTAAATGACTTCTTCGAGCGGAGCGGAAGGGCGTGTCAGACTCTTACTGACTAAAACTCATCCGTGTTCCTTCTAAAGCCCTTTGCGTTCCAGGTCCGCGGTGACTCTTTCGAACAAATTCCGCAACCCTGGCAGTCTCTGGCCCTAGCGAGCCCCGTCTTCTATGCTGACATCTCTTTGAGGCGCGCGTGAAACACAACGCGCCATCGACCCGGGCCTGGTGGTGATCGGACAGCGAGCCACCCAACGCTCGCCGTCCGTACGCCTGCGCCTACGGTGGCCGGGGATCACCCTGCGACTCCCGACGCCCGGGGCGTCTTCTCCTGTAGCGGCGGCGGTTGGGGCGAAGGCCTTGCCTTACCTTCGCGCGGCCCGCCTCCTCCTTCGCTAGCATTACTGCTTCGCAGAAGAAGGTGACCACTTCCCAAGTCTCCTCGCTCCGGACCATGGATTTAACCAGGGCCGTACGCGAGAGGTCGCCGCCGCTGATCGCCTCGACAAGGACAAGAAAAAATCTATTGCTCGTCATTTTTACGCAGGCGTTAAGTTATATCTGCTCCAAAGAAGTAGTTACGTAGAAGTACAAGAAAAATCGATTGCTCGTTACTTTTACTCAGGCGTTAAGGTATGTTTGCTCCAAAGAAGTAGTTGGTCCATTCTTTTGCAAGGTATTCCTAATGACTTTCTAACTTCCGGCCGAGGAATTTCTGTGATTAAAAACCTTTGGTGTTCTTCTAACTACATTCATTAATCTACGTTGGCATATATATTTGCCCAGTTGTAAGTGAATATTTGCAAAAAGTTGTTAAGGTAGGTGAGTAAGTATTTTTTAATCAGATCGGCCTTTGTTGGACTGATATCCAAACTTTTACAAAAAATAGTCAGTTAAAGTATGTTGATTTTATACGATTTCTAAACATTTTTGCATTCACGACACAATAAGAAGCGTGCCAAGGAAACCCCAACAAAGTTTGTTAGGAAGTAAAAAAGACGGAAAACGGGAATGTACTGCGATGTTGAGATTTTACGAGTTTAGAAAGATATTTCTATGTGTTGGTCACGTTCCCGCAACTTGCTGGGAGAGCAGTGATTTAAGTGGTGTTTACTTGAACATTAGGAAGGCTATGTTCAGCACCAGTAGGGTTAAGCATAGCTATCATTTATATTAACTGATGACAATGTATGCTAGTAGGGAAGTGTTTCCAAAATATAACCAGTATCTCTTTGCTGAGTATAGGTATTCCAAATGTTCCCAACAAGTGGGTTTACATCAGTATACAGATTTAATTTTAATACATAGACAATGTCTCTTCTTCCTCTCCTTATCCCATTATTTGGGTTCGGGGTTCCCCTCACTTTTCTGCGCCAAGTCAAACGATCATTCAGAAATAAATGAAACTTTTACTAAAGGATCAACTTCGGAATACGATAGAAAAAATAGATTTTTCTATCTATATTAGGTACCTACACTTCTCATCTTTTTCAGCGTTAAATAGTAAAATAATGACACCTGCGAAAAAAATCGATAAATGCCGTATATGGAAATACCTCAGGTGCCATTCTCTCAGGTGCCGTTTAAGCGGGTGCCCAATGTGGAATACTTCAAAGTAGTTCATTAGTAGGTACTTTTACTTCCTGAAATATAGCCCATGAATTAAAGTCGATACGTTTAATGGGAGATTATTTTCACTGTATTTCGGGCCATTAGAAACCCGATTTCTCAACAAATATAACTGATTCTAAGCAGCCGGAAATGAAACGAAAAAAGAAACGTATGGAAAGTATAGAAACTAATAAAATACATGAGTGTTTGCTGTTAGTGTACATGAACAATATTTTTGTGGAATAAAATAAACTTTAATAAAGCGAAAATGTTGTGTTTGTTCAACGAAAACAGCCGGGGGCAAGCAACCCGTGCCTACACGTCAATATCCACTACTGACCGATATCGAATATAGACTCGCTAAATTCAACCCGGAAAATGTTCAGTCGATATTTTCTTGAATTTTACAACCTGTCATGGAAATCTACGCCTTTGAATAAATGATAAATGATATTTATTTTGCAAGTAGATTAAACATAACACTTTTACACGTCAATATTTTTGGTAAATTTAAGCTAGATGAGGCCGGTGTTTCCTAGCTGATTACGCTGAGAAGAAACACCGAAACAAACTCAGAGGTCAAAGTCTCTCTCTTTTAAAGTCCATACAATCTGTACTGGTCAAATCAAATGAGAACCATGTAGGTTAATAGGCATGCTTTAAACCGCTTTCACATTTAGCCGACTTTAGTAGCGCGACAGTTAAAGGTTTAAAGTTTTACAGTTAAAGTTTCTATAGTAGGCGCCAGATAATCGTGGAATAACGGTCATTGACCCACCTACAATTATTGACATTTTTAATTTGAAAAACGGAATTAATGACACAAAGCTGTCCCGAATCATCATCTCTCGTGATCCTTAACATTGTCTAATAATGAAAAACGATTCATATTTAATTGTTCAGGTACCTATGAACAGTTATTAGGGAAAGGTCAACATACTTTATTCCACATTTATCTGGCGCCTACTATAGTAGTTTCTTTAGCTTTTGTTTCTTATAATGTGAAGGCATGTGCTTCTGCCGCGCTACTTGCGCTACGCTGCTAACGTCCTAATGTTTTTTCTACAAATGATTTTGTTCGGAGTAGCTTGTGGCTAAATAATTACAGATGCACGGGTCAATCTACAAGGTTAAGGAACGCATTCCGAGTTAGGTCCGTGGATGGGTGACCATTTTAAAATACCAAGTCTCCTCCGTGCCTCGGAAAGCACAGCAAGTTGTGGTCCCGGCTGTCATTTGTAGATCTTTGACAGTCGTTACAGGTAGTCAGAAGCCAGGAAGGTCTGTTATCAGTCTTGCCAAGGGGTATCGTGTTATCAGTAACTGGGTTGTGGAGGGCAGACAGTCACTTCATGTTCATCCGGTTAGATTTGGAGCCGACCCCAACAGAGTTGGGAACAGGGCTAGGCAGATTGATTGAATCAGCTGTTTTTGACCAAGGAAAATGGTTTTTTATCCGACACGTTATGTGGTTCGATTTTTCGTACCTTTATGACCATATGTCACTGAGTTTTTAAAACATAAACTTAACAAACAGTGCGTATTATAAAAAAAAAAACTCTTGTCTAATGTTTAAAGATTTAATTATACCGGATCGTAAGAAACATTTTATTCCTGAATATTTCAATAATATCGAATACACCATTAAAGCATAATAAATCAATCAAGGGCGGATTCTTCTGAGAGTCTGTTGCATGGCAACAAAATTAACGTTATAACAGAATTATCGCGAAGAAAGTAGTAAGTATTCATTGTAATTTTATGTAAGACAAAGAAAAATATAAAAAGCAATTAGTGGATCATATTGGGTTTCTTGAAGAAGCCAAGAAAGAATTGTTTCTTTAACTGTTTCATCTGTTCTTTGTTGTCTCCTTCTCTCTCTCTCTGTTCTCTGTGTCCTTTGTAAGCTTAAGACAACAGCATAACGGAAAATAAGTATGGTCCTTGTTAAAACATAATTCCTTGGACTAATCAATAATGTTTTTTGGTGTCTATTGTGTACCGAAATAACTACATACTTAATGCTTATTCATTTTAAGTAGTTTGATGTTCAGATTTGAAAATAGAATATCAGCAAAATAATAAAAGATAACAGTCGGCCATTCTGCATTTAACGAGTCCTCTCGTATGTTATTCGTTCTTGAATGGTATCACTCATTCAATCAATCAGAATCCTTTATTTCAAACAGAACTATTACTTACTGGCATTTTGAATGATCAAGGTCTGTCAGTCAAATAGACGAAGCTAGTTCTGCCGCGCTAGCTACAAGAGCAGCAAGTTGTTCCGCAGCAAAACACACTCACTGACCCTATCTCCAGCGCAGCAGTTGCACGTTCCAAAAAGTAGATCCTATGGAGAAGAACGTGCAAGAAACTCCATGGACACTCTTTTAAATCAGTCTTTACAAAATCATTAGTTTTGGTTGGTTGGTTGGTTGGATGGTTACATTAGTTTTGAAATAATCAATAATCTTAGTATATCGTACCTACATACACTAAAAATAAATCTTAACAAGTTAAATCCTACAATAATTCAGGTTTATATACCTATTCACTAAACATAACTGCTTCGGCCATCAAATAAATAAAAAATTGTTCCATCAATTTAAAATTACTTCCAACTCTTTACAGTATTAACTTATCACAGAAAATAATTACATTAACAAAATTCAGTTAGAAAACATATTCACTCAACGTATTTCCACACTCCTTCGTTGACTTATCGGCCTCATTTGTAGATACTTTACAAAGGACATTATAATTACAAAAAAAAAAACATATTCACTCAACGTATTTCCACACTCCTTCGTTGGCTTATCGACTTCATTTCTGTGGAAATAACATTGTCAAAATATCGGGCATAATTCCTTTAGTTGGCTTATCGGCCTCATGTGTATGTAGATACTTTACAAAGGTCATTATAATTACAAAAAAAAAACATATTCACACAACGTATTTCCACACTCCTTCGTTGGCTTATCGGCCTCATTTGTGTGAAAATAACGTTGTCAAAATATCTGGCATAACTCCTTTAGTTGGCTTATCGGCCTCATGTGTATGCAGATACTTCACAAAGGTCATTAATACTAAAACATATACACTCAACGTATTTCCACACTCCTTCGTTGGCTTATCGGCCTCATTTGTGTGAAAATAACGTTGTCAAAATATCTGGCATAACTCCTTTAGTTGGCTTATCGGCCTCATGTGTATGCAGATACTTCACAAAAGTCATTAATACTAAAACATATACACTCAACGTATTTCCACACTCCTTCGTTGGCTTATCGGCCTCATTTGTGCGGAAAAAACGTTGTCAAAATATCTGGCATAACTCCTTTAGTTGGCTTATCGGCCTCATGTGTATGCAGATACTTCACAAAAGTCATTAATACTAAAACATATTGACGTTTCATGGCGGGAACAATCACCAATGCCACAGATTAAAAATCCCCGCCACATTAAACTAATGCTCATTCACTTTAAGTACTTTAAATTCAACTATATTAAAAATGGAACATCCGAAATAACTACATACTTAATGCTTATTCATTTTAAGTAGTTTGATGTTCAGATTTGAAAATAGAATATCAGCAAAATAATAAAAGATAACAGTTGTTTCTTCGTATTTTAATACCGACGTCTGAAATAGTGTAGTGTTCTTTTTTTGGAAGTCGGTTTTATTTTTTGTGATCAAGTTTTTTTTAGTCACTTTTTAGTACCCCACATCTAACAACACCAAATTGGAAAATCACAGGAAAAAATAATACGCAATTTCGTTTACTTGGATGACATATTTTTTCCAGCTATTTTGATTCAAAAACCAAACTACTGGATCGATTTTGACGAAATTTCTTTGGGACCAATCGGAAAAAATATTCTTTCACATAAAACAATAATTTTTCAAATCGGAAAACACACAAAGAAAAAAAACATTCAACCGAATTGAGAACCTTTTTTTGATACCGGTTAAAAAATCAAATAAGTTACTTAAAAGTAAAAATAATTTTATGAAAGCAAGTTTTAAATAAACAACTAAAATTTCTAAGAATGAGACCCAACACAATCATGTTAATTTGTTTGTTTGAGGATTTCCTACGGCCAACATTCCGCTGTATCATCAGACCAGCTCCAAAGTATTAATGCAGTGTTTCCAAAGTTACCTAAGCATGCAGAGTTTCAGTATAATCGGTTGACAGGAAGGAAGAGCTTAAATAATGGTTAAATGTAACCAGACAGTCCGGCCATACATATATGTACGGACGAAGCAAGTTATTAAAAAGCTTGTAACAAATAAAATTGCCGATTTCTTCTCTACCTATCAAAAACCTATTTGAGCGATGGCGAAGACGAACCGCAGTGAAATAGTCAATGTTAAAGAATTGAAATGAATTTTAAACACAGATACAAACAAGTCTAGATCACAGCGCCAGTAATGGACCAGAGCTCAAACATGTTTGCCTACAGCCAACGGTCTAATTATTTTCCAAATTTCCCTTGCACAACTTTAACTTGCTACAAAGTTGATACCCCTACAATGCCGGTTTCATAGATTCAGCTTTGCATGTGAAGCTCAAAGGTAAATTGGATAGCGACCACAACGGTTTGTGCTCACAACACTCATTGACTTTAGGTATACAAAACTGGTTTGTAGTCGGCTTTTCTACTTACTAGTACCTAAATATTTAACCCTTCAAGTTTTGTTGGAAAAAAGTCGGTTCCTATTCTGAGAAGGCATTTTTTCCAATTAAATTGTGTCAATTAAAAAGAACTGTAAATAAAGAACAAAGGGCGTTCCAAAAATTGAACAATGAACCGCCACTGCCTTTCTTAATCAAGTATTCTTATTACTTATTAATTTGTTTCTTCTTGTTTAATGTATTATTTCATATTTTTGACGGGATCTCTTTTACCGAAATAAGCCCTCGGGGATACCGTTTCATTCAAAAGCTCCTACTTAAAAATATTAAGTACTCGTAATTAGTGATCTTGAATAAAATATCAAGTTCGTTAATTTTAATAAGATTACTCTAAAGTCTTCAGCTCATCTCGCTGCAAACAACTACCGAGTATAATTCATCAAATATTTATGCCTTCGTGGAATCACTGTGCAAGTGCTTAAGCTGCTCATTAGGTTTTGTTTAAAAATGTTAATTTTTGTATTGCTTGATTTTTTTGTTTAGATGGAATGAATATTTGATTTCAGCCTACTTTTTCAGCTAGTGGTTCGTGTGACCCGAAAACGTGTGGCACGCAACACGGCGGTGCTAACACACGGTATTGGAATTTTTGTCGCTGTTCGCCTCCCACTGTACGACTCTTTCAGGGGTGCCTGAGATAGGGTTGCCCGTAGAAATAATTGTGGACCTCTTTTATAGCGGTGTTTGGGCGACACCTATCCGTTTTTATTAACGTTACCGTATACCGTCAAATCGGCACAAAGGATTTTCAGATGGTTGGCTGGCTACATAAAATTATATAGTTAAGGTTTTTTGGTAACGGCTTCGTATTTATATATGTAGTCAACATAAACTGGAATTACTAAAGGACATTAGGCTAGACTACTAGAATATTTATATCACGAGTTAAAAGTTTGTAGCGTGACTTCCTGCAATTAATTATAGCATTTACTAGGGTCCCTAAGTAAATTATGCTAGTTGTCCTTTAATAAATTAAATGGAGGTTACACACAGGTATTCTGGTTATACCGTATTGTATGGAAATGACATGTCCTACTTCGTTTGAATGTTGTGATTGAACCTAATTATTAATGCGGTTGTGTGACTAATTAGAATTTCGCGCGTTAGGAAAAATAATGATGACATAAAAAAGTTTACTTCGTAGCTCGATCCGTCCATCTAACTCGTTTAAAACTAGTCGACCTTTCGGGAGGGCATAGAAAATTCAATTTACATATTACAAGAGCCGGCTGACTGGACACCTCATTATCCCATATAATGGTCGTCGCTGGGTTGCACTCCCACAAGACTTAATTACCCCTAATCTGGCATTCCGTGAATCTAACAGAAACCTCGCCCGAGTAATTACGGTCCACTGTTCTAAAGCTAATGGACTCGTTTATTTATCTGCTAATTGCACGTAATCCGCGAATCCAGATCGAGATATCTCTGACCGTACACTCGTGTTATGATATCCGGCAGCACTTACTTCACGATTGTTCTTGACAGTCACTATATTCAGCTCTCGGGCGTTTCATAAACGGGGGACTGTGCATGAGAAAGTTTGAAGCCGCGTCTCAAAAATGGCGTGGTTTTTTGTTAACGTTCAGAAATAAGAGGATAAGTAACGTCTCGTCGCGAAAATAGTTCAGTAACTTTTATGAAGTAGTTTTCGACCGGAAAGTTTGTCATGGTATAAGAAAAAGCTCACACGTCGAAAAACTGGTATAAAATCCTGAATTTTTACGACTGTATTTCTTTTTCTTACGTGACGTTTGGTAATATTTTTGGAACGTAGCTAGAGTGCATCGATGCAGAATGAATTCCCTGCGTTCTGAAACGAAAAGCTTGATAAACCCCGCGACAGTCTCGTTTAAAAGTCGTGTGTAAACGTTATGATATCGCGCCGACCTGCTTACCGTATACTCGTCGCTCTTTGCCTGCCCCTTAATTGGAGGGGTTGGCATATTTCAACACGCGACTGAGTACACATGCAAACAAAAATAGACTCTCATGCCGCACACCACAGACTAATATCCGAGAGTTCTGTAAACACCAACGACTGCATGAGGTTAGCGATTTTAGACTGAAATAGTTCATAAAAAAGTACTTTGGTTATATTAATGTGTAATAATAATAACGATATGAGCTCTAAATCAGTTACCGAAAATACATGCTTTTAAAATATAATATACAAGTCACAATACAGCAGTCGAAGCCTTTAAATTAAAGCTGTTTTATGTAAGGAAGGGATAAATGTGAATGGATTGATTCCGAGCAGCGGGCCACCACATTACATGAAGTCAATAGAAATGAATGCACTTTCATTCGGAGATAATAAACTTTTTTGTGCTGTAGCAAATTGAATTCCTAGCCTTTAATATTTCACTTCACAATTGGAGAATATTGTTCAACAGAACTGGCATTTCATTCGTACATTGTTTGCAGCGTGGAGGGTTGGTGCGTACTTTAATAAAATTATAATGAAAACCAGACATTGATTGGTCAAGTGTTTGTAGTCATGCTCACGTAAAGGATTAAATTTATACAAAGGTAATGAACAAATGAGTCATTTTTATAATGCTATGATGAGGTAAAAACATCATTAACACACAGTATTTGACTGGATTTTTTATTACATTTCTCAAAACCTAGAGAGCAGACATGACGTAACAAAAAAATATTGCTTCAAAATCTCAAAAAAGGCGGTGTTGTCAGCGTTTTCAAATCTGTAATAAACAGAGACGGCACCAATTACGTGTGACGTCACTCACAAGTCCCGCCATATTGAATTGAAGCCATCCAGTACAAATGATATTTTGTGTGACAAGGATAGAAGAATAACTTCAAAAGTGTATAGCTTCTCTGTTTTTCGAACATTCTTATATATTTTTAGATTTTACATACTAGTCAAATACCCTAGAATGAAATGGGATGAAACTTTATCACGATGTGTTCGCGCATACCTACCTACTTGGCTTCCCAAGTTTCCCACGACATTAAAAAAAGCAGGAACACAGAGTCTATTACGTGAATATTTCAGACGTTTAATCTGAAACTACGAGCTTCCTCGAGACAAGGGTAAAGGTACTTGAAGGGCCGGTCGGTCGGACGATGCACTTTGAAAATTTAATGTTGCATAGTAAACGTTATTCTCCAAAGTTTCACTGAATACAATAATAATACTGATTTTCTTTGTGTAACTGAAGACTGAACAGCACAAATTCCACAGAGGGAGTTGTTTTGAGCGTTGGTCTCAGAATGCTTTAAGAGCTTCACGAAAATAATTTTACTGGAAAAATCTAATTTGTCCTTCAGGTAATTTCCAAAAAAAAATGGACAGTTAGTTTTCATGTTTCCGCTAAACAAAAAATGAATAGAATAGAATAGAATATTTATTTTTTGCATAAAATATGGTACATAATGCTGTTTGAAAAAATTTAAGACGATACAGTGCGTTGAAAACACGGGAGTCGTTACGTCGCTAGCAAAAATTGTACCATCATAGTGACGTCACGCGTGTTTTCAACCGCGTGATGTCTTGTATCGGACTAATTAAATTTTTTCAGTAAATACCTTATTACCAATGACGTTGAAAAACTTGTTTTTTGCTCTTATTCTGCACATTAGACGTTGAATTTAATCTAATAGTATTACCTACCCTTAACTTAAATGATTCCTCAGTTCTAGACATTCCGTACCATCAAAATGGAACGCTTGACTTTAAATACGCAATTACGTTTGGGGATCACAAGGTAGTTAGATCACAAGAGGTAATATGAAATTGCTTATTCCCGAATAAAGCTGAGTTGAACGTTTTCGATGTCTGGAGACTCCATAGACATTGTGACTAAAATTAAATTAGAACGGGAAATATTTAGCAAATGAAATCAGGGGATTGTGGTAATTGTAAGATTAGTAGGTAGGTATCTACTTATTAAATGTCTTGAATTATGTAGCGTCTATGTATTCTGAATTCTGATCTTGAAAAGGGAACTTAGTTAATGTTTTCTACGTTTTTTACACGCTAGTATACACTACCGCTTAAAAATATTTGGTCGCCCAGAAAAAGGTATTTTGCAAAATTTTATATATTGTCACCGGAAATGGCAAACGCCATAAGATTGTAAAATATCGCTAGAAATTGTTAACTATGATTTCTAAATAAGACACGGATCTATTGGAAACAATTGAATTTGGATGGGATTTATTGTGTACAAAACGAATTTTCATAATATATATCGAGATATTACTATATAATCATTTGGTACAATCTTACGGAGTCTGCAATTTTCCGGTGACATGTACGTGAAACGTCTTTATAACTATGAATTAAGTCGTTTTACACTCATCTATGTGTCCATATTTATTTTTAATAAAGGCCTCACAAAGCTTTAACCACATAAAATACAGATGGCTAAATACTTAGCGTATGATTGTTGTTCCTTTTAAAATGCCTGCAGTGGAAACCGTTTATTATGACTCCGGTTATATTGACCAACCGTTTGCTATGAAGTAAATATATGTATATATATATTTTTTTTTTTAAGCATTGGAAATCATCAAATGACTTCTTCCGCTCTGGGTGGAGCGGAAGGGCGTGTCCGACTCTTACTGACTAAAACCCATCCGTGTTCCTTCTAAAGCCCTTTGCGTTCCAGGGCCGCGGTGACTCTTTCGAACAAATTCCGCAACCCAGGCAGGCTCTGGCCCTAGCGGGACCCGTCTTTATGCTGACATCTCTTTGAGGCGCGCGTGAAACACAACGCGCCATCGACCCGGGCCTGGTGGTGATCGGACAGCGAGCACCCAATAAATATATTATATATTAATTGCACTGATGAACATAATTCCTTAAAAATAGGAAGTCACTATATTCGAACCTTTTTATAAGAATTTTATCTGAAAACCAAACTTCGCACTTGACTTGGCTTGGATCCGGTTATTATGACCTATTTTTAAGGAATTATGTTCATCAGTGCAATTCTGTAAACATGTCGAAATGAAGGCTTGGGTGAAGTTATCACGAAAAAAAAAACAGTCCATTTAATCAAGAAATGACAGCTCACTTCGTGATCACTTCATAGGTAAAGTGATCACGAAGTGAGCTGTCATTCACTTCGACATGTTTACAGACTGGCAGTTATAGTGAGTGACATGATACCTTACACCTTTCCCTGCTGTGCAATTTAAATAGTTTCGCTCTATTACACTAAATATCTATCAAAACTAGGAAGTTGTGTAGTTAGCTTAAGACTATGCTTTAAATGACGTGTTTTTTACTTCCCTTCAATGTCATTATAAGCGGATTTTACTGCATATCCAACCCCGTCTACTTTTTATGAAAAACCGAACATCCCTCGTAGACATATCTCACATAAAAAGCTCAGAGGCTAAACCAACATTCCTTTTCTTTATTCCTAGAACGATCGTTTTAAAAAGAAAACTGTAACTGAAATCGTCATTATCTTTTATTAAACCATCGATAACGAACTGAGCGTCGGCCTCTTGGCGTCTTTTCCCTTTTTTTTGTATTGTCCCCTAATCGCCACTTTGTTATTCAATTTGGAATGTTGCCAGCCAACTGCCTATTAAATAATACCGCGCTGAATCGGAAGATTCGCCCGGCTACGGTAGATATTGTAGTTGGCTTTCTGATAAAATTTAAGTGAAATACTCTTATGTTTAGTACCCAGAGGCGTCATTTTTAAACTGTTTTACAGAATATTTTCAGACGTGACAACATTTCAGTTTTTTGTGAAAGTCCTTGACTTACATACAATAAAGTATTGTTTCTTTATCGCTTACGGCAGTTATGACGTGGTATGAAGTTCACAAAAATAGTGTGTTCTTTTAGTTCAGACATATTTTCTGCTCTTTAGGAATATTCGGTTGAAAGTAATTAAACCGTGTGGCATACCGACCATACCTGCTGCGGTATCAATCGCAAAAGTGCAGCGAGGGATCCACTGTTTGGAATGTTTCAAAGAATTAATGGATTTCGATAGAAATTTTGCACGTACCTTTGAAACAGCCTGTCAATGGGATAATGGAAATATGAAACTGGTTTCCAAAAGCCCTGTTTTCCAGTATTGTGTTGTGTCGTGTCGTGGTGCCTACTGCTGCAATTATTTAATAAGCCCGTAGTGTCCCACTGCAGGGCAAAGGCCTCCCTTCGTTCTTTCCATTATAATGTATCTTGTCAATCTGAGCCTAATCCTTTAGGTAGGAATCCATCGTTTCTCGCCATCTCTTTTTGGGTATACCGCGTCGCCGGTTCCTGATGTTTGAGACCCAATCTGTGGCTACTGGTTGGCTACAATACTCGTCGTGATGTAACTTAGGTTTGAACAGTTTCGTTCGATTGGTGTATCCCGCGCCACGACACACACGTTATAGTAGTGTGAAACTAGCTTTAACGACTACAACTATACGAGATATGTTTATTCTTTTGAGAGAAGATCAGCCAGTTACTTGGTTTGATAGAGGGATTAACTATCCCAGGCGCCTTCCCTCAAAGAGGTTTGGCGCTTGAGGTTCTTATGACTGCAAACCAATTTCTATTTGTCTTCACAGCAGAATTTTGATCTTTTCTAGAATGGTGCTTTTTGTATGCCACCGATATACTGAAATTTCAATTTAGACATCAATAACAGTTTTGTTAAAATGTCTTTTAATTTGCTTGCCATGTTATTCCTATAATTTTGAATTACAAAAGGTATAGCCGTGGCAAAGTGGTGGTTGCAGAGCCACAATCGACCGGGCAGTATTGCGTGACAGCTGTAAACCTGTACACACGACATGTTGTTTAGACTATGATTTCTCTGTAGTAAAAAACAAACAACTAAATTATTGGAATGCGGCTCAATAATTGGTCGAATCACTTTGTATTATAGGTAACTATTAAGCGTGTAAGTTTCTATACAAATGGTAGGCTGAAGGGTTCCTAATTGACGTGGATTGATGGATATATGTTAGTTATGATTATGAAAAAAGTGGATTATGATATCTAGAGTTTCTCAAACATTATATTAATTCTAACGGGCTATAAATCATTAAGTGACTACTGTCAGAAGTCTATTAAGTTAATATTAAAACCCGGATTGGTCTGAAGGATACTATATCCATTCGCAGGATTGCGGAAGTCAGTTCACTGAATACACACAGAACTTGAAATCCGCCTCTAGTTACATTGAAAGCTGTTTCAGAAACTTCTAAAAAAGATGGCAATGTTGAATACCAAGTGAGGTTTCAGAGCTTTCTGGAAATAGAATAGAAACCAACGACGTTAGACGGATCTTTATACCTTCTTTGGAAACATTCTGATTACGACATCTCCCTTCTTAGAGGTGGCGCTAATATCTACAATACAGTTTTTAAACTAATATAGCTGTTAAACATTGTACTTGTACTTGTTTATTGTGCCATGTTTTTTTCTTCTATTTTTATTTTGCAAAGGGTATTTTCACAACCTTCGCTATAGAACCAACTCTGAAATAGTTTCGAAAAATATATGTTGATTAAAAAAAAAAATAACTTTAAGTTACCTACCAATTGAAAATGTAAAACCATATGTTTTTTTGGGTGTTTTGCATTTGATTCAACAGTAATAGTTGCTCATAGTCAGGGGGCTACTCTCTAAGCCCGAAGTCCGTAGTCTCGGGTTTAGTTGCGGGCGTATTCTACTCCGTATTACCTACGGACTTATGATTACTTCCGAACCCGAACTAAGAATGAATGAAAACACATGTAATTAATTCAGGTGATACGGACTAACATACGCCCGCAACTAAGCCCGAAACTACGGACTTCGGACTTAGAGAGCCCCCCTTGTGTAGATAGATATCTATTTTCAACCCCATAATATTAACCAGTGAGTTCAAATTCCAGTGTACTTGCGATTCTCAGGAAATACCCTAGTACTTCACGCGTGGCTATTGAGTGTTACCAGCTACAAACTGTTCCATGAGCCCATGACATAATGAAACCTTATCGTTTAATAATAAATAGTGATCGTGTACCGAGAACGTGTTACCAACTCCACCTGTCAGGCAACATGAACGTTGCACATTGCATTGTCGTGTCTCGACATAAATGTTCAACATTTCGCAAGACCGCTCTAACATTACCGCCCTGCATGGGAGCAAAATTATTTGGTACTGGGTATTATTATTAGAATTTGGAGGCTGCGGGTTACTCACTGTTATTTCGAATACACCACTTAGTGGAACTCAAATGGCAGGCATATGTATCATCAGACACTCTAAAACCGGTACAGGAAAGAGGAAAAGATGCTTATCCACCTCCTGAGGTGAGGAGAAGAAGGTCTGTCTACTGTCAAGTCCCTGAAACATTGCTATTATGAATTAAAAGTCACTATGGACAGGGTGGCCAAATCGGATGTACATACAACATGTAACAGAATAAACGCAACACCTGAAAAGGGATCATTGTATTCATAATTATGAACAACTTGGCAACTATGGGACAAACAAGTAATCGCGAAAAAAAAATCGACTGCCCCATACATTTATGTGAGCATACCTCGACAAAATGTACTGAAGCCGACTGATTTTTTTTTAGCAATTTCGGGGATAGCCCCATAGTGAAAGTTGTTGGTAATATTAGCTTTTATTCCGTTACACGTTATCACTGAATTGGTCAAGATACTATCGATTACCGAAATTATGTCAAAAACAAAGTTGTAAACATCCGATTTGGCCACCCGATAGTAGATACAAAGTGAGATTGTAGTAATTACATAATAGTATGTTCATTTCCCACGTATTACAAAAGTTCCCTTCTAAAAAGTCTTTATACGGCTCACACGTAACTACTGGAAAAAATAGAAGAGCAAATATGGCCGCCTGAGGCAGTCCAGTACTACGGAATCGTATTCGTTTGCGCTCTTTTTTTGTCATTAGCAGTCCTTTTATTACTAATTCTTCCCTTTTTATTTCGTCTTAGAATTTAGCTTTTCAGACTTCATTTTCGCAACAGGCTTGTATTTTCATTGGATCGGTTAGTACTAGGTGCTGTTTTAAGGGTATTTTTAAATGGAATCAGCTTAATGTCCTCCATCAAGATCAGTTCTTAGTACCCTGATTTTATTTTTCAGAAATAGGTATACGTTAATTTTGATAGTCTTGGGAATGAAAAAAGGTAAATAAGTTGTGCTTACAATCTAATGAAATCTTTTTCGATACTGGTTTCTATTGTTTTGTACTGCATCAATATTGATTACAGAAAATTCTACTTGGCCTAGGTACCACGTTGTCTTATAAATCAATAGGTACCTCTATCCCCCTTTGAATGCGGTATAGGTAAATTACCTAATTCTGAGCATAATACCACCTTGCGGTTGAATTTCACTTGCACATCATAAATCTACAAGGGAGCCACATAACTTAAACCTTGGTGAAATTTCAATCGACTGGTAATTGTTGTCAAGACCGGAAAACAATTAATTCCCCTGACTTTACACAAAATCTAGTCCAGTACATACATGGTAGCAAAAGTTAGATTCAGCACCAAACACGAAGTAAGTCATAAGTTTGAAGTAACAACTCATGGCTTATCACGTCTGTTATGCACCGGCCAGATATGGGTCACAGTGCTCGTAGTTAGTGGCCGACTGTTAACGATCTGTGCCTGTGTGTGTCTGTTTTCGACTGTGTGTGTGTGTGTAGGACACAGATTATATCACACTGCGACCAGCTCATTAGCTGTATATTGAAGTTACTGTAAGGACGACACTGGACATGTGCTACAGATGCTCCGGTTGTAGGTACTGATGCTAAGATGTAGTCTCTTAAAGAGTAGAACGTTAGTATTAAACATATTTTAAACTGATATTTGACTAGCCCTATTTAATATAACTGGAAATGCGACAGTAATTGTCCACAATTGTCATATTTTTGAGACACTGTGCTGTTTTTACGGAGGCGTATGTATGTAAAATAAACTTACAAGATTTTCATATGATAAACTCCAGAATTATACCAGAATCCAAATAATGTACTTCGTATTGAAAATGTAGTAATTCTAATGGCAGATTTCCTAATGGAAAGATTGCCTTTGAAAACAGAAGATATTAAAATGCAAACTGGTAATTTTTAATTATTTCGTAGAATTATAGTCTCCAATTTATTATATCGATGAAACAATTTTCATTTGTTAATACTTATAAGCATAATTCATCGCTGATCAAGGCTACAATAGAGTTGGCCAATAAAAATACGACCTCATGAGCCTTAAACTTTTTAAATTGGTACATCTCTACGAACTGAGTCAACGATGTCGTTAACTTAGAAGTGTTCAATTAAATAAACGTAATTCGATTTAAGAGCTGAATCAACAGGCTGTGATTTGTTTGATATAACTTCTGAATATAACAGGCCCCGCCTTTGAAGCTTGTAAACAACAATTACTTTTAAAATGTTTACTAATTAAGAACAATGATCAAGTATTTTACATTTTTAGATAGATATCTACTACGAGTATTATAGGAAACTAAAAGACTTAGATACTGTAGCGTTTTTGTGTGTAAAAATAAAAAAAACGCTACAGTATCTAAGTTTTTATAGGAAGAACTTTTAAGACAGGTTGTATCTTCTCGATTCTTTTTGACAGAAAAAAACGTATCAATTCTTCATCTTCAGCGCTTTAATTTACTGAAGGTTTGTTTTTAATTTAAGAAAGCTTTGGTCAAATTGTGCAGTAAGCCTGTAGTAACGGTGGGTATAATTAGAATTACTTACCGCAGTGTGGCTAACTGCAACACTGTCGTGGTTGCTGATTGTACCCCATTTGGAAACTACATGTAGGATCGATACAGTTGCTGGTCAAATGATGGAGAATCAGCTCGAAGAATCTACATAATTTTATTAATGTTGCGACACAGTACTTACCTGTCCACACCATACCATACCACAACCCTTTTTTAAGACTGGGTTATCATCAGATGGCTTCTTTTCTCTGGGTGGAGCGGAAGGGCGTGTCAAACTCCTACTGACTAAAATCCATCCGTGTTCCTTCTAAAGCCTTTTGCGTTCCAGGGCCATGGTGACTCTTTCGAACCCTAACCACGATTTAAGACTTCACAACGACCTTGTGTGATTCGCTTCAATGAAAGATCTCATTCTCTCCCCCAAATTGGGGATCCCGAATAAGAAAAACTAATACCAAGCCAAATCCCGGCAAAATTTCCGTTTGAAGCATTAGTTAAAAGTTTTCTTTAAACTGGTTTGGAAGATTATAGATTTAATTGACAAAAAATCTTGTGTAGCGTCGCTCACATACTCAAGAGCCCAGTCACTGTCCAGCGACGCCCTATAGCTATCCTAATATGAACAATTACGGACGTCACGCGGTTTCACCCGCGTAGTTCCCGTTCCCGTGGGAGTACAGGGATAAAATATAGCCTATGCCACTCGCTGATAATGTAGCTTTCCAATGGTGAAAGAATTTTTGAAATCAGCACAGTAGTTTTTGAGTTTATCCATTACATACGTATGTTTGTAATGGATAAACTCAAAAACTACACACACACAAACATAAAAAATTTTCCCCTTTATAATATTAGTGTAGACTCTTAATAATATTAGTGTAGATGAACAATGTCTAGTGAAAACGCCATGTTGCTAACCCACGGAACAAAATAAAATCTACATCCATTCTATTAAAGTCTAAGCATTTGTAAAGAAAATATTTTAAAACATTTTCTTCTCTAAGCCCAGTGTTGTAATTGATAGTCACAGTGACACGAGACATTGGATGTTTATTTTTGATTAAAAAGCGAATCTTGATTCATTTAAAGTTAGAATTCGATCAAAATAATTGGAATGGCATGTCAGTCAATAAAAACTTGGGGCGCAGCCGCTCGAGACCAATTAAATAAAACAAGTTTACGAAATCAATTAGTTGCAATGTTGGCTTTACACAAGTTGTTATTGAGTTTGCCAACTCGTAATATGTCCTACGTTAGGTTTTATGTATCCTTTTAAATTTAATTTAACTTTAGGAATATGAACTTTGTCACGCTACCATGTGGCTTTACTTTTTAGTCATAGTTGGCGCTTTCGTTCATTCTGTTTTTGTTCCAGTTAGGCTCTGTATTTAAATGTTTATTTGAACAATTAAAACTTTGTGTTATGAGAGTAGATCGTAAACTTTTTATTGGGCAAATTGACTTGCATTGCGTAACTTTGTTTCTTAAGTGGCTGAAAATGGTGTACCAGCATACTTACTTGTTCTTTGTTATTAATGGTTGTTTTCTTCGTATTATATTTTCAGGACTGTAAATTGTTAGTTTTATGCAAGCATGATTGCTGTTAATATTCTTTTACAGCTTTTTACTAAACAAGTAAAAAGTAAGTAAGTCATAAGTTATCTGTCTGCAAAACGAATTGATTGTATTTTGCAATGTAGAGCCAAATGTTCAATTTGACCTAGTTAAATCGTCAATCATTTTATAAAATCAGTAATCACACAAAAACAAATCAAATGGGTTTTGGTTTGTGGTTTTTAACGTTTGTACGAATCGTTCTGTTCAACAAATACGGATTACAAAAACCACTCATGAATATAGTTCGTTTTCAGCATTCGAATCGTTGGAAAACCTTTTTTGTTTATTGAGCATCTTCCTGGATACATTCGTCTGAATCATTTTTGATTTATTCTTCGAACTGGCTGTACGTCGGATTTCGGATTTTGAGCAGAGACCGAGTAACGAAACCAATTTATGGCAGAATGCTTTCGATCCCGTGTGTAAAACCTTGTGTCGATACAAATATGACGTGGAGAGATCTCATCTTTCTGAAACATAGATAGGGAACTCTCTTACACACAGATAATGCCTGTGTTCCAGCAGTGATAGCATTGCAGGTACGATACTCAGAAAATTTTAAGCGAACACTTAAAAATTATACAAGATATAGTAATGTTATCAATTTACAAAGAAAATCTGTATTTCAAAACCCTTTTCAAATCCAGCTGTCGTGGAAATTTTGAAGACAGCTCAAAGAAATTCAAAAAGCCACGTTTGAGCCTTTGTTTACAATTTAAACTTAATAAACTACGAATAAAAGGAACCTAGAATTAACTTCTTAGAAAACTGTTTAATTCGAATAATTAGCAAATAGTTGAAGTAGAACAGTTTTAATTTCATCTTTTGTATTTATTAATTATCTATATTTTATTTAAGTAGTCGCTTTACAGACAATTTATCAATCTCAGCATACTTTTTCTTTAAAGATCTTAATTAGATATTAAAACTTCCTCAAACAAAGTATCCTGTAACATAATTAATTTGATCGATGGAATGGTTTTTTCTTTCTTGCTAATACTTTTAAAAGATATTCCAAAATGTTGCGGTATTAAAATAATGTTACAGGAAAATATATTTTCGAGGATTATATTTCGTCAGGAATTTCAGCCGCGTCTTTTCATGCTGGAGTTTATTACAATGTGCTTCAGTTTGTAATATTTTCAGAAATAACTGTACAATAGATTTGTATGATGTATGTGTATCTATTAAATATACGTCGGTGTATGGAAAAAAGAAAAAACTCGCTTACTTGGTTCTTAAAATTCTGAAGTAATAGACACTGGCCACTAAGACGTGGGTATTTAAAAATTCATCAGACTTATCATGATTTTGATTCGGTTCAAAGATGTAATAGAATCAAATCGCATTCGATATCTAAAACGTGTTCCATGTCGCCCATTTAGAGGCGTGCGAGATCCCCCGGTCTACACTCCACAGACCCGCGGTTCCATACTTATTTGCATGTGAAAGAGCGTCAGTTGTACGTTTGTACGTATGTATGTACCTACTTTTGTATGAAGGCGGATGAGTAGACAGGCTACAGCAATAAATTGTATACATTTCCACTTTCCAGTGCCTTCATCGAGTACGGAACAATGGCTCTGGTTTCCACTAGATGAAGCGTTACTTTTTTCAAGTGTGAATATTTCGAAAAGCTATACAGCTCTCTATTTACAAATGAGAGCGTTATGTTCAGAGGTGCTGCCTATTGCACTTTTCAATTGATAACTGTAATTGATCTGTAGTAAAAACTTAAAAATAAAAGACATGCCTAAATAATATTTCTGGCTAATCCAACTACTATTTCATTATAAACGCTTATGGGTGTTTGTTACTCTTTCACGCAAAATGTTTTTTAATATATTTTATGTATAAAAAATGTTTTTCAAAAATATATTTTATAAAATTAATAAATGGAATAATAATAATATAATATATATAATTTATTTCAGGTATACAGACTATCATACATAATATGTTACGGAGCCATCTCATACCTTCTAAAAAGCTATTATTATTATTGAAATGACAAACCTACCTAAACCTCCCACAAGGTGGACCGATGAACTGGTGAGGGTCGCGGGTAGCCGATGGATGCGAGACGCACAGGACCGGTTGTTGTGGCGACCCTTGGGGGAGGCCTATGTCCAGCAGTGGACGTCTTTCGGCTGATATGATGATGATGATGATGATACCTACCTATTTCCCTTCTCTCTGCAAATACATTCCAATAACAATAGGTATAGGTAATGCCATTTTATGCCTGCTTACTTTAAGAAGAAAATTAATATTAAAAATAATATTCTTTTCAGAAAATCACGGATATGTTGAATATAAGTAATTTAATTAAAATCCTTTTACAAATTAATAAAATCACCTTTTTGGGGTTTTTAATGTAGGTATCGATATCGGTTCGCTTCATCAAATTAAGGTATACATTTTCTGAGCATGATTTAAATTACGCAATATGGGAATTAAAAGGGATGTATTTTAATAAATTTTCCATATTTTCAATTTACCGGCCAGAATCAAAATTCAGAAGCTCATCATTATTTCATGACGGTAAAAAATAACACCTATAAATCTTTATTTTTTCGAAAAAGCGCCTGTAACGTCGTTTTCCTCTGCAGAAAAATGCAGAAAACTTGAATGTGAGGCTGAGAGCTAAACCCTCTCAAAATTGTCCACTCTGTAGAGAGACTGTCGTTTCACATTCTACATGTCTGTGTGCACAACTCATGCGCACACCTGCAAGCATGTGACGTTACAGAGGCATCAGAAACAGAGCGAAAATACCCGTAACCGTGTTGTATACAGCGGGTAACTACCGGGTGGCTGTTGTCGGGCGGTTGATGTTCAAATCGCGGAGAGAACTTTGAAAGCGCGATGTAGGAGTTTTTTTTTTTCGTCATTAACATTTGACCCAATAAGAATTTTAGAAAAAGTAAGCTATTTACCGCACGCTCGCTCTGTCTCTCACTTTTTTCTGTCCGTACTTACTTCAAACTTGAAAAGTGAACATCCGGGCCATGCTCTAGCTATTTCTATATTATTGGGTTTGAAAGCAACACAATAACTCCATAAACACACGAAGTGTCCAGTATCCGTAGGTTAGGCAGGGTGTGACCCAAATTCAAACGCTCACATGTCATTTGGGGCTCTAACGTTATATTTATGGCCGGTTGCTAATAAGCATAATGACGTGAAATAATTTATTGCTAGCCATTTAGAGTGAGACGCGGTTGCGCCTAGGTAGGTATGTGAAACGAAATTCGATAGTGTCGTGAAAATGAACAGTTATATGTCTGGCTGACTACTCTACTTAGATCTAGTAAATATTTTCAACAAAACATTCGCCCTCAAAACTGTGAAATAAGAATTCTTGAGGAAAATAAATCGGAGACGTGACACCCATCAAACCAACCACATTTCCTTTCAAAGAGAGGTGGTCTGTGTATTCAGTAGTGGGTACATTACAGGATGATTATGCTTATTAACTATAATGGTTATATTATCAAAACTTAGCTATTATTTTACTATGAAACTGCCCATAAACATGATAACTTGGAAAATTGCTAAGGTCAGATTGGTGACACTTTTAATTAAACATGCTTAAAAGCTGCTGCGTGATCAAGAAAAATATTCCAAATTTTTGTTGTCAATAATATTTGGTTGCGAAGTTTAAAATGACTAAACCTTCAAATATTACCACCTCATTAGGACGTGGTTATATTCCCGTTATTCGCAAATAACGATTCCCTATGTCTGTAGTTTTTCGGTAATGTGGGTAACTTATCGCGGCGATAACCTGGAGAGCAGCTATAAAAGTATGCAAAATCTTTGGAATAATTATGCAAATGGAACATTCCCGCGACCGCCATTCACATTCAAGCAGGTACTTAGGTGCCCAGCGTATTGCAAAGATTAAAGGTGTGTAGGCACACGGACTCGACATTAAATAGTGAATTTGTATAATTTATTTGAAACGGATTTTCCTGAATCAAGGAAAGTTCCAGTTTGTTGAAAACTCTTTGAGATTTACCTACGTCACTGGATTTGGGATCCAGTATGTTGGAACATAGGTACATTGAAGTGTACGTCCTGAATATATTGTAGTTAGGGGGAGCCATTCATTATACAAATCGATCTTTTAGTCTGCCTCCTAGGTATATTCTTTGAAGCAAACGTTTATCTTTTATTTATTTAGATATTTATGTACACACAATATACTGTAAACAAAATATACAGAAGACAGAGCACAAAGAAATGCTTATTTCTTAAGAAATTTCTTTCAGCAGACCTGCGGCAGAAGTGTGGGAAAAGAAGCGTCATCCATCTAGCTTAGGAGGCTAGACCGATAGGCTAGGCTAGAGCCTATTCCCAAATATATCGGCTTCCAGTTTAACCGGATTCAGCTGAATACCAGTATCTTACGTGGAGCAGCTGCCTATCTGACGACCACAACCTAGTAACTGAGTAACATGGTACATCTTAGGAAGGCTAATGTCAGATTTTCTGGCTTCTGCCAATCCGTAATGACTGCCAAAGATTTACAAATGACGGCCGGGATAAATCTCGAATGATTTTTTTTTTTTTGTTGACCCTAGCGGCTGTAATATTGATCATCAAAACAAACGTTATTCGGTTATTTTAAAGAGATGCTCCAGAGCACAAGCTCAACACATAAGTCTTTCAAGAATGGTAATGAGATGTTAAAAAAATGTATGCCAAAGTATTCAACAGAATGTCTGCAAGAAAATAATGCTCAAGAATAAGTTCATTTATGAGAATAGGGATATTGATTTTTCGATTGAATAAGCGGCTCGTTGGCTCTGTAAAAATTCGACTTTTAATTCTCTATTGTCGGTCGCGGCGAGGCCGTAATGGAATCAAGGGGTCGGGTCACGTCTTGGGCCCTCAAACGGCTGACGGTGGAAGATAAACTTTACCTTCATTGTCAATTTCCTCGAGTCTTAAGGGCACTCCGCACGGCCGGAAACAATGAAAGAAAAGTACTTTCAACGAGTTTCTGTTGACTTTTTAAATGGTACGTTAGCCTAACGCAGCCTATTAAGCCGTTTCGATTGCGGTAACGACCTACCGATTTACTCTATTACTGGGAATGTATGTACTCGCTAGTCACATTATTACTGCGGTAGCGTGTCGATCGATGGCCTGTGGGTACCTACCTATATAAGTACCTGCTGTGTTATGTTATTAGAACTCTCCGAGTGTACAGGTTTAACACCGAGACCTGCATTAAATTTAACGATATGGTCAAACTAATCCACAACCGATTAAAAGGCTTAATTATGTAGCATGTTAATTTAGAATTGAAATTGGTGCGCACCACTCGTAAACTTTCGTATTATTTCACACTACTAATAACTTAATTAATATGCGAGGGTTTAAAACCGAAATAGGGGATGAAACTTTAGTTTGTGTCGTTACCAATACGCAGTTCCATAGGTAATATATTTGGTTAGTTCTGTTCGCGTTTTTAGGATAGTGAATTGAAACAGTTATTTATGTGCTGTCCGATGAGAATTGATGTTGATAAGGATTGAAATCCTAGATAGGACAAAAAGGTACAAAATACGATAGATAACTTCGTTAGATAGGTTTTTTTGCGACTTCTTTACGATAAGGGAAAGGAGTAGGCATAAAACTGACGGTCGGATGGCGCTATGTGAGGAGCGAATGGATCTTTTGTGTTAGACGAAATTTGAATTTGAATACGCGAACGTCCCGATTTTATTACCAAAATGAAAGTTACTTAATACAATATTATTTTGATTGTAATCAGAGTTAAAAGTAATTTGAATAAATTAATCCTGATAGATGTTTGTTACAGCAGATTGTTAATCGAAGCTGTAGTCGGGGAAGTTGGGTCGAGTAAATCTTTTAATGGTATTGAAATACAATTTTCTTTTTGAAGTAACTTCTCAACGTCTTACTAAGTACCTACTATTTCTTACAATTCTACGTGTTTGGAATAAGTATAGATTTTTTTTTGTAAAAGCGTTGGTATAATATTTTCTCCCTCATAATTATTAAAATAACAGAACAGGGCCCGCATAATGGGCCCGTAATATTTTTTGCAACCGCCCACAGGTTAAGTATCGTATCGTGTCGTCGCCGCCGCGCTGTCGTGTTGGTTAATGTGGAAACACGCATTAGTAATTAAGTAGGCACCTTTTATTATGTTTACACACAAAACACAATTAAACTAAGCCTGGTCGGGCGCGTGGCTTATCCCCGGGAACAGACTTGTAACACGCCATGCCACGCACGCGTATAAAGCTCGCCCATTGGCTACATTATCATCTCGCGTGGCCATCTTCTGTAAATCAACCAATGATTGTGAATGGTGTTGTTGTTTGTGCTCGGTGTTGCAAGTGTGGTTTACCTTATTTATGAGCAACGCATCGGGTCAGATAATCTGCAACTGATTAATATTGCTGTTTATGATTGATTGGTTTTCCTTTGTGTGGTCGTATGCATAATTTACTGCTTGTTATTCGCAAAGTTAGTTATTTAGTAACTGAGTAAAGTCAAGTCAGATAACTTCGCCCTCAAAGCAAATGCGACAAAAAATAGTCTAGAGTGTGTCCTCTCTTAGTTACAGCACACAAAAAATGACTGAAAAAACTCAAAAGCGGTGCCAGCGTGAAAATTATTTACAGCGCACTTCGTCGCTCTGTCGCGCACTGAATGCCAAACGCTAGTGCCTGTAGGATTGTAGCCTAGCTTATTCTATGGGCAAAACTCATCGTATGGGCAAAGCTCGACCGCGCGATGTCACTTGGCTGTCCACGGAAGGACGCGGACTGTCAATGGTCCACGTTGCTTTGATATCTTTGAATGCAACTGATAATAATGATACCGATACTGCACAGTGGTTAAGTAGTATCTGTGTTTATTTGTTTCATTAATTTTCTTGAGAATGTTTGCTTCTTTAAGGACCAGTCGTTCGCAATTATGTTTACGTGTTACTCCCGAGAAACCTAAATCTAAGCTCAAATTAACTCAAAACGTAACTGTGTATATATGCTCTTGTGGAGTTTTACTGCAAGTTAAACAAATTCAATACCGAAGTAAAAATAGAATTATAAATATCCAATGATGCGTTTAATGAATACACATTTTATGTTAAAAATAAACGTCGTGTTTATTCTCTCACACTTCCACGCAAGGAAGCTCACACGACCCAAATCTAATCGCTCCCCTTGGAAAGCGTCTCGGACATAAAAATATCAGTTCCGTTGTACGCCTGGCTTCGCCTGGCCGGAGTGAATCGTAAACAGGCGCGGTGTCACGGCGATAGATCACTGAACACCGATCGTGTAACTTACATATTAGGCCCATATGTTAGCAGCCGCACTGACAAAAACCAGTCACACGTCCCGTTATGTTAAACTACGAATTGATTTCCTGAAGGAGTTTCTTTGAGATGGCACTGTTTTTTAACGCCAGATTCGCAAACATGTGTGTCCTGCGACATATTGCTTTTTTCATTCGTTTTCTGTGTCGTGTTTTCGCTTTGGTAGACCGTCGATATTGGGCTTTTTCGTGTTCTATGACGAATGCCACACGTTTTTGTACATGTAATAAGAGATGAAAAGATTGTGGTTAGCTGAGCGTGAATGGGTTTGTTAGGTCATTTATTAATAAATACGGTTAAAAATTAACTTGAGTTCATGAATATAGTCTGTAGAGTACTTGACTGATTTGACCAACTAATTTAAAGCATTTGCTTTTATTTTTAAACATTGCATTATCTTATTTTTTTAATGATTCTGCTTGTTAAAAACATACGTAAAACAAAAACATTAAATTCATTTTTTTTTATTAATTTGTAATAAAAACAACCACCGTTAAACACTCCAATTAAAAGATAAGCACCATTAATACCGAATCAAGTTGAAACCGTAACATCGTAACTTGAAACTCATAATCTCAATCAGAAGTTGGAAGCGGTCACAGAAACGCGATAAATCATTAAATGCTGAGCCTTATTGACAGCCTACGTTACATTTAAGAGAACTCTTGAAATCAATTTCCTCGCAGAGTTAAGAGGAAAATCTGATATGGCGGGTGTACGTACGTTCGGCTTTCGGCTCTTGACTTCGATTCGGCTCTCGTCGTTCGGCCGTAGGAATCACTGCGCCATGCACTAACTCCGACCTTCGGACAACCTGAAAATTAGATTGTAGCTGCAGCTGACACATGCTTCGACAAATACACTCTTTTATGCTTAGAACGACTATATGCGTTTCCTATATTCTATGTCCGGTGCACATCATTCTTCTGATCCGGAAAAGGAGAAGCTTGTCTTTGGTTTTAGTGTTGGTGTGTTTGTTTTAGGATATCAAACCATTGAGCCAATGGAGTCTTATTAAGGCCAGTCACGCCACGGATGACATTGCTTACGTATTCCAAAATGATAATGCATATAATGTTTCGACCGTGTGAGTGTTATAAATGAAGCAAATTATTTCTGAAAAATCTTTTATACCCCACCCCGTCAAAATCTGATAGCAATAATGTGAAAGCAAAACGTAACTTACCACCGTAATTCGCAAACGTTTCCTTAACCAAGACATTTTCACCATGATAGGCAATAATAACTTGGCCTTATCTTAAAGAGAAAAAAATAACGCAACGTTTATTACGTGTACTTGTCCTCAAGTGTAATCAGATAACAAATTCACCCGGGTGGCATAAAAATGACGTACTAGTGTACTTGCAATGTTCGGGAATGTTCGGGCGACTGGCGGCTTAGCTCCGTGTTAAGTGCCACCCATAAACAAGGGTCTCTTAACACGTCACTTGCTACAAATGGACTCTTTATGTCCCCGTCAAATATAAATTTCCTCGATTTCCTTGGTAGGGAACTTTCTTGTACTGCGGATTTGCTTAATTATATTTATTGAGGTTTCTGTGTCAGCCGTATTTAAGGAGTAGTCTGTTGGAGTTTTAGTAAAATATTCCTTTCAGCTTTGTGTTCCTAGACAGCCTGCAACTTAATGCCTAAATACTTGACATAAAAGCAAACGTAGACGCAAACGTCTGCGTGCGTCATTCCTCTTGTAACCACAATCCAACACAATCTACCAACCACAATATTATTATTACTGCATACCAAAAATTATTAAACGTGCACATTTATCTATCGCGAAATTACATCGCATAAAAATTGAAACACTGTTGGTGCAATGAAAAGATTTTTTTAAAGTTCACTGCACCGAGCAATCCAACAGCAGGGTTTGTTTTGTCGGGCTTGATAGTTTTTGATATATGGACTGGATAAAAAATGCATAATAGACAAATGTTTGTGCATTCTCGGTAGAGTGGAGCTGGGCCGAGGCCCGAGTGCATGATAAAAATCCGCGGCAGTTTGTTAGGAGTTTTGGCGCGTGGCGGCGTGTCAAGAAGTGCTGACAGGAGCGCGCTCACGCTGCGATGTTCCCGGCCGCTGTGCCGCTAGCCCGCTACCCGCCGCCACACCCGCTACTCCGCTACAAACCGCTTTTTTTCTTTCGTCGGTACACAGCGGTTTGCAATTCAACGCTCGTTTTTCGTTTACTTCCCTTCAACGTTTGCATTGTTTGTAATCGGACAGACGCTGCTTTGTAACGTATGTGTGTTCCGTGAGCGCGGGCTTTTTTTCGATTTGTTAAACGCCATGTTGGATTCGGTTTCACAACTTACGTCGTGGCCGCTCTCCTGCGGCCGTGGTGAACAGAAATGAGGCAATTCATAAAAGAAATTAATGTATAAGTGGTTAAGCTCCAGCTATCATTCAAAATAAGTGAGCTCCATAAAACTCGTTTTAATACTTTATTTCAGCTTAAACTTCCGTAGCTTTTAAATTATTTGTCCGTGGAGGCTGGAGCCATTCCAAATTAAATTATACGCAGAAAATGTTCGGTCACATTGCAAAATTCATTATGATTTTTGTTCTGGGCGATACGTTTAACGGACTCGTTTTTACTTAATTCCTTGCCAAGTTGTCCGTTTACAGCAAGTGAAGCATTTAAATTGAATTTAGGATGACAACTCCAATTCGTGTAATAAGAGTTTGGTTGTTTGGAACAATTGTACTAATCCGGCAATAATTGGCAAGAAGTTTCGTGTCCTCCATCGAGATGTTAACGAAACATAAACGTGTCAATACTGCTAAGTCTGAATAAACGACGGCATTTTGAACAGAGGGGCGCTTTCGTTTGTTGCTTCCGTGTTGACTTGTGTTTCAACTTCGCGAAAAATCTATGGTAAGGTATTAAAAATTATGAATGCCAGCCCTGCCTTTCATTTCCCCATACAGTCCTTTTATTGGTGAAATATTATGACGGTATTCATACAAATTTCTATGAAAACATTTTCAACAATTTTACTTGCGAGTATGGCCGAATTAATCAATGCTGCTGTAGCCGACTGACTGGTTGGAACGCAATCATGTCCTGATGTTTTGCTAGCCCACCGATGCAGAGAAGCTATTAGTTTGTAGGTATGTTTGTACGTAACATGTAGCTTATGATGTATTTAATGCAAGTAGAGAATGTTTGTCTAATACTTATACAATCGCTAATTGATTGTATCTTATCCCCATGGTATCTTCACATTGTTCCGCCATATTCGCCAGTGCTTTTTAGGCAAGCTCAAACTACAGTCTGGGTGACTGTTGGTCCCAGACAAAAATCAATAGCACTTGCCCGAGTCGAGAATCGAACCAGAATCGTATGCGCTCTTCTTTCTTCTTCTTCAATGTGGAATGTGGATTCAATTGGGTACACATATGAACTTTGTGCGTAATTAATCAATAGCAGTTTTAGATCTTCTGCAGTGACAATCAAGCAGTGACAGTGATTCTCGAAAAGATAAAAAAAAAAAATGAAATAAGTCTACAAAAAGTGTGCATATGGTTCAGTAGTGACATGCGCCACCGATATGCTAGGGCCTGGTCAATTCCAAATGCTTTGATGTTTCGACAATAGCTATCGCCGATATAATGTCACTATGCCTAAAAGCCCAAAAGTGAACTGCGATAGGTTGAGTTCATCGATTTGATTGATTAAAAACCAAGTACGAGTCCGACTCTCACACGAAGGGTTCCGTACCATAAACCGAAAAAAAAACGATTCTTATACGGGAGCCCCCTTAATTTTTAATTTAATATTTTTTTATTATTTGTTGTTATAGCGGCAACAGAATATATCATCTTTGAAAATTTCAACAGTCTAACTATCACGGCTCATGTTACCGCGGTTCTGGAACACAAAGGGCATTTGGAGGAACACGGATGGGTTTTAGTCAGTTAAAGTCTGACACTCCCTTCCACTCCACCCAGAGCGAAAGGAGTGATTTGATGATTCACCATCCTTAAAAAAGGGGTGTTGTGAATAGCTTCTTCCATAAAAATAGCATTATAAAGTAATGGATTTCTCGTCACGGTTTTATAGAATAATACCTGCCTGAGGTGTGAAAATACCATTCGCAATAAAAAATCCTTTCAGTTTCTCCCAGTAATCCTCAGAAAAAGGTCAGAAAAGTTAAATATACATTTATGTTTGTTACGTTAACGTTTAATCTGAAACACGTTTGGACTGTGCTAAACCACAAAAGGAGAAAATATGCTTGTTTGTCGAGAATTATCAGTTAGAAACTGCGAGTAGTCCGGACCGCAGGTTGAATTGAAAATCTCTGAAACAGTGTTTTCGATGTTGTACCTATAACTTCTACATCCAAGAAATCTTAAAATCAAAAAGAAACTTTAAAATCATGCAGGTATTAATTTACCTACGTATTTATGATTTCTGAATCGATCGCAGTTTCATCACACTAATATTATAAAGGCGAAAGTTTGTGAGTGTATGTGTGTGTGTATGTTTGTTACTTCTTCACACACAAACGGCTGGACCAATTTTGATAAATTTTGGTGTGCAGGAAGCTGACACCCTGGATTACTATATATATAGTAATCCAGGGTGTCAGCTATATATACATATTTATATACTAGCTGCACGGTGCAACACCGCGGGGCGCAGCTAGTATATCATAAAGAAAGGAGCCCCGAAAATAGTAGGTAGAGAGCTATTCTGTAACAATCTCACAGTGTAACTTAGGTGAAGTGAGCTTGCAGTGAGATAAATCCCAAGCATCAAATGGAATGACAGCTCACTTTACGCTAACTTTACCTAGATTGCCACGATTTTGTTTTTTTACAGAATCGGCCAACTGTTTACATAGCTCCGACACAAATGATTGAAAATTGTGTGTACAAATATAAATCTCGTTAAGAACAGTTCAATGGAAATGGATTTGTATTTTTTGATCAACTAAATTGGTATGTTCACGAGACAGACGAGTCGATATGCCGCAACTATAGTAGGCGCCAGATAAATGTGGAATAAAGTATATTGACCTTTCCCTAATAACTGTTCATAGGTACCTGAACAATTAAATATGAATCGTTTTTAATTTATTTATTTATTAAAACTTTATGTACAAGTAAAATCACTGTACAAAGGCGGACTTAATGCCTTAGGCATTTTCATTATTAGACAATGTTAAGGATCACGAGAGATGATGATTCGGGACAGCTTTGTGTCATTAATTCCGTTTTTCAAATTAAAAATGTCAATAATTGTAGGTGGGTCAATGACCGTTATTCCACGATTATCTGGCGCCTACTATAGCAACCGCAGGCGCTCGCAACCGGTTGCAGCTGCGGTCGCAGATTGTTTTGGAACAGATAAATTTCATCATAACGAACGATCATCTACAGCTATATTAATGAATTGTTGATTGGCACGTCACGAGCAAGCTTTAATAAAATATTTGATGTGTTGTAGGCAAAATATAAGCTCAACTGGGGTCGTCGTACTCATTATAAGGTTTTCAATAAGCGTGTTCGGTAACTATTAACGTAAAGAAGGAAATTACGTTTTTGTATTAAATTGATTTTTGTTACTTATTTTGTTACATAATCTGAAACATGAGTTAAATTTAAATAGTAGCTACTCGGCGTAAACCACTTATTGTATTATTTTCCTTAGCAGTTCATAAGGAAAACGAGGGCAAATAGCATCCAGTAAAACGTTTCTTTATTCCAACAGCTATATAGATTGTATTAAGTAAACATGCAAAGTTAATTAGCTTAAACATAGAACAATGTTTACACAAACGCGGACGTTACGCTCCCCGTTTTCCCGTTTTCTGCACAACAGCGGAAAAACAATTTAAGTTAACAAGTAAAAGTATTAATCACGACGGGAAAGAAGATATCGGAAACAAAAGTGAGTGCTTTCTCAAAGAAATCACGTAGCACTTACATAAAAAGTGGTTTCGAACGGGGAACGTAACCGCTTAACTTCTAAACCTAATACGTGATTCAATTTAGGAGTTGTATCTCTAGACGCCGTGAACCCGAAAACTGTCGCTGAAATCCATTCAACTTTTCTTTCATATTCCAAAAAGAATGCTTCTTGCTCCCCTCGGTTTGCAAACAGATCTCAAACAATCAGTTTAAAAGAATTTACGTATTTACTGTTTGCTTAGATTTTGAAGCCATATTGAATCATGCAATCAATGAAGGTGATTAATGTTTGTTTTTTCTATTCTTTCAATAGTCAAGATAATGAAATCAGTGCTCTAGTTCAGCAGTAAAGTCTATAAGACAACTAAATTAAAAATAGGAAGGGGGAATTAAATAGAAATGATGGGAAAAATGTAATATTCAAAGTTCCAAGTAAATAGTAAGAAGCTTACATTGACAGCTATGCCGAGAAATACTTTGACGCCTACGTGTATTTTGTTTTTGTATATTCATATGTACATATTTATTTAATTTTCTTATTTTAATTTTATTTAACAGTTTATGTACCACATTTTACAAATAGATATGAAGAAGGAAACAGAAAAATAGCTACAAAGGTGATACTTATTTCTAAAGAAATCTCTTCCAGCATCGTGTGTAAAAGTTATACTTGCGTAGAAAAAAAAACTTAAAATAATACATACTATACATAAATATGACTAAACTTTATATCATATTTATACATACTTATTTAATAATAATATAAGATAAATAATAATATATACTTTAATATGCAACTATGATGGTAACGAAAAGTAGTATTCTTTCATTCTTCTTTTAAAAACTGAAAGAGTTTTGGAGTCCCTAATGTCAGGCGATAGTGCATTCCACAACCGTACCACGTGCACAGTAAATGTGTAGGAATAAAAATTGGTAGAGTGAGGAGGGGATTTAAGGAGATTTCTAAGATGCGATCTGCAAGGCGCGTCAGAAGGACGGGAATAGGAGAAGCGTTCTCGCAGATAGGAAGGAGTTTTAGGGTTGTGAAGGATGTTAAATAGCAAAAACAAAATAAATATAGTTTGGTTTAGTAGATATAAATAGTAGAAGCCTATTAATTTCAATATAAAAATGGAACATTGAACGTAGATAGCCACTTACATTCCTTTAAAAGTAGCGAAAACATTGAGGGATTACTAGAGAATCCTGGCAATCGGACACCTTTCACTAAAAAATATGATTCCGATGTGTTATGCTTTTCCGCTCTTAAAACAATTATTGTGAAACACAAAAGTGTTTATTGCACAGTGGAAAGAGAAAATGTAGCTGGTAGTGTCCGTCCTGTTTTAAATGAATTAATAGTTAAAAGAAAAAAAAAAAATAATTAATGAATATTTCAGTAATATTTTTGTGGTTTTTATAAATATGTATGATGTAAGGTGTTATGGGTCTTTGTTACCCGAAATAAATTATATGTTATTATTTTTAAATTTTAGGATGATCAGATCAGTCATTATCGTCGTCATTTTAGCCGAAAGATGGCCACAGCTGTACATAGGCCCCTCCTAAGTGTCGCCATTTGACCGGTCCTGTGAGTCTCGACTCCATCCATGCTCAAAGTGAGTAGCCGAAAGTACGTTGCATTGCTGCGCGTGCAATTTATATTTTACGGGAAACGTAACGTGAATTGCGTAAATCTATCCTCAGCTTTATTAAGCAAGTAATCCAGGTCGATACTTTTATAGTTTCGCAGGAGATTGGAATGGGTTTTTCTGTTACCAAAGAGCGGGCCGTGATTGGAAGTGTGGCCAATTAATGGGAATAGGTTCGCCCCCGTCACGCAGCGTGAAGTAATACCATCGAACTATGGATGTTGAGCAAAAGCCGCCCCTTTCAGCTTATTTTCAAACACAGGCTGTTTCTGTTACTATTTCTAGGAAATACCTCGTTTTGGCGATGATTTGCATGACACTTTTTGGTTTTAGATTCAAAGAGTCAGGATTTAATCTATCGACAATTGTTTATTTAATTCAATTTTGGAATCGATTTCGCAAGGTTATTTTTGAATTTGTGACGACAAAAATAAATCACAAAAGAACAAAATGTGTTAACTTAGTAAAGGTCTGAAGCTAATATTGTCCAATGGGTCTCTTGAGACATCGGTAATGCGTAATAATTTGTAACATGCCTGTAACATGGCGTTGGGAACATGAGCTCTGGATTCATAAACTAATTTAATAAGCCATTAAAGCTATCTGGACCAGGAGTAGCCATGGTGATTTATAGCAATATGAGAACATTAAAAACGCATTACGAAAACACGACTTTAGGCGGAAAATTTAACAGCGCCATATATAACGTGGAACGGATGTTTTGTATTTGGCGGATATTAAAAAAAAACGTCATAATTAAAAATACCGAGATTGCTTGTTTACATAACGTGGGACTTTATTAGGGGACAGCGCTGGTGGGCGACAACTTTACTTGTGTTAAAGAATTTTCCCTTACAAGGTATTCATAAGAAAAAATGTTGTTTGGAAATTTTGGCTTGAATACGACAATAGAATGAAGGGACAATAAAGAAGTACTTTTTCTAGTGGTGGGTTGGTTTGATATCCTTAATAATATTAAAAAGCCTTTTTATTAAACGGGCTACTTTGAACTTTGATGGCGTCGTCGGTTAATGTTAGAATTATAAATTAAAATAAATATTAGATATACTTAAGCCATGTACCTTTTCTAAAATCTGTTATTTACTTGTTTCTGTGGGTTTTTTTCTGTAACTTTGCCATATTTATAACCATAGATTTTATGGTCCAAAACCTTGTGGTATACATCTAAATGTAGTCTTAATATTTGCCTGACTGGTCAGTATAAACAGTATGACTCCCATCCTATGTGGATGACAAACTTTTCATTTACCCTACAAGCTTTCAGAAGGTATTTGTATTTGTTTGTAGTAAGTTAGTTTTGTTTAGACTACGAGGAAACGCGTCGAGAAACACAACCGTTTCTAGTTTCCCCGGGCCTACAATCCCGTAGCATTGACCCACGCCGTATATTCCCGGAAAGTAATGACTGCCCCAACGCGATGCATAGCTTTACGAACTTGTAAAGGTGACTACAGAGTAATGTCAAGGGGACGGTCAGAGACAGTCAGAGGTCAGTTAGCTTCTACAACTTTATAGAACTGTGGTGGTGTGTGGTGTGGAATACTTTACCGTGGTGATTTTCGTACGGTATTGTGCAGTTTTCATGTGGTCCGGTGTCCTTTTTTTAAGGATGCGAAGTCATCAAATGAATTCTTCCACTCTGAGTCGAGCGGAAAGGCGTGTCAGACTCTTACTGACTAAAATTCATCCGTGTTCCTTCTAAAGCCTTTTGCGTCCCAGGGCCGCGGTGACTCTTTCGAACAAATTCCGCAACACTGGCAGGCTCTGGCCCTAGTGGGCCCCGTCTCCTATGCTGACATCTCTTTGAATCGAACGTGAAACATAACGCGCCATCGACCCGGGCCTGGTTGTGACCGGACAGCGAGCCACCCAACGCTCGCCGTCCGCAAAGGAGAAGGAGTCGCAGGGCGATCCCTGGCCACCATAGGCACGGGGCCTATGGTGGCCAGGGATCGCCCTGCGACTCCCGACGCCCGAGCGTCATCTTTTGTAGCGACGGCCTGGGCGGTGTTACCACGGGATATCGTGTGTTAACCAATACCTGGGTAGTGAAGGTTAGCTAGGGTCAAATACTGGTATTAAGCTACATCCAGTGATACTGGACGCCAATATAGTTAGAAACTGGCTAGGTAGATGATGATTGTGCAGTTGTCTAGATCTCAAGACTAGTCTAGAAATAAAATATTCAATAAACAACAATCCAATCTATCAGCATCATCAGCACAAACTACACCTAGACAAAGTTAAAGTCATTTATCTTAAATAGACATTTCTGCCCCATGTCCATCGAGCGGTGGGCCCATAAAACTCAAAATTGGTGCTCTGAAATCGCAAGACGAAGCCGCGGCGGACCAGAAAGGAGATGGCGGGATGACTCGGATGTCTTCCTTGGGAATTAGTAAGAAGAGGCACAGAACCGGGAACGGTGGAAAGAATGGAGAAAGGCCTTTGCACAGCATTGGGACAGTTCGGGCTAGATATAATATAACATTTATCTTAAATAGCTCCACACTACTTTGTATAAATGTAATCATGACACGATTATCCTCAAAGACCTATCTCTAGATCCCACTTTCTGATTCCCTGTGGTTAGGTACCTCATCAAACTGAAAACTTAGGCAGCAAGCTTATCACGCTCTTCCCTTCAAACACATTCCCCAGATGTAAGCCAGCTCCCCACATTTGATACGCCACCATAGTACCTACTCAAATAGGTAACCGATCTAACAACTTTAATTAATAATGTTCCCGAACTAAACCAGGGACATAACTTGTTAAAATATTACGTGAGTTAATTCGCAAGTTTGTCACGGCTTTATAACGCATTTACCTGATGTTCATATCGATGATAAACTACGTTTTGCATAATGGAGTCTGTGGTCTGTGACTTGTTCTGTTGTTCATAACTTTCAGGCGTCGACGTCGCATGTGATATTTGTTTGTATTCGTGTGTTGCGATCCATTATTATTATTGTATTTTTCAGTAGCAGCCTGAAGTCTGGATTTGAGCCCGATTTATGACAATAGGTTTGCCGTATTACATGGGACTTAAATAATTATTCCGATGTCTCACCCTGCTTTGTGCCCTTAGGACAGATATTTACATCTTTACGTTTATTACATATTAGTAAATTAAAAGATATCATTTGTAACCAGGTAATTTGAAGTCAAAGACTGATTGTAATATCAAATAAAGTAAAATTTGTAAAATCTGTGACTGAAATATCTGTTCCCCTAAGGGGTCAAAGTAGGGGGCAGATCGGAATAATTCGACTTAAAGTAGTGAAAAGTGGATGTACCTACCGCCAAGGCCTCAGACGACATTGATACATATCTTATATCAAGCCGCCGAGTTAGATGTTTATTTACTTACATTTACTTTTTAACCGACTTCAAAAAAAGGAGGAGGTTCCGTCGGAACCTCCTCCCTTCTTTTTTAATTTTTTTTTTGTTCCCCGATTACTCGAAGATGGCTGGACCGACTTAGATTTTTGTTTGTTTGAAAGGGTATACTTCCCAGGTGATCCCATAATCATCAAGTCAGGATCTGATGATGGTATCCTGGAGAAATAGAGAGAACTTTTCAAATTTTATAGGCACACTAGAAGCGATTTGGGTAGTTTTTGGAAGAGTACTTTCTCGGAGTGGTTCCATTTCAATTTGTTAAAGATCTGATGAAGTACTTCGGAGATAGGCAACGGAACCTCTCAATAAATGATAACAAATGGACTGGGATTGCTGAAATCTCATGTCTTTTTATTGTTAACACCAGTTCATAACATAACATCACGCCGGTACGCTGTGAAGGGCACCATGTGAACCACTAAAAAGTGAAAAAGAACTTAAAAAAAAATACAACCGACTTCCAAATAAAAAACACTAAAAGGTATAAAATAAATAAAAAAAAAGGTTTCAAAAACGAAAAAACAACCAAAAACACCGACTACCGAAATTAAAGTTATTTAATACTTATTAGTGTTTTTTATTCGGAAGTCGGTTGTATTTTTTTATAAAAAGTTTTAACCCATGGATTTTTTAGCTTCGTGGTTCAAAAAAGTAAAAGCGACTTAATTAAGTAATTCTGACGTTTTTCTCTTGTTTATATTGTATAGAGTGCCGGAAATTTGTGTCATGTATTACTACAAAAAGCGCGTGTCCATATAAAATTTCATAAACTACCATATTATTCGAAACTAAAGCTACATTTTTTTTATTTGCCCATTGTGCCACCTCCGACCAGCCTTCGCGGTGTGCGTCAAGATCATCTCGTAACCGCTTTCTGGGTAGGCCTCGGCGACGCCGTCCATCCTCTGGCACCCATTGCGTGGAGACTTTTGCCCAGCAGTCACTGTGCATGCCGTTCATGCGGCCGATGTTGCCCGCCCAGTCCCATTTCAGCCTGGCAGCTTTTTTGCCCACGTCTGTGATACCTGTGTTCTCTTTTGATACCCTATGTAGAATTTCGAAAACTATTATAATTAGGAATGGGCAAATATTGGTCGCTAAATAATCACCTACGTTGCTTCATAAAATATATGAGGAAAAAACACGAAAATTGTGTTTCAACATAAAACCACACCTGAAAATTAGTACGAAATTCAATTTTATATCAGAAGGAAATAGCCCGAATTGGCTGCGATAATCGAAGCTGTTAAATGCCTAACTTTCTTTGATGTTTGCCTAAACCGCCATCCGAGTTGGCGGGCCACATCTCAACATATGAAAGCGGAAAGCAATTGGGAATGTGAGTTAGTTATAGATCGCTTTGAAGATTGTTTTTGGTAAAATTGCGTGGTACGTAGAGTTTCTCTTAGTTCCTGGAAATAGGTTCAGAGTTGCGACCTCATTATTACTGGCAGCCATGTTCCACCCACTGCTTTTATCAGAGTTGCGTGATTTATGTGGACAGTTACTATCACTAAAAGTTACCATGTCAACTAATGAAATGAAAATTTTGTATTATTGGTTTAAAATCAATACACGCGATGGTCTATCACATTCTAAAGCTACATATCATTCTTAGTTAAAATCTAGGTAAGCAAGGCCTAACTTAGTACGTACCTATGTTTCTATGTAAGTGTTTCATACTGCAATAGGGTTTTCTACTAGGTAGAAAAAATATAATTATATTTAGTCCGTCCGTTAGATTTAAAAAAAATATTGGACACGTATTTTTTGCGATTTCAAGTCGCTTAAAAATTTAAAACATAAAACGCATCAAAGTTCAAAGAGAAGAAGATGAAGTCACGTCGATAGTAAAACTGTACTATTAAAGTGACATCATGCGAGTTTTCAACGCACGGTATCTGCGTCATTTTTACGTAAAAAAATAAAGAGAATAGAAAACATTCATTCGACACACACAACACAACAGCACCAAACACATGCGTGCGTCGAGGGTATCGTAACCCGTATCTCCCCATTATACCGCCATAATAAAATTGGTATAATTTTTATTGGTGTTAGGCGTCAACTATGTATACAATGTATGGCACACCCTGTTATTTTCAACTTTTTTTTTATTTTTTGGAATTTTTCCTTTATTTGTGCCATAAGACCTTGCTTTTTGCCAAATTTGTGAACGTGATTCTAGGTCAACGGGAAATAAAAATGAAAAAAAAAGGTTATACTTTAACTTTTTAAGGTAAATTTTGGTACTTACAAGTTTTCTCGAAAATCTAAATTTGCCCATTTCTTTTTATCGTGTTGATTCAGGACCTTGATTTTTATACACCTAATATAGACTATAGATCTCATTATCTGGTATAAATTTCAACTTGCTAGGTCCACCCGTTCCTGAAAAAATCGGTGGTGACACACGGACAGACAGACGGACAAGAGACTGATCTTATAAGGGTTCCTTTTTTTACCTTTTGAGGTACGGAACCCTAAAAATGAAAAAAAAACGGAGGAAATACGTGTCCACTATTTTTTGGAAATCTATCTGACAGGCTAATTAGACTTTTTCAGTACTCAATTGTCTTTAAAACTACTGAACCATTTTTTTTTGCTAAATAACGTAATTTCCATAGCTATTTTCAGAGAAGATTTAATTACTTTTAAACGCAATGGGTGCTTAACATAAGCAAAGCCAGATATTAAACGATATTCCCGCAACTGTTTTGGACGGTCTGTACTCAAACGCTATTTGAGTTGGCTTGTACGGCTTAATTGAGAATCAATGCATGCAAAGCAACGGGCAATTGTGTGTGTTTAATAGCTTCATTATTGCATCTTATGTTCATTATCGTAAACTAATCGGGCTTGGTGTCCCGTAATTAAGTGACTGATAGATTCCTAGGCTTAAAAGGGAGGGTTTGATCATATCAGACTAGGTCCAATTTCCATTAGCTTTTCAAAAGAAATCATAAGTATCTAAGTTTTGCACTCAGAAGGCTTACCTATACCTATAGTAGGCGCCAGATAAATGTGGAATAAAGTATATTGACCTTTCCCTAATAACTGCTCATAGGTACCTGAACAATTAAATATGAATCGTTTTTCATTATTAGACAATGTTAAGGATCACGAGAGATGATAATTCGGGACAGTTTTGTGTCATTAATTCCGTTTTTCAAATTAACAATGTCAATAAATGTAGGTGGGTCAGTGACCGATATTCCACGATTATCTGGCGCCTACTATAGTAAAATAAAAGATTGTGAAGAAACCTTTTTAATTTGCTTTTTTTAAGGATGGGAAATATCAAATGACTTCTTCGGCTCTGGGTGGAGCGGAAGGAAGTGTCAGACTCTTACTGACTAACACCCATCTGTGTTCCTCGTAAAGCCCTTTGTGTTCCAGGGCTGCGGTGACTCTTTCGAACAAATTTGTCTAAGTGTAATTTGACTGAGATATGTGTATTTAGAAATATATAAGTATTTTTTTTTAGTTTTTAGTGTTTCTGTGCGTTTTTTCCGGCAGAAGAAACAGATTTTTTTTTTAATAAAAAGGTTAATCTCGTATTTTTATTGAGCGTTCTCATTCGTATCGCTGTTGCAATTCGACAAAAATATCTCTAAAATTGCCTCAGTGACTCACTGCCCTGCAATATGCAGCAGGGCTCGAACCTTCTGCCGACGTTGAAGACATTAGTGACGGTGAATCGAAAGGTTGCATGTTTCAACTTCCTTTTGTTTAGTGTAATAATTTCGTCGTCCTTATTCGCATCGCATTTGCAAGGTCAATCACATCGTACTAACATTCTTTTTTCACCCCGCATCCCCATACAGTCCACTATTTTAAACCAGCACCCTTTTTTTTTTTTTTTTTTTTAAGGATGGGAAATCATCAAATGACTTCTTCCGCTCTGGGTGGAGCGGAAGGGCGTGTCAGACTCTTACTGACTAAAACCCATCCGTGTTCCTTCTAAAGCCCTTTGCTTTCCAGGGCCGCGGTGACTCTTTCGAACAAATTCCGCAACCCTGGCAGAAACCAGCACCCTGCGCTAGGGATATTTCGCTACCAGTTTTATATTTTCGCCCATGTAATGTGTTAGGCGCGCCACCATCATTTATAAGTTTCCCAAGATCACTCACTCCTTCCCAAACACCGACTAGTACAGATATAATCACAAGACCATATTATAACTACGGTTATTAATTGAACATGATTGAAATTTCTAATTAATTGCTCATTTGACGTAGGCTTAATGAACACCGTAGGACCCATTAACGCGAGAGCAATCGGGCATTTCTGGTGCATAATATAGCGAATGTTATGCGACGGAAATTCTCGATTATTTGTCAGGTGCATATTGACGGGCCGATATGAATTATTCTATGGCCGTGTATGAAAAGATGGAGCGGTATTCAAAAGCGATTAACGAACAGTTTGGATGGAAATAATGAGATGTTTGATTATGACTCGATGAATGTGACATGTTTTCAATTTAGGCTTGACATGGATATTATATGGATTTTCTGAAAATTGGTAGATTTTGTGTTGTGTTTTGTGTTGTGTGGCGTGCTCTCAACAAAACTAGCTTGCAAATTAATCAAAGAGTTTTTGATTAATCTTTTGTTTTTTAATTTGGATCAGTACTTCCAAATACTACCTTTTACAAAGATTATTTAAAAAAATAAACAAAATGACTACTTTGTTCTACTCGGTCGATTGCGCCAGAGCTAGACGAAAGACGTCCACTGCTGGACGTAGGCCTCTCCCACGTGTCGCCACATCAATCCGTCCGTACGTCTCGCATCCAGCGGATGCCCTCGGCTTTCACCAGGTCATCATTTTCATACTCACATTATGGCATTTCACTACTTACCGCAACAAACGTACAGACAGACGCCAGCACATCAAGCTATCTGAAACTGTCAAATTTTCACAATCAACCTAGAATCAAATACTTTAACGATAAAGTTTTTAGACGCCACGGTTGGCGCAGTGGTTGAGCGATTGACTGCTGCGCTGCGTGTCACGGGTTCGATTCCCGCACGGAACAAATATTTGTGTGGCCTTCAGATAGTGGTGCCAGGTCTGGCTGTTTGTGTATGTGAGTTTATATGTTTGTAAACGCACCCACGATATAGGAGAACTCCTAGAGTGGGGCAAAGCTTTATAAAAAAAAAGTTGAAAATCTATTAAAATCTATTAAAGCTTGATGGCGTTTGTACCTTCCCCGTAACTTTTATATTAGAATTTCACGTAGCAAAAATTAATTTCCTTAAAAATAATTCTCAAATCTCCACCCAACAACAAAAAGAAGCCATTTTACTAACCTACCAGCCAGTAATTATCTTGGCATAGTCTGTGGTACAGTTGACAAGTTCGTTACATGAACGTTTGTACGTTGTTCGGGGGATTTGTTGTTCCCCAAGGAATCTTGAGACATTTATTAGGTAAAACCACGATCGATCAAAGTCTTTCTACTTCATTAATCATGCTCATCAAGCAACACTGCTGTAAGTATATTTCCTTCAAGATATTCACATTTTCCTTATTTCCTTAATGTTATATTTCGTTTTGTAATCAATGTTAAGTTGGAGTTTTTGGTGACGATGTTTTAAAAATGTGTGTAATTAATCTTCCATCAAAGTCCGAGGCAAATATTTTATGCAACACGTTTCCTTTTTAGGATGTGGAAGATACAAGACGGTTACAAAAGTACCTTCCTTAGAAAAGAGAGTATCTCTGATTAAAGTCATCGATATAATCACTACGATGCCGCAATTAGGGTAAAAATATTAATAGATAAAGTATGCAACAGTAGGAGGAGCTCGTGGCTAAATATTAACAGCCGCACGGGTCGATCTTTAAGGTTAAGCAACGCTTGCCGAGGTTGGTCTGTGGATGGGTGACCATCTTAACATACCGAGACTTCTCCGTGCCTCGGAAAGCACGTTAAGCCGTTGGTCCCGGCTGTCATTTGTAGATCTTTGGCAGTCGTTACGGATAGTCAAAAGCCAGATAATCTGACACCAGTCTTGCCAAGGAGTACCGTGTTACCCAGTTAATGGGTTGTGGAGGTCTGGTAGGCAGCCGCTCCACGTAAAACACTGGTATTCAGCTGAATCCGGTTTGACTGGAAGCCGACCCCAATATAATTGGGAAAAGGCTAGGCAGATGATGAAAGTATGCAACAGTATCCACTGCTTATACACCTACTGTTTGTATTTTATTTACACTAATGTCTCATTTACGTAATGTTGGTTTATGTATTTTATGCTGTTATTGTATATTTTAATAGATTGAAAGTAACCGCAATACAGGATTATTGTTTGATATAAATATAATCAGCCTTATTTATAAAAACCCGGTAGAAAGTTTTTATAAACGATGTCCATAACAGTTACGGTTCAAGTATTGAAATTTCTATCTACCTCCGCAAGTGCGGAAATGTAGGCACGTTTTCTTAGAACATTTTATTTATAGCAGTCGCACATGTCGAAAACTATTTTTTTTCCTATTTAAAACCAATGATTGACCTATGATTGTTGTTGTTTGTTGTTGCTGAAACTGAAAAATCTGGATTTCCCTGTAAAAAAAACTGTAAAATACCAGTATCTATAAGACCTGTAAAAATACCAAAACCATTTTCATAACAACATCGCCATCTACAATAATAAATAATCGATGCTCCGTACAATCTCAGCAATTTTTAATAAAGAAATAATAACACCTAGGATTCTTCCTCGAGCATTTTTTAAAAATACTCTCACGTAATAAGAGGCAGGGATCGTCACGGGTCATTTTAGTCCGATATGATGGCTTGAGGATTTCAATATGCGGCGTATTTGAAATATCTCCGGGCGACGGCGTTCCTGGACGGAACGTCTACGGGGAAACCACGGTAATCAATTAAATTGCTCGAATAAAATATTAAATTAAATTCCTTTCTTTGTTGTCGTTGGTACCACTTTTAGGAAGTATATGCTTGAAGTTATCAGTTTTACTGCCCGGCATGCAATAGTTAACTTCAACATTGACTTGTGCCAAATGTTTTATTTCCACTGGTTACATCATCTAAGAATCGTTTTTTTCGTTTTTTTTTTTAAGTTAACCACTACTTTCACTTTTCTAAAACTTCAGTCAACGTAACATCAATGTAATCTTGATCACTGACCTGGAACATCCTAGAGTCGAGTTAAAGCTAAAACACCTTCGAGCATCCAAAAACTTACTTTTTCATATCCCTTCTCACCTTTTGTCTAATTCCTATGCTATTTCTACCATTAAACTAAAAAAATAAAGTAAGTAAAATCCGAAAACACTACTTAAAAGCCTGTCATTCTTAGTTGTTCTTCGTCATGATTATTATGAATTCTATATAAGATTATTATACATCATATTTATTAGTTTATTATTTAAGCATATATTTGTATTTTAGTGGTTTTATTTATATTATTAGTGTATTCTTTCCGAAACAAAATTCTAGTTTCTATTTAACCCAAAGGTTCACTGGTAGAGAATGCCTTGATGCATTAAGTTTAAATAAATAAAACAGAATGACAACGAATGCGTATGATCATATTGAAAGTTGCAATGTGTAGCAAATCTACTAACGTTAAATACACTGATATCAGAATCAATGTTGATCTAGAAGATCAAACAGCTCATGGCTAAGATAAACTCTATGTTCAAGAGGGCTAATTACTGTATGAAGCCAAGTAAATACATAAAAGCAAGTAATGCGACAAGTTAAGTAAGTAACCGACCAGTGTGCCGTGGCGAACGCTTCCAAGTGGCTTCGTGTGGGTATAGTTAGTTCCAGTAAACAAACACACAAGTCGCTGCAATCGTGATGTGACCATCGCCCAGATGCTGTAGTCTGTATCTAGATACAGAGCCACTGGAAGCGCTTTGCAAATATTAGGTAAAAAAATAAGAAGAGATTCCGACACTGATTTCAATATTAGATTAAATCATATGTGTTTCAAATAGTTTCTAAGATTTCTTTTTATTGATGTTAGTAGTTAATTTCTCCAAATAATGCATGTCCTAAAGGCAAGTTTTTTGTAAATATCTTAACCAGTTTTGATGCCAATTAAAACTGGTTGGATATTTACAAAAAACTTGTTGTTTACAATTTTTATACGAATTTAGTTATCTTGACAAATGTCAAGATTAAGGAATCTCGCACACTTGTTCGCAACGGCTAACTAGACCGCTGTTGTACATTGAGCTGTTGTAACCAAACTGCGAATAGTTGGCAATAAACATCCGCGCACTGGTTCTGCGTCCGCGAATGACCGTCGTCAGCGTTGTGTATATCAGCCAGGCGCTTCACGACCAGTCTGTAAGCTTGGCGACCCCAACCAGGACCGTCCGGAGTCATGGCCGTTCAGTGTGCGAGATCCCTTACTCTCCACCATGGAGAACGCGACTAAGTAAATTGAGACATTGCAGGAAAGTGATGATTTTCCTGAAGGGCTGATGAAGTTACTCATGGAACTACTATAAATTAAGGTAAAGTCGCTTACACAACCTATAGGTAATCGTAGGTAGTTTCCTTAATGAGGACTCGTTATTTCTTGCATTTATTTTCCTTCAGTAGACCGGATAATTTCGTATGTAAGAATTTCTCATTTATTGCGTAAATAACTGAATATTTATTTATGTCAATGAATATGTTAAACTGGCATTCATTTTGGACGTGTATCACAATTTATATGTTAAATCGTTTCATTTCACAAGCAGGTACCCATCTAAGTGTCTACTTAACTCTTGTCTTCAAAGTGTTCACGATTGAACTGATTACAAAAGGTAATCTAATGATGAGGTACCTAATTAAGGAGGCAGTTTTTTATGTCTTTGAGCTTCATTAAATAATCATCAAAGACCGGGGTAATTTCATTTGTGCTTTTTGTTGCGATGGTGTAAAGGGTTTTAAATAGTACATTGGGTCTTATATGGCTTCAAACAACCTCTCGTAAATTAAATTTGTTAATTAAGACGGTTCTAATCACATCTTTAAAAATCGAACTAGGTAGTTTTTATGTTTTTTGATGTGTAACATTTTTCCTCTCGCTTTCCTGCAATCTGTGGGAGTGATTTCGTGAAATGGGACGGAAATGTGTAACAGGAAGCCGAGGAAGCGCGCGCTATTTATTTGACCAATGAGCGCGCCCTATTCGATTTGACCAATCAGCGCACGCAATGGTCGAGTTGGCTGTCAGTTGATACTTTTAAATGTTAATGTCGCTTTTTACCAAGGTGAGACTACTATAAGACTCGGTCGTTTTTTGTTTTATGTATATTTGATTGATTTCGCAAGCCATTGGGATGTCTGGCAATCGGCTGCATCCAGTTGAACTGGATACTGTGCCCAACATAGTTGAGAAAAGGCTTGACAGACGATCATAGTGATTACGGGATGATTAGCTGTTTATGGTAAAATTAACATGAGGCTACACTAAGACACTATGGTTCTGCCTACAAGCAACTCGCATGTAAGTTGCAAAACTTAGCGCGCTACCGCGGTATAATATCATCAATCGCTCGATCAATATGAAATAAAACTTGCATGTTAAATAATTCAAACGAAAAATCTACATAAAGTTATAGTCCCAGCGACAACTATTGTGAAAAGACATTGTGTTATTGAAATGTCACTTATTCCCAATTATATTGCATGTTTTTCAATCATTTTCGCTGATTCAATATTGACTACAGCTCCAAGAATGTTCTCCAATTCCGGGAAACAAAGATCCTAAAAGACCCGTCGTGACGTCCCTGTCAATGACCGCCCCAACCCTTGCTCGAGCCAGCCCGCGCCGCTGAGCCCCTAGTCTAAAATTCGCTTCTAAATAATAATCCTAGTTCGATCCAGCCCGTCCCTAGCTGTCCACCCCCTGCGACGCCTTAGGCGGAGGGCTTTAGCGTGTAGTAGCTTAGTTTGTAAGTTTTATAAGCCCTGGCTGGAGGCTTTAATATGTATATTAAGGCCGCCACAGGTAAGTCCGGTTAAGCAATCGACAATCTCCTAGGTTGAAATGGAAGAGGCCACCCATAAAAAAACATCTCAAAAAGGCGCTACTGCCTAGTCTCTTCCAGTCTCTCTAAACCAGTGCACTGGAGCAGTGCTGTAACTGTATCTTGCACAATAAAATACCGTTTACATTTCTGCTTTGTTGTTCACTTGTTTGCCTTCCGCCGTCCGGCCAACCCGTGAGGATAGTTCCACGTTATTTATTTAAGAAATTCCCTATTTGCATACCTATTTAGATATGTTGCATAATTTAACCGAAGTAATGTGAAATAATAAAATGGGCTGGTAAAATTGTATTTTTGTTTAAGTGCAATGAGATTTTTATTTTTACCATTATTGTTGGAAAATGTCACAGCGGCCCTGGAACGCAAAGGACATTAGGAGGAACACGGAAGTGTCAAACTCTTACTGACTCTTCCGCTCCGCCCAGAGTGGAAGGAGTTATTTGACGTTATCCCATCGTTAAAAAAAACAATGACTGTATCTAGAAGTGGAATGTTAACATTATTTATTCGATCGTTAAATGTCAATCGATCAATCTACCTAGCTCCTTCCCGATTATGTCGGGGTGACTTTCGGATTCGGATGCATCTAAGTACCCTACCAGTATTTTACATAGAACAACTGCCTACGAGACTGTCACAACCCAGTGACTACAATTAGAGCTGGGTAAAATATATGCTTTGCATTAATTAAAATACGAAATAAAAAAACTTTTAAGTTGCATATTTAAAATATAAAATACAGTATTATATGTATTATATTACATGTATTATAGTGCAAAATACTAATTATAAAATACTGGCAGGTGTTAGATTAGGCTAGCCTTTTTGCTTACGAAAATTATCGAGCGCTGTGTTTCTGCAGAACGCACCCATTAATAAGATTGCTAAATGTATTTATGTTCAGTTCAAATGTATTTTGAAGTCATAAGTATTTGAAATACTTACTATAAAATAGGAAATTTAACCTACCTCAGCGTCATGTATTTCAAATTCCAATTAAAATTACATTTTTAAGAAGTAATTGAAATACAAATACCAAATACGTATTTGTATTTCAAGTACGTATTTTCGTTACAAGTAATTCAAATACTACCCAACTCTGACTACAATACACCTTGGCAAGACTGGTGTCAGATTTTTTGTTTTCTGACTACGCGTAGATAACGAGTGTCTAAGCTCTGCAATTGACAGCCGAGACCAACAGCTTAAGCTTATGCTTTTCACGGAAAAATCTCAGCATGCTAGGATGGTTACCCATCCATGGACCGACCTCGGCAAGTGTTGCTTTACATGGAAGATCTGTCAACTGTCAGTTTTGTTTCCCGTAAGTAAGAGGAAATATTCGAATAGTCTTTGTTATGTTTCAACAGCCAATCATCTTGTCAAGCAAAGCGGCTATGGTATGGTGCCATATTATACCATGTTGCGGTTAGATGCTATTGTTGAAGGTTCAGAGTGAAATAGGTATGTTGGCAGCATAAAAAAATATTTAATCCGACAGTTAGATTATAATTATCAAGAGATATGTAATTTATGCTTTTAGAGTGCATTCAACTTCGTCATGTGAAGAGGAGGAATGAAATCATCATCATCTGCCTTTTCCCAACTATATTGGGGTCGGCTTCCAGTCAAACCGGATTCAGCTGTAACTAATATGAAATGCATGTAACTAAAAGAGTTGTAACTAAATGTGGATGTATGGACAGGGAGGGAAGGCCAGAGAAAATATGCATGGATTGTGTTAGGAGTGATATGAAAGAAAAGGGAGTTAGTGATAGCGTGACGGCTGTCAGGACAGAAAGAAAGAAAAAAATGTGCTGGAATAAGGGCAGGAATATGTAATTTTTATTGATTTGAAAAGGCTCTGGAGAAAGTTCTGAAGTGAGAGCTGGTGACGTCACTTCTTGGTTAAAAGTGTATCAAGACGCGAAGACTGCACGCGTTTGAAGGTCTTCATTTTTGCTTACCTGCGTGACAAAAGCAAAATTACGTGTTCAGTATTTTTTGTAAGTTAACTAACCGACCAGTTAGATTTTTTTTATGAAACCACCCTATTTTAATTCTAACTTACAGTTAAACTAATCTATTATCTACCACATGAATTTGAACTAAACCGAGCCTAAATAATTCCCGCAATTGCCGAATCAATCAGTGTCATAATAATATCAAAACCACAGATCACTCCAGCGTTATAAAATACACGAACAATTACAAATTAATAACACCGAATAGAGCTTATTACACGGAGCGCTTAACAAACTAAAGTCGGTTTAAACTATTTCATTCAACGTATAATGTTAGTTCGGAACTTCCAACGCAAATTCTTGGGTACGCCAACGGTTTAAATTGTACTATTCGATACATTGCAAACAACGTTTAATGAGTTTTTGACTTGTCTTTATCAACTATTTTGTCCAAAATGTTTTCGGTATCAACTATTTGTTAACGGGCCCCTATTTCTGAATGGTAATTGCGCGTAATAATAAGTTTGCAGACGAGCACTGTTAGCCAAACTTGTGGTAGTTTGACTTTAATAGGGTATTTTACTGAAAGAAAATTATTAGTCCGTCAGATAGATTTCCAAAAAATACTGGACTCGTTATTTTTTATTTTTTCGTATTTTTTCTCGGATTAATTAGATTTTTTCAGTAAAATACGTATTGAATGAACATACAACTACTTTAATAGACGCTGTTACTACTACTGGGAAGGTTATATTTTGCTTGCCAGTACTTTGGTGGCTGGTTTTTCGTTGAAGTCGGGGTAACGAAAAATTTGAATATTGTTCTCACCCACGTCCGACCACGTTAAAAGAACATCTTTTACATACAAAAATGCAAGGCCATCGTCAGTCGGTCAACATGCTCCACATTTTTCTATTCCGGCGGAACCCGCTTGAACCGCGCTGCGAGTGTTCATACATTCATATTTTGTGCAAACACCAGCCATTTCGGTGCAGTGTGCGAAATAAAATGCTGTGCGGGTGACGGCCGCAATCAACACAAACGCGTCTAAAAATGTCCGTGAACGGAGAAGGTCTGTTTAGTCAACAATTTGAGGTCGGATCGGCACATCAAAGCGTTTTTGAATTTCAAAGTCAGTTTCACGCTTGGCTTTAGGTCGCTCCGTTTGCCGCTATATTTTAGCTCGTTTTGTTGGATCGCTGTGGGAACACATTTGTGAATGCATTTCTGAGCCTTGCAGTATTAAGTTTAGGTTCTTCGAGGTTTTAGTTTTTTCTTCGGCGAGAATAACAATTCACAAAACCTGAAGAAACATGACTAATTATTATGAATCAACTATGACCTCTATACTAAACTACGATGAACCTCCATACATGACACTTAACTTAAGTAAGTAGTTTGCTTAAAGCAAACACTATGCACTACGCACATAACTTAGACACTATAAAATTTAATGGATCCGCAGCTATTGTGGGTGAAGTATTTAAGTAAAGACACGCTCGATCAAATTGGGTTCAACGAAAATCTCTCTTGAACGCAAACACGACGGGTTGGCGAGTCTGCCTTCGTATAGCACTGCTAGCAAATTTAACGTTCTCCAGGAAACAAAGCGAATAACCACGGTCCGCGCCCATTCAGTGTTTTTGGCATTGTGCGCTTTCATCAGCAAAATTTTATCTATATTTTTCAGGATAAAATAATAAATGATAAATGATATTTATTTTGTAAGTAGGTTAAACATAACACTTTATACGTTAATCTGTTTTGGTCATTTTTAAACTAGATGAGGCCGGTGTTTCCTAGCTGACTACCCTGAGAAGAAACACCGAAACAAACTCAGAGGTCAACGTCTCTTTTAAAGTCCATATAATCGTACTGGTCAAATCATATGAGAACCATGTAGGTTAACGTCTGAAGTGGTATTTCGAGGAAATAGCAATAACAATATAATATAACAATATTTATTTGTTCCAGACTTAAACCTTACAATTACTGTGGCACCTTAAATAACATGTTTTTTTTTTTTTTTAATTAGTGGCAAGATACAAAACCTGTGCAACTGGGCTTAAACTAGGAGGATTCCTGTGCTATAAGCACCAGTTACTTCCGTCACCACCGTGGTCGAGCTGGCATTACAAGTGTGGTGCGGGTGAAAAGTAAACATCACTGTAGGTAAGTAATACAATATTATGATACTATTTCATTGCTATCGTACGTAAGTATTATCATGCTTATGTGTAGTAACATAATTGTGTGTGTGTGTGTATGTGTGTGTGATTGTGGTGTGTTGTGTGTTTGCGCGCATGTGTGAGTGTATATGAGTGTGAATGGGCTTGAGTGGCTTTATTTTATTTTATACTTTTTAGTAGATTTTCAGTATTATCGTAATTTTGGGAAAGAAGAAAGTTATCTATGGTAAGTTTAAATTTTTTAATCGGTAAGTTATGTAATTGTGTATTTTTACTTATTTTATTATAAAGGTATGGACCCATGTAGTATGGTTGTCTCCTGATGAAGTCGGTTTTACACGGTTTCAGATCAAAGACTAGGTCTTGCCTACGTTTGTTTTTCAGGCTTTCCGGGTCGTAAGTTGAGCCTTTAGGTTTATAAGCAGAACCCTTCTGATATAAAGTTGTCGAACCATTAAAACCATACAATCCCTATATAGTTGCTCTGTTGGGAATTGGAAGTTTTTTTTGTGTATTACTTTCAGAACTGCACGCTGTGCTCTTTCTAGGTTTAACATATGAGTTTTGTGTGTACTGCCCCATATTGAGATACAGTATTCTAGTACTGACTGGCACAGGGATAGATAGATTGTTTTCAACAGGTTCGAGTCACACACCCTGCGCAACTTCTTAAAGAATGTTATTAACTTTCTAACCCTGGAGCTTAGTGTTTTCACGTGGTGGTGGAAATTTAATTGGTCGTCTACTTGTATACCGAGATATTTTATACAGTTTGTTTTTTCAATAGGAAGACAACTGCATTCTTTGCTAGTGGTCTGATAACAGGTATGTGCTTGTATTTCTACCAATTCATTTGCAGATGGTGGAGGCTTCTTTATCGAGAACATGAGGTATTTTGTTTTTTATATATTTAGGGTAAGTAAGTTTAGGTTTAGGTATCCAAGAACTGTTCTCAGCCCGACGTTTAGCAAGACTATTTGTTTAAGCAAGTAATAAATGGAACTTATTACTTGCTAAAACAAATAGTCATGCAGGTACTGTTCTAGCTGCACTGAGAGTTCACCAATACTTGTATTTTACCTAATAAAAAAGCTATCATTGCGGCTAATCGTTTTACAACTAGAGTTAGCGATGCCGGAAGGAATGCAATCCCCACATGTCCATCCATTTGATGTTTTTGTATTTCCGGCGGTTGGGTCATCCGTGCACTAGTACAGTCAGGTCAAGTGCCTTTAATTTTTTAGTGAAAGTTAATGGCTCACAACTTATTAAATCTTTAGTATAGATAAAACTAACCCAAGACCTTTGACATTCTTCTTTAAATATTTTTTACACTTTAGCCTTAGGAGAGCCCACTGCATTTTGGCCCGTAGCTGTACCTAACTTTTAAAAATCGTAACAGAGAAAATATATTTTTAGTAGCCGGAAACAACTAAAATCGAGTCGAAGAGTAAGTCACTGTTAAAGTATAAATTCCTATAAATAGTTTGACCATAGCTAAGTCTTGTATGAATGTATCAGATATTTGTGAGCTCTCGCAGGAGCTGAGCAGGACGATCATTCAATTATTCAAGTGCAACATCCTCCCTGACGTAGCGAACACAAACGGAGGTACGGATTTATTCTCCAAATTGCTGGAAGCTTCTATACTGCAGCGTGATTTACGTTCTAAGATTTAGCACTTCCACTTGTATCGAAACGTTAAAACATTTGTTACTAACTCGAAATCTACAACCGTACTGTTTGAGAAAACGTCCGTTTCGGCGAGATTTCTTACTCTCACGTCGCAAGCGAAAATATGTCGGGAAGCGGGAAATGAGAATGTTTTCCACTTTTAATTAAGTCTTATTTTTGTTGAGACTCGCCCTCTTAATCTTGTGATTCGTGACCGACACACAAACGAGGTTGCCACTTGATATTGCTCGAACACCTGGACCACTTTGTGAGTAACATCTGTTTCTAGAAATGTTTGCTGTTTTAAATAATGTCTATTAAACTGTCATATCGTCAACCCTTGGTGTGTTTAAAATTACCATAATGTACCAACACACATGTTTGTATTATAAATTGTACAATTAAAAGTGAATTTAGAGATAAATAACAAAGTAAGTAGTCTTTCTTTCTGTTTATCTTACCTTTGAACAGGATAAGCTGCTCTATAAAAAACGAACGATTGTAGTTTACACAAAGCCGCAGCACGTAGTGGCGAGAGCAATGGTAGAAGTAACAAAGTGTTATAGCTGGTTTTAGTTTACAACATGAGAAAATAAAACAGATAATAACTGAGACTCACTCAACACTTTTATCAGTATACGTGTGAGGGCAATGAGGGCGATTCATTTTATTTTGAGGCATCGTTATTGTCTCCGCAAATAAAGTGGGCCGTCTAATTATCTTGTCGAGGACCGAGTATAATTTAATTATATTACGTGGTTTTATTTGATTCGCCAAAGTCGTTAATTAAGCGTTTGTGTATTATACAAACGACGATAAATTCCACAACGAAATACGAGTGTGTATCGTAATGTTTTGTAAAGGAAATCCTTTATGTGGCTGAAGCTTTTATGGTAGTAAAATGTTAAGCAGACCTTTACTTTTATGTGAGTCGGCTATTCTATTATTTAAAGGACACGCCGGCAGCAAATTCGAAATCTGGCGGGATTCCAAATTGAATTAAACGTGAGAGCGTGGCCGGCCTACAGCGAACTTTGATCGCACGGCAATGTGTCGCCGCGCGGCTCCTTACACTTCCTACCCCTTTAACGACTGCCCCTGAAGAAACTTACTACAATCGCGCTACGTATTACGGTCAGTTTGCTCCATATAGTTACGGTCGCCCTCGCCCCACTTGATACAACATTATCACAACGTTTTGTGAAGCAAAATATCCTTAACAGCTGATAACATCTCACTTTATATGTTAACTTTGTCTTCCTTAGCTACAGTTGATCCATCTAGTTTTTTTATTGCGCCATCTTGTAAGTTGTATTACACTGCACCCCCGCAGGGTATTTCAAACCGATAAGTTTATTCTCAGCAGGATACAAAAGAAGTTCGTGGGACTAACCCGTTCTTTGTTGTGGACACAATGCAAAGGTTACCTATAGAAATTAAATATCCAGGCTTCTTTGTGGAATAATTCACTGTATTTAATTAATAAAGTTGATTTAATTCTGGTCAAAAACATTGTACCAAACAAGATGAAACGGAGTGAATGATAACACCTAATGAATTAAATGAAATAGCGAGCTTTCCTTATTCATTTTGACCAATAAAACAGAAACCTTTGTAGGAGGCAAATGGATGTTAATTTAATAAATAGTCCTTCCGGAAAAATAAATTGCCGTAATTGCGACCGAGTACCGTTTGGCAGGAGAGTAGGGCGTGACTCGTTAGCACGAAATATAGATAGGTTTAAAAATGGAAGAGACGCTTTCATTTATTTAGTGCCTTAGGGCATTACCTCATTTTCAGAAAAGGCCAACGTCCAATAAAAGATTTGTTAAAATTATTAATTACAACGAAGTACGTATTTTAAAATAAGTGGTGAACTCATTACGAGTTGCGGCATACAAAACTGTTGACTTACTCACCAGCCAGTACTGTGGAAAACTTTGCCGTGCACCTATTTCAAACGATTGGCAAAAAAGAAATAAACGCGCAAACGATCATTTGGGTTCCGATAAAATTATTCGTTTCATGTTTCCATTAATTTTTATTTTTACGATTACTGAGTCGGTTTCCTCTTTCGATGCATTTTAGTTTACATTGGTTTTAATATTCGTCGTCTGAGGTTGCTAAATGAGGACGCGAAATGTTCCAGGCTTCCAGCAGCTACTTTTCTTAGTTCAGAACTTTAAATAGTCAATTAAGAGAAACTAGTTGCTGGTAAATGATGAACTTGCTCGCTCAGTGTTTGTTTCTGGTTTCAGGAATAAATTGAGGCCATTTGCAATTGCTCGGTTTGTTTTGACTTTAACATTTTGTTTTGGTACATGATGTTTTTATTTTTAAAGGGGGTGAAGCATTGAATGGGGTTTTTATTTAATTATATATTATTTGCGGTATTGCTGTAACCCAAACACATATACATATAGTGCTCCTGACCAATTTCGGGCATGGCGGCCAATCTCAACCGAGACTAGCCATCGGCGCCGGACATATTATAGTGCACAAGTGTGTGCGCAAACACAGGTGCACTCCCTCTTCCATCACTCTCATATTCCGATGGGACGGCAACCCGACAGGACCGAGAGAGAACTGGCGCAGGATCAACAGCTTAACGTGCTTTCCGAGGCACGGGAGTGTCACACCACCAACTTTCAACTCCGGGCTGTCACTGAGAAATTCCTATTGGAAAAACCCAATGACACTTTTTGCCCGATCTGGGAATCGAAGCCAGGACTCCACGCTCGGCAGTTACACTTGCGACCGCGAGACCAACGGAGCAGTTACTTAAACATAGATAGTGATCCAAAGATTTTTGCTAGGATTTGAACTTACAAAAGAGTGTTCATCAAATTCCAAAGAGAAAGGGTTAAGAAGCTGTCGTAAGTCATCTGTCTCTAAATCTGAATAATTTTAGTATTTGTTCCCCAATTTGAAGCGCAGATACACAGAAAACTTTTTTTTTCAGTTCGAAGTATGACGGGATCGAACATTACTTTTAGTTTTGAATACAGGCTGTGTTCATAAATTCCCTTCGGAATATTTTCCGATAAAGTTTTAAAGTAATAAATAGGTAGATGTAATGGATGACCCCGAAACAGCTGGCCGACGGGTGTTCGTTATCGGGCGGCATCAGTTGGTGGTTATAGTGCGAAACTGTAACTTAACTCATTTAGCAATCGTGACGATCTCCTCTCGCACCTACAGTTTCAATTAAATGTGGGACAGTATTGGATTAAAAGTTTAGACAGTGTAATGTAATACAACCGTCATGATCACGAGGCACAGTCTATGTTTCTCGATAGCTATACTAAGGGCGTATGCATGTCAAGAGTTCAGGGACGCGTCCTTCATTGTGACCTCATCATCGCGTACCTACCATCATGAGAGATACTGGCCAAATACGAGCCTATCAATAAAAAAAAGTGTGGATATGTATGTCTGCCTACCTCTTCAGGGTGTATAAGCGTTACGCTTTGTGTTTAGCCAACGTTCAGATAGTAAAAGGCCATACACTGTGGTTATTATGTAGATCAAGCTGAAAATTGGTCTATAATTTGGTATTGAAATTTTAATCTTAAATAATAGGCTAAGTTTCAGGTATAATTTCAGTACCTGCCTCCACGAGGCTTGAAGAGCATACCTACCAATCTGTCGATTCGAGCCAGGTATTAGTCTATGGTAGTTGTTACAAGCGGTCAGAAGCCAGTAAAGTGAGAACTTAGATGGTCTAACTTGAAGATATCGCTTGCCTTACCCTTAGTTTAGTAGCAGTGGTCAGACTGCAAGAGTTTCCTTGAAAGTGATACGACTCACTCGTAAAACTATCAGCTGACTTCGGTTAAGGCTTGTTACAAATACTTTAAGGTTTTATAAAGTTTTCTGTATACCTAGAAGTAGACTAAGATTGTGAAGACCTGTATTATTGTTAGATTGTCTGCACCATATACATATTATGTGTGCATAAGTCGTCAAAATGTAGGTACTGTTTGTTTTCGCCGATTCAGGTTTGGTCACGTGGCAAAAGTTGTTCATAATGATGAGAACCTTTCAGATTTTAAGATTATTCTGTTAAATCCATCCATAGTTAATATTATAAATGCAAAAGTGTGTCTGTCTGTCTGTCTGTTACCTCTTCACACTTAAACCGCTGAACCGATTTAGGTGCAAGTTGGTACAGAGATAGATTAGACCTTGGAGAAGACATTTTTGGGCTTTTTTTAGGAAATTTGTCGCGAAAAAAAGGGCTTGAAGGGGTTAAATAGGGGATGAAAGTTTTTATTAGTCATAATTAAAGATACAATCATGATTAAGAAACCATTAAAGGCACTTCATAAAAAAATAATAAACATATGTTCAAGCGTTTTTGAAACATTTGTATCTTTAAAATAAAAATGGTTGCCCAAAGTAACTATTCCACTCGGACGCAGTCGCGGGCAAAAGCTAGTGTTCAATAATCTATCTATACCTTTAGACGAGCAATTCTTATATGTATGTATATATATAATCTGAATCTCGGAAACGGCTCCAACGATTTTCATGAAATTTCGTATACAGGGGGTTTCGGGGGCTATAAATCGGTTTCATTTTTAGAAAACGTTTACCAAAAATGAAACTAAATTTTATTCAATAAATTAGGTAATTATTTATTCTCCTATACCCAAAAATACAACATTGCTATTGTCGGTGCGCTTAGAAAATCGATTAAGGCTTCAGTTATATTGAAAGTTATCCAAAATTAGTGAAATGTTGTGGGCAATTTTCTAGAAATAAATCTTTCGGCTGATGGCTGCTGACGTCAATGTCACAAATTGTTTACGACAATCTTGACGTATCCATCTAACGACCTTACAACAGCATAGCGATATAGATAAGTATACATTAATTGCAACGGTTCGCACTCAACGTTTTGATAAAGATGAAAAATTGTTTTCTCCGGCTTAGAGGGTTTCTTCCGACGATTAATCTTTCCGCAAACCTATTGTTGAACTCGGCGGGAGGAACTTTTGTGTCCGAACTCCGACTGAGATCAAAAGGTTGCGATGGTACAAACCACTATGATTTTTAGAAACCATTTCTACTTTAATACAAGTAAAGGATCACGAGCGAGGCCGCCACAAATATAAATTGCTTTTAGCGGACAATTGAAGACGGCAAGATGCATTTTTATGGATTTTTTTTGGAGTCACGTCTACACAATTTGCCTTGGAAGTCGTTTGCTTTCTAAAGCAATTGTTGTAGGAGGCTGAGTCATCCATAGTCGCACCTCCACGTCGGAGGAAAGGTTAAAGGCAACAAGGGACCATTAGTGTGATAATTGTTTGCCTTTAACAATATCTGTGAACTCATAAATAACAAACAATTCATCTCTTGATTTCGCTGTCTTTCAACAGTAAAAATGTGGAATATTTTTTTTTATAACATCGGCTTATAGGTACACCCGTGAACTCAAGTACACTTAAGCTATAGTGGTCCTACATTCATGCAACGAGTACAAGTATGGGTATGAGGGGAAACATCATTAAAAATGTTCCGGAACCACGTCAAAGAAACACGAGTTATTCCTAATTAATAATACTACTTCAGCCGCTTTCAAGTTACGCAAATAAACAGTTACATGAAGACTCATACTGAATACTTCATCTAAATGTGAATAGGCATTAAACGTTATCCCCGCCCGGAATCGTGATGGACTAGTAATTTACAAATACGCACGTCAATTTACAAATTAACCCGCGTCTGTAAAGCGAGAGCATTTTAATGTGTCGGACATGATGCACAATATTAGTAAAATGAAACGAGTTCATTAGCCGCTGCAGCTGGGCGCCATATTTCACTGCTCTACAATTTCCGCCCTGACATTTTTGCTGCATGTGAAATTTATACATAAAAAAATTCAACATTTATTCAAAAGTACTGCGGATGGATTTCGCATTTAGCCCGCTTGGGCGTAAATAATTTTGTTTATGTATCACCTTTTTCGGTTGCGAAATGTGGTGTCCATTTTATTATTACATTTTAAACCACACTTGACATTAGATGTTTGAAAAGGCTAATTATATTATTACGTTTTAAAGAAACATCAAGATTAAAATTTCGTTCTAGCTCTGACGCGCGCAAGCAGTTTACGACTTTATTACGGCTGACAACAAGGTCTGTTCTAATAGAATTTTAAATATTTGCGGTACACGGCACAATTGTACAAATGAAGGGAAGATTAATGCGTTGTGACCCCTATATATTTGTGTAGGGACGGTTTAGCGAGATCCGCACATCCGAAATTTATTTATAGGTTCATATAAATGACACACGTTTACGTGTTTCATTGGATCCACAATTTATGTTCGTTGGAAATGACATATTGCAGTGAAACAATTTTTAATACGCAATCACGTCAACACGATAGATTACGCCTTGTTTCGAAATCCTGACATCCTGCGGGTAGTCAGTCACTGAAAATAAAGTACTCTGCACAAATATTATTTTTTATTTAAAGGTAGATAGCGAGGTGGCAGCGCTCACAAACAAATTATATTTTTGGGCTCAAACTACGTTGAACTTTTTATACATTCGCGTGGGCTTCAATTAAAATAAAACATCGTGCATTTTGAGCTACTGTATATTAATTTTACTTCATGAATACTGAGTCCGTAAAGTGCCCGGGCCTCGAGAGGCAGAAGGAGTGAGAGTGAGTAGGTGGCCCATCCCCTGGACAAATAACTTAGAAGAACCGCAATAAGAGCAGGGCGTGGGTAGACGCTTATGACGTAAATTAATTATGTAAAGTGCAAAACCACTTTTAGCTTTTTTACATTATATGCGTTAAGAAATCACACACAATAAGATAAAAATAATTCTTTACGTGGTAATACCAAATAAATAATTTAATAATAAATCAGAATGTAGGTTCCCCCAGTTCCCCAGTAATGAAACATTTTGAGAAAGGAAGTACCGAGATTGCTACATAATAGTGAGCTAACATTAAATTAAACATAAAAGACATATAACCTCGTTATAAATCTGCGCAGTTTTCGTATTCCAAGACTTTCCTTTGTGTTCGATTATTAATTATTATTCCCAAGTGGCCTTTGTTCCAACCGGGTCTTTTATTCAGTCCTTGGCTGAGTTTGCAAGTAGTTACCACTTTTAGAATTAAAGTTACCGTTGGCGTATCGAAGGCGACATTTTATATCGAAAGCCCTTGACTAGTCCAGACGGTATAAATGGTGTGATAAATCATTATTATATTTATAGGAGGGCATAAAATCGCGGCGCGCCCTTATCGTTTAAGTTGAAAAATTTCATAGCGCAGAGAGGAAAATCAGTTGGAGGAGGCAATCTATCATGTTGGTGGGTATCCCGGTCCAAGGAAGTTGTATGTCCGAGATACAAAATAATACCGCCATCATCTCAGAGGTAAAATATTGGATTCGGTAAGTGATAGCGGTCTAATTTTTATACGGAAACTGAAAAATATTCAAGAGATTTTTAACGTTTTTTTTTAGGAGGGACATACAATCTACGTGATTATAATCACGAATAAGGGCGAGTCCAAAATAAGCGTTTTATAAACTGTTTATTTTACATAAAGTGTAGCGCATATCTTCATAATATATTAAATGAAACCGAATGCAACGTCATTTTAGCGACACAAATTACTAAAACTGGCCCCTTCCTAACTCTCAAGGAAAAAAATCGAACATTGTTCGTCTGCAAGAACCTTTATAACGATATTAGATGATACATCGATTAATCTTGCAAAAATTAATTAGTAGACGGGCAGCGCCGAGTGACGCGTGAACGGGAACAATGGATGCCGTTAATAAATACCATTCATTATAAAATGTTCGTATACACTTTGAGGCGAAAGTGCCTGTACAGTACAGTACTAGCGTTGGCACCACAAAGACGCTACGCGAGCATAGACCTCGCGTTAGTGCGTAAATTCGATGTACCAAAACGAATATCACATTGACGCCGCGCGTTGACGCGGCGTAGACGCTACGCTAGCGTCGCGTTATTGCATAGATTCGATGTATCGAAACAAATACCACTTTAACACAGCTTTAACGTGGCCCTTACGTTTGAAGAATTCCGAATTACATACGCAGCACGACACGCCTACGACAAAAACTTTCATATAGCCTAAAATAGATCAATCATCATTATCATTATTATTAGTACCATTTAGCTAAAACAACCTTAAGTGATTTGATGAATATATCATGTCAAACACATTAATATGTTCATTTTTAAAGTCGGGCTTTTGAATTTGCCTATTTTTTATATTACCTAGATATAAATAGCTCTCTAAACAGTTCACTAAACGCTGAAAGAGTCGGCAAATAATTTTCGTTGCCGATCTATCACTTCGCCAGCTTTCTCTTTTTATTCAGCCCGCATTACCCTGAAAGGTCTTTCATGTAAAGAACTAATAAGGTTTCGCTTCTGCTTAGAAGGCTGCGGGGAAGGCAAAGAGAAGGGTTATTATTCTGTTACATTATTATAAGTAGGTAGGTATGCCTTGATGAGTCTAGAATATAATGAAAAAATTGTTAAAAAGGTGTCGTCCGTTAAAATCACATATCAAATGTGTTCTTTTCTATACTCTCGGCTGGTCTAAATACATTAATGTTTAAGTTAAATAAATTACGGAACGAAATAATTCATAAACTAACTTCTGTCGAGTGATTAACTAGTTGTTTGGAGAGTTCACGTTTCGGGGACTTTTAGAGTGAAAATTGCTTCCTGGAATAGCTTTTGGAGCGACAAATCTTATTGATTATTTATTTATTTAAAAGTACATTTTTATCTTACATATTCTTGCTAGGTCGTAAAAATCTATTGGCAAAATGGACAATAACATATTTAATTCTTAAGTATCACCAAACACAAAGCAGAAAAAATAGATCAGGAAGCAGTACTGAGAAAAAAAATGGAAAACCTTTATGAACAAAACTGTGTCAGCTTTAAAAAGCTTCAAACAGTATAATGCGCTGTATTCACCACTGGCGGAATGCCCCGAGGTCAAGGTCAGCGGAAAAAGAAAGCCTGCTTATGAAGGCTGAACAAAGTATAAAGCAGAAATAAAATAATCGTCTATTTTACTTTAGGCAGTAATGAGATTCCAAACCAAATACCTAATAATATCGCATAAGTCCCAGCTACGCGGAACGCTTAGCAATAAATCCGAGTTAATTAAAAAACATTTCAATTATAATCAAAGCACAATCTCCTTCATAATTACGTGTCGTTATTTAAATTAAAACTTTTACGTTCGAACTTCTCATTTCGGGAGCCATTACTCAAACGTGTAGGTTCACTCACAAATGAGATTTCATAATTAACGTAAGCCAGGTTGGGCCGTCAAGTGCATGTGAAAATTTAACGAGAAGAGCCGAGGCTGGTGCTTCAGACCTATCTCAACCGTCATGGCAGGCAGTAGTCCGTGGCTTTGACGTGAAAAACACTCGTGTAAAAAGGAGTGTTTTTTACATTAGTGCGATGAAATTAATTCGTTCGATGCGATTTGTTAGGCTGATGGCCGCTGTGGTTTCGGCGGAGGGCAATAGCTAAAATTGGATTTGGTGGAGTCTTAATTAATCTGAAGTTTCAGTACATGTATGTTATGCGGATGAAATTTGTTATGTTTGGTATGATCTCATTTGCCCTCAAAACATCGAATAATTTATCTACAGTGAAGTAATACATTTCAGTACAATTATCATTACATGGATATTACGGCGTAAACGTAGGTAGGCACAAGGTCGTTGCGGAATTTGTTCAAAAGAGTCACCGCGGCCCTGGAACGCAAAGGGCTTTAGAAGGAACACGGATGGGTTTTAGTGAGTAAGAGTCTGACACGCCCTTTTGCTCCACCCAGAGCGGAAGAAGTCATTTGATGATTTCCCATCCTTAAAAAAAAAGGTAGGTACTACGTATGGAAATGTTTACCTATGTAATGCCACCTGGAGTTAGGTACCAAAGTTTTACTAAATCTTGAGCATAAAAAAGTTTCTTAGTTAAACGGAAACGAACAATATTCGTAGCAGGATGCCAAACGTTTTCTTGTTTGCTAAAATATCTTCTACATTTACGAATGTTTGCTCAAAATTAAATGTTGTCATTCTACAGAAACGTTATATTCCTGAAGCTGCTGCTGCAGAATTACTTTTAGCAGGTATGGTTTATGTTGACGTTTGACGTCGGTAACTCAAGATAAATAGAATATACTTTTTTGTACTATGGTGTACAAAACTCTTTTACACAAACTTTATTCTATGAGTACAGTAGCGGTCTTATTGACCTAATAATAATTAATTATTATTATTAATGACAAGAAAGAGAATAAAATATACATTCTCAGTATCGGCTTTGGTTTTCAATCTACAAATTTTATTAAAAAAACCGGCCAAGGGCGTGTCGGACTCGCGCGAAGTATTCCATCATGGTTTTTTACATGCTTCTATATTCTAATATTTTGGCTAAAAGATAGTGTTTATGCGCGTTTAGGCGACAAGGGAATAGTCAATCTGTTTTCTCAAATAACTTTAAACCTATTTATTTAAAATTAATGGAGATATAATTTAAACTAGCAGTAGTTCCTGAGACGTTTAAAAAAATGTATTCTAGTCCAAGTCTCTATATTTAATACATAGGTAGTTCAATCCGCTCCGACAGACTGGAGCTTTCGTATAATTAGTTCGGATTTATCTCCTCAGCTCGGTCTAAAATCATTCCGTTAACAAATTGCATCATAAGCCTTCTTACAAAGTATTATTTTAATAGATTATTATCTGCGGTGGTGTAATTCTATTGGACTTTTTGCTCGTCATTCTAGTTTGTTGTTTATTTGCTATACTGAGAAAATGAAAGAACACTCACCGGCTGTGATTGGGTCCTTCAGCTACAGTCTGCTTTACACGTAGTGGCATGCGTGTTGATAACGTAGTTTGCTTAGAATCGCCTGCTTGCTTAACTAAAATCGATAAAAACCCTTGACTTTCAATAAAATATACAATAATTAAGAAAAACGCAATACCTGAAAAGGACTCATAATTTTCTATGAGCTCACAACTTTTGCTATGAGACCAACCACGAAACCGCGAAAAATCAGCTGTTCACACTGTAGGTACATTTTGTCGAGTAATGCGCACAAAAATGTATGGGGCAGTCGATTTCATTTTGCGATTGCGGTGTTGGTTCCATTATAAAAGTTGTACTTAATGATGAGTTCAGTGACGCCTTTTCTGGTATTGCATTAATTCTGTTACACGTTGTAGAACATCCGATTATAGCGTAGGCGAGGTGCTGAATTTCTGACTTTCTTTAGTTCTCATGACTTTCGACAAAATGAGTGCTATCCCTGTTTGAATGGACGAAACCTCTCGTTTCGCGACCGGGTGTTAAAGTTGCACCACTGAAAATGGTCCTACCTACCGGCGCCCATGACTGCTGACACTCTGCCGTGTCAGCAATCATGGACCTTCAACTAAGCCCTTGGAGGAATTTCTTCATCTTCACCTTTGTCAAAACAAAACTTTGCTTAGGTCTCAAGGGTCAAAAACTTTAAACAAATGTAAGGAAATTAAGGCAGGGTTTTCTCTAGTTAAAATAAACGGGGCCCATAACTCGGCCACAATTACTAACGCTCCTCAACAGATGCGTCGCGCGCTCCACTAATTAACCAACGTATTTTTGTGCAAAAAATATTTCAAATATTAAATTATTTCGCCAAAATATTTTTGTGTTCCCCGAATTGCTTCACCAATTGTTTTTTCCGAATCTCTGCTGGAATTTTCAGTGATTGAATTGAAAGTGGAATTTGTGCAAAAACAAAACATAATAATATTGTTTTTATTGGTGTTGCGCGTTGAATATTGATGAATTATTCTTTTTGTATAAAACAAACAAACAAAATTATATTTACCTCGATAATACCCTGTTTGCGAGTAATTATGCTGTACTTTCTTCATATTAAATAAAACGTAATACACAACAATAATGCCATCAATTATATTAATACCGGTACATTAAATTGAAATGATTTTTATTACAATAAATGTCCCGCTCGCATACAGCGGAGATATTACGAGGAACAATTTTTGTGACAAATTGGGGGATCCTTACAATTAGTGCCATCTTCGCGTCCCTCAAAGAAGTGTCGTATTCAACTAGACTAATGAATGTCATAAATTTTCTGGAGGAGCTCTTCAAACAATTTCGAAGACTTATCACGATGGGTCCATTCAACTTTAAGTTTTAAGTGAAATATTGGCTGTATAGTATTTTTATCGCTCTTGTTTCAAAATAGAAACGTATTTAGTTGTTAAAGGGTTACAATAGAAAACAATAGCAAATATTAATTTCATTTGGTTTGCTTCAATTTATTCAAATCTTTCAGACGAGACGTCTCCAACCGTACTTGTCTATAGTTATTGTATTGTTATTTATTTTCAGAAGGTATTTGACGTCGTTCTAAGTTTGTTGCGGTTTAATATAACTGATCAAATGAAACAAAATTATACTGTGCCTGACATATACATTTCGTATTTTATTACACTAAAGTATTAGTACACAACATTACCTTATTCTATTTGTTTAATTTTCTATTAAAAAAAAACTAACCTGGGTATCTGAGATCAGGCAATCTAACTCATGTCAAACATTTGAGTACTTCATAAAGTCAGACCACCCAAAAATATTTCAGTCAGTTTAGCAAACTCTAAACCTCTAAACTGTATAAGGTAATTTGCGTGTCAACCGTCTATAAATTGGGCTTCCATAAAATATGTGTACTCCGTGACCTAACTCCTGGAATAGCTCAACGCCGCATTATCGAAGCTCCAATCTGCTTAATACATACGACATAGCAGTGTCAAGGTACACAAATTAATATTCAGCCTGTATATCAGCCCCCACACCTGGTGTGTTGATTCAGTCCACGTTATCTAACGTAGTGTGTTCTACGATGCATTAGTGCATTACTTGGCTAAATACGCGTGGACTAAGTGCTGTCCACGTTCAGAAGATTATTAGCCATAGCCAGACGTACAGCTATAGTATACGTTTGTTTGGAGTAATACGTTAGTAATCTCGCTAAATGTTGTTGTATAAATTCATGAGGTTTAGCCGTAATGCGTGGGTGATTTGTTGTTGGATGAAATTATTCGATTTATAGTCTTATTGCTTTGAAATATTGGTATCACTTTACTACATTTGATGACTCTTCAAACGTTATAATTTCAAATTAATTTTAAAGACTCTAAAAATCAATATTAAAGAACAAAATCTCGCAAAGTATTAGTGAGTATGTCTTACTGAATGCTTACAGGATAAGCATAAAACAACCTTTCCTTGACGTTTAAATGTAGCAGAAAAGAACTACTTACCTAGTTAGTTTATTCCTGAACCAGTTTCTGTTATGAAACAGTCTGTAAATTATTCGTAGATTGCAAAAATCACAACAAAAACTGGCAGCTCGCAGCTGGTGTGTTGTTATTTTGCTTTACAATCCAAAGCCGCCTCGGGTGCTTCCCGGAAATATTTGTCCGTACCTTTACGGTTATAACACGTACGAGAACGGCAAATTAGAACTTGTATGATTTTAACAAAATTTGTTTCCTATTTTTAGGTTTAATTTTAACTTGGCTTACTTAGTTTCTTAAGGAATTGAATAGCCCCAAGCATTCTTATTTTAACAATCGGTTTTTGATATCCAAAAATACCTTTGCAGAGAACGCTTCCATTTATAAAATATATTTTCGTATTACCTACTCTGATTAAACATACAAATAGATTAATTATTTGACGTTTCCATTATTGATGTTAATTTCATGAGATCCTTTATTTTTGGACAATTAATGCGTACGCAAATACCAGCGTGCTCTAGAGAAATATTGTCTTTGTACGTTTTGTTTTGTTCTCATTTGCGGGAACAGGGCGGTTGCTTTAATTTGCCTCCTGCGATAAGGAATTCAACAATACAAGGTGTTTACTTGACGCACTTTCCTCGGCGAATGTTTTGTGAGACGTTTTATGAGTTGCCATTAAAGAGAATTATTGCCATTGTTCAAGTTATAGCGGTTCAACTTCATTTTAAACGAGCCCACCACCCTTCTACACATCTTGGGGGTTATATTACTAGCCTAGTCTGATTAGTTCACCGGGTTTGAATAGAGACACCGTTTTAAAGAGATATGAAAATGCCAATTCTGCAAGGTTTGGTTATGATTTTCCGAGAGTATATAAGTATTATTAAAATACATGGTCTTTACTACTGAGCTGAGGGATTCAGTTAACACCTACCGATGGATGGAGAAGCTAGAAGTTTATAATTGCCAACTCACTCATATTTTAATTTTAATATTTTAATGACAGGCAGATAGATATTTATGCTGCCTTCTCAGCAGACATAATTATGTTATAGTTGCCGTCGATTTGTAAAATGTTTAAAAGCAAAGTACAGTCATTACGTTTAGTAAATTTTGAACTGGGCTCATATTCGGCGCCAACGATACGAGTGGCGTGAACGCGACCTTCTAAATATCATTTCTCAGTAAACACACACACCCCTATCGACCAGTCCGCGTAATGCCAAACTGTATAATACCACAAACAACGGTTGGCTCCAATATTCTAAAGCAAAATGTATTTCAACACAGATATTGTCTGTGCTGAAATACAATTTGCTCTTAGTGTAACGAGCACAAAGTGGTCCAGCACAGAGTATGAATGTCTGTGGTAATATACAGTTTGGCATTACGCGACTAGTCCCTGTAATGATAAAGGTGGGTAGGTACTTTAAACAGTATGAATCGGTTTGATTGTCTCTACAGTAGTCCGTTGACCGAGCCAGTGGGCCGCTATAAAGAATGATCCAGGGCAGATAAAACCATAATGACCACGCTTAGTAGCCGGATTAGTACCCGCGATAATAATAATTATACCTATATTTTATTCTTGCTAGTGATACAGTAATTAACAGCTGATTTTCAGTCGATTTTTCAGTAATTTAGTGTCTCGACTGGTGAAAGTCGATCTTTTCTAGAAAAAACGATAGAAATGTCAGGTAAAATTCAATATGAAACTCACCTGAACATCTGAATTTTAAGGATGGAAAATCATCAAATGACTTTTTCCGCTCTGGGTGGAGCGGAAGGGTGTGTCAGACTCTTACTGACTAAAACCCATACGTGTTCCTTCTAAAGACCTTTGCGTTCCGGGGCCGCGGTGACTCTTTCGAACAAATTCCGCAACCCTGGCAGGCTCTGGCCCTAGCGGGCCGCATCTCCTATGCTGACATCTCTTTGAGGCGCGCGTGGAACACAACGCGCCATCGACCCGGGCCTGGTGGTGATCGGACAGCGAGCCACCCAACGCTCGCTGTCCGCAGGCCCGCGCATTGTCAGTTCGCTATGTTTATAAAAAGCTCTGTTTTCAAAACAGATACGGCCCCAATACTTCGGTTTTACAAAATAGCACGTCTGTTTCGATGAAAATAATATGATTACCTTGACTCGAGGAAAAACTTTTTTTTCGTCGTTTATAAAGCAGATTCAAAATCTTATTCAATTTAGCTTAGCCCGCAAAGCTGGGGTGCGGGCTAAACAATAACGGCGATACTTGTTCGATTCTGTTTCGCTCTTGGCTACTAGGTATTTTGACGAAATACCGGTATACGATGTCACAGGTATTTTCAAGCAGTCTTACCCTTAATATCCTTGCTCGTGTCATGTACTCCACTCGTGGTACTGCAGTAATCTGTTTGCTTGCGAGTTTGCGATGCGACGTTCCCAGAGTGCTGTTTCGACACTCCTCGGTCTGTATACACCTTAATTTTCTAAATAATATTGTTTGCGTTCACTTTAAACGTCAAGCCGATGTTCCTTTGTTGCTTTTATATTTTGATGGTTTCGGCTCGCGGCTTCACTTTGGTGGAGGCAAACGGTACGCGTTTTTGACTGCTCGGTTTGTACAAATCTCTCTTTATTCATAGTATTATGATGTTCATTTTAGTTTACTGTTCATTTGCATTTCATGAGGAATGCAGATTGGTGTTGATCGCAGGAGTGTGTTGTTTCCTGCATGTTGTTTTGTTGCATAATATATTGTTGATGCAACTTTCAAGTTCGTTCTCTTCTGGAAATAGGCCCCTCCGAAGCGTTGCCTCATCGGTCGGTCCTTGCTAAAGTCACCTAGAAGCTTGTGTCCTAAATATCTCTTCCATTATTTCAAACTTGTTAACCAAGAACGGAATCCCTGTCATTCCTACAGTTCGAAACAAGACAAATAAAACACACAGTAAAGTCTAAACCAAAATAAAACATTGGGTACGTGAAGCTCATGTTCAATCATGGAAGACAAAGAGCGTAGTTTAATTACTGAGCGTTTGGGAGAGCGAGTCAATTCTGCGGTAATTGCTGGCCAGCATACACAGCAATCATAAAACAATAGATACACACAATACTATTATTGAAGGCATGATATTTCCCGTCAGTCGCCTCCGGCTCGTAAACGTTCGGTTTGGAATCATGCCAGTTTTTTTCGTTCCCCTTGTCTTTCACAAAAACGCGTTGTATTGTCTTTTTACTGATAGAATTAATCAGTTTAATGCGTATTACAATTGCAAAGTTTATGTTTATTCTCCATAAATGTAAGTTGTAAATCTTCATTTGTTTTCACTCATGCTAGCTGTTCTGTTTTGTATTCTAGCACTTTGTTCATGAATATTTAAATGAAAACTGCTAGTTATTATTCAAATAATTGGGATTATGATATTAAAGTTCTATTCTAGAGAAAATTGAGATTTGACAATGCTGAAATATCGAATGAATAATGAGGATGAGACTTAAACGTGTCTAACCGTTAAATACGGTATTTTTCAAAACTATGTAGGTAAATGAGTATCATGACTAAGTTAGTTTTTAAACTGCCATTTTCAAAAACACAGTTCAATTTATAAACAGATTATTATTAATTTTCTCTAGAATAGAACTTTAATATCATAATCCTAATTATTTTAATAATAACTAAGATTATTATTACTATTATTATAATAACTGCAATTATAGGTAAAAGTAACCTCAGATAATATAAGTAATTGCCGATATTCTATCCAGTAAAGTTAAAGTTAGATAAATGGCCGAGCGTTTATTGGCTCGGCGGATAAAGTCTCAAAGTTTACCAGATATTTCACTTACTAATCGATAGGTGCTTTAAGTTTGCTGACCCTCTCGTAATTCCATGGGCATGTCGGAACATATGTGTACATGGAGATTATGAGTTGGATCCTTGCTTATCCTTACGTTCAGGAGGTGGAATAATATTGGTAGATTATTCAGTGAGTGAGCATTTCTTTTGGAAGGGGTCGTTGTTCAGCGAGAAGTTCAGAGTCAACTAAACTAAAATGTTAACCAATGAAGATAACAAATGTTCTATTCTGTCGAAAGTCGAACTCAAGAAACAATTCCGCAATATCTATTACAACCTGGATTGTCTATTTTTTGCTAAATTCACAAAATCATAAGCCCCTTATAACCAATGATGTAAATATCCACAACAGAATATAAGCCTCCTGTATACTTCAAAACGTACAGACGTACGAACACAATCACACAATACAGTATCACTATGAGTGACCATCAACATTGCTGTGCCTAGTCAGCAAGCTGTAGGTAACTAGCAAGGTTGCTCGACACGCTTAGCGCCGCTCGCCGCCTGCCGAGGTCTATGAGCCACGCAACTGAACACAGCAGTCCCAGCAATTAGTCGTCGACGGCGCCAGTTGGTAAATATTAACACTGGTAATTGTACGTTGAACGTCAGCTCCCTCGATGTTCGTTACAGTGCCCACTGGCAACCTGAATACAAATGAATCCATTATGCGAAAGTGCGCGGATAGCACATCGACACCAATATCACGTAACCGTGTATGCTGGAGTACTAACGTGTTTTTGCAAACATGTCTGTCTGGGTCTAGTGTTTTATTGATTTGTTACCCTTTTTTGTGGCTTTGGTTATTGAAATATCTCTGTAAATAACTGTCGCTCATACGGATTCCGTAACAATCTTCACTGAAAGAAACTCCTTTCTGCTGTGAATTGGTAAAAAACCCATACAACATTCGAAAATCTATAGCAAAATAACAAACACGTTTCCAAGAGGTATTTTATTCGATACACCCTGTCTTCAAAATACAAAAATGTAAACATAACCAAATCATAAAAGACTTTATAAAGAGGTGTAGGCTTTATATTATAACTTCACCATGTCCAAATTACAGAGGAATCTTTGAGTTGATGTTGACAAGTGGTTCCTTGAGTGAATCGCGTTGAACAACAGAACAACTGTAAACAAGCATGTTTTGTGTGTAAGAAAAAAATATTGGAACAAGTTGTCGACGGCTTCCTTTCAATTTTCTGTTCTTCATTGTTTATTTATGTTTTTTCTTTCTTTGTATCCAAGTGTCTTTGTAAGATATTGTATGAAGGAGGTCTGGAAACACCTCGTGTAATTGAAACATTATTTGTGTGATTATGTTCGTATAAGTAATAGGGGTGGAATGAGGAATTATAATTGTTGATAGGTAAATATAAGTCGTATTCATTATTGCTTTTGAAATTAAGTAAAAATTTCGTCCGTAAAAATAGTTCCAAATCATTATCCTGTGAACATGCACTGATAAATCCGGTAAAAGAGGGAATAATAAACGCTCAACCACTATTATTGAAACAACAACGTGATGCGTAATGAACAGTAACATTTATCCCAATCATTGAAACTTTCCCTAAATGTCCGGGATAATTAAAGCGTAATTTTACAATGCGAGCATTATGCTTAATTTAATTCACATCCAATATATTTAACATACTCAGCCATTCAACAAAGGATTTATCCACAAAATACTCTCGTGTGTAACTCGTACGTAGATTTATCGATTCATCCAGCACCGTTAACGTTACAATCAATAAACACAATAAGCCGAACTTCGACCCAATTAAATAACATGACGGGTACAACAAATTATCAACGACGTCATTAAACATTACGTATTGCATTACAAAGATCCCTCTATAAGGACTAGAGATGGGGCAGCGTAGTTATTTATTTTGAGAACTGGATTTATTTGCGGAAATGGGCTCGACCCACATTACTCAAGGGAGATTTGCTGAATAGGACTGTAAAGTATGCCGTTCGAATTGAGATAATTTATTGTGTTTTGTACGGATCCCGTTTCTGATATTTTCGTATTGTGTTTTTTTTGGCCGATTGGTTGAATTGGGATTAGGCTTTTTTTAATCAAAATGAAAATGGTTTTATCAAACCAACATTGTTGTTCTGTATTTTTTTGTTAAACCGACAATATTTTGACTTCTGAAAAGTATCTACCTATTTGTAGACTTGATAAAAATATATGAATTGGTAGCTGAGCCAACATTATGTATATATAAAAAAATCTTACGTGCTATGCACTATAGATGCACTAAGTCTAGAATACCATACACACAGTTATTGAAACGTTATAAACTTCAAAGCTTGGAGTCTAGACGCAGCTTGCTTATGGCCTTGATGCTTCATGGTATATGCAATAACAGGCTCGATTGCACTGATCTTTTAAATTTTTACTTTACTTACACCTAATATTATCCCTAAAATACCTACGAGTACCTACTTTTGTGTCAAATTAACGCACGCTTTTAATTATATTAGTAGTTCGTTACCATTATTTCGCGGACATTTGTGTGAGTTACACGTTCACCTAGTTTGAGGAGCTTGTGGCTAAATAATAACAGCCGCATGGGTCGATCTTTAAGGTTAAGCAACGCTTGCCGAGGTTGGTCTGTGGATGGGTGACCATATTAACATACCGAGACTCCTCCGTGCCTCGGAAAGCACGTTAAGCCGTTGGTCCCGGCTGTCATTTGTAGACCTTTGGCAGTCGTTACGGATAGTCAGAAGCCAGATAATCTGACACCAGTCTTGCCAAGGAGTACCGTGTTACCCAGTTAATGGGTTGTGGAGGTCTGGTAGGCAGCCGCTCAACGTAAAATACTGGAATTCAGCTTGACTGGAAGCCGACCCCAATATAATTGGGGAAAGGCTAGGCAGATGATGACACGTTCACCTAGTTTATTTATTCAGGCATACCTTCTGTTGTAATGTGTAACTCTTTATGTCCCAAAAAAGTAAAAAAAAAACATAATTTCTGCTCTAGGTTGTTAACTAATACCATTAAAAAAAAAAGAGATTTTTTACTCAAATGTGAATTTGTGAGGAAGCTCGTGTGATCTTTGTCAGATTTTTCCAGTTAGATACTTATTTAATATTTTCAATAAAATACAAAAGCTAGGTAAGGTAGCAACGTTTAAATAAACATGAAAAGTTTGCCTCGAATTATAATTAGACATCAAACCAGCTCAGAGGTAGCCTCGAGAGGTTACAGAAACGGGTCAAGTATAGTTTTCATAACGCACTGCTAACACGCAACGAGTGTTTTACTTAAAACGGAATAAATAGACATTATTTTGTTCCTACTCTTTATATTCAGGCACAGCTTTAGTGTACCCGTAGAGCAAGAATATCACGTTTAAGCTATATTTTTTGTTGTTTAGCTTTGATACTTGCTCCCATATTTTTGCAAAAGATTTTTAGGAGCTTTTTAGGAGTTTTTGGCTTCGTGATTTTAACGCGAAACATAATGCTTTCATTAGTAAACATGGCAGAAAGACAATCCTAATAGAGAAAGTATAAGAAATACACACAATACACAGCTAACAAATGGTTGTAAAATTAATGATAATGTCACAGATTCATCTAAGAATTAATTACATAAATATTTTAAATCAATAATACGTCAAAAGTCGATTAATCGAATTGGAAGTCGTTCTGTTATTTTAATTTATTCAAGGAGCAGGACCACTGTCCTTGAGGAAAATAAGATGACAAAAAGTCTTTAAAATGTAAATATGGAATGAAAGGACCGTCTCCGGATTTTTCCAATTTACTTTATGGCCGATGGAAATATCGATTATAAATTGATTGTTCATATTCGTTGGACGGGCAGAATGGAGTATTGTACTGTAAATAAAGAAAATTCTTAGTCCGTGATTCTGAAAACATCTTCAGCATTAATTTCTGCTCAACCAATATAACTTGATAATACAATAATACCGACGTGATGTAGAGATCTGTCAAGTAATCTCAGTGGATTTCATTTTAGTGGGCGAATTAAATCCTTATGAATATTTCATGTAGGACTTTGTGTGAATAAATATACTTACATTTTGTGTCGGCGCATAACATTGTCTTTGTTATGTCGTCGTTATTATAAATATGATGTTCGACCCTAATTTATCGTAGGACAGAACAATAACTATTATGTACCGCAATAATAATATTGTTGCAAGGTCGTTTCTCTTACTAAAAAGTAGCATGGTAAATTCATATTAATACGAGTATTATGAACCTCTTTAAGTCTTAACTTCTGGACGGATTGGGTGAAAACTGACACACGGGTAGTCCATCCTCTGGAATAAGACATAGGATATTTTCATCCCGGGAGTATGTTCCCTTGGGATATTTTCTTTACTTTCACGCGGGCGACGCCGCTGGCAGAAGCTAATAATAAAATGAATCAAAGAAAAAATTTGCCTTTATATACAAAAAGTTACTTCGGGCCACTACCTATATAGGTCTACTTCCGTGGGCTCCGCAGTTCATTAAATGTTTGTGAGTTCATTTCGAATTTATTTCACGCATTAAACAGCTTTACCATTTTATCAAGATTACAGCCGTAGCACGCAAATCCTGCTTCATTTACTTTTCTTTTCTAATTTTCTGTGCCATATTCATAATTTGGGCCCCCGCATAAAGAGGTTTACGAAAATATATACACCGGATTAATCTATTTTCCTCCTCATTTGAGTTTCAGAGGAAACAGAAATGGACCAATTTGTTTTTGGTTAGATTTTAGTTACGTTCGGGTTGGGTTACTTGGGCTTTTGGTATTAAAACTGGCAATTAATGTGCAGATTTAAGAAAAATAAAAGTTTGTTTTTGGAAAGAAGTAGAGTTTTTCTTATGTAGCAAACCTTATTCCAATTACAATGGGCCACATAACTAAGAGAGAGTTTTTTTAAGTTTTCCATTGTTTGATAATTTGAAAACAAAGAAGTTATCCAACTTCATATGAATGAAATCCTCTCGATACGAATATAGACAAGAGTCGTATAATCAAGTAACTAATTTAGAGACTTGAGTTTGCTTGATTGTTGGTTGATTAGTTTACGCCCGTACGAATTTGTCGAACTAATGTCAAGTCAATTTGCGTTCAAGCCAATAACGGCGGTACCAACCTTACAGTTGATTAGAGGATCCATAATAAGATGGTATAATACGTCACAATACCTTTGTCTCGGAGCGTCAAAGAGCTCGTCGCCTTGAAAATTAATAGAACTTCCACATTGATCAGGTAGTTCTCAAGTTAAGGCGAGGGTTTGAGTATTCACCAATGCTATGATTAAAGCTCTGAAACTCGGACTGTTCGCTCCAGTTTAATTATAATACGGGTATTGTATTTATTCTATAGTGCACTAAGGTAGGTTGCAACGGAAAAAAACGTACAGTATAAATATATCGTTGAGAATGTTTGCTGTTTTGAGCAACTCTAGAACTTATTTTGACTTTTCATTGTTAACTTCTTACGTGAGTTTTTCAAATGGCTTCGAAAGTAGAACGATAAGTCTTTAAAGGTTAAGAACTGTCGTATCACCGTCAACTTTGTTAATTCTAAGGCACCGTCTACGACGTAGCACCGCGCTACGGCGTAGATGCTCTACGATGGCCGCGTAGCAGTAAATGTTTAGAAACTTACGTTGCTTTGACGAAGCTTTTGCGTCACTTAAACGCAACGTACTAATTGTGAAGGGTTCCTAACCTGGTTGTTTACCTCCATCACCAAACAATCTACAGCCATGTAATTAGAGTAGGTAATTATCAGACAATTCCCTCGACATCCAAACTATGCGGAGGACATGGGTGTCAATATAGTACGCGAACATTAGCTCATTTCTCCCGGGCCAATCACTTACTTGACAATTAGATAACAATCAGTCTAAGTGACGTGTGCGGTTTTGATCCAATAGTCACGGTTAAATGAATATTTGGTTAATATTATGACTTATTAACATATGCAAAGGATTGCGGTATTTGTGCCCTTGACACACTTGTTTTATTTGTTGTAGAAAGAATGACTTTTCTTTTCCAAAACAAAAAAGGTTTTTTATCAGGAGATTTCTACGTGCCATCATTATTTAGGTAACAGGTTGTCTAAAAACAGCGATGACTCAGGTCTGCAAATAAGTTTACTCGTTATTAACTCCCAAAAAACACAATAAAAAAAGAAAGCTTTTTCAAGACAGTCTCAATCAAAGACAACTTTTGCAAACACCAATCCTCAAAAAAGACCAAATTAATTTTACCTACAATTTTTCAAAATATGCGAGCAAAACATTCGAATGGTGATTAATATAATGTTGTATAACGACTGATAAACATACAAATCACGCGTGTATGTAAAATCAATATGTGATATAGATACGATAACTCAGGTAGTGGCATTCAAAGAGCTCCATTTCCTTTAAAATAACACCATTTGTGTAATTATTTCGAAAGCTAGCTAGAGTAAACTGTTCAAGGGCTTATTAGCCCCGGTCGATATTAACAAAGACGGCATAAGTACAACCTTCTATTTATAGTTTGAACTTGTACTTACTTATAATAATTACTTCAATACCGGACACACCGCCACAGTCAAAATGTTTGAAAGCAAATAAAATTGGTTTGAATTCACTTTGTAAGTGCTTCAGGAAAGATAGCAAAAATGAATATTACAAGTATTAAGTTGCTTTGTATGAAGTCTGTAGAAGTAATGATCAGATTATTTGGTTTCTGTATGCGGCCATGCGATCGAAAACGTGAGAAAAGGTTTGGTAATTAAAAAATAAGCGCTATAACTGTTAATAAAATATGTAAAGGTGCAAGAAATCGATACAAATGACGCTAGTGTAATTGGTTTGCAGTTGCAGGTCTTATCGTTACACTATGGATCGACGGAAACAAACGTAGAAAGGTATAATAACTGCTAGCTTTTACCGGAATTCGTTCGAAGAATTGTATATAATAGCATTTTTTACACCGGAGTATTTCTTTCGGATGATGCCAACGTTTGTTAAACTCCATTTGATAATATTTTAATAATACAGGCCTTGGAACGAAACTGGAAAAAATATCTACATGTTTACCTAACATAAATCCCCGTTATCCATAACAAGTAACATGAAACACTTTTTGAAAGACCGCATAATTATATCTAGTACTACACTAGTATTTCAATAATACCGAAAATACGCGTATCCGAAAAAATAGCCAAAGATGAATCGATGAATCTGCAGGTTTACAAAATGGCATAACCATTTTGTAAACCTGCAGATTCATCAAAACTGAAACGAAAATTGGAAAATGTTGACTCATAATAAGCTCTGGAATTTAAATGGATTTCCTTAAACAATGTTTGCCCAATAAAATATTCTTACTCTTCAACAAGAGCTCACTTATATAAATTAATTTGATTTTCTAAGGCCACGTCCTCAAAATGTACTTCAAAGGTGGACTTGCTTCCCTCAATGGCTCTTGATAATCGAGACACTGTTATAAGAAAAAGAAACTTCTTTAAATACACAAAAAATGTTTCTGGAGAACTTTTATTAACTCATTTCCCACTTCCTAACGGAGGATCTCGAGCTCGCGAAACGGCTAAATTCCTTTATTATCTTTTCAAAACATTTATTAATTTACTCTCACTCCTATAACTTTTATGCATTTATAAAATTGTGCCTGAATTTTTCTATTTGCTGTTTATGGTGAAAATAAAACTCATAAAGTAACCGATAACCATGCCAACAGTTTTATTTCATAGTTGAGATTCTATGACTAGGCTACCTACCCAATATGTTTTAAAATTACAATTTTCCTACTATGTAGGCACTACGTTCTACGTCTAAGTATCTAGCTATCATAAGCGAACAGTCTTAAAATTAAGCATCTATTAACAATATAAATATTTTGCTAATTATATCGAATTTAGAATGTTATTGTTCACTTCAAAGGTATACTTCCTACCTATGTCTAAAATCTATGATTACTTTAAATGATCTAATGAAAGTTTACGATTTTTTGCCATACCCAACAAAATGTTGTCAGTCGAAGCTGTTGTGGAACTTTGTAAAATATCTTCTTTACTAGCCATTGAATGGTAATCGTTCATTTCAGACCACGCTGGGTCAGACTTGGCTATTCTTTTTCTTTCTTTAATTTTTGTGTACAACAAAATGGAAACCATGATGAAAAACACAACAAACCCTAACGAGCAGCCAACTATTAAACCCATTCGGCGATTTAAAATTGACGATATGTGAAATTTTTTACCCGGTTTGGATTTAACTGTTGCCGGCTTCCTAAATGTATTAAATGAAACGCATTCGCTGGAAGGAGATCGCATGAGTATTGCGGCTGCCACATCCTGAGTTATTCTGGCTGTAGAGTTAGCACTATCGTCAATTGTTTTATTGACTTCAGCTACTATTATCTCATCTTCGTAGTCCACTGGTTCCTCAGATAGAGTGATGACACACACTACGTAGTTAACATTTGGCTCTAAGTCTCTAATATGAACCGAAACTTCACTTTTTTCTAGGTATTTTGACTTCACCTGTAAGAAATACATCCTCAATACCTTGCTTAGCGTTCAAGACCTTAATACTAGTTCGTTTATATTTATAGATTTTAATACTTACGTCAGTGTTTCCTTCTTCACCATAGTATAATATCTGTAAAGCTTTGATAGCCGTGCGATTCCTTATGAACCACGATACCGATACTGAGTTATCTTTATGTCTGTCCACGGACAGCTGGGATATTACGGGAACGTCGCATTTCTCTCTTGGATACTCATCGTTGTAGCAAGTGATCGAGTTGGACTTAATAACTTTGGGATGATCTTGAATCCACACCCAAGCATTATCTTTTTGGCAGCTGCATAGAATCACATTATCTGTAAAATAATAAGTATTTTGATTTATATAACGATCTTGGTTATTTTCTAATTGTATCAACACTTGCTCGAATACAAACCTTTTATAGAAATATCTTGTATGTAATTTTCGACTGAAGTCAACAGCTCTATAGGTATCGTCTGAAGCTTGTTGTGCTCTAAATCAATCTTTATTATTTTATTCAAGTTCTTGAATGCCGTTACTGATATATACTTGATATTGTTGTAGCTCAAGTGCAATACGGTTAACTCTTTCAAGTTTATAAGATCTTCATTAAGAATGTTTTGCAACTTGTTGTGCGAAAGATCCAAAAGTTTCAAATTACTCAACTCTTCGGCGAAGGATTCTATTGATTCGATGTTATTATTTGATAAACAGAGTGTTCTCAACTTAGTTAGTCCACGGAAATTGCTGGTTTTCAGTTGAGAAATCCTATTATAGCTTAAGTCTAAACTTTCTAAAAAAGATAATTTTGAAAATGGACTCACAGACAGACGTCTTATTTTATTGAATTTGAGATAGAGATGTTGTAGACTGGAGAACAATTCAAATGTGATATCGTCTATGTTCGTCATGTTCGTGGCACATATGTGTAATTCGTACAGGTTTGCAATTAGTGTATTATTATTAATTCTGTTTGATGCAGACCAAGATACTTCGGGATTCTTACTCAAGTCGATATTGATAAGAGAAACACCAAACTTTCTATAAGTCAACAAGAAATCAAATCTCACAATCTCGTTGTACGAGATGTTAATATTTTGTATGTTTGGAAATATATCGAAAACGAAAAGTGGTAGGTTATCCAACTTATTGTAACTAATATCAAACAGTACTAAATATGGGTATTCTATTTTCTTGCTAGCTGTTATAGATCTAATTTCGTTTTTCCTTAGGATCAAGTATTTTAATTTGGTTAATTTTTCAAAGCCACATAACTCTATTCTTGATATTAGGTTATCTGCTAGATCTAAACTTTCAAGATGTGTGAAATTTTGAAACGTATTATATGGCACAAAATCTAAGAAATTGTTACTTATGTTAAACTCTGAAACAGAGTTTTGCGATTCAAACAATATCGAAGGAATAGTACTGATTATATTCTGTGCCAAGTTCAGTCTCAACAAATTTCTATTATGTCTGAATGTGCCCTCAAAAATATGTTCAATATTACAGTGTTCCATATAGAGAACTTCTAAAAGTGGAAGCTGAGTAAACGTCTCTACAGGGAGATAGTCCAGGACGTTGAACGATAAAGTTAAGTATTTCAATCCGGGGATATTAACGGATAGTAAGTCTCTAGCTTTTAAGGAATTATTTTTGAGAGAGAGTAATTTTAAATTGTTCAACCCTAGGAATGTACCGTTTTCTATAAATTGTATTTCGCAGTTATCTAGATATAGTGAACTGAGTGGCAAACCTTGTTGAAAAACATGTCTGTGAAGTATTTTCAGTGGATTAAATGAAAGGTTCAGACTACGCAGTTTTTTTAGAGTGTCAAATGCCATATCGAAAATAAACATTATAGAGTTGTGAGAGATATCCAAGTCTTCTATTTGGCTTAAACCGAAAAATGTATAATTAGTAATGTTGCTCAGCAAATTGTATTGTAAATCTAGATAGCGTGCGGAGCTTAAGTGCTGTAAAGAGAAGTCCTCTATGACAGAAATATCGTTATGAGATAATTCCAGCCTCGTTACGAAACTCAAATTTCGAAACGTGTTCTTTGTCAAGAACTTTAAGCGATTATTTTTTAAACTTAAATAACTTAATTTTTCTTGTGACTGCAACATAAAGTTGCCTATTAGAGATAATGAATTAGATTCCAAGTGAAGCGTAACTAAATTAGAACTTAATTTTGGCAAAACATCGTTTAAAACTATTATATAATTAAAATGTAGACTGAGATATTTCAAATCAGTCATCTCTAAAAACGTCCCTGGTTCTATAAAAGTAATCTCGTTGTGGTCCAAGTAAATTTCTTCTAGTTTCATAGAATTTATAAAATAATTCTTAGTTACGACTTTAATCCTGTTGTTATTTAACCTTATCTCATTTACGTTCACTAAGGGTCCTAGAGTGTCATTATTAAATTCTGAAAAATTGTTATTGTCTAATCTTAGTTTCAATATATTCTTATTATTTATAAAAATATTATGTGGCACTTGATTCAAATAATTAAATTCTAGACTAAGCTTATCAAGGTTCTCTAAGTTACTAAAGCTCTCACTATGAATGTTGCTTATACAATTCTTATCTAAATGTACTGCATTAATTTTCTTTGAATTAAGAAACGAGTCTATTGGCACATCCAAAATATTATTATGACTTAAGATTACTTCGGTGAGTGACGGCAAGTTACAAAACAAACCGTGGATGTGGTGCAAATGATTGTGACTTAGATCTACATATTCTAAATATTTGTTGTTCTGAAACAAATTGGGGTTCAATATTTTAATCCTATTATGACTTAAATCAAGAGATTTTAAATTAACTAAAGAGTAAAATGCTCTATAATGTATGGTGTTGATGAAATTAAAATGAAATGACAATGTTATTAGGGACGGACAAAATTTAAGGCAGTCTTCTGAAATAAATTCAAAATTATTGGAACTTAAATCTAGGTATTCTAGAGATATCAAATCAGAATTTTCGACTATAGGAAAAGATGACATTTCATTCCAGGCTAGTCGTAAAGATCGAAGGTGCCTTAATTTTGCAAAAGCTTCTATAGGGAACGTTGTGAGATTGTTTTCGCTCAAATCGATTTCGAGGAGAGTTAGCTCGAGACTTGAGAAAGCCGATTCCGATATTTCACGAATAACATTTCCTTTTATGTTTAGTTTCATAAGCGGAAGACCATAAAAGCTGTAGCTTGGTATGTCTTCGATATAATTAGACGTCAAGTCGATCGATATCAGTTTCAGCATGCCGGATAAAGCTTTCTGGGGAATAATTTTGATTTTGCTCGATACGACGCTTAACGTTTCAAGGCACTTTCTCAGCGGCATAAACGTATCATCGCCGATGTCTTTTATGCTTGTTCTTGACATATGAATATGCTTTATACAAACGCCTTGAGGTATAAAATGGGGTCCCAGAGCTTCTTCGTTGTCGTCGAGGTCGTAAACGGAAAGTGAGTGTATGTCAGACACACTTTTAAGAGCATTTTTTACGTCTTTGGAGGCAGTATCCTGACAATCAAGAAACAAGCCTGAAAATAAATCCCTGATTAATATAACGTTCACGTCGCAAACGATTCACAAACAGGCAGCAATCTTACCGTCTTCAAATGTATAACAAGAACATTTGTTAGTTTTTATTAAGTCGGGACAGCCCACGGTATTCTGAGCTCGCAAAACGGAGGGTAGAACCAGCAGTAACGAAACAATTTGCAAAACGTCGCACTCATTTTTCCTTGTCTTGAAGAGTAAAACTTTTTTCATAGTTACATTATAATGATTTTTTTTACATTTTATTTCTCCTTTGTTATTCTACCTGGAACAAACATAAGGGTATTGTCACGTCCACATCAAAGGCGAGACTCGATGGCGTACAATATGTTATCAATTATATGACTATAATATTGTTTACTCAACGTAATGAATGGATCAAAGACTCATGCTGTGTAATCAGAACGCTCCAGCGGCTTGGGAAGGCTCGACTGTGCAGTAATATGATTAAAGTACAATGTTGCCTGAACACACTATTATGAATTACTTATTGGGAATAATAGTTCCAAGTCCCAGTCTGTAGATGGGAAATCCTTGTACTTTAACTATTGTATACCTACATGCAGTGCTTAAGTAGATTACACAGATGAAATTACTTGAGACCACAGATTCAGTGTAGATATTGTTCGATTCAGTAAACCGAGACTGTCTCCATATCGCTGTAATACTCGGCTTAGTAGAGCAGTAGTTAATAGTATTTGAAGATTATGTCTATAGAAAGTACTTCTAGCATTGGGGCATGAATAATATTTATTTCAATAATTATTATGACACGCGGGTCATTATGACACGTCGTTTTTAAGTAATTTAAAATGAATAGTCGATGAATAACACGGTCTAAATTACATTTGAGTTCGTTCGGATATACAAAATAGAAAAAAAAAACTAGTATCAAAATAAAAAAAAAAACAATCGACAACCTCAAAATAAGAAAATCTATAGGTTATATACTATTCAAAAAGGACTTCTTTGAAAAATAGCGCAAACAAAGAATTTATTTAAGCACTACACACAAAACAAATAACATTGAAAGCGGTACAAAGAGTTTCATTTCAGTTCAGAGACACAACATAAGCAAAAACACGCGACAAACTTGTACATAATGTCTACATTGTTCTATTAGGTAACTAGTTTCAATAAAAGTTGTGATGAAATATTTATGTACTCACCCAGCTAGGTTTCCTTTGCGCTGACACACACAACTCGCGGTTAATTACAAAACGGTGTTATCCTGGAGGACATAGAGTCCATTTTCGCGTCCTGTCCCCGTCCGCGGGTCGAGGTTCGAAGTGCGCCTGTCTGCCGTAGTAGTGGGTACTACGCGTGAAACAAGCTGAATTTCAATCCAGTTCAAGTTTTTATCGGTTCTATTGGGCTTGAGTGTGCCTTAACGCGCAACACAGAACGCCTGGGGTCATTAGAAAGCTCGACAGAAGACTGCCGCGGCGGCGCGCGCTGGGTAGGTCACCGCCGTTGTTGCGGCACCCCCGACCCACTATTATTATACTTTTATGACGAATCGGATTTTGCTACCGAACAACCGGCTTTTTGTAGTGACGTGATCGTGTAAGTGTTTATCGTATTACGATGTACACACTTTCATGTTGCGGTGTCATGTTTTGTGTGTAGAAAATAATATTTTTAAATGTTTGGGTTACTAAAAATGAAAACGCTATTTTTGTGCACATTAACATTATGCGACAAAAATATTTTAGGGTAAATTATATTTTTTCAATAGGTAGTTAATTAAAAATAAAAGAACAAGTTACATATTATAATAGTCTCGCAACTGTTACAAAAACCTTCATTTCGAGGTTTTCCTTTGATTAAAAAACAAAAAAGACAGTAGTAAAGTACAAGAGAAATTGTAACTTGGGTAAAATAGAAATGTGAGAGTTTCGATCGCAGCCTTGAGGTTTGACGCTGCACTGTCGAAAAGTTGGCAGTAAATTCAGCGCTGTACACTGCCAGAACTTTTACAAAATCTAGGTCACGAAACAACTTGTGATGAATAATCGGAAAAAAACATGACAAATAAATTAGGACTCAACCCCATATTATGACGAAGGAAAGAGAGCATGGTCGAATATGAAATACATTCATCCTGAATTATTTTGCAATTGTACATTTTTTGGAACGACTTTCCATTCGAAATTAAGCTTAGAAACGATTGCCTAAGGTTTCTTTTGGAATGTCTGCTGGTGTGTGCTTGGCTTTCGGGCGGTCGGCTCTTGGCCATGTATGAGTACCCCTCGAAAGCAATGGTCATTTTCCTTTTCTATTTTTTATTTATATTGATTTTTATTTTGTATCTTTTCTTGAATTCTTTTTATTTTCCACTTTGCAAGCGATGTGTGAAACCTAAATGCTCGACCATTATAACAGACTTTTCCACATTCAAAAAAACTTAATTATTTTGTTGCTTGCTTTTAAGTAGAAATGTTTGTATATTTTCCGAGCGAACTTTTAAAGCTTTTGAAGAGAAATGAGTTGCGAATGATCTAAATGACCGATCGTTCATTTATTGAATAAATGATTTCTTTTAGATTTATTCTCTAGAGAAAAACTTTCCTTTTCGTGTTACCTACCAAAGATACAATCAATTCCCTAGCACTCCGTGGAATATTTTCATTTGGTTTACTAGCCTCTTTGCCAAAACATACAACAGCACATTACCCTACTTTGGCAGTGTCAAAGAAATCAGGGCGTGACACAAAAATCATATCGACTGGATGTACTTAGGAATGAGTTAGGATATCATTGCTGAAGTGTAATGCTTCCGGGAAAGGCTTGTACAAGATGACTTTGTATCCGGTCTAGCATGCGCGCGCGCCGTGTTGTTGTTGTGGCCGCTCGAGCGGCCGTCGCGGCGTCTCGCTCGCGCTGGGTTGCTTGTCTCCCTCCGGCGGGGCGGGGTGCGGCGGCGGTCGGGACGATTGTGTGCTTGCGTGCGTTGCTCATGCTAGCCTGGTGGGCAAGGCGACCTGACCCCATTATTAGATATTTAGTGTGTGTACCCCTTTTTGTTAATGTTTGTGTTTTTGTTTCGACTTTGCGTATATGTACCCATAGTATAGGGTAATAAGTACTTGTATATTATAAAACTGTATCCACGAGAACACTGCCGACAAACTGTACAGCAGTTTGGCAGATGAAATGTGTATTTTTTTCCATGTAACTTTCTTGAATAAATAAATAAATAAAATAAAAAAAGTATATTGGCAATATTTCAAGGGGCAAAGTATACATGAATATGAACAACTTTAATTATGAACCAAGCCTGAAATCGCAAAAAGTCATCATCTTATGCGAACAAAAATGTAATAAACAGTTATTTTAACGGTTGCGTTGATCCAAATCATAAAATGGAATCTTTTTAGGAACACTTCATTGTCCGTTCGTTTGTCTGTCAATGCCGTTTTTCTCAGTAATGCTAAGAAGCATCAAGTTGAAATTATTTTCAAATAAGTAGGTCTTTAACTAGGGTAAGACTTAAACTCACCCGTGTTCCTTCTAAAGCCCTTTGCGTTCCAGGGCCGCGGTGACTCTTTCGAACAAATTCCGCAACCCTGGCAGGCTCTGGCCCTAGCGGACCGACATCACTATGAGGCGCGCGTGTAACACAACGCGCCATCGACCCGGGCCTGATGGTTATCGGACAGCGAGCCATCCAACGCTCGCCGTCCGTAGGCCCGCGCCTACGGTGGCTGGGGATCGCTCTGCGACACTGGACGCCCGGGCCGTCTTCTTCTGTAGCCGCGGTTGAGAGGAAGGCCTTGTCTCTTCCTTCGCTAGCATTACTGGTTCGCAGAAGGAGTTGACCACTTCCCAAGCCTCCTCGCTCCGGACCATGGATTTAACTAGGGCCAGGCGCGAGAGGTCGCCGCCGCCGATCGCCTCGACGAGGACACGGCGGTGCTCCGCCCAAGCCGCGCAGACCTCCACCGTATGCTCCACCGTGTCTTCCGGGCGATCCTCACAGTACTGACACCCGGACGTGTCCTCCCGCTAATTCCGAAACAGGTTCCTCCCGAAACAGCCGTGTTCAGTGAGTACCTGCGTCAGGCGGAAGGTGAGAACGCCGTGGCGCCTCTCCAGCCTCTCCCCGAAGAGGGGCCTTACCGCCGAAATTGTGGCGTGCCCAGCGCTGGTTCGCGATAGTCGCCATCTCCATACCGCCATGGTATCCTGCCGGACCCCGTCCACCACGCTGCAATTTGCCGCGGTAGTGGAGTCTTGCCCCGCCTCCACGCGCCTCTACGCGCCACGCATAAACGTGCGCAAGGGCTCTCGCCTTCAAATCCCATGGCGGTAATCTGGCAACGATGCTCGTGTTTTTTTTTTGCTTTGATCGGGGAAATCCTCGTGGATGTCCTTCCGCCCGCCCCAGGGGTCTGTCAGACTCTTACTGACTAAACCCACCCCGGTGTTCCATCTCCCACCTACGCCGGGGATAGCGGGAACAGATGCGACTTCCGTAATCCCCGGCTGGTGCCGGCCCGCCTCGTGGCAGCGGGGGGAGTGAGGTGTTTGACTCCCCCGGTACGTCAAAGAGGGGCGCACGGTAACAACACGCGCCGCCACCTGGGTTCCGGATGAATGGAGTGTGACGGACATTCCCAAGTCCGCCGCCCCTGGACCCAGTGCCCCGGGGGCCGGAAAAGGGCAGCATATGCCCTCCTCCGACGCCCGATGCATCTGCTGCGGGCCGGGAGAGCGGTCGTGATTTCCCTCTCCCTTTCCGCAGCCTCCTTCTGCGCGATAACTCATTCGCAGAAAGAGACCACCGCGTCTCAGGACTCCGCGCCACCGACCATAGTACGGACTACGGCCGACAGCGAGAGGTCTCTGCATACCACAGAGATGAGGGCAAGCGGCACACTCTGCCAGCGTATGCCGCGTCGTGTCCTCCCGACAGTCGACGCAGTGGTAACACTGAGCGTCCGGCTCCCTGCGTACGCGACCCAGGGAATCCCCGAAGCAGCCATGCTCCGAGAGGACCTGCGTCGCATGAAACGACAGGGAGCCGTGCCTTCTCCCGAGCCAGAGGTCGAGCACCGGCTGGATGGCCTCGATAGTGACGAGGCTGGAAGAAGGGCGCGAGAGCCTGTTACGCCATTCTGCCACCAGGACCTCACGCAGCTGCGACCGACGCAGCTCCAAGTTTCGCTGCATCAGTAGCTCGCCGCGCACCCGCGCGTCTTCGCGCCACCGATGCAGTGACGCGAGGACTTTTGCCTCCAGGTCCCAGGGCGGATATCCCGTCAGTGCGCAAGCCGCCTCGTAGGAGATCGTGCGATAACCCCTGATGACTCTGACGGCCATCATCTGCGGCTTCCGCAGAACAGTGATGGTGCGAGCCGTCAGGTCAGCCGCCCAGATCGAAGCCCCATACAGGGCCATCGATCGCACGCTCCCCAAATAGAACCGCCTGCAGCCAGTGCTCGGGTCCCCCAGATTGGGAAGCAGCGTTGACAGCGCCCCAGCCGCGCCCAACAACTTGGGCGCCAGACGCGGGAAGTGGGGGCCGAAATCTCACCGACTGTCGAGCACCAATCCCAGTTTCTTCATGGTGGATTCGACAGTGATACGGGCGCCCCGACCACGATGTGCGATCCCAGTGGCGGCGCCCGCCGGGGACCTTGGAAAGCTATGGCCGCCGACTTGTTGAGGGCCACCTCCGGACCCAGGTGCCGTATGCAGCTCACCAGCAATGAGACCGCGGCCGCACGACATGGGGCGCTGGTGTCTGCCATCGCGTCCCAGATAGGTGACACACCTCTCCGCCAAATAAGCCCCGACGACGTGGTGGAGGTAGGGAGGCACTGTGTTGAAGGCGTTGGAGATGTCCAAGGACATCGTTAACATCAACCCGCCCCGGGACACCGCTTCTTCCACCAGGACTCTTACTCGCGCCGTGGCAGTCGAGCGCCCGTGCCGAAACCCGTACTGGCATTCGGCCAGGTCCGGCCGCTCTCCGCACAAGCAGCCGACGAGGCAGGCTGCGACTATCCGCTCGGACAGCTTTCCCACCTCATCCAGCAGCACTATGGGCTGGTACGCGGACGGCGAGTCCGCATGGCGGCCTGCTTTCCTGAGCAGAACCAGACGACCAGATTTCTACTGAGCGGGAAACTGGCCCTGCTGCAGGCACGTCGAATAGAGTCCACACAGTCGGGGCTCCAGCTCCTTCAGAGCGAGGTCCAACCCGCAGCCGTGGCTGATGGCCAGCCACAGAACCTCCTGAGCCACGCGGTAAACCTCATACATCGTGGCTTCTTCGTCAGGAACCCGACGACGTCTTCACCGGAGTGCCTCCCTGATGCAACTCCAGGGCAGGGAATTAAAGGCATTGGCGATGGCAAAAGACACCGCAAAGATGACCCTACCCCGGAACACCGCATCCGTCGTGATGGCGTCCACCGTTGGAAACCGAACTGGTTCTCCGTCAGATCCGGCCCCTCCCTCACCAAATGCTCGACGAGGCGGTTTTTTTTTTTATTTAATATGGGTTTGCTCTTGATTCTGGTCTAGGTCATAGATAACAGAGACAAAGTCGACGATGGAGCGAGCTTACCCAGAAGAAGCCTGTTCACTCTAATTTGGTTTGGTGTGGTTTGCAATCTTTCAAAAAGCTTGCCCACCTCGTCGAGCAGCACGTTAGGCTGGTATGCGAACGGAGAGTCCGCAGGGCGCCCAGGCTCCCCGCTTGGAGGGCGGCATCCGACGCTCTGTACTCCTCGTACAGCTCCGTCTAAATGGCTAGCGCATTCAGAGGCCGGAGGCAGAGCCTGCGACGCCTGGTGTACAGGCGCCGTGCAGCAACGCACGCCTCGCCACACGATCACGTGACTACCAGTACACCTGGCGGCGGGCGCGTCCTGGCCGGACCCGGGGCATTGAACGTCACATATATCGGACATGGTCTCCCGGAACCACTCCGCCTCATCGTTGATGTCAGGTCGCCTGTCCGGTGGTGACACCCAGGCTTACACGATCGAGGCTTCCGGGAGCAGTTCCCGGTCTAGCTGCTTCAGTGCTCTCCCTGGACCACTCGGGGCTTTTCGGCGGTTGAGGTCTGGGCGGAAACGTCAAACCAAATGTATCGGTGGTTCGAATACGTCTCCACCTCCTCCATGACGCGCCAGCCGACGACACGCGGTGACAAAGCAGGGCTGGTGTACGAAATATCCACTACGGACTCACCCTGCATCCGAACTCACGTGGGGAAAGAACCCAGGTTTCGGACGACCAGGCCTGTCTCCAGAGCCCAGTCCTCCACCATCCTACCCCTCATGTCCGTACAACAAGAACCTCATGCCAAGTGTTTGGCATTGAAGTCCCCGAGAACGAGCACGGAGAGGGAACGATACCCGGTTGCGACGACAACCAACGCCCTTACCCTGTCGACCAGAGTGGCGGCGATCGGGTCATCGTAACCCTTAGCCGTAGGCCCCCGACGATGTCGATCTCCCTAAGGTTCACCTCCTCCTTCGCCTTGGAGAGCACGTTGCCGTACGTCACGCCCCTCTTCACAGCGTCCAGCGGTGCTGCGGTGTTCAGGGCGTGGAGCTTTTTTTTTTTAAGGATGGAAAATTATCAAATGATTTCTTCCGCTCTGGATGGAGCGGAAGGGCGTGTCACTCTTATTGACTATAACCCATCCGTGTTCCTCCTAATGTCCTTTGCGTTCCAGGGCCGCGGTGACTCTTTCGAACAAATTCCGCAACCCTGGCACTGGCCCTAGCGGGCCCCGACTACTATGCTAACATCTCTTTGAGGCGTGCATAGAGCACGATGCGCCGAAATACGATGGTACGGAGTTCTTTGTGTGCGAGATAGGACTAGAATTTGGTCGCTTTTTCTCCAGACAATAATAATCTTTTAAAAAGGGATCAATATATTCTTGAGGATTTAATCTCCTGAAATATTGCTGCGCATGCGCAGCTGATCAAAAAGTCAGCCCTGACTTATTATGTTAGTGGATGAGCATACCAGTACCATTGAAACCTTTTTTTTTTTTTTTGATCTCGGGGGGAAATCCTCATGAAATCCTCCACCCTGGGGCGGGTGGAGGGGTCTGTCAGACTCTTACTGACTAAAACCACCCCGGTGTTCCATCTGCCACCTACGCCGGGGATCGCGGGAACGTATACGACTTCCGCAATCCCCGGCTGGTGCCGGCCCGCCTCTGCGGGCCACCTTGCGTCGGCGAGGGGAGTGAGGTGTTTAACTTCCCTCGCTACATCAAAGAGGGGCGCACGGGAACACCACGCGCCGCCACCTCGGATCCGGATGAGTGGGGGGCGACGGACATCCCCAAGTCCGCCGCCCCTGGACCCAGTTAGGGGGGCCGGAAGAGGGCAGCGTATGCCCTCCTCCGACGCCCGATGCGCCTGCTGCGGGCAGGAAGAGCGGTTGTGGTCTCCCTCTCCCTTTCCGCAGCCTCCTTCTGCGCGATAACTGTCTCGCAGAAGGAGACCACCGCGTCCCAGGACTCCTCACCGCCGACCATAGCATGGACTACGGCCGGCAGCGAGAAGTACCATTGAAACCTAAACTAAGGATCATTGAAATGCTTGAAAACACCGCAGTCACAACAGCCGGTTTTTGTGTGGAAATTGAGGCTTTTTTGACAGATAGCGACTGAGACGCGAATGCGAACGTCGCTTAAAAATTAGTAGAATTGGCCCTCAACCAAAAACCAAAATCAAAAGTCATAAATTTAAATTAGGCTCAAAGCCAGCACGGTCCCCCAAAACGCCCGCTAGTCACCACTTCTTAATGTTGCTGCAGAAGAGGCGCATCACACTCCCCAGTAGCACATCTATTTGTCCGCATACCTAAACCTTACTTACATCTTAACTATTACCAACTTTCCACCTATCCATCTGCCTAGCCTTTTCCCAACTATATTGGGGTCGGCTTCTTGTCAAATCGGATTCAGCTTAATACCAGTATTTTACGCGGAGCGGCTTCCTACCAGACCTCCATAACTGGGTAACACGGTACTCCTTGGTGAGACTGAACGGTGTTAGATTTTTGGCTTCCAACTATCCGTAACGTCAGCCGGGACCAACAGCTTAACGTGCGATGTGAGGTATGGCGGAGTCTCGGTGTGTTAAGATGGTCACCCATCTATAGACCAACCTCGGCAAGCGTTGCTTAACCTCGCAGATCGACCCGTGTGGTTGTTAATATTTAGTCACGAGCTCGTCTTTCCACCCATCAAGTAGGTAACTCCAAAATTAAACGTCAGCGAAAATTACCTTTTATTTGCATCTGCAATGTAGGGGCAGAAAAATATAAAAGAACGTGCGCGAGCCGGGTCACGTCATCACGGGCCATCTGCCTTGAATATGATTATCCTCGTTTTATGAACTAAGTGTTTTACACACGGGAGGTCAGTAATTAGTGCGCGCTAGTTCGGTCGGCATCACTTTGAAGTTTGCCTCGAGTTGGGCAGGAAGTTAAAAACTAACGAACTTTTCCTGAACTTTGTCTATTGAGGAGTTTCCAATGTTTAGGCTTGAGTGAAGTAGTTATGTCTACATATTATCTGTATTTTTCGAAATCAAAGGTCATCGACATTTCAGCAAGGTTTTTCCGACACTGTTATTTCAGGTTCTCCAAATTCCAGATGATTTATATTCAAGATCCAATTAAACACAAATGAGGAAACCAATTTGCTTGTGCAAGCCAAAGTTTCGTCAAAGCTCCCTCTGTAGGTTTTCCAAACAATGCTGTTATATAACAGACCAGTAAACTATAATATCAGCGAGAAATTCTCACTGTAGGGTATTCGAGTGGCCTAAAGTTGCAAGCCGGGCGATAGTCTGACACTTCGGCGAAGCTTCTTGTAAATTTAGCTCGTTGCCCCAACCCCAGACAGCATTTAGGTCAATATGCTATGTTTAGGGTTGCCAACCGTCCCGAATGTGCTGAGACATACGGTTTCTTTATAGCATCCCATATGAAGTACGACATTTTTGCGTTGAATACGGTACACGTTCTATTTACATTCTGCTTTCAAATACAGGCACATTTTTTCTCTAGTATGATATGATAGACTTTTTTTTTTATTAAATTTTATAATGCATATTTATATCATTTTAAATTTTAATATGGTTAATAAGGAGAAATATATAGTGAAACAAAATATGTAAAAGCTTATAAATATTAAAAAAGACAATGGCGCCATTTCGATGATGTAATATTTTCTAAATAATGCAAAGCCACGTATATGCATAAATATATGTACATTTGAAAATGAAATATAAGAACTTTGAAATGCGTGCAGTATATTTCTCGTAAAGAAATCATGTCAAGGATAAACATACATGTCATGGAAAAACAAGTTGTAGAAACATGTATAAAGCTCTTTGAGGAAAGGCTTTTTCTATGTCAGACTTCCGCCTGTTAGTGTCCCATAAAACATTCCTTGACATGTAGTTACTATCTGCTCATAAAAACTAGACTAAAACCAACTGCATATTTAGAATTGCTAATTGCAATGCAACTTTTCCACTTTCCCTGTCACGCGATTGAAATATTACCTTGTGTGCTTGGAATACGTTTTAATGCACTAACGCTGTGTTAAAGTCGTGTGGCAGCTTTTAATTACTTTTTTTGCAAACAGACTTTTGTTTTTGAAGTCGTGTTTCAACAAAACGTGGTGATTAAGAGATAGCTTTATAGGGAAGTGTTGGTTATAGATTGATCAGTAAAAAGTTTAGTTTTCTGAATTCTCACTTTTTATCCCGTAAAAACAGCTAGCACATGTTCGATGCAAAATATTCCCGGGATATTGTGTTTACGAACCAGATTCCCTGTATCGTAAAGAAAAAAAACCGGAACTGAAAATGGTAGAACAACAAATCAGAAGATCCAATACTTCTAGGTCTGTTTTGTATCATAGTTTTTATTTCCTTTCCGGGACATTTCTGTAGGGGTCAGATTTTTATGTTTTCCTTGTTTTTCCTCGTTCTTTAGGTCGCAGAGAGCATTCTTATGAGGCGTTGGCATTGCTGATACGCCGCCATTTGTTCTTATTTACTGTTTCAGATTGCGCTCCTCCACCTTCTGTACCAGGCCTTTTTAACAAAAGAAAGAGAGGGTAGGTAATGAAGTGAAATTCTTACACTGCGCAAAGAGAATTTCAAGCGCCCTCCTTTTTTACTAAATAGCCGCTATAAGACACAAGTTTCTTTATAAATCTGTTGTAAATAAAGGCACAAAATAAAGCGAAAATTTAATATGTAGAAATATCTGAGTGCCAATTGTGCAATTTTTTAAGCAACGGTCGCATTAGCATCTCAGTTGCAATATGTCCAAAACCAATCTTATTTCCCTACATTTTGGCATAATCATGACATAATCCTAATCTTAAAGTTGGGTGACCTCAAACCAAAAGTGAAATAATTATGAAATTGAAGTGATATGAATAAATAATTAATTATAAGTCCAATCCCAATAATAATATATCACAACAAAAATCAAATAAACAGATAATTTTAATTAAGGTCGCTCCTAACACTGTTTATAATAAATCATGCATAATGTAGTATTGTCACGTAAGTAAAATATTTATTAATATGATATAACGAAGCATCATTAATCAACCCTAAGCCTTATTAAACAGAAGCTTTTGGAATATTTTTGTGCCATGTTGCCTGTCACAGACAAAGCACTCTATTTTTCAACTAACTTATTCCTGTCTAAAACGGCATTGGATTGCAGCTTTAAATTTAGCGTATTGGGAACAGTCTAGACAAACTAGGTCGAGCCTTGATTGCTACCAGAGGGACTATTTAGACCTTCTTTTTGGTTTAAAGCATTTTGCTGTTGTTTATTTAAGACTAACGATGACGCCAATTAATACAGCGCTATCGTTTAAATTTTCAAATGGTTTTATAGAGTTAGAAATTCGTATTATAGGAAGGGAAATGTCACTTGACTGTCAATATTTTATATAATTGTATGCTTATTTTTTATTTCTGTTTCAACAAAAAAAAAAAGCAATAGGTTTTGTATTTTTATTTGCAGTATAAATATACTTTATTGCGTTCCTACCGCGACGGCTTTATATAATACTTGTTTCTTTTGCAAGTTTTTTGTTCCTGATACCCGTAGTAACCGAATTTCTATATCATGCAGTCCGTTCCGATTTTAAATCCGTTTAAAATAATGAAAAGCAGTCGCAATCGCATTGAATAGAAGCGGTTTTTATCCGTTGCACCATCCACAGGGAAATAAGCTTTTTCACAGAAATAGTTTGGGATTAGATACAGTTAGCAAAACGAGTCTATCCGATAAATGAAAACGGACTATTTTCGTTTTAATTTTTTTAGGTTAAAGGAAAAGTTTTACCTTTTATTAATTAACTTATTTATGAGATCGTATTATAATAACCAAATCTTTGCATTACCATAAACTATTCTCGGATCCCTATTTGCAGGTTACTTACAGCACCGCTAATATTACTTAATAAACATTTATGCATAGACCTGAGCTATTTTCAATCCAAACAAGGCAGTTACACAGCATCGACACACCACGCAGGGCTCATCGGTTGTTGATACAAACTACTTGTCGCGTTCGTTCTGAGTGAAAGGAGGTTGATATGTACGCGCTGTCACGGCCTCGGCATTAAAGAGATATTGCGCGGCATAAATTTACCAGTCGGATCTCTGAATTAAGTGGGCTTTTATTTGTTGCGTCACGTGCCATGCCGAGGCCTCCAGATCCCACGCCTGTTTAGGCCGCCATAAACTTTTCAGGTTTCCGTTGTCGTTGAAAGGGGACTAATAATAACGCGAAACGTCCCGTCGCTAGCGGCCGCTTCTTATATTATGTGGATAAATAAAACACATTTTGTGTTATCCGCTCGCGCAGTTTTTCTGCGGCCTCGGGCGCTTTTCATTTGCCAGGAGCCACCAGGTAAAGGGTTCACACGCTCTCCGTGCCGTGGTTGCAATTTCCTTTTGTGGCGGTCATTCGTTAAATTTTCATCGGTCGGCAGGGTCAAGTGCGCACACACTGGCCGGCGCCCGCTCGAACGCTTCATAATTTAATTCTAGCCGGACATTTGGAGCTCATAAATAACACAAACCAAACTAAATTTGCGTTATATTTATAATTCACGAGGCAGACTCAAAGCGCGGTTTTAAGTTAATAATTGAATACAGTGTTTTGTAGATATTTTATCAACATAAACTGTGTTCGAACGATTGAAACATCCCTTATTTCAATAAATCAAGTTTTCGTGGAAGTGATAGGCAGGAAATTAATTGTGTCAAACGTTCGCTGCCGGTATATTGTCTACCAAATTGGTCTTCTTTATTGGATGTCATATTTTTGTGAAGTCTCTTTTGTTTTTAAACTTTCAAAAACTGCCCATAAAATTATTTTTTTGCCCAGTGCATAAATTTCAATATTGCAGGTCAAATCATTCTGCAAAAGCATACTTAAAAAAATTGAGGATTTGAATGTATCTATTAATATCAGCATTATCTTTTAAGCGTGATAATCAGTGTCTATCATGCTTAAAAGATAATGCCTGTTCTTCTTCATCTCCGTCGTTCCCTCACTTCCGAGGATCGCGACCTATAATGCCTGTTATGCAGACGTAAAGAATTCTTGAAAATTTCGGCAAAGTATTTTAGCAATTTGTATTCACTGTGAGTCAAAACTTAATTAAAATATTCCATAAATTAAGTATTCACTCAACAACATGCTCGTCATGCCGAGCCACTCATTCACACACAATTCATTTAAAGTTAGATCCATCCACAATACTTTATTTATCTTTTCCCCGAATCCTTTCAGTAATAAAAACAAAACTTACGTGTGTTGTGTACGTTGAAACTTATTGTGTACAAGGGTTAATCCGACGGTGCAAAGGATTAAAATGAAATTACAGTATTAGGAAGCAGCGCGAGGGGCGCCGTTGATTGCTTCGCCCGTTTCGAGTCGAGTCACGTTAGAGGTGTAATTTTGCAAAAAGGGGTGATTGTAAAGTAGTAGAATTCGAGAAGAGTCCGTCTGCTGGGCCGAGATCGCGGCAGGCGGACGCGAAGGAGCTACTAAACGAGTTAACTTTTCCCATTTATACTCACATTATTCCTATTAACTTCGTCGCCGTTCACAGTATGTACCGCCTTGAGAGCTGCTGCTAATTACAGGTGCTCCAATTAACGAGTTATATCGTTCGGTTGTAATCTCATCAGCGAGTTGAACTTGTTAAGAGATCTTTACAATTAAATAGTTATTTTAAGATCGTTTTCGAGGTGAAACTTGGTGTGTACGGTTTTGTATTAGCGTAAGTTTAATTAATAAGATGATAGCTTTTATAGTTAGGTTTAGATAGCGGTTATTTCAATTATAGGTGTATGTTTATTTAAGAGACGTAGTGATTATATTTTGAAGGGTAATAAGATACAACTTGCTTGAGCTTACCTATATGTTAAAACACTAAGGCTTTGAGAAGATTTTCTACTATGCCAGACTGGGGCCTATTTAACTACAGCTTTTAAGCTGTAAATACAAACGCCTGTCTAATCACCATCCCTTCGATGATGGGGTGTCTCCAGCAAGGAGCAAAAAAAACAACAAGGCAGTCTTCGATGTATATATACATTGCCTTGTTGTTTTTTTTAAGAATTGTTCCTAAATAATTACTGGATTATTAATAACAATTATTAAGATAACGATCATTTAAAAAAATGGTCCAAACATTTTCTTAAAAAAGCACAGAAACTTATTTATATTTTGACCTTTGCATAAAAATAAATGCTCAAAACTTTAAACAAAATAAAACACAAAAATATTTCAGTCTAAACCCAGCTACGGTCAGCAAAATATTCAGTTTTGTTTTTGCACTTGTACGCAGTACGGTCGGGGCATAAAAGACACGTGAAATAACCTATGAATATTAATCATATGGACGAAAAAGGGCAAAAACATTATGCCTTTAGGCTTAATTATCGTGTTGCGTGTTTTTCGTTATTACATCGAATACACACCTTTATTTTGTGCTAGAGAAATGGTCAATGTTCGCAAGGCTTAGATAAATAATTGTAAGGGTAATGGGCACTTGATAGTGGCAACAATGTCTACTTTGTGCTAATTCGGAATAGAGATTTTGCAAACCACTCTAATTTAAAGTACTGAAGTTTTTTCTTGTCTGAGGAAAAAGGTCGCCTGCTGGTATAAAATCAACGAATAAATCAAAAATTATGCAAAGACATAAAACTCTTAAAGTCATATCTATCTACTGCGTTAAATGAAATGGTTCTGTTACGTGCTACGTTCAGTATATTTTCAGGTTTTACTAAGACAGTACAAATTCTAAGAAACATACAGTTCTGACGTCCATCACCGGCTAGCAGTCACATTAAATTATTAACCCCACTCACATTCAAACAGCATATAAGCACACCGCAAAGTGCCTCGCCGAGGAGGTTCTATATGAAAAATTTAAAATACGAGAAAGCACGAAGAATCCCGAGAAGCCACGAAAAATCACGAAGACAGATGTCTGTTAAAGCACGTGTCTAAAGAATGCCACTGAGGTCCTGACTCAGAAAGGTAAAGTCGTACTTTACGAGCCAGCCAGTATTCACCGTCGCTAAATAGTCACTGAACTCATAAAATCTTTCAGAAGTCGTAGTCGTCGGAACTATTTTATTCTTATTGTGTCTTTATCAGTACTGTAATATTTCTTTGCAGCTTATTAAACTGTTGGAACTGAATCGTTGAGAACTTTTTGTATTTTCTTTACTGTAGATAGTCTTTCTTTTGATTAGCGTTCTCTTGGCGTAAGATGTTCTATTTTATAAGGAATGTCTGATTAAACATGGATGTTCTTGCTCTTTTTGTGACTTTGTGTTATCTATCCCTGTATTTTATTCTGTGAGAGTTTTTAAGATACAGTTTCTTTACATATAGTGGTTCCTCATCAAAGGTTTCCCTTCTCTTATCTAACGAATAAATTACCTCACATCGCACACGATGGCTACGTTTAATTAAAATTCTCAGGGAGACTGTTGCTTACTTAGCGCCGCATATAAAAGTCGGCTAACAAAAAGATCCCAAGTGCATAGCAGCACATTATCCCATTGTACTGCGAACTCTTTTGATCTTTAACCCGCCACAGTAAGTGGGTTGAGCAGTGCCAAGGCCAGCTTAATTGAGCTCACGTCACACACAAGGCGGGGCGTAGATCAGAAGAAAGTGGGTAATATGACGTGAGGGTTTGTTATGAAAAATATGGGGAAAATGCATAGTAAAAATTTTTATATTTTCATCCTAAACACATTTTTTTTGCATAAATGAATCGTTAAACATCTTCGATATTTTAATTCGTCTACAACAAATAAATTTACTTCGTGGCGCAATAACTTCTCGCGTAGCTTATTGCCAATGTGCTACGGCGTAGCGGTAGGTAATGTTAGCTACATTGTGCTCAAGGTTACTCAAATCTGTGTGTTTCTTTCCTCAAAAAAACCAATCAGACAAAACCTAATCTGCATAGTATGATGATATTACGTATTGAGAAAGTGAGGACTATGTAGGTCGTTATATAAGGGGTACACATGATAGTCTGGGAGTTTGAGTACTCTATACGGCCTACCCAAATGTTCTCATTTTGGAATTGTTCGTCAAATAGTTTAAGAGTTTTGAGTTGGGCAACAAGATAACTGACAAATGCTTGTACTGTCTAGACAGGTCCACTTGAATCTGTATGGTGCTTCCTGAAAAAATACCACCTAATACATTAAACTACACTGTTCTCATATTGTTGATTAGAGCAATACAGTTGTATGAGCTTTAAAAGAAAGTTTAACCTCTGATTTCTTTTCAGAGTAGTCGGCTAGGTTATTATTAGATTATTGAAAAGTAAATATTACCATTTATCAATTAAATAACTATTTTTAAAAAGCGCCAAAAAAATGAAACACTTGTCTTAAACAAGACATTCTAACAGCGACATCGATTGTCGAAATGCCAAAATGTAAGGGCCTTTTCACACGGCGTTTTTTAACGCGCCGACGACACGTAGATGACGTGCACCTACGCGCCTCTAGCGTAATATAGACGCTGACAGTAAACCTTTGCACATGTACAAAAAATTAGTAGCACATTTGTATCGACACAAACGCGCTGATACGGCGATACAAACGCGCTGCAGCCGCGCGTATGTCTTGTTTCTGCTATGTTTCTCTGATAAACAAACGCGATACAGACGAGCTTGAACGCGCTTCTAGCGCGCGTTTGTATCATACAAATGCGAAAATCTGTTTTTGGTAATTTACTGCGCCTTGAGCGCGCGTTCGTAAAACGCGCGTCGTCGGTACATGCAAAATACGCCGTGTGCATAGGCTCTAAGGCATTGACTACGTGACATTTCAGTAGCACACGTCAATTCCATACAATATTCATATACAAAACTTGACTTTTGTGAATCGTTATAGCAAATAGAATGTCAATTGTCTAGAATAAGTTTGTCTTTTTTCAATGGTGCCCGAAATAAATGAAAATGTCATTTTTCGATCTTCAATACTAATATTATAATACTAATATTATAAAGCTAAAGAGTTTGTTTGTTTGAACGCGCTAATTTCAGAAACTGCTTGTTGGAATTGAAAAATTATTTTTGTGTTGGATATTCCATTTATCGAGGAAGGCTATATAACATCACGCTTCGACCAATAGGAGCGGAGCATAAATGAAAAATGTTGCAAAAACGGGTAAAAATAATCCTTTTTGAGAGCTTCCGTTGCGTGCGCTACGTAAACGGTTTAAGTTGCGCAAATATCATGTAAAATGGAATTATTCTGCTTTAAAAGTTCTAAAAAATAGTCTACGACAGCATATGTCTAACCTTTAAGATTGACTCACTATCACCTTTTTATGGGGGGCGCTGAAGTTTGTGGAGTACCTACTAAATCCGCGCGGAAGAAGTCGCGCGCGAAGTGCTAGTCTTCCAATATAGGGCAAGACCCTGGAGCTCCCAGATGTTACTTATTTTCTGAGTTCCAAAATATGTAAGATAGAGTATTATTAGTATGTACTTTGAAGTAACACATCCCTGCTAACGTGGGTAGACGCCAATTTACAGGTATCTGGTGCTAAGTTACATACAAACTAGTCACTTTGTTTGTTTTACAAAATATTGTTCAATGATTAAATTGACATGGTAAAATAATATTTTAACGCCTAATTAGTCATTATAATAGTCTAAGAGCTGGTCACCACGAATGTGGTCCTCATCACGAGGCTGAAGTTTGGGCATAGTTTATTTGCTAGGTGTTAATAACGAAAACTTACGTCGACTGGGATTTGATAGGGTGCAAAACTGTCTCTTTGACTTTTAAAATATACTCATACATAATAATGTATTACTCATCAAATTTTGTTACTCAGAAAATAAGTTTCGTCTGAGGCTCTGAGATCTTTAACTAATAGGCTTACATCGAAATGAAATCATTATTACGACATTAGGAAAGCGAGTGGTCGAATATTTTGTAAAACAAAAGACGATAGAGATTTCATAAAATTATTGTTCTTATTCGTGTGCCCAAAGCCCCTTGAGGCTGGAGACTGGCCAAGCCATAAGTCTGGTCCCAATACCAAGCTAGTTTAAAAATTGAACGGACCTGCATCGACGTTATTCTCTTAAATACTTATAGATACGAGTACATAGAGCTTTCGCGTTTACCTTTTAACGTTTTATTCAGTAACAGTTTTCATGAGAATATTTTTTTGTGCGAAAACGTATAAAAGGCGTGAATCATCGGACCATACATAATAAATTGTGATTATATTACTACAAAGCCGTTCATTATTCCCAATACATGTACATTCCATTTATTTTATTTTTAAATTGTTCTCTTTTTTCCTGTAAAGAATTTTGTAAAATTGATATTTGTAGTACCTTTGCATAAATTGTAATCTTTATGACAAGCATAAATAGGGTTTCCCTGTACAACATCGATTAATTAGAAAACAAACAAATTTATTCATCATTATTGAAATATTTTTATTTCCAGTCAAGCTGTTTAAATATATATAACGTATTTCTTTCGATATCCCATAATTCTAGGGTAATCAGACCACCTAAAATAATTCAATAGCATATTAAATATTTTTCAACTCAACGTATTATTTATTTTTAATTAATATAAAATAATTTGAAAAAACTGCGCATGTCCATGTAAAACATCTTTACCTGATAAACGACGTTTCATTATTTACTCTAAAGAATGAACTTATATTTTATCAACTAAGGTACATAAAGACTTGCTGTAGTTGTGATTCACTGAACTGCATATTTTTAACCTTTTGAATGCCATTGTCACATATACATGACAAGCAAGCTCGTGCCTTGTACGCCAAACGGCACAAATATGTGACAAAAAGTACGGCAAATAATATATGTAGCTTGGCGTCGGGGGCACGCCGATGCGTTTATGCTCTGGCATTCAAAAGGTTAAACATGTAGTTAAGTTTGCTGTTATCTGCGTAACTATGCATTAAGGAACCTATGTTTCTTAAACTGTTTACAATATTTTAATCATAGAATATAATCTTAAAGTTATGGTATATCAAGAGGAACACGTTAAATAAACCCGAAATAAAATCCTTAAAAATAAAAATTCCTTATGCAGAAAAAACAATCAAAGTCAAGAACATGAAAAGTGTCATCCCAATACAATAACACCCTTAATTCAAATTCTACGCAAGCAATAAATCCTGAGTAGTTCTCGTTATGTTATATTGCTTTTTATAAAACAATTTTCAATTTTAAAGCTCCGTATAGATATTTTAAAATTCTCGTCTGAAATCCAGTCTGCTTTAGGTCCATATGTCTCATGAATAATTCAGTCTGAGTCGCGGCTTGTCCCACCCGGTGACACATATATGTGTCTTATATATATATATATATATAGATATATATGAGCCCACGTATTAAGTACGTCTGTATATGCTGAACAAGACTGCAACCTGTCCTTTATTTATTTACTTACAGATGCCTCTCACGGCTAAATGGATGTCTTCAAATTGCCCTGGGGAAAAAACAGGGGATCGAACTTGAATTCCGTTTTTCAACAACTGTGTTTTGTAGGTAGAAATGTTTTCTTTGATAAAGACACAGAGTTAAACATAGGAGCAAATGTATTTCGTTTATGTTTACATAAGTAGACGATAGTTAAGTTTTGTAAACAAGCTTATTCATAGATATAAATTAACCATATACTTCGTTTTACTAATAATTAGGAGATTCTAAACTTAAACTAGCACTTCGCCCGCAACTTTGTCTGCACAAATTGCGTACAGACGATTTAAAATTATTTTTATCATTTTTTCTTTTTATTTGAGATGGGTATGCTCTTGACTCTAGTCTGGGTCATAGATGACAGAACAAAGTCGACGATGGAGCGAGCCACCCAGTAGAAGCCTTGTTCACTCTAATTTTGAAGAGATTAGGTCCAAAAATCCCTTCTTAGTGCTCACCTACATCATAAAAGGAAGCCTTGGGCAAAATTTCGTATTCCTTGTTGCAGTAGTTCTGGCTTTCCTTTAAATATACCGACTGGAAAGATTTTGACGGGATTTTCACTGGTGGACAGCTGATGTTGTATGGAGTAGCTTTTTTTTATTTTAAGGATGGGAAATTACCAAATGACTTCTTCCGCTCTGGGTGGAGCGGGAGGGCGTGTCAGACTCTTACTGATTAAAACCCATCCGTGTTCCTTCTAAAGCTCTTTGAGTTCCAGGGCGGTGACTCTTTCGCAACCCTGGAAGGCTCTGGCCCTAGCGGGCCCCGTCTTCTATGCTGACATCTCTTTGAGGCGCGCGTGGAACACAACGCGCCATCGACCCGGGCCTGGTGGTGATCGGACAGCGAGCCACCCAACGTTCGCCGTCCGCAGGCCCGCGCCTACGGTGGCCGGGGATCGCCCTGCGACTCCCGATGCCCGGGGCGTCTTCTCCTGTAGCGGCGGTTGGGGCGAAGGCCTTGCCTTTCCCTCGTGGGGGCCACCTCCTCCTTCGCTGGCAATACTGCTTCGCAGAAGGAGGTGATGTATGAAGTAGCTTAAGCTTTTATTTTAGAAAAAGGTTGAGGGTTCCGTGGAAAAAAAGCCATGAAAATACTTTTGACGTGGGCAAAACCGCGGGCAGAAGCTAGTTATCAATATTGTGGAACTAGCAACGGACATATCAGAGAATAAAAAAATATTCAAATTAATTCCAACTGTGACGAATAACCGTTGAAAGGTAGTCGTTATGTGAGGTATGAACTTTCCACACGATATCAATGGATGTGGACATATTCCACTCCGATGTGCGTCTAATCCTAAAAAAATGCAGAGATTGTTTTATGGTTTGATTTTATTATTTCCATCATTTAATTATTTGATTTTGGTATCAAAATTTGATTGATTTGATTATTGTTATTCTGTATGTTTTTGTTAATAATAAATATGAGTCTTTCTTTAAAATTTAACAATATCTAATTTGTAATAAGATAATGACATTCTATACGTGTTGGTACTCACTGTAAATTCAGAGAGAAATTAAAGCTAAATAAATAATGCCGATGCACGATGGGGTTCCGAACGAATCCTATTGATTGACACTCGATTACATTTACATCTACCTTACAAGAAGTATATCTGATATTTGTGTTCAAATACTTCAGAGGAAATTGAGTTTTGGTTGGTAATCAGCTCAAACGATCGAAGTTCATTCAAATAACCATGCGTACCTAATTTTATCATGTAATCTGTCAGAGCCAAATGTTTGTATTGGGATCCTATCTTCAGGTTTATTACATTTGATATTTTATTAAATTTTTAAGTAATATGTTATTTTACCTTCAGCATATACATATGTTTAAAATATAAATTCACTTTAAAAGCATTTTAGGTTATTTTTTAAATTCATTTGGAGGCTCTGGCAATGTATGAGCTCAAGTTGTAAATTTGTAAGTAAAACGCCTAGACTTGAATGAATATGGACTCAACAAAGTCGAGAATTCCATAAGAACTCTGTAGATTCCAATTGTTATTTCAAGTACAAAAATCATAAGGCGATTCGATTTAAATTTTGTTCTGCTTCCACTCCTTAACATTCCTACCTTATATTCGTGGTCGTGTAAGTATGAAAGAGACATGAAATAAATCACTTTTGCACTAAGTGGTAAAGCGATCTTCCATCTCTCTCTGTACTCAGCTGTCAAATCTGACTTCTTAGATTGTCACGAATAGAAAAAATCTGCTTCAGGGCCGGTTTATTTCAAATTTTTATTTCTAGACATAATTTTGTCATACGGTGTTGTCAAATGTTTACTAGCTTAACTTCTACGAACCAGTCATTAAAATTCAAAGACTTATTTAAAGTTTATTTTACCGATGTACGTACAAATTTTAAGCAAAAGGATACCGTCTCCCGAGCTCACCTTTGAACAGAATACGACCAGATACAGCATGCACTGTTTCTACACGCATTGTCACAGAGTTGAATAGATCCCCAGGGCACACACATGGCGTGCATCAATCGTTAGTGAAGGAGAGAATTCAACGCAATGCCTTGGGCTACACAGCTATATTATAGTGTGACTACTTGAAATGGTTCATAGTCCAACTATTTCAGAATACTTGAGAAATGTCAATGGTTTTGACGTTACTTTATAAAGCTTGCAGTTTGGGAGAGTAATCGGTGTAAGTCCGCGTTTCCATAGGCAAGCAACTCGCATATAAGTTTAAGTTTAAGCAACTGGTTTTATTAAATCTCGGCAGCCCACGATGTATAACAACTTGCATGCGACCTGAGGGCCAAGTCTACTAATTTGTAGGGTTACAAATATCTATATGTAAAAACGGAACCCTTATTGGATAACTCGGTGGTCTTTCGGTCGGTCAGTCTGTCCGTCTGGCACAGCCCATTTCCTCCGAATCTACTGAACTGATTCAATTGAAATTTGGTACACACATAGTCTTCAGACGACGACCCAAACCTGGATGTGTTACAAAAATAAATAAATTTTGAAAATGGGGTTAATTCCTGAGAGGCAAATTAGAAAATTAAAAAAGAAAGATTTTTCAACTGTACGCGGGTGTGACATCAATTGAAAGAACGTATTATTAGGGTCTCGATTTTTTTTTTCATAATTTAAAAATAATGGTTTTGAAGTTATTCAAGAAATTAGATGAAAAATTATCGTTCCCCCACTCTTATCTCCGAAACTTCTGAGACTAAAGAGATAATAGTTCTTTTCTTATAGATTACAGGAAAACATATAAGAAGTCGATGGTTTGAAAGTAACATGTTACAAAATTGAGATTCGTGCAGAACGATTTGCATGCGAGTCCAACACGCACTTGGCCGATTTTTAAGAAACGTTCTGACTTGCATATTAGACACAATCTGTTAAAAATGCATGGAAATTGAGACTTTTTTGACAGATCGCGACTGATATGCAAATGCAAACGTTGCTTAATAACCGGCCCAGTGCGAATGCCAACGTTGCTTAACAATGAGTAGAATTGGCTCTCCGGCTGCAGGTGGAAACGTAGCCTTAGCTTCATTCTACCCAACCCCCTACCCTCCGCACGATTGCTTTTCGATGATGCTTCCGTTGACCGACTGTGGCTAGTGTCCATATTTAATATCGAAATCGAAATTGTTCCTTATCTAGAAAAACGAAAATAATAAGAAGGTTGTCTATCGTTCCATTTTTCCTTCAACTGAGCTAGTAGGGAAGCGATCTACAGAATAATTTCCGCCCCGGATGCATCTTTGTTCTATATACAAACATAGATATACATCGAAAGGTGCATGTAAATCGACTCCGCTTTTATCGATACCTTTTGTTTTGCAGTTTTCGATAAGATGGAGGAGTGGCTGCTAGTGCGATTGAGATAAGCTGATTGTTAAGTCAAATACAGGGTGTTACAGAAGTGCGTTGTAATCTTAAGGGTGGTGTTCTGTAACTGCTATAGAGTTAAAAGATTGTCTTTTAACTACTACTATCAAAATAAAATTTTGATAGTAGTAGTTAAAAGACAATTTTGAAAATAACTATCTAATCTCTTCAAAATTAGAGTGAACAGGCTTCTTCTGGGTAAGCTTGCTCCATCGTCGACTTTGTCTTTATCATCAATGACTTAGACTAGAGTCAAGAGCAAACTCATCTCAAATAAAAAAAAACACTTTTCAAGGAGTCTGATGCAGTCGGTGGTATTGAATCTGTGATTGAACTAAAACAAACACCTCGAACTGCATTGGACTGATTGAAATTGTTTTTTTTTACTTTTTAGACGTTTCTTGCGGTCGGGTTAAAAAAAATTAAGAAATTTTTCCTAATTGTATAGCAGATACAAAACACCATCTTTAATATGATCACGCACCTTTGGAATATCCTGTATATGTAGCTTAGTTTTATGCTTGTTAAAATATTACAAATCGTGTGCCCGTTTATTTTTCCATCGACTAATATTACAAATAAACGTTCATATCCAATGTAGCAGATTTCGAGCATTCATATTCAAAATAACTTCAGTTGACACATGCTCTATTTCAAGCTTCAGGCCCAGTAGTTTGGGCAGTGCGTTGTTGGTCAGTAAGTTCATTTTATTAAGTAGTTCTTGGTAAAATAATACCAGTCGCACGGGCCCATATTCAAGGTTAAATAAGGCTTCCACCTTGCTCGGCCGGTCCGAGGATGGATAGCAATCGTAGCATAGAATTGAAGCCAAAGATCTACAAATTATAGTATTTATGGCCAGTCACAAGCCAAGAAATTTGACACCAGTTTTACCAGCGGGTATTGTGTCGCCCAGCCAGGTCAGGTCAAATACTGGTACTCAGCAGCATTCGGTTAAAAAGGAAGCCTATCCGAACATGATTGGAAAAAGACTATTCAGATTGTTATTAGGTAGTTCAATCTTTAAAGTCATAGTTTTATAAAAAAATTCACAATTTTAATTTCTGAGTAAAAATATTTAATTTTAAGGACTTTGATGTACAAAGCGTATAGGGCGCGCGGCGGGCGCTGTGACTAAAATGTATGACATCTGTCCGCGCGCCCACGAATTGACGCCATACATTTTATCTTCACAGCGTTCTGACCGCGCGCCCGCCGCGCGCCCTGTCCGCTTTGTATATCAAGTCCCTTAGTGTCGCATGAATAAAATATTTCAAATACCATCAAACAATAGCCTATACTATTGGGGACACCTAAATAGTGATAAATTGCCTATCACATACACATACCGTACCCGTTGTACCCGGTAACCCTAAACCGACGTCGGCATTTTAGGTATAAATTGTTAACGTGCGCACTTTTTACTGGTATTAAGTTTTATTATTTGATGAAAATTGGAGCTCAGTTTCGAAAATATTTCCGATTCAATATCAAATTCAATTGGAACCCTGAACTTTTATACCAAACCGGAAGTTGGAACGTCATTCTTGTAAAGTCAATATTTAACTGAGCCCAGTGTATTTTTCTCCGTGTACTTTAACCGTGTGTGTACACATGTACCTTGTAAAATATGTATTATCAAGACCGCAGCGATGCATAAACTCGACATTTTACAGCTTTTTTACTATGCGGCTGTGGACGGTTATTTTTGGAGAAAACTCGCTTATTATGTATCATTTTCAGGAGTAGTAAACTCCCAACGGTTTATAAAAAACAGGCTATGATGTAGTTGTGTAGTAATATATGTATATATTTTAGCAAGTATTTGCAAATTTTGAGAAGAATGGCGTGCAAAGATGCTTACACCTAGTATTGCGGGAACAAGCTGACAAAAAACGCTACCATTTCTTTAAATTCGTATCGTATTGTATTTCAAAACGTTTATGCAATGATATACTCTCAGATGTTTAATTGTTTTTCTAAAGACTATTTTTTATTCTAATTCGCTGCTATTACGTTAAAATTTTCCCTCTTAGCCAAACCGTTTACATTTTTTTTTCCTCATTTTGAATACGTTTCCCTCTCGAAGTTCAAGTTAGCGAGGAATGTACGTACTAATTAGTAAGCGAACGACGACTGCCTAAGTTCGCTTATTGCTTTTGAAGTTCACAATTAGATTCCAAACCAGAACTAGATACTAATTTGAAGGTAAAGCCTTCTGATGTTGTAAAGGCAAACGCTGTTATGCCAATTCTAAATTAAATAAAGACAAATGTGCTTGTGTGTAAAGATTTCTGCAGGGTGTGAATTCTTTGCAGAGAGAGAACCCAACTATGGTTACCGATCCAGTACAAAAAATCTCCAAACTTGAGTTTTAGTGGGTAGGGGTCGCAGAACAGATGGTCAATGTCGAAAGGATTTGCATGGAGACCGCGTACTGAAAGGCGCTGCGCTGGCACGGCCTCCCTCAAGATGGACTGCTGGCGATGTCTTGGGAATCCGCTGGTTGCGAGCCGCATAGGATCGGTCGATGTGGCGATGTCTTGGGAATCCGCTGGATGCGAGACGCATAGGATTGGTCGATGTGGCGATGTCTTGGGAATCCGCTGGATGCGAGCCGCATAGGATCAGTCGATGTGGCAATGGCTTGGGAATCCGCTGGATGCGAGCCGCATAGGATCGGTCGATGTTGCGATGGCTTGGGAATCCGCTGGATGCGAGACGCATAGGATCGGTCGATGTGGCGATGGCTTGGGAATCCGCTGGATGCGAGACGCATAGGATCGGTCGATGTGGCGATGTCTTGGGAATCCGCTGGATGCTAGCCGCATAGGATCGGTCGATGTTGTGATACTTGGCATATCCTCAGTCAATATTGCGACATATGGAGGCATATGTCCAGCAGTAAAAATCTATCTTTCAGCTGAAATGATCATGAAACTGAAACTAAACAAATGAACGTGTCATATTTTTGAAACATGAAGTTCATTTCTCTGTGTCTGTTTTACGTTTGAAAATAAACTATTCTATCAGACAAGAAAATAATAAATTTTGTAATAAACAAGGAAAAACAAAGAATACATCATGCTGTTATCTTACAGTACGCACATAAGTTACGAAACTAAAACTAACTCGCGAACAATAGGAAAACTTTATATTATTACTGTACTGTAGTATAAACTAAATAAAGAATACATTGGTGCAGACGTCATCATTTTTATCCTGAAAACAAAGTTGCAAAGAACGGCTGCCATAATATATTAATAACTCAATAGTGATTTTGTTACCGAACGAAATCTTGTTATATTTTTGAGACGGGAACTTTAAACAGCGTCTTATTAAACAGATTATAGTGAAATATAAAATCATGCAACAAAATCTTGAAGGGCTTATTTACTACTGGTGTCTGCCAGCGGCTTCCGAAAATAATCCCAAAGAAACATACTCCCGGAATAAAAAGTCTATGTATCTACTATTCCGTGACATAGTCTACCAGTGTTCTAAGTTTCATCTAAATCCGTTCAGCCATTAAGCCGTGAAGGGATAACAAACAGCAGACAGAAAGATAAGATGTACTTCGAAGTAGGCGGTGTCAAAATCAATTTCTGCCTTTTATTATGCAACAGAGTAAAACCATACACACCCATAACCCCTGAATGATGGTAGTGTAACGTTAGAGATAAGTGAACGTAACACGCATAGTGCCCGCCATACAGAGCTATGGGTGGAAACGGATCGTAGCTCTTTGCTACGAAGGCCTACGACGTAGCCGCGTAGGCCGTCGTAGCAATCATGTAGAGACGAAACCTTAGTTCAGTTGAATCTGTTGCTTGGACATTGGGTAGTCGAATAGGGTATTGACTAAAAAAATCTAGTTAGTCCGTCAGATAGATTTCCAAAAAAATATTGGACACGTATTTTTTCTTTTGTCACGTAAACATAAAAATAATGACGATATAGTGCGTTGAAAACTCGTGTGACGTCACTTACTAGTACACCTTATCTTTGATGCGTTTTTTCTTTGTAGATTTTTATTGATTTGATAAATTAAAAACTACGTGTTATTGGACACATATTTTTCGATAATCTAACTGACGGACTAAATAGAAAAATAGTCTTTTAATCCAGGCAGCATCCCTATTAAGTTTTATTGATTTACAAATCCCAGCTTTCGTATAGACGAAGTTAATCTTACTTGTTATCTTACTTACATGTTTTGATGTTTATTGTTTGGAGCTATTTATCGAGAAATATAAAGAAAATCAGATTAGGACTAGCATGTTAGATATTCAAAGAAAATCTTCGGAAGTATCGCTATAATTTTGGCTATGTCACTCTGATGCTGTCCGGTTTTCACTGGACTTTTTGTCTAAGTTCGTAGTTATCTAATTTCAAATATTACCCGTCACGTATGCATACATGCACACTAGCCCTTTTAAAAATCATTATCAACTTTAACAATAAGTATTTTTGAAATCCTAGTGAATTCGAGAGCTCAAGCAGACCATGAAAGCATGTCGCAATTACCAAAAATAGCCTACTCCGATCATTGGTTATGTAAACCCCCCCAACCTGTACAAGTCACATTTTTTAGGGTTCCGTACCTCAAAAGGTAAAAAAGGAATCCTTATAAGATCACTCTCTTGTCCGTCTGTCTTTCCGTGTGTCACCACCGATTAATTTAAGCTGTCTATCACGTTTTATTTCTTTTTTTTTTCTAAATCACGCCTCAGCGGCTAAACGGGTCTGGATGAGGAACTCGGGTAGACTCGGGTTTTAATGCTGGTGGAACAGTCCTGTGGGATGATATTCGACTTTCATATGGGTGAAGACGCAGGCAAAAGCTAGTTGATATTTATACTTCGATAAATCATTTCTTTGTTCTCGTATTGATTGGCAATAAATGTAAAAACTTCGAGTTACAACCACAATATTGAGCACGATAAAATACATCACATTTCCAGCTCTTAAAACCCACAAAGTGTAATAAACATGAACCATGTTTGTAATGAAAATTAAAACTTAAACATTAAAGAAATACTGTGACAATACACTCGCCAGAGTAAACAATGAATTTTACTGCACCCTTTTATTGAAATTGTTGACAAGCATTGAATGTTTATCGACATTTTACAGTAAGTGAGTTCATATTTGTGTTGAATAATGTACAGAATGAAATCATTTTTCATAAGAGAGCTGTTTGACAAATACTTATCCTAATATATAAAATTCTTCCGTTACTGACTGAGTGACTGACAGACAACGCACAGCCGAAACTACAGGTCGTAGAAAGATGAAATTTGGCATGTAGGTTCCTTGGGGAGTGTAGGGAAAAGCACGGGATATGCGCGTACGAAGTCGGGAAAAAAAGCTAATATTCCATCTGTATAAAACACAAAAAATATTTCCATCTATGTCTATTATAGACTTTGAAACCATCCAACCAATGTGCCCCAAATCGGTTTTATTAGAAAGGCAATAATGTCTCATTAGTAATCAGCTTTTTTTTAAGGATGGGAAATCATCAAATGACTCCTTCCGCTCTAGGTAAAACGGAAGGGAGTGTCAGACTCTTACTGACTAAAACCCATTCATGTTCCTCCTAATGCCCTTTGCGTTCGCGCAGCAATAACTCTTTCGAACAAATTCCGCAACCCGGGCAGATTAGTAACGAGCATTATCGCATGTCGATAGAATACTTTGACCTTCAGCGGGCGGCGTAGTAGGTACGGTGTGTCAATACAACGTGATCCTTTTAATAACCAATAACTTTAAGGGTTACATTCTATGAATCAATGTAAAATGTCTAAGAAACATGGGTTCCAAAATGCTTAGTAACGCAGATAACTGCACCAGTATAAGATGTCTTTAAGTGCATCTATGTCACCGGAAAAGTGCAGAAACTGTAAGATTGTAATAAATCTATTAGATAGAAATAATCTAATAATCTAATCTAAATAATCCTACTACTATTATAAAGGCGAAAGTTTGTAAGTATGGATGTATGTATGGATGTTTGTTACTCTTTCACGTAAAAACTACTGAATGGATTTTGATGAAATTTGGCACAGAGGTAGATTATAGTCTGGAATAACACATAGGATACTTTTTATCCCGGGAATATGTTCCCTTAGGATAGTTTTCGACAATCACGCGGGCGGAGCCGCGGGCGGCAACTAGTAATCTAATATTAATAAGATTATAATTTCTCGATATATTATGAAAAAAATCGTTTTGTATATAGCCGTGTCTTATTTAGAAAAAAATGTTTACAATTTCAAACGCGATATTTTACAATCTTACGGAGTCTGCAATTCATTCATGATATTTAAGGAAAAAGTTATCATAAGTAGTCATATGCTATTAGATTCTTTAAAGTGGTAGTTATGGGATATCAAAAGAAACACGTTGTAGATTCTACAATCTTGAACCTTATTGTACACATCAATGAACAGGTAACCATTGACAACGGAATCATTTATGTCATCTCATTGTCAAATAGCTTTGACAAGAAATATGAAGATTTGAATGAATGAGATAATTATGTAAATTGAACACAAGCTTTAACAATGACTTTGGAAATACGACACATAATTATAATACAGAATCAAATCAACTTTAGATACATATCTAAGTGATGATAAAATGTTTTATCTGTAGGTGTTCAGCAATTTATAGCTAGACCATCCTTTATGATAAACATCTCATCATGTGAACATTATTATGAAAATTGTATTGCTAACAAGTTTCGGCAGTTATTGATTAATGGTATATGGGCACGCAACAATTTAGGCAGGTGCTGTGATGTCGGTAAATTGATAATTTAGTATGGCAGGCTTCCTTGAAGCGTGAGGCCTGGTCTAAAGTGAACGCGCGGTGACTGGGGCGCGAGCGGACGCGATTAGGTGGTCACAGAACATCAAGAGCAGTTGTAGCGGCCAGTAGAGACTACATCTGAATTTAAATTTCGAGATAGATCTACTAACTACACTTCTTCTGACTAACAAAATTATATGTGAAACAAAACAAACGTCAAAATTCATTGTGTTTTTTTGTACAAAATCAACTGTATGCTGGCGCTTCACGTAGCGTATTAGTCAAAATATTTGCGTCACCTGTGCAATACAAAATTAACATTATCTCGAAAAATATGAGTTATATTTTGAATAGATCAAGTGACGCGAATAATTTGACAAACACGCCAAGTGAAGTGCTAGCATTTAATATACAAAACTTGCGGAAATACTTGAGTTGTTGGCGATGCATTATTTTGAAATGTAAAATGAAGTATTAACGTGTTTCCTTAAAGTAAAACAATAGGCGATCGCTTGGTAGCGAAGTCGCTCCGTAACGTCGGGCTTGGCGGCCGACACTTCTTACGCTTGATATGGCGCGCCCGCTGTCGCCACCGCGCCAGCTACTCTCTCTGGTCGAGGCCTATGAGTTTGAACCGCGGTGCAATCCGAGATATATGGCGGGATAAACTGTCCCACTGGCCTACCATGTTAGGAGATTACCAGCCCGACGTATGGGGACGTTTCAAATGCTCAATACGGATCCGATTGAAAATGATGGACTTTCCTGCGGATGGGTAATTCGGTCCATTTGGAACTGATTCCGTTCTATTACGTTAATGGATTAGATTTAGTTTGTAGCTTACGAGGTTTATACATAGATGCGTCTGTATTGAGCAGAATTTGTTTTGAAGGATTTTGTATTGTTATTTTAAACTGTACGTAGGTTCTTAAGCATTATTTTCCATAACTTTATGTTGACATTAATGTCGCAGACTCGCAAAAGATTTAGAACTAAGAACGTGGAACATATCAATTCATATTTTACCGTGTTCATATAACCGTGCTAAATAACTTTCATTCTTTCTTTCTTTCTAATTGAAGTAAAAGAAGTGTTCACCTTCCAATTTATTATTCTAAGACGTTATTTGTTATATGCCAATTTAATATTGTACTTGCTATACCGTTCGTCGTTTATAAAAGACAATATATAACATCGTGTGTCGATGATCGATTTCCGTTTTAGTAGTTAATTTATTTTTTCATTCTATAACTATAAATGAATTGGTCAATACTTATTGGTTTGAGGAGTTTAAACATTCACACACATAGAAAAAAACATATTTGAAATTTAAAAATTGTGTGGTGTGGGTGAAGCAAATGAATAAAATTAAACACACACTAAACTAAGCTTCGTTAATATTTAAACTGCAAACTGTAAACCATATGCACGTTTTAATTTAAATGTTGATTAAGGTAGTCATTTCATAATTAACTTCATAATGTAACCCTGACCCGACTGAAATGCAACGTTATTATGTAGTTTTATAATTGACTAGCTTTAGCCCGCGGCTTCTCTCGTGTTATAGTATGCCTATAACGACAATAACGTGATTAATGACAGTAAATAAAAAGTCTTTATTAAAATTTCTTTAATATTTTTTTTTTTTTTAAGGATTTGATATTTTATTTTGATATTTTTTGCATAAATTAATAGAAATAATAATGATTTATTAAGTTTTAAGTCTTAAGAAACCGCACGATCGCCGCTTCTTAGAAAATGCCGAGAGCGCTCTGTGCAATACAGATATGTCATTCAAATATAACGGAAATACTTATTCCAGCGAGTGATAAAATAAAAGAAAGGGGCACACACTATTGGATACTCGTGAATAATTCTAGACAGAAAAGAAACTAGTTATTCCTAGTTACGTTGCATACGCAATTGATTTTACACGTTTTCAAGCATCTCAGAATACTGAACACCGTTATAACAAAACTCGCTTCCAGTCTCTGGGGAATCTCTTCGTATATAGAAAAGACGTAAAAATTCACACCCACGCCGTTAAATCCATGCATAAAATATGAAAAGATTCCTACCACAAAGTTCAAGAAAATTTCAAATAAAAAGTAAAATTAATTTTAAAAGTAGCCCAGGCCCAGCCCGCGGCTCCGAATCTGGCCCCGAACCAGGTCGTTACTCTTTGCTTCAAAGAGGTCGATACAAAAAGCCTCTCACAGGAACCTATTCATTTTGTTTCTCTATTATTAAGTTTTCTGGAATTCAAAAGTAGCAAGGAACTTTATAATGACATACCATACTTCGGTCCTTTTGTAGCAGTTTTAATTTAAAGCTATATAAATAGCTGTTATATGGAATGGATAATTTTAATATAAATCCATTAATCATTCACAATAACCACGATCCAATTAAAATTAGAATGGTATAGAGCTATTCAATTATTAAATTGATAATAATAAAACACTGGGCTGAGCTGTCGCGTCATTGTGCTAAATTAATGCGAAAACTACGTACCTAATACATAATTAATTACTTACAAAATATTTCTGGTATTTTTTGGGCTAAATATTGTCTGATATAGGCTGTTTTTGCGCATAATATCTGCGTATTACTTGCAAACAAGTTGACAATGGCGGGGACATTCCTCTTCGTCGCGCCGAGGTTGCCACTGAGATGAAACACGGGAACTTTGAGAGTAATTCATGGTCTGCGGTTTCAATGAATAGCTGCACCTCCAGAGTGGTTTCCCTAATACATTGTGGCGCGATCTATAGGCCCTGAGATGTTCCACAATGAAAAATGTGGTGCGAACGTCGTGTTTATTTAACAAGGTTTGGTGTAGGCCTGCGTAATTTATTAGCACAGATAAATTTTAGCTCTAAACGCCGGGGAGTGGGCGCAAAACATATTGCCGCTATTGACGATAACGGAGTGTGAGCTCTTATGTATTGGAACGGGTTTTATCAAATCTGTGTAAGTTTGTTACTGAAGTCTCATCTGGACGAAGTTTGTTGCAGTGTTACCAGCTCTTCCGGGTTGACTTGGGAATTGGTAAATATCGTTTGCTCCTAAGCTTATCGAGATATGGGATTATAATTTACGGGTATTATGTTAATGAGTTTGTAAATATGTGAGCACCATTTACCTAAATTTCTTTAGAAAATGAATAAGTTTACCTCTGCTGGTGATACTTTGTTCTTATAAGTAGCATACTCTGGGTGCATCGTCCTCACATAATATTAAATTAATTTTTGTATACCAAATTTTGTAAATCATTATTTGAAAAGAGTAACTATGGAGTTTCTTGTCCGTTCTTCTCCATAAGAATCTACCTTTCCGAATGGACAGTAGAGTCACTTTATTAATGTAATTGTATTATTTTTACTGAACTGTAAACGATGACGTTCAAAAGTGCCGTTTAATGGCCTAATTGAAATAAACGTTTTGACTTTGACTTTGACTTTGAGTCAACGGTTCAATCGATGTAGAAAGATGAATTTTATGCTTACTGGAAGTGCTGTTCTAGAAACCAACGCGAAAATTACGTAAGAAATTTTATCACAATTTGGTATTTTAAGTTCTGTCATAAAATTCATTTGGTCACATATACCTATTTTTTTACACGCTTTTATTAGCTTCACCTGTATGTTTGTATGTCTGTCTGTTACCGACCCTTTTGAGCTCGATTTTGCCCTACTTTGAACGATCAGATTTAGCGCAAACTTTGCACACCTGTCAAGGATCGATGACAATGCAAGATTTCAATTAAAATATCCGATTATCCTAATTAGATTCGCCAGGATTAATTAATTAAAATTAAAAAATATTCTAACCAAGCAAAACATTATCCATAAATATGCACTTTATTATTGTTCACAAAACACACGTATTCTATTTAACTAACTTTTAACAAAAAAAAAAAAAAAAAAAATTAAAAAAACTAAAAAAACACGCTTTTATAGAAAAATCCAACTAAAAAACAGAAAATAAAATTTATAAAATTTGATTAAGAATAGTGTAAAAAGAAATGAATGTACATTATAAACATTTTATTGACAGATAATGAGTAGAAGAATCATCACTTTGATAATATATTAAAATGCACCCCACGCTTTTTGTACATTCAATGTACATTCATTTCTTTTTTACACTATTCTTAATCAAATTTATTAAATATTATTTTCTGTTTTTTATTTGGATTTTTCTATAAAAGCGTGTTTTTTTAGTTTTTTAAACTATTATTTTTTTATTTAAACGTACGCGCGGCGTGGGTTTTGTTACTTACATGCTATACTCGGGTATGCACCAAGCTGACTGCATAATATGCAGTATGCCGCTTTTCTGCCCCGGTTTCTGAACGGACAACAAGACCCAATAAAAACGTTATCAGCTACGATTATGAAAACTTCTCACGAACCTAACAAATTCACACGTGTTACACTGTGTACCTTCAGTAGCGTCAACTCTCTGTGTACAGCAGCACTCAGTGTCGTACGAGGGAAATTACTTGAACGCTCCAACATTTTAAGGTATTTTAAAGCTCCCCTGGAACGTGTTATGTAGCCGTTTAGAATGACAGCATTACTTTTACTTTATAATTTTCCCGTGTTATACATATGTGTAGGTACTTAAGTATGTTCCATTTATTGTACCTCGACTTTGTACTTAAGTTCAGATGTTATTGTTTAGTTAAAGAGGTGCTCCGACGTATTTCAACGTATTTAAAACGCTGATTATAAGATCAAGCAACTTTATTACGGCTGAAGCCCAACATGCTGATTCTAATCTGTGGTTATATAACCCCATGGAATATTTCCCACAGTAAACGTTGTGATTAACTTAACAATTAACGATAATGTATGCGAATTTGCGTTTAAAATTCATTCCAGCGGATTTGTATTAGTGGGGAATAAATTGAGCGGCCGCAGGTATCCAAAATTGTGATTGCATTAATGTTCAGTATGTTTGGAAGGTTGGTACTTGTCGAGTCTGTTGGGTTGGTAGTCTGATATACACCACTACCTGTGCGATGTGGATACGCTTTGTTCTAACTACATTTCTCGGTGATTGACATCTAATTAACCACCGCGCTTACATCCCTAGGGGTACGTGCGTCATTATGTAGGAACTAGACAATTCTCAATTACATTACAAACATGAACACAGCTTTAGGATTAAGCTCAAAGGCAGGATTTGCTATTTTGATTCACACACGATTACATATTATGATCAGTTAGCAGTAAAGATAAAAATACAATTTCCTTTTTCAGGTTGGCTCATGTTTTTTACAACGTACGTATAAAAAAAATCATCTGTTGTATGTACATACATTACCCCATCCACAAATTCTTTACTCACATTACGTCCGCTGTAGGTATCCTAAAACCACATACTTCATTAAAATAAACTAAGGTATTATAAAATTCAGCAAAAATTCAGATGAAAGCTCAGCTGTGAATGTAATAGGATGGGCACAGTGTGTACAAAGGGACCCTTTTAAACGAAAGTGAAGCATGCGAAAATGTAATTAAGAACAGTGGGTTAATTCCCCTTTCACGTGCCTATATGAATTAGCAGAGTTACCGAGCTGTATTGGATACACGGATCCCTCCCGGACAATCTCAAACTATGGAATATTAAAGGACTTGCTTCTGTCAGCGGCTTCGCCTGCGTGAAAGTCTAATAACTATCCTATTTAATAGGATACTTTTAATTCCGAGAGTATGTTAGAATAGGAAATTTTCCTATTCTAAGACATAGTAAACCCGTTTGAATAGGTTTATTCATTTTATTTTTATATTGTGAAACTCAACAGCTTATTATTAATTTACATGAGTTATGAGTGTGCACCTCCTTATCAATGAACAGTCCAATGCAGTTGCGTTAAAGTTACTAGCATCTTAGAGTCTGCATACACTGCACAGTGATAGCGAGATGAAGACAAATATCTCTTAAGCCAATAACTGAGTTTCACGGCATTGATAACGCTAGGTTAACTAGAAAGAGCGAGAAAAATATACAAAAAAAATAATAAAAGTAATAATAATAATGTGGGATTGTTGACATTTTGTTCACAATATGTCAAAGCTTCAATTATGTATATAATATGGCAATATTAGCCGTTTAGACATGTAGTACAATTTTTTCAACATCTCACCGTTTCGCTGTCATTGCATGTAATCAAGGTTGAACGACAGTTCACTTCGAGCTCACTCCACCAAAGTTTGTATGGTGAGATGATTACAGAATAGACCGGATGAAGAGGAAACAAACAAACTCATTTTGGCATCTATAATATTAGTTTGGATGATAGGTAGGTAATTATAACGTGACAATATGATGTCATTAAAATTTTATGCGTCAGTGATTTTGTTGCGAAAACTTGTTCGAAAGGACGCACCCTTGTGTATTGGACGGACACGCGATATCGGAAAACTTTCGGGTTTTCGGCAAAGAGATAACTAGCGTGTTCAATTTATTACCGAGTTCAAAAGATAAATAAAAAGGTTATTAGGATCGGAACATGTTTATTATAAAGTGAGTTATGATGGGATGTGAAATTGAACGTGAAGTTTATCTATTTGGTCTCAATCTGTGCTATTATTCAACATCCCTGGTTTTCCTGTTTTACCCTCCGCAAGGTTTATGGTTATGTCGGACAAATCAATGGCGGGCTCATCTGTCAATATGTAGGGACTGCGGATAAACCTGCCAAGGTGAATTGGGGAGTAATACCTCATTTACTTTTCTATAATCATAATTTTATACCTTTTTAACCGATTTCAAAAAAAAGGCGGAGGTTTTCTATTCGGTTGTGTTTTTATTTTTGTTACCTCATAACTCCGTCATTTATCAACCGATTTAAAAAATTCTATATGAAAGGACATACGTTCCAATGGGTCTCATAGAAATTTCATCAAAATCGGCACAGTACTTTGGTTTTTAAGTCAAAATAGCTGGAGAAAATAGAAAACATATCATCAAAGTAAACGAAATTGCGTGTTTTGCTTTCCTGTGACTTTCCAGTGACTACCAATAAAAAGTGTGAAACAAAAGACTTTCACCAAAAAGTGTGAAATAAAAGACTTTCACCAAAAATTGTGAATAAAAGACTTTTTCCAAAAAAAACACAACCGACTTCCGAAATTAAAGTTATTTTATACTTTGTAGTGTTTTTTTTTTTATTTTTTTGGCAATTTTTTTTTGCCATGAGGATTGTCTAAAGAATTCAACCATCTATAGTTACTGCCGTACCATGCAACAATCGTGTTTGCAGGCGTAAAATAGTTTGTTGGTGTTAACAACATACAACAGTTATATATTTGTATAATTCCCCTTGCATGACAATACAATTTCCTAGTCAAATATAGCCTCTAACTAGCTGTTCTAGATTCTAGAAGAGATTTTACTGAAAGTACAACTAGGTATGAGATGAGAGTCGAGTTGCCTTTTTTTAAGCATGGGAAACCATCAAATGACTTCTTGTCAACGTTTCCAAACGTCTTTTATAATGCGCACAGCAAAGGAGTGATTTCACTCCTCTCTGCCTGCGTCTGTGTTTCCGATCACATACAACCCTAATCTCTTCAAAATTAGAGTGAACAGGCTTACTCAATACTCAATATTTATTTGCATTCCACAATGTTAGCTTAGGTGGTAGGTACATATAAAATATACATAATTTTAGATCATTGTGGACCCTGTCGGGCACAGCAAGTTAAGATAGAGGAAGAGGGCTTCTTCTGGGTAAGCTCGCTCCATCGTCGGCTTTGTCTCTGTCATCTATGACCTAGACTAGAGTCAAGAGCAAACTCATCTCAAATAAAAAAAAAGACTCTTTCTGACTAAAACCCATCCGGTTTCCTTCTAAAGCCCTTTACGTTCCAGAGCCGCGGTGACTCTTTCGAACAAATTCCGCAACCAAGTCGAGTAGCCTAGTAAGTCTTTTTCATTTGTAGAGGGACTGATGTATGGGGGAAACGTATAGCGCGAGTACAGGGGTCAAAGAACTAGAGCTACGGGAAGTGGCTTTAGTATCTACTCGCCTGTGGCAAGAGCAGAATAGATGCTGGGTATGTACAAGTAGGCACAAACAAACAAAATACACACGTTTGTCCTGTTCATTTTAGATTTATAATTATGAAGAAACTGATGTTTAATTTATTTATTTAAGAACTCAAAAATCCCAAGCTTACCCTAAATTTTAAAACACTGGCTAGAAAGCTATACCTACCCACTACCCAGCCTTTTTTTTTGTGAGTGGCGTCTCGCAGTTCAACCTATGAGGTTGTCGACTGCTTAACCGGGCTTTGGCCCAGCCAGGTTCTCTATATATAGGTAAGCTTTGACATTGTATCATTATGTATATTCCTCTAAACCCTTCAATCACATATAAAAACTCTCCAAATCTCAAATATTTTCGCATGACGAGAGGTTTCTTTGACAAATTAATCATCCAATAATTACATTACGGACGACCCAAACATCCGCCTTCTGTTCTCAAGGTCTGTGCTCTCTGTTTCCATATCGGGGCAAATATTTGTATGCCCTACATATTTGTTCTCAGTCTAAATGTTTGATTAGGTGATTTATGTGTTTAGTTGTACTCATACATAGGTAAGGTTATAATTTAAACGTTCATTCAATATTTTCAGAGTAAAAGATTGGTTGCGGAAGATAAATCAAAATTTAACTAAATGAGGCCAAACTAAGTTACTTTATTCTGAAGAGTCTTCAGAAATACCGACGAGCAAAAATTGAAAAATCCATATCACTCTGTAACTTCAGGACTTTCATAAAGAATAATAAAAACTAGACATAACATGAATACAAAAGCGTCAGACAAAATAATTCAGCGTAAAATTTCCTCTGAAATCCCTCCATAAACCTATCATTAGCTATAAACGGGAACAGTTAAAATAAAAACGTTAACGACGTTATTAAAAAGAATAACAGTGAAATCTGTTGCTCGGAATTCTGCGCACTCCTTTGTAACGGCTTACAATGAAACACTGGTGTCGGTGAGCATTTGGCTTTAATTGTTCGTAGCTGGAACGAGCCACAATCTGGCGGATCCAAACCCCCCGTTCGGATCCGCATAGTGGGAGTCAGCGGAACAAACTTTCCTTGTCCACGAAATATCGCCTGTTTACTGCTGCCTTCACGACTACGTGATCCGATTGAGAATCGGACAATTAGTGACACGTGACTACCGATGTTTACGAATATTTCGTGCTAAACCAGTGTTGCTTCAATGTCAAAGTCACATTTTCGGAATTAGTCCGTGATATTGGGCTCGGACTGACCCGAACATTCGGATGTGATATTAGGATGGTATAATCAGATGTTGTCTCATGTCTTGGCTCTGAACATTTTGGTAGGTATGTACATCCATTCAACTCGTAGCTGTGTTAAATAGTACCTAGAAAGTTTCTTCAACTATCTTTGCATCAATATAGTCTTTATTAGCTGGTGTTCGTGGGGTCCGATTCGATTCTAAGGTCGGGCAAATACTGTTATTGGATTTTTCCATTAAGAACTTCTTAGTAGCAGCTCGGAGTTTGGAAATCAGTGGCGTGACACACCCGTACCTGGGAAAAAACGTATAGCCGTTGGTCCTGATCTCTCCGTTCGCGTTGGGTTACCGTCCCATCGGTCTATGAGAGTAAAAGAACTAAAAGTGCAACTGTGCTTGCACACACACTTGTGGAAAATAATATCTCCTCCGTACTTTGCTAATATCCGTTGAGGTAGTCCACCGTAACCGAAATTCTTTCGGGATTATTATATCAAACTACGATTTATGAATATAACAGAACATATTTTCCCTCGGCATTGTTCCTATGGCCTATCTCACCGGAACCATGGTTGTATTCATGCATACGATTGCGCGTCGTATATCAATGACAGAGTTTTCGTAATCGGATCAGCACTTCCGGAGATTATCTCTTATAAACCAATACTTCATTATGTCTAGATTTCTAGAATTTTAATGTTCTACTAATACCTAGGACCCTAGGTACGCCGAAACCTAACCCCATCCGGAAACAGGTGTGACGTTATGTTATTGAAACATAAATCATACAAGCAAAACTGTGAAACTAAATAAAAATACAAACTACATAGAATAATTCACTTCAAGTTGATAATAAAACGAATTTACTTTCAAGTAATCTTTTTTTCAAAGTTTCGGAAAAACATTTCCGATTGTCGAAAACAAGGGATTGTTGAAAAAAGCAGTAAGTACGAACAAATCTACTTCATTTGGAGAACGTGATACACGAGCACAATAACAAGATCTCAATTTCTTCAATTCTCCTTTATTTTAAGGAAAACGCGTATTTGTCTAACATTGAACTGTTGAAGTAATGAACAATCTTGTGATGTAAATACGAATTTTGTTCTGCGAAACTGACATACCTACACTCAGTGGCTCACATTTCTAAGTTCTACTGAAAATAATAAGTCCATTGTGCATGAAGTGTCAACAAAAAAAAACAAAAAAGAATAGCTTGACATTTGTCCAACGTATAATCGCAAAAGTATATTAAAAGTTAGATAAATTACTTTCAAAGCGAGCACAGTAAGCCGCGATTCTCCGCCAAACGGTAGTGTGCGATACATTTTCCTTATAAAAATATTCTCAGCAAAGCGGAGTTTTTCTTTATTCACGGTACGCGCACCTGCCGTCTAGAGATGCAATGAAAATTTGTCGTCTTCTTGCCAAATTTGAACTTATTCTTTGCAAAAGCAACGATGTTTTAGCTCCTTTCCTCATATTTTGATGATGAATACTTCAGAAGTGCTGTTTCATAAAGTTTCTTGTGACCGAAATGAAACTGTACAAGCAACGTTGAATGACAAAGCAGCTTATAAGGATGCGCTCTGTCTTCAGTAAATATATCTGCATAATCTTAAAATTAAAGTTTGCTCAAGTTCTGATGGCATGCATCCAGTTTCGAATTCGCTATTTTTCAGTTAGTTTAAGTGTACTATGGTGTTTACAGTTAAGTGTTGTTTGTTTGGTAGATGAATGGTTTTTATGTTCCACTTTGCGCGTAACGGTCTTTGATTGATTGAGGTCGTGTGATGGTGCACGTTTCGATATTAACGAGATTAATCAAACAACGAGGCATGTTTATCGGTTGTGTTTTGTGTTTAGAAATCTTATGACAGGCACGATAAAAGTCCAAATAAAATACAACAGTAACTACTGTATTTGTTCGAGTCTTTATCCTAAATAAAGATTTATTATTTTCGAATAAACCAAAACAAAACCATATGGAGATATTTATTCAGCGACGCTAAAACAGTCCACAAATCAAGAAACATGTAAAAAAGAATTCACCGTTATTGAGATGGAAACACGGCAAAGGCGGCGACGTCCTGCCTTATTCATGAGCCAGGGGTTCCACACCTTGACTCCTATGCGGAACTAACGCTGGCCATTTCCACCACAAATTTTTCGAACACTTACAAACTCTTACAAAACTTTAATAGAATTGCGGTCTCTTTAAGGTAACCTTCTTTTTATCTTGGGCAACGCTGGCGTTTGCAAATTTTTGAAATTTTGATTGCGTCGGCGAAGTGGAACGATGATTTGTTTGTTGAATGAATTTGTTACTTTCTTTGACTTTTGAATTGGATCGGGTTGAATTAATAGAATAGGTACGGGTTGAGTGATCTTGATATCGTGATTGCGTTTTCATATTCAATGAATTACTTAATGAATAAATTTATTAATGATATATTTATTTGCAAGAGTCACCGCGGCACTAGAACGCAAAGGGCTTAAGAAGGAACACGGATGGGTTTTAGTCAATCGGAGTCTGACACGCCACCCAGAGCGGAAGAAGTCATTTGATGGCATCCCATCGAAAAAAAAAGCTAATATAAGTTCATAAAATATGTGTTTCACTATTTGGCATTTCAGCCGTACAAATATTTCGATTTAGATACTAAAGACAGCAAAAGTTAACTCTCACGTACTTAGGTACTAACCAATCAAATCTATTCTTTCGCTTAGACTAAGTAATTTGACTTTAACCAAATATTAAAAAAGTTCGGGTTCATATCACAAAATGTAGTAGATTTAGTAAACACACTGAACAATTGAAGTTCAAATAAAATGAACTAAATCTTGATCACGTAGCTCCGATATCAAAGTGTAAGCCAAGAATCTGAAACTTAATGAGAATCCAGCACTAATTGGAATGCTCGTTTCGTCCCGTCTTGTGATAGGGGATTAAAACTTTATTATTTACTGAACGATCATTACGTCTCACAAACCGCTTTATTAAATGCGTTACTTTGTACTTGGAAATACCATAAACGCGTAGCATCAATACTCCTTGCATTCATATGCAAAACACCCTAGGCAAATTGCTTCAAGTAAATAATTACAGATATTATTCGTACAGGATCCGTATTCGAACACGGCCCAAAAAATAAAACAAAAAAATACTTAATGCATTTATTTAAATTATATTAATTAATTATTTCATTAACAGGCACTTTTGAATTGTCAAGGTTGGTCAGTCAAAGAGATATAGCTATTTGCACGTTCCAAAGCGTAGATCTATGGAGAAGAACGTACAAGAAACTCCAGCTTCAAGAGTTTCACAACCCATTTGTGCTTGAGACGCCAGTGAAATGGTAGAAGAAAATTCAGTAAGTAGTAAAGTAGTAAACTTGCTTTTCTTGCTACGATTTTACGCTATATTTTACTGCTGCACTTTAGAATTAGGTTAAACGCGATAAATTATGCCACCACATTTTCCTATTTCTATTAACAATAGCCAGGCCAGCTCTCCAAACGCATTCGCAGCCATTGAATTGTGTACAGCCAGTAATGTGCAAATCTCTATAATATTTCAGCTTCAGTACCGGAGAGTAATAGCAGGATATTGCACCAAGATTTACAATACCGCTCGGCGCCAACGCAGTTCCTGCAGTCGCCTCATGATAAATATCAAGACATCGTTTACTTTTATTAAAGTGTTTTCTTTAAGCAAAATAGACACTAAGGATGACTCCATACAGTCTCAACTTTAATTCAGTAGATATGTAAAAAACTGCAGTTGAATTTATACTTGTAGTATACGCAGTGTTTTGCGGTCACCGCATGCGGGAAGATTGTGTCGTCCGCACCGCCCCAATATTCTGCGCACTACACCTGGTCTTCTACATCCAAATAACAAACAATCTGTTATCATCACATATTATGTTAGTTAAGTTAATCAAGAATCAGGACTCTAGCGATCATTTTCAAAGCTGAAAATCTAGCAAATTATAACTGTCATATTACTAAAACGAATGTCAAACTAACGTAACTAGCATTTCAAAAGTCTTATCTGAAATAGAGTCTCGTGATCTGCCCTTATTTAATGTATTCCTTGTACAAAGAAAGTTTAAATTGTATTTTTCTACAGAGAACACGCTCATTGTGTCCGGCGCCCGAGCGTTAACGAAAAGCTTTCGTTTTAAACCGAACAAGGAGCTTAATAAATTGTTTGCACCCGCTTTCTTTCCAATAGAAGACGTAGTCTATCAAATACAAATCAATTGCTCGTTTAGGTATTGAAAGGGTTCGAATCGATTGGCTGAAATATATTGTTAAAGTTAATTGATTAAATTAGTGTGCCCAACTCAATTTTATAGAAACAAAATTGGTTATGGAAATTAAAAACAAATTAGGCTTCTACTAACGAACTTTTTACAAAAAAATATTAAAAACGAATTTGTAAATCTTTGTGGCTTGAATAGAAAATTAACTTAGTAAAGATATTGAACATTTTAATTAATAATTCACCTTTTATGGGAAGTTTTTGTAAAGTTTAATATAATTAATTAAAATTTTAGCTAACCAAAACATCAAATCAAGTTCATTCATAATCATAAAGTGATGTACAACAGGCAGGCACGTACACCTCAAAATAAATGCCTCTAAAAAAAGAAAAATAAGTTTCTACTTTTCCTTTCCCAAGCATTTTCTTTTATTTGTGAGCTAGAAAGTTGTTCTTGTATCTCCTACATTCTTTATATCAATTTAAATATCTACTCGTCTTTGGTCTCAGCCAACTCGCTCAATCAGTCGTTAGATTAGCGGCGTAGCCTTTTCATTGAACGGCGCCGTTTAATCAGCAGCCTTAATGATATCCAGCCAATACAAGCTTAGTCCGTTCATAGAATTGGGCAACCGTGGGACAAAAGTATATGAAATATTAAATTTTGTGAATTCTTTGTTCAAGTAAAATACTTAAAATTATCTTTAAACGTTCTTTCATATACTTGTCTATGTCGTACGCGTATTGTAAAATTGGTAATTTTATGAAATTGTCAGCTCAAACCTAACCCTAGGTTAGAATGGCGGGAACTAAGTTCGCTTCCTTCGCTCGCTCACTCTAGCACCCGTCACCCCTTTCGATCCCAACCTATCCGTGTCGGGGTGCCCTAATTTCTCCGTCCCCTAAGTTCTCAAATCTCTTGGCTGGGCAAGTCATTATACGATATTGAACCAAGTAATTTGCCCAATTAAATGCCGGAATGTCACTTACGCCACTGAGTAAACGGAACCGTTCAATGAAAAGGCTAGGACGCTAATAAAATGGCTGATTAAGCCAGTTGGCTACGACAGGTACACCGTGCAGACAAGACATGTGAGTAGTGATTACGAGCCTTTTATAAAGTACATTATTAATGGAGATATTATTAATTACTTTCGATGTTGGTACAGTCTAGCCTCAAACAAGCCCGATAGGTTCCATTATTCATTCCACATTACGTCGAACATAAACAACAAAGTGGCACGTCTCAGGCGCTTAAAATATTTTCTGACATGAAGGCATAATAAAAAATAGCTTGCATAAGCCAGCCGTGATCGCCAGCAAAGCGGAATGTCAACGGCTTCGGCATCAATCACTTGCGATGCCGGGGATTACTCAAAACGGAGCGTCATCCTCCAGCGTGGAGGCGACGCAAATTTACATAAATAAGCTCATCTGTATTCAACATGCAAGCCGAGAGGAGCCCATGCAACAACATGTGGCATTCAACTTGCAGACCTCTATTATTAATTGTGGACAACTGACGCGAGGGAGCTGTTCCACAGACTCGTCTCGCCGACCACGACCCCGTTGCTTCTACTTTAATGAAAGTGCCTGAGCGCTTAAACTTCCACATTTTGTTGATCCATATTTGCACAGATTAACCCTTAATTATTTACCTATGTTTACATTATAAAGGTTGTTCAACGTTCATTGTATTTAAAACAAAACGCAACAAAAGTGGAAGCTTTTAAATCGTTCGCAAACGCCAGAAAAGTTTTCCTGTACGGGCAATTAATAACTTGGAAGGCTCCAGAGTAACGGTGGCCCAAGTAAACGTGTAAGAGCGCTTCATAATAATACAGTTTAACAACAGAATTAACCCCGAAGGTTGCTATTAAACAAGTTGGTCGTAGATTTAAATTTTGAGCTCGTAAATTAACCCTTCATCCTTTTGAAATAGCAAAGGGATTGGGACCTAATGGTCTATTTGTGAAACGTAATGGGCCGGCCTGGCCGAGCGTATTAGACAATTTGGACATATTCTGACTTCACTCTATTCACGTAGAGCCCTTATACTGGATCTTTATATAAAAGGTCGCGGGATACGAAGGATTAAAATAACTATCGCAATAAACTTTCTTTCTATTTTATTATGTTTTCAGCTTTGTATTTAAACTAAAATGTAAGTTGTAATTTTACTTGTAAGTGCTTATTTAACGAACCTTTTCATTTTGTAATGGTGTTGAAATGTTAGTCTGAAACGTTTTACTATTTTTATTAAGTAAAATTTCTCTTGAAGAGTAAAAAGCATTTTACGATAAGAGTATTCATCACACAAGGGTTAGGAAAATAGCTTAGGTAGCTATTTTCTTTAGAATACACATTACATGTTTGAAAAGGCAAACTTTGATTTTCAGACATTAGGTTCCTCCGTAATTATTTTCAGCGCCAGTCCTCTACAAATACTTCCATTGAAAATCTAGCTACGAGACATTTTCTTTACAAAGAGAAGCCTTATTAAAAGTACTTTGAGTAGACTATATTCACGTTCCAATATAATATTAAGAAGTTATGAAAGGCGAGTGAAGTAGGGCATGGTCATTTATTTATGAGATAGCGAAGCAGTAGCCTGATATCTCACGACGTTTTAATTCGAATTTTATTGATTTACTTGCTCGACATCCCACCAAGTGCTCAGCAAACGGTAACGACGATATCGTTTCAATCAATTATCAAGTAAGCTTAAAATATTCCTTTCCAACCATCAACTAAAAAGAAAAAGTTACCACTATGTTTTTCGACACCTGAGGAAACTTATGATTGAATTAAAATACACTAAACGTTTCCAAACGTCTTTTATAATGCGCACAGCAAAGGAGTGGAACTCTCTGCCTGCGTCTGTGTTTCCGAACACATACAACCCTAATCTCTTCAAAATTAGAGTGACAGGCTGCTTCTGGGTAAGCTCGCTCCATCGTTGACTTTGTCTCTGTCATCTATGACCTAGACTAGAGTCAAGAGCAAACCCATATAAAAAAAAAGATACCTCATAATTTTTCAGGATTGAAGTTATTCCTGCCCCACGGTATCACTAAATACGAGTACCTAAAAATAATGTTATAGGTCTAAACAAAAGTCCATTTGTCCAACAAATCATCAGACTTTTACAAGGCCTGATTACATTGGTAACAAGAAAACTATACACACGTATCTAGTATAACTAACTAGTAACCTAAACGAGTATGTCGAGCCGCGAGCAAAACTCTCTAAGGCCAGTAGGTACAACAATTTCTAGAGTATTATAGCATTAAGTCCAACTTTTAGTCAAAGGCCTCACACTCGTACTTCACAGACTTTTTCAGACGCTAAAGTTTTTCTTTCCTTGTCTAGCTTCGGTTCATACAAAGGGTATAAATTGTAGGGCCCAGTAATTTTAGCTTTGACACCTACACACATCTCGTTTATAGAAGTTGTTCTCGGAGACGAGTATTTTCTTCGCATTCACGTAATATCAATTATATTAATTGCGTGTTTTTAGTGCCAGTTTATTAAAGTTTCACATAACCCATTAACTGAAAATTGCTCTGCAATGATGAGTTACTAGACACGCTAGCTCATATAAAAACATCTTTATTTCATTTAATTTTTATTAGGGTTTGAACCTCCGTATGGAAAAACGGAACCCTTATGGGATCACTCGGTTGACTGTCTGTCCGTCTGTCACAACCGATTTTCACTGAATCTACTGGACCGATTCCATTTGGTACACACTCAACACGAACGTGTCATAAAAAAAAAAAAACAAAAAACCGGACTGCGTAAAAAGTAAAACAAACTATGTAATAAAAAATGAGCTTTATTAAAAACTGAAAAGAAAAAAACAAGTAAGTCCAGGAGTCGAGACTTTGAATATTTTATTATTAAATAACTATATCATTAAAATAGTTTCGTGATCGATACATTCGAAAATAAAACATTCTGTTATGGGAACATAACGATTTGAACGATTGGGACCCATTATTAGGAAGCCGGATTTTCGATGGGTATGGAAACTTCTGGGCCTAAAATTAAAAAAATATGCGGATTGTAGTTCTTTACCTATAGATTACAGAAAAACCCTATAACAAGTATATAGTATTAAAATAACATGTTACAAAAATGAACGTTCGGAACCCTTTGCACGCGAGTCCGGCTCGCACTTGGCCAGTTTTTATGAATCGTTAATAATGAGATATACTTTTTAAGTAATAGAAAAGAATGGTCAAAGGTTCAAAGAATAAGCATTGCCATACAACGTGGCAATGCCGCCAGTCTTTTGGGTACACTTCCAGTCGACAGCGATGCGGATGAATTTTTTGACGCCATATTTTAGGGTTAATTTAGTAAGGAGTTTTTATTTTTTATTTCTAGTGTATATAGTTTATTAACAAGTAATAGAAGTGCCTAGGAATAATCTTTTCATCGCCATTCTAATGGAAATGAAAATTACAAATGAAATTTATCATTTAACCCTTCTAAATAAATGTACCTACAATTTCAAGGCATAAAAAGGTACGCCTACACCGCACACAGGTGCGTTTCATTAAATTTGTGTAAAAATAATTTATTTTGTAAACCGAACGGTGTTCTGTGGCCTCTTCCAAACACATTTTGTAACCTGATCTAAATACGGTAAATTAGGAATGACAAACGCGATTAAACGGACCGCCAGGTTTGGTAAAGCTTAATTAAGGATTACGTTACCGAAAAGGACACAAATAACATCCACGTTATATTCAGAGGTCAAAGGGTTATAGATTGCAGAAAAAAAGAAAAGATTTTACGTCAATTTTATCTGATGATTCGAATTTTGGTAATTCTGAAAATTTATTCCGAGATCTGGATTTAAACTGTAATAGGGTGTTGTAATTATTTTATTTCTCTGGCTGAAAAAACATTCAGAACGAGTTAAATACATTCTCGTTATTCCTTAAAAGAATAACGAAATTTACGACTGCAAGAATTTATGTATTATTAATGTCTACGTTTAACATTTATTCTGAAACACGGCCACGCTACCTTTAAAAATAGGTCTTTATAACTCTGCTGCGGACCCTAACGAGGCTACATTATATTCTCCACTTCCCAGTAATAAATCAAGACACTCAAACGAAGCAACAATTCTACAAAAGTAGCAACAAATCATAACGTGGTTCCGTACATCCACGACTCCGCGTCCCTAAATAAAAATCCGTTGAAGCGCACGTTGGCAACATTCGACTCGTTTATGTAAATCTTGTTGGTGCGTGCTGATGTATTCACGCCTTCTGATTTTTATCGCTGAGTATTTGATTCACTGAGGTGTATGATATATTTACATTTTATCTTCTCATATGATATTATTTGAATGAAAGGAACCGGAATAGCGGAACGATTTGCCAATGGATATGTTTTGTTGGTACTTGGAGTGTAATTATTAACTTTTTGTTTGATGTTGATTCAGTTTTTGATTGCTTTGTTTTGATTTTGGTTATATTTATTTGAATGTTTGTTCGGAATGACTGGCGCTGTCGATGCACGAATTTTTGCAGTAACACTTTTGTATGTAAATGAATAAAAGCCTGCTACCGAAGCGGAGTGGGTTGATTTCATTCAATAATAATGTAGAGTGTTCACGGACTTTTTATGTTCCGTACCAGAATAATAAATCGCTTTTCCGCCTCCCAATTAATGCATTATTTCACTGTTATTTTATAAATTGTAACGATTGTGCATTTAAAGAGCCCACACGAGTGTATGAAGATACTTTAGTTCTCGTACGTCAAGCACACCTTAGCCTCGGGGCATGGCATTTATAGGCCACAAAATATTTAGCTACGTGTAGGTACAATTATACACGTGTATGCTTCATTATTTTTATTTTCACATCATGCCTCATGCCGAAATTAAAGAAAACTGATACCGATTTACAAGTAGCTAGTAGTAGAGAAGTACAAGTAGATTTAAAAATATCTTTCGATATTAGTAACTGGCTTCTGTCCGCGGCTCCGCCCGCGTGGAAGCCGGGAATTGTTCCTAGGGAATTTTAACTCCCGGAAAGAAAAGTAGGTATTCTTTGTCGTAATCCACAATAATTATGGTCTACTTGTGTGACAAGTTTCATTAAAATCCGTTTACGTTAACACACAGACATACTCATTTAAAATATTAGTATAGATTTTGTGTAAATTAATGGCTTCCCGGATGGACCTAAAGATAAAAGAAAACAGTAATGCATAAATAAATAGAATTATTAAATTACGATTTTTAATTGATGTTTAATAGTGCTGATGTTACTGAGTAAATGTTTTTTTTTATTTCATCCGGTCTCCGTAAATTAAATAAGGATGTTCAATTTGTAGGTAGGGACATAAACTGTAAAATAGAGCCTCTTATTTTTCTGTGGATTAATGGAAAATTCCTTTCAATTGCTATGCGAATGAAGCATTCATAAATAGTTAATATAAAACGCAAAAAATGTGTTTTCACTGACAATATTCGCCTTTCAAATGGGCCACTTTAAACAGTGATAACTTCGGATTTACTTGGAATTCTAAATTCAAATTAAAGAGTATATTTAAGGCATAATAACATAAAAGTTTGGATATTTGATAAAATCGAATTCGCCTCAACGGCTGAACAGATTTGAATGAAATATATCAGGTAGACCATGAGTATGACCTGAATTAGGACGAATTTATCACGGTGGGTACCTATTATTATTAATGGTTGTTACGCGGGCGAAGCCGCAGGTAAAAGCCAGAGATGTATTTTGTAAATAGGTTACAATAATAACACTTTTACACTATTTTTTTTCTTATTAATTTGAAACTAGAAGAGGTCGCTATTTCCTAACTGACTGCCCTGAGAAAAAACATCAAAACAAACTCAGAGGGGTTTGGTGTCGACATCTAAATTGATATTTGGATGTAATAAATGACTACTTACTTGCAAATCTTAGTTAAAATATTCTGATTAATATTGTAACTAATGTTGTCAAGTAAATTAACAGATAACGTCGTATAGTATGATGTTGTCTGATTGCGTGATATGATCCTGTGAACTGTTTTAAACCCCCAGGGTGGTCACGTGGGTAATAAGGGTTAGTTACGAAGAGAGGGTTATGAATTTTATAGTCAGTTGGTGCCCTAGTTTCCTCTGATGCTTGTTATTTTGTTTGATTTCAAATATTATTGGAATTTTGAAGTAACAGTGATATTTTGATATTGCAAATCCTTCATTTTTGATTGCATTAAATTTAGAATGAAACTTGTCAAAGAGGCTCGTTGAAATCGTTTTTGAAATGGGTTTAGTGTCTTAATAGTGTCAGTTGGTGATAAGGCAGTGTTTTAAAAATCATAAGTGCTTTTATTCACTGATAAACAAAGTACAACCTATTCCCAGCTGACTAGACCAAGTGATGTTGCAGTTGCAAGTTGCGTGTTTACGAAACATGTAAGTCGTCGTGGAAATGTGGCTTGTCACACATATACTAAAAAATCACATTTTATTGATCATCATCATATGAGCCGAGAGACGTCCACTATCGACATTGGCCTCGACCAAGTGTGGCCTCCACAACCAATCCTGTGCATCTCGCATCCATCGGCCACCCGCGACCGTCACCTGGATGGAGGACCGACGATTTTTATTGATAGTAATACAATAAATATATATACACACACAAACAAAAAAGCAATCAGTGTTGCCAACCTGTCTGTGCAAAAATGCAGATTAATCCACTTTTAACTAACCGACGTAGCAAACGAGGTTTTAAATTATGTTTCGGCTTTCGTCACTAATTGTGACTCAGTTTACCTTGTCACAGATTACAACGATATTATGTGCGTATGTTTGTTTTGGTGTTGTTTAATTACGTACGGAACCCTTTCTGGTATTATTGAATGAAGAAGGATTATGATATTCTCAACTCTTTGCGAGTAAGAAATGGGCAATCAAACGGGTTTAAAACTACTGCTGGTGTTTGAATCTGGGTGATTCTCTAGCTGGCTACAAATGAGTAATCACGATAAAATCAACGATCTATCGGAATGGTTGATACCAGATCTTCCGGCGATGAAAAATCTTCAATTATCGATATATCACAAACATAGATCAATGGCTAAATATTGCTATCGCTATCATCGCCACGCTGATCTAACAAAGAGTGGTGATTTTAAGTTGAATGGGAAAGCTACTAACCATTTTCATACAAAATACCTAAATCCGGCATCGAGTACGGGCTGTTGTAACAACTTACTTCGTTTACAAATTTCCTCATCGACTTATATTCGTAATTAAACCAAATCCTAAACTCAAATTTATTGACAGGCGGAAGAAAATTATATTTTAATAAGTTGCTATTTAACGCGCGGTAAAATTGTTTCACGATGGATTTTCTACTTTACAAAGATTAAAGTTACAAGGGTCTTTCATTAGCAAACTTGAATTGCGTAGCAGAAGAAATATGAGCCAACTTCGATCATTGAATCGAAGACGCCCGAACGCCTTTGAATAGAATTTATAAAGAAAAACCTGTCAAATACGAAAAGCGAGCTCAGGATAATTGTTCCGTAAGTTAATTTTATTCCGTCACTTTTCGTCGAGTTACAAAAATAAATTAGAGAAAAGAGGCTTAGTAAAAGTTAAATATAAAACAATCAGCTAACGAAAGGTACGTAAGTTTTGTAATCTTTTAGTTTTGGTCATAAGGTCCTTAGAATTCTATTTATGGGTCTTTACAAATTACAAAAAAATTAGGCCACAGTTTCTGTTTCTATTTTTCCTTGTAATAACCTGACTTAGCTTCTAGGTACTAAAGATAAATTAAGGTCAAGGAGTAATATTTAGAGGAGTTTAAGAGTTTAACTAATTATTTTTTTTTTATTCAGTGTTACTTTATGATAACTATAGTAGGCGCCAGATAATCGTGGAATAACGGTCATTGACCCACCTACAATTATTGACATTTTTAATTTGAAAAACGGAATTAATGACACAAAGCTGTCCCGAATCATCATCTCTCGTGATCCTTAACATTGTCTAATAATGAAAAACGATTCATATTTAATTGTTCAGGTACCTATGAACAGTTATTAGGGAAAGGTCAATGTACTTTATTCCACATTTATCTGGCGCCTACTATAGTGGTAGTTAGGTGGAATCAATTATTATTATTATTTTGTTTTTTTTTTTAATTTATTTTTCTCAGGTAAGTACCTGATATTTGCTAGAATCTAACGGGTGTGAACCAAGGTGAGGTATTTATTATTTAGATGGTAAATTAATTTGTACTGCGGTGAACTATTCGGCAAGCATTTATTTATTTGACATGATCCATCCATTATGGTTAATAAACGCAGGAGCTTATAAGCTACTAGCTGACGCCCGCGGCTCCATCCGCGTGATTGTCGAAAATTATCCCAAGGGAACATACTCCCGGGATAAAAACTATCGTATACCAAACAATTTCTATACCAAATTTCATCTAAATCGGTCCAGCCGTTTGCGCGTGAAGATGTAACAAACATACACACACACACTCACAAACTTTCGCCTTTATAATATTAGTGTGATAAGTGTGAAGTGTGATTTGACTTCACGATGCAGTTGAATTTACAAAATAAGCTTTAATATTCCTTGTACACATTAAAAAGGGGTCCTCTTTGTAAAATTGTTGTGCCAATTTCCATGAAGAAATAAGAATCTTAAATACAAATTTTAAAATACCATGATCGTGTTTTGGATTTTTTGTGAAAAACTAACCTTTATTATTTACTTTTGCCAATATTCGTATCAAGTTTCACGTACATTCAAGATTCTTCCATACAAACTTCCAACCCCTATTTCACCCTCTTAGGAGATGAATTTTCAAAAAATTATTTCTTATCGGTTGCCTACGTCATACAAAGAACATACCCTCCAAGTTTCAGGTCTCTACAATCAGCGGTCTAGGCTGTGCGCTGATTCAGTCATTCTGGACAAAGCATTTTATATGTATAGATGTTAGTGGGTAAAAAATTCAAATATAAATAACAATTTAAAATATTTTATTTTACCGTCCCAACCACGATCCTTACTCAAAGAGAGTGTTTCGGACACTGATTTCCAACAACAACATTCTGAGGATAGTTACTTTTAAATACTAGTAACTATCCTCAGAATGTTGTTTCTGCTGCCGCGTACTCACACACAACACGGCATTCTCTTCCTTGTAACCTTTGAGCTAAAAAGAATACACTGTGGTAGGTGTACAACAAATGTAGTGATGTACATTACAATGGCGACCACACACAAGGGAGTCCCCTGTACAGCCTCCTCAGAGATTGTTCTAGAGTGGTGTTTAAGAGGTAACTGATCACCATCAGCACATAGAAGGGGCCCCCTTCCATGTGCTGATGGTGATCACCGGGGTGGGTTTAGTAATGTAAGAATCCCACACACCCCGGACTTTTCCCAAAGCCAACATTCTTTCCAAGTAATATAATCAATGCGAAAGTGAGTTTGTTTGTTTGAAATACATACCTGTGTTGCCTAAATCGCTGAACCGATTGTGAAGAATTTTGGTACCGAAAAAATGGGACCCTGGAGACGCTAATAAGTTATTTTGCGAATCTTTAGAAACGCGAGCAAAACCGTGGGCAAAATCTAGTAAATAATGTTTCAAATGTAAATTGGTATTAGCGGGTATTTAGTTAATTAATTATGACTTAATATTTCAATTAAAAGCAATAACTGAACTTCTGGCAAATCAATCCTTTCTTATAGTAGCGGTTGCGCATTGTATCAATCCATTGTTATCGAGTTTCTCAAGTCTTTTCCATCCAGATATTGTTGCCTTCCTCTTTCTTGTGTTTCTATTTTTATTCAATTGCGTTTTCTCCTTTCACTATTTTTAATTTTGAAAGTATTTACTACTGCAAGGTATTTATGTCAATTTGTAACATATTTTTGGGGAACCAGGTAGATGAACAAAAACGGATTTGCTCCTTTCATCAAAAGTTTCAAAAACACTTATTAAGTAGTTCCTATTAGCGAAATTGAAGAAAAGTGTCGTGAGAAATGTTTCGAGTATGACATGAACATTCATACTCAAAACTTACATGGCTATGGAAAAGGCTTTAAGAGTAGAAAAACGATGAAAACGACGATGGATGGAAAACTTAAAGAGAAGTATTGAAGAATAGGACATGTTTTTTATTTTTTTTATTAAATTAGGGAAAACAAACAATTGTACATTTTGTGTTAAATCTAAGTATACAATAAAGTAAGTTAACGTACAATCAACACCGTTTCCACATATTAGATACTATAACATAATGTTGCGCCAACCACAAGTAAATTTGCAAGGGCAAGAGAATAATGACATTTGAAATTGAAAAAAAAAATACAAATGATTACTTCAGGCAATTAATCTACCACGCTTTTTCCCAACCATGGATATAATAAACAATATATCTATGATTGGGAAAAAGCTTGGTAGATTAATAACTGTGTTGGGAGCGACTGCGAGAGCGAATTCCAGACACCACAGTCTTGGCAAGACTGGATATCAGACTTTCATGTTTCTGACTACCAGTAACGACTGACGAACATGTACAAATATCAACTGGGATCAACGGCTTATTTTGGTTTCCGAAACACGGTATGATGGTTAATTGATCAAACATCTAAGGCCGACCCCGACAAGAGTCACTTGAACCTTGAACATCGACCTCGGCTTTTATTATCAAAGTGGGACTGACCGGTGTTACGGGGCGTAATGTAACATGTTACAAAGCGAGCATTCGTGCAGTACGTGGAAACGAGCACAAACATATGCGTATGTGTTTTGTTTTACACTGATTTTAGAACACGGCGTAACATAACATGATCGCTGCGAATGTTACATTACGGCCCGTAACACCGGTCAGTACCCAGCTATACTAGGCTCTCAAATATAACTTAAGCATATTTAACGTGTAAGAGAATAAACGCAATAGGTACCTGAAAAGGGGTAATTGTAATTTTTACTATGGGACCAACCACGAAATTACGAAAAAATAATGATAAGTACAATGATCCCTTTTCAGGTATTGCGTTTATTCTGTTACACGTTGTATTAATTAAGTATATTGTTTTTCATTTTCATTAACAAAGCCCAAAAATAAATGTAATTGCGTTCGATGACTCAGACACTTTGCTGTATGAGGTAAACTAATAATTTTCTAAAACTACATTAGTTCCATATGATTAATTTTAAATGTGTTCTTACAAATATTGACTGAATAGAGATAGGTAGGTTAATGTTTATGTACAGTATTATATAATAAACGAACCTATGTATTTTTAACATTTTAACTAGCTCGACTTGGCCTGCGGACGGCGAGCATTGGGCGGCTCACTGTCCGATCACCACCAGGCCCGGGTCGATGGCGCGTTGTGTTTCACGCGCGCCTCAAAGAGATGTCAGCATAAAAGATGGGGCCCGCTAGGGCCAGAGCCTGCCAGGGTTGCGGAATTTGTTCGAAAGAGTCACCGCGGCCCTGGAACGCAAAGGGCTTTAGAAGGAACTCGGATGGGTTTTAGTCAGTAAGAGTCTGACACGCCCTTCCGCTCCACCCAGAGCGGAAGAAGTCATTTGATGATTTCCAATCCTTAAAAAAAAAAAAAAAACTGGCTCGACTTGAACTAGAATTGTATCATATTAATATTAATATTAAATAAATTTTTGGATACCAAATTTTGTAAAATCATTATTTGAAATGAGTAATTATGGAGTTTCTTGTCCGTTCTTCTCCATAAGAATCTACCTTTCCGAATGGACAGTAGAGTCACTTTATTAATGTAATATTATTATTTTTTTACAGAACTGTAAATGATGACGTTCAAAAGTGCCGTTTAATGGCCTAATTGAAATAAACGTTTTGACTTTGACTTTGATCACTTTTGGGACCGGCTGATGTGGCGACGATTTGTGGTCTATGTAGGTATGTCCAGCAATGGATGTCTATCAGCATAACTGATGATGACTGATGCTAAAGTGTCGTGTAAAGCCTTTTGCCTGTCCTTTTTAAATACAAAAACAATCAATTTTTAACTGGCCGCATCAAAAAAGCGCCATAGTTATACAATGAAAGATACCAAACAGTTTGTTTAAATGATAATAATTACACAAGAGACAGGTAACATTTCAGCTTTCCACCATTCCCACGCGTATCAATCAATCAATATCTACTTGTTTCGATATTGTTTGAAGTTAACAAAAGAGGCCAAGTCAACCTATAAAATACACCTCAAAATACACTCTTATGCACTCCCAAGCTTTAAAGCAAAAACTACATACCCGTAACACAGTTAGTGGCTTAACGATAGCTGTAAACGTCAATCGAGCATGACTGTACAACTGTACACATTGGGTGCGTGCCGTTAAAAGTAAATCGTAAATTGTAGTAAAGGTAAACACACATGTGTGCAGTTTTGGCAGCGACCGCAGACGATAAATCACGGGAACATTGACAAACACGACTGGGCTGCAATCGCGGATGTCCCTGTCTACACTTCCGCGTTGCGATGAGTAATATCCCAGTCCGTGGTACGGAAACATCTACACTTGGACGCTGGGACCAATAAACACGTGCTGGAAAAATTGTTATTGCAAATAGAAATTATTGTGATGGCGAAAATTTATTTTAAGTTAGATTAATCGATAAGCCAGTATAGGTAGATTGCGTAAGGAATGATAGAAAAATAAAGGTGGATAATAACAACGTGACAGGGGAAAATGGAAGAAAAGAAACGTGTTGCACCGACTCCAATAATAATCAAATGGCATAGGAGAGGAAGAAAATCGATATCCCGGTAGTGTGAATTAATTATTAAGTAAAGCTTATATGACAATAGAAAGGCAAGTTCATTGTTAAATACCGGATTCTGTCTAAGGTTACCCAGCGAGAGGCTTAGTTCAGAGTATTCTATGCGAGCTATGAATGATCTTTGTTGATATCATAAATACACTTCAAACGGTTTCTTAGAAGCTAATCAGAAGTCGCTTCTGTAAATTGACTGCTAAACACATGCTTATCAAATCAATTAATATGTGATTGATACTATGTTAAAAAAATGGCCAAGTACGAGTCGAACTCGCGTGCAGCGTTCCACACAAATTTCATCTTTGTAACATTTAACTTTTTTTTTGGTTCACAAGTTCATATGTGTACACATAAACCAACCAAAAAAAAATTTTAACATAATCGGTATAGTGGATTCGGACAAAAATTGGCTGTGACAGACGGACAGACAGACTGACAACCAAAATAGTGCGATATTTGGAACCCTAAAAAAATGTGTTGTGCTTTTTGAACAACCGGGTGTAAGAAATCCACAATGCTAAATAAACGATATTTCAGTACGATGGGTACTAAAGTCAATAAATCGGGTATAGTAAGTAGGTAGATTATGCCCTATTCCTTTGTCTAACCGACCGTAATAATTAGTTAAAACTAACATTCTCGTATCTGGGTCAATATCTAAGCGAACATTTCATAGCTTAACGTATTGGATCGTTTCATTATTTAAAGCTTACATACGGGTAAAATTGGTTTCACAGTTAGTTATTTTTTGTTAAAGAATTTTTTAATGGAAATTTATCGTATCCACTAATATTTCTATTACTTAAATTTTTGATTGCTGTTTTCAGAAATATGTGAAAATAAATGACGTTAAGTTAACAAAATGCTCCGTTTTCGGGCACAAGAACCAAACATAAGTCATCGCTCACATTCCTCACGGCGGATACGGGGTGGCCATATTTAAAGCAACAGGAAGCAAAGCGGGAATACTGAGCGACTGCTAAGAGAAATATTGGCAGAGCAGTCGCGTCAAATCCTTGCAATCTACGTGCTATTTACCGAATCAACCTCCGAAATGTACTGCACGTCTAATCCGGTTCGTAATGCTCTAACCACACGGTCTAATTTTGTTAATATTTGTATTAGGGGCGCACCGAAAGCGTCGGGCGTGGGCGAACGGGTTGTCCAGCCAATTAATACTCTGTCGCTTCCCAGTGAACCTCTCTCCTTCCTCTACGGTTAATTAAAGGCTCACACGATACCGTTTAAAGGTATGAAGCTGTTATAACTTTACATAGATTCAAAATTAACTATCTGGAAGGATCAATATGCTACCTAGGACAGCATATTAAATACAGCGTAGCTTCGAACTGAAATTACATTTTGCATCAAAGTAAATGTTTGCATCGGGTAAATCTAGCGTTATTTGTACCTTTGCTGTATTTTACAGCAAATAAATTGTGTAGAGAATCTACGAAGAGTGTTTTTTAAATGTATGAGTATTATGTTTATTCAATTATGAACACGTGTTATCCCGGAGAAATTTATTTAGCAGTGCTCAGCAACTAAATAAAATTAAAAATATTTTTAAAATAAACAAATACAATATTTAAATAAAACCCATAGCAATAGTTCTGCACCTACCGGGGATTGACCTTGGGTATACTTTCATAGTGCATACAGGGATAATCGTCGGTTGGTGCTGCAAGCCCTTTGAAATGTCTAACGGGGCCTTTGCGACTTGGCTTCGGAACCTCGTACGCCTTCCAAAGCACCGTTCAAGACATATTTAAATAAAAGGTACTAACAAATAAACAATAATGTAATTAAGGTGATGTTACCAAAATAGAAAACATTTTACACTACGTGTAACTAAATTATGGAAGATTTATATTCCAACAACCTGTCAAGAACTTGAAAGTTGTAAAATAATAAACATTATTATATTACATTACCTTTATGTGCTGACGCAGCAGGAGTCCAACTAAAGTTATTTAGTCCGGCGCCCATTCTTCTGATTTTTATTTAGCACAAAAGATTTCTAAGCCGCCATTTTGGTTGGGTATCCCATTACGCATGCCAGGAAGTATGAGAGCACAAAGGGAATGAAGGAACGGTGTGGGATGGTCCTCCTTTATTTATTCAGGACCTCGCAGAGGAAAGTAATTCATGCGTGTTTATTAAAAAGCTGAGTGGTTTTATCGACCGAATAAATTAAAACACAACGTTACGTACCGTTTGGTATATTAAAATTCATTTCGTTTCCGCTTATAACGCGTCGGTTATGATGGTGTAAATTGCTATAATGCTTATGAAGACATAATTTGAATACGTAAAAGTATATTGGAAACGTTTTAACTGGCTGTATGAAGCAGTAAAGAGGAGTGCATTACTGGGCCGGAGAGGTAATAAATAACGCGAGAAAGCTACGTGTGTGTACATGTGTGTACATTGGTAATAATGTGTGTACTAAATATGTGTACATTGGTAATAATGTACATTTACAAATGCGTATTTATAACTGTTAAATTATGTGGTATTGGCTTTTAATTTTGTTCGTTAAGATGTTTATTTATTTATTTAACAGTTTTTGTACACACATTTAACAAATAGATAAGAAAACGGAAACAAAAAATAGGTACGAAGGTGATGTTTATTTTTCAAGAAATCTCTTCCAGCGTACCTGCGAAAGGAGAGTCGAATAAAAGAAATGTAGACACCGTGTGTAAAAGTTATACGTAGAAATAAAACAATACAATTTAAATATCACGTAAATAACTATGACTAAAATTAATATCACATTAATACCTACAAACTACTATATGCAACTATGACGGTACCGAAAGGTTGGGTTCTTTCACTCTTCTTTTAAAAACTGTAAGAGTTTTGCAGTCCCTAATGTCAGGAAATTATTAAAAGTACATATCATTTTGGTTGCAGAAGCAATAAGTTTGTGTTATTATTGGAATGCACTTGTGCTTTGGTGTATGGATGATTACCATGATTTGCTGACTTCACCATCGCTTTCAATAGTCCCTTCAGCAAAATTAAATTAAAAACTCGACCATAAATAATGACTGAAAATTCCAAACAAGCAGGCTGGTGCAGTTTATGCCAATTATTTTAAACAGGGTTGTCAAAACCAGTTTTTTTAACCCCTACGTTTTAGTCTGTTTTGTTTTTGGAACCGGGTTCCTGAATCCTTTGATTTTAATAGCTCAAATGACTATGTCACCAAAATATTCGACTCCACTTACCTTGCCACCATCATTTTTTTTTCAAAAATCTGTATAGCCTATGTCACTTCGGCGCATAAGAGGAATCTAACGATACCTCATTTGTACAGATCTACAAAGCTATGAATTGACATTCATAACTAATCTTGAATAACATAGCCCTCTTTCTGTGCAGTCGGGTAAAATATTGCGCTACTAAGTCACTCTCCCTACTGCTCGTTTATAGGTAGATTTTCCATAGAAAGGGTAACATAAAAAGTAGATATACGGATATACGGTTTTCCGATATTGCGACATAAGTACGACGTCGTTACTCGGATATGGATAGCCATTTGTCATGATTTGCCATAACACCGATTCGCTGGAAAAAATATAATGGTTTCTAATCTACGAAAATAATTGATGGCGGGTCTGAAGTGTCGTTGCAATTTTACGGTTGAACACAATTATGTTGCATAGGTAGGCGGATATTTAAATACTGCTTTTTCGATTAAAAATTATTTTATTTATGTCGGTACTGGTTCCAACGGAACTGACATATTCAAAAAGCTTTGGGCGTGTTATTCAAAGCGAGGTCTCGATGCCTTATTTATTTTCTGTACAAAAGATGTAATATCTGCTTGCACAAATAAGAGTTATCTTTTAATTTCGAGGATAGTTGCTAAAATGGGGCTATCATGTATGAAAAATTAGCTTCCGCCCGCGGCTTCGATCGCATAAAAATGTGTAAAAAGCCTATGTGTTGTTCCAGGACATGCGCTAAATGTGTGCCAAATTTCATCCAAATCCCTTCAGCCGTTTTTTCCTAGTGGTTGCACAAACATACAAACTTACAAACCGTCACATTAATGATATTAGTAGGATTTGTTTTTAATCTTATGTTAGCTACTACGATAACTGGTTTGTGCAAGCGGGCTTAAGGCAAATAACTAATGAACTTAGTCAAACTCCTTAAAATGTTTCACTGCTTGGTACTTTAAAAAGTAAACAGAGCATACCCGGTTTGCATATCCGTTACAGAAACCAAACAGTTTTCCTTAGATCCAAAAAGGAATTTTAATTACAGAAAGGAAATAAAATTAATTAGTAGGTATTTATCGATGAGCCTTTGATTAAACTCCGTCCGACATCCGCAGCGCTTCCTTAATTAATAGTAAAAATGTTTTTCCAGTGAAGTAATTAACGCCCTAATAACTCCTTTTTGTAGATGAATTAAACCCTTGAAAAAAGGATAGAAGTATTTCTTGACTTTGTTAAATTAAAAATGTTTATAATCTAAAAACAGCAATGTGAACCAACAAGGCGTTTATTGTTGAGAACAAAGTTTTCAAGAACGACATTTCGAGGCAATTATGTTTATAGTTTAACCTGTTTTAATCTTAGCAATTTGAACAGACATTTGAGTTAGTTAAGAAGTAATTTGTTAAGCGTAGGTGCGACGGGAGCATGCGACAACGGCATTCGTAGTCTACTAGATAAACTTTCGCCAGAGATGTCTTGTTCCATTAATGCTTTAGCTACGAAATGTGTTGCGAAAACCCGATCAATTAGGCATGCTATCAGGGTTTTAGAAGCTTAAGAAATAGTCCTCCAGACCTACTTCGACCATGGCTGGCTTTTACCTTGGTCAAAGAATAAGCATTGCCATACAACGTGGCAATGCCGCCAGTCTTTTGGGTACACTTCCAGTCGACAGCGATGCGGATGAATTTTTTGACGCCATATTTTAGGATTTATTTAGTTAAGAGTTTTTATTTTTATTTCTAGTGTATATAGTTTTTTCGACTATGGCGGCAATCTTAACGGAGACCAGCTATCGGCGTAAGACATTATTATAGTGCACAAGTGTGTGTGTGCAAACACAGGTGCACTCCCTCTTCTGTCACTCCCATATTCCGATGGGACGGCAACCCGACACGACCGGAGAGTGATCTGGCGCAAGACAAACGGCGTAACGTGCTTTCTGAGGGACGGGGACGTCACACCAACAATTTCCAAAATCCGGGCTGTCACAGAGAAATTCCTATGGAAAAACCCAATGACACTTTTTGCCCTACCTGGTAATTGAACCCAGGACTCCACGCTCGCCAGTTGCGCTTGCGACCGCGAGACCAACGGAGCAGTTCAGGATAGAGAGGAGAAGAAAAAAGAAAGAAATGCCTTTTTCCCGCAGTGGGTAAACGCAGGTTAAAAATAACCAAGAAAATAACTTTATGGTTACCGAAACAATATTATCAGGGCATGTGTGTAGGCGTAGGACCTAACTCATAAAGGGGAAGTTCTGGTACTACGTAAATTGAATTGAGTAAAATCTATTTGTCTAGCAAATTCTAGAAAAGCAAACCATTTGTAGGTACCGAAGTAATAATAGAATCCACATTTGTATAACAATTATTACTTACTAAAGGAAACTCGGAAAGTTTATTCACAGCAATTACGCTGAATAGACGCTTACAGCATTTATTAAAACTTTTTACTTTTATTATGAGTACATAACGGTTGTTATACTTGTAGAAAGTATTGGAAAAATACTTTAGGTACACGGAAAAAAGAACTTATAACAGTAAAATGAGAGCTTTCGAGAATAAAGATACATTTGTATCCACCTGGCTAATTCCAATATTATTATCGTTTTAGATTAGTTACCTTACTCACAACCCTCGTCGTGTGAAAGTGACATTTGATTTAAGGATATTCTGAATAAAAACGTAAACGGGGAATCCTCAACAGAAAAATGTGTTCTACGTCACAATTAAGGTGAATTTTGACACATACGAGTACGTAGACACATTTTTCACGTTATGTATGAGTGGAATATAAAAATGTGACAAGGAAAAACCACCTACTTTCCTAAGAAAGACTGAAGCTTTCATTGAAATACCTAGAATACCTGAGCCCTATTCATGGATAGTAATACCAATGTATCTCATCTCTTTTTCCCACATAAGTATCTTACTGAGTAATTGAAAGTTTTATTTCTTAGTTACTAAACCCTTCATCAAGTCACCAACACTACCAGACCCCAATCGCGAAATACTATTGACCCGTTGAACTTTTGACTAAAAACCTGTGAATTTTGAAAGTTTTATGATCCTACCTTTTAGATGAAAAAGTAAGGTTATTCTTTCGCAGGGCGATCCCCGGCCAACGTAGGCGCGGGCCTGCGGGCAGCGGGCGTTTGGTGGCTCGCTGTCCGATCACCACCAGGCCCGGGTCGACGGCGCGTTGTGTTCCACGCGCGCCTCAAAGAGATGTCAGCATAGGAGGCCAGAGCCTGCCAGGGTTGCGAAATTTGTTCGAAAGAGTCACCGCGGCCCTGGAACGTAAAGGCCTTTGGAAGGAACACGGATGGATTTTAGTCAGTACATGTCCTTCCGCTCTGGGTGGAGCGGAAGAAGTCATTTGATGATTTCCCATCCTTAAAAAAAAAGGTACGATTCTTCAGATTACAGTATAATTATCTTAAAAAACGACGCACAAACCAAAATAGGAAACTGATGAATGAATTCCCTTGTCGTATGTAGCAAAGTGATTTTTTCGTCGAATCATGCGTGGGTGACGGGCGTAGGCGAAATGAATTTTCATCCTCACGATTCATCAACAAATGATATCAACATTCAGTGCATCGTTGTTGATGAAAATGTGTTTCATGTTTCATCCAACCGTATTTCGAAGTTACGTTATCCTCCAATTTATCTTTAATAGTATTATCATCATTTACATAAGTTAACCAATCAGGCAGTTACGTGGTGAGCGAAGACATATCCCTCCGGAATGGCTCACTATAAAGTCGATAAAAGAGAGCCACGTTCTGCACTGGACATTTATGAACTCAAGCCATTGAAAAATGGTGTGTCAATTGTTCACTGTAACTATTGGATATACGTGCCTATGGCCACTTTAGTATACTGACTTAGGACGGGAGAACTGCTTCGCTTTAATATATTGGGGCCAGACTGCCGCATTTTAGATGAACACTGGCCGAAATAAAATAGATATTCTTCCAACAATCCGTTGACCATGTTGAAGATTATTTTTATTTTATTTTATTTGATAGGAACACCAACGAACTTTTCACTAGAGACATTAACATAATAAAAATTACACATGCATTGAGTTATTGTGAATTAGTCACTTACAAGAGAAGCAATTTTTTACGTAAGTGCTGTGTACGCCACACTGTACTTACGTGCGTTACGTACGTTACATACGTTTTAACAAGATTCTTTACTCGTGAGGATACAAAAACTAAATTAGAAACAAAGAAGAAAACATTAAGTATATAGATTACATCAAAACGCTGTAAAAAACTTTATGAAGGTCAAGAAACAAAATGATGTGGATAATAAACAAGAATATGTAAGTTAAGTTAATAAGCTCATTTATTGTGAAATCGGGGGAATGTTTCGCAATATGCCCTAATTCAAAACTATCCCATCCAAACTAGGGAATCCATCAGCAATCATAACATCGATTCACGCGTGGGTGCAAGTGCATGTGATTGCAGTCAACATATTTATCTATCAACGTACTCGCAGATATAGTTTCCGCTTTCCGATTTCTCTTTGGCTCCGCAAACCGAACTGTTACAGACGAAATATTGATTGCAAAGGTCAGACAGTTCATTTGTTATTCCAGTGGATTCTACTCCAATGTAAACGATCTGCCGAAGGGCAAATCGAATGGCAAGTTTGTTATAAAAATATCCGTATTTTGCAAGCTGTACCTACAGAGAATTTTGCATAACGATGGGAATTGTTTTATCGTATTATTCGAGAAGTACCTAGGTATTATGAGTAGATTGATGAAGGTAAATTTATTTTACTGTTTAAAACAGCACTTCTATGATCGTAAGCAGTACTAAAGGCGAGATTGTTCTCAAGTCAGACAGATTTCAATTTTCTCACACGTCATAAAATAACTAGCGTTTTCAGCTTCTCAATCTGATAAAACTATCAAAAACTCTTCAAAAATACACCATAAAATACTTTATATGCCCATAATAAGTAAAATGTTATGAGAACCGCGAAATGACATGTGGGACACAAACTACTGGCACAACGTGGTGGCCAGGCGTGCCAAGCAATTACTGCTTTGCTTATCTTGCACATCATACTTGTTAAGTTAAACATTCTAAGCATGAAGTTTTTCTGCTGACTCATGTCCAGGATTAAAACAGTATGGCAGTAGTTTCTCGTACACTAATAAGTTGGAGCGTAAACGTCGAAAGTTGAACAGTGACCTAATCGACTTCTGCACTGCAAAGAATCCCAAGTTGTGTTCTTAAAGATCTTTGCTGTAAAGTATGTCGGATAGATGTTTTCTTGTTAATCAGTATCTTGATATAGAGTCCGCAGCATTGAACTGGCGCAGATAGTAATAAAATATTAATTCAATATAACTTGGTAGTTTTGTGAAACGATAAGGTGACAGTTTCTAGTAGGCACTCTCCTCTTTGGTTCACTATTTCCTATTATTTTGTTGCTGGCCTTGTACCTTATATGGGGCTGGGTCTCATCGTCACTCTTCGTACAACGTGTCGTCTGTGTCGTTAAAACATCAAAGATACTGCTTTTAGATCATATCATGATCATGAGTAGTAACTGTTAATAAGGGCTACAAATCCGCATTATCTTGGGGCTACAATGGGGTCCTCATTTAACAACTCTTGTTAGAATTCAATCTTTAATCTTTCTTTTTAATCTCTCTTCAAGGCTAAGTTCAGCATATGCTGTTAGAAAAAACCGCCAGTTGTTCAAACCGCGAGACTAGTCTTTTTTAGTTACTTTCAAAGTATAATGTCTTATGGTATCCTACTATGGGGACGAGCTGCCGATAACGAGACTATTTTCATTCTGCAGAAAAGAGCCAACAGAGCCATTTACAATCTCTGCCGGCGCGATTCTCTAAGGGAACTGTTTAAAGAAATTAACATCATGACGGTGCCTTGTCAATATATTTATGAAAATATCATGTAAGTTAGAAAGAATTTACACTTTTTTAGTAAACGAGGCGACAGATATAGCTATGTCACTAGAAATAGGAACCAATTAGTTCAACCATGTTTGAGGCTTGCTAAAGATTCAACATCTTTCATGGGATACTGTTTAAAGTGTTACAAGGGTGTGTCTACATCTGGCAAATGCGTCATGAATGCGCTGCGCTGCTAATAAAATACCGCCACATATAAAGAATTGAATGAGACGACATTTAAAATTGTATAAAACGCACACTATGCAGACAAGCCTATTATAAACTAGAGGAGTACATTTATGATAAAAATGCTTGGCTCAATGCTGGTCCACTCCACAGTGACTAAAGCGCTCATACTTTAATTGTTACATACATAATTGAACCTGCTGAAGCTTGTAAGACCATCTTTGCATTGTATTGACTCAATCTCTTTTGCTTTGTATAGTTTCACGCATTCATTGTGTAAAAACGAATATAACCATGATTTTGTAAACACTGTTTTAAAAGAGTGTCTTACTGACTGAAACCCATCCGAGTTCCGTCTAAAACCCTTTGCGTTCCAGGGCCGTGGTGACTCTTTTGAACAAATTCCGCAACCCTGGCAGGCTCTGGCCCTAGCAGGTCCCGTCTCCTATAGGAATGTGCAACTGCCGCGCCAGAGATAGGTTCGGTGAGTGTGTTTTGCTTTAGAACAACTTGCTGCCTTTGTCACTGGCGCGGCAGAATTATCTTCATGTATTACTGATAGAGCTTGACAAAATCGCCTGTAACTGGTCTATTTGAAATAAAGGATTTTGTATTTGTATTATACATGGGATTGCGTACTCGCAGAAAAAAAATAATAAGAAAATAAATCGTCTCTCTATACCTTGTCTCCCCTTTTTCTCTAAACAGACTCAGTGATCCAACCCGCCCCATTTTCCTTTCTCCCATAAATTATAAACGAACATTCCAACAAGGCTTGTAACAGAGCGACATTCAGAAGGATACGATATTCAACACAGATTGTTGCCACGGATAATAATGTCTCGAGTAATGAATGAACTGCTATCAAAGTTGTGTGTGTGGCGTTAGCTTACTGTTCAGTTTGTAAACTAAAATACTGTTTTGTTTGGATGATTAGAGTTTTTTGTTCCAAAAGGAGTATACATCTGACAATAAGGTATTGTTGGCTTAGTTTAATTTAACTTAGTTTGTAAGCCCTGGCGGAGGAGCTGCTATATTTGATATTATTAATAAAAATCATCATTAACTTATAGAAGGTATAAAATTTATTATTCCTTTATTAATATTTAATCTTCGTCTATGTAAACGTTCATATCTAATATTAGTTAAACAAAATATACCGGCCTTAAATTCATTTGAGGCCTCCACAGGAAAGTCCGGTTAAACAGTAACCAGCCTTAGTGTACTGAACTGAGAATGGTCTCCAAAAAAAAAAATTGTTGGCCTTGTACTAGTGGTTACTTCTAGGCAAGCCTGTTCCATCGTTCGACCACATCGTCGCTTTACTTCAGGCGAGATTGTGGCCAAACGCGAGCCCATCAACAACAAAGAACAAAAAAAATACAACCGAATTGAGAACCTCCTCCTTTTATTGAAGTCGGTTAAATACTTTTTTGTTAGTAGGTAATCTTAGGAAGTACTGATCTGATTCCAATCGAATTATAGAAAGCCACACTAATGCTGTGTGCCATAGAATGTTTATCCCGAAATATTGCATGGTTCCCTAGGGATATGCCATGGGAGCTAAGTCACGTCAAAAACGACATTAGCTTATTCATTTACAATCAGCGCCACTTGTTATTGTACCCCAAAACACAGCACAAATCCTTTACAAAAACGAAATTTACAAGCGGACTAACAAAACTAATTGATCTCAAGGACACTGCAATAGCCGTGAATGCACAATTTAATTTTAATTGCTACAGGTTGTACATAAACAGTTCAACTTCAATAATACGACCTAGATAAGCCGGTTCAGTTATGAAGTAGATAAATACAGAAGGTCAGCTTCCACAAAAAGCAAAATTACACGCTTACATAAACACGTTGTTCAAACATTAACAGGGCGATACAATATTCAAGCCTTAGCTTGAATATTGTATCGCCGTGTGCTCTATGGAAGTTCCCATAGGTAAAAAAAACTAACTTCCATGTGAAAACTTTAATTCCTGATTTAATATTTACAGGATAAATTTTCAAAAATCCGTTCAGTTTTAAGTTAGTTTATTACTAACTGCGCATTTTCAGTGTGTACCTAAACTGCCACCGCAATGTACATCAAGCTACCCGAAACTGTCAAATTTTCCCAATCAACTTTGAATGCTTTGACGATAAAGTTGAAAATCTATTAAAGAAATTGGACAGAATGTTGTAGCTTGATGTGGTGGTGTCTGTACCTTTTTTTTTTAAGGATGGGAAATCATCAAATGACTTCCGCTCTGAGTGGAGCGGAAGGGCGTGTCAGACTCTTACTGACTGAAACCCATCCGAGTTCCGTCTAAAACCCTTTGCGTTCCAGGGCCGTGGTGACTCTTTTGAACAAATTCCGCAACCCTGGCAGGCTCTGGCCCTAGCAGGTCCCGTCTCCTATGCTGACATCTCTTAGAGGCACGCGTGGAACACAGCTTGCCATCGACCCGGGCCTGGTGACCGGACAGCGAGCCACCCAACGCTCGCCGTCCGCAGGCCCGCGCCTACGGTGGCCGGGGATCGCCCTGCGACTCCCGAAGCCCGGGTTGGCGTCTGTACCTACTTTTCTTATTTTGCTGAGAGGTCTCGTGAAGGAAATGTCTTAGTCTATAATTATATCGTCATGTTTTACGTGGTAATATCCAGAGAAAGTCCACTTGTGAATACAAACGGTGGGTAAATTCCCTGTTTTAACTCAAAAGTGAGTGATCCCGGGAAAAACCGGGTAGATTTCCATCTCTACTCTTCGTCTGAGGTAGTTTGGGATCTCTTCCGTATACTACGCATTTATGTGTGCGTGTGCTCGTGTGCACTCGTTGTATCAAACCGACCTACTGGACCTTATCCATTCAGTGGTTCAGTGTTGCTTCCTAATGGAATCGTGTCGTCGGGCGCAACACCATTCGAGATTAACTTTAATTAAGTGGATGTTATTTGAAACTTCAGCTGGGAGGAAATTTATCCTGTTACATAAACCTATGTACAGGGTAGACACAACTGGATTATGTATTCTTATTTGAGTGTTTACTTGGATGGAACTTGGCTTAATAGGTTGAGCGGACATTTATCAATTTGAAACGTCATTTTTTTTTGTCTATCCCATGGTTTGGATTGTCGTTGGATAGGTTGTTTAAAATTTTTGAGGGTGTGCAAAAACCATTTTTCCATCCAAGGATCCGTTTCCGAAATATTAAGCTTTAAAGTGCAAATTTCCCACTCTGCTAGCTAAATGGTTGTTTTTGAAGACGTGAAAAATTTATCGGTAGTATCATATATAACCAATTTAAAAGGAAAACTATCGCAGCTTCCTAGGCTCAACAAATTAATGAGTAAAAGTCAACCAACTTATATAATGAAACTGGAAAAAAAAATCGTAATAACTCCATAGAAAATTACCTAGAACTGCATGCACTTGTAACTTTGTATTTTTATTCGTGAAATTTGTACTGACGATTTGGCCATGGTTTACGGGACGAGCAACTACGGAATCAATGCGCGTAGCCCGTTACGCACTTGGCCGGGTTTTTAATCAAATGAAACAAATTCACAAAGGTAAATGTGATTAAATACGTATTAATAAAATTATACCTGTGGTGCAGTTTATTAATTTCCCTACCATTTTCGGGTTTGTATCAAAATTGAAAATGTATTTGCCTGCCCGGACTTGTATCCAAGTGAACATTTACAGGCAAATTCATGCACGTATTCAAATTTAGCAATTCCAATAGATACAAGCTGAGTAATTTGAAATGAAAATCGACACGATCCGGAACTAAATAGCTGAATGGTTTGCCGTGTAGGTAATTAAAATCGCCTTTAGATACAGCTCTAGCCAATTAATTGTTTTACTTGATAATAGACGTCTGCTTTGTGTTTGAACACTTTCAAGTTTTCTGGTTTTTTTTATTAATTTACCGATTTCCTCTGCGAAAATAATTGCAAACAGGGTTAAAAGTTACTCTTAAATACATACATTTTTGACAAATTAAACTAGATGAAACCGTTGTGTAATGATTGAATCATATGAGAAACATAAACACCAAGAGAAATAAGTTGTTAGATTGATTAATGTTATACCAACATTCATTAAAGTGTCAGCTTCGTTAAAATGTACAACCAGAACATTATCGCGCCGAAATTTTTCATAGATTAAACAGATATCTCGAGCAGCAACAGGACCATTAAAGGCTTATCTAAACCAATTATCAAAGGCCGATAAGGGATAAAATTAATTGCAGAGCCGAAGCGAAATTTTTGGGAAAAGTTGTTACTCCTAAATTACGGTTGGCCACATTAGATGTAAATGACTAACACGTTCGAGTTATCTCGCCCTGCAAATTCACTTTGGCCAGGCTCATAAAAATGATACATTGCCATACTTGGGTGGAGCTTTTGGGGCTTTAGACGCTGAGGGCGACGTCCTGAGGGAACGCGTGTACCATAAACATAATCGCTCTCATCAGCTGCTGCCTCTATGGGTGATGCTATCGATGGGAGATCGCGCGTACATTTTTATGGTGTCCCGTTTACGAGCCGCCAAAGAATTTGTTTTCATATAAACTTTTATGAGACGATCATCGTGTTCTGCTGTGAAGAATGTCCTGTGAGTGTTAACAGTAAAATAAATCGAGTTATTTTGTTTGTCTCCTTTAATGGACCGATGTCACATAATGTTTGAGGCTGTCATTAAATCAAGATTTATTTTAAGAAATGATTGATTTGCGCTTTGGTTTTAGATAAAAGAGATAGTCAGTCTTCATTACTAAGGAACACGAGTTACAAGGGGAGGATTCGCAAGACGAAAATAGCTGAGGTAGCCTAGAGGAGCGGCGCGCGCGATATTGCACAAACTTTTTTGACGTTCTAACCATCTTTGCTATCTATTTTTCTTAGACAGAAAAAATCACAGTAAACTCTCTCGGAAATTGAGCTTCTCGTGCCTCCAACATATTATCCCTATAAATTTACCTGACATCCTCAATATTTCAGGCGTTTTCACCGACCTGACCTCTTTTAATAAATCCCTATGTATATGTATACGTGAAAGGAATGTCTGTAGGTTTCCTCTTTTTGTATTGTATGAACGATACAATTGGTATTATTATAGATCAGCCCTTTTATCCCTCTTGCCCACATTAGGTATGCGGTTTTACGCAGATTTATTTATTTACATATTCAAGCGTTGAGTATTCGAGGTAGGAAATGACCCCCGTAACATCTGTTTGGGCTACAAAATAAAACAATGTCAAAGGTTGAACCCAAAACTAGAAAGTTTATAAGCCAGAACTAAATTATTTCAGTATAAGTGATTTGGCTTACAACAACTTATATGAATAATAGAATTCTGTAGGAAACAATGGATTTTTTATTACCTAATCTATTAGACGATTAGTAGATGCTTCTGACTTCAACCCGTATTTTAAAAACAAAAACAAACAGTCTATTTATAAAAAAAATGTAACAGAAATGTTCCCACCCTTACGTGTTAAAATAAACTATCACTCTCGAAACTTCAATGCTATCAAAGCTAAGTCTTTGATACAAAGCCTAGTATAGAATAACCCTTTCATCTTGTAGAATTTCCTTTCATCGCTAAAAGGTAGAAATAATCTAAAATGTACCTACGACAAGCGTAACGTTTTTTGAAATAAGCACCCAAGTAGGTATAAAATAATTGACGGGGCCCACGAGGGCCACGTGTCCAAAAACGTGGAAACGTTTAGTGCGAATTGGTGGAATAGCAATAAGGCAGGGATGGTAACTTGCAGTACGTCTAGATGTCCGATGGTAGAAGGGGGCCGGTGGGATGAGGTCGTGGAGTTCCTGGACACTCTCCCCGAAGTACAATCTGTAGAAGACCGACAGCAACTGTCATTTGATGAATTCCCATCCATTAAACAAGTAGGTAGGATTACAAAACCTCAATCAGCATTGTCGTAAAATTGTTCATTAAAACAAAAGAATACCTACTCGTTGTGTGCCTACAGTTTTTAATTAATGTCATGCATCATAAATGCTTGTATACAAAGTTTAGTGACCGCCCATCGGGGGTGACGGACGTCCACGGAATTAAATCTGCTTGTTTGCACAACCAAACAAATGACTAGTAATTATTGGAGTGTGGTTAGTTAAACATTCGGGAAATTACAGGCTCTATTAACACTTTAAATCATGCCTCTTTTCAGTGAAAATATTGCGTGGAGACTCTAATTGTTCATAGACAGCTGAAAATTTAAGAAACACTTACTTACACATTCAAAAGGAAATCAACCATCACATGAACTTTTCCAAGGTCTGCACGCAGCTCGTTTTGTTTTTTTTTTAATATGGGTTTGCCAGACTAGAGTCAAAAACTCTAGTCTAGGTCATAGATGACAGAGACAAAGTCGTTGATGGAGCGAGCTTGCCCAGAAGAAGCCTGTTCAGTCTAATTTTGAAGAGATTAGGGTTGCGTGCGTTCGGAAACACAGACTCAAGCAGAGAGTTCTACTCCTTTGTTATATGCCATGTTCTCAGCAGCAAGTTAGCAGCATAACTCTTTCTCGACCAGCACAACACATCTCTACACTTCACAATCCGTCTATTCAATAACACCCGCACCACTTGTGTTCGCTGTCGACGCACTCTAATGATATTTTGGATGCTAATGTCGCTGTGACCTTTTGTTTTGTATTATTAAAAGGTTTATTTTCATTTGGACAGCCTGTAATGCCCTATAAATTAATAAATCTAATAAAAATCTGTAAAATAAAACACGCTTTATCTGTTTTTTACAGTTGTTATTGTTTTTAAACAACTTCAAAAAAGGAGGAGGTTCTCAATTCGATTGTATGTTTTTAGGGTTCCGTACCTCAGTCGGCAAAAACGGAACCCTTATAGGATCACTTTGTTGTCCGTCTGTCTGGCAAGACCTTTTTTCTCAGGAACGCGTAAAGGAATCAAACTGAAATTCCAAGTATTCAGAACAGCTACCTCTTGGAGCAGTGATAAAAGCAAACTTCTAAGTCAACGCAATCTAAAGATAAGGCCGTTTAAGCTCCGTTTATGGCGCATTATTTGACGCTCGCAAGGGAATCCAAACCTATAGGGTACTTCCCGTTGACCCATAGTACTAAAGTTTGCTAAGAAGATTACAGTATAAGTACAGGAAAAAGTCCGAAAATAAGGTTTTTTTTCTTTTGTAATATACAAAAAAAAAATTGGGAAGACAAACTTATATTTTTGGTTGAAGAAATGACCGTCACGTACCGTACATCGATGTATGTATACTCGAAAAAAATAAAGACTCGATCGGAACCCTCGGTGAGCGAGTCTAACTCGCACTTGTCCGGTTTTTTTTTATTTCTTTTATTTAGTCAGTTTTCTTTGGGTGGATGTGGCATTACAGGATCCACAGGACCTTTCAGAATACCAGCGCTGCGTTATTTTATTTTTTTAAACATCGCAGTATATTCTAAGATTCCCTTGTACCTCTCACAGATCTTTTAGTACTAAGTCTCAATTTATTTTATTTTTTAATGGTTCTGTGCCAGTACCTATGAAATCGTCGAAAAGAAATTATCATCACACCAGTCTAATATAGATGAACAGTTTAATAAATAGATAGTTAGTTGGATTTATTTGACACAAGAAAAAAAAAATGAACACACAAAAACAGATTTACTTAAATCATTATGAACAAATTAATGAAATGAAATAAAAACTAGAAATTATTGTGTTAGGACGTGCTGAGCCGGAATTAGGAAATATTAGACGTTTTCAATTTTGTTCGACCACGGACTACGAACTTTTTCTACCATTTCTAAAACCTTATTCGCTACTCGCAGCATGACAGATGGCTGCCTTTTCTTTAGCTATTAGACTTTTCCAGCAAATGAATAGCAAAGACTTATTCAGCATTAAATCAACTTTCTAGAATCACAGATCTATTGCCATAATTAAATTAATCCTTTCTTCAGCCTTTTTATGAGACAGTTTTCCATTTTTGCAATTAGTCGCTAAGTGAAGAGTTTCATAAAAGCGCAATGACTTCGTATACGTTTCTTCGGCGAACTTTTTTTCGTGGTAAACAAACAATTTCTTGGTTTGTTAATTAATTTTAGTGATATTCTAATAAAATACTGGAAGTATCTTGTACCTACAAAAGAGGTGGTCTTATTTGTATATTCAAAATTTACAGGGAAATTTGTGGAAATACACATAGGGCATGACGTGTATTTTATGTTATATCACACATAAATAGACCAAGAAGGAAAAATATCAAATTAGTAAATATAAACACATGATCAGCGAGCGACCTCTGAAGATGAGCTGCCGTCATATACAAAGAAGATGTCAGGGTCTGTAGCCTGAGGGGAGGGACAAACTGCGCAAACACTCCAGAAACCAGTTAGTTGCAAAACACCTACTGGTTTTAAGGTTAGAGTCTGTCAGAAACCTCCAGCCGGCCTGGGGTTGAGGACTTCAATGAAGATATCTACATGCAAAACAAAATAAAAGTGAATGAGAGAATATAAACACTTGCCTAAAATAGATTTGACCAAGTCTGTACGAACCTTTATATTAACAAAGTTGGTATTCCAAACTCGGGTAACGTAACGTATTGTAATGTTTGTCGTTGTATGGAATAACAAAAATATTACTGTTTTCTTTGTTCATATTACGATACTTATGAAACAATACGGTGAAAGGCGGAACGACAAAATATATTCCACCAAAATAGGTAAATGGATATCTAAGGAAGCTAAACAAGTAAATATTTATTCGTATGGAAATTGCCAATATAAGCATTATTGTGTCGAATATACGTAGATATGTACAATTATTTTGATGAAGACCTATATTGTAAATTCATAATACTGTAACTAGGTGAGATCATTTGCGTCAATATCGATTGCCATGAACATTTAAACTCTTTGAATGGTTTAAAATTCATAATAATGGTCAATTGGACATTGATAAGCTACAAATTAGTTACGTATTGTTATGACATATCATTATTATAATCGAGTCGATTTTCTTTCATCAACTAATCATAAGTTAGTAGGTACCACTTTTTGTCGTCAGACACAACACCATAATCAAATGTGTCACAGTATTTTTCCCAAAAAACATATTCGAAAATATCACAAGAAAGGGAAGCCGTGATAGTGATATCAATAAAGGGAGTAAATTATAAGTGGCCCACACAAGTCGGTATCAATAGATACATAACAAAGGCCAAGGAATCGTTACCGAGAGCTTGGCGATCGGTCGTGTGATGGATGGCGTCTCAAGAGCCTCGGGACGTCACTCAGTGTCATCGAACTTTGGCTGCCGATTTATACCTATTACTAACAGTATCGACTGATTGATATTGAAGTAACGATCTGTGCTATTAAAAATATTGGGTGAATTGAAAACAAGTAAATTGGACAGTCAAAAAACAAAAAGAATCAAAACTTTCTAATTTACTAGGTTTTTCTTTACTCCACACCACAGTGTAAAACCAGTTATGTAAAAAAAAAACAGTTATTAAAGTGTTTTGAGTGAGATACTCGTAGTAGTTAATGTCCAGGTCTGACACAGCTTGACAGTAAAACAGGTTTTATTTAGTTAGTTGATACGTAATTTTCTATTAATTTCGTGTTTTTTCCGAAACCGCAATACGGGTTTTCTTTCTTTTTTGCTACAGCGTGCCAGCCATCATTGTTTTTATCGAACTTCCGACTGGTTTTCTATGCTCTCTTAGTCTTACGCACCACCCAATACTTCAGAAAGAAAAAGGCCTTACAATTAAAAAAAAATACTAAAATCATTTTGTATCCATATGTTTATGATTGAAAATCTCTATAATTTTCTTGACATATTTTAATCTTCACACATTAAACACAACTTTCCAACACTAAAATCAAATTTTACACTATTATACAGATATTCATCCCTCTCACTTTACGACGATATCTACGTAATAAATACTGTAGTACATGAGCTAAAACATACTTGTGCATGATCAGATATGAGTGCAGTCGGGCGCTACATGCTTGTATAGTGCAGCAAAGGAGCAATTTCACGGGAACCGCGTCACACTCAGTGTACTTTGTCATATGGATACAAAATTACATTGTGTTTGAAGCGGCGTACCTCTAGGTTTGCGATTAGGTAATATTTGGAGCATTTCGTCCATGACAATGTTAAGAGCTGGTTGAATCAGAAAATTCTTCACCGAAATCTTAAACGGTTTTTCGAAGAAACCAATCATCACCACCATTCAATTCTTGTCCTAATTTTATTCGGCGTTGAGGCAATTTTTCCGTTTCTTCGATTCTTCATCTCATTAGTCAACCCATTTCTAGTCATACCATCTTTCAACAAACCCATCCATTGTATTTTTAGAATTTGATAATATTAACCGATCATTAGCGGTTAAAACCACTGAAAAACACCCAAAAAGTTCTTAAATCACAAAGCAACAGGGTAGAGTTTTCTTAAGCAGAAATCGTTAACATCTACACAAGGAAAATCTTCCCTATAGGCTCAAGGAAAATTTTCACCAGAAACTTTTTATCAATTCCATTTTATAAATAACTCCGATTGATAGATGAAACAAACTTTGAGACCGGACATTACCCACGAAATTCAATCGGACTCCCACTCATAAAATAAAGGTACTTCAGCAAAATATTTTCTAAATATCGAGGTAGACCACAGACTAGCTATAATCAATTATAACCCGTTCAATAAAGTTATCCCTCTGCCATTTTCTTGCCGTATCACGGTGACGTAAATAAAATAATAGCTTTCGTGATCGAGATTTCTCCATAAATAGTGAAGACATATCTATTTAAGAAATAAGATATGCCAGTAATATAACCGAATATAATATTTAACCTTTAACCAATATTGTTATGAATGCCGATGTTTATATTTTACGTGGAGCGGCTGCCTACCAGACCTCCACAACCCATAACTGGGTAACACGGTAGTTCTTGGCAAGACTGAAGTCAGATTTACTGGCTTCTGACAATCCGTAACGACTGCTAAAGATCTACAAATGACAGCTGGGACCAACGGCTTAACGTGCTTTCCGAGGCACGGAGGAAGCTCGATATGTTAAGATGGTTGGACCCATGCAGATGTATATAGATGCGGAAAAAATTAAAAATATAACTTTCTTGGCTATATAGGAAAAATAAACATAGGTATATTGGCATATAGGTACCTATAACTACATGTACATAAATGCCAATATTGTGTGTTCCTTTGCTTGCTGTGATTGTGTGAGCTGGGAGTGTTATGAAGCAGTCGATATGAAGACTTATTTTAAAGTGTCCGTTCTTTGTTAAATATCAGATTAACATGATGAAATAAAACCAAAGAAAAAGCTGTTAATACTTGTGGTCCGGTCAAGTTAGCTCATTTAATTGAGGTCAGGTTACATTAACGAATTCGCATAGCGCTGAAACTTTTTCTGCATTTTCGGAACACCATTTTAAAGAAATGTGAAAGTCCCCATCGACCCGACATTAGCAAAAAAAAGAAAAGTTTTGGTTCGCAAATATCCGTTTTTCAGCCAAACGGTAAGTTTTATCATAAAAATAGATCAAACTAAAATAGTAGATCATGTAATTATCTATAAAACTGTGCTAACACTTTTTCTCCTAAGAGTCACCGTTGCTGAGATATAACGATTCAAAAAGTTGAAAAAGATGTGTTGACTGAGTTTCTTTCCAGTTGATATTCTCATAATAGTACTATTTTGTATGTACAAGTTGTACAGACCGATAAGAAAATATTTTTACTTGTATTACAGCTCCAATACTACTACGTACTTGTAAATACGCGGCGTACTTATGCATATTATGAAGAACATAACTTTTTCAATCGTTATATCTCTGGAGCGGTAACTTTTAGGAGAGAAGGTGTTTAGAGTGTTTTATTGAACGGATATAATAGGTATCTAATCCCATTAGAGTACCGAACCACAACAACTCAAATCATGTAATTACACGAAACCCAAAGAAAAATAGGTGCCATTTTTTATATAAATATAGTTCATTCATATTATCCTATTTCCTGGGTGGTTCCCAGGCCTGCCACCGTCGTAATGTGCCTCGGGGATTTGTTACATTACTCGCAGCCTCCAGATTATAACTCGTGTAGGACATTAAATAGATGAAGTAGCTTCTCTAAGAAAGTGTTTGGGCTCTACGCCTCTACCATATACATAGAGAATAGATTGAGCGGGACTAGGCGATCGTGCCGGCGAGTAGTTGTCTTTCTCTAGAAATCTGATCGGTTCACGTAGGCTTGCAGTTTCACCTTCGTCACTAAAATCTACAAAAAAGAGACAGACATTGTTGTAGTGGCTTGTCTCTTTATATGTCCTCTCAAATGCCTGCCTCTTTGGGCTCTACTAATAAAACTACAAATGTCAAATAGATTTTTTTTTGTGAATGTAGACGATGTGTGAGGCAACTAAGGCATTAGGATATTGGAGAGCAGTGCTAACCAATAAACAATAGGCAATTAGTAATTTTGCCCTGAAAAAAATCGTTCTATTACAGAATTAATAAATTACAAAAATATAATTACATTATTAATTATTATTTATTAGGTATTGTAATAATCAGTCACGTACAAAATATGTGTTTTTTTTAATTTAATATTGGTTTGCTCTTGACTATAGTCTAGGTCATAGATGACAGAGACAAAGTCGACGATGGAGCGAGCTTACCCAGAAGAAGCCTGTTCACTCTAATTTTGAAGAGATTAGGGTTGTATGCGTTCGGAAACACAGACGCAGGCAGAGAGTTCCACTCCTTTGCTGTCCGCATTTTAAAAGACCAAACGTCTTTTGAAACGTTTAGTGCGAATTGGTGGAATAGCAACAAGGTAGGGATGGTAATGGTATAAGGGGGCCGGTGGGATGAGGTCGTGGATTTCCTGGACACTCTACCCGAAGTACAATCTGTAGAAGACCGACAAGCAGGCAACCTTGCGGCGATGAGCCAAGCTGTGAAGCTTGGCATCCACCGGTCTTACGTCGCCAATGAGCCTTTTAGCTCTGCGTTCCACCGAGTCAAGCGCGGCAAGTTGGTATTTTGCTGAGCCATCCCAAAGGTGGCTGCAATACTCCATGCAGGATCGGACTTGTGCTTTGTAGAGGGTTAAAAGCTGTCCAGGCGTGAAGTATCGCTTCACTGTATTTAGGATGCCCAGCTTTTTGGCCGCAGTTTGGGCTTTGTGTAATATGTGTTAAAATTTTTAGGTTTCTTTAGCAATCAAAACTGAAGAATACTGAAGAGTCTTCTCAATTACAATGAATATAACAAGGTTGATATATTTATATAAAAACGTGATATAGTTGTGGAATACTTACATTCTAGAACCCTAGTTAAAATGCTTGATTTTTCAACTGAGAAACTACAGTTTACTTAATCGAAAACTCGACTGAAGACCGTAAAAAAGCATACAAATATGAATGTGATGTTGTAATTACCAATGTTTTTCCAGCTAGAAAATTCCTGAGTCCGTTGAGAGATCAGGTCGAAAATCGACCTACGGATCATCAATCTTGATCCAGCTATTAATCTATGTATTAAGTCTTTCAAAATTCTTTCATATGCCTTGGGAAATCTGCTCTCAGATTTGAGGCTGATAATATTTTGTTTTTAATAACATCTAGAGGTCGAATATAAAAAAATAAAAAGAGACTAAAGGTGTTTATTTTATTAATAACTAGTGGCCCACCCCGGCTTCCCCCGGATTTTTTTTTTTAACCTTCTAGCAGTAACAAACTAGTTTGATCTAGCCCGTCCCTAGCTGTCCTCCCCCCAGCGATGCCCCAAGCCGAGGACCGTGTTTCGGGAGGTACCTGTTTCGGATTAAGCGGGAAGAGACGCCCGGGTGTCAGCACTGTGAGGATCGCCCGGAGGACACGTTGGAGCATACGGTGGAGATCTGCCCTGCTTTTGCTGAGCACCGCCGTGTCCTCGTCGAGGCGATCGGCGGCGGCAATCTCTCGCGTCTGGCCCTGGTTGAATCCATGGTCCGGAGCGAGGAGGTCTAGCGGTCACCTCCTTCTGCGAAGCAGTAATGCTAGCGAAGGAGGAGGCGGGCCGCGCGAGGGAAAGGCAAGACCTTCGCCCCAACCGCCGCTACAGGAGAAGACGCCCCGGGCGTCGGGAGTCGCAGGGCGATCCCCGGCCACCGTAGGCGCGGGCCTGCGGACGGCGAGCATTGGGTGGCTCGCTGTCCGATCACCCCCAGGCCCGGGTCGATGGCGCGTTGTGTTTCACGCGCGCCTCAAAGAGATGTCAGCATAAAAGACGGGGCCCGCTAGGGCCAGAGCCTGCCAGTGTTTTTTATGTACTTGCAAAAACATCAAGAATTAAGAAGAGTGATAAACGCTTAAAAAATAGTAGAATTTGTACTTTAATTTATGCTCTTCTAAATTATATATTCTTTTTAGTTTCGCCTTAGGATATTGTTGCTTGGAATTTATTTTAAAAACATAAGAGCTGTGACAAATCGTATTTATAGATAGGTAGTTCCTAATAGATAGTATTTACGTACTAAGGATTTGAGCGTTCTTGATTTGTTCTATTATTAATCACTGTTATCGTAAGGATAGTATGCATATGTCACCGGAAAATTGCAGACTCCGTAAGGATTGTAATACATCTTCATTAGATTACAATTTCTCGAAACATTATGGAAAAATTGTTTTGTATATATCACCGGAAAATTGCAAAAGTCGTAAGATTGTAAAATATCGCGTGAAATTGTAAACTATCTTTGAAGTGAAAACTTCTTTAGGCGCGTTGGGCATTTTTGAGATGGTAAAAAGCCATCTAACTGATCGATCATTGACTGATTATGTTGATACTGTTACTGTAACCGACACCTCTGTGTATAACGTAATATTCTATAGTAGTAGGGGTATGGGAATCGTGTTTTTTTTTTAAGATCAGGTCTAGGTCTTACGGATCTTCCTACGAGGTTTTATACAGGGCGCCCAAATTTTGGTTATTTTTAAGATTTTATATCTCGAATCGATCGCTACGATTCGTTTCGATACGACGCAGCGCGCGTTCGGCAACGGTAGCGGATCGCGAGGCGTGTTGGGCATTTTAGTTCAAGTTTTCACTTTTGTCGGCACTCCCAGAGTGCCACAGTTTTTTTTTCTAAATAAGACGTGGATATTTTGGAAAATATTGAATTTGGATGAGATTGATTGTACACAAAACGATTTCTTCATAATATATCGAAAAATAATAATTTTATAAAGATTTGTAAAATCTTACGAAGTCAACAATTTTCTAGTGACATAAATACTATCAATATTATCGTATTTCAACAGTTTCCAATATATTCATGTCTCATTGAGAAAAAATAGTTTATAATTTCACGCGATATTTTACAATCTTACGGCGTTTGCAATTTTCCGGTGACATATATAAAGAAAAAAAACTTGCCGACGATATAGACGAACCTACTTCATATTTCTTGGTATAATTTTAGATGGATACTAAAGCGATTGACTTCACTTATGAATGCAAGTAACATGCACTGATTAAGCTCCTTATTACATTAGGAATGCATAATGTAAGCGTCAGCTTGGGTGCTGCTCAATATGGCACTGAGCATTGAATTGCGATCAAGAAGCAGATGGTACATTATTCAAACGAGACCTGTAAGCATAGGTAATCGTAGACCATTAGAGAAGAAATTAAATGTGATTTATAGATCGCTTTTTACTTACTGGCTTATGTCAGTGACTCGCCCGTGTAGTTAATGGTTCAAAATGATCCAACGGGAACATAGGATAGTCCAAGGTCTACTCATTTGTTCCAAAACTTTTAAATAAATTCACATTTATAATGAACTAGCTGCTGCCCGCGGCTGCGTCTGCGTAACTGTCGAAAATTATCAAAAGGGAACATATTCCCGGTATAAAAAGTAGCCTATGTATTATTCCAGACTATAATCTACCACTGTGCCAAATTCCATCAAGATCCGTTCAGCCGTTCTGACGTGATTGAGTAACAAACATCCATCCATTCAAACATTCAAATTTTCGCATTTATAATATTTGTATAGCAATATATATAGATGAAAATCTATAAGCCCTAACAAAATAACAACCAATGTATTATGCTGCATATGCTAAATAACTGTGAAGTTTACCTGTTCTTTACGTACTAGCAAAGAATTGTTTGGAAAAGGGAGAGGGAACCTCTGCCCAGCCGTGGGTCAAAAGAGGATCGATAGGAAATATAGTACCTAAATATTTGTCTGACAATCTGACAGATAAAAATAAAGATACTATTTGCTGTATATTTTTACTTTTTAAAAGCTAAATTTCGTATTGGAATCCAAACATTCAAATGTGTATTAGTATAGATAGCGTAGCACATTATCCCTTTAACTGTAAATCGAAATTAGTCTTGTCCATCTGAAGGTTGTCTGGAAGACATCGCTTAGGCAATTCGATCCATTGCACGAGATGTAATTTTATAGGGACCTTGCTATATTTTATATATCTGTGGTGAACAATAATGTTTTGTACATTATACGAATCATTTTCAAGGAGCCCGTGGCTAAATAATAACAGCCGCATGGATCGACCTTCAAGGTTAAGCAACACCACCTTGACCTTGACGTGCCGAGGCTCCTCCGTCCCTCACGTGTGTCACGTTAAGCCGTTGGTCCCAGCTAACATTAGTAGATTTTTCGCTATCGTTACGGATAGTCAGTGGTGTTAAAAAGCTGACACCAGTCTTGCCAAGAAGTACTGTGTTGCCCGGTTAATGGGTTGTAGAGGTCTGGTAGGCAGCCGCTCCAGTAAAATACTAGTATATAGAATCCGGCTTAGCTGGAAGCCGACCCCAATATAAATATAATAATTGGGAAAAGGGCTAGGCAGATGATGACATTATAAGAATCATTACTGTTCACCATGATCAAATTCATTCGTCTCCGTTGGTCTCGCGGTTACAAGTGTGACTGCTGGGCGTGGCGTCCATAGTAATATTCCTAGGTCAGTAAAGAGTAATTTCTCGGTAGCGGCCTGAATTTTGAAAGTTTGTGCCTTGCTTCGAAAAGCATGTCTCACTAGAATCTCCTCGGTCTATCGGATTACCGTTGCACTTGCGGACTGTGGGACTGAGCGAATAGAGAGTACAGGCAGAGATTAACCTTTCTGCCAAATTGGAACACAGTGCCAGCGGGGGTGAACGGTAGAATACTTCGGAATGAAAAGCAAACTTAAGTTTGAATCGAACGTTTTCTTTTTTTTTTGATGATGATTGGGTGGAGCGGAAGGGCGTGTCAGACTCTTACTGATTAAAACCCATCCGTGTTTCTTCTAAAGCCCTTTGGGTTCCAGGGCCGCGGTGGCTCTTTCGAACAAATTCAGCAACCCTGGCAGAAGTTTGAATCGACCTACATATCTGTTTTTGCACACACACTTATGTTGTACCTATATAATATATCCTGCTTACCTACGTGGTTAAATTCCACAAGGATTCAATTAAAATTTGGTCGGGAAGTTTATTTCCACTTCACTACGATAGTTTTTCGGGTACATTTGTTTACCTTACTCTATAAAACATTAGGCTTACCTACGTGTATATTTTATCAATGGACCCAAAATCAACAAGTTCAAATGCAAATAACGTTCAAAGTGTTTGCAATGTAGTTGCTCTGTGAGTTAAACTTGATGTTCTAGTGTGACCCAGTACCCGTACGTACAGCTTGGATCTTAAACTTCACGCTACGACTCCCGCGTCGTAGTATTTTTCAAGCCATTTGCACCCAGTTATGACATAAACATTACCACATTTTCTAGAGTGAGTATGTAGTGTCCCCAGATTTTATGCTTTGGAAAGGCTGACTTTTTCAACTTTTTATTTTTTTTAAAAACGTTGCCCCACACTAAGAATTTCTCCTGTACCGTGGGTGCTTTTACAGACATACAAACTCACATACACAAACAGCCAGACCCGGAACAACTATCTGTAGGCCATACAAATATTTGTTCCGTGCGGGAATCGAACCCGCGACATGCTGCGCAGCAGACAGTCGCTCAACCACTGCGCCAACAGTGTTTTTGGTTCAGCTTTTTAATTCATCAGATGCGATTTGGCACCATGTACATAATTGCATCAGCCTTGCCTAGATTTTTTTATTATTAATAGGCTCGCGGCCACAATTCCACCTGATGGAAAGCGATGATGTGATCGCTGATGGAGCTCGCTTGCCTAGACACTCTCCACTCTTTTAAGACCCCCAAGCTTACATGAGATTCAGGCATAACTAAAATGTAAGAATAAATCTCAAAAAATAATAATACACTACAAAGTATAAAATAACTTTAATTTCGGAAGTCGGTGTTTTTGGTTGTTTTTTCGTTTTTTGACACCGACTTCTGAAATGAAAGTTATTTTATACTTTGTAGTGTTTTTATTTGGAAGTCGGTTGTATTTTTTGTAAAAAAGTTTTTTTATTTTCCACTTTTTAGTGGTGATACCCCCACAGCTAAGTGACATTATTGCCATAATGAGTAGTTGTACTATTTGCCGTTAAGGAGTAACTCTGGTGCCTTCGCAGTAAAACTCCCGACGAGCTCATAGTTGCATATCTACTTTGCTTCAGTACTAGATTTTTTAAGTTGAGGAGGTCACTGGTTTATCTTTGAAGTTCACCGTCTAATACAAATGCAATATAGCTATAACTTAACCCAACGCAAAAAGAATCATCAAGATTGGTTAATAAAGTTATGCCCAAATAGAAAACCCCAAAAACATGTTAATTCATATGGTCTTGTTTGCATCAGCGTATCCCTTCACATCGTACTGGCGTGATGTTATGTTATAAACTGGTGAAAATAATAAACAGACATGCGGTTTCAGCAACCCGGGAGATTTCTATCATTTATTGAAGAGTTCCGTTGCCTACCTCCGAAGTTCTTCATCAGATCTTCACCAAATTGAAACGGTTTGGAAAAGTACTCTTCCAAACAAAAAAAAAAAATCTTCAAATCGATTGAAAATTGGCGAAAATATCGCTGAACATACATTGTTCCTGAGATCCGAGCATCAGATCCTGACTTATACTTTCCATTATCAGCTCAGCAAGATGAGATGTTGTTCTTCAATTTCAATTATCAGTATTCAGTTCAATTATCTGAATTGCGTCAAAAAGTTTATGAAAAACATTGTATGTGCCTTTAAAATTTGAGGGTTGCCCTCGATTTCCCTGGGATCCCATCACCATATTCTGACTTGGTGCCAATGGGACCACCTCAGGAGTAAACCACCTACGAATAAAAAAACAAGTATCAAAATCCATTCATAATTGACGGAATGATTGCATAACAAACACAAAAAAACAAACTATACAGTCGAATTGAGAACCTCCTCCTTTTTTGAAGTCGGTTTAATATACAAAATGTGGGTGTTATTATACGCCGCTGGTTACCCCTTCGGGAAAAACAAGCGTATTGTTTGGTTTGCTAAAAGTCTAGGTTGGTATCAATGCGCTGGAAAACTATCTTTTGATCGCCGAAACCGATAATGAAAGATATACTCTTGCAGAAAACTGGCTGCCAGACCGGGGCCGCTATCCTAAGTATCCTCAATAAATATAATACTTACGTTAGGCCGGTCTTGAAAATGAAAAGACCAATAACAATTGACAGCGACAACCCTACTTTAGCCGCCGAACAATCTGTGCAGGAAAAACTGTAAAAGAACGAATGAACCGTAATAATATTATAGTTTTCGTTCGTAATCGGAGATATTTAATAGAAGTGGACGGTCACTCGATGCATCCACGTTGCAGTTGTAAAACGTGCACGGCGTCGAAGATGGGGGAACTTGCAGCTTCTTATCATTTTAAAGCTTTAAGAAGACAAATTCAGCTAGAACTGATTTATAGGTAGTGCTTACATTAATAGCAAAAAGTAAATATCAACTCAACAAAGCAGGGTTGTGGTATACACAAATAAGTGTATGGTTCAGCTAAGTGATGGCGCATTCATATATAGTGGGACGCCGTGCCCGCTGACGTGTCATCATTGAGTATTGAGCGTACTTACTGAATTTGGTTGTTTAACTTAAAACCTTAAGCCCTAAACGAATGATCATAGTGAACACTATATTCCCTGAATAGTTTAAGCAATATCCCTTTTTTTTTAAGGATGTGAAATCATCAAATGACTTCTTCCGCTCTGGGTGCAGCGGAAGGGCGTGTCAGACTCTTACTGACTAAAACCCAACCGTGTTCCTTCTAAAGCCCTTTGCGTTCGAGGGCCGCGGTGACTCTTTCGAACAAATTCCGCAACCCTGGAAGCAATATCCCTACGTAACAGATAATTAATATCAGGTACCAGAACAAATCTACAACACAATCAAGTGTTGTGATTCCTAAAATCAATTAACTCGCTAAAGAGAAAACGATAACGATACGGATTGGCTTTGTCACTAAGCTCCAGTTCTCCCAATAATATTTCAGGAAAAAGCAAAAAGATTAACGTTTTGCAGAACAGAAACCTCCGCCGGACAAAGAGAAACCGTTTTGAAAGATTTAACAATCATGTCGCGGATTTATTGTGGAAATATGCTCGAAGATTATACCTATGTAACGAACCTGCCTAAATATTTATATACTAGCCTCTGCCCCGGTTTCGTTCACGAGGCCTTCGGGATCGCGAAAAATGTTTACCAATTGTTGTGTAGGGATATTATACATTCTGTTTGGCTGCAAGGGCCTTAAATATTACAGTAGGACCTACATTTTAAGAATAAATTATATTACCATGATAGTGTAATCTGGGAAGGATCCCAACAATAAGGATAGTACTTTATTTTTATTACAGTTTAGTAAGTTAATTAAGTTTAGAGGGATCATGGTTTTGTTTGGTTTCTGTGGAGCAAGGGATCCATTCAATGAGCTATTGGAGCTTTTGAATCAGACTTAATTCAAAGCAGTTAGTACCTACATTCCAGTCTCGACTTTAACGATGAATACCTTGACCTCCTATTACAATTTTCTTTTGACTAGACTATTCGCTTCATATAAAATAAGGTTCTCTAAATTGAAACCTACACGAGCAAGTCACATCAAAAGCAAATATTAATTTAATTTTAAACATGTGCCAGCAGAAAGTTGTAGCAAATAGACAGAATGCGGTTGGCCCTGTTTGTTTTTACGAGGAAATAGTTTTCTGAGTGGATTCCAGTTTAGGTACGTTTTGCGTCAGGGATTCAAGGATTCAGGGAACTTGAGAAATGTGCAAGTATTAATAAAACCGCTGCTTAGGAAGACCTTTTCTACTAACCTGTTGAATAAAATGTCATCTAATCTTGGGGTCCTACATATTCTATGCGTTACTTTTCCCTTTGCAAGCTTTATATATGTCACCGGAAAATTGCAAACGCCGTAAGATTGTAAAATATCGCGTGAAATTGTAAACTATTTTTTCTTAATAAGACATCGATATATTGGAAACTATTGAATTTGGGTGGGATTTATTACATGCAAAATGATTTTTTCATAATTTATCTAGAAATTATAATCTAATAAAGATATATTACAATCTTACGATGTCTGCAATTTTGGTGTGGTTTCGGTGAGATATACATATATCCTCAGGCTTCTAAATAGAAACAATTTAAAGGTCACAAAAGCCACAATCATCTAAAGTCACAATCAATCAATCGCAAATTTTCACAAGCGTTCCCAACTTTAATAAATATTTTTAGTAAGAGAGTGTTAAAATGAGGTTCTTAAACAATAGTGCAGTGAGGGAACAAAGGCGAAAGTCTGAAGTGGCGTAAGTGTACATAGGTCAATCCGTGCCTCCCGCTGAGTAAGGATGATTAATCGTCGCGGGGAGTCCACAACGAGAAAATAACTATTTCTCATCTTTTGAAAAGGCTGTCCGAGCAAAACTGCCACAGGCAGACCGGCGTGTCACGCTAAGTACTTACACATCGATCCCTGAATGCTGATTTTATTAGGTATATTGCGTTTTGACATGCACCCGTCTCACGAGTCTCGCTTATGTAAAATGTTTTCTTCTTTTTGTGCCTTCGGTACCGTTGACGGAGATTAATTTGAAACGGCTAAGGTCTCTGAATAATGTTCGTACCTACTTATTTTTTCTTATTTTATTCCCTACTTGCTGAAAATCACGCGATTACGTTCCAATGTATGATTTTGCTTTCAAAAGGCGGCCAAAGAGACGTTGAAATACTTTTTCTACGATACAAAACGTTACAAATACTTTTTGATGTCAGATCATCCTTGAATATCAAGAAAAATGGTACGAAAGTCGTAAATTTTTATCTCAAAAGCTATAAAAAACGGGCAAGATTGCAGTAAATTGACATCGTATAATCGCATCTTCTACCGTAAAAAAGCGATCAATTGCTAAAATATGCAATAGAGATAACAATATTTTATACTGAAACCCATTGATTTGTGATCAACTGATTTTGCATCATTTGTTCTTAACAAAACAAATACACCGGATTAATGTAATTGTGAAAGTAAATATGTAAACTAAATAGATTTGGTTCTGTGAATTTGCATATTTTGTGGTATAGAAATGCAAACAATGATTTTCTAATTAGTATGTTTATTACCTGATTCCGATAAACCCTACAATAGGTGTGTTGTACGGTAATACTTTTGTTTAGTTGCTGGGGAGTTTATTTAGTTGCTGGGGAGTTTGTTTGTTGCTGGGGAGTTTGTTGCGCCACTTCTTCTTCCCAGCTATAACACTAGGAAGTGGTGACGGGCGGGCGTTTTGGGGGACTGTCTTTATGTAGAACTTTGACGTTCAAAAAGTGCTGGCACTCAGCCTTATTTGAATAAATGACTTTTGTTTTTTTTTAACCGTGGCATAGGTTGTGATCTAAAGAGGAGGACAAATGCAAATTGTATTCAAAATGTATTTTTGAAACCCAATTAGATATCATTCCTACAAAAGGATCGACGTTCTTTGTTAAGCCATCGCCCATTATCCTCTTGATAAACAAAAATAATGATGTACAGACAACCTTCCATCGGTCCTAAACCTAAGTACTTACCTAGTACTTCGAACAAATTGCGCTCTAAAATATTTCTACATAGTATGTATTCACAGATCACCACCCACATTCAAAATAGCTCACCGTAATGAAAACGATTCTGCTTCGATATCGATTCCAGCACTCGGTTCTATTCGTTAACTAAAGGTACCGCATTATTGATGCGAAATGTTTTAATGGAATCGTCTCGGGGCAAATCGGCTTATTTCCTAAGAGCCAGCCAACACGCGCTGACTCGGCTACAAGCAAATAATATGCAGGCGGGCGCAGCTGTGCGGCTAATTCTGCATAGACAAGCTTCATAAGATTCGACAGACGCGATATTAATATTGGTAATACACAATTGTTTGACTAATCAATTTCGCCAATTGAAATAGTTTCCAAATTGGCAGCGTTCTGGGAGAACCGCAGCAATTTAGTTTCATGTTCCCCGTCTCTTCTTAGACACAACGTTAATTTAATATTCCATACATATATTTGAGATTGGAGCAAGTTATTTTCGGGCTTCTGGTTATCCTAGTAAGATCTATGTGTGTGTTGTACGTCACTATTTTATTTACGATACGGAGTCCCAAGCGGACCCGACACGGAGTGAATTGGCACCGTATGAACCGACATGCAATCGTAACGTATTGGATTTAGTGCAAACGTAACATGTAGCCGACCTGCAGCTTGCAAGCAATAAAAGGCATAATTTATCGATATGCTAAAATATCGCAACAAACTCCCCAGCAACACATCTGTCTGTTAAGCTTTTAAAAACTTGAATTTATACAATAGTAAGCAAGGTATTTTACAATACATGACACAGAAAATAAAATCTTCAAACTGTATATCAAATTAAATGAAATTAATTGACACTTGGTAGCTAGCACACTCCATTAAGCCATCAGAAATAGACAAACTCAAGCATTTATTATTATTGATAGGATTGCTTGTCTATCTCCCCTGATAGTGAGGTGAACAATGTAGTGGTAGACGATGGAGCACGTATGCCGAAAAGTAACATTTGTTTTTTTGTAACTAACCTTACCTCATTGAATCAAGATGGGAGCAGCCAAGAATTTTTTAAGATACACACCGAGAATTTGCTGTGAGCAGCTATCGAATCTTATTCTACTAGAAGCCACAATTCTATCCCATAAAGTAAAACTACGTTAAATAACCGGTCGGTATATCGTCACAATTTAGGCTTATTAGCTCAGTTGATTCCATGTTTATTTAGTCCGACCTCCATCTTGACTACACTCTAGTTGTGTAAATTACAAGATTATTCGTGACGACCATTGTCTAGTAAAACTGTGGGTACCTACATGAATAAACAGTATTCTCTGTAGTTTGATTTAGAAGGATTCGTTTGCTCAGTCCTCGGGGTCGTTAAACTTGTGTAAGGGACACTAGCGTAGTTTTAAAACTTGGTGACAAATTATGACTTATGACTTTAGTAATTTAACAGAAAGTCTTGATAAAGGCTTTGTTTATTTTGAATTCATTCATTCACAAGAACAATAGAACGTAAACTGTGATAGCTATAAAGGCTTCCGCAGACAGACAACGATTCGACGACAATTTTTCAAGGCAATCGTTCTTTATCGTGGAGCACTTTCAGAATGATTGTATTTTCCAATCTTAATTGACTAAATCTAGTCAAAATCTTTCTCTATCTCCTTGAACGTCTACCTCCCTAAAATGCTTTGGATAGTTTATTTTATGATTGCATAAAATAAACTATCAAAAGTCTCCATCGTAGAGCTTTGTCCCCACCATGGAGGCCACACCTATGCAATACCCATAATACTTAAGGTTTAATTTTTACAAATTCCTAGCCACATGTTCTCAGCTTTTTCTATTGGCAAGCATATTACGAAAAAAAAATTGGATACTTTCCAAGTCGACCCATGAAAAGAAGTTAGCTGAAATAAATTTAACAATCAGAGTCATTTGCCGGTTCTTTGTAGATAAACGATCGTTATAAGTAGCAAAACACATTTTTTTTAACTTGGATATCAGTGGAACACAAAAATAGAATAGATAATGTTCTATTTATTTTTTAAGTTTGTTATATCATGGATATTTTAAAAATAATGGTTCAGCTTTCTAGTTTCAGGTAGGTTGTTTATAGGTCAACCTTTTGCGTGTCTTAAGTTACACAGTTCGACATAAGAAAAAATGCTCCAAATGTCTTAAGTCGGACAGTTACACTTAAGGGCTTGGTCAGGATTGGACGATAAAAATCTGTGGTAGACACGCAAAAGGTTAAATCTGGGAACACACTAGTCACGACTGAGGTTCCTGCCATATAGGACCTAGATGTACAAGTTGTGAGTGGATTTTACTTAATTAGCTTACAGGCACCTTGTCCCGAGATCTTCTTTAACACAAACATACCTATATGTAAACAAACACTTTTACGTCTAATAAATATTAGTTTCTAAGTACTATGGTATCTTTGTCAGACAAGGCCACATTGCGTAGGATTGCGGGCGAAGAGTTTAAAACACGCGTTACATGTCAGCGTAAAGTGTTTATAAATGATTACAAATTTACTGATCCGATTATGTAATAGAAAATAACGTACTTTAATAACATTCCACCAAGCACGTGAAATAAGAGCACTTATGATATACTAATTCTCACTGTATTTCACTTAAAGGTTTATCACAATTCCTCAAATTAATATCGTCCTTTTTTTGATGGCATCGTTTTACTTTTTGGCGGGAACTATAGTACTCGGTGTCACGTGAAGTTGAAATCTGTCAGATTCGTTCTAAGTTCAAAACCGATTCTTTAGAGGCGTCTACATGTACAGGTTTATGTTATTTTCATGGTAGCAATATCTCACTACCAACATATCTATAAGCAACGTAAGAAGTGCCTCCATACATAGATTAAAACATTTTTTTTTGGCACATACACATTACTCTTATCTAGACGTTCTGAGAATCAGGAACCTTGTACAACTTCAGTTCTGTATATCAGTGCTTACCATATACAAGGAGTAAGAGATTAAACAAAAAACTAAAAAGGGGTAGTTGCATTTATTTTTATGGCTACAATTTAAATGCGTAACAAGTAAAATATGTGAACTTTAAATAAAATAAACCCACTTTATACCGAAGTGCCTAAAGAACAACGTTTAAGTTCCTAAATAATTATACACCCATCAGAATAATTGTACCTACAATTATTCTATTGTTGTATATACATTCTTTTTGCCTGCCAAAATGGATAAATGCTCACCAAATATTGTTTTCCTGAAATACAATGTTGCTTCTGTTACTAGGAGAACTTGGATGCAAGAGCGAGCTAAGCGAGCTCGGGACTTGGGGCACCCCGACTCGAACAGGTTAGGTTAGAAGGGCTATCCCTTTCGTGGTTGTTTTTTTTAAACCATAAGCCGGCTCCGACTTCGCCTTTTAGTGAGCATTTATCCATTCTGGCAGGTCTTTCGATTTTTTTAGAAGTAAAATACCTAGGTACTTTTTTGGTAAGCGTTTAAACACAAGCCTATTTTTATTATCAACTTTTGCTATGAGACCAACCCTCAAATCAGCTGTTTGTCAAGTTATGCAAACGTAAATGTACGCGGTGGTTTTTTTCGTGATTTTTGGTTAATCCCAAAACCTTTTCAGATTTTGCGTTTAATCTATTACGCTTTATATAATAGTGCATTACTGTGTTCAACGAACCGGCATTCAATTTACCGAACATGTCTAGAATACGCCTCTTACAAGGACTTCAAGAAACCGTTAAATCTTTGAAAATTATGAAAGCTCTGTTATTATTAAAATAATAAAAACCTAAGTGTCGTCACATAGAAAATGGATGGGACATGGAAAATGGATGAGGGATTGTAAACTCTCACCGATTGCCGATAAAATGTACGTAGACTTACCGCAGCGATGGCAAGCAGGTACACCTACATATTAATGAGTTACTTATAAACTAAGACACACTACACACATAAAAACACGTGCTAAGCCCAAGTTTCACACAGTTTGTGTGTGTAACGCCGCTTGTTATAAACAAAGCCTTGCGTGTATTAACTTTACAAGTCACATTAACTCGTTAAACTTGTCACCCTGTATATAACAAATCCTTCACTTTGACAAATCTGATGTGTATCCGTTCATTGTTTGTGACAATACCAAGTCATCAAAAGTTTGGGCGCTCGGCGTGTTTACATACAAATATTTATTAGGTGCTGTTCACACCTGAGAGAAACTCAGTGACGATCGAAGCGTATTTTGTAAGTAAATAAAAAGAGCTAGATCTGCGTCGATTGACACAGATAAACATCAATCTGCTAAGACCTTTCCCAAATATATTGGGAAAATATGTTTCGGTCAAACCGGATGCAGCTGAGTACCAGTATTTTAAATGGAGTGACTGCCTACAAAAACCAGTAATTGGGTAGCTCGATGTCAGATTTTCTGGTTTCTGACAATCTGTAACTACAGATCTACAAATCACAGCCGAGACCAATGGGTTAACCTGTTTTCCGATACACGGAGGACTCTCAGTCTGTACCGTTTTTTTTTCTCTTTGGGGAGAAACCTTCAAAAGGCGCCTGGACTTTTGGGAATAAAGACCAGGGAGTGTGGGATTTTTACCTCACTAAAACCACCCCGGTGATCACCATCAGGACATTGAAGGGGCCCCGGTACCTCTTAAATGACCACTCCGGAATCCCCTCTGTGCAATGCCTATTATGGCACATCCGTGTGTTCACCCATCCACAGACCGACCAGCAGCCATACTATGGCATGACATTGTCATCACGATTACGTTGTGACCAAGAGATTGTGCTATGCTCTTGTAAAGCATAGTCCGTCTGTCTCTCACACCGGAATCATAGTAGGACGGCAGAGCAAGCGTTGCTTAAATCTAGAAGCTCGACCTTTGCAGCTGTTGCTATGTGGCTACAAGCTCCTCACAATCGACACAGAATTGGTACCTATGTCAATTTTGTGAACAAAAAACGAATGCTGCGTTGTCGGCTATTGTTTTTAATTTCCTTGATTTTGATCAAAAATACTATGAAAATAACAATAAGTATTCATCAACTTCATACATTTGCCAAATTTTTATATCAAAGTAAGAGCGCAAAGTTTGACTCATTTAAATCCTAGCTTTCTAAAACGAAAAACAGAGACATATCAAACAAAATGTAATCCAAGTTAAAATAATTAAATACTTGCTTAAAATGTATACAATGTTCACATTCGCTAAGCTTAATGGCTTTGTACAACAAACAAACATCGTAGAACAATAATAGAACAAAATATAATAGAAAAGTTTTTACTATGAACATTAACAAAGTACTTAAATGTTCTGAGTGTAGATTTGATATTTCAAAAGGTTGGATGAGGTCATTATTCCTTTGATTCTGAAACTTTCAAAAGTGTCTGGAAGTTTATTATTGCGATAAATAACTAATTTTCAGTACAAAAGTGTGCACTCGTCTGTGGACTATAGTATTTTATTTATAAGTCGTAAACCGACCCTTATTGTATGACTGAAAAAATTACAATGTCGTTCACAATCGAATGTTATTCCAGATCCATTGCTTCATGTTTAAAAAAACGTCTGTTCGACAATTTAAAATAAGCAATGAATTCGGTTGCAATGTCAAAATTAAAGGATAGGTTTACAGCCTTTAGGCTGCATATCTCTTGACTGTATCTTAATCTCACCTTGATAATCTAAAAATAAAATCTTTATATTTAGATTAGTTCGATCAAAGTTAAGCAACGCTTGCCAAGGTTGATCTGTGGATGGGTGACCATCTTAACATACCGAGTTTCCTCCGTGCCTCGGAAAGCACGTTACGCCGTTGGTCCCGGCTGTCATTTGTAGATCTTTGGCAATCGTTAAAGATTGTTAGAAGCCAGTCAATCTGACACCAGTCTTGCCAAGGAGTACTTTGTTACCCAGGTTAATGGGTTGTGGAGGTCTAGTAGGCAGCCGCTCCACGTAATATATTGATATTGAGCTGAATAGGGTTTCACTGGAAGCCGACCCCAACAAAGTTGGGAAGAAAGGCTAGGCAGATGATATTTAGATTAGTTCGGATAACAGTTCTAAATTGCATCTGCATGATAAAATATTTGACAGTCGTTGCTTGAGCTATCCATCATTACTATCAGTATGAGTTGCATTGCAGTTAAAATTAATTTGTGTATAAACGTTTGTAATCGCCCATTAGCACGTAGAACTCCTCAAAGCCACCAAGTAGAAAGGTGCAAAGGTCAGCTTCATACAACTAGTGAAAACACACGCAGGCATAGACACACTTTATAACTCGTTAATTGCTTGAAACCAATCTTCGGTTATCATCATCCTTCAGCTAAAAGGCGCCCAAAGCTTTATATAAGCTTCCATGCGTCTGCACCAACCGTCACCACAATGACCATTTTTTTTTTTAAGGATGGGAAATCATCAAATGACTTCTTCCGCTCTGGGTGGAGCGGAAGGGCGTGTCAGACTCTTACTGACTAAAACCCATCCGTGTTCCTTCTAAAGCCCTTTGCGTTCCAGGGCCGCGGTGACTCTTTCGAACAAATTCCGCAACCCTGGACCACAATGACCAGTACGAATACTGCGCTTGTTGCATCCAGCAGATTCATTCAACCTTTGCCTGAGGGCCTAGTGCAAGTTTTTATACGTACTCGATCGCGTGGAAGTAAACGTACGCTCATGTTAAAACGTATAGAAAAAAGAGGTTCTCAGTTATTTTCGAACAACGGTGCTTACCCAGTTTTCGAAATTGACGTTTCCATTGACTTTATCGAGTTCTTTTAAACATTCGCACTAAGTTCTTCCTTGTGGAGTGGCCCTCCTAAGCTGTGCGGTCGTCATTCACCTTTCGAACTCAGTGCCCACCGTTCCACAAACTATAATCCCAATTAACACACAAATTTGGCAATTCTTTAGCACATGTCGGCTACCTCATGGTTCTCCTGCGGATCTTCTGCACCTGTCTATCTGATGCCAAAGCATACCACAGGTAATACATAATGCAGTCGGTCATTATTCATCGACCGATGTTTTATTCAACGACTCGTAGTTGCTAGCAGTTATCTGAGTTTATTTGAACACTTTGATTTTTAAATGGATAAGTTTGAAGGCTGTAATGGCGCGTGGTTGGAGCTGATGGATGCTCAAAGAGATAATGCGTGAAATATTAATTTTCTTTTGAATTTAATGGAGTGTGGTCTTTCATTGATACTGGGTATGTTGTTGTAGCAATAACACTTAATTTCTATGATGCAAATTGATTTTGTAAGTATCGTTTTGGAAACGGATAACATGTACATATATTGAAGTTTTTAAAATGTTGATTACATGAAGGGTTCCGTACCATAAACGGAAAAAACACGTTTCGTGTATGGCAGCCGCTTTAATTTTATTAAAATTACTATTTTTTGTTGTTATAGCGGCAATAGAAATACACACTGTGAAAATATCAACTGTCCACCTAATACGGTTCTTGAGCTACAGCCCGCTGACAGACAGACGGACGGACGGACAGCGGAGATTTAATTATAGGGTTCCGTTTGTTACCCTTTGGGTATAGAACCTCAAAAAGCAGAACACAAATTGTTTTTTTTTTACCCGGAACCGTATATAACTTTCTATCCATTTACTCTTCATGTTATGTAAAAAATGTAGCCTTATTTATAAGAATTATTATCATAATATGAAGACATTACCATTCTTTTTCCGAATATGTAATGCGAGAGCGATAAATTTGAATTTTGTTATAACGTTCACACATTTTATCGTTTTTATGTATTCGCAAGAAGTCAGATTAGATGTGTACCTATGAGGACATTTTTATGCCACATTTACTTAGGTACATATTTCTGCTGAGTTTTTACAGTTGGCGCGGCGTACTCGATCTTTTATGGTTCCAACAAGCCATTTTGAGACAAAAATGGTTGTTATATGAATCTGTTCGAGAGATAGAATAAAAGGAACCGGTGGAATGGCAGACCTCGTCAACGTTTTATAGTTTGAAACATCAGCTCGAGTGAGTAAATCTTCTACAGGCTGTTCCGTAAGTACGTGGTGACAGTTTGTCCAAGCTTGCAGTTGATTCAGGCATTGAAATACCATACTTACCAGATTATTGGGAATATATCACCAGATTTAAGGAGAAATGTTTCATAAATTGGAGGAATAATTTTGATGAGATTTCAACAGAAAAAGGGATTATGGTACAAAATTATACACAATAAGCCTCCTCGTAGTATGCAATAAAATTTAAGCACTTGCTGATGGATTGCGTAAGGAACAAAGATGAGAGAGAGTCATTAATTAAAGAATTTAAACTGATTTTTCTAGATGTTGGGTTAAATAAAAAAAAAATGCCAAGAAATGATTTCTTCGGAACTTTTTAGTCGTTTATTGTGTTCGAATTTTATGAAATATTTTTTTTATGTTTTGATATTTGTCCCTTTTAATGTATATATGATCACGCACTTCTGGAACACCCTGTTTTTAATAATTTTAGATAAGTGACGTGATAAATCTTCTACAACAATACCAACATCATTATCATCATTTCAACATCTAAATCACAACCCAAAATTCCGATTCTCATAAAAGCTCACTCATGCCAGACATATTCTCAGATATCTCTACCCTGCCGGTGTCCTCTTATTACTCCTGTTGACAATATAAAATACTTAGGCATAACTTTGGACAAGTTTCTTAACTATAAAATGCACATTAATATCCTCACGGGCAGGGTTAGGAAGCTTATTTATGTTTTTAAAAATCTACGACACGTCGCCAATTCAACTATTATACGTAGTGTCTATCATGCTCTGTGCCAATCCATTGTTGGTTATTGTATTGCTTGCTGGGGTGGCGCCGTTAAAACCACATTGAAGCCGCTAGAAATAGCACATAGAGCAATACTGAAGGTAGCCACATTTAAACCCATTATTTACCCAACAACAATGCTTTACAAAAACTGGAATGTACTCAACGTCAGACAACTTTATATTTTGCAAACTGTTCTTTTACAGCACAGGCAGACCCCATTCATAACAATCTCGAGGCGACGTAAGGACAATATATGCACTATTCCACGGCCGTCATTCAGTTTCACCAAAAGATTCTTTTTCTATCTCGGCCCATATCTGTACAACCGACTCAATGCAACCCTACCTATATATGGCCTAACACATTTAAAGTGCAAAAGTACCGTTCGCTCCTTCCTACTCTCCAAAACCTACGATGAGACTGAGGCACTGTTGAAAATTCGCTCTTAACTTTCATTCACAGCAAAGCTTATTTATTTTTATTTTATTGGCCCAATTTTATAACATCAATTCATATTCATTACACACACAATCACTCACAGACAGACACGACTCTCTAAAACATTTTATTTTTATTTTTAATTGCATGTTTTCTTTTAGTTTTAAGAATAGTTATTTACAATGCTGTTAAAGTAAACAACCAAATTGAAAGGAATCAACACGTAGCATATTTTTATAATATAGTACACTTATGTAGGGAGGCAACTGTTTCTCCTTAATACAGGTTGCTCAGCAATCTAGCAAGGAGAACAGCAGCTCACCCAATAATTTGTAACATCTATGCACATTTTCTGAAATACCGTGTTTACTACAAATACCATTTTTAGCAATAAAGATATTATTATTATTATTATTATTTCAGCAGAAAGTCGTCTACTGCTGGACATGACCCGAAGAGTCACCACATCGACCGGTCCTATGCGTCTGGCATACAACTGATTCTGGCATCCCGCGGCCTTCACCAGGTCCGAAGCTAGGTCTTCCGACAAGAATACCACTAAACAGGGTGTTTCAGAAGTGCGTGGCCATATTTATGGATGGTGTTCTGTTACTGCTAATCAATAAAGAAACAATATCAAAATATATATTTTTAAATATTTTTGAAACCACCCTAAAAATTAAAAAAGTAAAAAAAACACATTTCAAGCAGTTTGATGCAATCATCTGTTCAATTTATCAGTCTGCTTGAAAAGTGATATTTTTGGAATGTTTTGTAAACGATTTTTTTTTGTAACTGTATATACAGAAAGAAAATAATATTAAAAAAAATATATATTATTTTCTTTCTGTATATCAGTTACAGAACACCACCCCTAAATATGACCACACACTTCTGGAATATCCTGTATATAAATACCGTTATTAGTTTTACGTAGAGAAAGACATACAGTCGAACCATAATTATAATTTCTTGATGATCACCGTAATTACCTGTTGATATCCTGAAAGCAGCAAACTAGCTTATAACAGTTAATGTATGTGATTTCAGACACAATTTACAGAACTGTTCATGAATAAATAAACATTTGAGGGATCAATAATGTCGATACCCACCTACCTACCTACATAGATCAACTGTTTTGTTCTACTTATATTACAGGTAACACTGTACGGTACATTGGCGAAATTACTTGAATCTTAACTAAATATAATCGGATAACCGCAAAGTGAACTTAGTGTACCTCACTTTAGCATATAGGCATAGGTATAATATACTAATTTTCAGTAATTACAAACGAGACTGTTTTAGGGCTTTCCTGATACATGTAATTCGGTGAACTTCATGGATCTGGACGAAATCCTATATTTGAATAATAATTATAATAAATCATTTATTTCAGATTCATCTTACGATTACATCCATATTTGTTAGTACATTTGCGAGCGTACAAACTAGAATTTGTAATAATTAATTGATTAACACAAACATTTTACCGATGTTCTAGTGGGTTGCATCGTATCACTATTTTTAGTGAAGTGGGTGGCAAAACACGCAATACAGACATGGTGACGATTATTTTCTAAGATTGGGATGAGTCCCAATCTTTGAAATCGTCACCATACAGTGCTAATCCTAACATTATTATTTGTATGATTTAGCACTGTACGGTGACGATTTCGTATGACGATTTGTGATTATTCTCACACACATCACATTTGAATTTTTTTAAAGTGATAATTTATTAAACTGCCCCGCTGCTGGTCTCGTGGTCCCAGATTCCCAGGTCGTGCAAAAACTGTTGCTAGGTTTTTCCATTAGAAATTTCGTAGTAGCAGCCCAGCGTTTGGTGTGATACTCCCGTGCCTCCGAAATCACGTAAAGCCGTTGGTCCTGCGCCTGATCTCTCCCGGTTGTGTGGAATTACCGTTCTTTAGGACTGTGAGAGTAATACAACAGAGTATGCACCGAAGTCAGCGTACACAAAAAATGCTTTACATTATCTCCTGCGTAGTTGGCTAATCACAGTTGAGATTGCTGCCGTCATAAGGAAAAAGGACGTATCTACACAAAACGAAGTAACCGATTTCCGACCTTATTTTCTTTAATTTCGGAAGACTGACTATTCTTTGGAAGGCTTCTGCCAGTGGCTTCGACCTCGTGAAAATGAACATTCTTCAGGGGTAAAAGAATAAGTTAAAAGTTTGTTTAGTTTATTTAAAATACAGAAAAGGTTAAAATCCAATTTGGATTTACTGCTTAGCACTGAATGAAAAGCAATAACGCATCGTATACCAAATTACTAAAACATATTGTAACATCAAACTCCAATATCAAAATCTAAGTGATCCGAAAATCGTTCAGATCTAAAATAACAAATATCTAAATATAAACATCGTCAGTCATTAAAGGTATACGCTTTATCGTTTACACATCGCGTACACTCATAAATGTTTTCCTGTATTGAGGCGAACATCTCATATGTGTCTAATTATTTTTGGAACCGGGGCCCTACTATTGGTCCGCCATGCTACCCGCCGTCCTGATAAACACACCTCGAGAAACGGAAACCAAGAACCATCTCCCTTTAAATATACAACTCGACAGCGCAAACTTTTCTACTTTCCTTTTATGTGGTTGAGTAACACTTCTTACCTGCCAGTGAGATTTACACTATCGAGAACATAACGTAAACACACGGTAGCGCAAGTTCAGTAACCCCGACATGTGGTAGATACTCTAACGTTCATTCTGCAAAGCAAAACCAATGGAAGCGAAGGCGGAAGATACTAATTGAAACAACAGTAGATGTGTGGTTTTAACTTCAAGCGTATTGGTAGAGTGTTTTACTTGGTTCGTGTAGATATCCGCGCTTTGTGGGTAATAGCCGAGCTTGGGAATACCCAGTGGTGTTAGTATTACAGAAAAGATTGACTTTTAAAACGTACATGCACATTAATTGTCTCAAAATTAATTTGACTGATTGTCAAGAGCGCGTAAACTGCAATGATTGATTGAACTTACAGCCCCCTGCTATGACGACCCAGTGTCATCATGATTTCGTTGTGCAAAAAGGGATAATGCTATGCATCTTGTATCGCTCCCTCTCTCTCCCAAACCGGAATCATGATAGTTTTAAGACGTCAAAGTAGAGATCTGAATAGCGATTAACGGTGTTTATGAACCTTATCGAAACAGAAAACGGTAACTACTTATGTAACTCGCATCAATTAAACTATCTTAGTAGTCTTTTATTTAAATTATACTCTTTAGGTCACACTTAGATGAACTGAACTGTACGAAACATCTAAAACTTCGTTATGGACGTTGAATTTATTTATTTTATTTATAATTTTTATACGCTTTTTCGAAATTCGTACGGGATGTTGATTTTTCCAATGCGCATGTTTCAGTTTTACTGCTTGACCAATTTCTGCTTTCATCTGGCCCCGATACCGTCACTGTTTTTGACAGATCCCGGAATCTGACTCATAAGTAAAAACATTTTCGCAACGTTGGACAATACAAAGTTAACATGTTTATTTGTAGTAAAAAGACTTTATTTGGAAATTTTAATAAAAAGCTATGATTTTTCTATGTTAGTAACAGAGTCACTAGGAGCTATAGTAAAAAAAAAAAACCACCAGCTATGACGCAGCAAAATTGAACCATTTTTTAATAGGACTGATGTCCTAAAAGACTCGTGTTTATAGATTGGTTCTGTCTTTCAAACCGCTTATAAATGTCAAAAAGTTTTCCGTTTACCAGATACTACCGACATTGTTTCTTTAATCGTCCCCTTTCCTTTCATTCGGAAGGGGTTTAAAACCACAAAAGGACGGGAAAGGAAGGAACAGCGGTTTCCCGCTCGATTCAAATTCATTCACTAAAAAACAAAACTCAGAAATTAAAGTAGACTAGACAATAATGTTTTCAACAATTATAGTCATCCAAAATACCTCAAAACGTTCTCTAATTAAAATGTATTCATAAATAATTCGCAAAGTGAATTTATTTTAGAGAGAATGTCATACAACTTCAAAGCGAACTTTGAAACTACATATTATTTTATACCGCATTCGAATATACAAAGAAGATGCAGCGCAACAAAACTTATACATTTTAACATAATAACAAATGCTGTTTATATTATAAACAAGGAAATCCTGCTTCTGCGGAGCGTGAAGTATATTTGTCTAGGTAAGACTTCAAGACACTAAATGGGAGAACGTCACGTCGCCCGCACTTGTCCTCAAGTTTGCAAGGCACTGGAGTTCCACATCGTGTCTACAACTTTTCACATAAACTGCACAACTTTACACGGCGCCACTTATAACAAATTGCCGTTTTCTATTCAACATATTGAAATTTTTGTAAAGTTTGCGTGTATTCAACGAATCCTCTTATTACTTTTAGTTGGTGTCCGAAAAGTGCAACTCTCCATTTTTGTTTGCAGTGCAAGTTGTGCCTGCTCTGGTGATAGTTGGCCGGGGAGGCAGGAGTTCATTACGTAGCAAAACGTCACAGTTTGAATAGATGCTTGTTTTCTATTCTCTGCTTGCAGCAACGTGAGGTTCATAAAGTGCGTTCAAATTTGTGATTACACAAACAACGTAGACTTTGACTAACCAGATGTATTTTCACAGTGAATAATTCTCATGCACAACAACATGTTCGTCATTAGCAGTGTGTTGTGTAACTCCGTGCAGTTAAGATATGCTAATTTAAAACCTCAAATTGGGTACAAGCCTCGTACAGTGGAGTGTTGCGGCTTTAGTGTCGGCGGTGCGTTTGTAGTTGTGGGCTGTTCAAGAGCTGATGCGATGCGTTACAAAGCGTTTGGTTCTGAACCGGTGTTTGAGATGCATATCTAGATGATTTTCTATCCAATGTTGTTCGTGTGTACGTCTGTGTCAACTTTGCACACTATCGGACGCTATCGTTCATTGTATGTAAAACAGGTGTAACTTAGTAACTTTCGTGATTAGATATCTATTGCATAAATTAAATAACAAAAAGAAGATTCAAGATCTGGGACCCAAACTCCGACAGAAGATTTTTTGTCATCTACGAATAAGTACCTATTACAAGAACTTGATTATTTTTTCAATCGGCAATCGACCTAATTGGTAATATACAATGTGGAGCCGTCCGTACAACAATAAATGAAAACACTGACAATACTGGTCCATAGGAATATGTATATTGAAACTGTTATAAATCCTGTCACCGAAATTAAAAGTAAACTTCCAAATTGGATTTTTTTTATTAACTAGTCAAGCATAGTGACTATCTATTTCATGTCTTGCAGTTACTGACATTAAATCTGTTATAAAAGACAAAACATTCGTATGAACTAGTATTGACAGTGTTTTGATTTATTGTCGTATCGTCATCTCTACCTTGTGTACAGTAGTTTATAGTTCTTGGTAGACTCTGAGGTGCTGCTCCGATAGCTGTTACGCTAATTGAAGTGAAAAAAAAAATAGAAAACACACCTACCAAAAGGTTAACCAGATTTTGTTGCCAAACGAACCTTTCCTACCCACCCACACAACACCCAAACTAGTGTTTTTTATGTCAAATTATAAACAGCCCATCCTTGTTTAGAAAACTACCTTCTGATGAATATCCTCTTCGATTCAATAAGATTTCTTTAAAACCATGATATGCTTCAAAAGCAGAACCACTTTAAACACACGTAATGTAAAAACAACTTTTCTTAAACATTTTAGCTAGGTTATAGCTGTACCTACATTACTGAAGGATTGCAAATTGTTACTGCCTTGCGACAAGACAAAGCATACAAATAACCGAAAATCCATTACAATTATTTATTCGAAAGACAATACTTATTATCCTATTACAAAAGTAAATGAAGAAATTTGAAGACTGCCTCCCAATAATTTGTTCGTTCTCTTCCAATTACGCGGAGGGAATGAAAATAGGTATCAAAGTACAAAATGTCTCGTAGTAACTTGAATTATTGTTTTGCACTTTATTTTTTTCTTTGAGTTATTAAATAAGGCCACTATTTGAAGTGTGACCAATTTATTAAAAGCATAGTTTTGTTATTTTGAGGGTTTTGACATAATATAAACAAAAATTTATTTGAGCGTCGGATGCAGCTGGCCACCAAAATTTTACGTAGAACAACTAACTGAAATCCAGAACCCAGTTAGGACTGGTTAACACGAAACCCAGTAGTTAGTGCTCTTACACATATAGAGGTATGCGGAACAGAGATCCCGCAAATCTCCACTGAAACGGGAGGATCCTCCGACCAGACGGGTATTGTGTCTGGTGGGCAACTGCTCGATAGTTGATATTCGGCCTGTTGATATGTTCAACTTTGCTTGCGCGATGCAGGATTTCATTGGTAGTTCGTCGCTGACAGGATAGATGGCGTTCCGGTTCTTTTTGTTGCCGTACAAATTTCGCTTCTTAGTTTTTCATGTGGCATTGATGCCGCTTAACACATAAACACGATACGATGTCGCGTCGTGCTGCTACTTGGCAAATCCTTTGCAATACTGAAGGTGTTTAAAGCCCTTAGGCTGATTTTTTAGTGCTTCGTTTTCTAATAATTTTGTTTTAAATTTAAAGCACACCTACCGTTGCAATAATATGCAAAAATATAGAATCGAAACGAAAATCCCACTCCGATGCCCACGGCAAATCGACAGCCAAGTTAATCAAATAATTCAAACAGGCTTTAATTCATATCTAGCGTGTCTAGCAGCCATAAGTCTGCTTATAGAATAATATTCTGTGATCGATAGATCTTACAGAATAATATTCTGTAAGCGGACCCGGGCTGCTAGACAATATTGGATATTATTATCACCCAATATTACATCTAACATCGTCTTGTTTCTGCCCAGATTACAGAAGCGAATCCATTATCTAGCCGGCCAGAACTAAGCTTCCAATAACCCGAAATACCTAATATATTTAGATAAATTGAATAATCTTTAGTGTTTACCATAGCAGGAGTAGTACGGAACAAAGTGTGAGCAACAAACAATTTAAGCCCAAAAAAAAAATTACTTGCCAAGGTTGAAAAATAAACAGCTTCACGGGTAGATCTTCAAGGTTAAGCAACGCTTGCCGGAGTCGGAACATGGGTGACCATCTTAAAATACCCAGATTCCTCCATAGGTAGTCAGGAGCCAAGAAATTTGACAACAGTCTTGCCAAGGAATATCGTGCTACCCAGTTACTGGGTTATATAGGTTAGATAGCCAGTCGCTCCCTATTAAATACTGGCACTATGCTGCATTTGGTTAGACTAGAAGCCGACCTCATAGTCGGGAAAAAGCTAGGCAGATTTATTGGTTGAATGACTAGCCAAACCCTGTAGTTTTCCAACTACAGGATTTTCCAACTACAGGCTTTTCCAACTAGATATTATAAATAAAAAATAAAAAAAATTCTTTATTAAGACACCAAGTCCCAATATTAAAATTACACAAGCCAAGAAAATACCTCCCTACTCTCCTAAAATATTTCTCGGCCATACCGTAAATAGATTTAAAAAGCTATCCTAGTTAACTGTAAGATTTGCAAATGTGCAGTCTGTTACGTAATGATTTCCCAGTACCTAACAAAACTTGCAGCTTATCTGTGATCCTCCGATCGATAGATCTAACTCTTTAATCCAGGGGCTACTGCAATCGTCAATCCATCCAGGTTGACACCAAAATCAAGATCAAAAGTATAGTTGAGACGTAAAGCCTATCAAAAGATCAACACACTATCCGAGACAGATAAAAAATCTTCTAAAAGTCTAGAATAGGGAAGCCGTGTGAGCGAGTAACTTAGATCTAATCGATAGCGCACATAATCTTATCTTAAAAAGATTGAGTGCTATTTGAATGTCCTTTTTTTTGAATTTTTGATTTTTTTTTTTCTTGTATAAGTCAAAATCAATCTATCTGCCAAGTTTTCCCAACTATGTCAGTGTCAGCTTCCAGTCTAAGTGGATTCAGCTGAATCCGGTGCAACTACTGGTATTCAGCTGAATACCAGTAGTTCACATGGGGCGACAATCTTTACAACACAGTTAAGGGGAATATGATCACCGTTGGTGGTCTGACTCTTGTCCGTCTGAATGAAGAAATATCGAAAGTTTGAGAACAATACGACGTCATGTAGCGATAACAACTGTCAAAGATCTACAAATTATAATTTGCAGAGGGGCAATTCTCGTATTTTGAAGGAGCGTTCGCGTTCGCAACGCAATCGCAAACTGTCAAAAACGCCTCTTTATTTCCTACATTTGTCGCTGTGGTGATATTGCGACTTGAATGGAATGTAGGCACGCGAGTTGACCTTCAGAAAAAAGCTATTGCACGTCAAAATTAAAGACAGATTTTGGAAAGATCCGTTGGTTATGATGTTGTTTTTCTTTCATGTTGCAGTAGTAGCAAATTTGACAGATCTAATACTTATTTCGGTCAAAACAAAATCTAAATTTAATATCTAAAGCTGAGTGTGCACTTAACAATGGCTGGTTGTAACATGCCCAAAGTTTGACCAGTTGAAATGCACTCAGCTTTTCTCGCAAGTATTATAATGATGTTTGTCTACTAATTGCTACGAAGTGCTACGAATCAATTTGTGGATATTTTAATAATTATATAAATTAGTATCAATGTTATTTTATTGTTTTTGTAGGATAAAAACTTGAGAACATTCTAATGACAAAGAAGCCAACGTCTTATTTACAACTTCATGTCTTAATAAAAAAAAAAAACACTGCTTAAAAAGGTATTCCAAATGTTCAGTTGAAAATTCATCGAGAGTTTACAATATCCAAAGTTATTTTATAATCTTACGGAGTTTGCCATTTTCCGGTGACATATATACCCGTATATAACATATGAATCGGATTGGGTTTTCCATCTGAAATGTAAAAGCCTCGAGTCTAGATCGGTCGCCCCAACTAGAAACATATGTAGGTTCATGGGAACTACAACTTTACTGTCGAGATGTGGGTGAACTATAGGTACTCCACTGCCTAAAGGTTAGTCCAGATTAAGTAACATGCTGTATAACTTATACAATATAACACGTCTACATTATTTAACATTGCTATATAACATTGAAATATAAAACCAGACTGTACCGTGTATGTCGTCCACACAAATAAAACATGTTAAGTAACTTTGTTTTATAACATGATTGTATTGTTATACATATAGTCTGGACTCACCTTAACACATCGAAGCAACGGGGATGCAAGTGTGATATTATAATATTTTAAATTAAACATAAACTGTTTTAATTAATACTTAACTAACTAAATACACTAGAAATAAAAATAAAAACTCCTAACTAAATTATCCCTTAAATATGGCGTCGAAAAATTCATCCGCATCGCTGTCGACTGGAAGTGTACCCAAAAGACAGGCGGCATTGCCACGTTGTATGGTAATGCTTATTCTTTGAGCAAGGTAAAAGCCAGCCTTTGGGTATTAATATTATATTCGGTGGCCCGTTTAAAAACAGTTCTTCAAATCTACCGAATGGAAGAATCATGCTTTTGATATATAACTAGAATTAACAAAGACCGTGGGCGCATACTGTTTCCGCAATCCAACACCAATACCAATTTAAATTAATCAGACCCATATTTCAATATTAATACTCTAACAGGTTGCAAACACCGTCACATACGTACGTCGAGGTAGCTGCGGTGTAACAAAGTTACGCAATTACTGGCACCAACGGATTTGGGAGCGCTCCCAAAGCCGCAGGTACACTGCCGAGCCGACGACCGTCGTTGCCACCTTCGCGCGAGCACCACTATTTACTCACATCATTAGCACATTACAGACGTGAGAACTTTCTTAGAAGTGTCTAAATAAACAAGCGTGCATAAATGTTAGACCACTCTTTAAAGGCGAGCCAACGAATTTTTTATTTAGTCATTTTTAATTTATACTAATACTAATGGATGGAGAGGGACAGGGAGGTCAAAAAAATGGATGGTGTGATTGATATGAAGGAGAAGGGATTCAGTGATACTGTCCCAAAGCCGCAGGTACACTGATGACGCCGCCGCCGACCGTCGTTACCACTTTTGCGCCAGCACCATGATTTACCCTCATCATTCATTAGCACATTAAATTGTGAGAACTTTTCATGGAAGTGTCTTAATAAATTGGCGTGCATAATAGTTAGGCCACCCTCAAAAGGCGATCATACTATTACGAAGATTGTGTATTTAGTTTACTTTACAGTGTTTCTTTTTTTTGCGCAATATTGGTGCAGCTGATACAGCTCTTGTCGAGATTTGGGATTATACACCACAATCAACAATAAGAAAGCGGATACATTGGATATGCAAAAGGATGCTGTGTGTATAAAATCATCGGTGGCAATATCTACTGCCCGTGCAATGTTTGTCCAAAACTTTCAGAAGTCGCTTTTCGTATTTTTTTTTAATATTACGTGAAAGCTTAAAAAAGAAGATTCCATGAAATATATTTTATTTTATTTGATATAGAATAAATAGTTTTTAAGATATCCACTTGAAAGTCGTTGATACATAAATACAAAGAAATGCATGTTGAAATGGTATTTTTTTTATGCACGCCTGTACTTGACATGAGTTTTAATTCATTGGAAATCTTTCAGGATTGAAAATACTCATAAATATGAACTACTATGGAAAAAACCATTGAAGCAGGTGAAGTAGTGAATATTGAAGTAATGATTCCCAACATTTGGTTCAGTTGTGCGAACGTAAATGTACCGGCCAATTGTGTTCTTCTCATATTTCCGTGTTGGTCCAATAGTGGAAAGTTGTTTAAATTTATCAATACTTACACCTCCTGAAATAATGATTATTAATTAAAAGTCACACTGTACGTAGGTATCGTTTTACCATCCAATTTATTTCTATTATTATGTTTTAAATGCTGTCTTAATATGATTTCATATGTTAATTTTTAAACTTTTTGCGAAACAATAATGATCGTTGCTGTTTTACGGTTACATATAAGAAATAAGTTTATTCTTTATATTTCTATGTTTACAGCCGTGTATACCTGTAATAGGGATGCATTGCATATATCAATTATATAATGTTTGACATCGGACATTGGGACAAGGAGAGAAGTTGGTTGAGTCGATGTCAATCCTTCATGCATTGGAGAGGTACCAAAAGAGCTAAATTGTTGGAATTTCCAGAATTAGTAATCTTGTTCTTTTCAGAGATGGTAAATTATTATTATTGGTAATTTTATATGGAATTATAAAACACAAAAAATATACAAAATATACAATATGTTCTCATTTATTTACTGGTACCAAAAACTCATCACTATTAGTTGCCAAAAGATTAGCCAGTCTATAATTTTGGTAGCGGAACTGATGGCCTGGAGTGTCTGAATGTTTAGAGTTATACTCACTTCCGGCACTTAATTTCTCAACGCCCACCCAAAAACAAAATGAGGCCTTGTTATCGTTTTCTCTTCATACATTTACACGCTTTATTTTTTTTAAGGATGGGAAATCATCAAATGACTTCTTCCGCTCTACATTCCGCTGTACATCTAGACGCTAACATTATCAATCTGTATGGTGTACAACGTAAACGAAAAGCACCAACCCATCACTTCCCGTCGGTGTCGTGAGAGGCGACTAAGGGACTCACCAGAGAATGAGCAACAGCATTCTCTGTGCATTGCAACAATCAAGCGCTGCTAAGCGTGGCGATTATGGCAGACCCTCCTCCCCTTTAGGGGAGGCTTATGTCCAGCAGTGAACGTCTTTCGGCTGATATGATGATGATGATGATGATTAACAATCATGTTAGACAGCGATAACTACCCATGTCCATTAAAGTGGCCATTATGAGATTAACACTTTTTTTGAATACATTCACAAGTACCAACGTACCTCCTTATTGTGTACGAAACAAATTCGAACTGATTGAAGCCGAGTCGACCACATGGGATGAACTATTGAGTGTGTTCAATTTTATTTTCTCTCCATTCTACTGAGTTTTAGCGACTGAATGATATTTTATATACGAGTACCACTACCGACACGGGTTTTACGCGGAAAGAGTTGGTACGCGATGCATGTAAACGCATTTATTTATTTCAATCCATACAGAAGTTATTACTTTGATAGCTAGAGCGCTGAATCTTTTAAGCTGTTTACATTCGGCGTTTAGCGTGTAGCATAATAATATAGGGTGGTCAATCCCGATGTACACAACTTTTAATTGCGTTTTTTTTTTTTATTAAGCATTAACAACCATGGGCACGTCACAATTGCGGCGGTGCCACGGCGTCCTCACCTTCCGCCTGACACAGGTACTCACCGGACACAGATGTTTCGGGAGGTACCTGTTTCGGATTTAGCGGGAGGACACGCTCGGGTGTCAGCACTGTGAGGATCAAAAAAGTATTAACAACCAGAAATTTTTCCATGATAATATTAAATAAGCGGTTTTATGTGGTAAATACCATCTTCTAAATCTCCAAGTTTTTACTGCCTAAAAATACGATACGTCTCAGCCTGGTTTTTCATCAAATTTTCGCAATGTGGTTTAGGTATTTATTTATTATTTTATTTATTAGGTCTACCAACAATTGTTTACACTAATTTACAAACAAAAATAAAACAATCGTTTAAAAACTTTACACAGTGCAACAATCACTTAAAGGTAAACACCACGTGTGAAAACAATATTAAGTAATTAAATAGTATTATTATGTTAATTAAGTAGTAATTTAATTAACATAATAATAAATATTCTGCTTTTAGTGTTTAAAGTACACCACAATGCGTCCCATTAGATAACACAATAAAAAAAATCAGAATCTGAGGAGTCTGGTGAATTAGGAGGTCAATTAACTGCCTAGAAAAAGTTCGTCCCAAACTTCCACTTGTGTATCATGATGCAAAGCTTTTGGCGTCGTCTTAATAGAACCAGTGGTTTTCTTAGCTCTACAGATTAATTTGATAAAGTCAAAATTTGAATTCTTAAAACGCTAGTGACCATCACTCACAGTAACAGCAGCACCTGCCATGTGGGTTCTTTAAAGAAGAATAATGAAATGACTCCATCTAATTAGTCAGTCGAAGCGGATTAAGGGATCTAGTGTGGATCAACAAAGAATGCTCTTTAATCCCAACAGTGTTTTTTAGCATATCTCATTACGTTCACTGAAATAGGACAAGATACACAAAAAAACACATTTGAAAAAAAATTTGGTTGTTTTACAATCTGCTTTATTTAGGACACCAAAAAACTTTACAATTGGGAAATAAATTGAAATGGGGCGAAAGAAACTTGTCATCCGATTTGGCCACCCTATATTTTTAGCGTAACAAATCGCTTACTATACTTTCCAAAAGCAAAAATATCGTATTTTAGAAAAATATTATAGTTTGAGTATAAATGTAGATGGCAAGGATGGACTCTGTGAAAGATGAAATTTCTAGAAGCCCCGAGAATTTCCAAAGAATAGGGATATGCATGCATTTTTTTATTTGCAAAATTAAATACTTATTATCTCTAGTAAACAATTATGAAAGAATTTTTAAAATACTTTCGTTAGTGATGAAGTTATTAAGCTTCAAAGTTGACAATTAGAAAGAGAAGTCCGATACAAACTGTGACCATACAGAACATAGAAAACAGCGTTTTCTAAATTCAAAATAGTTATATCTCGTTTGTGTTTCGGTCAATTTCGATTATTTTTTAAATGTTAGTATTATTTTTTTTGAATACTTCTAGATAAACTGTTTAGATAGTAGAAAAAAAAATCATGCATATTCCCTATTGGCGACCAATAGAAAATTTTACAGTTATGTAAAAGAAGACACGTTACGCCGACTTTAACCAGGTAAGAGAATGACGATGATTGATTATAACTTATTTTAGAATACATAACTAGTCAGTTTTTTTTTTGAAAATGTTATATAATTATCAGCCATTTATTTTTCTAAGCCGTAATGTTTTCACAACATAAATTGCATTTATTATCACCAATTGTTTACAGGTTTATTGCCAATTCCCAAAAAATTGCACTGACCTAAATAGATTTGGCGTCACTTTCGGAAAATCCCTGTTTCTATGTAGCATCGGACAGCGGCAGGATGAGTTGATTGATTGAATAGACATTACGAATTCCGTTCTATCGCCTATCAATCGCTCCGTGCCACGTGAATAGAGGACTGCGTCATTACCCCTGCTGCGACTTGCATTGTCTCATAACAATTCTAGCTTAATCGAGTGTTATAGACGCATTATTGTTTCATAATTGTCCTTAGATTAGGAGGTCGTGGCTAAATAATAACAGCCGTACGGGTCGGTTAAGCAACGCTTGTAGAGGTCGGTCCGTGGATGGGTGACCCATTACTTACCGAGAATTCTCCGTGCCTCGGAAAGAACGTTATGCCATTGATCATAACGGATAGTCAGAAGCCAGAAAATCTGAAAGCAGTCTTTAGATATCTACCGTGATACCTTATGACTGGGTTACGGAGACCAGATAGGCAATTGCTTCATGCAAAATACTGGTACTTAGCTGCATTTGTTTAGACTGAAAGGCGATCCAAAATAGTTGGGAAAAGACTAGGTAGATATTAAATTATCCTTATAGATGATATTATACTTTTTCGGAAACACCAACTCAACTGGAAAAAAATGGTCAATAAGCTAAATAATGTGAGCAGAAAATTAGCTTGAAACTAAATACCACAAAAACGAAGGTACTGCATGCTTAACCACCAAACAATACCCATTAAAGTCAATACCTCAGTACCGATTATAAAAATACAATATTTCACAGAATAATGAACAGATATTCGTTTTATAAGCATATTCGCAAAGGATTTACTGAAACCAGTTTACGAACTGTTAAAATTTACTGGGAATCATTACAAACAAAGCTTGGACTGTTTTGGTTTTATAAATTTTAATTGCCATTTATATTTATGAGTAAAACAGTTTTCAGTTTATTTTATTAATCACTGAGAGCCACAAACAAGGATTTAACAAAAAATAACATAAAATGTACCTACAAGTTTTATTTTTGAAGTGAAAACTTCTTTAGCGGCGTTGTGCACTTTTTAGGATGGGTAAAAAATGTTAAACTCGCGTCAGGACACGTGACCTAATCGAAAATTCGTAAGACGAAGAGATAGTTCTGAAGTGTTAAATTTTTAATGTAATATAAATTGTCATGTTTGTGTACGATAGCGCAATAAATGAATATTGTATTTTACCAAATAAATGATAGTACTTTTAATACTTATAATTAAAGCAATTCGTGCGAAATTATTCCCTAACCATTCCAAAATATCAAAAATGCACAACGTAATGTTCAAGTTTTCAATTCTGCCGGCACTGCCGGAGTGCAACCCGTTGTTTTTTTTTTATCCATGGATTTACACAGATGTACCTATGACACGTGAGTAGTATATTTCTACAATGTACAGAACTCACGTGTTCAGCTTCTTTATTATCTTCTTTATATTCACACGTCAATTGTTTCCCGTCCGCAATGATTAACCACAGTAACGCTGATTTTAGATGTAATGTAGATATATTGAGGTCCTGGGTTCACAGTCGGGTAAAGGTATCGGCACCTATTGGGTTTTCTTATCTGTAACCAGCCCTGATTCTAGATATGTGCTCGATTTGTGTTCCAAGGGCCTTGAACTTACTTAACTGGCCTCTAATTTAACTTTACCTAACCTCTCGGGAATACCTACATGAGTGATATTATGTTATAATGTTATATTGAAGAAGAAAAGTAATTGTCACAAAACTGACATGCATAAAAAAACATGAATCAAAAACAAATTTTCTTTATGATAGTATTAGTTCATATTTTGTTAGTTAAGGGCGAGGACCAACGAGCGTACCTAATATTGTGAGACGTGAGTCACGTATTTTGAGTTGCGCAATTTACGTTTTACTGAAATAGGTTAGACTGCTGGATGGATTTTGCGTCGCCGTGTGGCACAAATAGGACTTTTGTATGAAACCGAATGCAATCTAAATTCTGCGACTCATTTTAAGCGAATCACAACTCAAAAAACAACGCTCGTTTGGCCTCACCCTATGACAAAAATTATACCTTATTAACATACAACTGAGGGCCTAACAAGAATGTTTTTGACATATAGTAACGTAACGTAAAATTTTACTGTAATTATAATACTCGATATTTATTTGAATTGGATACTATATTCATATTTTTGTATGATACAAATTGTGTATGTCGCATAAAATGAATTCACTCACGTTAACGATACTGTTACGTTACTATACGTCAAAACATTAGTGCTAAGCCCTCTGGTAACAAAAGAGGCGAAAAAAGAATTACCCGAAACTAGGCACACCACACACGACGTGCCTGTGACATTGGCTCCGCCACTCAACATGGAAGGATCCACGGCACGGCGATGATTTTCTATTACGTTCGGACATCAAGTCTGGTGAGTACTTGTAAAAAATAGCACAGTAAAATGAAGTCCAGTAAGACAATCAATGGTACTACCGCCGCTGCATTGCTTATAATTTCCAGGCTGTGCACATCCAGTCGTTTCTTCAGCGTGCAAATAATGAAATTAAGTCCTCCAATACCGGCCGGCGTCGGCGGTCTTGATTTTTTTCTAAATGTTCACACAATTACGGCTGTTCACTTTTACGAGGTTTGCTAAATATCTTGGAGATGGTGCCTACATTTTGTTATCATGATGGTCTACCTTATTATTCGTTCACTGATGAATAACAATCACTTAAACTCTTGTAGCACGATGCCATTATTTTAGAAGGATGTAGTCCAAAGTAGTCACGGTGCCATTTCGTAGTCGTCTTACAACGGCAGCCCACTTCATATAACCAATGACACATTCATTAAAATAAATATTTAAATTAATAAACAAAGGAAAATACTCATTATTCATTATCATTATCATGCATGACGCATGACGTAGTTGGAAACATCCTGTAGCGAGCGCAGTTCGACCCTTGTGTTCCAAAGACGGCGCAGAAATGAACGGCGACATTGCTTTGATACGTAAAAATTATTAACAGGGTGTTTCATAATTCTAATGCATTATTTATTTTAATTGTACCTATTATATTAATTAATTATTTAAAAAAAAATAATCGAGCTTAGAAGTTGTGTTATGTCGGTAAGTGAGCCGCCTTTGTAAGACGACTAAAATGGTACCGTGTATCAACCGTTCAGCGTTACCATGTATCGTGTTATCAGCAGAGATCGGAATAAGTAGACTTTATTTACCCAATGTTCGTGGAAGTAAGTTATATAGAGTTAATAATACCTCCTGGCAAATCCCGGAATCATTAATGGAATCATGACAATTAAAACCCGGGTTATAAAAACATGAACAGGACTTTGAGTAAGTATACAAATTGTTGATTTGAAGAATCAAAAGAAAAAAGAGTTGTGCGAAAACAAAGCTATTTAATTTAACAGTTTTAGTAGGAACGGAACTCTAACAACATAATAAGATTCTTCAATGTAATAATTTTGTTTAAATATATCCAAAGCGCAATAAGTAATTTACAATTTTTTAAATCCCGGGATACAATCGTCATGTTTATGATTCCGGGATTTTAGAGGAGGAATTATCAACTCAATGTTACTTACTTCCACGAACATAAGGTCTACCTATTCCAATATCTGGTTATCAGCGCTTGCCACCGGCGAGGCCGTCGATTAAAAATACATGAAATCATACAGATTTTTCTCATTTTATAATATTAGTTGAACAACAACTTCCCGAAATACTTGCTGTATTTCCATTAACAACTCGCACACGACCTTTTCTTCCTCCAAAATCATTATCACTCACTGTATCTTTTCTAGGAAGTGTCCTAGTAAGCAGTAGTTTATCACACAGACAGAGGCACTAGATATTGGTCTAGGCAAAAAAATAGCTAGTATTGTTATCCCCAGTCACAGTTAGCTTCCAATTTTCTAACGAAACCCGAGGAATCAAGCTGAGGGAGTATCCCTCGGCTTGATTGGACCGTGAATGCTAACAGTATCGAACTCGTCATTTGGCGGATTCATAAAGTTCCCATTCAATCATTGCTCTGTTTTCTCCTTGTTGATACGACATTGTGTTTCATGGTAAGCCTTAGAATATTATGGACACAGTTATTTATGTTATAAAATAATAATGTAATAGAAGTAGATAACCCTAATCTTGATGACAAATACAATTATTTTAGGTATGCCAAAAAAAATATAAGTAAAAAAAACTAAAATATGTTAAGCATATGTTTAAATTTATAAATAAGTAAGAATGAAGTAAAAAGGAGAACGAACGAACGTTTTTTTATCCCATCTATGCTATCCCAATACATGAATTTTAAAAACGAGGATCGATCGAATATTAATATCAGAGCTTAGTTTGCAAGGTACTATTTATTTTTATAAAAATAAAACTATTAAACCACCAAAACCTGATGCTAAAATAAAACTAGCTGAGAATCAAAAATTCAAAAGTTATCACGGTGCCTTTATCATAAAAATATCTGAAAATGTATGACTGTAAATAGTAAAATGAGTTTCCAATATCGGTTTTACCGTAGGATGGCTAGATTTTACAGCTCCCATTTATAAAATGATCCGAAAATAATAACTTTAATATAATAATAAAGCCAAAATATTAGCTGTTCCAATCCAAACTTTGTGTATTGGAAAAATCTTATTTAACAATGGCTAATTAGCTTCCTATAAAATTCAGGGGCTACGAAAAAAACTTTCCGACCATTTATTTCACGAAAACAGCCAGAATTCGATTAAGCCCGATTAAGGGATAGCTTCAAACTTCATTTCTGCTGAAAAAAAATCCTTTTTATCGAAGCAGCATTATGAAGACGGTAGGTGAAAAGAGTAAATGGTGCGAAATAATCCGAACTCTTAGTTCTCCGTAGCTGAAAACGAATTTATTGCCCCTCGATACTCATACAGGCGGGTTTTATTGACACCTTTAATAACAAACCGACGGGCATGTGTATACGGCAGATGCCAATACTGCATTAAACGGCTTCTATTAAACACACTGCGCTGGCATTCGTCGGTATTTTGTATACATTATAATACAGTGCGATATTTTTTGTGTTCAATTTTGTTTTTCATTTGTGTCATTTGCATATCATATTCGAGATTCCGGTGCCTGACAAAAAACGCGAGTAACAGCTGTTTGTTATTATTGTGGTCGACGGGCTGGGATCGTTTGCGCTATTTGTGCCTTAACTTAGGGTGGGTGAACCTCGAAGTTGTATCGAGTTCGTGTAACAATGCCTGTCATTAGAAACCACATCGGGTGAGTAACCACATGAAAACCAATACAATCTGTGACTGCGACCTGTTTCGTGAATTAGGTCCCTAATGTGTTAATTCGGTGACATCAAAAACAATAAGGGAAGGATGAGTTAAATACACAATACATAAAACAATGGGCAGAAAGCCTCTCAGTAACAATAAACAATGCATTCCAGTCGAGCCTAAATAAATAGCCATCGAACAAAAATGGTTTAAATCCTCGAATACGCATGCTTTCGAGCGAAGAAAATTACATGAAATAAAAAAGGGAGAATTCCAAACTAGGTTTTACGTCCTGACAGAAAATTCGACAAAAAACCATGGAAAAATCACAGTGTTGTTAAAACTTGCACGTAAAACTGTGCGGACTTTTGGTGTATTCGTTAGCCGGTTACCATGCATAACGTAAGCTTTGCAAAACATGTGTGCCGAAAGTTGGATATTTTCGCATTTCCAAACAGGTATGAGCAGGTGACATTTCTCTTTTATTTAGCCAATGGATCATGTAGTTTCACGCAGGGATATGTTGTTTTGTAATGTTGTTGTTTGTGTTTGTCGCGAATATTATGACTGATTGATAAATCTACACCTTTTTTGAATACTAGCTTTTGTCCGTGAAACCCGGGATATGCGCGTAAGAGACGCGCGAAATTTGGAATGTAGGTTCCTTGAGGAGAGTAGGGGAGCACTAAGAGACGAATTTCCGAAATTCTTACGGGAACGGGAAAACACGGGCTATGCGCGTACGAAGTCGCGAGCAAAAGCTAGCCCTCAATAAATTTTAACGTCAACCGCCACGAATGATCAAGTTCCATGAAAATTGGAATGCATCAAGATAATTACAACATTATAAAATATGCGTTATTCCAGGCTATATTTTACCTCTGTGCCAAATGTCATCAAGATCCATTCTGACGTGATTGAATAACAAACATCCATCCAAATATCCAAACTGACAAAATTAGTATTAGTAATAGTATAATAACTAAAAACTGTTTCTTGCGTATACTAGTATTATTAGTAGGTAGGTATACATATTGGTATTAGTAATTAATATTATTAGATAGATTATAAGTATTGCTTTTATCTGATTTTTGTAATAAAACAAACGAGTACGGTTGTTTTAATGGTGAAGAGCAATAAATATAAATAAAAGTTTTCAGCGCGCTAGTAAACGTCGTGGATAAATAGAAACCATTTTGAAATAACAAGTGGGCGATCGAGTATTTCCATTTTTTTTCCTTATGCACAAAATAGAAAACGGGAAAATAGAAAATGCGATCAAGCTCGTTATAGTTAAAGGTAATGTGGTATTTTTAATGGCAGAGGTTCTTTTGGAATTAAATCGCCAACGGAGTGCGTTGGTCAACTGTTAGATATCAAAAATTTATGTCTATTTTCCTCTTTTAATAGTATTCGTCTCAATTGCAATTCGTTTAATTAATCATCTACGCAGGCATTCACTTTTACCGGTAAGCTGTTGTAGTATTTCCGGAATGAAAACATTTATTTTCTATTGTCACACTCCCATGTAAAAATTCTGGCATAAATAGTGTCGCCTTATTTATGGCAGCATTTTTCGAGCTTACTTCCAAAAAAAATGTTTCAGGTAGGTAAGTACAAGTAACTGTTTAAATGAAATTGGGTCAGAGCCCCACTTTTGTCCAAACCGCGTAAAATAAATGCAACTAGAGGAAGTTGACTTAAACCGCTTGAGGCCACGAATAAATTTACTTCAAAATCATTTCAGAACACGTTTATTTTTCAAAAAGGAAATGTAAACAAAGCCGAACTATGTACCTACCACTTTAAAAATGTTTTATTCAATAGAAGAGAGTTAGGTGGTGGCAAACGTTTCATTATTCTAATGCCTGCGGTGGGCGGCGCCTAGATAGCCCAGGTGTTGCGAAGTAAATGTAAATATTTTATTGTGGAGGCACAAACGGCGCCTGAGAGATCAATAAAATTTGTTTGTTTTGTAAAATGCTCTCTGTTGTCTGCTTTATAGATTGTGAACATGAATTATTCAAACATACGAATGGAGGAGTACCAACCAGTCCATTTGTTTTAATGTTACGCCTGATGAAACGTATAACTTTCGGCCCTTTTTTCGCCAATACGGTGTTATGAGATGATTAATTTCGGACTTCGCCAATGTTTGATCAAACGTGTCCTTTTTCTGCCATCCAATATGATCAGTCATTATTGTATAAACAGGATGTTGTAATCATTATACTTGAATATTAATTTGGGTAATCCGTTATGGAAATGGGACAGCTAATTATCTAAAGCAAGAAGAATTTGATTTCATTGATTAGATTTTGTATTAGTGTGTCTCTATTGATGGTGAGTAGACATTTACTAATATTTGCTTTTTTTATTTTATTTATTTAATATGGGTTTGCTCTTGACTCCAGTCTAGGTCATAGATACCAGAGACAAAGTCGACGATGGAGCGAGCTTACCCAGAAGAAGCCTGTTCACTGTAACTTTGATTTTTTAACTTTAACTAGAAACAATTTAATGATGAAACATTCATCGTAAACTAGAAATTATAATAACAAAAACAATCTCTTAAAACTAAGAAATAAGTGACCACATATGAAAAACGAATCAAGACAGGCAAAAAATGTATCATATCCAATCCTCTCCACTGACTCAAATAAATCCAATCTGAAAGCCAGATATAACTTAATCAAATCCAGACAGATGGTAGTAAAAAACCAGCTGAGTATCATTTCCGAGATTCTTGATAGACCCTTAACCGTACTGTTATGGTTAATCGGGATACGTCGGGATACCTCGGGATACGTCGGGATTACAGGCAAGTTACAGGCATGCTTAGGTACGTCGGGCAAACATAACGGTGTGAGCTCGAAAACTCAATTACTGACGCGTTTCTAACGGTATACTTATGTACGTATAGGTACTATAGGGTTACCGCTCGTATCAATATCTCACGGGGTTGGTTACGGGGATATTATTTCGTAATTACTTTTATGTTAGAGTGGTAAGGGACTTTTTAATTTTAGACAAATACAACTTTGATATGTATATTTCACCGAAATATTGCAAACGACATAAGATTGTAAAATATCGCGTGAAATTTATAATTTATTTTTTCTTAATAAGACACGGATATATTGGAAACAATTGTATTTGGATGGAATTTATTTTGTACAAAACGATGTTTTCATAATATATCGTGAAATTATAATATAATAAATATTTATAACAATCTTCCGTAGTCTGCAATTTTCCGGTGACATATACATATATACCCTTTACTCTACCTGTAACAAATTGTTATCTTTTAATGAACATTATATAGCCATTTTAGGGGAGGTGAAAGTATTACTATAATAACGTTTATTACTCATGAGATCCACTCTGTGACATGAATAAAAAACCGGTGTTCTGTAGATCCACTAGCATAACCTTAACACCCATGTTTTATTTTACTAATTCATTGATGACCAAAACTAATTACTTACTCTGTAGGAATAGTACCACACAAAATCCCGCACAAGCAAAACCAAATTGTTCATTTGAAACAGCCCTACTCGTATAAATCCTTGTTTTAGATCATTTCTGCCTCTCCCATTATATCCCACGGCATTGTGTCTGATAGTTAAGCAAACTGTAATAACGTAAATATGTTTACATGAAGACCTTTTGGGCGTTGTTCCACGAAGACTGACTGAAGTGTGCCTGAAACTCTGTGATCTGTAGACGTTTCCATTTGTAGGATTGAGGATGAATCTCCAATATTCCTCCAATTTATCACACTAATATTATAAAGGCAAAAGTTTGTGAGTGTGTGTATGTTTGTTACTTCTTCACGCGCTAACGGCTGGACCGATTCAGATTTGGTATAGAGAATGTTTGAGTCCCGGGAAAGGACATAGGATAGTTTTTATTCTGGGAGTAAGTTCCCTTGGGATAATTTTCGACATTAACGCCGCGGGCGGTCGCTAGTTTTAAATAAAAAACTGATGAAGTTACTAAATCGTAACCATTTTTAAGATTGAGGATGGCTTTTCAAAATAGTATTGTAAATAAAAATGATAAAGTTATTGAAACGTTACCATTTGTTAGATTAAGGATGAGTCTCCAATATTTTATTTTAATAAAAACTGATAAAGTTACTGAAACGTTACCATATGTTGGGTTAAGATGAGTCTCCAATATTTTATTTTAAATAAAAACTGATAAAGTTATTGAAATGTTACTATTTCTTGGATTAAGGGTGAGTCTCCAATATTTAATTTTAAATAAAAACTGATGAAGTCAGTGAAATTCCTAGGGAATATTAATTTATTTTAGGTACTTAAGAAAACAGCCAATGTGATTCCCAAAGGGTTTGGCAGCGAAGTACTTACCTAGTGTACCTGCGTGACATTCTACCAGCTACGTCAAAGTCCCATGAACTTAAAAAAGAAAGAAATAATGAAAATTTGTTTTTTTAAAACACATAGATTCACACAATGTAGGAGCAAATATAAGGAAACTTAATTTGAAAACAATATTGTTGTGTCCCTCACGGCTGAGCCAAGTAGAGGAGGGGCGAGCCTATTGCCATCCACCGGCCGCAAATCTAAACTACGGACATAACCATTCATGAACTGATCTCATTTTGGGCAGATACGAGTACCTCTGCCTATTCCAGCCATACTGACACGATCGTGAACACATCACAGTCAGGTTTGGCGTCCCACGCCCATTCGCCGTCCAACACTAAGGGTTGCTAAAATTTATCACACATTTAAAATACTTTTAGGCTAAAACTGCCTATATTACCCTCTGCCCGGGGAAATGCCACCTTTATCTGCGCAAAAACAAACATTTACTTTAAAACAGGTAGATATCTAAGTAATTTTTCCACGAAATTAATTTCACCTTTAGATTTCAATGTAAGCAGAAATTAAAAGCACAAAGCCAACCACGTCCGCCCGTTATAGTAAATGAGCTAGTTACTTTTATCTAGTTAGTGTTATCTATGATCCACTTCGGGTTATATCTGTGGCTTCCAGCTAAGAATAAGCCGTCCCATTCCTTTCGTTTCCCATGGGTACGGAGCGGCGATTAAGAGATCATATTAGGTAAATACTGTCTTATGGGTTGTGGGGTTGGGAGCGGGGATACTGTTTGTATGCATGTTGTCCTTGTTTTCATTCTACAATAATAGAAAAACATTTTGCACGATTGCCTATTCTAAGTTCAGCCATTGCTTTGTTAAGTATAAGTGAAAATTGCTAAACTTTGCAAAAAAAAAATGGCAAAATTGCTTATTGGATACAGTTGTACCTTCAGCAGTTCCACTGCTAAATTATATTGGATGCTTTCCTGGCTCTTCAAGCTTGATTCCCATTCAAACCAGTCCGTAAACTGCAGAGGACATTACTACTTCTGAACACACCGCTCTTCTGAGACATCATATTTACCACAACAGTAACTGTAGTCCCCATTTTTATTCAAAGTCAAGTTAAAGCATTTATTTCAAATAAACCATTAACAGGTACTTTTGAATTGTCAAAGTCAGTCCGTCAAAAACATGAAGCTATTTGCACGTTCGAAAGCGTGTTCGCCAGATTTCGCGTGTTACAGCCAGAGCACCACCCTGTTTATAAACTGAGCAAAACTCTGATAATAACACGTGAAGGAGTCATATCACACTATGAAAATAACAGAGAACGGGAGAATATACTCCGATCCACTGAATGCGGCACCTTCTTCAGCTTAGGCCATATTATTAAAAAGCAACTGGTCGTCATGAAAATAAAACCGTTTTATTTGCAGTCGCGTGAAAATAAACGCGTTGGATTTTCTTAAAATTTCACTTTTGGCTCGTTGGACGGGCCCAGTCTGCGAGGATGACGTTGCATTATGCATTTTGCTAACGAACGCGTGCTGTGAGAACCGCGTACGGAAAATTTGAATAGAAAATGTTAAACTGAGAAAAAGTTTTCATGCTTATACTTAGAGGGTTCTTAAAAGAAACAAGTATGGAAGCTAAGTTGGATGAGGACCATTCAACGCGGTTTTGGTACTAAAACACTATTAGTATCCGTACAGAAAATATTCACAGTTTTATCCTTAAGTGTTAACTACAACCCTTGTTGGGTGGAATTTCAGTTGTGTGAGGACCATTCAACGCGGTTTTGGTACTAAAATACTATGTCTACACGTGTAACAGAATTAACGCAATACCTGATTAGCGGTCATAGAACTCATCATTCTGAACAACTGTTACTATGGGACCAACCCTGAAATCACGAAAAATACCGGACAAGTGCGAGTCAGACTCGTGCACCGAGGGTTCCGATCGAGTCTTGATCTTTTCCGAGTATACATTACCTACGGATACATCAATGTACGTCACGGTCAATTCTTCAACCGAAAGTATAAGCTTGTAATCGCAAAAAAAAATGTTTTATCATATGATAAAACAACAAATTCTCTATTTTCGTCTGTACTTGTACTGTAAGATCTACATATGTATCTTCTTGCCAAACCTCATGACTCTAGGTCAACGGGAAGTACCCTATAGGTTTTGATTCCCTTGCGAGCGTCAAATAATGCGCCATAAACGGTCTTATCTTAAGATTGCGTTGACTCTATGATTTTTTCACTGCTCCGACACTGATTCCGACAAACAAACGGACAGCGAGACAGACAAACGGACAACAAAGTGATCCTGTATGGGTTTCGTTTTTGCCGACTGAGGTTCGGAAGCCTAAAAAACAACTGTTATACGTTTTGTCCAGTTATGCACATAAAATGTAAGTAAGGGGCAGTCGATTTTTAATTACAACAGAATAAATTCGCAGTATTACTAAAATTCGCTCGTAAATTTATTTAAAACTTGAATGAAAAACACTGATGAATTCGCAAAGTATCTGGGGACTCATGAAAAGCAATAAATTGGGCCAACTATCACGCTAGGTAAGTACTGCGGTCGCGATATAACAATGATATGTAGTTACATGAGGATGAAACATTATTATGCGTTGCACTCCACGCATTTACTGATCAATGTATTTCCATCTCGTGGAACTAAGTTGCCATTGTTCATTCGGTTACTTAGTTTACGTAGAAATTGTTAGGATACTAATGCAGGCTGCAGCTGCAATGGTTGCTCCATGTTCTAATGTCATGTACACGGTCAGATGTGATTTATGTGATTGTGATTTGACGGACCTACTAGTGTGGGGCAACGTTTTTATAAAAAAAACAAAAAAACCTATATGGTGCGGCCACGAGGCATACTCTTTTTAATGTTTTTAAAACAGAATGATTTTATTGTTTTTATTTTTTCCCATTTTGTTTTTTTTTTTGTCCTGTAAACATGTTGTGTGCCTAATACGCTTTTTTTTTCTTTCTTACAAATTTTAAAACTACACCTACGTATCTTAATAAGACAAACATTGTTTGCACACATCCTGTACTTAAGACGATGCTAAATCCAATATGTCATAAGAATCAGGCCTGTTTCATCCACCAGACCGTTACTAAACATTTCTAGAGAAAAACGCCCAACACTTACGCTCAGTATCGAAGCGGTACTAAGATGAATGACTGGACAATAATTCGAAACGACAGCAAAATTACACCAGAGACCGGATAAATCTTAGCCTTCCCTAGAATTGTATCGGTCATCGAGATAGGCGAATAGGTTCTAAGTGAAAGTGATGTATTGAACACTCGCTTCAGATGGGCACTTTGATTCAACGGGATTATCTGCTGGGGATTCTGATTGACGTCGAAGACGTGTAACATATTATTGTATTCATATTATTTTTATTGTTTCAGACGAAGATATCAATATAAGATAGGTACTTACAGATACCGGCATGCCGCTGTGTTCTTGTAGCTAGTTCGACACATAAAATATTCCAGACCCAATTGTCCTAAAAAATTAAACTTTATAGAAATCTCTAATTCAGACGGATAATGCTGCCTTCTTACAATTTTGGGCTGTAATTCAATCGGCAAGACGATTGCCGAAATCCCATACATTTTAGATTTTTCGACAATTTTATCGCTGATAGAATCTTATGTAAGCGGAACGTCCAATGCACCAGAGCCCTACCTACGAAACGCCTTCATAATCCAAGTCTTTACGGTCGACTAGTCGCTTTGTTCGTCTAAACTAACTGAGCAGGCGGTCTGGTCTACAGGGTTCCAGTAGCTGGATATTATTTCAGCGTTACAAAGACCATTTCAGTTGATGATAACGCTTCCATCGAAGACCAATTGGTCATGAGAAGATCAGTGTGGTGTTCACTCCATCTTGACCATTATTGACGTTCAGACTAAGACTCATCAGAATTATATTTATACAATCGTTGTTGCTCAACTGAACCGCATAACAACCTTGATTGACCATCTTATGTCGTAGTTTTTGTTGTGAACAACAATTAGATGATCAAATTTTTTGTTACCATTCATATTTCAGAAAATCCAAAAGAGAATGAAGAAATCCTCAGCTAAGTAAACAAGTGCAATTTTATCGAGGTCAGGCTTACTCGAAGACAGTTTACCTGTTCCAAGAACACTCCAAATACGTTCCAATATTTTCCCGCAAGCATCGGAATATTTTCCCCATTCGTGCGGTATGTCCTGCGACTTACGTGACCACTGCCACTTCACTTTACCGAATCTTCAAGTTATATTAGAGACCTCAATTTTCCCTGGGATCTCATTGTCTCGACTCGTATACGTTAGAATAATAGAGATTTACGAGTACAATGCTTTGTGATATTTGCTCAAACCTGTCTTATATTTTAACGCGAGGGAGAATTAGTGTTTATTTTAGTCTCATAAAGCAACTGTTTTTGGTAAAAAAATACATTTTGTGTTTTATAATTTACCTACTACCAATTACTTGATCAATATTATATATCCTCATATAGGAAATGAAAATATTTTACCGTTTATTTTAAACATGCATTTTAAAATAAACGGTAAAATATTTTCAATTCCAATTTATTAAAGAGCTTAAAATATTTCACTAACAGCACAGATGCCTGTTATTTTAGTCAAAATTCGAGTAAGTACTAACACTTGTTTCAATTTAGTAGCTATAATTTCAAACGAGGTTAAAAGTATCATGAACTATGGATAGGTAGTCCAAAAATCTAATCGTCAATTAAAATCGAGTATCGTTGTTGTCATTGCAGTAATTGGATTCTGTTTCACATCGCGTCGTGTAATCGATTCAGCATCAGGCTAGATAGATATTAAGGTTTTTAATAACTTCAATAGAGACACGAAAATCAGCAGACAAAATATCGTAAAACCCTAAAATTTATTTTATCGATGAGCTAAACGATTGCTACATTACATAAAATGAAAACGATGTTTAAGCAAAGCTATTTTCGGTCGTAAACTTTAGAGATTGTTGGTAGTTTGACTAAAAGGTTTAGTTATATCACGAACAAGTTTCGTACACGAATAGTTTACACATGTTCCTATTCCCAAACCCTTCGTTTGGAAAACAAAACTCCGTGGTACAATCCGCGGGACTCCCTAAAATTATTTACCTTTCATTCCGTTCACTAAATGAGTAGGTTTATTGGATTAAGTCCAGAAAGCTTTGCCCTTAATTGGGGCTTTCCGACAAATAACTTTTCTGTTTTCTCAAACTCGGACAGCTCTTAAATAATGTTCTTAATTAAATTTGTGCCCAGAATGAAAATAGCTTATGATAATTACTTACACGTAGTTGAGCTGTTATAGAAGACACGTTTTGATTGTTTTCATTAATCTAATGTAGCGGTACCTAATCAAGTGAAGTAACATTTTGCTTTTCAGTAATGAAAATAACGTGGAACTTTTCTACTTTAACAGACAATTTTCCATTGAAAATAAAGCTAATGCAAAACCACTTTAAGTTCCGCGGTTAAATATTTTTTTCATTGTTGTCGAACTTGTATCTGCACTACCAGCCTTAACTAAAACTATTTACTCGGTCGAATTAGATAAATGAAGAATGATTCAATTGTCTGCAGAATTGCTTACATCCTTCTGGTAATAAAGACTGACACACGTGAACTGCTTCCAATAGAATAATTATTGAATGTCTTTATGAACCGAGTTCTCAAATAAACTGAGATCTGCACACTTTGAAGTGTTGACTATTAACAATGTCATTATTGTATTGGTAACATTGTGTAATAATAGAGTTAGGAATAAGACAAAGGTTGTTTGTACATAATTACAGTGTACAATAACCGTGTAATCTAATTACACACGTAATTGAATAGTACAAGTGCGGCGGCCATTCGGGGCTTACATACGAAAAGCTTTTAGTGTGTACAAAACTACTTATACTCACCTTCCACTTGGTTCACAAAATGAATTTTATCGAGTTAACCCACTAAGAGCTTTAGGGCCAATTTAATCATTTGGTCCAAATGGGATTCGTTATTGGTAAATAAGAAATCGTTACGGGATTGTGGTTGTAACATAGTATCGCGAAGTGATCTATGGGATACTATATTTGATTATTCCTATATTAAATTATTTGTAGATCTTAGCAGTACAGTAGCTAAGGTGTTGTGGCCAAGTTCTGAAAGGATTTACTAAGGTAGACAGGTATCGTGATGACTAAAATACAGTCAAACAAGCTATAGGGAATAATATAAAAGTATTATATTGGCATTTCAGGTCCCAAGGCTTACGTCACAATTTATACATAGATGTAAGTAATCGGTAACAGCAATTTGGATGTCAACGACTTTGACGAGGCTTTGTGTTCTCGTAATAATGGAATTACGATTATCTCGGACGCCATTTTATGCTTGAAACATCATAAGGAAATATAATTTGGTAGGCAATCATGGATTTTCAACGAGGGAGTGGGGTTTGTGACTACCGGGTAGATCAATCGTCCGATTCCGGGAGTCGTACGATGGATGTGGGATGAGTAACGGTTCATTGAATCGAAACATTCACATTGTGACCTTTTCATGCCTAAGAGGGAGGGAGGGAGTAAATGTTAGGCCATGGTCCCGAAAATCTGAAGTCTAGGTAGGTATGTACAAATGTATATCTGTATTTTACAGATAAGTTTTTTAGGGTTTGGAGACAGTTTCTCCTAGTATAGTTTTTAAAGGAAGAGTGAAAGAACACTACCTCCCCGTACCGGATATACCGTATTTAAATAATTTTGTATTATTATTTATCTTTATGATATTACTAGCTTTTGCCTGCAAATTCGTACGCGCATATCCCCGTTCCCGTATAACCTAGAGCTAACCGGCTATCCCATACAAAAAATTAGCGCATTCAAAGAAACAAACAAACTCTTCAGCTTTATTATTAGTATATAGATTTAGTATTTACTGTGATATTTGTTATAGTTGTTTGTTATATTTAAAAAAAATATTTTTATTTTTACTTATAAATTTTACACACGATGTTCTACATCTCTTTTATTCGACTCTCCTTTCGCAGATATGCTGGAAGAGATTTCTTAAGAAATAAGCATTAACGTTGTACCTTTTTTTCTGTTTCCTTTTTCTTATCTATTTATTAAATGTGTTCATATAAACTGTTAAATAAATAAATAAAATACAAATGTTACAGTTACCATATCCGATAAACAAGGAAAGTGATTCCTGCATAAAAAAATCAAGGTCGATGAAGACCAGAAAAGTTAGTAAGCGACCATATAAATTTAAAAGTCAAAGTTAATATTATGAATCTATTAGCTAACAGTATGATCAAAGAAGAATACCCTGGCAGCAAGCCAACAGAAGTAACCTGCCTTAGTTGTAAAAGTCACTTCAGGAAGCTGCATATAAACGATGAGTTAGCTACTTGTCACTATCGGGCGATGCCGGTTTAGTGCACTTTTGTTGGTCCGATCGTATCGGTCAACGATTCCGCCATCTAGAAGTAGGTCACCGACGGCGTCTCGTTCCGAATTGTTCCGTTTGACGTTTCCTGTCTCCGACAATCGGTCAGCGTGCGCCGGAACGGTACCATTTTTTGTAGGTTCTTCTATTTGTGGTTCCTGTGCACTGTAGTGCGTTTCGTTCACAAAAATCTGCCTCCGAATTTTGTTGTTCAGCTGCGTTCTACTGTAACATGCGGTTACCGATGGTGAATAAATTTTGCGCAACGATACGATACGTGGTTTAATTGAGTGGTATTGACCCACTTCACGACTCAGACTGTTTGTTACCGTTCAGGTCTTGTTATCCGTAACAAGAGGTCTATCCGTTTTTGCGCATCGTATCATCGTTTTTCACCATCGAACTAAAAATGTTGTACAAATCTGCCATGCCATCACTAAGAATGTCAGTTCACCTAATTTCTTTTCCCAAACTTTCCTTCCACTCAGCAGTCTAACAGGAAAATACAGGTGTACCTCAGCAGGCGTTGTGAAATCTTATTAAACTTATTCAATGAAGCGAAGCAGTATTACCCCATTGTATGCTGTAAAGACCATTCACGGGAACATTCTCAGTGGTTCTTATATAAGTTTTTGTAAAGTTGTACGTAGTCTTAGGTAGTACCTATATAGCACAGTTATACGACACTGGTGCGCCAATCGTCGCTGATAAAAAGTTCTAGCTAGCTGCACAAACATCCAGGCAGGGCGCACTCAATTACTCGAGTTTGTAGCACGAGGACTTTCCCACATTCACGTGCTTTCTCGTTTCATTTCCTCCGTAACAGCTTATTAACCTCTTTTCAAGATTGAAACTAATATTTACGCGGAGTAAACGACGTCAAACACTTTAAAATGAACAGTCTATTGGTAGTTCTCTTTTAGAAAGACACTGTGAGTTGTTTTTATGTAAGTGGTGATGGAAGCGATTGCTTTGAGGTTTTTGCTGTTTTACTGACCGAAACTGATGACATTAGAAAATTTAATAAGTGTTTAATATTAAATTTTATGATTCGCCGTTTTATTATTTGATTAATTAAAAGAAGATACCTTAAACTAGAATGCTCAATTTCACCTGCATCTTATTTGATTTATCCTGAAGTTAATTCTTTCAAATTAACGATGGAACGCTAGTTTTACCAAATGGTAAGATCTAGTATTCGACCTTTTTGAACGAATTCACACTTACGAAAAATATATGCTTATTAACCCTGACGTGTAGTGAAGTTGCATCTAAGTCCGCCTCAGACATAGCGCAGTCGAAGGCTAAATATACAGGGACGAAAATAACCAACTAAAAGGTCTTCTGCAGAGTGAAGCTAGCCAGTATTCGCAATAAATATTTATTGCATTAAATTCATATTAAACTGGGATTAGTTTAGATCTCAAATTCGTGTTCATTATAATTATACGAAGGATAACAGCGCTTAAATTAATAGGTCACGTGATTACGTTCCAAGAGCTCGCTCACTATTACTGTAATAGTGTATTTCTATTAACCATCAGGAGATAAACGTATCAGAATTAAAGTTTCATGAATAACGTAAATAATAAAAGATGGGGACATATTTTGTGCGAGTTCTCAAGCGTATTTCCTGCCTTTCCTTATTTCCCTCGAGATGAGTCAAGTTATAGGGGACATAAGTTTGTACCGATATTGCCGAAGGTACTCGTAGACCTGAAACAGTACAGAATGTATTCGAATAATGTTATAAAACAAAATGTGGATATAAAATACTTGTGGGTTGGGGATGTGCTTAAGTTTTTATGGCTTGTGATGAAAATGTTTTTGTAAAATATTGAAATAAGCAGCGGTCTTACGCCGCAGTCGTGTGGCATGACGAATCGTGATTTTATTTTAGTCGAAACCAATTGTTTTTGGCTTAAAAAGTTTGAGTTAAAAAGTCAGGAATAAAGTCACAGACACCGCAGACTTACCCCTTCTAATTTTAAGCTCTTACAGTCCATCGAAAGGTTGTCTGGTAGATTTCGTTGCCAGAACCAACCATATTTAAGTTTGTGTTAAAGAGTCGTGTAATGTTTTCAAGATGTATTCAAATGTGAATAAGTTGAAGATTGTTGCATTGCCATACAAATATACAATTACTTGTCAATTCGAACAACATCGATCAGTGATCACAATTTGAGAAACATCACGATACATGCTTTGAATAGGTGCAGTTAGCAACAACAATCGATTAACTCTTTAGTTTTTAGGGTTCCGTACCTCAAAAGATAAAAAAGGAACCCTTATAAGATCACTCTCTTGTCCGTCTGTCTGTCCAAGTGTCACCACCGATTTTCTCAGGAACGAGTGGACCTAGCAAGTTGAAATTTTTTATGTCTATTGTAAAGTGAAGTTGGGATTATGCCAAGGCAACATACTCTCGGGAACAAGTATCTTCTATGTCTGAATCACGTGTGCTAGCTACTGGCTAATATTACGTCGTCATCTGCCTAACCTTTTCCCAACTATATTGGGGTCGGCTTACAGTCAAACCGGATTCAGCTGAATACCAGTATTTTACGTGAAGCGGCTGCCAACCAGACCTCCGCAACCAATTAACTGGATTAGACGGTACTTATTGGCAAGACTATAGTCAGATTTACTGGCTCCTGAAAATCTGTAACGACTGCGGTCTACAAATGACAGCCGGGACCAACGGCTTGACGTGCTTTCCGAGGCACGGAGGAAACTCGATATATTAAGATGGTCACCCATCAAAAGACCAACCTTTGCAAGCGTTGCTTAACCTTGAAGATCGACCCGTGCGGCTGTTATTATTACGGCTATTATTACGTGAAGAAGTAATAAACGTTCAATATTGTGACTGTCTTTTATGGTTTTGGTGATAGTTGTGAAAAGCTTGATAAACATTTATTATTTACTACGGCCAGTAATCGTACCAAGTTTCAAGTTTATTAACCCAAAAAATACAAACCTTCCATACAAACTTTAACATCCCTGAAATCGTATTTCCGGGGTAGTTTTACAAAAAAAAATGACCTTTATTAGATATTCACTAAAACTAGTATTCGTACTAAGTTTGAAGTATTTTGGCCCAAGGAATAAGATTTTTCATACAAACTTCCACCGCCTATTTCACTCCTTTAGGGCACGAATTTTCAAAAACCCTTATAGGATATCTAGATCACATAAGAAATATGTTCTCTAAATTTCACGTCTCTACGACAAGCATTTTAGGCTGTGCGTTGATCCATCAGACAGGACAGAGCATTTTAAATATAGAGAAGAGATATATTGATTTTGAGCAAAACATTCAGTTAAAGTGGCAAAAGTAATATTTAAATACTTATATATGAACCCTTTTGTCACTATATCAAATGATAAAACAGCAGAAATCGAATCATTTTGTGGCCTACCGAATACCTACATGCAAAACATGGCTAATTAACCGACATCAAGAAGGAGGAGGTTCTCAATAAGTCGGAACCTTTTTTTTATTTTTATGTATTGTTCCCGAATACTCGAAGATGGTTGGACCGATTTGGATTTTTTTTCCCAGGTGGTCCCATGATCATCAAGTCAGGATCTGGTGTTGGGATCCTGGAGAAATAAAGAGAACTCTTCAAATTTTTTAGGCACACTTGAAGCGATTTGGGTAGTTTTTGGAAGAGTACTTTTTTATCATCCATCTTTACAAACAAAGCGCCAGTGGCATATCACAATGCAGATAATAATATGATGCTTTATCTGCTTCTTACGCCACCCACGGCTTCCTGTAAAGAAATGAGGAGATCTATATTTAGGCGAGAATTGCGGAACACTCCCATGCATTGGATTGAATGTGTGTTACGAAAGTTATGAATGATGTTTCGTTGTGACCTTTGCTACGTGTCAACATTTTCGTGATTCAAAATTTATTAAATTTTGTTAATAAAATGTGCGAGATCCCAATTATCTCCGATTCTTAATTTGGCAAGGTACATGGTAATAGGTAGGAGGAGCTCGTGGCTAAATAATATCAGCCGCACGGGTCGATCAAGGTTAAGCAACGCTTGCCAAGGTTGGTCAGTGGATGGGTGACCATGTTAACATATCGGGTTTCCTCCGTGCCTCGGAAAACACGTTAAGCCGTTGGTCCCGGCTGTCATTTCTAAATCTTTGGCAGTCGTTACGGATTGTCAGAAGCCAGTAAATCTGACTCCAGTCTAGCCAAGAACTACCGTGTTACCCAGTTAAAGGGTTAAGGAGATCTGGTAGGCAGCCGCTCCTCGTAAAATACTGGTATTCAGCTGAATCCGGTTTGACTGGAAGCCGATCCCAATATAATTGGGAAAAGGCTAGGCAGATGATGATGGTAATAGGTTGTAGGAAACACAGATGCTGCTTTCAAAAATACCCATAGATATTCTTCAAATTACCTACCTCGACAAAAGATGATCGCAAGATGACCGGTAGCTGTTGGATAATGGGAGCTGTCTAGGATCGATTATACCTCATACTGACAGTTTATTGAATTTTTTGTATTGGTTTCCCATTAAATGCCAAAAGACATTGCGGCAGATCAAGGCGAAGATGGCGGGACGAGCTCGACTCCTATCGAAATGACTGGCCTGCCATAGCAAATGATAGAGTTGTTCGGAAAAGGGACAGAGACCTTAATAGGCTAGATTGATTGGTTTCCATTAGTGTGCTGCAAATCCTTATGTTACAAGTAATAAAACAAACGTTATATGAAAAAAAAAACATACCGAAAATATTTTCCCAACACACTTATGCCCGCCTAATTTTGCTCAGCTGTTTCATTAATACGAAATTCTCAAAGTTTCTCTTATGACTGTCTTGTTCTATTGTCGTTGGTGAGTGCACAGTTTTATAGTACTCTGCTCCACATGTCTCTGTGGACCATCTGTGTCGGCTTCGTTTGCATATTATTAATAATTAGCGCTGATTGTTCTTGTAAAACAACAAATATTTGCAGTGAAACGTTTCAATACTATTTAATTAACTGATTTTATACCTACCTACTCACGTGAAAATTTGGCTCACCAATGTCTATAATATATTTTACTTGGCTGTATTACAATTCAATAATTAATCATGAAAAGCTTTATGAATCTACTGTGAATGAATTTATTAAGTAATTGAACAGAATTTCCACAAATTGGCTCGTGATATTTTTAGAAGAGGCATAGTTTTTAATCATTATCATAGTAAACATTTATAAGACTAATATTTGTACACTTAGAGCGAGTTTTTTGATCCGTAGTTAACCACCACTGCGACGACTGCCGTCAGGAGACGGCGCGGTATACGCTGGCAGAATGTGCCGCTTGGGAGGAGCCGCACCGTGCACTCATATCTGTGGTAGGCACAGACCTCTCGCTGCCGGCCGTAGTCCATTCTATGGTCAGCGGCGAGGAGTCCCGGGACGCGGTGGTCTCCTTCTGCAAGACAGTTATCGCGCAGAAGGAGGCTGCGAAAAGGGAGAGGGAAATTTCAACCCCACTTCCGGCCCGCATAAGGCGCATCGGGCGTCGGAGGAGGGCCATACGCTGACTTCTTACGGCTCCCCTAACTCGGTCCAGGGGCGGCGGACTTGGGAATGTCCGTCGCCTCCAATTTATCCGGACCCGAGGTGTGCAGCGCGTGGTGTCCCCGTGCTATGCCGTTGCGGGGGGAATCAAACACTTCACTTCCCCCGCTGACGTGAGGTGGCCCGCAGAGGCGGGCCACCAGTCGGCCACCAGTCGGGGATTACGGAAGTCGCATCCGTTCCCGCGATTCCCGGCGTAGGTGGGATCTCCCACCTACGCCGGGGCGTTCCATCTGGGACACCGGGGTGGTTTTAGTCAGTAAGAGTCTGACAGATCCCTCCACCCGCCCCAGGGCGGAAGACATCCATGAGGATTTCCCCCCGAAATCAAAAGAAAAATGTTTAAAAATTATAAGCACCTACATTTCGATAATGTGCATTTCAATTGGTCAAAAACTAACAATTTAACGTTAAACGCGATTTACCTAATCACCAATTTAACCATTGCTTGAGTTAACTACGGATCAAATACTCGTAACTCGCCAAAAACAAAATGACGGCTAGCTAATTTTTACCCAACGTGGGTCACTGTACCACCTGTACCACTGTGCTTTGGTAACGAAGCTAGGCAGATAAATTACATCCGTTTCGTTTTCGTTGATATATTGATTAACCTGGTTAACCTACCATCGATACACCAATTAAAACAGATAATTAAACAAACATATTATATGGACGCTGCAAATAACACGTCGAAGTACTCGAACGTGTCAGACAGAAATACACGTAAATCGTACAAGCATGAATAAAACAACTCACTGAGAACCGATGCTTACTCTGCTTAGGTAACGAAGCTAATACCGGAGTCAAAGGGTTCATTCATATTCTCAGTTATACTCGTATGCTCGGCGGTGCGTCGGCAAATGACGTTCTATATTCGATTTAACCAATCCACGGGTAGTGGGTACCCATAGGGCATTGCGTGATAGTCTGGTTGGTTTATAACAACTTTGTGTCCGGAATTTGGGGTTCTGAAATCGATTTAGTTCCCATCAGAAACGTGTTAACTGTTGTCGTTAAAAGGAAAAGAGACTAACCTCGACGATTTTTGTAGGTGACATTGACAAATTAAGTTTTATCTTAGGAATAGTATTGTAGTCGGTTTGTAAATCTTTGTGTACTGAAAGAAGGGTTTTTATTAATTGATTTACTTAGGTAACAAAGGTAATGCTCTAGCCAAAGGGTTAATTCATATTCTCAGTTTTATTCGTACGCTCGGCTGTGCGTCGGAAAATGACGTTCAGTACCGATACCGAGTAGTATTCGATTCAACCAATCTACGGGTAGTGGGTACCCATAGGCCATTGCGTGATAGTCTGTTCGGTTTGTGTCCGGAAATAGGGGTGTTGTAAATCGGTTTAGTACCTATCAGCGGTGTTAACTGGTGTCGTCAAGAATGAATTTATCTCGGCGATTTTTTGCATTTAGCGTGATAACTGCTGGAAGTAAAAGAAAACGTTTTGAACATATTTCCTCTTTGTCACAGTCCTAATAGTTTAGAATGACATGGTTTCATGTTTAATTCTAATTACTTGATTGGAATGTGATAAAGTTGATTTAAGAATTATAGTTTAGTTCTCTAAAATACAATAAGCGCAAAAGAACATTTTTTCCTTCGACAGAACTTTAAAAAAGTCCTTTTCGATTAGTTAAATTGAATAGCACGACCACGAGACGCGCTAAAAGAAAGTTCTTATTTGCCCTCGCGCGTTTGTCTGTAGCCGGTCGGCAGCCGCTTCCTGGAAGAGCAACGCAAATAACCCGTTTTGCATTATGAAAATAGAATAGATGAAACAAAAACATGAACCCAAATGTTTGCTCAAAACGCCATCTCATTCATAAGACCGGTTATCCCAGCTTTTAATTAACATTACGGGAATAATAACAACAGGCCGTTGACTTAATGTGTTCGGAATTTGATGCTTGTTAACATGTAGTTCGTTTTATGTGATTTACTAGGAAATCTTTGTAGCTTGAATTGGAAATACCTTCGCTTATTTTATAGTACCTAATTATTTTATATGTTAACCCTCTAATTCTCTATCTCTAATTAATGTTTTGGATGAATATGCTACATTTGCGACTTGTTTGATATTTTACTCGTGACGTCAAAAATGTCTGGCCAAAATAGCTATAAATACAAACATATCCAAAAAATAAAGCACTCACCCCTTTTTCTCATTGGAGTAGGCAGAACACCATCTGCCACGAGTTTTACAAACTACTGAACTAAAATTTCATAGTAAAAAAACACAACAAAGTCTAAAATAACTTTTATTTCGGAAGTCGGTGTTTTAGGTAGTTTCTTCGTATTTTAAAACCGACTTCCAAAATTAAAGTTATATTAGATTTAATAGTGTTTTATTTGTAAGCCGGTTGTATTTTTTTTGTAAAATATTTAGTTTAGATGTGATTTTGTGATACTAATTACCCGACGTCAGTTTGCTTATTTGGACGACGTAATTATATCATACAAGTAAGCAACAAGTAAGCAATATGCTCATAAAATAAAATCTGCTGGGCCAAATTATTACGGGACCATTGGCAAGTATACCACATTGAAAAAAAAAGAATCACATATTAATAAATCGGATCAGAAACCTCGGAGTAATCGGTGTACATACATAAAATAAAACACAAAAAAAATACCTACCGAATTGAGAACCTCCTCCTTATTGGGAAGTTGGTTATAAAATAAACGTTCTTTGACGATATTTTTTGCTCCATAATCACTACGAAATAAAAAGAACAATAAAATAAGCACGTGTTTTTTCCCTCACAAAAGCAATCTTTTTCGGAGAGTTATGTATTTCGGCACCCCTTGACCCCTTCAGACGAAGCTGGAATATCAATCAGCTGTGAAACTTGCTAACTATGTACACAAACCACAATCGCACATCAGACATTTTATTTACATCACATGAGAGCTCCATTAGGTATATGAAAGGAGAAACATGTTTCTTAAGCATTAGATAGGCGGGTAGTTATAAAAAGCTAGACGCTGAAAGAATTTGCATCATAAGTTCCGTTATTCTGTTTTAACGTTAACTTAAAGTAAATATCCAAGTAAAGGAGCTTCGTATTTTTAAAGTGCACCAGCAACTTTATAATGAAACTCATAAGATATCAGCTTCATGGCTCCGAATAGCACTCAATGGCGATACTGAGAGAGTCATTTACAACGCCGTACAAAATAAAAAGCGAACATAAACGTATCAAGTTATCGAGTGAACTAAACGGTGGCGATATTCAAAAGCCCTGTGGTGCATGTCTAACACATTAGCGGCTGACTTCAAACTAATCAAGAGCACAGTGCCGTTCGCGTTACGCGTATACGATGTTCGTAATTTATTAGCATTTATTCCCATATAGCAATCTGTAGAGATGCCGTTCTATTACGCAGACTCCGTCGAGATCCGTGCTCCAGTCGGCGACGAGAGTGGGGACGCACTGGTCGCTCCCGACCCGACCCGCCCGCGCTCCCAACTCGCACAACTCGTCTCGCGCACCTTCTCATTCGAGCTACAGTGTGTTTACTCGCAAACTTGCTGATTTGTTTGCGAGACGATTGCATAACGAACCACGGATTTGATGTGTATTTGAACAATTTTTGTGTGAACGGAACTATGGATATTGAAATTACCTGAAAGTTTCATAACTTTCTAAAGGTGAGTATCGTCAAATTTTGTTGAGTGCTACTTTGTCGTTACGATTGAGAATTTAAACTTGCGTTTCAACGAATTAAAATTTAATTTTGCTCATCAAAGTTCAGCTCACCTGTTCGTGAACGGTAATGAATCCCTCGGTCCGTCGTCCATTCAGTTCAGGTCGGCGAGGCAAACTTTTCATCCGCTATTTAACTAAAGTTTCTCGCAATCGATATCCGTTAGACGTTTACTTTTCGGGCTGATTGAATTTTAAACTCGTAATTTTTCTTATTTCATTAATGTTGAAAAAATTTAAATTTAATTTAAAAATGGAACCTTTTAAATATTTAACATGTACAAAAGGTAAAATTTTAATATCGCTAATAATGGGTACGGGTACGCACAATACAAAGCCTGTCCTTTGTTCAAATCGAAATGGGTTCTATATTTCCATACAACTATTTTAGGACAAAAATGACGCGCTTAACAAATTCTATTTTCGATATGACATAATGGAGCGTGTTATGTGTCGTAACTCGTAACACGGCGTACAGCACCGCAATAAGTCTAAAATAAATCGTCGTAAAGTTCAAAACTGTAAAGAGCAGATGGCGATGAACGGCGATAGGTGTAACGTTGGTACGAGTGTACGAGTGTAGTTGGGATGACAAGCTTGACACCCGACACTCGTCAGCGCCCCTATCTCGAGAGTGACAGATAAGTACCATTTGTTAGCCCGGAGCGGAGTGCTCGGCGCTGAAACCAGTGAAAAATCTCGTCCAAGCGTGCTCGTTATTGGGGAAATTAATTTCTATCATTAAGCGCTCTGACCACCCTCGTTATATTAAATTTATTAAAAACTACACTTTTCACATCTTTGATCTTCTTTATGTTTTAATAACTACTCCAATTAGTTAAATCGCTCCCAAGTTAAACGGAAATTCATTTAAATTTAGGTCGTTACGTTTACGATAAATTATTTATGATAAAAATGCCGATAGTGGTCTATTTGTCCGAGCGTGCAGCACAATAAAAAAACATTGTTTTAGCTTTTAAAGTACCAAAACAATGCTGGTGACATGTTATTAACGCAGATTCACTTACACAGACATACGACCACTATTTTACAAGCTAGCATGACAGTGGCACGGGTTGTGATTGCTACGAATGTCATCCGCGGAATTCCCCTTCGTAGCTCTAGAATTATCAGGCTTTATTGACCTCATGCCGCTTCTATGTCATGCCAATTCATTTAAACATATGCTTATGTTTACGCAGCCTCATTTTAAGGCTTGTCTGTGTATGGATATAAAACATGGAATATATTAGCGGCTATTATCCCGGGAGACTCTTACGATAAAAAAGCTAAAAGGGTTGACTGCCTAAGGTACCCACTTACTTAAGGCCGCAAAGACATATGCCAGTGTAGGAGACTGCACGGGTTATCCTGGCGGATCCTTATGAGTCGCGATATGGATCAAATCCGATGGCGTAGTCTCTTTAGTAATCTCTTTGGGGAAATTGGAGAGTTTTTATTTGCAATTATGGATGACGTTATCAGAGAAAATATTCCCTAAATTAACAGGGAAAATTTGTGCATGACGCCTTCTTTTGTGACATTCTTGAGCCCTTACACCTGTGAGCTTGGCATTGTAGAGAAAAGCCATCAATCAGAAACGAAGTCTTTAAAATGTTGCGAGTAGTTTTATGCCCGTATTCTCAAACGATATTCGATCATGAATCTTGTTTTAATCTAGATTTCTTGATTAGAATGATCTCTATCAGTCAGTATCAAATCGAGTTTCTGCCAACTAGAATAGGCATCCTATAATCTTTCAAACAGCCAATAGCAATCCCATGCAGTTTTCGGCATTGGACGTAATACGAGGACAGGTTAATTAACAATAATGTAAATATTGTTACCAATAACCCAGTTTTGCATGTGTCTGTGAACATAGCAGCGACTTGTGACGTCACTGTTACTGAAATCACCCAAGAGCTGAGCAATTTATACTGAAAAGCTTTTGCATATTCCCTAGATAAAATGTAAAGAAAGTTCTAGATGAAAACAAGGTATCGCAAAGTGTTTCAGTATTTCCTGAAACTTGTAGTAATCTTATGTTTTATGCAACCTCTTAAAAAAATATCCTTTTTGCCAGCACGTGTCTATGTTTTTCTCTTGTAGACTTCATGAATACAGAAAAAGGTTTTATCTTAACGCCATGTGACGATACACTCAGATAAAATGGAACAAAAAGTAACACTTTAAAGGTGTAATGTAAAAATTCAGGTTCATTTAAGCTGACTCCCAGAGTAATTGAGTCAATTATAACGTTATTCAATATACCACACACCTACTTTGCGCTGTAGACGTGAGCGAAATTAATAGTCGTATATATATTCATATAAATAAAAGTTACGTTGAATATCCAATTTAAGCTGATAAAGGTGCTCAGTCAGGATTTACTGGTCCGTTTAATGTTCCAAATAATTATAATGGTGATCTGTTGGCATATTCATTTAGATAATAATGAAGAGGTATATTTTTTGTAAGTGAACTAGCTTTTGCCTACGGGTTCGCTAGCGTTTAAAGTTTATTTTTCGCAAAAACAAGCGTTGCCCACCAATCTCGGTTCCTATATTCATCAAAATCGGTTGAGCCATTCCAGCGTGAAGTCCAAACAAACTGACTTTCCCATTCATAATATTTGTTAGAATGAGTATTTAGTGAGTTAAGATCCTATGAAAGAATTTATTCGTCCAATGAGTCGCAAATGCAGTGACGCATTATAATGAAAATGCTCTGAATACCAAGTTGACGTTTTTATGAGAAGCGAGGCGTTAAAGCCAGTTTTATTTTAAACTTTACGTTTTTTTAAACTTGTATATTTTCGTTCTAGTCTACTTCGTTACACATAATGTAAGTTTACATCTAGTAAATAAGGTTCAAGATTCTTTAATCAGAAAATAGGACGTGCTAATATATAAAGGCTATGGAACCTGATGACATGTTTGTGTGAAGATAACATTCAGTAGTAAACAAGAAGATTTGTTAGAATAGAAGGCAAAATATATTCCAGGTATGTTTAGTCTGCCCATTTATAGGGCAATTCTTATTAACATTCCATCAGATACCTGTGCTCATACGTGATATGTTTTATATTCATTATTTTTTTTTATTTTTTTATATGGGTTTGTTCTTGACTCTAGTCTAGGTCACAGATACCAGAGGCAAAGTCGACGATGGAGCGAGCTTACCCAAATTCACTCTAATTTTGAAGAGATTAGGGTTGTATGCGTTCGGAAACACAGACGCAGGCAGAAAGTTCCACTCCTTTGCTGTGCGCATTATAAAAGACGTTTGGAAACGTTTAGTGCGAATTGTTGGAATAGCAACACGGTAGAGTTGTTATTTATTGATATACAACAATATTATGTAATTTTGCAAACAAGAATTGACAATAATTACATAAAGAAGATAAAATTATAGCCCATAGCGCTTTCACAGATTATCATTAATATAAAAACTTTTAGTCACTAGGGGGTCAGCTGTTCCTGCATGACAATCACCTACACTATTATAAAAACCCTTCAAAAATAATCGGAAATTAAACAATGAGACTATGTATGAATATTTGGTCTATAATTTTAATTACGTATATATGTCACCGGAAAATGGCAAACGCTGTAAGATTGTAAAATATCGCGTGAAAATGTAAACTATTTTTTCTAAATAAGACACGATATATTGGACGCTACTGAATTTGGATGAGATTTATTGTTTACAAAACTATTTATTAATAATATATCGAGAAATTATAATCTCATAAAGATTTATTACAATCTTACGGAGTCAGCAATTTTCCGGTGTCATATCATATAAATAAATTAGTCCAAATCCAAACTGTAATACGAAAGTGGGTTTTTCAATTTTGATGAATTTTAATACCGAGATAAATACCTTTGAGACAGTTGTACGCTACTTTTTTTGCAAATATAAAATTCAACGTGAGCCAAGCCACGGGCAAATCTATTCCAAAATAAAAGCTCGAGTAGTAGAGTCATAAGCTGGTTCTCTGATTAGTAGTATCCTTGGTTATGTAACATAACTTATGTAATTTTTCTAGAAAGGGGTTGATGATACTAACATAGAAGTATCTAAGAAGAAGATATGTCACCGGAAAATTGCAAACAGTTAACAGTTAACAAATTGTTAGCGGTTTTTTCTTAACTATTGAATTTCGGATGGGATTTATTTTAAACAAAACGATTTTTCATAATATATTCAGAAATTATAATCATCTAATATAGATTGATTACAATCTTACGTAGTTTTAAATTTTCCGGTGACAGATATAACGCCAACATCAAATAAAATGGCATATGGGCAAGAGAATGATGATGAGGATGATGACCTCTGCTGAGTTCTAATAGGTAGATCATTGAGAGGACCTTGGTAAGCTTTGAGTCATAATCTCCCTAGTCTATTCGCTCTGTGTAGGTATAATCCATCTCGCAAGTTCCTAACGATGAGGTCCGCAAAGGTTAACCGTCCTTAAATCATAAAAACTCAGTAAAAACTCAAATAAAAAATTATCTACTTAGCAATTTACTTTATCTGCTCCCGTTTTTTTTGTCTTTGCCTCAGCTGTTGAACCCTTCCAAGTTCTTTATAATGGTTTTGGGGTTTTAGCCGGAGAGCAAGAAATATGTTTGACTAAGTAAAAGCGCGTGAGCTTTTAACTGAAAAGAGTAATGTTTGGTACTTTAGTACGTATTGTTTTTGCTCCTTTTTGCGTTTTTACGATAGTACCCGAATTTTGAAACGATTTAATGACTCGAAAGTACACACTACACGTAAAATCACGCCTATATTTCACGGATAGGGTAGGCAGTAGTGTTAGTAGATTTTGTTTTTGTCCATTTTTCACAGTTTTTTGCGTTTTCCGATAGTGTAGATCGAGTCTTTGATATTGTCTCCCGCTGACACGCGCCGCTTAGAACATGACAAAACAAAAAACCCGATTCAGCGAAATTGAACGAACGGAACGGATTCACGTTTATATTTCCCTGGAACTTTATTAACTGTTTCAAAGGTGGTTCGAAAAAATCACGCATCACATAAACCTATCCGAATCTATATTAAATTCAGACGCATCTGAGTTTTCTGTATGCACATGAATTGAATAAAATATTATAGGGCAATAAAAATACAAACCGAAAGTTATTGTTTACATAAAACATTTCGCTTGGCTTGCTTATAGACACGGTCAAATTATCTTTCTATATCTTTGTAATAGATACTTACAATAAATTATTATTATTGACATGATCCTTTCTAATCTATCTCTGATAAGCACATTGATGAACAAAATAAGAATAACACAACTATTAGATATCAACATTGAAAAAAAAAACAAATAAGAAGTTGTTTTTTCTTTTAATTTTGTCATTGTAACTAACCTAACCTAACTAATTAATGTACTATGATTTCTTACTTTGTACCATTTTAAATTAGGTCACAGTGAGGACCAAATTTCGAAAATCGATAGACTACTTATTATGAAACAAATGAACTCCGGAAATATTCGGAAGTAACAGAGAAATTCCAATTTTACATCCTCAATAAATGTAATTTTATATCAAAGAAGACACATAAATTCCAGCGATTAAAAAAAAAGCAACAACATTAAAAGGCCTCAAACAAAATGAACTGTGATACTGACGCGATTTCCTCAAAGAGGAGAACAAAAGAAGGTTGTATAACAGACGTCAAATGATATAAGGCCATGTCAGCCTCCGGGGAAAAGTGCAGAAATGATTTCAGCATTAATATAGGGGACAATTAATTGGACTTCATTCGCCAGTAGATAAGTGACCCCCGTCCTCGAGGGACGGGCCATTTGTCAACGTAATCATCTTTTCATGGGGACTAGTGAGGGACTATCGCAAACGCACATTCTGTAATCGCACTATTACCCAAAATTACGGACCTATCTCAGTGTTCGACGAAATTGGGCTGAATCATTTATTTTCGCCTCCTCCCGAAGGCGCCAACATGTCTGTTTTGGTTACAAAGGAATAAATTAGCGAAGAGCTGCTGATAACAAATGAATCGGTCTAAGTTAAATGGTGAAATATTACATTGAATTCAAATTCAACTCTTGACTTGTGATTTCTATAAAAACTGAAAACTTTTCAAAGAGTGTTGATTTCATTTATTTTGTTTACTGAGCCCGTCTACCGACCTGTTAACTAGTTTATCTTTTTACCTAGATATGTGCTACTATCGTAATATATAACAGAGAGAATAAGTAGCCACATACATAAAACTCGGCCCTTATCTCACAGCGGTAGGCCGAAAAAAAACTAGAGAACGCCACTTGCTACGTTCTGTACGAAGTCCATTTGCAAAGCTGATATCCGTATATGATATCCTAAACGGTGTACAAACAAATACACCAAGTATTCAAAATCAGGCATCATCACTCCGTTTTCAATCACACAAGTTGTACCGTCATAGTTGGCTAAATAATGAAGTCATGTTTAGATATATTGAACGTTTGTCTAGGATGTTGTACAAGCCGTTTGAAGCTTAAATTACTGTATTTTGAGTGGTCATCATAATATATTAATGGAAAAGATGATACCAACTGACTACAGATCAAATTGAACACGTTTTCAGCCTCGGCGCCATTAGTTGCGGCAGCTGACTGACTTTTGTAAATCTTTGACGGTTGTAACGGATTGTCAGAAGCCAGAAAGTCTGACACCGGTCTTGCCAATGACTGGGTTCTGGTGGGTAGGAATTTTTCAGTGACAGCCCGGAATTTGGAAGTTGGTACTCCCGTGCCTCGGAAAGCACGTTAAGCCGTTGGTCCTGCGCCAGATCTCTCTCCGGTCGGAGATCTCTCTCCAGTCGGGTCGGGTTGCCGTCTCATCGGAATATGAGAGTGATGGAAGAGGGAGCGCACCTGTGTTTGCACTATAATATGTCCCGCGCCGATGGCTAGTCTCGGTTGAGAGTGGCCGCTATGCCCGAAATCGGTCAGGAGGACTATATATGGAGGTGAAATAAGGACCTCTATGTTAAATACTGGTTATTCAGCCGCAACCAGATAGACTGGAAGCCGATTCCAACAAAATTGGGAACAGACTGGGCTGATTGATTGAAAAATGATTCTGAAAATTGTTATTCGTAAAAAAGAACGAAAGAAAACATTTCGAAGGAAAAACCAATTTCAGTTTTCCTATAATTTGTCCGTCTGTAAGGTCTCTGAGAAAAATCAAATAAAAAACATAAAACCGTTGAAAATCGTAGTTTTTCTTAAAACTAAGACACATTGACATTTGACTATTATTTTAGAAAATGTAGCTAAGAAAAATTTCAAAGAACTTCTCAATATCTGAGTATTATTTCCTGCGAAACGGAAACTAAGACACCGGTACTTATTTTAAACTCATGTTGGTGGGTTCTGTATAAATAAAGATGGAACTCAATACACAGGTATGTTTTATCCAATAATAATTGCTTAGAAACAGATAGAATGAAACAAATACGATTTTATAAAAGGAAATGCGATATTTTATGACAAACGAAATAGAAGTGGATAACGTTGATGTTTTTTTGTATTGTTGATGTTTTTTGTTACTAAATACTAATTTTCTTGGTGATAAATTTTTCATCTGTAATATAAATGCCTTTTCCTGAAAATATGTGGAATGTTATTTTAACAGACTTTGTATGAAATACTGAAATGCCTAATACGCAATTAGGCTCAATAATAATCGAGAAAAAAGGTCTACATATAATGCCTCAAGCTATTGATGTTGCTCGGTAACAGCAGAGGATTATAATATCAACGTTATACACCTACGTTTAGTACTTTCCTTTTAAAAACAAAGATAATAAAAGTGGGTAGTTCTCTGTAAAAATGTTCCTCTGCAGCTGCGGAAAGTCTCTCTGCATATTATAATTGCTGTGCATATTTGATTAGCTAACGGAATATATTCATCACGTAAGTCGACGGGTACAGCGGAGCTACTCGACAGCTTTAAATTGTGTTGTGGATTCTTCTACCTGGCGTTTTTATATAGTAACGTGAATGAGGGTTTGTTTTTACGATTCTGCACCTAAATTGCTGAACCGATTTTGATGAATTTTGGTAAAAATATAGATGCTATTTCCATATGTCTGTTTAATTCCGTAAAATGGATCGAGGAACCCAGCCCAGAATATTGAAATCATCGACTCCTTACAGTCCAAAAATAGGACTGTAAGAAGTTAATTATTCAGTGGGTAGGTAGGTTTATTTACAAAGAAAAACTGTTTTAAGACTAATCAATCGTCAATCAGGACCAAGATGTATCAATCGCTAAGATTGTACCTCCTATTATATTTTTGAAGTGAAAACTTCTTTAGGCGCGTTGAGCACTTTTTGGGTGAAAAAAATCATGGAACTCGCGACATCGTCACCAAAAACTTTAGCTTTCGCTTAATTTTCACTTCTATCGGCAGTCCACAAAGACTGCCCCGTATGTTTTTTTTTACACATAATTTTTCAAGTCCCTCTCAACTAAATCCAAGAGAATAACCTGGCTAACAATAAATTCTTATCTGCATGATCTCAACTAAGAATAGAGCACCCCATCACTTCCCCGAGGTGTTGTAAGAAGCAATTAAGTATTTTTATGAGGTGAACGTGTGGCGGGATCTCTAACCCGGCTGCCAAGTCTCGGCTTGTTTACGGCGAGATGTTATATGATAAACTTGTGCTCGCCTTGTTTATGTCCATCGCACTTAAAGTTTTCATGAGCTTAAAGAGGAGTTACTCGGAAGTCAGTGCGGAATATAGTGTTATGTTTTGACGATACACATATAGACCTATATGTAATTTCTATTTATGAGACTCAGTTAAACAATATTTTCATACCAAAAAATGGAAAAAAAACTTGTTTTAGACAGTGCAAGATCATCGTAAATTTTAGTCGAAAATTTTCGAAAAGTTTCTTTCAATAAATTTCCTTCAGCTAACCCAGGAAAGGCGATAAGTTTTGCAAAACGAAACCAACAATAAATTCACAGAATAACTGACCACCGCACTGACTACCGCACCTAAAAAAAGAAGATACAAGTAAACTATTTACCCTCTTATCGCAATGCCCACGTGTTTGCTCTCTTTTTAACTCTTGGCAATCACATCCTTCTATCTCACTCTAACGCCCAGTATCTTTAGAGTGCTTCTGCTAAATACATAATTGACCAGTAGTAAGATATAGGAACCCGTATCCACGTCTGTCTTTTCTTAATGAACGGGAACTAAGTGGCTGCAGCGTAAACAGCGTTGGCACCACTTAAGCAGTAAATGCACTCGGTGGATAAGCTGTTAGTGCGTTATTTGCCAATCTAGAGATCTGTAATGGAAGCTGGAGGCTGCTTGAGCTTTGTCTTCTAATTTTTCGAGTTTCAGCTAAGCGATCAAAATCAAACCCGCATATGGAGGTTATGCGGTACAGAGAGTTAAGTCCCGCATACCTCCACTGAAATGGGAGGATCCTTCGACCGGACGGTTTATGTGTCCGGTGGGCAACTGCCCGATAGTTGATATTCGGACTGTATATGTTCAAATCGCACGGAGAACTTTGCTTGCGCGATGCAGGATTTGGTTGATAGTTCATCGCTGACCGGATAGATGGCGTTGCGGTGCTTTTAGTTGCCGTACAAATTTCGCTTCTTAGTTTTTCATGTGGTGGCATTGATGCCGCTACACGCCTAGCCTTCTCCCAATTATGTTGGGGTCGGCTTCCAGTCGCTCTTATGCAGCTGAATACTAGTATTTTACGTGGAGCAACTGCCTATCTGACCTCCATAACCCAGTAACTGGGTAAAACGATACTCCTTGATAAGAATGGCATTAGATTTCCTGGTTCTGACTACCTGTTATGACTGTCAAAGATGTTTAAATGACAGCCGGGAGCAACGACTTAACGTGCTTTCTGTGGCACGGAGGATTCTCGGTATGTAATAGAAGGTGCCATCCACCGACAGACCTCGGCAAGCATGGCTTAACCTCGTTGTTTGACCCGTGCGGCTATTATTATTTTAGCCACAAGCTCCTCTTTCGCGATGAAAAGATTAAATAAAATCCCAATTTGCTCTAGATGTACTCTACTCTTTGATTATATTCTCTTCTTTAGTATTAGCACTTGTAACACTTTAAGACGATTAAAATGAAATGTTATTAAGACGCAGTAGTAACACAAGTTCACATACAGAAATAATATTTATGAGTGTACACTGAACAAGCACTTGGTACTTGTGAACCATGATAGCGATGACATGTGCTCCTTATGTTATTATAAAGTCCCCTTCTGTCTGCCTGCCAGTAAGTGCGGATACAGCTCGAGAACTACTTATCTGATTAAATTCAATAGTAGGTTGAAGATCATAATATTTTCTTTTTAATTCACAGAATGCTTTAAGTCTAGATTTTAGTACGCACAAGTTGTGCGTCAATATTTTTGATAGGCAAAAATTCTACTTCTATACAAAATTCATTAATATGAAAATACTAAATAATTCCCACTTTTCTATTTTTCCTTTACTTGTACTGTAAGAACTATCTTGCCAAATTTCATGACTCTAGGTCAACGGGAAGTACCCTATAGCGTTTGATTTCCTTGCGAGCTTCAAAACATGTGCCATAAACAAAGCATATACGTCCTTATCTTTAGACTGCGTTGTCTTAGAAGTTTGACCTGAGTTTTTATATTAATTTCCAACACGCGTTCCTGAGAAAAGTTTTGATAGACGGAAAAACGGATTTTTTAAATAAGCGATACCTATAGCTAAATAGAAATGCAAAGTTTACGCTTAAAATTGTCCAGACCAGAGAGTCCAGATAATTTAGTCCAGTTTTGGCCATCCCATTCCACGAATACGCTGTCCAATACGTTATCTCGCCTAAAGCGCAGTTACTAAACGCTGGTTAGACAGCATAATAGTCGAGTAAACAAACTGCCAGCCCATTGCCCGCGAGTGCAATAATAATGCGTCTCCCGCAATTAAGTCTTGCAGCTTGTTTCAAATGAAAAATGCTGAAGTTTTCTTTTATTTAAATGGTAGAAGTGGACATACAAATAAAAATAGAAATCAGGTCGAAAAGAATGATAAAGCATCTTTTAGTTTTAATTATTTCAAGAGTCTTTATGACAGCACATAAAGAGCCTAGTTATAGCTAGAGAGGGCCTACGCTATTTATTTGTGTATTAAAACTTCATACAATATGTAGGTATATTAGCTGCCTATGTCACTCACCTGCCAACCAAGGGCCAAACAAGCAAGCAAAGGGTAAGGGAGGTATCATCATCTTCATCCAATATTTTGTCTCAAAATAATTTCTGACACACACACAGTTCATATTTTAAGATCTCTAAAACACATGAAAAGCTAATCGTTTTGTAAACCTTACGACGTAACGTTTACCCACAACGTAAATAACATTATTTATTCACAAAATGCTGTATAATAATAATCTCCTTGATCCTTGGCTTTCCTTGTAAATCTCCAAAACCATAACAAGGTATTTGGGCCCGCAAAATGTTTGTAAGATTGAGTGAATGCCGAGTAATTATAATAATCATTCATTTCAATATCATCCATCTAATGAATAAAATACTCTGTGTTTTTTGTATCAAAATATTTAACTGAACTTCAGTAAATAAAACTGTTGGAAAATCCAGGCAGAATTAAAAAAAAAGTGTAGAAAACTGCTTCTCTTTTATGTACGATTATAAAACATGCAATCCAGAGCACTTGAGATTCTTACAATTGATAAGTAGGTGTGTATGTCTTTTATACAACAGATTTGCTATTCGTGTTAATATAGGCGTGCAATATAGTTCTTTGTTCGCAGAACAAGACCTCATTTGTCTCATATTGTAAATTAATTATAATTTTTGAAAGAATCAATTTATTTATGTACTTTTAACATTGACTTCACTTTGAGGTTTCATCAACAACCAATCTGTCCGTAAAACTTGTATGCGGCTGCACCCGTCAAATGTCTCGTACAGTTTGAGCGTGCCGCTGCGCTCACAGGCGGCGGTGGCTGGCAATCTGTCACCGCTTAAGCGCTGAATACAGCAAGAAATAAATACACAGCATTTTCCTATAAGTGGGCAACAATTCGTTGTGTTAAACGTTTCTTTGCAGCGTCGCCAAAACCAAGCCAAAACTATTTGGCGCCGTTAATTTGCTGACAGTGCTGAAGCATCAAAAAATAAATGGGTCACTCAATTTATCGGAACAAGTTTACTGCTAGTTCCATATACTACTAAAACTAATATCATCCGGGAAATATGGCCAATAAAATTTAATTATGGAACATTAGCAATGATGAATCGCCAGCTACGAGGGGCATTTAGCGTAATTATATTGTGATTTCAGAATAATCGCATGATGAATAGGCGCATGGCAACTTCTACTTCTATCAGATTGCTGTTTCATTAATTCAGCTCGTGACTAATAGCTTTGCAGAAATGGCTTAATCCAGTTTTATCTTTTAGTTAACAGCTACGTTGTTTAATTTTGTTATGTAACGGAAATAAAGTGACGAGAAAAAGTTGTAAGCAAATGTCTAGAGACTCTAGAAAATATATTTTAATTGGTGTCGTTGACCCGCCGCGACTACACGGCACGTTTATCTTCTATGCTCGACTACTTAAAACCACACGGAGATAATTTATACGCCTGGAACTTTTTTAATGGTGAAAACTACACTTTGTTTGGGTTGCTCACAATGTCGGTAACTTTATATAAAAATTAGCTAACTGGAACAAAATCCTTAATACTACGTAAGAAGTGAAAATATAAAACCCGTATCCATGAGATATTTTCTTTTGCCAAAGTTGTTGGCGTAGGATTGGCTTTGAAAAAAGTTAAGCTTCCAAGGTAATTTCGGTCTTTATTATTTTTCGCAGTAGCAACACCAAAGGGACGCTTCGTCTAAAATAAACGTAATGGGAACAAATCGATTTTTAATTTAGTCTTCTAGAGCGCTTTGTTGTTCTTAGTCTTATTAATTCCTTCTGCAACTAATGAGTTTCTAAAGTAATAAAGATTTTTCGGTTTGTCGTCATTTTATTACGTTTAAAAAGTATTTAAATGAATAAAGTTGGCTTTATTAAGTTGACTCTATTAAATCTACAGGCTGCTAAAGTAATAATAAGGGATTATGGAATCAAATAACGAGTTATTTCAAACGCTGTAAAAAAATTTACGGGACCTAATCAACAAGAGTAGACTAAAGTAATAATGAACTGAGTTATACTGTGTTACGTTTACTGTGTTACACTTTTCTGTTTTAAAACATAGGGTGTAAGAAATATCGGCGCACAAACGGATACCATAGTTAGACTACCCAGAATTGGATTATTTCGTCAATGTTTTCATATGCTTTTTTCGAAATCGATATTTTGTGTCCATACCAGTGACCTTTCTAATTAAGAGCCTTTGCGCAAGTCCAAAACTAGACCCTTTGGTTCGCCGTTTGTTGCTTTAAACGTAACAGAAAACCTTTAAAAAACACAAAAACCTCCTGCTTGAAAACCAAACCAAAAGTTTAAAGGCACATCTTGAGAACTAACACTTAAGTTAGCAAAAGATAAAACGGAGGTTTTCACAAAAGACTGGAGCGTGTCATGTAACTCTTAACATTTAGAAATGGACTCCGACACACAGATCCGTTCTAAGACCAAGTTGGAGGAATGTACTGTTCTAGAAAACTCTGAAATAAAAATCCGTGTGGAATAGGCAAGAGTAAACTAAAGCCCACGTAATGCATACAAGTTAAACTAAAGTTATCGTATGGAACCTTAGCTCTTAGCAGGATAAAGCCAGCCAAATATATAATGCAAAAGTAATTAAAGGATTTTTAAAGACAGAATATAACCTAGTCGAGGTCTGGTAGGCAGCCACTTCACGTTAAATACTGGTTTCAGCTGAATCCGGCTTGACTGGAAGCCGACCCCAATATAGTTGGGAAAAGGCTAGACAGATATAACCTAGTAGAATTGTGAACAATCAGCCGAAAATTCTTAATTTATAGTTAACCTACAGTACCTTTTTAATGTCCAATGAATGATGAATCATCCCATCCCTTTTTGTCTCACTTGTATACTTAACGAGAAATCGTTATGTTATTTACCAACACCTAAGTAAAATATAGTATTTTTTTTAAATATTCTAGGAAATCTTGATAGTAGGAAAATACCGTTAATTATTTTTTATCAGATTCGAGCCTCTTGACTCTTACAGATTATTAAAATTTATTCGAGTAATTATTTTACCAAAGATATTATGTTTTTGTTATTTAAACAACCACTAATGATTCCTATAAAATATTTCTTAATTAACTTTATGCTTTTGTTTCATTTTCTAGAACGAATATCCTCTCATTTGGATTCCGGATGCACGATGCTACTGAAATGACGTCACAACACCATGGGCGTTATCACTCTTCTGTCTCGCCTGAAATGCGGCGTATTTGCATTTCTAATCATTATCCACATACCAATTCTACAAGGAGAAGAACAATCTCAATGTCCAAGCTTAGCAGAGAACCCAATTTGTCCCTGTTATAATTTTAAAGAAGGTAAGTGTCATGTAGCCTTCGCACTAAACGCTCTTTAGGATAAATTGGTGTCATTAATGAATACATTTATTTCAGGATTATTTTTGGAGTGCCCCAGCGCCACCCCCGGGGCCGTAAAAAATGTGCTGTCCAAGATAAGAGGAACCATCCAGTCGCTATCAATATATGACTTAGAAGTCTCAACGACAGAACTGAACGCGGACATCTTCCCATCGAAAATAAAAATAACCAATCTACAGATCTCTCAGTCGGGGATAAACAAGATAAGCTCTAACGCATTTACATCGCTACGTGACTCGTTAGGATCTTTGAGCATAATTTCCAGTAAATTAAGCAAAATTCCGCATGAATCATTCTTGGAACTTTACAATATTGAGGCAATTGATTTACAGCTCAACGACATCAAAGATATCCAAGCAAATACCTTCAGAAATCTTAAGCTGAAGAAAATTAATCTGAAAGGGAATAAAATAGCTAATATATCAGAAAATGCATTTTACAACTTAGAAGAATCGCTTGCAGAACTAGATATCAGTGAAAATTTTCTAACAGTATTTCCTTTGAAACCCCTGGGCAAATTGAACAAACTCAGCAACTTAAGGCTTGCATGGAACAAAATAAATTCAATACCTGATGACATAGATGTTACAGTGCCAAATTTGCTGACTTTGGATTTAAATTCCAACTATTTTATTAAAATTGAAAGACACTGGTTTAAGTGTATGCCTAAAATTAAAACCTTAACGTTTTTTAGTAATCAAATTCAGCAAATTGATGAAGAAGCATTTTTCTCTTTAGAAAAACTAGAAACAGTGGATTTGAGTCGTAACAAAATAACATCGCTTGCTAAGAATGTATTTCAGAAAAACCCCAAAATACGCACAATAGATTTGAGTCACAATCACCTCCACCATATAAACGGAGTCTTTTCTAACCTTCAAGAGCTCTCAGAAATATTCCTTTCAGAAAACAATATTTTGGAGATATCTGACGACGCGTTTGACAACACTTTTGGATTAACAGTTCTCAATTTAGAACACAATGCCATACAAAAATTACATCCGAACTGTTTTGCGTCGCTACAAAATTTAACGCAACTACATATGGGAACAAACTTTTTAAATAAACTTCCTCGGAGTGTATTTCACAAGAATCGTAAACTAGTAACTTTAAGTCTAGATAATAATGAAATTAATGAATTAGACGAATTAATATTTGAGAAGCTCGATGAATTGAAAGAAATACGTTTGCAAAATAATAAGTTAAGTCAAATCAAAAGAAACGTATTTAGTCCTCTGCCCGGGCTATTAGAACTTCATTTGCAAAATAATCTTGTACAAACCATAGACTCACATGCATTTATTACCCTGAAAAGTCTTCAGCACATTAATTTGCAGGGTAATCGTTTAACCACTATCGGAGATGTATTTCCTAACCGGAACTCATCCTTGGTTTCTATTCAACTCGGTGCAAATTATTTATCTATGTTAAAGAATAGCTCTCTTAGAGGGCAGATGAACGTGCAAATTATGTGGCTAAGCCAAAATAACATAAAAATGTTAACATCTAACCTTTTCAATGATTTGTTAAATATTCAAAGGCTGTATCTAAAAAATAATAGTATTGTACATATAGAAAATAGAACATTTATGCACTTGAGAAAAATTAAGTTTTTAGATTTAAGTAATAATAAGCTTATTAAGTTAAGTAATGAGACATTTTATAAACTTGTAACGTTGGAAGAACTGTACCTCCAAAATAACCATATAAATCAAGTCACCAAAGACACATTTCATTATTTAATCAAGTTAAAAATTTTAGACTTATCTCAGAATGACATTGTTATATTTAATTTCGATATTTCCTCATTGCCTATAAAACAGCTCCGACTAAGTAAAAATTCGATAGCAATAATCGAAGTAGATTCTCTCAAAAGTTTACCAAACTTAAGTGAACTAGAAATGAATAACAATGACTTGACGTGGGAAGATATAATACAGATACAGATACCTGGACTGAAATCATTAATAATATCTGAAAATAACTTCACATTGTTGGAAAATAAGACGTTTGCGCATCTCCCTTCATTACAAACTCTGTCGTTGGAGCTATCAAATATATCGCAACTGCCGCCGACGACATTCATTAAAAATCAGAATCTGCTGAGAATAAATTTAGCTTATAACAATCTGCGAGACTTACACAAAGATGTGTTTGCATACACAACAATACTACAAGAACTCAGCTTAAAAGGGAATAACTTTACAGATTTCCCTCACCACGCACTTTTTAATGTTACTTCACTAGAAATTTTAGATTTGTGTAGCAATCAATTACACAGCGTTGACTTTTTCAAATTTATCGGTTTGCAGAATTTGCGGTCCCTTAATTTATGTAATAATCGTATTTCTATATTAAACGGCTTTAATTCTCCTTCTCTTAAAAATCTAGTTACATTAAATCTAAGCAATAATATGTTAACAGTTCTTCCACCGAACTTTTTCCAGCATTCTGTAGGCCTGAAAGAGATAGACTTATCACATAATCTTTTTAAAGATATACCAAGCAATGGTTTATCAGAAGCAGTGCTTCCTGCGCTAACAACATTAAACATGTCTTCTAATTCTTTAGTGCAATTATTGCAAACATATCCTTCAAAATTGTTTCCGCTACTAGAGGAATTAGTTGTAACAAACACAAACCTAACGATTATCACAAGCAAAGACTTTGAAAATTTCCCATCACTCAAGAGGTTGATGCTGTCGCAGAACTCCATAATTCGTTTATCTCCGGGAGCTTTCTCTAAGCTACATAACTTAGAACTGCTTGATTTAAGTCAAAATAAATTAGAAAACATTCCAAGAGAAAGGCTTCAAGGATTGTATTCAACGCGCGTCCTGAACATGTCTCAAAACGTCATCAGAGAACTGGAGGACTTCACATCAGACTTACATAGTCTGCAAAAGTTAGACATTTCATTTAATCATATAACTAGAATAAATAGAGATGTATTCCGAGGACTCCAAAGTCTGACTGAATTGTATTTAAGTGGAAACTGGTTATCAGCTATATCTGCCGACGCATTTCGAAATTTGAATAAGATTTCATTTATTGACTTGAGCCGAAATTACTTTGAAGTAATACAGATGAAAATGCTCATGGTACTAGAAACACAAATCAAAACTCTATCCTTTAATGGTAAGATATTAAATCTTTGGTTTTATTTGAATCGTCTGATTTTATTTCCAACAGTCATACAATATATTATTACTTTCAGAGAATCCACTAACATGCAATTGTGAAACACAAGAGGTTTGGCGATGGATGAAAGAACACTATAAAATTGTCATCAAAGGCAGTCGTAACTTGCGATGTGAACATCCGGAAGATCTTCATGGTTATAGCTTCATCGAATTACCATCCCAGAAACTTTGCGATATACCCATCGTCATCCGCATTGCTATACAAGATATTCAGACATATTCGATCATTGTATCTTGGCAGAGCCGCAACCAAACGGGTTTGAATGCATATCAAGTAGCTTATTTTAGCGAGGATCATCCGACTACGGTGAGTAACACTATGGGAATACAAAAATATATTTTTCTTTACGATAGTTTTATGTTAAATATTTTCACCTGCGTAACTAAAAGCTTATAATTTTGAGTAAAACGTTGAACAAAACGTGCACGGCAACCGCTACAACAAACATTTGAATACAAAGGCTGTGTATCACCTCAATGGACCATAAAAAATATTTATGTTTCTCGCCTGTGGATGTTCGACTGTGCTGTGAATCCATTTAAATCTTTCTTTTTACAATGGCTCATAGGTGCTCATAACTTTTTAGTACTAAATTCAAGAGTCGATTTCGATTTATTAAAACAGATTTGGTGGCTGTGTTTCTCAAATTTCATTATTTTCACAGATACGAGGGAAAATTCTCAACGCTACAGCCAGAACAACGAGACTCAATAACTTGACACCCGGATCCCGATATACGGTTTGTGTGATAGCAGTCGGCAACTTCGGTGCTTCTACATCTACGGGATTTTCCGTGCCCGATGCTCGAATAGCTCTCTCACCTGAGAATACAAGCATTAATCATTTATACTCGGACGAACAAATTTTTAACCATCTCCGTCCTTATATGAACGATTCTTTGAGCAGTAAATGTACTAGTGTAAGCACTATCGAAATCTTCGGAGCGGCAGTAGACAGTCCATTCTCCAATACATACATGGACATTGCGGATATATTAACGAGGAGACTAAGCTTGGTTGTGGGCTGTTGTATTGGATTTATAGTGTTCGTCGTGTTAGTGTCCGCATTAGGGTACATTAAAACTAAGAAGCGTCAGGTTATCGTAAAAGCTGAAGTGCAGCAAGCTCCTCAGTACATTTCCTATGACAACTTCAATACTTCCGGTGTAGAGGTTCAGACTACTGACATGGATATCAATACCATAACGGACAAAACGAAAGGACAGTGCAAACATGATTTAAATCCGATGTAAATACTGCTTATACTGTGTAGGTAATATTGTGTTCAATTTGAAGAACTTAAAGAGCGGTAAGGGATTTTCCAATTTGATTCCCCTATGAGCAAGATGCCACTCATGCTGGAACCTTTCATACCTTCATCGCCTTTGAGGTCTCTTCAGGAAGTTTGGCAGAGAGGTATGAATTATTACAACTACGAGCTATCAATAACGAAATGTGTGATAATCGAAAAAGTTTTACGTCATCAGCGTACTTTTTTTTCTTGCTGTAATATAATTTATATCTTATGTCGTGTTCGAGAAGGTTGGAACATTTTCTTTCTACTAATTATTTACTCATATAAAGTTGTATTTATTACCAGACTGTTTTGGTTACCTAACTTATGATAACTGCGTAATCTAGTCTAGACCATCTTCTGTTAGCGTCTTCAATAATATTTCACGAAAATCTATATTTAAGTTAACCCTGGAGTTCAGTTTTGTTTCGATCATTTTGTGTGGAAGTCTTTGAGAGGTCATAGCTAGCACTGTGCATTGTATATAGTGTATGCTTGTCAAGATGTCTCAGTTCTGTTTAACATTGTGATTTTGCAGAAAATTATAACTAAAGAACTGAAGCGAAATGTATATAAACAATATGATCAAAGAACTTGTACATTTTGAAAGAGATCTTACGTCTACAATGAATACTATTCTAAGTTTTGACTTAACGTTTAACGTTATATTCAGTTGAAAATATAATAATTTCTATTGTGATTATTATCATAGATATAAGAACTAAGTATTAAGGTTTAGAATAAATTTTAAAATATGTTGTGTATAATAAATTCAAATAAGTTACTACTCTGATAGTTGTAATGACAGTGTTATAGAAAAAAAATTAACGGTCTCATATGGTGTAATAAGTAAAAACGAATATTTATACTCACACATTTCTAAGTATCCATAGTTATAATTACTAGGTATGTACCGATAGATTTAAATAACGACTATGTAATAAATAAACGAAGATATCAGACTCAATTTAGCGTTATCAAAATAACTGTACCAACCTCTGTTGATATCTGTTTTAAATTCATCACAATCCATTCAAAACTAGTGTAAAGACTGTAGAATTGGTAATAAAACTTTGAAAACATTATTATAAATCTCGTTTTCTATTTTACTGAGCCCCAATTAATACTACACGATTTGTCTACAATCGTAGCACTTTACGAAAGGATTCTCAGAAGTGATGCTGTTCGTTATAGAAGTGTTTTGAAGTTATATCGACAAAGATTAGAATAGAGAAAAGATACTTGGTTTTAATCTTAAATATTGAACACTACTTACATGATTACAAAAAGACATCCCAGTATTGAAGGAAATGTAGGTACTAGCATCGCACACCCCTATAAATTTAAAAGAAGACACATATACAGAGAAAGCGTCGTCTTATCGTCTACCTACGACACATCTCTCTCAAATATTGTTTCATCTCTTGGAATATACAAGCACATACATGAGAAGCCAATCTAATCTTGAGATAGCATTTCAAGGGTAAATAACCCCGTTATTGACAGCTATTGGGACGCAATCGAATCTTTTTTTACAGTGTACATGTAGTACAATATAAATCTCGTCGAAGGAGTTAACTGTCTGGCCACCTCGAATGCTCTGGCCCTATTAAATGGATTACATGAATAATTCAGTGACAAGAGTCGCGAACAAGAGATTCTTTGTGGGACTTTTGCTCCCTTCTGCTTTGCGACATTTAAATGATACAAAATACTTCGGCAATAAAGAGGATTCCAACAAAATAGTTGAAATTTCTCATTCATTAACGCCTAATTCGTTAAACTTGTAGTATTGTTAGCTGATTTTATCTGTGTGAGTCACTTTATAATGGTAAACAGTTTGAATTGTTTGGTTGGACCTACTTAGAATTTTTGTTGGGTAGTTAGATTTCAGAAGATAATTTCATCAGAGAAAAACATCAACAATAAAACTTAAAGAAAAAACGAAAAAAAGCTAAAGATAGGTACAACTTAAGTTTTGGTAAGTACCTAATCAAATTGTGATTTTCCAGCACAATAAGAAATACTGCGCACTCAAAAAATGGATAGCCATAATAAACAAGACAAATTACGCTTCCAATTGCGTTACATTTAACAGTCTTCTGAATTTCAAGAAAAGTATAAAGATATTCAAAGTGTGGGCGTCTAATGTTTTTATAATGGGTGAGTACATCTGTAAAGTTCCCGTGGCGTGTGCCGCCAGCGCTTACATCCGTTATCCATTAGCTTTACCTAAAAGCGCTAACAGGGCTCCGTGGTATGTAGCCGTTCAGCCATGAAAAACGAAACACTATGTTCAAACTAAACGACTTGGAACATGGAATCGAGATTTTATATATTGTGAGGTGACTTAAACTGCACTATGGAGCTGACCATCTAGCGTAAGTATTTGGTAAGTAGAAACCAGTAGGATGTTCCTGATATAGAACATTAACTACGGTGGTTTAACAACTAAAGATGCAGATTAATATGGAAATTGACACTTGGACGATCTAGTAGAAGCTTTGCTTGCTGGTACAATGTTTATGGTCAGAACCTTTTTCATGAGATAACATTCTGTCCAGTGAGCTAAGTACACCCTTTTGCGAAGTGGATGTAAGCAAAAAAATGACACCAAAGTCACCCCACAAGGCAGAGCATTGGTCTGGTGAAGGCCGGGGGGAATACAGTATTGCAAGAAGCACCAGACTAGTTGATTGGTGAAGCTTAGAGGAGGCCTATGTCTGATAGCAGAATATTTTAACAAATTGTCCACATCAGTCCATTTGAAGTTTATATCGACCTAACTGAAACCTTTCGACGTTTAATCGAATATATCAAATCTTTTTCATATTTCGAACTATCCTGTGAGGACTGTACGAGTGCATTTAATCAACTTGCAACCGACGAATGCAGATTCGTTTTATTTCAAAATATTTTTGCGGGCTCTAGCCGGATGAATCGGTGTTTGCAAGCACGTTCAAATGGTGGAAACGCGGCCCTCGCTTTGAAGTTTATCAATATCCCGTTATATATGTAGCATACGTTTTTTTTAAATGTTGTTATCAAACGAAAGGAAAATCTTTGTTGTACAGTAGGTACATATTTTAAACCGACTTCAAAGAAAGGAGGAGGTTCTCAATTCGGTTGTATTTTTTTTCTTTTTTTTATGTTTGTTACCACATATCTCCGTCATTTATGAACCGATTTGATAAAAATCTTTTTCATGTGAAAGGATATACGTTCCGATTGGTCCCATTTAAACCTCATCAAAATCGGTTGAGTAGTTTGGTTTTTAAATCAAAATAGCTGGAGGAAATAGAAAATATATCATCCAAGTAGATGAAATTGCGTGTTTTGCTTTTCTGTGACTTTCCAGTGGTTTTGTTAGGTCTGGGTACCACTAAAAAGTTAAAAATAAAAAACATTTTATTAAGTTTTTTTGTTTATCACATTGAAATGTAATTTGGCATGAAATTGTTTAAAAACTTACATCCTAACCAATATTATACACATGGAAGTGAGTTTGTTTGTTTATTTTTTGTTTGATGCGTTAATCGCGGAACTGATTTTGATGAACTTTGTTACAGAAATAGATGAGATCCTGAAGACGGTTACATGCTTCTTTTTTGCGAAAGTATTACTTGAAGGCGAGTGAGCCGCGGGAAAAAGCTAACAGTCAATTATAATTAATTTTCTAACACCTAATTTTTTTTTATTACTTAAACGAGCATTTTTTTTCAATTCTTTGTACAGCTATTTATGTGTAGGTATTCGTCTTACTTGATCTTAAATCTCTCACGATTTCATGTCTGGTGTTATACACCCTAAAGCTATCGGATAACAGTTTTATACCAATCGGATAAGCCGTCTTATATTACGATTTCTAGTTTACGTAATTCTCGCGTAGAAAATTTGGAAATGTCGTTTTTCACCACTCCGAAGCTTAGTTTTCAGACTATGCTCTGACAGGCGCGATGCTACAATAAGACAATGAAGCGACAATCCTTTTTCATACTAATTGTAAATATTTGTTTTCTTTCTAAAGATCAATTCTATGACAGCATTTTGTCGCATCGTTGTCGCATTATCACATCCCACCTGTCTGCCGGTGCCTTAACTTTTCAAAATAAAAAATAATTTCCTTTTATGGCAATGATTACCATCTTGCAGTTTGAATTACTGTTGTATGTTAATTTACGCACCATTTACAGCAAAACTAACACACATCACTACATAGAACACACATTTACTTTAGTCACTGAGGCCGGAACAATGATACGCATTATTGAAACAAAGACGCATTCAGCCGCAGACCCAAATCTCGGGCGGAGTGACCTCAGCAATCGCTTCTCAGAGGTACGGTTATATTAGGTTAAGCTTTGTTCACACTAAAATCGTAAGGTTGGCACAGAGTTGAATTCTTTTTTTTTTCAACACACTCCATAACTGGCTGCTACCCCAACGTTTTTAGGCACGCAATGAAGTGTATTTCGTACTAGTGCGGAAATTATTCCATCGATTAAACGTATTTATAACTAGGTTTTCCCGCAGTTTCGCTCGCGTTAATGTAGATTTTTGCAAAAGAAGTGACCATCGTCTATATATATCGCAAGGTCCCACTCATCAGCAATCTCCGTACCAAAGTTCATCAGAATCGGTTCAACGATTTAGGCGTCAAAGTGTAACAAACTAACTCACTTTTGAAGTTTCTGTAATATTAGTTAGGATATCGGATAGGTTGCCGGGCAGCCCCCACTGGTGGTCGTTCAACCCCCATGAAAATCGAGCGTGGCCCACGAAAAATTCCGTTAACAATAATTTGTTACTAAATATTGTGTTGATATGAAATTTTATTTATTTTTACGAGTGTCTTGAAAAACGTTGTTCAATAACCGTGGACATTTGTCATTGCGCTCTTTCGGCTTTATAACGGCCTCGCTTTCGGCTCGGGCACCTTTTATGCCTCGGCTGCAAAGACAAAGTTTGCCCCTTTGCATCAAAATGTACTATTTATCAAACAGAAATGTACCATTATAATCGATTTAGTCAAAGCATTTGCTGAATTGCCTCTCGCTCTTATTCTGGCTCTGTGTTCGTTTATTCTATTCCTACTAGTATCGTAAGTTGCAAAATTATATCGGTATTTGATCTACATAATGTAGTTACTTACCTACATTTGGGACTTTCACTAATTGGTACCTACTATTTATTAGGGTTCCGTACCCAACGGGTGAAACCAAAAACCTATTACTAAGACTCCACTGTCCGTCTACCTGTTTGTCACCAGGCTGTTGTATCTCATGAACCGTGATAGCTAGACAGTTGAAATTTCACAGATGATGTATTTCTGTTGGCGCAACAAATAATAAAAATTAAATTAAATTAAAAATAAAAGGGTCCCCATTAAAGAAACATGTTTTTTTCGGCTTGTGGTACGGAACCCTTCGTGTGCAAGTCCAACTTGCACTTGGCCAGTTTTTATTTCTTCCTTATATTTTATTTAATTGACGGTTGCAAATCCATATGCGCTAAGCTACCAATATAAATATTATGAGCCACTAAGTGGTAATTTCAATGAGAAACGAATTCTTATCTGCAGTCTGAGTAGCAGACTCGATGCAATTGCTTTCAATGATAAGATTTAATTTCTCAAAATGGACGGCAGCTATGTACATATATGTAAGTGTGAACAAGGCTTTATTTACATGTTAAGTGATTTGCAAGAAATAATACATCTACCATAGGATGGAGATGAATACTTGTTTGTCCTAACCTAAGTGTCAACATTTTCTAAAAATGTCTCTGATGCTATCTACCCAGCGAGTATCTATCTTCCTACAGAGCTCGGTTTAAGTTCTATTTTTTTTTAAATATAAAATAGCGTCGTTGTTCCCGGACAGAATATTTCTGAAAAGAAAACCGAAACAAACTTTAAGGTCGGAGGTCAAAGCCCACACATTATGGTTGAGTCGTGAGAATTTAACAAAGTCGGGAAACGCTTGAAAAAGGTGTTTCAGGAAAGACTGGCAGCTGTTATCTGAGGTTGAATACTTGTAGAAAAAGATGGGAATATTATATTTATTGGTCTACTAGAGGTTGCAAGCGCTAAGCGTGAGAGCCTGGGTGTGATATCCGCGTTGGGCAAATATTATTAGGTTTTCCATCTGGTGTGTTCAGTAGTAGCCGTTTTCTTTCTTTTTTTTTAGGATGGGATATCATCAAATGACTTCTTCCGCTCTAGGTGGAGCGAAAGTGCCTAAAACCCACCCGTGTTCCTCCAAATGCCCATTGCGTTCCAGAGCCACGATAACCCGTAGTAGCCTGGAGTCAGGATTTGTGCCCGGTTGATGGCAATAAGCTCGCTACTATTACATGGAACATAATTGGCGAAATGAGGTGTACTACAGGTATGCCTCTGACTAACCCTTCGTAATACTGGTGGAATGTAATATTATTACTAGCTATTACCCGCGACTTTGTACCCGCATATCCCTTTTTTCCGCTCCCGTAGAAATTTCGGGAAAACCTCCTTAGGAACCTACATGCCAAATTTCAGCTTTCTACGACCAGAAGATTCGGCTGTGCGTTGTCTGTCAGACACTCACTCAGTAATTAAGAATTTTTATATATTGATTGATAAAGATGAACTTATTTTTGAAACGGTTTGATAATGCTGTAGGTATGGGGTTCAAAACAAATACAGACTAGAAGATTTCATGAAAAGTGACTTTAATGGGATGAGCTCTGGTTGATTATAGTATTTCTACTTAAAAGCTCCGAGTACCTAGATCCGATTATATACGTTGATTGAAACTTCCACTCATACTAGAAAGTTTTTCCAACCACACTTTCGCCTACTCAGTAAATGATATTTTGAACTGGAATATTATACTTAGCATGTAATATAACATTCATACCCGTACTTATTTTATAAATGCAAAAGTAAGTCCGCCTCTTTGATTGTTTGTACACCTTATGGCCAATTTCACACAAGAACGTGAACGCGATAAACGCACATAAACCGCGTTCAAGTGCTGTCTGTGTCTTCATTGTTATGTAATCTTGAAACTGTCAGTTCTTGAATGGGATGTGCTGATCGCGATCGCTTTTAATAGTGAAATTGGTCAAAAGTCTCTGGACAGATTTTGACAGATAGATCTAGATCCATATGATATTTTTTATTGAGGTAGTAAGTTCCCTTGGGATAATAAGACACTTTACACGAGCAAAGCCACTGGCCGGAGCTAGTATACAGGGAAATGCGTGAATATATAAAAAAAAATAAGTAGCAAAACTAAAAAAGTGACATTTTCAAAAAAAAAAAACGGGCATAAAAAAACGACTAAAATGTTCCGAACAAAAAACTTTTCTATCATTTTGTTCCAGTTGGTGGCATTTACTTTAGTTCAATCACAGATTTCATGTCACCACGCACTTCTGGAACACCCTGTTTAATAAAAAGTAAACGCCACTGGATTATGTCCTTCGTGCTATTAATATAAGTTATTGTAAGCAACCAAGCTACATAAAAACTGTTCATTGCGTCATACATAACGGACGGTGCATTCAAATTTTTAAATGTCATTTGTAAAATTAATGCACTTTTAAAACGTATAAATATGAACTAACACAGCAAAGTGATTTATGTGACGATTTAATGAAGTAATAAAAAGAATACAAGCAGCCCTTTGTCGTTCATTCGTCATTCAACCTTGGCTTCTTTTGACCCACATCCTCGAATGGCCAATTAAAAAAATCAAACAACTCGTAATTATGGTGGTCGTAAATCTGAAATACGAGAATTAGGCTAACTTTAAACGAGTACTACAAAAAAGTATTTTCGAACATCACAAAGGTTGTCAACAAATGAAGCCCATTCAAATTTTGCCGATCTATGAAGCAAATTGGGCTTAATAAGAACTGGTTGACACATTCTGTCTACAAGTTTTTTCAAACTCTAGAATTATGTATTATCAAAGTACCATTTTGATGTCAATGGCCATAGGAACTATGACCTGATGATAGCACTACACCTGAATTACCCATAGTGGTAAGTAGAGGTTACCACTGAGGTGCCTCTGACTTAAATTTCGGTGCACTTTATGTACCCACATAATACACCCACATTTGTCAAATCATTTTAATATCTTCCACGACGTATTGCAGATTGTATTAAGTTCCCACGCAGACATCATTAAATGTAACAAACAATATTAGCATGCCAGCCAATGAGCTAAGAGGAGCTAATGGAACACATCTCGGTTTGCTCAGCCCAGTACTCGTAACACAATATGGACCCTCACCGTATATGGGTCAAGTGGCCCGTGATGATGTCAGGATACGGCTATTAAAGCTCCGCCCCGCTTGATATTTAATTTAAATGCTGCAAATGCCGTATTTTTAATTAATCTGTTTGTAATACAATTGATGAGGAATACCAGTGAATTCCGTAGTAACGAGTATTTAAATCTCTTCCGCGTTTTATTTATTTAAATTATTAAACCGATGTGAGTTTTGTTAACGATGTTGTTGCAGCTCTTTTAACGTTTTCATTAATTTACTGTTCTTTTTACTTATTGCTGAATTTCATCTTCGGTTTATGTAGGTAAATAATAAGTAGCTAGAAACTTTGTATAAGTACTCCTGTCCTAAAACTCGATATATGGTTGGCTCGTTGTTAAAACAAAGTAGGTACAAGGCTTACTTATGACACACGAACACAGCTCACACTATCTGAGGACTTACTCGAAGTAGCTAGCATATTCTAGTCTCTATTTCACCACCTAATTTAAGATTCCTAAAATTAAGTCTTGGTCCTGTTACGGCAGACCCGTAAACCTATCAACTAAGTTGCAATATTCTAGCAAAGCTGCTTGGGCCACGTCACCATGTTTCAGACTATGTTAGATCAGAGATACAACATGATTTAAGTATTTACTACTACTAGGTTTATGTATTAAAGAATTTCTAGTTAATAAGTTAATTATTTACTAGCTTTTGCGTGCGGCGTCGCTCGTATTTAAGTAGCCTATAACCGTTTCCTGAGCCACATCTATTTCTGTATTAAAATTCATCATAATTGGTTCGGTGATTTAGGCGTGAAAGCGTAAAAAACTAACAAGCATACAAAGAAAGAAAAAATATTCATTTGTTACCGAGCGGACCTGTAACAATTGAATGTTTTGTCTTTGTTTCTTTTCCAGATAGATTTACTTTCACAAAAACGTTTATTTATTTTCTTTTAATGATTTCACAAGAAGAGCATTCTCAAGGACAAGAAGTATCAGTGTTGAGGGACTATATCCTCATTACCATCCTTACACAACACTTGACAGGAAGATATTAAAATTGAAATATTTCTTGCGACCTTTTAAATTAATTCCTTTTGGCAATTCCTAGTTTGTGCTTTTATATAACATTTTATTAGTACCTTCGAGTGGAGGAGTCTCAAATATTATGTTCTATAATTTTCATTTCATTTCTCCGTGCACACTGCATTTTTTCAACGCTTACCTTTGCAAGATGAGACTTGATGAAAATTTAATTTCACTGCAATCAAGGCTTGGTCTTCTTTACAAAGAACAAATTTTAGGGATGGAGGCTTGATATCCTGAGCTCCTTTCTACAATGTTTTAAATTTGTGTAAAAGTGGCCACGTTATGTCAGTTATATTTTTAACATGAGTATAGCTACGTTTGTCTTGAGAAATAGACAGTAAAATCCTAACTTAATAGGCATTATAAAGGCGAAAGTGAATTGTTTCTCTGTTTGTTTGTTACGCTTTCAGGCCAGAAACGCTACAATTTTGGTGAATTTTAGTAGGTGAAGAGGTAGAAGGCATTTTTGCAATAATAAAAACCACCCAAGTGGGAAGCCGGACTTTCACACGAAGGGTTCTATACCATAAACCGAAACAAACACGTGTCTTGTATGGGAGCCGCCTTAAATTTTAATGTAAGTATATTTTGTAAAAATTTCAACTATTTACCTATTACGGTTCTTGGTATACAGCCCGCTTACAGACAGACAGACGGACGGACACTGGAGGCGTAGTAATAGGGTTCGGTTGGTTACCCTTTGGGAACGTAACCCTAAAAATAGAACGCGAGCTAAACCGCGGTCAAAAACTTGTTATAAATACAGATGAACATAAAAATAATATGTGTTGCACAGTGATGTATATAAAAGATATAAATATAAAGATTGTCTGTCTTCTATCTTTCGAAAACTACTTGAGTGATTATAGTGAGATATGGTTATGTTTTGATAGCTGGTCGATCCAATCGGTGGTAATACAATGTAGGTATGCAACATTTTCAAGTCGTCTAGACTATGTGGGCATCTCACTAAGCTTCAATGATAGAATTTTATGAAGAACGACACTGAATTTCAAAGTGTTTTGTAAACTCAGAAACGTAGAGTCGTATAAGGCTCCCGAAGACACGCGCGGCGCGACAATGCGACAACGTTTATCTCTAGATTTTTTTTATAAAAAAAGGATTGTTGCAAAGTCACAGCATTGACTCGTCGTGACTGTCTGCAGAAACCATATAGAAAAGAAGCAAACCAACCCATTCAAAAACTAACTAGTGTTTGCGGTTGTAAGCTGTAAGTCTAAGGTAAGTATCTAGTTACCTGCCCTTCGGTGCCTCGAAGAAGGCTCACCCATCCACAAACAGACCCCTTGCAGCCAGATTATTACTGTTATTGAGCCAGAAGCCAGTTCAAGACACGTCCATTAATCACTTACGAAGTCAACAGTAGTTCGTCTGTCTTCGTGTCAACCACGCGGAAGAATTCTCAACGTCTTGAGGTCTAGAACTGTTGACTCTGACGTTTGACCTCATTAAATACATTAAGGAACACAATCTCGTACAGGCTTCTTAGTTATTTTGTTTATTCATTCAATAAATGCTTGGAGATTTCTATATAATAATTTCGTGAGCAAGATTTGTTGAAGCTGGCTTAAAAGGCTGTCACGTACAGGCGCAACGCGATATTGCGACATCGATGCTACAACGCGTGTTCACGAATCAAACAAAAATAAACGAAACATTGCTGTCGCACTGTCGCCGCGCACCTGCCTGCGGGTACCTCACTCGATGAGATGGACAAGATAGTAAATTAAATAAAATAAACTTTAAAAAGTAGCAAACAAGATTTTTTTTTTATAAATAGACTTTTTTATTTTTTGATAGACACCGCAGTGTTCAAGGTCTCTAATAAAATTAAGTTTTAGACGCCTTTTTTTTTTATTAAAACATCTAACCTTATTTACTATTTGTGTGGTGTTTGTACCCTTGTTAATTTAGGTATCAACATGTATTTATTTAATAATCACACTGGTGCTGAATGATTTTTCATCTAAGCGCATAGTTTATGTAGAAATAAGGTTTACGTAGCGTTAAATGTGCTTTGGATTTCATCTATTTCTAACATAATTAATGAAATTGCTCTGGCGACTGGACACGATGGGTACACAGAATAGCTTTTTGGAAGATACGTTACGTGACAGCACTTCGACCCAAGAAAAAAGATTCTAGATCCATTTATAATGTTATTAAGTATGTCCAGACATAATAAAGTGCGTCTAGAACTTTACTTTTCGCAAACAAATAAAGATGATTAGTTGCCCAACTTAAATTAAGAAGGTAAGTAGCAATCACGAAGTATTTTAGTAGGCATAATTTTAATTGAATCAAATAAAAACTTTTTCACTTTCATAAAAATGATTATGACGAGGTGGACTGTATTTTCTTGAATTAAACTTCGGAACTTCTTTATCTTGTTTATTTTCCCAGGGCTGGCTTGCTGCTGACGGTTGAGTGACGAATGACGGAATGACACCGAGCGCGGCAAGCCACCCGCTTTTTATCTTATTTCCTACTTACACAGGTAGTGAGCGTGGGCGCTTAGGCCTCGGCCAATCAGAGCGCGGGTGGTGGCGCGGAGTTCGAGTCGTTTTAGCGCTGACCAATCAGAGGCGAGCGCATCTGTCTATTGTTTAGACAGGTTCAGACCTGCTCGAAGCGTGTTACGACCGAATTCTGTGCCACCTTACAATCTTCCTTTATTAAACATAAATTAAAACAATCCCTACACTATTGCTTATACATAAAATCCCTGCTATGAACAGTCTTTATTTATTTAAATCTAAACCTTATCCATTAGGTATATAATTTCCCTTAACATCAAGCCTTAGTATCTAACTTATCTATTTATTTATATCCTATTTATTTCGACGTCCGTAATATCCTCCCCCCGGCGCAGGGCTACCGTAGCCTAATCTTCTACGTGAAGGACGGCGAGCTTCGTAACTGGACGTCGTAGGACGCCCGCTGTAGTTCTGACGTCGGCTGACCGCACCTTTCCATCCGGACCATTGTAGACAGCCTCCACGACGCCTCGAGGCCACGTTCCTCTCGGGAGTGAGGAGTCGACGATGACGACTAAGCTGCCGACTTGAAGGGGTCGTCGTTGGTCGTCTGACGCCCCCCGGGGCACCAGCGTAGGCAGGTACTCGTCTACCCAGCGCCGCCAGAAATGGTCGGCGAGCGCCTGGGCAGCTCTCCATTGTTTGCGGCTGGCCTCCTCACAAGGCCCGGTACGGGGAAGGCCCGAGGAGGTACCTATTAAGAAATGGTTAGGCGTGAGGGCCTCCGGATCCTTGGGATCGACAGAGACATGGGTTAGAGGTCGAGAGTTTATGGAGTGCTCGGCCTCTGTCAGCAGCGTCAGTAGTGTTTCTTCTTTTAGCGCTTTTTGGTGCAGCGTCGCTCCCAGCGCCGCCTTAACGGAGCGCACCAGTCGTTCCCAGGCTCCCCCCATATGCGGCGCTCCTGGTGGGATGAACTTCCATTTCATGCGCTGCTCCAGTCCGAATGGAATGAAATCTTTCGTCCACTCTTTGTACGCCGCTCGTAGTTCGGCGTCTGCCCCTCTAAAGTTGGTACCATTGTCTGAGTACATGACTCTGGGCCAACCTCGTCGAGCTGCCATTCTTCGTATGGCCATTAGCGCCGAGTCGGTAGATAAGCTCGACACTAATTCCAGATGCACTGCTCTCGTAGTCAGACAGGTGAACAGGGCTCCCCATCGTTTTTCGTGTCTTCTTCCGATGACTACCGTTATCGGTCCAAAATAATCGGTGCCGCAGTGGGTGAAGGGCCGCGGCGTCTCCATGATTCTTTCCATTGGCAAGTTTCCCGTAACTGGTTTCACTGGCGTAGCTTTTCTTATTCGACAGAGCTGGCATCGCTGTGCTATGGCTCGCACTGTAGGGCGTAGGTTGACGACCCAATACCGCTGTCTTAAGTCATTGATTACACGCTCGTTATTAGCGTGCCCAGCTTTGCGATGTGCATGTTCTACCAATAGCCGTGTGAACGGATGTTTGCCGTGTAAGATCACCGGGGTTTTCTTCGTTTCCTTGACTGCCGCATGTCCGATTCTCCCTCTGACCTTGAGAATATGATCCTCTAGGTAAGGGTCCAGTTTATACAGACTGCTGGACTTGGGTACCGGCTTTCCTTTTCGAAGTAACTGTATTTCATCGGCATAGTTTTCCAGTTGTGCTTGTTCCAGCCATAATTTCTCGGCCCTTTCGATCAAGTCGACGGTCATTTGGCTGGACCTATCGTAACACTTTGCCTTGAAAAGGAATGGCATGGCTGTAGCTCGTAATAATTTTTCGAAAGAAGAGAATCTATTTATGTCTGGCAGGTGAGAAGGTCGTTCTCGTTCTCTTTTTTCTTCGACTATCACGTACGTTGACTCGTCTCCGGTAGTGTCTTCTTTGGATTTCTCCTTTGGCCAGAACTCTTCGTCATTGTACAGGAACGCGGGACCGGTGAACCATCTGTCTTCGGGTTTCATTCGTACGGTGTAGTTAGGGCGTGTAGCGTCATCTGCCACGTTGTGATCGGTGGGTACCCATCTCCACTGGCTGGCGTCAGTTAGCTCCGCGATTTCACCCAGGCGGTGGGCCACAAACGGTGTGTACTTCACGGCGTCTTTTTCGATCCATCGTAGGACGGTTTGTGAGTCTGTCCAATAGATCACGCTTCTGGGCTTGTCACGGTGCTCCTTTATTATAGTCTCCGCCAGTCGTGCGCCGATCACTGCTGCCTGTAGTTCTAGTCGTGGGATAGTAACTAGCTTCAGGGGGGCCACTCTTGCTTTTGCTGCGACCAGCCTCACATCCACTCTTCCGTCTTTCTTCTGGATTCTCCAGTAGGCTGCAGCTGCGTATGCTTGTTCGCTAGCGTCGCAGAAAATATGCAGGTCCATGAGGTCGTCTGGGCCCTTATCGTAGCACCTTGGGATGCGAAGCTTCGTTACTTCGTCCAGACTTTGTATCCATTCCTCAAAGTGCTGCGCGTCTTGTTCTGGGATTGCCTCGTCCCATCCGATGCCGTGTCTCCACAAGTTCTGGAGCACGATCTTGCCGGTGACTGTGAAGTGGCTGATGAGTCCTAGAGGATCGTAGACTGCCATCACTGCACCAAGGGCTTCTCGTTTAGTCGGCGCTCTGTTTCGAGTTTTCACTTCGGGTGACAGCCGACTCAATCCAGTGTTAAAGCCTAGCTCGTCTGAGCCTGTTTGCCAAAGTAGGCCTAGTGTTTTGTCCGTATTTTGTTCTCGTTGTCCGAATCTTACTTCTGTGTCGTGTGCCAGCTTCTCCGGTGTAATACTTTTCAACACGTTGAGTTTATTTGAGCACCAACCTCTCAAATTGAAGTGGGCGTTCTGATGAACTCTAATGACTTCACGCGCTGTCTTAATTGCTTCTTCCTCGGTTGCCACGCTGTCTACGTAATCATCCATATAGTGGCTCGTTGTTATAGCTTGCACGGCGTTAGGGTATTCTTGCGCGTACAGTCTTGCGTTGGCGTCTCGTACTGAGTGCGCGATGAAAGGTGAACACGAGGCTCCGAAGATCATCGAGGTCATTTTATATTTCTTCGGTGGCTTAGTACGTTCCTCACCTCGCCAGAGAAACATCTGCGCAGCCTGGTCTTGGTCTCTTATCTTCACTTGGAGAAACATTTCCTGTATGTCTGCCGTGACGGCTACTGGACGCTCTCTGAATCGAAACAATATTCCTGGCAGCGATTTCAAGAGGTCAGGTCCTTCTAGTAGATAGTCGTTTAGGCACACTCCACTGTATCGATGTGCGGCGTCAAACACTAGACGTATCTTGCCCGGTTTATTTGGGTTTACAACCGGGAAGTGCGGCAGGTACCACACTTTCTTACTTCCTTCTTCCGTTCCGTTGCACTCCTGGGCGTATCCTTTATCGAGTAGGTTTTTGACCAGAGTGCTATACTGTGCTGCAAAGTTTGGTGATGAATCCATCTTCTTCTCTAATATCTTTAATCTTCGCAGGGCACAGCTGTAGTTGTTGGGCATCGAAGCGTCTTCATCACGCCATGGTAACCCGACTTCGAAGTGATCACCGACTTTTCTCAGTGTTCCCTGAACCACGTTCATTGCCTTCTGATCTTCGGGTTTGATCTTCTTGGCCAAAGAAACTCCTAGGGCATCAATCCTGAAGTGTGACTTTACTAACTCTTCTATACGACGTACGTCATCTGTCTGTCTCGCTGCAGACACATCGTATAGATGTAGCACGACTTGTCCCTCTTGTTCCTTCAGCGTGGTGCGTGGCGCAGTCCCGTGGATCACCCATCCTAACTGAGTGTAGGATGCTGCAGGCTCATTTTTCTTGCCCATGCGTAACTCTCGCGTGACTATTAGGTGCCAGTTGTCCGCACCTATCAGTACCATCGGTGTAGCTTCTCTGTAGAATGCGTCGCTTTGTATGTCTTGGAGGTGAGGAAAGTTTTCGAGTTTTAACCTGTCCATCGTCTGACCATGAAGTCGCAGGTTTTTCATTGTTCGTGCGCGTAGTTCTTGGAATTCACCGCTCTGGCCACGTATCTGTAACTTGACTTCCTGGCTTTGTTCTTCTTGTTGTTGTGAAGTCACGCTCTGGATACGTAAAGTAGAGACCGGTCCGCTTATGTGCAAACGACGTACTAGTTCTTCGTCGACGAGCGATATTGTTGAGCCTTCGTCCAGTAGGGCGAACGTCGATATTTGCCCGCCGGGCCCTTTTAATAACACGGGACACATTTTCAGCAATACGCGTTGCGACACATTATTTGACGCGGAGACGGTCATTACCGCTTCCTGCGAGTGTGGGTTCTCGGTATCAGTTGACTTATCTGGCTTATCACTTGGCGGTGCCTCTCTCTCCTCTCGATCTTTGTGCAGCAGCGCGTGGTGTGGGCGGCTGCAGGTTCCTCTGCCGCATCGCTTCGCTCGGCAATGTTCGCGTCGATGGCGTCTTGTCACACACTTGAAACACACTTTGGCAGTACGTGCCCAATCCCATCTTTCATCAACGCTCATCTTCAGGAACTTTGCACATTTCGGTACCTCGTGATCACTGCCACAACACAAACACTCTTGTTTTCTTTCTTCCTCCTTTCCCGATGTCGCGTAAACTACTTCCCGACCCGACTTCTTCTTGGCGTTAAATTGTGGCGCGCTTCTCATTTCCTTCTTCTGGACGGGTGCGGGCGTCGCGCTAGTGAAGGCGTATTTCATGGCTCGGTCAGCCTCCCGCATCAGGAATCTGGACAACAATATCACTTCCGGTTCACGCGACGATTCCGCAGTTTCAGAAGCGTAATCGCACCATCTTGACTTTATGTGCGGGCTCAGTTTCTCTACAACTTCGCGAACTAGCATCGGGTTCCATATATACCCACGATTGTCCATCTTGGAAAGCACGCACACTATGTTTTGAAGTTTCACTGCGAACGAATTTAATTCACTGGCCGCACCCGTGAGTCGAGGTAACTTCTTCAAATCTTCCATCACTCGATTCATGAGTATCTCCGGTCTCCCGTAATACTGTTCTAGTGTCTTCATGATCACTTGCGGGTCAGACGCGGAGTATAGGAGCGCGGACACAGCTTCTCTTGCTTCACCCTTAATGCAATTGCGTAGTCTTGCCAAATTTTCTGTTGTCGTGAATTTGCACAAATTCGACGAGTCGTCGTACGCCGCCTTAAATGGCAACCATTCAGTAGCCGCTCCCGTGAACGTGGGCAGCTCAGTCACTTGTCGCGGCGGCGGGCGTACGTGAATCATTTTTTCCAACGCGTCGGCCAACTGTTCTATTCCTCTTCCAACTCGGCGTTCTCCTCTGGTAGGCGAACGCGAGGTCGACCGTTGCCTTTTCTGGTCATTCCTGGCAGGTGCGGCGGCTTCGATACGTGCGGCGGGTTCGACGTAAGTGGCAGGTTCGAGGGCGGCGTGCATGGCGGCGGGATGCGGAAACTGCGCTTCTCTCTGCGGTTGATCCGCGACTGGAGGGCGACTTCGGTCAACACTTTGAAGCCACTCGTCCACCCTGTCTTCACTCATGTGCACGGAGCCTTCTTCACGAGCCTCTGCCTCTGCCTCAATCGTCGACACTTCATATTCGAGTCGCTTGTTGACGAGTGCTTTTTCGAGTTCTAATTGCTCGTTCCTTATCGCAGCGATTCTCTTCTGTGCCTCGTATTCTGCCTTCTTCACTCTTGCCACGTCACTACTGTACGATCTTCTGGACCTTATCGTACTTACTGTATCCCTCACAGAAACATCGTGCGCAGCTGTCATAGTTCTCACTGATTCCTGGGTTCGAAACACGGCGCGCGTCAACGGGTAACGCGATGTGGATGGTGTGGCGAGCGATTCACCATAGTCGTACGCGGTCGCGGTCGCGGTGGCTCTACTTCCCGTCGGGACGCGAGGAGCCGGCGCGGCGAGGGCGCCATCGGACGTCGTCGGCGCAACTCTCCCCGCCGCGGGCGTGGCGGGGTGTGCGATCGCGAGCGCGGGGGCGGCGGGATCGGTCCCAGCCGCGGGCGCACCATGCGGTGGGCGCGGGAGCGCGGACGCGATGGTCGACGGCGACCTAGGCGGCTCTTCGAATGCGAGATGGCGGCGACTATCGTAGCCCGATTCGGATTCACTTTCCTTGGCCGAAATGCTTCTAGTCTTCATTGTAGATGTTCGTTTCGACCGGCGGTTTTCTATCTTCTATCTGCTATCCGGCTCGAAGGACCAAATGACGAGGTGGACTGTATTTTCTTGAATTAAACTTCGGAACTTCTTTATCTTGTTTATTTTCCCAGGGCTGGCTTGCTGCTGACGGTTGAGTGACGAATGACGGAATGACACCGAGCGCGGCAAGCCACCCGCTTTTTATCTTATTTCCTACTTACACAGGTAGTGAGCGTGGGCGCTTAGGCCTCGGCCAATCAGAGCGCGGGTGGTGGCGCGGAGTTCGAGTCGTTTTAGCGCTGACCAATCAGAGGCGAGCGCATCTGTCTATTGTTTAGACAGGTTCAGACCTGCTCGAAGCGTGTTACGACCGAATTCTGTGCCACCTTACAATCTTCCTTTATTAAACATAAATTAAAACAATCCCTACACTATTGCTTATACATAAAATCCCTGCTATGAACAGTCTTTATTTATTTAAATCTAAACCTTATCCATTAGGTATATAATTTCCCTTAACATCAAGCCTTAGTATCTAACTTATCTATTTATTTATATCCTATTTATTTCGACGTCCGTAATAGATTATGTCCGACTCGGTCCTGGATACGAAATTAAAAACATGGAGCGTAACAGCCGGCAACCTGTGCGTAAAACATAAAAGTTAAACGAGGGAAACACGACAGTTTGACGTACCTACATAAATAGAAACATGGCGGTATTCAAAAGTGTCAGCTTGACACTATTCATGCTTAGTTTGTGGAACAATTTTTTCCACGTGCCGCCACCAATTGGTATGAAAAATCTTGAGTTTAGGAGGATCCTTTTGAAACGTCGAAGTATCTATTTTAGCTTCTACATAGCTTTTTCAAATTGAGAATTTGGAGTAATCAACAAACTAGCTTTTGCCCGCGGCTTCTCCAGGGTCTAATCTTTCTCTGTACCAAAATTAATATTTATAACATTACTTAGGATGACAGACTTTCAAATATTCTAATTAAAACTCTTGATTCAGAAGTAGCTATTTCACTAATAATATGAGTAGGTACTTAACTCCAACCATAAAAAAAATTAGTCTAAAAATGCCATCGAAAAATTCGGCCGCATCGCAGGCCACTGGTAAAGTACCCAAAAGGCTGGCAGCATTGCCACGTTGTATGGCAAAGCTTATCCTTTGTCCTAGGTAAAAGCCATTCATTGGGTCTCTATCTTTTTTTGTATTTAAGTGTATATATAGTAAATAGTTGAACATTATATATATTAAAACTCTAACATAAAATAGGTGAAATGTAATAACATATAAGAGAAAACGACCCATTAATGGACTGCAAACTAAAGCTAGGTAGATATGTACCTATACTAGATGCAAGCGGCACTCCAGAGACAGAAACCAGCACATCGATGAAAATCTCATTTAAAACCATTCAATGGTTCACATTCAAAATATTTTATTGTTTTTGTTTTAAATTTTAAGGAGTTGACCATATTGTTTTATGTAATTGTCGAAATGCTATTAAAAAAAAAAGGTAAAATTATTTGTAATTGTTGATTTAATTTATAAAATACAAATGTTATTATTATATTGTAAATACTGTATTGTGTATTTTTATGTGTAAATTCAGGTACAAAATTACTTGTTTATGAATAAAAAAGAAAAAAAAAATGAAAAACGTTTGTATGCAACACGAAATAAACATAACAAACTGGCATACTTTGCCGAAGAGGAATCAACTGGAAGTTACGTTAGAATATTTGAATAAAGCTTTATTAACTTATTGAAATACCTAAATGCTAGTTTATGGAATCAGATTTGACTTTGCGGAAATCAGCAGCAATAACTGATAATAATGTCATCTCATTATTTGATTTTAATTACTGAAGAACTAAATCCAGGCTTAGTTGCAGGATATAGCCGGCAAATTATTCACGTACAAGAAAGATGCAGCAAATCATTCAGAAACATGCAATCCAAAATAAAGCAAGGGGATGTAGTCCCTACTTAAATTCCTCTCACTTGCCGCACTTAGTAGTGTGAGTACATAATAATTCATAGAATGTAACCATTTCCGAATGAGAGGGAGTCCTGGTGTCCTGAAATACAGGCTTTTTGTCTAGCTTAGGCACCAGTCTCCCACAATATAATTGTAAAACTGTAGTTATGTACTCTAGTCTTGGTACTATGTACGTAATATTGTGGTGAGAAATAAATCTTTATAATTATTATTATAATTATTACTTGCTACAGAATAATAGGTATCTGAATACAATGTTTTCCTGAAACATGTCAGTTATAAAAATAATATCTTAATCTAAAATTATGCGATGTTAGATCGCACCCTCGTCCTGCAACGTACAGAATGACGCTATCTAAAACGCTGAAATACGTTACGAAATCGCATTTGCATATCGTATATTTTAATCTCTATACACAAAACCATTTATCTTGACGCATTTATAAATCAAACTAAGCTACACGTTACATAATAATAAACATGTTTTGCGTTATTTTTTGTATGAGGTTTTGTGAAAATATTGAGTAATTAAGACACCCTACAGTTTGAAATTTAATCTTCAACTATTTTAAATAAGCGGTTTTCTCAGAAATTTAAATTTAATGTTTATAATTTATAAACATCAAAAATCCGTTTAAACCGTGATCAAAGCCAGACCTTTTCAGGTGAAACACCTGGCGGTCAGACTAAAGGACTTGGAATGTAAATCAGTAATGGCCGACGTCAGTCTATGATAAAAAGTTACCTATTCTTTAGAAAGTCACCCCAGACAGTAGTCTAGGACTACTTTCTAACCGTAGATAGAGATGTAGCTTTATCTACGATGTCTTGCAGCCGACGGAGGTGTCATCAGAATCATATTTAGTTGCATACGAGAGGCGGCAAATACTCATTGCTAATATCCCCGTCATTTGCCCGATTTCGGTGTAATGTGCGGATCTTATTGCCTCAGCATCTGTGCTTTCCTCATTTATACTATAATTTGCGTCGAGTTGGGAAACACATCACACTAATAGCCCATATTTTATTAAGGCTATTACATAAATTTTATTTAGGTTTGCGTCAAATTAATTTATAGGTCGTTATTTTAACGCTGTGTAGACGATGTTCAAATTCCTTAACTGTGTTCTGCTGATGCAAACGTTATGTCGTGCATAAGAAATAGACGTGGGAATATGACCCACCTACTGTGGAGTGGAGCACACGTAACTTTAGTTACATACCATTTATAACGTTGTCTTCGTCAGTCGTAGAAAAAATAAAACAACACAAAGGACGCGACGTAGATACCTAGATGCCATTTGATGTAGGTACAGCTGGGAACATCGTTACTATAAAATTCTGAGAGCAAACATCACCAAGGCTGGATAAAATATTTTCTTTGTTACTTTAGTCTATAGTAAAAAAACAATTGGAGGAAAAAACAAAAGTAGCTCGTTCACAAAACAAAGGATAGACGGTTAAAAGCGCCGCGAGAGTGTACACACCTCTCAGGTACTTCCTCATCTAAATAAAAGGTGGTGTGGAAACGGTTATCCTGAATACGAAGCACTTTTGACCGCGACCGAAAACAAATAAATCAGTGTGGTTTATTTTGCCAGTAGCGTGTCCAATTTGTTTTTCGTGAAGTAATTCGATAACATTTTGTGTGGAATGAGTAACCAATCTGAAACACCGCAACATTTTCGAGAACACACCAATTTGTTAAAAAATTATACGTAAATTCTGTATATCAAAATTAAATCAAAAACAAATGGGTAACATAAAATTTACACAGCCCCATTTACGTAACCTATATAATTTTAGGTGACCGCAATTTAAAGTTTTAATGAGTTAGTTACCCTTAACGCGAAGACGGGGTACTGTCGGCATATTAATCATGTTTATTTAGAAACATGTTAGGGACAATGTAATACTCACACCGCCGCGCCGTTGAATAAACAGTCCGTAAAAATAATAAGTTTTTGAAACCATTAAATACGAATATATACAGTTTTGTAGATATTCCACAAGGCCGTATCGAAAAGTAAAATTAATTAAAGCTTTCTCTTTTATAATACATGTTAATATCTTGTTGCTACATACCTACCTAGCTAAAGCCTACCATCATGGTTCAATAAACCAATTTAATTACCTATAAAATATTTCTCAGAACGTTACCTATGTTGGGTCTCGTGAGTTTATTTCTAAAGTGGTGTGGATAACAAACGCACATTTATAGCTTCTGTACCTCACGAGGATAGTATATCCTTCAATGTTCATCCATCGTGACGTTCGATGCCCGGCCCCTCGTATTTTAACTATCCCTAAGGACAAGAACATCAAAGTTGAAACTAACGGCAAAAATTCGTTACAGGAACTTTGGAAAAAACTAAAAGCCGAAATAGGTTTAGGCGTAAAAAAATCCCATTGAAATGAATGGGATAATTCAACACGAACTCAGAAAAAATCCGTATGATCTTTTAAACAGTGGCATATAAATATTTAAGGGGTATCGCAGGGGAGCTGCGGTATAAAATCAGGTATGACATCAAAACCGAGGATGACAAGTGTTTGCCATGAAAAGGCATAATATATGACATTGGTGCTGAAGGGATACGGAAGGTTTATTTTTATTTGCTGATACGCTTTTTCAGGGAGGGGTGACGTTGTAGAAATAACTATATATATTTTTGGAGGTACTGCTGACTATGTGTGATCTTGTGGGCCATTGATTCAATTGATTTAATAGTACCGACAGTACTAGTACTTAAAGACGTATCTAAACTACTAGTATATGGCGCATATCTTTTCCAGCAGAGTTATTTAATAGTTTCCATTTATAAAACTATAATTTTCTTCTAAAGCTATATTCTCACTAGATATTTTTACACATAAGTAATTATTCTGCGAAAAATTGCTCCAAGCTCTCTTGATGACATTAAGCTTCCCGTGAAAAAAAATCCCGTGGAGGATTTTGTTGATAGCCATGGAAAGTAAATTTATTCCATTACACACAATTTCATCACGTTCCTCAAAAACATTTCAAGGATACGCTATGAGATATTTTCAGGTTTATTTTATTCACTAGTTGTGATGAATTTGCAGCATACAGTCACGAGTAAGCGTATTCAAGTTTTTTCGTACTTTCAATTTCATTATACACGTTTACACGATCCTAAGATTCAATTTAGCTCAGAAAATGAAGTTAATTTGCTATTTTGCGTGAGCGATGATGTCATTAGCGTAAACAATAAATTATTGAAGCCATTACACGAGTCAGGGGGCTGAGCCTGAAATACAATAACAAACATGGAGGACGAAACTGGTGAAGTTTTGTTTCGCGACTCAGTGGCCATCCCTTCACTAACTGAATAACAACAATAAGAGAGAGCCTTTCCTCCGGTGAAAAGGAACTAACTACACAACAATCTAATAAGAAATCGGCGATAAGGAAAACGTTTCATTGACAAAGAATAAATAGACTGTTCAGTTCTTTTGCCGCGATAAACATATTACAGACGTTAGGTGCCTAATAGACTAATACAACCTAAATGTGACATTTATTTTGTTGTACCTTGTCCTGTCAGAACAATATTGCGTTAGGTTTTATTAACAATGTTAAGTTGTGTTAGTATTTGCTTGAGTCTACGTGATTTATGTCAGTATTGTAGAACAAACAGGCCCTGTTTATGAAACAATTGTAACTAACTTATAATTAAACCGTAACCACAGACTCTAGACATAGTGACATTCTATATAAGGAGTTAAAAAATCAACTGCCAGAATTTCGTGTAGGTACCTATGTATGTGCATTCTCGGTATCATCTAAACAAAATATCCCAAAAGAAATTCTATTTTAAGCGATGTTAATTTTTCACGCTTAAAAATAATTTAGCAAAATTTTTTTATGTGCACTTTACTGGCGGGATTGTTTACGTACCAATTTGAAAACGCGCCCGGGCGCGTTTCTACAATAAATTTGTGCGTAGTGTGCATATCTTTGAAACGGATACCGATTATTTTATTAATATAAATTCATTTTTATTCGTTATTCTAAACAACTCCTTAAATTTCTTGCAGTTGATTTTTTAAAGCCTTATATTATGCAATAACGATTGTCGAAAAGTGCAAACTGTATGTGGTTGACATGCGCTACCGAAACGTCACGTAGTAAACGGTATTGCCCACACAATGTCAATTTATCTAGAGGGTCTGAGGGCCAATTTTACTCATTTGTAAGTTGCTTTAAAATTATCAGTATTGGCCCTCTGGCTACAGTTATATATTGAAACTGAAGAATTTTAAATTCAACAGTAAAATTTCAACATCTACAAATATTACAATAGGGATATTGCCTGAGTTAAAAAAAAATATCTCTCTATTTAGTCGGTCAGTTAAATTATCGAAAAATATTGGATACGTATTTTTCATTTTATCAAATCAATAAAAAATCACGAAGATCAAACGCATCAAAGGGCTTGAAACGACACTTTCCAGTAAAAATTGTACTGGTAAGTGACGTCACACGAGTTTTCGACGCACTGTAACGTCTTCATTTTTTGTTTACCTGGGTTACAAAAAAAAAATACGTGTCCAATATTTTTGGAAATCTATCTTCAGACTAATTCGATTTTTTTAGACAAATACCCTATTGCTTTACAAATTGTAGAACAACAAGAAATATAAGAAAAACAATACGTCTAAAAGAAAGATTAACTCAAAAGCAACCGCTTACGGAAAACATTTTCCTAAGTTAATGGTTGTTAATTTACACGGAAAACTGACCATTATTTTTAAGAACGAAATATTTTCCTGTACTCGGGATATTAATTGAACTTTACTTCACGGGATAAGGAGAATCTAACCGCGAAATTATGAGGAGTTCTTTACTTTACTTTACCAACTTTAGTACGTACTTCGACTTAATCTAATAGGGGTACTAGGGAAGCATGTTTTGATCCTTTAAAGCCCGAGGTTAGCTACACAAGTCCCCGAAGTACGGCCAATCGAATTCACCAATAAAATCTGGTCATTACACCACACTTTCCGACCGCCATTCATTGGTTAATCGCGCATACGAGGTTTGACAAGATTTACTTTCAATCTTCCTCTTAGGTATACTAACTGGTTTGTTAAGATTTTCTAATTCCTGAAACTAGGTTTGTGAAGTAAAAGTATTTTTGAAGATCATTATGGATCCCGTCGACCTAATTGAGTTAGCTGTATAAGGTTAAATCGGGGAGAGAGAGAACTAAACAGATCAGATTTGCTGTCAAACTTCAAATTCATGATTTGATGGTTCCGCGTAATCCAATTAATATCAATCACAAGTATCAAAAGGCCTATGCTAACATCATAAAATATAACGCTTGTATTCCACAAAGAGGGAAACAGACAAGCATAGGGTGGCCAAACCGGATGTATGGCCAAATTTTGCAGTTGTTTAGTCTTTATTTTATTCAAACAGTATTGATTTTGTTTTGTTTTGTTTTGTTTAAGGCCAAGGACCAGTATAGAATTTCAGTAATTTAATCCGAAAATTCATGAGCAGATTATAAAACGACTAATTATTTTTTTTTTAATAAATTTTTCGAATATCGTGCCCCATTTTGGTGATCAAAATGAGATTTGCTGAAAAAAACACTGTCGGAAGGAAGATCATCCTTTACTGATCCACGCAAAATCCCTTAATCCACTTCGACTGAGTAATTAGGTGGCGTTATTTCATTATTCTTCTTTAGAGAGCCCACATGGCAAGTGCTGCTGTTACTGGGGCTGGTGATCCCTACCGTTTTAAGAATTCCATTTTTTGACTTCACCAAATAAATCTGTAAAGTTAAGAAACCCACTGGTTCTAATGATACATAAGTGGAAGTATGGGACGAACTTTTTCTAGGCAATCCAAAAGATTGGCCACCAAATTCAATAGCTTGTACAGGTCCTGGAGTTATCTAAAGGGCGTATTTTAAACACTAAAACCAGATTATTTGTTAATATTTTAATGGGACACCTGAAAAAATTGCGAATATTTGATTAAAAAACACTACCAAAAGTTATCGCATTTTTAGGCAGCAAAAAGGTGAAGATTTGGCAGATGTTATTTACCACATGAAATCGCAAAGCCTATAAAATATAATCATGGAAACATTTCTGGACAATCTTGTTTAATAAAAAAATATCGCAAAAAAAAAGTTGTATAAATCGGTTTTGGCCGCCCTGTAGAAGTTAACATCGATATTCTGCTAGTTATGTTCAAGTCGCTGTTCCACCACCATATATATTGGTAAGGACCAATATTATAAAAGCGAAATTGAGTTTGATTGTTTGTTATGCTTTCACGCCTAAATCACCGAACCGATTTCGAATAACTTTGCAACAGAGCCCTGGAGACTTTCTAGGCTTCTTTTTTTGCGAAAATCTTTAATAATGCATTCGAAGCCACGGACAAAAGCTAGAACCTTGTGAAGGGAAGCAAAAGGAAAGTTAGTTACAGAAGTAAATACGTCTTACTTGAAAACATCATAAAGAACGCATAAAGTTTTCAGTTCAATTTTGTTACGTACTTATCTACTTAACAAAAACCATTCCAACATCTGTACAATCACCAACAAAAAGCCGACCGCTCACGTCAAAAGAAAAACAATTTCAACGAACGTCTTAATCGAATCTATACCGAATCTCGTTTACGATGTACAAAATCGTCTTTTTCCGTTCTTTATAGCAAAGCAGTTTAGTGATTTAATAGAATTAAAGGCGTACTGTTCTCGTAAGTACGTCGGTACGGAACCCAATCAGGCCGGGCTGTTTCTGAGTGCGCTTGATTTGGTTATTGTCGACAATGGGTTTACAGCCAACGAACGGCTGCAGTAACATCGTTAGCGATAAAAGTCGTTTGTCAAATAAAACTGTATCGCTTTTAATTTTGTTCGTGATAGTATTATTTGTGTTCAATGGTGGATTTGAATGGAAACTATTTGGTGGATATTTGTTCGTTACGTTTATAGTAGCAGCAGAGAGGGATAAGTGATGTACAATTTTAGGACCTTTTTGGCAAAATGGCGCTGTTGTTAAGTCACTATAAATTAAATAGGTTCAAAATCCTAGTCTTCTTTTGTTTCAATAAATAACTATTCTGGTTTAATATTCCTTAAACAACAAAAATATATTACATAAAAAACTCTCGCCCAAAACGCCACCGTGCACCGGCTACAATCCTTGCATATTACTTGTGCATCGTATACGTTCATGAATCCTTTACCTACTTAAAAATTGCCTTAACTTTTATATTTTTCAATTTATTCCCCTTTTCTTAATCATATATGTTGATATATACATATATGGTGCAACATTACAATTCAGCACACTGAAAGATATCGTGAACGTGCATGGTTTAGAACAATATGGTCGAAGTTTGGTCGTTTATTATGGCAGGCAGTGTAGACTAAGTTCAACATGGAAAATCCTTTAGACGGTAGAGATTAAGCAGATACTGACGAAAGTCGACTTTCATTCAAATAAATTAGGTATATTATGTGCTTTTTAAGAGACATAGACTCGCTCTACACTCGCAAAATGTAATTTCATAACTTCGCAAAATCAATGTCCACTACCTGATTATACCATTCATACTAGCTGCATGCTGAATGGTACAAATTAACACTATTTTTGTAAAATATTTTTGAAAACATTTTTTTGCGTTTCAAATTATTTGATTCATAGTTTGAACTATCTATCTCGGCCACCGCCCCATCCTCCATATTCGAATCCCCTTTGCATCCACAGTCGATTGGCAATGAGCGCAAATATGAAGCAAAGCCAGATATGGTTCTGTGCCTGCCAGTATTGACACGAGTCAATACAGGCAGGAATAACAGATCAAATCTAAAATTGGCGTGACCGTAAAGTAAATTATTGGTCATTTAACGAATAATATAAAGAACTGAAAATGAAACGATCTGATTTATAATAGGTAAAAAAAGAAGACCGCTGACCTGATGAGGCCCTCCGGATCCCGGGACCCTCATCGAATCGCCTGGTTGCGAAAGCACGGGACAAGCCAAGCCCGCCCAGCAGAGGACGTCTTAATGCTTTCATGTATTACCAAACTGGTACAAAAAGGCCACAGTATATGTGCCTCAGACCACTAGCTTAATCAGCCGTTTTGTTAAAAGCCTAGTCTTGTCATTGAACTGCGCTATATAATCAGCGACATAAATGGCATGGACAAGTCATACTAAGAACGCTGAAAAATCGGCGCATTTAAAGGGCTCATTAAGTTAGTTGGCTCCGACATGTATACATATAGAATATCGATTACTCCAAACATTTTTACCTTTGTACTACGATTATGCATTACTGATATCGAAAGTGAAGCCAATGCCTTGCAATTAGTTTAATGGTTCCTTTTATTTTAATATTAAAGAAAGGGCCGACGTTTAGAAAATAAAATAATTCGTTTTCCGTTTCATTTTTATTAACATTTTTCTTTTGCCCTTTTTGACAGGAAGTTTCTCAACTTAATTATGAACCTTTTAAGACTTTATTTTTATCAATCAGTATAGCGTTTTTCTTTTTGATGTTAAAAAAATAAAGAACCTCGTGTTTGTTAATATAACGGATGGACCACAAATTAGAAGGATCGCTAATGGAATTTCGTAGGTTTCATTTGGTAAAGTTTTCGTAAAAGGCTTTCAAACGCAATTATTTAAATTAAACGTAAAACGAACGAACTTAAACATGAAAAGAGACATACGACCGTAGGACTATTAAAATTCAAACTCAATTAGCGAAGAACTTAAGCAAACCGCACATGATAGAAAATATAACACTGTAAACTAAAAAGCACTTTCACGAATGAATGGGTTCTTATTTACTGCTGGCTCAAAGTCTAAAGGTGCATCGCTACCTTGTAATTAAACGCAGACCACTTCTAAATACTACTTAATTAAAAACATTTCGTTGCTTGCACCTTTTATACAGCCAAGGAAAGGATTGTTTAGCAAATTGACTATCCACTTCAATTGTCCGTGCATTCAAATCACGAGAAAATGTTTGTCTGCTGAAACATTTATTTCTCTGGCTGTAGTAGGTATCCCAATTTATTTGGCTTCGTTGCAATATGTCGTCACCTCAGTAGACACCCTCTCTTTAGCCATATTATCTTCCGCACACTACATCTGTCGTTTTTTTTGGTATTCCTCTTATCTTATATCGACCCACGAACATCCTTAAAAGCGTGACTAAAATCCTGACGGGTCAATAAAAGGATTGTTCGCCGATAATAAACATAGGATTTTATCAGGCATATGAACATGCAAGAACGTTTACACGTTACTATAAAATCATACGTGCATATATCTACTGCCTGCCAATCTTTAAAATTTGAATTAGTGTTTGTCTTTAATATTAAATAAACGTGTTATTTAGTTCTTCAACCGCTAAAGAAATCCCGATAAAAAGGAACTGTAAAGAAACAAGAACAGATAAAAAAAGATCGCGGTGTATTCTCACCGTTGCAAAGTTTATTCGTATCAATTCCTATGTGGGCGGTGTTAGATCTCATACCGTGTAAATTCTGCACGGTTGCAAAGTGTGCGGAGCCGACACAGAAGCGCAGTAATCCATTGTTGCCTACAGGCCCACAATGGATTCAAGTTTAGTCGATTAAACCCGGCACCAAACACTCTCCACCTACGGAAAAATGTGCCCGCGCACAATAGGAATGCTATGCGAGGATTTGTGAGAGCGAAGAATTGTTGCTAGCACTTTGAGGCGCTGCCATTGTAACGTATTTATTTATTACACATTCTATACCCAAAGAAAAGGTAATAAAGCAATACTATCCCGACTGGATTAATAGTTATAGGTACTAGTAAATTAATTACTACAGTATCTAAGTAAGCGGATTAATTAAACACCGAGAGAAAACGCCTTTTGTTCCAATTTATAGAAAAACAATATAACAAAGCATTATAATTCTGTTCTTAGAAATTAAGAGGAAAATTGGTCAGAAATTGGAAGCTAAATGTTAACTAATATTTAACTTAGTAGTTTATTAAGTTAATAAGGCAAGAAGTGGCAACATCCTTCGTAGACGAGACGTCAGTCTAGTGAGAGAGAGGCCGTGAGTTTGAACTCCACTCGTTGCACCTTCGACCTCACAATCACCTGATCCTACTTTCTGTAAGTACAACCATATCTTGCTAAATACCTATCTCTTAAAAACCAATACCCATACCACAGTACTAAATCTATAAATATATACTATTTATATTACTAACATAATAAATCTGAGGAGTTTGTTTGTTTGAACGCTCTAATCTCTGGAACTACCAGTCCGATTCCTTAAATTATTTTTGTAAATGATAGCCACATTCATGTGGAAGCCGTTTATATGGGAACCGGAAAAAAAAGAAAATGGGCGTACGAAGTCGGGGGTAAAAGCTAGAAATATTATAAATGCGAAAGTAACTGACTGTTTGTTACACGTTCACGGCTTAAGGGCTGAATGGATTTAGGTGAAACTTGGCAAACGGGTAGATTAATTTTGTCACGGAGATGTTTCCTTTAATATTCTTGAGTTTAACGCGGGCGAAGCCGCTAGCAGAGCCTAGTGGTAATATAAAGTAAACACATAGATTCGTTAAAAACGTGATTTTTTTTTCACTTTTCTGAACCTGTGCTTTGATTTCAAACTCTCTTTTTGTAAACATTTTTAACGACTGAAAAACACAGTTAGGATATCAAAAATAACAGTTTCCACGAAAACATGGATGCTTGTTTACAATATCTAAGTTTTGTACCTACATATTCAGCTATCGAAAACAAATAGGTAACCTGGTTCGGAATGTTCTATACGATTTTTTGTTAGTCAGCAATTGTCAACGCAATGGCTATTCACATCGCGTAGTTTCGATTTACAGGAAACACAAATTCTTTTCGGGATAGCATTGTTTGCACCATGCATTTTTGTTCCAGAATTTGATTTATATTCCCCGTTTTGCATGAGCATCCAATTAAACGGGTTTCTTTACAAAAGATAGGAATCAAAACAACTAGAAATGTAAGCGCAATGCCGCCTTGTGTTCGCTGGATGCGAAACGTTTTTCCCCAAAAAAAGTATATTCGTTTTCCTTTCAGAAGTGTTGTTTTGTATGGAGTTAATTTATAAAGCGGTACAGCCGGGGAGGTTTGTTCATAATTAAAGACTTACCTCTTATTCATTCCCTTACAAAAGGCCATAAAATTAAACCTGCATATTCGTATACGTCCCCTATTTTTACACGGTACGTGCCCGACGTCATAAATTAGATCTACAAAAAGGGAACATTATGAGCCACGACGCCAGAGGCTCACCTTTTCTCATTATTCCACATTTTCAGGCCCAAATACGAATAGAAAATTGGACCTTGTTAAAAACAACTTATTAGTATGCATTCAATAATAACAATGAAATAATACGGTCCGCCAGAGTGAGATAAATGGTGCTTTTTTATTTAAAAAACTCACGAATTCTACACAAAGCTTTGGCGAATACCTATATTGTGAGAAAGCCGAAGTAATAAGAAGTCGTGACAATAAAGCTCTCCGGAGGAGGTCTATATTATGCACCGAAAAGTTGTTATTCGAAAAAATAAATATTCTCTCTTCATTGTATTAATATCCCAGTATCAAAACTTAATAAAGTCCTTCAATTATAATGGCATTATAAAGAATTTGCCTTCAGCATTTTGTTACATGAGAATGTCTCATTAAAATTTTTAGAAGAAAATATCTGGTGGTTTTTAATAAAAATACTCGTACAGATTTTATTGGTCGTCGGCCCACCGGGAGTAACTACGAAGCCATCTTTTTCTCAATTATAATTTTGAATATTTTGATGGAACTTTTGCAAAACTCTTTTGAGGATCTTTATTTAAAAATAAATAGAAAAATGTTCCAAAATTCGATTTATTTTCAAGTGATTCTGTTTAACTAACTTAAAGTGACATTACAGAACGTTGACCTAGGGTCACCACCTACGGCTGACCTGACGGCCAGCACCATTACTGTTCTGCGGAAGCAGCAGAGGGTGCTGGCCGTCACAGTCATCAGGGGTTATCGCACGATCTCCTGCGAGGCGGTTTGCGCACTGGCCGGATCTCCGCCCTGGGACCTGGAGGCGAAAGTGCTCGCGTCACTGCACCGGTGGCGCGAGGACAGGCTTTCGAGCCCTTCCGCCGGCCTCGTCACTGTCGAGGCCATCCGGCCGGTGCTCGACCTGTGGCTCGGGAGAAGGCACGGCTCCTTGTCGTTTCGCGCGACGCAGGTCCTCTCGGGGGATGGCTGCTTCGGGAGGTTCTTGTGTCGCATAGGCAGAGAGCCGGCCGCTCGGTGTCACCACTGCGTCGACAGTCGGGAGGACACGGCGCGGCATACGCTGGCAGAGTGTGCCGCTTGGGAGGAGCCGCGCTGTGCCCTCATCTCTGTGGTAGGCGGTGACCGCTCGCTACCGGCCGTAGTCCATTCTATGGTCGGCGGGGAGTAGTTCTGCGAGACAGTTAGGAGGCTGCGGAAAGGAAGAGGGAGATCACGACCGCTCTCCCGGCCCGCAGCAGGCGCATCAGGCGTCGCACGATCTCCTACTAGGCGGTTTGCGCACTAGCCGGGCATACGCTGCCCTCTTTCGGCCCCCCTAACTGGGTCTTGGGGATGTCCGTCGCCCCCCATTCATCAGGACCCGAATTGGCGGCGCGTGGTGTTCCCGTGCGCCTCTCTTTGACGTCGCGGGGGCAGTCAAACACCTCACTCCCCCCGCTGACCCGAGGTGGCCCGCAGAGGTGGGTCGGCACCAGCCGGGGATTACGGAAGTCGCACACGTTCCCGCGATCCCCGGCGTAGGTGGGAGATGGAACATCGGGGTTGTTTTAGTCAGTAAGGGTCTGACAGACTCCTCCGCCCGCTCCAGGGTGGAGGACATACATGAGGATATTAAATAAAAATCACCACCGATCTTAAACTAGAGGTAGAGTTGTATCGTATAGCCAACCTATTCCCCTTTATATTATTTGTCAATGGCTGCAAACAGACTGCGTTATGACCACGTTGTCACAGTCATTACTCATGTGTACATCAGGTTTTATAAAGAAGCCACTGACTGAACTTAAAAGAAGGTACTATCAAACTATTCTGCAAGTTATTGGGTAGAATAATCAGTTTAGTTGTATAAATAGTGCCCATCTGGCGCCACATACTATATTAAGTACTACAAATACTATCTATAAGGAATTTTAGTTAAGGTTTATAATTTTATATGCGAGTCAGTTCTGTGACAGTAAATTTTTATTTCTTATTTTTTTCTTCATTCTTTTAATCTTAAATGACCACCGATTACACAAAAAAATGTTTGAAGATAAAAAAGCTGTAACATAAAACGAATTGCTGATACCGAACCAAGTAACGGTTACCTGTTAAAATCGTTACGAAATAACAAAGATTTAACCTTATCTTAAAATGGGGTCTGGATTAAAACGCTCACGAGATAAAAAAGCAACGTTTTAATAAGCTGAAAACAAAGTTTTGGTATTAAAATTTCTTCGCTTAAGCAACGCCAGTTAATTCCTGAGATTATTCCTTGGGAAGAAAAAGTTTGCGGGCGCCCGGTATCTCTACCGGCCGCTGCATCTGCTTACCTAACGTAACATACTATTATGACTTTGGAACTAGTTAGTCATTTTATTAGTTTTTCTGGTTTGTTAGTGTTACGGTTATGGTTCTGAAAAAATATTGGTCTTTTGGTAACTACGTATCTGCTCGACGTTTATTGGAGTTATGCTGAACTTCCAGAAGGCAAATCGTAGGCCTCCCACGAGGTGAACCGGTGACCTGATGGAGGCAGTGGGGGAATCCAGTTAATACGAGAAGTACTTCTCTTCTGTGCTTTGGTCGACGTGGTGGCGTTTGTGGGAGCCGTAAGTCTAGCAGTGGACTGAAATGATGGAGACGATGACAAAAGAATTTGAATAAGGTATGCTATTGAATTACTTTAAAGAATCATTTGTTTAGTTTTTCTCGAATAATGATGCAATGAACAACCTCCTAACCCGCCACCTTTAGGCACGCTATGAAGAGTATTTCGTACTACTGCGGAAAAGTGCGCTGGCCAGCCCCTACTGGTCCCAGTCAGCCCCAACAAAAATCGAATGTGGTGAAAAAAAAAACAAGAGCCATTTAAAACAATTATTTGTTAGGTCCAGAACAGATGGTCGATGGGGCCGAAAAGTTCTGGAGTGATGACCGCGTACCGGAAGACGCAGCGTTGAAAAGCCTCCCGACCGATGACCTAGTGAGGGTCGCGGGCAGCCGATGGATGCGAGACGCACAGGACCGTTTGTTGTGGCGACACTTGGAGGAGGCCAACAGTGGACGTCTTTCGGCTGATATGATGATAATGTATGACGATTTTTTAGTTACTAAATATTATGTTTATACAATTTTATTCATTGTTTCGAGTATGTGTGTTGAAAATCGTCGTCTTATACGTGGTCACACAGTGGCCGTTATGAAACCAAGAGACTGCCATGACAAAGTATGACCTCTTGCTTGAAAATGTACTATTTTAATACAAAACAAAATATAGTGCAGTTCTCGTCCGAACGATAAAGAATACGAAAGCGGAACTAAATAAGCTGCAAAACGCAGCGAACTGAGGGTCTTGTGAGCTCTTGAAAATTTAGCGTGCAGGACGGCTATCTCTTGCTTGAAATCAAGGCTTCAATAAATATGCGGGCATTCTCAAAGGCGGGCGACGTTTCGTGAGCAGAGCAAACATGCTCTTTTGTTGAAGAAGCATTTTTATTAACATTATTGATACGCTCGCGTTTGACCACTAATGGCCGGTTTCATTAACGTATCCACCTTTGACCAACTGTTAAATTAGCTACCAACAGATGCTGAAACGACATTTTTGCTTTCAAACATGACGTTTCAGCTATTGTTGGTAGCTAATTTGACAGTTGGTTAAAGGCAGATACGTTATTGAGACTGGCCGTAAGCCCACCTGAGTAAGCGATGATAGAGCATGCATGTCTACAAAAACATATTCACTCGACTGAAAGACCCATAACCATGTATCTATCAGAAGAATGAACTCTGAATTCTACTCCTACTCCATCGTTAATAAGAAACGTCAGCAATACCGATAGATGAATAAGGAAAGGAATTGCTAAGGCTCAATAACCTATGCTATAGTAATTGAAATTTCAAACGTTGTCTGCATACACCAACTTAGCCTCTAGAACAACGTCCCGCGATAATATTAATTTAAAACAAACAGTGTTGTGTGGCGCAACCACGAAACTGTCATAAAAAGCAACCAGATTGAGCTATTTTCGTTTATTGTTATCGTTGCTTTGAAACCTAAGACGCAATATTTTTTCAATAAGCTCCGCGGGTTTCCATACAAGTGCTCGTTCTCTTTTCCCGAAGCTTACCTATATCCTAAGGGCGTTTGCTCTGCCTTTTAAGATTGTGTTTTTATACCGTCCTCCACATAAATACGACCCCTGACAATCTAGTTTATTTTATACTGAATTCAGTGAAATTGAATTCTACTCTATATCGATAAAGCCAATGCATAAACTCTACTTGGAAATTCTAATAAAAATGTTTACGAAAACGGGTTTAAGCTGTTTGCTTTTCCATACATAAATACTTAATAACTCGCCTCGCTCTGAAACGTACTCGCCCCATCTCATAAAAATTAACTTGTAGATTAAAGCTAACGTTTCCATACCCAGATGACTGATTACTTTCAGTCCAATGTTTCTTTTTATGAAACACGTGAAGGGCTTTTATTTTTAGGTTCTTTTTTGACGTGACAACGTCTAATAAATCGATGAACGCCGGCTGCACGCACGAAAAAGGATGACTCATTGTAACGTTACGATCATTTCATGACGTTGTCACGTTAAACTATCGTCCGTAAACCGACTTTACAGACAACCATTTTTTTTAGTTTGATACACCTTAATATGTATACCATGTCGACATCCAATCTTAGTTGCTAAAGCAATTAAATTTTAAAATATTGAAGGTTTTATGTTCCTTTATAAATGTAGTAAGATAGAGATGAAAAGGCTCATTATTCTTTAAGAATCGATTATACCACTGAAAGGGATAGCCGGCCTACGCAGACAATGGCTATCTCGGGCAGAAGTCCCTAATAAACGCTGACGATAGTAAACTTATGAATGGAATTACTTGTGATATTATACTTATATCTACGTAATAGTTTCTGCCAGTGGTTTCGTACACGTGAAAAGTTTTCACACTCTTTTCTATTTACTATATAAAAGTAAGCCGTTACCATCTTGCCTCGGAAAGCATGTTAAGCCGTTGGTCCCGACTGTCATTTGTAGATCTTTTGGCAGTCATTACGGATTGTCAGAAGCCAGTAAATCTGACTCGTCATACGAAAAACTACAGAGTTACCCATTTAATGGGTTGTGGAGGTCTGGTAGGCAGCCGCTCCACGTAAAATACTGGTATTCAGCTGAATACGGTTTGAATGGAAGCCGATCCCAATATAATTGGGAAAAGGCTAGGCAGATGATAATATAAAAGTAAGCCTAAGTAGCTCTTTATGACATCAGCTATCTGCCAGTGAATTCCCGTCAAAATCGATCCAGCTGATTCGCAGATTAGGCGGAATGGAGAGACAGGCAGGCAGACAGACCGATAGACAGATAAAAAATGTAAAATTAAAAAAATGTTATAAGTATCCTATAGTTTCATAGCATTAATTAAAAATGACTTATTGTTAAATGCACACCAAAAAACAAATCACTCTAAAAATTTACATCAATTTAAAATAAATCATATCAAATATTCTGAAAATTAACCAGAGGCAAATGGTTTGGTTCAATATCGTTGAATGACTTTCGTAGTCAAGTAGCGAAACATAGCGCAAAGTGAGCTTAGGGCTCCCCGACACGGATAGGTCAGGTTAGAATGGTATAGCTCCCGTCATGCCATTAATGTTAGGTTCCTTTAAACCCTGCTGATAGAAACAGGATACCGCGCAGCGGGGCTTCGTCATCGAGGTTCATAAAAAGCTCCGCTTTTCAATTAATAGCGATGCGTCACGAACTGAAATTGTTGCTAAAATAATCAGTATTTTTTATTAGGATTGGGATTTTTTTATAAAAAAGGAAGAGTTTTTGATTTACAGTAAAATACTACACATTAAAAATCTGTTATTTTGATATTACAAACAGACACTTTAATTTAATTTATTTGTTTGTAAATATGTTTGCATGTATTGTATGCATAATCTGTAGATTATGTTACTTTTGGTCTCATGTACTATAAAGTCTTTGTGATGTTGTTACTAAACTGCAACAGGTACGCAAAGTGATATTCAAGCTTCTAGGAATCCAAAACGTCGCTTTTGCCAACGTTCACCTGTCTGACAACCTGCATTGATTTTGACTGCCTTTCAAGTTAAAGGATTTAGATTTGAGGATTATCTAGAAGAGAATAACACAACAGTTGAATCTTACTTACTAAATACTTGCGAAAGTTTAGATGGATTGGATAGATTCAATTTGGATGTCTGTTTGTTACTAAGTCACGCCAGAATGGCTGAACGGATCTGTATGAAATTAGGCACAAAGATATATAGGTAATAGTCCAGTATAGCACATAAGCTACTATGTATTCCGGGAGTATGTTCCCTTGGGATAATTCCCACAGAGGATTTATTTAATTACTTCGAGCAAAAATCTAAAATGATGAAGTTAATTTACTTGGTGCATTATCAAGAATTCATGCTTATCACATTCTCATTTATGACTTCTAGAAATCTTTTCTTTCGATATTTTTTTCTTAATTTAGACAACAACACAACACATCTTTTATCTATAATATATTATTGATGAACGATGACGGCTGCAAAAGCACTCCAAAAATAATAATTAATATTGCATTTACTAATTTGTACCTATGTTAAGATTTTGCACCAAATTGCGCCACGTGCTAAGATAATTTTAGTCGGTACCTATTGATGCTAATTTATCTAAACAGATTGGTAAACTAAGGTATAAAGTTTTATGCTCTATTCCATTTTGACATTAACGACGAGATGAGATGTTAAATATTTATCGTTTTATCGTTAAATTAAATCAATTAGTTTTTAATTTTAGGGTCTGTAGGAAGGCGCTTTTTCTATAACTTAATATAACCCATTTCAGATGAAAGCTGAAAACTCATTAAATAAGCAATATTTTCATCTCCATGCGTTTGTTCTTAAATCAATATAGAGGCATTTCTCCAGCATTAAACTTTTGCTTTCATGTTCCAACCCAAAATATGAGGAAAATTGCTTTTCTAGGAATCTGTTTCCCATTAGTAATCATGAATACAGATTACTGGCTTATAGATAATGAGGTTTGAAATTTTCAACATTTGGCTTTGCTTCCGAGACCTGTCGAACAGGAACCGTGTATTTTTATTGCATAAAAGGAAACTTATGTCTCTCAGGGACAGTGCAGCTTTCAATAAGTATTTAGATGGGTGGCAATAGTCCCATTTTGGGCGGCAATAATCTCCAGTTGGGCGCCAATAGAACTTAGTTGGGCAGCAATAGTCCCAAGTTGGGCGGCAATAGTCCTAAGATGGAAGCTGTTATGTATTTTGATGAATATGATGTTTAACATTTATATTACTTCTACATTCCTTTTGGCTGAAGGTTTTAGTGAACCTCTAGATTATAGGCAGTTGGAGGCAGCAAGTACAGAGCGGTCCACACTGCAGAAGACCGCATGGCTTGGAGCATATGTGGTCGCGATCCTCAGCAGTGAGGGAATGACGAAGAAGAAGAGAAGATATATAGGTTGATTTGTAGGTAGAACTTGTTAAATTTTACTTACAAATCAAACTACTGAAGCCTGTTTAATTCCCAATACCTTACAATACATCCTCTATTATAATAAAGCCGTTAAATCAGTAGAGTACAACAAACAATCAGAGGAACGGTAGTCGCTTCATCGTCCTGCCACTACCCTCATCTTCGCGACTCGACGACAGATCGCTCGAATCAATTTGCACTTCGCTTTTCACATCCATTTCAATATTGCTTTAAACTTTGTTTGATTCATTTCTGTGAGAAAGCTTGGCGATTTATTTTTTGGAAAACAGTTTTCAAATTTGTTTTAATTTGTTTAGTGAGCCAACTTATTTGAAGTTGGAAATTTATTTCACTTTGGTATATCACATAATAAAAAAAATGGTAAATAAACTCATCGAATAAAAACAAAATATTTTGGCCTGTCTGAAATGTAGTATAAGTAATTAAATTTATTCAGCGCTATTTGAACAATAATAAAAGATACCTTTTCCGTTAAGTCCATTATCCTAAAAGAGAAATAAAACTATGATTTCAATTAAATACAAACTCAGTTTCAAACAAAGTTAGTTATTCAAAATGAAGCGAGGTAAACACTAGAAATATTCTAACAGAAGAAAATATTTTACCAGAAAATCTGGGACTTAATCCCAAACCCCACATGAAATACGTTGCTTTTATTCTAACGTTACGTTAGATTGTATTATAACTTTGTTTAGCTCTGGCTGTTGAGTTTGGAATTGAAAATTCCTGACCGCTCGAAAGTCTTACAAAACTTGAAATGGACATGAAATGTTTTGCGATATCGCTGGGTGTCACAAAAATGAATTGGAACCACTGAACGTTTGCGCTATATTCAACACAACAACCACTATGTTGATTTATCAAATAAACAACATTGAAAATGGTAATTTAATAATAAAAATAAAGAAAATGTAAGCTCTCATTTACAAAATACCAATTCCCGTGTCTAGCTTAAAAAAAATGTTTCGATAACATCAATACAAAATTATAATTCTAAATTTAAACAAGACAGAGACAGGTCTGCTTTTAAATAAAATATTGCCCATTTATTAAACGTAAAAAATAAATAACGTTTTACCACAAAAATCTACGATACCGATCTTTAGTTGGGTTAGATCTGGGAACAAAGAACGACGTAATTACATTGGCCAGAAATATAGCAAAACAAATAACTACTTCAACGTCAAATTTAGATTGAACCATCGCTCCCTAGCGACACAAAAGCTTTGGAATTTATTCTTTATCAAAGTCGGAATAATTTTCCTTTAAAAAATAAACTACGACTTTTATTAAACTAAATAGATATTGGAGTGCCTACGGAAGACACGGGGCAGGTTGGTGTTTCGAAAGCAATTTAATTTGCATGGACAGTTTAAAAAAACATTTGTTCGTTGGTTTCGGGGAAATTGGGATTTCCCTTGTCTGATTTAATTAGTTCAATTTCGGTTTTGTGAGTATAATTAATTCGTGTATTTTGTAACATCATCACGCCCAGACTGAACTCAAAAGATATTTGTTCTGTTAAAAATCATAGATAGTTATTATCTAGTTTAGTAAAAAGAAAAAAAAGAACCAGCAGTTGTTCTTAGTAAAACTAATTATAAATGAAACCTTCATCTAAAACTTGGCAAAGCTAGGCAGCGTGATTGATTTACATAAAGATTTAATTTACAAGGATATTATCGAGAAACGCAAGTCCGTTTAATTTCGTTACAAGACGTGGGGCCAACGACACCAGTCAGCGAAATACGACGCCGTCATTTCGTGTGCAATAGTTTCCATTTATTGTAATATTTTTTCATTTTATTCAAAGTTATACTGTATGGGCCCTAGATGCCTGAAATAAAGGATTAAATTAAATTATAATAAAAGGCCTTCAAGTAAAACAACTTAATATATTTACTGTCTCGTAATAAAACCACAAAATACTAGCGATATTTTCATTTAATTTCAATGATATTACGTATTTCTTCGTTTCGATCGCCAACAGAAGGAATTAAAAAGCTATTACTGAGCTTTCAGGAATAAATCATTCGGTTTCCGTTGCAACACTCGCTCAGATGGTTTAATTTACATGGAGGGTGAGTTCCGCTTAATTCCCGATCTGAGCCAAATTTAACGAGTTGTTGACTGCAGGCCTGGGCTTTAGAAATTATGCTCTGTCAGATTATACCATCAATATTTAATTTTATGAACTGTTTTATTCCGAAAATTGATTGTTGGTTTATTGTGATAACATAAAGTATGTTTACTTTAACTGATACCCGTCGTGGTTAAAAGCTCAAGATTCATTCATAAAACAATTTAAATCCCCTATACGTAAAACAGGTAATTTTCTTCTTCTTCTTAGTCGTTCACTTCTGACGGAGTGGTCGTGGTCATGGATCGTCTGACAGGTTTGTTGCCGCTTTTGCGAGAGTTCTCCATTTCTCTCTCTTTTCTTGGTACTGCGTATAATGCGAGGTCGGTCCACATGAGGCCCTAGACAAGTGACAGTGTGGCGATAGCGATTGTCAAAATGTCAAAAATGTATGGAATTATAAAACGCTGCCGAAATATCACATGATTAATCCCATATATATATATATATATATATCACCGGAAAATAGCAAACTCCGTAAGATTATAAAATAACCTGAGAGATTGTAAACTCTCGATAAACTGTCAACTGAACATTTTACACATCAAAATTTGATAGTCTTTGATCTCGCGAAGTCATTCCGAAAAATTGTGGACTGACATAAAATGACGACCAATCAGAGCATAAATCTACAATTTAACCGTTTTCATGTGATAGTAAACCTGGAAACAAAGACCAATGACGGGCCAAGTTTCCAATTTGACCATCACACCAAAACAGATAAATTGTAGACCAGACAGCTGATTGGTCGCCAGTTTAGGTCAGTTCACAATAGACTATTAAGTATTGCCGTTTAATGGCCCAATTGAAATAAACGTTTTGACTTTTGACTATTGATGCGTAAAATAGTATTCCAAATGTTCAGTTGACAATTTATCGAGAGTTTCAATCTCTCAAGTTATTTTATAATCTTACGGAGTTTGCTATTTTCCGGTGACATATATATATTTCGGTATTACGACAATAGCACTCGCTGATACAATACCAAACATTAATTAATTAATTGCATAAACTTCAGTGTTTAGAAGCCTTACCTATACCTTAAGTGTTTGAAATAGTAGTTACTGATGTCGCCATGCTACGCCAGTTCCTAGTATTTTGCCTGCAGAAGACTAACGCCATGAATTTCTAAAATTGAGTTAATAAAGTAATTAGTTGCTAGTCAAACGGGCGCACGCACCATCGGTTCCAGGTACTGATGCTGTGAACCCTGTGATAGCTTTATTTTATAGATACAATATTTGTTTTGATACAGAAAGAGACGCACTGCATGAAGGCATTTCGTTGGCAATCAGTTTTATTAGGTACAGTAGAAGAGGAACAGCTTTTTAAGCTAATTAAAAAACCGGCCAAGTGCATCTCGGGCCACACGCAAGGGTCTTTAATTCCCCCATAACCGTCAAAATGAACTCATCCCATGTCAAGAAATGTGCATCCCTGGTGCCAACTTGGAATTTTATTTCGAGACCATTTTCGTTATTGCGAACCATGAAAATTACACCCATTACGAAAAATTACAAGTCTTCGATGGCGCCATCTTAAGTTTTACTTTTGAGACTATTTTAAATAATTTCCTATGGAGTTCTTATGAAATTTTTACTTTTTCGTGTACATTTTCTATATAAGTCGTATACTATACTACGGTACTATACTTACTAAATCGGTAAAGCCTACTTAGCTGTGAAAGTTTTCCTTTGAACTTCATTTTTAGTACTATCGTGCATACGTGCTATACGGCCCGTAACACCGGTCAGTACCCACCTAAAGGGTTTGTTGTTTTGTTTTGCATCGGAACCCTAAACGGCACTCGAAACTTTTTGAAAGCACAAAACACAAGTCTGGTTCAAAAATAAAATACCTGTGAGTGGCTTCTTTGTCGGTACCCACCAATACTTAACTGCAAAAAAATGTAGGAAGGTGTCGGATTCTAGGAAGCCAACGATTTCAACTCAATGTGGAATATTTCACAGAAAATAACCATTATTGTGAGGATGGCAAAATAAATAAATATTGTATTACCACAAGCCTTCAGTGTACCATTTACATATGAATGATTCTTGATTTAATTTATCACACCAGTAAAAAAATGCAGGTACTATAAAAAACCTTAACAATAAAACCAGACCAGAGCCATATATTATTATTCAATACAAAAAAGTTTAACCGTAATATAGAATCGACATGAATGCCGAAATAGCAAAATTTTCGCTGGAAAAATAACGGTCATGTTGGAAAACTTGAAACAAAACAAATCCTCGGGAACGGAACCGGCGGCAATACCTTGCATACAACATTTATTTATTTATTTAAACTTTATGTACAATAGTGGTACATGAGCGGACTTAATGCATCAAGGCATTCTCTACCAGTCAACCTTTGGGTTATAAAGACTATACTGTGGTAGGTGTACAATAAATAAAAATAAGATTCAAATTGAATTTTAACATTTCGGAAAGAATATACTGATAATCATCCCGATTAAGAGAGTTCTTAGTAATCATGACGAAGAACGACTAAGAATGACAAGCTTTTAAGTAGTGTTTTCGGATTTTACGCTTAAAGGAAAATTTTGACTCCGCCTTCCTGATGTCAAGGGGTAGCATATTCCAGAGTTTAATTGTAGAAATAGCGTAGGAATTAGACAAAAACCCGGTGCGGTGAGAAGGGATAATGAAGAAGTAAGTTTTTAGATGCTCGAAGGTTGAGACTGTGAGAACTGCCCAACACTTTAAAATATTGTTTTAAATAATCAGGAGCACAAGGATCGTTCATGATAGGGAAGAGCATGCAGAGGGATCTGAGGGATGTCCTCTGACGGATAGGCAACTATTTAAGCTGAGAACGGAAGGAAGAAATGTGATCATATTTATGAAGGCCAAAAATGAAACGAATACAGTTGTTAAGAAGTCGATCCAGTTTGTTGAGAAGTTCTTGGGATAGATCAGAGTAGCAAACATCAGCATAATCAATAATAGGAAGCACAAGTGACTGGACCAAAGTCATTTTAGTGCTTGAAGGAAGAAAATGCTTGAATCTATAGAGAGATCGAACATACTAACAAATAGTTTTTTACTTTTTATTGATTCGGGTGAAGACCTTGATAATCGACTTTGTAAGAGCCTCTCTAGAACATCGACGAAAGGATCTCGCAATGTATGTTTGTCTTTGCTCAAAAAGCAAAACCCACGCAAGTCCTGAAAAAATATTTCAACTATAAACATAATATTATCTTAAATCCCCAATAGAATAGATTTCCTTCACATCTCATTTTTCATAGGACCGCTAGGGGAATACTTACAAACAAATGTTCAATCTCTTTACCCGTATAAATCAAAGTAAACGGGAAACGCTAAACGCAAATTGACAACTCAACTGTCGCCCGCGATGAGGGTCAGGGGTGCCGCACTTATGAGAGAATCCGGTGGACTTAGTTACTTATCACACAAGATTATCCTTTTAACATTATGCGGTGAATAATCTCTGTGATATGGTGGTGAATGTTAAATATAAATTAGGCGGATGTTAATGATGACACTTTTTCTCCGCCTTCGGCACGGGCGGGCCGGTTGATATCTGTACAGCCGGTCTATTCTGTCAACATCTCACCGGTAAACTTAGGTGGAGTGAGCATAAAGTGAGCTGTCATTCCATCTTGTTTGTGGATTGACAGGTCACGTCATGTTCACATCATCTAAATACTTACCCGATGACTTTTTTACAGAATCGCACTGCTGATCAACCAGCAACGCACAAAAGTAGAATGATCTTGCAGAATAAGTAGGTATATTCCTTAGCTATACGTAAATACCACCTGAAAGTGTCGAAAAAAACGACCGCGAAGCTCGCTACTTCGCGGTCGTTTTTTAACATAGCTGTAGCAAGTCTATTAGGGCGCGTCATATGTCTTGTCACCGGATAATTGCAAATTCCTCAAGACTATAAAATATCTTGAGACATTGTAATTCTCAATAAATACTTTTTTACGCATCAAAATTGGATAGTCAATAATCTGTCGAAATCATTCCGAGAAATTGTGAACCGATTTAAATTGAAGACGTGTTGGCGACCCGTCAGTGTACGGTTCTACAATTTATAGGATTTTCTTGCCTAGCCCAGTAGCGGCACATAGGGCAAAGGAAGCTTAGGGCTCCCCGACACGGATAGGTTAGTTTCGAATGAGCGAAGCGAGCGAACTGTCAAGCCATTCATGCTATTGTCCTTTAAACTCTGCTGAAAGAAATAGGAGCCCCGGGGCTCCGTCGTTCAGGTTTGAGTGTTGAAATTGTTAGTCCACAAATTTCGGAATGACTTCGAGAGATTATAGACTATCAAATACTGATGCGTAAAAAGTATTCCAATTGTTCGGTTGAAATTTTATCGAGAGTTTACAATCTCTCAAGATATTTTATAATTTAACGGAGTTTGCCATTTTCCGGCAACAAATACAAATTGAAATAAGGTTTAAATTATAACAACAGTTCGGCTTTAGCATACCGATACATTCTTATATTTACCTTTAGTGTTAAAGATAATTTATATAAACAAAGAAATGACAAGAAAAGGCATTGCGTATGTGGCAGGGCTATGAAACGACATCATCTGCCTAGCCTTTTCCCAATTATATTGGGGTCGGCTTCCAGTCAAACCGGATTCAGCTGAATACCAGTATTTTACGTTCAGCGGCTGCCTACCAGACCTCCACAACCCATTAACTGGGTAACACGGTACTCCTTGGCAAGACTGGTGTCAGATTATCTGGCTTCTGACTATCCGTAACGACTGCCAAAGATCTACAAATGACAGCCGGGACCAATGGCTTAACGTGCTTTCCGTACCCATCCACAAACCAACCTCGGCAAGCGTTGCTTAACCTTAAAGATCGACCCATGCGGCTGTTGTTATTTAGACACGAGCTCCTCAGGGCTATGAAACGACATTAACCCAAAACATTTTGTCAACCAATTCAAACGCAATTTTATTCGACTGCGGAAAACCAATACAAGGACATTAGGTACCTAAAAGCTATCAAAGTAATAATAATAATATCATTTATTTCAGGCAACACAGACCCATAAAATATATAGTTATAGACTATCTATCATACATATTCATAAAAACCACAAAAATATTAATCCCTACATTCTTGTACACGAAGTGACCTACCCTAATATATCCCTGACTCACAAAAAACTTCAACATTTTCCTTAAATATAGCAATTATTTTGGATACCAACAAGATGTCACAGAGGAATATTGCCCTATTTGCCTTCGAAAGTATCCGATACGCTAATATTGTGTCGGTTCCCAAAAGTATCGGATTATGAAGTCTTTGCCAAAATAATGTTGGTAGTATAAGCATCGTTATGTAATGATAGTTTAGGATGACGTAGGTGTTGTTTGTGGGTGTTCAACTTAGGTTGACCTTTTACTAAAAGGGGTATGAGATGAGAGGTAGTCAAATATTTTCTTCTACTTAAAACCTTAAATTCGTTCATTCATTCACTGACGGAAATTAGTCTGAACCGTTGAGTCTAGGTACATATAATTTTGCACAAAAATCCTTATACAAAGAAAGTGTGTTTACAAAAAATGTTTGAAAATTCATCCTCTAAATGTGTTAAATAAAAGTTTGCATGGAAGTTCGTAATTTTTTTCCGATGGGAAATTTGACGATTAAAAACGAACCCTGTATTTCGTGTTTTCATTCACATACAGGGTTTGTTTTCAATGGTGTCTCATCAAGCCGCGTGACCATTTGGATTTTAGTTTTCAATGAAAAAGTCAGCAGTTCAATACAAAATGTAGGGAACAGCAGTTTCTTTTGGGGGGTATTTTTTAACTTTGCTGGACATCGAAAATAACCCTGCATAAATAAGAATGAGTAAAGTAAAGGGAAGCATACTTTTACTTATTTATAAAAAATAGATACTATAGTAGGCGCCAGATAAATGTGGAAAAATTGACCTTTCCCTAATAACTGTTCATAGGTACCTGAACAATTAAATATGAATCGTTTTTCATTATTAGACAATGTTAAGGATCACGAGAGATGATGATTCGGGACAGCTTTGTGTCATTAATTCCGTTTTTCAAATTAAAAATGTCAATAATTGTAGGTGGGTCAATGACCGTTATTCCACGATTATCTGGCGCCTACTATAGGTTTTATATGACTTGCACATTAAATAAAATGGATTTTTTTTACTAATTAGGCAGAAAAGGTATTCTGTTTTGACACCCTCTAATGACTACGATACTAAATGCCTTGCTAGATGCTCATTAAAATACCGCAAAAATTTAAAGCGAAAGGTTGCTTACTCATCGCCTAAAATCGAATAAGCAACAGTGTAGCTGTTAAGTATTCGAAAAAACTCTAGTATATAAAGGCTTAGGTCATAAAAATAACCTCATGCGTTCTTTAAATAGTAATTAGCAGATAGCCAATTCAAATTTAAAATCCACTTATCAGTAGGTATTCCAAATAATTAAACAGATTGTGCTTAGAATTAGTATTATGTCTAATGCCTAGTTTACACAGTGCGAGCTAGCGTGCAAGTCAGCCTGCTGAGTAGCTAGACCCGATAATACCCGAAGTCATACGAAGTATGCCATTAAAAAAATTCAAAAAGTGTTTTCATAAATTATTAGTTGAAAAATGTTACTATGCTCTAGATGATTACTTAAATGATAAAACACTTTAACTACTAAGATAAAATAAGTATCTATTTTAATCCAATGTATTGCAAGCATATATTTTCTTTTGTTTTGATATTTTTTGCTTGTTTTCTTTCTGTATGGATTCTGTTTGTTTTTTTCTATCTTAAATAGTATCCTGATATCCTGATATTTGTATGTAATTAATGACAAAACATAGTGCGACATATTATGTATAATTATTATAAGACCTCGACCTTCAACCTATGTAGTACAAATAATTTTTCTAATTCTGATTACGATTCATATTCTGCAGTGCAGTCACTCGCATCGTTTGGACGTATCTTACGAGTTACTGGCACGTGCGAATTGGATAGTAGCTCGAATCCGAGTTACTTCAACTTTTTTTGTTTTCACTTGCCTTTCCTCCGACAGTAACTCGCACATGGCAGCAGCCCGGACATCACTCACGCGATCTACTGTCAAACGCATCGTTCGGACGCGTTCGACAGTAGCTCGCCAGCGTCACTCGCAACTAAGAAATTCCAGAGGAAAACCCCAATAACTCTTTGTCTGATCCGAGAAGCGAACCCAGGCCGAACATGAGTTCAGCAGCAGCGTCTGCGACTATGTCAATTAGACAGTGGTAAGTTAGATATTTTATATTTAACAATAAATAGATAAGAAGAAGAAAACGGAAAAATAGGTATAAAGGTGATGCTTATTTCTTCTTCTTTGAAAAACTGGAGTTTTGCTATCCTTAATGTCAGGCTGCAGTGAAATATATTTTTTTAATCCCTCTACTGGGCAAACGCATGCCCTTTCTCCTTCTATATCTCTGTCTATCCTATGCTCTATCTCTGGTCAAAATATTTGATTAGTCCTATTCAAGGCAATCATGTCACAAATCACTTGTTTGATTACCGTAACAGATACCACGTAATTGTAATGAGAACCTATTCAAGTCTTCCTAGAACAGATAATATTCGCCGCTTGTGTTGTCCTACCAGACGTTACTCTGTGATACCTGTCATGAACATTGTATGAGACGGTATTATGTACCGAGCTTGACATAATGTACACGTATATTAAGTATCACAACAGAATTTCTTCTGAGAAAAACATGAATGTCTAGCAGATACCTTTAAATCTAATGATTATAGAAGTGCTCATTTAGAACAATAAGAGTAACAAAAGTGTAATCGCTTCGATTCATAGAAGCTACATTTATCCCAATATCGCTGCGACGTTTTAAAACAGGTGTCACAATCGTTGATATATCGGCGATCGTTAGAGCCATTATCGCTACTGCGGCTCATTCGAATTGTGTGAACGCGAGAATGTATGGCATTCGGCGAGGGTGACAGACACCAGTTCATTTGCAACGAATCATTAGCTTCACCGATAGCTTATCGCGGCTCACACACCCACCGTCACCGTCACCGTCTACCCATAATACATCATCTGCGTGATAACAATGACGTCACGTCGCCCAACAGTCTCTTGGATGCCTCGCCGTCGCGTCTAGTCGTTAAAACAATCGTAATTAAGTCTGTAATTTACGACTCGTTACGATTTGACGTTAATTTTATCTTATACAATGACAAGTGATTCGGTGTGTAATTATGCTTTATGTTTCCATTTTATGTATCTGTTTCATCCCATACTCGTACGCTCGGCAACAATGCAATAAAAGCGGCAATGAGTTCAACTGAGAGTGAGAACGCCACTTTTATCTTATCAAGTCTTTTGTCGAAGAAAATCTCATGAATCCGCGCTTTTCATGCCAGTAATAACATTTACTTCGAAAGAAAACAGTTATCCTACAATAAAAAGAAAACACAGTCGCTTTAGGCAAATACATTTTTATTTACCTAGAAAGATTGTTCTTAGTAGCTTGCTTCTGTTGCGAAATAATGACGTCGTCAGCAGGGAGATAACTGGATGACACCATAAGAATCGTGTAGTCACGTTCTTAGAGGGATCTTACGACACGTGATGACGTAATGCAGGCTCGACAGGGATCGTCACGACATCTGCTACGTCATTCCGCCAAATGTCACGCCCGTGACGACGCTTGTTCGGTACGACAGCCGGCAATTATCTAGAGAGTTTTGGATTTTAGGGCTGCTATACTATAAGGCCCACGTTTAATGAATGGCTTAACAGTAGGGTACATCATAAAATATGATAATTATGCTAGAAATTACAGTTAAAAGCGTTTGTGTATTTACGACAAAAGAATTGCCCAATTAGCTTCAGTTTTATGTCACAAAATACTCACCAATGACGGGGATCGAAGAATTCATTAAGGCATGAAAACAAACTCATTCAGAAAAATATAAGGATTAAGACTCACTATGTGTAATGAACGAAAAGTTTCCAGACGATCTCACAAGTAATAACTTATTGTGAAGTGAATCATATATAGTTTTCTTTTAGGCATGTTCTTTTATATTATCTTTTCAGAGGTGACCAAAGTTTTGTTCATATTTTAACATACCATATTGATAGCGATATTAATAAGGTATGAATATTATCTATGCTATGCCTCCAAAATTATCCGCTCTAGTACTCTTTGGGGAGACTCATTAAAACCAAATTGAACAGAACGTAAAACAACACTGTAGGGATCATTAAAACTTAAACAATATCATATGTAGCAGGAAATCCTATCGAAATTGGGAATAAAGCTAAATAAAGACAAATATTGGAACAAGTTTATGTTAATCCCTTAAAGGGTCGAGTTAGATAAAGTCCTTGGGTATCATAGTACTCCGGCTTAAACGGACAGTCTTGACACTATCGGCCACGTAATCCCGCGGATTACAACCGGATTACTATCAAGCACTGCATATGAGAAGTACTAATTAATACTCTACCGCGAAAACTTTCGCTAAATCGAATTGCGCTCTTGGAGGTTGAGTAATGCGAACGGATTGTGAGATTAGATCGATTGAACTCGATTAATTCACCGAGTTGTACCTAATGTTGGTGAGTCTGAGTTATTGCTGAACCTAGAATGGTGGCGCTCGAATGTATTTGGCGGTTTGTTAAATTATAGGTAGGGCTGGGAGTTACTTTAAGCTATGTCTAAGTTTTTAATTTTTAACTAAGTATCTACAGAATGCATCAAGACCGATGTGCCAGGATCATCACGCAGTGGGTGCCTGAGGACGGGGGTCGTTGCCGAGACAGGTCAAAGAAAAGCTGGCGTGACGATTTAGACTCGTTGCTGACGGATTGGCCGGAGATGGCAAAACACAAAGAGCGTTGGAAAGCAATTGGGGAGACCTTTACCTAGCAGTGGGACAATACAGGTTAGGGAAGAAAAAAATAGTACCTTTGTCAACGAGCAACAGGAAATTGCAACTATAAGAGGGAGACATGCATAATTACTTTTAACAACTATTGCTATCGCGTTGTAGGTACTGCCAAAGAGAATCTAGTTACTATACTCGATTTTCCACCAGTACCTACATTCCTCTTCTCAGAATACGAGGCGACAGTTCCACATTATTTAATTAAATTGCTAAATACGTACGAAATCCCGTTCTTATAACACCTAAACCGTATTTATTTATGTTTGTGAAACAAAAAATAAAATATGTGCATTTTAACGATACTTTGACAGAAAGCTGAGCGTGGCGAGCCAGGCAGGCGCTCGCGACTTTTGTCGCTGAATTATTCATTTAATCCTTTCAATATCGCCGTCTCAACGTATCTAAGTATGAACGAGTTTTAGCTGTTTTTTGTTATTCGTGTCGTATTGGTTATGCGGCATGCCACTTTAACGGGATCACAGAGCCGAGTTTTTAAACTTTCTTTGCAGTATATCTTACACAGAGGAGATTTATTTAACTTATCAAGTACGTAAGTTATAGCTGATTATAATACGTTTTGTGTACTTAGGTATGTGGTGAGATTTCCCTTTTATGTTTAGACTGTAATACCCTTTCATTTCTTTTACCGACAAAACTATCGTATGTATCTCAAAATGACAGGCTAAACAGCAGTCAATTTATAGTAATGTTAGAATTGTATTGAAATAACCAAAAAAACATTTCAGTGGTCAAAAGTCAAAAGCGTTTATTTCAATTAGGCCATTAAACGGCACTTTTGAACGTCAGCATTTACAGTTCAGTAAAATAATAATATTACATTAATAAAGTGACTCTACTGTCCATTCGGAAAGGTAGATTCTTATGGAGAAGAACGGACAAGAAACTCCATAGTTACTCTTTTCAAATAATGATTTTACAAAATCTGGTATACAAAAATTCATTTAATATTATGTGAGGACGATACACCCAGAGTATGCTACGACGTATGGTCCGTGTTACCACAGCTCAAAGTCTCAGCAAAACAATAAATAAAAAAAGAACTATTTAAATTCCACATCAGAACTAGAGGCAAATAAAGCAAATACAATAAAACAGTTATGTGTTAGTTTTTCACTTATTCCCAAAACACATTTTCCAAGCGTCTCTATTTACGATTCAAAGCACATATTTTATTAGGTGTGTAAACTTTTGTCTGGCCGTTGTCTTTCAGCCTTTATTTATAGTATTTTGTACCTATAACTCTGTATACTGGCTGTGATGGGAAACAAGCCGGTGACTTCAGTATGTAGGTTACGGAATAATATATTTTGTACTGGAAGAGCGAGTCGTTCGATAGAATATTCTGTTTTGTTTTCTCAGAGATCTAAAGAAGACTGTGTGCCTCTTGTTTCCTAGCTTTTGTGGGTATGTTAGTTTTAAAGTAGAATGGAGTTTCTTTGATAGGTATTTGGACAAGGATATGGCGACTTTCCACTCTGGTAAATTGAAGACGTAGGTAACATATTACGCAGGCCTGCGGACAGCGAGCGTTGGGTGGCTCGCCGTCCGATCAGAACCAGGCCCGAATCGATGGCGCGTTGTGTTCTACGCGCGCCTCAAAGAGATGTCAGCATAGGAAACGGGGCCCAGGGCCAGTGTCTGCCAAGGTTGCGGAATTTGTTCGAAAGAGTCACCGCGGCCGAGGAACTCGTTTTAGTCAGAGTTTAGAAGGAGTCATTTGATGATTTCCCATACACAAAATTTACCATCAATTAACAGAAAATTTACGTATTGCTTTTACACTCAAGTTCAAGGCGGTAGGCACAGTTTGTTCATTTTATCGTTTACAATCACATTATTCAATCTATAATTGATTTCTTCATTGCATACTTGCCGCCCAACCAATTTACGGCTTTTACTCTACCCTTTTACAGTCCCTGATTTTCACAACCAACTCTAATACCTAATATGACACGGATTTAATCATAAAGAACTACAGAAGGAACAAACAGGAAAAGGATCATCTAAAAACAGACTGGCTCACAAGCTGACGTGGCACTAAGCAAAAATAAAAAAATAAGGGTGTATTAAGGCCTTATCGTATTATTATGATAACGAGAAACCTTTTCCAAGTAAGTATGTGCTTGCCATAAAAAGTTGTCAACGACATCTACTCGGGAACATTACAATTATCATATTTTTCCTAAAAAAAATGTCGTCGAGAGATATATACCTACTGTAGAGTCGACCTCTTTCATCACAACCTCTTTAGAAGTTTAGAAACTTAATGGCACATTATGAACATAACCACGAATTTTTCTACAGTTAGAAGTAGATAGGCTGTTAAGCCACATTAGGCGGTTTTTACACGATGATGAAAAGTAATTGAACTAACGGGAATATATACGATGCCCGCTTGCAAATGAGCCGATATTGCATGGTACCCCACCCCAACGTCATCACAATTCCTACCAGTATCTCTAATATGTATTGTCTCTATATTTTAATTGCCGCTAAGTGATTTCTTAGACCCTTTGATCATTTTATTCGCATAAAAAGAGGGAAGCTTCAAACGAAAGGGTTGGGAAACAATAATTTTGAGTTCATCAAACTTCATTGTTGGTAATTACACAACAGTTGTTGACTTAATTGTATTTATTAATTTAGATTTATTTGATCAGCATTCCCTTCACCAACATTGATTAACTTTTCATTCACAAATAAACAGAAATGTGATTTATCTGTTATTATTTAATTATTCTGTGTGATTTTGTATCATTGCGGGGCGAATTGCAGCAATAGTCATTTTGTTAAGGTATTCATTATATTTTTTGTAAAGAAAAAAGGTATATTTTTGTGGCTATTCCGGTAGATAATTCTCATATAGGTACCTACATATATCTCAAAGTGAATTTTCTATCGACCTTCATTTTCATGGGACCTTTCACCGTTATCGGCAAGGTGCGGGCTTACCTACGTCTGTATTGTACGCCCTTTGAGAATTTGGGGATTTCTGTACCCTTTATCGGAAGATACAATAAAACGAAAATAAATAAATAGCTAACATAGCCTAGACATTTCTGTATATGTTTATGACGTGTACGGAGAGATTTGGGAAAAAAAATATTCCTAGAATATTAAAAGCGCTTTATCTTATCCTTCTTTAATCCTAACTTTCACTTTCACACTTAAATAAATCGCTGAAGCCTTTTTCATTAAATTTGGTGCAGAGATACCTAAATGGAAGGCTAATTTCTTTGGGAAAAGCTATATTAAAACGAACGAAGACGTAAGCAAAATCTAGTAAATAACAAGTTGATTTTAAATACCTAATAAAACTATGTACACTTATTTATTACCATCCAGTAGAATTTTTCTACCAAAACTACCACAAGTGAATACACTATCTACCTATCGATAATATCACCTTTTTATGGATGGGAAATCATCAAATGACTTCTTCCGCTCTGGGTGGAGCGGAAGGGCGTGTCAGACTCTTACTGACTAAAACCCATCCGTGTTCCTTCTAAAGCCCTTTGCGTTCCAGGGCCGCGGTGACTCTTTCGAACAAATTCCGCAACCCTGGCAGGCTCTGGCCCTAGCAGGCCCCGTCTTCTATGCTGAACTCTCTTTGAGGCGCGCGTGGTGATCGGACAGCGAGCCAAAATTCCGCAACCCGGGCAGGTCGATAATATCCCCTCCGATTCTCAATGCACTCTTAATAACCACCACCACAAACGAGTACATTTTCGATACTTTTAATTCGCAGCCATTCCCTACGTGTACGCAGGCTTTAATGTATCAAGTGAGCGTAAAACCAGGGCTCGCTGGTTCGTTTGTAAGTTCTGGCGTGTAATGCGGTGCCGTTATGCAGTAGCACTCGTAACCGGAATTATGTCAACAAAAACAAACGTAAATTGATGTAAATTGTACTGTTTGCGTTATTACGTTGAAAAATTGGCTGACTATATTAGTGAAGAGTGGTTCATTTGGTGATAAGCTCAGTGTAAACGCGATTGTGTTTTTAAATGCCTAGTAAAGGTATATTAAAAGGCTTGAAGGCCTCCTAAGGTGGAATGGTATTTGATTTGTGTCAAACATCAATATGAGTAAATGCTTTATAGAAAGATGTTACCAAAATAGAATGTACTATGACTATGAGCAAATTCCCTACAAGGCAACCTGCGAGTGACGTCACACGCAATTAGTGCCGTCTTAGTTCATAATTGATATTTAAAGTTAAGAAAAAATACTGCCGGTTGCCTTATCTCCAGATTTTAAGAAATAAATAAAATCCAGTCGAGTACCCACCCTGTTGTAATTTATTATTGGTAAACTCCCACTTGACCGAAGACCGAAAATCCTCTACCAAAATAGACTTATTTAAAGTAGTCTTAAATAACCTCATTTCCCTCAACAATGAAAACTTGTAGCTGAAACAATAAATCAAGTAGCCCAACGCAGGCCAAACTTGTATTATCTTTGATATTTTTGTGTACCATATTACGGAAACTTTCAGTTCCCAGTAAAGTTCCACTGTCCCAGGCTAAATACTCAAGAGACATTTAAATCTAAGTCAAGTTTTTCTGTGACTACGAACAATTTAATGCACAGACTGTCCCGGAACGAAAAACTTTATGTAATTCATGTTATTAATGTTATTTACTCCGTTCCCACTTATTTACTCTTAGTTTTAAGCATCTGCCACGGTTTAGTTAAGAGGAATTATTTACTTTTTATATTTACAATTTAAATAAAAGTTTTTCGTGACGTTAGCAAGCTGTTAGTCGACTCTTCGCGTGAATAGAGGACTGGCCTTCTTTTCGGCCACAGCATTGACATTCCATCGCTGCCAGTGTTTTGGGCACTTTTCACATTGACAGCGATACGAACAAATTTTTCGATGCCTCCTTCTTTGTATCCCGCTTGTACATATTATTGTCTTTTTTGTTAGCTTATGCCATATCATAGAATTGATCTCTTCATGATGTGGTCGAACATTTCATGAAATGGATGTATTTCACGAAATGGAAAAAAAACCCTCTGCCCATATGGTCTGGCCAGATCAATGAATAACTCAACGTTTGTCGATATCAACAGCTACATACGGCTACTTCATGTTTTGGTCAAACATTAGTGATCATATTAAAAAATAGTAACATTATCCATCGTTAGAGGCTCTGATATCGTTCTGTGATGCATCATGGCGGCGGACAATTATTTCGATAGTAAAATGTAATATATGCACTAGCTGAAGAAAAAAAGCCATTTCATGATGTAGCCGAGGGTAGTTCAGGTTAGGTTTGAGTGGGATGGCAGGAGCTAGAGTGAGCGAGCGAACTTATCTCCCGTCATACCATTCATGTTAGGTTCCTTTAAACCCTGCAGACAGATATAAGTACATCGCTTAAATTAGGTTTGAAGTTGTCATTTTATGATGCGGCCAGGCAATTCATGATATGGCCAAACGTGGATATATCATTAAACGTTTTCGCTGGCTGTTTCATGAAATACAACCATTTCATGAAATTTTCGGCCACATCATGAAATGCCCAATTCTATGATATGGCCACGACATATATAACTAGGTATGTTATTTAGTAGTCTGTATTTATCTGTAAATGAATTCAAAGTACTAAGTACTTAATTTAAAAATAAAAGTTTAATTATGACTTGGAAACTATAACTGCGAAGAAGCTTATGTGAGTGACTACTTGGAAATTTGAAGTTTTAATACTTCTGAGAACAAGAAGGCGTTAGGAGTCTTCCTTTAAGTACTGAAGACGACATTCATACCGAACAGTTCCTTATTAACTAGGAACTATTAATTTTCAATGAACGTTCGAATCCACAAAATCACATCAAACATAATTTACAGCCAGCAGTCGACGTTAACTTGGTTTATGAATTAAATCTTTTTAAATTCAATAATGTTAGCAAAAACTATATTAAATTCGATTCAGCACACAACACAACAGCACCTTTTATGGCTCTCGATTTTGAATTATCAGTTTCACATGTTGAAATACATATTAATGGCACTGGCAAAGTGCTAATAAATGTGCATTAATATGTTAGTATGTATTACCAGCAATATTAATATTTGATACGATAAAAGTGCTGATATAATGTCGTGCCACAATATTTCGGCACAAAACTCCTAGCAGGACTGTCCCGTAAGAGGAAGAAGCGATAACAATATAAAATACTGAATTTTTGAGTGAAACCCATTTGAGTAGCTGCACGATACCGTTCTCAGCTCAGCCCCTAAGGGATAACATTAAATGTTATAGCTCTAAAGCTTCCTTAAAGAATAAGCTTTCGAACTGGGGAAACTCCATCAAAGTCAGTTCACGGGATTAGTTTACACAAGCACATGTAGCAGGCTTGATTGCATTGTACGGTAAGGAAAAACTGGGATGAAAATGTGGTTTTATTTGTGTGTTAACCATAACCACCCCTTCCATACGTCATCATAATATATTAATATGTATTGGAAGTGTCGGAGCCGTACGGGAAATTCCGATCACGCATCTTGTAAACGTACGTAATACACCCCGCGATAGGATCAGAGTTATGTATTAAATTGATACACCTTCATAAAACGAAACCGTTGGCACACGTGCGTCATATGTTCGGTAAAGTTCGACCGAAACGAAGTTTAGAGGAAATGCAAAGTTGAGAAGTCCGCACAATAAAAAAGCGTGCCCCGTCAAAGCTTGCCAACAACAGCGGGAAGTACAAAATCCGATACAAAACAACAAGTCCAAGTTACGTGGCGTAAAGTATGTCCCTCAGGACATATCCGCGAACAAAACTCTAAAATCGCGTCGATATCTTTGAGCAAAAACAAACCGGGCGGCCAGGGGCGGGAGTTGTCATGGAGCCGCGTAGTCAGCGAGAAATGGAGTAACCCATTTTAAACTAGAATGAATTGCACGTCGTGGACTGCAGGTTCGCTGGAATGCTGCCCACTGACAATACTTTACGTATTGACGCGCAGATTCTCGAACATGCTGGCGGTATATTGGAGACAGGAGCAAGGCTCCTTTGTTAGTAAGTTGTGCCAAAGTTCGTTAATGTGTAAGCAACAAAGTACTGGGAATTTATTTACGTAAAACAATTTACAAACGGTAAAACTTTCTTTTCTGAAACCTTAAAAAAGTCGCTACAACTTTTTAAGTTCTTATAAATGTCAGACCCAGACTCTTTTGTTACGTGCCACGTATACTAATGCTTTTACAGTTTAGGTTAACGAATCAATGTATATCTGATATAGGTACCATTGTTTATCTTGAGCCTATTATTGCTTCAAAGTCCTCATAATGACAGCCTTAAACGGGCGAATTGGAACTAAATCGGACACACAGATATGTATATGTTACTGTATAAAGTGGTCATAAATCAATAAATTATAACCGTTGAAACTTCTTACACCAATTCTATATAATAAAATAAAAAGCGTATTATCTGCGGCTTCGCGCCTGTGGCGTATTTATTTACTTCGAAATTTATTCAAAATGTCATGCACACAGGTCTTTTTCTTTTGTGGACCTAAAGGCCCTAAGCGTTTTCTACCAGTAAACCAAGGGTGGTGAAAAGATAAACATGGCAGGTGTTATGGTAATCTTCAATTTTTAACCGAACTCAAGTAGGTAGCTGAAATTATAATACTGTAGTGCCCGTCTACAGTCCTAGCCCTATCGCGTGTTTATGTACCGCGCGGCTGTAGGTAATTATTTCAAGGACAGGGCCGAGTCACAATACTGATAGATAATATTACCGTGACGCTGGGGTTCACTTTTTACGGGATACATTTTGCCATACTTCCCATACCTATACTCCACAGGTTAACGGCATAGAATCAGAGTTAAGAATTAATGCAAAGTTAGCCTAATTTTTCGTGTAATTTGTTTGGACTAGGTTACACTTCACTGCCGGCCGTAGTCCATGCTATGGTCGGCGGTGAGGAGTCCTGGGACGCGGTGGTCTCCTTCTGCGAGACAGTTGTCGCGCAGAAGGAGGCTGCGGAAAGGGAGAGGGAGATCACAACCGCTCTCCCGGCCCGCAGCAGGCGCATCGGGCGTCGGAGGAGGGCATACGCTGCCCTCTTCCGGCCCCCCTAACTGGGTCCAGGGGCGACAGACTTGGGGATGTTAGTCGCCCCCCATTCATCCGGACCCGAGGATTTTTTTTTAATATATATTTTGATGACTACACCCGCTCTTTCCATCGTTTGTTTATGTTACGTAATTATTTATTGTTTGTTTTTTAAATAATTCAACTTTTTTAACCTATCCCTGGTATCACATGTCCTATCAGTATACCAGCGCTGCGTTCTTTATTTTTCAAAATATCGCAGCATATGCTAAGATACCTCGCACTTTTATTAATTAATTAAGATTGTTATGAAAATTTATTTGACTTTTTAGTTTGTCCTGTGCGAGTTCTATATACATATTTAGTGTTTTATAACGTATAAGCTAATTTACGTACTGTAAAGCTTCGTCATAATCCGTTCAGTAGTTTTTTTTCGTGAAAGAGTAACAAACATGCATCCCCCACAAATTTTCGCGTTTATGATAGTATGAAATAGTACTTGCTTTATCCCCACAAATCGTGCATTGTCGGGGAATAAACCATGGAAAATGATTATATGCGAAAATAAACCCTCTAATTAGACAAATATTTCAAAACAATTTATTAGTTTCGATCAGTTAGATGAACGCTAAGCCCGTGTGTACATCGCAGAGCGGCAGCAGACACGCCCCGGTAACTGGGCACAAACTACCGCACCAATATTGACTTTTGCTCCTTGAAACTTCCTCATTGTGTCCCTAATTACAATTTTTATTCAAACTTCTCCCTACCGGTTTAGCCTCGCGTCATCGGCTACAAAAGTATAGACGGAAAGTCCTATCCTGATTAAATTATGAATGTGAAATTCCATAGTTTTGGATGTTTGTTAGTTAAACACAACTAAACGGCTGCATGGATTTTAATGAAATCTGGATCACGAATAGACCTATTCAATGAAGCCATAAGACGACGGTGACTTCTGACAATCCAACAATTACATTAATTTCTTTCGTACGTTTTCTGGTTTGGTAAACAGCAACTGTTACAAAAATACGACAAATAAGTTATTTTTTGTAAAATTTTGCATTTTAAATTTTTCAGTTGGGTAAGTATTTTAAAAATAGCCCTGGATTATAGCGGAGGTAGTTGGATAAATTTTAATCCGACTGTACAATCCTGTTGAATTATTTATTTTTTAGACTTTCAAGCGGGTGAAGCCGCTTCCTAAAACTAGCACACCATGAAGATTACACACAATTAGAACTAAATTCCAAATAAGGTTTGTTTGGCGTTCGATGCAAATTTGTAGCAATACAATTTGAATCCAATGCAAACTTACTCTGCTTCCGAGTAATAGACGCTTCTAAAGCAATTAGAATATTATTATGCTAAACTATAAGGCTAAACCTTTGTTTAATCCAATTATTGCAGTATTGGTTTAAGTGGAAATTGGCCGTGTTTAGTAGATACGGATATTGCGTCCAAAATTCATACTTTAACGTAATATGTTGGATATTACGTTAAAGTATAGTACACTCGGTCAAAATTAAAAATACTAGTTCGGAAAATCACAAAAAGTCAAAGTTCCGAGATGGACGGGCTATCCAGTCACATTATAGTCGGCAAGTAGACGGTCAAGTCCATTGTCAGTCCGTCTCCAGTAATCAATAGTATGTAGTTATAAAATCATACCTAATTGAAACGAAAAGTCAACCCCTGATCGATATCTGAAAATCATGTATTGATAAATTTATAATTGTACATCCATGGTATAAACACATGGACACATGAACATGGACCATGGTATTGAGTATTGAAACTGCAAGTAACCAAAACAAAACAGAAACAAAACACTAGCGAGTTAACAGTTTCATTAAACTACATCCTCCAACAATTTGCGTAAACGATGCCCACGCGCAGACCAGACGCCTTGCGTCGGATTACAGCTTGTTAACTCTACCCGCCGACATTTTATAATAGCTAATGTGAACTAATTCTCTCTGTGCTTAAGCATGGTATACATGAAATAACTTGATGATGCTAACTTTCGAAGTGACAAACCGTTTGATTAGATTTCCCTTGGGCGAAAATGGCGAACTTCTGTTCTAATTTTTATTATTTTAAAACTAACTAGCTTTTGCCTGCGACTTCGTAAGTGCATACCCTGTTTTTTCCCGTTCCCGTAGAAATTTCGGGAAATCTTCTCTTAGTGCTCCTCTGCACTCCCCAAGGAACCTACATGCCAAATTTCAGCGTTACGACCAGCAGTTTCGGCTGTGCGTCGTCTGACAGTCAGTCAGTCAGTCAGTAGCGGAAGAATTTTATACATTAGGAATTCTTTTTTAAAATTTTAATAGTACACCTACCACAGTTAAGTAATTTTAATCCAAAAAATATCTGCTAGAGAATGCCTTGTTGCATTAAGTCTGCCTTTGTGTTAAAATAAATATCTTACGCTGTATAACGAACTCATGTGCAAAATATCGTGCGTCTAGACTCAGCGTCTTAGGATGTGCGTTGCTTGATTGTTTGGGTACTCTTAGTTACATCGTCATTGGTTAAATGATTGTGAGTATTGTCATTGGTTGTTTAAATAACCTCAAGTAGAAAGCACTATTTGGCAACATTGTGTACTCTTAAATTCCCCTTACCCACTGTTCCAGGCGCAGTATGCCTGTGACATTATGTCTGGAAACTTCGAACACAATGGACCCCCAATGCTTTCTTGCGCGGTTTGAAGCTAACGATTAATGAATGAACCCGGAACTTAATCTATCTGATCTCCTAGTGTGCTGACACAGCTTTGAACTAAAGCGAAAAATATTGGTTTTGCATTTTTTATTAAATAAATCTTTCTATCCAGTGATACTGTTAGATTTTGTTTCTATCTTTTGGGAATAGTTACGTTTCTATTTCTAGGAAAAAATATAATTTTTTGTTGGTTTAAAAAAATGGAAAACTATGTACATATGGGTTCGGATAACTAAACTGCATTGATGAAATGTTTTCCCTGGATAACATGCTGGGATCAATATCGTTTTTATCCGAAAACGAAAATATACCACAAAAAGTGGGTTCGAAATCTAAAACCGACAGCAAACACGTGTCCAAAGTAATAATACTAACATCAAATAAACCGAATACTCGATACATTCCCCAATAATAATTAAGCACGCCTCGTCTCCGCGCTAATCACAAAATATTAAGTTGTGCGAAAATACTATCCGACTACAGCAATGTATCAAATCATGTAATCGCATCTTCAATAGTAAGTAACAATCACTCCAGTAGTCCATTTGATTGATCCTCGCCGAATTGGTATCCGGCTTGAGCCAATAAAGATCTTTTTGCCAATTGGATGGGATCAAGGAGCGACCGGGACGTCGTCGGTCGGCGACCGGGAACATTCAACGCCGCAACTGGATTCTGATTATTAGCTTTACATTTCGCACCTTTAAAGTAAAACCGTTACTAAACGAAATTATGAAATTTTATAGTCGCACCTTTAAAGTTAAACCGTTACTAAACGAAAATTTTCATGAATTGCGGTATCAATGCCATCTATCTAAAACAGTGACTATTTTCTAATATTGGCTCCCCTATAAAATTGCATAATTTCGTTTAGTAACAGTTTTACTTTAAAGGTGCGATTTGTTCTCCTAACAACGCCACCCTGTCATATTAAACGGCCATAAACTTGTAAACAATCATCTTATAAAATTTATAAAGTTTACACAGCCACAAAACCAAAATATGCAGTGTATTTACGATAAAACAGGAACACTTCTAAATGGAAATTCCGGAGTAGGTTCGTTAACAACCCAACTTTATTCATTAGCGTGTATTGTCTACAGAATTTATTCGTCAGGTCGAACACGGCCTAACTCTGACAACATTTTCTGCTCCTTGAGACTTCACTAAATATTTTCATCGTATTTTGTTTCTCTTGCAGACTCAGAATGGTAACTTTACTCGTAATTTAACAAGAGTTTAATAACTGTTGTTGGTGTACCTACGCATCAGCACGGTCGATTTTTCTTTATTGATGTTACAATTTAAATGAATGATCACAATTGACTTGTAATGTTTGTCAAATTCAACCCTTGGTTATACATAAACATGGTGTCCGTAATAATAAGTACCTAAAATAAAGCTCTTTGCGGAGGTTCGCCCATTCGTATTAATACCGGTTTAATAAAAGCCGGCTTTTTGCGGACACGAAATTTGACAACCCTTTGGGTTTTTTTAGATCACAAAGTCCCATTTTATAACATCGTATTTTTATATTTAAAATCTGTATTACATTTATTACCTTTTAAGGCCCTTTCTTTAATAAAAGCGATGTTTGAAAAATGGGTCTCAGTTACGAAACCAATTTTTAATGCTTCACATTTTTTTATATATATATTTTTTCTTTTGTGTCAAAGGTCTCCCTAAGCTTTTAGCTGATCGGCAACCATCCTGAAATAGATCTTTAGTATAATTAGGGGGGTGTAATGTTATTCGCGTCCGTAGAAACTACCTAACCACAACCCTACACGTGCCTCCCGGGTGGTGCTAAATGAATAACAACGCCGGGTCTCGGGCGGCGGTCAACTAACCCGACAATACCAGCCTAATCAGCTTGGTTTATCAGCGAGAGTAGGAAATGATTCTCACAAACCGCAACCCTGTAGGATTCAACAGGATCGGCGGCCTTAGCTTAATTGTCTGGGCCATGAAGAAGATAACTTATATAAAAAATCACCCCAAGTCTACGGTGAGATCTCGTGCCAAGAGACTGCATGGCTGGTGGGTGTCCAGTCACTAGCGATCAACCTCTACGGACATGGCAAACGTAGTTGTACTCTGCCTTCTTAGGGAAAGGCGTCACCCCTAAGTGACCTATTATTTCGTCCAATACTCGTGGGAACAATATGAGCGAAAATCTTAAAAATAAAATAAACCCTACAATGATCCAACAAACTCTACAAAAGAGTATGTTCACCAAAATACGTAGCAACTCACTCGGCAATATATCGCAAGACATTAATATTACAGAAATAGCATTTAGTGCAAACGATCGTAAAAAAAACGATTGGCAACAAGATCGAATACCTCAAGCCAAAAGGAAAAGAGTGGAATCCAACTCACCACAGGCAGAAAATGAAAAGAAAAAATCCAGCACAACTGTTTATTCAGTACCTACACAAAATCAATTTGATAAATTAGAAAATGAGAAAGAGATCTCAGGTGATAAAGAGTCAGTCAAGCCTCCAAAGTCAGAACCAATTTTTGTAACTGGAGTCCTGGATATCACTGCTCTTAGAAAGGAACTACTAAAATTTACAACTGCAGAAAACTATATTATGACAACGCTTAGATCAGGACACATTGTGAAAATAATGCCAGCAAGTATAGAAGTATACAAAATTAATAAGAGAAAGCTTCATTAAGGACAACATTAGTCACTACACGTACATGTTAAAGTGTGAAAGACCCTACAGAGTTGTACTGAGAGGCCTTCATAATTCAGAAGATACCACCCAAATAAAGGAAGAACTCAATGAACTTGGACATGAAGTAAGACAACTGATAAATGGACGTCACCGAATGTCAAAAGAACCTTTACCTTTATTCTATGTAGACCTGGAACCAAAGCCAAACAATAAAGAAATATTCAAACTGAAATTCTTAAATCATACAAAAATATCTTTTGAACCTCCATACAAAAAAAAAGAAATCCTCCAGTGTAAAAGTACAAACAATTTAAAGAACATATACTGAAAATACAACCGAAACCAACACAGCCCAATAGAAACCAATACAACCGGATAACGGAAATTGACAAACCACAGCCAAAGAAACGAATAACTACAAAAGAACCACAGCAACTTACGCTGAAGTGACGAAAAATACTACAGACAACATAATTTATCCAGACCAACCTCCCCAAATACAACAACTCGATGACATCTTAGATAAAATGTTCAACAGAATTCAAACCATGATGATAAACATGGTAGACAGCATGATGGATCGGTTCCTCCAAGTTCTAAGCAGCCATAAGAAAATTGAATCATAATCTCAAAATTATAACATGGAACGCCAACGGACTAGTTGCACGTAGACTAGAGCTAGAAATCTTTTTGAACATGAAAAGAATTGATGTGGCACCCATATCCGAGACCAGATTTACAAGCAAGAGCTTTATCTCAATAAAGGGATATACTATGTACACAACTAACCATCCATCGGGAAAAGCTCATGGAGGAACTGCAATACTCATTAAATCTAACATAAAACACCACCCGCTTGAACCCTACTCAACCGACAAGCTATAAGCCACAGTAATTAATGTCAGTGACAAAAATTCAGACATTACTCTTGCTGCAATATACTGCCCTCCGAAACATCAAATATCAAGAGGAGACTATGAAGTTTTCTTCTCTAAGCTTGGGCGTTGCTTTATAAGTGGAGGCGATTGGAATGCAAAGCACTCTTTCTAGGGTTCTAGACTTATAACTACTAGAGGCAGACAGCTTTACCAAGCTGTGAGAGATCTTAATCTTGATTGTTTATCCACTGGTGAACCTACCTACTGGCCGACTGACCCACAAAAACTCCTGACCTATTAGATTTCTTCATATCAAAAAACGTATCAATTAATAACATCAATATGGAATCAGACTTAGATCTAACCTCAGACCACTCTTCAGTTATTCTTAATTTGAATAATAAGATAATACTTACAGAAAGACTACCCAAAATCCACAATAAGAAAACCAACTGGAGAAAGTATCAGGATATCATCACAGCGGAGTGTCAGCTTACAATCTCTCTGAAAACCACAGAAGAGGTAAAACAGGCTATAGAAGGATTAAATAAATTGATTCATGACGCGGCAAACAGGTCCACACCTCAAAACAGAGCGGGAAGCGCAAAAAAACATGTGTACCCAGCATCAATCAAAGACTGTATAACGGAAAGACGTAGACATCGCTCTGTATGGCAAAACACCCATTATCCTAGAGACAAGGCTGCCTTTAATAAAGCCTCACAGCAACTAAAGGCACAAATAAAGGAATGGAAAAATGAGAACCTGCAAAACTGACACATACTAGTGCCACAAACTATTCCTTGTGGAAGGCTACAAAAAACCTAAAGCGCCCTCAACAACAAGTAACACCATTAAAAACACAATCAGGGACCTGGGCCCGCTCTGACAGTGAAAAAGCTAACATGTATGCCAATCATCTACATAAAGTTTTTGAACCACTTCCGAGCAGCAATCAACAGCTAGACAATGAAATACACAAATACCTCACTTCTCCTAATCAAATGTCACCGCCTTTGAAACATGTTACACCACAAGAACTAAGGCGCGAAATCCTAAAACTCAAGGAAGGCAAGTGCCCCGGTTACGATCTTATTGACGCTACTTTGTTGAAGCAACTTCCAAAAAAGGGGCTACTGCTTATACTAATTATCTTCAACGCGTGTCTGAGATTGTCCTTCTACCCAAGCCAGTGGAAGGTTGCCCAAGTAATAATGATACTGAAACCAGGAAAAGCACCTCAAGAGGTAGCATCATACAGACCCATTAGTCTCCTTCCGGTAATTGGAAAACTTCTGGAAAAGGTCATATTGAATAGAATGAGAGAACATCTAGCAGAGATAATACCAACTCACCAGTTCGGCTTGTTGATGTTATTGGTAGAGCGCTGGAAGACAAACAATATTGTAGCGCAGTCTTCCTAGACATTAGCCAAGCATTCGACAAAGTTTGGCATAATGGGCTACTCTTCAAAATCAAAAGAACGCTTCCACATTCCTTCTTCCCATTATTAAAATCTTACCTCGAAAATAGATGCTACGAAGTAAAATATAATTCCGACGCATCTCAAATGCATGAAATTAAGTCTGGAGTACCATAGGGTAGCATACTGGGACCAGTTTTCTATCTTATATTCACAGCAGATTTACCCACTCATGCTTCGACCACTACCTCGACATATGCAGATGACACCGCAATCCTATCAACACATGAGAATCACGAGGCTGCATCCGAAATGCTCCAACAACACCTGACTCTGATCGAAACATGGCTGCAGCAGTGGCGTATTAAAGCCAATACAGATAAGTCGGTTCAAGTAACCTTCACACTCAGAAGGAAAACCTGTCCACCTGTAAAACTTGGCAAAACTGAAATCCCACATTCAGATGACGCCAAGTACTTAGGTATGCACCTTGATCGACGCCTAACCTGGCGCAAACACATATGGACCAAAAGGAAACAATTAGGCTGCAAACTTCGAAGCATGTATTGGCTCACTGGTCGTAAGTCACAACTGATAAAATCCAGTAAAATGGCTATTTATAAGGCTATTCTGAAGCCTGTATGGACTTATGGCATACAGTTATGGGGAACAGCAACTCATAGTAACGTTGAAATACTGGAAAGGTTTCAAAGTAAAACAATGATAGCCATGTTTAATATTCCACCGTACATAAACAATCGATATGTAAACCTAGATTTGAATCTGCGAACAGTGAAAGAAGAAATAGAGTCATACAGCAATAATTATCATAATGGACTAGACCAACATGTTAATCAACTGGCTGCTGAATTGAGGGGAGAGGGCAGTGTGAGATTCTCTCGACTGAAGAGAAATAGTATACCAGATTTAGCTATGAGATTTGCGGACAGAAGATGAGTGCTCAGCTCAGCTGAAGATAATAATCCTGATGAAAATCTGACACCATATTAGATTATTGTTCCTTGGAAACAGATTGCTAAGTAGCAGGAACAAAAAAAAAAAGTATTGTTAACACTATTACCAGCAGCATTATACAATCATTTTATGAAGACTCTAGGAGAAATAAAATTGCATTGTTGGAATACTGCACAGCAGCGGGACATTTTCTAAATGCGTTCCTCACTCGCTCGTTTAAAAAGCGATTCGACGATACCTTTAATCCTGGAATCTTTAATGCTAAAAATGCAATTAGATGAATTTATTAATAAGTTAAATGTGTAAAAATCTATTTGTAATAGTTATCTATTTTTAACTCAACTTGGGTGTTTTTTGTATATCTGTATCATTCATCTAATTTGAGTCTGTTTCAATATTCACCCGTTTGGAATGTTGTAATATATAACTACATACGTACTTTATAAATGAGGGTCATTCACTAGCTCGCCCGGCCCTTATTAGTGTGATATTTTTCTGAATTAAAATAAAATATAAACTTCTCATATTTTATCTGAACCCTTAACTTCCCTTGAAATCCCAACATTTTGGTGGTAAATAATGTCCCTCCCACGGCTGGTCAGAGCCCATTTGTAGGGTTCCGTACCCGAAGGGTAACCAACGGAACCCTATTACTAAGCCTCCGCTGTCCGTTCGTCCGTCCGTCTGTCTGTCAGCGGGCTGTATCTCAAGAACCGTAGAATTTTCACAGAGTATGTATTTCTATAGCCAATGTAACAACAAATAATAAAAATTAAATTAAAGGTGTCCTCATATTCACAAAATTGCATACAAGAAACGTGTTTTTTTCTGTCCATGATACGGAACCCTTCGTGTGAGAGTCCGACTCGCACTTGGCCGGTTTTTCATGTTTCTTTGCCAAATCTTTCCTAGCCACCTTTAAGTAGTCTCGGCAAAGTTTCCATTTGTCCCATTCCAGTTTTACACAATATCATAAAAAATATTACCATGATTTTAAAATTACCTACCCACATCACTAAAGTACCTACCCTCAAGTGTCGTCAAATAAGCTATGAACGATTTAACACGTCACGTCGTTTCCGATAACATATCGAAAAAGTTGTTGAGACCCACGTAAGTTTAATTCACAGCGATGCTCGCAAGAAATTCGTCAATGCGTCTTTAAAACTTAAAGAATGACAACTTGGCATAAACTTATTGTCGATTTTATGAATTATTAATGTTGAAAAGCTTGTCCAGATTATTTTCTCTTTGTCTTTCGTTTATAGACTCTTTATTATAGTTTGCTATTTTTAGGGTGGATTTTCAAAAGAGTGGGTAGTCGTTGGCGCCTTCTGGTGACAATATCGGAGAAGCACTTTTTTCTATACATTTTGTTACAAGTTAACATCGAGTACGTTTCAAAACACGCACAGTTCGATCCAGCCCGACCCTAGCTATCCTCCCCCCAGCGATGACCTAAGCCGAGGCCCGTCGGTACCCCACAGGGGGTGCCCTTAGCGTGTAGTCACTTAGTTTGCAAGTTTTTTATAAGTGGTGGCTGGAGGCTTTGATATTTATATTAAGGCTACCACAGTCAAGCCCGGTTAAGCAGTCGACAACCTCATAGGTTGAACTGCGAGACGCCACACACAAAAAAAAACTAAGGCCGCAGAGGTGAATACGCAAACACTTACAACCAGACGAAATAACAGACTTTTCAATATTGAGATAGTTTTTATCCGAGCTTTTATTTACTTGTTAATAAAAAGAACTAAAAAATAATTTAATTCTGATAAGAAATATACCTTTTTATATGTACATTATATCTCATTTTTAGGGTTCCGTAGTCAACAAGGAACCCTTATAGTTTCGCCATGTCCGTCTGTCTGTCCGCGGTTTAGCTCAGAGACGCTTTAGGGCTAGAAAGTTGAAATTTTATATGGGTATACATATTAATCATGCCGAAGAAGTGGTAGAATGAAATCATCAAATTTTTTTTTGGCGTCTACCCTGGGTTGTGGGGTGTCGTTGAATAGGTCGTTTAAAAATATTGAGAGTTTGCTATCCTCCGCTTTTTCTACGATTTTTCCATCCAAGGATCCGTTTGCGAAATGCCAGCTAAAAGGTTGTTTTTGGAGACCTGAAAAAAATCATGGTTTTAGCATATTAACGAATTTAAAAGGAAAACTATCACCGCTATCTAGGCTTAACGAATTAATCCAACTTATAAAATAAAACTGGGTAAGTAAAAAAATCCTAATAATTCCATAGAAAAACCAAGTGAATTTGTAACTTTGTAATGTAATAATAGTTAAGTACTTTTTACTATTTTTCTGGCATGGTTTTAGAGACGGGTAACTACAGAACCCTCACTGTGCGTAGTCCGACACGCACTTGGCTGCTTTTTAAATAAAAGCGCGTTACATCTTTATGATTCGGCGTAGTTCGTAGTGCGTAGCGGCGTTTTTCCGTAGCCTGTAGTAAATGATAAATTACATTTATTTTGCAAGTAGGTTAAATATAACACTTTTACACGTCAATATTTTAAGGTCATTTTAAGCTAGATGAGGCCGGTGTTTCCTAGCTGACTACCCCGAGAAGAAACACCGAAACAAACTCAGAAGTCAAAGACTCTTTTAAAGTACATACAATCTGTACTGCTCAAATCATACGAGAACCAAGTAGGTTAATGTCTGAGGTGGCCATTTGAAGAAAGTGCCACACAGATTTGAGTGGACCTGACCAGACAGTGCAAGCATTTATCAGCTATCGTGTAGCTCAAACTTAGAACTTTAAGGAGCTCAACGATTTGACGAACAATACCAAAGTAAGGACATTTGGGTAGGCCGCATAAATAACTCAAACTGCTAAACTAACTCAAATGAAACCCTAATATGGCGGACGATCTACATAGTCCTCACATTCACAATACGTTATATGAGAACCATGCAGACCAGTGTCTGAAATGATCTTTTGAGGAAAGAACCACACAGATTTGAGTGGACCTGTCCAGTCAGTGCAAGCATTTGTATTTTTTTCACTTAGCTTTTGCAGTAGTCGAGCAGCTCAACATAGAAACATTAAGGAGCTCAACGATCCGACGAATGCCAAAGAAAGGACATTTGGGTAGGCCGCGAAAGTACTCAAACTGCCAGACAGCGTTAAAAATACTTGAAAGAAAAAAGATAATAATAATAACTTAAATAGTCCTCATATTCACAAAAATGAATGTAATAAAAAACAATACTTTAAAAAGTAAGTATTCATGTCAAACATAATAAATTAAAATAAAATAAAAAATATATTACTTTACAAAGTAAAAAGTCATATCAAAAAAATAAAAAAGTAGAATACTTAACAAAGTAATCATTCATGTCAACAGTATACAAACAGGAGAATATAAAAATGTCAATGTCTAAAAATGAGAAAAGTGTAATGGATAAACGTAACATAAGGCCATGTAGGTACATCATTGAAGCAGCTCAATCCCAAGCCTTTTTATCTTCCTGATAGTCTTTAACTGTGTAAAAAGCTTTCAGGCATAGCTTACGTTTCACAAATAATTTGGATTTATTAATACTAAGGTCTTGAACATGGCTAGAGAGTTTATTATAAAAACGTGCACATTGGCATCTAAATGATCCACCTATTTTCTTGAGCCTGGCTTTATTTAATTACGAAATTGTGTTTATTCCTAGTATTTAAGTTATAGAAATCACTGTATCTTTTAAATAGATTAATATTTTATGTACATACAAAAGATTCTCATAAATATACTGAGAGGGCACAGTCATTAATTAATCTCCTTAAATTTGTCTCTGAGGGAGTGTCTAGGACTTAATTTATAAATGGCACGAAAAGCCCTTTTTTGTAAAACAAATACTGGCGGTCTGAATATTGGCGGCATTTCCCCACAACAGAATACCGTATGACATCACACTATGAAAATAACTAAAGTATACTAAGCGGGCTGTCTCTAAATCAATTAAGTCACGAACATTTTCTAACTGCATATGCTGCAGAGCTAAGTTTTTTGGACAGTTTATCTATATGGGGGCCCCAGTGAAGCTTCGCATCCAAAGTTATGCCTAAGAACACTGTGTTGTCATCGGGTTTCAACTCTTCCCCCTTCATTGACACACTAGTGTTAACTTGTCTAACCTGAGGTAACGTGAAACTTATGCATTTGTTTTTTTTTCTCGTTAAGTAGGAGATTGTTAACATTAAACCAGTTAACTACGGTCGTAACGTAAGGGCACTATTTACAGCGTCTGTATCATTCTGCTGACGTTTGAGTTTGAATAAAAGCGACGTATCGTCTGCAAACAACACTATATCATGATTATCCTTTACGAGGTAAGTACGGCAAGTCATTGATATAAATGAGAAACAAAAAGGGACCCAAAATGGAGCCCTGAAGGACCCCCATCCTCACTACAGATCCAGTAGATCTTTTACCGTAGACGTCAACTCTCTGAATCCTATCACTTAAGTAAGAAGATCCAGAGAGGCGTCCCGTATTCCGTAATAGTGTAGTTTCCTGATTAATGTCTCATGGACAACACAATCGAATGCCTTGGACAAATCGCAAAAAATGACTAAAGCATCGCATTTGTCCTCCCATGCATCATAAATATGTCCTAACTTAACTGGCATTGGTTGTTGAAAGACCCCTTGTAAAACCAAAGTGTTTATTATTTGTAATAGTTTGTGTTTATTTAAATATCTTAGCATTTGATTTAGAATAACTTTTTCAAAAAATTTACTAAGATAGAGGTAGCACTGATATAGAGGTATATAATTAGTAAGGTCTGATGTACTATCGGGTTTAAATAATGTTATTATTATACTATATATGAAATATAATAAAATAATACCATTATTTAAATTTAGATCAGGAAACTCACCACGGTCAATACATTTATTAAAAATAATAGCTAAGGTGGGTGCTACAATGTGTATAATGGACTTAGCAAGGTCAACAGAATTACCCCATAGATCTGCAGTCTTTTTAAAATTCAAAGAATTAAATGTTTTTATTATATCATTACAAGTGACATGTTGGAAATTAAATTCAGCATCACAAACTAGAACGTTTTCTTTAAGTAACGTTTCTGCAGCAGTAGGTGATGAATTTAGAAACTTAGTTGTGGATACGGGAATCTCTGCAAAGAAATTTTCAAAAGCCGCGGCGACTTGTAATTCTAATTCAATTACACTATCATTAATAGCAAGACTATAATCATTAGTTTTGTTGCAAGAACTTCCCGTTTCGCTATTAATAAGTAATTCGTAGTACGCACACATATATGATGTTTTGAGCACTTAAAGTGTTATGTAATTTATATTCTATTTAAACAACTTACATCTATTTGGTTAGTAGGAATTTTAAGTTATATTAGAATCATGTTCAAATTAGTTATGTAAATAAATGTTAATTACTGGTTATTATTATTTGTAATGTTTCTCATTCTATCCATTTCGTATTAATCTAATGGGGTTGCATATGGATATTATATAGGATCAAAGTACTCACCATGACAAATCAAACGAGTCCAAACTCGATGGGGATGCTTCGTTTCATTACAGAGTTCCTATGGCCATCTTCCAGCTCCATCATCAGATCAGCTCCATAGCATCATAATATTGCATTGTCACGCGATATACATATGCGTGCAAACTGTGTCAAATTTAACTAGCAAGTGTGATTACAGACAGACAGCGGGACAAGTGAAACTAAATAAAAGTTTGTAAAAACACTTAGATAGATGTACATAATTATTTTCTATGTATAAGGTGTCAAACCACCATTTAATCCTCAAATAAAAGGTATCTGACTGAATAATCAGACCTTAGTCAAATTTATCAATTCTGACTTTTTGTCAAGTCAAAAATTCCTGAAACCCATGAATAAGAAGTTTCTTTAAATATATTTAATATGGATTCCACATTAAATACAACGCCAAATTCATCCTACCTTTTTTCCTTTCAAAACCGATTCCAACGACTCAATTTTCCGCTGAAATCATTGATTTAAAGGTATTCCAAGAATACTTGGATTTTAAACTTTTTAGAGGTCTATCTATCTGTATTGAAAGTTTTAATAGTTGTTACCTGTCTGACTAAACTCCGAAACTAAATACCGGTTACATAATTTTTAAATATCTAAATGTGCTAATGGAACTTAATTATGTGTCTTTCTTTAGTTTACCTCACTAAAGTAGCTATCATTTCCCCTAACTTTAAAAAGAAAGCCCGTCTTTTCTGTTCAAAATGACTTTAAGATAACCAGTAAGGAGCCTAATAATAACTTTGAGTAATAAAACTGAATGAAAAGACGTTCGAAATTGAAGCAAGTTCCTTTGATGCGCCGCCGCCGGATCTGCCCCGCCTCATTGCGCAATATCCCGACAATCGAACCGTGAAAAGCATCGAACATTTTAAAATTTTCACTATGCGCTTTTACTTAAGACCTCCTGCTAATTACTTGATTAATTACTGCAGAATTTATTATAATATTGCAAGCGATATTAAATTCCAAGGTAATATTCTCCGGGAACTTCCAAAGTATTGTTTGCTTCCCAGCTGTTCTTATACATAAAATGTATAATAGGTATCCTAAAACAACATTACTTGGCTTTTAGAATACAAGTTTCTAGTTGGCGTTACAAGTTTCCGAAATAATTAATTATAGTGGCTGTTGTTTGACAGCCCAAGACTTATTAGCCGAGTACCAGATAGGTATTTGATAAGAAATTGGCTGTTTAACTTCGAACACTAATTTCAGTCCCATCTGATTAAGCTGAAAGCTGAATCTAATATGTAATATGTATATATTATAATAATAATGATCATAGCTTTATTTATTCCTTCCACAATTTATACACTTCTAAACATTATTGGTTGTGTTAATATTCTGCCTTATCTAGTTTGTTAATATATCTTTTTTATTTGTTCATGTGTCTTAAAGACCGCTTTGGCAGTGCAAAGTGTCCCCCATTTGCTTCCATGTCGCTGAATCTCATGCCAGAACCAAGTAATCCCAGCCGTGGCAGCTATACATATTGAACATTGGTTGGTCAAAAATTGTCACGAATAGATTAAATTTAGGATGTTTAAATATGACTTAAACTAGTGCGGTTTTTAAGAAAAGCAAGAAATTTGTATAATTGCATTTTATTTATAATAATAGCTAATACAGGGACAATAAAAGTGGGTCACTTCAATGCACGAAGACAGTCGCTGATATTAGATTTCTTAAAAAAGCACTTGTGAAAGACTTGACGGATCGACCAATGATATTGTTTGAACCATCTCACTGTTTTATAACATTGTCTACATTACCTAACCGATATTAAAACGTGGAGTTCGACATAAAGACAGTTTTATTTGATATTATTAGATGAGATATGCAAGGATGCATTATTCATGAGACCACATAGTACTAGAGAATAGTTTGTATGCCCAAAGCAGAATTGTAGGTAAGTATTTTTAAGATAGGAAGCTACACTGTAGCTGAGTGAAATTGCATGGTTTCTGCGTAGGCTATGGGAGCGACGCAGCGGAAAAAAGCGAATTTTCGTCAATAACTAGCCGTGCATTACGAAGTTCTGTACCATAAACCAAAATAACATGTTACAATACTATGAATTCTCTTAATCGGTATGATTATTATATATCATATTTATTAGTTTATTATTTTAGCATATATATGTATTTTATTAGTATTATTTATATTATCTGTATATTCTTTCCGAATTGTTAAAATTCAATTTTGAATCTTATTTTTCACCTAAAACAGTATAGTCTTTATAACCCAAAGGTTGACTGGTAGAGAATGCTTTGATGCATTAAGTCCGCCCATGTACCACTATTGTACATAAAGTTTAAATAAATAAATAAAAATAATTGAAAGTCAAAATTCCAGTGAATTCTATTCTCAGTGAAAATATCTACCTATTACGGTCCATGAAATACAGCCCGCTGACAGACAGACAGACAGCGGAGGCATAGTATTATGGTTCCGTTGATTACCCTTTTAGGTGCTGATACCATCATCTGCCTAGCCTTTTCCATACGATATTGGGGTAATTCTTTAGCCACGAGCTCTTCTCCCTTAACCTAAAGGTTACGGTTACGGTTATATGTTCCCTTAAAAAGAAAAAGTCCCAAACTGATTAAAAACACTGCTCTGATTGGGTGCAACGAACCTAACTCGACGGTGTCAAAATCAGGCACTAGCATAACACCGAGGAAAGTTGTTTGAGTATGATTTTAATACCCTTCATGGTATAAGTATGCTTTTGTTTCCCACGTAGAGGGTGGGCATAAGTCCAAACTACACAAACATGTGCCGCCGTCGCCTGTGGCTACACACAGAGATAACATATTAAGTTACAATAACATAACATTGCATAATATTGCTACCTGAATAATAAACTAGCAATTGCAGGGTTTCCACGAACTGAAACATATATAATTTAGTTTTACTTTTACTTTAGCCAGAAGATATCCACTACAGGAAAAATACTCTTCTCATAAAAAAAGGAATCAGGACGCTGAGAATATCACCTTTGTTGAAAATAATAAAAATAACAAGCAGAAACATCACTGTGTTACTGCCACCGGATAATTGTAAACTCCGTAAGATAATAATAAATATTTATTAGATTATAATTTCTCGATATATAGTGAACAGATAATTTTGATTACAATAAATCCTATCCAAATTCATTAGTTTCTGATACAATGTCTAATAGATTAAAAGCCTGAACTCATCATTATGAACGACTTTTACTATAGGACCAACACCAAAATCGTGAAAAAAAATCGACTGCACATTTCTGTGCGCAAAACTCGACAAAACGTAGATACCAAGAAGCTGTTTTTATTTTCGCAATTTCGGGGTTGCACCGGTCGGTCCCATAGTAACGTTGTTCATAATGATGAGTACAATATATATATGTAAGACATTAGTACACTGGTCTATCAGTTTATTTGATGTATCTCATCCTTGTACACGTGTATTCAATTGTTGGTAAGCCAAATAAATAAAATAAAAATAAAATACAATGACCCGTTTTCAGGTATTTCGTTTATACTGTTACACGTTGTATATCCGTGTTTCAACTGTCGAACCTCTGGATATTAGATCAGGGATATTTGCATGAAGGGTTAACTTAGGCCCGTCGCGATGCCCTAAATATGTGCTCTCTAAAGTACAGACGTTGTAGATTTAGAAATAGGGGTCAATCATTCAAGAAAATAAGACCCTGTCGACGTTTTTAATCTCTCTATCGATCAGCACGATTTTATTTATCTATTCCTGTCCATGTGCCAACACATGATCTACTTCCAGTCTCCCTTAACAGCCGTCACTCACTCATCTTTCACTCACACTTATCCAAATCTGAGTGATAATTCTCGTATTTTAAGGATTGATGGCAAACTGTCGAAAACACTTCTGTTTTTCCAACTTGGACGTTTTTGATATTGATTTAAATTTGAATGATTTTTAATTACCAGAATTGGCTTTCGAACGATATCGTTTGGAAGCTACTGTTTCAAAGGCAATCCGGAATCAAATCTTCAATGTATTTACAGAAACGTGTGACAAATATACATCGCATTTCAGCTTATTGAACACGAGCAGTGTAACCAAGCAAACTGACACAAAAACACACATCTCATCTAGTAATTCGAGCCACAAGAAAGATCGTATCGTTAATATGAAGACGTAAAACTGTCAACAGCAAGGATGACAAACAAACAACGTTGAATAAAATTTAGCAAAGCACTTACAAAGTAAAGGGTACAGCTATACTATGTTTTAGGCTAAACTATTTATGATGCAAGACATCTACAGATAAGTTTGACACGACAAAACTACGCTACAACAATGTGACAATTCGTCTGTTACAGAAGTTGTTGTAAACACGATTTTCTGTAAAATGCCTATACAGAGTGATTTAGAAATTCGTGGTTATTTGTAATCACTTTTCAAGCAATCTGACGCAGTTGGTGTCATAAAATCTGTGATTGATTTAAATTAAATGCCACTTTCAACTATGTGATCACGCACTTCTGAAACAGCCGAAACTCTCGAAACAAAAAATGCTGATTTGAATGGAGAATGCAAGTGACGGTTGATACGATTAAGCTAAGTAAAAACGAGTATTGCTTAGCATTGACTAAATTGACTTGGAATGGAAGGAGGATGTTACCCAATACAGGCTAGATATAATACTTACATATATGTCATATAGACATACGCCACTATTTTACCCTGCGTACCGTCTTATTAGTAGGCCTACCTACTCCAGCCCTGCAAATCAACAGACATCATTTATCGTTACCTACTACGCATATACTTTTTTTTTTAACTATAGTTATAAACATAATATTATTATTAGCAGAAGAATGCTGTCAAAAACGGCGTTACTCTTCAACTAGCCTTCTTTGATACTTTTGGTAAAGAAGATTAAATATGAAAGCAGATCTCGAAATATCATTTTAATAATAATCATAAAAACCGCTTATTTTGCGCGCAAATCTGTAATATTCACTTAATATTACCACAGTACCCAGTTCCAAGAAGTTTCCACAATATCAACATAGCAGTATAACGCCTCAGGTAATTTTATTCCATCATTGATTAATATGTATCTCAACAACAAAAACATAATTACGCGTATGGTTACTGTTGTAAACGGGGAACACAACTTCAATAGCCAAGATAACCTTTAGCCATTTATATTCGGAAACAAACCTATCCTAGTTTCCGCGCGACTTAAATAAAGTGTTTACATCGGCCGTACGATAGTGTCATGGGTTTATGACGTCATAAATCCTGTTCCACGGAAGTGAGTTCACCTGTCTTTGCTAAGCTTTGGGCGCAACAGTGTTTCGTGGGATCTTTATAATGAATTATAGTAATCTGAGCTTTTGCCTTGACTTATTATTATGACTGTTTCTGGATGTCTTGCAAAGAGTTCCACATTCTTCAGTCCCTTTAAATTAAATATTGCTACTCAATAGTGCGACTTGAAGAAGTCATCTTTTATCAGCAAAGCTGCTATTAATAACTTGGCTGTCTTGACATTTATGTTTTTTGTGGGATTATGTTTTATTTAGAGGTCATGTGATGTTAAAATGTATTTTTAAGTTACAGAATGTTTAGAAGGAAGACTGATCGCTTATATTGCCATATTCCGTATTCGTGATGTATACAAGTTTGTTTGTACTTACAAACAACAGTACTAGGTTGAGGGAAGGACAAGTTAAAGCTAACATGAAAATATTGTTTATTGATTACTCCTAATAGGCTCATTTCATTTTATCCACACAAAACTGACATCCGTCGTTGATATCCTAATATAAAAAATTCTTCCGTTACTGACTGATTGAGTGACTGAGTGACAAACAAACAACTCACAACCGAAACTACTGGTCGTAGAAAGCTGAAATTTGGCATGTAGGTTCCTTGGGTAGTGTACGGGAGCACTACCCAAGATCGAGATCCTGTTTTTTCTTGTTCCTGTAGGAATCTCGAAAACCTCGTATTGCGAAATTCCTACAGTAAGGAGAAAAATCGGAATCTGCGTGTACGAAGTCGCGGGCAAAAGCTAGTAGCTGATATAGCGACTACCAAGACCATATAAACGTAAATCAATAAGAATGACACAGCTGATCGTAAAAGTAAACATTAACAATAACCCCAGCCCTTAACGCACGCACTACCATATAATTTTATTAGTCATGATTTATATTGTTTATTGCATGAAAACACCATTGTACACTGTGAATTAAAATATACATGTCGGAACGTCAGCAGTGTGACGTCATCTACACGATCTCTTATTCAGTGTTACTAGATTGATCAATTCCTTAAGTTAGATTGTAACGGAAACACCAAGCAGTAGGTACACTTGGGTAAGGTCGATGCACGTGGCAACACTGGCTGTGACAGTGTTGACACATAGTTTCAATACTGACACGTTTACATTTATTATTACCTACTATACTCTGTGATTACGAGACACGACTGTGAGCGTTGCCACGTTTTCTGCTTTTCAATCGGCCTGTATTTCTGCAATCCGCTATTATTTTTGAAATCTGATTAATGCTAAAATCAACTGTAGTGTTTTACTGTGCCTGCCTTATTCTATTTTGGACTTCCGGGAATGGTTGACCCTTCTGATAGGATTCCTCTTAGGACCCGACATACATAAGTAGTTACATTTTTATAATAGCTGGATTTTCAAAAAATATAGGACACGTATTTTTTGCCATTTCAAATCGATGAATATTTATAAAGATTAAACGCATGTAAATTCAAAAGCGGGGCTGGCTGGTGACGTCACGCCGCTAGTAAAAAGAATGTACTATCGTAGTGGCGTCACTCGAGTTTTCAGCGCACTGTATCGTCTTAATTTTTTGATTTAGTGAAAAAAAATACATGTTCAATATTTTTTGGAAATCTATTTGACTGTCTTATAAGATTTTTACAGTTAAATAGAGAGTCCAAAATCTTAATCCCGTTGTACCTAAATCCTATACTATGGTAATGAACAGGGCACATTGCTAGTGGAACAAGTCGATGGATTCGAAAGGTTATGGAGTGGCGACCGCGTATCAGAAGAGGCAGCTTTGAAAGGGCTCCCACAAAGCGAACCGATGAAGACCGCGAGAATCCGCTGCACGGGAGACGCACAGGACTGATCGATGTGACGACTTGGGGAGGCTTTTGTCCAGCAGTGGACGTTTTTCGGCTGAGATGGTGATGGTGATGTTGACTATCCTAGTCCTCCTTAGTAATATTGTAAATGTAAATGTTTGAACGTTATGTTTCTTGCCTCAGTGGCGGAAAGGATTATGATCTAGGTAATTTAAAAAACTCGTAGACAAGATAAGAATTCTCTTTCTACTGCTGGCAAAAACCTACAGTCAATAATTTAAAAAAAAATTAACTCAATAGACTTACCTCCCGTTGATGATAATTCTACATATGTTAGTGTCTCCAGATTCTTGAGAGATCACACATATACATATATGTCCGATCAAATTTCTCGGCACGACACGAGGAGATTAAAACCATCGAAGTTTGATTCGTATTTCTCATTGTAAAAGAAATTTTCAGTTAACAATTTATCGGAGAGTTTATAATCCCTCAAGAAGCTAAGTAAGTAGTAGTAGTAGCATCTGCCAGGGTTGCGGAATCTGTTCGAAAGAGTCACCGCGGCCCTGGAACGCAAAGGGCTTTAGAAGGAACACGGATGGGTTTTAGTCAGTAAGAGTCTGACACGCCCTTCCGCTCCACCCAGAGCGGAAGAAGTCATTTGATGATTTCCCATCCTTAAAAAAAAAAAAAAAAAAAAAAGTAGTAGTATAAGTTTAGCTATTTAAAGCTTTCTCTATCCTACATATATTTGTTTTTTGCTGTGCGATCCATAATGATCACAATTTCTTTTTTAAATTTACCACCTAAGTACACATTGTAGAATGCAAATAAAGTATCTTAATCTTATAATTTGACACAGGTTGCAGTTATCCGGCGACTTACATCTAAGCTTATTTCTATGTGCTTTTTTTAGGCTGTATCAGTTGCATATATAAATGTATTCTGTCATTCTAGCCAAGTTTCTTTCCGTAATCCTTCTGTTATTAACAGTTATTTGCACCAGATACCTTCGATCTGAAATAAAATCATCAGATTGTCTGATTATGCGACCGCACGAGAGTACTGAAACGTAGACTGTGTCATTCAAAATTAAAATCTCTACGGCCGTACCGCAAATGGGATAATCCCGATCAACCCCGCCGTCTATCTGAGGGGTGCTGAAAATGGATTACTGCTGGCAATAATGCACAAACTGGTTACTTACTAACTTAGCAAGGTTTCCCGGAAAACACATTTTGCGTGTACCTAAGTGTGGTGGCGAAAATTCGTCGGTAACTTCCGAGGTTAACCCGAAAACAGACGCGGGGGAAACTCTGCTTTATAATATGGAGTGATAAGCGACTGATGTATTCGGGGTATGTTTTCCTTCCACATCCGGCTCACTATAAGGAAACTCGCTCTACTGAATGGCGGGTACTTACTTAAGTTACGTTGTATGATAACTACGCCAAAGGCTTCTGTTTTGTCAAACAAGAAATCTCGCATGACGATCTTGTTTTGTTTCTGTTAATTAATTTGAAACATTTCATGTATTCATTCAGTTTTTCTCATCACTTCCTCAGTCAACAAAGAAACAATCTCTTAGTTCGAACGATTGCTCCCAAATCTAGCAGACGGAACGAATTTTTCTTTGTTTATACGACGAGCGCCGTGTTGTTTGTCGTGAAAATATAGTAACAATCTACTTTTATAAGAAAACTTGTGCGACTCTCCTAATTGAACGATGTACTTTTATATACAGATACCTACTTCGTAAGTACTTGTAGCTATTGTATAGCTTCATCTATTCATGTCGCAAATCAATGTTTCAGTAAAACATTCTCCTTTTGTTATACCTTCCCTGAAACAAAATTATGTCAACGGTTATTTACGGTTTTACGTGCTCGTTTATTTATTTGGAATGCCTGCCTATTTAATTATGTTTAGGTAATTTTATTTACTTTGTTTTATTTATCATAATACCACAAAAATGTATCCGTGAATGAACCTCATCAAAATGGAATGTTTAATTAAATGCATTATGTCAAATAGTTATTAGCGGCAGCGATGATAGAAAATAAAAGCAGTACAATGGGGCTTTTTATCCAAGGAAAAATAACAAGCGAATAATAATATAAAGAAAATATACCCATATTAAAATCCTAATACCCACAAATTAAAGAAAAACACGGTTAGTTTTTCTGATTCTATCAAAGCCACAATAATTTTATGACATATAGTATTATTATAATAATTTTCTATTCTAACTAGCAATTTCTTTAGAATATTGCCGTAGTCAATCTACTTTATGTAACACAATCTGATCCAGACATAATAATATTTACATAATATTGATTTATTAATATTATACGAACGATTTGTTGATGTTATTGAAATTAGATTTATCGTCGGTATATTTACCGGAGAGCAAACAGTTTTATATAGAGAAAAGAAAATTCCAAACATTAGGCACTTACCTAGAGAGCAAACAGTTTTGTATTGAAAAAAGATATTTCCTAACACTAAGTACTTACCTATTGTGTTTGTAGTTCACTGCTGATGGAAGGCACTTTTCAGAGCTTAGATATAATGTATTCATTCTTCCTCTCTTGCTTCCATTATCTTCGCCTTCTTTTGTTTTCGATTTCTCCTTCTTTTTACCCAACTACAGCGAAGCAAAAAAAGGGTTATCACCTCTGGCGCTACTGCAATTACTATCAATCACCGACTCAGTAATTTAGAGCGGTATCCTGCAAGATGATAGATACTTCTCCAGTCAAGCCAAACCAATAGCTTCAACCAACAGCTCGCTGCAGCTGGCTTCACCTCAAAATGAATCAATATCACACAGTTCAAATCAATCGGCCACGTGCCGCCATTTATCTGCATAAGCTTTCACAAACACTATGACGTTGAGAAACGTGCCGTCAATTTGCGCCCAAAGTCGTCCCCTGTCGACTAGCTAAGCACTTAACGTGAGCTACAGATTACCTCGGCAATACAACACGTGTAAGCTCCGTAAACAAAACTTTTCACCACCGTGTGAGTTGTGACAAACAAACAAACCACCCGTTTAACGTTAACCTTTAATCATAACTACGTGATCTGTCGGGATCTCCCGCCCACTTAAACTTCTCTCTTCGAACCTTTGCTCCGCCGACAATAGGTACTTAATCGATTAAGGTCATTGTACAGCCACGACGAAATTCAGTTTAGCCGCAGAAATAAAAATATATTCTTGGCTATTTCTTATATTTGGAAAAATCTCCATTTACCCGAGACATAACAGCGCTATTCGTTAAGTGTTCCCTTGTCTATTTTGCTTCATTTATTTTAGTCGTAGAAGTTGGGTACATACCTACTTTGATCAGAGTAAACAATTAACAGCTTTATTATTCTAGATCAATGATGCTAAAGTAGCTCTGTGAAATCCCAGGTACCGTGGTACCGGTTTAAACAAAACTTTATTAGCTTTTAGCATTCAAACGTTTATGGTACTAGATAGCACTGTGTTAAAAGAAAATTGTAACAGGCATGACCTGCCTATTACCTGGAAGTTAAGCCTCATAGAGCCATGGATGTCGCCAATAATTTGTCGAATTATCAATATTACTGAGAATCTTAATTTATAATTAAATTAAAAAATAAGCCTTAAAGACTAATTTATTTGAGTCGTCACATATATTTTTTTAAGTGATAAATTCTTATGGGAGGGTAATCCGCTTCGTAACATAACGCGTTACGGCGCCAGTCTGTCTGGCTTCCCTTTCTCTCACGCATACGGCAGAGGTAGGCAGGCTCTTCCTCTCTCTCTCTAACCCTCAGTGCTAGTCGCATTTCGGACAGACGCTTCCCATATTAAACAGTTCAACTTAGATTAGTTTAAGTTATCACTTCTATTGGATGTCCCGAGACGCACACGTTTTTTTTTGTATCGTTCCTACTTACAACTCCTGAAAGTTAAAATAGACAGTGACGGCCACCAGAAAAGCGATGAGACAACGAAGCATTCCATGTACTACTTTTGTACCTACCCATTTATACACAAGGACATGATAAATAATTTTTAGTATATATTCCTCCAGTAAAATTATACAACATTGTTAACTTAGTTACCGTTTGCTTTTTATTGCCATACATAAATTCATGTGTTTTTGCCATACATAAATTTCAACGAATTCATTTGTACCGATGAATGTGCTCTACGCATAAACTGTACGACTAAAAAACAGCATCGTTTGCATTTTTGTCGATGTATAACTACTAAAAGTGGTTATGCACGGCCGATTGTTTTCCAAATTTCGAGTAACGGTAACAAGCAGCCAGATCGACGATCGACTTTCTGCTCACCAGTCGCTAAAATTATGTTAGAGTAATATTCGTACAATGAAAGTTATTTTACTATAGAAAGTGTTTGATCGATCTTTTGAGTTTCGCCCTTTGCCAGAAAAATGGGAAAGTACATTGAATCTTTATCAAGTTTTCTCTAAATAGCTTATTTTTCTGTGTTGTCACAAAATATTATACTGCCATTATAAAATAAGGTAACATACTCCCGGGATGAAAAGTTGTTGATCCTATGTGTTATTCCAGAAAATAATCTACCTCTGTGCCAAATTTCATCAAGATCCGTTCAGCCGTTCTGACGTGAAAGAGTAACAAACATACTCACAAACTTTCACATTTGCAATATTAGTAAGATATATACTTACATATATATTTATATAAGTAGGATTAGTAGGATAATAGCGGTTGAAAAGGCAGTTGCTCTGATTCCGGTGTAAGACAACCTTTACCTACATTTTGTTGTATTTTCTTTGCAAATTCGACATGATGAAATATTCATATCACATTTGCACGCAGATCTGGGCGATCAGTCAACCGTGAAATAATGCAAACACGATAAACTTATGGTTTCTCCGGGGTCTCGGATGTGGTGTCACTTATCACTTATTTAGTTTATCTCGGTTCACTTGGGCGGCCATTTTTTAAACTGTCACTGACTGACGTCTTTGTTATGTAAATCTCAATCTAAAAGCACTGAAGTTTATTTGGGACTCGTACAGGATTTATAACAAAATCACAAACAAACAAATTTCGTTAGAAATAAGCAGTTCCTTTGTACTCATAATTATTATGTTATTTATTAATAAATTTCCGGGTGTACATGAATAATAAAATAAATTAATACTAACACTGACAACTTAGTACTAAAAGATAACAACATTTATCACTGTGCGAGGTCAAAAAGGCTCCTATCTCAGCATATGCTACTATAGTTACAAAATAAAATACGCAGTGCATTAATTCTGATAAGGCCTGTGGTACCACCACAGACTACAATACAATATAGGGTACCACGGACACACTCACGGAACACTGGCTAAATTAAAATTGATAATATGAACAATAGTTATGAACAAAAACACATTTTACAAATTGTTAGTGTACCTACGTAAATGGCTACATTAGTTACAAAACTGTGCCGCAGCTATTAACGCCCACCTCCAAGAGGGAGACGAAAGCGTTCCAGATTCCAGAGATGATAATACAGTAGGGGTTAAAAAGAACAATAACAAATAATAAAAAATAAAATAGTAAAAATGTATCATACCTATAGTAAATAAATAAAAAAATTAATAGTATTTTTTTTATAAAATATAAATAAAATAAATATTAAAGTAATTAAGAAACCATCGACCGCCGCCCAATGCTCCAATGGCATTTCGAAATTAATGACAAACGATGAAAGGCGCGGGCGCTATTGGCTTTGGTAGGCTGTACAAAATGAAAAAAAAATAAAATAAAATAGAACGAAGGCCATAGCGACTTCAGCATCCAATTATCATTCAAAGTACCCCGACAAGATTGAACGGAAGTGGTGCGGGTGTTATTGAATAGTTACGGACTATGAAGTGTAGTGATGTGTTGTGCTGGTCAAGACAGAGTTATACTAATTGCTACTAACTTGCTACTGAGAACATGGTACTTAAGTCATCAATACGAACTGCGTGCAGACCCTGGGTAAGTTCATGTGGTGGTTTCCGCTTTAATGCGTAGATAGTAGGTGTTGGTTGAGCTTTAAACTAAAAGTATCAACAGTTTTATAGCAAGAAACGGTGGGAGCAAGTCGTTCCAATAACGAAAATACAAAACCGCTACAAATATACAAATTCGCTGCTTCTCGTGACCATGACCGTGCCATGGTCATGGTTAAAAAAGGTAGACAGAAGCTCTTTAGCGGTAGGTCTTTCTCCACATCACGTGACCAAGTCAATTTACTATAAATATTATTAAAAAAAAACTATTAATAAAACATGTTTTTTTTTGTTACAATTAAGCCTAAAGTGTAGGGTAGCTAGATGAAGCTTTCTTCGGTCTGCCATTTTCGTCCAATAATCGTTTTTACCCGTATTCAGCTGAATCCGATTTGACTGGAAGCCGACTCCAATAAAGTTGGGAAAAGGCTAGGCAGATGATGAACCCTTATTAAAAATGGGCATTGGCTTCCTGAAATGGAAGAGGTAATTATTTTGTTTACCTAACCAAAAGTTTGCTCTATGTACCTAAGACTTATGTTAGTATCCAGCTGCATTCAATTACACTGGAAGCCGACTCAAACATAGTTGGGAAAGGCTAGGTAGACAGACAACAACCACTTGTGATACTAAGTTTGTACCTACATACTTAATAGTATAAGAGTATCATGACAGCTTGGTTGCAACCTATAAAAAGTATACCGCCAGCCAGTACCCTAATCACCGAAAACCGTAACTTTCCGTGTTTACAGTTCCCCCACTCTTCAAAACCATTGATTAAGTAGGTATTCGCTCGCAACTTAATGGAACTAAGAATGAAATCAAAGGCTTTTCGGGTCCTTGTGTGCAATAGATACAATCAAATAAATAACAAAATATAACCTTCCTTCTGGCGCAGTCAGGAAAAAATAGACACAACAAGACTCACAAAATAAAATTATGTAGGTATGGGGAATCATTTTTCCATTTATCTATATCTATAGTTAGAACACAACACAACATACAAATCTGACATTATATGCTATTTCCCAAATTAACATATAAGTACTTGGTCTTTTAATTAACTAGGGAACGAAGGTTCTGCCACCTGGTGGTGCAAATCCGAATCATTGATGCAAACAACACTTGTCATTTTATTATCACTTCACGTTATTACTTAGTTAAATAACATTTAACTAAGTGAAAATGTATTGTTGCATATCTGGATGCTCGAATACTTCATAGCAAATGTTGTAAAATTCTATTACTTTCCCTCAAATGGTTCTCACTTTCCATGGTTATGTGATAAACGACAATAGTGGATAAATCCGGTAAAAAAACACATGTGTTATATGTATATGAATTTCAAAAACATTTACAAGTTACAATAATGTTATTTGTAAAAATAGCTTACGTTTTTATGTAGTAATACTATTCAATACAAACAAATCTCTGAGTAAACACAACCTCGAGACATAGACAAAATATTTACTTGAAAAAGGAGTTCAGAATATTCTTAACACTTATTTTGACATCATAAAAGTTAGAAATCTTCGTTTAAGCTACAACTTAGTTATTACTACATTTTCATTATTCCTGACTGTTTCTTCTACTTCTAAGACATGCCCGGACTCGAAGAGTTTTTGACTTTTTGAAATATTCTGGCCACGCTGTCAATCAATAATAATCGGCTGGAAGCCATATTTTATCATATTGTAACACCAGCGACTCCCGCTAGTGTTGCTTATTGTTATTATTATAAATAAAACTACATTGGAAATTTGAACTTTAAAATATACCTATTAGGCGTCTGCCTTCAAAGAACGTTGGAACCGGAGTCCCAGATAAAAACAAAACATATTTTCACATTGCTATTTCAAATTCTGTTAGTTTTCGCCAGACGCTTCCAAAGGCTACCTTGTCTGCCAGAGACCTGCAGACAAGGATATCCTCTTTACAATGTTAATGACAATCAAAACTATTTAAATATAATGTAAATATTGACAGCAACACGATGACAGGACTAAAAAGTTTCTTTTTAAACCACACTGTGGTTCTCGTGTCGATTTGTGCTGCCACCTATAGTTTGTGCACCTTCCCTATACTATCCAAAATTTGTGACGAAAGCACGCACAAGCACGTCTTATATGATCTGCATCGTTCAAATTCGATAGGCTGGCAACCTGTCTTGTAACACAATCTACCTACGTAGAATCCCGCATAATGACTGTATCTCGTTTATGCACTACCAATAACCCCAATATGTAGGCGACAGCCAATATGAACACGATATACCAACGTATAACGTGTTCATACGTATAACTACGTCAAAGGCACAATACCTTCTCAACAGTACTAACTATGGCCAAACATTTCCATGGTGTACATGTACACACAATGGCCCAGGCTGGACATTGGAATGGTCATTGTTTTAAAATATAAATTTGAAAAAAGGTATTCACATACATTAAAGTCATAAACTATTTATATATTATATACTACCCCCTTTTAACAATATGTAATCCATTATCGAAAAATCATGTCGTCGTCCCTTGTTATTTTTCCATGACGCAGCACTTTAACTTTAAAAACAATTAAAATTAAAATTTTGTATATAAACAAATTCATATGCAAGATTTTAATTTTCATTCTATACTTTAATCCTACAGGTCATGCTGGATTAAAGACCGTACATAAACCTACATGCAAAACAGCTGTGCCAAAGTCAATGTCATGCATATCTCCGAAGTCACGAAACGAGTTTGTGAAAAATCAACAGTGGAAAATAAATAAAACAATGCAGTTGATTGACAATGCTACAATGCATATTTATGTTGTTGACAGTGTGGACGATAATTTGGAATTGGCAAAAAAGAATAAAGAAAATAATGAATTTTTCAGAGCACGTGAATGTAAATTTTCAATAGGTTATGTAGTTCAGAACATTAAAATTGACACTATTCTTTGGAAATCAACCAGCCTGGCCTTTCCCAACTATATTTGAGGTTGACTTCCAGTCTAACTGGATGCAGCTGAATACTAGTATTTTGACAGTATAATAATAACAATAAAGCTTTATTTCTCTACACATTTACAGAGTTAACAAAACAATAAATACAAAGAACTATTAAAAAATATTTGTTGGTTTATGTAGTCCCTCTTGGGCCTCTTGGGCTTGGTTGGTTTATGTAGCCTTCTTCAACTTGAACCATTCTTCACGGTTTTGCATCCATTCTTCTCATTTTTTTTTTTTTTTTTTTTAAGGATGGGAAATCATCAAATGACTTCTTCCGCTCTGGGTGGAGCGGAAGGGCGTGTCAGACTCTTACTGACTAAAACCCATCCGTGTTCCGTGTGTGAGGACGCCGTGGCGCCTCTCCAGCCACTCCTCAAAGAGGGGCCTTACCGCCGCAATTGTGGCGTGCCCAGCGCTGGGCCGCGATAGTCTCAGTCTCCATACCGCCATAGTATCCTGCAGGAGCTCCGTCCGCCGCGATGCAATTTGCCGTGGCAGCGGAGTTTCGCCCCGGCAAAGCGCCTCCACGCGCCACGCGTAAACGTGCGCGAGGGCTCTCGCTTCCAGATCCCATGGCGGTAATCCGGCAAGGAGGCTCGCCGCCTCGCCGGAGACCGTGCGGTATCCCCGAGCCAGCCGGATGGCCATGACCCTTTGGGCCGCGTTGAGTTGGCGGGCTGGTCGCCCCTTCAGCGTTAGGGCCCACACAGGGGCCCCTTAAAGGGCCATGGACCTCACGATCCCCGCATAGAGCCTCCGGCAGGAGGCGTTTGGACCCCCTAGATTGGGCAGGAGCCGCTTGAAGGCAGCCCCAGCCCGCTCCAGTCTGGGAGCCAAACGTCGGAAGTGCTCCTCGAAGTTCCACCGGCTGTCGAGAACGAGCCCCAGATACCTGATCGTCGACCCGACGCCGATGTGAACCCCTCCTACCGTTACTTGGGATCCCGCTGGTGGCCTGTTCCGAGAACCATGAAAGCACATGGCCTCGGACTTGTGCAGGGCCACCTCGAGACCCAATTGCCGGATCCTTCCAACGACTATCGCGACCCCGCGTGTCATTAATTCGGCCGCTGCCTGGTGCGACCCCCCCTGTGCCAGAACCAGCGTGTCGTCAGCGTAGCAGACTACGCTGACGCCGCTAGGGAGGTCGGCACGCAGCACCCAGTCGTAGCCGATGTCCCACAGGAGCGGCCCCAGAACCGAACCCTGTGGAACACCGCACGACATCTCTCGCCGGTTCCACTCTCCCCGGTGACCGGGGTAGATGACGGCCCTGTCCGTCAAATAGGCCTCGACCACGCGACGGAGGTAGGTCGGCATCCGGTGGTACCGGAGTGCCTCCCTAATGCAACTCCAGGGCAGGGAGTTAAAGGCATTGGCGATGTCAAGAGACACCGCCAAGACGACCCTGCCCCGGGACACAGCATCCCCCGTCGTGAGGGCTCTCACGCGCATGATGGCGTCCACCGTTGAGCGCCCCGTGCGGAAACCGAACTGGTTCTCCGCCAGATTCGGCCCCACCCTCACCAGGTGCCCGACGAGGCGGTTTGCAATTACTCTTTCAAAGAGCTTGCCCAACTCGTCGAGCAGCACGATGGGCCGGTAAGCGGACGGAGAGTCCGCAGGGCGCCCTGGCTTCTTAATGAGAACCAGTTTCCCCGTCTTCCAGCGAAGTGGGAACTGGCCTCTCTCCAAGCATGCGCTTAAGAACCCCCTTAGTCGAGGCCCGAGAGCCTCCAAATCCATTCTTCTCCTGCTGTGTTAATAATGTCATCCACCCATTTTTTCCTTTGCCGACCTACACTCCTCTTGCCAAATGGGCCCTTCCATTTTGTTGTTTAGTTAGTCCATCTTTTCTCCTGATATCTAGTTGTGTCCTGCCCATTTCCATTTTTGTTTTTGGCTATGCTAAAGTGCATCCATTAATTTAGTTTTCTTGCGAATATCTATACTTCTTGTTTTTTGTATTCTCCTTAGTTTAAGGATGCTTCTCTCCATGGCATGTTGGCAAGACAAAAATTTGTTGCACCCATGTTTGGCTAGCATATGTTAGACTTGGGAGGATACACGAGTCCATTATGACCTTTTTTTTTATTCTTAGGCTGTAATTTCCTTTAAGAATTTCTTTTTAGCCCAATATTTTTTCCACGCTATGTTTATTCTTCTGTCTATTTCTTTTTCATTTCCGTTTAACTCGAAAGGTATCAGTTTGCCTAAATAGACATAGTCATCAACATATTCAATGGACTTTGGAATGGATTTTGACAGTAAGCCTATCCCCTCCACAAGCCAATAACTAGGTGACACGAAACCCCTTGGCAAGACTTATGTCAGATGACTACCCGTTACAACTGTCAAAGATCGAAAAATGACCACAGGCTTAACGTGCTTTCCGAGGCACGGAAAACTCTCAGTTTTTTTAAGATGGTCACCTATCCACGGAAAAACTTAAGCAAGAGATCAACCCATGCAGCTCCATTCTATAAAATTAAATATTCAAGGAAGTGCATCTCTGCAAAGTATAAACCTTTTTTCCGTTCACATCCATCATACTGTTTACTTCAGGTAGAGAAAACGCGGCGTCGCGTCGTAAAGAAATGTCTTCCCATTTCTGGAGTTAGTTTCCTTTTTACGGAAATACAAGACGTGATCTGTTTGGCCTTAATCCAGTTCTTGCCTTTGGGTGAAACTGTTGTTTTTCCTTATACAATTATACCCATAGAGGATATAGGGAGCTTGGGTAACTTATTATGTTCTTATCGAACTATTTTGTTGTAACTTTCGTAACATATTGGCATTTATGTAGAGGTCTTTTGTCAGGTGAATTAATAGATATAACAACTTTATTACGTAAATATTTTTCATGTTGTTTTCGTGGTATTTAATATCTACGTATTACTATTAGTTGACTTATATAACGTGTTAGTAAATTTGAACAAAACTATCAGAGAAAATCCATTTAAGCACCAATTATTTCGCAATACTTGAGTATAAAACTTTATTAATATAAAACATCAAAATTCTTATACAGCTATCAACCAACAGGAATGTATCAATAGACCCTTGTTACTTAATGCCCCCGTCTACGATCCGTAAGTAGATACTTTCAACAATCATTTCCGCGTCCGTTATCAAACGCAACATCGTAACGTACCAATCTAAATTAACGCTTAGTTTCGGAGCTAACTAATCAGCTTTACTGGCAGTAACTCGGTCCCTTCGTCGGTTGGTAACGACTGCTGTAATTTAATTTTTGCCATGATAGCTTGAGCGTAAATCGCCTGTCTCTTGTTGCCGATAAAAAAGTTTCGACGCTCATTTAGAGCGAGTCAATACTTGTGTCGATGTTCATTGAGATATATTTTCTATTTATATAACAAAAATACTGTTCCTACCTTCTTTATTACTCCAATGGGATTTATTTTTGAATAGATACGAGTTCCTCCAAACCCAATTTAATCCGAACAGAACATAGACAGTCGTTTTTCTGATTTTCCTATAACAGATACCTAATGTACCCTCGAAATTGCTTGATAAACAATTCAGAATATCATTATCAATTCATGGCTATCTACTTATTTATAGACAACTTTCACTCCCTGTTACAGAAAGCCTGTTCAATTTTCTCATCAGTGAATCTGTTGTAAAATCTCATTTCGGCTGTTCGAATTAGTTTCCCAAAATATCAACAGCCAATAGTATAATTTGACATGAGATATTGCGATAGATTAAAGGGCGTTCGGTTGCCGAGGTTTACAAGACAACTACAATATCATTTGATAATAATCCAGGAGGACACAAATAGGATTAATCCCACAGATTAAATAACTAAACAGAAACATGGCAACGCAATAAAACAAAAGATCTCAGCGTATTACTAAACATACCCAAATACGACATCCCATATCCCTAATAAGAAAAATCCCTTAAGGTTCAATATGAACAAAAGGTATTTACTCAAAGAGATGCTAGTGAGACTCTCATTCATTGACATGCGTGACAATAAGGGATAAGACAAATTAGTGTTGAGAGAGGAGCGGACCGTAATGGATGGTAAAGGCGCCATTCTCATGCAGGTTGCGACGCCAAAGCTCCTTGTTAATTTTCCACGTTCCCCTTAATGGTAAAGTAACACACAAAGTTTCCCGCTTGAATCAAAGACGGCAACACTGATTGGGGCGAGGCAGCCGAGCGCATTACATTCTAAACATTGGTATGTCTTTGTCTTGTTGATTAAATGAAAATAATTAAAGGAGTTCTTTGCCTTTATTTAGTCCCGGAGCGCTTGACGTAGTCCTTACTCCAATATATCACTTGTTGTGACCGTATATGACGTAAGTAGTAAAGAAGCCTTGTCAATGGCAAATTATGCAATATAGTTTACGTCAACAAAGTCTCCATCATTTCTAGTTGTGTACACCGGAGTAACTGTCGTCTTAACAACTGTTGTAAAAGCTGTTCGTGGAATCCAGACCTAAAATGTGCCAATATACTGGCAATTGTTGAAGCAAAATTTAACAACCTCAATAAACTCTACTGTAACGATCCATGTAATAAGGACTTAAAGAGACCCATGAATATAACATAATAAATGCGTGCACTTGAAATATAAGCTATTTATAAATGAATAAGTTGTGTCTGAACTCTCGCAAATCACGTAAAGCCTACTCCTATGTCCTTCAAAGGATTTTCCAAAGGTACAAAGTAGGTTGGGTGTTTGTCTCAATGAATTTCCAAGAAGGATCCATTGTACCTATAAATGGCTGCCCCTTTAAAAGTAACTGAAAATCATTATAATCCCTATATACATATATACCTGTTCATTTTCTAGACTTTAGGTGAAATTGGTTTAAGAGGATTGAGATATCTTGATATCGCATGAGTTCACTAGAACATAATTAACATTGGTATTAACGTTCGGAACCTCTAAAGATGTGTTGGCGGCGTGTTTTATTTAGTCAGCTAGGGACCTACTCTCCTTCGCACACGTTTCAAATCAAGCGAAGTTAGCTCGACCTGTAATTAGCTGAGCTCGACTGCTAACAGTTAGCATCTAACTGCTACGCTTTCAATATTTTTTGTTGAGATTAAATTACCCATCGACAAATAAAGCAATAGAAGTTTCGAGATAAAATCTTTCGGGTCTTTGTTGGCAGAAATCTATTGCCTGGCATTTATTAGTAAGTTTTTAGCATTTCCATATAAAATAAATATCATTTTCACATTGAAAGGTTGTTTTAGGGATAAATGAGTTTCCTTAATTCATGAAATTCAAGGAAATTTGATTTGAAATGCCCCGTTATTCGCCTACAGAGCGTAAAGATTTATGAATAATAAACTAGACTGCAGCCCTTTGGCGCTACTCGTACAATTTATTTCACTGCTTAAGTCCGGTCGTAGCTCGACTATCAAACAAAACGACTGCCAGATTGCCTTTATAAACAAATTCACAGGGTTGTATTAATTTCGAAAGAGTCGCAAACTGTCCCGGTTAGTAGTTAGGCAACAACATCCGGAAACTGTCTTTGTAAAACAAGCCCAATCCGCCATATTTAAATAAGTTTTGAATTAGAATATTCCGCTCGAACTTTGTTTAAAATATAAGCTGGAGGAGGAATAATGTAAAACCAATCGTGATAAAGCGGAAACTTTTGAAACGATGGGTACACGTGTCTGATTAGGTATTTACAAACAATTTCGAATGCTACGCTTCGTTTGCGGAATAATAATTGTGTTGTTATATGAGTTGACTGATTTGAAAAGTAGGTTTTTGAGTTTGCCATTGTGAATACGTAAACATGACACGTTGAGTGATATGAGGCTACCTAGTTATGTGCGGCGCATACATATAAAGGTTTTCAGAGCAAATTAATGGGATATGAATTCGAGCATTATTGCCCCAAAAGAATAAAATATTGCTTACATAATTAATATCTGGTTGACAAAAATACCAAAGAACTGAAACATTGTGTATCAAATTATGTTAATTGAATTCATTTCAATTTATACACTAGCTGAAAGGTCCCATGAAACCGTTATAACACTGTTTCTTATACCGGACGAAGTATTTGGCAATAATCCGGATTTCAATTTCAGATAACGCTAGGAAATACTTGTAATTGTGAACTCAATGTATGGTTGGAGCCATGTTTGGCACAAGCGCTGTGGACTGTACAATTTCAATTCTGGGACTTTTTTCTTTATCTAAAAAGTTTATCCGTGTCCTATAATATTCTCATCCACATGGTACAAAGTAGTCAAAATAGCGTTTTAAATAATTCAGCCAAGGCTGCTTCAAGGTGCTCTGGACTAGAGCAGCTGGAATAAGATTGGGAGATGCTTTTGCCTAGCAGTGGGACCATGTTACCATAAATTCTAGCAGTCTGCAAAAAAAATCTTATATCGATATTAGGTAAGGTTCTCTATAGATACGCATACATTGTAAGTTATAGTTTCAGGCCGCCTAATAACTCTTTGTAATAAAGGAAGCCTGCATAATTTTAACGACTTTATAACCACGACATAAAGCGCCTCAAACGCGGCTGGTGACTACCCCGGCCATGTCCTGATAATACTTTAAATAAATTGAGCAATTTAAAACTTTTCTCGGTAATTTAATTTATGTGCTGCCCTTAATTTAAATAACGATCCATCCACGGGTTATGTACTTGACATTATGAAATAATGTCGGAGACGTTGTACTTTATGGAGGTTACCTATAGTAGTGTTCTACGTTATTGCTGCATATACATATTGAGATGAGGTTTAAATATAATTTTTTTTTTTTTAGAAACGACAATACATGATGTTGCAGAATGTTCTATAATTCCACTTACACCTATGTATATCAAATTAATTAACTTATTAATTGATTCTCATTATCATGGAATTTTGGTGAATACTCCCACAGGACCCCTACTTCCTAAACATTAACAATAGGCGATGTGGGCTGCGACCCACAGATCGCGGCCCCAGGGGATTCGCACCACGTGGGCTTCGAACTTATGAAGTTCTAGACAAATTTACCAGATCTTCCTTCCACCGTACAGTATCAGCTTGGAGGTGCACATACATACATACACATCTCGTAGGAAACCAACAAAGGCGGTCTCGAGAAAGTATTAAGAAACCATTAAAAGCAAATAGAGAAAGAGCTTTAGGAGAAATGCCGACGGTAAATATTACGACATTTCTCTCGAGTATTGTAAAATACTTGAAGATATCACTTACAATGTCACGTCTCACAAAGACGGCACACTGTCATTACGGAGTTGCAATGAGCAGTAAGTATTTAATTATTTAGAGCACGAAGTTTTCGTTCCGGAGTTCAGGTTGCTTTAAATATTAAAGTGTAAAAGAGAAAGCAAAATAAAGGAGTCCAGCGTAAATTGCAGAATCTCATGCAAGTTAATTAGAACCTGTTGTTTTCAGCGTGCGATCGCCCTTATGTGAGTCGCAAAACTCGCAAACAATTTAAATGTAGCTGTGCGGCGGCGGCGGGCGCTCCTCTCTAAGTGAGACTGGCTGGATATATTTAGAAAAACCATATCTGTAGCGAATCCACTTTAGACATTTTCTCCGAACACTCTCAATACAGTTGACTGCGTAAGACAATGTTATTGAACAGTATTCCAATACATTTCCGAGTAAAATGGTAAAATAAAACGTTGCTTCGGGACTGTTTAAAGCATTTTATGAAGTATAGAACGAAGGAGGTTCTGTGTGCTTTATTTTGTTATAATAATCAATAGATAGGTAGGTAGGTTGGTATGTATGTAGAAAGGTAGGTAGGTAGGTATGTATGTAGGAAGGAGGTAAGTTAATTAAGTTAGATCATTTTATCGTGTTACACTAAGGATCAAATTCTGGGAAATAATATTACATGGCAAACAAAAGGAAATACCAGATTTTTTATCAAAACACTTTTTAATTTTCAAAAAAAAAAACAAACATCAACTTATAATTTTTTCAAAAATCCATGATGCATTTTTAGTTTACATCAACGTCGGGCCCAAGAATCTACAACTACATAATTGGATTTTTGAAAAAGTATCAGTTAAGGTTTACATGACATGCAGGTTTGGTCAGAAAATTCAAAAAGTAATTGTTAAAAATGAGCGCTTTCCTTTAGTTTGCCATGTATTATTACTTCCCATAATTTGGTCCTTAGTAGCGACACTTTCGAATGGTGTAATGATACAGAGTGTGGTTTTTTTTCCAAAGATTTTCGGTTCGATTCCTGACTACGAAAATTCAACCTTTATATGTGAATATTCACACAGGGTGAATTTCTAGTCCGGTCGTTAACCTTCGCGATGTTGTTACATATAGTTAGTTTATTAATTATACTTTGCGTCTGAGTTTCAGTGGCTATTATTTCCACGTCAGATCTTATGTTTTCATCAACCAACTTCACAGTTTTATTATTTATATCTCAATTAAGAAAGCTGTTCCAACTTTTGTTGTTTCGAAGTGTTATTATTATTGGTTAGTTAGTGCACTTACGCGTGTTATACTTTTTTTTAACAAACATTAGTAAGGTATACTTATATTTATATCTTACTAATGTTTTACTAATGTTTGTATCTATTTTTAATAGCCGGAAAAATTACGGTTTGAAAGCTTTTTTACAGAAAATATTTCAAATAGATATATTTAATCAGCCCTTTTTAATTTAAACCGAATCCGAACTAAAATGAAATTTTCTGTAAAATCTGCAACTAAACCTTTGGTTTCTAAAAAGACATTATCGACGCGGCACAAATTAAACCCAAATCTATGAATGCGATAGGCTGTTTAAAGTTCATCCAAACAATCAATCGTTTGACAATGTGTGACAATGTGTGACAGCTTTCGTTCCAGAATCTGGCCTTTCCCTTAGTAACTCAACATCAACCAACATTATGGAACTGAATGCATGTGCCTTCATTAGGAGACCATTCAAGAGTCTCCACATAGGATGCAATTCTCCAAAAACATGTAAACGTCCCCTAACAAGTTTGAAGTTCCAATCCGAAATGAAACGATAAAGCCTCCCAGGTAGATAGGTGATTAGATTAGGTGCGGAGCGAGCGAACACATAAGAAGTAATGACATCAGCCTCGCCCTACCCCACTTAGCACTTATCCGGTTTCGATTCTTGAATGAGTTTCATCTGGCTACATTATCTCACTTCCTCGTTGCACATTCCTACTGCTGAATTTACTGGAAAAAGCTATGAGATTATGAATTAACGAGTTTTAGTTATTGATAAAATATTGTAGCTGCCTCACTCCTTTAATGATGGCAGGACCCATTGCTGGTTACAAACTCAACAGACCTATACCTACTTGAATTCATAATTCGCGATCATTTCAACCCATCACCACTTAGTCAAGTATCGACTTTAACGGTGCGTATTTTAAGTTGGGTTTTCAGTAACCATTTACAAGTATATTAAAACGGCACTAAAACGTATTAACGGGTTGCTTTGGTAAGAAATGAATTGAAATATAGACAAAGCGACATTCCAAATGATGACGATGATCAAAAAGATGTGTATGTGGTTTAGAACCGATTAAGGGTGCTTATTAATTTAGCAATCCGTATCTAAGAATATTGATTTTGTGAATAGTGAAAACAAGTCTCACTTCAAATAACCAACACTTCATCTCCACTTATTCCTAATCCTGTGGAAATGCACGAAGGAATATTTCGATCATAAACAAATACGACTGCATCCCTCTAATCTAGTCGTATAAGACAAGCACCTATACAAGCAAAAGCTGTTAGTCATCCGGAGCAAGCCGTAAAAGTCGACTTAAGGAAAGGGTTACGGCAGTAATAATAATAACAGTTCTCCTAGCCGTATTCCAACGAAGCGACGCAGCGTCGACGGCATCGGCGACACCTATAATAATTTTCGTTGATGAGCTGACTTGACTCGCGAAACCAAACTTTATTGTGGCTCAATGAGCTCAATTGAGGACCTTTTTAAAGGATCTTTAATTAACGTTTTAGTAGCTCATTGTTTTTGGCACGGCGAGTTTGACACATACAGCACAGACATGACTAGTCCGCTTGAGCAGAGAACCGCAGTGTGTGGAAAGGGAAGGGAAGGTTTTTTTACTATTAAATCGGTCTATGCAGGCTAGAACGCTTTTTTTTTAATGATGTGAATCATCAAATGACTCCTTCCGCTCTGGGCGGAGCGGAAGGGAGTGTCAGACTCTTACTGACTAAAACCTATCCGTGTTGCTCCTAATGCCCTTTTCGTTCCACGGCCGTGGTGACTCTTTCGAACAAATTCCGCAACCAGGTTAGAACGCTAGATACTAAATTTTCAATAGACATGTTAAAATGGTGTTGGTTTCAAATATGTTCTGATTCTTGCAAATTAGTTATTATTTTTGTTTAAACTATGGATGCAGTAATTTAAAGATTACAAATCACTACTTTTTTATCTACAAGGTTTGAAAAAAATCTCTTAAAAAGCGTTCAAATTCTAGTCGCGACAACCAATGTCAGAAATTCGTCAAAATGTGGGGAAATAGAGGTGTTTTTGACAGACCACAACTTCGATGCGAATTAGAACGCTCCTTAAAAATACGAAAATTGCCCCTTTGTACCTTTATACACATTCTGATGCTGATGAATTGAAAATGTTAGCCAAATATCGAAGTTTTTTTGCTAATATCTAGCTTACTACCAGCCCTGTCCTGTTACTGACACGTCAATTACGTTTGATTGAAATCGTTGGAGTTTAATTGATATTTTTAGGCGTTGTACGTATATGGTAGCGTAAATTGTTGTATTTTCCGTAAAGCGTCATGATTGGTAGGATCGCGTAAGCACTATGGCACATGGCACTACATACACACATGTCGAAGTCTTGTTATTTGGTCGAGATATAGATATTATACATCATCAGCCTCGAGCAGTTCACAGATAAGCATAAGGTACAACAACTGGTTTCATTCATCTTGATTTTCGGCAACTCTCATTCAGCTGCTTCCAGCCAGATTCGTCCCACCTTAAAGTTGACTTCCGAGCAACCGGCTCCGGCATCACTAACACCGCTGGAATGGTGCCCCATACATTTCCATACTGATAGTGCCTAATTCTATCGCTCTATCACCGAGTCAGTGTCTCCAAATCAATTTGAAATACGCTGACATAGGTATACAAGCAAGCGTAGAACAATGAATCAACATTGAAGCGTTTAGAAATCCGACACAATCACTACTTATTTCAGCAGCTACACTCAACTGTGATCGCTTACACACACGTATAAAATCACTTGTACCATATCTCAAAGCTGTTTTCACGTCGTAAGTGAGTGCAGTGCATTAGTTGGTATAAAATAATGCTGGTTGCATAAACCTGAATATTATTAATGCGCATAATATCGCCGCGCACACTCAGCTTTGTCTCTTATTACGGCCGGATATTGTTGCCAAAATTTTGCATTTTATTCATATACAGTAATGTATTAGTACATTACTGTGGAGCGAATGTCGTGTCTGCGTGTTTTATTGTGAAATACTGTTTCGAGAATTGAAATTTTTGGTGTTATTTGTCTTAATGTTCAGACACTTGAGGTAATGAACATGTAACACTTGTGTCCTGGCCGCCATCTTGAAATATTCCCAAATTAGGTATACCACGAACAGGCAAAAATGGCGAGAAATTGTGAAGAAGATCACAACTGCCCGGAACACTACATGACGACATCGACCGCTCTGGCAAGAACGTTCCAACTGAGAAGAGATATCGATACTAGAAATATCAATTAACGTAGAGAATATTTTGGAATTTTGTGTAAATGAACCTTACGTTAATTGTCGTAGAGGTATTTTGGGTGAATGTCCCTTATATCAATTGATACTTCTGATATCGATATATTTATTCCTTTTTTTGTCAAAAACAACAATCAAATAATTACTTAGCATTCCGAGTAAACGCATGCAAAGCACAATTAGCTTACCCAACTCTGCAAACCCAACTTACCAAACATCTAAAGTAAAGTTTATTCATTTAAAAACGTACGAACAGCTAATTAGCTCAGAACTTGGGCCTACAAAAGTTGTCAGTGATCCTGCGGCGTGCACATGCACAAAGTTATTGCACAGTATCGGAACAAACTATGTGCAGAATTTTGTTCATGCGGAACTAGTGGACGGCCATCGTACAATGGACGCGATACGGCGCCGGTTTCGCAGGAAATGCTGGCAGTGCTGCGCTTCGGAGGCTCGCCGAGACGCGACGTGCACGCTGATAACGACCACTCCTGCGCGTTGTATTAACTAATACTAACTCCTTTAACAATACTTAGATAAAGTAGATTTAATTTAGTTTTGTTGTACATTCTCTGCTTTTAAGCTGAAGTTGTGTGGAGATGGGGATGTTTTTTTAAGTTTAGTATTTTATCATACTAATATTATAAATGCGAAAGTTTGTGAGGATGAACGGATGGATGTTTGTTACTCTTTCACGTCAGAACGGCTGAACGGATCTTGACGAAATTTTCCACAAAGGTAGATTATAGTCTGGAATAACACATAAGATCTTTTTTTTTACTTTTTCTTTAGGATGATTTCTGACATTTACGCAGGTGGAGCCGCGGGCGGCAGCTAGTAGATAATAAATCTATAGCTACATAGTTCGAATTTTTACTGAATCGCCTAATTTCATTGACAAGGAAAGTGCAAATTAGAGGTGGTCTGGAAAGAGTATCTACATATATACAGAAATGGTATCCACGTGCCTGAAATCCTTTTAAACAAAGCGTCTGAAAGGAAACCCCAAAATATTTTATCCGAAAAGTTTAACGTAAAATTAGGGCATTGTGTTACAAACAAAACCTAATTAGTGGAAAAGTGACAAGCTTTTTTTCAGTCCCGAAATGAGGGCTACTTAGATATTGACGTCTCTAGACATGTCTGTTGGTGTTGGCCTCGTTACCCGACTAAATATATACAAGACTAAAATAGAACTAGATTTTGTCCTAAATCCAGCCTATATTCTATCCAATTCTATCGCTATCTTTTTCTTGTTCTCTTATATTTGTGTCCTTGTCAAAATTCGACATGGTTGACGAACTCAACTGTCCATGTGTGCAAAAACCATATTTCTGCCATTGATAACCCAAGGCAGTTAACTGGTGCACTATCTTTGATTGAATATTGATTTTACAGTCAAAGCTTTCAGACGTTTTGAAGTAAGCCATCTGAAGTAGGACAAAGAAACCCCGTCACATCTACATACCTGTATGTGACAATATATTGTCACATATACATACAGGTATGTACATACAGGTATGTATATGTGACGGGTGTAGTATAATGCAACGACTATCTATAGGTAGTCCGACCTTCATTTAAATCTTCGGATTTGTTTTTCGCTTCAATTAATCACCCAAAATTACTTTCACGTTCACTGATTTTATTTTCAAATATTGTTAATTGTAAAATCGGGTTTTTTAATGTTATTTTTCCACCACAAAGTATGGGATTCGCTCATTATTATACGCTTACGCCTTAAACCTTATGTCAGTGACAAAAAAACCACATGACGCGCTCGCGATTTGCAACGACTCGTCCAGAAAGGGCGAATACGCCGCGAATCGTTACGAACGAGTTTCTATGCGCGTTGTCAAGGTACCTACTGGGCGTCGATACATCGCGTCCACAAGCATCGCGCGTATTTAAATTACGCGCGTAAATCGCGTGCACTACGCCAGACTCTCGACTCCTGCATGTTACGCGCGTGAGTCGAAAGACTAGGCCTCGCCTTGGTTGCGTCCAGTTTACGCGTAAAATTCAGAACGAATGCACGTCTGCTGACTGACTTCTGACCGAATTCGTCCCCAAATGATCGTTGGTACGCTCCTTTTGGACGCGACGTACGCGAGATATACGCGCGAGATAATCGCGGCGAATTCGGTCCTTCTGGACAAGGTCTATACCCACTCTCCCGCAATGGCAATCTTCACACGTCTAAAAAGCATTTTATCGAAACCCATGCAGTCACGTATTTCTTTAAAAGTATTGAATAGACCGTATACTGTGCGTCTTCGAAGAATTGCTCGAAGTTACAAGACTAACCTTTCTCGTTGCTCACAGTTCTCTATTTTTTCTAAAGGGATGGACGTGATTTTTTTCCTAGTTAATATTATATTTTTATACCAAATGTTTCTATCTAGATTAATAATGTCCAAATACCTAATACTTATATTACAATTTTTTATTCATTATTGAGGTTGTATTTTCGCTATTTATAAACTAATTCTTCGTAAACTAATAACAGTTAGCAAAAACTCTGTTAAAACCCAAACACAAATTCCATAATCCGATTTTCATGAATTTGCAAATGTTTATTATTCGTATTTACTAGTAGTACCGTAGTGCCAAACAGCAAAAATAAAAAGACATCCTCATCTCAACTTGGGTATTCCGTCACATGGATTTCACCTTCGACAGTAAGCATCCCGAAATCGAAAACGTATGCGACACTAAAATGAAATCCTATGAACTACGTGATGTGTTTGTTGCAAGGAGAGCCGTGAGCGGGGTTCGACTGAGAAGATACGTAGGTATCAATGTCGAGATGTAGCACAAAATTACATATATGTACGTATGATTTCTTCTATTAAGAACCTGTATATTGAAAAGGTTTTTTTCTATCACTAAATTTTCCAAGCTTCCGTAACGAATTTTCCTCAAAACTCAAAGATTATCGCAAAGCCACCCCATGAATTTCACACAAACATGTTCAAATATAAATTATGCAGGCTTTTACATCGAACATTTTCAGGCATATGGGTCGGTATTGCCAGTCGACGTGTGAGTGATCTTATATGATTTCTTTTTTTTCCTTTTGAAGCAAGGCGTTCTAAAAATGTTTACATTTCAATCAATTCGCATTTGCAGAAAATAATTCAATGTTGAATAGACAGAGCGATTTTAAACATGATTCACAATAAGCTACAAGGGGGAGCGAAGGGGGAATGATGCGAATTCTGCTTCAGTGAACAAAATCCGTAATCCTTGTAAGAAAAACTAACAGCATATTGTGATATAAGTCCTTATCTGTGATCTAGTTGTGTGTTATTCAAGGCCGTTTTGGGGCAAAAGGATTTTACGATCCAACGGCCTACGTGGGGCGCCTACTAAAGAATAAAGACGTACAGGATTTTGTACTATCCACATTACGCTAAATGAGAAGGGATGATACGACTACTTTCTGTAACTGACAAGATGAGGATCATCACATGATTTATTACTGCAAATGCTACATAATGTTGTGGGTTCGGTCGGTTTTCCCTCTATTTCTTGATTTGGATTCACTGGATGTTTAAAGAGATTGTAGGGTTAGTTCGTATTGCCAATTGATAACCTCGTAGCAGGATTTTGTGAACAATTTTGGGTTTTACTATTGAGAGCCATTTCATATGTTGTAACACCTCAGTAAGTCGTAACACAGGAATATTTCAAAAACAAAAGTCTAAAACTTTTTTTTAAGGATGGGAAATCATCATCAGTCTCTTACTGACTAAAATCCATCCATGTTTCTTCTAAATCCCTTTGCGTTCCAGGGCCGCGGTGACTCTTTCGAACAAATTCCGCAACCCTGGCAGAAAAAGTCTAAAACCTACAAGGATGCTAACGCTTACATTATTTGATATTAGGCGTAAAATTTCCTAAATGTCCCTTCTTATTCCAGTTAACTCTTTTACCACCTACATAAAAACGTGTAGCATAATGCCTAGATGTATAAAGCGAAGCAAAACCTAATAAACTAGGCCGAGAATACACAACCATAAAAAAAGAACCAAAGTAACATAAACAAAATCTTTTCCTTTCCACGTAATCACAAGCCTTAGCCTAAGATAGCAAAGCGGGCACTTGAAAGCTTAAGACACGAATCTGTGTGTTCTGGACTCAAGATTACATAGACTACACATGGTCTAGATTCCTAGAATCTCCTACTTGTTACGTGTGTCCACAGCTTTCCATACTTGCGGAGTTGCGTGCCTCTAATCGCTTTAAGCATGTGTCACTAAGCACTAGGACGGAACACAACGTTCCTATGAAGAAAATTAGCGGAAAATCCAGTCAAAGCTGTATGTATGTCCCTAAGTGTAATTAGATTGTTACGTACCGTGGGAACGCTGCATTCGAGTATCATAATTTAGTTGAATATGCTGTTTGATGCATCCGAATCGAATGCTGCAAGTTAAGTTTGTGCACGTTATGTTACTGCTAAAAGCTGGTTTTGCGACTAGATTTGGGTGAAACTGAAATAAGATATGCTTACGGTCGTGTGAATCCGACTTTGTTGTGTTGGTCATGTATTGGTCAATGAATATTATTACGATAACTAACACCCTATGATTAACGGTAATAAATATGAACTCCTCAGTTCCTCACCCTTATTGTGTGGTCATCATCATCTGCCTAACCTTTTCCCAACTATATTGGGGTCGGCTTCCAGTCAGACTGGATTCAGCTGAATACCAGCAATTTACGTGGAGCGGCTGCCTACCAGACCTCCACGACCCATTAACTGGGTAACACGGTACTTCTTGGCAGGACTGGAGTCAGATTTACTGGCTTCTGACAATGTTTAATGACTGTATAAGATCTACAAATGACAGCGGGACCAACTGCTTAACGTGATTTCCGAGGCACGGAGGAAACTCGGTAAGTTTAGATGGAACCCATCCACCGACTAACTTTAGCAAGCGTAGCTTAACCTTGAAGATCGACCCATCCAGCTGTTATTCTTTAGCCACGAGTTTATTGTGTGGTAACAACATAAAAATAATTTCACAACTTTACCCATGATGTGGGTACAATACGAAAGGCAATGTGAATAAATAATTCACACACATAAATATAATTGCCTTTCGTATTAATTATCAGAAATAGCTTTTTGCACAAGCTTTAACAAGTTTTCCTTTTTGCTTTGAAAAATAAAGTCCAGGATCCCCCAAAAACCTGGACTTTGCCAATTGGATAAGTGAAATTGAATTTATTTTTGAGTGACTCAATTTACTTGGAAAAACATCTGAAAGCTAAGCCGTATTACCAGAAATGGCAATTACTTTTGAGAGATCACTTTTCGTTCTTCCCCTATAACTTTCAGAGGGTATAAAACCTTGAAGCATTTATTGAATTTTGCATAAATATGTCTAGTTAAGAAGCATCTCAATTCTCACATCTTGGAAGTCGAAGTTTCCGAGGAAGTGAAGCGTTGAGCAAATGTTTGCGTGATATATCATGTTATTTGGCTCAAAATTAATTCGAACTGAGTATTCATCTTGTTATGAAATCGGATAATTCAAAATGAGTTATGTTCAATTTCCTACCGCCCGAGTTAACTGAGCCTCGCATGAGAGTAGCTACATGTACTCGTGAAATTTATCTTCTAATTAAGAGAGTTTGCTCATATTTTCATAATTACAGAGATATTGCTTCATGGTGTGATTTATTACATAACACGTCTATATTAACTGTCTGATCTATTGTTCCGTCATTATCTAGATACCTTAGCAAACAATAGTTCAATTAAAATCTCGTGTGTGCTGCTCATGACGGACTTACTCAAACCCATATTGTAATAACGGCATGAAGCTAAAACTACAAACTAGCGTTCCGCGGAAAACTTTCGAAAATGAAAGGATTTCGCAAAGATTTTTGGATTAAAGTAAGGGTTAATTTCAGCAGGAAAAGTTTCACATCCCGAAACAGGGCGAAGTTTCTGACTCGGAGGAGTGTACAGATAATAGTTGAGTAGCGAGTTTAATTACTTGTAGTTTTCAAGAGCGACCGCTGACGGGGCGCGGCGTGGCAGGCTGTTGGCTCGGGCGATGACGGTGCGAGTGCGCGGCGAGTCGGACGGAACATCGGCTTTACGCAGAACTACTTCCTACAACAAGTCTGCGGCCGTATTCAGTACCCATTTACCCACCACAAATTTTAGTTCTGCATTTGATACACAAACGGAATATAGCTAAGGTTATTTCTCGCTTGGTGTGGTACACACTATGGTACACTATTGAGCATAGTGTTTTGTTTTCGGAAGTTCTCAGTAGCATCTAGGGGGTGAAGGGGTTGAGCATCAATCTAGACCGGATTTATGCTTAACCCCATCACCCCAATTACCTATATCTATATGGTAGGTATATAACTGAAAAAATGTTGATATACTTGATACACCTCAGCCTACCCCTGTAGGGTTTACAGGTCAGATATTATATGAATTATAAACGTATTTGTAGACAGAATTGTCAACGTTTCTGAGAAAATTTGCTCATTAAGTACCGTACCGCCTTTTGCCAGTAGGTATTCATAGAAAACAGAATAAAATTATACCTAGCCTCCTTTGTACTTGTAATTGTCAAACATAATTCAAAAGTAAAATGTTCGACACGTGTCGGATGTTTTACTGAATCGTTTAAACATACAAAACTTTCTCTTTTAAACACATAATTCATTTGAAGCGGAAAGCTTGTTTGTTAGTTGTTTACACAAAGGATTAATATTTATTGTTTACCGTTTGCAAGTAATTCATAACTATAACATTCGCTTTATTCATTTAATGTATTTTAAGTAAGGACTTAAAATACATTAAATATTTCTTCAAAAATACAGATAAAAAACATTAAAAAATTTAAAAATAGTTCCCACCGGTATTGAGAACAGCCTCCAAGCTACCGGCAGTCAGGGTTCCAGAAAGAGGAACCTCCTTAAAATGCGAGCCGTACTCCAGCTGCCTAACGAGAGCCTCCTGAAGTATTGGTCGAGGCTCATAGCTATTAAGCCATTGGCTGACACGACTATTACTACTATTACTTCCAATGATTGCTGAGTTTACATCCCACATGTCGACCACCTCGCGAGCCAAGTCAAGATATTTGATTTATGTACTTAATGTTCTCGGCTTCTCGGTTCTCGTCATGCGGAACGGTTTTGTCTAAAATTATTGCACGCCTCTTGATTCGGTCCACCACCATTATATCAGGTTTATTGGCAACAATAGTCTTGTCAGTGAAGATAGACCGATCCCAGTACAAAGTGATATTGCCATTATTGAGAACATGGTCGGGTGCATACCTGTATTACGGGACTTCCGACTCCACAAGAGAGTATTTTAGAGCAAGTTACAGAAGGATAATCCTGGCTGCAAGGTTGTGCCTATGCAAGTACTCTCCGTTAGCTAGACGAGAACAATCAGAGAAAATGTGGCGAATTGATCCTCCCGGATGGTGACATGACCGACAAGTGTCGACCGTGCCATCCTTCACAATCAATCTCCGGTATTTTTCGTCATGAGAACTTCGTCCCTCATTGCGCAGAAAAAACCTTCGGTTTCTCCAAAAAGATCACCGAAACGCAGCCAGGCTATAGACGCTAATTGATCTACGTCGAGCCCATGAAGGGCCCGGACCGAGAAGTCCTTACTCTGCCATACTACACTGCGATCGCCAGTGTCAAGCACCGCAGGTTTGCACCAGTTTTCATTAGCAAAGGAGAGCTGGGTGAGTCTCTTGTCCACCGCCACTACATTTCGATGCATACCCACGTTGACAGCTAGGAAATTTTCCCTGAGACTGCATATCTCGCGATTATGGAGAGTCTTAGCATTTTAAAAGCTCCACACTTTCGCGGGATATTCAGTCTCAATACCGACGATCGTGGGTGATGCATTCGATATACAGTAAGCAGTGTACGGACTTGCCTATCTAGGGCGTCAAGATCCGTTTCAGTCTGTTTGAGTACGCCGAAAGAATACATCAATACATGACCCAACCGTGTAAGGCAATGGCAACTAAGGGATGACCTGTCTCCACTGACAGTGCCCGTTCACGAACATGACGCGTGCATGAGCACTATTCAGCTCAACCATTTTGAAGAGAACTGTATGATCCGATACACGCGCCACCATCAGCGAGACATTAGAGTGAGCATGACACACCCTCAACTTCGTCCTTTCATTGTATTTAAAATCTCAACAACATCACTATATATTCGTATTACTTATTTAAATGTTTGTATGTATTAATTAAATATCAATCGCTTTTTATTCTCCATATTGCACCTACCACCATTCTCTGCACCACCCAAAGGTTGACTGGTAGAGAATGCCTATGGCATTAAGTCCGCCTCTGTACATTTGTGTGCGTAAAGTGTAAATAAATAAATAAATCACTGAATCCTAACTTTGAATGTCAAGCAAACGATAACCACGGTCAACGCCACATCGCCTTTTCAGTTTATTAATTGTCGCCTTAAAGATAAATATTCAGGCAAAACGTAAAAGTGAAATTGTTTTTCATGTGTTTGCGCTACATTGTTGCAGCAATATTTTACAGCAACAGCTTATTGTCTTAATGAGATCTAGAAATCGTTGCCAATAACCTGTTTTCTACAACTCAAACAATATGTTTCTGAAACTATGTTGTGTAACTTTAAGCCACAGATAACTCTTTACCTATTGTTATTTTGGACCTAATACATTAAGATACAAGATAGACAATTGTTTGTCAGTTTGTTATCTGTAAGGCATTTCTTCTTTCATGTAGACGGTTCATAAAATTACAGATTCTGTTTAGGCCCAGTAGAACCACGTTAATTCGTTGGAGGCGTTATTCAAGTCATCTAGGGTGAAGGTGAATGTACATTTGTGGGACATAGTCTGGACCGCATCGCACTGTAAGGTGTAAACTGTAAGGCGTAAAAATCTCTGATAGAAAACTTTGTGCCATAAGCTATTTTTTAATCCCGAAAAATTCAAAGTTCCCATGGTATAAGTCACGGGAGCGACGCCCTAGGAAAAGCTGCCAATATCGCCTAAATAACTGAACAGAAGATTGTGGAACCTAGGAGTGACGTCATACTTCTATTGAATTGCGCCTCAAATTAATACTTGATGGAACACCTACAGGGATTCATATGCGTGAACCAGTGATCCGAGGTTGAGTACGTTGAGTACCACTGGCTTTGATATACGGTAGGTCAGAATTGTATTTAGCTGCCATTACAGTCTACCAATCAGAATATAATACGACACGCAACTCCCGACAGTCCACTACATCAAAGCACCTACTTGACTATCGATTACACCTACTTCATAATTCTCAGTACGGTTCAGTTGCTGGATTATACCTTTATACGTATAGATATTGATGCAGAGTATAGAAAGACTTTTTAAAGGCTGGTTTCCGTGCAGGTATTTTTTTTTTATTTTGTTAAAATATTTTACTGACTACGGTCAGCGATCTTTGTCAGACAGCCTTCTTCCTCTAATATATTTTTGGTAAGCCTGTTAATATATACGCCATTTGTATGTAGGTAACTACCTATGTTTTAGTAATATTTACTTCTAAAAAAAGATCACGTTTCGTAAAAACGCGAAACTAAGAATATTATGTAAAAAGATAAAACGCAAACTTTGATCGCAAAATCTTCCATACCTACCTTTAAGTATTTTCTTTATGAATTTCACATCTTTCTATTTCCGTTTTATAAGGTAAATTAAATAACTAGCTCTAATTACTATAACTAGCACGTAATTAGGAATCCGTACCCGAATGGTAACCAGCAGCACTTGCCTAAGCGATGTCTTCCAGACAACCTTCAGATTGACAAGCCTCATTCATGAAATACAACCTTCTGACAGATAGACGGTCCGTCCGTCTATCTGTCAGAAGGTTGTATTTCATGAATGAGGCTGAATCGTGTTAGGTAAACTGTTGATTATCCTAATATTATTCCAATTTATAGTACGGAACCCTTCTTTTCCGAATGTTATTGGCACCTGGCCAGTTTTATTACTTTAACGGTACGGGACATTTAGCATCATAATTATATTTTAAAGGCTCCCAAAGACAGGTGCGACGTGACAATACAACAATGTGATTAAATAGAAAATGGTTTTAAATTGCTCCACAGATTTAACTTATTCCATGAAAACGCATTGTCGCATCATTGTCACTTTGTAGCGGGTCGTCAATTTTCATTTAAAATTAACCTACTAGAGTAATAAACAAGTACACAAATCTCACTTTGCCAATAAAAACTCATATCACTTCATTCTAATTCGGGTATCGGTTAAATAGGTGATTTCTATTCAGATGTTGTAGTAGGTCGCGGTCAATTTGCGTAACGAATTCGCTAGTTGGTAGTTAGGCAGTACGGCCTAGTTAATTTAATACAAGCGATGGCTAATTGTTCGTGTTTTCCAGTGTAGTAAACAACAGCAAATGAAAACGGAAAATTGTTGAAGAAAATTGCACCAACCAGTATTACGAGTTAGTAGATCTTCCGGTTCATCATCATCATCATGTCAGCCAAAAGGCGTTCACTATTGGACTACTCCCCCAAGTATCGCCACATCGACCAGTCTTATGCTTCTCGTATCCAGCGATTTCCCGGCCTTCACCAGGTAATCGTTTCACCTTCCCCCGCTTATTGATTTAAAGTAATTAAAGTTCTTAACTGATTTATAAATCAGTTTAGAATTTTATGACGTTTATAAATGCGATCAAATTCTTTTCATCTTTATATGAGATTTTAAATTATTAGTCGAAAAGCAGTTTTCCAATTTTCACAACCCAAAATAAAATTCAAACAACATTGTTTATTTCATTTCGTTTTTAGAGCTTCAAAACAAAAATATTTACGTTGAAATGGAGCATAACACAGTCTAACATGAGCGGGCATTCTGTCCATCCGAGGTATATTCATGCTAACGAATTTACCTGCCATATCGGGCGACAATCCGCCACTGAATTGTTCGCCGATTCATGTCTGATACAAATATGAAACTGAGAAATGTTTGAACTGTCAGGACAACATCGACTCAGGATATGTTCAGTTGCACGCCTGAAGGTATGTACAGTAAGCCAAAGAGTTAGGTATTCAGGCGAAAATAATCAACTTTTAACCACACTGCACCTAATTTTCTTTCTTTTGATATGTGTGGCATTGATTTCCGAACTTAAGACACACTTGAAAGGGTGCTGTTAAAGACTTTGCTACTTAACAAAGTCACAACATGTTGTAAAGTAGGAGCAAGCTAACAGCCTGTACATTTATCGCTTTGTTCGACGATACATTCCTGTTGAATACACACGCAACATCGACAAATATTAAATCATCGTCGGTTAGTTCCGTTACTCAAAGTCCTTTATTGTTTCTTGATCTTTGATTTTGAAAGAGCTGCCGGCTTCAGCAGCTAATAATTACTCGTTATGGTTCAATCTCGCTTAGGTCCCAAACAATGGTTTCTGATTTTTAGTTCGCAGAACCGAAGTTATCGTTTCGTTCTATAACTGAAGTCTATAATCGGTAAATAGAACATCGGTATTGCTTTATAAGATACGTTTAAGATAATCGAAACACATATTTTAGGGTAATATCTTTTGCAATTGGCTGATATTCACAGTCAAAATTATTAAATCAAATTAATTAATTAAATTAAGTTTTAGTGTGTTGTCCTAAATACATTAGACAAAGTTAGTGCAGATAAATGCTCGAGATTCAATATTATTCCGTGCAAATTACACCATTAAGTTTTGGGGTGTCGGCAGAAAGGAGGACAAGTCGAAATGAAGTCAGTGCGTCCAATTGGTTAGCATATTTTAATAGCGTCTGGCGTCGGGCCACTGTCGACGGCACGCCTTAATGTTTTCCTGTTCCCCCTAATGTGCCTACTTAAGGACTTTTGTTACGTCGCCGATGTTCAAGAGAAAATGCAGCGAAAGAACTTTGTCTAAATATTAAACTTCAATTCTACTGACATAGTAAGATCAGACGAACTGACAGTTTTTCTAAGATAAAAGTGGAAAGCAAATTTTACCCAGTTTGAGATTTATACCTAAAATATAAGTAGAACGCCTTTAGCGACACATGTCTCTATCCTAAGGTAAGATTTTACAAAGGACTACAACTTACTTTTTAGGCACGTCTGCCGTAGCGATTAACTAGATATATTTAAATAGTTTTTAAATCTAGCTCTTTTTTAATCGCCGTAAGTTTTCTTCTAAGTTTTTTTAACGTCGATATAATACCGAAAGTTCGTTCATTTATTATGAACATGGAGATTTAAAGGCATTTCGCATAATAAAAACTGTCTACTTACAGCATCGACCTCCGTCTATACAACAAGACAGCTTGATGGATGTGATCACGATGTTTTGTTAAATTCCGCCGAACCTAACGACCAAGGACGCCATTTTATTTATTAAAACGCTGAACGAATAAAAAATTTCAACGAAGAACCCACTGGGACTACACATATATATAGAAAGATTGTTGATCTTAAATGATTGATGGGTTTCACAAACAAAGATCTGTTTAATTGATGCGAAATACTCTGCTTGTGAAATTGAATTTCAAAAATTATTCTTTAACATTAGCATATAAATACGATGCAGATATGAAAACAACACCCCGTTAATACTTTAATTAATTACGCAAATTACTTTCAGAATTACTATCAACCTATCAACTATTATAATCATATTAGTGTAGTTACAGATGTTAGAGTGAATTTAAATTTGTAAGCACATTTATGTATGACACGGTAAAGCATACGGTGGAGATCTGCCCTGCTTGGGCGGAGCACCGCCGTGTCCTCATCGAGGCGATCGGCGGCGGTGACCTCTCGCGTCCGGCCCTATTTGAATCCATGGTCCGGAGCGAGGAGGCTTGGGAAGCGGTCACCTCCTTCTGCGAAGCAGTAATGCTAGCGAAGGAGGAGGCGGGCCGCGCGAGGGAAAGCCAAGGCCTTCGCCCCAACCGCCGCTACAGGAGAAGACGCCCCGGGCGTCGGGAGTCGCAGGGCGATCCCCGGCCACCGTAAGCGCCTGCGGACGGCGAGCATTAGGTGGCTCGCTGTCCGATCACCACCAGGCCCGGGTCGATGACGCGTTGTGTTTCACGCGCGCCTCAAAGAGATTTCAGCATAAAAGACGGGGCCCGCTAGGGCCAGAGCCTGCCAGGGTTGCGGAATTTGTTCGAAAGAGTCACCGCGGCCCTGGAACGCAAAGGGCTTTAGAAGGAACACGGATGGGTTTTAGTCAGTAAGAGTTTGACACGCCCTTCCGCTCCACCCAAAGCGGAAGAAGTCATTTGATGATTTCCCATCCTTAAAAAAAAAGCATTTAGTAAGTATTCAAAGCCTACAATGCTTACAAAATGTAGGAGTGCACCACGTCTCTATCAGAAACGGTTCGATTCTATTGTGCAGTTTTATATCTTAAGCGGAGAAACACTAGGTTTATTTCTGTAAACACCTCATTAGAACATCCTTTGTTACCGAACGTGTAGCATTAGACTGTCGCAGCGTTTTAAAGTTATTGAGTGCAAACAGCAACGTTTACGCAAAATGAATTAGCAAAAGTTAAAGTGCATAAAACAAACAAATTACCAGTGTGTGCGATGCTTATCACGGCTACATTGTGCCAGGCAATTTTCTGAGCGACTTATATCACCGAGTTACGAGTGTGTTATTCAGTAATATATGGATTTCATTTGGTTAAAAGCTTTATACATTTGCCGTTCCAAACGCATTTTCAGTGGTGATGGCGCCATCATTAAAATTATTCTGTCACGACCAATAAAATTATCAATAAAATCCAACTTCAATAAATGCGATTAAAGCGACGAACGCTTTTAAAATATTAAAGTGAAATTAAATTTGTCTCTCTCATATCGTCACTACGGAGGATTGGTATTGATATCTTCTTATAACGATCCATTATTGGTATTACTTTCATTTAAGATCTCGCTACTTTAATGTAGTAACAATCATGTCGTTTAAGTGGACGATTATGAGTGGGTCTTATTTTTAATTATATTTTCTTCACTTACCATTTTCTTAGAAACAGTAATTAATGATTTTCGGGGTACAAAACTTTAATCAGTTATTTAATTGGACTTAGAGAAAACAAATGAAGTAATCTACGTACCAGCCGATGTTGCAGTGCGTGGGCATTAATTAATGTTAATTCCTGTTACAGTCAACAATAATGGCTATTTGAGCTAATTAATTATTACTTCTTCGAAATGATTTCATCGCTTTTAATGTTATTATAATAATCGACTTATTGTATTCTATGTTTAAGTACCTACAAAGAAATATCCATTATCAACATCTTTATAAACGATTCACTGCTGAATTTTAAGCTGGAACTAACCAAAGTGATGGGAAGACCTTCCTTCATGGAAATAAATGTTTATTGGCATAAAGAAATTATTCTTTCACAATCAGTCTGTTCCAATTTGACTTTCAGTATAGGCTGCTAAGAAAAAAAAATACTTTGGCAATCTTCTCTGTTTGCAATTGTACAAAATATTCGCCCCATATCACAGGCCTAATGTCGTTTTTAGTGAACTATGACTGTACGTGGTACGAATGCACAGTGTACGCCTCTCCGAACGATTTGGACACGTAATGGAAGCTATAGTGCTGCCCAGCTAACCACGACAGTGTTTTGTGTTCCATTTAATGACGTACAACAAAATTTCATACCTTTAATTTTATCCTTACAATCAATTTTGAATAAAGTTTTGTCAAACATGTATTGAGAAAACGATACTTTTATTCCTGACAATGTGTTATGGCATACACTAAAGTGCCATACATCAAATTGTATAGAAAGGAATTCACAAGTTATAAATCATGAAGTTGTCGAGACATTCGAAGTTGTTTCAAAGCGATGCTTTCAATCTGTCTGATTTCAAGCAGTATTTCAATCTGTGCGCTCTTTCAACAATACATAGAATCCATACTAATATTACAAATACGAAAGTGTGTCTGTCTGTCTGTTACCTTTTCATGCTTAAACCGCTGAACCGATTTAGATGAAATTTGGTATAGACGTAGTTTGAGTCCCGGGAAAGGACATAGGCCTACCTATATGACAACGCGTCCGGCCCTGGTTGAATCCATGGTCTTGAGCGAGGAGGCTTGGGAAGCGGTCACCTCCTTCTGCGAAGCAGTAATGCTAGCGAAGGAGGAGGCGGGCCGCGCGAGGGAAAGGCAAGGCCTTCGCCCCAACCGCCGCAACAGTCGCTGTCAAGTTTGCGGAATTTGTTCGAAAGAGTCACCGCGGCCCTGGAACGCAAAGGGCTTTAGAAGGAACACGGATGGGTTTTAGTCAGTAAGAGTTTGACACGCCCTTCCGCTCCACCCAAAGCGGAAGAAGTCATTTGATGATTTCCCATCCTTAAAAAAAAAAAAAAAAGGCCTATATGATGAAACTTTAAACCTTTGTACTTAGGCACTTGATAAAAAAATAAACATATGTTCAAGCGTTTTGAAAAATTACAATCATAAAAATTAAAATTCCACGCGGTCGCGGGCAAAAAAATTCATAATTCAATATCTGTTTTATATAACAATTATTCATTTTTATATAATATTATTCTAATACTGTCATTTTCAAATTGTATCTACATTAATAATTTTACTATAAATATTCAATAGGTGATCCAGAACTTCATCCAATATTCATGCACTTTTTGGTCACAGGGGATTTAATGGCGAAAATAAATGTTTTTGCCTTCTAGCTTTAAGAGTGAAGTTTGCTTAAATTTTTTAAAAGCTTCATGGTCCTTTATTTTATTTAACAGACCTACGTTATTAGTTTTTGCACATGTAGGTACCTTTTTTTTTAATGATGGGAAATCATCAAAGGACTCCTTCCGCTCTGGGCGGAGCGGAAAGTAGTGTCAGACTCTTACTGACTAAAACTCATTCGTGTTCCTCCTAATACCCTTTGCGTTCCAGGGCCGCGGTGACTCACAGGCCGGGAATCGCCCTGCAACTTCTTCTGTTGCAGCAGCTGGGGCGTGAGGTTTGCCTCCCCTCACGCGGCCCACCTCCTTCTTCACTAGCATTACTGCTTCTTGCACTCACCGATTTAACCCACAATTTTCAAATTATTCAAAGCTACGTAACTTAGAAGAACGCTTTTATCAAATTTGTTTTTTTTTTAAATTAAGTTCATGTTCAAACTATATATATATCGCAGAGTATCAAATATATATGCTAAAAACCACAGAAGCCTTTGAAGGCTTATATATGGCTAGTGAGTTCGGAATAAAATAATATTATTTCTAAGACTAAGAAAAAATAATACTAAGATACAGATGATAAATTTGTGAGTTTTACATTCTATTAATGGTTTTAATATAGCACAATCAAAGATGGTAGTGAGTATATCAAACTAAAGTCTTTACTCATAATGTGCAATTTGCGTGAAATGCTTTTTTAATTCGATACGAGTATTTCAGTGTTAATGCTGGGTCTCATCAAAAGATTTCACTCAGACTGAAACAGCTCTGAATTTGATTGTTCAAATTAAACAGACCATGAACAAATCGTTTAGGAATCTAAACAAAGTGAAACATATTCGGAATTACATCTTTGTACCCCTGCGACGTCCCATAAAACTAATCAATGGAACCTTTGAGCATTTACACTTAAGTTTTCCATCGCCAGGCGACGGAGTAATTTCGGCTCTTTGATAAACAACATCCGATTGCCGATTTAGTGGAACGCCGCAAAATTTCCGTTTCCCACGTATACGTTCATACATTATTAACATTTGTGATGGCATAGAATAAGGAAAAAACAGGACAGATATTAAATATGCCATTTAATATTTCTCTCTGATCTCTGAGCAACAATTTTGAGTGTGTCGCCCGCATGTGTCGCATGATTGACGCGTGCCACATGCGAACACAAAAATATCGAATATCGATGATAATTTTTGAACACAATATACGACTGAACGTGGAAAAACGCTAATAAGGTAAATATGTAATAAATACTCGGCGATATCTGATTATATTAGAACGTGTTTTGTTTTGGCTTAGAATTTTTTTTGAACATTCGATAAGTATATAACTTTAGTAGATACCTATCTACTTTGACTCTCGGAAATGAGAATGAATAAACATATTTTCAGAATTACTTTCGACAAACTGATCGGTTGGTACGAACGGTGAAATTACTTTTTCTACGAAAAGACGCAACTACCTACTTAATAGAACTTCATCGGATCTTCAGTAGGTATTTTTGTAAGAGGCTCAAGTCACATTTTCGGGTAAAATAATTAAAAAAAAGCACCATAGAGTAACAAACAAACGTTTTGTTGATGAATTAATGTTTATGAAAACTACTTTCATAATTTTATCACATCTGAAGTTTAGTGGAAGCCGGGAGCGCTCATTGTGCCCAATGTTTCAAACAGATTTTTTTAAATTAGTCACGCACGAGCGGCCAGAGCTAATTCCAGTCGCGCAAACAGAGGAAAATGGACAGTTACGTGTTTTTAAACAAACCCGGAAGAAAAGCGAACAAAACCCATAAAAATGTACCTACAAATCGTGAGTAGGTAGGTAAACTGCTAGTAAATTTGTTATTGATCAAATTTATTCTTATTGTTTAAGTGAAAGAGGTCGATATTTCCTAGCCGAATACTCTCGGACGAAAAACCGAAAGAAACAGTGGTTAAAATCTATTACGGTAACTTACGTCGAAATTGCATTTTCAGACCCATGTAGGATAAAAATGTCTGAGGTGGTCTTTAGTACAAATCAGCACAGAGATTTGAGTGAACCTGTTCAAATGGTACACGTATTGTGTGAGTTATCGTGTAGCTCAACTCATAAGGAACATCGGAACATAAAAAGATCAACGGTCCGACGAACAATACTAGACCACATGATATCTCAAAATTGCCAGACAATCATGAAATCGTGAAAACAGCAAGCAGTTAGCCGACTCTTCAGGTGACCAGAGGGTTTGCCTTTTCTTCGGCCAAGGAATCAGCATTGCCACTCAAAGTGGCAATGCTACCAATGTTCTAGACACTTTTCCCATTGACAGCGATGTGGACAAATTTTTCCATGCCCTGTAAGTTCTTTCCCTCCCCTTTTTTATCCCGCGTGTACATTTATACATATTTTTATTAACTTGTATAAGTCACCGAAAAATTGCAGACTCTGTAAGATTGTAATAAATCTTTATTAGATTAAAATGTCTTGAAATATTAAGAAAAAATCGTTGTAAATCCCAATAAAAACCCATTCCAATCCAATAAATCCCATCCAAATTCAATTTATCCGTGTCTTTTAAGAAAAAATAGTTAACAACTTCACGCGATATTTTACGATTTTACGGCGTTTGCAATTTTCCGGTGATATATTCTGTTTAATAACTTTGTACCGGTATACCTATAAATAATTTTATTATTATAATTACAACAACAAACTCAACATGTTGAGGATGTAAAACTATCCGTGAAACAAATAGTTTGATCTCAAGTTTGTACATACGCAACACTCTTACACGTATAGAATACTTACTTTTATGTTGTATGCCCGTGTAGTATAAGAATATGAACTTTCTCACTCAAGCATGCGCCGGTCTCTAGGTGATTTACATTGTTTATTTGGGAACCCTTGTATTTTGTACTATTTTGACAAAACGAAATACATGCGTAAGTAAGAAAAAACGTTGGTGAACTTGAATTTAATGGCCCCACAGAGCCTCAGAAGACTGTTCTCATCAAATAGGAATATAACTATTTGAGAGAAAAGAGACGAATTTAAATAAACAAGCTTGCTCTGAATGCGATGATCTCTTTGTTGTTCAACCGACAAAAAGGTCACTTGTATTTACGTTGTTGAGGAAATCGTGACTCGCTTTTAAACAGAAAATACAATAAATAGTGGTTGGGTTACTTTGCGAATCGCCAAAGTAATGCCTAGTAATAAGTTTACCCCAAAAAAACAAAAATGTGAAAAAAGGACAAGTTCCTATCCCCAAAAATTCGGCCTATAAAAGTAGTGAGACCAATAATAGGCCGAGCATTTCAGAACCGCAGAATAGTCCATGACTCTAACATGTGTATTTTGAGAATACCAGCAAACAGAGAGCTTGGATCTTTCTTGAAAGTGTAAAAATAATGAAACACTTGAAAAATCCCTTTCTTAAAAACATGATTCCCTACCCATTACCAACTTGGAAAGTTTTTTTCTACAACGTCGATTTTACAATCAATTTAATAAAGAAAAAAACTTGCCAAGTTAAAAATTATAGGGAATCTTCATAATAAATGATTTTTCGAGGTTATAATACATTTTCCAAGTTTTATCAAGTTGTGATTATAACGAGCAATGCTATGAGGGGGATGGAAAACAGCTCGCAATGATTCCTGTAATATATATAGGCCTGGCGCACTACCGTGAACCTAGTTTTATATAAACAAACCCCCTTATTCATAAAACTTTTAACCCTTACCTAGTTAAAAATATGTTTAAGAGATTCTAAATTAAAATTCTCCATACAAAATTTTGAGTAAAGAATCTGCGTATCAGTATTTTAGCTATGTAATGGTTATACACAGCAAAAGCGGTAGTAAACATGCACTTTATAATAGTCGCCGATAACTAGTTTTCAAACAAGCCTATAAACTTAAAATGAGTAATCACGAATGATCTCAGAAGTAAAAAACATATATTTCTGTAAATTCTCTTTCAAGTTAGAGCAGATAATTTGAAAAGTATCTACAGGAGTACATAATGCATAGCTCTGCAGAACTGCAAATCCAATTTCCATTCAGGGTGCCGGGGAATCGAATCTAGACGCCGATTGCGGCCAGGTAAAAGCGAGTTAAATCGGATTTTCACTTTGCCTACATTCTTCCTTGCTAGATAAACTATAAATCCGACCAATTTAGACTTGACCTAGTAACGACACTCATGCCACTCTGATTTTTAGTATTACCAATAAATGGTTGCCATATTATTCTTTTACAGTAAATGAAAATCATTTTTCTCACTTGTAAGTCCGTGTTTAATGGATATAAGTATAAATATTCATCTATTATGCAAACTTAGGTACGCCTCAAGGGTTCTAATCCTCCGAAACGATTCTTTAATAAGCTTCAAAGAAGTTTCTCTCTTAAAAGGCCGTTCGTTAAATGAATCTGACTTTCTTTGTGGCAAGAAAAGGGAATCCCAAAAAAAAGTCTCGGCCATTCAGAACGGTTGGTTTACTCTTGGGAGCCAAAAAGTTACCCACGCCCCAAAATCTTCGGGTAGTCATGAAAAAGCATCTAAATTCGATTTCTATCTTCATGAAAACGGCTTATTCAATTTCAATGCACGAGAAATGTTTTTACGTGAAAGTGTTCATCGATATACTCGTATACACAAGGAGCTGTAGACAGCTTGCATGGCGATAGCGCGGAGGGTCGCATAAAGTTAGTTTGTGTTATACTTAATTAACAGCGACAGCGTAATACAGGGATAATACCAAAATTGACTTTAGCATACACACTAACTTTGTGTAGAATAAACAAGTTAACCGCGTCCTCTTATAATATTGAGTGACAACGTATCATAATATGCTGCGAGGTAATTACTTCAGAATATATTTTCTCTAATGTGACGTATCCTCCTTGGTTGGCACCATGGAGGATACGTCACATTAGATACGTCCATCCATTGTCTATTGTTTTACTTATAAAGGTTTGGTAGGTACTTAATATTGACCTTCTATTAGGCCTCGACATTGAATAGTGATTAAGGTTTTTGTGTGTGAATAAATGTGTTATTTCATTATTAGAAACTTTGAAGATGTCACTACCCACGAAATAGATTTCACGTTGCTACCCAATTCTTCCATAATTCTTTGCTATAGCTTTACCCAAAAAATTAATGGTTCTTAAATTCTTATGACCACTTCACAATATTGTAACTGAAACGGTATTACAGGACGTTCTGTTTACAAACAGACCACTTGTACAGCCAAGCGTCTAACGACACAATAATGTGTTCATTACAGTTCATTCTATATTTGGAGCACACAATTATTCGTACAAATGGCTCACTCAACCAGTACTGATTCTCATTTGATACAGCCGTTAGAGAATCAATAACCCATGAAATAAACGTTTGTGTTGCCTGCCTAACATTTTGAAGAGTCCCTAATGGAGTCAGTGTGCTAACAGTAACATCATTAGTACTACGTTTGCGTCGACCACAATAATCCCACATGTGTTTGGCGTTAATGACGAAATTATTTTGAACAGACTTTCACGTTTTACTTGGAAAAAATTGCAGATCTCCTTTAGCATGTGTGCTTCCAGGGTTGCGGAATTTGTTCAAAAGAGTCACCGCGGCTCGGGAACGCAAAGGGTGGACACGGAGGAACACGGATGGGTTTTATTCAATAAGAGTTTGACACGCCCTTCCGCTCCAGCCAGAGCGGAAGACGTCATTTGATGATTTCCCATCTTAAAAAAAAAACATGCGAACAGTCTTTGGGGACTGCCGATAGAAGAGAAAACTAAGCGAAAGCTAAAGCGTTCGGTGACGATGACGTGAGTTCCATGATTTTTGTTCACCCAAAGCGTTCGGTGACGATGTCGCTAGTTCCATGATTTTTGTTTACCCAGAAAGTGCTCAACGCGCCTAAAGAAATTTTCGCTTCAAAAAAGCATGTGTGCTTCTGTCCTACGATTTCCAGCCCTCAAAAAGTAGAATCTAAGTATAGCTATTATCTTGCAACTTTCTGCTAAGCTACCAGTCAACCTATATGTCTAACATAAGAATGTCATATGTGGAGAGAAATAAACGTTTTTATTATTATTTATTATCATCAGAATGTAACTGGAAACACCCTTTTTAGTCTTTTTATTTACTATATTATAAAGTACCTTATAAAATAACTCTTCTTAACAGCTATTGTAACAAAAGACAACATCCTAAAATCAAACGCCCACTTTTCACCACTTGATAAGTCAACACCTCTGCATTCACGCAACAGCCATTCCAAGGAAAAATAGAAACGTAACCAAATCCCAAATTACAATTCCGTAACGAAATCTAAAATTACTTTTCTATCGAAACAATCTGAAATTACTTCATAACATTCTTTATTCCATCAATTTGAGTAAACACAGTCGTGTCGAGGATGACACGTGCCGACTGCGTGTCAAAACAAGTATTTGACTTCTACAGTGGGTAATTTATTTCTGAACGATTTGGAAAAAAGGAAGGCTATAATCTAATAAAAGGGAAGAAGTCTTCGCGAAAATGGGCCCCGAGGTGTTTGAGGGACCGAACGAAATCAGGTGACTGTCATAAATAAAGGAGAGGCGATTTTATCGATGTATCCAATAAATATTGAGTTAACTTGTATTTGTAAGTATATTATCTGTGAGTGTTTTATGTTTATAGCTTTATTCTTTTATAATATGAAAGTAAAAAGAAAGCTCCAATAAATTTAAATGGGTCACAGTTCTCCTTTGAATAAATAAATCTTTGCTTCAAAAAAATTTATGTAGCTAGTAAATCTGGAATAAAGGTGTCTTGTGATCACGGTGCCTGCAGGCTATGGTCGTGCTTCGTGTCATTAGCTGAGCTCGATATTGATCTTTTAATCTAGCTCGTTACTGCAAGCAGGTTCGGAGGCTGTTAAACTCGCTAAGAGGCAATTCTGCTTCAGGCAGTATAGACCTATTCATACGCGGGAGAATGAAAATGCGCCTAACATGAAACTGGTAACCAACAGGTACATATGTAGGCAAGTAACCTACAAAAAATAATTTTGTCAAAACATGAAGGAAGACAAAATATATTCTTGATACTAAAATACTGTTCTTGACATAAATAAGATACTCAAATCAATTTCCACTAACGGTATTTTCCTGAAACAAGATAAAGTAACATGAAAGTTATTCCAGCCAAGACCCTACTTACTTCAAAGTTAATTATTCCCTTTATAGTCTTACAAACCAAGTTTGACATTTAAAAGCATATCACCGTAAACGTGCTTACAAACTAAAGTCGTTTTGTCAACCGAGAAAATATTTTGTAAGGTCCTTTTATGAGTGGAGGAGTAAAGTAGATAAAAGTGGAATGGGCGAGTGATGCGGAGGCGCCGAAAGGGTTTAATCAAAGCGAGACTGCCCGTACGACCGGGGATATAGTAAATAGTCCATTCTGAAATCCACACTCCCGAACAAATACATATAGCTTACATGTGGGTACGATCTTTTTTTTTGTTTTTCATTTAATATACTTAGTGTCTTTGTTGGTTATAAAGGAGATAGACGTTTTGTGGTGCCTTTTAAATTTCCGATAGGTAGGTAGGTACTTTATATTGAAATAAATTCCACATCAAATGTTAATTTAATAAATGTTTTTCGACGAAAATATGTAAATTATTTGAAAATATAATATCCATCTGTAAACACAACAAAAAAATCATATCCGATTCTCTCAAAATGTTCTGAAGCTTATAAATATTTACGAGAGTCGGCTCGTGATCCGCTAATCCTTCGAGTAGGTAGTATTAATCCGCTATCAATATATTCTCCATGCAACATTTCATTTGTATCCGATAAGTGGCTTACCGTCATCGGATATCAGACGGATATGACATCACGCGAACGTGAGTGAATGAGTTTCAGGTATAGGGTTGGTAATGTTCGTATCTCCACCTGAGTTCCGCGGTTCTTACCGTTTGGGATCAATAGGGCTGTTCTTCAAGACAATTCCCTGAGAATTGAGATTTGAGGTTTGAGATCAACCTACTCCTACTTCTTTCGTTCATCTCTAAAGACTCCGTTAGGACTCATGAGGCAAACAAATTCTTCATTCTTTCATTCTTACTTGCTTTTCCTTTTCTAATTTTGGTGCACAATAAAGAATATTATTTCTTGAACAGGTAGTTTACGAAAGAATTCTTTAGTAGACACAAAGTATTCTGCAGACTTCCATGTATTGCTACTACGCCGTTATTGTGCCGTGTCCAAATACCGTTAACATTCGCGACGGCACAGTGCCCAGCCGCTTTGTGAGTTGCAAAAGCACCTGCATTCAGGGTGCCCACTTTACACCGGTTACTTTGTATACTGTGAAGAGCTCGAAGGTGTAAACTAAACGAACCGAGCGAGAATCATGACGTACATTCTCTTCGAGACTTTCTGCGGGAATGCAGCAGACGGCAATGTCACATTGACATGATACTCGGATCTTCTATCGTTCACCGATGCCGTTCCAATAGCTGTCTGTCAGCTGCATTATATGAAAACTGAGATGCATTTCACCGAAGTAAATGCGTGACTAGTTTGATAACATAAACGCTTTGAAAAATCACTTGGTATTTGTTGTATAGCTTTTATACTGGCTTTTCTAATGTTGTTTTTGTTTTATCTTCTCCGGCCAATACGTCAGGAAAGAATCTAAAACGTCACGCCAGTTGTTAACAAGTCTGCTTCGGCGACAACGCCTATCTTCAGGCACCTACTGTGCGGCATCACACAAGTGTTTATCAGGATTAAATAAATATCAGAAACTTAATCAATCAGTACGTGTCATGATGATGGTAATAAGCAGCATCATTCAAAACAAAAGAGAAAAAAAACAATTTAAAAACTCCAATACTGTTAAACCTGTTAAAGGGTTTTACTATTAATCGAAATTAATAGCAAAACCCTTTGGATCTATAATGAAAACCTCATTAACCCCGTGTAGTATTGGCAGTCTTTGAAAACGAGCGCACAAATAAACCAAAATAATTGCTTTGCCTTCAACTCGTTGCTCTCTCTTTTCGATATATTTTATCGACGTTACAATAAGGGGGTGAACACACATAATACCGCATAACACCTTTAGCACTTAGATGAATGATAAGATATACTTTTAACCTCCAAATCCAAACGCGAAAATGAGTTTGTTTGTTTCTTTGTTTACCTACGCCTTAACGGCTAAACGGATTTGGATGAAACTACACGCGGGTAGAACATGTTCTGGAATTGTCAGGACACTTCATTCCAATCCCGATAGCTCCCTTAGGATAATTTTCGACTTTCAAGCGGACGAATATACCAAACATACACCAAACATGCATCGTTGACCAAATAAAATGTTCAAGTGTTACTCCATTAAAACTGGCCAAGTGTGAGTCGGACTCGCTTGCAAAGGGTTCCAAACGAATCTCATTTTTGTAACGTGTTACTTCATACACTTATTTATAGACTTCTTATAGGTTTTCCTGTAATCTATAGGTAAAAAACTATTATCTGTTTTTTATTTATTTTAGGCTCAATAGTTTCGGAGATAAAAAGAGGGTTTTAATTATTTATTTTAATTTATTGTGAGGGTTTTAATTATAAAACCCTCACAATAATCCCTTTCATTAGATATGCCAGAAAGTCAGTTTGAAAAACTTTTTTTTAAGCTTCTAGTTTATCCCCCAAAAGTGACCCCCATGCTCAATTTTTTTATTTACGTAGCGTATCCGTGTTTGGGTCACAGAAGTTCATAATGTACTAAATTTCGGTCGAGTAGATTTGGAGAAAATTGGCTGTGACAGAGAGACAACCGAGTGATCCTATAAGGGTTCCGTTTTTTGCGGATGTTCTGAGTCCAAAAAAAGGTCTATATTAATCCTATTATTGATCAGTGTCACCAAAAAAAACAAGTTAGTGAGATTGCTTTTCCAGTATTTTATTACGATGTAAGTAGGTTTCCAAAGAAGCTGATAATGATGAACATATCCATCATTACAAGTGGTTCATATACGAACTTGTATCAACAAAGTTTTCGGAAAAACGTTTCACTTCCTGCCGAAGTAATATGAGGAATGTTATCATAAAACTCGTTATATTCTTATGCTTGTATGCTTCATAACTTTAGCTGAAAACAAATATAGCTCCGGTCGAAGAAATATTTACATAATAGTGAATTTCATTGTTAACCTCCATTTTACCAAGGACGGTGTTTAAAGTTAGGACCAGCTAATCTTATTGAGGTTATCAACGTTCAGGCTGTTTTTAAGAATTTCCCAAAATATGTAAAAATTGTGAAATCCGGTCACGCCAACATACTGAAAATAAATATACCCAAAGCGGATTATTTGTTCTCGAATTACATAATATTAGTTACGGACAGAAATTACTATGATAATTGTAATAATTATTTAGGTACATAAGAACACTTAAAATGGAATAATAAATTAATCCAATGCGAATGTTCAATATTTTAGTAGTCTAAAGTCTAGTACTTTCGATGTTGATATCACGTAATTATTCAAAGTAATTTATATAGACATTCCATTACTGTAACACTCTTTGTAGAAAATAAAATAAAATTTTCCTAAGCACTCGTAATGGATTTGCAGAATTATATTCATTACAAAGACGACTAAAAAATTTTTTTTTAAACCGCAAATAGACCTTTAGTGAGAAAGAAAAGATAATTATATACGATAAAGTAACATGCTTTATTAAACAATAACTAAAAGTTACAAATACATTAAACTTACAAAAAACTAAAATAAAGCATAAAAAATTCGTTCTCAACGCTGTCAGCTGGTAATGTGCACAAGAGACTGCCACGTTGACATGGCAATGCTTAGCTTCTGGCCAAAGCAAAAGCCAGCTCTTGGGTCACGGAAGGTGTCAACCAGTCGTTTCGAAATTTCTTTGAAAAGGCTGTGAGCACAAGGGCCCCACGGCCCGAGGGTTTCAACCCCAAACGGCTCGAAAATATGACAACACGATGAACTAGGAAGATGGGATGCCGCAAGATTATAATCGACGCAGGTTGCGTCCCACACTAATGGCCTACCCATCTTCCATGGAAACGAAAGACATGCCGTCCGGTCTTTTGCCATCGTCACCTGCCAAGCCATTGGGTTATAAATTTTGCGGACACCGAGCCGTCCCATGCGGATGGGAAGAGTAGCTTGACCCCAAACTCGCTCGTCCCAGACCACTTTCAAAATTAATGACATGACATAGTTCGTCGGATAATTTGATCCATTTGGTCTAAAAGATTAGTGAGCTGCCATAAATGGGAAACACGAAGAAAATATGTCAATTTAGGGCCGAAACAGCAGAAATGAATTATTGTGATAGCCGAATGCATGTTAATTTGGAACAATATTTCTGATACGTAATCGAATTTTTTAATTTTTTCTGCTATCAAGTCGGAAAACGAGGTATCAAAAATTGGAGACCCAAGGAGACGAAGAGAACATTTTTCTTTAATTTGAATTCCAGGTGCAATTGCGTTAAATTTTGAGAGAGTCAGTTGTCTGTCAGTATTGTCCGCTAAAAAATAGTTCACCCTTTGAAAGGTTGAGATCAAGGCCAAAGAAATGGAGTTTTTTTTTAAGAAATTAGGTCATCTATAACAGTGTCTACTTCGCCTCCCAAAGTTCCGTCGTCAAGATATCAAACGTTAAATTTAGAATTTAGCTTTCGAACAATTGAGTGAATGGGTATCCTAAAAATCACTAACCCGAGGGGGTCACCTTGTTGGCATCCAACAGCAGATTCCAATAGGTTTTCCCGATACAGCAATTTGGATGGGTGTCTGTTTGGATAGTTATTGGATCAAATAACATAAAAACACACTTCAACAAATATATTTTAATATGAATTATAAGAAGACCTAAAGTCCCCCTATAAGGGCAATGAGTTGCGAGAACAAATCAGAAATTAAGAAATTCACAGATCCTTTTCCAGACTTTACCGACATTGCCGAAGAATTATCAGAGGGTGGGCAGCTCATTGCTATCAGAAGAAATGGCCGATGGGGCCGAAGGGTTCTTAAGTGGAAACTGTGCTCAAAAGTAGATGTAAAAGAATGCCTTTCACGCCTTAATGCCTTTCTATAAGCGAATTCGATTGTAGAAATGCAAAATTTAAGGGACAACGCGACATTACGAAAACGTTTGTAAATCCCATATATTTTTGACGTTTTAACAACATTCGCCACTAGTCTCAGGACCAGTCGTTGGCGACGTTAAAAACAGCGGAGCATCTAGAAGTAGACATCTTTCGGCTGTACGATGATGATAATTAATTAACTTCTTAATGTAATCAAAATAGTAAAAACAATATATAAAAACTGAAATTATGTTCTTCATTACTTAAGTAGCTGTGTTTTTTTCAATCAGGACAAAAAAAACTCACACCGATGTATCGGACCTGCTAAAAGTTCAAAAAAAACAGCTAACCAAATCCAGGATGACATCATTAAGGATTCCAGAGAGCCTGAACCTCAAGCGAACGAAATGTAATCCCGTGACAAACATCGCGTGCCGGTGGCCACGCCGTGTACGTAAACACAAGTGTCAGTACACTTAGTAAGCGTCACTACGGTCGTAAGCCACACCAGCGCGCTGCGGACTAGTGCCCTAGTGCACTGTTATAAAATATCGGAAAAGTGTATCAACATCTACGAGTTTTAATGCTGAGTGCGTAGATATCCGACTATCGTATTCTTCCATACTTATACTAACTTACTGTCTATAATAATATTATAAATGCGAGTATCTCAGTCTATCTTTTTGTTAGCTCTTGACGTCTCAACTGCTGAAAGATTTGGATGGTTACACAAGGAGACCAACGCTTTTTTTTTTTTTTAAGGATGGGATATCATCAAATGACTTCTTCCGCTCTAGGTGGAGCATAAGGGCGTGTCAGACTCTTACTGACTAAAACCCATCCGTGTTCCTTCTAAAGCCTTTTGCGTTCCAGGGCCGCGGTTACTCTGTATAACAAATTCTGCAACAAGGAGACTAACGCTTGGATTAGGGCATAGGTTTTATTGTTAGAACATAGTTGTAAGTGCAGAGAGTAATTGAAATGAATAAATAAATAAACCTTTCATCCCGGTAATACGTTCTCGTGATCCTGGGTTCTCTGATCATTCTAGGCATTCGAAGTTCATAGTTTCATAAAGACTATTTAATTGCTGTCAAAAGTAATCCGTATGAAATGATAATGAAACGAGAAAGCACCATGAAAATATAAATCTTTACACTCCTAAATCTGTGTTTAGACCGCCTCACATATTAGTCCTCCAGTTTTTCACACTCCCAGAACATAGTGCATTGCGTTATTGCCTCGCCTCCCCAAAATTCGTTACACACATCTTCCCAAAGGACCCCCACTTGTACAAATCTTGCCACATTCCGGCGACGTGAGAATTCCTTTACCGACTCGAATCTTTTCGGCACTGAGACGTTTTTATGTTCAATCGGTGAGAACGTATTCGAAGGGAAGCGTAAAGATGTTGTATAAACAGCTGTAAAACTCTATACCTACCAACGATCTCGCTCTCCACAGTAATCTACATTATAATAATATGTGTTTCCACATTTGTACAAACATTGGGCTTTTATAGCAAATGTTCATTTATGTGAACATATAAAAATATTGATATCTGAACACAAAACCAACCAAGTAGTAAAAGACAAGTCATAACAAATCTCAAGTGTTGACTTTCCCGGAAAAACCTTTTAAGATCTGTGATGTTTTATAAATCTCTCATTCTCTCAAATCTTAATGTTTTCTAATAATAGCGTACAATGAAGGAACAGAAGATGTCAAAATACACTTTATATAATCCTATGCCACTTATCGTCTGTTTGCGCCAATAAATCATCAGCCGAAAATAATTCGGACCCGATCGGATGGAAGTGACTGTCGTTTTGTTTACGCATGAAATTGAGTTTTTCGCTAAATAAAATTTGTTCGTGTATTAATTAACTTAGGCACTTGAGCAAACATCGGGCTCGTCAACTACTCAAGCGGGTTATTGTTTACAAAAATGGCTTCATTTTTTAAACTCCGTCTGTGAAGGGCACGTAAATAAATTTCGGAATAAACGAGTCAAAAACGTGAAAAGAATATTTTATTTAAGGATTGTAGGACATTATTTAACCCAAACATAATACGTTAAGCGAAATAAAGTTGACATTTTATCTTATGTACAAATATAACTTTCTTAATTTAGATCCAACCTTCACATAAACAGGCTTAGTTATATCGGTAAAAAGTAAACAGAACAATGCGAATGGTCGATAAATCGCAGTGCTGATAACCTCAAGCAGGATATCATCGGCCACAACATGACGTAACTCAGCGTCGATTGAACTCCAAACAAGTGAATCTCACCGTACCGAAGCTCCCGCGACGCGCCCTCCAACAAAAGTGATATTTTGTAAGAAGGCAATCATTCAACCGTTTTATTCTCAGTTTGACTGTCTCTTTTACGATTTCTCTTCCACGTTTCCGTCAATAATGATACTTTTCGGAATCACATACATATTTTTATTGAATGGTTACAAAGATGAAATCAACGCTGAATTCATATTAAATTATTTTTGGTGAAAGCGTCTTTTAGAATTACAGGAGCTTTGATATTTTGTGTACTTATAAAACGTACAATAGTCATACAATGTTCAATAGGCTTTCAAGAAAAGCATAGGCCTTAGGTAGACCTGAAGACTGAGAGAATACTTATGACAAGCCGAGCGGAAATTAGATCTCACTTATATAAAACTAGCTGCTGTCAGATGCTTCGCCTGCGTGAAAAACGTCCCAAAGTAACATACTTAGGACATGGTTTACCTATGTGCCAAGTTTATATGCAAATTCGTTTTGCTGTTGAAACGTGAAAGAAGAAGAAGAAAGAAAGAAAAAGTATTTAATTGCCACAAAACGACATAGCTGAGTAAACCCTAAAAGATAGTGTCAGTAATTCTTAAATTATATTAGTAAAGGTAACACAGACAAACAGACGGATAGATAAAGTTACTTTCACATTTATAACATTAGTATGTATGCATAATACGGTGAAGGTCTACCCTGCTTAGGGAGAGTACCACCCTGTCCTCGTCGAGGCGATCGGTGGCGGCGACCTCTCGCGTCCGACCTGGTTAAATCTATGTTCCAGAGCGAGGAGGCATGGGAAACGGTCACCTCCTTCTGCGAAGCAGTAATGCTAGTAAAGGAAGAGGCGCGTGAGGGAGAGACAAAACCTCACGCCCCAGCCGCCGCAAGAGAAAGAGACGTCCCGAGCTTCGGTAGTCGCAGGAAAATTCCCGGCCACCGTAGGCGCGGTTTTGCGGACGTTGAGCGTTAGGTTGCTCTCCGTCCGATAAGAACCAGGCCAGGTCAGCACAGTAGACGGGGCCCGCTAGGGCCAGTACCTGCCAGGGTTGCGGAATTTGTTCGAAAGAGTCACCGCGGCCCTGGAAAGCAAAGGAGGAACACGGATGGGTGACTAAAGTAAATCAAATGACCACTTCCGCTCCACTCAGAGCGGAAGGAGTCATTTGATGATTTCACATCCTTAAAAAAAATTGCATGGCCAACCATGCAATTTTGGTTATTTTTTTTTTGGTTAGTTACCAAATACTATATTAACCAGTAAACGTTTATGAGTTGATATGAAGATCAAGAAACGTTTACTGTACTGGATTATAGACTCTTGAATCTGTGCATAGTGATAAAACACTTCTTATAACCACTCGTTGCGCAACGCTTTAAAAACACTCAACAGATAAAATAATCATCACTGCTTCATCACCCATTTTACCCCACGTTGGGCCTCATCTGCGTAACCTTCTTTCACGTTATTGGGGTCGGCTTCTAGTTTAACCGGATTCTGCTGAATATCAGTTTTTGATGTGTAGAGATTGCCCATCTGACCTCCAAAACCCAGTAACTGGGTAAAACAGTACTTATTGCTGATGTCAGATTTTCTGGTTTCAGACAATCTGTAACGGCTTAACATGCTTTCCGATGTACGTAGGAGTAACGTTCGAGCCGAGTAAACAGTAATCTGTCCAAGGTATTGGTGTGACAATATACATATGGGTAAATTAACAAGGCCCAATATCTGTGGCGGGAAGTGGAGCATTCAGCCTGCAGTCCACCGTTGGTTTAGCAATGATGCTGTAACTCGACAACATAACCTCGTTTCGTGCGACCACTCGGTAGGTTAATCTACTTTGAGGTAACAAGTCTACTCTATCGCAAACAGCATCCTTTAAACTAATATTGCCTTACCAATAGGTGTTTTATGTAGGACTAGTTTCTGCCTGCATCTTGGCCTGTGAGAAAGCCGTAGATTAAAGATAAAAGTATTGTATGCCCTTATCCAAGGACATGAGCAACAATCCAAGTTTCGTCCAAATCAATTTCAGGCGTTAAAACGTAAAGTGTTTTGAAAGAAACAAACAGACAGTCAGAATTACGTTCTCTTTTTTTTTGTTTATGCTCCCATTGGAACGCCTTTCAGTAGAGCACCCATTACTTCGGTATCTGCTGTGTTTCAATATCCTATGCGCAGTGGACTGCTGGACACCGAATGGACGTGGCGGTTGATCACACACGCTCGCTTACGCATTAGTATGGATAAAGGGGATACAACTACCTCGTTAGTCCAGTCATCATATCAGCCGAAAGACATCCACTGACGGACTTAGGCCTGCAGTTGGCGATTGCAGTGTAACTGTTACAATGTACAGATAATGCTGCTGCCCATTCTCTGGTGAGTAAGGGACTCACCAGAGTGTCGCCTCTTACGACACCCACAGGAAGACATGGGATGGTTAGTCTTTTAGTTCTTCCTTTCTTTCATAAGGCTTTCTATCGGGAACTTCTCAGTAGCAGCCCGGAGTCTGAATTTTGGCCCTTTATAATTTACTAGCTTTTTCCCGCATCTTTTCTAATTCCCGAAGGAATTTCGGGAAATCCTCTCTTAACACTTCCCTACACTCTCCAAGGAAGGTTCCGTCAAAATTTCAGCTTTCTACGACCAGTAGAAACAGCTGTGCGTTGTATGTCAGTTACTCAGTCAGTAAATGTGAGTGTACCCACCTCTGCCTAACTCGTTGGGAAATACAAACGGCCATGGTTTTATTTTATATTATATGTTATCGAGGGCATCCAAAATACTCAAGGAAAATTTCTTGACACTAAGAATTTTTCGCGTCTATTTAGCCAAATTATTGCTAAGTCGTAGACAGAATCTCAATTGGCCTGCCGGCCGTACTAAATCCGAAATGAGGAGCAGACAAACTCCTTCAAACATAATAGAGGACTTAAGACTAGCGAAGTTATTTTAACTATTAAAATATTTGAGAGCATAATATTTCATAGCACAAGGTTGAGAACCCAGTAGCCCAGTACCTAATAAAGTTTCTACAACCAAATTTAGACTTACTACGCGACCTAATGCCGGTGAATTAATTTTAATTTGACAATATCGGTCTAGTGGTGGTTTTTAGACATGCTATTTTAACACAAGTAGGAAATAAAATAAAATGTAACTTTCCTTTTCCCAAACTTCTTCTCAACAATTGATTATTTGGGTTATGTGTCGAGATCGAGCCCTACTATGATGTCATAGTTTGACAGGTTAAGATCCGTGTGCTAAAGTAGAGTTTAACAATTAAAATTCTTAATTCAGAAATCAATTTTTAATTGCTTAAATAAGTTTACCTTTAAACGTTATATGAATAAGGATTATAAATGCATTAGGTACCCAGCCACTATTTGTTGAAATGCAGAATATTCCCCCAACATATTATTGGGCATTAACCTATGAAGTCCTACCTAAGATATCGTTGTTAGAAGTGGTCCGAAATAGAAAACGGCGAATTCATACCTAATACATAATGTGGTGAGATCACAGGCTCGGATTAACACTTTCCTTCCGTCGTAAAAGGGGAAAGATTCGATAATGTATTGCTCCCGAATATGTCAAATCATTGCAGAAAACATTTCCGCACACCGAATATCAAAATAAGGAGGTATATTTAGATACACAGTGAAATGAAACATTGAGACGGTTAAAGATAAATGAAAACCAAACAGCAGCAATTGAAAGTATTTCCCATTTTATTACTTAACGAAAAACTTAACAAGCTACGGAACAATATTCGCAGATAAAATAGTTTATTAGTGCTATCCTATTTTACCTGCGAATATTGTCTTCCTAGATCCTAATCTAGCGCTCATTTCAATCTATCGGTATTTTTTTTAGGTATAGGAAATCATCAAATGACTTCTTCCGCTCTGGGTGGAGTCTGGTGGAGGCTGGTGGCGTGTCTGACTCTTACTGACTAAAACCCATCCGTGTTCCTTCTAAAGCCCTTTGCCTTCCAGGGCCGCGGTGACTTATAAATTCCACAACCCTAGCAGGCTCTGGCCCTAGCGGGCCCCTTCTCCTATGCTGACACGCGCCATCGACCCGAGTCTGGTGATCGGACAGCGAGCCACCCAACGCTTGCTGTCTGTAGGTCCATGCCTACGGTGGCCGGGGATCACCCTGCGTCTCCCGAAGCCTGGGACGACTTCTCCTGTAGCGGCGGTTGGGACGAAGGCCTTGTCTTTCCCTCGCGCGGCCCGCCTCCTACTTCGCTAGCATTACTGCTTCGCAGAAGGAGGTGACCGCTTCCCAAGCCACCTCGCTCCAGACCATGGATTTAACCAGGGCCAACCGCGAGTGGTCGCCACCGCCGATCGCCTGGACGAGGGCACGGCAGTACTGAGCCCAAACAGGGCAGACCTCCACCGTGTTCTCCGGGCGATTCTCACAGTGCTAACACCCGAGCGTGTCCTCCCGCTGAATCCGAAACAGCTACCTCTCGAAACAGCCGGGTCCGGTGAGTACCTGCGTCAGGCGGAAGGTGAGAACGCCGTGGTGCCTCTCCAGCCACTCCCCAAAGAGGGGCCTTACCACCACAATTGTGGCGTGCCCAAATCTATCGGTCCGTAAAGCAAAAAACTAAAAACAGAACAAATTTCTATTTCACAACGAAAAATATTTACAATATCTGTAGCTGAAACACAAAAATTTCCATAACATTGTTAAATTTTTTATTCAATGAAAGAATCACCTCTCGATTTTTGGGAGCGCATTTCATTTGAAACTCAATAAAGTTAAAAAAAAAATACTACGTCAAACAAATGAAAAGAAAACCATGTTGGAAAACTGCTCGAGGGCAAAACAAAACACGGTACGCCTATCAAATTGATTCCCGCAAACTTTGACCGTAAGTACGCACTTACTTAATTTAGTTATTTTTGATAAAGAAAGTGGGCAATTGGGCATTCAGGAATGTCTCAGGTTTGTTGTTTAGGTGCGCTATTCCTGGAAGAAACCTTACGCGTGTAATCGTCCGTTTGTCAATATTTTCTGAAACAGCCCCAATAAATAAACATATAAAACATTACAAACTTAAATAAAAACATTACTTGTTAAACTTATCTAAAAACTAAATACAAAAATTAAAACTTATTCAAAAAGTCAGTCGGTAAAGTCAGCTTATTCAATTTTGAGAGCTACGCGGCGTAGGCTTCTTCGTAGCAACTTTGCTACGCCGTAGCAACGTAAGGCTCGTAGGATCCTGCGGTGTAGACTTAAATTATTGCAACCACAGTTTGAATAGAGGTTCCGAAATAATTTATCAAATTCTTTTCCTAATGGCATTTCAGCCAGATGAAAACTCGGCCCACGTGGAAAAAACACCGAATGCCAAAACCTACGCAAATTTTCTTTTCAGTAGGTACTAATTATTATAAAACATAATCGATATAAAAATAGCGTCTGATTGAAACGAAACTTCCACACTTATAAGTTATTTGATTTCACAAATAAAATCTGAACAATATGGGACGATCTCCAAAACGCTGGTAATTTAATAGCTTAATATCTTAGTTCAATTTTCTGTTAGAGTAACATTAGACTTACATAAGATTTTACGGCGTTCTACTAAAAACTGTCATAAAAACTTCTACTGTCAATGTGCTATAAAATAACAGTAAAGTTCGACTACTTTCTTTTATCCTTAATAGTCTTTGACAACAATGAAAACATGAAGCTTGCCGCGACCGGACATTATGTTTGTATCTAAATTTGAATCTTTAATACCACGTTTTCCGTTAAGGTCCCTTTTTTCCACACGATTTTTATGTTATTTTTGACTTGATTAAGTTGTTTTCTTAATTTATGACACTGTGTTAAAATGTAACTTGCAAAACAGATGGCTTCTACGACCATAAACTTAGGTTGATTTCCTTAATTGCTTGTGTCTTAATTTATGTACTTTTTATACATATTTAAGTATGATTATATGATAAGGAAGCACCCACGATTCGTTTTATGAGAGCTTTAAAATTCTCATTAACCATAAAGAAATTGATGAAGTCATAACTCATAGGTAACGGCTGACGATGACGAAATGCTTTCGAGCTTGTAAGCAAATTTTATTAAAATTCCGTAGTAAGTAATCATACTAGCTGAATGATAAGGATAGGGAGGAAAGAACGCACGTGGATAATTGATCACGTCTTAATGGTGAGGAGGTCCCGGCACGCAGCCCGCCCGCGCCGCACCCGCCCCGCAGTCGCCCCGCAGTCGCCCCCCAACCGCCACGCAGCCGCACCGCTACACGTTCCGCACGGCTCACCAGATTAAACTGATCTGTTATTATTTTTCCGACATGTTTCACTTAGTCCGCTCACAAATGAAATCGTTAGTTTCATTTGGTGTTATTGTAGGAAATATTATGTACATTTTATTATTTTTAATCGAAATTCAAAAACCTGCAATTCATTGTTATAGTTAAGCTATTCACAGTGCATTTCACTAAATTAAATCCTAATAGGATTCGAACAAATAGTCAATAATGGGAGCTAGCTAAAGGTTTGGCCAGTCAGCCTATTGCACGTGATTCGGCGGAAACCGTTCTGTAATTAATTACTGGAAGGACTAGTAAGGGGTCGAACACAACCAGCAACTAAACATGAAAACTAAACTAGTCTGAACCAGCCTAAATTCCTTTTGACACAGAAACGCACATTACGCAAGCTCAATTTACTAAACATTAGCAATTTATCAGAGCTGTCAAGTTAGAATATATTTTAGGGTAACATGGAGTCCGTTTATAAACAAAATGACTATACAGGGATTGTTTTTTTATTGAATTTAAGGGAGTTCGTGAACTCTGTGTTTAGCTAATGGTAAATTACAGGAATTGATTTTATTTCGGAATTGGTAAGCATTCGAGGTTATTCAATTATTATTAATTCAGGCGATCACTAAAACAATGTGTTTCTTCTCAGGGTAGCCAGCTAGGAAACACTGGCCTCATCTAGCTTAAAATGACCAAAAAAGATTGACGTGTGAAAGTGTTATAATTAACCTACTTGCAAAATAAATATAATTTATCAATTAATGAAATATAAATAACAATTTGAAATAATTTTAGTATCCCAAAATACTTCACCTATTATTTTTAAGAATAAGTGGCTACAACTGGCTCTGTATAGGTTGCCCACCAGTTGCTTATGTTAACAAAATAAATTTGTTTTTTTTTTGTTTTGTACCTACTTGGCTTAGTAGCAGTAATAGTGCTAATATGAAGACTAGCGTTAACGGTTGAGCCAGCAGACCCCTGTGACAGAGGAACGTACGAACAGCTGAACGAGAGCAATAAGGCTCCCTTTATCCAAACCCAAAAATGTATGGCCAAATAGGCACATCTCGAAATAAGATTAGGTACTTAACTTATAATCCTGACAATCTCTTTCAAAGCTCGTTATGCCATATTAACGCCCCGGAACCTACTGCACATATAGCTAATGCCGATCTTATAGCAAAATTCGATAGCACAGTGTGTAACCAGTCTTACGTCGCAGTGACCACCGCTCGACAGCCCACGATAATGCCTCGACAAACTTACTGATTAAATTTCCGCACTAACCGATTTTAACTATAACTACCCAAACACATCAACCCTTACAACTAATTTCATAAATAAACTCTACTAAATACAGTTAGGACAACAAACCATGCTATGTATATTGTACGATGTATGTAGGTATATTGCTCTCGACCCGAAACTATTACGAGCTGTCAAAACCACTATATTCGTGTCTCTTTGATCAAACCTGTTGATGTCATCCTAAGCAATTTCAGTAATCGAGTGTAATATCAACATTTTTCAAAATACTTTTTACAATCGATTATGAATCATACGTCGAATCAAATTAAAAAAAAATTGGGCTACGGTCAGCATCAATAGTAATTAAGCGCACACTTTAATTATCGTGTTTAATGAAAACAACATTTAAATTACAGAACAGTATATTTTGTAACAGTAGTATTAATTGCAAGTTGCAAGCTATATTATATAGAATTCGCTACAGGGCCCAAGAGACGGTTCCAGCGAATCAAGATTCATTTCGCGTTGCAAAGCCATTGAAGTTTGCTTTCAACAACCGTTCGCAAACGTTGACAAATATTGTACATCTGTCAAACGACAAAAATATACGGCCAACAATACGGGCTGGCTGGAGACAGAAACAGTAACCGCGGATTGAATCACAGGTTTCAATAAAATATTAGGTTCGAACTCAAATAAATCATTTGAGTTAAAACCTTTAATTTGGCTTAATAGAAGTTTTAAGTTAATTTCTTGCCCTTTCGTTTCTTAGCCTTTTAAAACGTCAATTACTGTATAGCTTGATAGCCTTTGTTTGCATTTGCAGAATCGAAATCATGTTGGCGGCAATCAAATGTCTTTTTATTTTTTATTTGTTAATTTTACCTAGAAGTACCTTTCTATGGAATGATCAATGTATTTGCACATTTTCCCATTGTTTTGTTTGATGTTTAAATAAATACATATACAACAAATCAGGTATTTTTCTCAATTAGTACATCACAGTTGGCAGGAAATTATATTCTACTATCACAACATCGTTTTAAAATATTAGTTAGTACCATCCTCTCGCTTTTAGCGTTCAATCAGTGATTGATTGGTGACCGATCTCAAAGGAGATTAGCTTAGTACGCAGGAGATATTATAGTGCACAAATTTAGTGTGTGCACAAACACAGGTGCACTCTCTATTCCTTTAATCTTATAGTATGATGGGGCAGTAGGCCAACAAGATCGGGTCGAGGTCAGGCGAAGGACTAACGGCTTTACGTAGTTTCCGAAGCACGGGGGTTTTAAACCCTCTGCACCATCTCGATTTTTTAAATATACGCGACGATCGCACAATTAACAATAGAACAATTATTTTGGGAAAACCTAATACATGCAGCACAGTTATTTGTTGAGCTCTTTGCTATTTACGAAGAAACCGTCTTAAGAATTAAATTAGTTTATATATTCAGTCCAACAACCACTTTTAACATTACTGGAAACTTTAGTTACTTACATAAATATTCTAGAACAGCCGCTAACCAACATTTACTTATTTTTTATTAATTGAATACCTTACGCACGCACATATACAGAGGCGGCCTTAATATCTTAGGCTAGGCTGGCTTAGGGGTCCGTGCGTAGCCGGAGATTGCGGAAGTCGCATACGTTCCCGCGATCCCCGGCGTAGGTGGAAGATGGAACACCGGGGTGGTTTTAGTCAGTAAGAGTCTGACAGACCCCTCCACCCACCCCAGGGTGGAGGATTTCCATGAGGATTTCCCCCCGAGATCAAAAAAAAAAAAAAAAAAAAAAGGGGTCCGTGCGTCTTTAATGAAATGGAGAAAATATAATTTTCAAATACAAGCTTTTTCCCCGGCTTCGCTGCTGTGGCTTTTCCCAAAGAAAACGTGAATTTTCTGGAATAAGTACTATGAATATACGTAGTGATAGTGTAACTTTTGATCAGCGAAAGAGTTTTCGTTGTCGGATTTTCCATACATAAGAGTAAGTTAAAATATTCCAGGCCAATTATTCACCTAGCGTATAACGTAACGTAAATTAAATGTATTCTCTATATGATACAACACCGGTAGATCGTAAAAATAATGGCTTGAGCGAACACGTCTTCCTTTACAAATCATCGGAACATGTTGAATACTGGTATTATTTTGTGATAATGGTATCATGGAAACATAACATTCTTAGCGTTTGCTCTCGTATCGACAGCCTTTAAGAAAACAACTGAAAATTTTAAGCCAGTGATAGTGCCAGTCACTGCCAGTCAGCATGAGATTATACTGGATGTATAATTGTACATACAATTAAGTATCTCCATTTTATCTGAGCTAATTTTATGTTCTAACTAGAGTCCAAGAGACCGGCGATGGGTAATAGTTTGACTGTGCAATAGAAAATTTTCACCATTAAAATGTCAGTTGTTCTCTACACATCAACATAACCCCAGCACCCCAATAGCGTCTTTTGGTATTACTAGCTGTTGCCCGCGACTTCGTACGCACATATCCCGTTTTTTTCTTCTTCCCGTAGGAATTTCCCGTATAGCCTATAGCATTCCTAATGAATGTGGCTATCATATACAAAAAGATTTTTCTCGAATTGACTCTTTCAAAGAACTTGCCCACCTCGTCGAGCAGCACGATGGGCCGGTATACGGAGGAAGAGTCCGCAGGGCGCCCAGGCTTCTTAATGAGGACCAGTTTCCCCGTCTTCCAACGAAGTGGGAACTGGCCTCTTTCCAAGCATGCGCCTAAAAACCCCCTTAGTCGCCCGACGGACCCGACGGCTTACCTGGGAAAGCCTGGTTTCTGACCCAAGCTTTTCCAGGTAAGTCGTCGGGTCCTAGGGCGGTATTTTTGGCCTTCAGCCATTCGGCCCCGTTAGAAATTTCAAACGGTATGGGGTACCAACCGACGATTATCCCTGTATGCAGTATTCAAGTATACCCAAAGACAATCCTCAGTTGATGCAGGACTGTGGAAACAAGATGAGAGGCTATGGGTTTGAGTGGTTTAGTGGATTGATTATAATATACTATTGAAGAATTATTGACCCCTGCCTGACCACTAACAATATACACAGCTTTTAAATGGCAGGGGGTGACTTGCATCCTGCCAGGGTTGCGGAATTTCTTCGAAAGAGTCACCGCGGCCCTGGAACGTAAAGGGCTTTAGAAGGAACACGGATGGGTTTTAGTCAGTAAGAGTCTGACACGCCCTCCCGCTCTACCCAGAGCGGAAGAAGTAATTTGATGATTTCCCATACTTAAAAAAAAAAAAGGCGGTGACTTGCATTCTCAAAAAATGAGCCTCCGAAAGCGGTCGCTAGCACAAAGTGGCGTAGCGCCAAGGGGGCAAAATGTCCTGAGAAGCTACAGGAGTGGTATACCACGGCTATCAGGACAATCCCGGAAGTACGGTCAAGATCCCAACCAACATCTTACTGGATTATACATCCTTCTCCCGAGCACGTTTGCTCTTGCGAATCTCCACTTTATTATTATTATTATAGTGGCAATACTTATACACACTCTGTGAAAATTTCAACCGACTTCCTTTTACGGTTCTTGAGACACAGCCCGCTGACAGACAGGCAGACGGAAAGTGGAAGCTTAGAAATAGGGTTCAGTTTTGGTTACCCTTTGGGTAGGGAACCCTGAAAATGAAAGGCATTGACATTGATTGTGTGATTATAGTGGTTATGTGGAATCGTTGTAGGTACTACTTACGAATCTCGAGATTAATTCAGGCAGAGTGATTGTAAATAAACAATAGAAAGCAAGTCAATAGTTAACGCACCTGAGATTGATTGAAAACTAATTTAATTGCCTGCAAGTTAGTTCTCAAAGCCTGCATACATTCTAATTCAGGCAGAACGGATTAAAATATATGTTGCAGTATCCTGCGGTAGCCTTTAATCCTGGGATTACAAAGCTCTAGGTATATGTATGCGATGTCTAGATAATCTTCCCTCCAAGCTCCTTTGCTCTTCCTAAACTAATTTGATTACGCTAGAACGGGTTAATTTTTAATAAATATGAAGAGTCTTTTGCCCAGCTGTGGGATGTTACAGGGAAGAATCTCAAAGAAGATTATAAATTCAAAGGTGAATTTGTTTGTTACCTCTAAACGTCTTAACGACTGAACAGATTTGGATGAAACTTGGCACACGAGTAAACCATATCTTGGATTAGGACATAGGCTTTTTATCTCGTGAGTATATTCCCTTGGGATAATTTCCGACTTACAACCGAACAAAGCCGCGGGCGGCTGCTAGTAAAATATAAAGATGTAGGAATGCCCTGTTTTTACGTTCATCAAAATAGAATGAGACCAAACAGTGTAGTTAGCTATAGGTACGTATCTGTCTAGTATTTTTTTGTGTGGTCACATACCAAAAATGTTCTGAATTTGACAAATAACTAACTTTCAAGTTTACCACTGGCATGGAGGGTCGCGGTCGAGTGTCCTTGTAGAAAACGCAATAGTATAAATTAATGCCATTGTTTGTATTTGCACAGCATTGAATGAGATTGTCTCTAATTCATTGTCTACAATCGGTTGAATTTCAAGTTTCAAATGAGTAAGAGGAATTTAATTATTATTCTAATTGTAGTTACTGATATTTTTGTTGTTAAATTGGTTTTAAATCATTCAAATTAATTATAGACCGTATTCATTACTTTCCAGTTAAAAATAATTTGTGCCTATGTGAAAAAAACACAAAGAAAATTTATATAATTCGAAATTCCATATATAATTATTGTTAATTAGTGGCTTAACACCGCATTCCGCACAGAACAATAAACATTTTCACAAAACACAAATGATATTTATTTTGTAAGTAGGTTAAACATAACACTTTGCACACATAATCCCGATTTATCGTCATGTTAAAATATCCGGGATTAGTACAATGAGAGGGGCAATTATTTAGATAGCAAAGGTAACTATTTGCAGCATTTAACTGTCAGGGAAACTTGACTAATGAAAAAGCACCTGAAGTAGTGCTCACACCGAGCAATTTATTGCGAGCACTTAGCAACCCCCGCGAACACGCGTTAAGTCAGATAGTAAAGTGCCCTCTTGCTTGAACCAACACTTAAAATATTTCTTCTTTATGTCCACGCCGAGCTAAACGGTTAAGCGCAATAAAATTTGGTCTAGTATTCTCTTGGTGTGCCCTTCCATACAAATTTCTGTATATAAATGCTGTCATACCTAACATATATGTATATATATATACGTCGTCAAACGATGAGCTGATTTTTTAAAGTCTACCATTTATGCTGATGCGATCATTTATCATATGTTATCATAGTTGGTTTAGAATTATGCTGAAACGATTGACAGTCTCGTGGCATTTTAGTTTAATAAATCAAGTTATAATGGCAGAATATTCTATCTCTATTTCGTTTACCAAAAAATATAAATCACGAATACTTTCACTGAATATTGAATAAATTACGTTTAATATTAATATTAGCTACGCCAAAATCCTTTGGGTGTTAAGACAAAATACAATGAACATTCTCGAATCAATTTACATAATACACGTAGCGTGTACTTGAATTTAAAAATCAGCGACGCAAGAAGAGATTGTGAGATAAAGTTATCCCGGGTTTCATCCCGGTTTTATCCCGTATTCGCCGCTCATATGCAAAGTGACGGCCAAGCAGAGGCTGAATCTGACATAAAATGCACGCTAAAGGGCGCACACTAGCAAAGATTGTACTTACCTATTCGCAAAGACAACGTAAAATGTTTGCATTTCAAACGTTTCTCGTCTTAAATATTCTTTTTAAGTATGTTTATCGTGTTTTAGAGCGGAACGTTTTGATATAAGATTTGATTTAATTTGAGTGATGTCGATGGAGATGTTTACTATGCCGGCCGAAGTTTCTCAAAGTTTATTGAAATTGAGTTTAGATAAAGTTCTTTCAGTGAGTTATAAGTAACAGTACCTACAGTCAGTCAGTAAAGTCAGTAAATAAAAGCAGGGGCAGCCTGCTTTTATTTTTAGATGTAGTGCTGTCCGAACATGCTTGTCTTTTACGTGTTTGTTGAGGTCGGCTTCCAGTTTAAGAGGGTTCCGATTAACGCTTAAGTACAGTTAGCGACAAAACTCGATGAGCAAGTACAAAGTACTCAAGGTCGCAAACACCTTTAAACAACAAAAGTCACTGAATAGCTTCGGCCACAAAATGCGGTGATCAAAGTTAGGTATAAATTTCGGTGACTGAACATGAAAACAAAAATATTGAACACGCCAATGTTACAAAATTCCGTTGTACACTGTAACCTATCCAAATATTCTTGTTAACTTGTCAGGAAATTAGTAATACTTCACAAAAAAGCATAAAATCCTGATGAAGGCAAAAACGTTTAAAACCTGTACATCAACATGTCAAGTGCACATGGTTTGGTACACGTTTGCTACAGGCATACAAGTGTACAGGTATAAAAATGTTTATTTTTCTCTCATAAATGTAGTTAGATTTTACTATTACAGCTTGATTGCTCTCTAGAAGCTCTTAGGGAAAATGTAAAAGTTGTTAACTTGATGCCGAGCGCAGTATGCAAGCACCCTAATGTTATTTTTTTGCTTTTCAATACAGTGATTCATGTATGCAATATTGAAAGTTGGCAGATCGTTAACAATTTTTGTTAGGGATTTTAACACTATTAGCTAGCTGTACCTATAATATTTTTGTTCAAAGGTGTGAATGAAAAATTGATGGATTTGCCACCATATTTTTAAAATGCTCTACTGTCTGTATACTTAGGTATTGTTCAATGAAAAAAATTCATACATTCACTAGCAGAAAGAAAAAGAACTTAGGCTAATTTGTTGCGGAGAGCAGAAAACTGTGTTCCTAAGAGTTACTTGAATTTATGCCCACATCTTATGACTAATAGTAGACTCTGTTGTCCTTGAGTTTGAAAATAACAAGCTACATCCTCAGTGACTACTCTGACAGCTATAAAATTGGAATAACTATAAATACCTCATGGGCGTGCAGTAGGCTAAAGTAAGGGTAGGCCAGCCCATAGATAATGAAAAAAAAAAACTCACCACAATATTCAGGGTTGAAATTACGATACTGACGATGCGAATTTTTGGCATTATATATGCGCTGGCCTACCCTTACTGTTGCCTACTGCACGCCCTAGAAATACCTAGTAGTTTGTATAACTATAAGATAATGCAATAAGCTCTTATTTTACACTGACGAGTTTGGAGTCCGGATATTGCAGTCACATGCAACAATAAATTCGAATTAGTAGGTACTTCGATAGACAATAATATCAAGCAACAAGTGATTCAATAATAACATATTTGTCACATTTATAGCTATAGTAATCAATAACAATGTGTTGATTTGGTTAGCTGCAGAAAGGCATATTATTCACATTAAATCTAATTGCAAAGGCTGATAATACAAGTGCTACTAAATAGGTTTTAATAATGTATATTGAGTGTTCAACAAAGATTTATTACGATTACGAAATTAGAGCAATATAATATACGGGATGAGAAATGGCCAAAAACAATTCCAACAAATTCTTAGCCATTTCTAGAACAGACCGAAACTTGTATACCTATGATAGTAGGGAAATAACGCGTTCGTGTTCCGCGCTTCCTCCTCCACTGCAATAGCGGAAAACGAAAAGCATTCCAGACGTCCACCAGACAGAAAAAGAAAATTTAACCAAAAGTAAATCTCTTAGTAAGTTCAATTTCGCTCTTAAACTTGCGTGAGAACGAAAATTGCACTAGAATTTACCGAAGAACACATAGATATTCATTCCTTTTGCTTTTATATCGATTCCGCATATTTTGTTACCAGGATATCAGCCAAAGTATATAAATGATATCAGAACTAGCAAGAGATGGTTCAGACGTTTATTCTCCAGCGGCTTGCAAGTGTTCACTTTAATTAAATATTGCAATCGGACACAACTGGATTGTTTGCTACGTCGCAGACTGCGCTGTAGTACGTGAAGCTTAGTCGTAAACACGAACAGGGGAAAGCTAACATATTCTGTTTTCTTTCGCTCGCAGATCAGCGGGGAAGCAATATGTGTATCTGTAATTACAGTTGCAAAGTAACGTCTCTACGACTACGTAGTGAGTTGTGCTACCCGCCGACGAATGCGGTTAAGCGAAATTATGTGTTGTACGTGTCCCGTTCCCTGTCGCTTAGACAGAACTAATTCTAGATATCCGTTTTTGTCGCTTTGTGTAAACAATTCTCCTTTAAACTCGACTATGGTTTTCTGCAAGTGAACTTAACGGAATTATTTTGCTAGAAATTGTTTCAAGTTTTAATCCGCAGTTCTCAATTAAGCATTTCCTGTTCGAAATACGGAAACAATTTAAAGACAAATTGAATACCGATTTTCTATGCTGTTTGTCCATTTATTCGGGTATGGTTTGCAATGCTCGATAAAATGAAATGTTTTCCGTTATTTTCTTCTCTGTGTTGTTTCCTACTATAAAACTGGAATGAAATAGGATCAAAGATATTTGTTCGTAAAGCATTGCTTTAAAAATTAATATCCGTATGAAGGATATGTTACATTGATCATGACATAAGTCTCTGTTTCAGATGCTGCGCTTGTTTTATTGCAATCTATCGGCGGCGCGGCGGCAGCTGCACGGTGCACGGCCCGGCGGGCGCGCGGCGCTCGGCAACACTCCGAGAGGCACGTTATCCACCTTCGCGGTGCAAGAACATTTCTCTCCAACGTTTTATTTCCCGGCTTCGCTGCAATATCGGGGATAATCCCCGTTTCTGCAACTTGTGTCGGCATTTTCCTTTTTTCCGGGAAACCGCACGCTACTACATGTCGATTACACGTGAAACAAACAGAATTAGCTGAACGTTGAACCTTCACGCAACTTTTCTCATTCCACATCTGTATACGTTACGAAAGGATAACAACAACCATATTTTGGAAAGAATGTTCTGTCCCCTAATAAAAATTCCCTTTATGTACCATAAAATCCCAAAACCCTTTAAGGCAAAAATGGAAGTAAAAACACGTAGACTCATAAATATGTGACCGCAGTGTCCGAGTGTAGTTGTTTAAAGTTACAGCCCGACCAGAAACATAATTATTAAGTTGAAACTACACTTCTTTAGGGACGCGGACGGGACGGGACAAAATCTTTAAAGCAATAAAGATATCTTGGCGTGAGATAGCAACGTAACGACTTAAAAACTATGTCCAGTAAACACTTAATCTTAATTTAAATACATAGCCCGGGGAGATGGAGGAAATTATCGTGGATAAATACTACTACTTTTCAGTTTAAGAGAATCTACTTTCTTCTTCTGGCTGACGTGATTAATCCCAGCTTTGGTTCGCTTTCGGAACAAGCTAAGAAAATAATTTACTCGGATTGGGTTTCGACTTATCCATAATATATACTATATACTAATACTATAATAATATATTAATCACACTAATATTATAAAGGCGAAAGTTAGTGAGTGTGTGTGCGTGTGTTTGTTACTTCTTCACGCGCAAACGGCTGGACCGATTTAGATGAAATTTGGTATAGAGATTGTTTGAGTCCCGGGAAAGGATATAGGATAGTTTTTATCCCGGGAGTATGTTCCCTTGGGATAATTTTCGACATTCACGCGGAGTATCTGATAAGCCGCGGATAACACCGCGGGGCGCAGCTAGTAATATTATAAATGAGAAAGTGTGTCTGCCTGTCTGTCTGTTACGCTTTCACGCCTAAACCGCTACACCGATTCAGATGAAATTTGGTATAGAGATAGTTTGAGTCCCGGGAAAGGACATAGGATAGCTCTTATTCCAGGAATCATCCTTTGAGGGGATAAAAAGAGGGGTGGAATTTTGTATGGGGAATCAATAACCGCTGAACCGATTTAGATGAAATTTGGTATGGAGATGGATTAGACCTTGGAAAAGGACATAGGCTACTTTTTGTCGCGAGAAAAGCGCTTGAAGGGGTTGAAATAGGGGATGAAATTTTGTATGGGAGTAGATTATTATTGAAGATAAAACCATGAACCTTTGTATTTAGGCACTTGATAAAAATAAATAAACATGTGGTCAATCGTTTTTGAAAAATTAGTATCTTAAAAATAAAAATGGCTGCCCAAAGTAACTATTCCACGCGGACGGACGTCGCGGGCAAAAGCTAGTAAATTAATACTTCCTTCCTGTTCGTTTTATGAAAACTAAAACAATTTGAAAATGTGTGTGTAGCTCAGCTCACACATTCAATTTGTACTCGATAAGACCACAATAGATTTAATACAACCAATCATAACCAAACCCAACGAGAGTAAATTTCAATTAGAGATGAACAATAAATTCCGGCTTTCCTATTAATTACTAAAACACTGACGCATAAACATTTTTGTAAGGGCGTTAATGGCTGCGACACAGTTTATAACTAATGCAGTCATTATCGTACATAATTTTATTGTAACTTGTGTTTTAGTTCCAATAAAAGTTATTATTATTATATTATTATTATTATAATTATCCAAATGACTGATATTAATGATTACTATAATTATATTATTATAGGAATTATTAATACGTAACGCATTTGTCATTCTAACCATAAATAAAAGTCTAGTTTTCAAATGGATTACCCAATAATTGTTATATAACGAGATACAGGTCATAATAGGAAACCGATTATAAAATAATATTGTTATTGATTTTCCTTTATTTACTACAGAACTATAGCATGTTTATCCAGACCTCATAGTAAACGTGTTTTTATCATGGATGATAAAATTGAAATCAACCCTCTCATAAACTCAAACAAAACCATTTTCGTTGATATGAATCCTCCTCACTTGCCTTGCCTTCTCTTTTCCCAAGTGCATTGATAATGTCTTTGGTCACTATATTAAATGCATCATTTTTTTAAAAATCAAAAAAAAAAATTCAAAATTCAAAAGTCATTTATTCAAATTAGGCTGAGTGCCAGCACTTTTGAACGTCAAATTTCTACATAAAGACAGTCCCCCAAAACGCCCGCCCGTCACCACTTCCTAGTGTTGTATCTAAAATCCTATACTTACATTGTCAGACCTGCAAAAATTCAAGAAGAAAAGTATAATTTCCTTTGCTCGCAAGTCTCGCTGTCCGCGTCTCAGAAAGTTGTCTGTTTATGACATGCTGAATAAGTATTAAAAAAAATGGTACGTCTGCGTGCGATGTTAGAATTGCAACTGCAGTAAAAATGTGTATTCGTCTTGTGAGCTGCGGAACATTGCATAAGAAAGAATGCTTTTATATTTTCAGTGGGTCGGCGTGGCCGGGACATGGCCCCACTCTGCCTAGAATTTTAAGGCTTGTTGTTACATTCGCTTTATGCATTCACTTTTATACAAGACGTGAATTTGAACCACAGTTAGACTGAGGTGAATGTGACACGAATTTTTAACAAGCAAACAACTTAAATCGAGCCTTTTGTTTCTTTGAGCGACTTCTTTGTTTTACATGTATGTCTAAGTTGTTGTACTTTGGGGTTGAGCTCGTATAAGGTCGGTTGTTATTAATATAATTATGCTGGTAAGCAAGACCCTTCACCTTGAACGACACAGTACGCCTTATTTCAGATAAACGTTAATGAGTTTACAAGACTAAAATACTTCATTATTACATCATTTCTACGACTTATACTCGGTTTCTGAGGAACTTTATCGGTCGTTTATGGCGTTATGCCATTATCATGTTATACAAATACCGTTAACGGACAGATAAACGACCGATATAGTACCTCAGAAAGTGGTAATTATTTGTTTATTTAACGCAGAATAATGAATTTAATTTTGTTGACATCATTTAAACAATGTACAATTTTCTTACATTATACTGCTTCAACCTTCATTTTCTCGGAACTTAAATGTTGGCATAAGGCCAAAGCTTTACTTCAGAATAATAAATTAAATTATTTGGTGAATTAGCACTGTTTGTAAAGGCTTTACGAGCGTATTCTCATTTTTGTAGTTCGAAATTTCCTTAATCGTTTAATTTGTAATTGAAAAGTTATTAATGTTCGTTATAATAATGTACGCAAAATAAATACCATCGACCTTATTTATCAAAACATTCTAAGCAGGTTAGATAATGATTGCAAGATTCTAAAATCTAATTTTCCATAGAAAATCTGAATTACGATCCTAGTAATCAGTTTTTAAAATAATCATATGATTATAAAGGTTTTATATATGTATAATGTTATCAGCCATCGAAAAAAGTGCAAACCAGACTTGATCTCAAATATTATTTTCCCATTAACAGGAGCATGTTAGTTCGGGAAGATGTAAGATAGACTCATTTGTCAGCTAGGGCGATGCAGCCGCTCTCCCATGTAGGAATTCTAATTAAACTTACACAACATTTAGACGAACTTACATAGTGTGGAGCGATGAGCTCCCTGAACTTTGACCGGGTTACTTCATGCACATATACAAGCCAATACGGGATCGTGTCAATACATTGAATATTTGACAAGTTCCCGGACTTAGCCAAATTACGTACCTACGTACTATAAAATATGATTAACAGCGTCATGAAAAGCAAAGTTAAAAGACATATAAATGTTACCGATATTGTAGTCGCAAAGTTTGGACGCATGTTTGTAACTAAAATATAAAGGCTGGCCTAGTTAAGATGATACAACGAAAACCTACCTACTCGTATCTACAAAATATATCTTCAAAAAACATCACAGCGAAAATCATTTAATAAATGGTAAGGTACTGAAAAACTCCGCAAATTAAAAACAACTTAACATTTGAACCAACAGTTTACTTTGATCTAGGTTAGGAACATAAACATTGGCTAATAGACGGAAAATGAACGAAGACAATAAAAAAAACACGTTTTAAATTAAAAGAAAATGCAGTCGAGACTACTTTCTAAGCTTTTAATAATATTACTAGGCCGCCCTCGACTTTTTTCCTTTAGAATTTAAAATGTGAAGTTTCTCTTTGAACCCTTTAATTTTCTACTTAATACCCAACGTGTATATTGCGGCAACACGTTTAGCGTTTCATCAAAATTAAATAAACTCCGTCATTTTATGATACAAATATTTTTAATCAAAATACGGTTAATAATTTTTATTTCATCTCAGTGATTTGTTTATCTAGTCTGGTGGTACATAGGTACTAGGTAAAAGTATAGACAGCCAAAAACGAAATCACGCCAAAACAATAACTTTCCATTCTTCCGCGCCGCAGTCGCCAGTCGGTTGAAAATCTGTAAAGAATGTAAAAGCTGGGAAGACAAATTCCTTTGGAAAAATTCGCGACTTATCTGTCACTTTCACATCATTGCACCGAATAGCCCTAGCTTTGTGATTGATTTTCCAGTCGGCTAGAGCGGAATCTGAAAAAAGTAAAATATCACAATATTTCCGCGGCCATGCTGATTTTGTTAAAGATAACAGACGGATTGCAAATGAAATTCGATATCAGGAACATAGCTTTTAATTTAATTCTGCTATATTTTTAGCACAAAAAAGAATGCTTTGTATAAAATATAATAAATGGTTTATTCAAAATGCATACTTTATTACGATTTTTTTTTGTTTCCACAAAAAACAAACTATTATGCTTATCTACCCGTTTTCATCACATCAGATGTGTGATCTGTGACGGAAATAAAGACTTTACTTACGTGCCTACAAAACGAACATTTTATGTAAATCTGTATATGTACACGTATATTGTAATGTTAATGTATTCGCGATAGAATCGAATTTTCCCTTTTCCCCGTTAAAATTCGTTTCATGAATAAAGCTGCGTGTCCCGTGGGACAGTCATCGGATTCGACTTCTAAATTGGATCGGAGTTTTCTTAGTAGCGATACTTCACCGACTCGCCGGCGTGCCGTCCGCCTCGATACGGCGTGAGTGGCGTGACACGCATGGCTTGCCGCGTCTCTGCTCATATTACTCGAATAAAAGTGAATAGCCACAAACACTGTCTTTGGCTAAGTCGTCTGTGCGACAACCGTGAATTTCGCCTGATTGGTACATCCAATATTTTGAGGAGGACGGACGGAGGACGAAATAGATGTGTTCATTAAAAGCGATGTGTTTTTCGACGATTATTATTTTCAGCTATAAATAGGCATTCATTCACTAAAATGGGTCAATGGTAAAGCTCGTGGCTAAATAATAACAGGTGCACGTTTCGATCTCCGACGTAAAACAATGCTCGCCGAGGTCGGTCCAAAAATGGGGGACCATGCAATACATATAAGCCGTTATTCCCGGCTGCCATTTGAAGATCTTTGACAGTCGTTACAGGAAGTAGCAGAGTAGGTTTCATGTTAGCCAGTTACTGTGGACGTCAGATAGGTAATCGCTCCATGTTCCCTCTATAAACGGTGCGAACAATGAACGTCTATAGGGGAGAGCAGGGCTAAACATGCCGCGTGGAAGTTGTTACGATTTAAATAGGCTGTAAGAAAACAAGAGATAAACATATCAAGTTAATTCGTCATAAAACGGAACGCTGCAGCGCACCGATGGCAACTATCTCAGTCTGACCAGCAACGCCCGGTAAAAAATTACATCGGAACAACTTCCCCGCGGCACGTTTAGCCCCGCTCTCCCTATAGCTCAAATTGTTTTGTTTTTGTAGTGTTCTGGGTTTAGATTAGTGTACTGGACACACTTTTTGTTTTTTCTTCTTGTCTCTAATATTCAATAATTTGTCAATGTCATGCATACCTGTTATTTGCATGGTTACTGAAATGCCAATTTTAGATGTTATTTTATTTGAATTTTACGTGACAGTTCTGTTTGTGTTCTTATTATAAATATATAAAATGCTGGTACCAGGCTGCGTCAAGTCTAACTGAAAGCTGAGCCCAATATAGTTGGGAAAAGACAAAACAGATCAGATTCACCAAAATGATTGCGTTTCTATGTTCTTGGTTAGATCCAACACAGTGCTTTGTAGCGCATATCCATAAATTCCTCGTATTCGAGATATCTCGCCGCGCGACATGCAGTTCGCGTCATTATCAAAGCCATTGTTGCAATTTAATAATTGCGCCATTTTGAAGCCTCCAACAGAACTGTGAAGCTATCGTATAGTTATCAACTATTCGGGAAGTGTGTGTAGCGACAAGCGGCATTACTGTGCACGTATAAGTATAGGATGTACTCGCATTACGTTAAGTAGGTCGCTACTCAAGTTTTAATTAAACTAAACACTTGATGTAAGAGGTCTGCAGGTATTATCGCGGGCCAGAAAGTTATACGTCTTTTAAGAAAGTAAATCTAATAGGGAAGGGAGGTTTCTTTCTTTGTTTACTTACTCTCCTGTTATCAACCTTTTGTTATTTTTCTCTGAAACCCTGCCTTTATACGTAACTTAAAGATTTTGGTTAAAGAAATGGAGCTTCCCATGGAGTCCCTTTGTCCGTTAAAGTTAGTTAATGAAATGGCAAAGTAATTTCTCTCTCTTTTGATATATTGTGTGCGCGTTGCTCTCGGAAATACGTATCTACTTAATTGCCTTTTTCCCGTTAGTATTGTTTGTCATCTTTATAGGTAACATTTTCCTATGACTGATACCCTGGCAACCGTTACGATGTAGCATCAATCTACGTAGCCTTTTCCCTACTTCTGACGTTGTGATTGAAGCCGACCACAACGTCAGAAGTAGGGAAAAAATCAAACCGGATGCACCGGAGTTCCAATTATTTAACACAGAGAATGAACAGCAGCATTCTCTGCGCATTGCAACAGCTACACTGCAATCGCCAACCCATCTGCCAAGCGTGGCGATTATGGCAAACCCCTCCCTTTGGGAGAGGCCTATGTCCAGCAGTGGACGTCTTTCGGATGATACGATGATGGTGATGAACATAGGGAGACTACAGATCTGACTTGTACAACTCGGTGACTGGGTAACACGGTAATCCTTGGCAAGATTACTGTCACTGTCAGATTTAGTGTGTGGCTAGAGTAAAAACCCGTAACGTCTGTCAAAGATGTTCAAATGACAGCTGGGACCAAAGCTTGAACGTGCTTTCTTATGCACGGAGGAAACTCGATATGTAAAAGATGACCACCCATCCACGGACCGACTTCGGCAGAGTAGGTTAACTTCGAAGTTTGACCCGTGCGGTTTTTATTATTTAGCCACGAGCTCCTCGCTGCGATGTAGAATGAACATTGATAACTATTATTTTTATTGGTCAAATATTGAGTAAGTCCCCGGGTATATTTACAACCAATAAAAAATGACTATTGACGCTTCATCAATAGAGCTTCGCAGCTTAGGTGCGAAGTGCGAACTACTTAAACATACTCGTGCCGCGCGCATTACGTCGCGTGTGTCCGTGCATAACGAATCGAACGATTTTTTTTACTTTTCCATTTAAAATAGGCGTGTGTTTGGTACGGTACCTGGTGATGGATCAGCATGGTTTAAAGCCTTTCGTTATCGTATTTTCTCATTCCTGAGGATCGTGGCTACCGTTATATTCTTAAATAAAGTTCCGCGTAATCTCACAGGCCATGGTAGCAACGAATCTTCAAAAAACGATGACATCAACATATCAATAGATTCATACAGCCATATATGTATCTCTATCGCATCGAGTGATATAGCTACCTACTCATGAACCTATATAAAAACCATCCAACCCATATAAACGGCGATACATTCAAAATAAATAATGAATAACTTATTTTCATATAATTGTAAAACAACAATCTAAAAACGTTACCCAACCTCATTCGTTTCATTTATTATTACGCATAGGCTTACATAAATTATGAAACTACAATCCTACTAAATTCCGCTGAATACGACCAATATTTGTCCAGTCGTGCCTTTCACAATATTACAGACCCATAAGTATGTTCAACTTAAACAATATACAAAACTTTTGCTAATAGGGAGTCCCAATAATAACAGTAAAAGGTCTCGTAGCTTATCTAGATGGCATATTTGGAGGATATCCAAGCCATTTAGCACAACGCGACAGAAATACCACTTTAGACCCAAAAGCAAATGACGTGAAAACATAGATATTTATGTCCGTCCGTCCGTAGATTACTGTGAACCCACTGGTCCGGTTAGCGCTGTGTTTTAAAGGAAATGTTTAAAGTTACAAAAAGATTTTTTCAGATTGATACTATTTCCAGTTTATTGGCTTAGGAGCATAATGACTTTGGACTGCAAGTAGTTCTCAAAGTAGGTACTTATCTTCTTACTGCGAAGGTTTTATCCGTGCCCGACGGATAGCAACTGACTTGCTCTTATCACATTGGGATCTAATACCACCATTTGTAAAACTCCTGTTTCATATTCATAGTAAAAAGACGATGAAAGACAAGAACACATATATGAAGACACATTCTAGAGATATTGGTAGCATCATTACAGCGTTAATTTGTTGCTGTATTTTTTTCAGTTACTTTGTTTATTATATTTGGCTGTGGTTTGGTTCTGCTTGATTGTTGTCCAAGCCTTTTCATTTAACTGCGCCGATTTTCCAGAGACCTAAGTGACATCTTTGGTTCAATATCATTGCTGATTAAACGGCGCAATTCAATGAAAAGGTCAGGCTTTTAATGAAACGGCTGATTAAGCTAATTGGCTGCGACATGTATATATCTTAACATAAATATTTCGTGTGTATGTCACTGAACTCCTCCTAAACGGCTGGATCGATGTTGATGAAATTTTTTGTGTGTGAATCTTAACCATTCTCAAACCCCTTGGGATTCGAGAATGGTTTAGATTCACAATTGGATCCGGTAGGTGACGCTGTAATCGATTTTTATAATGTTTCGTCATACACAGAGCAAACGTTCGGACAGGACAACGTCTGTCGGGACCGCTAGTTTAAGTAAATTCACAATTTAATTTTAAACCCCAGAAAGAGAATTATATTTCTTTTTGTGTTTCCATTAAGTTGCACCCGACATGTTCTGTCTCTGCACCACTCTAAGTCGACTGGCAGAAAATGTCTAATGCATTAAGGCCGCCTTTGTGCACTATTTTTTTACCAGTGCACAGAGTTTTCATAATTGAAAATAAACAAGGACCTCTGTACCCACATAAAAACAGTTAATAACACTGTGGTACATAATGTGATAGTAATAAAACTGGCCAAAAACGTTCTTAATAACGAAGTCTTTTTGAGCAGAAAATATTATACTTTTAACCGTCAGATGTTTATACCGTATGACAAGGGCGCCGGCGACGTAGCCTCCCCAGGGGTTGATTAGTTGTTGGGGGTTCCACCTGACGAGATTAGCATACTGAAATTATACGAAAAAGCCTATTGCTTTACCATGAAATTTTTGGTAATAAAGTTACGAGTATATTGCATATTACACGCTGAATATGAAAAGGCAATTTATGTTGTGATTGAAGATTCTTTTATTCAATGTTAAGAGATAGTCTTAAAGTCAATTTCTGAATCATTAATTTAGTAGGTAACTACGTATAGGTAATCTTGAACTGTTTATTAATATGAAATTTATTAAATTGAAAACTAGTTTATTTGGCACACACTGGTACACACAATGTTGGTATAAATAAAAGGAAACTTAATTACAATAACATCGTGTGCCCCGCGACTGCACCAAATAGGACCAGTTCAGCAAAATGCCAGACAACTAGTAGTTGCCTGACGCTGGTTTTCAACTGAACCTAACGTTGAAGTGTAAAGATGTAAATTAGCTATATAAAGTGATAAATATAAAACAAAATATATAATTATACTTAATAATAGTTTAATGTGTAGTAAACGATACATAATAATTTGCTGTCTAGTGATATCACTACATAAGTTTGCGTAAAATAACAGAAAAACAGAGAGAAGAAATCAATTGAAACAAAAAGCACAAATATCATCAAATTCAATAAAAGTAGATGTAAAATCACGCAAAAAAACTAATTGTTGCTAATGACCAGAGATCGGAATAGGTAGACTATATTTACCTAATGTTCGTGGAAGTAACATAGAGTGGATAATACCTCCTGTAAAATCCCGGAATCAATAACACTACTTCCACGAAGGAAGTAGGTAACACATAACATTAGGTAAATGTAATCTACCTATTCCGGTCTCTGCTAATGACGCATTCTTTATAACCACGGAGTTTTTCTGAGAGATGTACAAATGGAAACGTCACTCATGTGAACACTTAAAATCGTTGTAACAGTCACAATATAACCTCTTATTAATATTACTTAAATAAAAGCTTTAACTTGACTAATCTGTGTAACATTTATTCACATAGATGAGAACATAATTTGTACTCGTATGAGTACGATTAGAGCTCAGCAACATAATTTGACTTGCCTCGTTACCTGGGATCAAAGCGGTCGGTCATCCTTGCACGTAAGCTAGACAACATTGAATATTCTATGCGAACGTACCTCAGGCATTGTAATATCATATGTACTTGACTCATACACTTTTGGGATAACGTACGTCCGAGCGAAAAACCAGATATCTTATAGAATCGTGTGTCTGTCGGTCTACCTGTCTGTCACGGCCAATTTCCTCCAAACTTATAGGACCGATTCATTTGACGCAAAAAACAATGTAATTTCCTACGTTGTTTCTCCTCAATACATTTTGAATATAGGGTCAATTTTAGGGGAACAAGTTGGAAAATAAAAAAAGGCTTTTCATACTGTTTCTTACGATATATCAAATGAAAATGCGTATTGCGAGAGTTTATTATTTTTTTTTTTTTCATAATTTAAAGATAAATAGTTTGTAAGTTATTTCGGAAAAATGAGCCTAAAATTTAAAAAATATAGCGTATTTGAGGAGCTTGTGGCTAAATACTAAGCTGCACGGGGCGATCTCCAAGGCTGGCAACGCTTGCCGAGGTTGGTCTGTGGATGGCTGTCCTTTTTAACATACCGAGACTCCTTCGTGCCTTGGAAAAAGGTTAAGCCGTTGGTCCCGGCTTACATTTTTAGATCTTTGGCAGTCGTTACGGATTGTCAGAAACCAGAAAATCTGACTCTAGTCTTGCCAAGAAGTACCGTGTTACCCAGTTACTGGGTTGTAGAGGTCTGCTAGGCAGCCGCTCCACGTAAAATACTAGTATTCAGCTGAATCTGGTTTCACTAGTCGCCGATCCTAATATAGTTGGGAAAAGATACAGATTCTTTGCTTAAAGAGAAATCTGTAAGAGATATAAGTTTAAAATATGGTTTTAAAATATAATATGTTTGAAAAAAAACGTTCAGAACTCTTTGCGCGCGAGTCCGATTGGTTTTTTATAAGTTGCTGTACTAAAGTCTCCGTCAGCATTTCAGCCGCAATACATCCACTGGTGGACTTAAGCCTCCCCCATACGTCTCCACATCGACCGATCCAAGTCCCTTCCAATGGAAAAAAATCAACTCATGCTCATTTTTACTCCTCGTTCGACTTCTCAACTCTTCTGATGCATCAGTACCTCAAACAAACGGAGTCATAACATTTTAGCTACTGAACCAAGCAATACGGATACAACTCCTTAAACTAACTTGCTACCGCAAAGTTGCGGGATTCTTTGGACTGTTGTGACAACCGTTAAGCTATTTGTTCGAAGACCGTGTTGAATGGCGGATTAGCTGGTTTTCCCAAGAAAACCGAATTGAGATCCCGAGTGGTCTCGATATGACATTATCGATTAGTCCTTATGAACTTTACTGTGCTGAAAGAACCACTTTCAAAGGAAAATAAACAATGTAGGTATACATATGGTAGTATTGGTGTAGTTACACGTTTTTCATTTTGCCTTACATATAATATACAATTGCAAGTATTGGAAAACTAGGTAAGTATGTACTTATGAATATTTTAACTGATAGGTATCTGAATTATAGTACTGTGATAAGCTTGCATCAGACACCTATATCTTTATTTCTGACGTAATACGTACAACACCACATAACACACACACCAAAACACCACACCACACCACACCACATCACACCACACCACATCACACCACATCACACCACACCACACCACACCACACCACACCACACCACACCACACCACACCACCTCCACCACCACATGACCTTTATAACTTCCTGGCAAGCAAAACTGTTCATAAGATTACAACGTTAAACCCTTACAAAGTTTCAAAACTGAATCATTCAAATATGTATTCCCAAGGTCACTTTTGTCCTAGTACTTGGGTACTTACATAACCCGGGCACAACTTCCTAAACGGTGCCTTGATATCATGATTGGTATAAGTTATCGAAATCTCGGATCCCCGTAGGCTCCGAACTCGCTGGGTCCCGGGGACGACCAACTTCGCAGTATGATCCGCCATACTTCAGATATAGCGAATACTTGTTAAGTATTCAGGAGGTAATCCCTCTAACCTCATTTTATAAACGCTGTTCTATATATGTACGTGATCGTCTAATAGCGCAAATTTAATAGACTTGACGACTGAATTATAGGGGATGTTAGTTGGGGAACTGCAGAATCGTATTAGGTTTGCATTTGTGTTTGAAGACAAACATGAAATATCAACTTTCGTTTTAGCATGAACGCTGCAAGTAATTTGGGTAAAGTTCAACTTGTCATCTTGGGTTTTAAACTCAGCACGTGCATGGAAACTCTACCTACCTAAAGTGCATAAGCTTTTTTATTAAAATGTACCTACATGCAATGGCTGGCGGTCTTATGGGAGTGTATTCTTTGGCAAACTGATCGCAATATTATGTTTGATAGTGTTCAGGTTACATCTGGAGTTGTTTACAATACGGACCTTGCAGAAACTAGAAAAATTTCCGTAATTTCAAGCGATTTTGCCATACCTGTTACTGGAATCAAAAGTAGCTCACAATTTAGGACCCATTAGTGTTAGTGTTAATATATAACCCGTGGTGCTTGGCACCTTGGGCTTAACCCAGTTGTATATGTCCCTTGGTGCCTATTGGCCTAACTCCGATCTGTCTCCTGCTTGATAAGGAGGGGAGGAGGGATATATTTATTAATTATATAACAGCGTCCTCCGCTGTTTTTTTCTGATTAATTTCGTTGCGAGTCCCTGAGAAACGATTCAACTATCTTGGATCCTCGTCAGTTAAGTCGTTTCTCCAGGACTCATAGAGCTTCATTATCTCGGCGTTTTTCTGGTGGTCGGCACTGCTGATTCTGGCTTTCAGGAGTTCCAATGGTTGAGAATGTGTGGCGGGCTTGTCCCAAAAATGATGACTTTTTGTGTCCGTACAATAGTGCTAAAATTTTGGAATCGTTTGTTGCACTACTCAAAGGTTGACTGGTAGTAAATGCTTAAGGCATTAAGCCGCTTTTGTCTTTTACTAGTGCATCATCATCCACAGCCCGACTTCGCCCACTGCTGAGCATAGGCCTCTCTTCTCTTGTGCCAATTCCCACGTTCCTGTGCCAGCCTCATCCAGGTTCTACCCGCGATGGCAACAATGTCGTGCGCCCTTCTCGCTGCCGGCCGACTAACACTTCTTCTTCCAGTCCTCGGGCGCCACTCGGTCACTGCCTTACTCCACCTGTCATCACCGCGCCTTGCCAGGTGTCCTGCCCATCTCCAAAATAAAGTTAAAAAAAAAGTATAAAGTTTTAATAAGCAAAAGAAATCCCCTTGATATCATAACAGATAAATACTGGTTTTCTACGGCTCAGATTTAAGCCTGACATTTCTTAAATTGTCCTTGAACGTTTGTCTACACAAACGTTCAAAGAAAATTTAAGAAATGTCTTTTATTTCCTCGTCGAGCGAGAACAGCTGAGCCGATTTTGATAAATGAGGTATCATTGAATCCGTATCAGTGTCACAAGTATCATTGCATTTGTATCAATGTCGACATCACTGGGGAAAACTGAAGCAAGACGAACATTTTCTATAAATATATGCATGAGAAAACGCTTGTGAAAATATCTGAATGACTTTAAAATGTAAAGTACCTTGTCTGTTGCTCTAATAGGTATGTAGCTGAAGGTTTAGGAATTTATTCGAATGGGTCACCGCGGCCCTGGAACACAAAGGGCTTTAGAAGGAACACGGATGGGTTTTAGTCAGTAAGAGTCTGACACCGCTCCACCCAGAGCGGAAGAAGTCATTTGATGATTTCCCATCCTTAAAAAAAAAAAGCTGAAGGTATACGTACTTACTAGGTTATAAGATTTAGGTATGACTTATAATCACGCAAACCAATACATCTGTATTATTAACTCCCTTTTGCCAGTGGCCCAGCCGTGTGAAAATCGTTTATTATCCCAAGGGACACCCGGGATGAAAATTATCCTATGTCCTATTCCATGGACATGGTCTACCTATGGGCCAAGTTTAATCAAAGTTCATTCAGCCGTTACGATGTGTAATCGTTGTAACAAACAAACAAACAGATTAACATACAGATTTATTTTAGTATTTATAATATTAGTATGGATTTAAATATGATACCACTAGCCAGCACAGAAAGAAGAGACAAACATAGATATTTTTATGTTAATAAAGCTCGAGCTAATAGAGAGGATATTACTTTGAGAAATTCATTAAACACCTAGACGCATTCTTGAAATTATGGAAGGTGAAATTTTTCTTGATCCCGGAAATGAATTGAATACTTTCGGGTCGCAGGCGTGCTCCAATTATTTGGTTCTGTTATACAATTTATCATTTTCGGATTAAATTTCCTGTTTCTCGTCATAAATATTACAATATAAAAGCGGAATTAAAATTTTCAGTACCGGCATGTAATCTCAAACAACACTTAATAATATAGATAGAGAGACTGCTGAAGATAATTAAAGATCTCTAGTACAACGATTAAATTAAGAAAACCATTATTCAGGAGGTACACGAATAAATAACCAACTATTAAGGGTATTCAATATTTAAATTCGTTTAATTTCAATAACTTATGTCCTGGATAATGTTTCAGTTAAAATACGAGTATTTTATGGCCACCTTTCAATTCTGACGCTTTAATAGAGAATCAATATAAAATGAGAATGTAGAAATACAGAGTTCTATTTTAGATTTAGACAGCAGTTTGAATGGACAAAATATAAAATTCAACCATTTTATATACGAGATTCAATACAACCGATCGGATTGAGCGTTAGCGTATCTATCTATAGTAAGCTCCAGCTCGTATTTAGCTTGTTAACTAGCCAGCCATCAGGATCTCAAGCTAAACTGTATCGATTTTACTTGTGGGTCGCAAGACTCCAACAAAACCAATCTACTCAACTCCCACGAAACCTGAATACCGCTTACAACTATGGAAAGCAGTTACAACTTAATGCGCATGATGTAGTAGCACACACAAGCCTAAAATTACTCTATTACTACAAAGCGAAATTATACATCTTACTAATACTCACAAAGTTCCATTGTCTTCGCTAATTAAGTAACTACTTACAATAAAGCAATCAACTTTTCACAAAACGTTTGTAGAGTGTTCTTACTTTCGAACAAATTAACATTCGTCTAATTTATACAATTAGAGAGTTCCAAAAGTTAATTTAATTAACGAACAAATAAGTGCTAAACATTTACTTACATGACGATCGCTGAAACTTTTCCTTGTTCAAAGATATCATTATGTATAATTAGTTAAAAGCCCGTCGCTTCTGAATTTTAATAAGAAACTTTCGAACTGTCGTAGTTGTTATAACTTCAGCGTATGCCGTTAAATAGTTCTTTCTCATTTTTCAAAGGAAGTTGTTAAACAAGTTCAGATAGCAAACTTAATCTTAAGTATTCTCATTGGTTATGAAACTTGGGACCTACTTAAAGTGAACTTAAAAGTCTAAAAGCACCTTTATTATGTACCCTGGAGGGCTCGAAAAGATGAGTTCCTGTGTGACATTAACCATAAGTGTAAAAGGTGAGGTGGAAACAAATCTTACATTTTAGGTATCTAAAGTGGAAGCCTCTTTGCTCTTTCAAAGCTCACACACCCGGCGCGATCTGAGTTCTATTTCTTACTCTCTACTACTCTTTTATATAATGAAATTATATTAGATACACGCCAGTAATTCACAAGTAAGGCAGGTTACTTATATTTCTAAACTTTTCTTCCTCTAAGCATACATCCGAATATTGGCATGTCTTGAACAGATTCCGGGAGCCAAATCGTTTTCTAAAGACATTTCATATATTCTATTTGAGTTTGTTTTACAGCACGACCATAATAAACTAACAATTTCTGTGAAAATACCTACGAGAAAATTTATATGGCCCATGTATAAAAGAAATTAAATTACCATGGCGCTTATAAATGATGGATAAGCAATATCCAGCACGCGTAGTTTATTTTATGATGGTCCTAGGGATAACAAAAAATGCGCTGCGCTTACTTAATAAAGAATAAAAGCGATACATTAATACAAAAGTAGATTGTAGTACATTTCTCACTACTTTTTGAACCAGGAATTATAATATCACAAAACTTGTGCACGTTTAATGCAAGCGTACTTCTTCGTTTTTCATAAACGCAGTGTAGTTTCCAATAAAATTCTAACTATGGACAGTTATAATCTGCTGGGGGCAGCCAAATGATTCCATCGAGGATGCACTATGGCTGTCGCGCACATCCCTAATTTGTTTAATAAGGCATCAAAATAGCGTGTAGTTTCACGCGTGGGGGCTTTGTCCGCCGTATTGGGCCTTAATGCCCGCTCGTTAACATCGCATTAAGCCATGAAACACAGCCCTCATTACGATGAAAGCTACTGATCTTTGTATCCTGGCTTTGACTGCCCACCGCTGTCTAAAACTCACTTTTATTCATCTCTACCAGTATTCCGATACACCCTTTTATAAAATCCCTTTAGCTAATTCTGAACGCATTCATGGGCGTAATTTACAGTGAAATGCTTTTCATTCCATCACACTAATTGAAAAGTATGTTATCCTCTCAGATTATTTTATTTATGGCTATCGCTAATTTAATTTGTGTCTTTCACATATTCTGATATGAGTTTATTTCTGCAGGACTAATCGGATTCAGTATTTTTTGCTTCAACGCAAATGATAAGCATGTTATGAATATTTTCAGTACATTTCCTAGTTTCTGAATTCGGTGAGGTTACATAATATTGAGGATATGTTTCAAAAGTAAAGACGATAGATAATATATTAAATTTTATTTTCAAAATATATATAATTATGTATATGTATTTTAACATCGGTAAAATTAAACATTGAATACAGAGTAATACAAAGTCAACTTAGGCAATGATTTTGACACATAGAACAAGTACATTCACAGTACAGAATGTTTATTTAAGATAAAATATATTAATAGGTTCATCTCGGCAGATCTCAGTATCTAGGTATAAGTAATCCAGCTGCGATGTACGATCTGATTTACGAAGTCCACTGCATTCATGACCCTGAAATATGTAAAAAATATAACATAAGAATATGAAGAAGAAAATAAATAAGTAAGATGTTTCTTCCATAAAAAAAGAACCTAAAAATTAAGGATGGATAAAGTTTTTTATAAATATGTAGTATCATTTATATAATTGGATCGAAAATATACCTGCGACTTCACGGCATTCAGCGTAAGGTGTGGGATGTCTCTCAGATAACTGGATCTACTCAAGTTTCAGCCCCCGTCTTTACTAGATTAACCTGCAAAATGTAGAAATATTCATATTTCATCAAAAATGTACAATCACGACCTTATTAAATTATTTAAAAGCATTAGGTATTCGAGGAATCCTATTCAGAGCAATGAGAAGTCGCTCCGATCATTTCTTTTTATCAAATGCCACTTCGACTCTGGTTATTCCAATTATTTCTATGAAAACCTCCACAATCTATCAATTCATTCCTTGCAAAGATGATTAAATGGAAAACGTTTTATCTTTCATGAATTTTAAAAAAGTTTCAATTGTTGTGTGAGTAGTGGAATCTATTGTTGGAAGCGACCATCACCTGATTGATGTTTTGTGAGTTCTCGCACGAGGGACAGAACCAGTTCCCGTCGGGCGCCGAGGTGATGCCGACGCAGGAGAAGTGATACCACTTCAGGTGACAGCTGGGCCCGTCGCACCCTATCATCGGGGCTTCATCGATGTACTTCCCACAATAACAGAACTCGGTCTCCCGCTTCGAATAATCGGGAGAGACTTCCGACGTTAAAGCGGTGTTTTCAGAGATTTCGAAATTTATTGGCAGAACATGGCACTTATGAACGGCGTAGCTCCATCGTTTCACCTGGCACTGTTTACACCAACTGCTCTCGGTTCCATGGCGCCAAAAAAGATGTTCTAACAAACGCTTGTAGTCAACGTATCGCATGGAACACCGGCCGCACATGAACTTAGTTTTACCAATGGAAATTTTGGAAGTTCTCATTTTGCAACTTCTAGTTTATGGCGGAAGTTTAATAATCCTAAAACAGGAGCTACCTGCCGGGCAAAGTAACGAGCGAGAGCCACTAAAAACAAGACATGCACAAACGATACTATCACTAACAACACCGTTGTGCGAATGATCAAAAGATTTGCAACTCTTTAACTTTATACTTGTTAAAGGCATATAATAGGTAGTAGTGGGAGGGGGTGTAATTAACGCACCCTCATTATCAGTAAGTCCCTAAATGAGCAACGTTATCGATGAAGTATAATGGAAGCTAATTAGTAATAGCTTAATTGGTTGAAAAAAATGCTTACTAATTACTTACTTTATTTTCAAAGAATCGTATAATAGCCGTGGTAGGTACTACCATTTGTAGATAAGTTACTATTATGATGATTCTCAAAACAGAACAAAACAAAACAAGCTCTACAAATATGTATAATACGGTAGGAAATAAGGGAATATTTCTCCGTTCAAATATTCAACCAAATAGTAAACTTAAAGAGAACCTATCCGTCGTGTTAAGTATTCGTCGTATTTTCGAAACGAGTCTGAGTAAATAATTTATTTTCGTCGGAAGCGACGGCATTTAATAACCCGAGTCAAGTTGGCTAAGCTATGTCATAGTAACAGGTAACCTTTTCACTAGCGAAGGCTTCCTAATTGAAAGTAGCTGTCCTCTGTTCTCTATAGAAACGTTCTGGTTATCATTTTAAATAGAAAGGACACAAAGAATCGAACTCAAGGGTTGTTGTTCACTGGCGGCGGTAGCGAAGCGATAATCTTTAGCGGTAGAAGTACCAAACTGCAGAAAACTTACATATCTCCGAGATATACTGAATAGTTATCAGATAAGTAATCTAAAACGAGCCAGCTATTTAATGATTTCTGATCCTGAATGGCAATAATGCCTCGAAGGAAAATCATTATTACCATACAAGCTGAAATTTAAATGGTTGTTTTCCCGCAGCGAACTGAGTTTGTCTTGGTAATACAATCGATTTATGAAAAATAATAAATAGAAAATTAAGAAATGGCAGGATAACAATTGTGACAAAAAAAAATTACTACGCGCGAGAGCTCGTTTTGCTCTGAACATTTATGAATCGCTTTTCACTTTGTCGGCGCGCCGCCGCTCTGCGTCTAGTGAGTTACTATTGCTTCTCACGCTTTCGAGTTATAATTTTATTTTTTAAGTTTAACTTTATGTTTCGATAGTACTACTGATGGCTAATCGTTCTGTCGCGGGAAAACAACCATAACAATTTCAGCCTGTATAATAATATTTCTAAAATAAACACTGAGGAGCTTAATAATAACAGCCGTACGGATCTATCTTCAAGGTTAAGCAATGTTTGCCGAGGTCGTTTTGTGGATGGGATCTTAACATTCCGAGACTCCTCCGTGCCTCGGAGGGCACATAAAAACTGTTTGTCCCGACTGTCAATGTTAAAGAAACTTGCGATGGTGATAAAAAAACTAGCATTTTATGAAAGCACTAACTTCGGCCAGTGACTTCGCCCACTTGATATGTGCTATTCCAAACAATAATCTATTACTGTGCCAAATCTTATCCAGATCCATTCAGCCGTTCTGGCGTGATTGAATAACAACCATCCATACATCCATCTATAAAAGTAATAGTAAGAGTTAAGTTTTACATAATTTTATAGCCTCGTACTCCTTCGCCGCCAGTGAGTCAGTGGGCGCTACCCCTTACGACGGCACTTAGATAACAGACGGTCTTTTCAATCGAGGCGGGAGCTTCCTTGTATGTATAGCGTTCATCCCGGCTTTGTCAAAGATATGAATAAGAATAATCTATAACACTTGAATAGCTTTTCAGGTTTAAGGAAAGTCTTGGGATCGAAGAATTTTAATAAAATTATTTTGAATGTAACTCGACTTTTCGCTGTGGCTTGGGGCTTTTAAGTTTCTTGACATTATGCGAACCAAACTACCATCATTCATGCAAGTTACTAATCTGATTTTTCCATGCGTTTGATTATTATGAAAGAAATTATTATTCAGCCACACGTTTCTGTTAGCTAAAGTCCAAACGTCCGGTTTCCAACGCAAAATGTCCAGCTTAATTAACTGCGGCTATCTTATTTTTGATCTGACAACCCTACGCGGGTCCATCAGCTGCATTTAATGGTTTCTGCTCACAATGGACAGTGTTAACCACACCTCCATATCCGTTGATAGAACTACTTTTATTATAGACCTTTTGTGAACGAATGAAGCGGAGAAAGCAACACGTCTCTTGGAGACTTGAGACTTGCACAAACTGTTTGCGCAAGCAAGATTGAACTTGAAGCCGAACCTTTACTTTTAAAAATCGAATATCCCGAAACGAAACCATCCGAAACCAACGGATTATCCGAAATAATTTCATAAATTAGAAACCAATATAATATTTCTATATCTGCGTCCGTATCCAGATTCTAAACTTCATCTCCATAACATGACGATCAGACCTCGGCCAATTTCAATTACAAAACTATAAAAGAATCCATTCCCATGAGCGTATATTCAAATGTATGGGCGTTTCTATCCGTAAAAGATGTCCAAACATGTTGCCGTAGACTAAGTAAACTGATCTCTAAACAAATACCGACATACACAGACGGACGGAATGGGGTTTCAATTTTCAAACGATGATGTGTAGCTATATCTATTGGCTAACATTAGACTGCCACTAAACAGATTCCAAAGGGAATAGGAAGCTACTTCAAATACTGACTAAACATTATAAAATTCACTACCGGTCCATGTAGACGTATGGAGTTATTTAAGATTTGAAAAACAGATAGGTGATACAGCGATTTTTCATAGAAACTGTTTAAGACCGTGGAACAATTTCTATAAGAATACTTTGCCGCATGGTTGTCGCAGTATCGCATCGTACTTGTCTGTGGGAGACTTTAAGTACTCGATATTCTTAAAGTTTAATTTTATGGTAAGTCTTTACAGACGGCTGTTTTATACTGTTCTACTGCCGTTTAATAATAAACACTCAAATGTGTAAGGGCCACTAGATGACTAGATAGAGCCAGTTTAATATGTGGTAACTGTAAGAAAAGGCAAAAATGTGTAGTCACATGTGCAGGTGTGCCGTGTGCCATAGCCGTCGGCTCTCTGCCCGCCGCGCGCCGCCCACTGACGGCGTAAGTATATGTATGTAAATTCGCTTGCAAATTTTTAACTTCACCGCGGGCTTTGTTCTACCTTCCGTCAGTTTCTTTACTTACCTCTTTGAAGTAGCGAAGCCAAACTAAAAGAAATTTTATATTAACAAAACTATGAATTGTTATACTGTTATTTAATAACCCCAAAAATTATCCGCCTTTTAAAAACCACTTTAAGTTGAATCTAAAATTCGAAAATTATGTAGAAATGTGTGCCTACATAAAGCACGGAATGGTATGTTTAACAATATCGTAAATACTTAATAGCCGCTCTGAGTGTAAGAGTACTTCAGCAGGCAAAAGGAAAAACACGAAAATCACCGAAGAAATCTCGAAGCTATATCAGTTTAGTAACGACAGGACATATCGTCGCGACTGTAAAAACAGTGCGCAAACGGCTGGCCCAACACGCCTCGACATTTGCCTTGAATACGAATATATCTGCGTCTGACCTCATTCAATATCCTTTTTCCAAGCGAACAATTTTATCGTCTTTGTTATTTCCACCCAATGAACACTAACCCCTCGAAGGGAATGATTGTGACGTGCACACAAAATCTTTTACTTCTTAAACCTTAAACTCGGATATCCACCGGGATTTCTTTTTACTTTCAAACTTTTACGACCTTTACATTAATGATTAGCTATTCAATTATAAGTTTATCCAAGTTAATTCAAACGGAACGTGATTCACTAAAAGTTAAGTAAAAGAAAAACATGACAGCAATATATGTGATGTTTCGATAAAAACTACAAACCTTTATAACGTAATAAATGGGAATCGAATGAACCTCAATGGCAGTAACGTGATCAGATTCGCAATATGAAAACTATGAGCAACGAATTTCTTCACAGTGAAATGCAGCCATTCAGGGACGTGACTCAATATTATCCTCTTAAGTCGATGGATAAATTTATTCACCCCATATTTTACCAATCCTAGAATTTTCATTCATATAGTGTCAATATAGGTATATTGAAAGATTCGAAACTGCAGGGAACGGTCACGTAGACACATGGAAGATTAATCCCATATTTCGGTGGAGAGACGTTCGAGAAATCATTTTACAAATCATAAATCAATTGGCAGAACAGACAAGTTGAATACCGAGAAACGTCTTAGATTATGCATGTTGCTCTAATGTTTCAGGGTTCCATGGCACAATTTCAAGTTAGCCCATAGTTCACAATAACAGAGCGTCGCGTGGAAGTACGGTTCTTGAAGTTCACACTGGAAGTATAGTTTACAGAGCTATTCGCGTCGAACAGCTAGTTAAGCAAAGTTAACAACAGTTCATGTCGACTGAATAAGAAAAAGCTGTCGCAGCGACTCCGATGCATTCAATGAACAAAAAAGTGTTATGTAAAGTTATTTTACAGACGACTGCTCTCTTTCGCAGAGGATGCGGCGCGCAGCGCGCGGGCATTCTTCTCGAAGTTGTCGAGAACTTGTAGAGTTCTACACAATTCATCGACATCACTTCGCCTTACTTTGGATTAAGTTTACAAAATTTTGTGTTCGCTCGGTCGATCGTGATTTATTGTTGACTCCGCTCGCCGGACTAGCACGTCCGCCTCTCATAAACATGACGCTGCTTTGACAATTTTGAAAGTGGCTTTGATGTTTTGAATACCAACGTGTAAACAAGTCAGTACAATTTCTTGTAAAGACACGGATGACAAATATTGTAAATACGGTTTACTGTAAAAACCTAATTAGTCCGTCCAAAAAATATTGGACACATATTTTTTCTTTTTCACGTAAACAAAAAATGAAGAACGCTTTCAGTAAAATTTCCTATTGATTTCAATAATTAGCTAATGGATTCATATGAACATCATTATGAACATCATTATGATATCATTGGTTATGATTTATAATGAAATCCTTAATACCTGCTAATTGATTCCTAGTACAGATATTTTTACATGTTAATTAGGTGCATCATCCATAATAATCCTATTCTGCAGCAATACCTAACGAATTAGCTAACTATTACAGAAATGAATTTGGGTAAACTAACTTCAATCGAAGTTACTATATATTAGATTTCGTACCGGATCGGTACCGCACATCCGAAGCTTCGTATTAGACCGTAAACGTCCAATTCCGATCATAGGACTCTGAATAGCCACTACAATGTACGGTCACTTTCAATTAGAGGCAATACTAGGTGTTGCTAATCTAAACCTGAAGCCAATTTACCTTTCATCGGCTTTCATTTGTTATTAAGTAGTAGGAAACTATTTATCAGTTCGTAATCCGCTGATAAAAACGAAGGTTATTACCAGAGATCGGAATAGGTAGAGTAAATTTACCTATGGTTCGATAAAGTAACATAGAGTAGAGAATACCTCCTCTAAACCATGACAATTAAAACCGGGATTATAAAAAAATATATTCAGATTATAATCAGGTAAATAACAGAAGAACTTTCAAGAATTAATTTTGTATGTAAAATTTCTTTAATTGAACAGCTTTAGTACTGAACTCATAAAACTAAGATTTTTCAATATAATAATTTAGTTCAAATGTATTCAAAGCGCAATAAGTGATTTGCAATTTCATAAATCCCAGGATTTAATCGTCATGTTAACGATTCCGGGATTTTAGAGGAGGTATTATCAACCCTTTGTTACTCACTTCCGCGAACTGTAGGTAAATATACTCTACCTATTCTGATCATTGGTCATTACTGAATCTATAATTGACTGGAACAGTTTCCTTTGCAAACGAATCGATGATGTTATGAGTAAGCATTATGTTTGTATGTAGATAAAACCTTTCAAATGATGATTCCATTCTGTCAGCGGTAGGTAGCGTGGCGAACACGTTTGTCAAAACGTCAAAAATGTTTGGGTTTGACAAATGTCACGTGATCTTTCTCTTATACTTTGGCATCGCATTCGATGATAGAGTGGGGTGTGTAATGTTAGGTATAACTATTTTAATATAACAAGGACCGATATAATTTCGTTTGATATAATTTTTATTTGTTTTAATCATCTATTGTTATAACAACTTATGATATACATCCAAGACATTATATAACTTCATTTCATATCAGCTTCATCATAAGTTGATATATCATCAGTGATTGGATATTTGGGCGCTAATATACCTAAACTTCACTTTTATTTCCACGAAAGTATTATACGGACATGCTTTTCAGTATCCCGGATTCCGGAATCGTTCGAAATTCCTGATATTGCTTTAAATGCCCGCATACAAAATATAGTTAGAACTCGTTGTGAACTCTCATAGTAATTTTTTTTTTATTTAAAAAGCCGATACTAAATTTTTCATTTGTTTTGTATAAAATAAACATACTAAATCAAAATAACCACTACTATAATTTCATTAAGTTTCTTTTTACAAAAGCCACAGATCTAATGATCACTTTATATAATTTAAGCGAATGTTTTTCAACATTCGGCTTAATTACGGTCGTGACCATGGAAAGTCTACGAACCCCGCTGTGCTGAGCTCCTGTTTCTGCCTGCAGGGTTTAAAGCAACCAAACATGGGTCACAGGAGTTAAGTTCGCTCGCTTTACTCGCTCACTCTTGCTCCCGTTATCCCATTCGAACCTAACCTATCCGTGTCTGGGTTTTTTCAGCGGTTAGATCAAATGTTAATTATACAAAATCATAATTACATCAAAAGAACGTTACCTATACTAAATAAGAATCCACTAAACAAACGTTAGATAAAGTGTTGATATGCCATTATGTTGTTATACATACTGAACGTTATATTAAATGAAAATTATATAAAGTGTTTTAGGCGAAATAAACGTTATGTCGTTATGCCATTTTCTAAACAAAATTCTTAAATTAGATTGATCTACGGAACCTTTTGAAATTATAGAATTGTTGAACTCTATAAGTAATAAAGTTAATTCTAAATGTGCATAATTTAATGATCCACTAAAATTTTCAGCATCATTAGTTAAAATACGCGTTAATTTCTAACAGAATTGATTGCAATTAATATCCTAATTAACTGTAAATAGATTTGCGTTTTATAGTCTGTGCAAATATGTCATAGTTGAATTCTCATCCATGCGTACCTAATAACAAAAACATAAATATGTGACTAATACTAACTATGCATCGACTTACTTCCTACAATGAAAATAGTCTAATTTAAATAAATGTAAATGTATGTCTATATGTCTGAATGTTTGGTGATCAACCATGCCTCGGAGGTTGAGCGCATTTGGATGAAACTTGGCAAACAGGTAGATAGTCCACCTGAATCAGGTCATAGGCAACATTTTATCCCGGGAATAACAACCGCACGGGTCAATCTTTAAGGTTAAGCAACATTTGCCACGGTCGGTCTGTAGATGGGTGACCATCTTAACATACCGAGATTCCTCCGTGCCTCGAAAAGCACGTTAAGTCGTTATCCTGGCTGCCATTTGTAGATCTTTGGCAGTCGTTACGGATTGTCAGAACCCAGAAAATCTGACTCGTCTTGCCAAGAAGTACCGTGTTACCTAGTTAATGAGTTGTGGAGGTCTGGTAGGCAGCCGTTCCACGTAAAATACTGATATTCGACTGAAACCGGTTTGACTGGAAGCCGACACCAATATAGTTGGGAAAAGGCTAGGCAGATGACACTAGTTGAAGCTACTGGCAAAAGCTTGTAGACACGTCATATATGACTATAAAACTAAGTCCCCCACCGCCTTTGTGTGTATTCGATAGACTCAAAAATGTTCATACGGTTTTGTGTAAATTGGCTGATATATGACAAAGATGTCGGAAAAAAATCATGGCAACTTAGAGCTTTTGTATGTTCATCACTATCAATACACTATATCTATCTAATTCGCCATGATTTTACCGACACATAATAAGAGGATGATATAATTGAACTTGACGTGACTTGTGATTGGATTTATAAAAACAATAGTTTAATACAACATTTATTGTTAATATGACAATCGTGATATCCAGCGGTAGACTTATATTGGATTGAAATCGCTGAAAACAAAGTCTTGGCAGAACGCAATCCACCGAAATAGCCTATAAAAGCCACCGACAAACCCCTTTAAAATAAATATTTATGTTAAAGTATAACGAAACGTTTTTGGTAATAGAGCTCAGATTTTTCATTCAATAAATTTTATAACTATAGCTCTCCAAGAGATTACATTAAAATTAAATTGCTGTTTGTGTTTACTCTCAGAAAGTAGGTAGGTAAACGTTTTTTTCTAATTCTTCTGCTTTGGCTGCGATTTGTTCGAAGAGATGAGCAGGTAAGTTGAACTTGACATTTAAAACACTCATGAGACTAAATCTTTTGCAACGAAATGTGGACACACTAAATTAATATGAAACGAGATCAGCTTGCAACGACTGTGCTCGTATAGAAAATTATAAACCTCCATTCATGATACAATCACAGTACACAAAACTTCCATGTCTACAAAAACATCATCCTATAGTTAACTTTCATGAAACTGTGCAAACGTAGTTTCACGATAAGATTTACGTCTAGATATTTTAACTACTTATCCGGCAGCCGATATTCCACTTTCATCCAAGTGCTACATAAGAAAGCTTCTTACTTCTTTATCCGAAAATATAATATAAATGAGATTAACCCGTTAGTGCTGAGGTACCGAGGCAGAGCCCGAGCCGATGAAATCTCCGCCGCCGCCGGCGCGTAAACGGCATATAAATAACGTTTTATGACATATTAAATTCCGCTAAACGTTAAATATGCCATTCTCATGTTTGAAGTGTTCTCGACGAGAAAAATATTAATTTTCAAAGTACAGAACATACGTTTAAACGACAATTGCAAACCTCGTATGTGAAAATTCAGAGAGCGCGGAACGGTCCAATCTTCATAAAAACTTTATGTTGGCAGTGATTGTTTAAATTATTAATAACAGTAACCATAACGCGGGAAGATTAAGCAGACGTGTACTTCGGGACATTAGGACTTCACTGATGATGTTATAATGTCCCAAGTGCCATGGGGGCCTGGGTATTACGTACTAAGTAGATACCTACGAATAATTATACATCTGATAGAAAATCTACAAAAATAAAATAGGTGAGCAGCTTTTAACCTGTAAAATAGATTCGGTTTTTATTTTATTTCGACATTGGCTAACCCAATGAGCGCTGTTTTACTAACTACATCTCAAAGTTGTTTTATTCGATCCTCCAAAAAAACACAAACCAAAGAACGAAATGCTTTTAGCAATCCCGATAAGTCATGGCCAAAAAGTGCTAGCTTGTTTTAAAACCACGTTCCACACTAATATTCTTCTTTCAACATTTATTTTAATATGCGGATTACTGCGTAACAGCGCGATAACACACGTGTGAATCTTCGTAACGACGAATCCATTACCTTTGTGACTACGCCCTAAAAATCTCATTAAATTGCTATTACAGTAACACTCGTCTCGTCTAGCATATGTAGACTGTATAATCTAATAGGCACTTCTCTCCCACAGGGCCTTCAAATCCCCTTTTTTCGTACATCGTAAACCGAAAATTCCGACATTGAATATTTTAAGTAAACCTCCTCTCACGTCAAATCAAAAATCCTTAAAATGCTAGAGCTATAACAATTTTATGATGCTGCACTTTTATTGTTATTGCCGCCTTCACGACAAATTGGTTTTGTATGAGAAATATTTATCTCCACGTTTGCAGTACTGAAGGCGTAGATATGGGAATAATTTAACGAAGCCACTTACGAGTAGTTCACATGCTGATCTGGTGAAAAGGGTACAACGTCAAGGGTACAAATTGTTTTTATCGACCCGCCCCTGTCGTTAAAATCTGTACCAGTAAGGTCTAGATATAACGGGAAGTTGGTATTGTTAGCCCAGGCAGGTACGCAACCTAGGAGGGATGCGATGCGACCCCTGTTACTAATCACCAATCGATCGTTCACTTCTATATAACATTCTACAATGTTACGGCCGTGCTGGCTCTATATACATGGTCTTATCTCTAACCAGTAACTAATTTTAGAAAAAGGATTGTTTTTCAGGCTTAGGTACATAGGTACATATCTGTAACATTTACTTTTTTATTCAATTTAGTTTCGGTGTAATTCTTTGACGTTAGGTAAGAAACTTTCTACAATGATTATAAAGTAAAAACAGGTGTTTATTGTTAAAAGCCAGAACTGCCGATCGTGGGATAACGTCGGTATATTTTTTCAGGGTACGGCTATAACTTTCAGAGGGCGCGGCCGCAATGTTTAGAAGTGTTCAAGATAATGCCCCGGGTGATTGAAACTTTACTAGTAGCGCAGGTAGCTCTCCGTGTACCAAATCTTCACAGGTAGAGCCATATTTCAAGATACTCGTACCCACCAGTTTTATTTTCGCCTGCGTCATCGGTATAGGGGAGATGAAAATCCGAGAAAATCCTTCAGGGACGCCAACATTAGCATATTTATTAGTATCATCCGAGCCGCGTCCGCGCCACGCCACGGATCTGTTATCAATAATGACTTACGCGGAATTACAATAAAATATATATTGACTTATGGCCGTTATTAAAACCGCCTCGAATCGACCCGTTATATGGAAATCAGAGCAAACTCAGCAGATACCTAGGAAACGCTTACAATTTAATTACTTACTTGCAAAGTGAGATGGTAAATGATTTATTAACATAAATATAGCGTTTTACAGCCGTAAGTCTGCTTTACGTGAGTAAAATAAACATGGTTTAAACGAGAGGATGTGGGAGTGCTCTGGTATGAAATATAAGGGAGGTATAACAAAATAATTTGCATCTGCTAATAGTAGGAGCTGTGACGCTGTTCCGGCTTTATTAGAGACATGTATAGCGGGAGCAGCCGGCCGGGCGCTCCGGAGTCCCGGCACGTGCTGCCCCTGCCGCACAAGCTGATGTATCTATTATTTTACATAGGTCTTACTGATGTAGTTATATTCCGCCCAGTATCGTCTTACTAACATCGAATCTCACGACTTGCCCAGTGATTCTAGACATAGTGAGGGCCGAGACACGTGATTACAAGATGATACGCCACAAGTCTATGAATGCCAAGTCATCGCCTGTAACCTACCTAGTATTTGTGTAAGCAATCTTTGACAAACCCTACGAGTTACCATTTTCCGGTGACATTGACAGATTGTCAATGTCACCGGAAAATGGCAAACTCCGTAAAGATTATAAAATAACTTGAGAGATTGTAAACTCTCAATAAATTGTCAAATGAAAATTTGGAATATTTTTTACGCATCAAGATTTGATAGAGTTATAATCTCTCAAAGTCATTTAGAGAAATTCACTAACACAATAATGACATAAAATGGCAACCAATCAGGGCACAAGTCTACAATTTATCAGTTTTTGTGTGATGGTAAACCTGAAAACAAGGCTCTCATTGGTCTATTTAAATGTGAGCTCACACCAACAAATACAAATGAGGTGCCAAGTTTCCAATTTAACTATCACACCAAATCAGATAAATTGCAGACCAGTGTGCTGATTGCTTTTCAGTTTATGACAGTCCACAATTTCTCGGACCGGCACGGAGATTATAGAATACAAGATTTTTATTCGTATAATTGTAGAACAAATGTTCATTGGACAATTTATCGAGAGTTTACAATCTCTCAAGATATTTTGTAATCTTACGTAGTTTTCAATTTTCCGGTGACATCAATAAATGAATGGTACAGAGCGGGGGCACACTCTACTTACTTTTAAGCAACTCAGTAACAGTATCTCAGTCGCAATCTGTCCTACAGTGTGTATTTAAACTTAGGAAAATTGGCCCTCTGTTAATATTAATGACGATGTTCTACAGAAAAGTCAACGTACTAATATTGCCAGTGACGTGCACCTACACGAGGTAGATATTATGTAATCTTCTATGCATATGCATTGTATGCTATGCTTAGCTTATGCATTGAAGTTATTATGCAAATATCATAAGCCGGTGCAACGAATGGGCACTTATCCTCTCTTTACTTCAGACCCGCCCACTTTTCATACGCACCAGTTAAGAACTCCCTTTGAAAATTCTGCTTGAAATTACGAAGAGTTTTAAATTAAATCTAGTAGGATGGTAAATTACTCATGATTATGCGAAACAAGAGCTTTTACACTTTGTTTTTTAAACAAAGAAACATATCGCAATTTGGTTTACGTGCTGATTTCAACACCTTAAACTAGGTACGCAATAAAAAAAACTGCATTAATTAATTTTGAACGTACAATTAACTTCAAAAAATATAAGTATATAAAATCTTGCTTATAGTGCAATCAATCAAAGTCATTCATTCAAATTAGGCTGAGTGCCAGCACTTTTTGAACGTCAAAGTTCTACATAAAGACAGTCCCCCAAAACGCCCGTCCGACACCACTTCCTAGTGTTTTAGCTGGGAAGAAGAAGTGTGCTGTCAATGAAAAGCAATAGAAGTATTCTAAGCACAAAGTAACCGCGGAGTTTGTCGTGGTATATCAGAGTAATTACCTAGTAGCTACTATTTTTATACCCGATGTATATGTCACCGGAAAATAGCAAACTCCGTAAGATTATAAAATAACTTGAGAGATTGTTAGCTCTCGAAAATTTGACAACTGAACATTTGGAATACGATTTACCTACGCATCAACATTTGATAGTCTATAACCTCGCGGAGTCATTCCGAGAAATAGTGGACTGACATAAACTGGCGACCAATCGGCTGTCTGGTCTACAATTTATCTGTTTTGGTGTGATAGTTAAATTGGAAACTTGGCCCCTCATTGGCCTTTGTTTTCTTTGAATATACATTGTATAATGTCACCGGATAATTGTAAACTTCGTAAGATTGTAATAAATCATTATTAGATTAGAATTTCTCGATATTCTGTGAACATAATTATAATTTCTTCGGTTGGTCTGTGGATGGGTCTCGGTATGTTAAGATGGTCATCTTAACATACCGAGACTCCTCCGTGCCTCGGAAAGCACATTAAGTCGTTGGTCCCGGCTGTATTTGTAGATCTTTGGCAGTCGTAACGGATAGTCAGAAGCCAGACAATCGGACACCAGTCTTGCCAAGGAGTACCGTGTTACAGGCAGCCGCTCCTCGTAAAATACTGGTATTCAGCTGAATCCGGTTTGACTGGAAGCCGACCCTAATATATTTGAGAAAAGACTAGACAGATGATATAATTCTGAAAACAATAAATCCTATTCAAATTCAATTGATTCCGTGTCTTCTTGAGAAAAAAAGAGTTTGCAATTTCACGCGATATTTCACAATCCTGCAAATACCTGGTCATATTTGCTTATTAAAAAAAATATCGCAATGCAAAGTTGTAAACATCGGGTTCGGCTACCCTTATTTTTTTAAGTATGGGAAATCATCAAATGACTTCTTCCGCTCTGTGTGAAGCGGAAGGGCGTGTCAGACTCTTACTGACTAAAACCGTGTTACTTCTAAAGCCCTTTGCGTTCCAGGGCCGCGGTGACTCTTTCGAACAAATTCCCTGTGTGGCCTCGGACTCGGACACGAGCCCGCCGTGCACGTTCACCTTGCGCGACACCAGGTCCCAGGCCGCCGCGTGCGCGAAGCCCGCGCGCGCCGCCCAGCCGCGCGTGTCCGGAAACCCTGGCAAGAACCTCAACCCTACAGAACCGTTTCACATCATATCTATTAAAGGTGAATAGGAAAGGATCCTATGAAATACTTTTCGACAATCTTAGCGAAAATACAATGTCACTTTGTTTAAAGGCTCAGAGGAATCAAATCAAGCAAAGTTACGATCGTAAACATACCCATGTGATTGTTTAGCACAGCTCTGATTGTCTAGCTGGATCATTCGATTTAGAGCTTTAAAGTAACAAAGTAAAAAGTCACGTGGTCGGTGTCATTGTGGGAGCAAGAGGTGGTCATATGGTAATGACAAATTCAGCATTGGAAAACGACTAACTAATTTTTTTTATAATTGAACAAAATTATTAACAGCAGCTTTGCAGGCAGAAATGAACTCACCAGAGGAAACAAATCAAGCAAAGCAACGATCTTAAGCAATATAGAAGTGATTGTTCAGTGGCGCTCTGATTGTTTCTCTGGTCCATTGGATTAGAGCCTTAAAGTAACTCCGTTGACTTTACCTTTTGTCCGGTGGTCGGTGTCATTGTGGGAGCAAGAGGTGGTCGTATGCAAATATAATTGCGGGCCGATGCAGCGGACGGGCGCGCATTAGTAGCGCTTTGTGCGGGAATGACTCGCTCCATTTCACACTGCTCGGCGCAAATTAGCCGCTTTCGAGTCTACTTTTAGATACGCCTAGTTGTATTTCTCCATGAGGATGTTCTGGAGGGATCATAGTAAAATCATTTTCGTCTGTGGAGAAAATGTTTATTGCTTCTGAACGTACCTACGAACTTAGGTACTGTTGTTGGCCAGTTTGACTGAACTCATAAAACATTATTCAAGTCGATTTGCTAATATAATATTACAAACGTACATGGCCGATTAAAAAATATTCCTAGCAAAATTAACCGGCCAAGAGCGAGTCGGACTCGCGCGGTAAGTGTTCCGTGGGTTTTCCTGTAATCCATAAGCAAGGAAAATTTAAATTTTAAATGGTTCCAGAGTTTTGGAAGAAAGGTCGTGACAGACAGACAAGCGGACAGAAGGGCAGACAGATAGCCAGACAAGCAATGAGTATGTTTGTCTGAGTGATCATACAAGTGTTCCGTTTTTCTATACCGTTCTGTAAGGTTTAAACAATGTTTCAAATACCTACTAATGCTAATATCAAAATCAAAAACTGAAAAGTAGTTAGTGTATGACACCTTAAATAATCATTTTTATCAGCCTTGAGATTAAAAGCAAAGCATAAAGCTGACTAAAATCCCTTTAGATAAAAATAAATCGAACGTCGATCGGTCATTGAAGGAAGTCGAAAGCAAATCAATTGCAAGCAAAGTTTGTCAGTTTTTTCAGCTCTGATCCACTGGAAAATAAACCCCAGAGGATTTATTCATGCAGAAATATCATTAACGCTTATGTGAGTCAAACGCGGATCATTTTACGCGCGAGTGCCGGTCGCTGCATACAAACAGAATCACAGAGTGCGCGCTAAATACGCCCGTGTTCCAATTAACTTTGTCGTAGAAAAAATGCGGAATTAGGAGCGCAACTCACTCTTTGCATTCAGCAGAATGTGAACGCGACCATACGAGTGCCACCGCGCGATTTCCGAACCAACTTAGTTTAAAATTTGTTCTAAATTCAAACGAAGTCGCTCTTTGTAGTTCCCTGTGGACGCGAGATAAGGCTATTTCGGAGGTAAATTCTGTACTCGTATAAGTATCGCTTCATTGGTTTTGAATTAAAGATACTTTGTTTTCTGAACATTCGTTAGATACTATTAGAATCATGTTCAGCCACTGAGCATAGTTTGGTAGAATCAAACTTTATGGAAAATAATTGAAAACACGCGTTAATCTTATAAGCATTCACATTAGTTAAAACTCACAAGTTGCCAAAACACTTGATTAATTTAAATTTAATCCTTTGGAATTAAATGCGCAGGTACATAGTTTAAGCTCTTAAAGTATTTCTTTTGGAGGCTTTAAGCTGTCTCTTATCTTGGTACAGCGTTCTGGGTACCAAGTGTTAGGTAAATATTTAGCAAAACCTTGTAATCCTTCGGGTTTTTGCGCGTCGGTGGGCGGCGCGACCCGCGGCGTTCCTTTGTCCTGCGCTTAGTGAGAACAAGCCCTCTTATCATCACGCTTTGTACGCAATGATAAATTGTTACCGCAACTTTGCTGTTTTACCTATCCTTCTTTAAAACTGTTAATTTTGTAAACATGTTAAGGTTAGATTTTGATTGTACGTGAGACCCTAGACAAGTGTAAGTACCGGTACCTAAGTAAGTTTATTATTTGCAAGTGACATTTTGTCAGCGGCAGCGTGGTGTAGGCGATTTTCAAACAGACATAATTGTATGTTTTGGAATTTCCACATTCATCAATCAACCATAACGTCATCGCTAATAGAATGTCAAAGAGCCTGTGGTCTAAGTTCTACTATTTTTTAAGCAAAGTTCGCATTCGCATCTTAGCCGCAATCTATAAAAAAAACTATTTGTTCTTATATTTTTTACCCTGATAACTGATCTAAGTACATGTATATTCGGCTTATTAAAGTATTAGCAAGTTTAATACTAACCCGGTATCCCATTAGGAAGGGCTGGGAGAACCATATACAATACTCTGCAGGTACGTGGGTACACCGTTCACGTCGATTGGATCCACAGGCAACGTAACAGATTGGATGCAAAAATCACGGGCGGGTTTCTTCCTGAATAGCTCGACGTTATTAAACTAACTTTAGCTAGAGCTCGTAGGTTTACCAACTACTAACATCATTTGAAATTTCTTAAAGATATCTATCTGATTTTCATCATAAACGGCAAAATATATTACAATTTCGTACCTACTAGGTACCTGAGCGTATCTTCAACCGTAAACCCTTATAAATGTACCGCTCAAATGTAGACATGTAATATAACAAGAAATGTACTACAGAAATACCTTACTCAGTTTTTACAAAACTTCAAAAACCGAGTAACCTATCCTTCGTGGAAACCACTAGTTCCACCAACTCCAGCAAATTAAACGCTGATTTATTAAAGCAACACGAACTCCCAACTCAATTTGGGCAATGTAAAATATGTCTAATGCTAGTCATAAAATATTATAACCTAACCGCGCCAATCTAATGGAGTTTGGAAGTTTCATCAATTAGCTGGAGCCAACTAGGTCAATCGATCTATCACGAATTGATCTGCGCCCTATAGGCTCATCTGAAACAGAAGTCTAATAAATCAAGTGACACAGTTTGTAGCGAAGCAACATTTTGTTTTTATTCATAAGGATAACTAGCAGAACTTTTCGTATAATGTTAACCGAGGTTTTTTTTATATTCCAGACCATATCCGAGGACCAGTGATAAAATCGACGCCTTTGACATGGGACCAAAGATACGAATATTGCTTGGCATCATCCGCGTGGGGCTCCTACTCGTCCGACTGACAAATGTTTGACAAATGGACTTCAGATAAAGTCACAAAGCAGCACCGGAACATAATACTGCTTATCCACAACTCCCATTTTAACATAATTCCCTGGTGGTCTTGGACGAAAACCACGAGTAAAAAGCCGCAGCCAGGATATAAACAAATAAACATCCGAATTAGTTGTTTGACAGGATGAACAATTTTACGAGCGGAAAATCTGTAGTAGCAAATCTCAGAGAGCTGTGGAGACGTTGTTGTGTGAAAGTGAAAATTTATCCGGAGGGATATCAAAAGCGCTTTTATCTCGCGAGATGACGTAACATTATCGCAATATCCGTGCGTCGGCGCTGTCCCGCGCCCTGAGAATATCAAGAAGATATATTTTCACGGAACAATGCCTCTCCGGTATCTCAATTTTCATTTCCCCTCGGCGGGACATCCGGTGTGATTTGTAGCACGAGATAATATACAAAACGGTGGCTTCGCGGGACGTCCCGGGCTCCGACACTGCGTCAGCGGAAAATCTAGGCCCTATCTTTGTCTATAATACTTTAACCGGCTTTCTTTATCGAACATCAAGCTGATCCTTTTTCACGACCAATACACAAATATCTTTTACTTTGCAAATATAATATTATAATGAAACCGAAAGCTTAAAAAACCTCCATCAGCGTTTAAATTGTTCGTTTTCAGGTATTACGGAAAAGCATTTTATTGCATACATTAAGTAGACGCCTATTAAAATAACTGTAAATTCAGCATCCATTCGTAGTCGGTAAATTTTAAAGCAGTTATACTTGCAGCCATTTTTCCGATAGGTAGGTAGGTACTATTCAGAATGAATAGTGAAACGAATGAAATTAATAATTCGGCATTCCATGAACTCTTTAGGTACTTTAAATTTCGTAATTATTTTCAAAAAGTATGAATGAATGTAACTGTGGCACTGTGGGATACCTACTATATAGAAATATGGCAGCTTGTTTTTCGGATTATAAAACAGTAAACTTTTTTGGTGTGTGCCGCAAACCTTTATTGCTGAAGGGTGACTATTTGACATTACCACAGAGATAGGGGCCGTTGCAGCACTGTAGGTAGCCGACAACCCATTGGTGAAAACGCATTTCAGGTTTTTTTTTAAAGTAATGTGAAAATCGAAGGTAGGTACTATACTATAAAAAGTTTTTTTTTTCTAGAAGCCTTGAAATCAGTAGGTAGTGTCTAATACAAAACGTCTTGGAAACGAAAACAATAAATAATGTTTATATTGTTATGGGAAACCTATAAATACGTAGGTACTCGAAAGTTAATTCCTACTTACCAATAGGCAATTTTGGAGAAAATTTTGTGAAAGGTAATTATGTAGGTAACTTAAGCTTTTAATCCCCTTACAAAGGCAATGTTTCGAAGTTTGTAATTTCCAAATGAAGCTATATAGTTAACTCTGAGAAAAATCGAGAAAACAAAATGACTGCCTACTTTCATTTTAATGAAGATAATTTAAAAATAAAACGTTGTTAAATGAACCTTCTTGCAGAAAGTACCTCGGCCTCATTACTTTTGTATTATTTGAGTTACCGCGAAGCTAATAAAGCGAAGAGTGGAGGAGTTGAAAGCAAAGACGCAAGTACGTACTAAAAAGACGAGTAATAGCCGCAGAAGTATCTATAACCGTACCTATGTAGTAAAAATAGTCTTCCAGCCGATTCTAGCTTGTTTAAAACTTTATTTCATCTCCCTACAGGCCTTGCCACAAGGTTCAATACGTTTTAAATCCATTGAGAGCTATTTTTAAACGTTTGAAAGACTACACGAATTGATACAACTCTGGACGTAGAAAATGTGCCATCTCCGGCCTTTGTATGCGAAATGGAGATAAGTTCCACATCAAAGACGTAACGGGAACTATTGAGTCCATTTCTGCCGTAACCTAAGTCGTTACTATCAAATGTTTAAGAGGTCCGACTTTATCCAAAGATTATGTTAGAGTTTAGGTTAGAGACTACTAACTACTAGTGACTACATAAATTCTGATCGTATATGTATTTAATCCAACTGTCAACAGGTTGGTTTCTAATTTTACTTGATTAAAATGACAACTTTTGGAATTTTCAGAAATAAACAATTACAGCTTTGTTGATTCGGCAAAATTAGCTGATTGCTGGAAAACCCTATTTGTCAAGCCACCGAACCGTCCAAACCAACGGCAATAAACTTAAGATACAGATAGAGTTTTTGCCCGCGACTTCGTACGCGCATATCCCGTTTTTTCCCGTTCCTGTTGGAAGTTCCCGATCTCGTATAGCCTATAGCCTTCCTCATGAATGTGGCTATAATTTCCAAATTAATTTTCTAAATCCGACTGTTAGTTCCAGAGATTAGCGCGTTCAGACGCGTTGAAATTGCGACTTGAACTTGAACGTTGTTAAGTACAAGATTTTCTTCCCTTCGTGTAAAATTTACCTTAGAAATTGGGCATTATTCGGAACAGAACTGGCACGGGACTGACCAGTATAGGTTGAGGTCACCCGGAAACAAAGCTAAAAAGTCTCATTTTCCCGTTTATTCACCGCCGAGTTGCCGTAGAACGAGCTCCTTTCAAGGAGCTCTACTAATCACTATAACAAAAATATTATACATTGAAAATACTAATCCCGGGATTTTTGTAACGGCACCTACTAGCTTTGTATTCGTCGGTTCTCGTTTGTTGTGGTTGAGTCTAAATACGTCTGTCTTACCAAGACACACGGTCTACAAAACTTGGTGTGGGCTGTTCCAGCATATTTAAGTAAAGTTTATCTAAGCTTACGGCTGGGCTCTTGCAACCACACCTGGGCCCTCACAACTATTCCCATTTCACTCTGCAACAGAAACAAATCTCCTTCACCGCAGTCTAAAATACGTATTTATTAACAGCGGCAAGAAAATCGCACATCTACTATCTGTGTCGAAAAATGTCTATAAAAGTATTTTCGTTGGTCGTAAACACTACAATAAAGTTTAGTGGGCACTTACGAGTATGAACGTTTGCAGCGTTACCCCTCCGTTGTTGTGACTTCCTCCTAACGCCACTGTCCACTTTTAATTTATCTAATGTGCCCCCCTCCCCCCTCCCCCCTCACATAACACTGCCAGGCTTTCCGAAGAAATTAATGTTTAATACGACTTCTGTTCAGCTATTGAGGTCTTGGTACTGTTACCACCGAAAGTTATTTGACATAGTAGAAAAAGAAAAGAAAATGAAACCTTTGCAATAACTAGAATCACTACCTAGAATTTATTTCCCAGGTAACATTTATTATACTTAATCGAAATACACGTGTATAAGCAATTCCCTTTTTTATTTCAAGCTGTCTCGTCAATTCTTCCACTCCACGATCTATTTGTAATTGGATGATTCTACCATCATAATTCATCTCTAATATACATAAAACGTACATTACAATCGTCCTCCGTGTCCCTTACGTGGAGTAATCTCGAATAAATCTTTGTATTAATGATAAGCGTTATCATTTATCTCATAATTTATAGCTACCTAATAGGGAACGTACGTCCAAAATTCGACGTACCTAAATACAAGATCGTAGATATAAGCAAATAAATATGAAGGACCCTATTCCAACAAATAAGATAAAATTGACGATCTCCCCTCATTCGATAATATTCCTTATGGATGGACCGCGCATATTTAGTGCATCAGTCGGTTATTTATACTGCGGACAGGGAAGGGATTGCGTTCCGCTGAGCTTTTCAACCGACCCAGATAGTCCCACTCTGTAAAGGTAACAAGCTAAAGCAGATAAAGTGGCAATTTGATACACATTCATCCGGTTTACGTCTAAATACTTAAATTACCTCTAATTTAAGTATTTAGACGTAACACTAAGTTTGTTAGAGGTTAGTCTGGGGCCCTAAAGTTAAAAGTTTTGGCTAGGATATTTAGTTAGTAGCATTCAGCAGCAGCGGCGGCTCGCTATTATAAACCTGCCAGTATCTAGCCGCAATCTAAGTTTCAATTCTATTTCTGTACAGATCTGAATATAAATTGAATTTGCAGCCACAATGGAGCGAGCATATTGTCCTCCGCAGGACTTTGCTCGCAGAGAACATTTGTGCTCGACAAATTGATTTATTAACCTGGACCGAAATTGCAGACGAAAAATCTATTCGTTTAGCAATAACGAGGTAATAAACCCGTTTGTATAAATTATGAACTGCACTGCTTTAAATGGGCTTCTCATTATTTTAAGCTAAATTATGGATTGGATGGAACTACTTAAAGCACTGCGTATTTATCGAATGAGGTTTTACGTAGATTTATTATTTAAAGATACCCGAATAATTTACCCGAAAAATACAGGACTTGGGAATAACCTGATAAAGGCTGATAAAACGTTAAAAACTGACACGTCGATGAAAATAGAATATCGAAAATGAGACTGAATAAGTTAATAAAACAAGAGAGGAATACGCAATTTCAATACAGAAAGAATTCAAGTCGGTATTATGAGTTGCGCAGAAATCATTCATGGGCAATAACACCCATTTCTGCTGGGCGCCACCTCAGTTATTGCCCCGGGATAGGATTATTGGCAAATTGTTCCGTTCGCATTCCGGCCCGACTCGCACATGAAATATTAAGCACCTATGTACCGATATCGAAAGCCTACGTAGTTCCGAGTAGTACGTCGTGTATGTAGGTACAAACACACCACACGCACGTAAGGTATATATGCTGAATGATGTTTGTCCTTGTACAACACGCTACAGAAACCTCTTATTTCTTTGAATATTTTATCGACATGTTGTAGCGACAAGTCTTCCTTTGTATTTCAATAAAGATATTATTGGATCTGATTACGTAAATCTACACAAAATAGTAGGCAGGTCTTTCTCCAGATTCGCACATCATTAGAACGTAAGTAGCTAAGAAACGATTTACTTGACGATGAGAAATTTTATAGTTGTATTAAACCTAATCGACAATCATTATGAAACAGCGAACAATAACAGTAGCAGAGGTACTAAAGATAAAACATAGGTACCTTCTGTTGTAGTACTATGTAGTACGTCCCTCGCAAAAGATAAAGCCGAGATTGTACTGGAGAATATTTAAATACGAGCTGAATATTTGCTCTAACTAGGTTGTAACGGTCGATTCCTGCCTCGCGAACGGATGCTAGCGCCCATAAACTGAGAGATAAGGCCCTCGCCGCGGATGCTGCAAGCTACCCATACTCTAACTGACACATTAATGCGTGAAAATCAATTTTCATATGATTTTATACGTTGTAACACAGACCCAGGTATTGTACTGACCGTTATTACGTGATATTGCACATAAAAGTTCCCTTCGCCCGAATTCTTTAACCTTCGCAGCGTTTATGGGTTTTTTCCTATAGGTACAGGCATTATTTCCCAGAAAATGAAAACTCATATTCGCAGACATATAACATAACAGTAACCGTGAGTGTAGCAGGAAGACCGTAGAAGTTTGTTTTCTTCGAAATTTTCCACCTGTGAGACGGAAATTTCAATTTTCAATATTCACTTTTTATGGTTTCATAACACACGAATTTGTCGCTTTCAAAGGTCAAAGTTTGTGTCGAGAATGAATATAAATGGTAATACGTGAAGAAAACAAACTAATTCATATTAAATTGTAGACTTTGATATTTATGGGCACGTGCTTCTAGCCAATGAAAAACCCACCACAAATGAGAGGCGACCGCAAAGTATAGAATGCTTATGATAAATCAGTTCTCGGCAGAAGTCAAAGAATCGGCTTTTTAAGTATGAATTTAAGTGTATCTTAAAACCCTGTTTATCTACCTAAGCGTATTAACGTTTTAAAACCACTTTGCACCTCTTATATCTAAACAAAATTAGCGAGACAAATAAAATTAATTTTGAACATTTGAAACTCCCAACTACATCCTCTGGCTGAACAATGCTGCGTTACGTTTGAAAGTTACATGAAACACACACTAAAACGAAATTAGGTAACCAAGCACATAATTTTCTAAGCAGAAATTGTATATCAGGCACACAAAGCTTGTATGCTTTAAACCAAAAATATAGACAATAAGGAGAGAGCAAGTCCCATTGTGGCGTCACGTCTTTGTTCACCTATCTATGAATCCTATCGCCTCTCCTTATTACATTTGGGCGTACATTCTGCGGATTCAATGGCCACGGTTTGCCGGGGATGGTACTCAATACAAAATATGCCTTTACCCTTACGTTGACAGTGTTTTTACGATTTCAGGAACATATTCGAGGGACTGAAATTTGGTTTTGGAATGAGAAGACTATCTACGTACCTATTCTTGATATTCGATTTAAGTTGAAAGCAATGTGTGTTTTGTGAACTGTTTCTGCTTCTCATATGCGTGTCATATTTAAATAACCAGGTTAAATATCTCAAAATTTAATCGAAGAAAAACAAAACTATGACAAAGTTCCCTCGAGGATCTTGTAACTATTACAGCGAACTAGAAGGAAATGAAAGTCATAAGTCGGACCATACGAGTGGGGAGTTCGTTACCGAGACCCATCAGTTCCGGCCATGTTACGAGCCTTTGAATTTGCGTGCAAATAAAATTGCCAGCCACATCGGTATCGAACCGGACTGGACTGCGGAGAGACGGACGTAAAGCGGGGTGGGATATAAAATGTGGACTCGCCCAAGTCATCTCCTGCGGATGTTTGCAAGTAGGGACGTGGACGTATAAACAACCTTATATGCCGTTAGGGCCGAGATTTTTGTAAATAGTTTTGTGTACAAAAAATGTTGGCCTTAGGTTTGTATACTTACTTATACCTACACCGCACCGTTTTTACAGTTTAATTTGTAACTAGTGCAATTTGACCAGAAAATATTTCATTTCTTATTTTCCTAATTTACTGCCTACACAATCAATTAAATAATCGACGTAACTAATGTAGTAAATACAGACTGCAAGCAGGCATGTAATTTATACTGCACCCAATTATTTATAATAGGGAAAAGTTACTGTGGAAATTCAACACGTAAAGTGTTCATATAAACAACAAACAAACCGAGTCGTAAACTCTTCAATAGGTTGAAGAGAGGTAAAGAAAATAAAGTCCTGAAATACAAGCTGTTCTCCATTGAACAATACTACCCACCAATTGCGATAATATCTATTCGCCAGTCATACTTTTAGCTGGCGGCGATTCTGCGTGGTCGCGGCAGCAGATTTTATAAGGCATAAACCCTGAGATAGCGGCAGTAAAACTTGGAACTGAGGCAATATGCCAGCTCCCTATTGCGACTTCCATTGCTTTGTTTTAAACTGACTAAGAGGGCGATACCTACAGCCACGGTATGAACATGCTTCGGTAAACTTAAAGCAAACACAATTAATCGCATTCCGATGTAAAATCAACGTTCATCTTTGTTTATCGACAACATCAATGTTCGGTCACGCATTTTGTGAAACGTTTTGCTGACGGTAGCAGAACCTGAGTAAACAACACACAATGAATAATTCCGTGCCGCTTGTTTATATTTTTATATCAAAAGCAAGAAGCGTACGAATAAAAGTAACTAATGTTATAAATGTGTCAGCTGAAATATTTATTTGTAACTATAAAAAATAAGAAATTATTATCAAAGGCGAGAGGCTACTAGGGAAAGCATTATTTGTTCGTAATATTTTGATACCGCAAATATGATATCATAACTTTTTATGGCAAAACCAAATAGTGTCATCAGTTTCCTGAATGGTCCTAAAGAAGTATCACTCTATTAGGGCGGAATAATGCCAACCCTCCCAAATCCGTTTATCGCGACGGTGGTAAGACTCTCTGGCGGTTCAGCCTGCTTAGATACAGTGCACTCGATATACTTCGTTCAAATTGCGAATTTCGGCGCTCTTCGTGCAACATCATACCGAAATAGCCGACGGAAAAGAACACTGATAATATTTAACAGAGCTCTCTCTAAGCTCTAGGGAAATTGTTTTATACTTACGAGTTACGAAATTTGAACTCTTAGATTTTAGCGTTAGTGGTTTTCTTCTCTCTGTATGTGTTAGAAAACTTTTTACTGTCCTGTTTTTACATTAAATGCGATAGGTAAGTTTTAACTGTAGCTTTCCAACATCCAATACCACAAGACCTGAACTAATCAAGAACCTAACAGCCGCGGTGCAGACGAATAAAAAAGTCCAGTATCGGCAAGTACAAATAGTAAGTAATGTATATTGGTTGAAATATAAATGCACAATATACGAAGCGTGACGACAACGATACTAACTCCGGGCTATGTGCGCTCGTAAATTGAGGAAGTAACCGACCACTAGCGTTCGAGCCGCGGCGGGCCTTCGGATTTGGGTACAAATAAAACGAACGTTTTATCAACCGCAGAGTAAAATGGTCGACTAGTGAATAATATGGAAGAACGGTGATAAGTTTTAAATGAATTTGATGCTAATTAGCTATAAGTATTGAATGTTATGGAAAATTATACTTAGTTGAGGAAGTATCTTATTTTTGAAGTGAAAACTTCTTTAGCGGCGTTGTGCACTTTTTGGGATGGGTAAAAAAAGTTAAACTCGCGTCAGCACACGTGACCTGATTGAAAATTCGTAAGACGGAGGGAGAGTAGACCGCCGCAAAATGAATATATTTTATATCCGCAAAATATCAAAAATGCACAACGTTAATGTTCAAGTTTTCACTTCTGCCGGCACTCCCGAAGTGCAACCCGTTGTTTTTTTTTTATCATTGATAGGCTCGCATTTGATCACAATCTCAACTGATGGAAAGCAATGATGACGTCTATGATGGAGCCCACTTGCCTAGTAGTAATCTTTTTCAGTATTAACTTAAAAATGTGCAGGGTGCAACTATCAAGAAACGCAGTTACCGGCAGGGAAATTCCATTCCTTAGCTGTACGCGCTATTCCAAATGTGGAATTGTGCCTACCAGCAGCTTCACTTGTTCTACTGCCCTTCACCCCGGTAGGATCCGTCAGATTTTTCCCTATGACAGACACCTATTTACTCAGGATCACGTGTATTTCCAGATGACGGGCCTATTGCCATCAATCGGACACACATCCAGATGCCGCCAGGCTGCCACTGAGACATTCCAGATGGAGAAACCTAAAAACACTGACTGAACCAGGAGTCGAACCCAGGGCCAGTAATAGTGTTAGCAGCATCTAGACTTACGAGACCGGCCCACCTACCTTCCTATTCAAAATGAAGCTCACAAATTACAAAATCACGTTAAAATAAGTCTCATCGCTCACCTTGAGAAAAAACATAGGTACTCTCCAGCCATTTATTACATACATTCATATCATAAACCCCATTTATATTATAAATTGGGTTGAAGGGAGCCGTACGTTCCTCGCCTCACAAACTCAAATAAAGAAATTTGTGATGGAACGCTCTGAATCCTAGTGAGTGGATCTACTTGAGAAGCTCTACGTACAAATCTTGATATGTATATGTATAATACTGGGGTACTCAGGTACCCCAGGATTAGCTGGCCGTAGTCAAATACGCAGTTACCTAATGAGTACTCGTACTAAAATAAAAAGGATTATTGGGCTAAAATAAATAGTAAAATGGTTCCATCGATTAGGTACTATCCTCGTTGAGAAAAATAAAAGCTATGAATAAGATGTGAAGTGCCGAATTATTGGGTCGTTCAAATATTATAAGCTCGATTAGTTTTATGGCATTAGGGAATATGATTTATTCGGCTATAAGTTGTTGGACTTATCTAACTATTTTGTTCCGGCCGCCAGAACCCACTTTACTTCCACGTAAAACTCGGATCTATACGATTAAAGATTTCATTCTTCGATATTGGACGATCGTAATATTTTAACGATGGCCGACCCTGCAGCAACTCCTTTGTTTTACTGCCCTTATTTTATTATTTATCGAAACATTTGATATAAAAGAGCCATTATCTACAATTTTATGTGATAATTTATCATCCAAACTGCAAATAACAGTTGCTGTATAGTATCGCTTTTTAAAAGATCAAACAGCCTCACGTGTAAGTTGAAGTGGGTTTAATTAGTGGGTTCCTTAACCGAAAGGTAAACAACGAAACCTTATTAATAAGCATCCGTTGTCCATCCGTCCGTCTATATGTCAGCGGTCTGTATCTTTTGAACCTTAATACTAGACAGTTACTGTTTATTTACATTTAACGAACTATAATATGTACAAGTAATAACTAAATACTTAAACAACTAGACTAGATAATAATCGCGAAATTATGTAGGTACAAACGCGTATAAAAACAAAATAACGTATTAATAATAAATAATTGCGCAAATATCACCTCATTGAGAGCAATATATTTGAACGGTTTGGGGTTAAAACATTAGGCCCATGGGGTCGAGTGCTCACTGAGTCTTTCGGGACATCAGCAAACAACTTGTCGACTGTTCACGTGACCAGAGAGCTAGGCTTTTCTTCGGCCAAAGAATCAGCATTGCCATTCAACGCGGCAATGCTGCCAGTGTTCTGGGCACTTTTGCCATTGACAACGATGTGGGTGAAATTTTTGAGGCCCAATGATTTATTTAGTAGACAGTCAGTCGATAATTTCACAGAGAGTGTATTTTCAATTCTAATATAAAATCTATAACAACATCTAATACAGTTATAGCGGCGAAAACTCAAACAAAAAACACATTACATTTTGCTAGTGCTTCAGCTGGTATGTGCTCTAGTACCTAATCATCTTAGAGACGACTTTGCAACATCCACCATAGTTAAACATTATATTCATATTCTGAATATGGAATCTAATGAATATGATATTCTTAGATTCATATTACTTAAATATATCACAGAAACCGCAAATGTCCATTGACAACGAAACATAGGCCTACGGCCAACCAAATTCTTTAAGAATTTTTGTCAACGAATAAATACATAATAACATAATTACCAATACAAGACTAACATTGTCATTTGGATACCTGCCAGTGTGTAGTATACATAACATCCAATATTATATGTACCTATGTACGTGATCAGTGAGTGAATTTCACAATGTAAGCGGAAGACACGTCTTAGTACATTCATAATGACTCAGGGTGTTCCCTTTATACTCCGATAATATCGAATTTTGTTGTGTTGTGCCTTTTCGTTTTGCCTACTTAGCTGTTACTACAGACAAGTTGCAAAAGACGAAGTTTAGGTACAGTAAACAACGAAAGTTAGACACTTCAGTTTTTTAATAGTTTCGAATAAATACATCGAGTCCTTATCACCGTCGATTTATCATTTAACCGATAATGCGTTTTTAAATCTTCAATTACATTATTTAAGATCCAAAACGAGTTGTTCAAAAGCATGTCGCTTACGATAAAGGTGGTCATACATGCTAGGGTATGCATGATGGTTATAAACCTTACAAGCTAAACCAACAGGCAAACCCTAGCGTGTATGTTATAAAACTGTACAGTTTTCCTTTTTATGAAACTCGGTTATGCCTGTCGATCATGCCCGCAAGGGTAAAACCATCATGCATACCCGAGCTATATGGCCACCTTAAGTTGGCGCGATGGGCTCGACATAACTTTAAAAAAAGAATACAGTGGTAGCCTTGTAACCAATAATGGATTTTAACTTTTTTGAACAACCATCGTAATCGATAATTTGCAATCCCAATTAACGTTCTTAGTGGGTACCTAGGTAAAGAAGATGGCAGAAATCGCAATTAAAATCACGTAACATAATAATAATTAAACGGCAAAGCACAAACAGGTAATGGAAACGTGCAATTAGTATAAAACAATTTGCCGCTTCAGCATTTATTGAAGAAGTTTATAAATATGAGTGCATAGTGAGGACCGCACGTAACGAAAGAAGTAGCTTGAGTTACCGCGAAAATGACACAAAATGGAAATCCGAAGATGGCACTACTATGTTATTTTTAACTGTGTTATTTTAAAATGTAAGTGTTAAACTTATGATTAACTTCATTAACTTCATCAATAAATTTTAATAAATATATATTGTCTTCAGATCTGGAAGCTAAAACGATTTCATTGAACGACGTGATTACCGCCGAGTCGCAGCGAAAGGAAGCATTTGAGACCACACTCCGACCAAGATCATCAGGTTGGTACAAAATTGCAATCATAGAGTGGCGGCAACCACAAACAGAAATAGCTTTAATCGCATCTCCACCATAAATTGTGATCGTTAGATACAAATCTACCGGGCCAGTACGAGTCGGGTTATTTTCCCACGTTCCTTGTATGGGGCCCTTTATTTGTAATTTAATTATTATCATTTGTTGTTATTGCATCACACACTCTGTGAAAATTGCAACTGATTACATATTATTACGGTTCATGAGATATAGTTCGCTGACAGTCGGACGGACAGCGGAGGCTTAACATCAGGGTTTAGCTGGTTACCCTACGGGTTCGGATCCCTAAAATGTAGATAGGCACGTCTTTTTATATGGGCATTATAGTCTAAAGGTTGAGGCGTGGCCGGGTAGATGAGACGTCCTGGGTTCGAATTAGAATCCTACCTGTTGCATTTCACATGTGAACCGACTAGATTTAGCATTGTTTTAGGCTTGTTGTCTTCTGCATGCCCTTATCCTAATCTTATATTATTTCAACATAACTAAAGGTGGCACTTCATATGGCGTATTTGTCAAAATATTCGCGTTAGATGGATAAAAGAAAATATTCCTTAAAATCGTCGAAATTAAAATATTTTTAACAAATAAGTAGGTACCTAAGGCGAATATTTGCGCACATATAATTATGTGAAGTGAGATGCTATAGTAGGCGCCAGATAAATGTGGAGTAAAGTATATTGACCTTTCCCTAATAACTGCTCATAGGTACCTGAACAATTAAATATGAATCGTTTTTCATTATTAGACCATGTTAAGGATCACGAGAGATGATGATTCGGGACAGTTTTGTGTCATTAATTCCGTTTTTCAAATTAACAATGTCAATAAATGTAGGTGGGTCAATGACCGATATTCCACGATTATCTGGCGCCTACTATAGCATAAAATATACAAAAAGTAAGTAACTCCGTCCGTGCTACGTCAGTGCTACGGCGTAGCCTACACTCCCTACGAGGACTGCCCAATATTTTTTTCAATTTACTTTGCTGTTACTTCTTCATATTTTGATTGATTGAATGAAGAAGATTCGTCTTGGTCACTTTTGTTTGTCTATTGTACAGAATACCTGCCTACGAATAAGTTATAAAATCTCTAGCCTAAACCTATTCAATCATTTATTTTTTAACGCTCATTCATCAGAAGCCCTGGGGATGTACAGTTAATTAATTGACGATGGCGATAACACAAATGGCTCAACGCGTCGGCCCAGTGGCTCAAATCTCAAATAGTTTATTGCAATCCATAATGTACACATAAACAGGTGGTAGAATTAATAAATTGAAACAATTATGGACCCTGTCGGGCACAGCAAAACTTAAAATAATTAAATAGGAGAGAGGAAGAGCGTTTTTTTAACTTTTCTTTTAAAATGTATGTTTAATTATTTCCTGTTCATCTTGTATCTAAGAGAACAGAGGGAAACCAAACCAATCTCTTAGCTGTTGTTGCTAAGAGATTGGTTTCTGCGTTATAGGGAACGTGCAGGAACTATAGGTGGCAGAACAAAAGTGTCAATGTTAAGTACATTTTACTAACTAGTTTCGAATTTTCAATGCTAGATGGCACAGTCTACTTCGTACACGTTCCCTGTAGATCGCAGGTTCGACACTTAATTGCAAGGGCCTATCCAAGACTAGCCGAAGCCAGCGACTTCGACCGCGAAGATGTCTGCTGTAGCGGTACAATTTCTCCCCTAAAAGGTGAAATTATATATCAGAAATCCTTTCTTGGTAGATTACGTTGTAAAATTAACCTGTATTTTAAATTTGTCTGTTGATAGTCAGTCAACACAAACAATTTTATAAGAATATTTAGATTTATTTTTGGGGCCTGACAAGGGAGCGCTCCTTCTAATATAGTACTATTATTTATTTATATATGTACCTACTTATATGTCTTTGTGATAACTTTTTTATGGAGTTATAATAACTGTAAAAATGCTTGTGCCCCTAACTTTTTATCTACTTATGTACTTACACCAAAAGAAACGAATTTTATAAAATTGGTGGGCGTTGTATTATTTGAACAGTCTGTAGGGCCCGTGACCCTGTTCGTGCCTCCCTTGAATCCGCCCTTGCCTAGTTACCTCTATGACTCGTATAGTGCGAGCTATATACTTATAAATAAATATTACGTATTAAGTATGAACGTATCTATATTTATTCTTACTTTCTTGTTTTCAGCAAGTAGCAGCAAACATTTCTCCCTAATCCAACGCTTGAGGTCGAGTCCTTTGAGGATTAGAAATTTCCTAGAATCCGGTTTCTTACGAGGTAGATTTATTTAATAGTAGAAACTCGTTCCATATCTATCAATATGTAACGTAGCATTTTACTAAAATATTCTACGTTTTTGTTTGCAGATCATACACTCCTGGGAGGGAATATTCTATCGCCACTTAAATATAGAAAGGCATATCTAATCAAAAGCCCACTGAAACCAAGAAAGCTGAAACTTATACAAAAATCAAGATACAAACGTAAAAATCAGTCAACGAAACGTGGAAATGAGGAGCTCAAACAAAAATATATCCCGCTTCTTAAAAGTCTTAGTATGTTGTTTGATAATCTTCTCAATACCGACTCGAGCGAGTCTTACGAAGTCAAAACAAAAAAATATAAACGAAATCGATTCTACTCTGAAGAGACTTTTGAAGACCCGGGTACAACACTACAATCCGATTCAAGAATTGCCGAATCGGAATCGCATGAAGAGACAGTTACTATTCCCCCGACTATCACCACTGCGTCCTCGATTACTACCGAGGCTCCCACCACTACCGAGGTTACCTCCCCGACAGCCAATATTATTACCACTCGTGACTTCAGCGCTGTCCGACAGAATAAGAACATACCCATATTACTTCCAAGAAATACCTCTAGCGGTCGGGGAGACGATCATGGAATCGGTGAGAGAAGCGGCGCCACACTTCACGGAGACATTGAAGGAAATATCACCAGGCATCATGGAGATTATGAACATGCTGCCGGATGCAGAGAGAATGAGTCCTGTGCAGAAGATGATGAAGAGAATACCCACCGTGCTACACGAGACGGTGCAAGAGGCTTTCGACTCACAAGACCAACCGGAACTCGAAATAATACCGGACTATTTCCAAGAGGAAACAGTACCGATACTGAAACCAACTCGAAAAATGAAACAACCAATGACTACAATCGAGAAAATCAATTTCAAACTGGAAGAAACGAAACAAAAAGCAGAAGAATTCTACAAGAACCTCTTCGAAGATTACGAGGATTCATACCCAAAGGTGTCAACGAAAACACAGAGTCTGTACAGTCCAAAGAAGTACGTGAAGAAAGTGTCATCAATGTCGCACACGATATCGCCAGTTATCAACGAATCACTGACGGAGGTAGCCCAACTGCCGAAGAAAATCAAAAAGTTCGTTCAGGACATGAAACAATGACGACAATGAATAGCTTAAACTTCACAACAAGTCAGTCAAACGCCCCAAAGAAAAACTCACCAGTTATGATGATATTTGATGGGTACAGCATAGTAAAGCACAAAAATGGTCAGAACAAATTTGCAGAAAAATCTATTCGCATACATTCTTAATGTAACACACTTTACTTGGTGTATTTGTCAAAATATTTGCGTTATGCATGGATAATGCAAAATATACCTCCTTACTTCAGAGATAAAGTTTAATTTTACAAATTTATTACAATGTTTGCGCAAATAGCCCAAGTGAAGTATCAGCAATATATTACTTTGAGATTTCCAAAGACATTATTTTGTGAAATTTTATATTAGAAGTAGATAAGTATTTTGTACAAATAGTTAATTTTGTAATAAACAATTAGAATTATCGGCGTCCTTTTTTCCCCTTGCCCTTGTGGCTTGCTTGCGCTGCCTGTGGCTGTTGGTCCACTGGTCTGAAAAAGAAAAATAACACATGAAGCAAAGCAAGTCTAAGTTAACATAAATTATTGTGGTTGACTACACTCAACAATGACCTTTGGTAACTAGTCTCAGGTGTTGTACTGATGCAAAGCGATCATTGACGAATACACGCAACTGGAAGGCATCCTCTGTTGGGTTTGCCTTACAAATGAACCCAATGATCGCCAAATCGCGCGATTATCGCGATGTATTAGGACAATGTCTAATATTATTTTATAAAAATAAAATTGTTGAGTTAAATGTAAGAGTGGAAGTCACGATTGACCCTAAAACTGATAGAAAGCCACACTATTTTAATTTTTCAGTCAATACTTTAAGGAACTCTCCAATAGCGTGGTTCTGTCTTACAGAGGCAAGTAATTTATAATTTCCTACATGAAATTTTCCGCACAATGTTTTAATGGAGACAATAGATTCAAATAAGTTTGTTTATGATTAGAACAATTATATTATATTTATTAGTTTATTATTTTAGCATATATATGTATTTTATTAGTATTATATATATTATCAGTATATTCTTTCCGAAATGTTAAAATTCAATTTGAATCTTATTTTTTATTTATTGTACACCGACCACAGTATAGTCTTTATAACCCAAAGGTTGACTGGTAGAGAATGCCTTGATGCATTAAGTCCGCCCATGTACCACTATTGTACATAAAGTTTAAATAAATAAACAATTACCTGTTTTGTCTCGTCTTCAGTTTGGGTATTGAATCTCCAATATGCTTCATTACAGCCTCACGAGTAGGGAGGTCTGGTTTGACTGGAGAGCCATCATCATTCTTTAACTGTACTCTAATTCTCCCTCTGAACAATATTTCCTATGGGTTTTAGAAAGAAGTTAGGTTAGTATAACAAAGGAATAAATTTTGGATCAACACAAAATCAAATTATCTAAATCAATGATAGTGTTTAAAAGGAAGGAGGCCTATACTATCTATAACAACAGGTGAAACAAGGATGATTATGTATAAAAAAGTGCTAGGAAACACCACAACAAGACCTAAAATCAATTAAGGTGGGATAAAAATGATATATTGGAGGAGCTCTTCTATTAAACCAGTGTGTAGCTATGGGAAGCTACAAGCTACACAAACATTATCAACACTGATAATGCATATTTGTATTCCTAATGTATTAAAAAATGAGAAAAGCTAAAAAAAAACAAGTAGAGCACAAAACATTACCTTGCTTGGTTCCCTAGGATACAGCTTGTTCTCAACTCCCACTCTGAGACCAGCCGCTACCAAGACATCTCTGATCTCTTGGTGAGTTGGGTTCTCCACACAGTGTGACTTGGACAGCTTGCGGCCCTGGGCGAGCGTCTTCTTGCTATTCAAGTATGCAGGGTAAATACATATCCATCTGTGAATTGAAATGTTTCTGTTGTTATTAATTTGAATAAATTATCATATGAGCACGCTTAACTAGTCACTTTTTCTTAAGGGTGGGTCTATATCAGCCCACTACGGGGCCGTATGGGATATAAATAAAACGTTTTATTTGGTGAATAAATCAATATTATCCTAAGGTTACTTACCTTTCCACGTCGCTGTGTTTCTTTTCTGGATTCCAAGAACTTATCATAGCAGCCATGATCTGCTTTTCTTAGAGCCCTTCGTGATTCAAGAAATACTTATTATTTGGTTTTAAGCTTGTTTTAATTTCTATCAAATAGAAATAACTCTATAAGATTTCTGGTGCATATAAACACGAAAAGCATATAACTGACAGTGACATTTCATTTACGTTCCACGTTAGATTTATTGACATTCCAGAGAACAGTTTAGAAAATTTTGTTTAAAAAAAAGGGTGCAATATCTTCAATCCTATTTGAGATTTAAGATTTGGAGATTATAGTTCAAAATAAAAAGATTAATCGATTCAATTAATGTTCACTATTTCAATGTAAAAGACAAAATGTAAAATAAAATATTTATTTTCAGTTTGCTGTCTTCTTACCTAAAATTGTTGGGTTTCACACAATCATACAAGTGTCAATCCAACAGTCACAAGTTTCGCTCTATTAAAAAAAAAACTAACCTGAAAAACTGTACAAAGTTAATTAAATAAATTAAATCTCAGTTTGTTTGTGCCTTGAATTTGATATAGACGCCAGCCTAACTAAAAGTACAATAAATTAAAAAGTTTAACAAAAGATAATGTCTCTTTTAGTAGCAAGTGATAAATATATTGTAGTAGCAAAAGAACTTCATGTGGATTTATATGACTATTCAAATCATAAAATTATTGATATCCCGCTAATTCCCAAGCAACCTGAAAAAGATTATATATCTGATATTACTATTTCTAACGATTCCAGTCATATTGCTGTTGTAACAGCAACTTCAAAACAATTGTTAGTGTATGATGTACTTCAACTGGAACGTGAACAAACTTTTATTATACCAAGAAGTGCCAGTAGAATAAGATTCACAGTTGATAATTCTCAGATTTTAGTGGCAGATAAAAGTGGTGATGTGCTTATTTATGACATAAATAAAGAGAATTCTGGCACCAAACTTCTGGGTCACTTGAGTTTACTGTTGGATGTTTTGCAGTCAAATGATACTAAGTGCGTCATCTCATGTGACAGAGACGAAAAAATAAGAGTGTCTTGCTTTCCCAACACTTACAACATCCAAACATATTGTTTGGGCCATAAAGAATTTGTGAATCACATTGAATTTCTGCCTCACAATGATAAAGTGTTGACAAGTTCCTCTGGGGATGGTACTATAAAAATCTGGGACTACAATGAAGGCAGACTGATTCATACAATAGACACCAGTAATGTTGTAAACGATGATCAATTAAAGCAAAATTTTATAAATATTATGGATGAAGGTGGCATTGAAGTTACTACCTTACCAATTGTGCATTACACAGCATCTAAACTAGATGAAAATACTAGTATATTGGCTGCAACAGTGCATATGTTTAATGCAGTCCTCATTTACACTGTAAATAATATAGATAACCAATATAGCCACAAGTTAGAAGAGAAACTGAAATTGCAAAGATTCCCAAGCGCAATAAGACTTCACAAAAACACACTTTTTGTGTATGATGACACAGAGTGCACCATCACTGTATACAAATTAGAAGAAAGTAATGGAACAATTTCTGTTGAGGAAAGTAACAAAATAAAAATGTTTGAAAACAAAAACATTGTCAAAGAAACTGATGAAAGTCAATTAGAGTCCATCAAAGTCTTATACAAAAGGAAGTTTGATAATGTTCAAGAATATCAAGAAAGAAAGAAACAAAGGCTAGAAAAAATATCAAAATAATTTAACATTGTAAACAGTATTATTTTGTTTTATTAAAATAACAATTGTTAATCTTGTTGAATTGATTTTTATTTGGCTCCCTTCATTCATATTATATGAAAACTTTTTGACCGCCAGTTTTCTACGGAACACTCAACATTTTTGTGAACTTTCTATCTTATTAGATGCACTGAAGTTTTAGCATCACACTAAGCAACAAATTATAGGTTTTGCAGTTTTCCCACAGTTAAATCTGTTTCCCTTGATGCAACTTTTTTTTTATTTAGCCTATGCTGTCCCACTGCTGCAAAAGCCTTCCCCAACTTTTTCCAGATTTTGTTTTCCGAGCTGCCTCTAACCAACCCTTGCAGTAGGTGTTGCATGTGGCTGACTGATATGACCCGCCCAATCCCATTTTAGCGTGGCAGCGTTTTCCTTGACAAACCCCAAGAATAAGAACTTTATATCCGTGACTACCGCCAGACCACCAACGCCAATCGCTTCCATATTTGGTATTTAATTAGTATACAATTAGCACTAATTAGTAGCTACTCGAACAACAAGAACCTCAGTAGTTTTCGAGAAAATCGACCTTGAAGGTGGTCCGGCGGTAGTCACGCTCCCTTCAGCAGGACCACCATGAGCGCCGAAAAAGGGGGCATGCTATAGTTATTCTAAGTACCGATACAAATAATTAAGTACTACCTACACTTATATGTGATTCATTTCGTAAAAAAAAAACAAGAACTGAAACATTTTAATATACCAAGAAATCAACAATGATAACTTGCGCACGCTCGTTCAGCAGGACAACGACTTTGAATGTTGATTCCAAGTTTGAGGAGCTTGTCGCTTTCCTCAAACTTACATAAAAAAATAGTACCTACCTACCCAAAATTCAAATTTAGTACTCATGTAGTTTACAAGATATACCATGCCATTGGTGGGGTAGTCACGGTGTTAAATTTTCATCATCATATCAGCCGAAAGATATCCACAGCTGGACATAGGCCTCCCCCAAGAGGGAGGTTTGCCATAATCGCTACACTTGGCAGGCGGGTTGGCGATCACAGTGTAGCTGTTGCAATGCAGAGAATGCTGCTGCCCATTGTCTGTGTCCCTTAGTCGACTCTTACGACACCCAGGGGAAGTGATGGGATGGTGCTATTAGTTTACGTCCGACAACAAGACAAGTGTTGTATTAATAAGAGAAATTAGCTTTCATTACTTTTCCATACTAAATGTCCGCGTATAACTAGACAAGTTGTCAATGGTATTGAGCTGTTTAGGAGATCTATAATTAATAAAACTTATTCGATTTATGAATGTGTTTTTGATCAGAAAACACCTGCTAATTCATAACCTAGCTTTAAAAAAGTAGGTATTGAACTGGTAGGTAAAAAAACAAACCCAAGGTCTACAGATACCTATGTCAATGATAAAAACGACTTCAAGTACCTACTGAAAAAAACAGGTAGGTACCTACCTATTATTAAATAAATGTGGACTAACAAGCGCGCGAAAGCTACCATCGTTAATTTTTCGGTGAATATGAATGCTTTAGTTCTGTTTTTTTACGAAATTAATTCCTAATTACAGTAGTCTACGAATCTTAAACTTTTGAAATGATTTGAGTTCTTACCTTACTATGTTTTTATTGTTTCGTACTGTGAACACAAAACATCTCAGTTTTCAAATAAAGCGCCTAGAAAAATCACGTTTGTTCTACAAAAAGTTGTTTTTTCCGACTGACTGGCTCTTATTTTACGCTGGAACACAGGAGATATGAATCACGAATTGATTGATTTTGAAGTAAAACAAAGTGGATATGAAGTGTCTTCCTTTAAAAAAATGCGATAAAATCGGGAACACTGATTTGGACTAAAATTCGTAACTTTTGTGCTCAAAAAGCACGCGGTTATAATAAGAGTCCCAATTTAAAATAAATTGGGATTTTTGGATAAATTTGATGATAAAATAACGTTACAACAGTACCTATTTAGATCGTAGCAGTTTTTTTTTTACTGCCTGCGATGTTAGACCAATACCTACTTCAATTAAAAACCAAATAAAAATGTGATTTTCTCCGCTTTTAGATGTGATTTAAAAATAAAATGATTGTAGATCTGTTTCATTAGGCATCCTGATTAATAAATAATATATAAATCAATAGGTACCTACAGATGTTTTTTTAGTGTTGACTGTTATTTGTACCTACTCATACTTAGAATAGCTGTAACATGCCCCTTTCTTCGGCGCTCATGGTCCTGCTGAAGGGAGCGTGACTACCGCTGCACCACCTTCAAAATCGATATTCTCGAAAACTACCTAGTTAGGTACCTACCAATTGTATTGTTCGAGTACCACCTAGTAATTAGTACCAATTGAGTAGGTAGGTACTAATTATTTACCAAATATGGAAGCGATTAGCGTTAGTGGTCCGACGGCAGTCACGAACATCGGAACTTAGCGAGCGCAGGTCTGAGCACCATTAGTTAGGACGGGCAGGATATACTTTTCGATGGTGGCAATCCGTGTCCAAACTGACACGGATTGCCACCAGGTGCCAATAGGAAATAAAATTCCCAGTTATTCGCGATCCCTTTGCCAAAACTGCCCAACCTGGGAATTGAACCCCCAAAAGTATGCGCAGCAGTTGCGCTTGCAAGCAATGAGGCAGTTCAACTTTTACATTATGATTTTTAGATATTAAGACCCGTCTTAATATCTAAAAATCGTAATATGTATACCTATGTAATGGATATTGAACGAGTAGGTACGAAGCGGGTGAGGTAACGTTTTGTCATTGAAAATTCAGGTTGAAATAGGATCACTTTTCGGACTTATTTTCTTAGCGAAAATGGTCCATCAGTAACTTTCACAGGTGAGGTACCTATATCTAAAATTCATGCCCCAGTACTTTCTGTACCTACTGACATAGTGGTTCACAAACCTAGTAGTCCACTTCAGTAGATGATAAAGCTCGAGATTTGTCAGCGAGCCATGGGATGCAATTTCCTGGCAGTTCGCTTCTCGGACCATGTAAAGAACACAACGTTACACGCCTAAACCGATATCATGTGTATCAGGTTGCCCAGAGGGGCAATGTCCAAGCAGGTGAAATTAGGCCGGATATGTCGGCTGCATGACAGATTAGAAATAAGAGAATAACCGAATGGGTCCCGTTAGCTAGGCACCGCGGCAGCCTAAGTCGCTTGATAAATTGAATGCTTTAACATTTTGAACGCCATTGTCACGTATACATGACAAGCAAGCGCGTACCCTGCACGCTAAACGTCACAAATATGTGACAAAAAGTACGGCGAATTTGTGGCTTGGCGTCAGGGGCACGCCAATGCGTTTATACTCTGGCGTTCAAAAGGTTAAAATGAAACACAAAATCAACCAGGTAATTATTTATTATCTTTGTTACAATTCAAACAAGTAATGTGAAATGTGCAAGTCTTATGAGGTTTTATAAAAATAAATGAAACCTAAGTATATCTCAACCTTAGTTAAGCTAACAAGTTATTCTAAGCCAATTTCATTACAAAAACAGAAAACCTAAAAAATCACAATATCACATTTTAACTAAACACAACAAGGCATGTTATAACTAAGTTATAAGATTCTGGTATTTTTAATACTTATTGCTTTTGAGAAGAGCAAAGTTCAACCTGGCAAAAGATTCAAAAAGTTCATTGAACTTTGATATATTTGTATCACTATAATAATACATATTTAGGTATCTAGTTTTTACAATCGCCATTATATCTAAATGCAATAAATACATACAATCTGGATCGTTACGTAATTTACCTAGATTTAAGCACATTAGCAAAGTTGCGGAGCTGAGAGCCAAGATTGTCAATTTCATTCAATACACTGTCAACTTCATTTTTCAGTTCCATTAAATCAGGCAAATTGTTACAATCCGGTACATTTAGTAGTGTTGTAAATATCTTGTCCCATAAACCAACTTTCATGTACCTGAGAAAAAATAATTAAATTAATATCTTGAAAATTTAAAAGCAGCGTCAACAGCGTGGCTGCCTTCCCATTAATAAAAAAACTATAGAGGAACATTGGTAAATGAAAACATTTTAAATATTATTTAGAAGAAGTTTTCAGTTACAAGTTTTATAATGATCTCACCTTGGAAGTTTTTTGTCAATATTCCATTGTCCTAAGCGATTAGCTACTTTCATATAACTGCCCATTAAGATAACATGGATTGTGCCGGCTAAGCAGTACAAATCGGTTTGATAAGTCCAAGGCTTTCCTTCCCTCATCTCAGTACAAGTGAAACCTTCTGTTGAGATCAGCTAGAACAGAAAAGCATTTTTTGTTTTCATTGGTTTTAGAATTATAATAATTTAATATATTATGGTTTTTGAAAACTTACCTCTCTAAATGTAGTCCCCTCAGGAAACAAGGACATGTCTATAGCACAACCAAGATCAATTAGTTGTAAAGATGGGGTTCTCCATTCCTGTGTAGGTCTGCAAAAAATTAATCAATGAAAAACAAAATTTGTCAACCAGTATTTTTCTAAACCCTTAATTTGATAAAGACAAAATGCTGTTACTATAAGTGGTGGTTTCATAGAACATTTTACTTACATTTTCATCAACAAAAAGTTGTCGGGCTTGATGTCGGCATGAATGATCTGCGCTTTATGGAGATAATGAATTATCGACAACATCTCTGATGTTAGTAAAATGACGATAAATTCGTTTATACATTTAGAGGTAGCTGCCCTGATTTTATTTGCGACGTCTAACAGAGATCCATATTTGGAATATTCTGACACGAATAAACTTGCATTATCTCCTATGAAGGCCGTTGTTATATCCATGTACCCTGGAAGCTGTATTTAAAATATAAAAAAAAAATCTTTTTCAAAAAATTATAATTGTAATGACAAACAAAATATATTACCATGAATGGGTCTTTTATTCTTGCTTTTATTTCCTGACAAATGTAGAATTCCCAAGGCCGACTCGGCTTTTGATATTTCGCAGCTACAGATTTATTACTATGTAAATCAAGACAAAGGAAAACTGCACCGTAATTTCCTTTGCCAAGCTGCTTGTCAATAGATAACCTACTGCTTCCAACACTTATAACAGTTGTCAGTTGTAGTTTAGGAACAGATCTCACTTCAACATATCCATCTGCATGAGTTTTATTAGGGAATTTGACATATTCCAGTAGAGAATTCAGAAGTTTTTTACTGAATGGATCTATTAATGCTGGGAATTCAATATCAGCTGGCCTAGGTATGTCACTGGTTTCTACTAAGGATATAGAATGAGTAGATTTAAATGCAGCACACTCCATGGAATTTTCACTATCCACATCCATTCCATATCCATCAGACTGTAAGTCTGAATGTCTAGAATAAACTGCTGAGATCCTACTCTCTTTGCTGACAGAGTCTCTGCTGTCCTCAGATTGAAATTCAACTCTATGCTCAAAGTCCAACTGCCTTTTCGAAATATCTTTTTGTTTATCTACAGCATGGGAAACCTTAGCAGATTGAATAGGCGTCCCTGTTTGTGCAGTCATACCATCTTTACTATCAGAATCAGACATACCAGATGAGGGTGGTATCTGAGCCTGCTCAGGACTGGACACATACAAGTTCTTATGCATCTTTTGAGAAATACTTGGACTGTTCGAGAATTTCGGAGTATTGGCATTGTCTTTGGGTTCATTTCTATTTGAAATGAAGTTAAGATACTGGTTTGAAAAACCAATATCTGGTGAATTCTGGCCAATTTTCACTGGGTTAGGTTGGTCATGTCTTATATTCCTTAGTGCAGATGTAGGACTCTTGAGTGTTTGTGCATTCTTAGACACACTATTGTTTTTACTTGTTACACTTTGATCTGCTGCTGCAACATTTTCTGGTCTCAAGTGCATTTCAGAGCCTTCTTGAGGGATGCTCGCACCATGCGCCGCTGGACTGCGGTAATTGTTTTGAGGAGCCTGAGGGCTTTGATATATCTGGAACGACTGATTGTTTGGAGACCCATACCCACCAGCTGCAGAATTCTCAACCATTTGCTTAGGGTGCTGCCTGTATGGATTTTGCATTGCATTAAAGCTTTGGTTGCTTGAATGGTTGGGATACATGTTAGAATTGTTGTATTGACTATGCACATTGTGGTAGCCCTGTTGATTGTAGGTTTGAGCAGGTGGTGCAGCTACTGGGCTGGGCCTCTGATAGTACTGTGCATTTTGATATTGTGTCTGATGGGGAGGACTTTGGAAAACTGCTGGTTGCTGCTGCTGTTGGTGTTGTTGCTGCTGCTGGTGTTGTTGCTGTTGGTGTTGTTGTTGCTGCTGGTGTTGTTGCTGCTGCTGGTGTTGTTGCTGTTGCTGGTGTTGTTGTTGCTGCTGCTGTTGGTGTTGTTGTTGTTGATGTTGTTGCTGCTGCTGATTTACATAAATATGCTGCCTATCAGTTTGACCAGGATAGTGATAATCCTGACGGCCAGCATAACTCTGTTGAGGACTCATCATTGCATGTCCTGGACTATGGTAACCTACTTGATTGGAGTATGTAGGACTCTGAAAGCCAGGTGGAATGGCAGGACTTTGCATGCCAGTGTGTTGTGGACTATGGTAAGCATTAGAACTAGGGCTCACATAGCCCTGTTGTGGCTGCTGATTCATCATCTGGTTATTGGAATAGTTCTGCTGATAACTATAATTTTGCTGGTAGTGTGCTGCATGCATCGACCGTTGCTGTGGAGAGTAGCCATTGTAGCTCGGCGGCGTAGGCTTCTGGTACTGGTGGTCGTGCGAGGGGTAAGGTGCTGACGAGGTTGCTGCAGCACCTTTGTTTTCCGGCATCTCTCGCTTCTGGGGGTGAATTCTGGCAAACTGCCCATTCAGCAGTCTAGGCTGAGAAGATATTGAACTCCTTTTTGACGTCGTGGGTTGCTGCGACGGGTCGTTATTATTGTACATTGAGTCGTAGTTTGTTGTGTAAGCAGTGAAGTTGGTTCTTGTTGATTGCCCAGAGGAACTAGATCCAGATTTACTGAAATAAGTGAAAGCAGTAATTCAAATTTTACTGTTTTCTTATAAATATTAGTTGAGATTGTACAATCATTCATACCTGTTATATTCTCTTGTTGCTTCCATGATTACAGAGAGTCCTGCTCCCTGATTGTCTACAGTAGCATGCTGATCAGTTGCATGTTGTCTAGAACTCTCTTCTCTCTTTGTAAGTCCAGGGTCAAGATGTTCTATGACACTCTCATCCATACTAAATTTTGGCACAGATGGAAATTTACTTGACTGATCAATGCAGGAGGATGGTTTCTTGAATTGAGACATGTTTGGAGTACTAGCATCCTTTATATTGAAATTGAAAACTTGTGTACAGGAAGGCTCTTCATAGTAAGCAGTTTTATTAACCTGTCAACAAAAGATTAAGTAACATCTGTGTAATTTCTAAAACACTCAGTTAATTATCTACATGTATATCAACATACGTTTTGCTGTCCAGCAGTTATAGGTGCTTGAAATTTAGAAGCATTTTCTTTGTCATGAGGCACAGTTTTCATTTCAGTGAGTTCTGCCTTCTTCTTAGTATTGATAGCCATTGTTATAGACCTATCCTCGTGAATGTCGAAATTGGGAACTTCAAATTGCTGTACAACTGATGGCTGCACTATAGATGGTTCTGAAATATTCGAAATTGTTATTAATCTTAATCCAAAATGTTTGTTTCAAAATATCAAATTATGAAGAGAACATTACCATTGTCATTGAACAGGTTTCTAAGTTCCCATCTGGCTTCTTTGGTGTTTACCGTTACAGAATCACCAAGGAGATTACCCATCAAACTCCTATTGAATTCCTCCATCAGATTGTTTTTGCCATAATTTGGTACAGCATTTTCATTGCCATAATTATTACTTGAAGTGAGCATTTCATTTTCTTTATCAGACATACTTGAAGCTGGTTTATAATTTTCGTCAACTTTCTTAGCAGTCAGCTCACTAAATTCTTGTGAATCCAAGTTCACTAACACTTTGGGTTCACCAGGTGAGTGCATGTTAGTAACTTTTGTGATGTTTTGTAATGTAGGCATGGTCAAAGGCATCAGTTGCCCTAAATGATCCTGTTCCGTGTCCAAAGCACAATTCGCTAATGTTTCTAAAGCACTGCACTGAGCCAGTGTCTCATTAATATTTTCATAATTTTGTGGAACTTCAACAACTTCAGGTTTTTCAGTCTTCACTTTTTTCTCTAAATTATATTTTCTAGATCTTATTTCTTCTAAACTGTATTCTTGGTCATTGACATACACCTATGGAACATGACAATGTTGTCATTAGCAAAATTGTTTATAATGGACAAATAGCATGCATAATGAATTGGATTTCAATCAATGAATGAATCAGAATGCTAACCTGTGACTTATTATAACAAGGAATTTTTGTTGAATCTGGGGGATCAGGTACACATAGAGGCACAGTAAATGATAAGTCATCTATGCAATAAGGCATGTGATTGGCTGGTAGCCTTAAGACATCGTCTTCATCTTCATATGCTGAAAAAAAAAAAAACATTTTGTTTCGAATTCCAATATTTTTTATGAACTCTGAAAGAAAATATTTATCTAAATATTTTTTACCATAAGAACAATATAATAGCAACTTACGAGTAAACGGTAATGGTTGATGTGGTACAACATTAGTGTGTACCATTTTAGTTTTGGGGTTGGTCCATATCCCAACTTCTTTCTGATTTTCAACATTACTACAAGCTTGAACCAAGGATGCAGGGCCTGGATCTTCAGCAATTGGGATAGCAGCTTGTGATGTTGACGGAGCATCCTATATGGAATATTTATCATGAAAGAATTTGGACACAATCAAAGTTACCTCTCAAGTGTCTGCAATTGTACCTTTTGTGCATGAAGTTTAAAATAAAACATAAACACCATTTAACACAATGTTGTTTGGGTTAATTTTATTATTAATAACAATAATAATATCAATAATAATAATATCTTGGGACAACTCACACACAGTCATCTGATCCCAAAAAAGGCAGAGCCTGTGCTATGGCAACCAGACAACTGATAAACATACTTATATATTTCTAAATACATACATATTATAGACAAATTACACCCAGACACAGAACAAATGATCATGCTCATTACACAAAGATTTGTCCTGGGTGGGAATCAAACCTCCGGTTTAGCAGTCAGGGTCACTGACCCACTACCCCAATCTATTTAAGTACTACTATAGACTAGTAAGAACTTACCTCATAAATGTTGACCATCACATTGGAGTTGGGTAGCCTGTTGTCATAGTTGCCCGCTTGCTGTCTCACCACCCCGGGAACAGAGCTCCTAACACTGTCCCCGACCCGTTGTATAGGCACATTGGCGATGTTACGCCGCTTGAATGACTTCAATGATGTTAGAGCCATCCTTGTCTCAGCCAGGGCTGAAGCTGCCTTCCTTTTGGTTGGGGAGTCATCATGTAACATTCTTTGGGCAAAGAACAGTTGAAAGTTCCTAAAAACAATATCATGTTTAGTGACTGCTATAAATTGAAGAACTTTATGTATACATTATTGTTGAATACAATGTTAATGTATGGTTACTAGTTTTACACCACAGCTGAAATTGTAAAAAGAACACTGAATACATCTCATGGCCCTGGCTTGTTGCCAATAGTCTGAATTACATTAAATTACTAGAGCCTTGTGGAAAATTTAACTGAATAAGTTCACTACTATGGTTTTAGTCTGGTGTTAACCTGAAGCTAAGGTCAAAGGAGGTCACAATGAAAGGGAAGTGGTTAGTAGGTTAACCTCACAAAATGTCAGAAAATGTATACAGCTACATCCTTATCGACCAGCTGCTTATTAAAATTGATTTGACAAGCCAAAGTTATGCTAAATTTTCTAGACACTCTACTTGAAGTCTTACAATGCATTATATCCTTAAAAAAACAAGTTTTTTATTGAAGGTAAGCTGAAAGTTGCATGTTTTTACCCCTGCTTGCTTTAAGTTGCTTGTTCTCCCTTTGTTTAAAACTTATTTGTCCCTTTTTGTTTACAGTCTCATGGGGTTATACATTATTATTAATTTACTTATGACTTAAAAAGGCAAAGATGCTGTTTAGGATGGCACATCATATTACATAATATTTACACATAAAACTCACATATGTGCCTGCTCCAGTTCATCCAAGGGTTGGGCTTTAGCCTGAAGACCTAACATGTACACCTGATTGGCTTTCTTATAGTCTCCAGACTCCTCACAGTAGCATGCCCAGGCACGGTAGAATTCTGAGCATTCCACTCCAATACCAGTATTATACAGCCTTTGATATATCTCCAAAGGGTTGGACAGACAGTCTACCTACAAATCAAACATAACATTACAGTACAAATTCTATAAGAACACGGTACTATGATGATTTGGTTCAAAATCAGAGCAGTTTACTGGCACACAATTACCTAGTTTAAAATAAATATTTCTCAAGAGAACAATTTTGTTTTCTAAAAAAAGACAAATATATATACAGTTTAATCATATTAAGTTGCAGATAGGTAACATTATTCAGGGCCACAACCATATTAGCAATAATGCTTCATATCAGCATCTGTTTTCTCTAATGATAAGGAGGTTCATCAAAGTAGTAATAGGTAAAAGATCAATGAATGTTACTGATAAACAGTAGGTAAAAAAAATATCGGGCCACTTACATATTTTATCCATAACTTTACAAATCTCCTATCCTGATAGTATTTTTTTTCATTCTCAAACAGTTGTAGACAGTCTTTTATTAACTTATCAATATGCCCTTCATGTCCATGTTTGGGAAAACACTGCTCAACCCACTGGATGTAGTTGAACCAGGGATCCAAAGGATCGGTGCCCTGGTAGAGTCTAATAGCTGCTTCATGTTCCCTGCCGGCGCATCAAAGGATTAAGTGGTTACTTAAGATGAAAATAAAGCCATAATGCTGGCATGCAAACGAAAAATCACCACGAAATACGTAAGATAAAAGAGAGTATGTTTTTTTTTTCAAATGTTGATACTACTGATAAAAAAAATGCTTTTACATTCATGAATACATGAAATGAGATTTATACGTATAAGTTTAAAAATAAGTTATAAAAAACTTTACTCTTTTTGCAGTTGCAGCTGTCTCTGGGCCTCAACATCCGACTGAGCTTGCAACGCTGTACCCAATTGCACAAGGTTTCTACCACCTCTCAGTGGTTGAATGTTTTCTTTACTAACGTCGATGTCCATCGTAGAACTAAAATAGCGCTGAAATATCACAGCATGAGGGATAAACACAGCACACTGGACCACAAATAAGCGATCTTAGAAAATTGGGTTTCGAGCCCGGTTTAATAGTTTTTATTATTGTATCGCGTAGATGATAAAAGTAAACTTATTTTATAAATAGATTAAACATTAAACTACAAGCAATTGTAAATTATTTAAAGTTTTTAGCTTTGAAAATCCGAAAAAAATTGGCGACTACCAACTGAAGCACCAAAAACTAGCCCGATTTTGACATCACTTTATAGAATTTTAGCGTCTATGACAGTATTTGAATTTTCTCAAACTAAGTCCGTTACAGTGCGTGACTTGCCTCAGACAGCAGGGCAAGCCATTGTAAGCGTAGCGTTTTTCTGTTATATAAAGTTATGCTATTTTCATCAAAGCTCCGTTTCTTCTAGTTTTGTGTATTCATAATACTTTATTTGTCACTAGCTTTTGCCCGCGACTTCGTCCGCGTGGAATAATTACTTTGGGCAGCCATTTTTATTTATACTTATTTTTCAATGACGCTCGAACATATGTTTATTTATTTTTTATCAAGAGCCTAAAGACAAAGGTTCATGGTTTTATCTTCAATAATGACGTACTCCCATACAAACTTTCATGCCCTATTTCAAGCCCTTTTCTCACTGCAGAAGTTAGCCTTTGTCCTTCTCCAAGGTCTAATCTATCTTCATACCAAATTTCATCTAAATCGGTTCAGCGGTTTCGGCGTAAAGAGGTAGTAACAGACAGACATTTGACTTAATCTAGTCATTACAATTGTTTTTTAATGAGTTGTATTCCAACATATGATGAACTAGTATTATCCTATAGCTGTTTTATATTATTCTTGCCTGAACAACCGACAGCAAATTCCTCATGCTCCCTTAGATGTCACTGCTTGCGGTAGCGTCCGAAGTCGGGTTACCTCCTTCCCTCAAACATGGCGAGGGGGCTAATGGCTGATCTTTGCGTTATGCTCGTGAACGGGTGCTGCTTGTGGTGGCTGGTCGCCTTGCTGGTCATGGTTTTTTTATCATTGTTATTACGATAAACTTACATTTTATCATAATAAACTATGTTGGCTCTAGTTCATCACTTGTGGTTGCAGTCACAATCCTTTTGTTAGATTATACCATTGCATGTGTAAGCGGGCACACCATTTATGCCTGGAGGCTTAATTCGTTTGTTTTACTTGTTAATGCTTGTGTTTGTTTGTTTTTGATGGCATAATGGAGTATGCTAGCTAACAAGTGTCAATTATATTTGATTTACATATTAGACATATCATTTTATGTGTCATGCTTTGTAAACTTTGCATACTGCTGTATAAATTCTGGTTTTTATAACTTAACAGACAGATGTGTTGCTGGGGAGTTTGTTGCACCACTTTTTCTTCCCAGCTAAAACACTAGGAAGTGCCCCAGTTTTTTTTGTCATATACCACTGTTTTTTAAAGATAATATGTACTATTTGTCCGCAAGTACTGGTAAAGTTGGATATGGTAGAATACAAGAGCGAGCGAAGCAAGCTCGAAAACATTACGGTTAATACCTCGGACAGGTTTGATTTTCTTTTATCTTATTTTAGAGGTAATTTTGCTGGCTTATGCAGAAAAGCTGAAGATCCAAGAGGGCGCAGAATGCACCCAGAGCAAGTGAAGCGAGCTCCTAATTTTTTGCACCACACCTCAGATGTTTTTTTTTAAATCTGAAATGGGTTTGTTCTTGACCCTAGTCTAGGTCATAGATGACAGAGACAAAGTCGACGATGGAGTGTGCTTACCCAGAAGAAGCATTTTCATTTGATCATTCATACTTCAATAGAAATAATTTTGTTGACTTATACAAAAAAGTTCAAGAAATTAGAGAGTGCCGAATGCAAGAGCGAGCGAAGCGAGTTCGAAAATTCGAAAAGGCAACACGATGACAGGACTGAAAAGTTTCTTGTTTTAACCACACTGTGGCTCTCGTGTTGATTTGTGCTGCCACCTAAAGTTTGAGCACATTTCCTCTATTAAAAGATTTATAAGTGTAAATAAAACTAAATACAGGGAGGAATGGAAGGAAGTAAGGGCGAAATTTGCTCTGCAGTGGGACGGAATGGCGTGAAAATAAATAAATAAAATTAAAAGTAGTGTGAATTCGGATCCTAATATCATAAATCTGGAAGTGAGTTGGTTTGTTTATTAGTTAAGCTTTATTTTTTAGCTAAGTTTTTATTTTGGATGAATTTTGGTACCTACAGAAATAGATGAAATCTTAGAGACGGTTATAGAAAGAAGCTGTGGAACTGTGTAGTGAAAATATATTTTAAAGTGTAATTTTTGCACGTTACTGACGTCATTTAGCTAATAGTTATTTCACACGTAGTAGTAGTAGCACAACGAGGATTTTTAGCGCCTTATAGTCATAAGTTATTCACTATTGAAGAAATCTAAATCAAAAGGTGGACTGGTTTACGCATGCACTGTTACTCGTCAAGAACCGGTGGTCTTCGCTAGAGTTCGTTAATGTGGACACAAGGGTGAAAACGTGCGAGCTAATGTCATTCGCTAGCGTTGGTTCGCCAAGTCTGTACCCGACATAACACAAATACGCCATCCACTGACTCTTTTGTTCTCAGGGAAATACTACGTACCTACCATTACGCTTAGCTGTCACTGTCAATATTACTATGACAGCACGTTCGCCGGGTCTGTCAGTGTCAAAAATATTCAGATCTGTAGGTATGTGTTTGTTAGTGTTACTCCCATAGTCCCACTTTGTTGAGTTCCCAAGTTTTACTGATAATTATTTTAAGTCAGGTTTTGCTTAAAATTTGTCATGGATTTGTGTGGTAAAATATAATTTGTACAGCCCCATAAGTCAAGTACTAATTTGAACACGTATACCACTGTCTTGAATTTGGCTTCTTCGTTTGGTATTCACGAAAATAACCACTATGTCGCTTCGATTGCAAATGGAGAAGCAGAAAAAGCAAGAAGAGATGCGCCGCTTGATGGCTGAACGGAAAAGGAAAAATATTAATCCCAAAAAAATTGAGAATCCTCTTGCAAAATATAATAACACTGGACAGTTAATGTGTGTACTTTGTAACTCAGTAGTGCGGTCCGAACATGTGTGGCAAGTACACGTAAACAGTAAACAACACAGAGATAATGTTGAAAAGGCCAAGCAGTTAAAAGAATTGACTAATAATTTCACTGTTGGGAAAATTAAACATAAAAGTGGGAGTCCGCTCAGGGACGCACCACCTCTAAAGAAGTTGAAAGGAATTCTGAAGAATGCAGAGACACAAGTACCTCCCATTCCTAAAAATAAAGCACCACAAGTAATTTCATTTCATGATGAAGAAATCAAAAGGACACCTTTAAACCTTTCTACACCGACAGTTAGTAATGAAGGTTTGTAATTTATCTATAGTTAAAATGATCTTAAAATTATAGGTTATTCTGTTTGGAGCTTTCTGATGTGTGTTAAAAAGTTGTATAAGTTTACAGAAACTTTGTTTTTGATGTTATTATCCCCCTGGGATACTGACTCATCACAGTTTTGTTCAGTGTTATTGTCACCAGCATAAAGATACTCTGACATTACTTTTAACCCAGGGGTGTGATTGGTAAGGTCCAAATGATACTACTACTACAAAATCGCTTTCAGGGTCATCAAACTCAATCCAAACACCAAGCAGTTGTAGTAGATTCTAAAATAGTAATAAGTTCATCTGAAGACATGCTGATTTAACTTAAGTCTGATTAGCTTTGGCCAAATCGATAATATAAGGTATGAAACAAATTGCAGAGACAGGCTGACCCTTTTTTTTTTCAGACCTTCCAGCCCCTAGTGCATCAGAAGTGGATGCTGCACAAGGATCAGAGCAACCCATTCCAGAAGGTTTTTTTGATGATCCTATTCTAGATGCCAAGGTATGATTTGATAAATATTTATTTAACAAATTTATGTAATAAATAATATTATGTCATCAGACATTTTCATTTTTTTATTAAAATTGCTTTCAAAAACAATACAATACCCCATCTTAGGTAATACAATAAAACTTAAACTAGGGATGCCATTCTGCAAAACAAGTTTGAATTAAGACATAAAAAAAAACTTATTTAGAAGAAATAAATGCAGTATAAAATTACAAAAAAAAGAAACAAAACCAGAGTAATAAAGTTATTGCCCAAATAAATGTTCAAAGGATTCATGAATGTACTCAATCATATCGGAAGCTACCATGCTTCGTCCTCTAACTGCAAAAGCTTTCTCGTTGCACAATCTTATCAAACGGCTTGCAGCATAGCATGACAGAGATGAAGATAGCAAGACCTTGTCCCCGCATGTCTCTATCTCTATTTTGTCTCTGTTTGCTAAGGTCCAGTTCATTATAACAGCAATAGCTCCAGAGAGCAAGTCCCCTTGCCCACCACATCTTCTGCCAGAACCACCGACATTTGATTTCCATTGAACCCCTGGATCTACACTGTACACTTCATCTATTGGTCCTTTCTTAAATACAGTCACATATTTGCCCAACTGGCTCAATCCTGAAGGTCCATTTGTTTTAGCGCAAAGTCTATCAAACTCTATTTTATTTGGTGTTAATATAACTGGAGACATGAATTCTTTTAATAAATGTATCTTTTCAGTAATCAAAAACAATCCATCAGCATCAATAATTAGTGGGATCCTCTTTTCTCTTATCACCTCTATTAGTTCTGTAACTACATGGAATGTTTCCTTCTGTCTTCCTAACCCTGGTCCTATGACTATTGCATGGAGCCGCTCAAACCACTGTGATATCTCAGTCACAGCATTTGGAAAATCTAATAGGGGGTGGACTATAAGCTCTGGACTGTATGACTTTATAACAGTGGCAGAATCTTTAGTACAGAATATATGACTCAAGTCAGCCCCAACCTGCAAAAATAATAATATCCTTACCAATAAGTTATGTTAAGATCCTATTCTGATACTTAGGAAATAATTATCAGATACTAACTCTTAATGCACTTATACCAGCAAAGTATGGTGCACCTGTATATTCTAATGATCCTCCGATAACTCCTATTCTTCCTGCTTGACCTTTATGACTACTGAGGTCCAACGGTGGAATGCACGCTTTGACGCTTTTTAACATGCATGAATCTTCCATTTTATTGTGAACACTACTCATGGATCTCCAACTGTTCAAAGAAAAGTGCTTTATTACTTTTGTCGGCAAACCTTGTGTCATTAACATTGATACTTGAAAACGAAAAGTGGTTAGGAATCTTAAATCACACACAAGTTTACTCAGGTAAAATCTTTGCCAGTCAGTATGCAAATAATAAATAGGTAAATAAATAAAATTGAGAACTCCAAATGTCAAAATCAAAAAGTCACTTTAATTGCGTTGCGTTCCACGGTCCGTGCGCGAGATTTCTAGCATGTTTACCCGACTGCCAAGGAAGGGTTATGCTTTTATTATAATGCCTTGTACACATCGGGTACGAATTTGCATTAGTGCAAAAGCGCTAATTCATTGAGAAATAAAGTTGGGTAACTTTGTCGAATATGGCCTATGTCCAGCAGTGGACGTCTTTCGAATGATGATGAACATAGAACCTTGCAGTGTGTCTGCCGAAAGTCTGTATTCTGCGCAACTCTTTCTTTTAACACGTTGAATGCCGTGGCAGTCACCTGGGTGTCTGTTAGTATACAATCTGTTTGGGCCCTACTGAAAAAACGGTAAATATTAGCTGTCGTGTTTTATTGTTTATTGAGTAAATAAAGGCAAATATATTATGCGGTAACAAATTGTAATCTAAAAATTGGGCAAAAATTTACTGGCAGACACCGGTGTCAGCCACAGCCTATGCGGAACGCTTTTCGTAATTTTTTAGCGGGGAGCCGCGCGGGTCACCATCACCACTCACCCTGTCGGTCGGCCCCTGTGCGCGTATATATTAAGTAAATATATTTTCTACTAACTAAATTACTTTATTTATCTCTTAGCAATAAAGTCTCGGAAAAGGAGCTCTTTGTGTTAAGTGATAAGTACATGTTATTCTACAGGGCCGCGCGGGTCATACTCAATACAATTTTTTATTCAATTTGGTGACTGTCGGCTCACTAAATTGAACAAAAACTAGACATTTGAACACAGGTCGTGCGTGTGGACACATGGTGTCTGCCACGGCCTAAACGACCAAACTAAATGTCGGACGCATGATATCTGCCACGGCTCAATATAATAGGAAAAGTATACGATTTTGATTCGGCGTTCAACGTCTCAACCTTTTTTGTAATGAATACAGGGCTTAAAATTGCAAAATAGGATGAGGATGTTCGCTACCGGACGTATTCTTGGTAGATATCTACCGGACGCGTCTACAAAATAAGATTTAGCCTGGCCTACGCACCAAAATTATTTGGATATTCTTCATAGGCAATTTTGGTCACTGAGACACTTCATACGTTCGCTTTTTGGGATAAAATTCTGAAAATATTTAAATTTACCTAGCCACTGATAGAATGATTAACCCCTATACTCCGGCCGTTTGTTTACGTTTAGCTAAAGAAGGTATTTGTACTTATTCTCATTTAAATACAAAGAATAGCTTTATTTTCTTCAGAAGTTCGCGTCTATTCAGGTCTTGGACCACAAGTATTGCCGCTGAGTGTATTTCAGGTATTTCAGCGCAATAGCTATTGGCAGTTCTGTACATCAATCAATCGTGTTTTTTACCATATTCGGGTTTTAGTTTTTAACTTCATGTTACTCCACTGGTTACAGGTTCGGAATATTGAATATAAAGACCCAATTGAAGAGGAATGGGAGAAATTCCAGAAGGAAATAAAGGAAGAAGCGACCGCGTCAGCAGAAATTATTGCTGGAGAGCAGGAAGAAGCAACAGCTGAACGACAAATTGATGAAATCGATGAACAAATCAGAATTTGGTCAAAGTTAGTACAATAACATGAAATATTTCTTACTAGTTGCCGCCCGTGGCTCCGCCCGCGTGATTGTCGAAAATTATCCCAAGGGAACATATTCCCGGGATAAAAAGTATCCTTTGTGTTATTCCAGACTATAATCTACCACTGTGCCAAATTTCATCGAAATCCATTTAGTAGTATTTGCGTGAAAGAGTAACAAACACCCATCCATCCAACATCTTACAAACTTTCGCGTCTAGCGAAAGTTCGTAAGCATGAATATAATATTAGTAGGATTAGGACTTAGTAGGGTCAAATACTAATAACTTCCAATTATATTTTTACAGAGTTTTGGACCTTGAATTAAAGAAGGAGGAAACTAAAAATACAAAACAAGATATGGAAAAAATGAGTGAAGACGAACACGGAGATTCAGATAATGAAGATGATATTGATGAATTCTTAGACTGGCGAGCGAAGAAGTCGTATACTTAAACTTAATACACTGTCTTATCATAATGTACAAAATTATTATACTTTGAGTTTTATTAATAACATTCTAGCTGCTGCCCGCAGCTCCGCCCGCGTGAATGTCGAAAATGATCCCAATGGAACATACTGTCGGGATAAAAAGTAGTATCCTATGTGTTATTCCAGACCATAATCTACCTGTGTGCCAATTTCATCAAGATCCGTGCAGCCGGTTAGACTTGATTGAGTAAGAAACATCAATAATAATTTGGTACGGGCCGTACAAAAAATCGTCTACCTTTAGACACGTGAGTTTCTACGTTCGGGACACTATCTCCCCTTTCGCGGATCCCCACACACCTCGCATTCCTCGCCGGCACCATCGCCGCTAGCCGCTAGCGCATTTCATAAAATAATTTTGGCTGTGCGAGTTGTTATAATTTTGAAGTACCTATTCATTCAAATTAAATTATGTAAACGGCAATTGTACTTTGTTAAATATTTAAGATAGCACTTAGCGCGCAGATTTAGTAAGTCCTCCACAAACTTCAACGCCCGCTCTACCCCCCTTTTAAAGGTTAAATTGGAAAATGAAGCAAAACTATTTTCATTAATTACCCAGCTATTTCTGCTGCTGATTTTGTGATCTCAGGATATAACTACACTACAGAACAACTTTTTTTTCGCGATTTCGGGGTAAGTCCATAGTCAAAGTTGTTCATAACGATAAGTACAGACGCCAGCACATCAAGCTATCCGAAACTGTCAAATTTTCCCAATCAACCTTGAACCGTGAGGCGCATATGAGGCGTGCATATATGTCATTGCGTGAAACCTCTTTCATTTCAGTCAGTAAGGGGTTACTGGCAATAACCTTTTGTAACGAAACATGATATAGCACGATCGTTTATAGTTATTACTTTTGGAGTACCTAAGTACAGCACCAACCGACAATATTTAGTTACCATTATTCAAAGGAAAAGTCATTTGGTCCTCGGTAGCGATATCGCATTTTAATCGAGCCCAGCACGATGCGTGGATGTAAATTTACCACCGTTTCTGTGTTTATTTAGCAAATATTCTATTTTTTTTTTAGTTTCCAAAAACGTAAATGTGTAAATTACTTAGACTAGGTAAATGCGGAGGCTGAGGAGATTTCTTCTTCGTACCTATCCAGTTTTAATGATTAGGTACTTTAGAAACTTGGATATCTAACATACCTAGATTTTAAGGATGTTATTATTATTAGATGTGATTTAAAAAACACCACTGCTCCAAAATCATATGATATTTATTCCCTGAATTACGTGAACGATTCACTGCTGTCATATTATATACACAGATGGATCCAAAGCAGCAGATGGAGTCGGGGCAGCATATTGTGATTTAGCTAATATGTCCCATCACTACATAGTATAAAACCAAGTCGCTATCCGCCGTCTGTCTGTCCCTATGTACGCTTAGATCTTTAAAACTACGCAACGGATTTTGATGCGGTTTTTTGAATAGATAGAGTGATTCAAGAGGAAGGTTTATATGTATAATACAAGCATAATACAGTAGAGAAACACTTATCATTTTATAGGTGATGTCAGTGAAAGCGAATGTGATGTAAATAAGCACATTTTTTTGCGCTTAAATTGCAAACGCTGGCTGAACCCTACGAGATAGATTTAAATAATGTACCACAGTATTGTACATCTTAAAAAGGTCTACAAAAAAAGTCCGCAATTGTATATGTCTATCTCTTAGGGCGAGGCCACAACACTGCGTTTCGGCGTCGCATCGCAAAAACGACGTCGCACAGCAATACAATTACAATTAGACTTTTGCGATGCGCCGCCGCAATGCAGTGTTGTGGCCTCGCCCTTAGGGATAACCCACAATAACCATTTTATATCCTTAACTTTTTCTAGAAATAATGGCTTATTTACGAAGCAATTTTAAAAAATACAGCAATAATCCTTATCCTATTAAGTACCTTAAATACATTGTGAAAACACTGACATATGACAGAGTTACAAGTTAACATACATGGAACCAGAGTTCTAAAACCGTAGTATATTTAGTATCAGCATTGCACCCGTGCGAAGCCGGGGCGGGTCGCTAGTAATGTATAAAATGAATAATAATAACATTTCCATTATGACAGCCGAACTATTTGCGATTTCTGAAGCTTTGAAATATGTTTTTGAACTAAATGCGAATAAAGTGGTCATATGTAGGTACGGATAGTAAAAGTGCTCTACAACATATTTCTAAATGTGTTCGTAACGGTTCAAAGGGTTCAATTTTAAAAATAAATAAATTACTTTATCCAAATAGATAACAATGTAGTTATCCAGTGGGTACCGTCTCATGTTGGACTTTTGGGTAATGAGGAGGCTGACAGATAAGCCAAAAAGGCCATTCTTTTAGGCACCCAATCATTGGGATTAGGTACCAAGTAACTCGAAACTCTTAAGTAAATTTATGAAAATTAATCATTTATATTGGAAGGAGTATTTTAATGAAAGATCTAAATCAAAAGGAATCTGGTATAAGAGTAGGTATACACTGTCAGCCTCCACATGTACCTTGGTTCTCTGAATCAAAACTGAGTCGCTATCAAATTGTTGCTGCGCATCGCTAGCGGTCAGAACATATTCCACTAAACCACTTCGCTTATCTCATGCGAAAATCTGACTCTCCTAACTGTGAGATTTGTAAGAAGAACAGCTTGATGTGCTTGCGTCGGTACATCATGTGTTGGTGGAATGTGTTCGATACAATAGCAAAAGAATCTACTTGCAGCCCTACTATGATGCGCTAATGTCATCTAATTCCGATGATGTAAACGGGATAGTGCTACAAGATATGTATAGCTCCGTCTCCCTCTTAGAGCAGAATCATAATCGTTTTAAGACTTCATAGTAGGGCCCCTGCTGAGCTTATTAAAAGTGTCAACAATGGAGGTTGGAATGTTTCATGCATTTTAGCCAAACCTTATATTTAAATTTCCTTTTAAAGAAGTCTAAGTTTTTTTCTGTTAAATTATTTGTAGCAGTACGATGGGATTCACATCGTCAGATAAGTGTAAGTACAAAAATCCCTTAAATCAATAAAGTTAAAAAAAAAATGTAAGTATGGCAGTTTGCTCATACCGCAACATTACTTATTCTTAGAGCATTTTTATACCCGTCGTTAATTTTAAACGAAAGGTTCGATTAGAATAATCTCAAGTGTAATTTACATGTAGGTACATAATAAACCATTATCAAACCATTCTAATGGATTTAAGAATATCATAACACCAAAGTCACCACTATTGCATTTCACCCGGGTTTTGATTGGATAATTTTGGGCTAAATATAAAAGAGCCAGCCAAACAAAAAAAGTTATGTAAGCCCAAAATTCCTTTGAATAGGTATCATAAAAATGCTTATTGTGTCAACCCTAAACGGTAGACATATGCCATCGCCATTTTTGTGGGTGGCGATTGATATGTTCTCTAAAACAAAGTCAATAATAAACAAACAATAAGAAAACAATAGTAAGTATAATAGTAATAGTATTTAAGTAAACAATACCTAGTTTTCGCAGCGGAAGCGATGCAAAAAAGTTTGCAGGTCTTTTTTTTCGTCATCTTCGATAATCAAGTCATATTTTAGCCGATTTTACACAAATCCTTTAACCCTAGAAAGATCGCCTACGTAAAATTGACGCATGTGTTTTAGAAAATATTGCTCTCTCTTTCTAAATAGCCCGAATCCGTGCGTTTAGGACATCTCATTCGTCGCTAGGAGCTACCGTGAAGCGTACGTGACCTTGAGGTAAGTCTCACCGATTTTGAAATATGACGCTTAGGTACCTACCTATTTAAATCAAAATGACGCATGATTGAACGTGACTTTTAAGAATTTAATTTAATTAAGTATATGATATTTTTTTGATAAAGTAGTCAGTTTTACCTGATATCTTATTTTTTATTATTGTTTTTTTTTATAGATATCGTTACTAAAATATACTACAGTGGGAAGTAGACATTTAAACGAAGACTATTCTGGTCGCTCTTTTACAAAGCGATGACGAACTTCCCTGTGAGGACACTAATAGTGAAGCATCAGACCACGAAAGTGAAGATGACGTGCAGAGCGACATAGAAGAAGGTTTTATAGTGTACGTTACTCCAACAGGAAAGTGTCTCCTAGAGTGATATGAGTGGAACGTACATTTAGTGCGTAATCTGCTATAAATGTACGCTACTTATAGAATTTGTGCGCCTTGCCTTTTTGGAAAAAAACGGAAAAACGATTCCTGCTAGGGTAACGTTTTCCCAGCAGGAAAATTCTAAACAAATAATCGCAGAGATAAATATTGTGCATGGCCAGAGAGCTTATATATGTGCAAAAATGTGCGCCGAAAATATAATTTGTGCGTCTTCAGGTTTTCAGATGTGAGAGTGTTAGCAGATTACGCACTAAATATACGTTCCACACATATCACTCTAGGAGACACTTTCCTGTTGGGGTAACGTACACGGTTTTATAGATGAAGCACGAGAAGAACATCTGCCGACTAGCGTAAATGCAAAAAAAGTTATTTGCCGAGAGCATAATATTGATATTTGCCAAAACTGTTTCTGACTGACTTGTAACCCTAGATAGCTAACGTTCCTGAACTTATATGATAAGCTAACCATTCGACTTTTTGACGAGCATTTTTAAAACGTGTAGGTATTTTTATTAAAAAATATGTTATTTTTATCAGGTTTATTATATTTATAGGAAATATGGGATGTAAATGAAAGATAATTATAACAAAAATGAATATTTATTTAACTTTTACGTACTAAATCACAAATATTAAAGGGCACATGTTTAATTGAGATCAATAAGGCACTAAATCTTACAATGACTAAATTAGGAACTATTGTTAAGAAATTTCTACTTTTATTTATAGTAAAATAAAGAAAAAAGATTAAAATTAAACGTGAGTATCAAATGACTTAAATTTTTTTGGCACAAGTTGGGCAAAAATCAACCGTATGTTCACCACAAATGGGAACTCTGCAACTATTGCAGTGATTCTTGGTCATGCGCCTTTTCTTATAGGAACACAAACTGCAGCTTTTCCTTTTCCTTGTTGAGGCATTTTCAAGTATCAGAGGAATGCTTCCAGAACCAGATTGCTCAAGGTTTTGACATTGACCTTCAGCGCGATCCTCATGGTTCAAACCCAAGACGTCTCTTATCTAGTCTTTCATTCTACGAAGCATTGTTGGTATTTCCAGGCGACGTTTTAGCCATGGTTCAACGAGTTTCTCATTATGCAGTTGTTTCATGTAGCTCCTTCGTGCCAGTGGTTTACCTCCAGACACCAATACATTATGGCAGTAGATGACGTAGGAGTTGATACTCGTTATATTGAGCATGTCATAAAACATGCACATAGGCCACCGGTTGGTCTTACGGTTACAAGACATATTTGAACACATCTGGTCAAATGTGTTTACGCCACCTTTTATGACCTTTCTTGTTCCTCTTCAATATCTAAAGGTGGACTTACTTGCGCAACTTCAATGTCCGAGGGTTCTTCGTGAAAGTCACTTTCAACATCATCAGCCAACAAAACATCCTCATTTTCACTATCAGAAGAAACATCATTTGTGTTGACATAATCTTCATCATCTAACGCCCGAACTATGTCGTCATCTGTGATCAACCTCGCAGCCATTCTTCACTATCAATGAAGTAACTAAAAAAAAAACAAAGCAAAAATCAACTCAAAGCTCGTAAGCTTAAAGTTACACATAAGCTAACCATTCGTCAAAATGACGAGTACGCAGTAGCAGGCCTCCGTAACTCCATGTACTTGCGCGCTATAGGTAAGTGCCTACCGCCCAGCCGAGCGGTCTCTCTCGGTCCGCCGGCGGATCAAATTCAGTGCGGTTTTCGCAAGCGAAGCGCGCGCACGCCGTTCAATTTTAACATTTTGAACGCCATTGTCACGTATACATGACAAGCAAGCGCGTGCCCTATACGCCAAACGTCATAAATATGTGACAAAAGTACGGCGAATATGTGGCTTGGCGTCGGGGGCACGCCGATGCGTTCATGCTCCGGCGTTCAAAAGGTTAATAGTGCTGTTCGTTCGTACGCGTATTACGATGCCGTGTGGTGCCTTATGTGCAGTAGATCGCACGTTAGTTCGAGATGAGCAGTCGTCCTTTCGTTTTCTTTTCGATAAAATGAAGGCAAAAGCATGTAGCATCGGCTGCTTAAATAATAACAAGGATCCAAACATCTCGTTTTTCACACTTCTAAAGGACATCGAAAGATATAGTAATGCACGTCTACATGTAATTACTAATTAGGTAGGTAAGTACCTACCTACGAAATGTTTAAGTACATTTGTTATTCTTATTTATGTCACCCGTATTTACGTAGTTAGAATATTAATTATTATTTTTATAGTATAGTTAGGTACCTATTTACTTACGTAGTTCCATTTACACAGCCAGGTTTAGCTTTGATAAATATCTAAAGGTAGGAAAGTACCTATTTAAATAGTATTTTTGTTTTAAATATTTTGAGATAGATCTAGATAGACTACTCATAAATACAACAAAAGTATTAAAAGGTATGTAAGTACTGTATTTTATTTTTCTTTCCGGACAGCCCTAGTACTCGGTCAAGCGGCGTAGGTATGTTGCGGACGAGAACGGACACAAATTAATAACAACTCTCAAGCGCGGCGATTAAAGCTACAGATACACATGCTCGAAAGTAGCACACTACTAAGCATGCTTGACAGCATGCTAATATTGAGTATGCTGTCGTACTGGGTACACATGCTAGGTATTGGCATGCTAGTTTTGAGTATGCCGCTGTATTAGCATGCTCAAAGCAAACATCCCAGTCACACTGCTACAGAACTCTTGCTGGTAGTACAAGCGTTATTTCGAGCAATGTTGTTTTTATACAGAGGTGAACGTGGATTCCACAAACACTCATGGTTACGGTAATTAATAACAAAATTTAGCGTCTTATCGTCTCCCCAACGCGCCATTTTACACACAGCCAACTGACTAAGCTCACTGCTTGCTACTAACAAACAAGTAACAAGCATGCTACAAAGCAAACACGTTCAGACATGCTTTAAACGCAGCCCCCACTACCCCGCTCCTCAGGTAGCGTGCTCAAAAATCAACAGTTGGTCGATTTACTAGCAAACTACTAGCTAGCATGCTATTTTCAAGCAAGGCCCAATACACACGCGCTACTTGATAGCATTTGCTCAAAAATAGCATGCTTTCGTGCTACTTTCGAGCATGTGTATCTGTAGCTTAAATGCAATTTAGCTTGCGCGTGGGGTTTCAAGTGATTTTGTAGGCTATTATAAAAGCGGCTTTCTTCAAGATCAAAGGAGTGAAGTTTTTTAAATGTAGTGATAGTAATCTATTCTTCTACTGCGTTTTTGGTAGCTGATGGCTCGGCTCGATGGAAACGAGTATCACTTCACCTTTGGTGCTTCAAATTATTGTACAAAGACGCCAACACATCAATCAAGATACAACAATCTGTCAAATTTACAACTTTGTCGCTAAAGCATTAGGTTCAAGGGTGATCGGGATAATTGGGATATTATTACAATTTGTGAATATGTCACCGGAAAATGGCAAACTCCGTAAGATTATAAAATAATTTGAGAGATAGTAAACCCTCGATAAATTGTCAACTGAAGGTTTGGAATAGGTACTTTTTTTTAAATTTGATAGTCTAAAATCTCCGTGTCGGTTCGAGAAATTGTGGACTGACATAAACTGGCGACCAATCATCACTCTGGTCTACAATTTATGTTTTGGTGTGATAGTTAAATTGGAAACTTGGCCCCTCATTGGTCTTTGTTGGTGTGAGCGAGGGCCTTGTTTCCCAGGTTTACTATCACGGGAAACGCATAAATTGTAGACTTGTGCTCTGATTGGTCGCCATTTGATGTCAGTCCATAATTTCTCAGAATTACTTCGAGATATTATAGACTATCAAATTTTGATACTTAAAAAAGTATTCGAAATGTTCAGTTGACAATTTATCGAGAGTTAACAATCTCTCAAGTTATTTTATAATCTTACAGAGTTTGCTATTTTCCGGTCACAAATATATTGAACTTATTGGTTGAAAAATTCCATGCTAGTTGAAGGAGCAATAGATTCTAGCAATAAAAAATATGTTAGAGAAAAGTTGTAAGTATAGTGAGGGGGTACCAGCAAAACAAGTACCTACATGTGACATTGAAGATTGGACGATAAGTAGGTACCTACTGTACAAAGCCCAACTAAAAAAATCTAAAATTTAGCATCCCGTAAACCTCACTTTACTCCGAATACGCCTTTACAGTCATGTACTCGTCCATCGGGTAGTCTCAGCTTTAGTAGTGACTTGACTAGACAGATTTCAGAATAGCCGGATATGACATCGATGACATTCATGATTTCACTCGACAAAGAATACCTACAGTGTTCCCACCTTACGATATTTTTCCCTGAAAATTGTTTTTTTTTTTTTAAAGTTTATTTGAGGTTTAAAATTAGTTAAGTTGAAAAGAAATGGTTTTGGTAGGTAAATAAATATACATTTAGTAAAATTATAAACCTTATATAGTGATACTATACTGACAGGTTAACTGGTAGAGAATGCCTTGATGCATAAAAGTTCGCCCATGTACAACTATCGTACATAAAGTTTAAATAAATATTCGCCCACGACTTAGTCCGCGCGGATGTAGTAGGTACTACACAAACTTCAAAGCCTCCTTTTTTAAAGGTTAGTTTTGGAAAATTATGTACAACGATTTTCATTATCTAATAAACCAGCTGCTGATTCTGTGGTTTGAGGATCAGCGCAACTGTTTACTCCGTTCATCCCGTCACGGGTTGATTATGCAAAAATTTGCTTCAATTACTCCACTTTTAGTTTGTTCATACCAATTTCCACGTAAGTTGAAGCAAGCAATAATGTCCTCCCCTAAAAACTTCATCAACCCTTTTGGGTTAATTTTCGAAAAATGCAAACATTTTTTATGAAAAAAGTAAGATTTTTTATCAAAATTATTTATGCCGTGTTTCAACTTTATCGGAACAAGCTTAAGCAATAATTAAGATTGTCCCCAGTTCGCTCAAACCCCAATATTTTTCTTACTTAAGACATTTTAAACCCGTCGTAACTTTTAAACGAAAGGTCAGATTTCAATAATTTGAAGTGTAATTTACATGTTATAATCAAGCTTAAATTATCAAAATATTTGAGTGGATAAGGATTAATCATGTACCTAATACATTATTTTTATGTACCATCAATAGTTTTCTCAGCGCACACCAAGTAATGAATATATCAGGCAGTTTTGCTACTTTGGCTAACATTATTGCAAATTACGTAGGGATCTCTATTTTTGCGAAAATTGAATATAACCTATGTTGTTAATAATGTAGCTTTATATCAGTAAAATAATTTTTCAAATCGGTTGAGTATTTTTGAGCCAAATTGTAAATAAAAATAAAACAAATAAATCTTTCCTCTTCATAATATTAGTCTAGAAAATTATAGAGGAGGTCGAGGCCAAGTAACAAAGGTCGATCTTCACGGTTAATCAACGCTTGCCGTTTACATACCGAGACCCCTCCGTGACAGAGAAGTCTTCGGCTTAACGTGCTTTCTTGGCCAGAGAGCGGCATCCCTGGCTTGCAGTTTCAAATGATAGCCGTTGGTCCCGGCTGCCATTTTATGATCTTTGACAGTCGTTGCGGTAGTCAGAGCGACTGTAGCGCTGCTAAAGACGCCTAAATTTGAAAGCGGTCTTACGCTTAGCTTATGTTCGCTTCCAACTGTAAGAATGCATTGTTTTCTTATTTGTCATATTATGATGAGAAGTTTAGAAGTTATGAGAAAAAAGATGAACATAAGTACATTATACCGGTCAAAATCATAACCATCATGGCATCAAGGCATCGGGTCTCGCCACGATAGGGAAAATCCATAATCAAAAGGTGGCAACACTAAGGAATGACATTTGGGAAATTTGACAGCAAAAAATTGAATTTGTTTTGCCCGATTGTTGTCTACGTGAAATTTAAATTATTGTTTTCGCACTTTTTGATATTTCATCATTAATTTAACGTAAATTCTCAAGGAGTTACTATTATTAAAAAAAAATGCCTAGTGAAGACACTGAAAACTATCGGAGTTTCATAGATCGACTGCAGAGAGAAGAGCAAAGACCGGCTGCACTAAATGAAATCAAAAACTTACTTGAAGTCAAACCTGCTGGTGAAGTTACCACCACACTACGGGATGTTGGAATATCTGAAATTGTTGAATGTCTCAATGTCGCAAACGCGTAAGTCATTGTCCATTAGTTTTCTCATATATTTTCCCAATTCACTTCTTTATGATGTTTTTACTTTACAGAGCTCATGTAGACTTAACATGCGACATCCTAAGGATGTGTTTCGACAAATTTCAAGCTGGAGATGCTGTGAAAAATTTCACAAGTCATTTTATGTACTTGCTTCGTCATGAAAAAAGTTGTGTGAGGAGACTCGCTGTTGATCAAGTTAGTAATATAATAGTTTGATATGGAAACAAGAAATACATTGTAAAGATTTTCGAGAATAGTTACAGTGATTGATGTTTTCAGATACGGAAGTCAATAACTACTGACCCCAACATACTGCCTGTGCCACAGTATATTGATGTGTTTGTCGCAACAGCACACCTAGTCAGCGATCCTGATGTGGGTATAGCCCATGAAGCTGTTGTGATAACAAAGAACTTGCCAACTGAGGCTTACCCTAAAGTTCTAGACGAATTGCGGGTTGGACTTGAACATAACAGCAGCAGCAAGTGTAATATTTTTGAGGTAGTTACTTCCATGGGAATTAAAGTAAAACATTTCGCATATCTTATTTTGGCTGACCCTTTTCTTTGAATACCTTATCTTTTTCTGGTTGAAGTTAAAACAAGATCTCTAATTTTCCAGATTGTTGTCCATATTTCAACCAAATCTTATGAGCTGTTCAAGCAATGTGCTGACATGAAATATGTTGATTTCATGATATCGGAATTGCAAACTGATGATGTATTGTATCAAGTGAACATACTGGAATTGTTGTCAAAATTGGTTATCAAACCCCATGGCATCAATTATCTTGTGAAAAATGGAGAGCTTCAGAAGATTTTAGGCCATGTTACAGAGCTTAAAAATAATCCACTACGTGGTTTATTAATACCAGGTAATATGTTAAAATATTATTATTATGAAGTTGCTGCTATTACTTCTGCAATAATTATAGGTAATTAGTGTTGTCCACCCCAGTATATACCATTATATTTTCTTCAGGTTACATGAAGTTCTTTGGATGCATTGCCCACACCTACCCTAAAGAAATTTTCGAGAAACATTCTGTTGTTTTTGATACCCTCTTTGAAGCTGTTCAATCTGGTGATCGAAGCATTTTGCCAGTTGCTCTGGATACTTTAGGATTTATTGGTACAACTGTGGAAGGGAAATTGTGCCTAGCTGCACTAGGTATGTACATAAAGTTTTGCTTGAAAATGCTCCATGATATTTGTAAGCAAATACCATTTAAAAAATGATTAAAACCCTTTTTTTGCAGGGAGCAAATATACAAAAGCTGTGGATAGTGTAAGTAGGCTCATTAAAACCAGTGACACTGATACCAAGATACGCGCCTTGCATTGCTTTGCAGGGCTAATGAGCGTAGACAAAGATCCATCCGTGTCTAATACCAACCCTGTAGACCATAGGGTCACATTAATGACCCGTGAGTGGTTCAGAACATTGGATCCTAAGCCTATGGAAAGTTTATTTGAAATGTGCAAAAACCCATTTCCTGATATTAAACAAGCTGCATTTATATTATTGGATGCTGTTTGTCAACACCAATGGGGGGAAGAAATGGTTGCTCGATCAGCAGGTAATTTTTTATTTATCTATATCGGGGATGGCCAAACGGTTGATCGCGGCTATAAATAACTACATATGCGTAAAACGAGACTGCGCAACATAATCACGAAATGCTGCGCGTATCTCACTTTGAGTATTTTCGAATGCCGATCCATCACATTATATTCCTCTTTTCCACACAGTAGCCCTACTTAAAACAAACAAAAAAATTAACATCATTCTTGCTTGACAGATGCTCATACATTGGATTTTTAGGTTGGCAATTTTTAACTACAAACCTTATTTTGGTAATCTAGTGGAAGATGCTCACAGTCTCAGACTCAATGCTCACTGATATAAATAAGACAAGTGTAACCAAAAATATTTTTCATTTTTTTTGTTTTCGCCCTTAATAAAAAAAAAATCTGTATAATTGTCTACTTTTTAAGAAGTATGTAATTGGTAGATCACACAGGGTTTCTTCAGCAAAAAGTAGATCTTGGGTCTAATCAAGTTGCGTCACCCCTGATACTAATAATAAAGTTGAAGTTTCATTTGAACACACTAATCTCTAGGACTACCAGGATTTGGAAAATTGTTTTGATTTACAAAAATAATTTAGATAGCCATATTCATGAGGAATGCTATTGACTATAACTATAGGGAACGGGATATTCTTACAGGAATGGGAAAAAATGAGATATGCGCGTACAAAGTCGCTTTTTCGAAGTTGAATTATTTGGAATAAAACCGCTTGTAGTGTCACTTTATTATTATTTAAGAATTTTAAATAATTGAAAACTTATACATAATTAAAAAACAATCATCAAATCAATAAATTAATTAATTTTATTCCTACATTTCAGGATTTATTGAGTTCCTTCTGGATCGGTCAATAGTATACACAAAAGAAACCAATGAAGCTAAGTATGACGTTATCAAAAGGCTGGCTCATTCACCCGCATTTGATACCGTAATAGTTGGAAGACTCCATACTTATGTGGAACAAGGCCCATTTTACTCTGAAAGTCAGTTGGAAGTTGCAATGGAAGAAGGAAATTAAATGATTTAATTCTATTATAAAAAAAAAAAAATTTACACTTTCTGTATTTAATAAGAGACTGATTCATGGCAAAATATTTAATTAAATTCCGCGCACGGCATATAACTGTTGCAAGAGAGGCTAGAAAATACAGTTTTTTGATTTTTTCAAGTTTTAATGAATGATATTGTTAAAAGAAATGTTATTAAAAACCCTTCCATTTTGTTGAATTTAAAAGATATGAGATCTGTTTTGGTTTGAAATACAAATGTAACCTTTTTAATAAAAATATATACAAACTCATTTCCTTCTTTTATTTTTCGTTGATGTTTCAGTCTTGGCTGCAGTTTTCCTTTTAGTTGCCTTTGCTTTGCTGCCACCACAATATTTAGCAGCCAAGTCATCAATGAAGGAGTCAACTTGTTGAGCCCGTGACCGTTGTTTCCGTTGTATCATAAGTTCTAGGCTGCTAGGGCCTGAAAAAAACAGTAATGGTTAATAATGGACATGTTTTCTTAAAATCTTATAACAATAAATTAATGCTTTGAACAAAATTGTAAGGAAAAATTTAAATTATACCTGAATCCATTTCTAATTCCTTTTGCATTTGTTCAGCTAGTTCAGCTTCCTTTTTCTCTTTAGCAATTCTTCTGAGCCGCTTTTTAGCTGGCTCATTAGTGAATATTTTGTATTCTGGTACTTCTCCTTTCTTTATCATTTCCTAAATGAAACAAGTGTTATTTGTATATTGAAGAATCCTTCTGTTTAAAGAAACTAAGTTATTTAAGAGCTATAAATAATGGGAATAATAAGTCTAATTTAATAACATAATTTGTTTCTATTTCAGTATTTTATCATATTTGTTAAATGAACTTCTCATTGGTAGAACTTCTTACAACTGTGAGTGCAGTTTATGAACTATACTTTGAACTAAAAACAGTTAATTTAAGGAAAATTGTATCCTTACATTGAGAAGCTCCCTAATTCTTGGTTCTTGGTCAGTTCTAGCAAATTGTACATGGTCCACAATGTAGTTCATGTCACCTTTGGCAGTTAAATAAACTTGCTTGATGTCCTGTCTTTCCACTGCTGAGCCTGTGAAATTATGAGTTAGGTAACTATACAAAGTAGTTTGGGTAGACATATTTTCTAAAGTATTCAAAAATTATTTTCTTAAATCGAAAATATATAAAGCTGTAATACTAACCAACATATTCTTTCTCATATGCCATTATATCTTCATCAGTGATTTTCTTAAACAAGACTCTCCAGTAACCAGACCAGTCTCTATCAACAATAACATTGAAGTCTTCATCATCTACACATCTGGTCTGATCATATATGGCCCTTTTGTCTTTGTCAGTGAGCAGAGCATGAATACTACCCAGAACTTTAAATTTCTCAGTTGCTTCAAGTTTTTCATCTTCTTCTACTCTATCTGGATGTACTTTCAGCGACAAGCGGTGATATGCCTTTTTTACTGCAAATGAATATGATATTAACATACTAAAGCAAGAAGGAAGAAACAGTATTGCACATGCTCCTTGAGTGCACAGGCATCGCCAAATATGGAGACAAACAATAGGGACACCAAATTCACTCATAGACATCCTGAACTCACTAGGACTGATCTGCTTCTGGAGGGAGGTTGGCTAGTTGGAATGACGGCCGCCATGGCTCACGCACAATGGTCCAACATCAGGACTAAGTGCGGAAACCATACCCAATAGATACAACATACTAAGGGCTGGTTTCTGAATTGATTATTTATAGTTAGGAACGTCAAACCCAACCTTAACGCCAATATAATCTTTTGAGCCGATATAATATCAATCTGAGTAAAAAACTACTTTACCAACATTAATTTTTTATTCAAAGTTCTCAATATTATTAAAACTTTTAATAACAGTAATACGATCATGATTTTGATAAGCCTTGTCTAATGTCTTTTATTAGCCAGCTGTTTCAGCAGTAAACAGTAAAAAATTCATAAAATCCACAAACTGTTTGAGTACTCAAAAGGTTTTATCTAGAATAAGTGAAGTTGTGGAAGTGAAGGTTGAGGAGCAGCTTGGGCTTCATTTATTGTACAAAGGCGTGTAATTATTTAATATAACATATGAAATTTAGCAAAGGATGAACATATGTAGTTAAATTTTGGCACGCACCTTCTTTGTCTGAGGCAGTTTCAGGAATTTGTAAAACTTCATAGAGGTTTGACGTTTGGAAGTATTTCTCACATAATTCCAGGAGACCCATATCCCTGCTTTAAGGTGAAAATAGATAAAAACAGGTGTTCAATCCGTATTTCTGAATAACAAAAATCTACCAACAAACGCGCCAAATTAACCGCTTTACTATTTGAAACGTCAATGTCAAAAGTGATAGTGAAGTTTTATAATGTTGCCAGATGATTGAGTATATTTTGTGTGTGCCACAGAGTTGAATGCTATGCAAGGACGCAATAAGTGCGGAGTAGGATCGTTCGGCCAAATTTTAGTGGTGGAGTGCACTACAATCCAACAAAATCAGTCATTAATAATTTCATGCCTCTATCCGAAATTAAGAAAATGGAAGAAATTTTAATGAGAGTGGGTTGGTTTTGATAGAACTTAGCGTTGTGTTCCGTACTTGGCGTTCCTGGGTACTAAATCGTTGCAGAAAAGTCATTGATAGCTAGCGACATCGCTACTTTCTGAACGAAACTATAGGACGTAAAGAAGATCACGACGATCAGATAACAGCTTATTTTCGTGATTTTGGAGTTGTTGATGTTGATGAATATAATAACCCCTTTTCAGGTTTTGCATTTTTTCTGTTACAATTTGTAGTGATGTAATGAATAGATTTCATGATCTTTAATTCTTCCTTATATCCTAATTCTCCCTTCAATTTAAGATGATTATGTTTACCTACATTTTATCAATTTCGAAAGGTGTCATAATAAAAATACGGAATGTTTTTTTTTTGTATTTAGTTCGTTCGATTCCCCTTTCCAACAAACGACTTTTGAATGCATTTTTACGTCTCTATATGTCTCAGCCAACTGGCTTAATCAGCCATTAGCTGCCTAGCCTTTTCATTGTACGGCGCCCTTTATTCAGCGGCCTAAATGACATCCAACCAACGCGTCTAATGCAACATTTAATGAACGGGCTGGGAGAAGTGGGCGATGCTCAGGCCATTCATCGAATAGGGTAACCGTGTTAAGAAAATACATATATCCTTTCCTGTCGAGAATGCAGTTTCTCCTTGTCCTTAGGGTAGATTTCAACTTGCCACTAGCCACTTTTAAGATCTAACGTGCTAAACCACTTCACTCCAGTACCTAAGCATGTCCAGCGTGTCATCAATTATTGGCAAAGGATAGCTGTCTTTTTTCGTGACGTCGTTCAGACGACGATAGTCAGCACAAAACCGCATGCTGCCGTCCTTCTTTCTTTCTGGAGAACACCATGGACTGGATGAAGGTTCTATAACACCATCCTTCACCATTCCCACAATCATGGTTTCCACTTCCTTTTCACGTGCTACTGGCAATCTCCTTGGTCGCTGAGGGATAGGCAATTGTTCTCCTGTGTTTATTTTGTATTGAACTAAGCCAGTCTGCCCAGGATTCCGGGGAAGACTAACCGGCACAATCGTTTCCGATCTTGGACCTACACATTTCCTGGTAACGCCCCTTCTATGAAAAGTTTCTCTAGTCCACATTTCATAACTCCTTGATTTACGTCGATCTGACAACAATTCTTCCTCATAAAGTCTTAGCCCAGGATGCAATCGTCCATTACATCGGCCACGACATTATTATGCAGGTAGATTCCGTTGCCTAGCTTCAACTCTATCTCCATCTGTCTCTCTCTCTTCTGACGGGTATACGCTGACCAGTGGCTGTTACCAAATTTATGCAGTCTCGGTTGTGTACGGAGTCCCCAAGGAACCGATTTGCAAGTTGGGAACTGACAACCGTGCGAGAAGCTCCAGTGTTCATCGTCAGCTTACATGATGTTCCGTTGACCTCGCCCTTTATGACTAGGCTATTCCAGTCATGGTTTTGTGAGATTTAAATCAAATATTTAAATCTCACAAAACCATGACGGGGCTATTAAAACATTAGCCAGCACCCGCCCCGCAGTCCTGGCTTTCACTCGTTTCCCTGCTGTTGTTGGGCGGTGCTGTTACCCTCTGGAGATTGGCTACCTTCCCTTTCTGCAGTTCGCTTAGGGCAAGTCTGGTGCTGCGGTTGCTGGAGCTGGTGTAGATGGACCGGCTTCCATGATCAGCAGCTGGCCCTCCTACGTCTGCGGCGTTGTCCCTCCAAAGCGCCCCTGTTCGTCTCCTGCTGGCGTTGACTCCGGGTGGCTCCCTCCGTGTCGTCCTTTGTTAAAATCGGCATGGTTTAAATATCCACTCTTCTGACACCAATAGGGAATATGCATGCATTTTTTTATTTGCAAAATGTTATACTTATTAGCCCTAGTAAACAATTATATATGAAATATTTTTTGAAGTTATAAAGCTTCAAAGACGACAATTAGAAAGAGAAGGCCGACACGAACTCTGACGCCAAATACTATGCCGCCTATACAGCTGCCATAGAAAACGGCGTCTCCGCGAGAGAGACAGATATATTCGTCTAAAATAGTTGTGTCTCGTTTATTTTTCGATCAATTTTGATTCTAATTTCACCGTTAGTATTATAATTTTGTATATTTTTAGGTAAACTGTAGGTATAGATAATATTTTTTTTTTTTAAGCATATCCCTATTTTTACGAGCTTGGGGTTCAGACTGGGACCCGAAATCGGCTCTCCTCCACTCTCAAGAAAAAGGAAAACTAGGTACCTACCTACTTATAAATTATATTTTTTATTTAATATAAGGCGTCTCAACAATGAGTACACCAAAGCTAGATGCACTAGAGCTAGATACTTTTAGTAAGAAGACGTAATAAACAAGAATATTCGACATCTACCGGGACTTCGTGATATCCTCATTTCCCTGCGACATATATATTAATAACGACAAAGAGGTTAAATAAAATTGAAAAAAATGTTTAGGGTAAAAAATCATCACCACTTTACGTGTAGTGAACGTAACTACCTACATGTAAAGTGGCGATGATTTTTTAAATTATTACACTTGATCGATTATGAGTAGGTATAACCAACGAAATTAGTGATTTAAAAAAAATGTAGTTTCAGGATTATGGCAACTGAAGCGTTATGTCTAATGAAGTGAGGTACGGCAAATATTGTGGCAAACATTAGTAAACCATCTACAACGCTAGCTGTGTATAAATACATCCTAGAAGCTGAAGAAGCTTTAAACATAGTAAATAATAAACTAAACGTAGGTAATAGGGTGACAAAGGTCTACGACAAAGTGCAATTTAAAATACTATTATATAAGCTATATCGTCGGTCGAATCACGAAGGGGCGCATCCAACAAAATTTCGTATTTTGAGCTATTTACACCATTGAATTCTAGATGTCAAGTTTTATTATGTCACGAAAAGGCGTAACCAAAATCTCAGTCATTAATGACTTAGGAGTAGTCGCGAAGAGCCCTATCTACTATTCCTTTAATTTAAAACCTCACGAATAGGCGTATCATCAGTTACGCCTGTACATGTATAGTAATATTTTTTCACGAATAGGCGTAACGTAATTTGGCGCGAATGAAACAAGGACCTGTCAAAACTTGTTCATTGTCATTCAGTCACTGTGCAATTTGTAAGCTGCAAAGTTTGTTTATAAGAGGTAAAATAATTAATTTCTTTATTGAAAGTGAATAAAACCGCAGATAAATAGTTAGTTGCAAGTGTTCTTTGCACAAATCACAAGGTAAGTTAATAGTCACAGTAAATTGTTTCTTTTTCAAGCAGATTAGTCTTAAATCTGCATTTTTTTAGGTTAGTTTTTTCTAAACACTTTTTTTTATTAGCTACACAAAATGTTAATGATATATTGGTAAAGTTTGACTATTCATAAGTTATTGAGAGTGTGATTTGTAAATAAATTGGTTATTTCAATAACAAATTTATTGTTTCTTACAGATACGAACTGTATTTGTTCCTGAAGGATACTTTTCGTAAATGATGGATGTATTAGTGACGTGGAAGGATGGAACTCAAAATGTAGTCAGTACACGAGAATTGTTGCCGATTAATAAACGTGACAAGATAACACTTGGGACGAAAGTGAAAATGTGGTATGAGCAAAGATGGTGGTATGGTACAGTAACTGTTATAGAAGCATTGGAATCAACTGGAACCCATCATACGATTGGCACGTAAAAAGCCTTATGACGTCAGACTTCTGAATTATGATGATTTCAAACATTTCAAAGACCTCGCCTCAAAACTGAAGTTGCTACAGTTAAAAAAGGGAGATGACCAAACTGGTGAGTCATTTAAGTGGACAGACGTCATGGAGTTTAGAGTATTGAGAAACCAACCTACTACCCTGTTCTTTAAAACAAGTCACATGGAAACACAATACAAATCTATATCACTGAAACGAAGTAATGTACATTGGTTGAGGACAAACGTCGAACAGTTAAACCACTCTTTAATAAAAATTTCCAAAGAGAAGTATAATGACCTAATGAAAATGTGCAGCGGAGATACACCGGTAATAAGGAACCGAGAACATGTTTTTTACTACGAAAACTTACCCCACGATTGAAGATTGTTTTAGTACCTAATAAATAATACAACTTTAATGAATGAGTATAAGAATTAGGTACTATGATTATTATTTTGATTGGTTTTTCGACCCTTTTTGATTATTTTATGTACAAGTATTTTTTTGGAGTATTATAATATTACAAAATAAGATTAAGCTTCAATTTAAATCCAAGATACCGGGCGTAAATGAAATTAATGATATTAATTGTACATCATAAAGGGGCGTAAGTGAAACTTTTTTCAAAAAAAATCGAATATCTCCACAGCCAACTGTTTTACACAAAAAAGTTAATTAAATATATAAACAGAATTAACTATTAATCAAAATGAGTATTCTATAAATCTCATATAAGAATTAGGTAAAATGTTTCGACGGTACATAATTGTACATTTTATTAAAAATCGCTCTCCTGAAAAATTTGGTAAAACTCAGATAAGCCCTTTCGTGATTCGACCGACGATATGGAATAGGAATATAGGAATACGCGGGAAAGCCCGTGACTGGTTTGCATCATAGGTACCTACTTAAAAGATAGAGAGCAATTAGTTGAAACTAAAGTTTACAATAAAAAAAAAAAAACAAAAGAAACAGTTCATAAGATCTGTTGTTAAACCAATACATGCTTCAATTCCCCAAGGAAGTGTTATAGGTAGCCTACACTTCCTCATGTATATCAATGACCTCCCCAAAACCATTGACGGGCCTTGTGTTTTTTTGCGGACGATATTTTCATCATCAAAACTCCAAACTGTTCTTAAAAAAATTACAAACGGGATGAGCGAATAGGTACAATCTCGAAATAAATTTTACCAAAACCAAATTGATAGCTTTTTATCCCCGGCAGAAAAACCGAATAAATATAGACTTTATTTGTAATAATCATAAATTAGAAACAGTTAGAAATTTCATTCTCCTGGGTTTAACAATTGACACACATATAAACTGGAAAACACATATACAGACAGTAAAAACTAAAATTTCAAAGTTTTCATATGCTCTCCGTGAAAAGACTACAAACTACACTAGTCACATACTATGCGTAGGTACGCCCAGGCTTGGTTTAACTATGGCATCATCTTATGGGGAAATAGCATAAACGCTCCCTCCCTATTTACCATGAAAAAAAGCTAATAAGGATAATTGTCAACATAGAACAAACAGATAGTTGCAAGCCTTATTTCCAAAAACACAAGATTCTCACTTTCGTTTGTATTACTTAGTACAATATTGGGTAGGTTTTCTGTTCCTCAGATTACAGGAAGGGTTTAAAAATAAAAAACAAAATAGGTAGTTAGGTAGGTAGGGTAGGGTAGGTAGGTAGGAGGTAGCTAGGGTAGGTAGGAGGTAGGTAGGGTAGGTAAGTAGGTTAGGGTAGGGTTCAAAATAAAGTAAATATTCCAATTACTAAATTGGAAAATTAATATTAAAGCGCTCTTCTTCTCTCTACTTATTTAAAAATTTGCTGTGCCGACAGGGTCCATATTTGATTGTGTGATTTACCACCTCTATGTGTATAATTTTGATCAAGCAATTTTGCCTCTCTGAAGTTCGGTATTTGTGACGAATAAAGTCTTATACCTATTTACTTAGTCACTATCGCTCAAAATTTCCGAAACTTCTTTGATAAATAAATTTGTGGGGCGATTAAAAGCATTAATAAAAAGATAACAACACAATAGAAAAACAAAAAAATAAAAATAATAACAATGTGTAACACTTATGGCATCGAAAGTCTTATTGCATTGAGCAAGCGAGACTACCTACTGCGCTGCGAATTGTGACGAACTTCAGAGTGGCAAAGTTGTTTGACGCTTGCTGTACATTATGGATTGCAAAAAAAGATATTTGAGATTTGATTTGAGATTTGAGGTTTCTTAAACCTGTGTTTCAGGCCATCTCTCTACGACGGTAGAGGTTTTTTTATTAGAGTTCAAATAGGACAGTCAATTAATTAAATTAACATAATTATATTTTAAATATCTTAGTGGGAACAGTGTTTTGCGTTACCTTATTACAATTTGTAAAAGAATAAACGCAATATCTTTTAAGGGATCGTTGTACTCATCATTATGAACAACTTTTACTATGGGACCAACACAAAAAAATCGACTCTTCTGTGCGCATAAATCGACAAAATGTACTGAACAGCTGATTATTATTTAACAATTTCGAAGTTGGTCCCATTTTCGGGGTTGATTGTGGTGTGCCTGCACGCTTTTCCGCACGAGTGCGAAATAGACTACGTTGCGAGCCTAACTAATTGCGGTGGCGGAGCCAGTTTTCTAGTAAAGGCGTTAAAAGTGTTCTTGATCGCCAGCAAAGACGTAGGTAGCTCATAGGTCCTTCCGAATAGTTTCTTTTGAGTACTAGCGGCTTAGCGGTTGTGCACAGTGGGAAGAATGAAAGCTCATAGCGCACGCTGGGTTGGTGTTGTCACCGGAAAATTGCAAACACCGTAAAATTATAAAATATCGCGTGAAATGATGAACTATTTTTTCCTAATAAGGCACGGATAGATTGGAAACTATTGAATTTGGATGGGATTTACTGTACTTATACAAAATGATTTTTTCAAAATATATTGAGAAATTAAAATCTAATAAAGATTTATTTTAATCTTACGGAGTCTGCAATTTTCCGGTGACAGTCTCATCCTCTAACCAGCATTACATATGTTATGTAGTAGAGCAGCTCTGTCTATTTTCTAGAGAGCCCCATGCTCGATAGTCTTTGCTTTTCGAAATAACCAAATACAGTTGTGCAAGCACCTCAATTTGCTTTGAGATTGGTTCAGTAATTAGATACAACTGTGTTTATTTTTTGTCAACGATCAACTAGGTTAAGAAGTAATAAGCAGAGGTTAGGTAAAGAACTAGGTCCAACACTTCCAGCAGTGGACGCCTCTCGGCTGAAATGATAATGACCAACAGGTGCGGTTGCCATAATATGGATGTCACTGTCGGGGATGGCGTACTTTCATCACGATTTCTTGCTTATCGTAGGTAAATTCGTCCATATTTTTTTGGGCTTTTTGAATCGGGAAAAGATTGTGGTCTCATTAATTCAGTTTTCATTGGTAGAGGTGGTAATGTGACACCCATCGATATTGGCACCCATCGATATTAGAATGTTTGAACAACGCCCTCTAGTATAACTTAACAAAGGGATCCTCGCGCGATAACACCAATTTAGTACCAAACAAATCCGCCAGAGGCTGTCACGTTTGATTGTCGAAACCCTTTACCGGCAGAACTTTTATGTAGGTACTGTGATTTTAATTCGAAAATTGTTGAAAAATACCTAGTGTTAAAGTTCGTTTGGACATTGTATTCGTTGAACTGTTCTTCTACGGGATTTGAAAGCTAAATATGAAATTAAAATATTTTGATGAATATTTTTGGTACGTTTGTTTAAATATTCTCAATATTTGTAATTTTGATCCCCTCACATTGGTTGTAGGTATTATGGTCCCGGGGGCCACATAACATGTAAGACTGATTCATCATTTTTATATTTTAACTAGCTTTGGCCCGCGACCTCGTACGCGCATATACTGTTTTTCCCGATTCCAGATTGTTTTTCCGTTCCCGTATAGGCTATAGTCTTCCTTGTGAATGTTGCTATCATATACAAAAATAATTATTTTAGTATATGTTCCAGAGATTAAATTCCTGCGTTCAAACAAACAAATAAACAAACTTTTCATCTTTATTATATTAGGATAGATAGATTAGTATAGATACAGTGTCAAAGTTCGATTTATGGGCTTATAAAGCCTGCGCCGATTCGGAAGGTGACTATTATATTTGCGATTTTTGCCGTTAGGTTTCAATTGTAGCGAAATTGAATGAATTTGTTATCTTGAGGTCAAGTAATGATTATATGGCCCACATAAACATTACTTGATCGCAAGATACCAAATTTGATTAATTAAGAATAAATAATATGTTTAATTATAATGTGCGAATTTCATCTATTCAATAGTACCTATCTGAGTCATATACAACGTGTAACAGAATTAAAGCAATACCTCTTAAGGGGTCATTGTGAACAACTTTTACTATGCTCTGACCTGATGAAGCGATCGTCGCACTAATACACGATCGGTGCTATCATTTGCTGGTCATTTCTCGGGATGATCGATTTCTATTGCGATCTTTGCAGGGCGCTTACACCCATCTAGCTATTGGCACCTATTCTAATTACTTACCCTTACCAACAAGTACAAAAAGTGGAAATTTCAGTTTCAAACTAACGGTTTTGAATTATATCGAATAGGTAGAAAGTAAAGGTAAGTTTGTATGTCCTTACCTTTTTGCACATAAAACCTCTACAACCGGCAACTGTTTAGAATTCTTTTGTTTAGCATCAAAATCTCTGGTACTTTTGACAACTTATTAGCGTTTATCAGACTGGTTTTTATTGAATCTGATACATAACAATTAGATAGCTTTGCATTATTAACATGGATTCTATTAAACTTGCATCCGGTGATAAAAAACAATGTATTTCTCCAAGGCATATAAATGCCACAAAACTAGATCAGAATCAAGCAGAAGACGTTAAGCAATCGCCAAGATGTGATGAGCAGCAGGTAGAAAATGGTAATGAAGAAGCAGGACAAGTTGAAGTTACGCCACAGATGATTGAAGATAATGAAGCTAAAATGAAAGAAAGAATAGCTCAGTGTAAACACATTATTGAGTCATTAAAGATTGAGCTTAACGAAGAAAAAACGAAATTGGAACAGCAAAGCATAAGTTCTATACGTCGTCCTGACTCTCCCTCGAAATCCATGACTAGTAATAATCACCAGTGCGTTTCCACATCGAATGTGTTTGTAGGGGACCTGTCCTGTACCACGAACATGTACAGCGAGTGTGTGGACAGCAAGCTCAACTGTGATGAAAACTTAATGGAATATGAAAAACAACTTCAAAAATATCAGAATACTCTCAATCTTGCACAAATTGAAAAGAAAAATGCTATAAGAAAGCAAATGTTAGCTAAGGCTTATCGACTGAAGCTTTTAGAAGTAGAAAACCAATGCAATATTGAACTGCTAAGGGTAAAGCAAAGTTTACAATGTTTGGAACCATTACAAATTATTGTAAGTAAGTGGAAAACTAACATAGACGAAATGTATGACATTAATAGTTTTCAGTTGATACCCAGATATCCCGAGATAAACGCTAATTCATGTAGCGACATTGCCTCCTATGAACTGAATATAAAAGTGGCCACAGAACGAATTGAAAATCCCACTCAAGAAGACTCGGTGTGTTCAGATTAAAACAACAAAAAAAATTGCTAAATGGATAATTTTATAAATATTTAACATTTTTAAAGAAAGGAACGTTTTAAATAACTACGAATCTATGCGCAGATACTTTTGCATAGTATAAAATTACTGTAAAATAAAACGTTATTAGTTAACATTTTACACTTATGTTATTACAAAAAATGTAAAAACACTTGACAAAAAAAGCTGGCACAATAAAGAAATATTTGTGGTTATTTAAACACTATTTCTCAACTTACTTACATAGCGGCTCACCTAATTAACTTTGGCCAGAGCGCTGATGAGCATTGAGACGCTTCTCTACTCTCCACCAAACACGAACTCGATTCGCCCGGTTAATCGAAAGGAGACGTGAGACTTCTTAAATCCTTAATTTATATATTGGCAATCGACCACCATTACCTGCCCCATCCACGAACGCTTCGTCCGATGTCCTCTTTTGCGTGGCATAGCATTATCTATCCTCAAACGGCCTCTGTCTCATTCTCAACATACAACGAAGGTAACAAAAATTCACAAAAACATAAAATGAAGTTAAAAACTACAAAAATATTTACAAACGACAAATACATATCTCATGGTTTTAAATTTGCACACCAGCAATCAAATCAATTACCGAAAACGGGTGTGAAACTCTGATTTCCATAAATCAAAAGCCGAGGAGGACCTCCGCAGTGGACCACACACATCGAGGCACGCGCTTCGAATGCTGCTGACTTTTTATTCTCGCCGCTTGGGCCCTGATCGTGTTCACTCGGTGCTGCTCGGCACCCGATCGGCTCCCGCTCTCACATCACACACGTCTCCCTGCGCCCGCGCAGTTAGGAACTTGAACTTTATTTTAATAAGATTCCAATTTGTCAATTAGAGGGCATCGCATGAACCAAACAGGTTTGACTCCTTTACACCTTGTATCTTTATGAGTTTCATTTAAAAAGTGCTTTTGAATACCTAACTTGTTGAAATGAATACAATGCTAAGATTAACAGATTTTTTATCCAACAGGTATAACTTTCTTTGGCTACCAAATATTGGAGGTATTTAATGATTTAAAAACTGTCAGCCTACCAATGTTTTAGACTTTTTGATTGATGAGCATGAAGATTTTTAAAAGAAAATCTTGGTAGTTTCTTTAAAGTTTTGATTTTTAGGCAAACAAGCACATGCTCTAGCTGGCTCAGCATACCTATGCATCCCAAATCGACCCAGCTGTTTATAGCAAAGATACGGTAGTTCTAGGGAGACACAAAATAATGTTAGCAAGAATAGATCTCTATCTAATGGATGATCCTCGGTCAAATCTATTTTGCCCACACGAGAAAAAAAAGTTTCCTGCAATGTGCGCCATGTAATAGTGTTCTTTTCACACACTCATTGATATACACTGATAGTTTAACAATTTATTATATAGGTACCCAATCAATTTATTTATTACAATTTATTGGTCAAACGCTTCCATTTTCGAACAAATATTTTTGAGCTTTCAGGTTAACACCAGAGTTTAATCTTAAAAATGTTGAAGAGCATACTAATTTTCAGGAAAAGGATTGTCTAGGACTCATCATCATATCAGCCGAAAGACTTCCAATATTGGACATAGGCCTCCCCCAAGTGACGCCACAACAACTGGTCTCGTGCGTCTCCCATCCATCGGCTACCTGCGATCCTCACCTGGTCATCGGTCCACCTTGTGGGAGGCCTTCCAACGCTGCGTCTTCCGGTACGTGATCGCCATTCCAACCAGTCGATTCTGTAAACATGGTCGAAGTGAAGGCTTGGGTGAACTGATCACAAGGTGAGCTGTCATTCCAAATCAAGATGGAATGACAGCTCACGTCGTGATCACGTGGCATCTTGATTGTATGGATTGACAGCTCACCTCGTTATCACTCATATTTAGTTTGGCGATCCTTCGGTCTATGTCGGGAACCTTGGTTCTCTTGCGGATATCATCATTCCCGATTCGATCACGCAAAGAAACTCCGAGCATTGCGAGCATCTAGGACTATCAATTGGAAAAGGCTATGCTCCATGCCAATATTAGGTAGGTACTGCGGCACCTTGCCTGAAAATTATAATAATATGACTAATATCATAATCCGCCTACAGCAGTTTACTTTTATACTACATATGACTCTCCTCTCGCACGCCATTCATCTCGATTCTCGGCAACTCTCGATATGCCTATAAACAAAGAAAACTGAAACCAATATAATGTGTTAAAAAGTCAGACATTATTACGCTCCGGTAGCTACGCGCCGGCGATACGAAAGTATGCAAAGTATTTTGGCCAAGCAAGTTTTCGATTCTGCATCTCAGCAACCTTTAAACTTTGATGTTTTGTTTTTCGACGGAGTCTGGAATTTAAGCGAATTCCATGTCTCTGGAAAGATATCTTAAGTATTTTAATCCATCTCTGACTAATTGCATACAGTATTTAAATAAATAAGAAGGTTTAAAGTGGAAAAGAGGGTATTAGTCACTAGGTATCCTTTTTAATATGCAGCGCTGGGTGCGTTCGCAGGAAACCTTGTTTGTTGTCGGAGTAGGGAGATATCTTACTTCACCCGCGGCGTTGCTCGACACGGCACCCGTCTATGTGTTCGAGCTCGAGAGTTTTATGGAAGAGTAAACAATTTAAAACACTACACGCCGGGCGTATTGGTCCAGCACTCTCCTCCATTAGCCTGAGCCGACACCTCGAGTCGCCGCTCCTTTGACAAAAATGATGTTTGTTCACAAGCGCAGTGACGGAGGTGCGGGCGCGACACTCCTCGCCACTTGGTACAGTTTGCTTTAGCTGCCTTACACACGATGGTAATCGGCTTGTCGATCTTGTTTGGTTATGTAGGTGTGTGTAAGTGCATGTTTTTTGATAATAATGTCTTCTGAGACTGATTCTGAACAGTTTCTTCTTTGCGGAAGTTTTGGAAGTAATTGAAAGAGAGATTTTATACTGCAGAAACAGTAATCGGGATGTTAAAATGCCTGAAACTGGAACAGAGCAACCTAATTAGATGTATAGTTAGAAAAAAAAACCGATATCTATTTAATAAAAGATTCGTACCCATCTTCAAAAGTCTTGAAATCATCGATTGACTCGCGCCTTAAATGCTTTTAAAGCATTTAAGGCGCGAGTATGAAAAAGCTTGGAGTATGCTTACTTTTAAAAATTCCTATCGAACGCAAATCCGTTTGGAGTTATGAATGAGTGGTTAAAGTTATGGCCATTACAATAACATCCCTTGGTTATTGGGTTAGTTTATTGTATGCGAACGCTAGCATTGTTATCGAAGTCTCCGCTATCAGTTTTGGCGCCAGAATTAGTGTAGGTGTTAACAGTCATTACACAATTCGTATATTTTTGTTGCGGTCACTTCCTGCCCTTATTTACCAGTTTTTTTATATTTTGCTTATCTTTATTAATACCTAGTTAATCGTGACTCAAACCGTCTATTTTTAAATCCCGGTCGTGACTCGAGATTTGATTTAAGTAGATATTTATACAAATTCACAAACAATATGCTAAACAATCAGTTTTTCTAACTTACCTATAATCTTTCAGATTTCTCCTGAAATTTTTTTCAAGTCATTTTTAAAGTGTTAAGTATTAAATAAATAATATACATGCTCTTTCCCACGGGTATCATACCTAGTGGTCACGTATGAACTCGCCGCTCCACAGTGCATTAATGAGTTATCAGAATTGAAACAAAAGAACCTAACAAAGCCGCAAAACCGAAACACAAAAGGGTTGCAAAGTTGCAATAGTCCTAGTTAATTGTTGCAGAACGGGAAAGTTGACGTCATCGCCTGTCTTCTGGGGTAGGTAAACAAGGAAGTTACTTATCGTCACCTTATCAGTTGTTCGTATCGCAAATCTTTGTGCACGAGGAGCGAGCACGTTGCGTTCACAGTCGCACCCTTTTTGTTAAAAGTTTCTCATGGCTCTTTTCTGGGTAACATCGATAAGGATGTGTGAAGGGCTGTCGTCGTTCCCTTTTTAAAATAAGTTCTTCATTTGTGAACTAGCTAAACTATAGCCACTTTTTAAAATATCGTTCTCCCGTCTAGGCGCAGGCTTGAAAGAATAAAAATAAAAGAATAAAGGACCCACTTATCAAAGAATGTTTAGTTATCAAGGATTAGGTTATCAAAGCTTAATGCTCAGTCAAAATATTTTCCTTGTTGTGTAAGATAAAGCAAAACAAGCGGGGTGTCAACGAATCTTGTGCTTTACGTATGACTTACGGGCTGATTATGCAGATTACATTTTATTACGCAAATGTAGTGCTGCTGCTTACAAATTGTCCCAAATAGGAAACTTTGTCTTTTGCATTTACATAAACAAAATCTCCCTTTTTGCACTTCTTCATTTTAGCTTTATAGGAGCAAATAAACAACCGCTGGTGTTTATTTTCGCTGAAATATACAGACATATCCATCCATAACTGAAAATAACCAAAAAATAAGTTTAAAAACGGATTAGCAGATTCTTCATATTTTTCAAAGAAAATTTGAATTTAAGATCTGCTTATCAATTTTTAAACTAATCATAAATAGTTAGGATTTATTCATGAAAAAGCCTGTTTATGGGTAACTTTGGTAATATTACTTTGCAATGCTCTTCGGATGGATTGAAGGGAGGCCTTTGCTCAGGAGTGAGACAACTGGCTATAAAAATGCTCACTTCACTAGTCCCTAGAATTTTTTATAACACGACAGTAGTGCTGGATTCTACTTACCATTTAGACTTTGTTACAGTGTGCAGTGGTGAGTGGTAATCTAGATACTTAAGCCGTTTTGTATAACAATTGCTGGAACTCAAAAATTTTCTAACTTGGACCGAACTGAATATACAGGTACACTGGCCTTTGAAAAGAGTTTATACATAATATTTATGATTATTGCCTAAGTAGTAGGATTCAGAATTGTGGTTTGATGCGTGTCCTGAAAATTCTAATTTCATGATCGAATGGAAACCTATCAAAGAAAATAAAGAGAGAGTGTCTAAAAAAAGAAGTGTGCCAAGACAACTTGTCAGAGACGAGTACTTCAAATCACAAGTCTGTACTTACACCTCTCAGTTGTGACTCAACACTCGATGTGCGGTGCGGTGACAAACAATTAATCTTTGATCAATGGGGTTGAGCTAACATGAGACTGATACGGATATCCCATCGAGTTAATGATACCGTAATAAAGAGATGTGCGTAATCCTTTGTTGGTATCGTCTTACTGATTGCGTTTCAGTTATAATTAGACTGGTTAATGTAACTTTAGATATTTCATACTTGAAATTGGCGGTTTTTGGTCAGTCTTTAGACTGTGGCTTAAATTTAGGTATACTATTTAAGAACGTCAGCCCTGACTTCTAGTGTATTCTAAGTTTGACCTAAGTTTATCAGCCTATTGAGAAGAGTTCAGAATGTGGAATACTTATACAAGGTACTTAACATACTTTATAATGCAAATGTTAATTGTTACGTCCCGTCACGGGATTTCCTGTAAAACTAGGTCACAAATAGGTAAACCATAGCGATTATTGACTCATGTTTTTTGAAATATTTTGCTAACCGCAAATTCCTATGGTGTTCTAAACACTCTTACTCATTTTTAAATCACTGAGTAATCATTACTGAATGAAAAACCCATACCTACGTACATAGACGTATGTAATAGCACCATGTCTATTAACGTCTTCTTATTCATAACTTGCGAACTATGGAGGATAAATAGAGCAAATTGTAGAACATGTCATGTTATCGTACTCACCTTTTTGATGATGAATGACTAGGTATATGAAACCTCGTGGTTCGCGGTTTCCTTCATGTTTCCAGTTAAGATCTTCGTGTCTTATGACTGTGGTTCCATTGCGGAGACAAAGGGTCATTAGCAGCTCAATAAGTGGTTTGAGCGACCGCAGAGGCCATTCGAACACAAATCAACACAGGTCTGTTCTAGATCAGGCTTTGATCTGAGAACACAATCCACGATTGAATAGGCTAGCTAAGCTCACGTGATACATTGCTTATTCATAGTGACAGATATTTCAACATTCGCTGTAATAATATTTTGATTCGAAATTGTGAGGATGTTTTGGACTAGGTGTTTACTACGTTGAGAGTTTATCATACTTTGTGGAGGAGCTGGAATGAATTGCATTTTCACATTTATGCTATTACATAAACTGAAAAAAAAAATCTGGATGGAACCGCGGGCCTTTGTCTTTTGGTCCTGTACTTTGAGTTCTTGTTTTGAATGTATGTATGAATATCCTAAAATAAAAATAAAATTTTATTACTATGAGCATCGAAATATAAAACTGTTTTTTTTTTTCCAAAATTTCAGGTGTAAAGGTTTTTGTTTTGCGTCTGTTGAGCCTATGAACGTCGAATGAGTGTCAATTTTATTATTTCACCTAAAAAAATATTACTATGAGCATCGAAAAATAAAACTGTTTTTTTATTCCAAAATTTCAGGTGTAAAGGTTTTTGTCTTGCGCCTGTTCAGCCTATGGACGTCGAATGAGTATCAATTTTATTATTGCACCTAAAACCTTTATATTAATTTGCACACTTCGTTTTTTTAAAAACTCAAACATTAGTTTAGAACTGTGGTTAGGTAGATATTTTTTACATCCTGTTATTTATTTTTCACCTACCCTCAGTTTTAGTTTTTTTTTTCTAAAATCATAATTAACAGGTAGTTGCAAAATTTTAATGACACCAATAGATAGTTGTTATGCAAGTGGGGTAGTAACAATAGACAGGTGCCAATCTGTTTTCTGAGTCGGCCAAAGCGAAAGCGAAATGTGAATGCGCTGCGCCGCGGGTAGCGGCCGGCGGCGGAGCGGAGCGCGGTGCTCGGTGGTGGTGGCGGCTGGGCGGCGAGCAAGGGATGCAGCCCGGCTCGGTGGTGCACGCCGATCGCACCGGGCTGCGGAGCCGGCTCTCAGTGTCGCTCAGATCGCGGCGCGCGTTGGTCGTGCGTCGAGCGCGTGTGTAGTGATGTCTGCGAGATGAGGCTGTCGCTGGTGCTACTGTGGCTGGGTGCGGCGGCGGCATGCGGCCCGAGCCGCGGCTACACCCGCCGTCAGGGCGCGCGCCGCATCACCCCCCTGGTCTTCGGCCAGCACGACCCTAACATTGGTGAGAACAAGAACACAGCCAGTGGACCCCCTGAGGGTCGCATCACCAGAGACGACGATAGGTTCAAAGACTTAGTGCCGAATTATAATCCGGACATTGACTTCAGGGATGATGAAGGAACCGGTGCCGATCGCCTCATGACACAGGTGAGTTTTCACAATTTCTCATGAATTTTCCTCTGGTTCTGAATTAACACTGAACTTCGTTGCCGACGGACAAGTGCAGCGATTTAGGACGTTTAGTTTCGAATGTTTAATGGGCAGTGCAATTGAATGCTGCCCCGTTATGATCGTTGGAAGTTGTCTGCAAAACAATGGATTTCATGAAGTGTCCGCTGTTTTGAAAACAGCTCCTTAGTGCGCGGGCAGGGACAATCGGCGATGTAAACATTACGCGCGTGGAACAATGGGAACAAATTGCGGGCGTTACGGTAGCTTCGTAGCGAGTGTTCCGATTGTAGCACTGCAATTACGCAGGCTTTGTCAACAAATATTTTGACTCTGTGACTAATGGATGAATGATGAATTCTTTACAATTTTGATGCCAGTTTCGGTGAATATATGGCCATCATAAAATTTGGTGTCGAAGGCATTCAGTATCGTGCGTTGTCATTCAAGATGCTTTGTATAAATATAAAGATAACTTACGGGAAACTTATTGTTGAGGGTTGCTACATTGTATTGTATTTTGGTTCGCTTCAACATTACGTATTAGAACAAAAGTGAATCGTTTTTTATGTTACACGCATCAATAATGAATTAAACATGTCCTGGATTGCTTTAAAACTACCTTCTTTTGTAGAGGATTAGATTCAATCTTGTTTTGAATAGTTAAGATTACAGGAGAACAGGTGATGTGCATTTTTTAACTATATGTTTATTGTACGGGTTCTACTTTTATACCGCACAAAAATATTTATGTATCAAACTATTTACCCACGTTAAGAGTTCAATCTGTTTACAATTCAATATTTATAGAACGCGCAACGCCTTGCAAACGCGTCGATAGAATTATTTGATAATAGTATTTTTAATTACGCATTATTACCGATTTGTAAATTGTCGACAAACTTTACACATTTAGCTTCTGAATTGAAAGCAAGTAAAATATGCTCTGAACAGATCTAGGAAATAAGTTAAAATACTTAAATAAACTCATTAAAACTTTGCCGAAAAACTATTTTCAGAAATTATTTACTTAATTGAAAGCTTTATATTTATAATAACTTAATTTCGTAATGAGGAAAATAAAAAACACAATAGATTCTTCTCATTGAATTTTCAGTGGTTCCGTGCTAAGCTATGCTGCGTTAGTGACCCATGATGCGTATGAGGCGTGTCTATTCCGCCTAAACCCACGTGTAGCTATAAAAATCGGATTAAAAGATTGCAGTAGTATAGCTACAACTATATAGCATTACAGCTTGAATGCTTGTCGCCTACGATCAACATACTAACCCATTTCCTTCAGCTGACTCATTGCAGAACGATAATACATTTTCTTTGGTTTTTCCCCGTTGTCTTACAAATCATATTTTATTAAACTATCGCTTACAAGGTACTGTTTGTAGCTTTAACACTTTATTGGCAGTTCTGTTGCTTTTGCCAACAAAACAATGAAACAGTAGGGTCAAGTTTACAGTTGTTAACCCAAGTTTCAGTAGTTTCCCGCTTAAATCCGGACGGTTGTAACAAACTATCGATAAATGCGGAACTATGTTGGTACTTAATCTTGAAACCACGCTTGGCATTGCTAGGTTAGTGGTTGACAAATTGCACTATGTGGTAGTGGCAGGATGCCAACCACTTTTCGCAATTAATTAAAGACTTTCACGCGTTCCTTTCACCTTAAATTTCCTGTTTCTCTGAACCATTGAAAAGTGTTAGCTTTGATAATCATATTCTTATATTTTTTTCTAAAATCGTTAGTTTTCTAAAATCGTTAGTCTCTGGTAGGCATCGATTCGTGCTAAATACTTATAAATAGAGAAGAGCTACCTACGTGTATAATATTTACGGACTCGTTATAATAGTTTACATGAGTAATTGACAATCGCGGTTAGCAAATAAGTACATCGTGCGTATCGTCAAAGAAACCGCGCGTATGCCTGCTCGCCGAGCGATGCTGTACTGGTTACCTATGTTACCTAGGTGCTAGGTCTGCGTGGGCCCATCACTACATATATAAGATAAAGTAGATGGGTACTAATCTGGCCGCCTCGAAGCAATCTTGCGAAGCACTAAATCGATGGGACCCGTGAATGACTCGCCGTTACGTTTACAGTAAAGTACCTAACTTGTTCAGCCGAATGCGCTTGTCTTGAATTTCCCACGCTAAGTATTGAGTTGGATAATTTGTACTTATATCCTTTTTTTAGAGGAGATTGAATGAATTGGACATCGCTATCTGCAATCTTAACGTTAGGAATCACATTAAGGCTCAGCTTAGTGGAAACTGGTTTAGTTTGAACGAAGAGGTTATGCTAGACATAACTAGTGAAGATTGTCTCATGGCATGTGCCTGGGAACATGTACTGCTGAAAATTAACATCCTTTTGAAAGCCTACATTAACTTGTTTTGTTGAAACATTAAAACAAGAATAATAAAGTGGTGGTTCCTTAGAAATAATCACAAATAATTCCTTCCCTTAAGACATTGTTTGTAAAACTGTGAATTAAATTAAAATTGGACTAGTCAAGGACGAAACGGTGCATAACAAAATATATTTTTTTTATGATTAATTCAGATAGACGACTTTAAGAAAAAGGCTTCCATGCAGGAAGCCGCTTTCGGAAAATAGTTAATGACATGGTGCCCAAATTAAGTTTTGAGATCAAAACAGGAGTTCGATTCTTGTAATGGGAAAATTTTGGAAGTTCTGTTGAAATCAGGTTATAATTTCACAATAGCCAAATAGGTGCCCCTGGCCAGTCCTCCCCACAGGTATACGACATCATAATTAATTTATTAATTAAATACAAGTTCATAATGACGATTCCTTTTACGTAGATCATGAAAAGAAAACTCACAATTTAATTAATGCTAATGTTCTCAAACTCCATACTATGTAAGTCAGATAGCTATACAAACGTCACTTGCAAAATTGTGTAAGTAGTAACCATAACTTGTTATAAATCATATTTACACCTATTGTTTGTCTATCCATAAAGCGAGACAACAAGTTTATTCTGTATTTAGTAGGAAAATCGGTCAGTGCCTGGAAAACGAATATTTCAGCCTTCAGTAAAGTTGATGGACGGACAATATGGACATGTATGTGTTTGGCCTCGCTCTAATGGCTCGTCAAACATGTGCGCATGTTGACAAACAAATTCACCATCCGAGCTATACAGTTACTGGTTCTATGTACTATGTGGGTCAGATGTGACATTCTATACTAAAAGGTCACCGGACATAATTGATGCTTTCATACTTCATGTAAACAGTTTCCAGTAAGTACCAAGATGTAGATAAGATATAATACAGTAACATCAACTGAACTGTATTCAGAAATATTCTTGGTTGCGGTAAAATATTACATTTGCATTTTATATGTTTACACATGTTGTGTTGCTATCGCCACTGGCACAAGTTATCCGTCGTTACTTATCTCAGAAAGTGGAGTGCTAGTAGAAGTAATATTAGTACCTAACACACAAATAGCAAACATTTTTGCAACCCCATAAAATAACACTTCGCCCGAATTTGAAACGTGTTGTAGACGTGTCTACGACGCGTAGCAAAATATGAATTTTAACAAAAGTATTTTTATTTTGTAAAAATACTTTTTCAAATCATATTAGGGCTAAATTAAATTACAAAATCAACCTGTTAAATCACCTCACTGCATTTTGCTTTGCTATCAATTGGGAAAATGGGCAACAAAGTGCTAAAATATTTTTTCATTTAGACGGGTAATATAGAATAGCGGAAACGAAATTTTGATTAAATTCGAAAATTTCTTGGGAGACATTTTTACCTGTAATAGATACTTCCAAGCATTACTAAATCCTTAAAGCCACACCATACACAACTCACCTACTAAAAGTGTGTAATTAAAGACAGTACAAAACTAAAAGCAAGACTAACGAGGAAATTGAATCACACAATGAATAATAATAACTTCTGACATTATGAAATCAATCAATAAATATATTGCCGTAACATATACCTATTATATGTTACGCTCAAAGACAGAAAACGCTCGAACCTAACATGAATGGTATGACGGGAGCTAAGTTCACTTTCTTCGCTCGCTCGCTCTAGCCCCCACCATTCCATTCGAACTTATCCTAACCTATTCGTGTAGGTGTACTTTCAGTTCCCTCAAAACTAACCTTTCTTCGCGATGTGACTGCATCAGTTAGGGTTTAGAACGCGATCTGGTATTTCTTGTCTTTCGTCTTCATATGAGCCACGACGCGAAATTCACGCTGTGGCCGTTTGTAAGAAGCCACAACACGTTGTTAGTTGTGTTTTTCGGTCGTAGAGTAACTTATTGCTTACTCGTTACTTATTACTTACTTGTTACTTACTCGTATATAAAACTCTTCCGCTACTGCTTGACTGACTGACAGAAAACGCACAGCCAAAGCAACTGGTCGTAGAAAGGTAAAATTATGCATGTAGGGGGCACTAATGGAGGATTTTCCGAAATTCGTACGGGAACGGGAAAAAACGGGATATGCGCGTACGAAGTCGCGGACAAAAGCTAGTTCACAATATAGGTAGCTAATCGATATAGAACATACTATTGTGGCCAGAAAGTGACACGTGTAATTACACGTCATACTCAGTTCTGTCACCAACCAGAATACGAATTCTGTAGCAGTAGTGACGTGGACTTTAGAAAAAAAACCTAATCAAATCCTGTAACAAAATTTACTGTGGCATGTTTATCGGATGTGCTATTTCTGAGCTCAACAGTTTGATGCAATGTCAATCCACTGTAATTAGGACGTAGTCGAAATGATTTAGCGCTTTAGACAAGGTGTTTATAATCAGTGCCCAAACACTAACTCAATACGGATTCACGTCATCACACATAATTCAGTAAGTCAAGCCAAATCCTGAAATAGTCTTGAAGTGTTCAAGGATACTATTGTTTGAGCAAGTATTTGTCAATAATGAGTCAAGAGCGCGAGTTGATTGCACAGCAACTATTTTAATGGGCGTAGGTATCTTTAGGCGGAATCCAGTTATATGCAGATAATAATCGGTTGAAGGAATGTACGGACGCTGCGGCGATGCGGCGATGCGGCGGTGCGCGGGCGCGTGTGTGCGTGGAAGAAAGGCCGGCGCGAATCCGGCGTCGGTCATGTTATGTGCTCGCCGCCGCGCGCCGCGGGCAGCACATAGTCGGAGCCGAGCTGAGCAGCCTTGCATTCGTAAAAATCTCCAAACCGGTTCGATGCGCCTCCATTACTTTCTTTCTGCCTCCACCGAGCCTCCCATTTAACTCGGGCCCACTTTTTATCAGGAATCGGTATCTCCGTCTAATAGTATTATTTATTTCTCATAAATAAGAGGGAATATAAGTAAAGTTAATGCGCACGGGAAGCGGTACATTACATGCCAGATGCTTCACAGATAAATGCGTTATGCTCTTTCCGTCGGTTGTTGTGTTGCGTAACGTGCGCGGTGACAGCTCGGGATTTATGTACAGCCTCCACCGGCTTGTAATCTTTATTTACAAACAATTGCCTAGATTTACATCATCACCGCACTGAAATATTAAATGGTACACAAGTGCACACTTATGAACTTTGCGCAACCGTTCAACTAAATATTACATAACCTAATAGGTACACATGACATTGTGAATTATATGGTGATGCTAAGCCTTGGTGACTGACTGCATACCACATAGCCGTCAACTATTCCATAATTTATTTTAAACTCGAACTCGTAATGGCACTCGACCACGTGAAAAGGACCATGTGTCAGTATTCCAGAGCAAAAATGGTTTAGCAATTGACTGGTTGGCTAGCCAGCAAACCGCAGAATAGGCGCAGAACCACACCGCTCGCTCTCCTCCGATTCCAATCGGAATTACTTACCATTTTATGTAAGTTTTTATTTAATATTTTATATCCCTGGACGCGAATAAGCCAAAGGAGTAAGCAGGGTGCGGCGGAGGTGCGGGGGTGCGGGGCGCGGGGGTTGAGGGACATAAATATCTCGGTGATTTATGGGCAAGGCGGTCGCGGGATAGGTCAGCATTATTCAATTTCGTATTTGAGGCTCGAGTTACAATGAGCTTTTACTGCGGCGCGCGCGCAGATAGCGCAGCCAGCAATCCCAGCCGCCACACTCGCTTTTGTTATCTACTTTTTAAACCCTATTGTAATCCGGAGATTAGCCTCGTGTTTGACATTCTCTTAAATAACGAAAACATTAATTAACACGGCATTTCTATATTTGTAGAACTGTTAGGAATTAACCTTAATTCTAAAAGCATGTTCTCGAGCCGAGCGGTAATTAAGTAGGTATGTCAATAGTTGGGTAAATCAAATAAACGTTTTATATGATGGCACCGTTTTAAACTTACTTAATTATCGATTGTTAATATTGATTTAATTTCATTGCCTGATACGCTAAAGTGGTTTAATTTGTTAGCGGCAAAGACACCGCCGACTAAATTAGATACTTTTCGGCTTATTAGCGCAGGATAAAAAACGGAACGAGGCCCGATCGCTTTGTGAATAATTGACCATAATCAAATTAATCCTAAAATTCTACGGTGGGTTTACAACGTTGTAAAATGTTATAAAGACCTCCTAACAGCCGTATTATAACAACGCGTTTTTATCAACGGCGCTCGCACTATCTACGACTCGAATGTATATGTCTGTATGAGTATCTACGGTTCACAACTTTTCAAAGTTAAACATAACTTTTCGTACATGAAAAACTATTTTACGATGGGATTATTCTGATGTAAGTATCTTTAATAAGTGATTTTCGGATAGTAAACACGTATTCGGATTAGTTCTTGTTTTAAATTACATCTGGCACGTTATTAAAATTAATAAAATAAACATTTCTGATGTAACCAAAGATTTTCAGGCCCGTATAACGCGTCGATGTGAAATTCGGATACACGCTTACCGCGAAATTACTTTTTTATTAGCCATGTTGCACTGAGTGATATGTGTGTATTGAATTAATTAAAAAGAGGATGCACAGTTTTTTAATTTTTCTAACATCCTTTCTTAAAATTCTAAATAGAAAATGAATGATACTCAGTTTGAGTGAGGAGCGCATCTGACGAAATCAAACAACTGGTTTTCAGCTCACACAATACTATTATAAATACAGAAAAAAAACATGCTAAATCTATCACTGTTTATTAATTTATTATCTATTGTTTGCATAACTTGCGTGGAATCACCAGTTCGAAGCTCCGTTGCAGTCACACCTTATGTTCCTTTCATACCGGCCGCCGGCTATCGACCGTTTCTGATAATTAATTTCTTCAACGCCTGTTTGAAATCAGATACCCACAATTAATTGTTAACGCGGAATATCCTCCGACTGTCCTTATTTACTGAGTATAATCTTACTTGTATGTTGTAACCACCACGTGGATGCGGCGTTATTTTTAGCTTCTATTGTTTACGAGCCCATGTTTGATTTAAAGTGATCTTGAAAGGTGGACACTCAGCCTTTGTAAAACTGTTTAATATAAGTATATTATGTATTGTGTCCTTCCGAAGTACTACATAAAGTGTTCTATAATTCGTATGGGAGCCCTTTAACGTTCGCAAGTTGTCGGCGGACACTTGTTCAAACACACGCCAAACTGTTCAAGTGATAGGTCTTTGAACCTCGGCCGTGTTTGCGGTTTGTTTTATATAGTTGCTTCTTAAGGTGGCGATAAATTAACGATTTGCATTTCTCTCACAAACGTAAACAGTCGTGATGTATGTAAACACAAGTGTGCTAATACCTTAACATAAATCAGACATTTAGTGAGCACTGCACTGTGAGTAGTCGTAGCTTGTTCTGTAGGAGCGCAACACTTGCTGGATAAACAAACCTTGGTGAAATGTAGCCGTGTACTCGGAAAAACTTATAATGGCCGTGCATGACTTATTGAAGATTCAGTCATAATCTTGTAAGTGGGAACTTTACGGATTAACTAACAAGGAAAATGTACAAGTGACAATAGATAATGCTTTGTGTCATGTTTAAGACCTATCATTTGATACAATACCACATTATGTAAGGGCAACTTGCGCGTGCTGTAGAATGCGGTAATAGAAACATTTAGTAGTTTGTGCAGTAACACGTATTATTTATTGCTTAGAAGATGGAGATTCTCGCTGAGTGTTAATTTATTCCGTTAACTAGTCGCCTGCAAGACGCGCTAGACAAACAGAAACGCACAGGATTACTATTGGAACTACTCATTACATAATCTTTGAACTCAATATACAGAATGAAAATGAAATCGATTAATGCAAAGCTCAACTTCCATTAAATTGGAGATTTTTTCAATATTTTCCGCCTTTTCCTTAGAAGGATGTTTTTCATTCGTTTCTTTTAATATCTCAGTTTTGTTACTAAAACGATATTCAATTAACCGAATAATTTAAAAGCTACAAAAGTTAACTAAAAAAGCAATCCATTTAATTGTATGGGACCCATGGATTTGTAGAATGCTTTGTTGACTATCCTTTTATATTATTTTTTTTATATCATCTCAGCTAAAAGAAAATAAAAACCGAGTGGGTCGTCGCAAAAAGCGGTCCCAGTGTTTGCGTGAGTGTCGTGTGTCTCCGACGTTCGTTTGTTTTAATTACTGCTGCAAATATTTGTCAGCTAGCTGTTTGTGGTTATCTTAGCGTTATCTGTCAAACCTCAGTCAATGCTAAGAGGCACGGGCTATGCCACTACAAACATAATACGACGACCTGTTTTATGATTGTTCCGCTTTCCTCCTAGTCTAAAGGCTACACACGACTCCAACTTACTTTAAAAAAAAATAGAAATAACCTACTGTAATGTAGCCTAAAACCATGTACTTATAATTCCTTTGCAACATAATTATTAAGTGTGGTTGCGATATTGAATCAAACGTATTTTATTTCGGAATTTGTGTCGGCTACAGATTAAGGAAATATGAATAATATTATTTCACTTCTGACCTCTTTCCGAGATGATTTTAATATGTTGTTTTATTATGTTTATTCACTTGAGTATTAGTTATGAATGAATGAATAAGGTTTAGAAAATGTACCAAGCTTCCAAGGAAACAGATCTTCCTCGTTTACATTAATTAATACTAAGATAACATGATTGTGTAAGGTTATGATTTGCAAAATGTAATGTGTACTAAAATCCAAGTCTCTTCATCGAAGTACTAAGTTAGCTTTATGTCATAGTTACTCAATGACTGTGTAGACATCTTACGAAAACACGGACTGATACATTAAATAATTAATGTACTTAATAAAGTATTCAACCCAGTTTTAAAAAATATATCAAATAGTTCATGTTTGATCAATTCGAAAAAAACCCAGATAGGTCGTGAAAATATATTTCCAAAAGCACTCACCTCGATTTGTACGTGTATTAAGAGTTTTAGAAGCTTTACCATGTACTAAAATACTGTTTTTATAAGTAACTGGTTCCGGGTCCATAACTGTTACGTATGATGAAACATTAGCCGCCATAGTTTATGGCATGATTACTTTGGCATCATCAGCAAAGAGTTTTGATACATCTCGCTCGATCGTAAATCTAAAGGATTTTCTATAGGAAATATGGAGAAATGGGCCATTGTTAAAAATAGACGTTACAGGAAGGATAAAGTGAGGAGTCACTTTGATAGACTCACTAGGGTGAGTCTATTCATTAATGACGCAATTTTTTGGTATTGTTCTGGTTGGTAGGTATAGCTGCTTTTTTAAAACTAGGTATGTGGCTTCAGGTTATCACTTTGGTACCACTCGTAAATAGGATAAAACCTTTTGTGCATCAATTAGAAGTAAAGTACCTATACTTTACTTGCTAATTCATAATTTCAGTTATTTAGGTGACGTTGCTTTTTCCGTGTTGAAATCTGCATCATATATACTTTTGTAGGTACATTAGGTAGGTTTTCCTTTCCTGTAACATATGACGTCAGCCCGCAGGCGCCAACATCAATGAAAAGTCCAAAATTTATTGTTGGAGTGTGTTTATGTAAGATTGTTCGCATAATATCGAAATGTTTGAGCTTTAAAGTGCAATCCGTTTTGCGCTTATCGATGGATTTCGAAGATTTATTGCGATCCCTTCCCTGTTTTATATGACGTTATGATATATTGACTATGAAATGTTAGTGCTGAGGTGATTCAACCGTATGAACTATCACTTATGAAGATATGAATAAATCATAACTACTTACTAGTTCCTGATAGTGAGTCAAACTGATGTTCTCTGAAAATTTACAATTTTCATTTTATTCTTTTTCATAAAATATTTTGTCTTGATTGGCTCGGAATGTCCGTCTCCGTCCATTGATGATTTAATTGAACGCATCCAACTTATAAGTTACTTCATTTCCTCTCACAGCTGCATACCTTGCGCCCGGAGCCATCACTCCATCATCATTTGCTGAATCGAAAATGTAATTACCGATTCTTCAAGTCAATAATGATAGACAACGATTAATGTACTTAAATTTCGAGTAAAAGCGGTCCGTAAAGGTTTAAGTGGCCGTAAAAATCAGGCAGGGCCAGAGCTCGGCGTGTCGATGGGCACTTAAATCTTACACCCAATAAAAGTGCACGTTGGTCTGGCACAGGCCCGTAATTGGTCCTGCTGTACGATCACACTCACAAGCGAGCGATCAGCGGACAATACATTTACGACTCTCATTGGTCTCATTTAATGACGTGTGACAAGTACATGTAAAGAACAATGAGCATGTAATTGAGATTTTTACAATGTTCAAAGATTTTCGCAATGTTTCATCGATTTTCAATTGAGCTTTTGTTGTTTAAATTTTATAAGATTTGAAATGTGCGGTTGGATATTAAGAATCATTTAATAGAAAGCTGAACACAATACTACGAAGTCTTAATTTTTTGTATAAGTTCTCTTCCTATTTTATTGTTGTAACCTAATGCTTAACAACCTACAACGGCATTACCAGTTGATTGCGCCGATGAAAAGCTTCGCTCGTTGAGAGCTAGATCGTCGCGCGCGCATGTCTACGCGCCGAAGCCGAGGCGCCGCGGGACGGCCCCCGCACCTCAAGCCGCCATCACTTTTATTTATATTTATTTACCTTCCCTTCATTCAACGAGGGCCGCCCTTTCGGCCCTTTTTGTCGCACCGTAATACGCCCGATACAAATATTGTGAAAGAGCCTGCGGTTTAGGTGAATTTATTGTGCTACGATTTGATGTAGCACCGATGACGCCCGCATTCTCGAAAGGACGGGTTTTAAATATACGCCGGTTAGGTTAATGACAAAAAGGATGAGTTTTTGTGTCTTTTGATTGAACATTGAACGAAAACTGCATTACAGTTCGATTTCCGTTATGCGAAGCCAAGTAGGTATGTGTAGGTAACGTAATTGCAATCAGTGAACTTCAATTATTTCAATCAGTCTCGTTTTACAAAATCAATATTACTTGTCTATTAAATTTTGATGTGAAGTCATTTTCGCAAATGAAACATATTTAATTCGTTTCTCTCTTACGAAAACTATTAATTCTGTAACTTCCACAAGATAAATTCCGTAGCATCTCGCGGCGTCGTAGCGCTGAAAAACAATTCGTAGCATTTGCAGCACCTCTCATAAATTATAGTTACATATTACCCCGACTTCATATTAATATCGATGACCATAATTTATTCGAATACTACTAGAAAACAATGCAAAGATAAATCACTACAAATTGTTTAAAGTAAAGATCAAATCTTCACTCCATCTGTGACTCGGCGGCGACGATCACGTGCATCAGTTATCTATCATGATAAATGGCGTATTTATTTATCCGACGAGCCTAAATAGCTATGGTAATATTGGCCCTACAACAGCACAAAAGGTAACAAAACACAAAAGTTGAAAAAGGTAAACCGCACTATTTACAAAGTGGCTAGCGAGGACCACACAGCCACAATCGAGCCGCGCGTGCGACTCAGCCGCTTCACAATAAAAAAAATCGTTCCCAGCATAGATCTTTTTCGGTTATACATCTCGCATTTTGGTGGTGTGATTTGTGACGTTCGGAAATGTTAATGGCACGTCCTGTTGATTTCCTTTTGCGGTCTTATTATTTTTGATTTAATTTCGCATATCGAAAACCTGAAATAGTTGGGGAAATCGCGGAGTAGGTTGGGTGTATTTAGTTTGGAGTGTAATAGGAAGTAGTGGGTACGCAGAATCTCTGAGAAACGCAAGTCGTTTGGCTGCGCGCGCCGGCATTGTTTACGCGATCACGCGCGGTGCGAGCGCACCGCTGACGGACGAAGAGCAGAAGTTGCTAGTCTTTGACACCGCAGCCGCACCCGGCCTCCAACACGCCTGAGTTTGAGAACAAAGTATTTTTAGATAGATATATTGTTAATAGTCCCTAAAAAGTATTGTTTTCTTATTTATTTCGGATTCTTACCTATCTTTGGTTGGATAATGTTTGGTCGTCTTTCAGATTTTTTTTAGTAGGTGTCTTCAGGAACTTAGTATTTGGTTTCCCCTGGAGGTCAATGGATTCGTACAAGTTTATACAAATTATTTTCTTCGCTTCTCGTAATTCCCGTTGTAAATGTGTGATGGCTCTGGTATGCAGACAACATTGGCTGAAATATTGTCCGATTACCACCATCTTAATAACTAACCCGTTTCCGCCAGATGAGTCTTTGGGACTGATAACGAGAAATGCATTTGGGGAAGATGTAAGTTCCTCAATTACAAATGAAGGAGAGCGACTCTTGCTATACTCTGAAGCTTCCTCCCGCATCGAGACTCGAAGCGCGGAGCTCTTGCGCATCGCCTCGCATATCAAGTGTATTCATGCGGCTCATTAGACACGTGTTTCGGGCTCGGTAGGTACGCTATTAGCTGCGTCCACACAAGCACACATGCGCTACTTTAGGGTACATCTAATTGAACGTAGGCGCGGCGGCGGCGGGCGGCCTAACCTAATTTACATTAATGCAAACGAGGAGCATTGTTCAGGTGTGAAACGCCAGTGTCAACACACGGCCTCTACTCAAATAGTTTATTAGCTCCACCCAGCCGTGTTCTGGCGGACAGACCTTTGTAATACTGACAGCCCCCTGAAGACACGCATACTTAACGCTCAAATATGACTATTCAAGACGTCGCAGCCATATCTAATATACATACTGACATATCTAAATAACATCCATACATACACAAAAATGTTAAATGTTTAACGTGAGAATGTATTAGATTTCTTACACTGATATTACACTTCAGTATCAGCTTTCACTTGTGTTTAACATCGAATTCTAATTCAATTAAAAAGCAAATATACAGCTATCGGAATGGTTCAACACATCATTTAAGTGAAATTTATTAAGAGGGCATAATGAGGGATTTACACATTATTTAATTTTGTTCTACCTAACACCTATGCTTTGACAATTCCACAAAGTGCACTAACGATTTTACGACCGCTTTACATCTGCTTTATAGGACCGTTTAAGAGACGATTTAACGCCTATAAATGTTTTTGATTGTATGCGACAAATTGTGATGGTCAGGGTGTGTCGAGGTCGTTGACTGAGGTGCGCTGCGGTCAGCTGAAACACTAGAAGATCGCAGCGGTCAGCAGTCTGTGTGACAAGCACCGACCAGGCGGCGGCCCGGCGGCGGTCAGCACGCGCGGCGCAGGCAACCGCGCTGTGGTCGCTCCTACCGTCCCACTGTCGCCGTCGACTAGCTGTTTACTTTGTTTTTGGCACACATTTCACTTCTGCGGAGCTTTAAATGAATACTGATAACAAAAACTCCATTAACCAATTAACTAACATTTATCCACCCAAAAACATAAAGGATCCTTCTACCGTTCAATCGACCCAATCATTTTTACTTTCAATATATATTTTTAACAATGCACGTTAATCAGATGGCAACTTCTTGCATAAAATGACGTCACTTAAGAGACAATGGTCGATCATAAATTATAGTGACAATCTGCCACATCGGAAATTAATCTCGGCATGTCGAGTGTCATGTATATCGCAGTGGTCCGTCCGTAATAACATATAAAAAATTACCGATTGAGTCTTCGGCGGGAGGTAAAGTGCATTCTTGTGTTAGTGAAGTTGAAGCCAATTCGCGGGAATGTGCGAAAGTGAGTGAGCTGAGCGCGCCAGTTGTTATTGTAACCATCTCCGAGCAGAAACATCCCGCTCGTGAATCATGCTTTTGTCTCAGCGAGAATTATCATAGTAAATTATGTATTTACTAAGCTGTTGTATATCATATCAAATGACTCGCAAAAAATAGATAACGACTTTCACTATCGATAGTGCGGTCCGACGTAACAATTTAAATGTGAAATAGATATGGAAATGAGGTAGTGTTCAGAATGCCATTGAGTCATGTCAAAGTTGTAAAGCCGTTATAACGTAGGTGTGTGAAGCTGGATTGTAAATAAAAGAAATACAACAAGTGATTTATCTATGGCCAGTGTCGAAATAGATGAAAGTTTGCATTGTTATTTTCAGCAATTGGGATGGACAAGGAAAACCCTACGATGAAAACGATCGAGGGCACGGCTTCGCTGGAATTCAATTGTTTACTCTATCGTACCGTAATTTATATTCGCACATATGGCTCGCTTGTAGAAGCGTATCGAAGCTTTTATCAAGATCCTATATTAGTAACAAGAAATATAAGAATCATATACCGGTGGATAATTTTAGATCACTCAACATCATCAAATGGGAGCGTAGGTGATTAACTTTTTTACGAACTATGGTTGGATTTTGTGCGAGCAAATATCTAACTAAATCGATTACGAGAATCAATAACTTAAAAGTCATGATGCCTGTAATAGGCGACGCAGAATTTACTACGGCAGGTTTTAAGTGTCCATATAAAATATTATATAGTGTTAATGATTTCTTACAAGGTAGTCGAAATGTTACGAATGAGCGCTTCTACGACGGGGGCCGTGACAGAGTACGCGGCTGCGGTCGAGTTCAAGGGGAGTAAGCACGAGAGAACGTTTTATGACCAATATTTGCTGACGAATAACTATCTCGATAGTAGGTATATGTTCAACTCAGTGTTTCCTCTCACTACTTCGCTCACTTTTACTACTTACCAACTAGTTCAGAATGTTTGACCATTTCTCGGTATGAATCACACGTTCCTAATTTCAGAAATGTCCTATATCGCCTCACCCACTTCTAGTTTACGTTTACGCGATCGGATTATTTGTTTCTCGCAGTTTTCATTACGAATTTCAATTGGTGTAGCTAACGACTCCGCCCTGCAGGCTGCGGTATTAAAGATTTAATTTCAATTATCATAAAATCATTCAAAATCATTTTTTACATTTTCGTTTGTTGTTAAAATGGCTTCACGAGCATGTAATTGGTTTTCTTTATGGGTTGCTTGTTTATATGGGAATGCATTGATGCGAGCCTTCGTATGCTACTTGCGTTTATGATCCACTCCCTTGCCAGAAAATGTTCGGGAATAAGTACTTAATAAATTAGTAATGCAAGGAAGATGTTAACTAAATGAAAGTATTTATCTCGATCTATAAACTCGAACTGGAATTGTACACGCGACATTGTAGCTGAACAATGGTCTAAGCGACCGTAGTTTATTAGTGAAAACTATCGGGCTACAGGATTGTTCGTTTAAAGGTGAGATACGCGCTTGTCGGCTATACGTACGGAAGGTACATTACAATTGGTCGCTAAAGCCTACTGGTGAAGCAACTCGTTATTGTGATGAAATCGACTGATGCCACAGCTAAACGTACTTAGTTGTTGCAATTCATCTGTGCTATGTGCACATCTCTTCATATGCTGCACCTGCCAGTATATAAATATAAAAAGCTTAGTTGTTGAAACGATGTACGTTTCCAGTATTTGCAAACGTACTCAATGAGAATAGCGCCCCTTACTTAAGGTTTTATGTACATTAACCTATGACATCCGTATAAATCTCCACTGAGTGGGTAGCTTAGCGTGAATGTATTGATATAAGACTGCGCGTTTGACATAACGCTTATTTACGAACTACCGTGCAATAGAAAGGCATTCGTATTGTAACGTTGCTATATTTATAGGTTCGTGGTTGGCGCATGTGAAGCCTCAACCGCATGCGATTTGTTCTCACGCGGTTTGTATTCCTGTCCCTCTCCCTCTCTTGAAAATATGCCTCTGAGTCTCACTCATTTTGAGATTCAAGTCGCATTCTTTCTTTTTGATATTGCGCTTTATTTACATCTTGTCTTTCGACTAGTATTTTTCAATGCATCGAGCATTTCTTCAGAGGTCCTTCCCCTGAAAACAATGACTTGAATATTCCTAGCGGAATATTCTAAACCATAAAAATAGGTACAGGGTGCGACTAAAAGAGTGCATATTTCCTGAAATCTTTATCCGGTATTGTTACTAGGTACATGTTTTAAATTGATCTACCTACCTTGAAATGGTAATGACGTGCAAATGTGAAACGTAATACTTCGATTCTTTGTATTTTTTCTTTCTGTTGGTGTATTTAGGTAAGCTGAGCCGACGTTATTTGGTCTAGCAACGATTGTCCCCGGCGGAACAATGCTCCGGTTGGTTCGCGATTAATAAACTAATGGGTATAATTGTAACCCCGCGGCCGGTATGTTCACGTCATTATTTTGACTATGAACGATCGACTTCGTGCCTCCGATAAGGCACACTCGACTCAGTCGTGATTGTGTTTTATTGTTATTGAAACTGTCGCGGGAAAGTTGAACTTCCTCCTTTGCAAATGATAACATAAATTCATAAAGCATGGCTCTCGCCTCTTTTGTTTTTTCTTTGAATATAAATAAACGTGGGATAGTTTTCTTGGGTTTTAATTTAGTTGCAGCAGAAGATGCGATTATTTAGCGAGAGAGATACCTACAGCGGCGCAGATGCAAGCTATTTGTAATTCCCAATGAGACGTAAATACAAAGTTATTGGTCATTGTTTTAATACTGCGGCCGCTGCTTCGGTCATAACTATTAAAATGCGCGATGCGTTGACCTGAAATGCTCACAGATATCTGGAAACGTTCGAAGTACTTCAAAGCATATCGTCCGACGGTCCGACACTGCTACTTTTACATGCCATTAGAAATCAAGGCTTCTTCTATTTCTTACATCTGGTTGACTTTCCACTTGGTGCCATATACAAGACTTTCATAACTTTATAGATGTAAAATTGCCACTTCGACATTAGTAGGTATAAAAAAAATCTTAATTCTGAGGTGATTGAAAATAAATACCTTCTAACACGTGGTTATTATTTTAAGTCATCATTTGCGTTCTTTGTGTTTAGAAACTAAATTGCCTAATTAGCACGGTCGTAAAGGTTTGCGTAACCGAAGATAATGGTGTTCCTAGGTACCATCAAGCATTGGCAATTTACCTACATTTGTTAGGTAATACATTAAATACAAAATATTTAGCTGGTAGAATTATTTCTTGAATGAACTAGCTCCTCGGCATTATGTAACTTCGTAAGGACATATTTATTATTTGCCAACTTAATTGCTTCGGCTAAAGTTCTCGAGGTTTAAGGAGACAAGGCGACTACAAACAAAACAATAGTTAACTATAATTATCACCTGACACGGTTCAGGAGTGGTCACTATGATTTACAATAAGCCCGCAACCTCTGCTCCTTACAACATCGTTTTGCACAATTTGTGAGATAAGTTTAAGATTTTTTCAAAGGGCATCGCAACAATATTTATTCAAAACTGCAGTTGCGTCAATGTCGCTAATCTTTGTTTATAGCATAAACAAAGATTAGCGACACATCGTTGTCAAAACAGAATTATATCTGTCATATTTTTTATTTGAAGGAGATACGGTAGGGTATCAAATCAACAAGGCGTGGTCGAATTAAATTTGAAATCGCAGAATTATCTCGGTTCGGTTTGTAAGCGCAGTCGCAGTGTTTGGTGGCAATAAATTATCGCGTCGGAACACAAAAGATGGCATTGTGAAGTCGACACGGCGACGTCTGATAACGATCGCACGAGGGCCCCGGCCGGCGCGCGCGCACCTTGCCCGCCACCGCTACGGACTACGACACTAGCCGCTAGACGCAGGATCTTTTTAATGTTACTAAATTAGCGGTATTGAAAAAAACTTTAAAATGAATCAATGACTTTAAAAAACATAGATGAAAGAAAAGCCGTGCTACGCCATTATTTCGTAGCAATCTACGAAATAATGGCGTAGCACTCGGAAGACATTTAAATAACTACTTCTTACTTCACTACACTAACAACTTACAAATTCATACATCCAGCACTATAAAGGAATTTTCCGTTTAACTTTACGTTCGAGAGAACTCAGAATGAAAAGACGTAAGAAAATATCTCCTTGGACTTGAAAACACATACATATTCAACATTAATGTGATCATGAAAAAGTTAATGGTGAATGTTTGATTTATCACGAGCTCGGCGCAAGCGGTCCGCGACCCGGCTGTTCAGCGACACGCTTTTGTGTCGCCGTCGTCGTTTTATGTCCAATTAATTTAAATAATAGCTGCCTCCCGACCTACCTGCCTGCGACTACTGCGACCCGTCTGTCGCATGTCGTGCGTCCCGCGCCTTCACGACAACCGACCACCGTCACATGTTCTACATTATTCTCTACCCATTTGTTCCAAATGCTTGATGATAGTTTGTCAATCATCAACCTCAACATGGCATGTCATACTTTAAATCAGTTTGTGACGAATATCTACGAAGTAAATTGCAGTAGATAAGGACTCAAATGTTAACGACAGAGTTCCTTATACGCGTAGCCAAACTCGTTTTCTCAAGGCTCAAAAACTAAAATGGGCCGACTGAAAGGTAGTCAATTTTTCTAGTAAGATCATAAGAGCTTGTTCTTATTCATATATGCAGTCCATTATGACCCTAAATAGTTATAAAGCGCTCTAGACTTTCAAATTAGCATGTCTTAAAAGTGGATAGATCGCTCAAAAGCCGCTCATTGTGTTCTCTAAGGGGGACATTTGTCTACCATTATTATTTGGGGCCGGTTTTTTCATGTACCTGCCTACATGGCGCCTAACTATTCATATTCAAATTAGTGTTTCTTGTTGGGTAATTTTTAACATTTATTTACAATTGTGTAATCCGATCACTTGGAAGATAAATTGAATGAGTCTGTGTAAGTGAGATAAATTGATGCTTTCCATACCACAATCGGGCGTTAATAATGATATCGAGTTCCAATACGGTGCACCGGAGGAGCGGATACCGAGGGGAAACTGAGATTTTATACGGAGTTATTATATGTCTCATGGATGCGTCATTTATATACGTACTGATCTTTGAGGCATTTGGTTTAGGCAAGGCATGATTATGACCAATAGAAACGATGGAGCCTGGCGGGTTTCCCTGAGCTCAGTGCTGCGGGCTGGCCGGGTCAGGCAGCTTATTCATTAAGGCACAGTTCCTCCCATCGGCGCGGCGTCGGTCATTTTACTTTATTTATGGCCGCCTACTCGAGGTGAGACCCCAATTTCGCATGCGCCCGTGGCTTGATAATTATACCCTAGCTGCGGCTGAAAAAGGTCGCTGTTTTATATTGAATATGAATAACTCCCCATGATACCCTTGGATACTGTATAACTAACGTTTGTGGTTAGCTATGTAGGTTACTTTAATATACAGGATGTATACTTGATTTGGAACTTGGTTTATTGAGTAAATCATGCCACATATTTGTAACGCTGAAAAGAAACATTTGCAGAAACTGTGAGCAAGTAGTCAAAGTTTTGCACTGCACGTCCTTATACACGGTGTCGAGTTCAAATCATGAGAGCTACATATAAATATTTGGCACATTTAAAAAAAATCTGGCAATAATAGCTTAGGTATCAGATAAGTAAACATAAAATAACTTCTTTGTTAGTTTCTTAATTAAAACTCCTTTAATTTCTGCTAATATTCATAAAAATATGGGAAAAAACAAGCATCTAAAATCATCAGCATATCCCACTTATAACCATCAAGTAAGTTGCGTAGGTATGTAGAGTGCAACTTTAATCGCAACTCTTTCGCAACAAAGTTGTGTTAAGCTAGAACTAAGCTTACATAAATATTCAATTTTTCAACACTTCACACTCGATATATTATGGGCGTATATAATAACCGGTTAATGTATGTATGCAATTTTTTATCCCTATAATGCGTTTGCCTCACAGGTAATCGTTTATCGCAGAACATGAATACTAAACGTCCTATTTATTGCCACCAATAAAATAAGTCAAACTCAACGGAAACTTGTAATGGGTATGTATGTGTGGATATTTTATGGATAGTAATACTCCTAAATAGATAATTTCAAGAATAAAATGATTTTTGATGAAGTCGATGACGCGAGAGCTTTTACGTAGCGCGCGCAGCAAAGCTTATGTTACCGACGAATCAAGTGGAAATGGTTTTACAATAATTGTACACTTCAATAAATTAATATAGCCTCAGATGGAAAATAAATAAACATGCTATATAACATAAGTTTTGTTTGACGAGGTGGAAACCGAACGGTGCGGTCGCAGATCTAGCACTTGTGAAAATGAAGGACCGCTTTGTGACGTCGTGTTAACTGGCCGCATACTACTTAATGTCAAAGTGATTAGCATGTTTTTGTGGGCAAGTCTCTAACTCATAAATGTATGTTACCTACATTACAAATATCCATTTGAGAAAACTGAAAGCTGCCAAACGTATAAGAAACATACATAGCCATAAAACCCGGAGAAGATAACGTTACAAATGAAACAAATATTTTTCTTGGTACACGAGCATGAATTTATTAAAGATATCGAAGGTCCAAACACAAGAAGGTCGAAGGATGTGGTGGCAAAAAGCTCTCTCATGTCCGCGATGTCGAGATAACATTAAACTGAGCATTTGTTATCCTTATCTCATGTTGGAGCGTGGCTAATGTGGCTGGAGGCAGATACACTCGATCGATTTATGTCGCCCTGGCACCCACGACAAATTGATAATTAATTTTCCAACGATGCGTTTGATGGTGCCGAATTATTTTTGCGAGGTCGTTCATATCGCTTTATTTTAAATGGTGATCAGCATTAAACGGGTTTAAGAAACGTAAATGTTTATATCTACTAAATTAATAAATCGTGCGCCGCTTCTCGCTTGCTCACAGTGACATTTGACTGATGTTCCACCGGACCTATGCATTGTTCACAAGATAAGCCGCATTAGTACTCGGTCATGCCACCTGATCAGGTTAATGTTTATTCTTTGTGGGATATTTTATATTTACTTTAAATTAGCCTTAACCCACAGTAGGTAAATATAATTTAGATTCACAACAATCATTTTAGGTTCGTAACTTAAACTGCAAAACAGGCATGGGAAAGTTAAATCTTGAACGTAAACCTCCACAGCACGAAGAAGTGACACATTAAAAAGGTTATATGCAATCAAAAAGTTATGTCCCGCGCAGCTATTCTCACGCCCTCGCGCCAGCGTACACAAAAGCTTCATCTAATGGACGCCATTGATAAAAACAGTTACTACCTCAAAATAAATAACAACACGTGACTCTCCAACGAATTATCTCGCGCTCTTTATGATAACCATTTCGAGGTCCTGTGACAAGTCCTACAAAAACCAAATGAATCATGGTTCGATAATGCGTCATCACATTAGAATAATATTTCAATAATGTTCGTTAAGATTGTACAAAGCTGTCTATTTAAAGTGTTTTACGATCGTTGTCGCTGAATTCCGCGCGAGTAGTGACGCGGAAACGACCACAACATCTTAGTCCCACGTCAAATTGTCTCTTCAATAAATCATCAATAGATTTGATGCGCGTTACTACAACATGTAAACCAATATCCCATGAAACTCTGCCAAGATATGTTTAACACTTGGAACAAGCAGATTGTATCCTTTTGTTTATGTTTAAGGTTTATAATTGTAGTTCCGAGTCACATTAATGTTGCGAGGTTTTAGATGAAAAAACGAAAACCTGCTGTCGTCGGGTAATTTTGTAAAATTGTCGGAGACATCGGTTTTTATTTCGACCCAAAATAATCTAAAAACGTTCGATCTTTAGTGTAATACGACACTAACCGCGGACCCCAGCCTGACACGACAGCGGTCAAAGCGCCCAGATTTAGAAATATAGGTATGCCATTTTATATCGGTGTAGATAATGTACCTTCCGTAGTAAAAACAACTATCCAAACAAGTTTTTTTTTATATCAAAACAAAGCAACAAAAGATATTGACTTATCAGCACCTTAGATACAGTAGTCGTTTCACACTGATTATTTGAAATAAAAAGACATAACGTGTCATAAAAATATGCGTGTCGCTCGACACATCGCCCACAATGTGTCTGCAAGCGCCGCTCTAATCCTTTAAAACAATGCTAATGGATCTACGTGAACCGCCGCCTAAGTCCTGTCAACGTATTTAAACATTGGACCGATCGCCTTAACGCTTCGCTCGCCACCAATAAAGTTGACACTAAATTAGAGCTTTTATTTCTTTTCTACCCGAAAGCACAAAATTGAAAATAAATATTTTATTATACTTGTTCACTGGACGCATTTTAGTGTGAGCGATGAACACGGGTTCACGTCAAAACATCTTTATCGGGTTATTTGTCTTATAAAATATTATCAAGAGGCTCCTCGGGACCGTCAGCAAAAGAGGACGTATAGTGTGATACGTGTGCGGCTGTTTACTTTACACCCACGTGATGTGGTCACCTCGCTTTGGGGCGAGGGATAAACAATGAGAGAGGCGATTGCTCGTCAATGGTGTAACAAAGATGGTTTATTTTTCTTTGAAGTTGAGATCTCGATGAGAATAGGTTGTTAGGTGTGAATCATAGCGGCAGACCGTACCGCGGAGATTATGCGTGAGCCGCGCACCGGCGCGTACCAAATCCGACGCGACAAGCAGAATTATCAAGTTTTGATGTACTGATAAATCAATAATTCATTTCGATAACAGAGATGCACCCAAGATCCGCTTCTAATGTTTGTGTTTTAAATTTAGAGTGAGCTTTGATGTTTTTCGAAGGCGAATAAACGCACGGAGATTTCGGATGTTTAATGTTAGAGTTTGTATTATAAAATATAAACTATTTGAATAAAGCATTGAGTACATACGTAGTTTTATCTATTAGTCCCTGACAGCGATCATATGCTAGTGGAGGTAGCGGCGGCGGCGCCGCGCAAGTTAAAAGCTGTGAACCGGTCGCGTCGGAAGGGGCGGGCATCGCCTCCCGCAATCACGTACTTGTCGCGTTTTCATCACCTGCTCGCTAAAAGTGACGTAATTACGGATGCAAATCGATCAACAGTAGTTATCGAGTCGACGAGGGTTGACGCTGGGAATTAGCGCGATACGCCAGTTAAGGTTTATAGCCTTCCGCGATTTAGCGAATATGGTGTTTACGACGATGTAGAGACAGGCAAGTGCGCAGTTATGAGCTACTTCTAACCCTCTTTCAGTTGTAAACTGATGATTTATATTTTCTCATAATGATGTTGCTTTCGAAGTTAACATTATACGCAGAATCTATAAGAGACGTATGGTCTAACAGGTGCAGGCACTTCTATAAAATTACGGCTTACTTCCATGACAAAGTTGAGAGTTCCACTAATGCTGCTGCACAGTTGTTCAACATTTTTTGCCCCATCTGACTAAACTCTTTTCCTGAACTGTTACTATTTTAATATTTTTTGTCCTCGAGGAGAATTACGCATTTTTTTTATCGCATCTTTGATTTCATCACATTTTTTTGTCTTCTCTTTAGCAACCTCTCTGAAACAATATTATAACAGAATCACTATGCAAAGAGAACGGTGAAAACAAAGGATAAATATACGAAGTTGATCGATGTCGGAAGCGTGGATTCCATCGCTCATTCGGATGACTTGCAACTAGTGAGCATGCTCTCATTGACTCCGCCATTGACCTCGCGTCAGCCAGACTTAGCGATCACAATAATATAAATTATGGTATTACATCCGTCTCGAGGGTATTAACAACTGTAAACATACAATAACGTTATATAAAACAGAACTTTACAGATCGGCCCCAGGGGTAAAGAAGGGTGCAAGCGTAACTGGAACCAATTATTTGTAAATAAGAAGGCCCATTGTCATCTGCTTGGTACTTCTCCCCAATGAAGATTTTAAGATTTACAAGATACACGTGTGTCAAAGGCACATTATGTTAATCACAAAGCCAATACACATTCCTCGTGCAGGGAATGCAGCTAGTTATAATGTAACACGTATGACAACGGCTTGTAAGCAAATGCTGATGTAAATAATTGTTATTCAGTGTATTCTAACACAGGTACAAAAGCAAACTTGGTTGTGTCTGGTAAGACACTTGCTCCAGTTGAGTGAATGAAGTGTAACGTTTCATTAACAGAGGTCTGTGGCCCAGGCAAACACCGCATATCGGTGTCTTGTTTCAAAAGTTTTTTCCAACATAGTGAAAGGCGCCCGCGTCTCCTTAAAAGCCTTGTGGACTGTATTTGTTAGCGCGCCTTTACATACGGAATATAGCCCTCAATGGGAAAAAAAACCTCTCAGAACTGAGTAGAGTGTGTTTAAGCCATATTTGTTTGAATCCTTAATTGATCATGGTCTGAAGTTTGGCTAAATTCTTGTTTGAATAACATTTAGCTTAATTTTCTACTCTAAAGTAATATACTTTGGCAATGACTTCAGCTCTGCGTAGGTTACATTTCGCCTAAAGCTAGACAGATATAAATGTTTAAGAACCTCTCATGACATGATGAGTTCTTGCTTACAAATAGAATTTGCTAACGAGTTGAGGCGATTAGGGCTGGCAACATTTCATGGTGTATTAGAGACGATAGTGCTGTGAGTGAATGTGTTGGCGCGTCGTGGCCCACGATGTACTGACGACAGCCGCATTAAGACAACAAAGGGTGATATTTTTCGTGGACAAACATTGAAGGGCTTTGAACATGACAGACAGGTGATGCACCCACACGATGCATATTTATGATGTGTTCGACAGCTAGTACGACACTAGGAATTATGGTCAGCCAATATTTGTAGTGTTTACATGCACACACCGCAGTGAATGGCCATGGGACACATTATTGTAAAGAATCTTCTTGCATGAGAAGCGGCAACCTGAATAAAATAAGTAGGTATCTAATAGATATCTAATAAATAAATAAGACAAAGTTATTGGCTAAGTAATCAACACAATCCGTGATCTGCCACATCGGGCCGAGCCTGTGCTATATAATTACATAGTCAATCTAATACAGGTTATAAAAAAGTAAAAAAAAAAACAAAATGGCCGCCTGGGCTAGTGATTCACACGTTGCGGTTTCTCTGACTATTTGTGACTGAACAAAACGATCTGCGAGAAATCATTCATGGTCCCTCCCAGGCACTACCATCCACCAATCCGAAAAAATAATTTTATTGCTATAAAGACAAGGTGTTGGTCTGATTCAAGGGATATTTTGCCGACTAATTTGTACTTCGCAGCGACGAAAATGTAGCTTTGACTCAACCGTACGTTTTTGGAACGCGTCATTTCTGCAGGTACCTAAGTATGATGGGAAATAAGGCAGGCTATAAAAATCAAGCATTAAGTGGTCTTATTTTAGCTTAAATGATTTTGTGTGCCGTTTAAGTCGTCGGCCGGACTAAACAGATCTGCAACAATAATAAATGTACTCGGCCCGTCACTAAACTTGAATGTTTACACTTTTAAAATGTTTACATTGTTAATGTTTTGGTTAATACAGGCAATAAATATTTTTTTTTTATTTTGAAATTGTACACATCCATACTTTGCGCTGAGATACAGGTAACTCGTGTAACGTGCCCCTTACCCAACACCCTCGCGTTGAAATCTTTTGGGTTCGCGTGAACAAAATGAACGGTCGGCGTTACAAAAAAAATGCCCTTAAACTATTTGTTGTGGTTTCCACAAAAAGACAAAAAACGGGACATCAAAAACCAGTCAGCATTGGTCGGCTTTTCGACTCCAGTGGCCTTGTAGAAAAAACCATGTGTTAAGGAATGTAAAGAGCCATTTAATTATCCTAATATATTGTTATGGTCGCAGAGGGAGGCGGTTATAAATTAGCGGCAAGTCCGAGCTAGGACGAGGTGGCGAATGGTGCCGCGCCATGCGACCGGCCGACCGCTTGTATGGGAGAACCATTTAGATAATATGAGAGATAGGAGTTTTAGCGACATAATATTTTACTACTTTGTATTGGTTTAAGTGGTGTTTAGGTTGTAGTATCTAATATTCCGGTGCGTGCGCTTGCGCAGGCCGTAGACAGCACTCGTTCTCACGTTACTGCAGCCGCTCAGCCGCTGTTTCAGTGCGATGATCCTGAGAGTTTTTATTTCATTTTTACCTCAGTTCCATCGAGCGGCCTTCATTATGCGTCCGCAAGTGCTTCGGTCGCCACCGGTTCAGGTAGCTTGGAGTTTCGCTTCAAAACTTGACCTTAGGTATTCGATACGCTTGTTATATTTTTTGTTAATCAATATAATTGAATATGAGCTTTTGATGTGGTGTAATTTGATAATTTGCGAAAATAAATTTACGTAAATTGACTCGATCGTAAAAACTGGTTTAATATTCGAATCTTATTGGATGTGTAAGTTCATGTAGATATACATACGTTCATATGTGGATGCATACTGAGTTGATGATAATCGTGATATTAGGGTATGTAGGTATCGGCCGGGACAGGGCGAGGTGTCGGAGGTAGGGCTCCCCGCTGCGCGTGAGCATTGTGATCGACAGCTTGTTTACTAAAAATATGCATAATGAATTTATAATAGCCTATCGGCCTGCCACGTCGCCTCGCCCTCCGTGCCCATATGAGGTGTGTTTCGTCTGCCTCTTTAGATATGAATGCACAAATCGATACCTGCCTACAGTTTTATACAAAGGTGACCATATGTTAAAAATGAACAGTTAAAATATAGTATTGGTAATGGCCCACTAATTCAAACGAAGCCAGATTTATTGACAAAATAACTTCAAAAGTTATTTAACTCTTATTATTGAAGGTTGTCAGAGAAAGAATGTTGGTGTTACGATGGTGAGAGATGCTTAATTGCGCCACCGATGTGTTCCCACGTTTAAATGCAGCAAGTGTTTGTACAAGCATTTAGCATTCGATTGTTTTAGTGCGGACCGAGACGTCTGCGGAGAAGCAAACATTGAGCTTCCTGAGCGTGCAGCACCGTCCCCCCTCCCCCCGCCCGCCTCGGACTTTACGCCGATATCTTCGTCTCTCTGATTACAGACATACTTCGCTAAAGAAAAGCTTATTAACTAAGACAATTACCTTATAAAATAATCGCTTACAGCAAGAAAAGCGAACCCTCTTGCATGAGGAATTTGGATACCGTGAAATGTCAAAAAATAAAAGCATCGCAGACGATGCTAAATATGTCGCAGTTCTCGCAAGTCTTTATTAGGCGGTTGAAACGTTCGTAGAAGTAATTATATACGGTGCTTCAAACTATCTGTCGCATGAATGTGGCGGCTACACGGCCAGGCGGGGCGCCCGGCCGGCCCGGCCCGGTTCCTAGCCTCGATTCGTTACGTCAATCTCCAAACTTTTTCACATTGAAATCTGCATAGAGTGAGTTGACATCGCGCAACAAAGCCGCCACGCGGTGCGCCGAGCTTTGTCCGCATTTCTTTATAAATATTTTGACATTTCCCTCATTCGTCCCGCGGAGCTGGTCCACAAACAAATCCGTGTGGATCCTTTTGTGCAGCGTGTGTAATTTGATTTATTCTTTGATGACAAACGTCCGACATCCTGTGTTGTGAGGCGTTGGCGTTGGGGCGGCGGCGTTTGTGGATTTGTTAGCACATCTATTGGTATTTTCTTTAGTAGGTGTAAACAAAAAGTTTCGCATGTCTTTAGAGCGTCGATATTGTTTCTTAGAGGTGCATTGAGTGCGCACTCCACTTACGGACCTTTTAGGTGGTCGACGCGAATTGCGATGTAAATATTAGATATCATGATGTTTGCCGAGGGCTGTTAACACGTGGAGCTTGAATTGTTACAATATGCACCAACATTCGCGTTCCTTTTGATTCTGTAAACTGTGCGAGCTTTAGTAAGCGCTTACGATGTTGAATCATTGTTTATGTCTGGGCGTCTACAATCTTTGGATGAAAGGAGTATAACTGGATATATCTAGCTGGCATCATGGCGCTATGCTCTTACGTAAATGTTATTCCAAATGCATACCTATTCATTACACTTGTCTCTCTATCGTTTTCGCTGAGCCACTTGAAGATTTTGTGTGGAACAAAGACTGAGCTTTTGAGTCGAATGTTTCAGCGATGCAAGGAGAAACTGAACACGTTGGCGATCAGCGTGATGAACCAGTGGCCGGGCGTGCGACTGCGCGTCATCGAGGGCTGGGATGAGGAGAATTCGCATCTGGAGCAGTCGCTGCACTACGAGGGCCGCGCCGTGGACCTCACCACCAGCGACCGCGACCGCTCCAAGTACGGCATGCTGGCGCGGCTTGCCATCGAGGCCGGCTTCGACTGGGTCTTCTACGAGAGCCGCTCCTACATACACTGCTCCGTCAAAACAGGTACTTGTTTAGTTGATTTTTTTGAGATCCCTACACATTTTCCATTGTGTTGCTAAGCATTAGAGTCCGCCAATAAATTAAGTATTTAATTACATTTTTAAGAAGTTACTGAAGTCGTCGAGGAATAGGTTTTATACCGGAACGAAATGTTAAACCCATTTTAATAAACTAGATGGAATATATTAATTTTTTAAGAAAGCTACATCAAAGCAATTTCAATAACTCGAACAGAATATTAATAGTAAATAATAAAATGCTAAATTTATTAATACAGATATAGATAATACATAATCGTAAATGTTTTTCATAAGAGCGCTGCCTATGTCGTAATGCACATAAATGCGTTTAAGTCTTTTGTATGGCGGCGCGACGGCGCTCCATATTTGGCCCTATTTGACGAAAATCTATTTTGTTTCTGCTCAAATAACTGCATGTTGGCATACTATCACTCAAGATCAAGTAGTTCGAACTGGACTGAAATTAAGAAAAACCTGATTTCCTAAATAGTGTAAATAAAATCTGGGAAAATTATTTGTTTACCAATTCGCGGCTTCCATATGCCCAATACGTTCATTAACGCATCGATTTAGTACGATTTTGCTAATTTAAAGCCATACATAACAGGAAAATGCGGTATTTCTTGACTTATTGTTTGCTTTCATTCGTAAACAAACGAGATTATGTCATTGTATCCTACGTACATTATGTTCATGGTTTTTCCGAAAAGAAAATCCACAAGAATAATAATGCGGTAAATCATGACAGTAGACATGACATGTTATTGTAACTTGATATTAGTGATATTTCACTAATGTGAGGTTTACGTGTCGAGGGAAAACTGTGGTTTCCCTGAAAGTGTTGACACTGGTCTACGTTTAAAGTTACTTAGGTGCTCAAAATTTGTCGCGCGGGAAAAGCCGAGTGTTATCAATTACGGGTACATAACTGTACAATGTGGGCTCCAGGCTTCGGGACGGGCCAAATATATAGTTGAACTTTACAAGAAGAATGCATCTCAGACAGCTTCCCGCGCCCGCGCCCCGGCGGTGTCGATCAAACGGACGAACGAGCCTCTTGTTAGCATCCCTCTCGCTCTCTCTCGCGGAGAAAACTATATCCGTCTGCTGCGCACGCGGCCGCATCGCAGCCAATCCCCCACTTCTATAATTACACCGGTGATTCAATGGCTACTTATATCTATATATATGTATACGGCATAACGATGAGAGAAGCGCGTATTTATATGTATGCTTGTGTTTTTAGATATTATGGAGGCATTCCGGCGCGTTTGCATAGTTCCGATTAATTTTGCAGATGGGTCTATAAGTGGCATGTGTTCAACTTCAAGCCGGTAGTAAAGTGTTGAATGTCGGTAACGATACCACTTAACGCACCGTCAGTAATCCAATAACTGTCAAGAAGTTGTGTTTAAGTTCCATGAATTTAAAAAAAAGTTACAAGAAGTTATAATTGTTTTACTACGTCAGTATTGCAAATGTTACTTCTAATGCTAGATGTATATCTTTTTTTTTATCTAACTATTTATCTTCCAAGTGATTAGCGAATTACTATCATAGCTATCTCTCATTCATTTGCATTTCTGTTCCCTTCAAAATCCTCCAGTAAAGATTGCCTGTATAGGTAGGTTTATCTTTGGAAATATTGGGTGTGTCATGTACATCGCATTTACCTATAAAATCGGTAAGTTATAATTGCTTTCTACTAAATGAACAGGATACCTACCGATTAAACAAGTTTGTTAATTAATTTTGTTCCAATGTTTAGCGATCATATCGTAGATTAATAATTAAAGTACCGTACACATTTTAATTTCTAAATGTGCAAATTCTTAATCTGGGAAGGATTTAAGAGGTAATTTTTTAACGTTCTTATTAATCAGGTTTCTAGTTAAAACGCTCTAAAGCCGCCTAGTCCGCACCCCGCGTAGTCGAAGTTTTCATCCCAAAACGAGGCTTTCTTGGGCTCAAGATAAAAGACATTCTACCAGCGACAACGATTATTAATAATTCCAAAATGTATTGACATGCGCTACCGATTGGTCCCATGGTGAATCTAAAACATTTTGAATTTTCCACTAAAGCTAGCGCTGATAGAATTCCACTTTGTATAGTGCCTGTTACACCCAGAGGAATAAAGCTGTTGTAACATCTTCCTTGTAAAGTGTACCTCCGGTCGATGACACACCACACATACCTTGGACTTTCCAAAAAGCAGCGTTTCAAGAATCCTACTTTCGTAGCCTTTAGTGAAGTAGGTCCCCATAAGCTTTCTAAAGGAGCGGGCTTCTTCCTCACATCAAAGGATCACTGACATCATTAAAATCTTAAAATTCATTTCTACTTCATTATTAACGTTCACATTCGGACTACGTTTTTTTTGTATGTTATAAAAAGTATTTCATCAAATCTAGTACCTAGAACTATAAACTTGAAGCCTATATTTCTTATTTACCATTTACCGGTTTTTGAGGCCGTCAAGAACGTTGTTTGCTTTTAGGAATTCTAATGGCTAGTCATCATTTGTAGCTTATGATTTTGTAGTTTACTATACAGGCAGCAATATTGGTACTTAAAGCTCAACGTCGATAAATTGTTTTTTTTCGAGAAATCGATCATATACCTATGCCCTGTAGCGGCACCAAATAAAAGTCGTAAATTTATAAAAAATACACCTAAAGTCATCCTAAAACGATAAAGAGCATTCATTGTTTCAAAAGCTCGAGCACTGATACCCGACGTAGTCTCCCGCGGTCGCACAGGCAATTTGTTTCGATGTTTATTCATTTATTCCGGCATTTTGTACGATCCGAGTCTTTTAGTATTAATTTGGATCTTATAAATAATTAATGTGCTTTGTGTAGGTATGTGTGTTGCGGTCGTGGCTCTCTGCTGGTCGCGGTCAAGGCCGGATGGCGCACGACCATCCACTGCTCCTTACGCTCTCCCCTTACATGTAAAAATCTTCGTCAACCAGTATTTCATTAAAACTATCCATCGTAAAGCCATGTGTTCCATTTGTACCCGAATACTACAATACCATTTATTCGTCTCAAAATAAATAGATTTGTATTTAAATCTTTGATTGTAGATTTTTTATCTTTTCGTGACATTTTATTTACAAAAAAAAATAACATTAAATGTCTATGTCAATATTTTTAGCGTCCTACTGTAGATTCATTAAGTCAATTAACACAATCTCAATAGAGCACGATTCATCAAAAAACACAATTGTAAACCATCTCCACCCATAGGCATTTAATGAATAATCATGAATATTTAAAGGCAGGAACATTTTTCGCTCTATCACATGGGATGAAAAAGAGACAGAGAAAAACTGGCCCATTATATGCTCGTATATTAAATTAAAGCATTCAGTGATCAACTCGGCGCCAATAAAACTATGCCGAGCGTTAATTTTTTGTGTTGGTCTCGATTAATTGATTTTCATTGGTCGGCGATGATTGTTTTTTTATTCCGATCGTTGACTTAAGATATTTATACTAACGTCATCGGTTTAGGCGTGCACTTGCACAAATTATATACCGAAGTCGAACTAGATAATACTTATGTGACCAAATTTGTCGCCTACAACAGGATCTCGAGGCAGACAGTTCGTTTAAGTTACTCTACTCTACTCGTTTTATGATGTTTTGTGATTGACTGCATAGATTGTAAACGACAACATTTTATTACGCCAAGAAGGGATTGAATTTTATCAATTATAACATCAGTTACTATAAATTAACCTGATGCCTGGCACAAGCTAGTGGTGCAACATAACATTCTTAAATAAGACATTAATAGAGCAATGTTTTATGTATCAAACTAGATCTGTTCGTTCATATTTTCACTTTTTGCGACTATTAAGAATTCTTTGAAGCCGGCGGCAGAATAGAACGACTTGTAACTACGTTAAACTATGACTATTGGAGTTGTTTAATAGTATGGGAACATAAAATCGATGTAGATTTTTATCAAGACAAGTGTATACTTAATGCTTTTGAATCTGTTCTACGAATTGAAACAATGCTGCGGGCATAGTGAAGGAACAGTTAAGGTCGTACACAGAAGAGGCTCGCGGTAAATGGGGCGTGACCGCCGGCGACCGGACGGGTCACGACTCACTACATGTCACCACCCTATCTTGGCCTGAACGACGAATTTTAATAGGATACGGACATGAAGTTTTATGGAGATGCTTCCTACCTTGCGTAGACATGCTATAAAAGAATCATTTGAATGTATTTAACCACATTTTCGGAAATTTTAGTTGAATTCAAAAGAGGGCTCTCGACGTGTCGGTTCTCAGGTACTTACTCGTACGTAATGTAAGATATCATTATGCCAGGTGTTAAGGACTCCATTGAGAATTCGCAACGAGCACTTACCGTTTAACGTAGCGCCTTCACTTTGAATTTTATTTTTGAGTGCCAACGTGTGAATCCTTTCAATTGCGGAACGGAAGAGTTATGTTATTTCGTATGTTTGAATTAAATCCCTGAGAAATATAAAAAATATTGGTTTTGAATACAATCTTATCAGTAGAATGTTATAAAAACAAATACTAATAGGCAATAAAAATAAAATGATAGTGTTTAATTGAGTTTGTACTAATCAAGAAATTTATTTATTTTAATACTTAAGTATACTTACTATAATATAAACACGCTGAAAACAGAATAATTACCTAGTTATTTAAATTAATTTAGTAGGTACTTATATAATTTTAGAGACGACGTGACATAAACCACTAATTAAGTTTAAGGTTGCTTTTAAATATTTATATCTATATATATATATATACATCAAAACTTACTTTAACATGGGCTTTTGTTGAAAAGCGCATGTCTTAGCGACACGATAACAAGAGAAGACTTTAATGTTGTATTAAACGCGTTAAGTAGGTCGCAGCGTTATCAAAATAAACGAACTGTACGTAAACCGTACAAGATGTCGAACAGATTAAACAAACTTTATATTAGCTGGCATCCATACTACATGGCACTCATTCGGCCGTTATTAGAGACACAATCATGATCAGATAAAATCTACGAATAGATATCGATTGTGGTACCGTTTTTTATCAAAGCAATGAATACATAGATTATATGTATCGAACACATTTGTTTTGTAATTGATAGGCTCGCGTTTAACTACTAGGAATCTCACCAGATGGTAAGCGGTTATGAGCGCAATGATGGAGCACGTTTGCCTAGAAGTAACTTATTTAGTCTTGAATTGAAGATCCTCGGAGCTTAAAGCTATCAGGAAACACAGACTCCGGCAGGAAATTCGACTTAAAAAAAATCGATGAAGATGAACAGTATTTTTTGCAAGATATAAGGCAGAGGATAGAAGCGTCAGTGAGCGATGTTGCGCGGTCGAGCGCGCGCGGGCTATGCGCATGCGTGCGAAAGGCTCGGCGCGACACCCGAGACACCACATCCCGGAAGACTGTGGCCGGACCCCAAGAGGTTCCCACACCTGTTTCCCTGGATGCCTCATACCGATCAATTAATTTAGTGTATCATCGAAAAATCACAGCGGCCAACAAAAAGTTCGATTAAAAATCGCAGTGATCATAATTCTCAGCTAGGCTTACTTCGCGACAAACTGTGATATCTATAATTAATTATTGTTGTGTGCTTAAGAATTTGACAGTATAATATTTGTGCTCTGTAATAGCAATTTTTAATTTTGTTGAAACCTGGGGGAATTTCGAGTGAGGGTTAAATGCAATGCTAAACTTGTTGGTCAAGACTATTCTTGATCTTCCCAGTATCTATTCAATAGGATTATTTACCCCATTTAGCGTTGTTTCTTTAAATCCTTTGTGCTGTTATTTTACCAATGAACACCCATCTTCATAAATTTTCAAAGCAATAAAGCGAGTTCTAATTAATATTAGCCTTTACAAAACGTGTTTCCCTCGCTATTATTTAAGTTAACAAGCTGGATATTTTTATTTTGTGCCCATTAACATTAATTTGCGGGTAAATATTTAACATTGACATAGTGAGCAGCTTACATGCAGGCATATTTTATCAGGCAGGCGCATAATTTATATTAATCATATTTCAATTTTACTTTCGCACTCAGTTTCGTTTTATGTCTCAGTAAAGAGCCTTAACGTCGTCAATTCAGTACTGGTGGGCAATAAATTCAAACGTTAAGATCTCAGTACCTACCACATTACAATTCCAGACGCTACACATTGCATCAGAGGCAGTGTCGCTTGCTCGGCGTTTAAATCATTCTGCTACTGCGCCGATAGACTGTACACACATGTGAATTACGAATTGGCTAGATCAGACTTTGGAGGCAGCTTTATAAATATTAATTTATTGAAAGACTAATACGTTTAATGTGTTTATCTACCTACCGTTTAAACATATAAATATGTAGATATTTCTTCTTATTACGTACCAGTATGAATCTTTCAATGAGAATGCTTATTTTATATTCCAAATATTTGAATACTGCTTAAAAATAATTCAGCGTGACAAAATCAAACAGTGCGAGATGCAGTTACAAAAGATGTTTAACATACTGACAACTTGTACAACATCTTTTTAGGAATTTCCAAATGATCTGAACAATTCTAAAATGTTTTCTCACGCTTACCTAGTACCACAGATAAAATAAACCTCACCATATTTATTTATTTTCTTTTTACATTGTAAGATACGGCGCGCGTTCGGGCGGCGCGCGATGCGGCGCATGAATCATAACCGGCGCGGTTTGGCATTTGCATGACCACGCGTCGGCTAATTGCTATTCTACATGATATAAATCAGATATAGTTCTACTGATCCCATGTGAGCATCTCGATAGCCTTACATCGCCCCAACAATAAAAGGTTGCGGCGGCTGACAAAATCCTATCGATAACATTACTTTTTTAACGAGCCGAGCTTTTAGATCGGACGATGCTTCCGACAAATGTTAAAGTTTCATTACCGTGTAGCTGTTAGAAAAAAACTGAAAAAGCGTCACATTTCGCTGGTTCGACATGTCATCCATCGACGAGATAAATTATTATTAGTGTCACGTGCTTTGTGGAGTTGGTAATGTATGGTCACGCGCTGCGGACCGGCGCGGACGGCGGGGCCCGGCGCGCGCCGCCTAGCTCTCCCGGTGGTCCCCGCGGGGCGGGGTCTGCGCGGCCACTCGGCTGCGCCGGCGCACAGGCCCCGCGCCCCCTCCCCGCGCACTGCCGCTTATCGCCGCATCTTCAGCCTAATGTTACTTACGTCACTATGAAATCGCGTGTGACTGGTTTTAAGGCTTTGGATTCGTTAACTTTGAAGCTTAATAAGGTCGGGAATTAAAACTTAGATAAAATCTTCTGCACTGTATGTTTGGGCATTTTATATAAGGACAAAATTATTAAGTTGGTACATAATATGAATTGGTATGCCAATACAATTGGCACAATAAATCTATGTAAGTATATAAAATACTCATTCACGTAACGTTATCCACAAAATGAATAAATCTACACCCCACCTCAATTGTACAAAAACGCAAAGGTGTCCGCCGCCTATTCAACAACTCGTGTGATGTGTTCACCGGACAACAAACGCATGTTGACAATAAGCGCTTGACTTTGAGCAAAATCTAATTTGTGTAGTTATTGTGTAATGCGATCCGCTCCGAGCCCATCGCTTTGAGAACAGCTTGTGAACAAGGATCGACTGAATTTATCGGTCGGTTACACAACAAATCAAAATTTAACGAGTTCGCGCAAACCAGAGGCTTTGCAGGGTATCTTTAGCCGTGCTCATTTGCGCGTGTAATTGCACCACCCGCTGTAACTGTAACTTAAGTTAAAAATACAGACGGTTAGGTAATACAATTGTTATAACGTAACAGTGGCGGCTGTGCTCCTGAGCACGTTTATACTTGGCTTTAAAGTTAAGCCATTTTTATTTATCTTTTGGATACCATTAACTTGCACGTAAATAGACACTTTTTTGCCACAGCCACCAAGGATCCCAACGAATTAAAAGATTACGTACAGGTACAGTTTAAGCTGGACGAGGATTTAAATAAATACTATTAGATAAAATACAAACAAAGATCAGCAAATCAGGATTCTGTGCGTTTTTTTGGTCGCAGTTTTTTCGCACAAACAATGAGTGAAAGGAATTCGAAAAACGGATTGAATTAACTAATCTAACGCTTAAAAAGTTTGTTCAAGAGATTACGGCTCCTACTTCTTGGAAAACTTTTCTTCATTATTGAATTTGGTAGACGGATAATATATCTGTAGCATCGGAGGCGGTCCGAGCCAATTGTGGTTTAAGTAAAAGACAAACTCGAGCACTGTGGCTGGTAGGTTATTCTTGCCGATAACCTGGCGCAGTGGGAGCTGTCCGCGATTCTCTTTTGTTTCGTATCTTATCCGATTTTAATTACGGGCGTAGAGAAATCTCGTTATTCCTTAAAGGGATATGACTGCTCCGAGCTAATTTACTATCGTCCCTTGCACGATTTTATGTCCTTAATTTTATTTTATTGCTTTTGGTTCATAGGATGTAGGCATAGCAAATGCGTGGCATGACTGACTCATGAATCAAATTGCCTCCTATAGAAATATTTTGAACTCTTATAATTTGAAATGAATTTAACTCATTTTGTTTTATCGTCTATTTCAGAGTCATCTGTGGGAACGGGAGCGGGTTGCTTCCCTGAAGGAGCCATGGTATACACAGAAAAAGGTCCCCGCGATATCGCTACGATACAAAGTGGAGACAAAGTGCTGTCAGCTTCTGATGACGGCAAAATGGTTTATTCCGAGGTATAACGGGCTAACTTGATCTAGAATAATACAGTCAAATGAGACAAATCTTTGTTGCGTTTGGAAACTGGACAAAGTATAGGTGGGGACTTGTTTATGATTTGAATAGAATTTTCAAAAAGCCATTGTCTTATTTACAGGTGTTGACATTCATCGACCGCGATCCGAATACAACGCGGCAGTTCATCGAAGTGACGGCCGAAAACGGTGTGACCATCACGACGACACCGTCACATCTGCTGCTGCTGGCGGCCGCCGACGGCTGGCGGGAGGCCTTCGCGGCCAACGTAGACGTGGGCGACGTGCTGCTCACGCGGGGGCCGGCCGACGTCATGCGGCCGTCCCGCGTCGTCAGCACGCGCATGCTGAGGAAGCGCGGCGTATACGCGCCGCTGACAAGGACCGGCACCATCATCGTGGACGACGCGCTGGCGTCGTGCTACGCGCTGGTGCGGAGCCACTCGCTGGCGCACGCGGCCATGGCGCCGCTGCGCTGGATGGCGCGGTGGAGCGCGTCCAGCGAGCTCCCCCGCGGCGTGCACTGGTACGCCAACGCGCTGTACTCGGTCGGAGACTTCGTGCTCCCGTCCTCGTACAGGTATCGCTAGCAGTGAGTGTGCGGACAATGAGTGGTCGCTGTGAGTATCGCGCGCAGGACGTGCACAAGGACACTGTTGTAAATATCGGTCGTGTAAATAGTAGAGTGAGTATGACAGACTACGATATGTAAATACTTAGGTCGCGAACATTCAAATGTTTAATATTATACATATGCTCGTCGTTAACGAGCTTTACTTACCCTCATTGGAATTTATTTATTAAGTAGTTTTAGTAAACTTTTTGCAAATTTTGCATATTATTTAGTTAACTTACGAATATTTTTTGTAAATTGTATCGGTATTGTTATTCTGCACAATGCAGAAATACTTAAATGTATGCGCTTATGTTATTTTAAGTTACTGTATAAAGATTATGAATAAAATTAATTCACTTCTTTAGCAAATCCGAAGAATAATATTTCTGCAATGCAATGCGTATGTTTTGATTGCAACAGTGCACAGTACTCGTACCTCGGTGCGATGTTCAGCTGTAACCAGACATTCCATAATTCTAATCCTTTGTCTACTACACACGTTAGAAATGATAAAATTGTGATCTTGGTACCTAAAAACGTGCCTTAAGATTTTTTATTTATTGTTATTTATAAGCTAGGTGTCTATTTATGAATTGACGAAAGTATTTAGGTCTAACTTATTCTATTATGTCCGATACCGTCTTTATTTCTAAGTTTCTAACTATTTATTTAATGCTCTCATTCTTCCAAGTTTTCTTTTCAACGCTTGACATCGTAAAATGTTTCCTTTCATTTGAAGACGTTATTTTATATCTCTAACAATGCATGAGTTTTTCTCAATGTTTGACTTGATGGAAATACTAATAATATAGATACATGAATGCAGTACTAGTGTAGTATTGGTGGACACTAAACTTAGTTAGTCGACGTCACGTTGTTGCGTCACGTCGAGTCTCGCGTCACCAGTGCGGCGACTTTATGGATCATTTGTTAGATCTTGAACTGAACTATGGGTTCCTATAGATTGAATTTAGTGGAATGTTGTAAGACTTGTGAGTGCAACGATAATTTTTAGAAATAATTTCTAGGACAAAATTGTTTGAATTATTTATTAAACATTCACATCTATGCTAATTGCTAAACGATTGATGTCAGCGACAAACGTTAACTGAAACTCTATATTATAAAATAGTGATTAGTGCTTATGTAGACAATACTAACAAATTGTATAGGTACATACATAAATCGGAAAGCTTTAACTAATATTTGGACAATACATTTATGCCATATTAATATAACTTAGTTTAAAAAACTAAATGCTAAACAGTGGATGTAATAGTGCAGCCTTCTCAGTGTCATCAATGAAGAGTTTTATTTATAATTTGATATCATAATATGTTGACAGTCACTGTGGCATGAACTACATATTTGTAGATCATTTGGAGTTCGAATATAGTTAACATCATTATCTTGATGTTTTACTTCCATTATTCTTCTTCTCCATGTAATAGAATATCTTCGTCATTAAGTTAACTAACACCCGTTACAGCAAATTCTATTCGTTAATTAAGTTCGATTTATCAAGACCTTCATCTTGACTTTAAATTATCCCAGTGTTTGTTAAGATGTTGGATAGTTCCTACCAATGAACCAATCACATGAGACCTCAAACCACGCAATTACGAAGCAAAAAATGTAAAACACAAATACTGAGTCTCACTACAGACATATTAAGTTGTACGTCATTGTGACGTCAGAATGAAGTTGTCATAATGGATTCTGCTTAGCAAGGCCTTCATAGAATGTTTGAAATTTTAGTAGATTGTTTAATCAAACAATGTGTCGTTGGTGCCTGATCATGTCCTTCAAGCCAGTTGCATACCAAGATCTAAGCTAAATTAGTTTAGCTTGGTTCGCATAAAATCAAAATCAAAAGTCATTTATTCAAATTAGGCTGAGTGCCAGCACTTTTTGAACGTCAAAGTTCTACATAAAGACAGCAACCGACTTTATACACTTCATCTATGTTTGTTAGTTAAATAGAAATTATATTGTGGTTCACAAATGAAGATACGAGTATATCTATCTTATACGTACGTGCGATTATATTGCCATAAAAAGAAATATAATAAGTAAATTGATTGCGTTGTATTTGCAAATAACTGTGGTGTGGGTCTAACGGTATTTATGTTTGCTCTTATCTCTACGAAAAAAATAGATTTGTTATCATCTTACTAATTCTTAAAGCTAAGTTTACAAGAAGTAAACAGTGTCACACGTGTAAGATATTAAACTATTCCCCATAGGAAATATTTCATTTGTTTTTCTTTTTCCTGTATCTTATCAATTCAAATATATTATTTTAATTTTATTTCTTGTGTGAGTCTCTGTTTTTTCGTTTCCTTTCGCTTATTATTACATTTGAGCTCCTTTAAAAAAATATATTTACTTTGAAATATTGGATTCCGATAAGGGCTTATGTTAGTAAGTTAATCTTATTGTCCGAGAATTTGGATATTAATTGTATATTTCGGTTAAAAATGTACAAGTAAAGACTTATTTTGTGACGTGGTGTTAGAAACTAAGACGAAGCATCTTAAGGTGACTAATAAATGTGTTATCGATCTAATAAACGGACTGTCCTCATCTTTCCATAAAATATATATGAAATTCTTTAAACTGAACCATTTTTTTTTTTTTGTATCTGCTGTTGATAGGCCTATATTTTCTGTGCCATTGTGGTGCTTAGAAAATTCTAGTTAATATGTACGATATGATATTAAAAACTACAATAATGTACTTAAAGCTTATAAACTCAATTTACTTGACCATATAACTAGGTGATATTTCTCTATGTAAATTAAAACGATACGTAATAATTAATATGCTTTTACACTATTTATTTATTGACGTTATATTTGATAAAGCCTGTTTCCACGAATAAATGTATAATGGAAAATGTATATTTTAGAGCTTCATGTAAAGAAAGAAAATGTTGAGGACATTAATTGATGTACCACTGTCGTATTATCAAAATGTATTATAATATCAAAATAAATAAAATGTTGGCTTTGTGGACATAGTTTTTGTTTTAATTGTAATAGTTTTGTTTTACAGTCTCAGATTTTAGCCTGGAAAAGATCACTCCTACCTCTGTTCTATGAAAATGGAATATTTAAGGAAGTGAACAAATTTTTCTGAAGTTAGGGTGTTCAGTACTTGGGTCGTATTAATCTAGGATCAACAATTCCAGACTATTTGCCAAGGAAATTGATTTAAGCATAATAATTATGGCAACAACACCATTTTCATAGCGGAATCTTTGTATCCATGGCCAGTTACATGTTTAGCGTAATAGGTATTAGGTCGATCATAATATTAGATCAACTCCGTACGGACTTGGGGTTACGAATCTATTAACGATAGTTTGTTTGTCTATCGCTTTGAAGCGCGGCAATAACCTCTTTCCTGTTGCTGACTCACGTTAGTAATTCAATTCATTGTTATTGTATGTATGTCTGTTAAACACAGTTTTGGAGTAAACACAGGTGAAGAGCTTTAGTTACAAGCCGGAAGCGTTTTCAGTACATAAACACATCCGTTTATTTTGATAGTTAAAGTTATAATTTATGTATTTAAGGGTGCTTCGTTTACAGATGTTATGTTGATTGCTTTATAAAAGCATTACTGTACCTCCATAATTGTTTTTATTTGCTTTCAATTGTTTAGGTACGTGATAATGCGAATGCTGCCTTTGTGCTTGTCAGAAGCTACCACGCAGCTACTTACTTTTCACTTAACATCTTTGAAGTCAGGCATTGATTGTTCTCAAAGTTGAGTTGTTGTCACATGACTATTTAGTGATATCGCGCACTGGCATCAATAGAGCAAAGTCAGTGTTTTTCCACCAAATCTTGAATCAGGTGGGTACCTACAGCATTAACCTTATGTCTTGGTATTATAGATACCTACATATTTCATTTCATTTGAGACACATTTAAGAAGCGGCTGTAACGGATAAACTTGAACACTTCCTGCTAAAAATAAATTCCAATACTTTTCCTCTTATTAATTTCGAAAAAGTTTTGACCCAGTTTTGAATCCTCATAACTCCGGTGAAACGACAATACGTCCTTGAATTTGATTTTAAATATAATTTCATAAGATTTTTTTCCAGGAAAATATCAAAAGGTTCTGCGACTGAAAATATATGCTTTAGTATCTCGTGAAGCCTAAGGGCCAAAATACCCTTTTGAAAAACATGAAATGGGTGATTACCCATTTCATGTTTTTCAAAAGTACAATATCCATTCTTATTAGCAACAGTAAGATTTTACGTTTGCTAATTAGAATGTATTTTGTACCTACGCATGCTATTGTTCTTATTAGTACACATACGGAGATACTACTTCTTGGGGGTGTAGGCGAAGGGATGGGCAGAGGTGAAGTGCACCCATATTAGCATTCTATAACTTTATTGTTCATGGAATATCACCATCATCATACCAGCGGAAAGACGTCCACTGCCAGCAGTGGAATGAAATGTCCAGACATAGGCCTCCCCCAAGGGGGGTAGCCATAACCGCCACGCTTGCAATGCGCAGAACCACAGAGAATGCTGCTGCCCATTCTCTGGTGAGTCTTTAGTCGCCTCTTCCGACACCTACGGGAAGTGATGAGATGGTGCTATTCTTTGACATCTGTCACCATACACAACCATCAGAAAATGGAATATAACTTTATATAATGCCTAATCTTTAAACACACAAGCGTGCACCTTCGTCGTTCAAGCAAGTGCATGCCTTTTAGGAAATCCAGTCGATCAGTAATGCTGAACTACACGTGTGGGATCTGGATTTGCGGGACTTCGATCCCACAGGCGTTCAGGATTGAGATTTTGCATACTATTTATATACCTACCAATAACATGAGACCATTATTATATGCATGTGAAGGGTTATCTCCGGAACCACTACACTTATTGAAAACATTTTTCAAAAGAAGGGTATAGACAAGGGCCACTATGTATTTATATTGTATAGAATTGTTCGACCCGGGCATAGCCAGGGGCGCCCGCTAAATACTTAGAGCAAAAATAATTAACAATCGTGAAGATAACAAAACTGTGATCGATCGAATTTTAATCAGAAGAAATTTTACGTCTAAACACCCTTCTAAATATTGAATATTTCTACCTACCATTTGCTAGAAGGGTGTTATAAAGTCGCTCTTCTAACCAGTATTTATATACCATTACATACTAAAATAAATGGCACTTAACGTATCTATGAGAAAACTTCGTCATGTTTATTACTGATTAGCCTCACAGCCAGACCACTAAATTGTCCCAGTGGGAGTCGTTTAATAATATTTTTCTGGTACACTACACAAACAAATAAACTAACTTAGCGACAACTCTCAACCAAGTAACATTATGAGTTTCTTACAATTCCATTTTCCTTCGCGCTTCCTATTCTAAATAAATGAATGTTATATTTAAAGTGTAAGGCTGAGACCATAGACGACCGAAATAATCTGGAGATTATTCTCCCAAGACAATACTCTTACACATTATTAAGGTAAGTATATATGTACTCGTCATGATGTGGCTTCTAGGTTTTTCAAATATCAAAATCTTTTCCCAGTGACATAAATGTGAGTGAATTTTATTATGCCCAATGATTTCTTTTTTTATAGATGTTTGTACATAATTTGGTGGTTATTAGTCTAGTTGTTTTTCAGTCTTTAGTAGGTAGGTGCTTTGGGTTACATCTGAGTGGAAATTCTGTGAATTCCTAACCAACATTCGCATTGATGGCATGTCAGTCGCAATCTGTCAAAAATGAATGGAAATTTAGGCTTAGTTTAGTAAAGTAGTATGATCAACATTATGAAACTATAATAAATATTGCAACCATTTGATCACCATCACTATTTGATCAATTTGAATTTAACAGGTAAATCGACTGTCGCATGGGAATAGCTAACGAGAAACACGGTACAATTTGTGCTAGAGATTGCAACGGAGCGACGATCGGAAACTCAGCGGTGCTGCAAATATCGTGTGTGGAAACCCTGAGTCTGTACCTCAGGCTGTTTCAATTTCAAAGTACAGTATTTTTTAATTAATTTGTAGCGTCGCCTCCTGTAACATTGCGTTTTGTCATTTAAGGTACTTTTGATATGAGTTGACAAACAAAACAAGATGTTTGAAACTTATAAAGTAAATTAAGTTTTTGAAAAACTCGAAAACCGCATAAAACAGCCGGTCCAAGCGTTCATTCGTCATCTTTGGCAGTCGTTGCGGCAGCCCGAAGTCGGTCCACGGTCTTGTCAAGGGATGTTACCCAGTAACTGTGCTGTGTATCTCAGATAGGCAGTCGCACCATCTTCATCATAACAGTCGAGAGACCACTGCTAGGAATAGGCCTCCATCAAGATCTGATCCTGTGCTTCTCGTATCCAGCAGACTCCCCTTACCAAGTAATTGGTCCACCTAGGCTTTGAGAGGTTTCAAAGCTACTTCATGTAAACTACAGAAACTCTTCTGTATGATGTTACACTAAAAAATAGTTGGGTACAGTCTACGCAGATAATGTATCTAATTCGCAATCAGGCTAAAAATTAAAAGTTTGTATTAGATAAACAAGATATCTGTATTAAATAAAAAAAACAGTGAATTAGACACTTAGGTACTTACCTATTACAGTATTACATGACCGGATAGCAAGTGAGAAGAAATATAGTGTAAACATTTGGAAGTTACTTGACGCACAGACAGATAATTCTACAATACAGCCATGTAATATAAAAAAATATACACTAGTCTAGTTCATTATGATGTTGCGCCTTTATTTTCTGAAGAGGTAGATCGGGTTGTACAGTCAGCACACGAGATTATTGTTGATTATGAAAAAGCTTAGTAGATTCTCATTACCAACTAGAAAATTAATAGGATGACGACCTAAATTTTTCGACTCAAAGCTTAGAGTCGCATTAAGGAATTCAAGCTTTTTTATAAATAAAGACATTCTGTTTTAAATTGGAATCCAAGCAGCTTTTCTTTCAAATAACTTCATGCAACTGCAGTGCGATTCTGTAAACCTCCAACCGTGTACGCTTAGGTGAAGAGAACACGAAGTAAGCTGTCAATCGTGTCAATCCATCCAAACAAGATGAAATGACAGTTCACTTGATATTCACTCCATGTAAGTTTGTACGCACACGGTGAGATGTTGACAGAATAAACCGTCAAGTGTGTGCAAAGCAACACTTTACATAATGCAGGAATCCACTTATGCTTCTCGTTACTGTGATCATTTTGTACTAGACTGTACCTGGGGACCTTTCTGGTACGACGACTTTAAAGTTCAGTTCAACACTTAACATAAAAGCCGTTTCCTCGAATTTCTTTTGTACTTACCCCCCTATTTTGTTTTGTAAGATAGCTTCGTCATCATCATCTGCCTAGCCTTTTCCCAACTAAATTGGGGTCGGCTTCCAGTCAAACCGGATTCAGCTGAATACCAGTATTTTACATGGAGCGGCTGCCTACCAGACATCCAAGATAGCTTCGTGATGGGTCTTTTTACATTTACATAGTATAAAACCAAGTCACTTTCGCCGTCTGTACGCTTATATCTTTTAAACTCCGCAACGGATTTTAATGCGGTTCATCAATAGACAGAGCTATTCAAGAGGAAGGTTTATATGTATAATTCGTCCCAAAATTCCAACTGGTACCTACGGGAAAAATGGGAGATGCGCGTATGAAATTGCAGGCAAAAGCTAGTATGATATTTGAGATTATATGTATAGGTTATCTCTAGCTCCAGTTTGTTAACTGGCAATAAATATGGCTCCGAGCACGATACATATAAAGCTTCAAGTCACACATGACATATGAAATACTTATCAATCAAACAAATACAAATCTATTGATATTTTATACATAGGAACATTTATTAGCGCCGTGGAAGGGCGATGAAGGCAATAGATTGACTTGCAAAATATGTGCCAGTAACGCAAAAATTTAATTATGTTCTCTGTCTGACTGACCTAGGGTTGGAATTCTGCCTGATACTGAGATAGACTTGCCGTTTTTAAGACCTATTAAAATTATTTTTAAATGTTTGGTTAGTGCGGTTTGGTTTGTAAATTTGGCGTATTTTAATTGATCAAATAATATGATTAATTTATTCATCTAAATTAATTAATTGATTGATTGATTAATCAAATGCTTGTTATCGCAACTAACCGGGTTCTTACAAAAATCCTCTAATTAGAAACCATTTTAATAATCCCTCCGACCTAATCATGGTCACTTTTTGCCCGACCTGGAAATTGAACCCAAGACGCAAAGCTCGTAGAAGTCGCGCTTTTTTATCACTTTATCTCCTTGCCTTGTAGAAAAACGCATAATTCTATTTTTTTGTTAACACCATTTTATATAAACCTATAAAAATAAAATTAAATGTCTAACTCAACCTAGTAGTTCATAATCATAAACACAATGGAGCAGTTGGAAAAATGATTAAAAACAAAATTTGATACAAACTGAATAAAGGAATTTGTAGTAGCTGTTGTTAGCAAACCATTAAGGAATTTTCTAATTTTAAAAAATAATAGGGAAAACATTCACGAGAAGCCATACTTAAACTGTTTCCTTAGAAGCTTTATTCTTGTCGCTTTTACTCGATGATCGCGTCTAGTTTATACCTACTTCACGGCGTCTATTTCCTGTTATTAATTTAATTTTACTCCGAGAGGTCGAGCTTTGTATGAATTCCATTACGGTTCCCGAATTCACTTTAAAAAATGTTGGGTCTTGTAGAGCAGAGATGGATAACATTCGTCTTATAGTACTCGCCTCCATCCCGTTCCCAAACGTAGCGTAGTACTGTGAATCTATGTGAACGTTCATCAGTATTATTTCAGGCTCGAGTGGGAGCGCACGTTATTTTCCTGGATTTTTATTTTTGGAAATGTAATTGTTTAGTACTTCCAAACATCTGTTGAACCTGTAAATTAAATTGACAATTACTTCTCGGGAACTCGTTAATTTTTGCCGCCACGTTTGACGCCGAATTAAAATTATTGCCAAGTTTTTGTTGTAACTCTTTGACCCTAAAGTTTTATACAAAGTGAAATTTGAGATGCTATTTATTTAATAGACTTTACTACACAATGGTGATTTTGAAGCATTCGGTGTATGTGAGGTGAGTTTTCACATCTATCACTTGGTAAACATTGATGATATTTTCACTAGTCGCTGAATATTCACAAAAGAATTTTCTCTTTGAAAACGAATGAGCTTTTAGCCGATGTATGTTTATCATCATGATAAATTATGTTCCGAAAAAAATGTTTACATCATTCATATGTTAGCCTTTTTAAGGGACATTTTTTGTGCGTTACATTAATTTAAAATGGTAATTGATAACGTTTTTTAAGTACCCGGATACATAATTAGCATGTTTTGTTCAGTGTTGAAAACTGGGTTTTTGACATTTTATGTGTACGTGGCTAGTATCTTTAGGCTTGATTCACACGTACCACAACCACACCGTCGCGACAAAAAGTGGTCAAGTTGTGGTTACGTGTGAATAGTGTCCCTGCGGCTTCTTCCGGTTGCGTTGTGGTACCCACAAAATGTGGTTGTTTTTGCGATGTGGCCGGCCGCTAGTTCGTGGTGTCGGTGGTGGTTGCGTTGTGGTTGCGACGTTTTTGGTATCATACAGGCGGTTGATGATGGTCCGTGTGAATTAAACTATTCATTTTCATACAAATTAGCGCCCGTCGACTGTTTGTGGTTGTGGTGTAGTTGTGGTGTGTTTGTGGTGTGGTTGTGGTGTGGTTGCGGTGTGGTACGTGTGAATGAAGGCTTAATGTACAGAAGTTTCAAACGTTTTATGCACAAAGGGTGTAAGGTATTATTTAAAACACTTCAAATACAGTTTAAAATCCAAAACAGGCTATACGAATACCTATATTTATTTCACTAACATTATTATGATTTATGAAGCCTTATTGTAAACTTTGTGTAGGGCACGTATTTACCGCAACTGTAAAGTTGTCGTCGGGGTTAAGTTTCGTAACTTTATTTTTATGAAAAGCCTGTATAACATTGCACAGCCATATAACATTTCTATTGCGTAGCGGCTGGCTTTATATTGCCGTCACGAAGGCTTTTTTATGTTTTAATAGTATTGCTACATTAAATTGAGTTTTGAAACATAAATTATGAATAAATGCCTGACAAGACAAGATAATATCGCTGTAGAGTAACAAAAACCAATCATAACCAGTCATTCAGATGTAACTAACCCGTAAGGGCGGTAAATTGATATTAAAAGGAGTAAAGAGTTGAACATACATACACAATCTTTATGCTACCTGTTAAGTTTTTTTCCTAGAAATGCTGTAACCTCTCTATATCTACCAGCCTTCAATTGAATGCTTGAAAAATTCCATGATTTGATTGGTGCGAAATTGCTTGTCTAAATGTCGAGAGCCAAGCTTTATCTACACAGATCAAACAAAAACACACTAACTTCCGTTCGTCGAACGTGAAACAGGTCATGCGATCGAGCTTGCTTTACTTGCGATGCACGCTTACAAGCAATTAGTTTCTATTGTGAACTCTATCAACTACATGTCAAATTCAGCAACGAAGTTATCGAGACTTCAAAGTCAAAAGTTCGAACTGAAGCTTCGTGTATCTTATGATATATGTAAGCTTGGGTATTTCCAGGGTTGCGGAATTTGTTCGAAAGAGTCACCGCGGCCCTGGAACGCAAAGGACTTTAGAAGGAACACGGATGGGTTTTAGTCAGTAAGCGTCTGACACGCCCTTCCGCTCCACCCAGTGCGGAAGAAGTCATTTGATGATTTCCCATCCTTAAAAAAATAAATAAAAAAAGCTTGGGTATTTCTCTACATTTCTAATAATAACGTTGCTTTTCTCTCATCTGTCTGTGTAGCCACCTTGTTCTTCTAAACTACGAATAGGATTTTTGATGCGGTATTCCCCATCATTAAAATAGTTTATAGAAGGAGAATATGAGACGGATATGTGTATAATTACAGACATTTTTAAACTTAATAAAAATATCATCATCTGCCTAGCCTTTTCCCAACGATATTGGGGTCGGCTTCCAGTCAAACCGGATTCAGCTGAATACCAGTATTTTACGTGGAGCGGCTGCCTACCAGACCTCCACAACCCATTAACTGGGTAACACGATCCTCCTTGACAAGACTGGTGACAGATTATCTGGCTTTTGACTATCCGTAATGACTGCCAAAGATCTACAAATGGCAGCCGGGACCAAAAGCTTAACGTGCTTTCCGAGGCACGGAGGAGTCTCGGTATGTTAAGATGGTCACCCATCCACAGACCAACCTAGGCAAGCGTTGCTTAACCTTGAAGATCGACCCGTGCGGCTGTTATTATTTAGCCACGAGCTGGAGTTAAACTTAATAAAAAATATATAAAACAAAAAATACGTTGTTCTGTCAAGTTAAAACAGAGGCGGATCGTTAGTTGTAACATAAATATTTTTAGATTTAAACAAAGCATTTTGTGAAGTTTTTAATAAGGATGTCTACTCCTACTAGATTCCTTCTAAGCAGAAGGAAATTAAATAAAGTAGTGCTTCTTGTCAAAGGGCTTGACCGAGGTAGTAGTACGCCTTATGTCTATTTCTGTCACTAATAACGTTTCCTACTTTATGGTTCTGTTTTCAAAATCGAGAAAACTTATGAAGCAAAAGTGCTGCAGCGATTGGCAATGTAGGTATAGAGTATTCTAGGGCCGTTACCCTCAGGCCAAGGTATACGCAATCCTGTAGTTTTATTTTACGTTTAGAATATTAATATTGTTCTTACAAAATGTGTACAACAATGATTATACTTCCTACAAACTAGTATTGTACTCGTAGCGTAAAACAGGCGAGATGTTATAAATTATGTAAACTTATAAACATGTGTGTTAAGGGTGTAGTTATATTAAAATTAATTGTCACCCATGGGATAAGTGTGTTAGCCTCATGGAGGAAATCAGAATAACGAGGTTATACAACGTGGTTGCTAGCTCGCATATAGGTAATTTTCACAACACACTGGATACATTCACATACATGATTACATGATACAGCACTCTTCGCCACAAAAAACAAAAGTTTGAGCTTACATTAAACCAAATCAATATTGCCGCCATCTTTTCGACGTAAACAACCTTTGATAAGACAAGAAAATAACCACTTTACAGAAATTACAAAATAGCTATTTTAGACGTCGTTATCAAAACAAATCTCGCGAGACACGAGACATTAAAAAAACAGTTTCATACGTTTATTAAAATCTCGCTCAGCAATATACGTCAAGCCGCTCAGCTTGTTTCTAATAATATCAAAATTTTCCAATTCTTTAGTTAAAACTTTAAGAAAAATAAGTCTTTACTTTCTCAAAAGTAATTCATGAGTGTAATGGGTAGTCCTTTTTAATTCGTCATTGTATATGCTACTACCATGATTTTTTTCACGTCTCCAAAACCAACCGTTTAGTTGGCAGAGGGGTGGGGGGACACACTTGACTCTAACAAAAATTAGAACTTTAAAGCATAAAAATGGTTTTCGCACACCCTCAATATTTTAAACGACCTATCTAACGACACCCCACACTATGGGATTGACGATAAATAAAAATGCATCGACACTTTAGGGCGTGTAGGGGAGGTAAAAAAAAATTACCACTTAGTCGGCGTGATTAATATGTATACCCCATATCAAATTCCAACTTTTTAATGCTAAGCGTCTCTGAGCTAAACCGCGGACAGACAGACGGACATGGCGAAACTATAAGGGTTTCTTGTTGATTTCGGAACCCTAAAAATAAACTCAAAGCCCGCTAAATTTATATATTTGTATTGACTCGAGCTCAGACAGTCACCCTTTTTTTTTAAGGATGGGTAATCATCAAATGACTTTTTTTCTTCCGCTCTGGGTGGAGCGGAAAGGCGTGTCAGACTCTTACTGACCAAAACACATTCGTGTTCCTTCTAAAGCCCTTTGCGTTCCAGGGCCGCGGTGACTCTTTCGAACAAATTCCGCAACCCTGGCAGGCTCTGGCCCTGGCAGGCCCCGTCTCCTATGCTGACATCTCTTTGAGGCGCGCGACGAACACAACGCGCCATCGACCCGGGTCTGGTTGTGACCGGACATTGAGCCACCCAACGCTCGCCGTCCAGTCAGTCACCCTGCCTTTTGAGTTTTGATATCTCTGATGTGCACTAATTGGGTCGCACGGGGTCAGACTACTACGTGTAAAATCTAAAATTCCGAAGTGTTTCACTTTCGGTATTTCATGTGAAGTTTATTTCCTTTGAGCGGAACTAACGGTACCTATTGATAGATTAGTAGAACCAAGTACATAAAAAGCTTTCTTGTTTATTAAACTTTTCTTACAAAGAACTTAAGAGTCTATCTCAAAGTTTCGTAACACAACAAGCCCATATCACGTAACTCGACACCCAGGATCGATTGACGTGGATATGAGTTAGCTTTGAACTATAGAGATGAAGCACGACTCTTCCGGTTTGTTAGCTCTTAGGTAGACTTTTTTCCAAAGCACTCTAGTTTCTTCCTGAAGCGTTAATAGCTAACGGATATATTATAGAGAATAAGAACGCCATTCATTAGCTCTGTCGGACGTTAGGCAATGTGTTTCCAAACGTACGTTTTCGATTAACGAGTGAATTTATCACCGGCATCGAGCGAAAAACAGTGACGAAACCCGCTCGCTTCATGATCCATACAAACGCGTGGAATGGCATGAGAACTGCTATAATGTAGGACGAACACACATCCGCAGACTTCGGATACGTAGATTCGCAAATTCATGGTCGATCCTAAACTTTGTAGCAACATAATTTCGCGTAGAATTACGATATAAACAAACCAATACATAAAGTAAATTCTTTTATGTTTAGAATAACTCAGTGTTCGTGATAATAATATATTTTGATGATGGGAAATGTATTGGAAAATGCAAAAAATCAGACGTAAACACGTCATAAAGATGGGTTATTTGTGTGGTAGTATTTTTGAGCAAATACAAGAGTAATGATAGCAGCAAGAATTTATTAGGAGCACAAACGTGCTTCGTTTACATCGTATTAGTTGTTCTTTTGGTTTATTTATAAAATAAATAAACTGAAGTAAATGACATTCATTATTTAGTCTTAAATCATAGTATATTCGAAATGACTCGCATTTCACACTCCTAGTTCTAGCCGCTTGATAACTAGGTGACTAGGTCCCCTACGTCACACGTCCTATTACATAACCGTCCATTTTCGTTGTTTGAGTAGTTGACGTTTCATGGCGCTTTTCATTTCCTGTTATATCGAATACGGACGGACCAGACTTACGGGATGTAAGAAATGACATCAATTTTAACTGTCTAGATAAAATGAAGAGGTTCTCAATTCGACCGTCTTTTAGTCGCCCGTTCCAAAATTGGCTGAAGTGAGCTCTTATGTTGTCAATTTGGTATCTTCCAGTTCGATTTTCTTTGAAATACGAGTTCAGGAGCGAGGTGAGCTTATAATAGAATAAGAAAATTGTTTTAAAAGGAAAACTTAAAAGCATAGGTAAAAATAGAGGTAAAGGAATTTAAAAAAACATACTAGTTTAAATGTATACAATTCTTGGACGACCGTCAGAGAAAGAAAGTCAATTTCACTATGACTTTTTTCATAAAAGCCTTAGATACTAATAACAACGATCTTTGTCTTGCCTTTGCTACTAGACTGCACAAAAGGCTAATTTATTTTCTTAGAAGTGGAAACAAATCATTTTGTAGTGGCATATTAAAATGTTCTACATGATAAGTAGAGAAACAGTAAAAAACCTCACGATTACAAGTGCTGATACAAAGTTGCAAGCATGCTCACTCATACTACATCATTCACGGAATAAATCCTCAGAATAAAATATACTGGTTATATGTAACACAACAATATGCGGACGAAATGAATAGAATCTATTTCTAGAGTAATCTCTTTGATTTATAGAATACGAGTAACATTCGCAAACGTTCATTCATGAGGGGAAAGTCCCTAATCTGAACGTTAGATAACTTAATGTAGGTTATCATAATCAGGCGGGTCAACCACGGGGAGGGTTCAATATAAATACTCTAATACTTTTCTCATAAACCCCAGTTAGTAAAGGATTTTCTCGTGGGTCTTATGTACTACATTGGGCCAGTTAGTAATTACATAATATCTGTTATACCCGAATTTCTCAAATACAGCCAACAACTAACAAAAACCCTTTTTGGAATTTGTAAAGCTCCCTGTTAATCTGATATTCTTGTAACCTACAAAATTAAAATTAATCTTTAGGTAAATATAATGATGGAATAGACAGAAGCCTTTTTGTCGGATCAGGTGTTTTAGAGATTATGATATTTCTATGCTGTGTTTTCAAAAAAATCCAGGAAGAACCGTAGGTACAGAACCGGTATAGATGAACTTTCCACGTTTTTGTAAGTTTCATTATGATCTCATATACGACATTCTTTTCTGACGTACTATACGCAACGCACCTTAGTCGATTCTAAGGTGTGTGAATTTGCTTTGACATAGAAAAATTGGGAAATAACCTGCTAAGCGAAGTTTTGATTCGAATTTAAGTCAGAGAACAATATATTATATGTATGTAGAGAATCTACTTATTAAAATAATGATATTTTCTATTGCTACGAAATAAAATACCTATGCATACCTATATCTAAGTAAAAGAATTCTTTCTACTGTAAATTATTATATTTCATATTGCTACGAAATAAAATACCTATGCATATTTGTAAGTAAAAGGAATTCTTTCAGTCTCTCAGAACGAATGCTCTGTAGGACTTAAGGGATAAAAGGGTCAAGGCACTCGAAATCCAAGATATTTTGTCCCCTATTTATTCGAACACCCATAACAATATACGTACTACTTTCTCTTGTTTAATGAGAAAGACAGATTTTTAAAACGTCTTTCGGAAAGAAACATTTACTGTCAAGTCAAAGTATTAATAACAAGGTTTTTTTTAAATTAACGTGCTCTTCTTATGTTTCAATTCGAATCTTATGACAGACAGAAGGGTTGAATGGCTCTATTTTTTATGGAGGATGGAAAAGTAATTGATTTCATAGGAATATAATACTATGTCTGCTTGCAAATAAGCCCATATTGAATGCGTGCCATTCTTATTCAATTTATTATATTGGTAATGTGGTTTATAAAATCTTTATCTATATTTTCCTTTGAAGTAGTTTCTTTGAAAACTATTTCTAGAGCATGATACAATTTTCTATTATTTCGTTCGTCTCCTTTAGCACACTTGATCACACAAACCGGTCCATACACTCTTTTACGTAAACGTTTGTCTTTCTCGGTATTTTTTCTACAATTTGGATGTTTTGCACTTGTTATGTTATATTATTTTTCTGTATCGAATACGATAATGTGTTATAGTTTTATGAGAACTGTTCGTGACATTTTCTTGATACTTCGTACATATTATTTGGTGTAGAAATTACATTAAAATACTCAATACACCGAGAAAACCTTCCAATGACGTCCATGTTAACACAGAGCTAAATGATAAGGGTCCCGGACTCGATCCTCACATTTCGTGTTTGTTTGCCTTACACACACTTGTTCAGAGCCTTGACGTTTACGTGCGTGATCTCTGTCGATAAACGTCCCCAAGAAACAGGAAAATCGAGTGTGATGATGTGTCAAAAGCCTTATGTCCTTCGAAAGGGTCAATGGCATATTTTCGTAGTACCGTTTCCGTTCGTAGCTACTTAGCATGCATCTATGAAAAAAAAAGAATATAGAAATTACTATGGGGCCAAACCTGAAATCGCGAAATATTAGTAAATTTGGTCGAGTTATACATACGTATGGGGCACTTGATTTCTTGACTTTCCCTCATGTGCTTCGAAAGGGCTAGTGGGGCTCAAGGCGTAGCACCGTAGCACCGTAGCACCGTAGCTGCGTAGTATGAATATGATAATACAAAAAAAGCATTAAAAAGAATATATTTAGAATTTGTGTAGCCATTTATGATGTGTAGTATAATTATAACTAGTTCAATATCGCTAATTCTCCTTCACAATCGTAAGTAGCAAATTATTGTAGCACCATAGCGTCGTAGCATGTTTCTACGAAAAAAATGCCGAAGCTCCTTTAGTAACTTCAGTTTCAAAGCAAAATGTGTTTTTTAACCGATTTCCAAAAAAGGAGTGGGTTCTCGATTCGGAGGGTATTTAAAAAAATATGATGACGATGATCATGGATATTTAAAAAAAAGTAAAAAACGTTAAGCACGTCTACTTTCCAGACGATAAATAATTATGCAAGTGATAACATAATTACACCGGATATTCATTTATTAGTCATGATACGGACGAGATACGATTCGGGATTATATTAGAATCCTTCGAGTTAAGAAGTATTTGCATAGCATGAATGGCAAATCAATATCTTGGACTGAATTGAGATCTCAATCAGCAGTGGTCCCCAATCAGTCTCAATTTATCACCGGTTCTATACCTACTATTGTACACAGGTTGATTTTGAAATCGCTGACAATATTTTAAGGGTTGAAAATAATGAACAACTTTTATTACGGAAATCACAAAAAAGAACTGGTCCCTACATTTTGTTGAGAGCGAACATAAAAATGTATTGAATAACTTGTTTTTTTTTTCATACTTTGAAGTTAATGCTTGCTTGAAATTCATTTTCATGAGTAGTTTTAGCCCCCGGAATATGCATTAAAATTAACCCTGTACAAAATAGTATTGTTTACAACCTATCGGAAATTCATGAACTTTAGGGTTCAATATTGTTTATATTTTGCTGTATTATCTACATGAATAGTATTAGAGGCAAAGTAAAATAACTTTACCGACAAGGTTTTGTTTTACTAACAAAAGTTGTTCAAACGATGTTATATCGCACATTAATGTTAATTAAAACCACGAACCTATATCATCTGGGATTTCATGAAGCCTGTAACTTTATCTGAACGTTATTATTTAAGTTTTCACTTACATATGTATGTGGTTACAAGTTGAGGGTGTTAACATTCCACCAACTTAGATACATACTTTATGTCGAGTTTATTATGATTAGTATGCATTGAAAAACGAGACACAAAGATCCCTGTTTAGTCTAGGAGTTTGTCGTCGATATGGATCATGGAGGACAGTGACCAATCGGACATGGCCGCGACACATACTGACGTAGAACTGTTCACTTTCTCAAAGTGTGCGTTGACAAAGTGGTTCTGATGACTACTTTGACGGTACTTTGATCGTGTCAGCGAGTAATCAAAGCGCACTTTGGATGACCACAGACTTCAAAGTGCGCTGTCTGTTCGTGTTCTATTTTTCAAGCCAACTTGATGAAAGGATGTCAAAAACCGAAAAAAGGGCGTCAAATGTAAAAACGATTGCAAAAATGAAAAAGCTGATCCAAGTAGGTAGGTGTAGGTGTCATCCGGTATCAAAGAGAACTTTGATCAAAGTTATTTTGTCCAAGTTACTTTACAAGGTAGATAGTGATCCTGTCTACGCGGGTTCAAAGTTAGTTCAGTGTTTAGTTAGTTCAAGTGTTAATTATATTTCTGTAATTGACAATTTACTCTACAACACTTAAGTAACAGAGTAAATAAGAGTTATTTTCCCATATTTTAACCCTCCGCCCGCTTTACATATGTATATCCGATACTATAATTGCTATCCAATTATAGTAACTAGTTTGTTGGTAAACGGTTATCTCTGAAAGAACTAAACATAAGTACCTCAAGGAAAATTTTTAGAACGAAAATTTCTCAGTTTTAGTAAGTCACACTATCGCTGATAGGATCCTTTTTATCCTGACAAAGTCCTGTGAGGAAAGGAATCAGAAGTGAAGCCATGCCATAACGTAAAAACAGCCGTTCGGCCTGTGTTCACACTATTTGCTCTCTCTAGCTATTGATACATGGTATTGGCTTCGCTGGGGTATTTAAATAGTAAGTTGTAACTATTCGGCTTTCAGACCGGGCTCGCGAGACTAAATAAATATTTACAGTTATTAGAGACTGCACTCTTCACCTCGTGATTTATTTCAACTACTAGATTACAGAGGAAAAACTGATTAGAGTTAGATTTGGATTACTTTAAAATGCTTTGAGTTTGAGTTGTCATGTTCATTTGACTACTTAACTACTCGATTAATCTGCCTATCCGTTTCCCAACTATGGTTGGGGTCGGCTTCCAATGTAACCAGATGCTGTTAAGTACCACCAATTCACATGGGGCGGCTATCTGGGACCCTACTATGAAGTCTTAAAACGATCATGATTCCACTCTAAGAAAGAGACGGAGCTATACATAGCGATAGGTACTATCCCTTATACATCATCGGAATTGGATGGCATTAGCACGTCATAGTACCTGATCTCCACAACACAGTAACTGGGAATACGGTACCCCTTGGCATGACTGGTGTCAGCTTTTCTTGCCTCCGACTAACCGCAACAACCAACGTCCTTACGTGCCTTCCGAGACACGGAGGAAACTTGGTATGGTTTGTAATGGATGGTCACCCATCCATGGAGCGACCTCAGCAAGCGTAGCTTAACCTCGAATTTTAGAACTATGCAGCTAGCTGTTATTATTAAGCCGCGCGGTTTATATGTCATGAATAAGACAACTTAAATGTTATGTCGCACTCTAACATTTGAAATACATATAATATATATTTACTTGGAAACTATGGGGTTGATAATCAGTTTCGTCGTACAGCTAGTAATAATCTACGATAGTACAAAAACTACTTTGACGTTACTAACAAAAAAATATAATCAACAAAAACCTGTTATCATGCTTGTAACCTTTTATGTCACTCACAGTATTAAAGGGGATTGCCTATTTTCAACCAGAGTAACTGGAGGGATTTAACCCACGTGAATAGGCTAATTCGGATGTTCGTAAAAAAGGCCTTATATATATGTATAAGTCACTGGAAAATTGCGAACGTCGTAATATTGTATAATATCGCGTGAAATTGTAAACTATTTTTTCTTAATAAGGCACGGGTATATTGGAAACTATTCATTTGGATAGGATTGATTGTTTACAACATGAATTTTTTAATATTTCGAAAAATAATAATCGAATAAAGATTTATTACAATCTTACGGAGTCTGCAATTTTCCGGTGACATATACATACCTATTTATTTTGTTGATAACCTGCTTTGAAAGTAAATGAGTAGTTGTCTATTTTATTCGAAATGTATGTAGTAACCTACTACCTATATTCACTGTCTATAGTAGTCATAGTAGACGTTTCTAAAAGGGTTAAATGTCCGCATGTCTCGCTTGTTCAAATGGGCATTTGCTTTTCCTTAATCCCTGCCAACTCTGTGTTACAAGGTCTTTGTGTTACTGAGGCGCTAAGTAGAATACACTTGAATTAATTACCCGAGTACTATTAATGTTTACCAAAATATTGAGGTTTATTTAGAAAAGTAAACCAAGATTTTTTTATCTTTACAGTAATCTGAGGAATTATTTAATCAAAAGCATTATGATTGAAAGAAGAAACTTCAAATGGAATCGAATTACAAATCGTTGCCTCACACATGCGTTTGCAAGTTGGCAGTATTCCATTTACGAAACTGTAAAGTTGTCGTATGCTTATGCTAATTTATCAATACGTGACAAAGGTTCAACAAACTTTTGAGATAGTTTTTGAGGAGCTTATGACTAAACAAAAGCAGGGGGTAGAACTGCTATGTTAAGTCGGTCCGTTTATGGGTGACCACATTATACATATACTCCGAAACTCCTCCGTTCTTCGGAAATATGCATGTCAAACTATCGGTCCCGCTATCATTTGTAGATCTTTGACAGTCGCAACAGAAGCCTCAAAATGATATCAGTCTTCCCAAGGGCTATCGTGTTACTCAGTTACTGGGTCGTCGAGATCAGATAGGAAGTCACTCCATGTAATCCAGCATTTAGTTAGACTGGAAGTCGCCCCCAAAATTGTTGGGAAAAACCTTGGTAGAATCATTTTGTGAGTTCAACAAACTTTGTGCATCGTAACAGATCTGTCAATTACGACATTTACAAATGTGAATAAACTGCCCCAGAGACAGCACGTTTATCACAGTGTAATCCTAACATTACCCAACCGAGTTCGAACAAACTTTTCATTCGATACAGTATGTCACAATCCCAATACGTTCACTGATACCATATCTCGTGTCTGCCAAAATTAATTTGCTTATCGCCTGAAATTAAATATTTATGCGTACTTAAGCGCGTTATTAGATACGTATATCTAGTATGTACATATTGGGCATGCAATCATGCATATGTCGCGCTCAGTTTGCATCACACGTTATTTTGTTCCGCACAAGTTATGGATGTTTTACTTTCCGTGCGTTGATGATGTTTGACAGCTATTGAAAATACGTTGTGGGGAAGTAAGCTCATATCATACGCTCACAGTTGTTATAGTCAGCGCTTCTCATTTATGAACGCAACGCACAGCCAAAGTGTAAATCTTCCAACCAGCTTTTGTGTTTCCTACCAGTAATATAATCCGCCTTCAAAGCATGAGTGAGCAGGGATATTCTAAACAATGTCGTCACATGGTACACCTAATCCATTGCTTTCCATCAGGCGAGAACGAGGTCAAGAGAACGTATGGCTAAAAGGACTGAGAGTGTTTTTAAGTGTGAAAGCCAAAATAATTTATTACGCGAATGTGATAATCTCAAACTTTTAATTGTTTTTTTAAATGTCAGAGCGCTTTTTTTATTTGGGAGCTGAATTGAGGTAAAGATAAAAGAAAATATCTTGTAGCTTTAAAAAATGCTGCTGTGCGGATTTAGAAGTACGCAAGCACGAATCGCACTTGACCGGCTTTATAAATTGTCAAGTCTACAGGCTGCAATACCGTCATGTTTTAGGCAGCCATTGTGCCATGGTTGTTTGCAGATCGATTCCCAATTCCGTCGGTTGCCAAAGGACGTTCGGACAGTCGGAATTGTGAGTCAGAGGACATCCGCCTCCTGCCTGAAAGCAAGGCATAAAAAACAATAAACCGTAATGATTCATTGTTTTATCTTTTGTAGGTAATCGTTTAAAGTTTTTAAGATATTTAGCAGGAGCCAATTTAAGAGAGCCGAAATGTTACATCCTACTAGCTAACAAATTAATCTATCTATACTGGGTGGTAGGTAGATAACATTCAGGAAAAATATGCTAGACAACCGATGTTTAGTACAATTTTATCACTCATTATTATTTTCGTGGTCAGATGGTACATGTCCCCTGGAATGATACCACTCAGATTAGATAACCGTGAACCTGTTCTAATTAAAGTCAATATGTCCCATTTTATTTTATCCTTCGATCAATTTCGTATCACGTAAAATGTTTTATGAATTATGGATTAACGTACATTATCATAATTTATTGATATCAATATTATTTCAGTGCTCTTCAGTTTTGCTGAAAATATTAGATACTCACTATAGATAGACAAAGGATAACGCAGCTGTCTGTGTATTATGTAAAATTAGGTATCCAATAGTTCCCGTATATTACCTATTTTATATAATCAACTAGTTTTTCGTTTACTTAGATTTTCACAAAAAAAATGTCTCTATCTCTGTACCAAAATTCATCAAAATTGGCTCAGCGGTTTAGGTGGTGAGCTTACAAACATCCAATCCACTATTTCTCTTTGACTCATGTATTTATTTATTGGGGACAAAATAAAAACAGTACCTAATAAAATTGTGAGTAGAATCATAAATAGGCATACATGTAACCCACACGTTTGTCCACGGATGTGAACAAATAGGAAACGAAAGAGTATTCTTCATCGCGTTTATTGATTTTAGATTATTGTTATAAAGTATTTATAGTCAGATATCTATTTTTATTTTTTTACTAGAAAGAGAGATGATATATATGGCCATGAAGTGTGTTTCCAAAAGCTGAGGAAGAGGCACTCGCGCCTCAGCGTTGGTCCACATGGAACAACAATGAGCACGCGGGCCTGATAATATTTCGGGGTAGGTACTGTATTGCGAAACTTATTTGTGATTTCAATACAATCGAAACTATTGTTACACAAACCATGCAGCATCATGGCCACCAGAATTAAGCGCCGAGACTCTAAACTTAATAAAAATATAAGGGTTCATACTCTTGAGAACGCTATAATAAATGGTCATGAGCAGGTAAAAATTAATAGCGCTTTGTTTGTTGGTTTGCACAATATTGTCAGCCGAGTGAAAGAGTTCAAAAAGGTCAACGTTCTCATGTAAATAAAAAAAAAAGCTTTGAAATTATTGAGCACCCTTAACCCGTTATGTCATTATCAGACATCCCAATTTATATTACGAAGGTACTCGTCAAAATATATTAATATAGGTATTACAAAAATAATGTGAGTGTTGAATTGAAACATTCATTCACATCTTTATGATTGCTTGTTTATTAAAACAAACCCCACATAATTCTCTTTCATGATCCGTTAGACGAAACATCAAATAAATACATACCTATGTTGAAATCACGTTCAAAGGCAAGTCAAATTATTATTAAATCTATTTTGACTTTCGCTGTCGTTTCAGTGTGACTTTTTATCCCAATATTTCTTTATTGGACGCTTTACTAGCTTCTATGAAATTATTATGACGGGCATTCGACGTCTTACGGGTGCTCGATGTCTGACGCTTCGAGGCTTGTGTTATTATAGAGTCGGGCCAATGGAAATGTGTGGAAATCCCGAGACCAATATGAATAGCAATTTATTTTTTTATGAGTTTTGCTACAAACTCTACCTATAACTTTAAGTAAAGTTGTTTACCGCTTTTTGTAAATTATTCTATTAAAATCGGTCCAGTTTTTGATCCGTAGTTGACCAATGGGTAAAAATTATGGGCACCTAAATTTCGTTTGTGTTCATGTGAGACAACACTTAACCGTGCTATGGTAAATTTAAAGGGTAAACAAATACCATTCTATACAATACAAAGCTTATTAAAGATCAAAAATTAGACAGGTACTTACATCGAATACAAAGGTTCATTACAATATTCCCTAAAACCCTGAAACACTATTCCAATCCTAGCTCACCTGGTCTCCGTACCGAGGTGTTCTTGAGTGGGAAAATGTGCATGAGAAATAAAATACACAACGTGAGTTGAACTGTTAGTAACTTTAGCTCTACCGTATAAGGAGGGACGGATATATTTAAGTAGTGCTTGGTGCAGAAAGGAACGTGTAATGTTTAAAAAAAACCCTAGAGACACAACATTCGTGCGTTTATCGATCAATATTTAGCTTGACCAATGGTCTAATAAATAATTATTAGTTCAACTAACAATTCATCCAAAAACACACACAATTCTAACCATTGTTTGAGTTAAATACGGATTAAAAAAACTCGTTTTTAGAACACCAAAAATTCAAAAAAGAAACCTTTATTATCCATCCAAACAAAGGTACTTAATTACCGTTCACAAATCCTGTACGTATATCCCCAACTTATCACAACCCCATCGGCAACATATTTTCTGAAAGCGACTGAATGTAGCAGCCCTTTCTGGGTCAACAGAATTTAATCTGCGGTTATTCAAGCTCCATTTGACCTGAACCACAATAAAAATCGATACAGAAATTGAAGACCCAATAACTAGCTTTTTCTTGGTATCCGTATCAAATAGAAATATTACTGTATTGGAGATTTTTGGGACGAAATGGTGTTGCTATTTTTACATTAAAGACTTAGATCCACGGATGAATTCGCTCATTGGCACGTCATTCGTCAGACTGTCTACGGACGATTATAAATACGTGCCGTTTAACAGATTAGGTACAAAAATAGAGCGTACTTGTTTCACTGTCTATCTTTCGTTAAACATTGAAGTAAACAAACAGAGTGAAAATAGATTTATATAGTTAACTGTACATACAATGTCCACGTTTTCTTTATGCAAATACGCTTTCAGTACAGTGAATACAAATTTTGGTTTTCATTATCAAAATAACGTCTGGTTTTGTATAAGGTAACAAAGTGCAAGCATGCATGACTTTATTTCGTCGGACATTTTGACGTTTGCTACTTCATACATAATTCACCCTTATTTGCTTATTCAAGCACTTTATTCTCTTTGTCAAACAAGTACACCATTTACTAAAGTAGTTGCACGTAAGTGATACTTTGTTTTTGCAAAATATACCGTAGCTAATATTAGTCAAACTGTGTCAAAGCCAGACCAATAACCTTTGTTTTATAAAATATTGACTAGCTTTATCGCTCGGCTTCATTCCTGTGGCATTTCTATGAAGGTATACTAATACAGCTGCAATCTCGCTAAGTGTAAGTAAGGGATGGGGTAGCTTCCTAGCTGTTAAATAATTTTCGTGATCGAAAAATTATCTTCTACAAAAAATATTTTATTTTTTTATTTTTAGCCAATTGTGTCCCACTGCAGGGCAAAGGCCTCCCTTTCTTCCTTCCATTCCTCCCGGCTTTGGGCAAGTCTGGAACAATCTGGCCGATAGGCGTCAAGTTCGTCCCGCCATCTTCGCCTGGGTCTCCCGCGATGTCGTCGGGCATTTTCTGGGACCCACATTGTGGTTGCTTTAGCCCATGAACCGTTCGACATCCGGCAGACATGGCCGGCCCAATCCCACTTTAGTTTGGCTGCTTTTTGTGTGACGTCGGCGATTATTGTTTTGGAACGCAGCACTGTGTTCCTAACGTGGTCCATTAATAGGACTCCCAGAATGCTGCGCTCCATTGCTCGCTGACAAACCTCAAGTTTGAACCTCTGCTGAACTGTCAAAGACCAGGTTTGAGCACCGTATGTAAGGATAGGGAGAATGCACATGTCCATCAATTTGCGCTTATGACAAATTGGAAGGCCTCCTTTCATGAGAGCCTTCATCGGCCAATAGCTCTTCCAGGCGTTGTCGGTGCGGCGAGCAACTTCTTTTTCTTGTCTCGCCTGGAATGAGACTATTTGGCCGAGGCATATGTATTCTGGTACATATGCAATCTCCACGCCTTCTAAATACAGTTTTTGTTGGGCGCTGTTTGTCATGAGTTTGGTCTTTGACATGTTCATCCGAAGTCCAATCCCGAGGCTTGCCTTATTTAAGTCACTCAGCATTTCACCTAGTTCAGCTGCCGAAGATGAAAACAGGACAATATCGTCGGCGAAACGCAGGTTGGTCAACCTTTTTTCGCCGACGACAATGCCTTTATCGGACCAGGGTAACTTTTTAAAAACCTCTTCAAGGGTGGCAGTGAACAGCTTCGAGGACAGCGGGTCGCCTTGTTTGACACCTCTTTCAATAGGAAAGGAAGGTCCGGTGGTAGTAATTTTTATAGCTGCTATACTATTACGGTATATAGTTTTTAATAAGTTGACGTAGGTGGTATCTATATTTTGGTTGCGGAGGCCATTGAATAGTGAATCATGGTGGATGCTGTCGAACGCTTTGGCGTAGTCGACGAACGCTAGAAAGAGGGGGATTTTGAACTCGGTGTACTTCTCTATTATTTGATTGAGGGATTGTAGGTGATCGGTAGTGGAGAGGCCTCGGCGAAACCCTGCTTGCTCATGTGGTTGTTGAGCGTCAAGTTGATTTGATATTCGGTTCTCGATCACTTTTATAAATGTCTTATATAAATGCGAAACTAAATTGATGGGGCGATAGTTTCCGATTTCTGATTTGTCACCCTTCTTATGTAGCAGAATAATTGTAGAATGGCAAAATTGAGAAGGAAAGGAAAGAGTTTGCAAAATTGAGTTAAATAGATTTGTGATATGTGGAAGTAGTACGGGCTCTCCTATTTTAAGAGCTTCAGTAGAGATGCCATCTTCTCCCGGACTTTTATTATATTTCAGACTGCGCAGAGCACAATGGACTTCAAAACCTGTTATGTGGGGTAATGTCTGTGGTGATAGTTGTAAAGTATCGTTGTGTGACTGGGAGGAGGAGGTTGTGTCTGCGGTAGAGTACAGAGTTTTGTAGAAATCTGAACAGACGTTCAGAACTTTGTCTTTTTCAGTACAGATGTTACCTGCATGGTCTTTGATTTTGGTAATGGTAGATCGGCCTTTCTCTGCTGTACCTCTTCTACAAAAAAAGAAAAAATATTATATTTGCTAAGATTTGGTACTCGACTTTTCGAGTCTAAAATGAGAATATTAAAGTCTAAGTCTTGTATAAATATCATCACTTCTAAAGATAGAATGTCTTTTACATACGGGGTTAAAGCCAACACAAGTGGAGGCCCTAGCTGAAAGGCTTACATTGAACAGCTAGTCTTGTGTAAGTAGATTATTATTTACGTACTAGCCCACGATTTCGTACGCGCATATCCCGTTTTTTCGCGTTCCTGTTTAGTCTATAGCCTTCCTCATTAATGTGGCTATCATATAAAAAAAGAATTTTCCAAATCCGACTAGTAGTTCCATAGATTAGCGCGTTCAAACAAACAAACCCTTCAACTTTATTATATAAGTAAAGATTATAGTTATAAATTTAATATATTAGTAATATGGCTTTAATTAAAAAACATAGAACTGTCAAACTATTTAACTAACTATATACACTAGAAATAAAAATAAAATCTCCTAACTAAATAAACCCTAAAATATGGCGTCAAAAAATTCATCCGCATCGCTGTCGACTGGAAGTGTACCCAAAAGACTGGCGGCATTGCCACGTTGTATGGCAATGCTAATTCTTTGACCAAGGTAAAAGCCAGCCCTTGGGTCACGTGAAGTGTCAACTAAGCGCCTTGAGAGATCTTTAAATAAGTTATGTGCACTCGGACCCCAAGACCCGAGAGTTTCAACCCCAAACGGCTCGAAAATATAACTACCAACAAGTTTATTATATTTCCGCCGCTTGAGGTTCTCTGCAGCCGCAGCGGCAGCGCCAGCATAGCACGAAGAGCTAGGAAGATGGGATGGCGCAAGAGTATCGACACAAGTAGCGTCCCACACTAATGGCCTACCCATCTTCCATGGAAATAACGACATGCCGTCCGTTCTCTTGCCGTCGTCGCGTGCCAGGCCATTGGGTTCTAACACAGCCGGAACGCCGACGGTGACAAGAGCTCGTCGGATGATGTCGTTAAGATTCGCGTGCCGCGCAATGCGACCTGCGCTACGGCTGCATGACAGGCCGTGGTGTCCGAGGCTGTTGACAACTTCGCCACAGTGGCAGCGATGAGGAGAACAACAAGGAGCGCCAAGACGCAGGCAGGCAGCGAGGCGGAAAGTAGGTAGTATCGTCGAACATGGTGCCAATGTTCGACGACGGTAGTGCGTGAAGACAGAGACCCGACTCCCACTCACCCACAGCCAGCAGGCGCGCACGCTCTGCAGTAGTAATTGATGTGGCAATAAGTTTTTCCTGAACTTGCCTGCAGAGCGGCTCGTCCCACCGTCTCTGGGATGAAGGGTAGTCGGGCGGATTTAAATTCGGGCAAGCGAGTCTCCAGGCGTCCACAGCCCCGGTGAAGTACGGCACATCAAAATCAATCAGTGTAGAAACTAGAATAATCCTGATTAATCTATCAGTGCCGTACACCGAGGATATAAAAGCCGGTAAACTAATACGGGTAATTTTGCGGACGCCGAGGCCTCCCATACAGATGGGAAGGGTTGCTTGCGCCCAGGCTTTGTCGTCCATGGCCACATTTAAAATTAAAGTAAGTGTATGCTTGATAATTTGGTCTATTTTGTCCAAAAGGTGGGGGTGCTTCCATAAATGGGAAGCACGAAGGAAATATATTAATTTTGGGCCGAAACAGCAATAACGAATAAGAGTGATGGCCGAATGCATGTTAATTTGGAGCAATCTTTCCGAAACGTCATTAAAATTTTGAATTTTTTCTTCAACAAAATCTGGAATAGAATTCTCAAAGATTGGGCACCCAAGGAGACGAAGAGAGCTTTTGTCCATAATTTTGATTTCAGGGGCTATTGTGTTGAATTTTGGAAGTGTAAGTAGTCTGTCAGTGTTGTCCGATAAAAAAAATTCGCATTTGGAAAAGTTCAGATCAAGTCCTATGCAATGGAATTGATTTTTTAAAGATTATAGTTTAGTATAAGTATATACATGGGAAGGAGCGAATATCAACTGACAAGTCTTTAATAGGTCGGACCACCATCACCACCGATGGGGTTAATCGCCTTTAGGACTCTAACTGAATTTTGTACTTGAATTCAAAGTCACATTGTTAGACTGAAATCTCATGTCACCCACTTACACAGTAGCGTGCTTAACAGCCTCAAGTTCGTTATAGAGCAGGTCAATCAATGTATTTTATCTGAATATTGATTTATTATTCTGAAATGCCATGTTTAAATTTCGGTGAAGACTAGACACCTCACTTGGCCTGCTTCTGTCATTCGCTCCCATCCAGACGCTTCATTTACCTTCATCACTAACTTGTCAAACTTGAAAACTCCATTAAATATTTTTACCTCTCAACTCACGATTATTTTGGATTTCATAACTTCGGCCAATTGAGGTAAGGGGAGTAGGGATAAATATTAATTAATTTTATCGGTTATTTTTAGGGCCCAATTATCTACTAAGCCGGAACAAGCCGGAGCGTCCTGAATACCCGTATCTGTCCATTTCTCTTGTAAGCTACTACAGGGTAAATTGGCTGGGCCTGTTACCTACTGTTTCAAAGATACAGCGTATGAACAGTACTTAACCTAGTTCCTGGCAAATTATGAAAATAAGGTATCGGTACTCGGTACTCGGTAAACTTTCGTGATACCTGGGTAGGTACTCCTGAGTCCAACTCGCACTTGGCTGACTTATGATCTCAAAGAGCGTTTTCTTTAGAACATATTTCCGATATACGTAGAATAAAGCCGTGTAAGTGCTTCAAGTAGTAAGTGCGTCCCTCAAGGTTTATTGCGATTTGTTATTTCCTCTGAACAATATTCCTGATATTGGTTTTATGAGAATTTTACCTTGAACCTTGATTCGCAATAACGGAAAGGTGCGCCAACGTACAGCATGTGGCGATAAATGAACATATATCGTAATCCCGGCTTTTTACTCGGAAACTTAGAAACAGATGTTTTTTTTCTGATCACTTCGATTACGTCGTTATCTTTTACGTCATATCAAATTAGACAGAGTGAATGATTCAGTATTAGAGCATCGAAAGCAATTTTATATTTAAATATGAAACGAATTATATTCTGTTCACATGAGTTGAACAAAATTGTCTGAATACTAAAGTAAGGTATCAGACAGTTAGTACCTTGCCATCTCCACATTCAAGATATATTGGATTTTCCAGCATTACCAAATCCCGCTACAGAAATTCGTCTCGAAGATTTATTTCTGCTCAAATACGAATTTTCTTCTACCAAGTAAATAGATTTTCTTTCAATCTTCTGCAGTTCAACCATGTGAACTTCTGGACAGAAAAAGCTTTGACAATCGTGTAATTTGAGAAGCACTAAAACACGTCAAACGATGACCAGATCTTTTACTATTTCCCATCAAAGTCAATAGACCAGTCAAACGGGAAACGTACGAATAGCAAGTAAAAGTAATAAAGCGTTTGCTAACGCCCATATATTTGTAAGATCGAATACGACAAACCGACAAATGAACTGAAATGGCAATTTTTAGAACATCGTCTATTTGTTATCTCTGGATTCGCAGATCTCGCTCTGGTTTAGCTAGACAACTAAGGTAAAGATCTTTTTCGTATGATACTGTTAACAGGCAGCTGAAAATGAGTCTCTCAACGACAAAATGGTAAATAAGGAAATTGACATAATCACCAAGAGGTTTAAAAAGATGTAGGTATAATTTTAATAGCCATTAACAAGCTCCCCTTGTTTGAAGATGCTCTTAAACAAAATTAATCTGCCAAAGAATAGGATTATTCTAGGGCAAAGAACAATAATCGCTTTACCAAAGTCAAACTTTATTAAGAAGACAGAACTTTTGCGGTTAAGAGGAATTAACTATTTCCATTATAAATAACTAGAAAGACGTGGATAAAACATTTTATGTTTAAAAATCTGTGTGAAAGAATGACGAAGAGGAGGGTTTTTTTGTTGCTCTCAAGGCATACCTTTATTAACCTTTTTGGGATGTACTATCACGCGCCAAAGCTTAAAAACGAAACGAGGTTTTTTGAGCTCTACTTTCGGCAATAGGTACCCTGTGAAGCAATTTGAGTGAGCGACGTAGCACACAGAAAAAAGATGACACCTTCTGAACATGCCATTATAACTTCGCTTGATAACTGTAGCAATTATGAAGAAGAATTTCTTAAGTTTAATAAAAAGAAATTGCATTCGTATCTAGGTGAACTCGGAGGTTAAAGTTAAGGTAAGATAGTTTCATTACACTCATTTATTGAAGAGGGTTGTGGGGAGGTTACCTATTGCTTGCGTAATCAATGTTCCGTTCCGTAATAAATTTTGCGAGAGGGTAGTTACTAGTTTTAATTATTCTGCCAACGCGGCAACGCTGTCAGACTGTTTCAGTCTGTAAGAGCTTTTGCACATAAGCTCGTATTTTATTGAAATTTCAAACAGTAAGTATTTTATTTTTAATAATAAGATTTTCAATAGTGTTTTTTTACAGTAGCTCCTAGTTTGATTGAATGAAAGATTTTCAATATGAAGACCACTCAGCATCACAAAGAAATGTAATTGACAATCTTATGTCGTGTAATATTTACTAGGTATCTGGTTAGGGTACGTATGGTACTTTATTATATATGGCTTTTATTTAACTTGCACTGTAGGTATTTATGTATGTAAGTTGTCCGTCAAAATTTGCAAACCTATTTTTGACCATTTGTTGGTATCCGATTGAGCTGAAATTTTGCATTACACAATACAATGTGTAATACTCAATATTGATATCGTTTCAATGTAGTCACCGCTCCAAGATGGCGGATAACATATTTTTTCTCAAACCCCTTAATATGGGTATCAAATGAAAGGACTTGAAGAGTAAAAAGCGATAAAGATAGTAACATCACACTTAATTCAATATGGCCGCCTCTCCAAGATGTCAGATTTCATTTTTTAAATATGGGTATCAAACGAAAGGGCTTGAAGAGTAAAATTTTAAAAGCTTGTTTTAAAAACAAACAATATTTTTAATTGGTTTCAACAGTTCTATTGTCATTCTACCTCATCGAGTAAGATGCCAAGTAATATTAAGCGCACGCGGGTGAAACTGTGAGCACAGCTTAGAAATATTTTAACTTTCACATTTATAAAATGAATAGTAGGAACACACTTTAATTTCACTCTGAGCCCAATTCTGTTGACTACGCTGGTGAAGTCGCGGGCAGAAGCTAGTCTCTATAAAAAATAAACGTGAGCAGCTTATAAAGCTGGTTCTTGATTAGGTATACTAGAAGTGGTAATGTAATGTAATTATAGTAGGCGCCAGATAATCGTGGAATAACGGTCATTGACCCACCTACAATTATTGACATTTTTAATTTGAAAAACGGAATTAATGACACAAAGCTGTCCCGAATCATCATCTCTCGTGATCCTTAACATTGTCTAATAATGAAAAACGATTCATATTTAATTGTTCAGGTACCTATGAACACGTTTCTTCGACACTGCTGTAAATCACCGTAACCCCCTTATCGCATCGGCCGCCCGATACGAACCCTCCCGCATCTCCAAGGTACGCCGACCGAGGCATACCCTCGTCACGCCCGACGACTCTACCACTCTCCTCCAAGAGAGTCGCAAAGAGACCAGCACTCTTCGCAAACCACGACCGCCGTCCTTCCGCCCTCGCCGCCGAGGCCCGCCGCGACGTTCCCTTCAAAATCCGCCCCGACCCTTGCTCGAGCCAGCCCGCGCCGCTGAGCCTGTAGTCTTAAATTCCAGTTCGATCCAGCCCGTCCCTAGCTGTCCTCTCCCCAGCGACGCCCTAAGCCGAGGCCCGTACCCCACAGGGGGTACCCTTAGCGTGTAGTCGCTTAGTTTGTAGGTTTTTTGTAAGCCCTGGCTGGAGGCTTTAATATTATATTAAGGCCACCACAGGCAAGCCCGGTTAAGCAGTCGACAACCTTATGGGTTGAACTGCGAGAAGCCACTCATAAAAAAAAAAAAAAAAAAAAAAGTACCTATGAACAGTTATTAGGGAAAGGTCAATATACTTTATTCCACATTTATCTGGCGCCTACTATAGCTGCAACTAAATTTTGCAAAACGTCTTGGGAATCCCAAGACTTTTTGAAATTTTTATTTTTTAAGGTCTCTGCGGGTACTCAATCAATGTGCTCGTTTGATAATACGACTCTTCTAGCACACACGTTTTAGATGTAAATTCTGTGTATGTTCAGGACTTAAACAATTCTATTTTCAGAGAGAGAGAGAGATTTACTTTTCTCGTTCCGCACTGCATTAGCACTTGGCAGATTCGTAGTAGAAAGTAAACAGGATTTACGTGAAAGGACGGACATCACTTTTTATTTAACTTAATAATATTTTTTTAATAATATTTAAAACACTAAACCAACCCATGTTAGCAACAAAGAATCCCTCCATCATTTTATTTGAAGATATACACATATTTTCTCTAAAGAAAATAAAATACTTATTTTTCATATTTACAAATCTTTTTTTTATGTCAAAGAGACGTATGTATGTTGTTCGTTATCCTTATTCCTTTTAATAATAACATGTAATTTCGTTCCCTGTCGTCGCACAAAAATATTTTATTAATGGATCGAAATCGGGTTCACGAATGGATAAGTATTTATGGAAATCGGTTTTCAATAAAACATTATATCAGTGTACAGTTAACTTAATGTTGTGTTTGGAATGTTGTGTAGAAGGTTAAATCGATTTAGTGAAGTGTACAATGTTCGTGAATGCCATGCGGTTGTCGCGTAGCCAAGCCACAGCCTGCGGCGTCACAAATGCAATTATCTGAGCACTTTGTCTTAGGCGCGTCTGTAAGTGTCTATTAGCAAGAGAATTGAAACGAATGCGAGATTTCCGATAATGTTATTTCAGTGATAAACTAAAATGGCGATATACTTTAATGATATTGATGGGAACTATGAGATTACAAGATTAAATTAAAATTAACTATACTGAATTAAAATGCGTTTGAAGTCTGTGATATCTAAAGTTCTTAACTTCTTAACTTTGTTGGTAGGTACTCTTTTCCAAACCAATGATTTAATGCTGAAAATCACAATCGGATGAATCCAACAAATAATTTAGTTAGATTCATTCGATAACCCTGAAAAACTTGTAGCCAAATAACTGAAATTCCAGTGAGTTTAGATTTTAAATGTGCTTGGAATTCAAATGAAGCAAGGCGAGGGGCTGATCCTCATTTATCTTTTCAATGTGATTACAACTCGAGAAGAAATATCACCCTGTGTTACCAGAAATTCAATAAACTTGAGCGCTATCTGAAGTAACTTTTGTGTTCTCACTTATCTAGCTCTTTTCACTGATTAGAAAATAAATGCTAGAATTTATGACTGTATGAAAACAAAAGCTATTCAGGAAAAATTGTACCAGAAAACAGTAATAAACATCTAGAGAGAATCATAATTCAAGTGATATTTTTTGCATCCAACGTTTAGTGTGCTTAGATTCCAAAGTTACTCAAGGAAATTGAATGTCAACAAACGATAACTTTGTTCGAGTGCTTCCATTGTGGTCAAAGGAATATTCTTTCTCCAGTAAATAAAATATTTCCAGATGCTTTTTTCTTGATTTTCCGTACATATGATTCTGAACCTATAAGTGTGTTACTACGTAGCACTTAAGTTCTAGATACTTAAGTGCTATGTAGTTACACACATGTTGTGAGGATATTTTGAAGTTAATAACATTATTATACTAATTTTATGTCACGTAAAATGCGTCACGTCACGTCACGTGAAAAAAAAAAGGTAGGTACAAATCTATTGATGTTTGCCTGTTAACCGTGTGAACATCAACAAAAACATAAAGTCTGCGGAGTTTCAAAATTAATTGTTTGGTGGAAGCGACGTTAATTTCCGGCCTCCCATAAAATATTTGGCATCTGAATTTCTCCGGACTGTTTTCCGGAAATTAATTATTTTAAAGTATCATCACAAGATATGTCATCCAATAAATTGATTTCGCGAGAGCTTTTATTTATACGTTAAATGATTCATAGGCTATCCATCTCGTTAATCCTTTTTGCTAAAGTGCAAATTGAAACGAGTAGTTATTAACGGACTACTATATAGGAGGTTTATGAGTTTGGCCATCTAACGCAATACCTCTTAAGGTCATTGTACTCATCATTATGAACCACTTTTACTATGGGACCAAACCCGAAATCTCGAAAAAGGAATCAGCTGTTCAGTACATTTTGTCGAGTTAAGCGCACATAAATGTATGGGGCAGTCGAATTTTGAATTGATAACTTCTTATGGGAGGGTAAACCGCTTCGTAACGTAACGCGTTACGGCGCCAGTCTGTCTGGCTTCCCCATCTCTCACGCATACGGCAGCGATAGGCAGGCTCTTCCCCTCACTCTAACCCACAGTGCTAGTCGTATTTCGGACAGACGCTTCCCATTTTTAACCGACTTCAGGAGGAGGTTCTCAATTCGACTGTATGTTTTTTTCTTTTTATTTTGTATGTTTTTTATGCGATCATTCCGTCAATTATGAATGGATTTCGATGATTTTTTTATTCGAAAGCCTATACTCCTGAGGTGGTCCCATTGACACCAAGCCAGAATTTGATGATGGGATACCAGGGAAATCGAGAGCAACCCTCAAATTTTAAAAGGCACATACAATGTTTTTCATATTCTTTCTGACGCAATTCAGATAAATGTACCTGGTAATCAACATCTCATCTTACTGAGCTGATGATGGAAGGTATGAGTCAGGATCTGATGCTGGGATCCCAGGAAAAATGTTTTCTCAGCGATATTTTCGCCAATTGTCAACCGATTTGGATAATTCTGTTTTTGTTTGAAAGAATATTTTATCAAACATTTTTCAATTTGGTGAAGATCTGATGAAGAACTTCGGAAATAGGCAACGGAACTCTTTAATAAATAATAGCAAACCTCCCGGGATTGCTGAAATCAACAAAAACACTGTTTATTGTTTTCACTAGTTCATAACATAACATCACGCCGGTACGCTGTGAAGGGGTACGCAGATGCAAACAAATTCTGAATTAACATGTTTTTGGGGGTTATCTATTAGGGCATAACTTTATTGTTTATTAACCGATCTTGATGATTCTTTTTGCGTTGGGTTTAGTTATATAAATATCGGAAGTCGGTGTCAAAAAACGAAAAACACCGACTTCTTAAATTTATAGTAATTTTTTACTTTGCTTAAGTTAAAAAAGTTTTTTTAAATAGTTCGACTTAGATAAGCTTAAGTTTTTTTTCGCGATTTCAATGCTGGTTCCTTAGTGAAAGTTCTTCATAATGATGAGTACAATGACCCCTTTAGAGATATCAGGTTTATTCTGTGACACGTTGTATATGTGTATGAATCTTCAACTTATCCATCGTAGCACCTAAACTCCATATTTCATTTGAAAAAGTGACTGTCTTTGGATTTATATGAGAGCTCCGTGTTTCGCATCAAAGGCTTGTGTATAAATGTCATATGACGTCTCGTTAAATCTAAAATTTCAGCCAACAATTAATGCAAGATATCCAACGCAAAATCAGAAAAACGTTTAAAAATGTATCAAGATTGGTATTCAATTGAAGGTTCCAATAGGCATATTCCAAAAACATAAACAGACTTAACGTACATATCAAAGAAGTAAATTTTTCATAATTTTATAATATATCTTGTATAATATGTGTTAACCAGTTCCTAGGACGTACATAACTCAAATTATAAATAGGCTGTTAAGCCCAACATCTCAATGCAGAATGTTAAACGTCGCTAATGGTTTAAGCTAATATTGCCCCTGCTAAGTGCTCAATTATTACTGCCTGCTCGCAAAATATGTGCATCTCATTATAACTATGAGTTACGGCAAATCTTAGCATTTAAGTACTTTATGAAGTTAAGACGTTTTTTGATACGTACGTTATTTTAAACTACTTTTGTTTAAATAAATTACAAGTAGTGTGTAAGTGAGGAATGTTTGAGTCTTTAAGTCAAGAAATAATAGGTTACGTCTAGGTATGCGTGATCCATCGTCGACCACATCACCGCTTTCTATCAGGTGAGATTGTAGTCAAACGCGAGCATATCTACATATATTTATAAAAATCAATTGCTGTTCGTTAGTCTCACTAAAACTCGAGAACGGCTGAACCGATTTGGCTAATTTTGGTTTTGAAGTATGTATTTGTGGGTCCAGGGAAGGTTTAAACGGTGAGAAAATATGGAAAAATTGCGAGGAAAAGCGGAGGCTGAAGAGGAAGTGGCAATTCAGAGCCGCTGTTGGCTGAGTGCTAAAGATTCACAAGTACACGGAGATAAGAAACATGTCGAAGCTAATTTTGGTTTACTTTAAGTCAAGAAATAATAGGTTACTTTTATGCAAGCGTGCTCCACCGTCGACCACACCGTCGCTTTCTATCACATGAGATTGTGGTCAAACGCGAGCATATCAATAATAAATATGTATATATATATTGTACATGTCTGTCATATACATTTTTGAAGCTTTCTAGTCGAAACCGTCATTCATTTTTTAGAGAATTCACGAACGAATGTTATTTAACTTTTTTCATCGAAATTATTAAAATAAAAGGGACATTGGAAGAAGTAATATTAATTTGAACTTTTACAAAATTCTTTGATGTTCCACTTCTAAAAATATATTTGTATGAACCATTATTTAAATACTTGCTTATGTAATAATATATATCAAAAATTATATACCTACGGTACTTCCAATATTATTTTTTATTCGGTCATGGTACCTTTTTTGTTTTCGGGGGGAAACCTACAAAAGGCGCCTGTACTTTTGGGGAATGGGGAAAAAGACCGGGGAGTGTGGGATTTTAACCTCACTAAAACCACCCCGGTGATCTCCATCAGCACATTGCCCCCGGTACCTCGGTCCTACTGCAGAGTTGTATGATATTTCCTCAATGCTGGATACCACTTTAGAGTTAGATATTTTTGTTGTTTATCCGAGATCGAATAACCTCTTGGATAACATATTGTTTGAACATAAGGACGGAAGATATATTCCAATTTAGTTAAGGTTTAGCAAAGCTTGCCTCCTTGGAAAGCACTTTAAGCTGTTGGTCCCGGCTGTCATTTGTAGATCTTTGACATTCCTTACGGACAGTCAGAAGCCAAAAAATCTGACACCGGTCTTGCCTTAGTTAGTATCTTGTTACCCATTCTGGTGCCAATACTGGGTTGTGGAGGTCTGGTACCAATACTGGATTGTGGAGGTCTGAAAGGCAGTCGCTCCATGTAAAATACTGGTCCTCAGCGGCAACCAGTTGGACTGGAGGCCGACCCCAATATAGTTGGGAATACTAAGCAGATTGAATAGTGAATAAGAAGAAAATATACGACGTTCTAAGATCAAGATATTTCCTAATCTAAAAGTCAATAGGAAAAGTTTCGGAATAACATTTGTGGAGGCGTGGTCACATAACATGTAATGATATGTCAAATCAATGAACTATAATAGAGGCAATGTGACTTGGTTACACACTAATCGAATGTAAGCAGTCAAAACCAAGATAATCCTGGTTCTAGTTTTGATGATATTTGCGTTCCGTTTCTCGGAATGACTTCGAGAGATATACATTATCAAATTTTGATGCCAATTTATAGAGAGTTTACAATCTCTCAAGATATTTTATAATCTTACGGAGTTTGACATTTTTCAGTGACATTTATAAAAGCGAAAGATCATTAATTCAATCACTCACTGATTAATCTCGAAATCTACTTGACCTATTAATATACAATTTGGAAAAGAGGTAGATTATGAGTAGAAGGTGCCCACTAGATTTCAGGAAGCTTTTTTTTTTTTTTTTTTAAGGATGGGAAATCATCAAATGACTTCTTCCGCTCTGGGTGGAGCGGAAGGGCGTGTCAGACTCTTACTGACTAAAACCCATCCGTGTTCTTTCTAAAGCCCTTTGCGTTCCAGGGCCGCGGTGACTCTTTCGAACAGATTCCGCAACCCTGGCAGAGATTTCAGGAAGCTACCCCTGTAAAGAGGTGAAATAGGAGGTGGAAATTTGTATGATAAATCTTATTCCTTGAGCCAATATACTTGTATATTGAAACTTGGTACGAATAATAGCCTAAGTAAATTAATAAAGGTTGTCATTATTTGTTTTTTCAGAAGTACCCTAAAAGGAGGGTAGTTCTGAAAAACGGGTTCGGTTTAGAGGGTGTTAAAGTTTGTACGGATTAATCTCAATCCTCGGGTTTATCAAATTTCCAAACCACTGTTGGAAAACGGGGATTTTGTTTGACTAAATCTGCGCCGACGAAGTCGCGGGTGAAGTGCTATAGTAATGAATACAAATTGTGATATTCAGGTAAATTTATGTAAGCATCCTCGGGACTGCCTAGGAAAATGTCGAGATTGAAACACATCATCCGTCGGCCCGGAATGGCCAATTTTTGGGCCGAAATGATTACGTGACTTGATAACAGCGTGTAAATACATAAGAGCGTTTTTCGCGTAATGTGTTCAAACACAAAAACAGGAAATTCGTCCAGTCTGTTTATAAGGTACCCAATGTTCGATAATTAAATCCAGTCCCATGTGACGTAACGACGTTGCTCTCAGCCAGTGGCGTAGCTAGTCTCAAAGGGGCCCTGTATCAAACATTTTTGGGGGCCCCGTTTTTAAGGGTAATGTTTTTTAAACAAAATAGGCCCTACTAGCTCAGAACTGTCTTGGCAGGCCACGAAGGAGATGACGAGGCTAAATGTAAAGCTTTACGTCCACCCGTCGGGGCCCTTATAACCCGGGGACCCCGTATCTTTGATACGGCTGATACGGCGGTAGCTACGCCCCTGCTCTCAGCCCCAGCATTATTTTTCTACAGTATTTGTTTTCCTTTATTAGAGAAAACTCAGCGCATGCTCTCATACCCGAGTTTAAAATAGAACCATAAAAGATTTACTGATGTAGTTTCCTAAGAGTATCAAAAGACTGTATTATTACTTTATAGGTCAGTTGTTTATCAATTTACTCCCACGGATAGTGAGTTCAAGTAAAGTTAAATGTTTGAGATTAGTTTAGATTGGGTTTTAGAAAGTTTTCAAACTATACAGATAAATAATACCTTTTGAACATTAAGTAAATAAGAATGTCTGACCTTTTTAGTATCTAATAATATATTAGAACATTGAATAAGTTGTCATTCGCAATGTCTCCTATCTCAAGACAGAAATAGGTTTTGAGGCGAACTGTAATTAGAATTTCGTTGAAAATGACAACTCAGTTCAAATGTCTACCGTAACGAAATTACCAGCTTTGAATAGGTAACGTTTAGGTACCTACCTACTATAATTAAATCCTTAAACACGGAGTACGGTGGCTGCTTTGACAACAGTTTCAATTCGATTTGCTCTAAATTCAATTCAAGTTTCCGAAGTAGGTATCTACCTGACGCTACTGTTGTACATTGTCCTACGGTCAGGTATACGGCTAAAATTACATTTCTGTCAAGTTTTTATTTGTATACAACTTACACATACATATATGTAAGTATTAATATCCACTAAATCTAACTAAGTACAAAAAACAAATGAAAATCGTTTATATACCTATTGGATAACTATAACATTTCGCAGCCTTGGATTTATTTTGCGACTATTTTAGACTTTTGTAGCACTGTATGGAGCCCATGTTTTAACATTCATATAAATAGAATAGAAAGGATACAAAAAAAGTTTTTAAAATCACTTAACTATCGCAATTATATTTGTGACGCTGCATATGAAGATGCATTGCGTAGGCATAAACTGGTAAGTCTTCGTAATAGACGTAATATGTTCGACATTATTCAATTGTTCAAAATTTTAAACTCGTTGACCGATTCACCATCTTTACTTAGTAAAATATCACTAAAAGCACACGCTCGTCTACCCGTACGCCCCTCACGTACAAAACCACTTTTTGTTCCTCTTCGACTAAATAAAACATACACTCGTAACTCATTTTTACACCGTTCCACTAACAATTATAATAAAGAATTTACAGAAATCGATCTTTTTAACATTTCTCTCAACAGCCTGAAACTAAAGCTAAAAAGTAGATATATCACCTAATTGAAACTTACCTTTAATTGATAATGGCATATGTTTCAGTGAACTCATGTTCTGATACAAAAATGAATATGTATTTCTAACGCGTCTTTCGTTATTTGGTGTTTATTGTACTTATTTTTACCATTATATCACAGTATCGGCACTATAAGGTCTATTGTAAGTAACCAATTGTCTTAAGAATTATATTGTTTGTATATGACTGTTTGATGCCAAAATAAAACAAAAAAATAAAATAAATAAAAATAAACATGCTAAATCGAACATCTTGCAAGTTGCGCTCCTTCAGAAAATAATTAATGATTTTCCTCACAAAAAGCACAACGATAGGACCCATATACTTTTGAGAAGATTCAAACAGACTCTTATTTATTTTCTTTTTATATTTCCAAATTGACTTGTTTCTTAAGAGTTACCCACGCTTAAGCGACGTGTAGAGATAATTGGGCGTGTGTAGAATGTTCTAAATTGCCTCGTTCACAATATCTTTATACTTACGTAAATGGGAACGTTATATGAAAGATCTAGATTTGTAGATAAAGCTCTGTAATATTCTCATATGAATTTGTACATTCTTTTACCTTTTTTGAAGTTATCTTTGAAAGTAGAACTTAAACAACAACAAAAAACCTATCTTGTAACCCTAATCTCTTCAAAATTAGAGTGAACGGGCTTCTTCTGGGTAAGCTCGCTCCATCGTCGACTTTGTCTCTGTCATCTATGACCTAGACTAGAGTCAAGAGCAAACCCATATTAAATTAAAAAAAAAAATATCTAAAGTAAACAGTAATAACTAGAAATGCAGTAACGGTTTCTTGGAAATCGAAGGATTTATTTTACCCACTGCAGACCTCATCGTGTCCTGGTACGTCCTGCAATCCCATTTTAAATCTCTCGTACGGTAGTTATTTGATAAACTCGATGAAAACACAATCAAAACTTTTCCCCGATACAAACCTACATACCTTTGTGTCAATAGGAAATGCACTCGAACTAATCAATAGTTCAGAAATTAGTTTCTTCATTTGTGCTCTCGAATTGAGAATTTAGGAACAATGGTCGTACAAGGTACAATAGTCAAGCGTTCCTGTTGATTCCTATGTTCCTTATACATATTTTTCTTTTCGCGTCTATAGACCAACTCACCTATTTTCAAACCCGTCTTTTCATGCTGTCTTTTTTTTTAGTAGATCAACACATTCAGACCAGTACCAAACTAGACCAACCTGTGGTATCTGATCACGCAGATATTTCTGCCCAAATAAAACCCCATGAATACCTATATGTATTTTTAGAAAGTTTAAAATATTTGGGGGCGCTGCAAAAAAGTATCACCGTCACACATCTGAAGAATTTTCTATTCAAGGAGTCTTAAAAAAAATATGTTGTTTGAGGTTTTTTGATTCTGCTTAGGTAGGTTTATTTTTAAAATAAGCAAAATATTTTCGTTCTTCAACCGAGGCTGGTAAATAAGAAAGAGGAAAATTTTAATTCTATTATTATCTTTACTTTGCAAAGCCAAATCTACAAGGCGTTTTACTGACGAGTAATTTCTTAATTCAGAAAATTAACTTAATTAGCAGCGTCTCAAAAACCTGTATTCTGTATCGTGCTATTATAAACTCGTAAGCATATTAGGGTGAGGCCAAACTAGCGACATTTTTTAAGTCGCGTAAAATGAGTCGCGGAATTTACGTTGCATTCGGTTTCATAGAAATGTCCTGTTTGTGCCACACGGAGGCGTAAAATGAGTTGTCTGCTGACTATGCCAACCGAATTGCGTTTGGGGTGAGTATACATAATTATAAGGTATGGAACTTTCCACACAACATTCTTTCCCCATTTAGTGGATTTACCCACCTTCTCTTTCACTTTCTGACATCTGCTCCTAATGCTTCGTAAATGCACAATATTTTTAAAAGAGCCATTGTACGACACAAACACCAAGTACAAACGTTGGATAGTAACTCAAGTTAACTGGCAACCTAACCAGATTTCAGTTGAACGTGAATTGCGTAACTCAAAATACGCGACTCAAGTCTCACAAAATTACGCGCGTTTGGCCTCGCCCTTAAAAAACACTATGAAAAGCTGAAAGTTAGCTGTACACCTAAATTCAATTCTGTACCCCAATCACGCATTTTGTATGAAAAAGAACCAACACAAACTCCACAGCTGGATAGCTTATATTTTTGACTTCAATCACTTTTTACACGATAGGTAGTCTCCAGATAGATATAGGCACCTATCGAAGTTATTGTTATAATAGGTAATTATCGACTAGATAACTACAACAATGTCTATAATTATAAAATACATTTATTTTTGCTGAAACAATGAAAAAGGTCCGAGTCGATGAAAAAAAGGATTCGCCCAAACAGGACGTCTTTTTTAGATCACTAATTTTAATTAAACCTGAAAGGTTTCGTAATCCGAGTTGGTTGTTCATTAAATGGAAATCACGGACATCAATGTTTTTAACTGACTTCAAAAAGGAGGAGTTTCTATGTTCAACTGATTTTTTTTCTTGTTTTTGTATGTTCTCTGATTTCTCCTCTTACTGTGGACCGATTTTCAAAATTCTTTATTTATTCGAAAGCCTATATTCCTGAGGTGGTCCCATTGTCACCAAGTCAGAATCTGATGATGAAATCTCAGGGAAATTGAGGGCAACCCTCAAATTTTATAGGCACATACAATGTTTTTCATAAACATTTCCAGATTTATTTGGGCCAGGTAATCATCATCTCATGTTGCTGAGCTGATGATGGAAGGTATAAGTTTGAAAGTTTTGGAAGGTATAAGGATCTTTTTTTTTTTTATTTATTTAATATGGGTTTGCTCTTGACTCTAGTCTAGGCACTAGTCTAGAGACAGAGACAAAGTCGACGATAGAGCGAGCTTACCCAGAAGAAGCCTGTTCACTCTAATTTTGAAGAGATTAGGGTTGTATGCGTTCGGAAACACAGACGCAGGCAGAGAGTTCCACTCCTTTGCTGTGCGCATTATAAAAGACGTTTGGAAAAGTTTAGTGCGAATTGGTGGAATAGCAACAAGGTAGGGATGGTAACTTGCAGTGCGTCTAGATGTCCGATGGTAGAAGGGGGCCGGTGGGATGAGATCGTGGAGTTCCTGGACACTCTCCCCGAAGTACAATCTGTAGAAGACCGACAAGCAGGCAAGCTTGCGGCGATGAGCCAAGCTGTGAAGCTTGGCATCCACCAGTCTTACGTCGCCAATGAGCCTTTTATCTCTGTGTTCCACCGAGTCAAGCGCGGCAAGTTGGTATTTAGCTGAGCCATCCCAAAGGTGGCTGCAATACTCCATGCAGGATCGGACTTGTGCTTTGTAGAGGGTTAAAAGCTGTCCAGGCGTGAAGTATCGCTTCACTCTATTTAGGATGACCAGCTTTTTGGCCGCAGTTTGGGCTTTGTGCTCAATGGTGGCACCAAAGTTGAGACTGGTTGTCAACTCCATGCCTAGGAGCTCGAGCCGATCGGTTACAGGAATAGATGTACCCCGAAAAGTCGGAGTTAGGTCGACACGACTCCTTTTCGCGGTAAAAAGACATGCTTGTGTTTTGGTGGCGTTAAAAGAGACCAGATTGTCATCACCCCACTGGGAGACAAGACTTAAGGTCAAATTTGTCCGCTCTACCATGGCCTCTCTCAAGGAACGAACTTCTTCCCCGCTGGTTTTTGCGCTAGACAAGTATCTCTCTGAAACCGAACTGTCATCTGCATACCCAACAATACCAGGCTGAAGCAGGTCATTGATGTGCAGCAGGAAAAGAGTTGCAGAGAGAACAGACCCCTGAGGAACTCCGGCATTAATAGCCATGAGGTCAGAGAAGCAGCCGTCAACGACTACTCGGATCGACCGTTCACTAAGGAAGTCTGATATCCAGCTACAAAAATCAGCTGGGATACCATAAGCAGGAAGCTTGCTGAGTGAACTTGCGTGCCACACCCTATCAAAGGCCTTCGAGATATCGAGCGATCTGATGATGATCCCAGGAAAAATGTTTGTTCAGCGATATTTTTGCCAAAAGTCGATTTGGATGATTATTTTCTTGTTTGATAACTTAAAATCAATTAAATCTAGTTAACATATTATTAGGTTTATGTCTCAAAAATTCACTTTGCTGTGGGCAAGGTAAATTTTTCTATGAGCTAGTCTGGACTTGGACTGCGAAGGCACACAAAGTAACTCCTTGACTTGCCGCTAACCACTCATTATAGAAATAATGTCAATTTAATTGTGGGGTAACACCACTAAAAAGTTTTTTCCACAAAAATATAACCGACTTTCAAATAAAAACACAAAGTATAAAATAAACACAAAGTATAGGTACAATACGAAAAACACCAACTTCCGAAATTACAGTTATTGTTTACTTTGTAGTGTTTTTTTATTTTTAAATTATGAAATAAATTGGAAGATTTTATATTATTAACGAGAAACGAAAAAATACGTTTTTATGGGAACTTTTGTTAAATAGATATATACTTGGAGGTAAGTAGATAAGTATAGGTTAGTTACCACTACCAAGTTTCTTTTCTGTGAATATTCCAGCTTCGATAAACTTTTTGTAAAGGACAAAAGCTCGAACAGAACAAAATACAAGAATGGCCCGATGAAATGAGTCCATGGCAAACAATAAACACTTCCACTTAATCTTTTAAGCTTTGGAGCGTGTTCCAATGAAACTCAGAGGTTAGTATAAATAAAATAAATTACTATTTATTTATTTATTTGTTTAGTACGAGCCTGTTACAATAGTATAGAAAATAAAGCCGAACTCCGATCCGACAATCTAAAAGTTTGATTGCTGAAGCCGTTCATTTATGTTCCGTCAAAATTAAATAACTTTACGTATTATTTACTACCTAAACCTATGTATAATAATCTCGTATATCTACGGACATCCTAACTTGCGATCACACAAACGGAATGTTACTCAAATTATTGACAGACTGTAGGTACAGACGCCAGCGCATTAAGCTAAAACAATCTGTCAAATTAATTAGATTTTCAACTTTTATCGCTCAAGCAAGCAAGGTTCAAGGTTGATTGGGAAAATTTGTCAGTTTCGGGTAGCTTGATGTGCTGGCGTCTGTACAACACCGCAACACGTCAACTCGTGCGGACATAATTAAACCCACTTTCTCACGAAGTAATTTTTAAAAATTGTAAGAAGGTACCTACGAGTATACAGACATAAATTGGTTTGTAGGTAGATAAATATTCCGACGTTTGGATCCCAGACTGGAGCGGGCCGGAGCTGCCTTCAAGCGGCTCCTGCTCAATCTAGGGGGTCCAAACGCCTCCTACCGGAGGCTCTATGCGGGGATCGTGCGGTCCATGGCCCTTTATGGGGCCCCTGCGTGGGCCCTAATGCTGAAGGGGCGACCGCCGACCAGCCCGCCAGCTCAATGCGTCCCAAAGAGTCAGGGCCATCCGGCTGGCTCGAGGATACCGTACGGTCTCCGGCGAGGCGGCGAGCCTCCTTGCCGGATTACCGCCATGGGATCTGGAGGCGAGAGTCCTCGTGCATGTCTACGCGTGGCGCGTGGAGGCGCTTCGCCGGGGCGAACTCTGTACGGATCGCCCGGAGGACACGGTGGAGCATACGGTGGAGGTTTGCCCTGCTCGGGCTTGGGCGATCGGTGGCGGTGACCTCTCGCGTCCGGCCCTGGTTGAATCCATGGTCCGGAGTGAGAAGGCTTGGGAAGCGGTCACCTCCTTCTGCGAAGCAGTAATGCTAGCGAAGGAAGAGGCGGGCCGCGCAAGGGAAAGGCAAGGGCTTTGCCCCAACCGCCGCTACAGGAGAAGACGCCCCGGGCGTCGGGAGTCGCAGGGCGATCTCCGGCCACCGTAGGCGCGGGCCTGCGGACGGCGAGCGTTGGGTGGCTCGCTGTCCGATCACCACCAGGCCCGGGTCGATGGCGCGTTATGTTTCATGCGCGCCTCAAAGAGATGTCAGCATAGAAGACGGGGCCCGCTAGGGCCAGAGCCTGCCAGGGTTGCGGAATTTGTTCGAAAGAGTCACCGCGGACCTGGAACGCAAAGGACTTTAGAAGGAACAAGGATGGGTTTTAGTCAGTAAGAGTCTGACACGCCCTTCCGCTCCACCCAGAGCGGAAGAAGTCATTTGATGATTTCCCATCCTCAAAAAAAAATAAGGTAGATTGTGAAAATTGTGATCAATGCTCTAGATTCTAGAGCATTGATCACAATGAGGTGATCACACGAGTGCTTTTGTTCTAGAGTCTAGAACAAAAGCACTCGTGAATTTTACCTCTAACATTTCTTGCCCGTGAATGATTCTTGAAAAGCGAGTTTCCTCTATAAAATAAATAGATTTTGAAAGCGAGAGAGCTAGCTGCACGACAATTATGTGTCATTGTTTTCTGTTTCATGCTACTATAAATATTGCAACTGAGGCTTATGTCGTCAATGACTTGAGCCTCAGTTGCAAAAGTGTGCCCAAAGATTGATATAAATTCAGGTTCAATAAACTAACTTAACAGACAGATGTGTTGGTAGGGAGTTTGTTGCACTACTTTTTCTTTCCAGCTAAAATACTAGGAAGTGGTGACGAGCGGCCGTTTTGGGGACTGTCTTTATGTAGAACTTTGACGTTCAAAAAGTGCTGACACACAGCTTAATTTGAATAAATGACATTTGATTTTGATATTTTGAGAAGGTGTAATTTCCACTAATAATTATTTAAATTATTAGCTGCAAATTTATCAATTATAAAGTAAGTAGTAATATTGTGGCAAATCGGTCATATAAATCCATGTTTTTTTTTAAAGAATAAGTTTTAGTAGTGGTCGCTCAGTGGTCGAAATTCTAACACATTTTTATTAATTCAATGCATTTTATGAGCATTATTATAAAAAAAATTAGCTTCTCCATATAAACTTTTACTGTGCCAAATTTCATACTCCTCTGTCCGCGTAATATTCGTAAAAAAGGGTAGGTACAAAGTTTTTGTTTCACGAATAAATGTATAGATTAAATTAGTAATAGGTATAACTTCTGAGCCAATTCTTCTTCTAAGTTAATAAACTTTTAGGACGCATTTCAGCAACTACAAAAATAATTTGAATTGGACATTGAAAAATTTAACTAAAGGCTTACAATAATTTATAATAAGGTAAAAGTATTTTTAACTTTTAAATGATTGCATGAAATAAAAAGCTGAGGCCATAACAGAGCAATTGAAATACCAGATTCTGTCCTTAATCAAAAGCGACAAATGAATTCCCAAGGTCTTTGTTTTATTATATTACAATATTGGACTCATTTTGCGTCGTCGAAATTTATTAGGAACAAAGTGAAGTCAATACGAATTCAATCAATTTGCAGCTTACCGTTGGGTACCATAAGCTGCAAATTGATTAAAGTCGTATGTATTGGTAAGAATTCCAGAAATGCGTGTTCATATTTAAGCGTGATGTTCTGTATCTAACACACAGTAAAGAAACATGTTTTTTTTTTACTTTATTTAAAAATCCGACCGAAATGGACTAAAAAGTACTAAAACATCACTTTCATGCAGTCTGATTGGCATCAAATCTGTGATGCTGTGAGATAAATGACACCATCTGCATCAGACTGCTTATGATTACGCACTTTAGCCGGTCGATTCTGTAAATAACACGTGATCACGAAGTGAACTGTCATTAAATAACACGTGACCACGAAGTGAGCTGTCGTTCATCTTGATTATATGGATTGACAGCTCACCTCGTGATCACTTCACCCAAGCCTTCACTTCGACATGTTTACAGAATCGACCGTCTGAAACACCTTGTATTAATATTCTTACGATTGCTCAATAATATGACGAGGGATGTCATAACCTTCACCATGATTACGTGTTGTGAATAGATTGCAGAATGTATTCCTAACAAACCCTGAAATATTTATGAAAACAACGCCTCAATCAACATTTCATCACGACTCGGTATGTAGTTCATATTTGATTGAGAAATACGAGATTTGCTTGTTTACCACTCGAACTGCCAGCGGCTGTCAATTTGAATTTTGTTGTTTTGTGTAAGGTCCTGTTTATGCAATAGACTAAATAAGTTACCGAAACCACCAGCTTGTCGATTCTGTAAACATATCACGTGATCACAAAGTGAGCTGTCATTCCATCTTGATTATATGGATTGACAGCTCACCTCGTGATCACTTCACCCAAGCTTTCACTTCGACATGTTTACAGAATCAACCTCATAAGCCAAGTTTTCCTCATCGGATCCTCAAGGGCTCCTCCAGCAAACAAACAAATTTTATCCGTATAAAATATGAGATGGTTTAGTTACCACGATCAAACTTTTTTCTCACTCAATTCAACAAACAGCTAGTAAGTAGTTAAAGAGTTACGATTGCATAACATTTAGATAGAGATAAATCTCCAAAACTGCTAACAAAACCAATAAAATCTTTAATTTGTTTGAAACTGTAGGCCCGGTAAAGCGAAAAGGCACTCGTATTTTGTAGTAAACATGATTGTGGCTAAAGTTTATCGATCTATAACACAATCTAACTAATATGCATGGAACAAAGAATTTCATTAAAACCCTAAAAAATATTTCAGCATAGTAAACTAAAATTGGAGTTTTTGGTATCAGCTTGCGATGCGGGCATTGACAAAGATCCCTAAACTTCAGATATTTGCTTATGAATGAAAGAAATAAAGTTTGGTTTTCGTAGGCATTGAAACAATATCTTACCCACATTGACCAAAGCCAGATAAAATTCCTAAGTTACTTATATTTTTTTAAGTAGGTAGGTACCTAGTTCGCATCGCAGTCACCATATCTGGCGACCGCAATAATGTTTTGTCGACAATAAAAACAAGGAAAATCGATTTTAATTCCTTCATTAACGCGAACAAAAATATTTATTTTTCTTTTCTGATTTCCTCAGCGAGTGAACGCTTCGTCTGAACAGTGAGCAATAATGACGTCATCGAGCCACTGACCCATTTGTTTTACTATTGTGATCATAAAACACAGGAAAGAAAGTGATAGATATCCTTCAGCTAGCTATTTATTGGATGCCCTTATCTTGAAGAGCGGCCATGTATCTTGCTCTTAATAATATCTATTATCGTACTATCTCCATGACATAATTTATCATTTCCTATGAAGAAAAATTGTTTTTCTTTTCGTTTATCTTATAAACTAGATTTCGCTTGGCCTGAAATCTATATATTTATATATTTTTATGTTCAATGTTTTATAGGCAATGATAAATAAAAACAGAAAAAAAATATTTTGGTACGAAACAATGAGTACATCTTTATTGTGTCCTCTTTTGTCTGTCAAACAATAACGGTTTTCTCACTTTTTACACAAAATCGAATCCTTATAAAAACCTTTGTGTGTGTTATGATTCCATAAAATTATATTGTAAAAGCTTTCTCACTTTTTATCCGCCACAGTACCTAATCCTCCTATAAAAGTCCACCATATTGTTGGCAATACTGAATACTGGCAACTTTTTATATCAAGTACTTTGGCATCATGTTTTATGTCCAGCACTGGGCAAAGGTCACATCCGACGATCCGAGGTAATGCCTCGGCGCCCACTGTTTGAAGCTGTGTGATAATACATGTTCACCTCTGCGGGTTTATGTATAAGATATGGCTTAACCGTTACCTTTGGAGGTTTACTATCGCTCAAGGGAACGTATTCCATAGATTTAGTTATTATCAGACACAGCTGTGTAACGTGGAAAACCTTTGCGAAAAATACAATACTACCAAATATAATACATAAATATCCTATACAGTAATATTAATACTGCCTAGTTAGATAAAGAAAATAAAATAACATCTTACTACTATTTTATTTTCTTTCTCTTTGAATGGTACGGAACCGGAGCTTGGTACCTAACTATAGCTTCCATTGCGAAGTGTCAATTTCCAATTTATAAGTTTAGCTTCCAATCATAGTAGGTAACAATGTCTTGGAAGAAAATGTTGCAGCAGTTTTCAGTTATTGTCTTATGTGTGTCATCACAATGGGTGAATGAATATACATCACCATTCTTTTATGTTCAATAAATGATTAAGTACTCGCTTACTTACCATACCGCCTTATCATTTCGCACAAGAAATGGTAAATGTTATGAGTTATGAGATGGACTTTGTAAATGGTCATTCAAGTTCATTCAATATTTTCATTCTTGAATCAGCAGAGTTCTGATCAAAGACATGCTGGCTTTATTTCAGTATAAATAAGACTCTGGTTTATCCACGATCACGAGGCCACTATTTATGGTGTCATCATTGTCCCCATAAAAGAAAGTAGTGGAATGAAACTCTGAAGAAGTTTTATTACTTACTTATATAACTTATTTCCACGGTGAAGATGAAATGGGCGAAAAACTTCGTGACTCCTTTTCTGAGCATTTACAGATTAAACTGTAATGAAACGGTTTTCTTCCACTAGCTACTTGGCCTTTATAGTCGTATCACTAATTTATTGCTATGAAACAAAGTGTTTATTTGCGCATACAACGCATAGGTACGAGTAGCATGAAATAACGAAAATACACGTCGTATCCTCGCAAAACCGCCATCACTCAGTATAATAATGCTCGGACTTCAGCGTAAAATAGATCAATATATAATTGATATTAGAATATAATTATTATAATAACTGCCCTGTTTTGTAGATATTATCCGTAGGTAATGCGTCCCTCAAAAGCAATTCACCCAGAATAGTAAAAGCACATACGGATAATACCTAGAATTATTACATTTCTAATCTTAATTGCAGTCGTTAGTCTTCATAAATATCGTATGTATTTAGAAACAAATTGTAGGGTATCTATAACCGATAATGTATGATTAGAGACTGTATTATGAGCTCAGTGTATCTGAAGGCTGAGACTACCTACATGAATAGGTGCCTCGTTGCTTCTAGGCTTCCTTTAATTAGTCTGGTGTGGATAGAAATCAGGTCATATTATATAGTTTTAAATTGTTGCTGTTTTTAACTATGTAGCCATGGGCGCCAAGAGGGGTGCAAGGGGGTACAAAAACATGAAAAAATTAAAAAAATATACAACGTTTTCCTTTTGATATACTCTAGAGTATCAATGAGATCATGTCAAAGAATCACATGAATTATTTTTAATTTTTATACACAATAGTTCGACAAAGTCACGATTATTTATGTAAAACCCCTTACGTGAAATATGACAACGTCGCATTTTCTTAGCTTAAATATGATTGATTGATTTGAATGAAAATGTTTTACTAGTACTTTTCAATTAAACTTAGATACATATCGAGAGTCTAGCGTTAGTATTATCTTCGAAACTGTGTATTTTTGGAACACTTGTTGTAGGACATTTTGTATTACTTTTACATATAGAATATAACTTAAAAGTTATGGGATATCAATAAGAACACGTTGTATATTGGACAAGCGGAATGTACTTAGTAAAAGAGAACCAAGCAAATCCGGGGAGATGTAGGTACTTCCTGGTCCCTTCGCTCGGCCTTGCACCCTCCTTTTTTAGCTCTATGTCTGTGTGAATGGGCAATAGTAAACCTATCTTATTCGAGGCTGGGTTTTGAAGATGCACCCCCTGAAAATATTTCTGCCGGTACCAATGTCGTAAGCTACAGTAAATCAGTAAAGGTAGGTACTATTACCTACTTCTACTACGTAGTGCTACAACTCCGATAATTGACCTGGGTAATTTGAATAGAAAAAAATGTTTGGTCACTCGATGAAACTAGAGCTAAGTTGCTCTAGCTTCATCTTTCGGACTGTCCGACTCCTTAACAATTTGCTTGTACCTAAATGTTTTTGCCTGTAAATGTTTTTGTTTTTAGCTTATCCTAGAGTGAATCCACAAGACCGACCCTAACGATATTTCAAACTAACCTTGAATAATGATTTTCTATTTTATTTTTTTTTAAGATGCGGAAGTATCAAGCTCTTTAATTTGCATTCCAATTCACCGAAAACGTTATAAAGCCACTCTTCAATTTCTTGTATCGTAACTTAAGTGAACTAATTTAGCCGCAAAACAAACGAAAAGCACAAATATCCACCGATTTACTTCAACCTAATCATGCAGAAACAGATAACTTCAGTCGTTACTCTTTCTGTCTTAAGAAAAATAGCGCATTTTCGCAATAGGTACGAGATTGTAGCGCTTATCCCTCCGTGATCTAATGTGGGTGATAATGCTGTTTTGTATGAGAACGAATACTTTGAAGAGGAATGTAAGCTTTATGGAATAACAATGTTTGACAGCACCCACGCGACTTGAGAATCCTGCTTGGCAGAAGATGAGTATCTGTACCTACTTACCTTTGTGAGTTTGTGGCATACCTACCCCCGATATCTGAATATAGTATTTGAATTTGTAGAAGTTCATTCTCAAACTCTATTTCAGCTTGAAAATCTGTCATAATTTTAGATTAAAATAGTTTCTGACGCAGTCCTAACCCAAAATTCTCCATTTAGATCCCGCAAAGTCGACTATAGATACGTCAACATTTTCTAATAGATAAGAATAGTTAAGTAGGCATTAAGTCCGCCAATTTGCACCTGTGCATGAGGTTTTAAGTGAATAAATACAACGTGTTACAGAATAAACGCAAAACCTCTTAAAGGGTCATTGTATTCATCATTGTGAACAACATTTACTATGGGACCAACCCCAAAATCGCGAAAAAAAACAGCTGTTCAGTACACACATTTTGTCGAGTTATGCGCACAAAAATGTATGGGAGTCAATTTTTTTTTTCGCGATTTCAGTGTTCTCATAGTTAAAGTTGTTCATAATCATGAGTACAACGACTCTTAAGAGGTTTATTATGTTACACGTTGTATAAATAGAAAGGTTCTTTCTTTTTCTGCAAAAGCATTCGGACGTAAGAATAGGTAGCTACCTACCTGAAGAAAAGTTTAGGTCCTCCAGAAGGTTCTGATGCACATGATAATGATGTACATAGGTGCAATGTACCTACAGACCCTGAATTGACTGTAAAGTTTGTTTTTATTAATAACATAATACCATATGTATGTGGGAAGTAGAGGGATTGCCTGGTTATTCAGAACTGTATGCATAGTTAAAGACCACTTCAGAACATTTTTCATGTCCCAGTTCGACACTAGAGATTTGTCAAAGAATTTTGCTTTCAAGAACCGATAAAACGTTTTCCGTCATTCTTACTCCGTATTCACTGCCCAGCATTCAATATTGCTCAAAATGTTTCGAACAAATTTTATTTAAGCTTTATATGAATTTATCTTCAAGAATTTTATATCTTATGAATTCGTATGGCATTTTAGTACAGATAAATATGTTACTTGTGGAAATAGTTTAATGCTAAAGTTAAAAATATAGGTACCTACGCCCCGGTTTCTGAAAACAAATTATTTATCAACGCATCACAAATAATCGCAGTTCAAGTGATACGATTTACTATAAGAGCGTTTACTCCTGACAGGGCCGTCTTTTAACAATTGGATGCCCTGGGTACATCAGGATATTGGGGCTCCTATGACTTTAGCAGAGAGAGAATATGCAGACCCCATACGAATAAAAATTTCGCGTTTTTTTTTTCTAAGACAGTCGCTTTCTGCACTTCTTCAATCTGATTCGACGTGTAACAGAATAAACGCAATTCCTTCAAAGGGTTCATTGTACTCATCATTATAAACAACGTTTTACTTTGGCACCAACACTGAAATTGCGAAAAAGAAATCGACTTTCCCATACATTTTTGTGGGCATAACTCGACAAAATGAACAGCACAGCTGATTTTTCTTCACGATTTCGGTGTTGGTCCCGTAGTAAAACTTGTTCATAATTATGACTACAATGACCCCTTTGAATGTATTGCGTTTATTCTGTTACACGTTGTATTTATCAGCATGGAAGGTCATCTCGCAGAAATTAGGGTGCCCCCATGGATCGCGGGGCCCTGGGCCCTTGCTCAGAAGGCCCAGGGAAAGGGGGGACCTGTACCCCTTCACGGCATTTCATACAAACTTTTAAGTTCCTTCTTTTGAAAACGAATGTTACGATTTCAATTAGTACACTTGATACGCATAAGTAGGTACGCAAGAGACCTAAGTTCGAAAAAGTCAGTTAAGTGTTTCGAAGTAGAGTTTAAGAGACAGAAAGAGCAATCTTAAGTTTTCTATAGGAAGTGAAAAATCACTCAAGTTTCAGTAAAATCAGTTGATAATTTTCAAGAGTTACCCCACACACTTCTTCAAGTATTGAAAGTTTTAGCTTTGATCACTTAAAGGCTGGTTTGCTCTGAATTTATCTTGAACTAACAAAAATACGAGCCCTAAATTAAGCCTCATATATTTTTTTCGAATGTCGTAGACCCAAATAATAATTTTATCGTCTAGACATGGCAATTAGTGTGTAAACACAAAATTAGAATTTATTAAAAAACCAGCCAAGTGCGAGTCGGACTCGCGTGCAAAGGGTTCCGAACGAATAATATTCCTTTGACTTGCTACTTTTAAATCAAAGACTTCTCACAGGTTTTCCTGTAATCTATAGGTAAAACATAATACCTATCTGTATTTTTTCAAAATTTTAGGCTCAGTAATTTCCGAGATAAGGGTAAGGTTAATAAGTTTGTATTGGAATATTTAAAAATAATCCAAAAAAAATAGAACATGGTATAGTCGGAAAATCTTTTTTTTTATGTTTCGAATTCCCACCCCCCCCCCCCCCCCCCGGCCCAAAGAAGTGACCTTTTTTTCAAAACTGATTTGTTTCCGTTAAGCATCCGTGTTTGGGACATAGAAGGTTATATCTGTACCAAATTTCATCTTAAACGGTCCAGATTCGGAGTAAATCGACTGTGCCAAACGGACAGACTGACAGACAGACAACCGAGTAATGCTATAAGGGTTCCGTTTTCCATACAGAGGTTCGGAACCCTAAATAGGCCTTCAGAAATTAAAATAGCGTGAATTAATAGGTACCTTCTATCTTAAAATAACAAGGAATGATTTTGCAGTTTTTAGACGAATTAGGTACCTACCCACCCACCATTGAGAATAAATACCTATCTACGAAGTTACGGTGATACGGCTTTTAAAATAGGACGTTAAATCACGTACGACACGCTTTTACCAAGGAGTGCTTGCTAACTTTATTTCAGAAAACGTATAGGTAGCGCCGCTCCATTTTGAACGAAACAATTTGCTCTCTTTGTTTCAGATGAGGGCGCGGTGAACCGTGAGAATGAGTCGGAACTCGAGCGCGGCCGACTCCAATGGAGAACTCAGAATATTACTAGTAGTGACCGTTATCATCGGTCTGCTTCTTATGTTCTCCCTGCTCATGTGCTACGCGTGTGTCCTCAAACGTCTGTGCTGCGGGACTCCCAGAGAACGAGCGAAGAATGTGGGCTGTGCGCGAAGAACAGAGAGCTACCCCATGGGTGATGTCACACTACTCTCGCAGCCGACGGAGAGCGAGCGCGTCTAGCAATCAAATAATGTGACCACAGAACAACGTTAATACCACAATAATTCAATCAGAATGTCGGCCATATAAAATAATTTATCACGTTTACCATTAACCATGTTGAGTAATTGCCCTCGCATAATATAATCCCGAAAATAAGGGTAATTTCTTTATTTGCTAACGTTATTCTTAGTTCTGGCACAAAACTAGTCAATGATATAAGGTATAGATCAATCTACAACTAATTTATACTGCATTTCATGTAAGACTGATTTAGGTATCTACTCTGTTGCCTGGTTTTATCAGACGATCTTCATATTCTATATTGTTTAGCGTTTTGTAAGTTCTACTTATATGTTATTCTATTGTGCATGAATAAGTGTGTTCTTCTTATTTGTCGGATAGTAAAATAGGTATACAATAACTCAATAATATAGGTACAATAGAGACCGCTAAAGAACCGGCAATAGTGGCTTTATCTCCTCCACATTTTTCTAATAGGAAGGTATTCTCTTAATCTTATGTGAATACCTACTTAAATTTCTACCTAACTTATTTTCAAACAAGTGTTTCTACTTTAAGCCTACCAAATCAAAATCTGCCTCCCTACTATGACTTGCCAAATGTCATGATGATTCCTTTACGTAACAGAGACGGAGTTAAACAAGACGAATCGCGCACTATCCCGTTCTCACAACGGATTCATGATAGCATTGAGATGTCGTAGTAAGACCCCAGGATAACCGTTGACGTAGGTACTGAAAATACATAGGAACTTACGAATGTTTAATTTACTGTTTAATTTCATTTTAATTGTTAAAGATTGTAGCTACCTACTTATCAAATGTCTAGCTTAGTAATGTAATTGTCAGTGTAAACATTTTGTTAACTAAAATCTAGCGTTGATTTGTACAGTTTCCGAAAACTTTTGAAAGAGTTAGTAGGTACTTAGTGTACCTTCAAACTTCTGTCTGTTGTCTTGTAAACATAAGTTATGTATGTATGTATAATAGAGTAGACATTTACCGACTTTTGATATAATGTATGGTGTTGAAAAGTGGAACAATAACAAATAAACTATTACCCACTCACTGTAGCAGCGTGTTTTATTATTCTCGTTATTTTTGGAATATTTTGGTAAGTATTTATGGTTTGCACTGTTAGTGGTAAGGTTAATGGGTCTATAATTAATCAGTCATCACTTCATCACACCAGGTAAGATTTAAATGAATAATTCAGCAAAGCTATTAATGCCAAAGTTATTAAAACCATGCCCAGGTGTTTATGGCGGCCCCAATGTTTATGGTCAAATGCAGCTGGTAGATAAGCAATTCAAAACTTATTCCACTTATCTTGTTAATCTTATTTATTTTCTTATTTGCACTAAAATAGTTGGTGCCTGAATTAATTATTAAAGAAGATAACTGCATAATAAACGTACTTGCAAATTCGTTCCTCAAACTTTGCCATTACCAATTTATAATTTGACCAACAACTTGGGGAACACTTTGCCGGGACAAGTTTGCACTGGCATATTCAACGAAAACGGAATTTAAGGCGGATATGTGTCAGAGGAAATGCCGGGAGAGGAAATCCTAGGATTTACACATATCGGTTAGGTGCTCGAAGACAGTAAGTAGATTAGGTACCTTCATTCACAAAACCTACTCGCAACGAGTGCACAAGAATGACAAAACAATAAATGTATTCTTCTGTACTTTTTGCAGACTCTAATAGAAGACAAGCGTGACATTATGTTTTGAAAAAAAAAATACAATTAATTCTACAAAGAAAATACCTATCGACTTCAATCAAAGGATTTATACAGTTGCTACGTGCTACGAGCTACACGGATCTAATACGGCGACGACGCCAGCCACGCTTAGCGTAGCGCGTAGCAACACGATGCGGACAGAGGTCTACAGGGCTACGCGGCGTAGCCAACCCTATTTTGCGTCGTCGTACAAATTAATATGATAGGTATGTATTAGAATAATATTCTTCAATGGTTACTCTTAGAACAGTATTTTAATAGTGTGTGTTCATGATATGTTATAAATCCAGTACCTAGGTACAAATACCTATATTAGGATTTTGTAAAGCAGCCGCAAACAAAGGTATCGTCATAACATCTCCGCCGCAGCCGCCTTCGACGACAATGTTATATCTCAGCAAATACATCCATTCATGGAGCGCAACAAAACTGGCATGGCTCTCCAAAATTATAAAGAAGTGAGCAAAAATTGTTTGGAAGTTGTTATGTTTGTAAAAAAAAACTAATCTCTAAATAGGTACCTAAACTAGAGATTTTTAAGTACCTATCTACTGACCTGATTCACAAATTAGTTCACTGTAAATATACTATCCCTTTTTATTACGCACGGTAACTGGGATGAGCTGTGTGGAAAAAGCTATAGTATAGTAGGCGCCAGATAATCGTGGAATAACGGTCATTGACCCACCTACCATTATTGACATTTTTAATTTGAAAAACGGAATTAATGACACAAAGCTGTCCCGAATCATCATCTCTCGTGATCCTTAACATTGTCTAATAATGAAAAACGATTCATATTTAATTGTTCAGGTACCTATGAACAGTTATTAGGGAAAGGTCAATATACTTTATTCCACATTTATCTGGCGCCTACTATAGTGTGCAAGATAAAAGATGGCGATCTGAGATCGATTTGTCAAAGAATCGATTTCTGCTTCCAATAAAATCTTAATCGATCGGATCCAGTGAATCAATATTTCTCCCCAGCAAATCGAGATTCGATTTTTTGTTGGTTTAATATTTAACATAAATTTATTTACTATGTATTAGTCGAATATAAAACATAATATAAACATAATAAAAAAAACACTTCATTAGTTAAAAACTCGCGAAATGTCGGTGTTCAGTTTCTTTCGCCTCTCCTACCTATGTGGATAGAGGGCAAAAAAAGTTGCGTTTGGAATCTATGCCCAGTGTTACCAGCCACAGTTTTAACTGTAGATTCTCTGGTTCTCTCTGGTAATTAGACGAACCCAGCTAAATATACTCTTAAACAACCCCTCGTTCCATATATGCAACTAAAAATCGAAAATTGTGAGGAAAGACCCATCTAACTAAACGCAGGAGAGGGTTAAAAAAATGAACGAAATGTTGGTCATCGATATTCATACATTTGGTCCATTTTTATGACAAACTAGCTTATGCCAGCGGCTTCTCCCCCGTGAATAAGGGAAATTATCCTAAGGGAACATACCCCCTATAATTATGCTATTCCAGACTATAATCTATCTCTGTGCCAAATTTCATCCAGATCTGATTAGCCGTTCCGGCAAACGCCACCTCGAATGTATGGCCATCTGTCAAAAAGTGATTAACCTGGTGGACAAGGTATAAATTTAATATTAAATATACGTCCGTCACATACGTTGTGTGCCCCATAAAATAACTGACGTACATAAGTAAAAGTCTATGTATGCACTAAACAACTATTTCAAGGATACCTACCTAAAAAGCAAGAGGGTAAAATATATGGGTATTTTTTAGAAATCGATCGTTAGGTCCTCGATTTTTGGAATCGATTCATCGGATGTGGATTCGAATAAATTTAAAAATCTATCATTTTTGGAAACAATCCCCCAATCTTAGTTAGATTATGAAGATTAGACTGCTGGTGCTGATAACGATAGCTACTGATAGGGTTGCCAGGTCTTAAAACAGAAAACCCGAACAGACCAGCCAGATTAGCCGGACATTTGGGTAAAAAGGCCGGACACTGAATTTTTTAGTTTTAGTATAACACGCCTTTTTTAATTCAAAAATGGATTTCTTTTTCATTTACCATAAAATCTTCTTCAATTCTAATGAAACAACAATAAAAATGATTCAGTCTTCATTATTTTATCAATCAATATTCTCTTGCTGCTCGCTTTCATTAGCGTTGCAAGGTGATGCGAACGGAGCGAATACCAACACATGACAAAATAATGTAAAAAAAAGCCTAACAAAAGCCGAACAGGCCGGGCACCGTCTAATTTGGCCGAATACGCGACCAAAAACCCTATGTCCGGCTTTATGCGGACGCCTGGCAACGCTAGCTACTGATAGGGCAATTAGGCGACCGGATAAGGCTTTAGCTAAATGATCTTATCTAATATCTAACAGATAAGTCGCAAAATTACTGGGGACAGTCTAGTAGGTAGTTAAGATCTGGATAAACTATACCATCAACACTTTAAGAAAGAACGCCACTTATGCGGAGATTTTTTGTACCTATGCCAAAGATGGACAAATAGTAAAATCATCTCAATGACCCTCGATACTAAAACGAACTCAACACTCGGTGTTAGCTACACGTTAGGTACATTATGGTTATTTTAATTCATCAATATATACAAAACTAGCGTTACTGAATGACTGACAGACAACGCACAGCCGAAACTACAGGCCGTAGAAAGCTAATTTTTCGGTCATTGAGCGTTTTCAGTCTTTTACTTCGTGTATAAATTACGGAGTGACTGACAGACAACGCACAGCCGAAGCTATTGGTCGTAGACAGCTGTAATTTTCGCTCATTGAGTGTTTTCGATCTAAGGGCGTAACATACTTTCGTATATAAAACTCTTCCGTTACTGAGTGACTGGCAGATAACGCACAGCCGAAACTACTGGTCGTAGAAAGCTGTAATTTTCGCTCATTGAGCGTTTTCGGTCTTAGGGCGACATATCATTCGTATATAAAACTCTTCCGTTACTGAGTGACTGGCAGATAACGCACAGTCAAAACTACTCGTCCTAGAAAACTGTAATTTGACATGTAGGTTCCTTGGGGAGCACTAAGAGGATTTCCCGAAATTCCTACGGGAACGGGAAACACGGGATATGCGCGAATGAAGTCACATAATTAGGTTGCCGGCGTACAAATAAAACAGAATTGTAACGAAACATGTATTTATTTTATTTTATTTGAAAACAGCAAACTGTTGAAGGCACTATCCATTATTGACAATCGTTTCCTTGAACAAATCCTTAAGGCAAACTCTTCACTATCACAAACTAATGTCTCAAAAATAAAATTCTGTTTTCCAACAAAAAAATAATACTCTTGTACTCTACACAAAGTATCGATTAAAAATATTTCACTATGTAATTATACAATTATATATTCTTGGCCAATTAAAACTTTAAAATATTTAAGTTACAAACATATTGTATCTTCTTCATAATAATAATTCATAGAAATATCGAACTCTTCTTCTCATGTAATTTGGGATAATAACTCTAAATATGTTACAACAAAGACTAAGTGCAACATGAATAACAATAAAAATAAACAAATATGTAATAGAAATCTACATACATTTTCTCTTATCACATTGAACATATTATAAGGACGTTTATCGCTTGCTCGATCGTCGTTATCAGCTTAAGTTTATTTGGCAGATAAATAATGAACTCTGCAGTTTAAATATGTTATCTATGTCTTTAAGGAGCAAATGAACATTATGAACGAAATAAGGACAGAAGGCAATATACAAGTGTTGTAGTTACAAAGTCGTGCTTTGAAAATGACTTATTTTAAAAGGTAAAATCGTATTCGTACATAGCGCGCGGTACTTAAGTTTTACACGTTATTACCAACTTAACTTATTCTCAAAATTAACTGTTTTAACGAACATACAAAAAGTAAGTTCCTGAAGCAAGTAAATAAGTACTCCATTTACAGAGAAAATCTTTTTCAAAGCCCAAAAACTGTAACCGTAGCTTGTAATTTTATGAATGTACAAACAATAAGACACAGTGGCTACATGACGTCTATGGCGTATAACTCTGTTCCCTAAGTACCCCGTGCACCATAGTTCTCAGCGATTGAGGCTTGCAGTACTCTTCAAGCCAGTTGAACACGCCCGCTGAAAACTCCGCAAAGTTGTTTGTTGGCACCGACTCGAATGACTCGAATAGCTTGTCCATTATACCCTGGAACTGAATAAAATGCGACCTTTTTATAACCTTTGCAATTAAAAAAAAAATATATAGGAATACAGTGTATTTTTTCATAAGTTTTAATGGGTTAGCAAACATTCATTGGGACTCAGATAAGAGCATCTTGTCAAGATGGTTGGCAAGATCATCTTGATAGTAAAAAACAATATTGACGGCACGTAAGAATTTTACCAAATATTTCTTACAATTAAGTATTCTAAAAATAGAAATAAGTCAAATAAAATAATAAAAACACTAGACATCGCACGTAAATAACCTATTATTAGGTACTTTTATTATGCAAAATCAAGAAATATTAAGTTATATGTACTAGGAAAATAATTTATTTATGGTGATAAGATAACAATGTTTAAGTTTTGTAGTGCAAAAGAAGTTTAATTATTTGAGAGTGTACCTACAGAAAACCTGAAAATGGGTCACTACTCATCATTATCTATTTATCTATATATATATAAAAATGAATCCCTATTTCCCTTGGTCACGGCATCACGCGTGAACGGCTGGGCCAATTTCGCTAATTCTTTTTTTGTTGTGTTTGTTATTGTCAGGAGAAGGATCTTATGAAAAAAAAGATAAAAAAAATACATCCGGGCGAAGCCGGGGCGGGCCACTAGTTTATAATGATGAGTACAGTGACCCATTTTCAGGTTTAACTGGCGAGATATGGGTTGTGCTGTTCATCTACTTAACTTTTCGGAGAATACAGGCGAGGTTTTATGTTAAATAAAGATATTTTCATACTTACAACTTGGAACTTATCCTGGTCAGTGAGCCTCTGCTCATTATGGCCGGGTACTGAATGCTGCGCCTTCACAATCTGCTCGTAATTCGCCTGCATGATGCGCAGAGCAACCACGTCTTTACGTAAGGCATTCCGTTCGTCCTCCTGCCTTCGTCGCTGCTGCAGTAAGTATTGGATGTAGTCTATGGATTTTTGGAGTACCTGGAATAATGGAGATGAGTTTTTTATTAGTACGAATACTTTTTCCAACTGAAGTAATCTTTAGCCTACTTTTTAAATACCGTTACTTCAATAGAGTAAGCTCCAAGAGTGGCGAGGCCTAGTGGACCACGGCTATTCCGCTATCCCTTAGCTGGCTGACTAATAGGTAAACCGGGGCACTTATTTTGCTCATAAAAAATAAGAAAAAATGCCGATGAATAAACCTACGAATAGAATAATTATACTATTTCCAAATATTGCGATAACATCTCAAGGAGGCTTAAACAAATCTGTCGAGATTTGTTTAAAAATCTATAATAATCTTGTTTGATTTCTAAGTTTACTATGAGAAATACACTACATATTGATTTTGACTATTGTACGAGGTTAACTAGTCATGCGCGTGAACACAATGTCAGCAGATTTGTTTGTTATAAATTAGGCTAACACGACCTGCCACTACTTCAGCACGTGCTTAAGGCTGACTGTCCACTAGAGCGGAGAGGAGAGGAGCGGAGAAATATTAACCAATGGAATTGCATGAAATCTCCGGTCCGCGTCAGTCACTGAGATTTTTATTTATTGCAATTTTTTATACTACGTACTAGGAACTCTACTATGTGAGAAAGTTAGGACGAATACAACCAACAGGGCGCCGATATTGGACACACGAGACTTCCGTAAAAATTAACTAAGAGAAAGGGAGCGTGTAGTGATCACGTGATAATGGTCCATTCGGAGAGTATTATGGGAAACAAGTGACTTCTTCCTGAAAATATGATAATCATCGGAGTACGTCCCGTTGCGGACCCTGGAGCGTCCAAAAATCTAACGACGGCTACCATGTGGTTACGCTTATCATATACCCCCAACCTCCCTTTATACACGCGTATTTCCGCATGCTAAAAAAACAGATAAAATAGATAGAACAATCGATTTGATACCTACAGATAAAAAATTGAATCACCTAGCTTCCAAACTATGTCAAATTCAAATGTGCCCAGTAACCTATCGCATATTATTTACGATTACGAACTTTAGATCTAGCACGTGCTTGCCGCATGCTACTTCAAGAGGTGTCACTGGCCTCCATATCTGTGCCGCGACAAGGCAGCAAAATAAGACTGTGCAGTAATAAACCAGATAGGAAGATGTACTAGGATGTTTTGTCGACTAAATAAATCATCGGGTATTGAGTTAGCTGAATTTCGTACAACTACAGAATTGCCTAAATTTTTTGTAAGTAGGTACTTAAGTCAGTTGTAGGGAAAAAAATTCTTCAGTAATGTAGGTATTATGCAACAAAAAGAACATAGAAGAGAAGATGCAATAATTTATAAATAGCTTGGCAAATGTTACGCAAACAAGCTACATCGTAATACCCAATGTAGTCAATATTGAGTATTGATTAGTAGCAAGGTCGGTAAAACAAAATTGTGATAACCCTCGCCATATAAATACAAACTGATAAGAAACTCACGGCTGCTTTGCTTGGCTTGTACCCTGATGCGTCGGTCTGCTGGCAAGTCGGCACTAACTCCTGAAGGGAATCGTAACCTTTCTTTATGGCATCTCTCCTTTTCTGTTCAGCCTAAAACGGAAAAAAACATTATTTTTTACAGATGTAATATTTTTTTAGCAGTGAATGGTGTGCCAGCAAAGCTGTTTCAACGAGCACAATGTACTTACAACGACATTTCAGCTGAGTAAGTGTGATACGCTCGCACAAGCATCATCATCTGTCTAGCTTTTACCAAGCTATATTGGGGTTGGCTTCCAGTCAAACCAGATTCAGCTGAATGCCAGTATTTTACGTGGAGCGGCTGCCTACCAGACCTCCACAACCCATTAACTGGGTTATGCTCACACAAATATATGGAAAAAAAATTGAGAAGAGAATGATATTCAATACCAAATGAAATGGAATATGAGCTGGAGGAGCAGTACCTGAGTAATGTGTTGTTTAGGAAAAATGTGAGGGAAGGAGACAAAAGTTTTTACTCTAAATTGGGGGTAAACATTTTATTTTTGCTTCTGATGAGATGAGGTTCATGCTCCTGGTTCACATGAATTAATATTATTAGTTTTTTGTATATCAATTTATTTTAATTTAGTAGAATAGCATAGAATTCTCTTAATTTGAGTAACTTTGACTCAAAAATTGTTTTAAAACCAAGGACTTTGTTAGTGAGTACTAACATGAATGAATTAATATTAGTACTCTATTCTATTTCAGAGGATGGATTCTCATTTACATTTTATATTTTCAAATAGGATCACTTCATATTTATTTTACGGTCAGAGTAGTCTATTTTAGTAGACAGATTCAATTTAAAAAAAAATTACCTGAGTATGGGCTTCTCTCCTCCTTTCCTTAAAACTAAGTGCAGATGCCTTGTTGTCACCACTGTCATCTTCGTCTTCTGTAATATGAAATAGAATAGCAATATATATGTACTACAAAAAAATCTTTCATTCATTCATACCGGACATGTCTGACAGACAATGCACAGTACAGCCTGAACTGCTCAGTCTTGCACAGGACACCACCATCACAATATTTTTAGCACAGGATTTTCTTACATAAAGAAGGTAAGCACTAAGGACAGATTTTTGATGCAAGAGCATATGTCGTTTTGATGCTAGAGCAATATGTTGATGGGAAACTCCATTAGGCAGATGGCTTGTTAGACATAAATTGGTACCTTATTCATATTTGCTAGGAATTTAATAATCATAAGAAAACTGATACCCGCGGCTGACTGCCAATCAAATTGAATCATTGTTCTGTGTATGAAAAGAATTGTAACATATTAATTTCTTAAATAAAATACTTCTGAAAAAATTTAGACAAAGGTAAAAATTGTTTTACTGCTTTTATGACCCCCAACCAGTTCTTTTCAGTAGGAAAACAGCAACTTAACTAGCTATACTGTTTTCACAGCATAGGTAGATTGTGGAATTAAACATATGGGTTGAAGGTTTATCTTAGGGACAGTAAATAACATTCACATGGAACTACAATTAAATTATTTTTTAATTAACTACCATAAATCATTGACAAAGTAATTTTACTGTTGAACATTTTCGACTGATGAAAGTCCAGTATCAACACAACATAAAATTTAATAAGTAATCTTTGTTCATTCTCTTACCTGTGTTCTGGTTTGAAGACGACGGTGTCTGGTGTATATTTTGGATTGAACCATTACTACCACATCGTGGATACATTTTTAAAATATTATGTTCATAAATCTGCTGATAAAACACTAATCAATGAAATTGTGATATAGGACTATTTCTTAAATTAAATTAATCTAAGTTAGCGATGAAAACAAGAAACTAAAATTCAACATGACACTGACTAAAGAATTTGCATATTGATATAAATTTAAAGCGCTGCTTGTAAACAATTACGCACTTTATTTTCACCTCGCTATTCCATTCCGTTCCATTGATTCCATGACAAATAATGGTTGGTTTAATGACAGACGACGTGAAAGCTCAAGTCAAACCAAACGTCAAAATGACAGTTAGTGACTACCAATTTACTATGGAACCAATGAGTAATGAGTAAACCACAATTTGGGCTTCACATTATTTTAGTTTATAATTCAGATCACAGACTGCAAATAATATAGGGTACCCTAGACCCAGTATCGTATTTTTTTTTGTAATTTTATGAAGAGCAAGATTTTTTTTTTTTGCGATGGATAGCGCATAGATATTATTATGTGAGCTTGGGTATTTCAATTCCCTACCATAATGTACCCATTTATATAGTTGGTAGGGAAATAATTATATTACACCCGAGGACTCTACCACTCCTTCAAGAGAGTCGCAAGAGACCGGCACTCTTCGCAAACCACGACCACCGTCCTTCCATCCTAGCCGCCGAGGCCCGCCGCGACTTCCCCGTCAATATCCATCCCGACCCTTGCTCGAGCCAGCTCGCGCCACTGAGCTTGTAGTTTTAAATTCGTCCCTAAATAATAATCTTAGTTCGATCCAGCCCGTCCCTAGCTATCCTCCCCCCAGCGATGCCCTAAGCCGAGTCGCGCGTCGCGAGCGTGTAGTCGCTTAGTTTGCAAGTTTTAATAAGCCTGTTTTTTTTTTGGACGGGGCCACTCGCAGTTCAGCACACTAAGGCTGGTTACTGCTTAATTAACCGGACTATCCTGTGGTGGCCTCAAATAAATTTAAGCAGTTTACAACCTCATAGGCAGAACTGAGAGAAGGCACTCAAAAAAAAAAACACTATTATGGACTCTGTCGGGCATCGAGCATAGATAGGAGAGAGGAGAAGAACATTGAGTGTGCACGCCCGCGCGCGTCCGCAGAACTTGAGAGTTTAACAGTCGGACCCATCAAAAATCCGGCATTCTAATAATGGGTTCCGATTTTCCCGTAACGCATGTAATGTTTTCTCCCCTCCCCCCAAATTGCGTGATACTTGAACACCCCCTTATCGGGCGGCAAGCTACCCATCACTCGCCGTCCACCGGCCCGTGCCTACGGTGGCTGGGAATCGCCTTACGACTCTTGACTCACAGTCTTCTGCGGTAACTGGGACGTTTAGGATTACCTCTTCCTTACGCATTCTACCTCCACTTGCATAACTGCTTCGTAGAAGGAGGTGACTTCTTTCTTTGCCCTCTAGCTCCGGACCATGAAATGGACCATGGTCGGACGCGAGAGGTCGCCGCCGTCGGTCACCGCTACGAAGACAAGGCCCGGTGCTCCGCCTCCAGTCCACCGCATGCTTCACCGTGACCTCCGGGCAATCCACACAATTTTTATCTTTCTGCTGCACTGTAGAAATATTTGCAAGTATTGTACCTACGAAATGTAAACTTCTTGTGTTCTTATTCTTACTAAAGGAAGACCAAATAAATTATGAATGGATTTTTGTATTTTTTGATACGGCTAAAATTAATTTGAACACTGAGATGGCAGGAGGGATAGAATGTAAGGATAATATCTAAGGACAATGAATTTGAAAGGCTGACACTGTAGTTATAATCTGCTGACCGAATCAATTATCACGTGGCAATCGTTAACGATCACTATGATTGTGCAGTTTTAATTAACTTCGGATGGACCCCGATTACCCTATATTAGATTGTTGTCTGTGACCCCGATTAAAATTTTCGACAGTCAACTGAAATATCTGATATATATATGTCATGGAAAATTGCAACCACCGTGAGATTGTAATAAATATTTATTCGGTCTTTATGACTGAAATCCGATTTTGTGTCGGTAAAATCAAAATCAAACAAAACCAAAGACAACTACTTTGTTTTGCAAATGAATGAAATACGTAACGTTATCCTTATAAATCTCAGCTCAAGATTTAGCTCGAGATTGTTTTACTTTTCTTCACACAATTTCAATTAAATGAACGTTCTTTTAAAATTAAATCAATTAAATCCACGCGATTTATTTCTCATTGAAAAAAAGAAAGGAACGCTTTAGAGATGGTATGAGGTGGGGTAAAGCATAGCTAGGCGACGAAGTACCTATTTCATTCGAAATCATTTTCTTTTCATTCACTCAATTCGTCCGTTTGTCTATTCCATGATCTATCTGCCCAAGTAAAAAAAAGAATATTTTTTGTGAAAGCGTAGCGCGTTACTACTGCGTCTAATTATAATTTTGTTTTTGAAGATAATCACGATTTAATTTACAAAAGATGTGCATGAATTCTTCAGTGGGTGAATTGTTTGCTATATTCTGATAGTTTCAATATGCAAACCGTAAAAATCATACTTAATTTCTCAAGCGATTAGGTACCGATCTAGTCATCCATGGCCACCATTTTAGAATTTACTCGGTGGTGCTCTCAAGTAATTTATTTTTGTTGTATGAAAAAGATGAGTTGTTTTAATTGAAAATGTAACTATTCTGATCGATAGTTCTTTATCTTTATGTTTAAATAAGTTGCGGATTGCATTTGTAACAAGAAAATGCGTATTTTTGATTTTATGAGAGTGACTCTATAGACTAGCTTAGATTTCAGGAATATCTAAGTGAAGATTAAATTGGTGCCAAAATGGTGTCGACGAGACAAATGAGCAGCGTTGGGGGTGGCAATGGAGGTAGCGATGGTGCAGGTCCCTCTCACGCGGAGCCCGTGGCGGTGTCCCGCGTCACCCGTCACTCCAGCGCTTTGATGCCGGGAGGTTCCTCGCCGCACGCTAGTACCTCCAGATGCACTTTAGTGCCTCCACCCAAGACTTACAATACATCTTTACTCGATTTGCCAGTTGAAGTTATTGAGAAGATTATTTGCTGTCTGGGATTCAAAAGTGTCTCGCAAATAAGAATGGTTAATATTTTGATTATTCTTTAGCATTTAGGCATAAACCTAAGAAATGGGTTTTGTATTAGAATATATACTTTTTTTTTATTGGATGTTTAATAAGCTAGTGACACAAGCAAGATTCCAATGAATATGAATTTTAAATTTCAACTTGAATTTCTATCAGGTTCTGGACATACATATTTAAAATACTTACCTAGCTGTTGTTCCACAAAACTAATTCAACCTTTATGGTGTGCATTATTTTCCTGTTTTGTTTACCTACATACATTAAGATATTACATTGAAAGCATTGGTTAAGAAATCATCGACTCAACCTCATAAACAAATACAGTTGTCCTGATGGGATTTTGTAAAAAAAACTTCTTTCAATATAAAAATCCAGTAAATTTTGCATTCATATAAATGAAATGAAATTACATACTTAGATGATGTTGTCTTCAAAGGATTCAGTCTACTCTTTAATTGCAGGTTAACCGTCAGTTCAATTCAATATGTAGCAGTGTGTTGAACTCTACATTTCAACGGTTACAAAACCAGATGTTGCATAGATTTCAATCGATCAAAGCTAAGATGCCTCGCAGAGAATCTGCCCGTAGGAGCCACCCTCTGGCGTGTGAGTCGGACATAATTGAAACTTTGCACATGAGACTGAGTCTTCTGCAAATGACTTTTGGGAAACACATTGAGCGGAAACATTGCTGTTTCTTCCCAGGAGAGGTGAGCATCCTTTCATGATATTATGTAACTGAAATTTAATACATATTTGTAGAACCTGTTTCAAATAATTTATCTACAAAGTAACCTGCAAATTGGGGATTTGGATCTCATATCTTAGAGCAGCAATTCTTAAACCCTTTTGGCTGGCAATGCAAAATATGAAGTCTGAAGATAAAATAAAAGGATTTAACTATAAGCCCGTGGTTTACCAACTTTGTTGTTATAAAAATTAGTAAAATAACTTTTTTAAGACAGCAAGACACAAAAATCCTGCTTCACACAAATAAGTATTTGGAAATGGTAGCATTGTCCTAAGAATAGGCTACCCAAATAATTCTGCCTGAATGTTTGTGAGACATATTTTGGCAGGTAGTACTCGCATCACCCAGCAATTCAAGCAATTCTTCTTGTAATCCTTCACCCATCTATGATTTTGGATTGTAACCCGAGGTTATGAAATGCTGTCCTAGAGTGTTTGATCTCTTGTAATCAGTTTTTTGTCTTGTTCTCTCACTTGGGCTGGTATTTTAACCCTCGTTTTGTGTCTGTTAACACACCAATACAACACATGCACAATGGTCCTAAACACAGACTTGTGCTTAAACCAAATCAGTTGAACAATAATAGTTGTGTTTCTTTAGATATCACATAAAAGTTATCTATTGTTATTATGCCAAAAATTTAGAACTTTAGTTGATAATTATGAACTGGATTGATATTCATATTTGAGTACTTGAAATACTTGTAGTATTCAAGACATTATTTATTCTAAAAATACAGAAATGTGAATCATGAGCAGAGATCGGAATAGGTAGACTATATTTATTTAATGGAAGTAAGTAACATAAGAGTTCTGTTGATAATACCTCCTGTAAAATCCAGTAATCATAAATGGAATCATGACAATTTAAACCCAGTATTATAAAAACAAGAACTGTACTTTGAGTATAGTTCCAAATTATTTTTTTTAAGAATCAAAAGAAGAAAGTTGTGTGAAAACAAAGCTATTTAATAAGATTCTTCGATATAATAATTTTGTTCAAATGTATTCAAAGCACAAAAGTAATTTGCGATTTCTTAAATTCCGGGATACAATTGTCATGTTTATGATTCCGGGATTTTAGTGGAGCTATTATCAACTCTATGTTACATCCACGAACATTAGGTAAATATAGTCTACCTATTCCGATCTCTGATCATGAGTTAACCATATCATTCATGTAATTGTATTGGTAATTACAAGTTATAATTATCTGCACCAGCTTGTGTAATGTGAATACTGATTAGATTGAACGGCATGCATTTTTTTTTTGTCTTTTGTCAACATTATCTTACAGATGGTAAAAAAACAGCAGTAACCTATGCAGTTAATACGTTTTTATCTAGGTACATTAATTGAATATGAAAAAGGATTTTAGTTACCTATTTTGAGATCAAATAAAAACTCAATATTACAAGGGGACAGTAGGCGTCAATGTCTATGCGAGTCTCGCAGGCTAATTGCACTCGTTGCACTATGCTGTGACAAATGATAGATAATAATTCTGTCAAGATGTCTCTGGCGATTTTCTCGAACTTTGATTCGAAAATTTGAAATAAACTCGATGTTAGGGTTCTGTAGGCAGTTGCGGAATTTGTTCGAAAGAGTCACCGCGGCCCTGGAACGCAAAAGACTTTCGAAGGAACATGGATGGGTTTTAGTCAGTTAGAGTCTGACACGCCCTTCCGCTCCACCCAGAGCGGAAAAAGTCATTTGATGATTTACCATCCTTAAAAAAAAAGGGTTCTGTAGGCAAACAGGTCCCTTAAAATAATTTATGCTTCGAATTCTGAAAAGTGAAGTGCTTTCGAATTGCGTGTAGTATTTACACGAGTCAACTTTATCGCCTGAGGTTAAACTCCTCGTGTAAGCAAGTCTCAAGACCGCAGTCGTGCTACCACAGAGGTGGCTTCACGGTTTTTACGCAATGCTTTTTACTCATATTTTCTATAGGTAGCTACTTATAACGCTAAAGTGCACGCCGAGGTCGCTGTTGCGGCCTAATCTATTTGTTTTCTGTTACTTTGTCAGTGCCTACTATATGTTGGAAACGGTTTTTTTGTTGCGATTGCTAACGTAATATTATTCAAGTTTCCTAACGGTAACTTAGATTTAGATCTATTTAAAAATATTTTTATCTAACGTTGCCGTAGTCGTACAGTGTGCCATCGCACTTTGCCATGGCGCCATTGCCTTCTTTGATATCCTTATCGATATTCTTTTAAAAAAATATTAGCTGGACTTCGGAAGCAAGGCTCTTGGTAGCCTGGAGTTATAACCTATCACGGAGTCATCGGTCGATTGTACTTTCATCAATGCATCACATCTAATCTTCGTTTACTATTTCACTAAATTCATTAAGGGAGTTAAAATTACGTTGTCCCTTGTGGTCTTGTCTAAAAATAGACTCCTAAATCGGCTACTGCGTTTACGGGGCAGCAGCACGTGTATCGTACGGTGTGGCGTAATAGGAAAATGTGCCATCAGCCACTTACGATAACTAATGTAACTGCCAAGCTTGCTGACGGACGTAAAAAACTGATGAGGCTCCGACAGTTGATTCTGTGACCACGCAGCAATAATTTGTTTTCCAAGCGGGTGTTACGAGGTAAGTTGAGGTATGTTGTAATTTTTTAATTAATGTCAACATTTCTGAACTTAAATTATTACGTAATAGTTTGCATAACAAAGCAATAGTCGGGGTATGGTGCACCTAGGAGAGCTGATAGCAACCTATTTTAGAACGCAAATGACAAGAACCTACCTCAGGTACAACATACAAAAACTGTTTCAGCACTCTCAACCACTAAACTATTACTATTGTATCATCGTCAAAAATAGCGTCATGTAAAGACCCTCGCAAAAACATAGTTTCCACGGCAGAATGCTTTTATGAAGAAACTAACTAAATTTACAAAAAAAAATCACAACTTCTATACTATAGATAATCGCGGAACGTATTTTTTTAAACTAAATGTTACGACGCCATCTAGCAAAAAAAAAAATTGGACCACTGTAAACGGGCCATCCTGTATGTTATACTAAAATTTTAGATGTATAATATCAGAATAAACTAAACGTAAGTAAAGTACGAAAAAGTTTTCGTATGTCGTGCTACCCATTTCGGCGAAATGGCACTGCAGTAACAGCGTTATCGAAAATATAAACCACAAACCGCAGAGACCGTGCAATAAAATTTCGTAAAAAGATAATAGTTGTGGATACCTATTTAATTTTGTGTAGACCGTACTAGAAGTGCATTTTGACACGTTCTGCTGGATAAGCGTGAAGCTAGTGTCCGTGCAGTTTCTTGCACGTTCTTCCCCATGGAATCTACGCTTTGGAATGAGTAACCAGCTTCATTTTTATGTAAATAGTTTATTTTTATTTATTTTATAAAGTAAATATAAATAAATAAATGCTATGAGTTTGAAAGACTACTGGTTCATGTGAACTTTTCCATACTTAGATACTTAATCCATACCATCCTTAATCCATACTTAATCCATGTTAGCGGGGCGTGGCGGGCAGACTGACAAGCCATTATGTTCTTGATTGTTCACCATTTTGTCGAAAACACTTTGAAGTCTCTCGGGTTTGCGACGTGACATAGGCACAACAGCAATGAGTCGTTAACAATCCGGTTATCAACTTTTGAGATACAAGCTTCGGTTTCACTAGTCCTTACCGGACGTATTTAATTTTTAACAGGCTAGAATAAAATTGTATGCGTACGGTGCGCCTGTCCTACTAATGTACTTAACATTATATATTTACAAATCATGGTAGGTATAACATCGGTTTCCGATTGCATAAATTGTGTTGTTTGGATATTAGCTATTACCAGCGACCAGCGTCTTTGTAGGAACCGGCCAATTCCACATTTAACTCGTGTGAAAGTTGGGAGAAAAACATTTTTAGCCTTTAGGGATAAACGACAGGATGTGTGCAACACAGGCACAAGGGTGTGTTACATAGTGCACATCCCCTCTCTAATTAAGTTAAACTAAACACCCTTTAAACTGGTTCTTCAGTGCCGTTGCTCTGCATTCACTCAACTGAGTGCTGCATGTACCTTTACTGAAACTGAGAAACACTTGTTAGAGTAGAGGTATGGAATTACTTTTGGAGAAAACTATCTAAGTACCTATCCTATTATGGAGAAATGTTTGTTAGCTAAACACACCGGGTCGAAATCGGGCTCGTAACTTATATTCACGAACCATACCATAAACTTCTCTAGTAATTACGGTCAGCCTGTATGATCCACTGCTATACTTCCAGGAAGTCAGGAACGGACAATAGTTTAGGTGCCCTCGACCAGGGCAACTAACTTTTCTGGGCCAAAATAAACATTAGTTTTACTGTGATTTTATTTTGAGAGCATCTTATATCTTATCTCATCTTTATGATTTCTACGAGACAAATATTTGTGAATGGAAGATGCAAGAAAATATCAATTCAGGACGCAGGCATCGTAATCGCTTATTGCATATTTTGGGAATCCGAACGTCACGGAAATAACCTACAAACCACATGGGTCCATGAAGCGTGGTCAATGATCTTAGATGTGCCACATTGAACAACGCATTAAGCCCCGAGAATTACGAAGCTCACTGATGATTCAAAAATCGGGCCTTAGGTTTAAGCTTCTCATTTGGCGCTATGTCACGAGATATGAAGCTCCAAGGAAGGCAGCTGAATTGATGCTGGTTGAACATTGTGAGGACACGATTAATTCAGGCTAATTTTAATATGAATGCGGAAGAATTAAACTTATTAAATTTACTTTTATTTATGTGAAGATGACATAATAATAATAAAATATGCATAGTCATGATAAAAAAAAACCACATACATTTTATTAGCTCAATCTAGAAATACTTTTGTAAACAATTATATAAACCCGTTTCATTATCTTTATTACAGATATTAGATGAAGTATACAGTATTCTGTCATACTTGAAAACCACTACAAAACTGGCAAGACCCTACAAGGTGACTGATGAACTCTTTGATTTGACTACAATGGCCATGGAATACTTCAAAGAACACATTGAACCCAACTTGCCAGAGATTACTTACTTTGGTACAGATTTCTTTGATATTACTACAGCCTTTTCACGTGAGTATAGTCCCTCGCTTATACACAAGAACCAAACTGTAATTTCCTTTTGACAAGACCAAGTTACTTGGAAAATCGGAAACATTTGTCATTTAATAAATTACATGTTAAATTAATTTCAGCTGGTGAAAGCAGTAAGTCGTATATATGCTTGGATTCGCCGCCGCCGAGCGGTTTTGAGTCGTCGTCGTCGCAGCAGGCCGGCGCCAACGTGTCGGAGCGCCGCGTGTCCTCGCTCAACATGTACATGGAGGAGAGCCTGCCGCCGTCGCCGCCGCCGCCGCAGAGCAATATGGTGCTAAGGAAACGGATACATCGCATTAAACAAGGAATGAAAAAGTAAGAGCAAAAAATACAGCTAAGAACTTATTAAAAGACAGCTAAGTTTTTGTCCTCTTCAGTCCAGATGTTGCAGCTCAATTAATTGACCCTGCTGCTGCCAGATATTTATCAGTCTTCTCACTTAGGCCTTCACATCTACTAACCTAACATACATTGTGCCCAACTTCAAACTGAGGCACATGTTATCAAAATCTTACATATTTGTTTTTTATTTTAATTGTATTCTTTCATCTTCAGGTACAATGATCAGCTGTCTGCTTTGCGCAGTGATCTTCGCAGTTGCAAGCGCAAAACTGCTCTTCAACAGAAGCAAATTGCCGAGCAACAAAAACAGATAGCTGAACAACAAAAGCAGACCTTGGAATATGCCAACCGTCTTGATGATTACGACAAGAAGAATGAAGAAACAAGCCGCAAGTTTCAAACTTTGTTGCAGGTAAAAATGTAGTATTGGTACAATACGGCCGACGTATCTTGGCGAGTCTGAACATAGGCTCTGCGAACTTTAGCGCATGTACACTCGCGAAGAAAACTGTTAGGTATTGTCATTTTTTTTATATACCAATGTACGAATAAAATTTCCCTATTACCTTCGATCAATAATAATACTAGATAAAGGATCAGGAACAAAAATAAGTCGCTCGAACGCGAACCCGCACTGCGGCATTTCCACGTTTTAATGTTGGCTATGACTCTTAAATAAACTTTATCAAAAAAAAAAAACATCTTTTACGCCTTCTTCTTTTTCTTTTTTCATATACTGCGTTAAATCGTAAATAATTTTTCTCGCCTGGCGATTTAACACAGTATTATGTTTTGGTGGCATATTTGGCGTATAATATAAGTGCCAATTGACACTTGCAAATAACACAAACAAAACAAACTTAACACTAAACAAAAGAAAACTTAACAAAAAAAATAACAATGAAAAACAATAACAGCGAAAACTTTTGTAACCGACTGTGCTCAAGACAGAGATAGCGACACGAACACGACACCAATGCTAACGTGTGACTGAGACATAATTACCGTGTACCGAGCATTGCCGAATAAACACGAAGTAACCAAAAAGGGATGTCCAATACGCGTGCCTGAGGGTGTTGTTTGATCGATTTACATTCAAATCGATTGAAATGAAGTCATAAAAATATATTTTATTCCATTTTATAAGGAGGTTTTAGATTTTCTCAAACAGTCGTTATTCAAGTAGACGTTAATAGATAACTGATATTTAAGTAAATCATGTCTTTCAACTAAGAAAATAAAATTTTATTAGTTTTTTTTTTATTTAAATTGAAATCTCGTTTATTAACTACAAAATTCACTAATATTTGTAAATCTATTTCGTTTAATATGTTATTTAAACAAAAATCAATAACTTCTAAATAAAACTAATCGATTACGATATTTGATTGAATAAAGTGTCGATTGTGTTTACTTATGGTCAATCCCTAGCCTAGACCACCGCCCCCCGTACGTCGCCTCATGCCACCATTTTGTTCCTAAAAAAAGTCATTGCGCGGCCTTCTGCGCGAAGTTCGGACTCGCCAAGATACGTCGGCCGTATTGTATGTAGTATATTTATTTGTATATTTTATGGAAAAACAAATGGGTTTCTGGCGATAGCTAAAACGATATCCTCAGCTGACGAACCTGTCGTCAGCTGAGGATATCGTTATACATTCATTTGTTAAGTTCATAAACAAATGCGTTACGATCACTGTGGTTGACTTACAAACAATATGAAAAAAAATAGCTGTTACTGCCACAGACCCATCTGTTTAGTGTGTGTCTCACTTGCCATGTTTAATAAAAACCTATCATGTGCTATCTACCTGTGCTTAACTACTACTAGTTGTGTTAGATTAATACAATTCCTTTTTTTATTTACATAATACTGTTTCGATTCCTTTCATTTCTAGTTTATTTCTGTTGTGTCAGCTCTCTCATATGAGTATGTAGCAAATCAATGATGTTCTTTTTGCAGGAGTTAAACAAGTGTAAAACGGAGCTCCAATACTGGCGGTCCCGCTCGCCGGCCGTCCCGCCGCTGTGCGCCGAGTGCGGCGCCTCGCTGCGACTGTCGCCGGCCCCCTCACTGGCACAGGTAAATAACGCCACACCAATTTCAACAAGCTGACTAACTTCCAAAAGTATTTCCACGTCACGTGATTCAGAGAAACGTTTGAAACGCTAGTTTCAAACGTTTTGCTAGGCTAATTATTATCGTTTTTTTATTAAATTTCAGTGGGCGGCCGGCACAAGTTCGGAGCCGACGGAGTGCGAAGTGACCGCAGGCGACGCAGAGGTCGTCGCCGCCACCAGCGCGATACCCGACGCCACCACGGAACTGCAGCGCGCCGAAGCTAAACCTGAACTGAAGACCAAACCGGACTGTAAATCCGAGTCCAAGGCCAAAGCTGAAACGAAAGTGGAGACTACAACGAAATGTAAACCTGAGCAAAAAGCTGAAACCAGCAGTAAATGCAAGCCTGATCCGAAGCCGGAGAGCGGCGCCGTGGAGTGCAGCACGTCCACGCCGCCCACGCGGCGCCGCGCCTCGGCCGACCAGGCCGGCGCCACGCCCGAGCGCAAGAAGCGCCGCCTCACGCGCCCGCGCAAGCTGTGAGCGCGCCGCCTGGCCGCCACCGCCGCCGCCCTGAGGCTCTGGTGAGTCGGTGCTAACTTGTTGAACATCTGCGGCCTGATTTTATGAAATAAAAACGGGGACCCTGAATTTAACTCGCGCGATTCCTTGCGCAATATTTATGATATTTATTTTTCTCCACATATCCACTTTAAATAAAATTGATAGTGGATTGAAGCACGTTATACGACAATTCGCTGTTACACGTGCTTAACTAATTGACCTGTAATGTATCACGCATGGTAAATGCAATCAGCTTTTTTTAGTTGAAAATCAGAGTATTAAATATATTCTGGTTTTTCGGATAATTTTCTTTGGAAATATCTTTATGCACAACTAGTTTCTAGTACTGGGCACCTAATGTTAGGTGTCGTCTTTCGGGGTCCATGAAATCGCTAAAATGAACTGAATAGGTTTACCTATTCTTTAATGGTTACTTGCTTTGCATGGTTTATACATAAATATGGAAGTTTAATGTAAGCAATCATATTGGTGTGCAATCCGATAAACAATTGGGTGGGTTGGAAAGTTGTGTGTTGATAGTGTTAGCATTGAATGTTATATTTGGAGCGGGGTCTCCTAGTAAACCCGCTTTTGACGCGGGCTCGCCTAGACCTGGACGTTGTTGAGTAATAATAAAACTATGTACGTACGACGATCCATAGCCAGTATAAACATTAATTCTGGAGTCATTATAAAATCACATTCACTCATAGGAAGTAAAAAGTAATATTTTATAGATTTATTGAAATTTTGTAGTATTTATAGTTGGTTTCTGTCTCGGAATATGATAATACTTGCTACCTATGCACATAATAATTTTAGTTACTGACCAAACGGAGTATTGCTTCGATTTTGTAATTTGTGAAACAGCATTGTTCTCTGAGGCGAATTTATTGCATGTGTAGAGTGAATATTATTGTTTCATAAAATCCAAGATTATGTTGTAGAAAGTTTTTCTGAAACTTAGTTGTAATAGTTTGATTAATTTACAATTAACTGCTGAGTTGACATAGAAATTTGGCCAACCGTGAACAAACTAAAAAATATATGTTTTTGAAAACCTAAAACCATCACACGCCCATTAATTTAAAATGAAAATATAATAGTCAAGACGTGGCTGAAATTATTCGCGTCGTTCATGAGCGTGGATTCTTGGTAAAGTAATTATTTCTGCTTAACTTAACCTTATCTCTTATAGACATTATTTAAAAACAAAAACATAAAATATGGCAATCTTTGGCAAACTTGATGATACTGTCATCGCTTTCATTTTTTGATTTGTTTACGGAGTGTCATTCATGAGTTCAGATGCATGCAGATATTGTTCAGGGCAGTATTCATATACCAAATGGCTAAATAGATTTCTTTATGATGAGATATGATGTGTTATAAATTATAAAACATATAAAGTAAATGACTAGTACTGGTCAATGCTACAATTGTATCTTTGAGGTGAAGCAAAGAATGGTTTTGTAGTTTAATTTAAACTATTTCATTTCTTATCTTGGTATCAATAAAATGCAGGTTGCTTACATAATCATAAACAACAAGAAGAAAATTTTGGTTAATTCTTAATTCACCTCAAATATGCAATTAACTTATTCTGTTAAACTTATGTTTGAGTATAACAGTGTAACTTCTAAATGACGCTCACAGTGTCGGTAGTAGTCGTCTGTCACGCTAAAACGGATGCTGTGGTGGTTGTTCAGAGGGGTAAAAATAGTTTAGTTTATTATAGGTTTTACAGCCCTGATAATTTTAATTTACTAAAATAGGTTTGAAAAATGATGTGAATAGAGATGAAGGTTGAATGTGTTTATTTGTAAATATTATAAAAGTAAAATCACATGTGTAATGTACAAATGATTATATTTATGATTGTATAAATATACAACAGTGTAAATGAAATATTTTTGTGACATGGTGTATAGTTAGGTGACAGTAGAAGTGGCATAAAGCTATTTTCTATACTTTGTGTTTAAGAGTTGTGCTCACAGAGCTTCACACAATTCTTGCATCATGTCACTTAACAATTTACGAACATATCAGCCAAATTCATCGAGTCATCACTGTGCAGGTTACCCAAACTATAAGCACTTAGTTCACTATTTGTATTCTGTATCAAATACGCACAAGTACTCCATATATTTATATTGACGGATTCATCTATTTAATTTGCTGTTTGTGAGTCATTCACCTTTAATTGCGTTTGTGGTTTCCATGCTGCATCATAATGATGCATAATATTCTTAGTGCATATAGTATATAAATATTTCCGATGTTTTTTACATACAGAAATCACGAGTACAAATAATTTTTCGTTGTAGCGCCACAAAGGCTTTCTATGTTACTAGTGCAGTTGTAATATTATTGGTTTAAACCATACTTTTACTTAGTTATTACAATTTGGATACTTCAAACAAAAGAAAATAATGACTAATAATAAACTATTAAACCTATAGGTATATTTGTAATCTCGAGTATATTATTCTGGTGAAAGAAGGTGAATTTACCTATTTCGACAATAAGAAAATGTTAGTTACCACTTGTCTGCCACAGTAGCGAATATGCATTAAAAAAACATCTAAATGACACTGAGATGCTTGGCAGAGATTAAAAATACACTTATAATATGCACATATGTAATATGTAGGAACAAAACGCTAATGCGTGTTCACAGTATGACAACGCTACTCTCGTTCGACACCTTTGCCATGATATATTTGTGTATATAGTTACAATAATTGTACATACTATGTATGCCGTGTGTAGGACTGTAGGTTGTTTCACATTCTTAGAGTTGTAAGGCAAGTTATAAAATAAAAACAAGTACACAGATTATTTTTAATGTTTAATGACTCTAATGTAATTCTTATTTGAGTGGGACGAAAGCTGAAGTATTTCTGATATAGACTCGGGAGCAGGGCGTCTCATTCAGCTGCGATTTGTTGGTTCCACGAGGGACTTACCGGCTTTCGGCAGTGCAATTGTCTACAGTTTATGTATGTAATGTTCATTCGATCGATGGCTTAGATGTTTCAACGACCTAATAACGGAGTTTATAAAGTACCTAACGCTTAGCATTCTCGGAAACTCGGTACATATTTATTGGACTATTTTCTTTTATAATTTATTTTAAATGGTAATTTCCTATTAAAGGTGAATGTTACAAATAAGTTTATCATTTAGCCAATTTAGAGTACATTCTGTACATAATAACATACACTAGGTTTAAGTAGTCCACTTGAAATGATTTTCGCAGCGCATGCAACGACGACAGACGACCTGTATTCGTTCTATTGGTCGCGTGGGACTGGCTCATGTCATGATACAAATGAATAAAATGTATAATAATACTAATTATCTTATAATAATAATTTCGTGTCGAGTTTATCTTTGAAAGTGTTCCATTATACTTAAGTTGAAGATTGTAAGGAATAAAACAACTATATTGTATCTGAAAGAAATTTGGGAAGTTTAACGTACGATTAATAAAATAATATAGAAAACATGATGTTATGTATGTGTTGTAGAGCTTAATGAATTTAAATTTTAGAATGTTACTTTAGATGAGAAAACGATTCGAAGTGAAACATAATTGTGCCTAAATCAGTTAAGTACTTAATGTCATTGTAAATTAATGTGTCGACATAAAAGACATTATGGTCTTGTGTACAATATAGACATTATATGTGTAAATGTTATTCACAAACAGCTTCTAATGACACAGGCTCCTAACTAAGTATTTATAACAAATTTTGATGATGTATGTCTACAATAACTAGCTATTTATGCCAGTATAAACTGTGTTTTCGCCAGTTGTGGTTAAAACTACTGTATTCATTGTAATTAAATCTTATTATCCATAAAACCATTAAATAGGGATATTCTTACTTTAGATATGTGTAACATATTATTCCTAACAATCCTACAAATACTTCAGATTAATGGCATATATACGCCTGTAGTTCCGATAAGGACAAACTTTTTATTCTATCCCTTTCGTGGGATTCAAATCATACTACTGCATTTTTCTGTATGCCTTTTCAATGTTCTATTTTTCTTCACTCAATAGTGCAACACGGGAATATATCCATTCAATGGTGTTATTTTGGCAAAATGTGCAGTTTTATTCTTCAAAACATAGTTGCGATAGGGCTGTAAATTAAGGTATAAAATAACGATGTTAGAGAAGATAATGATGTCCTGCCAAGTGCACTAAATGCATTACAGGAGTTTTATGTTGTGCTCTGGCAAGTGTGTACAACCAGCAAGACTGTCAATTGCTGTAGATATTCTCTTTATGATAGTTATATGATATAGTATTTTTATTAGACAAAAATACAATAAATGTGTGAAGTCCAATTAAAATTGTTTTTTTTTTCTTTTACCAACTTCCTAGAAACTATCTTCAAATATCCTTTCATTCTCCCTCTACACTTAAATAGTTGTTGCTCACAATGTGTTCAAAACATTTACAAAAACGAATTGAAAGATGACAGTCAGACTCTAATAAGAGAATTTAATGGAATCCTCTTGCAAATGGAGTAAATTGAATTTGAACTCCAATATATCACCATAAACAAGAGCCATTAAAAAACCGGCCAAGTGCGTGTCGGTCCACGCGTAGTGTAGGGTTCCGTAGTAACACGTCACAATATTGCTTTCTAACTAATTTTCAATGGAATTTGTACGAAATTTTCTTCTCCAAGTACATTTTATAGGTTGGTCGACTATTACTCGTTAACTTGTAAAGCCTACTTACCTGTGATAGTACCATTATTTTTTTCAAGTCTCCCAAAACAACTGTCTAGCGGGCAGAGGGGGGACGGAGAGATTTTATTTTACCACTGTCGGCATTATTAATGTATGTATACCCATACCAATTTCCAACTTTCTAGTGCTAAGCGTCTTCTAAGCTAAACGGACATGGCGAAGCTATAAGGGTTCCTTGTTGACTACGGAACCCTAAAAAAGGTAATACCTAAATAAAGTTGATAACGATTTAATTAGGTAGGTATTAGGTGATCCTCATCCTTGACATCAGCAAGAATATAAATTTTGCAAGCTTTGCTTTAAATGGATTTACTGCCTACGACGTGATCTCCTCATAGGGTCATAAATTTATGTGATCATCTTAAGTCGCAGGGTTACGAAATTTCTGAAAGTAAGTAAAGAGCATCTCTTGTAGAAAAATACCAATTTTGAATGGAAAGATATTTCTCTTACCTATATACCTAGGTAGGTAAATGGTGTAAGTAGGTTAGCAAAGGGATAAACTTTCAATTCTGTCCCAATCTCAACTATTCAGGCAAGCATAGGTACCTACTGGGCGCAAAAATAAACTAACTTGCCAAGTATCTAGTTAGCTGAGATTTGAAAGTTTGGGCTAACTAATTAACTTATTAATTATTGTGCACAGCTCTATTGTAAGCCCGGGTTAACTATTTGGTTAGTCCCAGAGACGCGTGGAACATATTTACAAGTCTATGATTTTTCTCACATTGTGCTATTTCATTTATTTATTTATGATATCTATCATTTATATATATATACTTATATATATATTTTATAAAATCGGTAGAACATCTAGTCAGTTCTGTACCTACTATCGGGGATCTTTATAAATGTCTGATACGAAGCAGCTACTGACCACATATTTGTAAGGAACTCGTTTATTTATAAAATGGCAGGCTGTTGACTCGATCCTGAACACCAATTACCTACATCTCCACAAGTAATAAGTTAACTGCCAGTTGCATAGAATCTCAAGTGCAAAATACCTACTTGGTGTTCAAGAGTTAACAGCCTGCCATATTATAAACCGGGTCAAAAAATGTTATAGCTGCTTCTTATGGATACCTACTTCCCGCTCGTTAATACCCCGTCGTTAACACTATTTCTTTCTATTTCTACTACTTTTGAATGCACAAAATGAACCACGTAAATGCTTCTATTCTTGTTTCGCAAACGGCTGTAAAGTGTTTATATCGTATGCATATATGGTACCAATTCACCTTTTTCGCGAATCGCGAATCCAATTCGCGGTTAGTCTAATTCGTAGTTGGTCTAGTTCGCGATTCGTCCAATTCGCGGTTGGTCCAATATAAAGTACTTATTTCTGAAATTAAACAAAATAACACATTGGCTGGTTTTATCTCGGACAGAGGATACCTAAGCATTGCCATGCAACGTGGAATGCCGTCAGTCTTTTGAGCTCACTTCCAGTCGACAGCGATGCGGACGAATATTTGACGCCATAATTTCGTTAGGATTTTTTATTTTTTTAGTATTTTAAATATAAAATATGTTTACCTTAAACCTTACAAAATTTACATAAAATGACTTGTATCCACAAAATAACACATTTTTCATCTACTATATTTATTAAAATCATAATGCAAATCATCTTGTGTTACAAGCTCCTACCAATAGGTACCTATATAATTAGTAGTTTTGTAATTTCGTAAAAAAGCAACGAAACGAAATAAAATAAAGACTCGAATTTATTTGTCCAGTATTGGGACTTGGGGCACCATGACCCTCACAGGTTAAGTTAGAAGGTTCGTGGACATTTTTTTTAAACCACCCAGAAATAGGAGTCTAATTAGTAATAATAGTAATCTATCTAATCTAATACCTTTAAACGAGCAATTCTTGTAAATATATGATCTGAATCTGGGAAAAGGCTCCAACGATTTTCAAGAAATTTATTATGCGGGTGGTTTCAGGGGCGATAAATCGATCTAGCTAGGTTTCATTTTTAACCTCCGACGCAAAAGAGGGGTGTCATAAGTTTGACGTGTCTGTTTGTCTGTGTGTCTGTCTGTCTGTCTGTGGCATCATAGCGCCCGAACCACTGAACCGATTTCAGTTTAGTTTTTTTTTGATGAAAGGAGACTTAATCGAGAGTGTTCTTAGCTATGTTTTATAAAAATCGATTGAGCCGTTTAAAAGTTATGGTGGGTTAAAGTGGGGATGGAAGAACCAAAATTCTACAAATGTGCCCAAAATGGTGGTCAAATGAAAGATAAGATATTTAAAAAACCCCCGACACAAAAACCTACCTAAAAAAAGTACGAAATAATAATTTGATTTATTTAACAACCTGTACCTACATAAAAATTAAAACACCGCTAAAAATATTAATAATAATTACAACAAAATATTAGTTAGGAAGAATCTAAGTACCTACCTATTAATATTTCTACAAAGAAAACGTCGCGTCGGGGGGACCGTTTCTAAATATTAGTATTTACAACAAAGCTACCACGATGAGTAGTAAAATATTTAGAAACGTTCCCCCCGACGCGACGTTTTCTTTGTAGAAATATTAATAGGTAGGTACTTAGATTCTTCCTAACTAATATTTTGTTGTAATTACTGTTAATATTTTTAGCGGTGTTTTAGTTTTTATGTACAGGTTGTTAAATAAATCAAATTATTATTTCGTACTTGTTTTAGGTAAGTAGGTTTTTGTGTCGGGGGTTTTTAAATTTTTAATTTAAGTTTTTTTAGAAAGCGTATAGGTACAAAAAAAAACCAGCAAAGCTCGATCATCCAGGTACTTTTATTAATACACATAGGTACACAAAACACTTACCTACCGTAAAATTTACATATACAGGGTGTCCCAAAACTCAACGTCAAGCCGAAACGGGGTGACAGGATTGATCATAACCATCACGAGAAAAATCTGAAAAAAAATCTATCCCATGCAGTTTAAAAATTATGGGCATTTTAAGAAAAACCTAGAAATTTGATCAAACTGTACCATTTTTCGGTTATTGTGGTTATTCTTTTTTATTTTTGTTCATTTGAACTTTGGAAACGTAATCCTAAATAACATTTCTAGAATCCCAATAAAAAATAATGACACAATTGCCTCAAGTTTCCGAGAATTGAGACTATTTGTTAAACTACGAATTTAAAATTTTCAAGATTCGTCGACTTTGACAGGCCCTCCTATAAAAAAAATGTACTAGAGTGCCTTGGCAAGTGGCATTAAAAGTTGGCGCATTTAATCAGAATTCTAAAATGGTACAATACTTGTTAGTTCCATACAATAGAAAAGAGTAAAAAAATTAAAACCTCAAGTAACCCGATTTTTGCTATCTCATTTTACTCAGTTAAAATGTTTTTAATTCACACAAGCTCTAGGTAGGTTCTTAATTTTAAGACAAAATGATGAGAGAGATGGATAATGGGTATGTTCGCCATGAGTGAGCGAGACAGATAGTGACGCCACTTTTACCAAAGTGAAAAAAAGTTAGTAAAATTAGTAAAATAATTAATACGAATACGAACGTGCGCAGTAGACGAATGAGCGAAACGTACTAACTGGTTGGTGTCGGACTGGTAGCGTAGCCATTTGCTTGGCTGAAACTAGTGCGAATGAAACAGATAGATGCCATAGCATCTATCTGTTTCATTCGCACTCGTTTAAACGACGCATCTCCGTCTCAATGCGTGGCGTCACTATCTGTCTCGCTCACTCATGGCAAACATACCCATTATCCATCTCTCTCATCATTTTGCCTTAAAATTAAGAACCTACCTAGAGCTTGTGCGAATTAAAAACATTTTAACTGAGTAAAATCTGATAGCAAAAATCGGGTTACTTGAGGTTTTAATTTTTTTACTCTTTTCTATTGTATGGAACTAACAAGTATTGTACCATTTTAGAATTCTGATTAAATGCGCCAACTTTTAATGCTACTTGCCAAGGCACTCTAGTACATTTTTTTTATAGGAGGGCCTGTCAAAGTCGACGAATCTTGAAAATTTTAAATTCGTAGTTTAACAAATAGTCTCAATTCTCGGGAACTTGAGGCAATTGTGTCATTATTTTTTATTGGGATTCTAGAAATGTGATTTAGGATTACGTTTCTAAAGTTCAAATGAACAAAAATAAAAAATAATAACCACAATAACCGAAAAATGGTACAGTTTGATCAAATTTCTAGGTTTTTCTTAAAATGCCCATAATTTTCAAACTGCATGGGATAGATTTTTTTTCAGATTTTTCTCGTGATGGTTATGATCAATCCTGTCACCCCGTTTCGGCTTGACGTTGAGTTTTGGGACACCCTGTATATTGTATCATTTCAGATACATAGTCCGTTTTGGTCCAACCGCTACTTGGTCAACATGTGAATTGGACCAACTATGAATTGGACCAATCGCGAATTGGACCAATCGCGAATTGGACCAACCGCGAATTGGACATTTTTTTTAACATTGGACCAATCGCGCCAAAAGGACTTTCATTTATTGTCAGTCAACTTTTAAACTACCTTCTCTCTCCTTTCTCTTTTTCGACCACAGACAGCAGCAGACGACGTGTCACTGCGACACAACTGGTTTCTATGTATTTCTATGAAATACGTTTCGTAGCTGGAACGACACGTCGGCCGACAACATGTCGTTCGACCGCAGACGACGTGTCGCCAGGTATGTATTACCAAATTGATGCCAATATTTATGTAAAATAAGTGCTAGTGTAAAATTAGAGATGAAAGTATCAATGAAATAAATAAATGAAATCGTACATAGATTATTCCTTGGATAAAAACTTTATTTCCAATTTTATAGGTTTGTCCCTTAAATAATAACTTCGTAATCAAAATGGTGTATACCTATCCGTCACCAAATAAATCGATTATCATCCCCCGATTGCGACTTGTTTTTATTTGTTATTTTGTCACCAGTAGTTACAATTTATTTCGTTCAATTATCAAAATAATACTATTCGTTACTATTTTAATAGTTCAGGTTATAAATTTCCTGAAAAATTGTTCAAAGGGGCGAAGCCAAATTGGCGCTATGAAAATTAAAATACTATAACTACCTACCTATGCATTAAATAAATGTCACTTATAATATGAAATGTTTTCAATTTTCATTTTCAGTTTTTAGTCATTACCTATCAGTTTGGGAACTAGGGCACCCCGACACGAACAGTTTATCAGAAATAGTCGCCGTCGACTTTCCTTGGTCACTACCGCAATTTAAGCCGAATGTTTATTTGATAAAATTATGTAATGTGATTAAAATGATTTAAACCATAAGTATTAATTTTGTTTAATGATCATTTTAAATTAATTTGATTATATCAAAACCTATTATAATAAATCCTAACTGATTTATTTGATTGAAAATATACCCCGATGATTTATGTGATTTATTATGAAATTGTTTTTATATTGTTTGGCAACTAGGTACATGTTGGTGACAGATCTACTATTTTGGGTACAAACCCTATTATTTAAAAAAATCAAAACCAATTAAATTTGGTATCCTGATATCTTGCGCAAAAAATGAGGTTTTCCATTTCCGAGGAAGAAAACATGATAAACTAGGTGGCCCAATATCCTGCACTGTACGATGCATCTCACAAAAACTATATGAGTAAACGGTGTCTTACAAGATAATATTTGTTATTTTTAAATAAACGTAGGACAGTAGTCAGTAGGTAGGTTGGCACAATGGTTGAGCGAATGACTGCTGCGCTGCGTGTCGCGGGTTCGATTCCCGCATGGAAAAAAATATTTCCGTTTCCGTTTTTTTTTTCGGGTCTAGCTTTTTGTGAATGCGAGTTTGAATGTTCATGTTCGTAAACGCACCCACGATACAGGAGATATTCCTAGAGAGGGGCAAAAAAATCAATTGTGTGAAATACAGGTGTTTCGCTGCGTCCGGTTAGTCATTTCTGGAGCGACTGCCTATCTGAGCTCCATAACCCATTAACTGGGTAATACGATACCCCTTGGCAAAACTATTGTCAGAGTTTCTGGGTTTTAACCACCCGAAAAGACTCAAAGATGTTCAAATGACAGCCGGGACCAACAACTTAACGTGCTTTCCGAGGCACGGATGAAACTCGCTAAGTGCGGCTGTTATTATTTATCCTCGAGCTCCTCATCCCTCAATGCATCACAAGGGCATAATTAGGAAAAAAATTGTGAACACATATAAGGCCTACTAGTTACTCTGTCTTGTAGGTCTAGCTGGGCATAAGTCCGCCTGCTAAGTATGAGGTCCTGTAATTGAATACCATAACATAACATCACACCTGTATTCCCGAAAGGGTTAAGCAGAGGTGCACCTATAGTGTATCACCAGCGACTCACGCTAGTGCTACTTATGATATTATTATCAAATAAAACTATATTTGAGATTTGAACTTTAAAATATATTAGGCGTCTGCCTTCAAAGAACGTTGGTACCGGAGTGCGAAAAGAAAACAAAACATATTTTTACATTCCTGTTTCAAATTCTTTTAGTTTTCGCCAGACGCTTCCAAAGGCTACCTTGTCTGCCAGAGACCTGGAGCCAAGGATATCCTCTTCACAATAGTACCACCTCATTACTCCAGTTCTACTTAAGTCACATGAAATGGGAGCGGGCTTATTGCCATGAATTTATCAGAAGTCGCCCGATGTCTAGATTCGTGCCCGTTCGTCTCATTAGTCTCGGTCCGTACCTACTACGTAGCCTTTAATATAGCGCAAAACTCTGTCGACCCTCTCGAGAAAATAGGCTTGATGAGGACAAACTCTGACTGAAAGCGGTGATTACAGCTCAACCGTTGAGAGTCCGGGCTGCCGAGGGAGGGATCGTGAGTTCGAATTCTGCAACATAACTACAAATCATCTGCAGGATAAGGAACTGGGGTAACGTTTAAAACAATTTTTTAGTTTAGTAGTTTTGATATTGGCCGGTAATCAAACCATCATTCGCGTAACAAACTCGAAAGCGAGCGTTCCGCATGAACCATTTCAGTAGCTTGCTACAACTTTCATAATACATGATATTATTACCCATACATAAATGAACGACTAAAGCTCCCTTAAATATGTATTCCGAACATATAATTATATATTGCATTTCTGCGTACCTACACGCCAAAATACAGGGTTGCCGGTAAATCTTGATTAAATATTTACACATCCTCAAGGACTAAGGCATAAAATAAGCCCTATAGATATGTACTTGAATTTGACTCCACGTTTATAGCCCGGAAAATTACACACCGAAAGCAGCTGACGTGCTTTCATTATAGGCAGGGGAATTTATAAGCGAGGGAAATCGGTGGCGGCGCACAGTTGTCTGTAGCAGTGTCGCGTCGTCCACGTCGCCTCGCTACCGAACGCGGCACACACGCTTGTTCTATCGTGTTATTATTTACAAACAATTGGTGCTTAAACATGAATTGTATTTATTAAAAACAACAGTTAATAAGTTTCGGGATATTAGTGATTGGTTAAGTGACAAAATGCAAGTGGTTGCAGCTACGATTTTTGTGTTCGCGCTTTTGCAAGGTATGTAGATTAGGCACTGATTACAGCAATTGCATTGACTTATTTTCTTCAGAAAAAATGCAAAAGACTATTAAAATTTAGGTGTCTTAGTAGAAAATCGCTAATCGAAAGAAATTTTTTTTTCAATCTAATTGAGGTACCTAAGTGCTTTGCTGGAAAATCCAGAAAATTCGTCAAAATAAACGGATCTACGTTTATTTATCTATATCTTTTAATGTAGCATTTAACTAAGAGAAACTGTCTTCATAAATCCTATTTAGCTAATGGCATGTTTTGGCCTCTTCAGTAGAAAAGTTCATACTTTCCAAGCTTGTTACACCTACACGATTACCAATTTTCCACAAACATTTAAACAGAAGAAAAATTCCGATGAATGATAGATGTATCATTGTTCTTTTCTCTTTTAAGTGTTTTTTGTGAACGTAAATAATAGTAAATAAAAAACAGCCAAGTGTGATTCGACTCGCGCGCACTGTTCCGAAAGAATCCAAAACAAACCTGACAATGTGTCCGGAGTCTTTTTATTAACCGAACTAACTTAGTTTTCTTCCTTATAAACCAGTCAAATTAGCTTTGAATCTTGCAAAAAATCCTAACTCAGATCTTTTTCTTGAATCGTGTTTATTTGATATTTGCTCTTCTAATAAAATATGATAAAAAATGTATTTTAAATCTTCACAATAAGCCCTTTCATTACACACGGTACAGTTTAAAAATCTTTCTTTTTGAATTTTCTAATTTGTCCCCCTTACTCAAAATTTATTTATTTATGTAATGCGTCCGTGTTTGGGTCACAAAAGTTTACCAAATTACGAAACGGTTCGAATCGGTTCAGTAGTTTCAGAGAAAATTGGTTATGACAGATGGACAGACAGACAACAGTTTAATTCTATAAGGGTTCCGTTTTTTACGAACTGCTCCATAAAAACGAACACGCGGGTGTTAACTTTTTGCGGGATACATTTTAACATACTTCCCTACCTACAGATATTCCCGAACTGTTTTTAATAATTGACGCATCGCGATTCATGGAATCCCTCGAGCTGGTTCTAATAACTTCACACATAAGAATGGACTAAGTAGGTTAACGTGCCAATAAAACTACCTATTGACGCATTTCCGGCTCCCGGAACTTTACCGGTGACAATGTTAGTCAGCGCATGTTATTTAATATTAAAAAAAAAGTGTTGTTACTGTGTAGTGAGAAGAGTAATTCTCCTTTCACTACACAGTGACAACACTTTTTTTTTGTTTACCAACACACGTTAGCAAACAAAAAAAAGTATTGCCTGTACTTTTCCCAGTTGACTTTACACCAGCTTTGAACATCGGTCTCTACGTATTACCTACCTACTTTGAAAATAGTTTGACTTAATCATCTTGTTTATTTATACACCTGCTGTAAAACCAGAATGCTAACAAAAATATCTACGCTCAATAATATGATAAAATTATGATTGCATGATTAATTACTCATGTAAGTAGGTACCTATTGTTATATTAGTAAAGGGGTTATTCCCCATATACCTACGTAAAAACGTTGAATTGCTAGATATTGTCTCTTCGTAACTACTTTATTGTATATCTTCAAACCTAAACCACCATTAATGGCTAAAACAATAAGGCATTGTTTAAATTTAGGTTATGTAGGGACAGTAGGTCCCTACATCCATACTTTCCTGAAGTACCACCAAACGACCCAATAATCTGGTGGAAAACTGTAGTGTTGTAAATTTTAAGTTCATAGTCGGAAATACGAAACCGTACAAACTAAAAAAAACTAGGGTTGTCGTTAAACGAATGCAGAATTTAGTAGGTAGGTAAGCACCTATCCCTATTTATGTAGGTAGGTAGTTTACTTACCTATTAAGTGCACAATGTTCACATAGCTTACAAAAGAACCAATTCCTAATCAAGAAACAAAGCAAGCACTTTTTTTTGTTTAAACAAATATTGATTACGACGAAGCACAGGCCTTTTTATCTTGGGTATTATTTTCTCCTTTTTATTTACCTTACGGAATACTCAGACACAGTGGTCCGGAGAGACCCTTTTGTCTACCGTCTCCCAAGGGCCCTAGCACCCTAACAGGCGATGCACAATATAGGGATCCTTGGTGGTATTTTAGTAGGACACTGTGCCCCACTCCACGTGCTGATGGTTACCACCGAAGTGGTTTTAGTAAGATACCAGCAAATAACCAGCTTTTATCCCAGAAAGCAGGGACTTTTTAAGGTCTGCAAAAAAGGCTCAAACATCACTATGAATTTAGTTTACTACGAGACAAGCTGCATACTTGCGGTGATAAGGTAGCTATCTAAATTATTTAAAAAAAAACTACAAAGATTATCATTTTATATGCTATGATGCGACAGTTAACAAGTTTTCTATTTAAATGATGCAAGCGCCACTGCGTCCGCGTCGTTCTTGCACTGGCGCAGCTGCAGCTCTGTTACTGGCCAGTGATAGGCATACCAAATTCAAAAAGTTTATAAGTTCTTTATATTCATAGACTCTATTGTAAAAAGCTATATGGCTTCTATAATGCCGTCACCATCAAACATTTTATAATAGGTATTTGGATTATAATTACAAAGTTTGGCAGGTTTTCTGGCTAAATTAGAGTATGACAACTACAGAACTTCAAATTCTTATTTCATAAATTAGAATTTAAGTTTCATAATTATTAAAGACGTTGATATAGTCTACTCTAGATATTGTAAAAAACTTACTATTGGATTCGTGGATTGATAGGCTCACCGAACCCGCTCTGCAAATTGATACGGAGCAGTTTTTTCTATCTATAACTGGGTAATTAATAAAAATATTCGAAGCCGGAAGAACTCTTGACGTCATTTATTATTTAATTCCGCAGATGCAATGTTTACTATCACTTAACCAAAGGCCATATAAGAGGTGTTAAGTATGAGAAAAGGAAAGTAATTTGCGCAGTCTGGGTTGTTTTGCAACGAAAGTCCTACCACCAACGTGTGCCAAGTTAATGTAGGTAAACGTAAATGGATTGTTTCTACAATATTTTTTCTCTAGAAATAAAGTTATGCAATGCACTAATGCAGGTCCAGATTTTTCTAGCCATTTTGCTAGCTGTAAGATTACCTAGCATGCGTATTAGCGTTACAATACAGAAGAGAAAGTCCGGACAGGCTAGCGGCTACTATAAACACTTCGTTGTGCGTTCGTGTATTGTTTCTTTTCTAGGTATAGTCTTCTATTGTTTTACATATTTTAATAAAGAATCGTAGTCTATCAGTAGCAAACGTTAAGGCTCTGCTGTGTGTTCTAATAGGTATTTCCTAACATGATCCATTTAATACGATAAGTCAACTTAATAAGTTTACATAACCAGGTAGATAAAGTGTAGGTAGGTCTTACCTAGGCTAGGTACTTATCAGTTTCATACCCTATGCATAATGCAACAGATCTTAACAGACACAAATTGGTTAGTATCTATCACTTCTACTTTTCAGTTTTCTGACAGAATAGTACCCTTATATAAGAAGTCTATTTAATTGGTCGTGAAACTATCGTGTTATTATAGGTCTACTCGTTTGAGTAAATGCTGTTGTAAATTGATTGACATTATTGCCGGCAACTTATTGGCCAGTGCCGTAAAGTAATTAATTATAATTATTAAAGCACCTTAACTGATTGTTTATCTACAAGATTTTTTTTAAAAGACTGAATATTTCGACTAGGTAAATAGGTATTCTGTGGTAATAGAATATGCAGGTAAGTATACATGAATTTCAATGTTCTACACTTGTGTGCAAAAAAATCGATCCACCCCTTGGGGCTGGTTTATGTCATGATGATGATTAATGCCCTAGGTTCAATACTGTCTCATAGACAAAAAATTAAGGTTTTAACAGACATTAAGGCTTTCTGGTTACTAATACAAATATTATTTTCCCCCATCACGGACAATTATTATCTCCGTGGAGGCAAGCTATTTTGTCCATTTCCACCATTTCAATTGAGACTTAACATTTTTTGTTTGTAGGTACCATATTGTTATAAAGCTGACCACCCAATGGTTTACCTGCTTCCAACCATAACTTTAAACTAAGTCTAGCTTCCCTGTGCGACCTACTAACATGCTTGTTCCATCCCCTAACAACCCCCTTTTCTATTAAAGCAAGACTGCAGATATGTGCTCATAACTACGTTACGCCGCATTACCTACTTCCACTACCGGGGATCCGACGCATGGAATAGGTACGTCGAACCCCAGGCGTGCCTATTCTGCAATTGTTGCCAAGTTGAAACCTGCTTTGTCGCAAACGGAACGCAAAGCAGAAAAAACAAACAAGGGGAAAGCAGAGTCGCTCAGCATCGAGCGCGACTAAAGGCGCTGTGATGCACCACAAACTGCAAGATCCACCAAAAAACACATGCGATGAGGACGGCTTCATCAAGGTGGAGAGAAAGAAGAGGAAGTCTACTTATCGCAACCAGTGTGGGACAGCGCCGGCAGGATCTAACATTTTGCTACGTCCTGCAGTCCTACCGACAACGCAGCTGTACGTGTCTCGTTTGCACCACTCTACAAAGACTGAGGACATCTTAGAGTACATACGGGTGAAGAACAACCGGACCTTGAGGGTGGAGAAGTTAGAGGCTCGCCATAACACCAATTCCAAGTCATTTGTGGTCCGCGTTCCGACTCATCATTTGGTGACCTTCCTTAAGGAAGAGTTTTGGTGCAGTAGTATTTGAGTGTGTTTTATAGTATGTATTAGTTTATAGTTATTGTTAATAATAACTATAAACTAATACATGCCATAATAATATTATATTAATACTATAATATTTTATATATAAGTAGGTATTAAACTTATTTGTGCATTGTGTTTTACAAAGATGGAACTAGTCTGGAAAATCAATGTGCTTAATTTTGACATTGCAGAGATATTTAACTACCTAATTGTTTTATATAATTATAATTATGGATGTCCGTTACCGCATATAATTTTATTATCCTTAATATATTTCAATTTTTTTAGGTTTAATTTATCAAAATTACAGTTAAAAACCAAATCAAAATGGTCTGACCACATCATGTCATACATAACACTCACATTAACAATTGTACTGTACGCGGACTCCGAACCACACAATGGTCAAGCCATCTTTTGCAATTATGTGCTTCAGTGATGAAAATATCAGAGTTTGTACCTAACATCTGTACGTCAGCACATTTCCAATTTTGCTCTAAACAAAATTGCTGCAACTCATTACCCCAATGCCCAGCTAAATGAGTTGCAGTGAGTACCTACATTGCAACTCACTTAGCTGTGCATTAAAGTCATCTAGAATAAAGCTAGCTTATACCTACTGTTCCTCAATAATGCCATTAATCTGGCTCAAACACTCGGTAAATTCACTTAAGATCTCCGCTACATTCGTAGGCACATACACAGTAAACACAAAGATCGATCTGTAAGATAACACAACTTTAACAGCTGATAACCGCACAGTGTTTTTTAGGTACAATACAACTAATGACAGACACCGTTTGAAAAAACTTTCTCCAAAGTAAGGCGACCCCACCATAGGGCCTACCTAGCAGGATACAAGAAGAAGTGACTGTTCTGCAGTGGACACTTCTTCATATGTATTGTCCCAATATGAACAAAGTTTTTCATCGAGAGGCATATATCTTCACCTTTATTTCTTGGATAGTTTTTGCAGCCTGAGTTCTAGCCCTAATGCATAGCTATGTCGAGTTCATCCCATGGATCATGTTCAATAGGATTAAGATCAGGGATCCTTACTACGGGGTGGGCCGATTCTTTTGCACACAAGTGTATATTATGAAGATGCAGAATATTGATCCGAACACGTACTTACCTACCTACTAATATATCGATTTTTCAATTCGCCGAATATCGCCAAATTGCAAACTCAAGCTTCCTTCAAATGACACGCAATCATGAACGAAATGATAACACGCAGTTTTAAACTTAAGGCTTTTATAAATCTAGTGTTTCCCGCGGTTTCACTCTCCGTAGGTTTGTTGTTCATCCAACAAGAACTGTGAAAAAAGGCTGCCAAGCTACAATGCGATTGAACGGACCATGTCAGCCGCATACACAGTGACCAGTAGCCTCCACAAAGTGTGGTCAGTAGCTTTCACTAAGAGCGTGTCTGATGATGGAGTGGGGCAACCCACTACTAGGCAACGGTCTCCCATAAATAGTTCCCCCGAGCCATATCGAACCAGCCCTTGCGGTAGCGTTTAGGTCGTCAAGTCGCCTCTTTCTAGGCCAGCCCCGACGGCGCCGCATAGGCTGAATAACAAAAAAAAAAATACAAATCAGAAATCAACTTTTTGCGTCGCAAAAACTTACAGGCAGTTTCCCGACGCTTAGCTCCGAAACCAAACTCACAAGAACTGTGGAATTTTGGATATTTTCTAATGAAAAAACAGTTTTGGCACTCAGCGGAAGTGTTGCTTTCAATCAATGAAAGAATTTTCGTAACCGGATCACTATTTCCAGAGATTTCCTGCAACAGACAAGCGAACAATTTTACCTCTTTAGCTCTAGATACCTACTGAATATTTTTTTAGAGGAGCTATTCTTTTTTAATTTTGTACGCAAAAGTACCTCGTGCAGTAATATTTTTGAACTAAGACTTGGTATTATGTAATTGTGTAAGGCTCATAAATTGAGTTAATTAGAAGGAAGATTCAATTAATGCAAATTGCTGCGGTTTTGCGATATTCTGATTATTAATTTCATTGCTTGTAAAGGTTTACCTTGACGTGACTATAAAGCCCCAAAATAAGCCTCTGAACTTGAAAACACGGTTTCATGGAAATTATGCTATAGCTCGTTTCCATAATATGCAGTGGAACATCTCTGATTCCGAGTTAATCCTCATTCATTCCACGATACGGGGTTTCTGCTCTTGAGTCGACACTCCATTGAATAAAAGCGTGTACAAGTAGGTACCAATCAGAAAGATTCGTAGCGGGAAGACTGTCCAGAGTGTAACGGAAGTGGTAAGTGATTAAGAGTATCAAAACTCGTGTAAGCATTTTAATATACACCGCCTAGAGATACCTTATGTACTTACCTATAAAAAATCTAACCATATAATAGATTAGTAGATTCTTTCATTTAAAACTACTCTGATAATGTAGACTTAAATCAAAGTACTACTTAAATCAAAGAGATAGATTCAAATCCGATTAGAGCGAGCTTGATTTTGCAAAAAATAAAAATATTAGGCAGGTAGATGAAATATGGGCCATTAAAGTTTAAGCCACGGTTCTTTAGTCAAGAAAGATAATAAGTTCCAGGATACAAGCTACTTCCTTTAATTTAAAGAGCGATAGCACAGGCTTCATGAAAGACGTACCTACAGTGCCTGGAAACTGATTTATTTGCAGTAATTGGATAGGCACTTACGTAGTAAATACCTCGGTAACTATTTCAGTGATCAGCGCCTGTCCAGCCACAAGGACGACACTGAATCAGATAAATCACTTGTTATACCAACTACAATATGATAAATAGGCACCTTCCTATGTTATAATGTACTTACATGCATACTGAAATCCTAGCTGTATAGTATAGATCTTATCTTATTTACTGCTCCAACGTGAATACTGTGAATACCATTAAATATGATTGTCTGAATCAAACAAATATTAGATGAACTTTGCAATGCACACATATTGCCTTCTGTATTTACCTATAATAGTATAGACAAGTACATGAGTACCTATACATAGTGCTACAAAATATACAATCATAAAAAATTGCATCTTGCAGCTTATAATAAGTTTGTATGGAAACCCTATTTTTTTGGGGATTGACTATGATTTTCTTGAAGAAAGTTGTTCATTTAAATGGCCCAAAATAGTTTTTCAAATAAAATTATACTTCAACTTTACACTTTGTATAGTGTGCCAAGATTTGCACATGTCTCCTTCTTAGTACCAGGCGAACAGTTCCTCATTAGAGGTATGTAGTGTGTAGGTACTTCTATATTTTTTGTTCTTAGCAGTTTGGAGTGGATAATATAGTTTGCTATTGCTTCGCATCGATAGATCTATTTTTAGCACAGTCATTGAAATAATAATGAACCTAACTAGTTAATAGGTACTACCTACTTACCAAAAAAAAACCGTGCAAGGCTGGTTGTGGCCAACTATTATAAGGATGTTAGGTGTCTATAGATTGTGGAAATGTATTAATGTATGACACAGTTAACGTATAAATAGGCAACGTGCATTTTCCAGAACAAATTTAGAAATTCCCATGCATGGAATAGACAGGATAATAGGTACCTATATTTTTGCAGGATGTCATGTAGGTATATTGATCGAGTCATATTTATTTTATTAAAAGACAAACATACAATTATGCATTGTGTACTTACCTACTGAGTGATGTTGGTATGTAGGTAGGTACACGTATTCCTACCTTTTTTTTAAGGATGGGAAATCATCAAATGACTTCTTCCGCTCTGGGTGGAGTGGTGTTAGACTCTTACTGACTATCACGGTTCACGGTTCACAAAACCCATCTGTGTTCCTTCTAAAGCCTTTTGCGTTCCACGGTGACTCTTCCGACCAACTTGAATTTTACTTAAGTAGTTTGCTTAATGAGGTGTTTCTGCCCCGTCATATGCATTATAACGAAATGTGGCTATACTATAAGTACCTATTTCTAACAAAAATCTCTGCCCAAATCCTTCAGGGACTACAGGCGAGTCGTTAGCTACGAGTATTATTAGGTATAAAGTAGGTACCTACATACTGAAACTTTATCTCCAAAACTTAACAGTACCTAAGTATTTCAAGAGAGTTGCCAGAAAGAATGCACAGTACACACAGATTAATAAACTAAGAACACCGTTAAAATGTTCACAAAAAGCTCTATAGAAAAAACTTGCATCCTTCTCCCGAAGCTTACAAGGTGGAACAAGACGTGTCATTGATCCTTGTGGTCAAATGGTAGTCAAGTGAAGTGTCAAAAATAAAATGTGCCAGTCGCTGACTGAGGTACAAACTTGAATAGATTTTTTTCTGAACACTGCGGTTACATTCAAGCGGAGCTTGATGATGACGTTGAGTTATGCTTGCTACCGGACACAATGTTAAAAAACAAATCCGTGAGTCGATACTTTACTTGTACTATCTCAATCATTTTATTTGTTTTCTCTAGCTAGTTAGGATGAAAGGTAATTTTACTGAGACTACATTGAAATGTTGATCGGGATAGGACAAGGAGTCAGTGAGCGTGAAGGCTGCCAGGACGGAATGCTAATAAGAGAACGTGTTGCTCGGACCCCAAGTGACACGGCATAAGGGCAGAAAGATAAGATTTTAATGATGTCTTAGCGCAACTACTGAGCGTGGTGTGCGATTCCGTGATTGAGCAAAAAGTGATAGGTACTCACTGGGTTTGGTCCTGCGTCTGATCACTCCCGGGTCGTGACGGATTGCCGAACCCATCGGACTATGAGTATAAGCACACACTTGCGCACTATAAGGCTGTTACCACACCAATCGATCGATAGACATCGGTCGACGTTGGTCGATTTGTGTCGTAGTTTTTGCTGATCGAGGGATACCGGGCGATAAACAATTGAAACCACATACAAGTAGAAGCCATCGATCGACGTCGACTAAGTCATTCTACTATCGATCGACGATCGATCGATTGGTGTAACAAAAACTATCGATCGACGTCGACTAGTCAATTCTTCAATCGATCGATGGCATCGATCGACAATCGATCGATTGGTGTGGTAACAGCCTTATATATTCTGCATACTTGTCTTATTTCAACTAAGATAAGCCAGCGAGGTTTCATTGAAATAACTACCTGACCGGGTTTCTACTTTTTAAAAAGTCTTAAATATCCGACTTCTTAGCTCAGGAACGATCAATATACCCCTGTACTCCTTTTCATACGTACGAACCAATAGTAAAAAATAAGAAGAAAAAAAAAATAGAAATGTCAGACATAGACATATTAACTTAATAGCTAATGTAAACGCGCCTCACATTTGCTGCAGGCATCTAACTTATGTATCAGTTCTTGAAATCAGCAAATCGATTAATAGATACCTACGTAATAACATAGTTGCTGGAAAATTGCATGCTACCCAGCAGTATAAAAACAACAATTATTTAGTTTTTTTTATTCGTATCTGTACTGTGTGAACTTGGTTCTAATTAATCTATAGATATGGTTCACGAGCGTGAGGCAGTACCAACATACCTATGTTCAAATTATACGGATACCAAACCAACTATGGGTTGTTATATGTACGTAAATAGGTAAATACCCATGTATAACCTAGATCACGATTGATTACTAATTAATAGTGAGTTCTGTGCATCCGTTAAGACGTGTCACGTATCTCCTTAGTTAATTATTATTATATTATAATATTTTATGACAACCAGTAAATTACAATGGATTATTTTTATGGCAGGTTACAATCCTAATACAATACATATAATCATTAATTTTATATGTCACATGGCGTCAAGCACGTGTCTTGCATGATACGAGTATTTAATCATGAATGAAAGAACTATGTCTTCATCATCATTCATGATGTCATCAGTCTTTAGCCAAGTTATTATAGATCAATTGACCGATAGCACTTCCAATATCATCTCAATATGCGATTGAAAATCACGTTTTAATTTGATGGACTGGTGCCTAATCCGTCTCTCTTCACTTACAGATATGAGGATCTCGGGAGTTCCTTTACAGAAAAGTAAGCCTGTTCTGTGTGCCCACCATCGCCATTGGTGAATAGGAAAAAAGGAATGGTAGGAAAATTCGTTGGCCGGAAAGGAAATTGGGATCACATTTTAATAACCATTATGATTAACACCATAATGGTTATACTTAATTTTTTGTTGCCCACCTTAATTTGTGTATGAAAATATTTTATAATTTTAGTCATCCTAATGTAAACGACACGTAAATGTTTAAGTTGACATTAAAATTAATAGTCACCAAACATTCTTAAATCTTGCAATTATTATTAGTTTGCGAAAAAAACCCATATAAGTATTTTACGATACGGACTTATAAGTAATAGGAAAAAAATATTTAAGACATCTTAAATATTTCCTATGTAAGAAGGCACCTACCTCATTATATACCATATAATAAATTACACCAAATGATGTCTAACCGACCACCCAGATATATAAATATTTGCGGAACATAACAATAGCTAATTATTAAGTTTTGCAGACAAATAAATTAAATAGGTAAGTGGAGGTACTCGTAAGGTACACAACCATTACTGATCTTCGAACTGCACCAAGATACGTAGAAGGTGGCGACCGTAGCATTAAAAAAAAAATAACTGTGTTTTCGTAAGTGACAATGTCACAATTTACGAACACAAAAGGATCATTATTATCTAAGTAAGTTATTTTTCGTATAAAATAACAACAACACTCATAATGTAGGTGCCGTATTAAATATTATGAATTTAAATATAACTGATTTCACAGTTGGGTGCGCAAACATGTTAAACTATTGGAACAATAATGTTTTTTGATGCTTTATTAAGATGTCAAAATATTTGTGGTGGACTTAATAACGCGACCGGTAAATATAAGAAGTAGGTTTATATCAGAAGGGGTATTAATTTGTTTACCTACCTTAAGTTATTTAGGTATATAAATAACCTTTAGGTTATTAACTTTAAGGTAAACAAATTAATTTTGACACATTTTGGGCTATGGTAAACTACTCAATCTAAACAACACCCTAAGGTCAACTAGGTATCTACTTAGTAGAAAATGTCTTAAACATTAAGCCCCCTTTGAACCGTGTTTTTTTACTTGTGCATAAAGTTTTAATTAACAAAATCCATGCAAACTTAATACAAACAAAAAAAAGTTTTGTTTCATCCAATTGGGCAACATCCCTTGCAGAGCCTTAAATTGATCGACTTACCTGAAAAACCTACATTAGGTCTGAAAATAGAAATTTACCGACCAATATACACATAGAACATAATTATAATAGAGCCTTCTTCGTACACAAAAGAGCCGACCGAAATTTCCCCAATTCCGATTTTCCTACAATATTTCATTTTCAATTCAATTGTTTAGATGTTGTAGCTATCAAAATAATGAATTAGGTTAAACAAAATAATGATAGTCGTAATTCTACGTGCATTAACTGAATCGGTTTATGCACGTAGAACAACGGGTTTCAAATCGTAGTAAACCTAGCCAATAGCCTCGTTATACAACTTGCACTGACGTTGGTCAGTTGGCATGCTAATGCATGATACCTCTTCACATATGTACGTAGATATGTTCCGAGATAATCACTGTAACCATTGTGTTCTGTGTCTGTGATGCATCCTGAGAAATTTAGTGGTAGTATTAGTTAGTAGCTTTAAATAAGTGGTTCTGGCAACAGGAAGAAGGAATGACAGTTCACTTCAACTTCAGCAGTGCGATTCTATTCTACAAGTTTATTCCGTCAACATCTCACCGTGTAGGCTTACACGCTGAAAGGTTTACATAATCGCACTGCTATAAACATGTCACCGTGTAAACTTAGATGATGTGAACATAAAGTGAGCTGTCAAACCATATAAACAAGATTAATTGACAGTTCACTTCATGCTCCGACCACCTTAGTTGTCACTGTGATATGTTTACAGAATAGACCGACTGACACCTCTGCGCTTTTCCCGATGTTACCTATACTTCAAAGTAAGGTACTTATATCTAAGAACAAATGACTCTGAAATCTTGCCGCCCCTGATCGTGGGAATTTTATAATCAAAACAAAATGACAATACGAAAATAAGTACCTGCCTACCTCCCTACCTAGTGCTTTTTTTCGTGACAGTCACCCAAATTATACGGAACAAAATTGTCGTAAATATGACATAATTATATGTAAATGTGTCGTAATTACCAAAATAATATCTATTACGTGATTTCATAACCATTAAGGTAAACTGAGGTAGTATGTAGCTACAGTTTTTTGAATGTCAGCTGACGTCGGAATTAATTTTTATTAAGGCTTTCTTGACAAAGCGTTTATCCACATTTGGGTTGGCAAGTAGGCGAAAACTGCAGAGTTGCAAAAGAACTTGAAATCGTTTGTTTGCCAAGAATTCCTTTAACGTTCATTACCTGCAGTTTCAACATAGTTTAGTGCAAAAGAATTAATAATTGATTCAGACGCATGTACATGTGCAAAACGACATTAAATGTGTAATGCAGTTTAAATGTTATAATTAAACGAAAATTGGCGCTGCACGCTTGGATCCAACGACCATAAAAGAATTTATATCAGTTGGACAAGAACCAAGAGCAATCACAGCTTTTATATTTACGTTTGTTATATCGAAACAAACAATGGAGTTTGATTAACAGGGTTAATTTGGTGTAGCATTGGAGCCATTATGAAATTCAAACGTGCATTGCAAGCTAACATCAAAAATGATCAGTCTTTACGTGCCTACCGGCCTAGATACATACCTGCCTAGAGAGTACCTAATGAGCCTTTGCGTCATTCAATTATGCCCATCTACGTTCAATTACGCCCATCAGTGGAACGAATCGATGAGAAAGTCTTCTGTGCCTCAAGATAGCATGTTAAGACGTTGGTCCCGGCTGTAATTTATACCTACATCTATGACAGTCATAACAGGTAGTCAGAAGCCTGGAATCTGACACTGGTCTTGCGAACGGGTATCGTGTTACTCAGTTTGGGTTGTGGAGGTCGGATGGGAAGTCGATCCGTATAAAATCCTCGTATTTAGCGGCATCCGGCTAGACTAAAATCTGTCAGTCGGTTAGTCGGTTCTCTATTGTGTCACCTAACTTTTTTATCCATAATTTAAAGTGCCATAACTTTTTTTGTCCTAATCATCATTTGTCCGAATGATAACTTACCCGAACTTAATATCACATAATATCACATGCCATAACATTGAAATCCCTGAATATTATATGTCCTAAATTCGTTTGTCATAAAAATTACAATCAATAATATACAAAAGACATAAAACTGTTTTCAATAAAAGTTATAAGTCCTAACTTCAAATTACATAATGTTTATTTATAATAAAAATATTCTTAGCAGCATGCAAGCAAGCATTCAGCATGCAAGCAAGCATGCAGCATGCAAGCAAGCATGCAGCATGCAAGCAAGCATGCAGCATGCAAGCAAGCATTCAGCATGCAAGCAAGCATGCAGCATGCAAGCAAGCATTCAGGATGCAGCAAGCAAGCACGCAGAATGCAAGCAAGCATACTGCATGCAAGCAAGCATGCAGCATGCAAGCAAGCATTCAGCATGCAAGCAAGCATGCAGCAAGTAAGCAAGCATTCAGCATGCAAGCAAGCATGCAAAATGCAGCAGGCATGGTTTGTGTCACGGCTCCGGCGCTGCGGGGCTCCAGCGGTCCCATGCGAGTTTATCGTCGCAGATTGATTGTAAAGCTCACCCAGTGTTACAACCACCTGCTCCTCAACTCGCGGCCCGCCTCGCCCCTTCGCACCTACGTAATTTTAAATTACACTCTAGGGGTAGGGCAGACAAGACTGCGTGGAGTCGGATTTACAGCGATTCGTTTCTGTCACTAAAACCTATTTATTAGCAAATGTTTTAGGCCTAAAAAAATATTATAAATGAACATTCGGAATAATACACGTTATTTAACACAATACTTAGGACATATGACTTTAGCTCATGTAAAATTAGGAGATTCAATTATTATAGTACTCGATATTATGACAGAATACTTTTAGAACTAAAGATAATTCTGTCAAACAAAATTTCGGGATTTTGAACATTATGGTTACTGAAGTTTATAGCAAAGGTGTTATGGATAATGATTTTCGGACAAACCATTTTAGGAGAAGTAAGGGAGTACCCGGTTAGTCACATAGAAGCAAAAGCAATCTACATAGTTGACCCCCATAAATTTACCTCAAATAAGGGTTAGGGGAATTCCTACAGCTACGGTGCCACTGTTATTAGGGTAGTAAACGCCCATTTAATATCGAAATTGTCCATAATAAGTCTCCGAACACCTGCTTTCTGCCACGCCACTTAGCACTTCTTCAGAATGCAGTGTCATAAATATTGAACGACAAACTCTCATTCAAGGGGTAATAGATTGATTGACACAACAAGGTAATGGTACCTTATGCCTGTATTATTATATAAAATACACTATTGTAGAGCCCTGCTGTGGAATAATAAACAATTTCTACATTATTATTATTCCTAGACCGTACCTATCGCTTTACTCTTACTTCATTACGAAACGCCGTAAGTGATTGTTTTATAATATAATATAACTATGAAAGAAGTATTATGTAGGCACGTGCATTTTGTAGACACATTCCTGATTGTTTATGGTCCATAGAGTAACAAAAATAACTCACTATTGTTTTTAAAATGGCGTTACTTCTGTAGATTATTATGTTTTCAGGGATTTTAATCAATTTATTGAAAGTCGAGACAACAATGCTGTACTGTTTGGTACACAATATTGGTCGTTAACAATTGATATACAATTGTTTGTTTCAATAACAACAGAATACAGGTGTGCCAGTAGGCACCTTTGTGTCATTAGACGGTAATTACTCATAATTCATACCATGAAGTGTGATTGAGTGTTACTACACTCAATGTATCTAAAATACACAATGACGAATACAAACGCAATATTTGCACCTCTTTAAGCTATCCTGATAGATAAACCTTTTATAGGAAAGTTATCTATGATGCATTGCATTATCGTCGTATGAATCATTTACAAAACCTATACATGCAAGAATGTTTATGAAATCTAGTTCACACTGTCTTATACATGTTACTATGTTCCGAAGTACTTAAACATGTTGTTGACAGACCTGCGCGGGCGTAGTGTGCATCGTCCCGTCACCAAAACACAAGAATGATGTCTTCATCTGTATGCAAACCAGGTGTACTGTAAGTGGTGCAGCAGTGTCGCAGAGGTCATCGCCGGCTGAACTTGACTAACGGACCTCCGCCTTGGATTACTTAATAGTTCCTACCTTCGACGGAAACAATTACATATCATATCATGATTTACAACAAGGTATTAATTTGCTAGAAGTGTTAGACACAATTAAACCTACATATATCTATGGTAATAAAATTCTATTACCTGTACACTTTGTCGCGTTAATATTGATTGGCGTTGAATAATTAAGTTGTTATTTTATGGCCAGTTAAAAAGGGACGTTTCCAGAAAAAATCCTGTCGCGTCAAGAGTCACGACTGCTCAAACGCAACTTTTATGGACGGTCGTTTTCACGAGCGCAGATAATTGTCTCTTAAAATGTTGTCAAGTCGTGCACCACGACGACGCTATGTAACTTTTACTTTTATTTTTGGTAGGTTAGCATAACTTGATGCAACTCTACTTTCTTAGAACTTATGACGATCTGATACTGCTGAAAGACAATGAAGTAGAGAACTAGGAACCTCGATGAATTTTAATTAAATTCCTAACAGAACTGAATTAATTTAGAATGTCTTTTATTTGTCAGTTTAAGTAATATACTTAGTTTAAACAATGATGACCTTCTAGTTGGAGGCGTGTGGTAATATTTTTGACGTCACTACCAGTTCCTGATATATGTCATATTTTATCAAGTAGATATTAATCACCCCTGTTTACGTCATACAGGTAGCGTAGTATTAGTACGGCGGCGAATAATAAACTGATAGTGTGTCATTTTTTCATTGATACTGTTGGACCTAATCTTCTCACATTTTGACAAATCGTCAACTTCCCCGATCCGTAAAAGCGCTCTTCTACTTGAGTCAATTACCGTATGAAACTGATTCACTTGCTATAAACAATGATGTAGAGTACTTTCAGAAATATCTACCCACCATTGACGGTAGTTTGTCATTCACAAACTGAGGGAGATCAATGATAAAAAATGCCTTGACCTACTTGCCCCCAAGCGAGACCTTGTAATTGCCGAAAGAAGCGCTTTCGCAAATCTAGTGAAGATATGAGAGCCAATGGACAGTGGACTGTCTATTGAAGATGCCAAAGAGGGACGAAGTGGAAGAGACAGCTGAAGGACTGCCAGCAGTCTAGATCATCTGATAATCACGCCAGCTCACAGAATCTGTGGGATCTCAAGAATGTAGATACAGGGAACGCCAACAATCAAATCGGGCGACGACGATCGGGAGCCAGCGCTAGTCTGCTGCGCCAAGTATTCATTGCTGTTCGCATTTAAAACCAATTAGGCGAATCACTGAACATAACGTTTCAAGATGAAAGAGATGCATGTCTCTTGTGAATTTCATGTCTGCACGGTCGTAAATCAAAATAGAATGAACTCGTAAATAATGCCAATACGCGTCTCGTGACAAACGGTTGGTACGAGTATAATAAAGCAAGGCACATAATACGCTATTTAATTCATGAGTTCATGTCGGTATTTGCCGTGCCGTGTACGAAAGATTGATTGTTTTACTGCTGCACTGACGTAGTCAAACAACGGGTCCAAAGCTTAGTTCTCATAACGTTTGCGGTTCAACAAAATTATCCATGAAATAATGCAAATAAAACTGTCGTATGATAAGTGGATACTTTCCTAATCATGTCAATTTTGTATGATTATAAGAATTACTGTTGAAATATCAAACAAAATTACACATAACGCTACAAATCGTTTGGTAAATAAAGTTAAGTTTTATTTTATACGAATAAAATCTGCTGTTCCCAAACTATGTACAAGTGCCATATTTTAAAACCCGTAATAATAAGCCTTGACGTAGTTTCTTAGTAGTTTTGACGGAGCGGCGTCGTAACAGAGTCGTAGCGGAGGTGTAGCGGCGTCGTAGTTGAGTCGTAGCGGCGTCGTAGCATAGTCGTAGCAGTGTCGTAGCGGCGTCATAATTATAATTTATAGTTATCAATAAACGCGCGTAGTTCGTGGCTAAAAAATAAAAGCCGCACGGGTCGATCTTCAAGGTTAAGCGACGCTTGCCGAGGTTGGTCTGTGGATGGGTTACCATCTTAACATACTGAGACTCCTCAGTGCCTCGGAAAGCACGTTAAGCCGTTGGTCCCGGCTGTCGTTTGTAGATCTTTGGCAGTCGTTACTGATAGTCAGAAGCCAGAAAATCTGACACAAGTCTTGCTAAGGACTACCGTGTTTTCCAGTTTGTTGGTTCCGGAGGTCTGGTAGGCAGCCGCTCCACGTAAAATACTGGTATTCAGTTGAATCCGGTTTGACTGGAAGCCGACTCCAACATAGTTGGGAAAAGGCTAGGCAGATGATGATCAATAAAGCGTACACTTATTACATCAAGTGTTCAAATATGTAATGTTTTTTTTCGTTATATTGAAACATCAAAAAACTGTCCACTCACTAACATTCTTGAGTCGTTAGCAAATAAAAGGTGGCAATAGTTTGTATTTAGTCAGATTTGAGTTCGTTTTTTATCGTCTCTTTAGTGGCAGCAGGTGGAAAGTTACAAAGGAATAATATCTACGAGATGATGGCTTATCTAAGGTTAACGATCGCTTATATCTGTTGATACTGTGAGTAATTAGCAATATAACGAGATCGACTATAGGAAAACGAAGGAGCACATAAACAAGTTATTCAAAGCTTATTAGCTTATTACCTTTATTAATCCATCAGTAACATTATTATCAGCTCACCACTAGAACTGTGACACACAGTTGTCAAACATTATGAATACCGATGTAGATACACCAGTTATCGTTCAGTTATTATAAGATCTTCATTCGTCAAACCTCCAAAAGTTAGGTCACCAACCCTGTAATTAAAAGTACATTGATATTGGTAAGAACTCCTTGATGATGAAGGCAAACATTTAACGGTCGCCAACGCCAAGGCAAGCTGATAACCATGTAACTACAATAGTGCCGCTTAACAGTAATAACACAATAGAACAAAACCTATTTTCTTTTAGCATGCCATACCCAAACTGATTTCTGGGACCTTCGCTGATTCTATGCCAATTAACGAATTAAAACAATGCGAAACCGTACGAAGCGTTTCACATCGCGTCATACCATGAGACAATCGGTTTTTATGTCCATTCAGAACAGCTTCATCCTTTACATCGGACACGCCGTAAATAATAAACAATATTGTCATTGTATGTATATTTGGACTTTCAAAAGTAACAGCCTGGTTAGTGAAAGCGTGGCTTCGCATATACATACCCACAGTTGACCTTGTTCCTCTAATCCATGCAGCGCAACAGGATTCCCACCCACCACCTCCAAGTGTATTATAATAGCATGCGCATGAGCATTGGCACTTGTAAAAGGTCGCTAAAGCTATTATTGTCTTGAGTCATTTATTTTTATCAATGAGCTTGACACGCGTCACTTGTTGTTACGGTATAATTTTGTTTACATAGATTCAATTTGTAATTTAGTGAACCTTAATGTTAAATTACCGTGAATATTTTTATCAATATTAAAATGCAAACTGGGCAATGCAATGTCAGGATTCACATGACTCTTTTCCGGCTGTTTAATCTTACGATTAATCTTTTGGAAGCCGGTAAAAGAAAAATATAATATACAATTTTCCTAGTGGTATAACTCACGGCCTCCAGTTACGTCTCCGGGTCGCCGAAAAAGTAGTGGAATAAAAAAAGATTGATTGAAACCTTGAGCCGCTGGCACAAGGTGAATAAGAACTTAAGAAGACATCGTACACTTCAAGGCGATATCTTTTTAACTTAGCAAATTGGTGATCTACATCCTTATCACCTTACGCATTTTATAGTTCTACAAACCCTTTCCTTCCTGAACTGATCCCGTTTTGATTGAGTGCCGTATTTGGACTAAAGCTGTGATATATTCTACCTTGTTCATTATTGATGCTATCCAAGTCCTAGGCTCCTAAACTATTGGTATCCGACTTCCGACATACCGACATTTATGGACACGTAATTGTAAACGTTGAAAGCCTTACTGAAGATGGTATAGTTGCATCGCTAATGATAATCCCATAACTGATAAAATACGGAATCGAAGCCTATGAGAGATTAAAGAGGGCAGGTACCGGTTGTTACAAACCGGAAACATGCAAGTCACCAGGACAGGTCTAAGTTTAAGATCAAAATAGAAAATTCATCTCTATACAGGGAGTATATAGGGCGCTTTGTTTTGTTTGCAATAGAGACCACGTTAAAACGTATCTGGAATGGTGCCGTGAGATGTGCACTTTCGTAGTTGCGAAGTACACTTTCGCAAATCCACGGCCTGTTAGTGCACGATCAAGTTTCAGCCTAACAGGATATGGTCTAACATAACCAGAAAAATATCTGATTAGGCTGCCCGGTCCTTATCAAGGTAAAATATACAGAAGCAGTATCAAAGATTCCTAAAAACGGCATGGCAGGTATAAAATAATAAGACAATTTCCGATTAGCCTTTTAATGGTTGGGTCACACCAGTTGCATCCATATAGATAGGTGCAAAATTCTGTTCATGCAGAAATGCTATTGTAAATTATTAGATAGGAGATGATTATCGCGGAAGTGCAAACATGGAAATACAGGCCATCTCCAAAGTCCTAGATCGTTAGCCACTTTAAATTCATGATATTCTTGACTTTCCTATATAAGCATTGCACTTAATTGCCTTCGGAAGTGGTTTTCCGTCATATTATAATGGACGCGACCGTAATCAAAGCAAGAACCCTCGTGTACATCAACTGGTTGTCTGTGTGCGTTGTATTCAGGAAACCCATGGACCATTTGATAATAAGTTTAATGACAATGTTCCGTTGTTAAAGGTATACAAAGGCAGAACACGCTTGAACTGGCTTCGACCGTTAAATACCCACTATTGCTATGTATGTTGGTTCCTACTGCATTTACAATTTATATTGATAAAAATAGTTCCTAAAGCCAATGGATGTGCTACTTTCCTTATTTTTATTTTCAATTCAATCATAGTCCAACACACAAGGTATCTATTTCAAATTTTACACTGTTTTCGCCATTTTTGCATTTTTGAAGGTTATTTAGGAGCCTTGTTGCATACTTAATTACTTAGTCTTATTATATTTAATATGTAACCTGCTAACGATCTCAATTTCCCATTTTCTTTAATTACAGAACTCACACATGCTGAAGAGTTTGGCTACGATGGAAGTATCGGTAAGAATCGCTTACACAATGTACCTACTTAATAGAAATATGAAGGATCGAGGCTATCACGCGCAAAAACTTAGGTGGAAAGTACCTAAACGTTCACTATTTGCTCTAATAAATTGCGATTGAAGTATCGCTGTCATAGTTTGTTTTTTTTTTAATATCAGGTCGTTGGACTCTTGGATTTCAATTGATACATTTATATGATGGGTACGTACCTCGTGATAAATAGTACGGTCCAACAAGTGTAGTAAATCAAGTTTGTTCTGTGATCCAAGGGATTAGACAGGTAGAGAATCAAATAAATCATTAAAATGCTTCCTATTATAATGATTTATTTGATTTTCTTCCATTAGAATAATAGGAAATAGACTTCGTAGGACACCTGTGCAAGCTGTGTACACCACCTGCTACTATTAATTACCAGAAATCAATTTCCTAGCCCGATTGACGTTATGTAAGTAGCAGCTGTTGTAGGCCTATCTACCGTTAGGTACAGCATTGAGTAGGACGGTTTACTATTATGGAGTATTATAATACCACCATTGTGCGACTCTTTGCTGTCATGTAAATCTTGCTGTGCTGCATAATTCTGTATATTGGGTTTGGATCCTTTTTGTGATAGTGCTATCTTGTCTGTTTAGATATATTAGCAAAGCTTGTATGATAAAAATGCAAACAGGACAGAACCAGCGTTGGCAAATTAATGTACCTTCATTTCGATCATGAGTTGAACTTCTCTTGCAGTGGTGTCGCACAATACCTAAATTGGCCTTGCGTACCCTTGGCCTAACTTGCTTGTTCTGCTTACAAGAAAATGCAGTAATGAACACAATCACTCTACCTATTATGTAACCAAGTTCAAATTGTTTTACCAAAACAAAGTAATTGCATACTTCCACTACCTATGGTTTTTATGGCGTGCTCGAATTAACTCCGACTTTTAGTGCTGAATTATTCGTGAATAGAATGAAATTGACAAGGTTGTTTTTAATTAATGCTAGGTAATTAAATATACTTGTGTTTATAGATTAGATTACAGATCTAAAATACTAGCAGCTTAAATTTTTTATATATTTAGTTTTGCTCTAGAAATAAAATTGCCATTGCATTGCGTGTGCTTTTAGATCGGATATCTAATTGTTTTGAAAGTTATCGCACTGCCGGAATGAAGGCTATATATAAGTTATTTGCGTGTAAAAAATCGTTAAAGAACGGAACACTTTTTGCTACCACATTACTTGGGCACTACACAACAAGTGCTCGATAGAAGCAGCATAAAAGATATTGGGAAATAGATTTTTTTTGTTTATAGGTCCTGAATACTGGGGCGAGAGGTACCGGGAGTGCGCGGGCAAGCACCAGAGCCCCATAAACATTAACGTGCTTCGAGTGAAGCAGGTCACTCTACCCGACCTTGTCCTCGTAGGCTTCGACGACTCCATTGATGATGTTCACGTCACCAACAATGGACACACAGGTAAGGAGGTTTCACACATGAAGGTGTTAAGACATAGGTACACTTACGCACATCGAAATACGCTATTGTGCTGCTGTTTAAGTATGGTTCCCAGCAGTGAATAAGCAAACACTGTTAAACTATGTGGATGTCGTACAAGGCAAGTGAAGGCTGCACAGGCACATTAGCTTATTTGGAAAACTTAATGTATCAAGTGCTTGCATTTTTCTCTTTTGATACCGTCACAACAGTGAGCGCCTAGGGAGTTTTCTGATCAGGAATGTAATAGACCCAAAAGGAGATGGCAAGACGAGCATACGGTAGAGGTCTGCCCTGCTTGGTCGGAGCACCGCCGTGTCCTCGTCGAGGCGATCGAGGGCGGCGACCTCTCGCGTCCGGCCCTGGTTGAATCCATGGTCCGGAGCGAGGAGGCTTGGGAAGCGGTCACCTCCTTCTGCGAAGCAGTAATGCTAGCAAAGGAGGAGGCGGGCCGCGCTAGGGAGAGACAAGGCCTTCGCCCCAACCGCCGCTACAGGAGAAGACGCCCCGGGCGTCGGGAGTCGTAGGGCGATCCCCGGCCACCGTAGGCGCGGGCCTGCGGACGACGAGCGTTGGGTGGCTCGCTGTCCGATCACCACCAGGCCCGGGTCGATGGCGCGTTGTGTTCCACGCGCGCCTCAAAGAGATGTCATTTGAACATTTCCCATCCTAAAAAAAAAAAAAAAATCGTCTGTTTTTGTTTTTATTGTGTCCCTTAGGTACATACAGTGGCAAACAAGCCGCTGAATCCACTCTTAAATCACTTGATGCATGACTAACATCATATGGGATATGGAGTCATTCTTTTGTTGCATAACTGATTATTTGGTTATCAAACGTATGGTGATGTAAATATTTTATAGCAGTTTACCTAGTTCTCGTTTATTTGAGCTACAGGCTCTGACTGAAATCCTGGGTAATATTTGATGTGACGCGACGGTAGACAAAGTTGCTTTTCACGGTTTTCTCTACTGTAGGTAACCCATAAACTAGACGTTCCATTTCACAACGATAAGCTTTCGATAGAGCAGAGTTCTACAAACTTATTGCAGGTTTAGGACGATTTCTCTCAGTTGATTTCTATTTAACTCACCTATTACTTTTTTACAACGTTTTTATTGATTTTAAAATAAGCGTGTCAATAGTATCATTGATAATAGATAAGCAAAGTTCACGCCTATCACGGTTCAAGTTTTAATGGGTCAAGGTTCGAAACAACTTTATGAAACTTCTTTTAAAGCAAACATATTTTGTTTGTTAGTAATTCTTGTAAAACGCTACTTCGATGTTTAAGAGACGGCATAAATACCTTCACGCCTGTTCTTATTACCCGAAGCGGAATATTATACCCCAATATTAGGTACCTAGTCCGGACATTGTATGTAATCAGAAGCGAGCCCACCAAATACGGTCAAATATCTATTAATAATAGAAAACCCAATAACATTTTTCCTGACCTGGAATCAAATGCATAGGTACTACAAAGTGTGTCTGTTTAAGCGATTAAAGAAACTGAGGAAAATAATGTTCATTTAATCCCACAGTGTTGATTGAGGTGAAGAACGAGCCGCATCCACGAGTGAGAGGAGGCCCTCTGGACGGTGACTACATTTTCAGCCAAATGCACTTCCACTGGGGGGACAATGACACCTTCGGTTCCGAAGATAAGATTAACCATAGAAGGTGAGATCATTAGGTATTACAAACAATATAAACAGATTATCTGTACTACAAAACCTGTCCTTTACAAACAAGGATTGATAGTAATTTGTACATAGGTACTTAATATTGAGGAAAATAATATTATTTTTATGCCTTGTATTTATATTTATTGCATTTTTATGCATCGTGATTTTGTAATTTTACCAATTTCGGGATCATTTCAAGGTAAGAGTGAAATGTTGTGGTAGTCGTGTTATTGACTTTTGTCCTTGCATCGTTACAGTTTCCCAATGGAGCTGCACATGGTTTTCTTCAAGGAGGAGTACCAGACAGCCACTGAAGCTGTAAAACATTCGGACGGCCTGACAGTGCTCGCCTTCTTTTATGAGGTTTGTTTAACATGAGCTACCTCTCAATTTTGTGAATTTTCAGCTCGATCAGTAGGGTTAGGGTTGGTAGAAGTAGGTAACTAACTAAAGCAACGGTTTCTAAAATAGAAATCCAATTAATAATGTAGGTAGATAGTATTTCTAGCTTTTGACAACCTTATCAGCAGGATATCAGCTCAAAGTGCAATAAGTAGGTATTCCTATATATGTTCTAATGCTAAAGCCACTTTAAAACAACTACGGCCTAGACCCGCACGTGCAAATTAATAGCATTGATCGATAGTAGGTAGTACCTACGCTGGCTGCCAAATGTGATGATATGATAACGGCTAGATAAGTATAATGTATTTCACCTCTAATTCATCACGTTTGGCAATCTGCCGCATCTTTTGCATTTAACAAATCAAAATTAGATGCTTAGCATAATCAGGCCAGCAATGTTCCCGCAGTTGGGCTAAGGCCTCTTCTTTGCGAGGTTGTGGGCCAGGGTTGTGATACGGGCCCTATGTGGTTGGGTCGACGTAATTATGTAGTCGAACTTTCTTCTTTTGGTTTTGGAACATGACATTGACGCTTTTCTAATGATGCCTCCTTTATCGTTTCGAAAAAAAAAACAAGTTGTTTACGATCACAAATGCATTGTTGATACAACTGATTACGAACGTGCTAAATATAGCACCGCAGTTCTCTTTTGCTCTTTTTGTGGACCTACTTTTGGTCGTAGCGCGTTCAACCGTAGTTTCAGAATAGAATATACCTAATCACTTTCGAGCGTTAGCTCGTAGCCGTGACTTCCGAATCCGAAGTCACGGTCAATGTTGGAAAGTGAATGAGAGATACGGTAGGCTAGTTTTGTGTAGAGGCCTAAATCCTACTGATTTGGATCATCAGTATTTTTGAAGTTATACTTCTTTTGGCGCGATGGAGAAAACTGATGAGAGTGAATTTTTACGATGCGCGCGCACACCGACACCTGAATTCTACATCGTGAAGTTAGTTCTAGGTGGCATGAAAATCGATAACTATGTTCAAGTTGTATATTCTAGTATTTTTTGATTGTCTTTTGTTACTTTTATATATTTGAATTTCGAAGAAGAATGTGGTTTTAATTTCGAAATAAAGCGCCAAAATATAAGATACAAATATTTTGATAAAAGTAATTGATTAGACACTAATTTTTCCCGCGGCTCAGCTCCTTTTATTCTATCCTAGAAGATTTTATTGGAATATGATGATTTTTCGAAGACAAAAAACAGCCTCTTCATGAATGAGTTTTCTTAATCGGATTTGTATCTACAGTAGAACGGAACAAAGAATTTTACCGTTTATAATAATTATTAGTATTGACTATTTTGAAAAAAGGAGTCTCGTAACTTATATGTCATTGTAAGTAGGTACCCATAAACTTCTCAGGTACACACCATCCAGAATAGAAAGTTGGTATTTATTATTTCAAATACTTACTACTAACAAAACATTCGAATAAAAAAAATAATTTTGCATGATATCTGCCCTATTTTATGAACAAACAGTTTTAAAACTATGAAACGTATCAGTTATTTAGCGTAATAGACTTAATTGGCGATCGTTCGAACGCAACAAATTGAAGCTGAAAACAATACAAATATTTAAAAACTTTTATATTTTTTTAGTTGTGAATGTTTTTTTTTTCCATACGCCAAAGAAGCGATAACTTCTAACGCGTGTACATAAGTACACACACTTAATTTTTTTACTACCTACTTACCTACTGCTATTGTCATCCATATTTTTGTGGTCGAGTAAGTTAGGCAGAGTCGTACCTACCGGTACCTACCTACCTACGTAGTTTCCGGATGACAGTATTGATTGTCTTTGAGATTAGGACTACTGCGAGCGTAGTTTTTTTGCAACTTGATGAGACAATACGGACCTTGGGCGGCAGATTACCGTCACCAGGCATCACAATTGAAAATTCGTCTCACCTTGGTGGGAAAACAGCGCTTAATCAATACCAAAAGATACGCTTGAGAAATCCTTCTGAAATCTATCTTTGAAAGTGGTAGGTAGGTACCTACTGTAAGCGAAATAAAAAAGTGGGGTTGGAAAGTGTCCGAAAAGTAGGTAGGTATGGGTTCCAGGTTGTCTGGAAGGGATGGCGGAATGCGATAAGGCCGTCCATTGTGTGTTTTAGTTTTAAGTACCTACAATAAATAAATAAATAGGGGGTTTCGACGGACCAAAGCGGCCGGAGTCATAGGTACAAAGCTATTTAAGCAGAAACTTAACTAACTGCAACATTCTACCATTTCAGTTGGACCGCCACCAGCATCCAGCCTACGACGACATAACATCAGCACTGGTCAACGTCACCGAGCCTCATACCAGTGTGGTCATGAGCCACCCGTTCTCTTTCCTGAACATCTTGCCATACGATCTGAAGAGATACTTCACGTACAAAGGATCGTTGACTACTCCACCGTGCTCCGAAGTCGTCATCTGGCTTGACTTCGAACAACCCATCAGGCTAACACATGAACAGGTTGGTGTCTTTGTCGTATCTATATCCTAAAATGTATAATTTAATGAAGTGGTGGCATTTAACATAATACCTACATTTATTTAGCAGCTTTAAGAAATGAGCACCTCAAACCTAACTTCGACGACGGGGCTTCTATTTCTATCTGCAGGGTTTAAAAGAACATAACATAAATGGGGGGAGATAGTCCGCTTGCTTTAGTCGGTCACTCTAGCACCCGTCATCCCATCCGAACCTAAACTATTCGTGTCGGGGTGTCTTAAGGTCTCACGATCCTAATATATCCTCGGTCACATCATGAAGTGGCCAATTCTACGATATGGCTACGGCACCTCTATCAGATGACCATAGTTAAATCATGTATATTAGTACCTACGCGTACGTCATCCCTAGGAAATCTTATAGAGATGACATTAACTTTAGTGTTAGCTATTTCTTCAGCATTGTCCTGGTCTAGATAAATTCTATGGGACAGTTTTGCCAACATTGTTAAAGACAAAATACGTATATTGTGCTCATAAAACTATCACTTCACAAATGCTTAGTTAAATAGGTGCATTCAAAGCCTCCATTATTTTTTATAGAGTGGTGGCAATTGACGATATTACCCCCATGGCTATCGTATGGCGCAAATAGTAAACGGTTAAGTAATTTACATTACTAAGGACCTAATTTCTCTCTAGAATTGCACACTTTGTTAATGGGCAATTCATTCAGCTTCCATGGGAATACTAAGGCGTACCTACATTATGTGACGGTTATATAACTTGTATGTATAAGCATGCAGGTGTCACGAGGCACATCACACATAGTAATTACCTACGATTTATGTTCACAGATAGAGGCATTCAGAGAGATAAGATCATCACATGGAAAGATCACGCACAACTTCAGGCCGATACAGCCAATCGGTGACCGAGTCGTCTTCTACAATATTGATAACAACTACTATGTCTACAATGAGATCGATGAACAGGAAGAAACCACCACTCTAAGACCAACGAGGAGAAAAAAGGGTCGCAATAACGCTCACAGTATAGTTCCTACAGTGTATACATTCGGTTTTATTCTAATGATGTTGTTCAGCTTGTGATAATCTTTAAAGACCTTTATTTACTCAGCTACTTAAGGCATATTTTGTTATTGTTAGAATTTGTATAGAATAGTAGGATTTTGTTACTAAACAACGTCACTAATTTAATATCTGTTGCATATAAGGATCTGTCATATGAGGATAAACTGTGCTTTAAGAACTAATATTTATAATAAATTAATAATGAAGTTCGTGCATATTTGCTTGCATATTTCTCATTAGGAACTGGATGTTTGTATTGATTAGATGTGTGGATAGCTACTCTATTGTCATCTTTATTATGCTTCCCAGATTAAGAGTACCTATCTACTCTGAATTTATTAGAAAATTGAGAATGGAGTGAAATATATTATAGGCCAGTCATCATTAATACTAAATTTGCTTTCAAGCACACATTGGGTTGATAAATTGTGGAAAAACTTCAACTGTTGGATGCCACTTCAATTGAAGACCCAGAATGCAGGACATCCTTTATTTACCCCTAGTTTAAGCCTAACCATACACGATTAGACAAATATTAATATAAATTTTGATGACTGAGATAGTTATTTTTGTTTCTAACAAAGAATATACACTATTTATTGTATTCTGTGATATTAAACTAATTGCTAGTGTGAAATTAAAAGTTCTCAATAAATTTCACTTATAAAATTCATCAAGCTGTTATTCTTTATCCTGAACATTAGCTAGGTATATTGTTTTTTTAATCTGCTCTGAGCGATATCAAGTGAACCACACAATCTACCTGAAAATTTTGTTGAATTAAAAGAAAATATTGTGCCTTATTACTTTTACTTACACAAAACTTACAAAATATATTGATCATACCTCCTACACCTAAAAATGTATTTAAAATTCTTCAATCATCCTCAGTAGCTCTATTATCAGTCATGGTAACCATGGCTCCTAAATTATCTTCATTGCCCTGTTTTAACCTCTCCCAAATTAATTCAGCTATTGCTTTCTGTGTTCTTCTCTCTAATTTCTCTAACTTCTTGGCTACATCTCTCTTGAGATCCCAGTCTGGTTTTCGTGGTGCTAAGCTTGAGATGTCCAGGTCTTGTAAAACTATCTGTAATTGTATAATTAATAACATTAGTTATTTGAATTTTTTCACATAGACAGGAAAAGCTAATATCATTTAAGTTTTTGTTTTATAAGAATTCATAGTTAAGTTTATCATTTATACTGATGCATCGGCCTCTGCTCTGTGGCAATAAAATATATTTTCTTTCTTTATTTCAAAGATAAAAAGTTTTGAATAAAGTAGCAGTAGTGAAGTTTTTTGTGAAGTAGCTTGACCAAGGAAAGAAGAGAGAAAGTAAAGATTTTTACCACCAACACATCAGGTTTACACTTCTAAGATTGGTGCCAAATAAATTTACAATTGCGGTCATTGACCTATAGAGGCATGCGGTACAGAGAGTAAAGTCCCGCATACCTCCACTGAAAATGTGGGAGGACAGACAGTCCTCTGTGCAGAGCATGCATGGAGGAGGAGGAAACGGTGTCGCACGTGCTCCTTGAGTGCACAGGCGTCGCCGATATACGTAGACAAACGATAGGAACACCAAATTCACTCACAGACACCCTGAACCCTTTAGGAGGACTGATCTGCTTCTGGAGGGAGGTCGGCTGGTTAGAATGACGGCCGCCATGGCCCACGCACAATGGTCCAACATCAGGACTAAGTGCGGAAACCATACCCCAATAGATAGATAGATAGATGTGGGAGGATCCTCCGAACCAGACGGTTGTTGTTTCTGGTGGCCCAGTTGATATTCGGACTGTTGTATATGTTCAAATCGCACGGAGAACTCACTACAACGCTACAGACCCACATACATTGATTGACATTATTGATTTCAAAAACGGAAAGAAATACCTAAAGCAGTTCTGAAACAACATCTATTGGGATTCTTTAAATTTTGTAGTAATGAGTAACGGATCATAATTTAGTTTTTTAGGTACGGTATGAAGAGATATTAGGGAAAGACCAATGAACTGTATTGCAAATTTATCTGGCGCCTACAATATCAAATAGTACTATTTTAACATACATATTTCAGCCCCCAAGCAACATTGCTGTGAATTAAATTGCAGGGTATTGAGGTACGTGAGGAAGCCTAAAAGTTTATAGAGATATTAATTCTGGTGATGTTTACCTTCTCTTTTCCTGCTTCAAGTAAATCCTTGACCTCAGCCTCGACGGCTGCAGGCTCTGCATCCTCTAATTTGGCCTCCTGGAGAGATTCATCCTGTGGCTTGTAACTTCTGAATTTTGGTCTGTAAACACAAAAATATTTTTGTGGTTTAAATAATGCATCTCATTCATCTTTAGTGTGTCCCATACAATTGCTTAAAGAAGTTTAACTCCTTACATGGAAACAAAATATTTGATGTTACTAGATAACTTTGTCAAGTTGGAGGTCAATAAATTTTCTTCAAAGTAGTCATTTCTGAAACTGACTTGTATTTAAAAATGATATCACTGATGGCAAGCTTTGTGGTATGAAAGTGGTTGGTTAACTTCCATGCAGGCAGAAGCTAGTGTGATCTTCCAAACATAAAATCTGAATGTTGATTCCTTAACCCTTAGCATGCCTGGTAGACCCTACAGGACCCTACAGGGTGGGTCTGACAGACCCTTGTTTGTTGACTTACTCTTGTATTTAATTAAAATATGATGTTTCTTCGCCACAACTCTCAGTAGCTGGGCATTCTTAACCAATCATGGTCTTGTGGCCTCTACTTCAGTCTGGAGTCTGCTGGGATGGTGAAAAAACACAAAAACCCAGAGCGCTGTTGTTAAATTCAGAATCTATAACTTATGTCCCAGCCTACACCGATTGATGGGAATGGCAAGGACTGATTATTTTTGTTATATATGTGTGCATGCGGCACACACCCGCCGTGTTATTTCGCAAATACATGTCAGTACGCTAACAGCAAGCTATCGTTTCACTTGTCCCCATCCCATCAGATCCGCATGGGTCATCGATAATAACAGGCCCGGACGGGTCGGATGATGACGACTTCCAGGAGGCTTTGCCTGACCAAGAACCAACCGTACAGTCAGTAGAGCCCAAACAAGGGTCCAGCAGTAGTACCCTGGCAACTACTCCTCGGTCTAAACGCATTCGCCCTAAGGTTAATTATAGACAATACTTTTAGGTTAAGGCAATTGTTATTGTGTTTTCAACTGACGTGTATCTAACTAAGGGGAGGAGTGTTATATATGTGTGCATGCGGCACACACCCGCCGTGTTATTTCGCAAATACATGTCAATACGCTAACAGCAAGCTATCGTTTCACTTGTCCCCATCCCACGTATTTATCAATTTTATTATTTGTAGTGTTTGTCCTGTGCCTTCCATTTTCTGAAGTTTAATAGACTTTTTGTTTTTAAAAAAGTGTAAAAATGACCTGGGTTTTTACTAAAAAAGCTACCTCCACTTGTTTGTTTTTAATGAAATAATAATATACTAACTTTTTTAATAAAATAAATAGTTAATGAACCACTTCATCATCTATTTTTTTTTACTATTTTTAATTTTTATTTTTACACTACAATATTCCCCTTGTATAACTATAGTATGTTTACATACCTACACCTATTTTTTTTTAAGGATGGGAAATCATTAAATTACTTCTTTCGTTCTGGGTGGAGCGGAAGGGTGTGTCAGAAATCTTACAGACTAAAACCCATTTGTGTTCCTCCTAAAACCCTTTGCATTCCAGGGCTGTGGTGATTCTTTCAAACAAATTCTGCAGCTCTTCGTTATAAGAGTTAAGGGACACGTGCGCCAGGCACAGACACAAGACACAACACACGGCGGACTGAGCGCGCGTCGACGGCAAAGCATATCGCGAAAAATACTCATTACCTAGCGTTTGCGATCATAGATGTGCAAACATAGACGGGACGCCAGATAAACTTGATTGACCTTTCCCTAATATCTCTTTGTAGATACCCGAACAAAAAATTATGTTCCAGATCCATTTTTCATTACTAGAGAATGTAAAGGATCACGATAGAAGTCGATTCAGGGCAGCTTTATGTCTTTATTTCGGTTTTTGAAATCAAGAAAATCAATAAATGTATGTGGGTCAATGACCGTTATTGCACATTTATCTGGCCCTTACCATAGTGCAAGAAATATTCATGTTAAATGCGGGTCTGACAGACCCACCAGGCATACAGCGTAACATTTTACTCCCAGGCATAGGGTTCAGCAAGGCTGACGGCAAATCAAAACACCAATGTGTTTCTCTTAACTTATAAGTATCACAAACAAACCATAACCTCATTACTTTTTCATGATGAATGATACTCACTTGGGTAGTGGTACAAATTCACTCGGTGTATCATTCGTAGAACTTTCACTAGTAGGATTTTTGCGCTTAAGGTTTTTAAGTCTTTCTTTCCTCTTGAGAGCCTGTTCTTCTAAACTACCAACACCTTCCGCTGTATCCATGATAACCATAACGTTACCGAGGAGATTTTCTAATTGCTACGCCACGTATTAGACAAAACTGGTAATATTAAAATAACAGTATTGCCTTTCGTATAATCTCGGGTGCTGTAATAATTGATGTTTTTATAAAAAAAAATTAATACTCCTGTTGAGACGCTAACTTGTTTATCTCATTGACGAATGACGTTATTATAACTGTGATGACATTGACAAGAAAAATATGTTGCCAATAGTAACATTTCAAAACACTGGTGAAAATAGCACTAAACCAGCGTGACACAATCGATACTCGAAGAATACCGATATTTTTAAGAAAATACCGATAACTGTATCGATATCTGGGATAAATACTGGTATTTTATTTCAGTAATTTCAGTATCGAAATAAAATATCGATAATTATATCAATACTCAGTACATACCGATATCAGGCTACAATGTGACGTCACAGAATCTTTATTGATGATTCCTAAGAAAATACATATTTATTACAGTCGCGAATCATATTTTGATCAAGATACAACCTGACACTGACCTGCAAATCGCAAAAAACGCAATATTTTGGTATCGGTTATCCAAATTATATCGGTATTCAGTCCCTAGACACGATACATCTAACTGAAGATGCCAGATTGATCGTCTAAGGTCTTTCTAATTTAAGAATTCAGATCTGTCTGTGACTACTCCTTACCTCTGCCCGCGCCACCGCCTTTGTCTGAACCATGCATAACAAAACATATTAAAACATGGGATCAAATCTGTTCTTGCCCTTGCCTTTCAACAACTCTTTGACCATACAGATTAAATACCTACTTTTTGGTTTATGTTTTCAATTTGGCGGGAATCGCAAAAATATCATTTTGTGTCATCGTTTTCATATCTAGAGCTTGTTTTAATTATAATTAAGTGTAATGGTATATTTTAATAAATAGTGGTAAAAATTTCAAAAAGGTACCTAAAATAAAATTACGTGTGTCAGGAAAGGACGCAAAAGAAGTCAAGGCGGTATTTTTCCAATGGGACAAGCCAATAAGCAGGTACGTTTTTTTCTTTAATATTTTGTTAACCCTGTTATTCTGACCTAAAACGAAAAACAGTAAAAGGTATATAAAATAATAGTACCTAGCTACTACTTAATTAAAACAAAAAAAAGTCAAAGTAAAATTTTACATAAGCCAGTCGTCGCGTGGGGTCCCTGAGAGCCTTACGCAGAAACACTAGCCTGTAACTAACGGCACACGCGCCAGTGTCCAATGTAACCCTTTTTTTAGGAAGCTGCCTAAAGTACAGGACAGTGGGAACTAAAAACTGACCGAATTTTCGGTTTCGGCCCAAAAATCTAGTTTCGGCCACAGTTTCGGTTTCGCCCAAAAATTGCGGCCCCACCGAAACTATCTACTCTCACTAATGTTCGTCATTCCTTTTTGCTTTATAACGTTTATATTCAAATATTAGATATACTTACACACTACTTACAGTAGGTACCTACTTGGTTACCGTACAAATTATTCGAATCTTTGTAGTTTGTTGAGACTGATTTTCTATGTTGATTAGTATCTTTGTTGAATAGTTAAGAATTTTTTTTAACAAACAGAAACAATACAAGATCTCAGTAAATTATATTAATCATAAGAATATTGTGAACACCATAATTAAAATATTAAGACTAAGAGGCTCGAGTTCAGGTAATAAAGATGTTTGAGAAAGTTTATTAGTCTATTTTTAACACGTTGTATATGTTCATGTTAAATTATTAAAATAAATCAAGTACAAATGTTTTGAATTTAGCATTATACTTAGAATTACATTTGTATTAAACCTACAGATACATTTTAGTGTTTAGCAAAGCAGTATTTTATTTAAACTGGTAAAAGCATTATATTGTGATCGAGACTTTCCATTTGCTCTCTTATTTATTTTGAAAAATAAATGATGTTTATTTTGGAAAAAGATTGATGTGTAATGTGTATATTGGAAAAAGATTGGAAATAACACTTACACGTCAATCTTTTTTTTTTCTTTTGTATTTAATACTAGATGAGGCCGATGTTTCCTAGCTGACTACCCTGAGAAGAAACACCGAAACAAACTGAGAGGTCAAAGTCTCTTTTAACGTCTATTCAATCCGTACTAGACTAATCATATGAGAACCATGAAGGTTATCTAAGTACTTGAGGTGGTTTTTTGAGGAAAGTGCCACACAGATTTGAATGGATCTATCCAGATAGTGCAAGCATCTTTCAGTTATTGTGTAACTCAATTTAGAACTTTAAGAAGCTTAACTAATACTGAGCTTTATGATAGAACAACATTGTGATGTCTCGTGACCGATGATCTTATTCCTTCTTTACCTGTCCGATGTGTGCTCTTGTGGTATGTTTTTTTCGAATAAGGTGTGTGTTTGAATTCTAGTGTTTTACCGTTGTTTTTTCCATGATTCTTCATGAGCTTTTTCGTTGTTTTCCTTACTCAATTATGCTTCAAGAGTTTTTTCGTTGTTTTCTTTACTCAATAATACTTCAAGATGTTTTCGTAATTTTCTGTACTCAATAAAACTTCAAGAGTTTTTTCGTTGTTTTTTTTGCTCAATAATACTTCAATAGTTTTTTCATTGTTTTCTTTGCCAAAATTGTCTGAATCATTTTGGTTATTCTTGATGTCTATTAAATAGTCAATTTGTGATTGTTATTGCTATATCGGCAAGAGAGGTACCTATCGTAGACTTTGTTCAATTTGCTAACTGTTTTTTGAGAGTTTTCTTTGTTATGATTTTGATTTTTGCTTTGATTTTCATTGTGTCACCAGATAGGTAATCGATAAGATCTCCATATTTTTAAGGAAATTTAATCTAGAGTTGCACAATCGTAATCATTTTTTTTTATCATTACCATCTGTTCGTGGTTTGCTAACCAAACATGAGCCTTTCCAAAAAATATTAGGTAGTGCAATGAAGATATTATGTTAAAATAATCAACTTGGTAACACAAAGCTTCTAAAAGTATGAAGTACACAACTTTATTTGAATCTTGAATTGTGTACTCTGCTAATAACAACAAGAGCTTTGTGGGTTCTGTTTACATAAAATTTTAAATAAACTTAAGTATTTCTAACAGCAAGTCGCACCAAAGTCCGTGATAAGTACCTGCTAAGTGCCACTCAGCAAAACGGTCACATTTTTTCAACACATCGGCGCATTATGCCTATTTAATTCCAGAATGCCAGTTCTCTCCTTAAGGATTTCCTCACAATTATTTTGTTTAAACAATAAATAATACCTCATTAGGAATAACATAACTTCGAAATGTCGAAGTGGAACGTTGCGTTATAAATAACTGGTATTAACGAACGATATGCTCGTTGGAATATTTGATTTCTGACCCAATCATATATTTTGATGGAATTGGCATCATTAACGATTACTCGCTGAAACATTTTATTTTGACCCGCTCACATCTTTCAATGGAATTGGCATTATTAACGATTACTCGCTGAAACATTTGATTTTGACCCAATCACATCTTTCAATGGAATTGGCATTATTAACGATTACTCGCTGAAACATTTGATTTTGACCCAATCACATCTTTTAATGGAATTGGCATTAATAACGATTACTCGCTGAAACATTTGATTTTGACCCAATCACATCTTTCAATGGAATTGGCATTATTAACGATTACTCGCTGAAACATTTGATTTTGACCCAATCACATCTTTTAATGGAATTGGCAACTATTAACGACACTCTCGTTGATGTTCGTTGGTACATTTTTTCCTCTGATGCAGCAATATCTTCTAATAAAACTGGCATCGATTAACGATATGTTCGTCCATTCGATATTTGATCGATATAATATCGATCACATTATACTTATCGATTCCTCGTTAGTACCTACATGTAGGTACTAGGTAATTCAATCTTTTTTTTTTAATGGCTGCCCATGCTTTTCCCAAGTATATTGGGATTCAGCTGAATACCAGTATTTTACGTGGAGCGGCTGCTTACCAGACTTCCACTCATTACTGGGCCCTTAGCTGAGCTATACATTTATTTGTGTATACCACAGTACCTATAAGTTTCGGTTTCGGTTTTGGCCGAAACTCAGTTTTGAGACTTTTTTGTACGACTTTTGGACGAAAATGAAAACGAAGTGAGTTAGATTTGAACACCCTGCTTAGGATCCCTAAGTTAGATTTTTAGTTAGAAATTCTCGCGCCCGCATCGCTCTTCGCTTGTTCTCGTATGTAATAAAACCTCTTTCGAAAATAAAACTCTCTCATGCAGTTGTCTCTTTTTGAGAGCTCACCTTTTCTTCTTGTGCACGAAGTCTAAAAAAAAACGTTATTCGTTCCGACCGTTACTGTTTGAATTGCTTGGTTGATCCCCACTGTCAGTTTGATTCACGACAAAGAATTCTATCCAATGACATTGAAAGAAAGAACAGTCAATTTTCGACTAGCGGTGTTGGTTGCTATAGGACGATTTGCTCTTTAAAGTCATTATAGTACCTACTCCGGAGCTGAATAGCTTCATCGAGCCCTGCTTGTACTTATAAAGACGGTGTGGATGGAAAAATCATCAGACCATTTCCCGTTCAAAGTCCAGTAGCTACAGCTATGGGGAGCTGTGACTAAAGCTGTGACTTTTAACGCGTTCGCGGGAGTTTCGCTTCTAGGTAGAGTTACTGAATTAAGTTCAAAAAAATACACATGCATATCCTTTGTAGGTAGGTAAATTAGTAGGAGGGTGGCTCGCTGTCCGATCACCACCAGGCCCGGGTCGATGGCGCGTTGTGTTTCACGCGCGCCTCAAAGAGATGTCAGCATAAAAGACGGGGCCCGCTAGGGCCAAAGCCTGCCAGGGTTGCGGAATCTGTTCGAAAGAGTCACCGCGGCCCTGGAACGCAAAGGGCTTTAGAAGGAACACGGATGGGTTTTAGTCAGTAAGAGTCTGACACGCCCTTCCGCTCCACCCAGAGCGGAAGAAGTCATTTGATGATTTCCCATCCTTAAAAAAAAAAGGTAAATTAGTAGGAAAGTAGGTATGGTAAATCAAAGTCTTTACCCATTAATATTGTTATTTTATAGTAAATTCCTCGTTTTTATTAATCTTTACACAGGCAAAGATTTTTTTTACCTACAGAGGTAAGAGATGTTGTAAAATAGAAACTCAGAATATTAATATGTGAATTATAATATATTTACACATTGTCTTATTAGAGATACCTACTTACAATATTTTATGACTCTATTAAATTCTTAATTGACGACACGAAAATGGTACAATTTAGTACCTACTAACTTAGAGATTTCGATAAAACTAATAAAATTAACTCGAGGCTTATTCGTAGGCTATCAATATTAAAGTGTAGAGAATATAGTCAACTGGTAGGTGATAGATTATCTCGAGTCCGTCTCACTAGTAGCTAGCTAGTAGATTTTCCACTAAATCCATGCAAAAAGATTATAACGTGAACCTACGATACAAAACCGCCACGTCTGAGTCGGTCGGTCACAAAAGAAATGTATAAGTAGGTACATATGAAATGTATAACAGATTTCAACAGAATCGGTCCCGTAGATTCGGAGAAAATTGGCTGTGACAGACGGACAGACACACAGACAACCAAGTGATCCTATAAGGGTCCCGTTTTTACGGATGTTTGGAATCCTAACAAACAGTGGAAGGAAGGCCAATTTTAAAATAGACGTCAATAGGTACAAACCCAGAGGACCCAAACCAGAAAACGTTGTTTATCTACGAAATCAGTTGTGCCAGCCTGCAAATTAACATAATAATAAAATGTGGTTACCTATTCCTTCCGTCGTTTGTAAGAATTCTAAGATTTGTATCTCGTATAGTCGTAAAGTCTACTCATGTCTTAACTAGTTATTAATTACTTATATTATAAATCTAGACTTATAATTAATCATTACGAATTACGTAATACAGTACTTAGCTGCTTTTTAAAACAATAAGTATAAAGTTTGTCAACAATGCATTTTTAAAAATAATAGCAATTTTGACAAAATGTGCCTACGTCATTGTTACAAGCAGTCAAACAGCTGATGGGGAGGCGACAAGATATCGAAAAAGTGCCCATCTTCAAGCTATTCTATCTCAGTCAGCAGCTGGATCTGTTTTTTGTATTTTAATGATGCTAAAATAACATTTGTTATAACGAAGCAACTATTCTACATCGTGATGTGATTTAGCATTTTAATTATCCATCATATTTTTTTTTATCGTTCTCTTAAATATACTACTTATGGCAGTTCGTAAATTATATTAAATGTAAAATAAATAATTATTTAAAACTATTATCAAACAGTTTTCGAAGATGGAGATTGGGGCGTGCTGTATTTTTTTTCTGTAAGTAACTAAATTTAATTAATCAGCATTTCTTTGGTTATTTTTATGATAAAGGTATGTGAAAATTTTGTGATTGTTTAAAGAATAATAACGCCTCGGACCCCATTTTGGTAATACTTATGAATACCTCGTTGGCTTAGAAGTAACAATGGGTATATTTCTGAACTCAAAAGTTATTGAATGATTAAACTAAAAAGTACTTATCTCTAATTATATTTTTTTACTCCATCGAATGAATTATATAAGTGGTCTAACATGTCTCCGACTGTCATAGGGTAATCTATTGGAAATATTGTTATTTACCAGTACACCATGGTTCAAAGACAAAACCTTCGATACAATATTTAAATCTTCTTGATTCCTTCCATTCAAACCATTTTGGAGTAATAATTGTTTTAATTCTGCATCTACATTGTACTGGTTTTGTGTATTTATCGGAAAGAAACGATTCGTATGAGTTGGGTTAAAAGTGTTAAACGTATTAAAATGTTGATTTTGATTGTTTAATCCAAAGTTACCAACTCCGCTATCGTGACGGAATACTCGATGGTTTTGTTTTTGTTGACCGAACTGATCAGGTCTTACTTGATTAAAATTTACTCCTTGGTGAAAGTTCTGACCAGGGTTGGGATGTAGAAAATTACTTATTCCTTGAGGTAAATGGTTTTCCTGTAATGGAAACTGATCGGGCTGCTGACTGTGCAAGTGAATGAGAAAATCAACAGCCTCACGATTAGGTAACTGTTGATTTGTTACTGTGCTGGTCGGTTCTAAAGGTACACTGGGTTGAATTGATACACCGTTGTTTGATCTTATTGGTGCATTGTGGTTTCCGAACTGGTTCTGAGGAATATTTTTCTGGATTTGAAAATTATTTACAGAGCCTTGTGCCTGAAATTTCTGCGAATTAGAAAAAAGTTGTTGCCGCTGTGCTTCTTTTTGTTGCAAAAGATATTGCTGTTTCCTAAGTAATTCCTCTTGTTGCCTTTGTTGTTGTTGCAGAAATCGAAGTTGCTCTTCGAGAATTCTTTGTTTTTCTTCAAGCTGTCTCTGTAATGCTAACTGTTGGTTTATGTACTCTGATTGGGGTATTTGGTTTAACCCTACGCTAGGAATAATTTGGCCTATGGGTTGAGATTGCAAAACGGTGGATGGCAAATTCGTAGCGGGTATTGGTCTCATAAAGTGATGTTGAGTATTTGATTGCTGATAAAGTGGTATTACTTTTTTCGGTAGGCCTTGAGGATCTTGATGAACTGTAAACGCCGCAACTAAAGGAGCTTGATATACTTGTACATCACGTTTGTCAACTTCTTCTATGTTTTCTCCATCATCATTGTGGGTCGGTTTCGGAGTAGTGGTCGTAGTTGTAGTCGTAGTGGTTGTAGTTGTTGTAGTAATTTTAGGCTTCACTGTGGGTTTCTTAGTACTGTCAGAGCTTTCTGTGCTCAATTTAGAGGGACTGGCTATACTTCTTGTTTGCAAGAAATTGTTGTCGCTCTCCCTTGTTTGAAATATTTCAGGAAAAGGTGCTGACGTTGGTAGAGTCGCTGTTACTTGACTTTCAACATTACCAGTAGTCGTGCTCAAAATAGATATGTTGTTATCGACTATTGCAGGTGTGTTTGTACTGTTACTCGAAAAAGCAGATTGTCCATTCACGATGAAGGAATGAATCTGTATTTCGTCTTTTTCTGTTTGAGCCTCGGGGTCAGCTTCGCCGGTGGTGTACGCATCTGAATCTAAACCAGTAGTACCATCGAGTTCGGATCCTGTAGTTGAGTCTTCAAGTTCACTGAGAGCTTTTAGTAAAGCCTTTCTAATGTAAGGATCCAATCGCACCGACGGTTTAGGCTCTATAGTATTAAACTTGTCATTGTAACTATCCGTAGTAGTATCTTCAGCCAAACCCAATGCAAATAGAGAAAGGAGCATCAACGCCAACATCTGAAAAGCGAAAATTAAACTGTTATTTTCAAAAATATTTTATTTTCACATTACCATAAAAATTCCAATCCAGGTAATTCCAGGTAGATACCTAATTAGTTTACGAATCGCATTTCTATGTATTAAAAAAAGCAGCCCTCTGCGTTTAGGAAGTTTCCAATCCCGCGCGTTCAATACGTGATTACGATAGCTATTGATACTTCCACATTTCCAACATCTTACATGTTTTTACACAGTAGTGTTCGGTTACATTGTTTGTGTCATGTTGAACAATGGCCGTTTTCTTATGGATTGATTACACAATATGTACTATCTTCTGACGTAGATCGATGATACCGAATGTTTATGTATGACTTTATGATGTATCAGTGATTGATACCTGAATAAACAGCACGATGCAATGTAGGTCGAGGTCGTCATTATGAATTCTACTTACTTTTATTAGAATTATGAAAATCTGGTACTTCTTGGATACGTTAGAATGTGATTAACGAATTTTATAGTCCGGCAATGCAAATACAGGGTGATTGGAATTTAAATGCGTTCATTGAAATGGGTGCATAATGCCAAATAGAAATTTACATTTGGAGATTTTTTTCTATTTTCCTGTGTATCTAAAGAAGACGTTTGTATCTAAATACGTGGATGGCATATGTTTGATTGATTTGATTTGAAGTTTACGCACTCTCAAACCTGCATGGAAGAGGTAGGGAGCGTGACATTTTAATTTGCACTTACGAACTTTGCTGTTGTCAGTAAAAAGAAAACGACAACCATTAAAAATAGCTAAAAGTGTTGGTGATTTCATTACCTACCTAGGTTATTTTGCACAGAAGATGATGTCGACCTTTTAGGCATCGCTAGATTATATTTATTTAGGTTAAAACTATTCGAATATTAACTTAAGCGAGGTTCCACTTGTAGTTGCAACTAAATCAATTTAATTTTATTACCAATGTAGAGAGCAGAGACCTACAAACTAAATATAAAAGAAGTTACGTTATAATTTCAACGAAATTGACTAGCCATTAATTCACCAAGTCATGATTTTTGCATAAAGTTACGTAATAATAACTATTAAGTAATATGTGATACCGTTACTGACAACGACATTCATGTTTTTCTTAGACGAATTTTTCGTGAGCTTCCTCAGTAGGTAAGAGATCTCTATCATTTTCCAGCCAATTACTTCCGAAGCGGGTCACGAGAGGCTGCAACTTGCAATACATAATGAGAGCTACCGAATGGTTTCAGTGACTGTGTATCAAATGATTTTATTAAGTAGGTTATTTATTTATTCAACTTCAGAATATTGTATGATATCCTTAACACGAATACGAATCACACTAACAAAGACGTGAATGGTGTTAGGTACCTACTCTTTATAAAAAGAAATAATATCTGTTTCTAATGTAAATTCAAATGCAGTTAAATAATTAAGAAGGTGCGCAATCTCACTTGAAAACTCATTGATCAAATTGCTCTCATTAAAATCAGTATTCATACGACGCGATGGAATCGAAATGCTAAAGGTCCTGATGTAAGACCTATAGAAAGTTAGACCACAAAGCCAAAGGTCAAGATATAGCTATTGTTTTGCTTGCAGCTCAAGCTAGGAAATGCGGCTACTTTTTACTATGTAAAAAATAATAAAGCTTATAATTACATTTATCGTTTATATGGTCAAATAGTGGCTAATTAATCGAAGACATTGATGAGCATGAGAGTAAGTTTCGAAATATCGATGGAAGCCGGCGACCATTTGCAAAAGTTATGTGGCGTCCGAATCATCGCTTTCACCGGACATAATTCACGGAGAGACTTCTCTCGGCGAATGTCAAATTCAATAACGTACCTTTGGAACACCCACACATGCGCAAGCGACGCGTCGGTGACATAAGTCTGAGACCCAACGACACACGCTTCTCGCGCATACTTAAAATATTACCTACTTTTATCTAAGTTTGTGGGAAAAGCTGCAATACTTGCAGTACGAACATAAACTGTCTCTGTATGTTTATCGCAATGGTGTAGGTGTATTATACGATCCTTAATCATCTTGTTTATATGACAAAACGTCCAAAATAACTAAATATCTCAATATATTATTTGCAAAACGTCCTCATTCAACGAATCTTGTCATTTAATGGTAATAAGGTAGCCTTATATTAAATAACTACCGTTTCTATAAATGCTTGTTGCTGAAAAAGGTTTTGGTACTAACTGTAACAGTTACTACCTAATAGTTACTAGTAGCCTAGGCTACAAACAGTAAACTATTAGATACTGACGCTATGATTTGACTATTTGACGATATTAAAAAAGGAAAGATTTTCATTTTCTTTTTAGCTTTGAACTGTAAATCTTCGAACTTTGTGAAGAGAAAATATTTGTAACATAAATTTCAAGGTTAAAAAGTAGGTTATATGTAACAAAACCTTGGTACAACTGTTATTTCAGTGTTACACGCTAAGTGGCAATAACGTTCACAGGCATTCAGATCTTTACGCTTTCAAATTGGAAAGATCTTGCCCATATCAATCTTTTCTATTTTAAGTATTTCGTTTAATGACTTTCCCAACCAAGTAGGGGAATATAGGGTACCCCGACACTGATAGGTTAGGTTCTTTTAAACCATGCAGACAGAATTAAGAGCCTCGGGCTCCATCGTCGAGGATAAGGTTAGGTAAGAAAATTAAAATAAAACTTTAGGTAAAAATTGTGTACTGTTTTGCCGTCTCTCCCCTGGCACCACTCCCATGAAAAGGTAACGCACCATTTCTGACATTTTAAAGTTGCCAAAAAAGGCGAAGTGGGCTCAATGGTTTAAAAAAAATAATCATAAAAGGGATGGCGGGGTCTGAGTTTGCTTCGTTCGCTCACTAGAATTCTATGTTAATTATCACTTCGTCCTAATTGAGTTGATATTATATAATGGCTGAATAGTATATATAATATGAAATTATATCCGGATTTATACCGGATACTTTCGCTCTGACATATATCTAAAATTGACTGAGTGACTATCAGACAACGTCACAACGCACAGCCGAACCTACTAATCATAGAAAGCTAGAATTTGGCATGTAAGTAGGTTCCTTGGGGAGTGTAAGGGAGCACTAAGTGAGGGTTTCCCGAAATTCCTACGGGAACGGGGAAAAATGGGATAAGCGCGTACGAAGTCGCGGGCAAAAGCTAGTTATGAACAAATGGCACTATATAAATATTATAACCTACGCCATAAATATTAATCAATAGAACATGCAAAATGATTTTGAGTTGAATTTATTCGCACACCCAGATTAACAAGTTTTGAGAGTAATTTACCTAGTTACATAGTAATTAGTTTGTCTGAATACTTCCTATCTACTGTTTGACATAACATTATTTGTACAACTATGACAAATATCTTCCTAATTACTCTTAAACAATCCGGATGCGAATATCGTCGGAAGCAATTTAGAATTGGAGTGGTTTCACACGCGTTTTATGTCCGCAAGTCCGTAACGGCTACGAAATCTAATTCAGGTGACGTCTTGCATGTTATGTGGTTCACTGAGTTCACTCCATGAGATAACTGATTGTTAGTTATCAATATCAAAAGACTTAGGTTTACTACCTTTACAGAATTCGAAAGTGTTACTGGCGGTTGATTTTAGTCAGTTAAAGTCTGAAACTCCGCCCAGTGTGGAAGGAGTCATTTGATGACAACCCAAACCTACCTATAATTGGATTAGTTCATGTTGTTTAGCATAAGATGATGTCATTGCCCAACCTTTCTCAATTTGTAACTAATGAAATACCTGATAATTACAAAGAAGCTGTTGAAACATAAGTAGGTACCTAAGTACTTTATCAGTTTGCCGGTACAATGTCTAAAGCTTTTTGCGAACCTCTACAAAAGCTTTTGCTAGTAATTACATAATGTATGATGTTTGTTGCTTGTCGGTAAAAACAGCCCGGAGCAACTTTAAATGATGCGCCTGTTTCGGTATCAAAGGTCGGACGTGAAGTCGTGAACACTTCTTATGTCAAAACAACGTCGTCAATACATTTCTCTTGATGCAGTCACGTATGAATTCTCTATAATAACGACTGATGAAATACTTTAGCAGTGTTCAATAACAGCCTGATCTACAGTATTGAAGAAATCAATAAACGGTTCTTGGAAAAGTTGTTAAAGCGGTTGCCTACTTTCTTATTACGAGATACTAAGAGGAAAACTGTTTGACTACGTTTTTTCCACATAAACGTAAAGCATGACGTTATATAATATGGTTTATAAGTCAAAGTTTACCTACATTACATAAGAAAGTAACTAAGTGCGAGGACCAGTATCGGACTATCGGTGAAACCTCCCAGTCGACTTGAAATCGTGTGCTTGACCCGCGATCGCACCCTTACTAGAAAATGCTACCGATGAATATATAAACATAGCTTCTGGGTATGCGCGGTATACTTTCATCTGGTTTACCGTACATATTTCATTGTTTGTCATTCACAACACTTGCCGTATAAATATAAAAGAAGAAATCATAGTGTTAAATGTTAATAAGTTTTGTCAGACGTCATGAAGACAAAGCATTAATATTTTTCACTTTCCTTTTTAATAATAGTTTTAAAGGCCTTCTCCAATATAAATAATGGTTAACGATTTAGCCAGTTAAAAAAAACTCAGAAGATGGGATGTTGTTGCGTAGAGGTCACTGACATTCCGTAAAACAAATAAATATGTACTCAATCTCCGCAGTTACCATCTCGTGTGTGTGACTGACCGGTACCAGATTGCCGTTTGTTTTTGTCGCGTTCCTCCTACGTGATGCACTCAAGTTAGTGTGGGAACTGACACACCGAAGCCGGTTCTAACTTCCAGAAATAGGTGTTATTTTAATATGTCTATGACCAAGTCAACAACACTGCTTAAGCACAATGGCACGTAATTATATAAGGCGCTATTGTCAACAAATATGAAATTCGCTTTCATTCGATTCGTCGTGCACGTATCGATTATTATGTATTGACGACGTATTCATCTCATCGAAGCTTTGAATGCTCGACCTCTTAAGCCGTTGAATAGGTCGAACTGGATTTCCTCTTACAATGTATAAATTGACACTAATCATTAGTTACACGGCTTTGTAATGTCTATTTAAACGTGCGAAGCGACGTGTTATGTCTTCATTAAGGCTGTAAAATAGCATCAGGTTACACTATTGAGGTTGGATTTTTTGGCTACCGTATTTTAATACATCAGTTAATATTGTGAATCAATTACTTACGAAACCCTCACAGTTTGGTCTTATGTCTTTGTATTTTTTAAGATTATATAGATATTTTGTATATAAAGCTATCCGTTGAGCAGTGTCATTCAAGGAAATTACTTAAATGTCTTCTCAACTCATAAATCAACCTATCACGATTGTATCCCAGAAATTCAACATTTATTTATTAAAAGATAAACCTAAAGTGGAGGCATTTGTCACCAATAAAACCCGCTTGCTTAATCACATAAGAAGTATAAGATATCAGTATTAGGTACCTGTGGTCATAAAGTTATTGGTTGCGTACAAACAAACGCGTTCCCTTTGGATAGTTAATGAGCTCCAGTAGTTATGTCAATAATATACAAAAAAACAAACACATATGATATATTGTGCAACGCATAAGCCTGCGCCTTGTACCAAAGCACAGAAAATATGTATACCTAATGCCTACTTCGCTTGAACCATAATTTTAGTTTTTACAGAACGTGGTGCATCGAAACTATCACAAACCTTATATTCGATGATGTTGCGCTATTCAAGCAGTACCTAATGTTCAATTGTACAATAGTGGTCATATCATATTCGTATATTACAGTTATCGATTACACGGAAACGACCTGCGGCTTAAACCAATTATTCTGTAGGCGTCGGCGAGTATTGTGCAAGTAAATAACATGGTCGAAGTTCCAATGTCTGTGATAATTATCATAAGAGCAGTGACCGCCACAGCTCTGCGTGACACCCGCCTCTGATGCTATTATTTCCGAAACAAGAACAATTATTCTTTATTGCTGTAACGGCATACGATTTGATTTATCATTGCGCAACGCTACACATGTATTGTTCTGAAACAATTCCATATTATAAACTAATTTCACAAATTGCTACCTGTCTTACATTGTTAATGTTATTATATATTTATTCATTATTCGAGATAGTCTTTTGTGGAGAAAGTCGCTAAACAGATAGATATTTTTAAATTTATTGTTTGTGCAAAATATCTTTTCACATATCAACTATTAATTAGGGGAAAGCTTAGAAATTCAGAAACTAATAATATTTACTTAATGTAATCAACAGAAAACATTCAATTTTTCTTAGGTCTAATAGCTACCTTATGGAATCAGTGAAAAGTATGCTACAATTTGCAAACGCTCAATATTTTCCTTCTTGAAAATAATGAAGTAAGTACTTACCTTGTTATTTATCAACATACCTATTATATATTTAAGGATGTATTGCCAAACATAAAATTTTGAAACAGGCTATTGATAATAATATATTTATTGCAAAAGCACGCGGAAACATTTTCTCATTCAACTATGCTTTCGAAGCTTTATGACATGTCATAAAATAAAATGTTCCATAGTGAACGCGGTTTGGTAATAATAATAACGTTTCTATCGGTACAATGTGCTTGCATTCTAACACAGCAGAATTCCGGATTTCCCGGAATCCCCACATGGCTAGAACATGTTCTTTTGGTTTATGTTAGGTTATCGAAATTACCATCAAAGTAATTTTTACTTTGCCTTGCCTAATATCAAATATGCTGAAATTGGTAGGCATGATCATTATTGGAAGTTAAATAGTTGCAATTAAACAATAATGAATTAATAAGGCATTGCTATATCTGCAAATTTTAATTTTCTTATTGTAGATTAACAGCTAATAAGGTGCCGTGCGAAATTGATTACAAAATACTTCGACGTTTGTGGTGTACCGCAATGTATTCAATTTTCTACCTCGTTACTTAGACCACATTTGGTAGAGTCAGTTTTCCTACATTATTCCAACCATTTTACCTGGGTATTTAGGGACCGACTATCAAAACGTCCCGTACATGAAACATTTGCATTGTCACTCACACTTCCAGCCCTTTATGCATGATGTCTTGATCCAGGGTCAGCTGGCTCAGCTCAGGTATCAAACCGACAATCTGCATAAGCGATCATTGTCGCCATTTAGGTAATAGCATATTTATATCAAAACCTAGAATTTAATTAGGGTTGTTGCTGCTTTTATCGGTGTAACAACGTACGACAGTGGGAGTCAGTTACTTACCTACTACAACAAGTTTCTCTTTCGCGGTAAGTTATCGTAAATTTACATAAATAATAATTAACTGATGTGCCTTGGGCAACGTGCGTTATGAGTGTTTACAAAATATCTTGCGAAATGGATTATACAAGTCTCTCAAGCCTGGTTTGAAGAAACTCTTAAAATATTTTCGGCCCAAATCATGCCTATTATCATTTTGAACCGACTTCAAAAAAAGGAGGAGGTTCTCAATTCGGTTGTATTTTTTTTATTGTTTGTTGCCTCATAGCTCCGACATTTAGGAACCGATTTGAAAAATTATTTTTTTCCGATTTTCATTTGTTCCGATTGGTCCCATAGAAATTTCATCAACATTGGTTCAGTAGTTTGGTTTTTAAATCAAAATAGCTGGAGGAAATAGAAATTATATCATCCAAGTAAACCAAATTATGTTTTGCTTTCCTGTGACTTTCTAGTGGTGTTGTTAGGTGTGTACACTAAAAAGTGTAAAATTAAAAAAAAATACCACCGACTTCCAAATTAAAAAAAAAACAACACTTCAAAGTATAAAATAACTTTAATTTCTGAAGTCGGTTTTTTGGTTGTAACTTCGTATTTTAACACCGACTTCCGAAAACAAAGTTATTTTATAAAAAAGTTTTGTTTAGCTACAAAGGTACATTTTCGCTGCACCATTACCGTATTCTTGAAAGAAAGTTTACTTAGTTTGTATTGTGGCTCACGTTCTGGCTCTTGGACGGATCTTTTGTTTTCTTGACAAACTATGAATGCAGGCTACTTCGGCTCAGTTCGTGAGCCTACATCGCTCTCCCTCCGTGACTCGCGATGCATGCACTCGCTGCACTGTTAGATGACATGTGATTTCCAATGTTGATATCCATCCGTATAACAACACGATTACACGAAATCAGTGGTTTGTATAATCTCTGGGAAAAATATACTGGGAATTCATCCTCATGTTGATCTACGTTGTGTGAATTTTGTGATGATACGAGGCAGCTAATATGAGTATGTTTAAGTATTACCTTTTTTTCATAATAAGGCAGTTCTTTCCTCATTTGTTATGATTATGACAGTTCTAGAGTGTAAAAGAAGTTGTTCTAAAGATGGAGAACAGTTTTTGAAATGGCATTTGCAGCACATCCTTGAAATGGCACTGTTTTGTGTGTCTTGTGCGAGTCCCAAATAAACATTTTTCTTTCCTTCACATGATCTTTTGCGATAGGTACCAACTGTCGTTGTTTTAAGCTCTGGGTTGAAAGTTCAGACTTATCAAACTGACCTCGTTCTAACTGACCCAAATAAATAAGATAAAGCTAGGTATTATTTGCGAATTCAATCATCTACTTAAATTAGGTAATTGCTATCTTTGTGCCGTACTGCGTTATAGTAAACCTGCTGGTTGTAACAAACGGAACAAATCCGTAACGCAATATAAGGAAGTTAATCCAATAACATGTTCAAAATTGCTATACATAAAAGCAAAACTGAGTGACTAATGTGGTTCACAAACCTGTCATTATGCGGATATTAAGATAAGTTACACGCAATCTGAGATGTTACGAGTATGTTTGAATTAAGCATTCATAAGTTGTGAAGTTCGTGAACTGTAAAGTAGGTAAGAATTAATTTATTCAATGTTGATGCTTTTAATTATTAAATAACTAGACGAAACAGCAGCAGCACCTGTACCATTAATGGGTTACATTTTGTTACATAACTACATATAATTTAATCACAGTAGTTAACAAAATGATCTTTATGGTAAAACAATTTTAATTAACTTCGAATACTTATTCAAATGTCAATATTAAAATTGAAACAGTGACGATCGCCGTATTCCTAATTAATAGAAAATGCCTACTAAGCATTTGAATTTTACACCATACTTTTAATTGCCAATTGGATGGACTGTGTGATGACGATGAGTTATATGAAAGAAAATGGAGTTAGTGATAGCGTGACGGCTGACAGGAAAAAAAAAACGTATTGCGCCGACCCCAAGTAACATGGCATAAGGATAGGAAGATGTTGATGATGATGATGGGTCGGATGGACGACTCTACGAACGAACGCTTGAAAGAAAACACTGTGTATGGTACCTAGGTACGGTCTACTTATTCCCTGAACCTGCATATGAAGTATATTCGCATGATAACTTGAAGCTTCGAGACATGATGAGGTATCGATATTAAGATGTAGACGACCCCCCAAAAATACACGAATGCATTAGTTTTCAATTAACTTTCTTTTAAATGAAATAACTGCATTGACAAACTAACATCATTAGACGCCAGTGAAAGTTTACGTCATCACAACGCGCAGAATTTGCGCAAATTACCTCGTCTTGTGTTGTGTCTAGTGTTCGTACGTCGCTCTTTGGCGTCGCGAGGGAAATGAGATTCTTCGCTAATGCTTCAAAAGGGCTATTTAAATACATGCGTTAAGTAAATACCTCTTTTAAATGGTTTGTTGTTGCGAGAAAACCGCGTGAATAGAGAATTATTCATCAAGGAATCTGCCGAGAAATAAACATGTTGTGTAATATTTTGTAAGAAACAACAATAACGTACAATACAAGTAAACTATCGCTTAAGATTTTACAATTACACTCGGAATAAATTGCGATGTAATCCATGGCATTTAAAGTTTCGTTTTTTTAATTGATGCTATTTCAAGAGCGTTCCACGATTGTTGTAGTTCATCGAAATAAGATTCTTGTGTTTAAAAATGTACATTCAACAACATGCAGATGTACCTTACCCGCCGATACGGGTTAAGTACGAGTAAATTGATATTGAAACGAGTAAAACAGTTGATATGCAGTAATGCCAAAAGCTGTGTAGTGTGAGTGAGTGAGTTAAATCTGGCTTATACTAAGAACCTTTTTTCGTCTTAAAGATTTTTAATTTTATTTAAGAAGTGACATCCTATAGCAGCATTCCGTAAAGCGGTACCTACCTATTTCAGTTGTTAGCTTTACAAATTTTAGGGAATATAATAAACTATGATGCGGAAACCATCATACATAAGTAATCCTCACAACGTCTCGGATTAATATATCTGGGAAGCCAACGCATAACGAGCGCATGCCGCCTTTCTTTGCACTGCGTTTTTATGTTAGTTTCCTTCTATGCGTAACATCTGAATTACTAGAAATTACAAATTAGCATCTCTACGCATTAACCGTTTTAACGGAAATAACAATAGATAGGTACCGATAACGCTTAAAATGAAAATTCCATGATGTTTTATTCACTTGGTAATTTGAAATGGCTGCAGTTAGTATAGGTATGCACCGTCAAACGTGAAAATGCCATAATAAACAGTGTCTCGATCAAAACGAGAAGCGAGTTACTAATTAAACAAGTTGAAATAAATAAACAGTTCTTTGCAAACAGATCAAGAACTTTCGTGATAAAAATCGCATCGCAAAATTTCTATTGTAAAAGATTTCATCACAATTCGGTTTTTTCAATTACATAATTCATTTTTCGTAATAATACACTACACAGATGACTACCGGTAGAACCGTAAAACGAAAGCTCCTTTACCGAATGCGGCGCGGTCGGTCATCGGGTTTACAACTTGCTGCGTAATCTTCACATCAATGAACAGCATTCCTCACACGTGCACAATTCGCGTAAAATATTTCTGTTACTATATTGTAACACCGTGGGAAAGCTAATGGAGCTATTTCAAAAAATAAGTAGTACAATACAAGTGACTTTAACTGATATCCATGGCTTGCGACATCTCATTAATTAAGATTAAGACCTAGTTATGAATGAGCATTGTTTTGCGTCCTAGAATTGTTTACAACCTTCTTATTCCACCGTATCTGGTGTGATGTGCAATATTTTGTTAGTATATACGTGTCAGTTACTCATTGTCTTTATGTTGCGGTCTAATTAATACCGATAGAGCGATAAAAGTCAACGGTGCATTGAAACCCATGTGGGATTTTCGTTTATAATTTGTGTGAACTATTTTTGCACGTACCATATTTTTAATTTAATACAAATGGACATTTAAAATACAAAAATGTGTTTCGAAATAATCATTCTGAATACATTCTATGCAATTAGTTCGTTTTATTTTTGAATTCTGTAAATAAAAAATAGGTAATTTAGCTGTTAGACCATATCACCTGATAAAAGAGAACCACAACCTAATAACAACAAACTGTACTTAATGCATGGAAGAGCTTGCTAATTAAATACTGTCTATTTGCCAAAGGTCAATTTCTTTGGACTTGTTAATTCATCAGTTCTATGAATTAAACTCAACTGACTCTTAATCTATTTAAATTTGTCTAATGAAATTAATTCAAAGTTACGATCTATTTTTGCGTAGAGCCTCAAAGCCTTTGTGTTTATGTAAATCAAAGGATTAATTACGTAATCTCTAAATAAACTTTCTAGTCGGCAATCAATTTATTTAATTACTCAATGTCGCACTGTCATTCGAATCTCGGTAGTATTGTGTAAACTTCGCGGAACATTTGAATAAGTCTTTGAAAGTTTTTGCATACAGCAATCATTTCCGCTTAATCTTTTCACATAAAATTGGTCTTCCCACCATCATCATCTACAAATGTTCATTTGTCAAAACGTTTGTTTTGCTAACTTCATCATTAGTACTTTTGTTGCAATACTGTGCAATAGCTGTACCTAGATTCGTGACATTTAAATTAAGTTTTAAACTGTCTTTATTATTCTTTACGAAATAGCTAAATCATCTTTTTTTGTCTTCATTATAAATAGTCATTGCTCTATTGTGCGACTGTGTATTTTTCAAATATTTTATCTAATATATTTTTCTATTCCGAAATTCTTATCATGTTTTCGTTAATGATTATTTTAACCGATGAGTATTAAGGTACGTAACTAGGATGAAATAGAAATAGTATCAAACTTTGATTTATATTTTTTTCTCACGTTAATTTAGGTATAAGTACCAAGGTACTTATACCTAAATTAACGTAGCTAAGTTGCCAAGGCAACTTAGCTACCGGAGCATGCAATTTCAAACATTCTTGAAAAATAAATTCTCTGCACCATCGACCACGCAAAAAACCTGCGATAAATGTTCTTTGATGAACATGTGAAATAGTAATTCTGACTGCATACTTTTTATTTTTAGCATCACATCATTTAGCTAGAACCAAAACAAAGCAAGTGTAACTAAAGCTCGTTGGCTACGCTAACGGATCGCGTGTTTGAAATCACAAGTGGTGTGATGTCATGAAATTTATTGCCGTCTAAGTATTATCTAAGCCAAAGAGATCACACAATCTTTCTCTTCCTCATGGCTATCGAGCAGTGATGTCATGTAGCATTTAAATGTAAGACAGATCCTCGTAACAAGTACAATTAGTAGGCGTTCTAATAATATACACACTTTTCTAAACCACCCACGTTTGAGCATTACAATTTGAATAAACACTAACTCCGCCCTAGTGTATGTTACTCCAAATATCACATTGGCGTATGTACCTACATATGTATACGTCGTTACATAATACTAAATTATACAATAAGTCAATGACTTGAGTATTCAAACTGATTTTTTTGAGTAGGTAAGCGATCGCCTACAGCAGATGTGTAACAAGATTGTGTTGCCAGTAAAGGTCATGCCCGCAATCAAGGGAAACACGGAGAAGTGGATCTAGTGTAGGGTACCTACACATCATTTATCAAAAGCTTCGGATTTGAATTGTTATTATTTTGACGTTATTTATCTGTAATCAATCAATGAAAGTATGCATCGTGACCCTGTGCGTACTTTTGAAACGAAGTTCATGTCAGCCGGTATCAGTATGTGATCCTCAATGTAAAATGAACAGATAGCTTAATTGCTAGCTTCGATATTTTAAATAAATTCGTAGATACTCACACTTTATGGACCATCAATATATTGATTTCTAATTAACAAGTAACTTTAGTAGATTCGAGTAAAGTACCTGCATAGTCGAATCTCCTCATACTTGCAACAGAACCAAAGATGTTTTGATTGCTAAATGATAACTTTTACATAATTCAATATTTAGAAATATTTGATTAATAATATCGTAACTCATTAGAGCAAATTACACAAGAAAACTGTGATAAATTAGTGGAAAATATTAGATTAAGGGAATAGATTTTATCTTTAACATCATAATTTGTCATAGATGGCTGAACATGTGGTTATCTCAGCTGCGAGAAATTATTCAACAATGATCCATAAGCTTACAATGACTAATTAAAAGTATTGTGTAAAATAACACTTAGAAATTACGAACAAAGTAATATCAAGTAAGATTATGTGAAATATTGCTAGAAGCTGTTATCTATTAGCTTTCACTGTCCCACGGTCAAAAGTAAAAAGCGAACAACGGAGCGGCATTGTGATGGTTCAGCTTATCAGACAGATCTTAGTTGACTCGAAATATGAATTCCTTATAGATGAAGTCTGACACGATAGAAATCATGTTCTTTTGCAACTTTCTGCCCAGAAAACACTAAATAAACAAGTGTGATTGTTATAATAATGCAATTCGTCTCTGAGATGTATTAAATGTTTGTTTTAAAATATCTATTGATTTCGTAACACAACACATTACGAAGATCAGAAGTCAAAGTTGTTTAAAAATCTTCGCACTTAGCTAGAAATAGCATAGCCTACTGCTGCTTTGTACTGTGTCTTCGCCTCGTAGACGCTGCGTAGATGTTGTTTTCTGTAAATTGAGTGTTTGCATTGAGTAATATTCTCTAGTAAACTTTTAATAATTTTCCTGAACATTTACACCACTTTTACAGGTACAGGAACTGCAGTTTCACAAACAAAATTTTATGAATTGAATCACATTTCAGCAGTTTAAATTAGGTATACTATTTTCTAAGTAAAACAATGTGGCGATCTCTTGAAATCAACACGGCTACATTTTACTAATATGGTTCTCAATTCGACTGTATGTTTTTTTTTATGTTTGTTATGCGATCATTCCGTCAATTATGAAATGATTTTTATGATTCTTTTTTTATTCGAAAGCCTATACTCTTGAGGTGGTCCCATTGCTACCAAGTCAGAATCTGATGATGGGATCTTAGGGAAAATCGAGGGCAACCCTCAAATTTTAAAGGCACATACAATGTTTTTCATATACTTTCTAACACAATTCAGATAATTGTGCCTAGTAATCAACATCTCATCTTGCTGAGCTGATGATATAGAAAAATGTTTGTTCAGCGATATTTTCGCCAATTGTCAACCGATTTGGATGATTTTTTTTTGTTTGGAAGAGAATTTTTCTGCCCCATTTTAATTTGGTGATGATCTGATGAAGGTTTTCGGAGGTAGGCAACGGAACTCTTCAATAATGATAGCAAAACTCCCGGGATTGCTGAAATTGTATGTCTGTTTATTGTGTAATCAATAAACAGACATACATTTCCAGTTCATAACATAACATCACGCCGGTACGCTGTGAAGGTGTAAGCAGATGCAAACAAGTCAACCTGAATTTACATGTTTTTGAGGTTATCTATTTGGGCATAACTTTATTGTTTATTAACCGATCTGATGATTCTTTTTGCATTGGCTTTAGTTATAGCTATATTGCATTTGCACTGTACGGTGTACTTCAAAGATAAACCAGTGACTTCAACATCAAATCAATAAAATCTAGTAAGTGACATATTTTTAGGTTTATGTCAATCCCAAAGCAAAGTAGATGAGAACTATGAGCTGGTCTGGACTTGGACTGAACGATGAAGTCACACAAAGTAACTCCTTAACGGCAAATAGCGTAACCACTCATTTGGGAATATTAAATTGATGTGATTGATGTTAAATTGACATTATTCCCATAATGAGTGGTTACTACCTGTGGAGTATCACCACTAAAAGGTGGAAAATATAAAAGCAGTTGGTGTTTTTCGTTTTAGACACCGACTTCCGAAATTAAAGTTATTTCTAACTTTGTAGTGTGTTTTATTTGGAAATCGGTTGTATTTTTATAAAAAGTTTTTATATTAAGGTGTTATAGGCCTATGCAAAATAAAATTACGGTGCTAGGACACCATAATTAATTTGACACTACCTATCGTGCGTTTCGTAATCTGGATCGGATTTATAGCAAAATAGTGATGAATATTTAAATCATGCAATGATTTCGAATTCGAAAATTTTGTGAAAAACTCATAAAATGATAATTTAAGTTTCGTGTTTTATTATGTGACTCCACCTGTTACACATTAACCTCATCTTCATACCTAATTAACCACATAATATGTGCGCATTTTAATAATGACCATTTGACGATGATGGCATATGTTGGGCAACTAAGGACTGTTTTTCATTATTAATTGAAATTGTAACTGCAATATTCAATAAATAATAAAATATTCAATTTGTAACTGCACAAATACAAATAAATACAACCGTATCTTCCTGCTATCCACGTAATTATTTTAACAAGTCAGGTTTATTTTATATATCGCAACCCTTTACATATCGCACAAGATTAATTCAACTTTAGCGTGAAATGCCATCTTAACAGCCAGTTAAACAGCAGTTCAGACAAGTGGAAAGTTTATCATAAACAAAAGCTGCGCGCCTCGAGTCACAGCTCCAGTCATCTGTCGGTCGTTCGCTCTCGGGTCTCGGTCTAGACGTAGAAACTGGAAATGATGTGAAATGATCCAAAATTTCACCTATAAGCGGCTGCAGTCGTAACACGTGTGGCTCGGCAACGAATGATGAATCCTTAATAGCCATCATTCTCTTCCGACGATTCATGTAAACGAGCGCACCGCATCATCACGCACCAGTTGCGTCATCAGGGGAAAGTGCATTGATGAATTTATTGTTTAAATATTATATTTTAATAAATTCACACGCTGCGGGATGTAGAATATTCTAGACGGTAACGCCTCATTTATACGTAAATTGAGTTAATTTGCTTTATTATTCACAGTCATACGCGAGAGAGTAAACTTGATTTTACCAGCTTTTAATTTGCACGCTCTGCTTGTGGACTATTCCAACGATTAGATAAACTAAAAATATCTCAAGAAGACAAAATATATTACACTCCATTAAGCACTATTAAATAAAATCTGAACCCCTACTGTACTTAGTAATTATAGTATCAATCAAATGTCTAAAGCCATCACTTAGATCATAAAGAGTCATAAAAGTTTGTAAATTGAGAGAAACGGGCAATACTATTAAGTCTGGAATTTGGAATTTGTCCCATCTTGTAGTGCTTACAGCAATTTCATAATTTTCTAATGTTTATGGTGATTAATTAGTAGGTAGATAACTAAGTAAGTGCGTGGCTTTAAATAGTGCATTGAAACAGTTGCACGTTAGAGACAACAAACGTTAACAATAAGTCAGAATTTTCTTTAAATTTATTACTTCACAAGTACATAAATATTCAAACAGTGTGAGCGCCGCATGTAAATTTCCGCATTACAGGCTACTTTAAACATATTGAAGAGAGCTTGCACAGGGACGCAGTCATTTACATGACAGACGACCACACAGATAAAGAACATAGACGTAACTACAGCTTCATTTTTATACCAGCTCAGTCGTTAGTTAATCGCAATGTAGCTTTTACTTGACATGAAGAATAATAGAAAATCGTGCTGTGCAATATGGTGAAAGGTTTCATAAATGTTCACATTATAAAAATCATCAATATTATTTATACATTTTAGTAAAAACAATTCATTTATGAATCTTGCTAGTGGTTACGTAATTTATGTTAAATACATTTTCCATTAATTTACGACTTTTAATTAGAGGATTATTTTACTAAGAAGTTAAGAGTGCGTAAACGACAAACATTGTAAAGAGAAAACAATTTCTTCTTTAATATTTTTTTTAACATTCAGTAGGTATGCTTAAAGATGTTTAACATATTTTCTTATTTTCTTCCTTTATAACCAAGCATGTTCGCCTTCAAACAATCACTAAAACCATTTGTCACACAAAATCAATCAAGTGGAAGTCAATGATCGGCTTATAAAAATAACAAAAAGGGGCATGATAATCGAAAACCATTAAAAAAACTTCCTCAAGCATTCAAATTCACGCATCCAGTCAAAAAGTTCACGCACAATTACGGCCTAATTTGGACATCACTGTTAACGTATAATAAATGAACACCAGTACTCACTGGGCGCATCTTGCCGGCTCTCGAGGAACACTTGTAGCACTATATTACAGCAACGTGTGTCGTGGACGACGGCAAGGAGGTTGTCGCACGTGTGAATGCGGCCCGGTATCTGCGTGCACTGCGCCTGCGTGAGAACTCCACACTCAGACGACCACCGCTGTTGCGCCCGCGCAGCACCCAAACAGCCTCTGATTGTATAAAATATGACATCCGATATACCACAAGGATGTTGTCACTATGACCGTTATGTGCACATGGACTAACTGTTGTAGGTAAGCATCGAATTAATGCAAAACTGGAAGTAAAAAAGTTGATAAACATTTCCACTGGGTCATATTAAGTTGATCGTTTATCAATAATTCACTAGTCGTTTCACGAAGAGTAATGTGTTAGTCGCTTGAAGCTATGCGTGGTAACAATTTGTAAGTGTCTAATGTTAAGAATAGTAGTTATCAATACGAGTACCTAGTGATTAGCCCACGGCCTATGATCAACATAGTAACCTATTACCCTCACTTGAATCTTGCAACTTTCATGGGAATTTTAGTAGCTTACAGCAAAAAGCAAGTAGATAGGTGCTTATTTCGTAGTTTATCGTGGGTAATAATGTTCTTGCATAAAAAAATCGTCTAGGTACCTAATTACATACATCAGAAATAACCAGTGTCAGTACAATTATTATCTCACCACACAATTACATTAAGGAACCAGTACAGTTCATTTAATGGAATTGTTAACCTCCTAGACCGTTGCTTGTTTGCCGCTCACAAAGTATTAGTTAGTTGCGCTGGGTTTTCCTAAATGACGCCCACTATGTGGCAGCGTTACTTCTGTCAAAACACCTTCTTATGTTTTCCGACATTACTTAAATTGACGTCAACGTCTTGTCTTCATAAAATTAGTTTTCAAAGAGGTCTGGTTCTCTTGCCAAAGTGGCGCCAACTGATGGCAAGAATTTTCCTGAAAACCCTCTTTCCATAAAACCTTTTTAAGGTTTGACCGCTGATAAAGCATACTTAGAATAGACAAGTGCTGTGACATCACACGTTGAGTGCGCATCACGAAATAGGCGATACGCTCCATAACAATTAGGTAGAGCATGGCGTCAACACTGGTTTATCTCAGCGATTGCACAATATCGGGATCTTAAACAGCATACAAGTTAGGTAAACACTGCTACAGAAGCCTACACTTCCGTATATATGAACAAGTTTTACCTCACTAAGGAGAAGGAATAACGATTTTACTCTTTTTCTTTTTTCTGCACCCAGGAAGGCTGATGCAAACACAACTTCAAGACGAAGTTTTGTTGACTCTTCTGAGACTCAATTTTGGTGCGGTCTTCCTGTCTAGAACATGACTCACAGCCTGAAGTGCCCCAACTGCTTCAAGTTAGTACTACACTTACTCTTGCACCTTTGAGGACCAAATGAACAGCACTGACGCTGCTATAACTTCGCCACCTTCTGAACCCAAAATTTGTTAAAAGTTAACTATTGCCTGTATAGAACACGACTTTTTCTTCTGTCGTCATCCAATGAGTTAAAGCAACAACAATTTAGTACTGTATTATTACGACTAAACACCTGTAAAACTTCAGTTCAAACAAAAGCGTACATACGCAATCCTCGTCAAGTGAATTCGGCTCGCCTATGTAACATAGTAATGCATTTTCTCGTGTAACCCCACTGAGCACTACAAAGACAGTGTTAAAGATGTATGACTAATACGAATAAAATGAGTGTGTAGCTAAAATTATGTCAAATGCGAAATACACGTGTTTAGTTTGTCAGAATTGTAATACGTAGTAGGTACGTAGGGAGTAGGTTCAAAAATAACAATAAAGAATATAGTATTTTACGTCGGCTTGTATAAGAATAAAGACTTGGATGAACTTCGCACAGATCGAACTGAAAGCTAGAAAGTGGTTAGGAACGGCCCTATAACCTTGTCACTTCTACTTCCCAGCTTTCATGTCCTATTGAGTGGCTCTATCTTCATCACGTTGTTAGGTTCTGTGCATCCTCAGTGCAGATTTTGTTCGAAACCTAATAATCTTTTACATTAGCCGTATATAGCATGTGTTTGATGATAATAATAAGAGACCAACTTATCTGCTTTCGCTACACCAAATCCAAAACGAATATATAAATAATAAATACAACAGCAGTACATGAATAAATTCGGAATTATTATTTTGAATTCTGTCATGTCGATTACATTTTAATTTTGCGAGAGAAGTGGTGGAATAAATGTTTGTTGTATTTATTCGGGGTCAAAGCGCAGCGACCGAGGGGCGCGGCGCGACGGCCGCGGGTTCGCGATGTATGGACTTTCTTTTCCGTAACCTTAAACCGGGTCCACACACACAAGCGAGGCGAGAGCGGGTCCATACTTTACGCGACAATCGAGATTTGTTTGAAAGTTCTAGCTGTGAGAAAGGATCACATTTTGTTGATCTAGAGTCGGAAGTGATTCCGGTCCTATTTACATAGAGTACATGTCTCCAACGACGGAGGACCGGTTCTCGGAACGATGATATAATTTATAGGAATGTTGAAATCGGTCTTTAAAAATTCTGAGCCAAAACATATACAATTAAAGTTTGTTTAATTTAATTTCGTTGTAAAAAATACAACGTACGCGTTGTAATTTGGGGTGCGTTATTTTGATCAGAATTTCTCTGACAGTTGAATGTGGCTATCACGAATTAACTTTATTGCCGAAAGTTTCGTGGGTGCTCTTTTTCTTGCTTCTTCTTGATGGCTTTATTTCCTTGAATTTATGTAATGCTATGTTTACTAGGTTGTGGAAGTCTGGTAGGCAGCCGCACCACGTAAAATACTGGTATTCAGCTGAATCCGGTTTGAGTGGAAGCCGACCACAATATAGTTGAGAAAAGGCTAGGCAGATGATGATGATGTTTAGACACTCTCTACAATACTCGCTCACCTTTATTTTCGTTTTACAAACGTGCTGGAGCTGAGCGTTCAAATTCATCAAGCTCGAAGGTATGATATATCTGTTCTAGCAGAACATCATTAATTTCCTTAAACAATTGCCGGTTACATAAACGTTATCAGAACCGGAATGCTTAGTGAGATTGCTATTCTAATCCAATATGGCTACTTGATCAAAGTTGGATGCGAAATCTTATAAGAAAAATTAAGTGGGTACTTAAACAATTTAATTAAAGTAAAAGGGGATCAGTACCTAAGTATTATAAGAACCTTTATTGGTACTGACCAAGCTCATTGCACTGGGCTCATAACAGCTTTCTGAGTTTTCATACCATAGATATTCCTTCAGAGTAAGATTCACAAATAATATACTTACCCAATGTACAGAGTTTTTTTTTCTTTAATTTGGACGTCATTTTTGCAAAAAAACACGTATTTTATTTATTTATGTATTCAATTTGTCATTTAAATATTTTGTGAAAGTATACTCTGTTGAATAAGTGTTTGTGTGTAATTTTGTTTAGATTTAATACAAACACTAGATACGTATTTAATTTATAATTATATGGTTCAATGATAAATACTTATCAGAGTTTTAAACTTAATGAGAATATAAATGCAGCAGCCTAATTCAAGAGGACAGATAACACACTAATCACTTAATCAAAGATATCCTGTACCTACCCATGTAGTTGATGTTAATTCGTGAGTTCTTCTTCTGATGCCTGTCTTACTAATCCATTGTTTTCTTGAGTAGAAACTAAGAGAGAGTCTATTTGATGTAAATGTTTCGTCACATTCCATTAATAAGAAGTAGGCACCAATCAACGAATGACAAATTGAAGTTTAAAATTCTTTGGTAACTCACGTTCCTGTCAATAGAGACATCACATAACAATTTATCATTCTTTTGATTGGCTCTTCGCAAACCGCCTCTGACCATGATTGGTCTTTTGTGTTAAAGTATCCACAGTATTCTTCACTTTGTCACATAAAATCTTAGTTTACACGTTAACTTAACTAATTGATAGACAAAGCGAAGATGTTAAATTATATGTTTATTGGAGAGCGTTGTTTATTTATAGCTAGAGTCTCCAATAAACATATCGTTTTACATCTTATTTGGATCCCATTAGTTGAGAATAAATGATGGCATCACAATTTCTCGTGGGTCGAACATTAAATTAGAGCCTATATGCCACAAGTGCCACAATATCTATAAAATTAATGTAGATAACGTCGGCATTGAATGCAATACATTAAAACTGTTATTCCGTTAGTTCGTTAAGATGTTTTCCATTGTTGGACTGACTTGATGTGTGGTATGAAAGTTTTTCAATATATTCTTCTTCACCTACATTTTCTTAGGGGTAATAAACTAAAAGAATCAGTTTACCAACGGACGATGTTTATGAATGAATTCTTGGTCGATTCATTCGTTTCTTTTGTAGTAGACACCTGACGGTGTCGGTGTTTTTACAGTTTTATTGTAATTTCGTCATAGTAGGAGGCTTTCTCCGGGTGTGTCATTTACATACATGCGCACATTTCTGTTTGCTTACAGATTTCACCATAAGTCGCACGTACCCACGCGAGACCAACCGTCTCGAGGGTGTAAGAACAATTAGAGACTCATCAATGAATTGTTTACATTGCACTTAGCACCACGTAGTACTCGACAATGAGAGCCTTGCGAAATATTTATAACGTGTAATGCCCGAAGGGCTGTTGGCATTCCAATTGCAGTGTAGATAATAATAATGTATGTCAAGCTTATGTGTCGGTTTTGCAAAGTAAAATGATGTATGAGCTAATGATAGGCGTTAAATCAAGATTTACCAACGGCTAATTTAATATCATGAGCCATTTAACCTTAATAATTTAATAAGGGAGTTAGTTATTATCTATTTTATTTTTAATCCTCTAGGCGTGTTGTAACAGTTGGTCTTAGAAATATAAAATATATGGTTGATTAGCACGGTAATTAAATCATAAGTAAAGGAAATTATACGTTGCCATCACTAAGTACACTACATTGCTTAAGCTCCACTTTACCATAATCATTCATAACAAAGATATTGTGTAGTTTGCCTACTTGTTGAAATTATGCGTGAATTCGTAATATTAACAATAAAGTATGTAATAACACTTTACCTACATACCAAGAGATAAAACACGAAATGCTTGAGAATGAGATGACTGCTCATCGTAACCGCATGGACTGTGATGTGACAGGCTTATAAATGGTCTTCACATTATTTAACATTATTTAATCTTTTTTACACTTTTAGCTTTCAGCTAATTATTCTTCTATTAGCTTTCAGCAACTTTTATTAAGTATCTATATGTAGCTTTCCCAATACGGAAATAAATACCACATACCAGCTCACCAATGAAAAATAGTCCCAGGAACAATTGTTGACTTTTATCTACCAATATTGGAATCGGCTACTAAGTGTAAATAATAATGCTAGTTACTAGGTCATTTTGTAGAAAAAATTAACGGATATTGTTGTAATTCGTTTCCGAAGATATTTTAAATATCTGAACGTACTGATGCAAAATATACTTACCTATTGTGTAAAGGTTCGTCTCGATTGTTGAAAAAATGTTGATGCCAGACAGGTGGATCACCAAATATAGTGGGTATGTATGTAAGTAGGTATCATGAACCTGTTCTCTGTTGAAAGTTCATCGTAATACAATGGGTGCATCATCTGTAGTTGTATAAGCGGCGCGCGTGGGCCGATGAAATGTCTTGTGTAATATTTTTATTGCATTCAAAATTATCTATAAATAGACTCCACAATAAATAATCTGAATGCATAGCAACTTAGATCAAGGGCAAGTTCGAGACACTTTAGATTTGTTGTTTTTTTGACGATGTCCATGTATCTTTATAATTATGTCTTGACTTTATTATGAGGAGTACCTTTTCAAAGGGGATATTTCCAAATTTATTATTTATAACTGAAAGTGTGGTATTTTTACTTATGCTAAAATACATCATTATATATCTTGAACGAGTGCAAAAGGGGATTTCTATCAAGCAAATTTAACTTGTTCAGAACAAAACAGGATAAGTATTTTCTCAAGAAAATCGCCACAGTTCACATTTAGTTTTGTTTTATTATTTTCTGAAAAATAAAATAACATGCAGTTATCCCCTTCTGAAAAGACACTCCTCGATGTAGTTGATAGTACAGGCAGGTATGCTGCATTGAGCAATCCCTGGTAATGCTGTCACTAAATCAACAGCGGAAAAAATGTATCCAACCAGTTAGTCCCATTAGAATATCTTATTTCCACTAAGCAGGGCTATTAAATGGTTAAATAAAAATGTAGAGACAGGTTTAAATGTTGGTTATTTAGTTTGTCAGTGATATATCGCAAGAAAACACTTTATACAAGTAATTTTAAAACATTTTATTAATTCATTCTTTCACAGTGCAGGGTTCACTTACCAAGACATTAAAATAAGTTTAAAATTCGTGAAATAGTCATTTTGCTTAAGTCATTACCATTTGCGGTTTTTAATTATTTTTTACCAACTTGGTCAGTAGAAATAAGTTTTAGGATTTTTTTTGCGACATACAAATATATTTAATATACAAAAAGTTACAGTTTTATAAAGGAAAAGAGAAACAACTAGAATTGTTTTCTGGCCCAAAATGTAAAAAATAAGAAAGAGTGAAGTAATACCTACTCCTGACAATAGGTAGATATATTGATTAGTGTTTGATATAGGAGGTAAAATTGCATTTAAAATGAAAATTGTTAACAAATTGTTGATTGATTGTTCGTGCTAGCTAAACTTAATGATATGGTAATATAATAATTTGGGTGGGATGGTGGTACTTATAGTAAGTTAAACATTTAACGACAAGTTTACGACCAAACACCAAAAACACATTCTTCACAACTATCTTTAGATCTATAATTAGATATTTAATTTTACTTTTATTAAGGTTGTAATTTTGTGTCATTGTATTTTTATTGGTTGGCACTAATATTAATTTATGTTAACGTCCCAATCTCACATCAAATTCAAAACGAACGAGTGAAGAACAAATAAAGATGGAAATTTTCTGTCGTTATAAATTCATGATGTTCTCAATGCATTTGAAGGCATCATCATCTGCATAGATACTGATCTATTTCCCTAACAGCTGTGGGAAAATTGATGTTCTTGAGTTTTCATACTCATATCGGAACTCATTAACTGTATCTTACCCCTCTTTGTCAATTTCGATATTTGTACTTAGGTACCATCTCCGATCGGCAAGGTCAATCAAAATTCGATATTGTTAAACGCAATGAATACATCGTTGGACAAGAAAATTGTATCGACTGGGTGTTCGCTACGTGTAGGTATCTACCTAAATATCTACTGAGCATTGGTCAGGGGTGCTACGTAGAGTAGCTGCGCTAAGTTGTTCCTCGCGTACTTGCCCCGCAGTGGGGCTCCATGACCTTGTCTTCCCCAAAGAGACTCCCACGTCTCGTGATGCTTTCGGACGCTTTCTGCTGAGTCAAGACGATGCGCCTACAAAAGATTTTCAGAGATCATTAGAAGGAAGATGAGTGCATGTCATCGGTCTTTTTCTTCTCGTGTCGATTCGACTCAATTTTTTTCTGACCGTGTGTGTGGACTTGAAGAAGCGGTGCATGGCAAGAGCCTTCCCGAGCGACGTTAAAAAAAACGCATTGCGATTCCAAACGCCCGGGCACCCTGGACTTTTAACACTCGGTTTCGCTTAGTCAAGCAGCCTTATCCTTGCACCACGTCGACTCAAACTCAATCCCCTGATGTTGAACTTTGGAATACTATCAGAATTGCCGCTACTGTTATCTTACCTCTTGTTGAATACACTTCACTTTCATCTGATTCTTCAGTTCTCTCAAGTAGTCCATATTGACTGTTTCGCGCCATCTGTAAAAAGCATGCACGTATGTTTGTAGACCCCCATTTTAATGGCAGCCATACAACAGGAGACACTTGATGAATAACCTTCCTATCAGGCCAACATAGATTTTTCTTATTATCAATACCGAAGATCAGCATAACCAAAGCCTATTGTAAGGAGGGCACGGTTCAAAGGCAGCATGAAATACATTACCATTTATCTGAATTACGTAGTTACTCATCGATAACATGTCGAGGTGTCAACGATCATTATCAACAACTGACGGTCCGAGGCGCACGTCACCGGTCTAATGAAAGCCGTTAATCTTGGTGTCGTATGGACCCAAACTATCCGATAGAAAGCCATGATGCAACTTCTGCTTTACCAGATTGGTGACCAAACATTGCCTACCGTTATACTACTACTCGAATCATCGCACCGGAAACGTATTTTAAATATTTATTAGGTAAACACGGAATGTTCAAGATCAAACATCAATTTAGAGTTCATAGCCGGTGCAGTTAATGGTAGTTATTTTTTAAATGAAAAGAATTTAAGTGGTTTTGCTTTATAAAACATTTTTTTAATTTTATTTAGGTGCACCTCGTTGTCCAAGTCAATTTGTTTTTCTTTCACAGCAAAATTTCACGTATTAATGCAGTATTATATTGTCACAGCTCTACCTACCTAATAAATTGCACTACTATATTCTCACAAAAACGATCCACCACACTACACGTGACAAGCAATGAAATTTCCGAATCGCGGCTCATAATTCAATATTACAATATGATTTACGAAAAAAAGTGTTACGACATCCGCTGACATTTTACACGCGAATAAATTTACGATTCGGGAAAACGTGTCACGCAACTGAGTAAGCCTTCGGCAAATTACTTACCTACGTTAATAAAAAGTCTATAAGCAATGCTTCAGACTTTATGAACCCAGTGGATCTAATCGATTTGATAAAAGGGTCAGATACCATGATCTTATAAATTGAATTCTATTATTATCTTTGACCTTGGTTAGCTTCTATTATGCGCAAAGAGTCTTATATTAGCATCGATGAAAAAAATGCGGATTCGTGCCACGATAGATCATGTCACAGAGAATAGATACCTAATCAACACTAGTAATACTAACAATTGTATTGATTAGTATCATACGTACTGACACGACTGATCCGCTTGTCTTGTGACATCACTAGACGGGAGTGTGCGTGCGCCGACGCGGCGTCTTCTAGCCAAGAGTGGCACAAGTTCCACACCACCAGTTACGTGCAAAATTGCAGTCTCAGGCGTAGGCTTTTTCTCAGGCACAGCTACAGCATCTCTACTATCATAACTATCATCAAGTATTAATTTTGTCACTTTATCGCCATTCGATAATCTCTTAACAAATCTAGTTTTCTTTGGACTTCGTCTGCACTCTCCATTACCACCGTAAGAGACTTCATGTCTAACTTTTACGTCTAGACTAAATCTCCTTGGCTCTGGAGGTTTTGTTTGAGGACTTTCAGCGTTTTTAATATTTGGTAGCTTTTCAACATGATGTGGTTTAACATTTTCCTTATTAGGCATATTATCTTCTCTGAAATCATCGTCTCCCTTTACTTTGGGTAAAGTAAGCGAAGATTTTTCGTTGCGCCCATTAGCCCCATCCATTTTCGTAAAAATTTCATTATCTGTCCAACCCTGAAGTAAAATTTAAAATATTAACTTCAAAATGTCTTTTTAGAATATCTCTACCTTTATTTCAATACGGACCATAGACTTAGAGAAATTTAGCCCAACATTTCGGGGGTTCCTCCATATAGTGCCACCTGGCCCTGGTTTACCCCATGGACTATCCATAGCATGCTGAAAATATTAAATAAATAGTATAATATCTACTATACATTATACAATTAATATATTGTTGTTACCATTTTGCGTTCGTATTCCACATTTTTTTTCTTTTCCTCTCTTATGGCTTTCTTTTTTTTTGTAACCATCTCATCTGAAATATTAACGTTTGATAAGTAAATTTTGGCCATCATTAAACGTGCCTAGATCAGAAATCGATCAGGAGGCATAAACTTCCTCATTAAGGTTTATGTAACAAACAAATCTTCCATCTTTATTAATATATTATGCAAAGGTCTTTCTAAGCGTAGACCTAGAAATATTTATCATATTTTATTATAATGATGTAGGAGTGAAAGCTGAGATTATTCTTTTATATTTAAAAGCTTTGCAGAGAATTTCTTTGTGTGGCAATGATGAATTTGAGCTTAGAACTCAGTGCTACAATATGCTAGATCCTTAATATTGAACTTCTACGATTTATTTTTAAATGAGTCTACACAACCGTAAATGAAAATGACCGAAATGCTGGATTGCGCAAAGTGTCCATACACCTATATTCTTGATTAGCGCCACTGACTGTTGGCGCTGCTATTGCCGTGGTCACCCACTACAGGACCCAACCATCGACTCGCAATCATGAAGAATGCATGAAATGTACCTAATATCTGTTTGTAGTTCTGTTGTTCCTGCGGCGACTGTTTGTATCGTATGTCGTTGTCAACACTCTTGCGCAGCGGCTCGGCGTAACACAGCTGCGGGTCCTCGCGCAGCTTCACCGGCGTCTGTCGCTGGCGCCGGAGCGGCGACGTGGCCCAACGGCGAGAAGCCTCGTACAAGGATACACCCTGGAACAGAAAACGAATTACATTGAATGATGTGTTAAGGCCTAGTTGTCCCGTTGGCCAATATATTAAGGAATCCTCCTTCCTCGGAAAGCACGTAGTCGTTGGTTTGAGCGTGCCTGATCTCTCTTCGGTCGTGTCGGATTGCCGTCTTATCGGTCTATGAGAATGAGGGAACAAAGATTAAACATGGCTAATCTCCCTCGAGATTGGCCAACCACCGTGATTGAAATTCGGCCGGGGGGATTATTGTTAGGTATTATAATAGCCTAGTGGTGGAACTTTCTGCCAGGGTTGCGGAATCCTGCAAGGGCTGCTTAATTTATTCGAAAGAGTCACCGCGGCACTGGTACACAAAGGTGTTCCTTCTAATTAGGAGGAACATCGGGTTTTAGTCAGTAAGAGTCTGACACTCCCTTCCGTTCCGCCCAGAGCGGAAGTAGTCATTTAATGATTTCCTATTCCTAAAAAGTGGTAGAGCTTCTTAGAAAGTATCAAGTCTATCAAAGAAAACTTTTTTGTCATCCAAACTTAACAATACATCCAAATTAGAAATGTATACTGTGACCTACAAAATAAAAATGCCTACGTTTAAATAACAATCCCAATCAACTGTGGTGTCTATATTTTGTCAATTAGTCTTGATCACCTCGCCATAACAAAGGCAATCAAATGAATTTTAAAAATGAGAATTGATGGAAATTGGAATCCAGGGACAAACAAAATTAACATCTTTGATGCCATGATTTACCTGCCAGTCAGCAATCGGTTTTGTAATAAAATCGTGTCGTATAATTATGGCGATTACATAAAGGGAACGCGGACAAGTTTTAAAAGAGAGGAAATTACCGATGATGAAAATACAAAATACCTTAAATGTATGTCAACAAATTTCATATCCTCGATACGGCAGAAGCAGTCATTCGCACATTTTTTTTTACATCTTCGTTTCGTAACGCCACGGTGTGGTCCCGCCTTAATAACATTCAAGTAATGAATGACCCTTTACCTTATATAGATTTATAGCCATCGGTCAATCGCCATATGCAACTTTTTTATGTACCGATTAATTAAGTAAGTAACCAGATAACCTGTACTATTACTGAGATTAAGAAACAACGTCAACTAGCCATGTGAGTTATTATCCGCATTATATTCTATGAAATTCATTATATTCAGAGCATGCGTTGTAGTCAGTCACACATGCATGTCAATGACTTGAGGTCACGAAACTAAATAGGTCAATGAAATTGTAAGTCTCCTTCACCTTTTATTATGAATTATTAGTTTGGCGATGACTAAAACTTTTGCATAATTTAAAAAACTAAAATTTTTTGCAATTCTTCAAGAAACATTTGTTGACAACACACTAATAATAATTAATTACAAGATTAACGAGGCACATTTTACAAATTGCATGTTAGTTCAAAATGTCGAGCGAGACGTATCAAAGCAATTTGCAATAAGTAAGATTTAAATACAGATCTCATAATCATTAATAGACAAATAATTGTTTCAATTACACGCTTGTTTAAATCAGTCAAGCATGCAATTATTACTACACTAAGTTAGCAGAGATGTTCAACCTTGTCTTCCTAGGACAACAAGTTGCAACCGGCAACGCAATATTATCGGTGAATGAATTTCTTGTTACGCATACAATAGTTTTCTGGCCACGTGCTTCGCTTCGCCATTACTCGCTACGCGCTAAGCACTAGCTTAGCAAAGCACTAGCTTAGCAAAGCACTAGCTTTGCTACGCAGAATGCTACACTGATAGCTACGCGGAATGATATAGTGCTTGCTACGATTCATAATTGCTTACACCGCGCTACGCTACAAGCTACGCACCAGATGCTAGCTATGCGCTTCGCTACGGTACGCGCTACGCCACATTACTTGCTACGTTCGGCGCATATTCGGGCCCTAACTAGATCCTGCACGCCGGTCAAAACATACGAGTATGCTGCATTCTAGCTCTCAGAAGTTACAGTAGTTGGGAGATAGTGTGGCGGGATTGACTCAAATAATAAGCAGGAATAATACTTAAAAAAAAATCTGTAAACATTGTTTTAAAGAACTTTTATATAAATTTTTATTTTGTAAAAGCTCGCAAGATGATTGAGGTTGAACACAACTGACATGGGCGTTAGTTGATGGAGGCTTACTGTTGTAGGCATTGCCATTCCAATGTCGTAGACGCTTTCTCTAAACATACTGGTATGTAATTAAGACGACAAGAATTTAACGAACGTATGAACTGTTCATCACAAACATTGTTTGGCAAACAGATTGACAATTATATAAAGATGTTATTAACGCCCACCTACGTGTAATGTGATAAACATTCAAACATTAAAGTACTAGGTTTGATTATATTTGTAGCTGACGCATTGGAGAATTTCGTGCTGTTGCCATAGAGCTTTCCAAACTTCTGTTCAACTTATACCTTTCGAAAAATTTTAATTGTGAAATTATAAATAATAACAGCGCTTGTAAAAAACCTGAGTTATTTCGAATTATAGATGAAGCAGTCAAGAGAGTCATGTAAATACGGCACTTACCCTTAATTCGTCTTCAGGAAAGATTCCTTTGTCTCTGAGGTTGGTAAACCGCACACCTCGAGCGTTCGGAGCGCCGCCGCCCGCACGCCCCCACGGCTGGTACGTCGCCAGCTCTTCACGAGCCTGCAGGTAATGGGAAATCAAGGAATATGTTCAGCTTATAATCATAACATTACATTATGCCCATTACCATGGCGTCTCGTTATATTTTAAGTGCTATGTAGTGGGCGCGGGCGAGCCTAACCTGTTGCCATCAACAGGACACAAATCCATGCTCCTATTTAAAAAGAACCGGACAAGTGCGAGTCAGACCCGCGCACCGAAGGTTCCGATCCGATTTTTTTCGAGTATACATTAAATAGATACCTACGGAAGTTTATAAACTATGAAAGCACTCTCATTACTCTGACAAAAAAAATATAGCAGGTAAGAGTGAAGGCCAATTTAACTTAGTTGTTGAAAAAATGGGAAGTTTTGATTCGAGCGTCAAAACATGTTACATAAACGGAGCATTAACGGCCTCATCTTTAGATTGCGTTGACTTAGAAGTTTGATTTTTCACAGCTGCAAGGGGTAGCGGACCTGATTATTTTATATTAATTTCAGCTTGATTCCTCCACGCGTTCTTGAGAAAAAGGGTCTTGACAGACGGACAACAAAGTGATCCTATATGGGTTCCCTTTTTGCCGACTGAGGTACGGAACCCTTAAAAATACGATGGTAGAGCGACTTTCCTTCACTCCCTTGTAGATCAATACACCTTTATTTTTCTTTGCAAATACTTAGTAGTAGAATTAATTTCATTACAATGTGAGATTTGACCTACATTCTAACAAACTCAACTTAATTATCTTACGCATTTTTTGGAACATCTTAACATTCCTAGGATTTGAACCCAGTAACCTTTCGATCAATCACGTAGGCCTTTAAGCTATTGTCGTTTAACCATTAATAGTAGGCAAACATTATAAATATCATTAACATGATGTTATGAAGAGGTTTGTACCACACCTTGTATTTCATCAGCCATGTGGGAGGCTCAGATATAAATCTTATGGTGGAGGTGTCATCATTGTTACCGCATTATCATATTACTTGGGAAAATTACATTTAGAAATATTTCCTACAAAAATGTTTGCCTTTGTCAAGCATTTTATTAATTTCTTTCTGGGTGGATTCGTCTGGACAATCGGTACTTAACACAGCACGACATTAGTTAAATGGAAAATTTTATCATACCAAATTATATTGTGTAACTGTTAAGGGCAAAGATCATAGGCACAAAAGGTTAGACGAGTAACGAGTACGTTTGTTAAATGAGCCTATTATAACATACAGTAAGTAGTAGGTACCTATTATTATTTACTTGCAACCGAAGATAGTTAAATTACTGTTAACCTTCACATAAGTATAGAAAGCTACAATTTAAATATCTACTGTATAGTTCACCGTTTTAAACAAATATCAACTCTCATAATATTAGCTGTTCCAGAACAGTTACAGAAATTAGCAGCATTCGTTGCTTTACCTAACGTTGGTACTGAAACAATTGACTGTTTCAATAAGTACCAATTATAATAAGTCAGACAACGGTTTTGATACTAAAATTATCAACCCTTTTTGTAGAAAGATGTAAGGTTCCTGCTTTGGATGTGTTGTTGATGGATGGTCAGCCCATCCACGGGAAGACATCGACTAGCGTTGTTTGACCTTTAAAATCGATATGTGCGGCTGTTACCTATAACTAAGTAGGTACCAAAAGTGGTGACTGTAAGTTTTGAGGAAATCGAGGAATGAAAAATGTTTCGGGTAGGTACGTAAGAATAAAGGCGTCTATAAGACGAAAGAAAGTCCAAAGAAACGATAGATGAATACTATAAAGGTGGTGACTACTGCAGAGAGCGAAGTGATGGAAGGGAAGACATGTTCAATTAGGCCATTAAACGGCACTTTTGAACGTCATCGTTTACAGTTCAGTAAAATAATAATGTTACATTAATAAAGTGACTCTACTGTCCATTCGGAAAGGTAGATTCTTATGGAGAAGAACGGACAAGAAACTCCATAGTTACTCTTTTCAAATAATGATTTTACAAAATTTGGTATACACAAATTAATTTAATATTATGTGAGGACGATGCACCCAGAGTATGCTACTTATAAGAACAAAGTATCACCAGCAGAGGTAAACTTATTAATTTCCTAAAGAAATTTAGGTAAATGGTAATCACATATTTACAAACATTGGAACCATTAATTAAACAACAGTGTGTGAGTCAACAGAAAAATAAAAACACAAAAAAAGAAACAGTATATCTATAAAGTTAATACATAAATCAACCAGTTTGACCTTCACCCTTGATTGTCCTATGGAGCAGGACCAGCATGTTTCCAAGCATTCTTATCCTGGATGTAATCTTCTAATTTGTAATATGCTTGTTCACAAAGTGTACTTTTAACATGAGTTTTAAATTTTCTTTCATTTAGTTCTAAAATGTCAGAAGGTATTTTGTTGTAACATTTTAACACAATACCCCATGAAAGAAGTGTGGACTTTAGCTAATCTAAAAAATGGTTGATCTAATTTGTCTTTATTTCTAGTATTAAAATTATGTCTATCACTAATTTTACTAAAAAGATGTCGGTTTTTCCGCACATACATAATATTTTCATAAATGAATTGGCAAGGGACTGTCATAATATTAATCTTTTTAAAAAGTTCCCTAAGAGAATCACGGCGACGCAGATTATAAAGGGCTCTGACAGCTCTCTTTTGTAAAATAAATATGGATTCAAAGTCAGCAGCCCGACCCCACAGCAAAATACCGTACGACATAATGCTGTGAAAATAACTAAAGTGGACCCAATATTGAACCCTGAGGAACGCCCATTGTCGTTTCCGACCCTATTGAGTTTACACCGTTTATCTGAACTTTAACCTGTCTGCCCATCAAGTATGAACTAAGTAAACCAAGGGCTCTATTCCTAATCCCATAGTGCTCAAGTTTCAACAAAAGCGTCTCGTGGTTAACGCAGTCGAACGCTTTCGAGAGGTCGCAGAATATTCCAATGGCATCTTGCGACTCTTCCCAGGCGTTAAAAATGTTCTTTATTAGGGTGACACCAGCGTCAGTTGTACAACGCCCTTTGGTGAAACCGTACTGGAGTTCATGAAAGATGGAATTTTTATTAAAGTGACGTAACATCTGACTAAGCATTAACTTTTCAAACACTTTACTGAGAACTGGCAGAATTGACACCGGCCGATAATTGTTGGGTTCTTGAGAATCACCCGATTTGAACAATGGAACGACTTTACTGTGTTTCATGAGATCCGGAAATACTCCCTTGTCTACACTAGTGTTAAATATGACAGCTAAGTAGGGGGCAATCGTTTCAATGATAGATCTATAAATTATTACAGATATTCCCCAAAGATCTTCTGTTTATTTAATTTTAAGATCTTTAAAAGCTTTTATAATGGCCTGGGGGTTTGTATGTTAAAACTTAAACTCCGATGGGCATACCTTTACATTCTTTCTAAGTAAGTGAGCAGCGAGCGTGGATGACGAGTTGAGAGCTTCTGTAGTTTTAAGAGGAATATTGGCAAAGAAGTTATCAAATTCCTGAGCTACCTCTGCGTCCGAGTTTATTTGGCCATGTACAGTATTTAAATTAAATTTAGTTACACGCTGTTTCTTCCTACCTGTTTCGTTATTGTTGTTGTGCCAACCCCAGATAAATTGGGATAATTACAAGATAATGCTGCACGTTACACCCTATATAAAAGTAGGTAAGCTCCTAATTACGTTTATTTTAGGTTTATTTGTCCAGATATAAACCTCATAGTGTTCCAATTTTTAGTCTTTGGTAAGTGTGTCTACGAGTCGGCAACGTTTTTTTGGCTTGCCGGTGAACGCTTTTTGTTAGCATCACTGTAGATGTGTGTAGGAGAAGCCCTAAAAACCTACTCTTTTTCTTCATCTACCAGGCAGGTCTTAGTAAGCGCCAGATAAAATTGCACTAAATTACATTGCCTTTTCTTTAATATCTCTTCGTAGGAATTATGAATCGTGAATTACTTATTTTCGTGAAAAAATTATGAATCGTTTTTCATTGCTAGAATATCAAAAGCAAAGGATCACGATATATGTCGATTCAGGACAGCTTTAAGTATGTCTTTATTTCTGTTTTCGGAACTAAGTATGTCAATAACAATGTAGGTGGTTCAATGACCGTTATTGCAAATAAATCTGGCGACCATAGTAAATCAGGGTTACCTTCCGCTGTTGTTCAAGTGTCTCCCGAGCCCGGCGTTCCCTCTTCTCGCGCGCAAGGCGCTCGCCCTCCGCCCTCGTCTGCTCAGCGCGTCGCCGCTCCCGCGCGCGACGTCGTAGTGACCCTGACGTCGGGACGCTTAGCCTCCTATACACAACCTTTTGTTTAGACTGACCTGCAAGCCGCTGAAACCTAGCCAAACTTTTGGTAACACTACTTACGACGTGTTTGGAACCTCAAAATCTCTCATGTCTTCCGGTTTATTCAGTCACGAATAGATTTGTACAGTTTGTTATTTTAAATTTGGTCGATGGAAATTAGGTCGTATAGTCTCATACATGAATTTATTGGCTTAGGTGCAATTTTAATTGATTAGTAATATTCCGATTCATCATTAAAACCAACTGCAAAGTTCACTTGTAGGCAATCATTTTATATTGCTATTATTTCCAAATTATAAAATCGATCAGTTACGCATGATTAAGCAAACACTGTGTATGTTTGCCATTACGTAGATATTCGGTTATTCCTTATATTTAGAAAGCACAAGAGTTGTCTACAGACCATAAAATTATATCTTACCTACGCAATCGTCGAGAGTGCAAAGCAAACATTTAAACTATGGTTTCACTAAACCCAACAACTAATTTCGTATCACATAACTGAGCACGCAACAGATTCTGACAACTATGAACGCAGGGAGGAATGTGCACACACTGAAGGTGATCATTTCAGGTGTCCGGTAGTCACCGAGCGGCTTTCCGCCAACCACTGAAAGCCTGAAAGCCGACTCGCGAAGTCGCCGACGTTTCCACTGAAACGTGCACTGTCGTGAACGTTTCCATTGAGTTATGGTATCAATGCGTGATAAGTATAAATTATGCTACCTTTTTCAGTCTGCAAATCGTTTGCAAAATTTATTTTCTTTTGTTTGTTTATAATAGTTTATTTTTAAAATAGAATCCAATAATATTACAAACAAAACAGTTGTAGGCATTGTATTGTGTTAATTAATTAACATTACTTACTACCACTTTAACTACTTACATAGGTTGAAGTGTATTTATGGTACCCTGGGGAAACTACACATATTAAGGTAACCTACATTTCTGCCTAAATCTTCAAGGAGTGCAGGCGTGACAATATGTGTTACAGTGTTAGTTAAAGTTCGAAATTAGCCTTTTTTCAACTACAATATAATGCAGTTTAAACCTACGGGTCTATTGATAACGGATACTTCTAAAAACGACTGCCATGGTCATGTAAAATTCAATTCTAATTTCTACCTACATGCAACGTTCTCCATGGTTTTAATTATTCAGCCATGACGTGCTTAATTCTTAATGTCAGCTAACTATGCCAGCTGTCTGGAAAATAAAAGACTATTCTTATTTATCTTATAGTATATATAAGTACCTACCTGGGTACCTACTTGTCGTGGCGTTGTTTCGCGTTTTAGTTGTTTTTAGTTTTGTTATTTTGACACATAGTAAATAAACTATGCCTACGTTAAAAGTGCAAAGGTACTAACACTAGTTTATCCTGAAATTTTGTAACTGAGAAAATAAGTAACGTCTCGAGGCTCTTAGATTTTGAACTATAGGCGGTTATCGCGCTGCACCGGACACCGCTCCGGTGAGCAGTGCTGCGGTTTTAAACTTTATACTGTAGAATAAAAAAAACCGCAGGGAGATGCGGTTTTGTATGCGAATCAAGATTATACAGTATACATAAAGTTAAAAACCGCAGCACCGCACACCGGAGCGGTGTCCGGTGCAGTGTGATAACCGCGTTAGGGTGCCCTTTTATGTAGGTATAACTTGAACACCCCAGCTTCGCAAGGTAGGTAGGACCTTCTTCATTTTATCGCACTTTCAATTAGTGAAAACCAATAACAGTTTGTACATCATTGTGGAAAACCGTATCAAAATCCATTGCGTGCGTTTATAAGTAATGGTGCTCCCCCCACACTGCTGTTTAAAATGTTCACAAACATTTTCTAATACTTAGATATACATTTACCACTTTATTTTACGTTAGTTTTACAAATGTAAAGAAACGTAACTTGGTGTAACATAAAAGTAAATAATTAAATGACTTCACATTGTGATCACGTTTGTTTAACATTTTTAACAGTAGGGTGGGAACACCAAAAGCAGAGAAACGGACAGGCAGATAGTGACTTTGTTTTAGACTAACATAGAGGTTGACAGAGAAGAAATGACTAAATTGTCTACTTACCTTACCTGTAGGTTTTTAACTCTGGTACCTACAAGTTAAGCACAACACGTTTCCACATAGGCGTATGAAATATGACTGGTTCTTGATAGGTTTTGGAGTTTAGACGAGCTAGAATATTCTTGCAAATCACCACTTGTGATTAAGCGCTTTATTGTTGGCTTAAACTACTTCACATAAATAGGCTTAAGTAGGTCGTTTCTTTGTTAATTTATTGTCGAACAATTTTTAAACATGAAAAGCTTTTAATGACTTGTGAGTACTATCCAAAAATCAGACGCAAACTAAGTCAAATCTGGCGACTTCGAATGTAGTAGAAGTGATCAAAAGACAAGACGGCATTATACATGGCCTTCGCAAAAAGTTAGCGGAACAAAGAGACGGCTACTTATCGTTAATCAATAAGAAAATGTCGGAAAACCTATGCGAATTCCGCAAATTTACATATCGCGACATCACGTTTGTCTCCTATGTCTAATATACGAGCAATAAATAATTCCTCGAAGGTAGGTAATCGAATTCCGCAAAGTTAAGGCGCACGACAAAAAATACTTGCTAAAAACAACAGACGTACAGCACGTACCCTTGTATTAGCCGTCATCTTTAAATCAATTTAAAAAAAATCTAATTTTGTGATAATTACCTACACTGTTAGATCCATTAAGAACGTTACACTTTGTTATTAATTCGCCGTAGTTCAGGGTGTTCTATCTATAGCAGAGTTGCCCGAATTGCATCTTTGTTACGTTTGAATAAGGTTTATTTTGAATATGTAGCCTTAGTACCTTTACGCCATGTATTATTGTGGTACTTTGTACAGTGCAGTAGGTCATATACATTTTTCATGTCATTTTTGAGCTGGCATTCGGCTCGTCCTGGCGGTGCCGGGCGCGGTTGGATCGATTGCCGCAAACACGCGGCCGCGAGTCCTATTGCATTCATTCATATACATAGCTTGCAGGCTTCATTGGCATGGGTGGCGCGGAAATGGGTCACCAATAAATTGTCTGTTAAACTGTGCTGATCATTTTACGACTTTGTCAAGGACGCCGATGCTATTAACATTTGCGTGCGTCCTTGCGAGTATCAATGTTGCGTATTGTCTAGAAGGGTGAGTTGTAAACAAAGTGCTGTACTAATCTGTGTTGTTTGCAAAATGTTCTTTAGTGTGAAAAATGAATTGAAATAAAACAGTATTTTTGTAACTAATGTTTATATTAAAAATTATTCATGATTTACCATTTTATAGAATAATAATATTTACAAACGTATGTCCTATGAAAGTATGTCTACATACATATAAATAAACTTCATTGACTCCCATTTTTTAACATTTTTAATGTACAAAAAAAAACATACACCTCCATCTCCATTTATTGGGTTGGCTGACACAACGACCAAGTATGAAATGAGTTCGTTCATTGCAGTGCGTTTTCGATAGATACGCAATTAACTGAATGACTTGCATCTCCACGCTGTGGTTCCGCTTAAAAAGCATTTCCACACCAATTAAAAGCGATAACGAGTTGCGTGTGAACCTATATTTAAAACGAGTTTTCACACACAAATTAATCATTTGGTACGGTTACTAATCGTATATTGGACGGCACTGACGCACAAAGGAAACGCATGCTTCATTTAACAGACCTCATTTAACTTTTCTCCTCGATTCGGCATCTGCTGGAGACCGCTGCTTAGACAGGTGGTTTCTGTCGTAACTTTTTCATGTTTTTTCAGTCGTTACGTCAGCCTTACACTATATTATTTTATTAATGACTAATATTTTGTTAAATATGAATAATTTCAAGAAAAAGTTTTAAGAATACTGCGCTTATGGTGCATAATTTTTGCGGTACTCTGTTACTTCATTTGTCTATATAAACCTCTGTAATATTGAATATACATAGTTGTTAGTATTATTTACAATTGTAACGTACTAATTGGCTAACCGATGTTTACATTCTGCCTCAATATGTAGTGCGGCCTCGTAAAATACTTACAATTTAATACTAGGTCAGAATATAACATACACCTCTAGTATGTAACGTGTACTCTAAAGAAATTGAGGTAATTGGTTTTGAAGATAAAACACGGGTAACTTATCCAATGACTCTCAGTATTTACACATCATAAAATACATACAGTAAGAAACAAACGAACACCAGCTTATGAAATCAAAGTGTAAGCAATTTTGTGATGATCGTCGATAGCATATTTGTGCATAAACACAGGTACTTTCTATCTCTATAGCTACATAAAAATTGCACGATACAAAACAACAGTTGAGCATATTTATATAAACAGTACACGTATGTACCTCGTACAGTATTTGGTAACGAGTAGTCGTACACGTCCCTGGCAGCGATAGCGTCGCGCTAGTCCTACATACTTCTTGGTGTCACAAAACTCACAGAAAATTATCTTAAAATAAATCAGGTCACACAAGTGAAGGACACAAAGTACAAATATTTATATAATATCAATACTAATAAAATATATATATTTTAACATTATGTAATATATAATTACTTGACAATCAGTTCTACTGATCACAATAATATAACAAAAATCTACATAGTGTTTTATATAGTGTATAGGTAGAAATTATTATGTTTATTTTATCAGGGCACATGGTATAGCTTGACGTATAATATCTACGATATATGTCGCCATGTTGGCTCAATTCACTCTCACGTACGCAACGTTCACTCGCGACAGGCCGGCGGCGGCGACCGACCCGGTTCAGCACCGCTCACTCATACATTACTAAAAATAAAATGTCCATCGCCTCCATATCCCTTACTAAAAGGTATCCAGAATTCCGTCGGTCTCGCGCATGGACCTTTAAGTGAAATTAAAGGAGGCGCTCGACATGGAAAGTGAACTCTTTCAAAGTACTTTTAGGGTCACGCGGGGTGCAACGTGAACGAAAAACTACTTCGACGATCGATTTCGAAGCCTCGGCTCGGAGGCGTTGGAACTGTGGATGCCTTTCATGGGACAGGTAGTTATTTTGGTGTGGTCCGGGGCTCGCTACTTGATCCTGTTGAGCACGAGGTCGGCGGTGACGACGAGCCCCTTCTGGTAGGGCGAGTCGGCCAGGTCGGCGGCCAGGCGCGCGGCCTCGGCGCCGTGCTTGCGCGCCAGGAAGCGCGTCTGCTCCAGCCCGCGCGACTTGTGCACGAGCTCGTACGCTTTCTCCACGTCGCCCGGCTCTTGGAACCGCCTCATGATCATCGGGTTCAGTTCTGGGTACTGGAACATAACGGAAACCATTCAATCGAATGCTAAAATACAAGCTAACAAAAAAAAATCTGTCTTCTATGGGAATAAATATTGCGATTTGACAGATAATGTCATGTTTGTCATATTGAAAAGCCAGCCCTAATGCTGAGTCCAGATAGATAAAACGCAGCATGAAATGTAACACAAATAAGCCATACAAATGTATGCCAATGCCACATAAAATATATCACAAAACATAACGGCCCTGGCGCAGTCGGGTAAAAACTAGGCGATTTTTTTAAAGTGTAGTTTCAGGATACGTTTCACCCGTCTGTACCTCAACCAACTTATGACAATATCAGTAAATCAAATTGTATACATGGTTTTTCTGGATAACAATTATCCAGTGTAATTTATTTTGGGTTGTTAGTTTTTTTTGGGTACAATAACTCTTAAACGAAACTTCCGAAACGGTTTTATTAAAAGATGGCCTTTTAATAAAAACCGTTTCGGAAGTTTCGTTTCATAACGAATGCATGACCTAGCTAGACCGAGAATATAAATAAAACTTCTACTTTCATAACTTTCATTTTTATTATTTTTACTATGATGGTGACGTGAGAATAAAGAATTTCATCTCCACGTCGTATTCGTCACAACTCACAACCGGCTATCGTAGTAGTTTAAACGTGAATATTTTTGCAATATGGTGCAAATGGTTCGGCCGTGGCCCAACGTGTGTATTGCGAAAACGAATATTTTTGCACAAGTGTGTGTCTGAACACCCGCTATGGCAGCGAGTATGTAAAGTTGAGGTAGGGCAACCGGTTCGACATCATTTAGTCGAATTTAAACACGCGCATATCTCGCACTTAGAAATTCTAAATATTTTTATATGACGTCCTAAGATCATTTGGAATTAGGTATGTAGGTCAAGTACTCGCATAAATCAAGTTATTTAGAAACTTTTCGTTTTAGCCCTATATTTTCACTAGCTGAAGGAGTTGTCTAATTCATATAAGGTGTATTCATTCAAATTTCAAGTAATGCGGCAACTGGCCGGTTATTTAACATTTATACTATAAGTGGTTCTTATCTGTTCTGCTATGGCTGAGCGATTGGTTACTGTGCGACGTGCTAATCTACATGTCTCGAGTTCGATGTCGAGCCAAAAAAAAAAGCGTATGCCAGTAATACAAGACCTATCTATGTCTGCCATTTTATAAGTGCCCATGTAGGCTATGTGGAATAAAATTTGAGTTGCTTGATGAAAATTATAGCAAGCTTCGACATGGCTGCTACTAGTTTTGTAACATTCGAAAAACAAAACAAAAAAATGTAACATACTTTTTCGCAAGCGAATAGCACGGGTGCGGTGGCGAGTCCTAGCTTGAGGTCGGCGGCGGTGGGCTTGCCCATGGCCTGCGCCGAGGACACGAAATCCAGCAGGTCGTCCACCAGCTGGAACGACAGGCCCAGGTTACGGCCGTATTGGAAGGCCAGCTCGCACGTGCTCTCGTCGGCGCCGCTTAGGAGGGCGACCTGGAAAGAGGAAGTACGTTAGTGCTTGGGAATAATACGAGTGCGGTTACTTAGCCGATGTTGTTCAAGACAGTAAAGTCAGAACGGTCAGGTTTGCAAGCACTCGTGCCGCTAGGGCCGCCATTCAGCGAGGAGAAGGAACGGATGGACTTTCTGTATTTTGCAGCAGCTGTAGGATTTGAAAATGGTAAAATGGTTGAATTAGACCCAATTGTTTTGAATGGGCCTTAAAATGCAGACAGCGATGACTTTTGGATTGGCGTCTCACAGGAGCTTGATTCCAAATATTGATCGAATCTGTCACGCAATAGCTGTGATATTTTAAAGGATAGATTAATAGCTTAACTTTTATATTAATTTGATACAATTGTAATTAGTAACAAGATAATAGTTCAGCATGTTACGAAATATTTTAAACTTAAATAATGAAGAAGAATATTAGTATTATTTCTCATTAGCATTACCTAAGCGTAAATTATGACGCTGCAAAATGCAAAATGCACGTTGTTTTATAGCGCAAATAATAATCATAAATAGAATACAATAGTAGATAAGTTAAACTTATTAAAATATAAAAAAGACTGATATTATTTGGTTTATATTAATAGTAGACATTATTAATTTTAAAATGTGCTTCCTTATTAAATAATTGTACTGTGCCACGGTGCCACGAACCTGAAGCTACTGCTAATAAAACTAAAAGGAAAACAAAACAACTAGTAGGTACCGGGTAAAATAATTTCTAGTCTTTCATTCAAATCACATCTTCACATTTGCAAACTTTAATTGCTTCCTTATAAGTTGTAATAAGCATAATTCCTTCATTAGAATAACATAGCACTTGACTAATAAGGATATTACACAAGTAGCACTGAAATGCATTGAAAATGTTTAGAACTTTAGAAGCAAAAACGGAACCCTTATAGGATCACTTTGCTGCCCGTCTGTCAATACTCTTTTTCTCAGGAACGAATGGAGGAATCAAACTGAAATTAATATCAAATACTCAGGTCTGCTACCCCTTGGAGCAGTGAAAAAATCAAACATTTAAGTCAACGCAATCTAAAGATAAGGCCGTTTATGGCTTATGTTTTGAGGAAGCTTATTTATATTTCGGGAGTACGTTCCAAACGGTACGGCTGGCAAAAGCTAATAAATAAATAAATTACCGCTTTGACTGAGTTGGCGATGAGCGAGGCCGTCTTTCTGTAAGTCTTTGTGAGGTAATGCGCGAACCGTTCGTTCTCCGTCTCCTTGCTGCCCAGCTGCATGAACTCGCCCTGAACGAGGTCTGTCACCACCTGGAAAAAAGCAAGACGAGATCGTTATATCTCAAGGGTGTACCCTGCTAGGGACCGGGCAGGAAGAAAAAAATAACGTCAATTTTCTTGGCAATTTCTATTACTGGAAACTAGAACGTGAACTAGAAATTAAAAATGTGTTGCTCTGTGCAAAATGTAGTGTTGGATAATAAACATCTTTTCTCGTTAATTATTTGATATTTATTACATGATTTTATCTAGAACTAGTACTTCGCCCGCGACTTCGTCCGTGCGGATTTAGTAGATACTCCACAAACTTCAACGCCCCCTCTTCCCCCTTTTAAATGTGTAGCATTTCTGCTGCTGATTCTGTGGGCTCAGGATCAGCACAACTATTCACCCCGTTTACCCCGTCAGCGACAGGGGTTGATTATGCAAAATTGTTAGATCTGTTTCAATTATCGCACTTTTAGTTTGTTCATACCATTGCCACGCAAATTGAAGCAAGCATTAATGGTCTTCCCTGAAAACTTCATCACCCCTTTTCGCCCCTTCAGGGGTTTATTTTCGAAAAATACAAACATTTGTTGTTACTATTTTTTATCGATTCTTCAACTTCATCGACGTACTTCGTAGGATGGCCGAATACTCCCAGTTGCCCCCACATGGATTGCCACCAGGTGGCAACTCGGAATAAAATTCCCAGTTGCCACCGGGAATTTTGTCGCGCTATTTTTTGGAAACAATTAAGTAACTGTTTGCAGAATTACAATTAAATCTGTCATCATCATCATTACTGAAGTATTCCCTTGGCCACTTATTCGAGATAATTGCAAGAACCTAGGTCGTTCGCACATCAACCGCCATGACTTGATTTTTTCAGAAAGCCAAGGCACTTTAAAATCACCGTCAAATCACTAAAAAATCAAATTATATACACGTAAGTAAAATTATAGGGATACATTTCTGAGCAAAATATTAGTTCGTACCTAAATTATTAAGCTTATTATATAGTCACTGAGTTTAGAACTAGATTTCCTTGGATTCGAATTAATTACAGTTTTATGTTCATTGTGATAAGTCTTTAACTATTCATTAAATAAATTGAACTATATTCCTGCAATTATTCTAAGAAACTTTGCCACCATATCAATGAATCGTATTACAGACTTGAATAGAGATGACTTGATTGGGAAGAAGTATTTGTACTCTAAAACGAAATTCACGCAAGCACTTGGTATTTAGCACATATCTACTTAATTACTTTAGTTCATTTTATATAATAATATGCATACTTCTATTATTATCACGAATATTACGTGATTCAGGCATTTATGACATTTATTCAAACGATAATAGCATTCATTAGTGTGTTCTTGAATAGTGTCATTATTCAAAATTCACATACTAACATTTTTCAAGAACTCAAAATTCAAATACGAAGGTCATGAGTTCAAATATTTCGAAACATTACTTTTATAATTTTCTAAATGCGTATAGTCAAACAGAGATAATATTCAGAGAAATAAACAAGCCGAAGTCTGATTAATAGATGATTAATCTTGCATTTCATTATCATCATTTCAGCCAATAAATGTTTACCGCTGGACATAGTCCTAATCTAAGTGTAGCCACATCCATTGGTCCTGTGCGTCTCGCATCCACCGGATTCATGTAGCCTTCACGAGGACGTCGGTCTACCTTGTGGGGTCATACTTTCATTACATTTCACTTTTAGATAAATGAAGTACTCAAGAGTAATAGCCATTCTCTTAACTGTTGAGTTACTAATGTTAAAAATTTAAGATTACCTTCATTCAACAAAATTTTTGATGTTGAACACATAATTAGCGTTATTTAAGTTGTTTATTGGAACAATAAAAAACATTGAAACATATGGCATTGCGTTATTACCATCGCACTAAGAAGGCCGACAGGATGAATCGTTTTAATGAATATTCTAACCGAACATTCGACCCCAATTGGGTACGCGTGTGCGCACGAACACTCAAAAGGTTGTATTAAAGTAATGGTTGTGCAGTTGTGCTACTACTTGAGAGTCTGAATGGGAGTACCACAACGTAATGATGAAACGCAATACCTACTAATGTTGGATGTAGTAAACATTTTAGCACATCAAGCATATAGGCGAATATTTTATGGTGCGACATTAAATATTACGAAATGTCATTATTATTTTTTATTAGTGATGGCCCCATCACTAATAAAAAAACATCAAAGTAACTGCTGTAACCGATTTAATAATACAAAACTAAGTTAAAGCAAAGACATATTATATGGTCTAGTTCCAGAAACTTGAGTTAGGTTAAACAGTATATTTAGTATCGACGGCTGGGGTATAAGGACCGTCAAGTAATTTATACCTTTGTCAGTTTTCAAATTCTTTCCTATATCTGGATTCAATCTCAGTCAGGACAAACTATTCGTTCGAAAAGTAAGTTTTAGGCGATTGGCACACTGCAACGCACTACGCAGCGGGGTGCGTGGCGGACGAAGAAAAAAACTGCGCGTGAATGCGTTTTCTGTGTGTTGCACTACGCGTGTTTTCCATACAAACGGAGATACTTACAAGCAACGGAAGAACACGCATCCACGCGCTACGCTGCATCATGCGGGGCAGTGTGAGAATCGCCTTAATCACTTGCAAACAAAGCTCAAAACATTATAAACTTTTTTCATGGACTGTCGCCTTACATTAGGAAAAACAAATCAAATCTGTTTTATTTAATTGCCAGTGCCACATTTTTATTATTAGCAACCGAATGTCATTCTGAGAAATTGACATTCTATCATTCTCAGACCAACCGTGCATAATACGAGTATTTACTGTGACTTTATTTTCCTCTTCCCTATTTGAAAATCATCGGTTTCTAAGTAAATGCTGGCTACAAACCGCTACATTAAAATGATAGGTATCATCTTAGATTCCTTGAACACTAGTTGCATCGTCCCTTGAATATCAATTAGATAATTATTACTTGCGTAAGAGACGTATTATGCCCAGTAACATTTTTTTTAAGCACAGCTAACATATTGTACAGTTACTATATATTGGTTGTTCGTTGATCGATGATCGGAGCATCCGCAATACGCAATGTTCAATTATTATGAAAACGGTTTTCCTCAGAATTTTGAGTCAACCCACGCTGGATCCGTGATCGTACAAGTCATTTATAAGAAAAGTATTAAGCGATGGGCAATTTGTACATATTTTAATTTCTAATCATTTTATTAAATTAAATTACATTTAAATCCACTTTCAATTAATTGTTACAAATTAATATTCATTTAAATTACGTCAAAGCAATAAGTAAGTACATCTTAAATAAGCTGCCCATCATTTTCAAAATTGCTGATTGTTTGCACTTGCCAGTTCCAGACAATCGGCGAACCGACCTAGTCTATAATGTGCTCTATAAAGCAGTCACCCACCATGCCGATGGGCTATCGTTGCCAAACCTCATTTGGCTTGGAGCCTCGCGAATTTGTATAGAGGCTAATGTGCGATAATGAAGTAGTTACCTGGCTGAGCACGAGTGTGACGTCATCGCTGCGCAAGCGAGCTATCATCATCGACGCCACGGCGAGGATGAAGTCGCCGGCCATCGCAACCTGGAAGCAAATTAATGCACATATTAATTTCTGAAAGTACGTACATCTTCCAAGGCATATTTAAAAAGAAAAAAGGATAATAGGTACATTTTAATATTTCATCTCCCGGTGTTGTCTGACTTCTCAAGACTACAAAGGAATCACCGATATGAACTCATAGGTCAAGGAATCCCAAGTCTAGATATCGTGGTGCTGATTAATGAGGTTAATTTATCAGACGTCCAAATCGCTTTTATTAAGACATAATTATTATTTAGCAGCATAGACATATAAACCTTTCCAAATTGTCATAAGAAATGGTTTTGAACATTATTTGTAAGTTGTAACATTGACAGAACAGAACAATAAATCCACGCAACCTATCGTAGTTCTATCCAGTATAGGCCTCTAGTTGCGCCACAGCCCACTATGCTTCTATACGCACGCTTAATTAATAATAATTTAAACTATATCTACACGTCGCGTGAGTATCGTTTGAAACGTACGTGTGCGGGGGAAAGTGAGTGACATTATCGCATATAGCATGTATTAATAATTATAATATTACTGCAACGCACGCAGAGAAAACCTACTGCTTAGGAAAACATTGGAGAAAATGAGTTCTTAACTTACGAGTTTTAGCAGTTAATTATGCCGGATAAGTCAAATATTTGAGTTAATATTTGAGTAAATATTTATCGATCATAGGTACTTTTTGACCACATTTTGAGTTACAATGATCAGTCAAATATAGCACCTAACAACAATACTTATTTACATGTTTTCCTACTGATACTAGTATTGTACATTGCGAGTCCAATAATATTGTGTAGTTTTTCCTCCATACCAGGTAAATCCTCTTGTGATAAGACTGAAAATAAATACATTATTTTCAAGTGTGATTCACATAATAAACGATCCATGTTACTTAGGTATTACATAAATACATGATCTAGTCACCAATCTTGTGATTTTAATTTTCTAACGTCCCACACGTGGAAATCAGGGTTAACCGATGAAGTAATCCGTGCAACAGTGACGAATAGATACCGAACTACACAAAAACTGGTGATGAACGTCACTCAAAATAGCGAATAGAACTGCAAAACATTACTATTGGCTAGAAGCCCATCCAAGCACAGTTGCCGTAAATAACATAGATTGTAATAAATGTATCGATGGCGCTCATTTCTCCAGTTGTTGGCAAGAATGTCGAGAAAGTTGTGATGCGGTGTTCGGTCGCATACTAATGGCAGCGCGGACGTTTCGCCGGCGGCGCGCGCGCTGCTTCCGAGTGTGGGCGCGGGGACCTCGCGCGCCCGGCGGGGACGGGGCCTGACCACAAGTCTCTCATTATACCACTGGACACTTGTTAGCCTACATCCAGTGGTCAGGTTTAATCGACTTATATCGATCGCTATATGGGACGATTGGATAACATGCGCTGTATTCGATGCAACAAATAATTTATGGAAAATCTGAATAAAGATTTAGGAAGTTCTAAAACATGGTTATTACGTACTCTACATTGACTACTTTTCAATTTTATCTAACAATTCCAGTAAAGTCGCTCATTACGGCTGAACAGTATAATTACGTTGATCAATAGCAAGCACAGACTTCGATTTGGCTCATGCGAATTTCTTTTCTAATGATTGGCAATTAAAAACGTAATATACGATCATAAAGCTTGTGAAACCGACAGCAGACGATAACATTTTATCGTCATTAATTAAACAATGGGTGGGTTTGATTGATTTCAATTTGCTTTGGTTGAAATCCATTTAATATTTACGATTTAGTAAAACAAATCAACAAAACAATTCTGATAGAATTTAAATTGCTTAAAATCTGGCAAGTTCGTATGATAAAACCAATTGTAAAATGTTAATCATAGCTCAAGAAAAATGTTTATGAATGCCTATTTTGGCATAATTATAATTGGCGAATGTCCTTGACCACCCGATGAAATTCGTCGCACAAGAGCTCATTGCCATCTAAGTGGAGGAAATCAAAAAATGTGAAAGTGGTCGGACGATGACGCGATGCGTATTTCCATAAGGTGGTTGGTACCTATGAATGAAGGCATCCGGCGACGGGTCCGGTTTGAAGTCGATGACACACAAATAACACAATCAAATGTTAGTTAATTAAATATCGATGTAATTAGGTACCTCTATGTGTACTGACACCCGCACGTGACTGAATTAATGTGGTAGGTACAAATTTGTCTCGTTCTAAGTCCAAAATGTACATATTTCCGAGGCCTCCGTATCAAACCGTCCTATTCGTAAAATTACCTATTAACAAATCGTCCTATTAGAAAAACGTCCTAAAACAAGAGAATGTGAAAAGTACAGTTATACAGTTATAAGTATAAGATTTTTAAATTTTACAAATAAACACCGACAGATTTATTTTTACTATCAATTCATAAAATAGGGACGTTATTCTATACTAGCTTCTGCCCGCGGCTTTGTCTGTGTATCTTTAGAATTGGGTATAGATTTAAATTTTAAAAAATATTTATCTTGCCAGCTCCATCCGGATTTTTTTTATATATTTCTCTCGTGGTAGTTTCTGAGTCTGCTGCTCTAGATTTCAGTCCGTCTCCGAACTCCTGCTCTCCAGGCTTACTTACGGAAACTGTGGTAGAACAGTCTCCGTAAGTAAGCCTCTGTAATTGGAATGTGAGATTGTACCTACATATGCTTTCGACACAAGTTGTGTCCACATCAGAGGAATAATATCTCATTTTCGTTCGATTTTAATTTAAAAATAAAATAAACAATGAGCCATGACGAAAAACCGATAGTAATTTTTCAGCATAAATGTACTTTGACAATACGACCTTCTGCTAGGTCATTTTGCGAAGAACGTTTTTTGATACGGAGGCTTTCTGAAATTCGTTTTTGACACAGAGTATTACAAAGATTGATCGCAAATTGGCCGGCTGTAACATAAACCCATTTAAGTCTTCAATTATAGATAAACTTGTTTTTGTTTTCTTTCAGGCTTTCAACCATATACGCGTAATCCCTTCGACAAATGCCGAAACATTGTATTGGATAGTATTCAAATATTAGCCGGAATTTTCACCTATTACGTACACACCCATGCACCATGGAATGTTGGAAGTAATTTTACGTAACGTTAAGGTGTGACACGGTGATAACTCTGCGGGTCGGAAAAGGGACCGTTCAGGTCTTTTCAAAATTAAATTATCGTAATTATCAGTAGAAACGTAACCGTTGTTTGTTCTGGCCGGTATTACGCACGTAGTTATCATTTCATGTCCCACATTTTATTAACTTTAATAATCTGGTCTATCAATTTTCGATACTCGGTAATAGTATACAATAAAAGAGTATACATTTATAAATTTCGAAAAATGATCATGGTGTAGTCAGTTATATGTTTTCATTATTTATTTTACTCGAGTAGTTTACTAGTTGGTTGCGAAATGCTGAGCGAATATCTGCTTACGAGTATTATCGGCTCACATAACTCAGATTCAGATACAAGATTAGCTAAATAAGACTAGTTTATTCGCTTTATGATTTTATAATAAATGATGTAAAGTGTAGATCAGTAACATAAGCAACGGGACTAGACACGGGAGTGGCCGCGCGTATCGTACGCGCTTGGTTGCGCAAATTGGTGCACGCGTTAGCACACTTTCTGTACGTTAACCGGGCTAAAAACGCATCCGTTACGAGCGCCGTGCGCGAGCCGGACCGGCACTGCTGCACCAGCAGCGGTACGCTCGCGATGTGTCATGTCGTGACACTCACATCCGTGAACCAGTTTCATGTTTCATTAATTACAGGAAAATATTTACTGTAATTCTTTATAACGTGACTGGACATTTAAGATTTAATAAACCACAATGGATACGCGCAAAAAGCAGCTATTTTACTAGTTCTTTTGAAAGTTTCAATGTACGTGCATGTTCAATAAACACATCGCACTCAGCATTTCCTGAGAAAATGATTGGCATATACATTGTATTCAAATTTACGATACAAATGTTCAAAAATATATGCAACTCCCATGATAAGAGTGAAAGGCTTTCACAAGAACGCGTTGAAAGTCTGCCCAACGTGAGCCACATGAATAATTTACCAGAAAAATCTCTACGATTTCACGCCAACTTAATTCCGAATGCGTTGTAGTTTCTATTCTGTAATTCATTTACACCCATACATTGTAATGCAAGTTCGCACCTCTCTTGAATCACTAAACTATTCAACCAGCACTTGATATTGTTCTCATGTTCCTGAAAGTTTAAGATGCAAGCGATAAAGATTGAGCCAGCTGCAGAAAAGATTGCTTTCAACCTGAACATTCCAGGGCCGTATGCAAAATTAATAGTATAATAGTAAAGTCCCTTTTCAAGGCAACCCGGTGTCAGTCACCCCGGTAACAACAAAAGTTTTCCTTATTGAGACGAAACCAATAAAATCAAGCCATTTACTTCATGCTCAACTCGTAAATGCAGCGGTCCATGTAGGGAACCACATCATCAGTGGGGAATGCCGTGACAGATAAGGTAAAAGCTAGTTTCATCAGTATTGGACGCGGAACTAGTCGCCATGGGGGTAATGATGACAATTTATTTTTTTGCTTGTAGGATAGCAAGTGTCCTGCGCGACAGTCGAAGGCCGTCATCAGAGCCTGTCCGATAGTTGCGACATGATTTCTTGAAGCGGATCTCGTATGACTAGATGTATGCAGTCGGTTGCATTTCGCAAGGCAGCCTTGACAGTGGGCAGGTGGTGGTGGCGACGGCGGCCGGCGGCGGTCGGAAGGTGAATGTGGCGGGATCTATGTCACGCGGCCGGCCTTGACTCCCCCCTCATCCTTCTACAATACCAGCCGCTTAGAGATCGGCTACCGAAACAGCCGCGCCGCGCAACGTTCCGTAACATATTCCGTTTTGTACCATTCAGCTAAAATTAATAAAGCCGCCTCTAAACACATCGAAGTCCTCAAAAATTAATTTCATTACAAACAACACTAAAGCACAATTGTTTATATAGGCTAGTGAGAGCTACGTACACCTTCACAAGGTGGTACTCAGATGATTTGTGTACAATATTTTATGAAACTAAAAACCACAACGAAACTAAAACGTAAATTCCCATACTATGAGCTCACAGTATAATAACATACAACGAGTTATGATTAAGATAAATCTAAGTTAGTACTAGCAATCAATGTGATCGATACACGTTCGTATTACAGGTGATCGAGGTGTTTCGTATCGAGTGAGTGGAAGGTCCGCGGGTTGCGACACCGGCGGCCATCTAGTGGTCGTGGCGATTAGTGGTCGACGAGTGGGCCATCGTTTCAACACACGTCGGATTGTGGGCACGTGTATCCGTCAAAAACCGGTTTTTGTAATAATGTCTAAGTGTGTAATTTGCGTGTCATCAACCGCACTGTAATTTGTAAAGGACGCGACAATAGACTGTTGCTAAAAGTAATACGACGTACCTCCACCAACTCTTCATACACTAAATCACAGAACGATATGGATTATGTAGTAACTATTCGAGACACAATAAATATGATTCTTTATAATACGACCTTGATGCACCGGTTTAATTTAACATTCCGCTGTGCCCAGCACTTCACTTACACACCGTGTACTACACAATTCCTCCTACCTACGTACACACTGTCAATAAACCAAAGTAAACTCTGCGCTCAAAGATATGGGGACAAACGCTGTGACCTTGACTCAGTCCCATCAAGGCTGTTGGCTCTCGAAGCGGGCTATACTTGTTTGAAAATAAATCTATCAACTAAAAATTGCATCATTCTTTACTCGAGTATCTGACTACGTTGTTTTAATTGTCTTTGTTTCGTTTACGATTGAAATAATGAAATTGCCTAAACATCGATATAAAGGTCTAATCAGATGTCCGTTGGGTTGGCACCGCGGGCCGCTGCCGGCGTGGTCGCGCGTCCGACCTACATCCCCCCGCGCCTACTTACTCCCCGCAAACTACAGTTACAAAGACCAGTTTTTACTTTACACTCTTTAATACACGCGGTAGGCCACTTAAGGAAAGTGTTGGACGATTTTGCTTTCAGCGGATCATTCGGTCATAATAACAATTTATAGAAAGTAATAGTTCACAGCCTTCTGAATCACGTGAATTAATAATCATATTGTAGATATAAAAACAAGTCTCATACGTCGTCGTCTAGACTGCGTTTGACCGCGTAACGTATGTAAATAGAGTTGCGAGTAGCGAGGGGACGTTGTCATTGCAGGTGCGCTGCGCTCTACGAAAGACATCAACGCGTGTCCTGCGATATAGAATGTATTCAATACATTTTAATTTACTCTAATCTTTTATTGCTTATTTTTTTCTGAATTTGCAACATTATATTTAAATTTTGATGATTACATTCACATATTGCTGCATTCGTTGAGAAACATTTCCAATCAATGACTAGAAAAACACCATAAATCAAAAGAATTGGACATCAGCATGTCCGAACATCTCATTGGGAAATATCAACTGGAACCAATACCTTACAACACTAAAGGTATATGGGGAAATTGCTTGACACAAATGTAGAGATAAAACAAAAAAGAAATTACATAATTTACCTGACCTTACAAAGGCAATAAGACATTGGGGATACAAAACCTTGCATGAAAACATTGTTTTATTTCCCACTCGATTATGGAAACATTATCAACGTGAAAAAAGTGGGATGCGGCGTCTAAGAATTATGACCTGAGTTGACTGACCTTTGCTACCTTATACCTGAGATTAATGCATAAATTATGCATGAAGTCTATTAACTATAACTTGTCCATTTCTTTGTAGGTTTAATTATCATTAAATTCGTGACATTTCAGTAAGTGCTGTCATTATGTTGGAACATCAGCTCACTCTCACTTCCTTAACAATTTACAAGACAAAGTGACAACTGAGATAACTTCTATCTGCAATAACTCAAACCGTATGCTTTTCTTAAACGTTTTACAATTTTAGTTCCAATGGATGATAATAATCTTGCACAATGTATTTATATTGAATTGCTAATCAATCAATTGACCCCGAAACATCAGGTTTTATACAATTACTACGTCTACGGAGACCGAGTATTGATTTTGGCAATAAGACGACGTACACACAGAAAATATTACTAGGAATCGACGTGTTGCAATCCTCTAAGCCCTTATTGTGATTTGTTATAGTATCTCTATGTATCTATTTATCTATACATAATATCCGCAAAAAGAAAATGTGTTGATGCAACATACCATAGTATGTTCCTCAGTGTTCTTTATTGTCAAGTTTACTATTAGCCTATTTCCCATCTTTCAAAACCAACAATTCTCTCCGTAAACACACAAAGGCTTTAAACACTTACAGAAGCCATTAATCGCCTCACACATTATAGGCAATTATGGGACAGTACTGTGTAATGCATGAAACCTTAACTCGGTTAAAAAAAGCTTTAAAAGTTAATAACAGAAAAATTGCTACGTAAATACTTTTTGACATGCGATGATTTACAAGTACAACTTCATTTAAATGTTCAAATTAAGTAACAATCAGCTTCAGTATTGATTGGTAAGATTATTAAATTAATTTGTTCATAATTCGTGTATGATGTTAACTTGACGTCCTTAGATTAGCTATACCAGCAGACGACTCATGAATTTTATTACATACACGCCACTATTAATTATCATGGGCAGTTTTGGTCATAATTTTAACATGTGACATAATTTCTGTGGACTTCTTATGTCATAATTATTATACCTACAACCTCCCTGGTCTGGTGCTCGCTAGCGGTGCTGCTGACTGCCGAGTATGAAATACCTTCTGGGTTCGATTCCCGAGACAGGCTACCAGTTTATGGTAATAGGCTCGCTTTATACTACATGGGACTTACAAAATTGCGAAATATGTGGGAACATAGTTGTGATTTTATGTTACTATAGCTATAGAATAAAGTACACAAACTATCGTCGTTTCGTTTGACGTTCAGAAAGGAAGTACTCAGCGAATAAATGCACAAGTAGTCTGCACATTAATCAGGGGCATTTTATATCCACATTAAAAAAATTAGTTGTCTGTTGAAGACTTCTAGGTAATTTCATATTACAGTACCTTTTTTTAAGAATGGGAAAACATCAAATGGCTCTTTCCGCTCTGGGCGGAGCGGAAGGGAGTGTTAGACTCCTACTGACTAAAACCCAATACCCATCCGTATTCCACGGATGGGCCGTGTTCCTCGAAATGCCCTTTGGGTTCCAAAGCCGCGGTAACTCTTTAGAACAAATTCCGCAACATATTACAGTACCTAAGTGAAAGGTTTTCATGTTCAAAACAATTAACGCGGTCTCAGTCTGTACTCGCATATGGAGAATTTCTTTATCCTCGTTATTTATAGATGAAAATTGGTCCAAATGATACTTATGACATTTTTAATGAAAGCTCATTTGAAGAAAAGAAAGTATGTAGGTACTTTTTTTGAAGGAAACGGAAAAGGTTATTTTTTTCGTTTTCCTCATTGAGAGACCGCTTTGTGAGAGGAACTTGCATTGTGTGCCCATTAGCAATGCCAATAAAGCACACGGCCAGTTCCTTTTCACATTATACTGTGGGCAATTTCTAGTTTCACACAGACGGAATGCAGCGTGACCTTCGTAAACCCTAGGGAAACTGGATATTCACATTGATAGCCTCCATTACGATCGTAAGGGTTACGATCATATCTCATGTTACAAGACAAGAATTTGTGTATATTTTTACCGTTGTGTATATTTGTACTCTGGTATTATTACTCTGACTTAAAAAGTAACGCGTATATTGCTGTTATGTACCTGATCAGTTTTTTTACTTTTCTAATAACTTTCGGCAAGCTTGATCGGAAGACTGTCAATATGTGTAGCCTGTGAGTTCATTCGGTATCGATAATCGTGTGAATGTTACGCGAGCGTCCATCGGAACACCTGACGTCCGCTGGTGTTGATAGATGACGCAGACCGCGTCCCGCCCCGCGCCTCCCCCTTCGGTGAAAGCTATCAGAGCCCCGCGCCCCAAGCCCGCGACCACGAGTCCTTCCAACAACACCAACTTAATCGATTTATATTTAGAAAGCATTCCGATTTTAAACTTTGACCTCGCAGCTTTGCTTAATCTATCTACTTGGGAATTTCTTAATCATTCAAAGTGATATATTTAATTACTTATGAATAAAAATAAACTTTGACCTCGTGGTATTCTTGAATTCCATTAATACCTTAAAATGTAGCAAAAGCATTGGATTATTTTACATTATTTAAATGCCTTAAAAATTCAAATTCATTGTGTGAGTTAAATCGAACGCATGATACGTTTACATTCAAAATAAATGAGTTTATTTTAATGTGATTATCGAACTCCAAATCTAGCGATATCAAATATGGTAATGTCAGACAGTCAATACAAAGCGGTGTTGCATCAGACACGGGCTTGGGCGCAGGTGAGATTACAGAGAGACAGGTGTCGCCGGCGCACGACAAATCTTACTACTATCACGCCATGAGGGCCCCACCTACGTAGGAACATACATCTTTTTATCTTATAAAATGTCCTACAAGCAGTGGGATACCATATGTATTACCCAGACGTTTTGGTATGTCCAAGATTTTTACATAAATTCCGTGCGCGTACGCTCTGCATTTAAACTAGTCATTCCATAGCACCGCTCAGACAAGGTGAACAATAAGGTCCGCGACATATTCTGAACAATGGTCGCAGATACGATAGGAATCGGAAATTCGCTACTGACGTTGTTGAAGACTCCTACCTATTGTCGTACAACACTATACAATACCATTCTTTTATAGAGCAGGAATACATACATATTTGAAACGCCCCGCGGTTGCAGCGGTCGTTGACCGAATAAGGACCTTTGTTGTAAAGTTATTCGAGTCCATAATGGTTTAAATCCTAAATCGTAATACCCATTGACACACAGAGGCCACAATCAAACGAATTATAATTATCAGAGATTTTGTCCACGTAACAGCAATGTAAATATTCCACATCCGTGCACAGCAACATGCTCGTAAATGAGTTAAATACAAACAGACGCGCCCTGTTACCATGATAGCATATTTACACAGAACGTATGTATACATACGTATATGGCAGGGAGGTTCAGACGGTACTAACACCAACATTTGGATGTTTGAATTATATAACTCAAATACAGGTTATTAGATCCCAAATTAGTATGAGCGAACTGTGACTACATCCGCTAGCAAATCAACGGGTTAAATGAACTGACTCAAGATCATTAAAAAACTTACCTACTAATAAATTGCGGTTATATTATGGCTTAATATTTAATTTTCTAAATCGTTGCGGTTCTAATTCCTGATAATTATATTGAAATTATACACATTAAGTAGTTAATTCCATCATTCAGTTATTAATATAATAAATCACAATAATGAATTCGGCTATAAAATGCATGAATAAAAGGCAAAGGTCGTGCCGACCTAAATTGCACAACACTCAACGTGTTTAATGGGACAGTCTCGCCATCATGCCATTAGATGAAGAACACAACGTACGATCAAATGCATTGTCGATTCACAAAACGTTTCACACTGAAGATTACACCGCCGGAAGATGTAATCACAGGATAGGCATTTGTTCGTGAAGGACGAAGGCAAACGCAAACTGCTTACAAGTAGATATAAACAGATAACGACCTATGTACAAACAATGCAATAAAAGCATTCAGCACCCGTACCTAAGACGAGATTCGTAGCAATAACTAAATCGAGTTAAACGCTTTGTTCTACACTAATTTCTATTCAAACCACATAGATTCCTTGTTAAGACATCTCGACCATAAGGAACTACGAGTATACCTACAAGAATTTATTTCTATAATACAAAGATTTCAAACCGTAGGACGAAATTCAAACCCTATCCTAATATTGGTTGTTCTGTTGTGACAATACTTACGAAAATTGCCTTGACCAATCTAACCGCCATAATAGCTTTAACAAATATATTCATTTAAAGAGGGAAATATTACACAATGACCGTGTCACAAACGTCATTCGACGCGCAGAGCTTCTGTTTACGGTCATTCAATACTCTGTACTAAATACACATAACATGATAACAATCATTTGAGGAAATTATCTGATAACGTTGGACAATGTACTTAATAAACATATGTAATTAGATAAAATATGGTGACGAATAGTTTATTAACTGAAGATTTATGAGTAAGGCAGGTTAATAATATTGAATGTATTTTATTGACAACCGTTAGGTGAGGTATACTACAAACGGTTAAATTATAAAATATGTTTGACTGTCAATTTCTAATTATAAATGTAAAATACTACGAGTCATCAGAAAAAAAAGCCGGCATTCACATTTTATTGGTGTGATGAGGCCGCGAGTTACTTTCACCGAGGGTCGCGCTTGCCTTTTGGCCCAGTGCGAGCGAGGCTTGTGAGCTCGTCTGACACAGCCACAGCTAATAACACGACTACTACGCGACTGAATCGATGCCGGCTCATAGCATGATTGCTACGTCTCACCCATTCATAAAGAGAAAGAAAAGAATAGCCGTCCACGTTATACCAATTATTTATTTTGATTGTCCCGACGACGCAGATGTCTCGGACTACTTCCCACAGATTATATTTATATTATTTTTGTTTAGGGCAACAACCTGGACATGGTGAAGTTTATTAACTTTGGTAAAATACGAAGTGGGTCAAGCCAAGAACAGGTTTTCTCAAGTGTGGAGGTATATTCATTGATTGAATTATAAAACGAGTGTTTATCTAAACATATAAACCGTACTTAAATAACGTAAAATATTATTGTACTACGGTTCTGTAGGTCGATAACTGATCTAAGATCACCTTAGTTCTATACCTAACCAGTGGATAACAAAATCTCGATTCTATTAATAAAAATAATCGTAGGAATGAAATTTTGAAACGAGTTATTGAATAATAATTATTACAAGCAGGTCAACCCAAAACCAGCTTTCTACAGTCACGTTGAAAACGAAATTGAATATGACGAACGTGTATCTACGAAGTTCAATATTTGCACAACAAATGGGTAAATAATGTGTGCCGACTTAAAGCTTAAACTAATATTGCTAAAGACAACACGCGTTTAATTTTTTTTGGCCGGTATACCGATCCTAAAACTATGCTATTATTAATGGTTCAGTGAAAATAGGCGAGTACGTAGAATATTAAACAATAGAATTCAGATATTCATTGAAAGTTGGGTTATGATTTTGACCTTGACTATTTCTAAGTATTTATATATGCGTGAGTGGTTTTATTAAATATGATTTAATGGAACACGTAATAAATAGCGTGAATCGTGATCTTAACCCAGATTTAGCTAACAAGCAGCAAACCAAAACACAATACACCCGTACCAAGGCACCCGCGCTCGATTGAATTACTTTACATACAGTAAAACTAGTAAAAATGACCGTTGGTATATTTATGTAGGCATTCGCGAACCACTTAAGCATTGATTTATAGTGACGCACGTAATCGTTCAGAAATTCGACACCGCCTTAGCAACAGACATAATGACAGACGGGTTACAGCCGCTCCTTATTTATGTACTTAGCCCATTTGCACTTTCCATTCGGCTCGTGATCGAGAAGACATGGCACACATATTAATCAGCGCTTGGTTTATCCCAATACAATAGGCTACCTACTAACATAGAGCAGAACTACTGCTACTTGTTCGTTCTATTTACAGTATCGCACACAATGACAGGGTATGTTACTTCAAATTGGCATGCAACAGGACCGCCAAGCATTAAAATAATCATCTTAATAATCACTGATTGTATATTCTCATCAGGCCTTGAATTTTCTGATGAATTCGATTCTAAAGTCTTGATAAAATACAAATATCTATGTCTCCTTGAAAACTGATTAAGTCATGTTTTTGACATTTACTGGCTGAATTTGGACAGTACCTATCGCAAGTGTGGATTGCAACTTTTATTTATATATTTTCTAATGTTTCCCACTGATGAAACATCTTTACAAAGCATTTAAATTTAATTCTAAGATTGTCATTGCAATTTTACACAATTGGCGTTACGTTTAAACTCAAAGTAAATTCTAAATATAATCTGAATAACCATGTTTAATTCATCGCAAATTTAATAAAACTTGTTTGCAAAGTATTTACAGAACCACAAATATGATTGATGTGGTAAGTAATCCCTTCTGTATACTAATTAAGTTAATTTAAATGTACACACGTAGTTACGACAGAATTTGCGTCAATCTACATAAGATAACCACAATGATCGGTGTCATAAGACGATCACTTCCATAAATATCGATTCATTCGTATTCTGTACGTACTATTCTGAACACATGCCTGCGTGCTATTTGTAAAAACTTTACACGCACTTTTATAGACACATTATATAAAAAGATCAATGTAGGATAACAATAAATTCCGCTGTCTTGAGCTTTAAAGCGTCTTCTGAGAAATATCCTTAACACGTTAAAACAATATTTACTGCACAGTCCAGGAGATGAATTGAAGTTGAATGTCACGGAGAAATAACGTTTCAAAGGTAAATCCGACCTGTAGGTCGTTGTCGTATAAATGAAATTATTCTATTACCGTATATATGTACAATTAAATACGCTCTATATAACAGTATACTCTATTAAGATATATTATTCCTCATCTGTTGTAACCGAATAAGAACATGGTTTGTTTAATCTACAATTATATCTACATACATTTATCATGATTTCACAAGTGTACTTGAAATTCATTTTGATAATTTTGAATTCTCATGAGATAAAGCTGTTAATCGAATTGAAACAAGTACATCACTATTGTACTACTTAAACCTGGGAACAAGACGTGAGTTTCTTGTTGGTAGGTACGGCATTAAAAGTTAAGAAATAGAGAAAAAGGTGTTTAGCCTCTTTACACACAGCTAGCGTATCTGGCACAATCTCAGTGCAACGTTGGCAACATCGATGATTAAATTAAAAAATATTCACCTTCTTGTGATTCCAGAGCACGTTGACGGAGGGTTTCCCGCGGCGGAAGTCGCTCTGGTCAATGACGTCATCGTGTATGAGCGACGCCGAGTGGATCATCTCGCTGATCATCGCCACTTGCCGCTGTGACGGCTGCAATGCACTGCACCACAAAATTGCACGTTAACTAATTGGATGTAACATATCATACAAATAATTATATAAATATTATAATGTGAAGTAAAGCCATTAATATGTGCCATTAGGATATCAAGAGGTATATGAACAAAGGGGTCTAGAATACGTTCAGCATCAGCAGTTAATGGCGATAATGACGATTACCAAAGGATTCCGATTCAATTCTTTCGATTACATATTCGTGTCATTTCTCCCTGAATTTTCAGAAATGAGTGACAAAATGATGTTCTTACAAATTCCTTAAATGAAACAATAATGTACCAAGTAAATTCAAACAATGCCTGATTCTTTGACGTGGATGATTGAACTGTGGATGGACAGATGTACACCAAACACGTTTCGCTAGTAAAAAGCTGATCATTAAGTTTTTCTAACTAGATATACGTGAACGTAATATTTCAGACAATACGTAATGTTTCACGCTCGTCGCAACAGTAGTGACGTGGGATATTGTTGGGTATTCGGCTTTATAATACATTATTTGTAACTGTGTAGAGAATCAAATAAATATAGTTGCAGAAGCTTGTGGTTGCGGACTCGGGGTCTGTATTGGTAAAGAGAAATCTAGGTTTTGGTTGAAAGTTTATTCAGTACATTTAGCTTTAACAACGGACCATCAATTTAGTTTCATTTAAGACTAGCTTTTGCCCACGACTTCTTACCTGCATATCCCCATTTTTCTCGTTCCTGTAGGAATTTCGGGAAATCCTCTCTTAGTGCTCCCTTACGGAGTGTAGTGAAGCTACATGCAAAATTTCAGCTTTCTACGACCAATAGTTTCGGCTGTGCGTTTTCTGTCAGTCACTTAGTCAGTAAGAGCGTTTGCGCACTACGTCCGATCCGAATCCGATCAGAATCCGTCAAAATACTGTCCCAGAAAACTCGGACCGAAGTCGGATATTGCTTACGCACAAACTTTGAATTGAGTTCTTCCGGCGAAAATCGTAGACAACAACAATGCAAAATAAAATAAGTACAAAAAGCAAATACAAAAAGTAATATGTATAACGTATGTGCAAAAAGTAATGCCTATTGCCGACGTGGTTACGAATCAAACAGGAGCGTTGCACCGATAGCCATGAATGCACTCCGAACCGGACAATTACGTATGTTAAAACTACTCAAGCAAGATTTTGTTACAACATTTACTTACTAACATACGTTAACTGACATGGAACTAGTGTCAATTTTAACTTCAATACAATATTGCTCTTTGTCTTATGATTTATTGTTAAGAACCGCAGTCTGTTTCCACCAGTATTACTTTGTATGTTACATCTCTGATTTTCCATAAGTGAATTGCTGGCTTCGTAAGATTGTAATAAATCTTAGATTATAATTTCTCGATTTATTATAAAAAAAAATCGTTTGGTAAACAAAAAATCCCATCCAAATTCAATAGTTTCCAATATATCCGTGTATTACTTAGAAAAAATAGTTTTCAATTTTACTCGATGTTTTACAATCTTATTTTCCGGTGGAATATATATGATGAATGGCAGACAGGTACCTAACGGAACAGGGACAAATATTTTATATGTAAACCTACAGCTATAATGTCTGAGATAAATTATGGATCGATCCGAGACCACGCACAAAAGCTTTGCACAGCCCTTTTTCTAATGTTTATTCTAGTAATTTTACTTACTTACCGTTTAAACTTGGCTTTATATAAACATAAAGTTCGTGATATTTAATGTTATAATGGGTTGGAAAAATAATAAAGACAGCTATTGCATCAATTACTTAGGAAAGCCTTGGTTAGCGGTTCGGTTGCGCTTGCGCATACCTCGCGATGTGCGAGATAGTTTGTCTGAAGGTTTCGGAAGACGTGTCCGTGACAACACGTCTTTACTTACCCGTTCATACAGTAAACTTAGATTTTCAATGAAAAAATAATTGAATTTGGGCTGGTATTTTTTATTTGTGGTATATCTCGCATTAATAAGCTATCTTAGCTAGATCACGGCCAGCGACTCTAATTATTCTTAGGTAAAATAATCGAGCAGTAGTTCGCATTGCGAGTTTAAAATATTCTCATCATGTGAGGGAGCATCGCGGCAAACCACAGGGAGCACGTGAACCCAATGCCTGAATAGGGCATTTACTATTCATTTATTGTAATTATTTGCACTGAATGCAAAAATAGGACTGTTTTTAGAAGTCCAGATTTTCCTTAAGATACCTTGAAACATATTCCTACACGTCTTAACGTCACAACTCATGTTAGAGAGACAAGGGAAATCTGAATATTTGACCAGATTTAAAGAAACTGAAAGATAAGGGACTTAATACCACGCGTTTCTTTATTGTTATTTCATTCCCAAGTACCTAAGTATGTTGTGCAACAACTTGTTCGTGTTTATAAACTTCATAAATCTCCAATGAATAAAATAGTACGTTTGTTTTTAAGAACAATAAAGTACGAGCCTATTATTATGCAATTACAATGTTACTGATTAGAATACTACACGAAGAATCAGACTAATTGTTATGCTAATGAAAATCTACTACGTTTTAATCTTCTTCAATATAATTATATCTGACCATTGAGAACAACCTTCGATTTAATGCAATAAATGGTCTCGCGATATGTGACGACATAAAGACCTTTGAAAAATCGTTTGTTCAAGGTCCTCGGCGAGACATTGAACTATGGAGCGTACGGTCTGATGACCGAACGCAATCCAAAAGTGTTGGCAAACAGACACTGTGAGGCAACAAGTTCAATGAATTAAGCGAAAGGCTAGGAAATAGAAGTTTAGATATCAGTCTCGGTCGGACTTCCACTTTACAAACAATGGTCGGTTTTGCCTTGTTTCACATTTCTAAAATAAAACAGAGTTCATAGATAATTACAGACGGTAAATGTCTGTCCGCAGCTGAACATAAATATCTGTTTTATACAACTTGTGTGCAAGTACCTAATGAAGGTAAAAAATATTTAGGCTAAGTCTGGTATTACAGTACTGTTACAGACGAAAGACTGCATTTTCGCCATTATACCAGCGTGCAATTGTGCCACTACACGGCAAAGGCCTCTTCTCAAACAAAGAAGGTACGAGCATCATTCACCACGATTGTTAAAGGCAGATTGGTGATTTCAGCCTTTTCGTCATATTCATTCATATAAACACTGCCTACTACTTTGACGTTGTAACCACAGGCGATGGGTGTGGTCAATTTTGGTGATGTTAATTATAAAGTGGGAGACTTTTGCACTTTAGCTCTTACATTTCAAAGTCCATCATTCAAGGTTAGATTTGTACATAAAATCGGCGGCTAAGTTCTGTATGGAATAATTTGAAGCTCAACGCGATAAAGCATTGTTTATGCTCATAATGCTTGTGGTTATTATTACAAAGAAACATTGTGGGTTGACCCCAGACTTTTCTAACTTTCTTTACTTTCTTACCACTACGCGTGTTCGTGATGCAGCACATTGTTTCACAAAAGAATTTATTTAGCAGTAGCATAAAAAATAATTTTAACAAAGATAAAGAACAGATGAAATGATGATACATTTTAAGCCTTTTTTTATTTTTACTGAAATGACTAACTGTCACGTATTTTTGCAGCTATATCCAAGATCATTTTGTCCTTAAAATGTTACAGAAACAGGTCTGCAAGCTTTGACTCATAGTCATTAGTCATTAATAAGATAAATGTATATTTCAAGAGCTTGTTAGCTAAATGACAAGAGCACATACCTGTTTTCTCCATAGACGTGGTAGTTGACGGCTCTCGCCATAAGTATCGCGACCATCGGCCTGAGCGCCTTGCCCTGGCCATCGAAGTAGTATGTGGCTATGGTGTTCAGTTCTGGTTGGTTGGTGTTCCGCTCCAGCTCCTGTCGGGCAGAGGGGCTACAGTCGAGTTGGGATCACATCTAGCAAAAATACCGTACTAGTTCTTACTAGTAGTAAGTAGTAAGGATAGGAATCGGTGTATCATCGCTGACAAGACTATTGTTGCCAATAAGCCTGATATAGTGGTGGTGGACCGAATCGAGAGGCGTTCAATGATTGTAGACATAACCGTTCCGCATGACGAGATCCTCGTGAAAACCGAGAAAGATAAGCAAATCAAATATCTTGACTTGGCTCGCGAGGTTGTCGACATGTGGAAAATGAACTCAGCAATAATTGTACCGATAGACGTGTCAACCAATGACTTAATAGCCACTAGGCTCGACCAAAAACTCATGAGGCTCTCGTTAGGCAGCTGGATCAAGGGCTTGATTCAGAAATAGGTACTTCAGGACACGGATCGCATTGTTAGGAGGTTCCTCAATCTGAAGCCCTAACTGACGCGCCGGTAGCTTGGATCCTGTTCCCGATGTCGGTGGGCTACTATTTATTAGATTTTTAAATGTTATTTTTTAATCCGTATTTTCTCTATGCTATATTTAAAAAACATTGAATAAGTTAGAAAGATGAATAAAGAGATAATATTTCAAACAAGAGAGCTCATACTACATTTGGTTTGCTTTTGATTCCTTTCGACAAAATAATATTGATGATATTTCTTATTGTATTTAACTCAGTTCCTGACGGAAGTGTACGTGAACCTGCGTTGATCAACCTTTTTCCAGTAGTGGATTATAACGGAATCTTTAACGTTTCAAAGAAATCATGGTTCAATTATGTATGAGACTCAAGCTTACAACAACATCACAGATACAAAGATAAGAGTATAACAGCTCATTCGTGTGATGCATTGTGATGGGCAAGAGTATTTTATAGTAACAGGACCATTAGGTGACGCATACTAATATGAAATGTCTTGAATAACGGCTTAATCTAAAACCGTCGCATTGATAATATAGTATCTCTAGGTTAAACCGTGAACTGTCGTGTTTTATACTAACTGATTAGAATTGACAAACAAGATAACCGATTGAACCAGCAGTGTGCATTGATATTGATATTATACAGATTACGATAATTTCTTACATAAATTGTACACTTTCTTGGAGCTAATATTAGATTTCAAGAAACCGCATACGTAGTATTGACAATTTCACCATGTAGACAAATGCGTCATTTGATAAAGTGAGACATTTCTCTTTCACTTTCTATATTCACCAAATATCGTAAGCTTGCTAATAAGCGCACATTCATACATTCCGGCAGTGTCTCAACTGAAATAATATATCATAATTACATGTGCTACGCTTTCGTAGCACTTGCTACGAAGTTTTTAAGTACATTCCAATGGCCATTCATTAAGTATTTGTGTCATATTTTATCTGACAATCGCTCTATTTTCTTATCAGTAATCTTTGAAAATAAGTACCTTCTTAGATCGCGAACAACATAATTATAGTATTTCGTATATTACCTGGAATTTACAAGAATAAGCTCAGAACGGAATCTTGGAGTACGAAATGTTTGTTTAAGCCGTGTTTGTAAGAGAATTGTTTCTAGGGTTTTTTTAATAAATTGAATTTTGATTGTTTTGAGGCCATACAAAACACGAAACATGTAAAATATGTAAGTACATAATGGGTTATATGGTTTGGTTTATAAAAGCAAATGACCTCCGAGATTGTATTTGTGTTTGTTCTCAGAGAATTAGGCTAGAACACAGCAAACTCATCATCAGTTTTTATTGACGTGAAAAGTGTTATTTGAAAAAAAACCTAGATTTAATAAATATTATATTTATGATTATCATACATAGATTGACATGATTGTCGTTGATCAGTTGGTGTAGCTTTGGCTGATCGACGGATATCGAGCGATAAAAAATTCATCGACCGCCGATTGATGCCATCGATCGACGTTGATCGATTGGTGTGGTAACACCCTAAAACTGAAATAAGTTTCTGGTATGGCTACAAACATAGTTTAGGTAGATACGTAGGTACCTTATGTCATATGAAATACAAAAATTGATCAAATGAAACTTAACTGTGTTGATTAGCTAATGGGAAACATTACAAAAATGAAACATCGAATACCTGGAAAACATAATGAGAGCCCATGTATTACTTCGCTGTAATCTAGTAATTAGAAACACTTTAGTTTCTTAGTTATAGTGAATTCACGCTCTTGATTTTATCGGTCGAAACGAAGCCAGATTCTTTAACGCTCTGAATAGTAAGTACAACATATATCTTATTACAGCTAATTTAATTATCTACTATGTACTGCAAACGCGAACCTTATGTTTTTCCTAATACATGCTGACTTGACAACTGCGTAAAAAGTACGTAGGTGCTAATTATTATGATACGCATTTGAGATCGCAAAAGGCAGTCTAAACGGTGTTACAATAGAGATAATTTGCAGCTACCTGAAGGACTCGGTGGTTGTTTTCAGCTAGTGGTGTGGTAACCACCATCGACTGCACATTGACGCAAGCTTGACGCAAGTATCCTCTAACCATAGCGGACAATGCGACTTTTGCCATTGCCTTTTCAATTATGATTGTTGAACATCAATTTCATTGTTTTGCTGACGAAGAACATAAATACAAAGTCATATAAATTTAAATTCGGATGACCTATATTTTCAGTAAATGTCTATTATGAAAGACAAACTGGAATTCATAAAACTACGGCAACTTTTGAGTAGGCGTTACGTACTTGTCTTATAATGATGTAAGTAATAACCGCCGATGTAAGGTCACTGACAATTTCTATGATTATGATAATAGGCTTTGATACAAGCATATTCATATATTGATATCTACGCCGTAAAATCGCCGGATTAACATAAGAGTTTTGTAAGTTTTACCAAATATTCGTGTAGGCGCACCCACCATTGCAAACTTCCTTAGATAAATAACATAAGGCTGCGCTTTGGTAATACTGGAAACAGTCACGAACACAACAATACATAATAATAAATATTTAAACCGTTTAGGACCATAGATTCATTTTGCGTAAGGCAACAAAATTAAATCACACATTCCAAGCTTTTCTGATCGATACCATTTCATTTTAATCACATGATATATGGCCTACAGGTGTGGCGTACAATATTCATTATCATATCCCCTCTAAGAGTTATCAATTCTTTTGCAACAAATATTTATTCTGACATTGAGGGTCGTTGGAAAAGATATTCAAAAAACAGTGAAATGTGGCCTCATTAAATTAAGATTAATATCCTAAAATATACGAATCGTAAACGTGTCGCGTTAAGTAATAAAGAGTAAGGCTTTGAATATGCTAAATATGGTAGTAAATATTGAATGAATAGATCCTTCAGTCACCATCCGTTGTTGACCGAACACATTGAAAGCGTCACGCAGTCAGATTATTGCTAAATCCGAGGACCTACGTACCTACGCACTTACGAGTACACTGAGATTCACCTTCCACTTGTACTGCTGAGTGTGCGCAGTAGCACCACTATTTAATGACAAAGCAAAGAAATACAAACCCTGGCACATTCAAATCATAATCTTGTCAAATTGTCAAGGTAACACTAAACGGTTCCTTAACTGAACTTGCAAGTTTCCGGAGTCCGGGACAAATGCAACTGGACCGACTAACCTACAATTTGGTACTGACATCTGCATGTCGAGCGAAATAAGTGAGGTCTTTATGTTGCCATTGAACTTCCCATTGCCATGGTAGTTTAAGACCCATGTAGTAAGTAAGATTTCTTTCAACGCACTAAGCGTTGAAGGAAATCTTAATTTAATTGACTTTTCAAGATATTACTATGAAAATGTGTATCCAATTCATTTGTAGGTATAAAATATGCTGACTCAACAAAATATGTGATAAGTATGACCCGGTCAAGGACAGTCCTATTCTTGTTGTAATCGAATCGGAAGCCAAGAAATTAGACGATATTCTGTAATGGATTTAAATGAAAACCATTTTATTTCTGAAAACGAATGTTTCAGCTTTAGCTCGATTTCATCCTGAACTTAAATGGCCTTAAAAATTTTCCGACTTCTAAGGCGACATCGATATCCTTAAACGTTGGCCATAAGCGTCACTGTCTACCTGTTTGGGTTTTCCAACTTCTAAAAGAATAAAGATTTCCAGCCTCTGAAAATGTCTCACCTATAGATATGTATAAACCTAGACACATAAATTGTGTAAATAACGAGTCAATGTCGTATTTCCACATTACGTTTTTGTTACTCATAATAACTTGCAGTTATGTTTAGAGCACGTATATTAACTTTATTTGCACATAAATAAGATGATTCCAACACAACAGCCTTGTTACCGGTAAAACCAACAATGACATTTTATTTTAAATTATACCGGAAACTCCAGGTGCTGTGAGACATTGAATGTAACAGGGACGATCTAATTAGACTTAATTAACACAAACTTTATGGTGCTGAATGATGTCAGTAGGTAAGCATGACACCATGTAATTTTTGTCCAAGATTCGAATGAAAATCACTGTTGAAAAAAAATGTTCCAGAGATTGTGTTGTTTATTGTATCAATGGAATCCGAATCGAGTAGTTAGCACAATCAATTGAATCCTTGGTGTCAAAAACATTGCTCATCTCGTGAAAAAGCAGCCTTGTGAAGCTGTTTTACATTTTCCCATATTTTAATTGAGTAAAACTACAGCCAGTAACGGAAACCAAGTAATGAGAATACTTGTTAGTTGTTTTTGCTTACCGGGTCTGAAAACAAGGTCAATGTTCAAGTTTAGCGCTGTTCCACGCCACACTTTCCATTTCCCACTCATTGCTTAGCACTGCGAGACCCATTAATTACGAAAATGACTATACTCGGAGCCAAGTCATTTTGCAAATAATGTAAACAAGACGACAAAACAATTTGTGGTAAGTTTGACTAATGTTATAGACGTCAAAAACGACAGTATTAAACTCTAAAAATGAAAAATATGACACCAAACTACTCATTCTCTTAAGTTTTCAAGTTTAAATAAGCTTACTTGTACAAAAAATGTCCTTTAACAGATTTTAATGGAAATTGGGAAGATAGATTGATTGGTAATCTGACTGACAGTTTGAATGAATGAAATCCTACTTCCGAGTGCTAATTCTACAAATTTTCAAGCAAGGTTCGGATTCGCATCTCAGTCACAAATAGTCACAATCTGCCAGAAAGCCACATTTTTTATACATATTTGACAGATTGCGAATGAGACGCGAACGTTGCGAGAATGTCTGGTCTACTGTTGTGTCATTTCAAACGTACAAGCGAAACCTTACCCAGACTTATAGAACAGGGTTGGTAAGTTCCTAACATAAACGGAAAAGTCGCTAATGAGCAAATCAATAATAATCTTTTCGATAACCAAAACCTAAGTACTTGGCGTTTCTGACATCTTCATAACACAAATAAACAAGATATTCTTCTCTCTTTCTAAAAAAACCAGTCAAGTTATCATTAACTAGCTTACCCGCGCAACTTCAACTATTTTATTTTATTTTATTTTATTTTATTTCGAGATAAAAAACAGGAGTACAATTAAATGTAATACATACTGTCTTACTAGTTAAACAAAATACTTATTATACTACTAGCAACATTATCCACTTATTATGTCACATTATTCATTAATGCTCCGCTCCTATTGGTCGTAGTATGATGTTAAATGCCTATAGCCTTCCTCGATAAATGGGCTATCCAACACTAAAAAATAAATCTAAATCCGACTGGCTGTTCCCGAGATTAGCGCGTTCAAACCAACAAACAAACTCTTCAGCTTTATTATATTAGTATAGACTCGCTTTTGCCCGCGATTTCGTACGTGCATTTCCCGTTTTTTCCCGTATTTTTTTTCCGTTCCCGTATAGCCTATAGCCTTCCTCATGAGTGTAGCTATCATATACAAAGAATTTTCCAAATCAGATTGGTAGTATCAGAGATTAGCGCGTTCAAACAGACAAACTCTTCAGCTTTATTATATTAGTATAGCTGATATGAGTATTACATAATATATTAGTATAGATCTGTGCTTTTACTCCTAGTTGAAAGATCTAACCCAAGATGGATATAAAACTAGAAATCAGTCTATATGGCCACAGAGGTGAAGAAAATGATCGTGTAGAAATATACAGCTTGCCAGTACAGCATTCACACAGGGGCCTAGTTTAAGACGAGTTTTCCAAACAGAAAGTAGGCAAACGAGCACTGGCATCACAAACGGCGATGATACGGTAGGACCGATGTCACTCTAACTAAACCTCATCCATCAACATTATTTACAAATCTATATTAGTTTTTTGCAAATATTTTAATGAATTTGACAACAATATACCTACAGGGTGAATTTTTAAAGTGTGCGTGGTTGGCCAATACGAAATTTAAAAAAAAAAAAAAAAATTAAATCCAATGATGCAGTTTCGATTCTCGGGCCGCAGGTTGATGAAACTAAAACTGCATCATTGATATTTGAAAACTTGCCGCGCTTGACTCGGTGGAACGCAGAGCTAAGAGGCTCATTGGCGACGTAAAACTGGTGGTTGCCAAGCTTCACAGCTTTGCTCATTACCGCAAGGTTTCCTGCTTGTCGGTCTTCTACAGATTGTACTTCGGAGAGTGTCTAGGAACTCCACGACCTCATCCCACCGGCCCCCTTCTACCATCGGACATCTAGACGCGCTGCAAGTTACCATCCCTACCTTTTTGCTATTCCACCAATTCGCACTAAACGGTTCCAAACGTCTTTCATAATGCGCACAGCAAAAGGAGTGGAACTCTCTGCCTGCGTCTGTGTTTCCGACCGCATACAACACTAATCTCTTCAAAATTAGAGTGAACAGGCTTCTTCTGGGTAAGTTCGCTCCATCGTCGACTTTGTCTCTGTCTTGTATGACTTAGACTAGAGTCAAGAGCACTCATCTCAAATAAAAAAGTATTTTGCTAAAAATAAGCACTTTCCTTTAGTTTGCCATGAGGCATTACTTCCCAGAATTTGATCCTTATTAGTGACATTTTCGGATGGTGTAATAATACAGGGTGTTTTTTTTTTGTCAAAATCAACCGGTTCGATTCCTGGCTAGAAATACCGATTTTTCAAAAATCCAATAATGCGGTTTTCGTTTTCATCAAAATCGGGCTCAAGACTCCTTTCAATGGTTTTTCGATATTCCACATAGTTTCGGATTTGGCCATCCACGCACACTTTAAAAATTAAGCCTGTTAATGGTTATTACAATACAACATCTGAGTACCTTTATAAGTCAACACTAAAGATTACGTACGTACTTTAAATAAATATTGAGAATACACAAAATAAACCAGGAAGAGTGATTTCCCCGCAACACCAATGCAGAAGTGGGATATCGAATCGCGAACCGCTATTGAGTTCGCCAACGTAAATACACTTTGACTTTAGTGCATTGCAACGTTTTGCAACATCGTTGTCAAAAGTTCAGTTGAGCAAAATGCGCAACCATACAACACCGAGGTTGCCGGCTTCGGGCACAATGCAGAGGATGTCATTAATTTTTGTGTTTATTAACTGCTTTAAGGTCAGTTTCTGCCATTACAGTCTAGCACTTTCATGCTCCAGTGCACACAAAGTCACTTAAACATGATTTATCTGTGTGACATTTTTGACAATAGCAAGGCCTATGCTTGTGAACTTGTCATGATGGCTGGCAATGTCTCTCAATAATAATGATGAGAAAACCGATTAAAAATCCCCAACTAGATAATCCTGTAATAGAAACAAAGGCAGGCAACGTGTATGTATGTACCATGTTACATTTCCCAAACAATTCGTAGTGGGGATCTCCGGTTTGAGTCGCAATGCATTCATTACGACTAGGTTAAGCGCACTGGAATCTAGCAAACTGTGTAATTCCGCGCATAATTCACGTTACGGTTAGCAGTATTGTGTACCACAGATCTCAATTACCGGCGATGCGCGAATTGCACAACCCGAACTGACCAACGTGCTAACACGTCGTGACTTTGACACAATTGTCGATCAATGGACACAGTGCCGAGCGATGGGCTCGTAAACTGTTCCCTTTTTAAATCACGGTCTATGATACAATGAATGACACATTGATCAGTTTAATTTTGTCGGTTACTCGTTGTTTATGATAAATACAGAGTCAATCAGATCCTATATACTCTATTGAAAACAGTCATCGCATGTGTCATTTGTATATAATTGTGTATTCTAATTGTAACACCTAACTACTTAAAGACCTAATAAATATTTTGAATGGGAGTTCATTAGATACAGAAAATAAATGCAACATTTTCAGGTTTACATATTACGAAAATCGCAACTATGGTAATTTTTCAATGAAGTATGCGCACTCTTGAAAAGTACTAATTAATGTGGTGTAAAAAATATGTTAATAATGTTGGCTGCATTTTCGACGCAACAAAACAGGCAAGAACAAAGTTGCTTTCACGAGTCCATTAATCATAAACTTTTTTGGTAATACAGTTTAGCACAATGGCTATAAATTACTTAGTACTTACGGATCTGATGTCTTCATATATTCCGTTGAGGTCGTCTTCCAGTAAGCGGTAGGGGTCAACGATCTGTGTGCCGTAGTCTGGGAGCGAGCCCGTGCTTGTGCTCTGGAGGCTGGAGGCGAGGCGCCGCAACAAGCCACCTGTGGCGGCCGCGCTAAAGCCGCCCGACCCGCATGCGGGCCCGCATGTGGTGACTCTCTGGAATAAAAAAATGCACTGTCAATACAAGAAACAAAGAAGCTATCTCGCTAGATACTCGTAACTACCGAACTAAGATGAATTTGAAGGAGTTCAATCATGAAGGCTTTTGAAGTCAAGAAAGAATTACGCAGGAATTTGACTTCAGATCAAATAGAGACAAAGTATCTGTAGTAAAGTGAGCGTATTGGAATATTATACGGTTTCATTACATATTCATATTATTATACTACATTTCAGCCGTGTTTGTCATCTGTTATGGGCTCAAACAGCAAGCAGTGGGTGAGTGTCCGACAAGCCACGAAGGGTGTGCCAGGTGCCCTTAACTAAGTGGTAGCGTCGATGGCGGCAGTGACCGCGATACGCGGGTTTCGCAATTCCGTTTATGCAACTGCAAGCGAGTGCAGTGCGCGCCCGATGGGCTGCGACCGGCCGCGCGTTGCAAAACCTCCACACGTTCAGCACCGCACGTATGTGCCCGCAAGTACCAGCCCATAGATGGACGCCTTTGCGGTTATAAATTAAGAGAAAACAATTAGCTAAACCATATTTAATTTATACTTCATTACGTCATACAGATATTAAGTTCTTTTCTGCAAGATAAATATCAGTGAGCAGTTGCGTGCTGTTTGCGTCGTTGTTCATGAAAGTTATCACTTTTGTTCTTCAAAGAGATCTAGATAATTTTATCCATCACTACATCGACCGTGAACCCTCATGGCTAGTTTCATTTTATCACTAAGTTACATAAAAATGAAACTACTAAATCACGCATGGTTAAACAGACGTGCGAATATTTACGATATTCAAGGAAAGTTCTGAATAGTTTTTTACGGAATACTAACAAAATACTGGATTTAAAAACAGGTCTGAGCTATATTTAAGAAATAGCGAATGACTAAGCGTAAATTGAACGTTAATCTCAGAGCCATTCTCCGGTTGCAAGGCTCGTGATGGCGCGGGCGCTGCCGCGCTGGCGGGAGGTAGGATCAATGTTGCAATTTTAAAATCTAATGCATTATTAGTAAACGTAGTTCGAGCTGTGAATATACACTTCAAGGTTCTTGTGCTAATATTTATCTTGCCACAGAAGCAACAGGCGTAGCGGTTTGGCAAATGTCGTCATTTTATGAACTGAAGTTTTTTAGCACGACTGGGTTAAACTCAGATTAGATTTAATATGTATTGTTCTGTACTAAGATATTTTATAGTCAAGACTCAAAGCATTTATTAAATCGATTAGACCATTTACAGGCACTTTTGAATTGTGAAGATCGGTAGGTCAAAAAGATGAAGCTATTTTCACTTTCCAAAGCGTAGATCTCTGTGGAGAAGAACGTGCAAGAAACTCCACGGACACGCTTTTAAAATTATTATTTATTTTTTTACAGAGTTATTCATGTTGAAATTATACATAATAAATGTGAGAACGAAGTAAAAGACTTGTAGGATAAAAGCGTCCGGAATTAAAAAAAACAATTGAAAGCAACAATTAAAATAAACCGTGGCAGCCGAGAAATGACCAGTCCCAGCTGACGGCGCCCGTTCACGAACATGACGCATGCGCTAGCATCATTCGGCTCAACCATTTTGAATGGAGCCAAATGATCCAACGCATGCACCACCATCAGCCAGACTTTAAAGCGAGCATGACACTCCCAACCGCCGGGGTACATTCAAGTCAGACACCCAGAACTGACAGTTATAATTTAAGTTTGAGGTATACTGTACGCAGTACTCACACTTATAGAGTTAATCTGCCGGTTGATTCTGTAAACAATCGACTGGCTGTAGGCTGTCGTCGGTCGGTGAGCTCGTTTGACATGCCGTGTTTATGATAAAGGTCTATGTGATAACAAGGGAGAACTTGAACATGATGGTTCACGTAATCAAGTTCAAAATATGCAGACAAAATTCCAACAAATATAATCTTTATAATTTCCTTTCATTGTTTACGATATTGTTTATCGATTAGAGGTTATATAACGCAACATGTAACATGGAATTAAAAAATAATACGTATTAGTGGAGGGGTTTCGACAACATCCTTAATTCGCAGCGACGTCTGATGCGTAGCATAATAATTACTTCCATACGATTTCACACACGTTAGCACGGTAAAGGACGGCTTCATTGAAGATGAGGGAACTAAATAAGTACCTACAGACTATATTTAGAAGGGAAAATACCATGAATCAATCAATATTTTGGCGTAGGAACTATCTTATTGAAATAAGTTCTATGCCTACTTACCTTAGTGCCAATTACATTAAAGAGTCTATGTACCTAATACCCTAAACTTACATTAGGTTCGTCATGAGTTCATGACTGCAGGAAATATTAAGCTATTATTACTTAAATAATTGCAAGAGCAACGATTTAGATTTTTCAATACTACTAGGTACAAGTTATTCCTGGTAAGAACTGCGATGCTGCGCCGCCGTAGCAGGCTCTGTTTTCTGAGAAGTAATTATAAATCTTTTCTTATCTATAAACACTTATCTGAATTATAAATGACGGAGATAGAACATATCACACAATTTAATACATGAATTTACACAAACCACTCAGCTGTCGACTTCAAAAAAGACAAGTCGCTATTGTTTTACTATTATATAGTGTTCGCTAATTAGTCATTCTACTTGATACATAATATAATAATTCCAATTCAAGGGAACACCTTTGGTAATGATCGTTACCTGTTACGTAAATAATATTTTAGGAAAGACATGAATGTATTCAAAAGCACTTTGAAAATACAACGTAGTATTATAATATTTAAATATTTCACTCTTGACCTGCGGCCACAGGTAATAAACAAAATTAAATTCGATTTATCACAGTAATGGTCATTTCCTACTAAAAATAAAAAAATAACGATACCCACAGTGACCTTAAGGTAGCTTTCAATTCTTTTCAGGAAGGCGACACACGTGCGTCACAATAAATAAATGAGAGTGTATATTCAAAACCTTGGCGAAGCAGTTCACTTGTGTCCTTCCCCTATCCCATATTACTTTTGAACCCGGAACCGACAATTATTCATACTTTAAATGTTTTTTGCAATTACCACCCGTAATGCTAACTATTTTCCGTAGGTACCTATGCGGTTTTACTGATCAATAATTATTTTAAGAAACCCTGTTCAATAAAACTGAGTAAGTACTTAATGACGTCAATGCTTACAGTAATGAAGGCGCGACAATTCTGACTATTTTCACACTTACGTGTAATGTCAATATGTGAACTTCTTTTAATTAATGAGGAAAATGATAATTAAAAACGCCTACCTACATCATCGTTTTCGGAGCGTAGTTTAAATTATTTTGTAATAAAAGTGTAATATCACATACGTACCTAATAGTACATGATGGACTGCGTAAATAACAGTTGGCCCTTATGACATATCTAACAATTCGATATAGTATCGAATCTAATTAAATGGATTACAATAGTAGGTACGGATAAACTTTAAAAATGAAATACAAAAATCGCGATATCCGCGTTCAATGTAAATGATGAACAACATTGTCGCACGTAAAATTGCATGTGTTACTGGGCGCACATAACAATTAAAACACGATAGAAAGTGAGCGTTTCGAACACTCTTGCGCATCGATCGCCACTGTTCTTAAAATAGAAGTGAGCATCGATTGACACGTACATGAGATTGATATATAGCTGTTACGTTGACAACTCAACTCATTATGTCGAACAAAAGGGACTGCTTAATTAGTTGTATTATTTGGATATTTCTGATTAAAAACAATATAAATTGAGGATTTATCAAACGAGCCTGAAAACCTATCAAGCTTAGACATAAAATTTCATTCCTCACTCCAAATTAATAATCCAAATAAATTGTTGTTATTCGACAGTATTGTAACCTAAATAATGTCGTCAACACAGTATTTTACTTGATCTGTATTAATCGACTCAAGAACAACATCAACACGTTTTCCCAGTCGTATTGTTATCAATAAAATAAATTATGGTCTACAGATAGATTTTAAAATTAATTGATCATTAAATTACTTTAATCTGAAAGTAGAAAAGACTGATTTAGGAGGTAAGTAGGTACTGTAATACTTACCCCCGATTTCTGAATTAAGAATTTTAAGAATAGTTTTTCTCAATCCCTATAACCTGAATGAAAATTCCAGGAAAATTCCTCTTAGAAAACGTGACTTTGACGTAAGCATGACGTTGACGTCAATGTAACTAATTTCGGACAACATAAGCGTTTTGACAGGTGTCTGGACCTGACGCCTCAGTGCTGCAACTTGGTATACGTCATTTTAAAAAACCTTAATTGAAGTAGGGTTTGACTCGCTCTGAACTCAAAATTCTCAATTAAAAAACCCGCCGTGATTGACACTACAGCATTTTTGAGTAGGTAAGGTACTGTAAGGTTCCCAAAAAACCCGCCGTGATTGACACTACAGCATTTTTGAGTAGGTAAGGTACTGTAAGGTTCCCTTCAGCAGGCAAATTACAGTAAGTACCTTTGAACCGCAGAAATATGGAACGTTGTGCCAAATTAATAAAGTGTCCTTCCACTTGCCGAGTCACAGTATGCTATCAGAGAATATTCCTAATTTGTATTCCATGCTGCCTAATAGGTACCTACATGCAGAACTATGGTTAAAATGTGCTAGGCTTTGTAATTATACTACTTGTGATCACATGCTCACAAATTAGTAGATATACGTCCCAAGGTCATTAATGACGAAGATCAGTTCAAATAACAATAAAACTTACACGTTCTAAGAATTTACAATTAATTTGTAGTTGAAAATTATTCATTGACTAATTTACTTAATCTCATTTTTTGTTAATTACATATTTCAATTATTAATTTAATTTTTGTATGTAGTAGTATTTCTTTCTTCTAAAAGGAAATACGGAATAGTAACCTAGTGAATCGGCTTGGCCACGACTTTATTAGATTATGTAGGATCATTGTGTTCCCAACGTGACTGTTGAACTAAACTGAACTGAATTGTTAGCTTTAATTACGCTATTCATGAATTCTTGTATTACTTATAAGCCATCTCTATAACATTTTACGTATAATTATTTTGGAAAGGGTTATTCTTCTCGCATACCGTTTCTTTTTACACCTTCTGGAATAATATTCATACCGAAATTAATGCACCTACTTTATTCCATGATCGTAAGTCACGACTTAATTTATGTATACGCAATAAGAAGTCCATTAAGGGTTATTAGGTAATATTATATAAATACATCTAAATAACTAATAGATTTCGTTATAATTAATGCATAGAAAAATTTGCATGATTCATATCATAACGAAACTTTGTCTTTACGAAAGTACTATATTGAATCAAAATTAAAACTTAATATGTCACATTTTAGTAAAACCTGATACAAGGCATGGTAAAACCGTGAACGTAATAAGTAGTTGCGCATGTAAAAGACATCAACGCGTCACCTGCGCCTGCGCAAACTAATCGTGATTCGTGGTGTGTGAATAATTCAGTATTTAAGTTTAAACATGCCATTATCTAGACATTTTACGATCTTCACACTGCAAATAGATAAAAGGATGTTTAACACAAACATTAATTACACTTGCCACATGGTATTTTTTCCACGTAATCACCAACAGCCCGATGACGTTAAAACTTCATCATGTTACCACAATGCGGCAAGTCAATAACATATCAGTTTGACTGGGGTTATCCAAGTAGTGGACGTGTTCTTGGCTATTGGATTCTTTGTGAAACGCCCACTTAATCATCTTTTTACAAATTGACTAGTGCATGCAACCACCTTCGCCTGGGTCGAAAAGGGTCAATATCATTCTCTATGACAGCTCCAAGCGAAATTACTCCTATGCATGCGATGTTATTGCATAACATGACCGCAATCTGTCTAGACATTTGAAAACATGTACTTATGACATCCTTTGTTCTTCCAAAATTTCGGATAATTTTAAATTTTATCTATCTCGGCAACTGGTATTCTTTCACAGTTTTTGTGAAACTGAAACAAGACTATTCTAACAGCTGACATAAAAATGTGACTGTTTTTTACCACCTTTTACCATTATGTCATTCTCTTTTTCTCTAAAATAACAATTTTAATTGGCGCACGATCAAATTAATTGTAACCTTATTTTATTACGTGTCAACAACAGTGTTATTGGACACTGTCGATACCGACCTCGGCAGTATGCGTGTTTGTTAAGTTGGTAAGGTTGCTAAGGTTGGTACCAGCAATAAGTGCAGCCTCAGAGTATGGTATACCAAGGTCGTTGCTGCACCCACTGGCAGTAATGATCACAGGTGTAATTAGCCTCCAACGGTCTGTGGCGAGAGGCATGTCGGAGGAACACGCCCCGCCCCGCTAGGTTATGAATCAAGGACGGATTTAACGGGAACAACTGGTTATGAACGTATGTGTTATGATCATAATGCGTACTGTTGGACTTAAGAATGTATTTAGATAGGCAGTTTATGCCGTAAGAAAGTTGGTTTTAAATTGGAAAGGTCACGAGAAGTGAAATTAAAATTATGTTGAGTTAAAAAGTCCTTAATTTTGGTCCATTACAGAAGATTCTGGCAGCTTTAGTTTTTTCATAGCTTTTTCTTTTTTTTCGGTATCTCTTATAATTGAGGTACAGGCCGACTGATCGTTGTCTACATAATATGTCATGAATCATTTGAACGAGAAACAATTCTAGGAGAGACCCACTGACCTGATAATATCTAAAATTATGAGTAAGTACAGTATTTAATTAATTATATTAAATTACTTCATTACATGAGAACAAATAACGACATTTGAGTATGAACAATCAGTTACTTAAACGATTTGTTTCAATACTTTCAATAGATGTTGCATCTTTAGTGTTTGCTAATTATGTAATAGTGTGTAGATACGAGTACCCAATATCTCTGATATATTAGTGGATTTGCAATACCAAAGTAATTAAAGGTCAATTAATTAGGTAATGTTAAATCTACCAATAACAAACGAAAGTTATAGAATAAGACAATTCTAAAAATATTATTATCGTTTACGATTTAACTGGCTAAAAGTAGGAGAATTGAATGAAATATTTATATAGATACTAGACAGTCTACGTTTACATAGAAAGTGAACGTAAACGTGTGTTACAAGAGCTTTGTACGTAAACATTGGCAATTTTTTGGCAACTCATACAAAATTAGATGCCCTTGGTAAAAATAGCATAAGATAATATTCCAACTATGTCTTTATGTCACGAGTCAATCATTTTGTAACTAAGCGTGTAGGTGCTTTTATAAGGCCCATCTGTTGAAATGTGATCAAAAGTGTGGATATAAACCTCAGCTTTACTGCTTATTGATTTGATAACATTATCTTATCTCATTTCCTATTCGAAATGGGATGGCTCGATAAATAGGTAATAACTATGGGTGCCCATTTTTTTTGGAACATTGGGCTACGGAATTATGTCGGTCATTATTTTCGACAAAAATCTTTAGCGCACTATCAAAATATGACATCTTCTGCAGTTCTAGAAATAAGTCAGCTCATAAAGGAATACGGTAGCAAGATGACTTAAAACAGAGAAATCTGAGATGACTGGTAACTGAGAAGTTTGGATGATGGACATCAAAGGTTCCTGCCCTGCCTAAGCATAGAGCTAGAAAATCCAGCTCGAATTTCCTCGCAGATAATCCAACTTACTCGTATCTAACGGAACATACACAGTATTAAGACAGCGCAAAGATTACACACACCGACCCTGAGTTTATCTGAAGAATGTCATGATATGGCGATTATACACTTTCGGACGTAATTGCCTGTGCTTACAGATTGCAATCAACGCCAACGTATGCAACAAGGACGCAACGACTCTTATTCAAAAAAATCATCTTCGAAAGAAGTGTATGTGGAGACTAAATAAACCAGGCAAAAAATGGGGATCTGTTATCATTCTATCAAATCAACAATTTATTTCAAAAGTTGTTATTGTTTTTTAAGACAAATTCATCCTTCCTCACCGCACATTCACCCCAGAAACAAATGTAGGTAGGTTGGGTAACGGTAGTGAATAAATCAGACCTTGGTTATCTTAAATGTTGTGAAGGGTTTTTAATAAAAAGGCACACTATCCTTGAAAACTTGTTACGTGTTCGACAACAACATACCTTTCATGACAAAAATACTAGAATTAAATATAGCACGTTTTTTTAGGAAGTGAATTTGAATTGTTTCGTTTTATCAATCGATCAATTGCCTATACGAAAACAATGTAACTGGTTACTATTAAGTTTCTCCTCTTCACTGTAATAGCTAGAGGCTGGCATTGGTTTACGATTTCACGGATCCATCGGAAATATCACGGATGCAAATTATAAAGCACCTCCAGTTTACACTAGCAAACATTTCAGGCTATCTAGTTAGAAATGTGGGCACGTTCGTGATTATGATTATACTGAATGGTATTCTGTTTTGTTATAACTGCAGTGGTACGTACATCTTAAAATGTGTTCTCATCACGCTTCTAAGTACCTGTAAAATATTAAACTTAACAACGATTCATTGTGGTTGTACGTTCTTTATATTTATTGGTAGTGTTTGTTAATAAACTCGCGTGATTCACTTCTTGGCGCGTAAGTTCTAGTTCGAATTGCTACTGGTCACAAGAACTTACTGAGATAGATTACTTACTTAGTGCACGTACGCAAATTATAATTTCATTTTGATCTACGTGCTTCTAATTTTGATCCCGATTTATCACCTCAACAAGTAACGAACTTGAACGTGATTGCTGAATGTAGCGATTTGTGGTGTGCATTACGAGTAAGACTTACTCAATCCTTTAAGTTAAATACTAGTATACGAAACATAGTTCTCTTATCAAATAACAACGTCACGTGCGCAAGCTGCGGCAATTAATATTGCTTCCAGAGACAACGTTGATGAGTTCATTGTTTGCAAGTGGCGACCGAAACGCTATTGCTCAATGGTACCAGCCTAAGCATGCAACGCTTGCAAGGACATTGGATCATCGGCGACCACTTCTGCAAATACCGCTAATCATTTAGCGGTTTCAGTTCTTACCAAGCGAAACAGATTGTTAATCATGTTTATCATTTAAATAATACATATTCATTTGCAACTTTAGAATAAGGCCAAGATCCAACCTCTTTTTAGTGGCTTAAATCATTACAAAAATAATCAAATAAAATATTCACAAGGCCGTGGTCATTGCATGTCACAATCCTAGCCCACGTTCGCAAAGGTCTTTAAAAAAAACTGCGCAACTTGCATTAAAAATTTAAGACGACCGCAGTAAATATGCGTTGCCTGGTTACGAAAAGAAAAATGGGTTTTTAATTTTTATTGCAATAGATAAAATATTTCAGTTGTATTAAACATAATGTACTCGTCCCTCTCGTGACCGTCGAAAAGCAAGGCAGGGTATGACGATCCTTTTGTTGGTGTCGGATTTCATGCAACAAGTACGAATAAATTGATTTTTATCGAGCAAGCTTTAACTGAGAATTTCAATTCGGAAAACGCCCACAATTTTTTGAACCCTGTCTAGAAATTGGGCAGAAAAACGTTTTTGGAACTTCAAAACGAAGCCAGTACCAGTCTGTAGATAGGCAGTCATGTTGACCAGCTAGATGAGTGGCGGTTTGATTAAATGTATGTGACTGAACATTAAGTTTTTCGCCCATGTTGTAACAAAATTCAGTCGATGGCAGCAAACATAACACTCGGTTTTCTATGCCCTTTTGTATTGTCATCACGTAATTTAGGATTGAAGTAAATGTTGTAAGTCGAAAATAACATATGCTACATCGTGTGTATTGCCACAAACTCTTATACAATGATGTCGACTGAACAAATAGTTGTGTGTTCCGCATTTCTACTGAGCTTCATTTACGCAGGAGGTTACGTACGGTGCGATTCAGTCGACCGATTCATCTACCTAATAAACGATTGTAGTATAAAAACAATTTAAATCCAGAATCTTTGTTTAAGGCCTTAGAGTTCTTCTAATCGTCTAGAAAACCCTCGTTCAAGCACATCCGTCTACTTTCCTATGCTAGACGAAAAGTTAGAGACACGCAACATCGAAGAAATGGCGTTGAACGATGATGTCTCGCGGCAAAGGGGGTCAATGCTCGCCAAATGGACTAGAATAAAAATAAGAAAGGCTATAGCACTCCTTCGACAGGTTACTTACCCAGTTTTAGCGCTATTAAAAATTCAACGAATCGTCACACAACTTTCACTAGCCGTGTGCCAGTGCATGCGTCTAGAGATTGTCATCATAGTTAAAGCTAAATATACGCGTACGTCAATGACCACTATGATTTACCCAATCAAGATTTCGGATATGGTAATTCAATCTTAATATCTACGCGTTTTCGACAAAAGCCTGCAAATAGAGTTATGGTATGGATAAAGAAATCGGCCCGTAATTCAATTGCAATTGAAGGAGTAAATGAAATATTAATGCGAATAATAATTGTTGCTTAGAAAGTTCTATACGAGTCGTCGAGATTGAACATTGCATGCTCGCACGCTGCGCGAGAAAGCACGACGGCGCGCGTTCCCCACTAATATGTACTGTTGATATTTTGATGTGGTGTTAGGACCTTGACGTTGCCATACGAAGGACACGAACTATTGAAATTCTAGTGTCTACATGGACAAGGTAAATAGTTATTCCAGATATCTTAGGTACTTTATCGGGAATATTGTTATTTGAAGTAGAGCATTTATTTGAGGTAAATTCCAGAATTTATGGCCACATAGTGCTTGACCTAAATAATGTAACATGTAGTTTCGAGTTTAATTAGGTCAGGGTTAATTAGCGTAAACGAGATTTTTACGGCTTAAACCGGATTAATAAAGACTGTTATCATAGTTTAACAGGATTTCACCATATTAATGAACATATATAGAGAATAGAGATCAACGAATCGTCCCAAATAGAGCAGGAAGAATGGTGGTCGTATATCAAAACAATCTCGTTAATTGAATTTATTTCCAAACAGAGCTTTGCTTTGTTTGATGAAAGTAAAAGTCGCGAATATCTTTGCTTACGGTGAAAACCATCCGACAAACCCAACAAACCTGTGCCGCGCGTGAAGCGACCCACTGCTCACCGACTCACGAAGATTTCACTTTTAACATTTCCAATGAATGACCCTACTTTACCACATATCTTAACAAGTAATTAAAAGGCTTTTAAGACAATTTCTAATTACATCTTGTGTCAGAAAATTCATAGAACATATTTTGATTAGATCAGCTGACAAAGAGAGGTTAGATATTCTGTCATGCTGTTATGTAAAAAGGAATAACATTGTTGAATAGCATGACACAAAAATCAATAGTACAAAATGAAAAATCAAATTATCGGTCTAATAATATAAACAAACCTGCCAAATTAATCAACTAAATGCATCAAAACTGAAATTTTAATTGTCTAACCTGACATGTCTTTCCAAATATTCGCAATGGAGATGGTCCGGGAGGTTTGAGTTTCACAAATACAGTTTGCTTTCGAACTTTATGTCCGAATTGACACAATAACTTATCTTGAACACGAGCACAGAGCCTACTCGAACTTAAACACGCCATAGCTACAACTGCAACGAAACGCTTGAGGATATGAACTGCATAACACAGACAGCATACAGGCATTCGCCATTTCCCCCCCACTTTAAGACAGCTGATTGTCAAAGTCGCCATGACTTTTAGTGTTACCATGGCAAAATTTAAAAAGGGTGCCAACGCAAAAAATATTGCTCCCATGAAAAGCAAAATGATTCAAATTCAACACACTTGCAAGAAAACTGGCTTCAATAACACCATTTTTAGGCTCCCAATGCAGTTTATTTCACGTGCTGTGCGTTTTTTATTTTGTTTCCATGAAAAGTGTGCCAGCCAGCAATCACCAGTTTAAACTGGTGATTTTGTGAAATGTAATACTTTAAACTTTAAAGTATTACATTTGTAAAATCAGTTAAGTTGACGGATTTGCCCGCCCATCAACAATTTCCATTTCTTGACGACTGTAGTCTACAAAAAGTTAAATAAAATGTGAGAAATTGTTACCAAAAGAAGACTCTCGCCTGTACCTAATGTGTAATTTTCACAGATATTTTATTCATAATAATGTACAGACGCCAGCACGTATCAAGCTACCCGAAACTGTCAAATTTTCCCAATGAGCTTCACTACGATCATTTGCAATGTTGACAAAGTATGAGGAAATTCAATTTGACTATTAGGTAACACCGTCACAATCTGTCAAGTTTTTCTGTTTTTTTTTCATCCTCAAAAAGCAGTTTAACTTGAAGTCAGAAAAATACAACACTCGCACTACATAATTTTATTTACATTGGCATTTGCACAAATACCTAAATACCTAGACGGTTACTGGCAGGCAGCCTTATCAATGCCTAATATTGCCAGACGGTAATTGAAACCTGCTGTCTGTCAATGTCAGTGCACGGTGCACCAACAGCCAATGACAAGAAAAGCTAACCTAAATAGGAAATTTACCAGTTATTGTAACCTGGTACATTTAATTACTTAGTTTTTATTGTTAATTTCACCGTTTGTAACAAAAAGCGGCAATATGATACCACGCCTAACAAATATAGTGCAACTTATGAAGAATCTGGAACGAAATTTATTTCACATGTTTGGATATCCACCCAGAGGTACCTGAATAAATAATTGGAATTTAGAAGCTATAGCTACTACTGTGCTAAACTTATATTTTAAACTTCTAATTGATAGGCACAAAGTCTAAGGATGGATATAGGCAATAAAACTACATGAAGTATATTCAACCAAATATTACTTAAGTCTCTCTGTGAAAATAATTTGGGAGGAATAACCTGCAATTACAGAAATCTGTGAAAGTGCCATGTGGTAATTAATTAGCTTGTCTTAAAAACTGATAAACACAAGAGCTGGCTTTTATTTTGGCCAGAGACTAATCACCGCTATTCAATGTAGAAATGCCGCCTGTCTCTTGGTCACATTCCAGCTGACAGTGTTGAGGACAAATTTTTTGATGCTATATTTTAGTTTGTTGGAAGTTTTGTTTTTGTTAATATTAGTTTTTTTTGTATGCCTCCGACAATATCAAGACCCTTAAGTCCTGGTCCTGGATGCTAACTCGCAGAGGTCCCATTAGTCATTTCAAATAGGATGGGGCACCAAGTGACGATTATCCCTTTATGCACTATATACCCAAAGGACAATCCCCAGTTAGTGCAGGATTATTGCAAAATATGAAAACAAGATGGAGACCAGTTATAAACATATACTTTGGAAGAACTATGGGCCACTGCCTGATCACTGACAATATATAGGGCTATATAAATGGCAGGGGGTGACTTGCACACTCAATAAAACGGTCCCCAAAAATGGTCACTAGCACAAAGTGACTTAGTGCCAAGAGGGCACATATCCTGTGGTGCTAGAGGAGTGGAGAGGTATACCACGGCTATCAGGACAATCCCAGAAGTACGGTCAAGATCCCTACCAGCATCTTAATGTATGTATTATATTAGTTATTATTGTTAATTTGACCTGTTAACTTTTTGTTCCAGAGCTTGCATTGGCTTATATCCATGACAAGGCACCTACCACACCCCACAAAAAGTTCTCAATAAAAGACATTGTTGGAGATGGTTTCTTATTGGCTGTACCGAAATTCCGTAGAACCACTGAAAGGAAATTGAAAAGGAAATTTGGGTCCCCTGAATATGTTTGGAAAATGCTTGTGCCCAAAAATCACATCAAAGTGTGTCAAAACTGTGGACATCACCATGAGAAAGGAAGATTGTGTGGTAAGTATGCTAACTGATGTGAATAAGTTAGTCTATTCAAAATTATTAAGTGTTAATATTACTTGTGTGGATATATATCCATAATCCTTTCTATTTATCTGACCTGGGCAGCCACAAATTGTATTACCCTTCAGCTTAGCTGTTCTTGAAATCTAACAAGGAAAATTGTATGTGTATTTGCAGAACATTGCTACTCCAAAGTAAAGGCAGAAACAGAAGAAATTCAAGCAAAAATAAAGGAAAAGCTTGGCATCAATCCAGTTGAACACGATGTTGTTGTATTGTATAAAGGAGAAACCCTTCCAGATGAGGTAATAAAGTCTGATCATTATTTTATAACTTAAACTTACACTTAAAGGCTAGTGTTTTTGAGAAATTGAGTCTTAAGTTTAGAAATTACATACATAGGTTTACCAAAATTAATATTGTAAAGAGGTCAACTTGTTTATTTGTTTTCTGATCGGATCATATAAAGGATTTTCCGGTGACATATGCATGTCTGTGATCTTTTTGTCGTCGTTTCTTTATTCCACCATAACTTCTAAATGCCTACACCAATTTTGATGAATGTGGTTCCTGTGGGAGCAAAGCTGCAGTAAAAGTCCACAAAAACAAGCAGTCTACAGAATGATGTGGATACACCTGGTGGCGCAAATCCGAATCATTGATGCAAACAATACTCTGGTTGTTGACACATGCCATTACAAAATAATCACATTAAATAACTGAAAAAGTAACATTTAGCTGCATAAATGTATTTTTGCATGTCTGGATGCTTGAACACTTAATAGAAACAGTCAAATGATGTAAAATTCTATAACTAATAGCGATATAAATAATGATTAAGGTATCTGATGTATTGTATTATACAGGGTGTCCCAAAACTCAACGTCAAGCCGAAACGGGGTGACAGGATTGATCATAACCATCACGAGAAAAATCTGAAAAAAAATCTATCCCATGCAGTTTGAAAATTATGGGCATTTTAAGAAAAACCTAGAAATTTGATCAAACTGTACCATTTTTCGGTTATTGTGGTTATTATTTTTTATTTTTGTTCATTTGAACTTTAGAAACGTAATCCTAAATAACATTTCTAGAATCCCAATAAAAAATAATGACACAATTGCCTCAAGTTCCCGAGAATTGAGACTATTTGTTAAACTACGAATTTAAAATTTTCAAGATTCGTCGACTTTGACAGGCCCTCCTATAAAAAAAATGTACTAGAGTGCCTTGGCAAGTAGCATTAAAAGTTGGCGCATTTAATCAGAATTCTAAAATGGTACAATACTTGTTAGTTCCATACAATAGAAAAGAGTAAAAAAATTAAAACCTCAAGTAACCCGATTTTTGCTATCAGATTTTACTCAGTTAAAATGTTTTTAATTCGCACAAGCTCTAGGTAGGTTCTTAATTTTAAGACAAAATGATGAGAGAGATGGATAATGGGTATGTTTGCCATGAGTGAGCGAGACAGATAGTGACGCCACGCATTGAGACGGAGATGCGTCGTTTAAACGAGTGCGAATGAAACAGATAGATGCTATGGCATCTATCTGTTTCATTCGCACTAGTTTCAGCCAAGCAAATGGCTACGCTACCAGTCCGACACCAACCAGTTAGTACGTTTCGCTCATTCGTCTACTGCGCACGTTCGTATTCGCTTGTGTTGATTTAGTACTGACAACTTTGGCTTCTCTTTTTGGACTTGAATCTTTGTGAATTGGACTTGTTGATAACATACCGGCAACTTTGGCTTCTCTCTGGACTTTTGTGTTGGCATCCTTTTTATCTACCATGCCTACGCGCTACACACTTCACAAGAATATGCGAACATGCACCTCATTTATGGGGAATGCAGATGCAACGCAAGTGCTGCCGCTAGACTTTATCGTGAAAGATATCCAAATTTAGAGCGCTACCCGGATCACCGCGTGTTTGTTAATGTGCACCGTTCACTCACAGAGGGCGGCCATTTCCCGAATCAAATACAGGCTGGAGGTAGACCTGTGTTTCCTTTCCAGGAAGAAGTATTGCAAGAGGTCGCACGTGACCGAAGTATTTCCGTACGTGGAATTGAAGAAAGAACGGGAATACCGAAAAGCACTGCTCATCGTATTTTACAAAGAGCCGAAATGCATCCGTTTCACGTACAACGAGTTCAAAGTCTTCTACCTCGAGATTATCAGGAAAGGATTTCTTTTTGTAGAACAATGCTACAGAGGCATAATGAGAATCCCCAATTCATCCAAAAAAATCTCTGGTCAGATGAATCGACATTTAAAAAAGATGGTTACATGAACTTGCACAATTATCACGAGTGGCATGTGGAGAATCCACATTTAATGCGAGAAGATAGATCCCAGTATCGTTTTAAAGTAAACCTGTGGACCGGAATTTTAAACGGTAAAATTATTGGGCCTATTGAACTGCCTGAGAACTTGAATGGAACTAATTACCTACATTTTTTAAGAGAAGATTTACCAACCCTGTTAGAGGACGTACCACTAGCAGATCTTCGCGACATGTGGTTTCAACAAGATGGCTGCCCAGCGCATTTCGCAGTGCAATTAAGAGATTTCCTTGACCAGGAATATCCGGGAAGGTGGATTGGATCGTTCGGGCACTATCTCGTGGCCCGCCCGTTCACCAGATTTAAATCCCCTGGATTTTTTCTATTGGGGAGTTCTCAAAGAAAAAGTTTACTCAAAGCCCTTTGAGAACGTAGCCGACCTGCGTGAACGCATTTCTCAAGCAGCTGAGGCGATCAACTCTCGAAGATATGCCCGACTAATAAGTAGATCTTTTTTAAGAAGATGTAGGGCTTGTATTGAGGCTGATGGTAAACAATTTGAACATTTATTGTAATAAAAAACGTTATTTCTCTATCATCTGACTTTTATTCCAACAAACCTAATTATTTTACTAATTTTACTAACTTTTTTTCACTTTGGTAAAAGTGGCGTCACTATCTGTCTCGCTCACTCATGGCGAACATACCCATTATCCATCTCTCTCATCATTTTGTCTTAAAATTAAGAACCTACCTAGAGCTTGTGTGAATTAAAAACATTTTAACTGAGTAAAATGAGATAGCAAAAATCGGGTTACTTGAGGTTTTAATTTTTTTACTCTTTTCTATTGTATGGAACTAACAAGTATTGTACCATTTTAGAATTCTGATTAAATGCGCCAACTTTTAATGCCACTTGCCAAGGCACTCTAGTACATTTTTTTTATAGGAGGGCCTGTCAAAGTCGACGAATCTTGAAAATTTTAAATTCGTAGTTTAACAAATAGTCTCAATTCTCGGAAACTTGAGGCAATTGTGTCATTATTTTTTATTGGGATTCTAGAAATGTTATTTAGGATTACGTTTCCAAAGTTCAAATGAACAAAAATAAAAAAGAATAACCACAATAACCGAAAAATGGTACAGTTTGATCAAATTTCTAGGTTTTTCTTAAAATGCCCATAATTTTTAAACTGCATGGGATAGATTTTTTTTCAGATTTTTCTCGTGATGGTTATGATCAATCCTGTCACCCCGTTTCAGCTTGACGTTGAGTTTTGGGACACCCTGTATATTATGTTTAATATGTACCTAAGTTATAACATCGCCTTGCATGTATCTGTAAAGATGTTATAATAATGAATGAATAAATAAATAAATAATAATTAATAAACTTCCCTCAAATAGTGCTCACTTTCCAGGATTACATGATAAACAGAGATTGGAATAGGTAGACTATATTTACCCAATGTTCGTGGAAGTTATATTTTATCAATATACATAACAAAAACGTTTTAAATATAATGTAAACATTCACAGCAACACAATGACAGGACTGAAAGTGTTGATTTGGTGCAGCTAAGCTACCAGTACCACTTCAATGAATTAAGTAAATATAGAAAATATCAAACCTTATAACTATCATCATTGCTAAATCACGAAAGGATATAGGAAGGACGAAGTTTAGTTTAATAACTATTTTTTTCTTTACAGCCCAAGGAGTTCTGGAAAGGCAAAAGAATTATTGAAATGAAAAAGGAAAGGCCACAATGGTTCAGCAAAAATCTTCTTCAAAAGACAACGCAGAAGCCATCCAAATCAACAGACGTCAAACCTACGGAGCTAGCATAAAAAAAATAAAGGAAGTAGTGTTTAATAATTATTTGTATTTAGTGTTCCATTTAATTAATAAAATATAAAGTAAAAAAAATAAGTATTTTTAATTCTTTTGTGTAAGGCTATGATAAGTCTCTCTACAGTGCTTCATATTACACATATTTATTTTGTTTATTTATTATCTCCCTTATTTGAATGATGCTGATGTAATAATGGTAAAATATAGATAGTTTTATTTTAAATTGCGCCCCTCCATTTATATGATTCAAGTGCTCCAAAAGTATTTGTTACAGACGAGGGCATGCAATTTCAAATTAGACAAGGTTTACATAATAATATTAATTCTAACATTATAGCCTTGAAGTGCACATAATTTTTAATATACTTTTTTTATACATTAACTATGTTCAATAATGTCATTACCATTGACTAAAATATTTCCTAATTGTGTATTAGCCACTTAACTATATGTACAGAATAAAGTAAAGAAATCATTATTCAATTTGATGCTACATAAAATTATCAAGTAGTGCCTAATAAGATAATGCCCATCATTAGTGAGTGGGAGAGTTATATTCCATATATATATACCATTGCTCAGTAAACCACATCACTCAAGTTGAGAATTGGCAGTTTATACTTCTAATGTCACTGGAGAAAACTCATTATTGTACATCGAATCGGGTCAGTCAATACTTTTTACAGCATCCAAGTTGGTTTGTTACAATAAATGATACAGTTAAAATGATGGAAAAGTGGTGTAGTTTGTTAAGCAGCAATATAACAATGATCTTGGAAACCAAATTTGAAATTGAAATTAACAGAAATGATCTAGTTCAGTGATGGTTCCAATGAGAAATTTATTGAAATAATCATTTCAAGATAGTTTAAGATACAAAGATAAAATACTGTGGATTAAGGTGGAATGTTGGTATACTGAGACAACTTAATTTTAAAATATCTTTAGTTAGAAAAGAAATATGTAGAACCTTTGTAAATAAAACTAAAAAAATAATTAAATAATATTATCAAAAGAATTAGGAACATGGTCAAAATTATCAGTAATTGAGTCAGGTTCAGATTCACCTAAGAAGTGATTTTCAACATGAGACTGGAACTCTGTAAAGGCAACTTCTTTTTGGAATGTTTGTCCACACATTGGGCATGTTTTGTCACAAGCTTCATCAGCAGTGTCCTTTTCACTTTCTTCTAAAATACTTTTTTTATAAGCTGATGTGTTCAATTCACTGAAGTTGTTATTGTATGTACTAGAATCCGCTGGTGTTGCCCAATTGGCTAGACTGTCACTTGTTTCTATCTCCTTATGTTCTGATGTTACGACTCTAGCATTATTTGCAATGCATGTTGGACACTTGTATCCTTCTGAAAATAACAAAAAAACATGACATATATTAACTTGTTTATCAATCGAAACATTGTTTAACAGCTCTTAATGATCTTGAATGGTCACGCAAAATTCTCACAATATATGTGGAAAAAAAATATTTCTTTACCTTGGAATATAGTTTCAACTCTTGAGATAATCAGTTTAAGGTCATTTTCCTGTTGTGCTAATTCGTTTTTTAAACTTTGCAATTTCTCTGTCTGGCAACGAATTTCTTTGAGAGAATCTGTTGCTGGGTCCTCAATATAAGTAAAGCCAATGGAATCAACATTTAAAAGGTCATCATCCATATCCTGCAGCTGTGCCATCTGTTCATATTGTTCAACTAATTGAGACTTTTCTTGAATGTAGCTATTGATTAATTTGAGTGATATTTCCTCCAGACTTGATTCAGAATACTTTTCCTGATAATTTGCACTATGTTTTGGAGTGCTATGAATATATGTGTTAGTGCGTAGTAAGGGCTGTTTGTTGTAGTCTTTATGTGCAGACTTATCAGGTCCCTTTACAGTGGATATTTTGTGCCACAAATTTTTGTTTTCACATTGAACCATAAATACATGATGCATGAGTTTAGACTTTTGTTTATTAAGCTCTGCAATTTTTTGATGCAGAACTAGTCTCTCATCCTCTTTTAGTGGGACGTATGGTGAGCACTCATTTGCCTTTACAACATCAAGTTTTAATCGCATATTATCAGTTTCTAATGCATTTATTCTTCTTTGCAGCAAAAGACATCGATCTCTCATAGCGTGAAGAGCCAATTCATGAACGCTTATATTATTACTGTCAGCTTTTAATGTTGTTTGGAAAGTAGAATCATTGTTAAAGCTGACTATCGATGAGGACTCCATAATAAAATTAGTCTGGGACTTTTATTCAAACCATTGAAAAAGTTACGAACAAAAAAGTGTTACTGTACAACAATAACTTTTTTCTTAATACTCAATGAATTAGAAGAAAGGATCACAAAAACATCGTTAAAAATACTACGCGTCCAGCTTGCTTGACACCACACTGACACACACGAGAATGACACTAATGACAGTTAGGACAGCTGAGAATGTTTATTGACACCATATGTTTCGTTTTTCTTTTTTCTTTGGCTTCGTACGATTTGTGCATTTAGCTAATGTCACGTTTGGTTTATAAAGGAAGGGAAACATAATAAAAATATAATAATATTTTATTTTAACGGAATTTGGGATTAGACGGGAGATATAGGATCAGATTTATGTTGTAATTATTTATTTAAGGTGATGAATGAAACTATACATTTATATACAGGAAAACTATTTGTACAAATTAAACATGGAGCACGTTTATGGGACCAGTAATCTGATGATTTCATCTGCAACATTTAAGTGTCCAGGTTGGGAATAAGAGGATGAGTTGACAGCTGAAGAATCCGGAACAAGTATTTGTCAGATAGAAATTGTCTTCTAATATATAAGGGAGCTTCCCCGCATTCGACTTGGAGTGCATTAATGGGGCTCGACTTCACAGCACCCGAAATAATACGTAAAGCTTTAGACTGGATGCGATCCAATTTTTTAAAAGCCATAACACTGCCAGGTTCCAGAACAGACAATCCATAGTCCAGAGTGCTTCTGATGATTGCGTTGTAAATAAGTTTTAAAGAAAACGGAAAAAGCACCCCACCACACACCAGAGAGTCATCGAAGCATGTTTAAGTGTTTTTCACATTTGTTTACAATATAGTCGCAATGGGGAACACTGCTTAATTTAGAGTCTAATATTACACCTAGATATCTGAATTTATCTTTTAGTGGAATAGATCTTCCCTCATATTTACTAAAGGAATATTTTTTTTCCGGGAGAATAAAACAGCCGCACTTTTAGACGTGGATAAATCCAAGCCATTCAAATGTAACCATGATTCCAGAGTAGACAAAGCAGAATTGACTTTAAAACTGGCTTGTTCAACAGACTTGACGAATACAGTAACAAATCGTCGGCGTATTGTAGAACCTTAACATGGTTAGTTAAGGCCGAGTCCATATCAAAAGTGTAAATGTTGTATAGAAGGGGACTGAGCACAGAACCCTGTGGGAGACCTCACCAAACAAGGCGAGATATCTCATGATCTCCTATCAGCATGTTAACTGATCGTGCAGTTAGGATATAAATAATGAAATTAAATAAATTCGATGGAACTTCTAAGGCTTTTAATTTATTTTGTAAAATTGATATTACAACATTAGGTATCATAAGCCGCATTAATATCAAGAAAAACAACTACGGTGGTCTGATTTTTAGAGAAGGATAACCGAACATCTGATATTAAAATACTTCAGTGGTACTTTTACCTTTTCTAAAGCCATATTGTGGATCTGCCAAAAAGCCCTTACTTTCAACATACCATTCTAGGCGATTTTTAATTAACAGTAAACGGAAACAGGACTACATGTCGAATACTCATGTTTTATACCACAGGGGCAGACGAACAGTCGTGTCGGCGAATCGTTCGCCGGTGAAAGGTTCTATAGACGAAATTTTCAAAAGTAATCGTTCTGTCGGCGAATCGTTCGCCGTTGAAACGTTCTATCGGTGAAATAATGAAAAATGAATCGTTCAGTCGGCGAATCGTTCGTCATTGAAACGTTCCTTCGATGAAAAAAATGAAAGTGAATCGTTCTGTCGGTGATCCGTTCAACGGCGAAACGAATGTCGGAGAAATGTTTCAGAATCTAAGTTTCGTTGACTTTTTGGCCAACCTTTTCACTTTAAAAAACCATAGAGTGAAATTGCATGCACATACGCCAACACATCAAGCTACCTGAAAATAACAAATCAACATAATATTATAACCAATGGATTAGCAATAAAGTTGAAAATCTGAAATTTAAAAATTTGATAGTTTCAATAGATTGTTGTAGCTTCATGTGCTGGCGTCTGTACTAAGGCTAGTTGAGCTTTTGAAATAGTCCCTCAATCCATACTTCCTTACTAAATATCATATATATGTAAGATCAGGGGATAGCCCAGAGCGGTATATGGTCAGGGTTTGGAGTAGTTGGAAAAAACGAGACAGTGTAATCAGGTACACAATTAAAAAAATACACACACAATATAAACGATAAACGCTCATTAATAAAAATACAGTCACTCGAACAGACCTTTAAGGTCACAGTTCGTACAGAGGCAAAAGCCACCTAAATAAATAGTGTATCAGCAAGCCAATACAGGTATGTGAATATACAGCAGTGCTGTACCAGGAAAATCGACATTTTTGTCGGGAGCAGGAGCTCTTTATTGAGTCGAGTTCAAAAACAAGACTAGTCTTGTTTGACCAAGACTCAGACTAAGACTGAGACCAAGACTCCCCGGCACACCGAGTGCACTCTTTTATGAAACGATATCCCACTCCACGACAACTCTGTCCGTTGGCGTACGAACTACGTCACGTGTTTACTTGATACGAAACACTAAAATGAGCTTTAATAAAATTAATCTCATAACATTTACATTGTAAATTTATCAAATTGTAAAATAATAATTAAATTCGTAAATAAACAATAGTGGTTTAAAAAAGTAAATCGTATAAGCAAAATAACATGTCATCATTTGTATTCAAGAAGTCCAACGGTTACTATTATTGAAATAAGTTGCCAAAAATCAAGTCGCGTGTACACAATCATAACAATCACAATCACAATAGTAACAATCACTTAGATTGACAATAAGAAAAACAAAACAATTATGTTTGCATAGTTTGTCAACTACCCACAATTGTAATTGATAACCAACTCCGACATATAATAATATAATCACACTAATATTATAAAGGCGACAGTTTGTGAGTGTGTGTGTATGGTTGTTACTTCTTCACGTGCAAACGGCTGGACCGATTTAGATTAAATTTGGTACAAAGATAGATTAGACTTTGGAGAAGGACATAGGCATACCTTTTGTCACGAGAAAGGAGGTTGAAATAGGGGACGAAAGTTTGTATGGGAGTCCACCATTTTTGAAGATAAAACTATGAATCTTACCCAAATTAATTATTCAACGCAGACGAAGTCGCAGGTAAAAGCTAGTTACACTGCATGATTCTATCTAATTTCGAATACCCACTGTATTAGACATTGGGATTTTCAGCAAAATGTCTATGGTATTGTTTTTTTTTTATCGGCGCACTGTGACTCTGGGGTTTTTGGCAGGATTTTGTCGAGTGAAGTTTAGCGGCTGTTCTAATTATTCGTAAATTGATTCCTAGTGGATATTGCGATGTAAATTGGTGTAGTTGTGTGTTTCAAGTGTCCACCTGGAAAATATGTGGAATTATTGAAGTATTGACTAACTCACTCGAAACTTGCTGAGAAGGCCGAATCGATATATTTGTTACCAGATTCTCCAAAAACCATAAGAATGTGTTACACTAGAATTAAGGACGTAAGACTAGGCAATATGGTCAAAAGACTATAGTCTTCCCTTCGGGCTAAACCAAGAAAAAAAAAACTGTGACTCGACCTCATGTCAATTTATATTCAATCAGTGTCAGGGTTCCCAACAAAAGTGGTTTTCCCCCCAAATTTAGGGGGTAAATAAGTGTGAAGGGTTTTTAAGGAGCTCTATATTTTAAGAGCTTTTTTAGGGGCTTTTTGGTTTTTTTTTTATTTTGGGGGATTTTCAAGTAATTCTAGCGATTATAGGGTTTCGATTTTGTTATTAAGGGGAAATCCGGGAAATATTTTTTGAGAGTTGGTAACCCTGATCAGTGTTGATCAGTCAGTGTGCTCATCAAAGTCATCATAATAAATTTTGATTGGAAGTGTCCATTCATTCATTTATGTACCAAAAGATTTTTTATTTACTTTGTGCTAATGAAATTGTTCACTTTATTTTTCTAACTGGACTTTAACCCGAAAGTTTTTATATTGCCTCCTCCGTATTTTACTGAGTGACACCAAAGCTGAACAGGGTCAGTACGGAATTACGGATATTATGGCGATGATACAGCCAATTCATTGAATAACTACTCGCATCGTATAGTTTGTGTGAAACAGTGATTCATATTTCAACCTGTCAACAAACGTATTTAACGTAAGTAACTAATACCAGTCGCTTTATTTTCGTATACTTTCTGATTAGCGTCTCAAATTGATGTCAATGACAAGTTTCTATGTTCAAAGTAAGACGGAATACTTTGAACAAAAATATATTTTCGTATTTTCTTTTGTTTGCAATAAATTATCTCTAGGATATGCACTAGTAATGTTATTTGAGTCAAGCACTCAAATAACATTACTAGTGCATATCCTTTGTTTTTATTTTAGGATTTAGAACGATGGTCACATAAAATCCAGTGATAGAAATGAATTTGATAAACTTTAAAAAAAATAAAAGTATCCTTTATTTTTTTGGAATAAACAATACAGTGGGAAATCTTGAAAATAATACATTTAGATAGTAGTAGCTTTATTTTATGATTTATGAGTTTTAACTTACTCCCTAAATAACTAAAAAGAATAAAATATCTTCGAATATAAGAAGAATAGCTAGATAGGCATAATAGGATTACCAATTGGCTGTACAAATGAAAATAAACAAACAAAAAGATTTTTTAATTAATATTTTCCTCGTTAGGCTAGGGAAATAAAGCTGTGATAAATCTGTTTACTGTCTTCACTTCAATCTCAGGCTGTAAGTTGGTTTGATATTTTAATTTTAATAGTCTATTCAACATTCAATTACCTACATTACTAAATATCAAACTACAAATAACAATGAGTACCCAGTTTGATTAGTCCAATGGTGCAGTTTTAATCCTTCTGCCCTATTTAGAAGTAGCATTTGTCCCACTTTCTGCTTGAACACTGAAAGCTAGTCATAAACATTTATACATTTTGTAGATTGAATGTAAATATCACTTTCACTATCAATGACCTACTTTTGGTTTACATTGCCTACTTTCTGAGCAATTTCTCCAATAAATATAAGAATTCACAATGGCTATTAGTCATGAAACAAATATTTCTTTAGTATTTTTCCTTCAATCTAGTTTTTGTTGTTTTGCTCAGGTACCATCAGCAAACTTGAATTGAGTTTGTCTGCCAAAGAGGCATCTTGTCTTTCCATGGGTGTATATATGGGGGAGCCAGCCCCCTTAGCAAACAACGTAAATAAAAATCGTGGAATATTGAACACTTATGGGGATGCCAAATATCCCAATGTTGCTGTATTTAGATCAATATTTAAACAAGAAAAATGAATACAGCTATACATTCTTATTATACATCTATAAAAATATTTTTTTAATTAATTCTTATTTTCTCACCTAAATCGGACCAGGCAAAACCATACTTTTTAAGCTTGTCTTAGGAAGCTACTTCAATTTTCGAGCTCGCTATGGTCTGGCGACCTACATTCTCCTGTTTCTGTATCAAAGTAAGTCTGAGGTGAGGTGCTAAAATTTTTGAGCTTGCTTCGCTTGTTGTACATTCTCAAACTACAACTATATTATTTTAGAAATGTTTAAAAGAAACCTAAAACTCAAAACCTGTGAGATGGAGTGCATACATCTTCGAGTTTGCATCACTCGCTATTGTACCAAAGTATCATCTTTTATCATCTACAAAATTTTGCCCGCGACTTTGTATGCGCATATCCCGTTTTTCCTGTTCCCGTATAGCCCAAAGATTAGTTCCAGAGATTAGCTTTATTATTAGTATGGATAGATTAGTATAGATTTAATCAAATAAAAGGAAAACCCCAGAATGTATTGTGTTTAACCAGTTATCTGGTGCGTTAGGAAGTTAACTTTTATTTAAATGGCCTCAAAGGGTCACTTACAAAAGTTATCAGTAACTTTTGTTAAAGTATTGTAACATATTGCAAAAATATTGTCCATTGATCCAGATTACATTATGAAAAAAATCAACAAGTTGTTTAAAGAATAAGGTTGAAAGTTTTCATCCAATTAACTGATTAATGATATTAGCGGATGTCTTTTTCATTTTTAGGGTTTCGTTACGTATCAAAAGAAAAAACGGAACCCTTAAATGGATCACTTTGTTGTCCGTCTGTCTGTTTGTCTGTCTGTCTGTCTGTCAGTCAGTCAGTCAGTCAAGACTCTTTATCTCGGGAATGCGTGGAGGTATCGAGTTGAAATTAAAATCATATACTCAAGTCTACAGTCTCTTGAAGCTGTGAAAAAAACAAACTTCTAAGTTAACGTAAAAAAAAGATACGGCCGTTTATGCTGCAAAAACGTTTATTCGACACTCTCAAGGGAATCGAAATTTATAGGGTACTTCACGTTGACCTAGATTCATGAGATTTGGCAAGAAGATAGATCTTAGAGTACAAGTACAGGAAAAATATATTTATCATATAAAAAATCAGTTTTCACGATTACAAACTTATATTTTCGGTTGAAGAATTGACCGTGAATCTCTCGTACATCAATATGTATGAGAGATTTTTTCACCAACAAAGTTAAGTTTGCCCTTTGATTTTACCTGCTATATTTTGCTTTCATAATTTATAAACTTCCGTAGGTAATGTATACTCGATAAAAATCAAGACGGGATCGGAACCCTCGGTGCGCGAGTTTGACTCGCACTTGTCCGGTTTTTGTACTATGAAAGGATGTATGAGCAATATTCTAACTATTTGCTGAGTCAACATCTGCTCAACATATTTCCACCAACTGTGTCTATTTTGAGTGCTGAAATTGTTACCACCAGGTTGTGTCCTCATTATTATGAAACACGAATAAAATCATAATTACGTTTTTTTTTATAAATTTCATTTCATATAATTGCCTTTTTTTGTTTCGAATCTAAGCATACGTTTTTACGCAAGAGATTTAATAACAATAAGGATGTTTATTGCTTGTCCATAATTATTTGAATGTTGAATGAATTTATGAATGGATATACTTAATACAACAATAAAAAAAAATATGCCATGAAACACTCCACATCCATATCATTTGTATACTTAATAAAAACAAAAAAAAAACATGTAAAAGCCCAGCCAACTGTATGTTTCCAATTCCTGGAATGGTACAGATTGTTCAAGTTTTAAACTTTTCTCATAACTTTATCTAGTATGAACAGCACTTATCTTTTGTTTATCACAAGTGACTCATCCCACCACTGTTTATAACTAGGTAGGTACTTACAGAATATCATTTTAATCACTACAAGTTTTAAAATGAGTGCTAAATGTGCATCCAAATGTTGCATGTTTGCTGTATATTTAAAATAATAGATTTAGACTAGGAAATATTGTCTACTTTGCAGCAAAAGCTTTTAGTTAGGTTTTGTAGTTTGTTTAACCCTTTCGCGAGCAATACTGTTTACACCTCCGATTTTGGTTTTATTTATTCTAAACATTGTGAAATAATTGTAAAACAATAAGTACTAATAGATTTCCCCCCCTTGCTTACCCCCCGTACTATAAGGGCCGCATACACACCATAAGGTAAAATACAAATAGTAGGTATCCGTCGTTTAGCTATCGATTGTGAGCCGGCTCATAGTGTTTTGTCGGTTTGGTGTGGACGAAATATATAGGGTACCTACTAATATTATAAAAGCTGAAGAGTTTGTTTGGTTGAAAGCGCTAACTACTAGTCGTCGCCGATTGTGAGCCGGCTTACTGTGATCCCAGTGTGAATGTGCAGTCAGACTGCACATTCGTTCAAAGGTGCTACGTGCACGAGCTAAAAAGATACCATGTGTACGTACATACACACTGCATGAGTACGCTGAGCATCCAACTAAAGATAATACAGCGTATCTTGTCAGGCTTCGTCTTTGTTTTGTCGCGTCTAGAAGTAAGCGCTCACGCTAATCAGGCGGTGTGCGCATTGGAAAGACTACAACTGCACAACGTTTGTTTTGCATTTTTTATAAACGTGATTGGGTCTCTCCGAGTGCGAATTATTCACTTAAATAATAAAAACTGGACCCTTTAATGTAGGTATATTTTATCTTCGATACATTAATATCATTACATCCTGAATGAAAGCGGGTGATGCGGATGCGTCTGTTGCACCCAGATCTCTTGGGTAATAGCGTATTGTGTGGTTCAAGTCACGGACATTATCTCGTTTAAGTACTGATATTTGGCGAGGATCACCTATTTAGGTAGGTACCTTTTATATTCAGAATGTACTACGTAGTTGGCGTTAACATTCATGTTATTATCATCATAAAATTCCAGTATTAAAAATATAATAATCGTAAACAGCTGTTCCTTCATTATCATCAACAAGGCGTGTTCGTAGGCGTTCGCAATTTCGCACGAGTACCTACGGTATATCGCTCCACTTTCGCTCCTTGCACCGCATGTCTGTGTAGGTACATATATTTACCCATGCCCACACGTTGGCGCGGTGACCTGTTTCATGATGGGCTCAATTGTTTTAGTCTTCAACATCGCTGACTTGTGTTTTGACAATATTCGCGACGACCGGCGACCATAGAATGTTACTTACTCACAATTCTGTTAAATAAGATCTGCATCGTTTGACCTACTTACTTGTAAGCTTATGGGTAGGTAGATAAACATTTGATTATCCACATGACGCGTTACTACTGCCATTCATAATCTACATCAATTAGCAACCTACATAATGCGTTATTTATTGGCGCTTATCATGTAGGTTATTTTATATCTACTTACATGTAAAAATAACCTAAGTAGGTATTTGTATTTCAATTTTACCGCAAATTATATGTTTGTTATAAAGCGGGGAAAACCATAGAATAACTATATACTTACTTACAAAGTAAATATACTTACTTTAGGTACGTACGTTGATCACTAACTTAGGTACCTACAATAGACACATTTTGTGGTTTACACTCACTTTAAGTGTCCTCCTCTTGGCTGCTTGTTCTGTTATAATTATAAAGAAACAACAATACAGTCTTTTATTTATTTTCAAATTATAAATACAAGCGGTTTTGTAAGACGTGATCTACCTACATGCTCGACGAATTGCTGACCAGGTACAAATAATTTTATATCTAAAATATTGCCTCCGAAATACATTGCTTATTCAGCAAAAAGCTTCAAAGCTGCCAACTTTGGCTGCCAAGTACAAACGCGTTCAACCAAGCCGCATTTCATACTTTCCCTTCCCTATAATGTAGAAACCAGCTAGTCCAATCAGGCCTAATATATCCGGAGACAATACTGTCCTAGAGTCCTAGATAGAGTGGAGATTTTCGTCAAACTAATTATTGTCCCCAGACCGGATATTTTTGCTAATCTTACCTCCCACGTTGGTATGTACCGTGGCTTTTGCGATCTAATGCTGGCACTTCACTTAGCGTACTTGTGCAAATATTCGCATTCCTTATTTGTTAAAAAACATTAAACACTTAAAAACTGTAATTTATTTAATTAATTACTAAAAAGGAAGAAATAAAAGTTTGATCCTTTAAAACATCTAAAACAAAATATGCCAACTGTTTTTTAGAGGTCGTTGTCACTTGGTACCTAGTCGTATTTATCGATATACACCGCCTACCGCAGTTAGGCTGGCACCGACATATAAAAAATAGACAAGAATTTTTGTAATCCGACTTATACTTTTTGAGATATATTAAACACGGAGAAACATACAAACATACACTTATGAAATTTGGCACAAATGTTGAGCAGCTGCTGGTCTGCTATAGACTAATATAATTATACAAAAACTGTGCAATTCTGACAATATTACATACATACGGGTCGAATTGATAACCTCCTTTTTTAATTTAGGGGTTTTTGTCCAAAAGTACATATATGTCAACCCCACCATACCTTATAATCAGAGGTCGGAATTAGGTAGAGTTATTTATGCACTTGCATCGAAATTTTGATATTAATATGGATCTTCCCGGGCCTACTAATAGACAATCCCGTGTGGCCAACAATATAACAAATAAATAATAATATTTTTTCTTCTGTTCTCACAAGCTATGTTGTGCGAACTACAAATATGGCAATAATTGCGCGTGCACGGTTTAAATTGTGTAAAAGTAAATAACTTTTTTATTTAATAAATCACGGGATTTTTCTGCTCTTTAAAATTTAATCTTGGGATTTGAGGCCTATCCACTTTATTCTTTCGCTGTATGAAATCAGTTTAAAAGTAAGTACATAAATACTCTACCTAATTCCGACTTCTGCTTAACAAGGTAAATTCACTTAGTACTATAATAACAAAAAACTAAAATTGCTGCTCACTGCTGAACGACTGATACTGAACTACATAATTTTGTTGCTGCCTCCGATTGAAGGTTTGCTAAAATGTCCTTTTTTGAAGTCGGTTACGACTTCAAAAAAGGACATTAAGGACATTAAATTTTAGCAATCCTTCAAAAAATTACTTTATCTTGATAGAAGATAGGGACGGGTACGCGAATATTTTGACAAATACGTAAAGTAAAGTGCTGTTTCTTTTACGATCTGTTTTATTTATAAATATGTTTCTGCTTATTGCTGGTATAATATTATACATAATTATAGTAATTCAAACGTAAAACGGCCAGGATCAGCAGCGTATTTTGCACTAGAGTCCAGTGTTTGTGACGGGCGAAGTCCGTACGGTCTGCAGATACAACACTATCTACGGGACTGTCTACTCTGCTAACTAGCTAGCTTTAAACTTTTTCGACACATGGTGGTTTGTTTAGGCCTTCATGCTTAAACGGACCTAAAAGACTAAAGAATGAAGTGCGTTAAATAATTTTTCAACACACTTAGTCTAAAACTTGCTGTGAAGTGCATCTTGTATCTCGCACTAATACGAAAAAGAGCGATGGTCGGGAAGACACGAAGATCGTCCAAGGCTAAATGATATTTAGACTTGGTTTTTCTTTAAAATTCAGTAAATAAATGTTAGAAATGTGGTGTAGTGCGAGTAAGTCTTATAAAAAACGCCGGATGATATACGTGTGAGTCTCCCGACTGCAATGAAAAATGCCACTTGTAGTCTGACTTGGATACTAGCCAACTAGTCTAATCTTGGCCTAGCAATAAAATAAATAATGATAGGTGCACTTATTGAGTTCGTTACTTACCGGTTAAGCGATCGATGTCAAGCGTATCAATATGGCGAGTCAATGCACTTTCGCTGTATTATTCATTGGTAAAGGTGCCGTTCAGCCTTTTTAGTGGTAAGCTAAGGTTTGTGGACTTTACTCGTTAGTCTTTCGACTTTGTTTTGTTACTGACGCTACTAAAACACTATTTTAGGTACGGTCAGCAGTACAAGTCGAAATACCGGTTCAAGAACACAAGAAGGCAGTTTAAAATTTAATGTAATCCTTTAAATACCTGGTTAAAAGTTATGTACCAACCAGGTGATAGATAAAATTATTAATTCCATGCTTCCTTCCGCGGAGAAAATAATTTAGGTAACTAATAACAGTCGTTATTAAACCCTGAGTTCGATGAACACAGTAAGTACCTCAATATAGACATGTTCTTTACCACAATTTAGTGGGAATATTATTACTGTATGTGTAATGAACATAATAAGACTAACGAGTATAACATTACGAAGCCAATATCATTATCTTGCTGTTTTGTGGTGAGCTTATGTGCCTATCCTACAGTGTTAAGTAGAAAAACAAATCATGGTATTTACTAACCGATGAAGTAGGTTATTTTTACTCTTTCACCCCGTTTATTGGTAAATTAACTACACGAACAAAGGAAAACAATGTTCTGAATCATTAAAAACCAGCCAAGTGCAAGTCGGACTCGCGAGCAAAGAATAAACTCACAGACTTGTTATAGGTTTTCCTGTAATCTTTAGGTAAAGACATATTTATTATCTGTATCAATTTTCTTTTATAAAAGAATAGTTTTGAGACTCGAAACTAACGATTAGCCCTTTGATTTGAAATGTCACAGTACAGACTGACGGACAGAGAAGTTCGGAACCCAAAAAAAAATCTGTAAGCGCTGATTTAAATTGCCTTCTTCAATTAATCATGACACTTCAGAGTTGAGCTAATTACTATCGCATTAAAGTATTTTTCGAGATAATTGTTTTACCAGACATGTCTGATTGCCTCGAGCTGTTAACCATTGCACACACAAGTGGCCAAGCATTGGGACCACGATATGAAACAGCTGATATTTCGAGGTGCATTGCATTTCAAGGAAAGTTCGAGTACACTGCAAATAGAACTTCTCTATAAGTATAACTTATTTTATTACAGTACCGATGCGGTTTTACTGGATTCCATGTACGTGTAACATTATCTATTTTCTGTATCCTATTTTTAGACCAGTTCTACTCATCCAGTACAAAGTCAAAGCTTTTCTCGTGTGTTGAACATAAATGCACTCAACATAAACGGTTACATACCTAGCCACAATTCCACAAACCTACTTAAAGATTAACGTGAATCAATGTATTAAATGTTTTGATATAATATATTGTTTAATTATTCAATTATAAGGTACAATAGCAGTTTACGTACTGAAACAGTTTATTAATGTTTTACATGATACTTCGAATCGAAAGCATCCACTTGGAAAGCAAATATCATTCATAATCACTACATATTATAAAACACCTCCGCCGCCGCTTCAGTCTGTTCGCGATAAACCATTGAACGGATTTCCATGCGATTTTCATCAATAGATGAGTGATTCATGAAGAAGATTTATAGGTAGATAATTTGACAAGGTTTTGAGTAAATCGGCTGAAATATGAAATGATCTAAAAAAATCCAGCATTATGTATATCTTTTATGGTAGACTCACAATAACCATTGTTATGATATTTAAATTTGATATAAAATACTGCTTTATTTGCAAAGGTGTTTTTACCAATATAGTATAAATGTGTTAGTCATTTTGAGTGTTTAATTCAGAGCCGTTCACACCTTTTAATTTGGATTAAATGTCTTAGGAGATATCTCAAAATTAAAGTAAGTCGCGCAATTATATTATTATTTTATTATACAGCCACAATTACTTTTTAGTTTAACGAAAGTTTACCAGTTCGGGACTTGGGGCACCCCGACTCGGACAGGTTAGGTTTTTTTTACATTTCAATATTGCCGTTTTTGCATCAATATCACACACAAGGTATCTCCACCGCAGATTCAATTTGTAAATGTTTTTTTTTATAACAATGAGAATACATGCACTTGCACATGCATGAATGTTATCAACGATTCGTGTCCTGTCTCGTATTGTAATAACGAAATAAACATATTGATGAGCTGACAATCTGTCGTCTCGTTGTCTGCAACGCCGTCCTCACGACAATTTTAGTGCTTACTTACTATGATCTTGTGTCCAAGTTCTTCACTTAATACATATGAATCATGAATATAAATTTGTCAAACGAATAAAGGCGCGGGATAATAGTGTGAATAAATAAACGATGAGGAAAGAAAAACCTAAGATAAAGTCTGAAATTGCCAATCACGTGGTGATTGATGCTAGTGCTTTCTCTCTATGAAAAAAGAGGCCGTTACCCAACTAGGGTTGTAAGAGGCTAAGGGGGCGTCCATAAATTACGTGAGGTGTTTTTTAAAATTTTCTGTATGGTGAGATGTCGTGAGATTTTATTCAACACCCACCCCCATCCCCCAATCTCACGTGAGATTTTTCAAAATGTGTGGTTTGACAGTCAGTAGATGTATAACGTCGAAGTATGAATGAAATTATTTTCTTTCGAACGAATTAGTGAATGATCTTAATCGTATTACGATTACGCTTGAGATTAAATCTTAAGCATGGACATTGTACAATCTGGATTAAATGGACCAAAATAGTATATAATTTTTTTTTGTTTCAATCAGAAAATAAAATTCGTGATATTTGCCGAGACACCCCCTCTCTCCAACGTAAGATTAGATGAGATTTGACTCGACGCCCTCCCTCCCTTAAACATCTCACGTATTTTATGAACGCCCCCTAATAATAGGTATTAATATTTGAAAGAAAGACAATATTAACTAGGTAAGTTGAAACAGGGGCATAGTCTTGTCTAGACATTACAAGAGTTACTCTAGGTACCTATAGACAATGGTATACACAAAACCGATTGTGTAAATATTCGTACTCAACTAGTCAATGACAATAAATAGCTGTAGTTATAAATTTAAGTACTTTAATTTTAAAACGAATCACACAATACTAGTATTGTGTCATTCGTTTTAAAATATTGTAAACCCAAAGAAATCCTAGGACTTCCTTGGGTTTAGACAAACATTCTACAGTTTAGACATTAATTTACTTAATACTTAGATGTGTTTATTACATCTTTATGTTCCTTTTATAAGATGCATAACACGTCCTTTATTTCCAGGTAAAATTCAGCAGAGCAATATTCCGCAATAGTTGTAGAAAAGTGCAACGGAATCGCATTTGAATGCCTATTGTGACGTAAACACGCCAAAACAATAGTTTTGTTATGGAGATACGGCGCCATATTGCGTGAACTGAAGTCGAGATGTGGTCGGTGCTGAGCGTGTTATTTGCGCTCGTGAGTCTTAATTATGCGCTGCTGGAAGGCCCTAATGTCTGTACCAGACAAGAAGCGTGAGTATACATTATATTACTTATGTATTGTTTGAGCCACTTAAAGATATCATTTTAATACCGAAATATATGGTTTTCGAAACTCCTTTTTAAGAGCGTTAGTGAAATCTAGACTTCTTAGCAGCCAGTCATCTGGATTAACTATAAACCAACACTCAACTTCTTCTGCATTATGTTACATAACTGAACACCTCATTACCTTATGGCAGTACATGTTGCTATGAATCAGCTTGATTTCTTGGAAAATGCCTCAAATCACAATTTCACGGTTTGGGTACCGTGAATTTTGGGGCATGAAGTCTGAAAAGAACTTAACTTTAGTCAGGTTATTCCTCTGGTTTTGAAACACTCGTCGATTCTTTTTCAATGTGTGGTGTTTCAAATATTGCTTGATTGCTTCCTTAGCTTACAAATTCTTTTTTTAAACACCATCGAGTGTCATCCTTAACTATTGAGTTAAGGATGACACTCGATGCTATTTATTTATTTTATAAAAAAGTTCTTATTATTTGCCAATGGAAATAAAATCAATAATCCAACGTAAGTAGTGATCTCATAATTTGTTGCGAAATGCACACATCACATACTTAGTATATTATGAAATACATATTTGCAAATTATGAATGAAAACCTGAATCTTGTTTGAGGAAGTTGAATAATTTAGCACAGCAATAAATTTCAATTGAGCAGGATAGTTTCGCAATAGGCTCAGGCCACTAGGTCACACGAATTTTAACACGCTGGCAACACAAAGTGTTTTTAAACTGTGTCTTCGCAGACTTATTATTTTATAGGTATATTGGTTGTGCAGCTACTGTACTGGTTTATCTTTATTCATAAATGCTACTTCTGATGATTCATACGTTTCAGTTACTAGTACGTCAGACAATATGAGCTAATAAACACACTCAGATATTAATACAATTCAATAAACGAGAAACGCAGTACATGCATCCTATATAAAAACGTGTTATTTCAAACCAACCCTTTCAATAGTGTATTATGGCTTCAATTATTCTAACGCGTCTTTGCTTATTTGGAGTTTATTTATTGTACTTATTTTTACCATTATATCACATTATCGGCAATATAAGGTCTATTGTAAGGAACCAATTGTCTTAAGAATTATATTGTTTGTATATGACTGTTAACTGTCAAAATAAAAAAAAATAAAAGGTAAATAAAATGGGTATCAAAATGTTGACCAATAGCCATGCCCTGTATTATCAGCATATTTATTTTGATTTTTAAATTATTCATCAACTCTGTCGACTGCGCAAAGAGTAGAGTCAATCTAAATTCGTTGCTTTGTCTTTGTTTCCGTTTTCCTACTAGTTTTTATCAACAAAATGGTTAGAGCGTTTTATTGCTCAATTAATTGATTGCAAGTTAATTATTTAATTTACTATTGTTTGCCCAGATTGTGGTATTATATCAAGATAATAAAAAAATATTATGCCATGTTTAAAAATTTGCAGGTAAATACATTAATTAAACCTGTTGGTGAATTTTAAATGATTTTATGGGAGCATTTACATAGGTACAGTAGTTGTTAGGTATAGTAGTTGTTTTGCAAATTTTGTCAGCAGATGCTGATTTAAAAATCGATTTTTGCCCGGTTTCTGAGGTACTTTATTGGTCGTTTATTTATCCGTTAACGCTATACAGTCTTACAAAAATACATTTAACGGACAGATAAACGACCGAGAAAGTACCTCAGAAACCGGACATTAGAAACATACTTTAATTGGACTTTGTTCGTTTCTTTTTAGGTTTCCGAACATCCGTAAGAAACAGAACCCTTATAGGATCACTCGGTTGTCTGTCACAGTCAATTTTCTCCGAATCTACTTGACTGATTCTGTTGAAATTTGGTACTCTTTAATTTCTATGACCCAAACATGGACGTGTGACGTAATAAACAGATTTTGAGTATGGGAGAAAAAAAAAAAAGTTTTTCAAACTACCGTGCCACATCTATTAGATACTTTTATACTAATATTAAAAAGAGGTAAAGTTTGTGAGGTTGTAGGGGGTAATCTCTGGATCTACTGAACCGATTTTGATGTAATTATGCACAAGGTTTTACCAGTGACTTCGTACGCGCATATTCCGTTTTTTTCCCGTTTCCGTCAGAATTTTGCGTTCCCGTATAGCCTATAGCATTTCTCTTGAATGTGGCTATCATATACAAGAATTTTCCAAATCCGACTGGTAGTCCCAGAGATTAGCGTGTTCAAACAAACAAACTCTTCAGCTTTATTATATTAGTATAGATTAGGACACAACAAAGTACATTTATACTTTTATACTAATTGTTCAGTATAAACATTACGAAAACAATTAATTAAATTCTCTTCTCTTGTTTAAGCCAGCCGCAAACCACAAATTAATGATAAAATTATAATTAACTCATATTAATTTATGGTTAATATATAATTGTTAAATAAACAGGGAAAACTTTTGTTCTGTAAACTGGATTCAATTTTCCCTATTTTTTGTCGATAGTGTACTTGTTACTAGCATACTTAATATATGGGATTTAGTAGGACAATCGTTTCATGGGAACTATCCAACGAACATTCTAGAAGTAGTACCTAATCTAGTGAAATATAGTTTCAGGTTTGACGCTGACTATTAAAAATCAATATACAGTTCATACCAACTATATGTTATAAACTTATAACTGTAATTTTATTGGTCTGCATGCAATGTGAAATTCTTAGAAAATCACATTTATGGTGGAGTTGTTTTGTATGTCACGTACTTATACATATTTGCATAATAATGCATTTATGAAAAGAAATTCTTTCCGTTTTATGTTCTTTGTTACTACATATTGGTTCAGTGAGGGCCTGTTTATTATTTACTTGCGATTGCTGGGGCGACTGATTGTCGCTGATCAGTGTCGTTACTCATCGGGTCAGTTAACTTTATCGAGTTTTCCGTCCCGCGCGGCCGCGGCCCGTTACGTCCATAACCAAACAGTTCAATGTTACTATTATCTATAATAATATCCGCTGGTGCATGTGTTATCAGTTGACAGTGAACCTTAAGACTTTGCAATGCTCTGTTTTCCCCATTTCAGTCATTCGTTATGTGGGACAGTAGCTGCTGATTCTGATAACACGCACTAGGCAGTAGAACAATATCCTGCGGCTCTATAGCCTAAACATATACATTGTATACTAGCTAATGCCGATGACTTCGTCCGCGTAGATGTCGGCTTCAAAGAACAAAAACTTTCAGACTAAGTATTTGAAATTAGTTGAAGAAGTTGAAATTTCAAAAAATCCTTCCTTAGCTTTGTTCACGTCATATAATAAAACTATATTCCAAATTTCAGCGTTCTAGACTTAGTAGTTTTGGCTGTGTATTGGTAGTCAGTCAGGACTCGGGACAAACGATTTTATAAGTATTGATAGATCTCTAAAGGTAGGTAGGTAACACATCTGCACCGGAAACAATTTTCCTGTCATCACACTGTGACACTTGTGAGAAATTAATTACGTCACTTAATGTAATTAACATTAATTATATATTTCCAGATACACAACAACGATACGGGTTTCAGAGAAACAGCCATACCAGGTGAAGGAGTACACATGGTGCTTCAATGTACCACCGAAATGTTCGAAATACAAGATTAAGTTTCGGGAGGTGTTCAAGACTCAAACACTGGTGAAATATAGGCCAGTCGAGGAGTGCTGTGCGGGTTACGCTCCGGATTCGCAAGGGGAGCAGTGTGTGCCCGTGTGCGCGGAGTCCTGCGTGCACGGCAAGTGCGTCGCGCCCAACACATGCGCCTGCGCTCACGGCTACGGAGGCCCCGCCTGCGACATATGTAAGCTACGTTTTTATATAGAAACTTTCAATAGCGTAGCGAGTTCCCCGTACTAAACTACGGTTATGAGTAACGCTGTAAACAGGATGTCGCTAATGTATTGTTGCTGTCACATATGCGAGTTCACATGGATATTAGTAGCCGGCTAACGAATATGAACTATGTTTTCAGTTTTTATTAGGAACTGGCTATAGTTCCCTTTGCAGTTCTGTCTGTATTACGTTTTAAATTACTTGAACCACTATAAAATTGGTAAGTACCTAGGTTCAAAGTATGCTATGGTGTACTTGCAACAAGAAATTCAAACTCTATATCTTCTTCAGATATTTAAAACAGTAGCGTTAGTTATTTTGGTACTTAGATGTCGCATTCTGAGTTTATCTGAGTAGGCAACGAAATTTAATTGTGGGAATCAAAAAGTCAATCGATCGGAACAGTTATGAAATGTTGTAAAATAAAGTATAGGTACAGTTAGTTTTTATAGTCGGATGAAGTTTAAATGAAGAGTGGAATATTTGGTCTGAAAAAGTTATTCGAAAACCGGCGATATGCTCTACATCTCTCATTTCAAAAACAATGCTTCGGTTTGTTAACGATGTAGGTTTTTTAAGCGTGCCTAAACAGTGAACTGCGTGAGCATTGAATGTCAGAAAAACGTGGCATTTTGTCGTCAAGACAAAGATATTTATAAGTCATCGATAGTTCACGGTCATGCGACAACGGAAAGTATGAATCATGTAGAAAATCTTAGTTACAAAAATGCAGTAACTAGAACTATTTAAAGAAAATAATGTATTGTTAATGAAGCATTTAGCGGTAACAATTTAAAAGTTTATATGGAATATGTATTGTATCCTGATGTTTGTTTCAAACATATTTGGGTAAACAAGTCGAGGCCTATGCTGAAATATGAAAAAATAATCGCCCATATATTTATTGCGATTCACAAACATAATAATAATGCTGTTGATCCGCGGTGATAAAACTACGGGTTATTTTGTATTGCTTTCTTTTTCGTTTTACTGAAGTACCTAACTGTCATTTGAAGTTCCTATTTTACGGTTTAAGACAGAGGCAGAGGCTAACAAGCCTATTCTAAACAAAACGCTCAACTCCTACTGAACTCATTGTAAAGTTCTCTTGTCTTAAAACCTACCATGTCTCTTCTAGCATGTCCCGACGGAAAATGGGGACGGAACTGCCAGAACGAATGCAGTTGTATGAACGGTGGTACTTGCGAGCCTTTGACCGGCAAGTGCGCTTGCACAGCCGGCTGGCGAGGGGACGCATGCGAGCGGGCTTGCGCGCCACCCACCTACGGAGACAACTGCGATGAACTCTGCCAGTGCAAGAACAATGGGACCTGTAACCCTGCTACTGGAGCTTGTAACTGTCCGCGAGGTTTCACTGGACCTTTGTAAGTTTGTGACTGTTTTCGAGAATACTAAATACTGCTCGGTGAGCGACCGCTTCCTCATGACGTAATGCAAAACTGTCTCTCATGAGCTTTTAAGGAAATATTATTGCATTCAATTATAACTGCAGTTTACGAGGATAAAGAATGTGTGTGGAGTAAAAAGAGCAGCCTTTTGTGAGAAAGTTAATGATTTTTTTATCAGTACAAATTGTTGCTGTTTCTTTAGTCTTTAGTATCTCTCATTTACTCATATTCAAAAGAGATAAGAAGTGTCTGCCAAGCTTTTAACCGACATTCACTCCCGCTGCCAATATGCATGATGTATTATGAAACAGGATCCCCAATGTTTATAGTTCTCGCTACTAATTTGTATCGTATTACACTTCGTGGGGGATATTCGGATAACACTTCGACGATGTTTAACAAACTATTGCGCAGGCATCATATTAAGGATTTCTCTTATCTTTCTTTTAGATGTGAAGAGGAATGTCCTAAGGATGAGCCATGCCCTGAGAGGTGTCGATGTCAAAATGGTGGAACATGTACTTTTGTAGCGACTTGCGACTGCCCATCGGGATGGACTGGGGAAGTTTGTGCTAACAAGTAAGTAAAAAATCAATTTTCAAAAAGTATCCTTCATTTTATGACAGCTCGGTGATGTTCCTAATGTCTTATCTTCATCTTTTAGATGTCCAGCTGGAAGATGGGGTCCTAAATGTGAGAAGACATGTGAATGTGCAAACGGAGCTGGTTGTCATCATGTGACTGGCCGCTGTCAGTGCGAAGCTGGATTTACTGGAGAAAAGGTAACTATTTACTAATCTGGGATATTACCCAATGTCATAGTTAAACACCCAATCCATGATCGCTCCTACCTATTCGCTGATGACAAAATACCTATGTTTTCGTTACTCACAAGATAGGCAACGTGCACGGCAAAGATAGTGCCACCATGTTGTAAATTCGGAACTATTTCCGTATAAATACTTGACATAATCTCTGCTGTACTGCCTAAAAGCTCCTATACGCTCCCTTTTGGTGCTCGACGAAGACTGTACCATCGAGTGTTGTAAGTTTGCAACTTTTATAATATCAATTCCTAAAGTTCTTGTACGCTCCCTATGTCTCAATAATGCCGTATTTGTTGGGCACTTCGAATCACTATAAATTACATGAAATTTTATTACAGTGCCTTGAAATCTGCCCGGTGGGTACTTGGGGCGTGGATTGCTCACGGACATGCAACTGCGAGCACAGCGGAGAATGTTCGGCTCGGGACGGCTCGTGCACGTGCAAGCCGGGCTGGACCGGCCAGCAGTGCCACAAGCGAGCGTGTCCGCCCAACAAGTGGAGCGCCAACTGCGACCGCGACTGCGAGTGTGACCCTAACACTACTGAAATGTAAATCATATTTTATACTTGCTTTTGCCAGCGTCAGCTTGCACCAAGTTTCTTTCGAATCCGTTTACCCGTTTTGACGTTTTTTTTAACTGGCTTCCAAAACAGGAGGAGGTTCTCAATTCGGTGGCATTGAGGTTTTATATATCAATGTTCGGTAGGTATTTATTTTATTTATGTACACCGATTACTCCGAGGTTTCTGATCCGATTTATGTGATTTTTTTTCGTCCCTTGCCATTTGGCCCCGAAAAAAATTTATTCAGTTTGGCCTAGCAGTTTTTATTTTATGAGCATTTTACTTGTTGCTTACTTGGATGATGTAATTACGTCGTCCAAGTTAGCAAAATGACGTCGGATAATTAATATCACATCTAAAAAAAAGTGTTTTTAGACTTATTAGTGTTTTATTTGGTAAGTCTTTAAAATTAATATTGAGGGGCCAGGCTTTAGACCACATCTCACCTGATGGGAAGCGATAATGTGGTCGCCAATGGAGGTCGCTAGCCTGGAAGTAACTTATTTACTCTTAACTTGAAGGTCCCCAGGTTGTAGCTTAAAACAATCATGATGGAACAACATCTGTTTATTCAAACATTCAGACATTCACATTTATAATACTAAGCAGAATAGCTCAAAATCAAAAGTCATTTATTCAAATAAGGCTGAGTGCCTGCCAGCACTTTTTGAACGTCAAAGTTCTACATAAAGACAGTCCCCCAAAATGCCCGCCCGTCACCAGTTCCTAGTGTTTTAGCTGGGAAGAAGTAGCGTAACAAACTCCCTATCAACTAAGCTAGTAAGCTAGGATAGGATTTATTCACTATTTTGCCTCACTTCAGGACAAAGACCGCCGTTTTCATTCTACACACATGTATCTTCTAGAGTCTAGACTAATGCGGTAAATCCCATCAATAGATAGTAATGTCATTACCTACATCAAATATGTATATTATGTTTTACTAATACTAAAGCACTTTACTTGGAGTGTTTGAACAAACATTTAATATTTCACTAAGCAAAAAAAAACATTATTTGTACAGAGATAAGGTACATTTGTGTAGTAGCCAATTAACGTAAATATTTGGAAAAATACTCCAACTGAAGTGCCACATCATACTCATGTAGAAATGATTTAGCTGATTATTGCCATTTTGTACGTTTCCACTGGAAAGGATATGGCCCGTTGAAAACTATTGTACATGGTTAGGTACTTTTCTGATAACAAACATAAACACGCGCGGGATTCGAGCATCATTTCCTTTGTTTTGGTGAATAGGGAGTTTTTATCGAGAATTGCGTTAAATGATAAGTGTAGAAAACAATAATTTGTATAATTTGTGAATAATATTTCGCTACATGTTGACAACAAGTTTACATAAAGCGAAATATATTTCACAACATAGCAAACATACAAAGAGATTGAGGTCTCTGGCAATTATACCTTAGTTAGCAAAAAGTTCGGTTTTATAAACAATGCTGAACTTTTATTAAAACAATTTTATAAAACCGATCGGAACTGAAACAATGTACAGTCAGGGAAATTAATTTTTAAGCATGACACATTTTCATACGACTCCCAAAGAATTAAACACATTATTAATAAAAATAAAAGAAATACAGTTGTCTGTATTTCTTTTATTTGTAATCCTTGTGGACTTCCCCTAACTGTAATATATATATATATAAATAAGCAGTACCTTTGTACTAATAATTATAATGTTATATCTGATACTTTCTCTGTGTGTACATAAATTGTAAAATAAATATGAAATAAACAATATAATAATAATTATGTTGACCACCGCCCGCGGCTCCGCCCGCGTGATTGTCGAAAATTATCCCAAGGGAACATATTCCCGGGATAAAACTATCCTATGTCCTTTCTCGGAACTCAAACAATCTCTATACCAAATTTCATCTAAATCGGTCCAGCCGTTTGCTCGTGAAGAAGTAACAAACATACACACACTCACAAACTTTCGCCTTTATAATATTAGTGTGATGTGATTATAATATGTGTTAACTGTTTTGCTTATCATATTATCTGTTTGTCAGGTGTGATCCCTGGACGGGTGCCTGCGAGTGCGCGGCGGGCTGGGCCGGCGAGTCTTGTGAGCGCCAGTGCCCGCTGCTGACGTACGGCAAGGGCTGCCGGTCCACGTGCCGCTGTGAGAACAGTGGTCTGTGCTCGCCTGTCAATGGTAATTATATCACGATCCCTGGACGGGTGCCTGCGAGTGCGCGGCGGGCTGGGCCGGCGAGTCTTGTGAGCGCCAGTGCCCGCTGCTGACGTACGGCAAGGGCTGCCGGTCCACGTGCCGCTGTGAGAACAGTGGCCTGTGCTCGCCTGTCAATGGTAATTATATCACGATCCCTGGACGGGTGCCTGCGAGTGCGCGGCGGGCTGGGCCGGCGAGTCTTGTGAGCGCCAGTGCCCGCTGCTGACGTACGGCAAGGGCTGCCGGTCCACGTGCCGCTGTGAGAACAGTGGCCTGTGCTCGCCTGTCAATGGTAATTATATCACGATCCCTGGACGGGTGCCTGCGAGTGCGCGGCGGGCTGGGCCGGCGAGTCTTGTGTGTATTTTAATTTACTATAGTATCGACGTCTCCACATTGTATATTGTTCGTGAAATGGGTAAGAAATTACCTAAGAAAGTTTCCGGTCGAAAAATTTCAACCTTATTGAAAAGGGTTTAAGGGCGAAAAATTACGGATTCTCTGTCCAGTAAGCTAAGCTGTTTTGTTTGCCATAATACGCTTTACAGCACTAACAGCAAAAACCGCTGTTAAAAGCGATCATCGCGTAGCGATCGTTGCCTTAATTTGTTAGGCCGTAACCGATTTGACGATTTTCAAAAAAAAAAAGCGCCCTCTGTCGGCGCGCCGACGCGATGTGTTTAGGTATCGCATTAGGGTAGCCTGAAAATTAGATTTAAGAAATTAATAAAACAAACAAATGTTACTCATCGTCTTGTATAGGTATTTCCTATCGTGAGTAACTGTGTTAATCATACCCACATACTTACGTTCGCAGGCTCATGTCTATGCGCGCCGGGCTACCGCGGCATTCGCTGCGAGGAGACGTGTCCGTACCCGTACTACGGCGACAACTGCTCCGACACATGCGACTGCTACAACAACGCCACGTGCTCGCCCGAGACTGGCCTCTGCGACTGCAAACCTGGGTAACTATCCCTTTATGTTTTGGATGGAGAGGTTGAGGGGGCATGACCAGTAGCGGACGGTTGAAATGATGATGATTGAATGGTAAACAATACTATGGTCCTCCTGGTGTGTGGTTACTGCCGCATGAAGTTGTTTTTAAGGCCTGTTTCGTAGATGCGTGGCCAATTTTGTCATCCAAGCGACAAAGCTGAAATGTCTAAATCTCAATTTCGATACGTCTCAAACTGTAACTGGAGCACGCTGCTTGTTGGACTATAATAAAATAAATAATACTCCTAACCGAACATCGGCCTCGGTAGCCAACCTCATAGCTATCTATTAGCCAAGTATGCTGGAGATATTAAAGTTCACAAGTGTGTGCAGCAAAGATATGCCCTGATGGGGGGATCAGGCGCAGCACCAACGGCTTAACGTGCTTTCCGAGGCATGTATGCCAAAAAATAAGTGTGTGTCTCACGGCTGCACTAAAAAGGTCCATTTCAGCGATATGTCAGACAGACTAATGCTGCCTGATGCTGGTTTTCTAATGAACGTCGAATATTGAGAAATTCCTAATATCGATCTATAATGCAATCAACAAATCAAAGTATGAGATAATTTATTCTGCAAAAGTAACTACATAGTTTTCCGTCTGATAATGCACATGAACACCTACGCCCAATATCGCGCCCTGCTAAACGGAGTAAGATTTTATCTCATCCTGAGTTTGTTAGGTATTGACATGTTGACACATTCAATTTAATTGTGAAAAGAAGATACGCGTTATCATCTTTACCCGTTACTATATATGTAAAGTTAATCTCATATAAACATTGCGTCACTTGACACGTGCCTTTGTTTTGATAAAGTTAGTATTTTGTGTGTCACTAAATTGAAATATACGAGTATGATAAAATCGTACAATGTGCGTATTGAAGTGCGCATAAAAACTTTAAGCCATTTTACACAGGGCATACATAGTAGATATCCTAAGATGCAAATTGCTGAAGACATCAAGGCTTCCTATGTACAGTATTGTTCATTTTTGAACATTGATTAACTAAATAAATAAGTGCCTATACAATAATTTCAGCTAACACAATAAATAATATATTTTCCTGTTCTCTATTTTATACCAATAATAATGAGGTTAGGCACATTTATCCAGGAACTCTATTATGATCATTCTCTATTATCCTTGTAAGGTTGTTTGTCTCAATTGACTCCCGTTGTTCACGATTTGTCATGTTTATGAGTGGGAATGAGTCAGATTGACGTATAGTTTTTTGTTATCTATACTATAACATAATATTTAATATATTTCTATATTTGTACTAATATAATAAAGCTAGTAGTTTGTTTGTTTGAACGCGCTAATCTCGAGAACTACCAGTTGGATTTGGAAAATTATTTGTATGATGGCCACATTAATGAGGAAGGCTATAAGGCTATACAGGAACGGGATTAAACGGCATATGCGCGTACTAAGTCGCGGGCAAAAACTAGTATATAATAACTCTTTATATTATACTACAACAGCTTCATTCTCAATTTACAACATCCCTTCAACTTTCAATTGTGCAACGTTGAAGTTTTTGTTTATTAGTTTGTTTTGTTAATTCTCGTTTTGTATTGCAGGTTTGAAGGTCTCAAATGCGATCGGCCATGCAACGGTAAAACGTTTGGATTAAACTGTCGACAACCATGCAACTGTGAAAATGGTGCTCCCTGCAATCCTGCTACCGGTACGTACGGTTATAATGACGTACGTCATTACTAATCAGAATTTGACCCTAGGTTTTTTGCAGTTGGTGGTGTGATCAAATTGTTTTATCTTTTTAAAAAGCGATCGAATTGTGTGTGTATTTAACTGAAAAAACTAAATTGGGCCTGAGGCTCATTTAAGTATTTTTCGATATTAATTATACTTTTGGGTTTAGCAAAACACATACACTTTAACGACGCCCTGCATTGTTTATTTTTGAACCTCTCATACTTTCCGTCATTCTCTTTTTTCTTTTGTCTTCAAATTTGAGAGGTTTTTGTGTGTTTTCAGAACCTATTTCTAGTCAGTCCAGCCATCTCCTTTGGGGTCTGTCGCGAGGGTCTCATTGTCTCAGGGCAGTGCTTTAGTATTTGGTATTGATGTGTGTGTATCCGTTTTGCGAGTAGAGCTACCCTGCCCGTTGTCACTTAAGTTTGTAAATTAGTCGGGCAATGTGTCCTCCTGCGGATCCCGAAATTTCTGATGATGCTCATTCGGCGATCAATGTGGCGACCCCAACGATAGCGGGGTAAGCTCGTGGCGACGCTTTGGCGACGATAGCAGACTTGTGGCCCAAGCCCGTAGAGTAGCGATTTGGCGAAGCCTAGGTCCAGAAGTGGACGTCCTTCAGCCGAATTGAAGATCCTTGCTGATAATAAACATAGCCATATGTACATACGTTTCAGTTTGTTTTTTCTTTTGATGTTATTTCGGTGTACAATAAAATATACAATAAATACTCGTCCGTCAGGCGAGTGCGTGTGCGGCGCGGGCTACTCGGGCGCACGCTGCGGGCGGCGCTGCGCGGCGGGCTACTTCGGGCTGGGCTGCGCGCACGCCTGCAACTGCTCCGACTACGCGCGCGGCTGCCACCACGTCACCGGCCAGTGCATCTGCGAGAGCTCCTGGAGAGGTCGGGAACCGTTCTATTTATATTAAACGTATCCTTGTTGTGCACTAGTGATGCTACATGCAACACAAGGGTACTAACGCGGACTTAATGCCCCAGGCATTCTCTACTACAGTATATCATGGCAGATGTATAAAAAAAGTCAAGAAGAAAATATGTTTTAAGCAAAAGCGTACAAATGGGAAAAGGGTATTGGGAAAATCATGCACTAATTCTAAAAACCTTCCGAACAAGCGTGCACTTTCGTCAATCATATCATCGCTTACCGGTTGTCGAATAAGAGCTTATGAGTTCTAAAAAAGACAAAGAGCTTAATTATTAAGCAAATTTAAAATATCTATAACAATTTAAAACCGAAATTGGGTACTTTCCCGATAAAATCTAATTAGTAAGTACGTCAAATACATTTCCAACAAAAAAATTGGACACGTATTTGTTCTCTTGTATGTGAACATAAACAATAAATTAGGACGATACAATGCATTGAAAACTCGTATGACGTGACATTTTAGATCACCTTTTACTCAACGCGACGTCACCAGCCCCTCCCTTCCACTCTTGAACTTTGTATTATTATTTGTATTTTTATTATTATTTATTTTTATTTGTATTGTATTATTAGTAGGTACTTATTTTTATAATTTTTTATCGATTTGAAATGGAAAAAAAAAAATCATGTCCAATATTTTTTGAAAATCTAAAGGACGGACTAATTAGAATTATATTTTTCTATCAAGGAAAGTACCCAAGTGTCTTTAAATTAATACCACACAACAAACTGTTGTGCTCAGTTGACTCTGTGTGCCAATCTGCTCAACAATCAATGTTTTAAACTGTGCCACTACAATGATCGCAGTTTGGTATTGACAAACAATACTTATTTCACACTAAGGTTTTCGTAATTGAAGTATTATTGCTGATTAGCACGTCAACTATACATATAGGTATGTACTAAATAGAAACAATATCCTTATCTATTGACTGAATCCTGATTATTTAATTTATTTATAAGATGTTTCTGACCCAGGTCTTGCTAGGATTGGTATGTATGATTCTTATAACAACTCACTATAATGTTTTAAACTCTATGGCAGATTTGTTTGGGGCCGCCCTTATTTACGACACTTTGTGTGACAACAATGCGATGCTCACGGCTCAGGAAGATAGAATCATAATGCACAGGAACATTACTGGAAAGGGCGAGACGTTGCAATTGATTCATTTGAAAAACGAGCCAAACGGCGTCACGGCTCCCGAATTTAACAATGACGAACGTGAATACGATCGGGACTTCGATATATACGCAACGTTGAACGTTATGGCTGAAGAATACGATCATTTAAATGAGATACCTATCAAAAACTGTACGTCGTGGAAAATTACAAAAGAACACGCTGATCCTAATGTTGTCATACAAATGATAACACATGCCCTCAGTCGACTAAGCGTTCCCGATGCCAGAGTTATAGTAGGATTGGTCAGTCAAACGAAACGTCAATATAATACAGCAGCGATTTGGGAAGTATCTATCAATCAAGGACAAACTTATGTGAACGAACTGTCTGCAGCGGTATTAAATAGATCCAAAGTAAAAAAATAAATAGTACTTAGATTTACAGTTTGTTTGAAATGAATAAAAACGCCATATTTGTGTTGAACCTAATTATTGTTATTGGTATTTTGTCTTGTTTTGATGAACTATCTAACTACTTTAGATCAAAAATTCTGCATATTGCCAAATGCTTTTGTTTCTTCACTAGTTCCTTTCATCAGATAATCTTTAATAAACCTCTATTGTCATTTCAGTCTTCGTAGTGTGTTATGGGGTTTTAAATCTTTGACCTAAATCAAAGCATTGTTTTATTCATTCATCATCATTCAGTATTCTCGTGTAGTCATCACGACACATACTGCTGAAGTTTCTGACGAGTCTCTGTACTACATAGATAGAAGTTCACATTCTTTCTTACCGAACCAAAGGGACGACAAACAAACAATGAAAAGCTTTCTTCAATACTGAAATTCATTTGCCATTAAAAATTAAATTATTCCATATATTTTGCGGTTTTGCTGGTCTTCATCTAATTACGTAAAATAAAAGAAATAACTTTATTCTTTAGTAGTTTTATTAATGCTATGTGGCTGTCAGGCGCTGTTGTGTTATCTAATCCGTACCTCGGTATTGTAGCCAAGCACTTGAAAAGCTTTGTATGCAATCAGCGTTCAACTTAATTTTTGAGCAGATTGACACACTACGTCAATATATCGTTTTATAAATAGTTGAAAGGACGAACACATATTGGTCATTTTAATTTAAAAACAATTAAGTTTATCATTGTCAATTAGCTAATCAATCAAGTTCCAAGTTATCTACAGGGTTTGCAAAATAGAATTCGGTTTATTCCACTTAAGGCATGAAATTGCTCGTCTGTGGTCAATACTGCCCCTGTTTACTGTTGAACTGGATAATAGGGCATTATTGAATTAACTTCGTCCGTAGGCCTTCGTAAATAAAAAGTCACTCCAAGTTTCTAGAGTCTAAACTTACGCGTTGTCATATGGACGCTTGGGCCGAGCGTTGTGAATTCAACTTGGGATTTGCTGGGATCTACGCAGAAAGATGAAAATCGAGGACGCGCTTTTCTAACACCGCGTGGAAAGGTGTCCGTGCCCGTGCGTAGGTGGCCTGTACCTAGTAGGCATTATAAAAACTGTGTTAAATTAATGAACATGAAGACGTTAACATTTATTTTGTTCCGCCAGGCGTGCGCTGCGAGACTCAGTGCGCGGAGGGTCGCTACGGCGAGAACTGCTCGGAGAAGTGTCCGTGCGGCAACAACTCGTCGTGCGACGCGTCCAGCGGGCGCTGCGTGTGCGCGGCGGGCTGGTCCGGCGCCGCCTGCACCACGCCCTGCGCGCCCGGCACCTACGGCGCGGGCTGCACGCAGATCTGTCCCGAATCACCTGCTGGTAAACTTCAATTTATAATAGGAACGCTACTGTAATCAAGATACTAAGGACCTGTTTCATCACATCACAAATGGTCACTTAAATTAAACTTAGATATCACTACCTTCTTTTTGCGTTATTTGGTTATCCATACTTTGTCTGCTGAAAATTAGCCATTGTATAGCAACTATGGCCAATCCTGTGCTACCTGCATTCTGCAGATTCTTGCGATCTTCACCATGTCATCGGTCCATCTTGTTAGAGACCTTCCCGCTTTTTACCAATGTGATTGTTTTTTTTTTAATGTATTTTTCTTAGTGAGGTGCATTTTGACATATCACATGTGGGTGGGTCACAATAATAAATAATATGTTACTACACTGTCTAGCTGACGCCGCTGCAGTTGCTTACAAATTCATGCAAACTCTTAAAAATGGCAGATCGATCCGTCGGTATCGATTGTTTACACGACTTGAAACACGAGTAACTTGCCAAGTTGCCATTTCAGATTACACAAGCAAACAACTGCCGACTTTCGATGCGTATGTTCAATGGCGAAAGTTTGTAAACTTAATGCCAAATATTTTTTCATAACAATGTTATCGTCGCCAGGTAACACGACGTGTGATCCGGTAACGGGTATGTATAGCTGTCCGAGTGGCTTCACTGGCGTTACGTGCGAATACCCGTGCCCACTGGGAACCTTCGGCGTCGGATGTAAGGAAAAGTGCCAGTGCATGCATGGTGCTGATTGTCATCATGTTACCGGTGAGTTCTTTGCTGGTTTTTTTCATTCTTTATCTTTACGCGTCTTTGAGAGGTATCTACAATGGAATAACAAATTTCTTTCAAAACTAGGATTAGGGAACTTATATTTTGGGATCTAACCTTGCGTCTGAAGCACTTCTACACTTGCTATATTTCTGTTGAAGTCAGCTCTAACTTCAGATCCCTTGAATCAAAATACTTTACCTTGTTAGGATGCTATGGTAAGATTGTAAGGTTTAAAACGTGCCATTGTTTTGCCCACGTGAACGCATCCGAAGAGACCGATCTCGCATACAGGGGTTCCCAATCTTTTTATACTGCGTCTCCCTTTGATTGTTTTTTTTCCGACGCCCTATTAAAAAAAGATACCTACGGTAGCTCCGTTTGGGAAAACCAGAATGTGCGTAGAATCAATGACACGGATGAACTTGCTTATTTGATTAAGGTACACTGAAAAATATTTATAAAATGTGTGGTTAAGTTCGATAAATGTTCGACAATATAATATTGTAAACTTAGCTACGGTATAAAACAGTGCATAAAACCTTTAAACATAGGAAAACAGTATATCTTTACTCCATTTCTGTTGTTTGCGTCGCCTCTGGGAAAGCACCGCGACGTCCCCCGGGGAGTCGCGACGCACAGTTGGGAACCCCAGGGTTAAACTATGGTCGACGCCAGATAAATTTGCAATAACCGTCATCGCCCTTTCCTTAATATCTCATACAATAAATTATGAATCGTTTTTCATTACTAAAAAGATAAATGTCGATTCAGTACAGCTTTATGTCTTTATTTCTGTTTTCGAAATTAAAGCATGTCAATAAGTGTAGTGTGTAGGGCCAGTTACCGTTATTGCAAATTTATCTGGCGTCCACAATAGAGCTAATTTGCTACGATTTTGATCCCGAAAACTTGGGGTCCATATTGGGTGGTTTCGACCAGTAGAAGATCGACCAGAACCAGTCGCATTAAGTCAAATAGCTATCATCACATACCGAAATTAAGAAAACCCGCAATTAGCAAGGCGTACATCGAAAAATGTTTTCTATCAAGTAATATCAAAGTACCTTCTCGGGAACAATTGAGTTTATTTTTCCAACATGTTCCAAAAGTGGGTATTATAATACCCTTTTAGAAAGCTTATATTGTCAAGTGTCTTATATTTATTTCGAGTAAATTGCGTCAGTAACCAAGAGATGTTTCAAGAATCTTTCATAGCTTGACCTTTACGACGCTTAATTTTCTAGGATATGGTTATTTTTCTGTATAATTTTTTGTTTGAGGGATTTACTCCTTCAAGAGCTATCCGAAAAGTAAAATTTGAATATCCAGTGTGGAACAGATTTCTCACCATTTACAGTTTTTGGTTGTAAGGCAGAAAATTTCTAAAAATCAAAAACTCGAAAACCACCTAATATGGACCCCAAGTATTCGGGGTCAAAATCGTTGCAAATCAGCTCTATTTTTACCACCCATTTCAAGGAACGCACTCAATTACCAGATCTTAATTAGATCTATAGGGTGAATAAATTCAAGAACATGTAACGGCCAAGCCATACTTTTTACCGCGATTGTAGGGTTTGTATAGCTCAAAGGGTCATGGCCATCCGGCTGGCTCGGGGATACCGCACGGTCTCCGGCGAGGTGGCGAGCCTCCTTGCCGGATTACCGCCATGCGATCTGGAGGCGAGAGCCCTCGCGCACGTTTACGCGTGGCGCGTGGAGGTGCTTCGCCGGGGCGAAACCTCGCTGCCACGGCAAATTGCATCGCGGCGGACGGAGCTCCGGCAGGATACTATGGCGGTATGGAGACTGCGACTATCGCGGCCCAGCGCTGGGCACGCCACAATTGCGGCGGTAAGGCCCCTCTTTGAGGAGTGGCTGGAGAGGCGCCACGGCGTCCTCACCTTCCGCCTGACGCAGGTACTTACCGGACACGGCTGTTTCGGGAGGTACCTGTTTCGGATTAAGCGGGAGGAAACGCCCGGGTGTCAGCACTGTGAGGATCGCCCGGAGGACACGGTGGAGCATACGGTGGAGGTCTGCCCTGCTTGGGCTGAGCACCGCCGTGTTCTCGTCGAGGCGATCGGCGGCGGCAACCTCTCGCGTCCGGCCCTGGTTGAATCCATGGTCCGGAGCGAGGAGGCTTGGGAAGCGGTCACCTCCTTCTGCGAAGCAGTAATGCTAGCGAAGGAGGAGGCGGACCGCGCGAGGGAAAGGCAAGGCCTTCGTCCCAACCGCCGCAACAGGAGAAGACGCCCCGGGCGTCGGGAGTCGCAGGGCGATCCCCGGCCACCTTAGGCGCGGGCCTGCGGACGGCGAGCGTTGGGTGGCTCGCTGTCCGATCACCACCAGGCCCGGGTCGATGGCGCGTTGTGTTTCACGCGCGCCTCAAAGAGATGTCAGCAAAAAAAAAGGGTTTGTATAGCTAGGCCTTCTAGAGTTATGGGGCTTGGCTCGACTCGAGATCTGATAGCTTTATACCAGCGAAAGCGAAGTTTTGGCAACTAATTTATATGTCATATTTTGGTGTGATGTTGTACCAAATGATGTACGAAAAGCCAACAACATGTATCAACATATTTGACACTGTTGTATATCCCCAGGGGAGTGCCAGTGCCAGCCGGGTTGGCGGGGAACACGCTGCGAGACGGCGTGCAGCGCGGGCTGGTGGGGCGCGGCGTGCTCGCAGCCGTGCCGCTGCGCGCCGCACGCCGCCTGCCGCCCCAACGACGGCTACTGCCGCTGTCCGCCCGGCTACACCGGACACTACTGCACCCAGTGTAAGTAGCCCAGTCAGGTTGGCGGGGAACACGCTGCGAGACGGCGTGCAGCGCGGGCTGGTGGGGCGCGGCGTGCTCGCAGCCGTGCCGCTGCGCGCCGCACGCCGCCTGCCGCCCCAACGACGGCTACTGCCGCTGTCCGCCCGGCTACACCGGACACTACTGCACCCAGTGTAAGTAGCCCAGTCAGGTTGGCGGGGAACACGCTGCGAGACGGCGTGCAGCGCGGGCTGGTGGGGCGCGGCGTGCTCGCAGCCGTGCCGCTGCGCGCCGCACGCCGCCTGCCGCCCCAACGACGGCTACTGCCGCTGTCCGCCCGGCTACACCGGACACTACTGCACCCAGTGTAAGTAGCCCAGCCAGGTTGGCGGGGAACACGCTGCGAGACGGCGTGCAGCGCGGGCTGGTGGGGCGCGGCGTACTTATGTACAAGGTAGGTATACGAATAGGTGGGAGTAAGTATGGCGTAGATTGCGCTAAGGAGAGGATGTTCTCTAAGGGGAACTACGATTCGAGATTGGCACCAATTGACTTTTCACCACTTACTGTGGGTACAACAGTCTACAACGCCATTCACTCAGTCTTCGCGTTTGATATTGTTAAATAAGCCAGCTACTCTCTCTAGTCACTAATTAAGAAGAATGTAAGTAAAAGTATTGTCTCAAGTTGTAGCAAATCCAAGATGGCGGCAATTCAAGATTGAAAATTATAGTTCGACTTTTAATTGCATTCAGTAACTTGACAGTTCAAAGACAATTTTAATAATGTATTTCGTATTGTTAAGACAAGTTATTAAATTTAAAATAATAAACGTTTGCATACGGTACATTATTTAAGTTTATTCAATTTCGTTCATTCCTTACACCAACTCACTATTTTTTTGTTAAAATCTGAACCCTTCAACTGTCAAGTTACTGAATAAAATTAAAAGTCGAATTACTATGGGTGGGCGCTGATTTCGAAAATGAGTTTGGAACTGGATAGAAATATAATCTCCTAATGTTATAATGTAATTCAACCAACAGTTTGTCCTGAGGGTTACTTCGGTGACCACTGTATGGAGGCCTGCAACTGTTCGTCGCTCGGCAACTGGGTGTGCGACCCGGTCGCCGGCTGCATCTGCCACCGCGGCTTCATAGGAGACAACTGCGACACACACGCCAGTGACGCCAGAATTACTGAAGTTCCTACGCGTAAGCTTACAGTTTTTTTTTCTATTAAATATGGTTTTGCTCTTAACTCTAGTCTAGGTCATAGATGACAGAGACAAAGTCGACGATGGAGAGAACTTACACTTAGTTAAGTTAGTTTTTCAGACATCTTATGTATTTGTGTCCCTAGCAAGACTAGAGCTGGCTAAGTGCACAGACTGTCTAAGATGCCGATTCAAATATTATGTGGCGTGATTTGCCAAAATAAAAGCCAGCAATGAAATGGACCTTAATCATCGTATGTTGTTCAGAAATATGGCCAGATTTTATAGACGGTGCCATTTCAATCGTCTTGCAACGGCAACCCAATTCATCTATCCAACGACTATTACACATTCATTAAAAAAATACATATATTCGATCATTTCAATAAAAATATTATTAAATCAAGACGCATGATGTAGTTTGAAACATCTAAGAGCGAGCGCAGCCCGAGCCTTGTGATCCAAGGACGGCGCGGAATGGAACGGTGTCATTGTTTTGATACGTAAACATCATTAACAGGGTGTTTCATAATTCTTATGTATTATTTATTTTTATTGTACCTATTATCTTAATGAACTATTAAAAAAAAAACCCTCGTAGAGGTAGTTTATGTCGGGTACATTAAGTGGGCCGCCTTTGTAAGACGACTATAATGGCACCGGGTGTATAAAGTGACTGCCTTTTCACATTAAACAATAAAAGAGATATAGAGAACAGGCAATTGATGAGCTTATTTTATAAGTCTTCTTCTTCAGTTTAAAACACAACTAGGACCTATAACTTTCATCTTAAAAGGCTTCTAGAGTTTTATAAAACGTGTGCATTTTTTCCATAGAATCCTCGAACTCCGGTCTGACAGTGGTGATGGTGATCCTAGCTTTCATCTGCGCGGCCATAGCAATCTTAGTGTTGTTGTACTATCGGAAGCGTGTGCGCAACCTCAAGCGAGAGATCGCGCATGTGCATTACACTGCAGACCCGAATTCGCAACCTGGTAAGTTGCGCTTTTATATTACCTATATATTTTTACTTTAACCTTTTGACCGCCACGGTCGACTATAGCCGACAAATGAAAAACTGCCCAACACGCCATGCGTCGGCTAGAGCCGACAAAAAACACGGCGAATTTTTGGTTTGATGTCGGGGGCACACCGATGCGTTTATGCTCTGGCGTTCAAAAGGTTAAGGCAAACAAAGGTGAGCCGTCGACATCGTCATCGTCAATACTAAGGGTTTGATGCGTTGGTATATTGGCTCTTTTAAAGGCAACGGGATTATTTTTCCACCGTATTTTACTATTTATAAATTCATTATCAATTAATTACGTTTAAATTTTTTTTAAATAGCCAGTTCATGAATTATTAAATATTCAAATAAAGTAATAAGTATGACAATTCTGGCAGTTTTTTTTTCGATTTGAAACCGTCAACAGTGTAGAGACTAAAATGTGTCATGCCAGTATACAACATTTTGCTAAAGCGGCTATATAAAAGGTAAACAGGTCGAACTTCCCCAGACGAACTCCCTTTCAAGGCACTCGACTTATATTAAAAAAAATGACATAAATTATTTTAAATTCATGAGCTTGACGCAAACTTGACCCTTATTGAGGGATAGGCTTCATAACAAGTTTTGACCTTAGTCGCCATATTAAATGATACATTTTTAAAACCCCTTCATAAAAAACTGTTAATTAAATGTTACAACTACTTCAAACAGAGCAACAGCACTTCGACAACCCAGTGTACTCGTACCAAGGCTCGACCCGTAGCGACGACTCGACCACGCTACTCAACAACGGAACGCACATACTCAACAACTTGGGGCCGGGAAGTAAACTGAACAACACTACCATGGAGAAACTGAGAATGAAGGCGACTAGTTCTTCTGATAGTAAGTACAACCTAATTATTTTGTTGATCATATTCGTTTGTCAAGCAGACATAAGAAATGAGCTGGTCTAGGAAGCAATTACTGGTTACAGCAAACATTACATTAAATAAATTATTTGTTTTTAATTTTGTACACTCTGCCTTTTGACATTGAGAAAAACAACCCCTAAAACTTAACACGAATGTAGTGTACACTGTACATTCGCGTCATGTTTTAGAAGTTGTCTTTTGTTGAAGTTCTTATTTTGTCGCAGACATTCATTATAGAAGTGTGTCGTAAACATGTTTTTGCAAATGGATCCATGAGCATAATCTTTTCAACTAAGGGGGCAAGGACCGAGTTGTTTCAAAATATGAATAATAAATCAACAACTGTGTCTACTAGACTAGCAGATGAATAATAGTACATTGTTCACCGAGAGGAGAAAGTGACCGATTACCGTCGAGGGTGTCGTTTGAAGCCCGAGCCGTAGGCGAGGGCTTTAAAACACCCAAGATCGGGAATCGCAGTTTCTCTCGAGTGATACATAGTGCTTTATACTACACCTAGAAGGAAAATAAAAAACGAAATCTTTACTAATTGAAATTTATATTGAAATTGTTGCAGTTAAAACTGAATCCTCAAACAACACACAAATTGGAAATGGCGCCAATGGCGTCTGCAATTTTCACATGTTCTTTTTTCAAATTGTTTATCCTGCCGCCGCAGGGTCGCACTGCCAGCCCGACACCATCCAACACACAGCTAGTGGCCAGTGTCATTTTGCGAACTTGGAGATAAAAACTCACTGTAAAAACTTTTTGGCTTTTGATATTTAGGTTACCGGCGCATAGTCTTACCCAAAATTAAAAAAGAAAAACCACGTAAGAAATGGATTTTCATACACTTTTCTCTCCCGCTCAGATGCGTTTTCTCCCCGCATATTTGTTCGATATGCAATGACGTACTTTCTACCGTAAATTTGATAAAGTATCAAGGTACTTTCCTAGCAGGTGTAGTATAAAAGACATTACTTATTCATGATATTAAAACTATGTATTTGGCGAGGCAATAATGTGTAGCTTAATCAATAATGCATGTGATGCTAATTTATGCCATTTTAATTTCAAGGCTACGACCCGCTGTCATCTTTGAAGAACAAAGACGCTGACGCGAACAATCCTAACTTGTACCAACAATACGAAGATGACAATAAATTGGACCATGTATACGACGAGATCAAACATAAGGAGGGATACGGTAAATATGACATGTTTTTTTTTTATTATAATTAAAGTAGACATTCTAAATGTTCTACAACATTTCAATAATGGGTACCTCATTTCAGAAATGGAATACGATCGACTAAACTACACGCCGCCTGCAAACAAATGGAAACCTCACTACCAGCGCATGACCAACGGCTTCCCCTCGGGGGCCAGCACGCCGCCTGCGCGTGCGCACTCGCCCACGCCGCCCATCCCGCCGCTGCCCAAGCTCAACGCGCCGCCGCCCCCCCCGCGCGCCGACTCGCCGCCCCCCGCCCGGGCGGACTCGCCGCCCCCCGCGCGTGCGGGCGAGCCGGCCGCCCCGGAGCCGCCCGCACGAGAGGAGCCCCCCTCCGCACCGCCAGCACTAGCGCTGACTGACGAACAAACTGACACGCCGCTACCTTGACGTACAGACTGGGTGAAGTTCGTAGATAACTAATACCACTCTAGAGATAAACTAGTATCGTACCCCCGATATACGTATTAAAGGTACGACAGAATCAAGATTTATTTTAAGAAAATTTTATGTCACTAAAAATATTTTGATATTATGATCTTTTATAATGACCCTTTGATAGTTGTGTTAGATGTGGACATTGTCTGTAAGTGAAGTTAAGGAGTGATCTCGTTTACTCTTACCCGTATGTGAAAACCTTAAATGATAGTTATAGTATCGGATTTTAAATATTAAATTCTCAGAATACAAGGTCAAATTGAATAAACTAGTGAAACTTCATAGATGGGGGCAAGGTTTAGTGTCGTAAGATATTGATACCCATCGCGTTTGTGAAGCTTTGCCAATTTGACCTACTAAATATTTATTAAGTGAAATAATGTTAAGCAATAAAACGAATGCTCCCTTGTGCTCAGTTTTCAAAAAAATATATGGTTTTCATGCCGCGTGTTGTGACTATTTTATATTAATTGGTGAGGAGATCAATTATTTATTTATCATTTAATGTAGTTTATTACTATGATGGGTTTGTGTCATTCATTCACCAACAAATCGTATTGATTCTCACTGTTCTGCTTCTTTTTTAAAAAGTCCCACCGTGCGTATATTTTAAATTTGGATCTTATTAAAAATAAACACTTGACCTTCCTTTGCGTCGCGCAGTCTGGTGAAAACTGACTTTTCAAATTTTTATTTTGATGAAATTATCCTAATGTAAAATAAAAAATGGAGTCACCCCACCGCGGTAAGAAAACTTTAATCTCACGTAGAATAAGCATATTTTTATAGCAATATGTAAAACAGTATTTAGTTGTAATTAATTAAGAACAATTTTAATTGTATCATGATTATGACACGTGTACGCGACGAGGCGCGGGATGTCCTGTGTGCGTGGTGGTATGAAAATGAATGTTTTATATTAAATGCCATATATGTAATCGTCAAGTTGGGGTCGTTAGTTTATTTTTGTAATATAATTATGGTTGTATTAGACGTGTTCAAATTATAATGATAGAATACGTAGGTAGTTCAAGGAAACATAGAGTTCGATTATTTACATATCATAAAGAAAATCACACAGCATTATTAGGGCCTATGCTAATGTCGCTATTTATTAATTATACTAATATTTGAACAGCTGTAAAGCATTTAATTTAGAAAGTTTTTAGACGTTATTCAAATCTTACATTTTATTCGTATTTATAAATAAAATTAGTTAAGTGAATATTTCTACAGCAACTATTTAAATATTGCATCATAATTAATCAGCGGAACATAGTGCTCATATTTAATTAAAATATCTATTGATTGTCACTATGTATATAAATAGTAATTGCTAACAGCAAGAATAAAAACTTATTATTCTGCACTGAAACTAGTAAAATAGATTGTTTTGAAGCCCGTAGACGGAACGTATTGCAAAGAATGCACTTGTTATATTTGCATGGAATCCAAAATTTACAATAAATATTTTGAATTATTAAACGTAGCCTCTGGCCTACAACGGGTTTCAGTACAAAAACCTTGGTCTGATCCAATAGGTTTGGAATGCTCACATCAATGTAAATATTTTTCTCGCAGTATTTCATGTCTTATGTTGCCAGTAAGTAGTTAAGCATATTTCAGTGTTCTTATTCATTCTTGTGTCGCATGTGGAAAATACTCAAATACTTTACATTCCACTTGTTAACATTTTTGCGCTTTACAATTACTTTTTAATATTTATTTACAATCGTTTACATTTTCTTTTGATACTTCAGTATTTTTACTATTTTGGAGTTGTAATTTTATTTACCTTATAAATTTTATTTACTTGTTTACATTAATATTTTAAATCGCAACTATATAATTTATCTTATTATTTATAAACGATACAATTTTAATTTTATGTTTGGCAAGGTATATTCGGTTACTAAAGATTACACCTGTATTGTGATCATTGAATAATGTTTGACATATTTTTGTTAGAATAGAAAATTCTTACCATCATGGAATCATAATAGAATTAACACAAAACATGAGAGTGTTCAAATATAAAACTCGCGTATAGACTTTGTAGGAAAAAGTGTCAGCTTTAAAAAAAAAGGAAAATAATTATTATCTTATGACGAATAGAATCTGAAAATATTGCTCAAGAAGTGCCAAATTCTTGTATTTTACGAAATCGGTGACTAAAAACTCGCAGCTGGCAATATGTTATTGTTTCAATTATAAAGTATCTTGTATTACTAAATAATCGTCTATTTGCTATGTGTAGCACATTCATTATTTATAACTGTCAAAGAAATAAAAAGGTTTTAATTTGAAAATGCTAAAATAGTATGCATTGATTTTGAAACTCACCCAGAGAAGGTCGAAACATATTTATCACAATAGTAATTGGTAGTAATTATCATAATAAATTATGAAATCCTGCCTCGCTAAGAAATTTCGGATAGCGATCTAACGACGCAGCTGTAAACAAAACTTACATTACAAACCAAGTAGTGCTAAAAATAATCTCGCAATGTATACGAAATGATAAGTATGTTTTGTCTTTACGCTTTTAAACCCTTCTTACAGTAAGGGTGCAGTCAAATAATGTTAGTATGAAATTGTCAGCATGTCTCAAGATATAAAAAAATCTGACAATAAATATTAATGTAGCTTTTTCACTAGATAGGCAAAAATACTTCTAATAATTGTCAATGTTACAGTAAGATTGGTTTATCATATGCGGAGCACTTTATCAGTGTTATTTACGGAGTTAAGAAATATGTTTGTGATATATTGTATTAAGCTACTCAAAAATAAACGAACTTTAATTATTAGAATGTAATCTTATTTCGGTATCGACATGACCACTTTGACTTACTTTAAACAATGTAATTGGTTATAACGGTGTGACGTTAAATATTAGTACAGATGTATGAACGTAACAATAGCGCGTGTCTTTCTTGATTGAACAAATAGACGTAAACCAATTGTATGGAAAATTAAAAGGACGGCCATTCCGGACACGGCGAGTATGTCTGCGTGTTTGAAAACGGTCGGTGGTGATACGGTAGAAACTCCAAGTGATAAAATCAGTGCATCATGAAAATATCAGTGATTATTACGACCATACTGGTCGCGCAGGTGCGTCACTTATTGAATATTTAAATAAAATATCCGGTGTTGCAAAGTGAACATGTAAGTAATATTTTTTTGTTAATTTCAGGTGTCGGCCTCATTTTTCGACGTATTTCATGGCGCGGTACTATCAGTCCAAAATAGTTTTGGAAAACTTTTAAGTGACGTAGTAACCGATGTCAAGGAAACAGTAGACTGCACTATACTGGCGGTGGAACATGTTCTATCGTTGAGTCACGACGCTACTACACGATATTATGATAAATGCTCAAGTGGAACTAATAAAACTGATTCTGTCAGTGAAGCTCCGCAAGATGCAATAGTGCCAAAAGTGGAAGTAACACTTAATTTACCCAATAATAATGAGGAATACCTACAAAAGGTGATTCCTGCCGAAATAGATGCAAGAATCAATGAAAGACTTTCAAAAGTACTTGGCAATTATAAAACGAATGATAATGTTCTTAGTATTGAGAATGTGCTGGCTAAAGAATCTGAACAGTTAGCTGGCGTTAGTGTTTTAGTAAAAAAGGAGTTGGAAAAATTGTCAAATGCAGTTACTACGGATTTAAAGAACATCGAGAAACAGAGGGATTCACAACCATCTGTAGATACAATTTTACAGGAAATAAAGATTTTAGAGCAAAGAGAACGAAACACAAAAAACGCTTCAGAAGCGCATGAGATTCATCGAGTAATTGATAGAATTTTAGGCAAATTAGATGCAATTGAAGCCACTGAAGCGACAGAGAATGTAAAACTTGAAGAAATCCTGAAAGATTTAGAAAATAATTCAAACAATAGCTTTGCGGGTTTAAGACGCCAATTTGAAGAATGGAAAGAAGAAGAGGCGAGACATTTAAGTGAAATAAAGAGTAAAATAGAAGAGCATGAGAAAATATCTGATCATCATCATGAATCTTATAAAAGGCATGGATCACATCTTATACAACCTCGTTTATTTGATACCGACATGAATAGAGATGATGTTGACCCTTTTTCAATTTCTCCAGAAACATCCAGTGACAACTTAACACTGGTCTTAAAGGTACTTGACAATAGTACGAGCTTCAGAACGCTTGCAAATAGCAACGACAAGTCCACAATACCGGCTGCATATAAAACTTCATCTCCACAAAATAAAACAGAAGATAGTACGCTTAATGATACTGTGATAACAAGTAACTCATACTCTACTACAAAGAGCCCAATTGAAAGTGAGGTAATTCATCCAATCGAAACTCCTACTGTAGTTGGATGGATTGAAATATCAACTTCATCTACTAATCAATCTACGACTACTCCAAACAATTTATTTGGTGATAACACGAAATTAACTATAGCTACACTATCAATTACAGAAAATACGTTCATAAATGAGAGTATTCAATCAATTTACTCCATCACTGATTCTAGTAAACAGCAAACGTTGCCTACAAATGAAACTGCACCTATCTTATCCACAGATACAAATAATTCCACTCAAAGTGTGATTCCGATACAGACACCAGAAATTACAGCAGTGGAAGATGCAACGCTTGCTGTCAAAAGCAATACCGTCTCTAAAAAAGTGGAATCGCCTGATTCCGATACAAAAAATAACACAGTTACTGCAGAAACGGCGTTGACAGAGATAACTTCAACCTCTCTAAATAATAACAATGTGAACGCAGCTAATAGCAGCACAGCCAAGCCGTTGGTTGAAAACACATTTGTAAATGCAAGAGGTTCTGAAAACGAGGCATCTTCAATTTGGTCCCCATATGAACTCGCAACTACTCTTGCTATATTTGAGGAAATTCAATCACCTGATACCATGATAACGAGTACATCGCCCTCTATTAATGTTGGCACATCTGTAAATGAAAAAATAATACCCATTGAAACCAGTACAACTAATGGTAAGATTGAATCTCTAACAGTTACAACGACAATAGTTAATGCCGATTTCAATGACACCAAAATAACGAGTACTTCCTTATCAACTGTCGCAAACCCACTTGAAACTATCCATCCAATAGAAACTACTACCGCTTCAAGTAAAAAAGAATCCACAACCACAATAGTTCATGATAATAATTCGAAAGATATAATAATGACGAGTACTTCTTTACCAATTGTCGAAAACACACCTGTACGTGACAGTATTCAAATCAAAGGATCTAGTTCAACTTCTAGTGATAACACCACGACAAGTAATGATTCTTCGCCAGTAGTTGAAAACGCTACAGTAAGTCTAACTATTGAACCCGAAGGAACCACTGCGGCTTCTGGCCTCGAGGAATTTTTAAATGGTTCCAATGGTTCCATAATAGCAAGCAATTATTTACCAATAGTGGAAAACATACCAGTAAATTACATTATTGAAGAAACCACTACAGTATCTAGTAACGAGGAGTCGACAGAAGCTGTTACAGAATTGACAACTACTTTAAAAATGGAAAAAGATATTTATACCACAACGAGTATACTAAGCCCAAACATAAGCATAACTGAAAGTGAGACTATTCAAGCTATAGACACCACTAAAGTTTGTTCAAGTGAGGTGGAGACTTCAGATTCGACTGCTATAGAAACTCCAATCATAGTAAATGATGAGGATGATTCAAGTGCCACCATAGTAACGAGTACAGCAGATACGATTTCAGAAAGAACACCTGCAGAAAATGTTGCTAAATCTGACAATTATGAAACTATAACGTCGACCACAAATTCACCTATAGCTTCCCCGGCTACGTCAGTACATACTGATTCTATTACTAGTACAACGTTCCCAGTACGAGAAATCACAACTGTTAGCGAAATCATTGAACTTGAAAGTAATACGCTTACTGGAAATATTTTACCTAATGCACTTGCAACAATTCCAGAACAGATAACAAATGAAAACATTGAAACAAAATACAATGTGACAAGTTATACTGAAAATACGGACAGCACAGTTGTGACCGAAACTATTGCAACAACTACGGCTTCTGAAGTACAAGATTTGTCATCAACATCCACACAATCAGCAATCAATGAAATAATAACGACAAGTACAGCATTCCCTGCAACAGAAAGCATAAGTGAAAGTAAAATGGTTTCGAAAAATGAGGTGAAATTGAGGAACTCACTGACGTTTATCCCAGACCAGAATGTCATAAAGGGTCCACCATTGATAATAACAGAAAGCCCTCCTGTAAGCAGAGAATGGTTAGCCCCAAATATAATGCCTGTGTACGGTCAACCAGCGATGCCACCTATAACTAGAGGCGTATTCAACGACGCGCAAAAACAAGCAGATGCTTTTGCTATTTTTGACTCCATTGATAAACGATTATCGCATTTGGATCCGCCGTTTGGCCCAGAAAACAATATTCCGATAGCTAATATACCTTCAACGCCTTTATTAGCGAATGTTGCATGGAAACCCTTAGAACCTTCATTTTTGCCACCATTGCATCCAATACGTCCTTTATCTTTTGATGATAGTGTTCCAGGAAACGCTTACAGACCACAGGGATTAACTACACATAGGCCGAGAAATGCAAACAATTATAAAAACCCATCCATCGACTACGACTCTTTCTTCCATACGCCTCCAAGGAACTCCGAGGCTCATCAACGTGCAGTGAAAGAGGCTCGACAAATCATTGCCAACAGCAAACGATCAGATCGCATAATTAATAATATTATGAAAAACAAAAACAAATTTAATCCAAGAAGTATATTTAACGGGTAAATGAAATGACAATGTTTTTTTAATCTCTTCAATATAAACGGGTTGGCCATTAGTCCACCACCCCGTCCAATAAGGGTTGTGTCCAGGTGGCTTTCTGTATCATGAAGCCCGCATTGACGCGAATCCCGCCTTGGGTATTGTTATTCAACTTAATTATTATTTACGGTTGAATTTGTAGCACAATCTTCGTATCTAATATCAACAACAGTTCCTCTCAGTTTTGTATTCTTAAAACTTTCGATTGAATTTGGAAAACAGTTTATTTTCAAAGGGGAAATAAAAGAAAATTCTATATATAACGATTTTATTAACAATATAAATAAGTACTTACAAACTTATACTTCTACAATTGAGCTGCGCTACTCTACTGCGAGCAGTCAATGTGTGTTAGGTATATCTTAATTATAATATTAGATTAATAATGTTTTACAGGGTACTATACTATGCACCAATACTTTTCTATTCGTTTATTGACAGTTATAATATGTATGTACGTATAGCCGAATATTTAAAAGCCGTAAAAGAGTGACTGCTTTCATTCATGTAAGATGTGTGTTATGTTATTTATGGTCTACGAGTACCATCTAATTTGTATATAGTCTTGTCGTGGTGACAGACTAGTGATAAAGTTTATTCCATAAGCATGATCAAGTGGGAAACTAACGGGCGTACACGTACAGGTCTCAGTATTGAGGATTCAGTAGCTTTTCAATATTCGACTATAGCCTCGCATTTCATTAGTGACTTTACAACATTCGGTAGTATATCACCTACCTACGTGTCCATGATAACTATCTGCTATCATCATTACTTCATTTTGTTTCATCTCAGTACAATAAGCTTTTAATCTTAATGTTTTATATTCGTTATTTATTTTTGTACATATTTTTTTAAAATTTGGTAATTTATTGTGTATTGTTCATATTCAATTAATAAATAGTTTCAATTCCTGTCCAAAAGTTTGGCACGGTCATTGCTCGAACGCGTGCCCCAAATATAATTATTATATTAATTTTATTTACAGTGAGTATAAGTATATATGTATAACAATCGTACATGAACAAAATAAAGGTAAACTTAATGTCAATAACATAAAATGTATACATAACTAAGGTGTAGGTGTACATAACGTCAATTTGATAAAGGTAGGTAAAGCACATGTAGGTACGTGTAACAGAAAGTGTGTGTAGGTAATACAAACTCACTCGCTATATCAAATAACCAGTAGCAGAAATAAGGAAGGTACGGATTTTAAAATTGAGCAATTATCTTCTTAAATTAAATCATTATGTTGTACTTATTATCATAAGGATATTTTTCTCACACTGGTCTTTCGTTTCGATATATTCATTGAGTCTATTAACAGAATCTCGTTCTTTCAAAGCCAACAATAAAATTGTTTTATAAATACGTTACTGTATTTCATAGGTTTCAAATACTATTTTTTTTCTTATAAATAATAAAATCGATATTCTTATTTTAAAGTACATGTTCTATTCTACGACAAATTATAGTAATGTTCTTAGAAATAGAAGAGTCGGAAGAATATCTATAGTCGATAGTTTCAGCATGATTTCAAGATAGACTTACACTACCTCTAGTGCCTATGAATTCCTTAAAATTACTTTTGATTTCGATGTCTACAATTAGCACTAATGTTGACGATTTGTGCAGGTCTGTTATAAAATTCTTACATGAACAAGCGAGGTGCTATAAGCAGACTTGTCGGGCTATTGCTCTGGGTGAGCTTAGATAATGGTGCTACTACATTATGTATGCTAATTCGCTAAATGACGTTTTTGAACACAGATACATTTACCATGGTGGTGTTTCGTTCATTTTCTTATTCCTATTCATAGAGACTATAATATCTCTAGATGATTTTATGAAGTCGCTTTGGGGTTTTGATACTACAAATAGAAATAGCTTCAAAAACAATTGCTACATTTTATTGTCACGGAAGACTTTGATGTGAGCTGTTTGAGCTGCTCTCGTATTGTATGTTGTGAGAACAGAATGCGTGTGTATGGATGTGTGCTAATACTAATGTTGGGTGCAAGAGTAGATATAATGAAGAGATATGAAAGTACTTATGATATATAGGTAAACTTTAGAGAGATAGTACGTGTCGTGGAATAGAACACGTTCCGGGCGGGACGGGTGTGCGTTGGGTCTTGTAATGCAACGGCGACGCAATATGTCCTTCGGTCTTACTGTCACTTGTTCACGAAAATCTTTAAGATCTGCCAATTTTATAATCAATAATCTACACCAGAGGTAAACAACACACCGATTTCAAAGTTTTTTTTTTCCCTGGATTAGGTAGGTTGACCTAGACCGATTTTCCCAAACAAGTCACTGCACCTTTTAAAAGAAACCGTTGCTTATATAATTTATTGAATAACCATACTTTATGACATGTCTATAGCAAATATGACGTCAGTCAAATCAGTTCGGACAACATTGCAGGAGTAGGTATTTAGGTAGGTATCCTAGTTTTTCGGAAATACTTGGGCTGTAACAAAGCCTACACAAATGTATACAAATAAAACTTGGTATAGGTACTGACGTCATATTTTCATAAACACGCAAAGTGAAGATTTCCATATTACGAAGGTGGTGGACACCGCACCAGCGACGAGGTAGCATACTGGTTGAAGTGCTTGTCTATGGGCACTCGGTCGTCGTATAGTGTGGGCGCCTGCAGAATGATGCCTGCTGTGCCCACTAACACAGCTAGCGTGAAGATCCACAGAAATAAACGGTCAAGCACCATCGCTACGTATTTCCAGTCCTCTTTTACCTGTTTGGAAAAAGGATAGAATTTAAATTCTTGTGGACAAACAAGAGAAGGTAGGAAGTTAACGATCTTGTTGTCTCTTTGTCTTTATTATCTAACTACAATTAATTAATTCCAGTGGGCAGTCTTGTTGATATGTTTTTACCAGTAAAATGATGCAGTATTTCATCAAGATATGCAAGTACCTACCATATTACTGGATTATCGCGTTACCATATTCGTACCTAATAATATCAAATCTTATTGGATTCTTAAGCTCCCAATACGCTGTCGTTTTGTAAGCGATGCATGGCTGCTTCGGCACCATTTATATTTAGTGCCTGTTAGGTAAACGAGACGATGACTAAGACTACGAATAAGCGTCACTTTTGTTACGAGTTAATAAGAGTAAACATTTTTTCTCAAAAGAAAAACTGTTTATAGTTCTTCGTTTTAAGTTATTTTATACTTTGTAGTGTTTTTATTTTTGGAAGTCGGATGTATTTTTTGACAAACTGTGTAGTGTTTTTGAGAGGACCTCCTCCTGTTTTTGAAGTCGGTTTAAAAACACCATGTCATCCAACACTATGTCATCCAAATTTCAACGAATGAAATTTCCTAGCAGGTGCCTGCCAGTTTTTAACTAGATCCTAACTACTGTTATAAATGCGAAAGTAGGTTGGTGTTTTACGCTTTCACGCCTATATCGCCGAGCCAATTTTGATAAATTTGTGTAGAGATAGATGGGACCCTGCAGACGGTTAAAGGCTGGTTTAAAGCGAGCGAAGCCGAGGGGCAAAATGTAGTAAGATATGTTTCCAAAAAATATACAAACTGAACTGGTAATTTTCCAGCAGTTGGTACTATGAATGAAATAACCAACCTTAGTAGAATCCTCGAGCATCCTAGTGTGCTCTGCGATGAAGCGCACACAGAAGCATGTTTTGTGCACCTCTGGCGGACACGCGGAGTGGCTGAAGCCGGGCGGGTCGGGCACGGGGCTGAGGGTCTCATCCTCCGCGGGGAGCCCCCCCGCCAGCCCGCCCGCTAGCCCCGCGCCCGGACCCACGCCACCCTCGCTCGAACCGTGCACCATGCAGCTACCGCCGAATCTATTGCTGTCACCCATCCTGGAATGTGCAGTTAAACTCACCATGGCTCCTTTGTTTGGATGACTAGACTGGCAAGGAGGAGTGTCTATCCTTCAAGGCTTATAAGATAAACTCCCAGATTTGAATTTTATCTACTGTCTACTTTCTTTCTTTTTTAAAACGTTGCCCCACATTACGAATCTCTCCTGTACCGTTGTTGCGTTTACAAACATTTAAACTCTCATACACAAACAGCGCGACCAAAAAAAATGTAGGCCATAGAACATTTGTTCCGTGCGGGAATCGAACTCGCGATATGCACTTATGCAGCGCAGCAGCCAATCGCTCAGCCACTGCCCAATCGTTCTGCCAAAAAACTTCTTAGATCCGGGATTCAAGCACTATCTTTATTCAGTTACAACAAAAACTTACCCAGAATTAAGATAGGTGGTGTGTGTAAGGTCCTCCTTGCTGGGTGTCCTCGTGAGAGGCCTGGGCGGCGGCGCGGCGGGGGGAGGCCAGGCCCCGGGCGCGCAGCAGTCATCATCAGCTGCTGCCAACCGGTACGGGTACAGCGGCCTCGCCGTGCCCCCGCAGCGGACCACCACGCCGCATGCCGTGTACCGCGACCTGGTGTAGCCGATGATAAATGAGGTAGGTAGAAAAAAAATCTTGTATCCGGTGGTATATAAAAACCCGACTGCAAATAAAACTATAAAAATCCAAACAAGTTACTCCTCAAACAGTCTGATACAGTTGGTGACATTTCCTTCTGGCGCAGTCAGGTAAATAAAAAAGGTCAGCTTCATGCAGCGGAAACAGGCGTGCGCAATTATACACCTACACCAAAACCAAGTCCCTCTTTTCCATTAGGCATTCAGGGCAAGGGCCCAAGGGCCCGTGATCGGGGCCGCCTAGTTTCTACCAGATCCGTACCGGTGACTGAGAAATATATTTTAAAACGCTAACAAAATAAATTCCAAAAAAGTTTCTTTTCGGGTACTATTACAATTACCTTGACTTTATAAACAGGCGAATAAATCGAGAAGTTTGTTTATCTTTTCATCCCGTTCTAGTAAAATAGTCCTCTGTCAAAGTCATAGGGGCCCCATTATTCCATGTCTAGGACCTCTAGGTAAAAAACGGCCTTGACCAAAACGAAATAAAACGACGACTATTTGTGTTATGCGTTATTATTCGTTGCATGGAGCCGACCTTCTGTGGTTACCATACATCATTTGATTCACCAGCAGTACCTACCAACTGCATGGGTCGCGCTCTTCACAGTGTTCACACAATCAATGTTGCTAAATAGTTGACTAATCTAAATCTAACCGTTTAGAAGCTTAACACTGGCACAAAATCCTAGCTATACTCTTAATCCGATTAATATACGATACTCTAATCTGATTATATATTAACTACCAGAAGGCACCTACTTCGGGACATATACGTTAAATGAGTTTTGTGATAACAGACACAACGTATAATCTGTTTACTTCGCTAGTACCTACTCGTGAAAGTCAGTCAGTAAATGTAAAAGGAAAATAAAGTGCAAGCAAATGAATATGCAAAGCGCTCTTCAATCGTTCACTATCATTCAATTTGTTGGCTTTATTCTCAGCGAAACGGAAATACAAAAGTACAATAGGGATTAACTGGGAGCTGTAAACTCGGTTATTTTATTGTTATTGCTTTCCTGTCTTTCACCACGTAATCTTGTTAAAAGGATTAATTAAAAGCAACCTACACATATCCTACTTAGACTATACTAACCGTATCCAATGATGGGGCTACGAGCATACGAAGCTGCGTAGGGGTCTACGGGGAGTCGTTCGTAGCAGTTAATTAACCTTTAGTTTTCGTCGATAATAATGATTATATTTACAATTCAGTTAGCGACGTTATATTGCCGGTTGGCTGTAGAGGTCGGGCCAAGCCGCAGCGGCAAGCCAGAGACGGAGATATTTATTATTTTTACATAAAATGCTACGCCGTAGCGCCGTAGTCCGTAGAGGCTTAGGTACGTCGAGATATGGCTATGGTTTTACCATGATAACATGCTGTACGATCCGTTTTCAATTTAAATGCATTTTAGAATTCAGAGTTGAAGTGATGTTAGATATAATAGGAATCGACGCGTTTTTTGTTTGTTTTAAAAGTGACGAACTTTGCATACGGCGGGGCTGGTCAATAAATCCTAAACAATCTGTATAAATGTGACCCAGTTGCGAATATCCCGAAGTCTATTTACAAATATTTACATACGCATTACGGTACGTAGGTATAATTCTACGGCAACACATTTTAGATTATAGAAGAAGAAGAAGTTATCCTGTGTGAAGAGTCACACAGGATAACTTCTTCTTATGTTGGTTGTTTTGTATAGAAAGTCATCACAGTTTGATTTCAATGAATAGTCTCCGTTTTTTCACAACGACTTGCAAAACAACGACTCAAACTGACATCAAGTTTAAACCAATCGCGTGAAACGTAGTCCTCAAATTCGTTGATAGCTTTAAGAGGATCCCAACAGATTCGAGCATGTGATCTGCCTCAGAGATCCATTTACGTAATGTCGGGTAAGTCGGCCACAGTCGGCAACCACACCGAGGCGGCAGCCATTACACCTCTAGTCTAGTTTAACAGACATCCAATCGTAAGTGAATTACGATACCGACCAGCTATCCGCACGAATAATTCGCGAGTCAGTTAACTGATAGACATAGATACTAAACAACAGCTATTCAGGCATTCTAGTGTAACCAGTGGCTGGCTACGAGTGGTAAACGGTTGTGGTTTATAATGCGCATGGATCAATAGTTCAGTGGCAATAAACAGTTAATGCATCAACGTACACATAAAGTTCTATAACTACATATATCATGTTATGAGCAGATAATGTACAGGATTTTGCAAATGAAAGCAGACATGCTGATAAAAATGGTTAATGTCTGGCCGTAAAATTAAAACATTAACTCAGAATGGCGCAGAAATACCTCAAAGTGCTGTCGGCTCGTAAAACAGGCGCGAGGCAGCAAAGTTGTCGCCTGTATCGCGCTTTAAAAAATCTCCAGCACGCAATCTTTACAGTTCGTTCCGTCGCTTTTTTAACTTTAAGCTTTGTACTAAAGTTGAGCAAAAGTGAGAAATAAACGCCTGACTCCTGCGGTCGCGACCGGCGAGTCTTTCAAACTTATAATTAATTTAGAGTTGTTACTGATCCGCGGTCGGATTTACGAGTTGGCCGCTCGCCGGACTCGGCAATCTTCATTCAGAGATCCAGATTAGAACAAGTAAAGTCCGAATTAATTTGACTTTAATTGCGAAGATTGTGAAACTAAGTTTAGCGAGATACTGCAAGTTGAGCCTCACCTTGTTGTGTCAAACTTGTACTGTGGTCGCTTCATGAAGAGCAGTCGCGGCAAGATGTGAATGAAAACTCGCTTCACCCAAGGCGCCATCCGGTGGGTCTGCGGCGACCGGAAGTGGACGTTTAGGACCACTACCGTCACACATATACTAAAAGCAATAAAAGGTTTTATTACTCAAGGACATGGGTACAATTAATAGCTTATATTGGCTAGTAGAATTAACCGATAACATTCTGGCCGGAACTTTATTTCGGAGCTTTTCGATGCCATACATTATTTTATCTTAGTAATAAATATCGGTGGATATATGTGAAAGTTCAAGTACAAACTTTATAAAACAAACATAGAAATCACTGATTAAACAATCCATTTCGGAGTTTCGAATGCTATCCAATGTTTATCTTGGTCGTGTGTTTTCAAAGGATCAATGACTTACAATCCCTGCGTACATTTATCTAAATTATTAATGCTAATAGTTTTATTCATAGGTTTACATAATAGTGCTACAAACAATGGAGGGTAATTTGTTGATTCCCTGCTGAATCAGGTAGTTCGCACCACAACCGTGTTACTGCGTTATTTATGAATGGTTAACTTGGTAATAGTGTGTAACCATGTATTGTAATGTTGGTAGGAATCTGCTAGAAACATCGGTTAGGTAACGAAAGTATACGACTGGAACGATGATTATAAAACTCCAATGAAAAATATATTTTAGTTAGAACTATATTACTAAAATTCTAATGTCTAATCTCTTTCACTCATTTTCATGATCATTTTGCTATAGCTGATAATTTAGTTTGGTTTCTATAGTGATATTGGATCGTTTTTGCACGTGGGATGTCTATTCTCAGACAGTGTTTTATACAAACTGCAAGACAGTTCATGTATTACACAAAATCATAACTCTATATTGTATACAAACACGTTTTTGAGTTCCTAAAACTAACGATCTCCTGCTTTATGTATAAATTAATCCCAGCATGCTCAGACTTTTAGCAACTTTGTAGCTGGACTCAGTGTAAAGGTTTCCAATTATCCTAACTCAAAGTTGGAGGTCGGGGTGTTAAAAATTTAATTTTCTTCAAGCTAGAACACGCAATCAAATATCTTGTTTAGAAACCAGCTTTTAATTTATATGGAAATGTGGTAGCGAGCACGCCCCAACCGAGCCATATTTAAATAAATTACTTTTGTCCAAAATGTATTATTATAGCCGCTTTGATTTTATAAAATTGAACCCGAAATATGATTAAATTTGATGTTTTATATGAATAAGGTTATTTTTTATATTGGATTGCCTACTTTGTCAAGTAAAGAAAAACTAACTAAAGCGGTGTGTCTTATTTCTGAAAATATTACTGTATATGCTACTGTATATTACTGTGATTTAAAAGAATCCTTTAAAAAAAAATACTACATACCTACACATAAACACTAAGCTGCGATAGTGACTGCTACACAAAGAAAGGCTTTGTCAAGAATATTCCTTTGTCTTATATCACAAGCGGAATAAAGAGCAATACTCGGAACCACGGATTACTGTTAATGTGTAATAAGCCGAGATACACACACATAGGTACCTAGTTATCTCCTCCTATGTGACGAGGATCAAAGGGGCGCTGAGAATTAAATTAAACACCCTCAACTCTCAATTTGCGAAATTATTACATTCGAGAAATAAACACAGACCGACGGGAGCATCCTTGTTTATTTATTTTTAATCAGGAGATAGTTCGTACTGCTCAACGGTAGTTTACTGCTCCGTTTCCTCTTTAGAGTTATAAAACTTTTTGAAACGATCGTAGTGGGTCGTAGCGTGGCTTCTTGGCTATCAAATTGCACCTTTCTCGTATAGACATCTTGGGTGTAAGCCAGAGAGACATGTAATCTAGAGACTCGGTATAAAACATAAACTATCTAAAGTTATCGTTTATGGTTAAATATTGAATATAAGAGTCGTGTAGAACTGTATTAACTAAAGAAACAGTTTTCTACACAGATATAAAGATTTCAACCTGTTAAATAATAATGTAGGTACATATTTTACATGTGAACATTACGCCACCAGTGTCGCTTACAAGGAATGCCATCGTTAATATTAATTTAACATTCAGGGTACATAATACCAGCTTGTCATCAAATAATAGACATTTCGCGATATATTCCTCTATATACAAACTATTCTTGTAGACTATGTAGACGCGAGGGGGAAGTGTACAATAAATTCCTCTTACGTCAAACTTACGGACAGGCATTGTACCCTTACAAGATGGCGGGAAACTTACTGCAAGAACTGCGGAGCTTTACTGACGAGGCCAAATGAGTCTCCAACGGGACATGAGAAAAACTACAAACTGGGCTACCTCAGGTAAGGAAAGGCCGTCCCTAAGGGCGTTTTTGTTGGGTCACCCTTTCTGTGGTCACCGACAATCTGATTGTTCATGTCAACTGGTCTTCCTTTTTTCGGTACAGGTTTATTCCATTACGGAAGGTCGGAGGTACTTACCTTATAGACACGAGAATCATGGCGAATATAAGGTACTTTCCCAAGAGAGGCACAACCAGGGACGTAGGAGGGATGATCTCGACGACCAGCAGGAAGAACACGTGGAGACTAATCAGTATCGAAATTGATAGGGTTACCTGTTGACAAAAACACACTCATATTAATTAATGAAATCACGTAATCGCTTTCCTCAGAGGTTGCCTCTATGAAGTATTGAATAACTTTTGATATGCTGTAGAAGATAAGCAGAGGTTTGTATAAAACGTTGCGTATCTTATTATTTTTTTATGACAAATAGTCTTTGAAATATACGTACAAGTTATACTCGCTTGATACCATCCGCCTAACCCGATAACCAATAATTTCATCACAGTGATTTACGACTTTTATCCATCCACGCATACCATAAACTATTTCAGATAGAAAAATCCGCTAACTTCGCAGATTGTTTTCCCAAGTTATGAACAATTTTACCTCGAAAGTGTTCGTTCTAAAACAAAGTTTCACTTCAAATCATAAATCTAAACTATTAATGCAAAGAGATACAATCGTTTGGTATATTGTTCGTACGTATTACTGATCGGACTACTAAAAATTTGCTGGTAGAAAGAAACTATCGCTAAATGTCAAGGGCTTCTTTTTATCCCAGTTTATTTTTTTATAACACACACGGTCATCCGATCCCAAACTAGGCAGAGCCTGTGCTATGGCAACCAGACAACTGATAAACAAACTTATATTTTTCTAAATACATACATATTATAGACAAATTATACCCAGACACAGAACAAGCAGTCAGGGTCACTAACCACTCCACCAACAGGCCAGTCGAAAGAAATTATCGCTGAATGTCAAAGGCTTCTTTTTTATCCCAGAAAAATGCAGAACAGTTGGTTAGTTTGATCTTGTAAATCTAACGGATGTAACGGATCGCTGCCTGTACATGGAAGATATATGAGAAAAAACATTATTGGGACCTTTATCAACGCAAATAGCACCCAAAACAATGATTGTTAGAATTTTTGTCTGATTGCCTGTTTGTCTGTGCGTTTGTGCACGCTAATCTCAGGAACGGCTTATTTCCGTGTGATTTAGATGCGGTTATCACTCATACATTGTGCAAGCTTCACTTAACATTTAGTGTTTGTTTCATGTCAATCGGTTTATAAATAAAAAAGTTATGCCAATTAAAAGAATCACGTCGAACATTTATTAAACTATCTATATTTATCTATTATTTCTCTGTTCAGTAGCATTGACTGAAACTTAACTAAACTTCATGTCTGCCCCAAGTGACTATTTCACGCGGACGAAGTCGCGGGCAAAAGCTAGTCTAAAAGAAATGAATGCTAAAGTTTACTCTTCACGTCGGAACGGATATAGATGAAACTTAGCACACGGGCAGACCAAGTCCTGGAATAGACCTAATATTCCTTTTATACCGGGAGTATGTTCCCTTGGGTAGTTGTAGACTTTCCCGCGGGAAAAAGCGTTGCCGTAAACTAACTTACTTTCAATAGCGTGCACGTGTAACGTTATCCACATAACACTACGTTCCCTACATATTATTATACATGTAGAAACCTAAGCACAATTCCAACGTTGAATATATCAGCCGAATGTAATGAGAATGAAATATTTGCCACACACTGTTATCTTACATAATTGATAGAACTTCTACTCCATCTTACAGTACGAATAAACATACTAGGTAAAGTTAACTGGAATGATAATTGCGATAAGAATCTCATATTGATTTTACAAAATTCAATTAATATTATATGTTACAAAATATTAGCCTAGACGACATGCTTGTGTTGCGGAATTTGTTCGAAAGAGTCACCGCGGCCCTGAACGCAAAGGACATTAGGAGGAACACGGATGGGGTTTAGTCAGTAAGAGTTTGCACTCCCTTCCGCTCCGCCCAGAGCGGTCATGAAATCATCAAATGACTTCCCATGCTTAAAAAAGGGCGCCTTTCATTTATTACGTAAGACTATTTTTGCTAGTTTTTGACCCCTCCCCCTCGCCCATATAAGACAAAATAAGAATAGGTCGACCCCGTCCCCTTCCTGTTAATTATTTATTACGTAAGAATATAAAGGAAAAAATGAATACACGTTTGTTTTAATGTATACTAGCGGCCGCCCGCGGCTCCGCCTGCGAGAATATCGAAAATTATCCCAAGGGAACATACTCCCGGGATTAAAAGTATCCTTTGTGTTATTCCAGACTATAATCTACCTCTGCGGCAAATTTCATCAAGATCCGTTCATTAGTTTTTGCGTGAAAGAGTAACAAACATCCATCCATCTATCCATACTTATAAACTTTCGCGTTTATAATATTAGTAGGATTTGTAGTTTTTAGGAATGTTTATTTTTACCTACCTTTATTTTTTGGTAACTTACTTTGATTTTAATTATCCATGTTTTCCTACATAACATTTTTTTTTATTTTACGTAAGAACTTGCAAGACTCCCTCAAGACTCCTTTACAAGGGACTGGACCTTGTAAGAAAAAATAGGACATGGTCGACCCCCTGCTCCCCTTAATCGTCTTACGTAATAAATGAATGAGCCCCTAGTAGTTGAAAAAATTAGTTACAAAAAAAAAACTACTACCAACGTTACCTCTCGGGCAGAAACCGCGCGTTTATGGGATAAAAACTTCTATAAAGACTACGACACTCAGCGGTGGTGAAACCTTATATCAGTGAAGGAATGTACGTAATCGGAGCAGTACCTCTACAGCAGCCATACTCAACCAGCGGCCCGAATGCGGTCCGTCAAGCTTCTCTGTTGGGCCCTAATTTACGAGTATTTATTTATAACTCCTCAATGATAAGCTGAGACTATTCCTCCGCTAACAAAACGAGGAGTTGGCCTATGTGCATGTGGCATTTTTAACGAAAACATTACGATTTTTGTTTCACTGTACGATATTACTGCCCATGATGTTAATAGTAGAAGCATGATGTGACTCCGGAAGAAAAAGGTTGAGTAGGTACGGCTACTCTAGAGATCACCTTTTACAAACTTACTTAAACAACACATAATGTTACTTTATAAATCAGTTTAGATGTAAAAGTAAATCATGAACCATCAAACGTGTAGGTACTATTATTTAATAACAGAACTATCTTATTGCGATTTACCTACGCCATAAACTCAGAAACTTTTAGGTGATTGAAAAGTTACATCCAATGATGTCCCCTGAGTCAAATAAAAGGGACCACACATACTTGTAAGTATATATGTACACCAATATCGAATCGATATCGTAAGAGTATGTCTGCCAGTTCGGGCAACGACATAGTGTGGGTTATATTTTTCCAACGAACGGCCAGTAGAATAAAATTAAGAAAAAGTAGGCCAAAAAATTTAATACAAAATATAAAGGATTATTTTACTGTAGAAACTTAAGTAATTCATTTGTTTTCAAACATGATCGTGAAAATGTTTTGTGACATATGATTGAATAAGTAAATGCTTGTATATTCATGAGCTTCATTTAATTGATTAATAACTTTGAGCGTGTACAACGAAACATAACGAGAAACCAAATTAATTGGCTTAATAAAGAGCCTGATTGAACAATAACATTATAATTTCGCTTTTAATGAAACCAAGTCTGTTCCTTTCGAAAGCAAATGATTTAAAGTGACCGAACTACTTATTTAAAATTTAAAGCTTCAGTCATTAAGTCTATGATCATTTCTAGAATTAAAAAAAGAAACGGCAAAGAATAGCCACGTCTGATGCACCAGAAATATGACTGATTCTACGGCGTAGCACACCGGCTACGACAGACGGCTACGACGTAGCAACACTATAACTTCTTTTAAATTGAACTTAGTTGCTTGCTACTTCCTGAGCTAAACAACATATCGTCGGTGATACCGCGTAAATACATTTTGTCATAAGGTCTAATTTTCGATACTGTAATACCACGAAACTACAAGTGTAGTTTCGTGGTACTCGTATTACAGTTTCGAAAATTAGACCTTGTACTAACTTTGAATAAAATAACATCAAAACTTAGACCTTAAATTATAGCGTAGTGTAGTTTCGCTGTATTGCAGTATCACCGACGATATCTGATTGACGACTGATTTTGACTAATATCTTGTATATTTATTTTAATATCCTAAGTGTGTCTCGGTCTATTCAATGTTGGTTTAAACGAAATGCATACAATCGTACAAATATTGTTATTGCAATCACATTTACACGACCAAAGTTATAATATTAACTAACTGCATTACCTCACGGTAAAGAGAGAGCTGAGACATCTCAATGTCGATGTCTCAGCTCTCTCTTTCTCTTCAACCTAAAGACCAGATTAATACTCGGAAGTTATGTTATATCCTAGCTTTTGCCTACGACTTCGTGCGCGTATATCCCGTATTTCCCATTTCCGTAAGAATTTCCCGTTTCCATAAAGCCTACAGCATTTCTCATGAATGTGGCTATCATATACAAAAGAAAATTTCCAAATTCGACTGGTAGTTCCAGTGTTAGCGTGTTCAAATAAACAAACAAAGTCTTCAGCTTTATAATATTAGTATAGATTCCGAAAGTGTAAGCTAGTGTGAGCCTAATGTATTCCACATTCTCCTAACCTGATCACTAGGTAGAGGCGAGCAATATTGGCAAAGCTTCTTAATACGTTTAAAGATAACAGTATAATGTCATTAGTTTACATCCCCTCGATACAATCGCTCGCAGTAACTCACAATACTCGCGGGGAGGGTCGCGTAAATCATAACTAAGCTCGATTTGAACGCTTCAAACACAAATGAAATACATTTTTATTACGTTGGGGTAGGTAATCACAAGAGAGCAATAAAAGAACACGTTGAGTAATCGTATTTGAGCAATTTGAACCTCAGCGGTTGTAACAATATTCACTGTAAAACTTTGCGGACCGCCCCAACTTTGTCGACAAAACGCGAGGAATTTTTGTTAATTTGTTTTTAGAAGTTCACTCCAATAACAGCGTGGAAAATTTTATTCATGTGCGTTAAATTAATATAATAAAAAACATGAGGTGCTTTCCATTAGGCTCGCTTGGTTTTTTTTTCTTTGGCAGGTAACGTGTTATTTAAAGGTGTTTATACGATCTGAATGTTAAAAGGTTTTATTAAAATAGAAGTATTATTTTATCGGGAGCTTATCGTAATTTAAACAAAACCTAAAAGAAATATGAGACATGAATGATACCGTATTTTTTAGTTGAACGACATGCCTACAATATAGTGTATAGGGTATTTTACTGAAAAAAAAGGTTATTAGTCCGAAATAAAAATATTGGATATAAATTTTTTCTTCTTTCACGATAGTAAAAAATGAAGACAAACAGTGCGTTTAAAACTCGGATTACGCTCTTGAACTTTGATGCGATTTATCATTATAAGTTCAATATTTTTGAAAATATAACGGATGGACCAAATATAATTATATTTTTTCTATCTAGTCAAATATCCTATTGATTTATCAATTTAAGAAATCGTTCGAAACAAATTCGGTCTCCCGCTCGAATCTTTTTAAGTTAAACTTTATAAAAAAAACAACTGAAATTCCATTAGTTTGCTTACTTGTACTTCTACTTGGCCTGAGTTGTTAAACTATAAAGATTCAAATATAGGTATTCTGTGTTGATTTTTAGGGTTCCGTACCCGAAGGGTAACCAACAGAACCCTAATACTAAGCCTCCGCTGTCCGCCCATCCGTCCGTCTGTCCTTCCGTCTATCTGTCTGTCAGCGGGCTGTATCTCAATAACCGTAAAAGGTAGTAGACTCTTGAAATTTTCATTTTCATTGTTGGTACGGAACCCTTCGTGTGAGACTCCGACTCGCACTTGGCCGGTTTTCTATCATTTGATCTTGTACTAAATCACAAGGATTAGTAGTAATCCTTGGAATCTGTCCCCGGATAGCATTTCGTTTTCTATAGGTTAAATATCGAGCTATAGTATACATACACACAGGGTACATAGATCAAAGGAGACGACCAATTCCCAAAAGGGGCTTTATCCAGCTTTATATCTTAGGCTCTTTGTATTGTAGTTTGTAAAGGAGTGTTGTGAGTTTATAAATGATTTGACCAGTAGTCTATTCTACAATATATTTTTCAAATTCGAGATAGCGTGAAACCGCGATTATTACTTTTAAAGTATTTTGTTTCTTTTTGTATTTTCTTTCTTCACATACTCTTGTTCTTATACACAATTATCTACATTTCGGAATAAATTTCGTTAGAAATAAGCAGTACCTTTGTACTCATAATAATATTATCTATTTCTGTTTTTATTTGTACATAAATAATAAAATAAATAAATAAAAACTTTTATTAGACTTCGTTTTATGTTTAACTAGCTTCTTCCAGAAGAGTCGCCAGAATGTAAGTAAAAAAAAAAATCCCAGCAGAATGTCCACCCAGGATGAAATATCTAAATACATATAATATAATATTATATCCTATGTACAATTCCTAGACTATTTTGGAATGTGTGTGCTAGCTATATCATCCAAATCTGTCCGGCCGTGAAGATGTGAAGAGACAGAGTAACAAACAAATATACAGACTAAGATACTTTCGCATTTATAATATAGTAGGTATTGATTTACCTTCTCTCCACTGTCTGAAGGCAGGTAAAATGTGAGGACGGTAAGGAAGGAGATCCCCATGCAAGGGATGATGATGTTCACGGTGTAGAACAGCGTTTTTCTCCGCATCGTGATGTTGAATGTGATGTCCAGGTACGGCTCGTCGCAGCACGTGTAGAACTTCTCATTCCTACGCAAAAATACTGCAAGGTAAATAATGTAGGTACTCGCTACTAAGTCAAAATAGTTTGCCTGAAGGTGCTCGCTCACCTGGAGCATTCGCTTGTAATGTAACGTTACAGAGCCGAGCATTACATTGGTGTGGGAACGAACCGAGCATTAGGTACAGTGCGTAACTTGATAATACAATGTGTAATAATTTGATACAACTTGTAACATAAATGAATGAATCTAATGTTACATTACATGCGAATGCTCGACAGTCAGGGAGGCAGTATTGTAATGTAATGCTCAAAATCAAATCTGAAATGTTACATTACAGGCGAATGCTACACACGACACGTTAACCTAAAAAGTGTCTCAGAAGTGCGAAGTCCTATCGTAGAGCGACGTTCTGATATACGGTAAAGAAACAATTGCAAAAAGAAAACTGCTAAAAAGATCCAAACAAATTACTTTTCAGACAGTCCAATGCAGTTAGTGGCATTTATTTTAGTTTAATCTCAAATTTGATAAAAGTATTTTTTTTTGCAATTTATTGTTTCTTAACCGTATATCAGATCAGTAACTGTATAACAGACACAAAACATCATCCTAAATACATATGTCCATGCACTTCTTCCCTGAATCCATATGTCATATTTAAGAAGTTCGACCGCTTAGTAAACTTTGAAGACGGCATTGTTATTGTATTGCTTTTAAAATGTGTCTGATTAAATTACTCAAAATGCGTAGAACTCTGAAATTAAATTACAGGACAGAATCCAGCCATTGAGTCTGCAACAGAGGCTCTCCAAACGAAACTTCGTATAAGTCAAACATCAATAACGACACTTTCGCCTTTCAGTTACACTTAAGGTTTTACAAGCGATTTTAATATTTAAATATCATTTTATAGACGGCCAATAGAAACTTTGAAGTAGGTAGTTGAGATTAAAGCCGTAGAAGTGTAAGAGTACTTTGAGCCTTCTGAAAATATTTAAATGTTGGTAGTTAGAAAGTTGTACGCAAAAATCTAAATGTAAATAAATTATAGAATAGATTTTAAGCCTTTACTGCAAAAGTTAGTACTCGTAGATCGTACGGCAAAAATCGATTAACAATGCTACTTTTACATATCATCTAAATTGACATAAAATATTTCGATAGCTGCTTTTTGGCATTTCATTTAGTAGCGAAACAGTTCATATTTTTTTAATATTACTTCTGTTCCGATTTGAACTAAATATTCTGCTCAAAATATGGATTTAGAAAACCAAAGTTTTGACCCGATTTTGTCGCTGACTGTACCTAAACGTTTACAAATTTTGTAAAACAATATTTTATGGGCGGCCTATATAAGTGTGTTCGTGTAATTTCGTAGAGTAGCTCGTAAAAGCTTTGAAGGAATATGAAAATGGCATTTATATCGTTTCAAGGGAAATCATTTTATATGGAAAAGCGCAGTTTGTCCCGACCGTCTAGCTATCCGTCAATCAAACGAAGGGTTACATTCCATATGCAAAGTTATGGTATAATATTTCACGGTGATAAAATATGAGCGTTTTATGATTGGGCTAATATTTTTGGAGGAAACCAAGTGCTGTACAGTTTTGTTACGTGCAGATGTTTTTGTCTGTAGACTTGTATTTTGGCACGTATCTAATATTTTTTCTGCAACAATTAAAAATAACCGGAAAGGAGGACACAAAGCCAGCGACAGATTTTCATCGTAGACGTAATAATAAAACCCGTTAATTTGAACCGTAAGCAACGTCTACGACAGCGTCTTTAGAAAACATCACAGCTTGTAAAAGTACTTCACAATGTTACCGTTGCAATAGCTTTATTAGCGTGGAAATGCGAACTTTATTCAAAGCAAGTAGGAGTCAGCCGCGAGCGGTGTTACAACTACAGAATATGTATAAAGGACATTACCGGAGGCTCGTCGGTAAGTAGATTTCACTGTGTTGCCTCAGCAAGGGCCTTTGTTACTGCAACATTTTCACAATAGACTACCCGTGTAAGTAAAGCTGAAATACTCTTTTATTTTGATGAGGTACTTAAACGTCACTTTATATAAAGCAAAGTTATTTTCCTGGAATATTTTATTTCTAAGAACAACAGCCCGCCTTTAACTGCTTGTTTTCTTTTAAGCATTCCGAACACCTCTTCCTTTTTAAAATCCTCTTAGAATTTTAAAATGGCGTCTATAAAGGAAAATGTACCTACATTGAGGTGAAGCAAGGATCTGCTCAGCGTTTTTAGACAAGCAGATTAGATTATTTGGTGGATACCGAGAAGCTCGAACCTTCGACAACGTGACTTATCAGAACATCTTATTCAGGCTATTATAGCTACGCATTTTGAAGGGGTTGAAATCGATGGGTGTGCGAAGCGTGAGTTTAGAAGCAAACGCAGCAGCGTAACTTGGCGAAGCGGATACACGTCGTAAGAGTGATGGCGATGTAAGTGACGTCGGGTTCATAATGACACTCGTGTGTTCGAGAGGCGGAAAACGGCCCGTAGCCGGAGCCGTACCGGAGCCGTGTCGGGCCGAGCCGGCAAGGAGAGCTGACGACAAACGACCGCCGTACATCGAGCTCCAATTAACTTTTGTTTACCGCCTACGGGACGTATTTCGTGCTGTATTAACCTTTGTTTGGGCCTTTTTTAAATTACCGTTCAAGTACCAAATATTTTTAAAGAAGAGCGTTTTAATTAACCGAATACATTCACAATTTGTGCGAAAAAATATACCTACCTACATCATGGTCAAAGGGAAGAATAACTAAAGTAAAAATAAATGAGGGGTGTCGTAATAACATAAGTACTGATAGCGGTCATTTAGTTCAGCCGTCGCCGTCCGCCTTCAATAACTGAAACTAAACGGTCGTACGATAAACTTTTATATTTCCAAGCACGAACTGGAGTATACTTACACCGTCGTAGTTTAAATAATTCAAGGAAATGTGAGAGAACATCGTTGGGCTCATCCGTCATGCCGTGCACCGGTTATTATTTTACAGCGAGATCAACTGCGAATAACATTGGAGATATATTTTGTAACGTTATACGTGGAAGTTTCTACTGTTATTTCAGGTTCAGTTTATAAGCTTGAATACTGGATTAAACTAGTTGGTGGCAGATGTGACCTAATCTGACAAAAGAAACAGACCGACCATCTGTATACCGGACAGAAACTAATATAAACGGGACGAGTCTTTCTTTAGATTCCCTCCAATCCGGAACTTGGGAACGAATAATAAAGACATCTTGAAAAGATCTAAGAACATTCAGAAAAAGTTGAAAGAAAAGGTAGTTTTTTCAGCGTGGGTTGATCAATAGTCGGTGGAAACGTTATACTGTGAATTTTATGGCAGGTGAGTATCAATATCAGGTTTCAAAGAAAAATAATTCCCTATATTTATAATTTTCTCATAAACGACCCATAGCCAAATTGTCTGTTTTCTAAAACATAAAAACACAAATTAAGTTCTTGTGCATAAAGGGTATGATTACGGCAAGCAAAAAACCGTCTAAAAATTCAAAGAGAATTTCCGGTAGGTGTTCATGTATTCTTTAGGTAGAATTACGAACCTGACAGCCGGCACCTCGAGGATGTCCCACTCCACGGACATGTAGAACTCCGAGAGGTCCACGCCCACCGACACCACGTTGCTCCCCGCCTGCTCATCCATGTGCCTCAAGTCCACCTGCGTACATACCAACTCACAAAACTATTTACTCGTCCCAACATACGCACATTCACAACTTCACAAGGCACCGGAGTTCAAATGAATATATTCATCTTAAACCTACGACTTGAATGAACAAAATTTATTAGAATTTCAAATGTGGGGATGCAGGAGATACGTGTGTCTTGATTGCGATTATGAGCGTCACGTGTTCGCTTTGAAAAGGGACTCGCATTCAAGTTTATTTCATTTAAAGTCCTCGGTTAGCTAAACCATAGAAGAGCAAGGAAACGTAAAAGTATTTGCAATATATTCCTGGATATTAGCAGTGAGTAGTTGAAGGTTCTTTCTATTTTTGTTGTATTCTACTTAAAGCTATTCTTGTCTTGTATAATTCTGTTTTCCAGATGTAGTGTATGGTTACTTATCTTTCTTTAAATCATTTTGTAGTCCATGCCTCTGGAAAAAATCAATAAATACTTACTCAGATTACTCACACTTTTAATCATTCTATAAAGACTCCGGTGCCAACAAATTATATCATTAAAATTGTTACTATTTTCTCTTAGCTTAAAATTAATATACTCTAGTTAAATACACATCGATAACTTTAAAAGACACATATATAAGGAAGTTTAACACATTTGCTATTACTTGTTTAGTCTTATGATATGCGTTTAGAGTGATGCAGGTTGGTTCTACGTATTAGTATCTCATTTGGAGTAAAAAATAATTAATTAATTTAAAAAACACTTTATTTTATTCAAGTTGTCCAAGTAGCATAAGAATATGAAGAAGAAGAAGAAGTATATAAATAATGCAATGCAATCTATAAATAATGTATTTGTATAGCACAGGATGCTTAATCGTGTGCCTCTTAGATAATTTATAATTAATTTTTACTCCATTGTAGGATAGTGATTAGTTGTTATATCTATTTATTTAAGTTTAATTCATTGCCTATTTAATAATTAGAATTACTTATTTGATACATGCACCCTGTCACACAATGTGTTCAATTATCTAGATAAAAATCCCATAAAATCTTGCCATCGCGACGCAGACATTTAAACTGTGTACTTCGCTATCTCGGACTCTCTGTATAAAAGATCTGTATATTCCAAGCTGGTGTTCGCATAAGATACCTCGAGAGAATACCACAGAGTGTGCCAAGTGGGATGTACCTGAGTACAAACTGAGATCAAAACCTTTAACGACAACCGACACACTTAATCTTCAATGAAGACATGTCACAACAATTCGATTCATGCGAAGAAATAACAACGCGAAAACACAGAAAACACCGAATATAACGAGTGATCGTGGAGCTTTCGACAAGAGTAAATAGGATGAGGACGACCTCCTTCTCCTGATCCCTTAACGCTATCGCGTAGAGTAAGCGCACTACTTCGTGTCGGGGTATCGTATCTCGGAAGTAGCGCCCTTCATTCTCAACGACTCGTCAAAAAATCTGATAAGGAGGTCGAAAGCGCCGGCTCCGCCGCGCGTGTGTGTGTCGCGCGGACGCAGCGTCTGAGCGACCCGCCTCATACCAACTCTCTGGGCCTCTTTGTCTAATAAACCAACGATTGCGTTCGCTACAGGGCGGCGGGGGCACGGCGTGTTGGCATAAGACGCGTGCTTCGGTCGAGTGTTGTAATAGCATGCAACGACCGTCTCCTCGACGCGCGAGGGTCCTCGACGCTTCGACGAGACGGCGAGTTCTACTTTAACATTTAGATTTTTGTGCATTATGGACTCCGTGTCAAGATTGGGAGTGGTATCGTCTTTCTTTGAAATGACAACATGCAATGGACTGCCAGCGACACCACACTAGGTACAGCCAGTAAGTATATGAGTCGCTAATAGGGAAAGGTATAAAATATGCAACATGATGACTATTATATGCTCGATAGTGTAGAGCAACAAGTGTGATCTTTATCGTTCATTTGGTTTCACGTGCTGTGCTAAACCTGTTCGCGTGTAGGTTCGTGTGAAGCTGTGTACAGAGTCGCGACCGCGTCGAGCGGCGAGCGATCGCGCCGTGATCGGGAATGCAAGTGATTCGGAAACAAGCGAGAGTCATGCGGTGAGTGAGTGTACACTGACGGGGAGCATGCAGCAAGCTCGTGTGGCGCTCGTGTGGTGGGCGTGTGGCGGTGTGTGTGTGTGTGGCGCGAGCGGAGCCAGCTATGGGAGGGTGTGAGCTCCGAGAGAGGCCGCTCCGCGTACCGATGCGACTGTTAGCTCATCGTTCACTACGTGGTATTTACCTTCGCACTCGCGGCGTATCGTGTAGCACGGAAAGGCTCTATCGGAGCGGGATGTGTCGGGTAGGATCGGATCGAGTGAAGTTATTGCATCCCATATCACCTGGCTGTTAGAATTTTATACCTTTCCGTGTCGAGCGAGGAAGGCCGAACGAGCTAAGTGGACCGGCCGAGGAAATTCTGGAGCATTCGTGATCACGCACGTCGACATAACCGCTACTCCATATACTTAACATCCCATCGCAATAGAAATGTAAACTTGCAACATGTCAGACTACGAGCGAGCCGGGCGGGGAGCGGGCGTCGGCAGCGAGCGCACGCTCTGCGCCTCTACTCTAGCGTCGTCGTTACAGTCAATATGTAAAAGTGAGATAACATACCACATGGACAGAAAAGTAATATAATTACACGACGAATTACGTTCGAGCCAACAAGCTATTGCATGGACATCGTTATTGCCGGGGCGGCGGGCCCTAGGCTACGGCCCGCGCGCGCGGCGCCAAGCAGCGTACAGCGGGGCGTCACCTTGAAGCCGTCATACGTCCAGCTGCCTAACTTAAGCACACAGGTTTGCACGTCGTAAGGAAAGAACTCGACGTCGATCGAGCACGAGGACTTATAGACGGCGGGCGGCTGCCACACCACCATGCCGTTGTAGTACACGGTGGCCTTGGTCATCAGCGTCACCTCGTAGTTGCCGTCGGCGCTGCGGACAAACAGAGCGGTCAGCGAGCGCGGTGACGGAGCTCCACGCAATTACCTTGAATCCGTCGTACGTCCAGCTACCGAACTTAAGAACGCACGTTTGCTCGTCGAAAGGAAAATATTCCACGTCTATTTCGCAGGAAGACTTGTAAATGGCGGGTGGTTTCCATTCCACCAGCCCCTGATGATAGATGGTCGCCTTGGTCGCCAACGTTACCTCGAAGTTGCCGTCGGCACTGTAATGTTAACGCACGTTTACAAGCCGTCTCGCGGCCCTACCGTTCACTTGTGTCTCACCAAATACCCTCAAGTGCGTTAGTACGAGTATGTTGTGTGTGGACCATGTCTCATGTGCGGGAAACTTTGTGTCGCTAACAGTTTCAAACAGTCTATTAGTACAGGTTACAGGTACACGGGGTACTTGAGTCGCGTAATAACTAATTTAACGCCTTACGACGTATTTAAACTACGTTTCAGTTACTAATACCGGTACTCGTGCGGTTTATTCAGCTGCTCTACCTCTACAATTCAATGTGCCGACCTAAACAACGAAACATTACATTGATCTGTTTAATATTAATAATGCATTATGCTTAATAATTTATAACCACTTTTGACAAATTTTAAACAGTTAACTACGCATCTTATTTACTCATTTAGTTAACTCTCGCTGAAAGAAAACAATTAATGAAATATTTTTATAATAACAGATTAGAATATCCTCATTATTTCATATCACGCATGATTACAAAGGCTTTAGTTGCTTTCATAATTTTACTTTGTTTAATTTAACACAATACAACACAACATTAAACATGCATTAACAGCGACAGAAAATGGCATTTAATTGCATCATTTATAACTTGATTTAAACGATGTGGATGAAAACGAAGACATCCAATAAAATAATGGGAAAATATGACAACAAAAATATGAAACACGGACGGGGTTGTGCGAAACTCGATGATAAGGGTTAACAAATCACAGCGCGGGGTCCATACACAGCGATTCGTTCATTCAAAGGGTCTTCATCGCAGGTGTTCCAGGTTTGAGGTAGTAGCAAAAATGTGCACATTAGAGGGGTCGAGGCAGACAGGGCGGTGGTGGGAGGGGACAGGTCGCGGGAAGGGACAGGAAATGAGTAACGATTGCTGTCCCGGCCATTTATCAAAGTCCGACGCCTCAAGGTGGCGGCTGCGACAAAATGAATGCCAACTACGGGCACAATACACCAGTGAGACTTGTAACTCGAGGCTCTTGCCAGTGTTCGGATTTTTTAGATGATTGGTTATAAAACGTTTTAGAATTAGAAAAAGAATTTATTGACTTGATTATTTTAATAAAACCCTCATCACACGAATTAATTAACGAGTTTTATATCACAAATAAAAATTCTTAACGTCCAAAGATTAATTTCATTACCTGCTAAAAAGGATTATAAATGAATTAAATAAAAGTAATCGTTTAAGCAAAAGGGATTACAAACTCTCATTCCGCCATACTTTCAAAGCTGAAACGTTGAACGTTCGAAATTAACCGTCTTCGTCTTTAATGGAAATTTTATTCTTGGAAGGAAAATCGATGCTCTCAGGACGTGAAGGATGCAAGGAGCCCGCTGGGAGAAAAGGAGGCGTATTTGTTCGCTTGATTTTCCTGAAACCTCGCAAGGTTTATCCCGCGAGAGTACGCAGGTAATTGCAAAATGTTTTCATGGAATTTTATTTAACAACCAGTCAACAACAGTTACGAACGAAACAAAACGTTTGGTATGAACGCTGTAACAGTATTTTGAAATGCAGTTTCACGATGCGTTAATCGTTTTTAATTTATTGTTGTTTTTCGGGACACTATTGTTATTCAATTCGTGTAATTAACGTTTAATAGTTATAATTTACCCGGTGTTCATAATTGTTTGTTGTGCTTTCAATATACCGCAACAACTGTGCAGTATATAATATTGCCCTCTATCTCTACCTTCATAAAATCTACGGAAACCAAATCGAGGGTTAATAGATGATATGAATATAAAAGATGAAATTAAATTCCAACACAACTACAGTTGTTGCAAATCCTATTTTTATGAGGGTTTCAAATAATTTCGGAATAAGTGATAAATATACGCAACCGGTAAGGGAGGGGAAGGGGGGCGACACAGTAATCTCTGGGCCTTCGTCAATTAGGAGGGGTACAACGCAGAATTCACGGCTTATTGGTTTTTGTGGGACAATGCTATGCTTTTGTGAGCCTTTATCGCTAAGATTGTACTGTAAGTAAAATACGATTCGTTTACAGGCTTTGTTTCGTCCTTTCGACGCTAAGGGATTTGCCGATATTCGCTACGATAAACACAATTCGGAGTTCAGAGATAAGTTATTCGAATTGTTACTGTGTGTTGTTAAATTTATGTCCAACTTTCTTTTGTTATGATAATTGAGAAGCATGAAGCATGATTTGTATCGTATTGATTTCACGACTCTTGAATAAATAGATTCCTAATGTTTAACATTGACTGCAATGAAACTACTCTGTCACTACTTCTTTAGAAATACAAAAGTATCAATCTGTTTTCAAGTAATATTGGTAACTATGGGTATTTGTGAGGATGTCAGTGTTGGGTGGTTCGATGGTGTAGGTGTAAAACATAAGGGCACTAGCACAAAATAAGTGTAAATGGAATGTCATCTGTATTAATTTGGTACATTTTTAAAACCTGGTGAAGTAACGAATCGTGGCGCACACAGCTCAGGGCCCCGACGAGTAGCTCTTAGCTTCTTTTGTTACACACTTGTGTTACACTTTGGAGGCAGGCATATCTCATACACACTAGAGAAATAGTGAAAACGTAAAAAATATGCTGAAATAACCCAACATACTTCTAAATAACTTCATCAGAAAAGTGTTACAAGATAATCTCGTTTATGCTGTTTGCAATATTAATCCCGACACCTTTATATTATGATTGCCCAATTTGGCCGTTTCTCTCCGAACTCGATCCAAAGTTAATTACATGTGTTACCTCGTAGTGAGCACATTTTCGTTTTCATTAGAGGCAATATAGCCAGCGACAGAATCACGGTAAATGATGCCGTCTCTTCCGTAATGAGGTTCTCCAGCACTAAGTTAGAACAGTTTAACTTAGTGAACCCCGACTTGTTTGTAGTTAGTATCGATCTTACAACTTAACTTGGAAATATAAAGGAAATGGGAAAAGTATTGGTAACAAATCGACCGAAAAATTTACTTTGGATATTAAGTTTGAGCAGATCTCGGTTTTTTCCTTATAACTCTGTTAATGCTATCGGGGAAATTAGACGAGTATGCGGGCTCGCTAAGAAAAAATATACCTGAAGATTTTTCTTTTTTCTTTTAGGTAACAGAAATGAAATTGCTTTTCGTTTGAGCATTTCGGCCGTTCGTGAATTTTGTAACAAGTGACTGAGTATTTAGAAACCAGATGATTGAACTGAAATGATTCGACTGGAAATACTTTGTCGTCCAGAAAGTTTATAAAGCTATGTAAGTATGTAGAAAAAAATCTAAGTTCAGATTTTTTTCTACTTCTATCATTTAGTGGCATCCCTCAAACGGAATGCTGCATGACTTTAAAGCTAAAATTAAGCGCACTCTACGGATCCCTGTTCCACAAAACCATCTTAAAAAGCCCCACGATTCGCTGCCTCACCTTCAATTTATCAAACAACAATTTATCTTTAGTATTTATCTGAAGCTTATGAACATGATTTGGTCTCACTTGTTGTAGAGTACGATGTCTGGTCTCCAGATGTGGTCTGAGGGCACATGCAGCATGTGCACCCCGCCGTATTCCTTAGGTTCCCAGCGTAGCTTGTAGTCGTACCACGACTGCTCCACCCACAGGTTTGTCGTCATGATCTGGTTCTTCAGATTCTGTTGAAGAAATATCCTGTAAGTTGGACGTCAATATTTTATGCGACATTTATATGATGCTGTTTTAAAGCATGACTAGACCTAGCATGATACGCGTGCTATTGAATGTCTACTACTTTGTGTAGTGTTTCTTAAAGCGAGCAATCAGGTCCATAACGATTGGAAATACACATGCTATGTAGTAGCACAAAAGTATGCTATCTAGAACTCGCACGCAATCAGCACGTGTAAATGAAAAGAGTAGGTACACAAAGCGTGCTACTTAGTGGCAAATAAGCAGGCTTTTAATAGCATGTATTTCAGTTTGCAGCCTAAATACCTATCATTATAATTAAACAGTGACGAATCGGCGTTTCATTGGATACATTCCTACAAAGGATCGTTTGCAAAAATATATTTCATCAAGTTGAGTCCCTATCGGGATTTTATCGGATACATTTGCGGGAGTGTGCGTTGGAATTACATGGCATAATTCCCTGAAGCCCATTCCATCATCTGACGACGCGAAGTTGGATATGTGCCTATGTTATATGGTTTATTCCGCCTATACGCATAAAGTTTTCTGCTTACTCATTTATTATGCGGATCTGCCACTAAGGAGTAGAACGTTTTGCCAAAGTCTGTGTTTTCATATAACTATGAGCTAGGATTTTCTGATGACCGAGTCACGACAGAAGCAAAAATGCAATATTCCGTCTAAATAATATCATAAATGTTAAAATCTGCATCTTTTGAAGGTTTTTAATCAATCATGTCTCAACGGCTGAACGTGGTAACTAATACTTTGTATTTTTTTAGCCTCCACGCGGATGAAACTCGCAAAAGCTTGTCATCGATGGTGAGGTTACCGCCAAAACGTGATTAATAAAAAAAAACATCCTCGTTTGCAGCCGAATAATCCGCAAAAATTCGATACAGAACATTGCTAAAGGTAATCAACTGACAAAAAACTTGGCAAAAAATAGTTCCACCTGTGCCCAATCTCTTGTCATCCCTTTGTCGCCTGCGACTCAAAGTTTGGACTCTTTTGATCAACAGCACGTATAAATAATAACTTTTATTTACTTCATATTTTTCCCAGATTTCTCCCGAGTATTTCCCGTCTGCAGGCCGTCAGATAAAGTGTAAGTGGATTATTCTGTTAGACAATATTCTGTTATTTACTCGGAACTAATCTGTTGAATATGGGACGGCAGTGCCTCTTACTAGAAAAATAATTTCTTACGTCGCATCAAGACGAGATCTGACTTTATGGCGTCGAGAAACATAATGATCTATTTTCGCACAGTTCTTTGTTAACACAGTAATAAACGAAAATGTAGATATTAATATTACTATGAAACAGATAAAAAAACGACTCAAACTTTTCTTGATGTGAATACAAAAAAAATCGTAGCAACGCTGCTACGCCGTAGCTCGGCGTAGCACGTAAAAACTCGCAGACACCGAGCATTAGATACTGTCATTAGATCGAGGTCTGTATAAAACGACACTTTGCCTGAACGTTCAGGGGTTATTGGCGTAACCGTATAAATAAAGCACTGTTATTACTTCATAGGCAGCCAAAAGAGGCTTTATTATGCCATTTCCGGAAGGGTTCCAATTCCAAGTTATATTTGAACTCGAAGTGGTTCCATTTAAAACTTTTATCATTTGAAACCGGATTATAAGAAAGCATATTACCGGATTTGAAATAAAATGTAGAATTTTGGCACTTTTATTAAAAGTTTTCTGTACCATTTATGGACAAATGGTGGATTTAATTTTAACATGCAGAAAAGTTAAAAACTCGCTTTTGACTGTTTGCAGAAAACTCAAAGGATAAGGATCTCCGTTGTGAAATGGTATTTGTCTTAGCTTAATGATAATCTATTGTTTTCAAGTACACCTTCGAATCAATCCCTTGTCCTTTATAGATAATCCCGACTCCGATAATGTTAAACAACAATGAATTATTCATGACTAGCAGAAACATTGTTTTGTACCGCGTGAATTTTCCAAGTACGGGCTTCCCGACATTTTGTTGTGAAAACTGTAGGCACAACACTAAAAAAATACATGTCGCTGAAATGTGCCGACTTCCCTTTTTGCTCGCAACTTTTTTGTAACTTAAATTAGGTTTTATTCACATGTACGTTCCTTTACTCGTTCGTTTGAAAGTTTCGTGAACTTGTCGCTACTAAGTACTTCGTAAAATCTGTTTTTAGTTTTCTGATATATAATTTATATTACGACATTCCTGCCGAGTCACAAGTTGAACAAGCACTTTGAGCTATTGTCATTTACTTGTAGTTTTGGCGCCGGACATTTTTTTTGGTTAATAAGCGTATTACTAAAGTAGGCATCTTTCGTCAGGTATAAAATTTTTCTAGAGCTACATCAGTTTTTCATTTTATTCCTAACGCAGTAAGATAAGCTCAGTTTAGTTTAATACGACGATTACTTCAGCTTGAGCGAGGTTTCGCGAAATTCTTTAAGTTTATTGTTCACTCCGACTTGTAAACAAAATGCTTATTTTGAGACACAGAGATAAAAACTCGCGTCAAAATATATTTGCCATTAACCAATATAATACGGATTTGAAATATTAAACACTGAAATCAAGTGAGATGTTTGAGTATACCTAATGGTGGTTTTTCTGAGAAACTTAGTAGAAAATGTTTAGAGAGCGCTTTCTATCACACATACTTATCAAAGAGCGAATTAATCTGTTATGTAGGTATCTTAACAATAGATGCTAAAAAAACTGTGTCTTCAACCAAATTAGTTAAAAATAAAAAGGGCCTAGGAACAGTCCAAAAATTATAGAATCATCCAATTTTATTTTATATCAAACTTATAGGTATCCGTGTGTTATAGTTGAGCTAAGGCCGTGTAAACACTGATAAAATGACAAACGTGTCACATTGGATTTTTGGCGAAGGCCCCAACAGACAGTTACCTAAGGGTATCATCTATCCATCATAACATTTGCGATGGGGCTCGATTTAGCCGAAACTCTGCTTATCCTATCTGACATTTGTTCCGCTACCCTGTCAGCTTCTTATGAAACTTTGTCAATAAACATTTTGGGCCTTTGTTCCGCTAAGAAGTCGTATTTTGTTTCGTTTGCGGATAAACATTATTTTGATGTAGATTTACATTAGGTGTCATTGTATTTCAGTCTGTGGGACTTGACAATGTTTACAGAAAAGGTATACTTATCTTCCATTTTATAAGCGTGATAAAGTTTTCGCATAATTTTATGTCCTCCGTTATGCTAAGATACTAAGTACAGTGATCAGCAGCAATATGGCGTTTCATTCACGTCTGTACCTACCTAAGTCATACGAACACTACATTTTCAGCTCTCCCGATCACAAGTTGCGACAATCGCTTGTGATTTCGAAACTTTAATTAGCTCGGTTGACAGAAATTATCCACTTTGTCAAACATTAAACTGATGATGTAGTGGTTACAGTAAGGTGACAGAGAATAGGTATCTTCATCAGCTAAATCATGAGAGCAACAAAATGATTCCAATAAAATATCCTGCAATACACGTCCCATCTATACTATTATAATAATATTATAAAGAGGTAAAGTTTGTGAGTTTGTGAGGTTGTAGGGGGGAATCTCTCATGGTGGAGCATACGGTGGAGATCTGCCCTGCTTGGGCTGAGCACCGCCGTGTCCTTGTCGAGGCGATCAGCGGCGGCGACCTCTCGCGACCGGCCCTGATTGAATCCATGGTCCGGAGCGATGAGGCTTGGGAAGCGGTCACCTCCTTCTGCGAAGCAGTAATGCTAGCGAAGGAAGAGCCCCAACCGCCGCTACAGGAGAAGACGCCCCTGGCGTCGGGAGTCGCAGGGCGATCCCCGGCCACCGTAGGCGCGGGCCTGCGGACGGCGAGCGTTGGGTGGCTCGCTGTCCGATCACCACCAGGCCCGGGTCGATGGCGCGGTGTATTTCACGCGCGTCTCAAAGAGATGCTAGGGCCAGAGCCTACCAGGGTTGCGGAATTTGTTTGAAAAAGTCACCGCGGCCCTGGAACGCAAAGGGCTTTAGAAGGAACACGGATGGGTTTTAGTCAGTAAGAGTCTGACACGCCCTTCCGCTCCACCCATAGCGGAAGAAGTCATTTGATGATTTCCAATCCTTAAAAAAAGGGGATAATCTCTAGATCTACTGAACCAATTTTGAAGATTCTTTTTGTATATGATAGCCACCACCATGAGGAATGTTATAGGCTATACGGGAATTCCTACGGGAACGGTAAATAACGGGATATGTGCGTACGAAGTCGCGGTCAAAAGCTAGTTACGTAATAAAAGCATGTTGTTCGTTGTCTGTCACACGAGTATTGTTCATAAGCAACTGACAAAACGTCGCAGTTCGAACAATTCCTTTTTACTACTTCAGATATTTCAAATTAGCGTTTGTAAATACATAATTTTATAAGATTAAGTATCTAATAAAATGATGTATTTCATCCTTTTGGACAATATTTTAAGACGCTTTTATCTTATAAAATCTGACGCTGAATATTTTATTTTCCACCGGGCTGCGCTATCACCGACTGTTTTCCCAAAGGATATTAGATTTCTTTCAAACGACAACCGAGACGTAGGTGTGGATACCTTTGCCTGTGTTTGCTTTCTCCCGACGACCACACTGACCAGACTCAAGGAAAATTTTCCCCACGAAGATAAATTACGTCGCTTCCAATTAAGCCAAGGAGAATGCTTTTAGGTACCTACGCAATGTGGCGGTGTTAATTTTCTTAGCAATTTCTATCATAAACATTTATATTGTTGTAGCAAAAATATTATAAAATAATTATGTTAAAATATGGTAATACAATGTACCGGTCCAGAACAATAAGTATAAACTCGACAGTTTTATACAAAGTTTCTAAAATAAAATAAATTTCCTGGCTAGCGCGGAACGTGCACGGGCGACACGGAAATGAAAATCGTATAAAAAGTAAGGGTTACGCTATGTTAGCATTTTCACGCCGGTTTGTGAATGAGGGAAACATGATATGTGTTAGTTGTTTTATTCCACGCCGAGTTGCGGGCTCGCTCGAAGACGGAAATTAAAAGTAGCAGCCGCCGTGGTTTCACACTGTACAATGCATGGAATGGCCCCGTTTTAAATTACGTCTACTGCGTAAGCTCTGCTTCGTATACAAGTGATACATAGCCACCGAACATCCCTATTTTCAATTATATACGTCCCTATCCACTTAACCCAGTTTCAGTTGACTTTTGGGAGTGAGTTTGATCAATCTACATAAACTTTGCTAAAATGTTGTTCGAAGTTGTTCCCAAGATAATATTTCACGCAAAATTCGCTCTGACATCTCGATAAGTACGCGATAAATACACTCGATAAACGTGCCTACGTAGGCTACGTAAAAATATTAAACAAAGAGGGAGCGGGTAAAGGTAAGAGTCAGGAAGTTGTCGTCGAGGTAATTCTGTTTTGTTAACGATACACAGCGCGCACACGGTCGTGTACTGCTGCCGTAAATTGTCTTGAGAATGGAGCTAAATGTCCTTGTGTACAGAAAATATTTTTCCTAATTGTGGGTAAAAGAATTTTTCGACGTCGAGTGGGCAGTTGACATTAGAGAGGACAAAGAACAAAACATGGATTTTATATAGTTGACTGAATTTACAGTGGGTACTCTGATATTTTTTAACTGAAGAAGAAATATGGCTAATCGTCATATCTCTATACAAAAGCTGTCAACCCGTCATTTTTATTTTTCAGGTAAAAGTCATCTGAATATTGAAAACTCAGGCCTTAGTGAAGAAAATACACCAAATAAATAAACTCACAAAATAAGAAGGTACGCAGTTAGTCAAAGTCCAAATAGGGTTAAATATTCCGAAACTTGACATAAACCCGTAGGTTCACACAGGTATTACAAAACTAAAAGCCAACATTGCACGGTACACCGTACACGGCCGAACAATCCCGACAAGAGAGAAAACTGTGTTTAATCAAAATATTTTAGAGCCTTTGCTAAAGGTTTTCGCAATATACACTAACAAGTACTTATATTTCGTTTAAACCTTACCTACTTTTGCAAGGTACTGGCATTTTCAGACTAATGAAAGAAAAAACAGTAGACAATTTATTCCGGCTCTTTTCTCTCTCTCTGCGAAAATAGGTCGCTTTTGTATATCTTGGCCGTGTCAGGTGGTATAGACTAGTAGCTGACACTGCTTTGCTTTATTCCTAATTAAAGCGAACCGCTGTAGGTATAATTGTGTTTGCGTGTCGGCCGTGCTCACCCTTGTGGCGCAAACTTTAAGGGATTAGAGAGACTTATACTAGTTTATGTTGCTAGTGTATTTGATTCTCAGCAAGCTTCGGGTCACACTATCTTTAGTAACAGTGTTTCTGAAATATTGCTGAAGGTTTTTCGCTGTCGACTAGCTAATCACTCACGAACACAACAAAGAAGAACTCAGTCAGTGATTGAGTGATTACATTCCGATAAACCTCTAACAATAACGACGCAAATATGTAGAAGTGATTCCTTATTAATAAAACTGGGTACGACTATCAAATTTTGATGCGTAAAAAAGTATTCCAAATGTTCAGTTGACAATTTATCGAGAGTTTACAATATCTTAAGTTATTTTATAATCTTACGGAGTTGCCATTTTCCGGTGACATGTAAGTATTTAAATCCAGAAAAAAAAAATCTCTGAATGTTTAGAAAAAAATACATTTGTGCATAAAGTTTTTACGTTGAATGAAAAGCTTAAGTCAGTTCTCAGTACAACTCCACATTAAGGGGAATATCCATTCAAATACCTTCAGACAAATAACGGTCTTGTGACAAAGGTAATAGGTTCTTTTGTGACCCTGTGACCTATTTGAGGTAGGTAACCAAAAGGCGCGTAGTCGGCTTTTATTTTGATGAACTTTGATTTTACACGTAGCGACCAAATAAAATACCCAAAGGTTTGTTCCAAAAGTTTTTATCCCAAACATGTGTTTAAAGTCAGAGATATGTCGACAAAATAAAGGAAATATTTCATTGAAAAGCGAACACAGTATTACAAATTCAATTTAATTTACATACATATGTAGACAATGTCTTTATTTCGCGCGATGTTGCATACAAATGCTTGCTGGTTTGTTTACGTATATTTTTTGTCTTTTTTCTCTCGCATGACTAACAAAAAATCTGATAGCTTTTAACAGCAGGAGTTACACGAAAACGTTTCAATTGAAAACGCACGTTTCAAACCATTTTATTGGAACAAGGGCTTTGCTTTGAGTTTTATTTCACAAAGTTACAGTTCACGAGAATTCACTGTTGACAATGCTCCCACACGGAGATTTCTCACAATATCAATTTTCAGTACAACTTTGTGCATGGAAAAAGAAATACCTACTAGGAAAGGAAGGTTATAGTTAAACTCGATGATCGACCTTATGAAATATATTCGTAGCACAAAGAGCTGATTAAAGCTCTTTGTTCTCGACTTATTTTATTTACGATATTAATCGTAATTGAGGGTAAAAATAATGAGGAGAAATGAAAAACAAAGCTTTCAATTAAGAACCACTTCTGATACATACGTAAGATTGATTTCATGTTCCTGATTTTTAACTGAATCTGTTTCATCATTACTTTTTGAACTTTACAAACATATTTATAGCTACATTATTATTTTCTTATTTAGGTAAGTTAATATTTTTCCCTGAAACGTAACTAAATATTAACCTAACTGGAACTTTCAGAACGAAAGTAAATAAGGCGAGCAAGTAAAAGCGCTTTCAAAGAAATAACTTTTATAGTGGTTGTGTAATACTATTATAATTTTGTGAAACTAAGAGCCCAACGTTTTCAAATATGTATGAACATAAATAGCTTGTATTCTACTACGCACTGCCAGAAAAACCCGGAAAGCTGGCTATAGATATAGCTACTATCAATAAATAGTTATATATATATAAAAAATAAAATAATAGTCATATATATATTATTATATGTTGCCCAAGTCTTTTCGATATTCACAAATCGTACTATATATTGTACGATTTGTGAATAACATCGGTGGCCAAATAGCGAAGGTACGTTCTTTTGCAGTTATTCTTCTATTCGTCATGCAAAACATCCATAGTTTGTATTGGATGGCCTTCTCTTTCTGTTTTGCAAAGATTTTTAAAACAACTCAGTAATTTTCTGAGATTTTATTTTTTTATTTTAATACGTTGTTTCTTCTCTCTGGTTTTTGAGAAATATAATAAAATATCCAGTCAAGTACCCTATTGCAAACAAATGCTTTTATAAACAAACAAATACTTTTATAATCCACGGCAATATAGAATGATGTTATGGGTTTTATCCGTTTTTACTTTATGTAAAACAAAGTCTATCCGATACTAAGTATTAGAAATTTGGTTTTAGAAAAGTTTGAACAGTTTTGTTCAAACAAATAAAATCGATCTCAAAGAATATTGCCTGTGGTTAGCCTGCTCGGAACTAGTGACAGGTGCTACGGATAAAAAGCGATAGCAAACGTGACTTAAAACATTTATCGGTCTCTTCGAAACATCTCTGCATTCATAAAAACGAACGTGTGAAAGAAAATATCCGTTAAAGTCTGAAAAGGTATGCAAGGTTTGATAAGTAAGCAAGTAAATATAACACTTACCTGCACGGAAAAAATATTTATATCATAATTGGCAATTCCATCAGTAGACCACTTGTCTGCAATTGCTCTTGACTCTCTAGCAAAACAGTAAGCTCTTTGTTTGCAAAAATATAAAAGTCCTTGCGATACTACGACCTTGCGTCCTCTTTTGTTTTTTCATTTACACTTGAACCAAGAAAGTTTGCTATGGATGCAAACTTATTAGCAACGTGAAACCAAACATGTTCTGATTTCCCAGAAGAAAAGTCGCAGGACACTTTAATTGTTGTTATGTGTTGTTACATATAATTGAATTCTGAGACTTGATACCTACATAGAGGGAATATTGTGAACCTTTTTTTCAAAATCTACAAAAAAGTGAATCGTACATGTATGTACAGTGTCGCATAGAGGGTTGTAGAGTGACGCAGTCGTAGGCAGTAGGTAAAATTGTTTTAAGTATGTTTTGGTACTTTGCGAAAGTTTACAGCCTCCGTAGTTACCGTCCCCGCTCAAATGAGGGTCATCTCGTTACATCCCGTTAAAGTTACGAAAACGTATATAATAATATCCGTATGGTAGAATTCATGAATAAGCCCATTATCCGCAGACGTGAGTAGACGCTGTGTTAGAGTCACGTGTGCCCGAGATGACGGCTGTCGGCGTTGGCGCCATTGTTCAGGGATTGGCGCTGCGATACTGCCGCTAAGAGCCGCCTGACCTGAGCCCCTAATGACAAAACGTTGCCGTGTGACGGCCACACTATTAGCTTAACCGCTTCAGCAAATCTGCTTCTATTGTTTGCCTTCATAATTAATAATCTCACCTACACAGTTTCAGGTAACTGAGATTCCCTCTTTAAAATGTAATCTTAAGCTACAAAACTACAGAAAACTTCCTTTCTTTTACGACTGTTTCAGAATAAATTAATAATTTTCCTACCACAGAATACGCTGCTGCAAACTACGGGGGCTGTTAGTAAATGCGTTTAAAAGCGCACTATCCAAGTTTACCATAAAAGAAATCGTCATGAGTAGGGTTGCCACCCGTACTTTATTATAAAGTATTGTACGTTATTTCGGGCAATTGAACTGTATACTTCATGAGAATAGTAAAGTACGCGAAAATACTTCATTTCGCATCATTTGATTTTACAAAACAACCATTCTTTATATACAAATATGAGAGATTTGGTACCAAATTTAACTAAAGGAAATTGTCATGCATGCATGTCATACTGCATAAATTCGTGAGACATGAACTTCTTATCATAATATGACATTGAAAATGTATGCTCATTTTCCACATTCTTCTGTAAGAAAGAAAAGAAACATAGCGTCTCTGAATCTGATAAAAAATAATTATACAAAATAATTATTACTTTAACTTAAAATAGACTGTAAAGATGTGAAACTGTTTAGCAGTGATAATTATTGCAAGTAATAATACAGTACAGTATAGATCGTACTTTATTGTGACACTATGTAGGTACTTTTTTTTTCTACCTTTAATGACCAATGTACTTTATTTGTACAAAAAAAAGTGGCAACCCTCGTCATGAGACGTTTTTCGATATTGATTATAGAGAAAAAACTTAGCCGGGTAGTAACTTTCAGACGCTAAGCTTGATGCTCATGTCCATACGTCGTCGTCTGGGGGATATTACAAGCTTCATCTGTCTGCGTCTCACTCCCCTCCCGATATGTTTATTCGTGACGAAACAATACAATACCTCTTTATTGCTTACGTCAAAGATTATTACATATTATTTGACGAATATTGTTTATTCGCTATCTTCAGTTTTAGCTTAATAAATCAGAAGGATTCCTATGTTATTGTTTTGTTAAGATGACAAATGCTTCTTATTTCTTAAAGAAAACCATTTTTTTTGTCAAACATGTTTTTTTATGAAAAGATTTTATTTTACATACCTTAAAAGCAAACAGGTGACATTACACCTCTCTTGGGCATGTAATGTATAAAGTCTGTACCGTTTAGCCTCAAACGTGAATAATTGGATCACTGAGGTTCAAAATATCCCTGTAAAGCTAGACTATATTGGCAGCAGTCAGATATTATTAGTGGGCTGTATCAACGGCTGCCGGCTGGCTGGACGATCGACCTCAATTCATGGAATCGTAGTGTGGATGGGTAGGTAACTGTGAAATGTAAACGTAAATTGAAAGGTAATTTCGAAATCCTGGGAATGTTTCGGATTGTTAAAAGGCAATCAATGTATTTCTGATTTATTTTACGAGTATGAATAACATAATATATGTAGGTTTATAAAATGTAAATGTTTAAGCCCCGTGAAATATGAGATCTACCAACGTAGGTAGGTACTATACTTACATATATCATATGGCTTTGAATCTTTGTGAAAAGTAAGTTCATTTGCACAACCCAAGCGCATGAAAATGTTTATTCTAATCCTATCTAAGTATCGTAACTAATATTATAAATGCAAAAGTGAGCTTATTTGTTTCTTTGTAACGCTATTACGCCTAAATAGTTGACCCGATTTTGTTGACTTTTCGTACAGAGATAGACGAGACCGTGGACGGAGGCGCGGGCGAAAGCTAGTTTAAGCTTAATACATTCTACAAGTCCTCTGGTAATGTCAGTAAAAATATATAATATGCTACCTGAATCAATAAGAAATGAAAAAAAACTCTATTTATTCGCAAATAAGTTAAAAAAGTTATTATTAAAAAAATGTTATAACAGTGTCGACGAATATTTAAGTGATAAATCTTTAAAACTTGAAAAATAAAGTCTTTTGCAATGTAAATTCTAATGTTACTGTCAATTTTTTATTTTTATTTTTTAGCATAATTATATTATTAGATACTTAAATGATAAGTCCTCTCCACATACTTAATTTTGCTGTGCCCGACAGGGTCCACGATTGTTACCAAAGAAATGTTTACCACCTAAGTCTACATTGTGGAATGCAATAAAGAATTGAGTATTGAGTTTGAGTATTGAGTTTTATAAAAGTATAGAAAAGTTTTGAGTTATTAATCAGAAAAAAATTCAGTCAAGAAACCAAAGGTGATTTCAAGCTGACTTTCTTGAAATGTTATATGTTTAAATATAATAGTAAGCCATTAACAGATAAATGTGTTCAAGTCATCATAATAATCTACAGAATTTGGTGAAATCTTAACCAAGGTATAAATTAACCAGCCAGGTTCTATTCTTCTTTTCCATTGAAGTGACATGATTTAGTACATATCTCCTCAGTCACGCAGTCTAACCAAGCGTACCAAACTCCGGCCGCCATTGTTTTCAATCTCACGCCGTCCTAATCCGTGATTGGTGCAAATGATGCAAACCACATCGTCGGCATCTGCGTCCAGAATTCAATAATCTTGGTCGACGTGTTCGTAATAATAGCGGTCAATTCGCCCCTGCTACTGTTACTGCTGATACTGAATATGCGGTTACGGGCTTGGCAGATACTGTAGGCGGAGATACAATTCGCTAATTTCCGGGGAAAGACCGCCTAAAGACTTTTCTCATAAAGCAGTGGGCTGCGGTAGGTGGTTTCGAATTATTGATTTTCGTTAAAAAAAACTTACCTACCTACGTACTTTTAAAGATATCTATAATTTAAAAGACGTTCTCTTTCTTGCTGCCTTTTACAATATTTAGTCGTGTAAGAGTAAATATTTATGCTTCGGCTGCTAGAAACCTTTACAAGAACGTAATGTATTCTCGTTTTAAGTTAAAAGGTTTAATTATAGTCAGTCTAGGTATATCGTATCCTACGCAAAAAGTATTCGAAGGTGTAAGCAGATTTGACGATGATGCAAATTGACCAAAGTAAAAAAATTGAAATAAAACAAAGCCTTGTCTATAAATAAATAGATGCTTGTTTATAGACTTTATAAATAAGCCTTTAATTAGATGTCTACGCATATAACGTTGTAACCATTGACCTAGATATTCACTAGAATTCTATTCGTATTTGCTACGTTTCCAAGAATCTGTTTATTTGACTATGATCAATACCTATTCAAAACAGAATATAGAAGTTTCAAAAATGTTTATAACAGGTCATTTAGTTAATAACTGCCTTATTGTATATACAAATACAGCGATTACTTTAATAAGCTTACACTTATATGATTGTTATCAGTTTAACTGGAAGCCCTCATAAGAGTGGGAACCGTGACATAAGAGCGAGCGCAATATATGTATTACATAGTTTAACGACCGACACTTTACATGATTGATTAGCTCCTTCATTGATAATATTAGCTGATTCCGCGGAAAAACATTTTCACTTTCAAGCAATAAAATGTTACAAACTGAGGACGGTTTCACAAAACGTTATGTGTGAGATAATTAGGTGCCTGAAGTTTATTATATTATCTCATAATTCTGGCCATAACTTTAATACCTTACATAATAATATCACACGTTATACATTAAACACAGAACCACTGAAATGTAGGTAATTACATCGACAAAAGACTCGTGAGGATTATGGCCACGAAGGAGGATTGAATAAATATCGAAAGAAATACAATTCCTTTTATACGGGTGATTTATGGGATCTGATTTGAAATACATAAGGAGGGAGACAGAGGGGCGCCTAGCCTGGGTAGCTGGGGGAAGGTGTGAATACGACACTTGCTACATTATATACCCATTATCACTAGTTACAAATGATTGTAACTGAGCTATGTGTTAGAAAAACTGGGTCGCTGCCGGAGGCGTTGATGCAATTCACGTCTATTTAAATTCCAAATGCGGCGCGCAAGTGCAAGCAAGGTATGCGTCCACACTGCACCCTCGGCTGGCATGGATGTAGGTCAGCCTGGTGGGCATGCTTACAGAATCGTCGGTGAGTCGGCAGTTGTTTACAGGGGGATCTGGCGGGAGAATGAGACTTACGACGTCAATGAGTTGACTGAGTTTGAGTTTGATGCAGACTCGCAGCACGTCGGTGGTGTTGACGACGGGGCGCACGAGCTTGTTGTAATTGGAGAGCAGGTCATCGTAGAGGCGCTTGGCATCAGGGTTGCCGGCGGTGGCGGCGCGCAGCAGGCAGGTGGCCGCCAGCAGCCACACGAGCGCGGCCATCAGCTCGGCATCGTTACGTAAGCTCAACACGGGTGGCCCGGGCGCGGCGCGTCGCTGACTGCCGCCCTGCGCGCCCCGACCGACCCCCGCGCGCCCCCAAGCCGCCACAGATAACGATATTGTACGCAGAACTGACACTGCTCTTCAGGATTGTAAAGAATTAAAATGAGAAGATAACCTCTTGTATTTGATTTGATTACTTTACTAATATTATAAAACTGAAGAGTTTGTTTGTTTGAATGCGCTTTCCTTTAGAAATACCATTCTGTTTGTAAATGATAGCCCTATTCATGAGGAAGGCTATAGGCTATACCTACGGGAACGAGAAAGACGGGTACAAGTACGTGTCGGGCTACGCACAGTGTAGGGTTTCATTGTAACCCGTGTCGTAAACCATGACAAAAAATAAATAGCTAATTTTACTATAAGATTGCAAAGTTACAAAAGAACTTTGTCAAGTTATTTTCTATAGAATTATAACGACATTTCTAGTTATCCCGTTACATTTTATAGGTCGGTCGACTATTACTCGTTAACTTGTAAAGCCTACTTAGCTGTTATAGTGTTCCTTTTAAATTCGTTATCTATGCTACTACCATGAATTTTTTTACGTCTCCAAAAACAACCAGGTGGGGGGGGGGAGGTCGACAGCTGACTCTAACGAATCCTTGCATGGAAAAATGGCTTTTGCAATATTTTTAATATTTAAAATCCAACGACAATATTTAAAAAACAAAATCTAAATATTGATAGTAGTGGAAAAAGAGGGCATTTATTTTATTTATCCAACGACACCCCACACCATGGGATAGACCATAAAAAGAAAAGAAATCATCGCCACGAGGCGTGTGCGTTTATTTTACCACTTTGTCGGCGTGATCAATATGTTTACCCATACCAAATTCAAACTTCCTAGTGCTAAACGTCTCTGAGCTACAGATTGCGGACAGAGAGACAGACGGACATAACGAAACTATAAGGGTTCCTAGTTGACTACGGAACCCTAAAAGAAGGTAATCTTGACATTATCAGACTATCCATTGACCTCTCTGCATTGTTATCTGTGATATTTAAAGTTTACATCGAAAAGCTTTTCAATGACAATGTAAAGATCGTCCCGGGGGCGCCGCGAGTCTGTCTGCTCTGTGTCCGCATCCCGCAGCCTCCCTACGAGTATAAATACGCGAGTCGATAGCGCATCGCATTCATCTGACCGGTGTTCCCAACGCTTACAACACAAACCTTTTACCACTTAAGTAACAAACTAGTTCGGATAATGCGGCCCACTTAATGCACTACCCAACAACTTACCACATTCCACAAACTTCGGCCCACACTCCCTACTTTACGGACACTGCAACTAAGTCCGGTATACAGTATTCATGACTTAACAAAGCTAAGATCAAGTTTACAATCGATAGTTTGCGCTTACCCCGGACCACATAAATAGGACAAATATTTGCATTTTCGGGATTAATAACCTGATCGTTCAGCTGCATGTAAATGGTCTAATTTACGATGCCTATTGCCTTGAAATTTAATTATTTGCGACCGGTATTTCCATGGAGCGATATAAATACGATATTTATGAAGAGCGGGGCGATGGTATTACGACGCGTTACGATAAACGTGTAATTCGCCACATAAATTATAAGACGAAGCCGCGTGCATGCGCGGGGCTTCGTGCCAACATAAAATGTTTTATAATAAATCACTATGGAGAGTAATTAAGGGAGCAATATTACTTTTTGAGTTAAATGTTCTCTCATCTTCATCGAATTGAATCTGTCGTTAATAAAATGCTGAGTGAGAAACCCCTTTTCAAGTCTCAAAAGAACCGCAGGAAACTAATTAGAAAAGAATTCAATAAAGTTGCCTTTATTGAATGAAACGAAGCATGCGATAAGAGAGCAATGAATATTTTTAGAAATAAATTAATTGCAGCTTGAAAAGGATAAAAGGACTTTCATGTGCACGGAGCGTATACGAGCAAAGTAGTAATGTCGTTTGGTTTTCTTTTCACAGAGTCATGCGGTTCGCTTTCATTTAATCTCATTGAAAATTCTTTGATTTTAATCCAGGTGATATTTTTGTAAAGTGTACATACTTATAAATGTAATTGTACCGAAATAAATTAAAACTAGAGATGAAATGGAAATCGCATAACTAAAAGGTAATTAATTATTAATATGTCCTCCATTTTCTTGAGTTATCAAGATAAATAAAATTATAAATAATACAAACCTACTTAGTTACTGTGATAAAATTAAATAGAAAGCTTCAAAGAATAAATAAGATAGCATGAGATAAATACTAATGAGTTACAGATTTTACGGCAATAACAGAAGTCAAAAAACAAACCATCAATACTCCTATAAGTTACAAACGTCAGATATTATCTTGAGTTTTTGTAAAAAGTAAAAGGGTCGCTTCTCGTATCCCTTAGATCCAACGCCTCCGAAGCATAAATCAAAATTACATGAAAAACATCTTAGATTCATAACCGCGGTCTCTCCCTCGCTAGACGAAAGTTTTTACTCCATTTGATATATTATACATTGTGTGTACACAAAAATAAATGGATAAATGGAGGACATCAATATGTTTGGACAGGTGACGTGAAAAATTTGCTCAAGAAGCTCTGGGTTTTTTTTTCCATTTTAATAATTATTATGAGAAACAACACCAAAGTTATGTTGTAATCATGAAATATTGTAATGGATGTTAAATTAAATTGGGTAATTAGCTGAATATCGTTAACGACAGTCTTCACCTTATAAACGCCAAAAACACTAACATAAAAAGGAAAGCATTTTGAGGGAAAACCTTTGTTGAAACCGAAACGACTTAATTAAATGTCATTTTCTGATATTTATCAACATTTCCCATAGAAATAAGCGTGGTTCAACAAATAATTTTGAGTTCATTATTTAAATTTTATTCCGCGTTTAGAGCCCTTTACAAGGTCTGTAAGACGGGAAAGGAAATGACTGAAGTAACAATAGCGCCGGTTGTCTATACAATATTTTTAATAAAAAATTGCAACACTTCAGATATTTTTCGTGCGCAATAAGGAAAAATGAGGCGTGATAAAACCAGAGCGGGTACGGCTTCTTATTCTGCTCTTTTGTAAGAAATACTCCTCTCATAAAATAAGCCATGTTTTTGTTGCAGCTATTTAGAAACTTCTGAATAATTCCACTGTAACTTTCTCATATTTGCCATCTATTCTTATTTGTATTCGTGATCGATCACAAACAGAGCAAGGGAGCGATAATCCCTCAAACACAAAAAGGTCACAGAACCATTTGAGTGACAAGGATCAAAATCCACCTCTCTGTATGGAATTCTCTCTAAAATATTGGCGTGAATTTTTCCATCAGAACTCATTATTACACGATTGGGAGCGCGTACTCTCGTCACAATCAGGGTGGCTAAGGCAAAAAGCATTTGATAAGAGGGTAAGAGCTAAGGGGTTTTGAGGGCCCTATAAAGAGTCAAAGCGTTTTCCACGCTTGTATACCTATAGATATACGGTATATAAATGTTATGGAGAGCTCAAGATCTCGCTTGCAACAACGTTTTAGGATAATTGCATTGAAGAAAACTATAGAACCAGGACTATAGGTTTTGTTATACAAAGCAAATGTTTATAAAGCTTTATTCTTCTTTTTAATTTATCTCTCGGCTTAGATGCTCCGACCTATTGCAATTTGTTTTTGTGTAAGCCTTCCTGGAGGGACAAGTTAAGGACTTTCATGTCAAGGTCGGCTGAGCGACGCCATGTCTGTTTTCGGGTGTCTCTTGTTTCCTTTACTCCCTTGTAGAGTATAATATAAAGTGTAGAGTAAATACAGTCGATTGGTACTAAGGTTTTCTGAGAGCGTGAGAGCTGGCATTGGAGGGTATCCAATGCCAGCTGCAGGAAGAAAATGATGTCCTCAAAAAACAAAAATGTGAAAAGGCCAAGTTCCTATCTCCATAAATTCGGCCTATAAAAGTAGTGAGATCAATAATAGGCCGAGCATTTCAGAACTGCAGAATAGTCCATGACTCTAACATGTGTCTTTTGAGAATACCAATGAACAGAGAGCTGGTAATTTAATTTTTATTTCTAAACATAAACATTTATTAATTGTTTTGCTTAGATTAGAATTGATTGTTTTAAGAATAATTTTTTTAACATTAATTTATTTAAGATTTATTGATTATGATATATTAATAGTATTTTTAGCTTGATCTTTCCTGACCGTATAAAAATGATGAAGCACTAGAAAAAATGATTTCTTAAAAATATGACCATATTATCAACTTGTCAAGATTTTTTCTTTATTAAATTGTTTGTAAAATCGGCGTTGTAGAAATCGTCATATTTTTAAGAAAACGATTTTTCAAGTCTTTTATCATTTTTTGGACATCACTTGGAATAATAAACTTAAAGATATACAAATGTTTCAATCATTTAAAATAAATGAACAAAGTAATCACTTTCTTGTAGTATAACAATACAAATAATTATAATAATATGACATATTTGCTATCATAATGCCCTAAGCGAAAATATAATACACATAATCAAGACTAAAAAATAGTAAGCCAACAAATATAGAGGCAAATATCCAACATCTGTGTTGTGTGTTCATTGAGTGCCCGAGGAAAAGTAAACAACAATATTATCGTAAGATCATACATATACCTTCCTAAATACAGTATATATGAAGGTTACATACCCTCCCTACACTGTACAGTACCTATCAAATGGATTAAAGGATTGGTAAAGAGTTGATCCTTCGAGTTTATTCAATTACTGTTTTGAAATATCTTTATCGGATAAAGTTGTTCATTTTCTTCGGCTTCCTTTAGAGAATATCCTCGAATCGAACGAAATCATATAAGTATAAGCGCGAAGGTAAGCCTTTGATTTGAGAGACCAGACTAATCTACAACAGTGGTTCTATTCTCAGCTCTAAACTAGGTCGCGCAAACATTTTAGTATCTAATCCCAGCATTGTATTTTGGAGGTATTTTCGTGCAGTTTTCATGAGATACGATTTTTCTAACGTTTCCGTATTATTGGAATCTACTGAAGAAATAAATTATCGCTTTAGCATTGTTTCACCTTATGTAATGCTTTCTTCTTGAATCGTTTCTGTAACTTGTATGGTGCACATAATCTAGAGTATTCTATTATATTCTATTACAGACTTATTGGAATTCTAAAATATATTAATTACCTAGAAGTGATAAATATACCTAGGTATGCGAATATGTTGTTTTCATACAGAAATATAGTTGACGATCATTACTAACATAGGCAACTAGCCACTACCCAATGATTTTTGTTGTCAGAACGCAACCTTTCAACAATACTTAATATAACCGCTCTACAAGTAATTAAGTACTTTACGTGAGAACATTACCAAATAATAGCTTTTTATTCTAACGCGGTTCGTAAGTGACCCCAAAGGATCAACTGGACAAAAGCAAACACTGTTAATTCCCAAGTGGACTTTCACCAATGTGTTTTGGACACACAACTCTACAGGTCCAAAGAGAAAGGAGCCCGCAAATTAATAATGAATGATAAACATATAATGGCCTGAAAATGGCTGGAGGTACAACGATTTTCACCTCGGATACCGCCGCCGCCAACATTCCGTTGACACTACCCCTTCATGCATTGTTTTAAACTCTTATTTAACGTTGTTTTAAAATTTCACGAGCAAATAAGGCTGAAATTTAAGAGAGGCGATTTTCCTTTTTGGTGTTTAATTTTAGAATTCTGAATACGTTACGTATTCATTGATACAACACACCATGTTCGACGACAATATGCGTTTTTTTTTTAAATTAATACCATAAGAGTCTCTTATCATTCTATAATCATTATTGACTGGGTCATTAAATAATGCGATTTATATTCATTAAACACTTCTAGTCATACTGCATAGAAATAAATTGATTTGTTTTTGTGTGCGGATTTTGATCAATACACTTTACTTTGTTGTTTTGAGGTTCTGACAGCCATATGTCAATGTCATGTATACCTTTTAGGTTTAGGTACCTGTTTATATATCTGCAGGAACGGCAATTTATGTTGTTATTCTTATTTGAGTTGCGTACGAGAGTGTTTGTTCTGGTGGTTTGCTTAGGTCATAATTTATAAATAAATAAGTAGTGTTATGCGAAGTTTGGATGGATGTTTGTTTTTCACTCAGGCCAGAACAGCTGTACGGATCTGGATGAAATTAGGCTCAACGATAGATTATAGTCTGGAATCACATGCATCCAAAGGTTATCTGGAAAAATCGCTTCTAGCGAGATGGCCGCCCTTAGTGTCACCCTATGTAATGTTTTCTACATCTACATTTTCTTGTAACAAAGAATACATAATAAAGAGTATTCTATCTTATTCTATTCTACTTTTTATCCCGGGAGTATGTTCCCTTGAGATAATTTCCGCCAAACTAAAACAATAAATAATTAGCATGCATGGTACACTTACACAAACTCTAGCTTATCAGTACTCAATTATTCAATAGACTCAACTTACAATTAATTGTTGGTATACCTTTCATGTAACCGCAATCGCGGCTGTAGGTACATGTTCCAACCAATGATCAAAGGTAACTCAATTGGATTATCCCTTTTTATTTGTTCAATCATTCAAATATCTTATTAATTTCTTGCTTGTGTTTCATATTTTAGCCCGTTTCAGTGAAATAGCACCCACCTACACACTTGTTAACAATTGAATGGAATTTTCCTCAAATTATTGTCAAATTGACACTTATTCGAATCGAATTTGATTAGATTTGAACTTGGAAACCTTGGAAGTCAGACATTTATTTGGTAATTCCATCTTGGTTCAATGTTCTCAGAAATAAATATATCGATATTCCGGACAGTAACGATAGATACCGCAATTCCGATAACATATTTGTATCCCCGTTTCAAATAACAACTAGCCGTAACACAATTTTATTTTTTTTGCACGATATTCCCGTACGTTTCCATTGCTACATTTTACTTTTTTATTTAGTGCGAGAAACTCGTAACGAGTAAAATACAAACCAGTTTAAGTTAGAATTTAACTTTTAGGAAATATAAAATGAATTAGGTTGGGTTACATTGGTACCCACAGTGGGAAACTTTACAGGAAAAGTTAGCCAGTGCACTATTGAGGACAGTCCTCTCCTAGCTGGTATAATTAATCTTAGTTAGAGGGGTGAGCAAAAATACAGCTCTTAATTGCACATCACAAAAACTACTAGATACCAAACCCCAATCAAATTTTTAAAAGCGTATGTCAAAATCCGAAGACGCTTCTTGAAAGCCTGTCATTCTTAGTTGTTCTTCGTCATGATTATTATGAGTTCTCTTATCAGAGAGATTATTATAAAACATCATATTTTTATTTTAGCATATATATGTATTTTATTAGTATTAAATATATTATTTCCGAAGCAAGATTCTATTTTGTTGTACACCTGCCACAGTGTAGTCTTTTTAACATAAAGGTTGAGTGGTATAGAATGCCTTATTGCATTAAGCCCGCTCATGTACCACTACTGTGCATAAAGTTTAAATAAAACCAGATTTTCACACTTCGACACCTTCCAGCTAAGTTTATAATCCCATTACTACTAACTACGTCGGTATTAACACCACATCAACTCTCCCGGGGCCACTGCCTCCCATCAACTTCCCATTATATACTCTGAGTCACCGTTTACGATCCCCCAGAGACGGAGCTGATGCGCTGTTCTATTCATAACCAAGACAATGTGGACTTCGACTTGAAACTATATTAATTCAATTAATGCCATGGCCAGCCAGCAATCACTCACATCAAAACTTCTTTGATATATTATCTACCCGAAAATAAATTTGATATTTCATTATAATCTATTTTATCAAAGGATTTCCTTTGTTTTAGAGGTTCCACGAGTAAGGTCATAGTACCTTTTCTATAGGTAGATTTTGCAAAACTAATTGAACGTTCAATATTCAGGCAATCTAAATCTAAACTAATCTAATAATATTATAAAGAGAAAAGATTTATTTGTTTGCGTGTTTGTTTGAGCCAAATTACGATTTGGCTCAAACAAACACTATAATATATAATAAAACCACTCAACCGATTTTAAAAATTCCTTTGCTTAATAAAGCTACAATACCTCATAATATGGACCATATTTTATTTAAAATGCAATAATTATAATGCATATAAACTAGATGTGATGGACGAAGAAAGCATCAGTCGAATCTGCATCTCTGCTTTCTCTGAAGATGATATTGTGGCAGCCAAGAATCTGCTTTTTGAATCCATACCAACGATAAAAAAGCAGAAGAAAACCAGGAGGAGAGACGGGAAAACGCTCAGAAATATAGACGATATAATTAATGCTCTTAAGGAAACAGATCCCGAGGAAATACCCATTTTCGTCGCTCGCGAGCTTCAAAAGTTACCTCCGATTCTCTTCGATCATGTAGATGTAACAAAGATATTGAAGGATCTATTGGTAGTGCAGCAGGACATCAGCCGTATCAAGGAACAGTGTGTTACTACTGAACAGTTAGATATCTTAAAATGTGAGTTAGATTTGTTGAAGCATACTTCCCCAATCAACACGTATGAATGCAATATAAATACTCGACGTGGAGCGGGTCGAATGGAGAGTTTTGAAGGTGATGATGACCCTCTGGGATCTTACCTGGGTGATGTAAGAGTGAACAATCAGAGTCATTCATTATCATCCCCAGAAACAGTATATTGCGAAATTGAGGAGAATAAACTTCCATCTGAGGGTATTTCTGATTCAATACCACCTAACACGCAACGGTCGCCGGCTATTCAAACTGGTGTAGACAACCCAACAACGAGCGAATTTGAACCTTACTCTGAACACGATAGGTGTCATAAGCCTGTTGACTCGAATGGCGGTGCCTCCGAGATAACGCGCACGACGAGCGGTACGATGACTCACCCAACTCAGCTGATCGCGCGCCCGACAACCGGTAACTCGAGACATACAGACAACGCGCGCGGTGATCCTGCAACGATGAACGTACAAAAGACTATGGCGGACTTAGTGAAGGATGGCGAATGGAAGCGTGAGGAGCAGAATGATGACTGGATTACGGTGCAAAGGCGAAGATATAGAAACCGTTTTGCGGGAAACAGGGGGAAAGCTGTGGCTGAAATAAATATGAACTTCAAGGCTGCCGAAATAAAGGTACCGATTTATATTTATAACGTGGCGAAGGATGTATCCGTGTGTGACATTACTAAGTACGTAACGAGTAAGTCGAACTTAAATGTCACTGTTGAAAAGATGAAGATGAGATTGGAAAAAGAATACAATTCTTTCAAAATTTTCGTGCCCAAAGAAAATATTGATTTATTTTTGGATGCTAACTTTTGGCCTGTCGGAATAGCGTACCGACGTTTTGTTGAATTTAGAAACAAAACTCACTTACGGGCAAATAGCGAGATAAATACTAACAATTCAACATGACGACAACCAAAATGATAACATTTAATTGTAAAAACGTTGTCAGGTCAGTGGACAGTATACGACAACTTTGTCAAGAAGTCGATTTGATAGCGCTGCAGGAAACATGGCTGCTGCCACACGATCTGTCTTTTCTGGGTACTATAGATGACAACTTTGCCTTCACGGGCACTTCGGCAGTGGATACCTCGGTCGGTGTGCTGCGGGGGCGACCATACGGAGGAGTTGCCCTTCTCTGGCGAAAAAGTGCGTTCCCTGAGGTGACAGTAATCAACTGCACTAGTGTGCGTCTTGCAGCTGTTAGGGTAACGCTGAGTGATCGGTCATTCGTGGTGTTCTCAGTGTACATGCCTACTGATTGTAGTGACAATTTCTTAGAATTCACAGAGTGCTTAAGTGAGATAAACGCGGTGATTGAGAATAATAGTGTCGAGTCGGTTTTTATTCTGGGTGACTTTAACGCACACCCGGGTGAACTGTTTGCTAACGAGTTACTTTCGTTCTGTGCGGAGCAGTTATGGTCGTGCGTTGATATGAATACACTTCCATCGGACACCTATACATATGTAAGTGATGCACACGGGTGCGTGCGCTGGCTCGATCACTGCGTAGTGACAGGTGCCGCGCTGCCCGCTATTCTCAATGTATCGGTATTGTATGACTCATACTGGTCCGACCACTTACCTGTCATGTTAGAATGTAAGTTTAATAACATCAACAAGCACACTATCTTGATAAAGCCGGACGCACATGTAAACAAAGTGATTTGGGGTGAGCGTGATGTTGAACAAATAGCTAATTATCACGATTATTGTCATTCTGAATTAAAACAAATTGATTTTCCTGGCGAATTTAGTCAGTGTGCAGACAGGATGTGTAATGATACCTGCCACTTACCTGTGTTAGATGAAATGTATAATAGAATTGAACGTATACTTGTGAACGCTGCTCAAAACACTTATTATCAGCGAAATGCAACGAAGCGTAGGCATGTAACTGGCTGGAATAAGTATGTCCGTGACGCTCACGGGAGGGCGCGAGTTTATTATAAACGTTGGTTGATGTTTGGTAAGCCTAGTTCTGGTCCGGTGTTTAATGATATGAGCGAATCCAGGAAAAAATTTAAATGTAAATTAAAATGGTGTCAAGCTAATCAAAACCAAATTAAAATGGATATAATTGCTAAACACCATTCCAACAAAGATTTTGGTAAATTCTGGAAGTCGACAAACAAATTAAATCATAGGCCGAGCCTTCCCGTGAGCGTCGAAGGCGTACATGACCAGGGTAGTATTGCTGATCTGTTTCAGCAGCATTTTAGAGTGCAATCACCCTTAAACAATGAGCCGCAGTTGCCTGTGCCCGTTTCTGGGACCGTCTGCTCCGCGCGAAGCGTCACGTTTACTACGAAACAGATTGCTGCCACCATTAAGAACATGGTTAGAGGAAAATCGCCCGGGCATGACGGTCTCAGCATCGAGCACCTGCAGCATGCTGGGATTCACTTGCCACGAGTTTTATGTATGTTTTTAAATTTATGTCTAGGTCATTCTTATTTGCCTGAAAAATTAATTCGTACAACTGTTGTGCCAATCATTAAAAATAAAACAGGTGATTCGTCTGTGCTATCAAATTATAGACCTATTTCTTTAGCGACGATAATTGCCAAGGTGCTGGACAGTCTGCTTGTAGGCCAGCTTGATAAACATCTAAAAATAAATGATGCTCAATTCGGGTTTCGGCCCGGTTTATCTACAGAGAGTGCCATCCTGAGCCTTAAGCAGACTGTTCAGTACTACACTGCTAGAAAAACACCAGTATTTGCGTGTTACCTAGATTTGTCAAAAGCATTTGACCTTGTCTCATATAATGTGCTATGGGGCAAACTGCAGCATGAGACGGATTTGCCCCAGGAAATAATACATTTATTTAAATTTTGGTACGCGAATCAACAGAACCGAGTTAGATGGGCAAACTCCTTTTCAGCTGAGTACAAGCTTGAGTGTGGGGTGAGGCAGGGCGGGCTGTCCTCGCCCACGTTGTTTAATCTGTACATGAATAATCTGATCGACGAGCTTAGCAGAACCGGAATCGGCTGTCACATTGATGGTGTATGCATTAATAATATTAGCTATGCCGACGATATGGTTCTGCTGAGCCCATCGATCAGGGCATTAAGGAAACTGATCAACGTGTGTGAATCTTACGCCGGGACTCATGGGCTCAAATATAATGCAACAAAGAGCGAACTCATGGTATTTAAATCATCCGGTAGTAAAGGCTATAGCATAATCCCACCAGTTATGCTCTGCGGCAGACCTCTAAAAAGGGTTGCTAATTTCAGATATTTGGGTCATTGGGTCTCGGACGACTTAAAAGATAACACTGATATAGAACGGGAGCGCAGGTCGCTGGCTGTTCGATGTGGGATGTTGGCCCACAGGTTTGCACGTTGTACGGCTCAGGTTAAGGTGACGCTTTTCAAAGCCTACTGCCAATCCTTTTACACGTGTAGCCTGTGGGTGAACTTTACGCAAAGAGCATATAGTGGCCTGCGCACCCAATACAACAACACGTTCCGGGTGTTGATGGGGCTGCCGCGTTTTTGTAGCGCGTCCGGCATGTTTGCCGACGCGGATGTTGATAGTTTTTCGGCCATCATGCGCAAGAGATGTGCATCTCTGCTACGCCGAGTTCGCGCCAGCCCCAACATCATTCTCAGAACGTTGGCCGACAGGTGGGACTCTCCGATCCTGGGGCGGTGGATACGACTACACGCAGTCAAGTAGACATTCCCAGGATCGGCGAGCCTCACGCTTGTATAATAGGTAGGAATGTCATGTTACTAACACTAGTTTATAAGTTTGCACTGTTACTAACAAATATGGAACTGATTCTGAAATAAATGTTTATTATTATTATTATTATTATTAAACCAAAGTATCAAAATTATTTGGGGTGCGCTGAGGAAATTATTGATGATACATAAGTCCATTTTCTTCGTTTTTCTTATTTTCTTCTTAACCTTGGATTTTTCACTGATGTGCAAGTACACTTCTATGATAGGCAATTACTGTTGACGGTTTAAGCGGTAAGATTCTTAAAAAAAGGCCCATTATTGCTTAAAATTGGATGTGTAATGTTATTTCCATTTTTCTAAAATGAAATCAAGTAGTAGTAGTTGTTGTTTTTAATGTAAAAATTTCGACTTAATTTCAAAATTGCAAAAAAAATGTAATTGGGTATTTCAATTTTTAGCGTTATTTGGCACATTCTCAGGGAAAGAAAATAAGTACTTATGCAATATTGTTATGCGATTGGAATGAACATATAAATATTTTTTCAAACGGGTACTCAATCATATAAAACCCGGCTGGAATGTAAATGTGGTGATTTTAGTATCATGATATTAATACTTGTCTATTAAAAAAGTTTGATCGTCAAGATACATGTAAATAACACTTTAAATTGTTCAATCGGACCTTTCGTTTAAAAGTTACGAACTGGGGAGAATCTTAATGCTTCGTCCGATGAAGTTGAAGCGTTTGGTTGAAATGTTTAGGTTAGGTTAGTTTTTAGAAAATAAGCCCCTAAAGAGGCGAAAGAAGTGATTAAGTTTAAGGGGAGGCCACTTTTGCTTGCTTCAAATTACGTGGAAATTGATATAAACAAACTAAAATGGAATAATTGAAACAAATTTAACAATTTTTGCATAATCAACCCTTGACGATATGAACGGGGAGAACAGTTGCGCAGATCCTGAGACCACATAATCAGCAGCAGAAATGGCTGGGTAATTAATGAAAATCGTTGTGCTTAATTTTCCAAAACTAACCATTAAAAGGGAGCGTTGAAGTTTGTGTAGTACCCACTAAGTAGCGGGTGAAGTGCTAGTAAAACTAATATAAGTATTCCCGACATGATTTTTCTGTAACTGCATCAATGTATTCAGAGTATGAGTATCCAATTTAAGGTTTCTTTGAATATAAAGATTGAAAACTGAAACAACTTAATGGAAATCAAACAATTCGCCTAGCTTTAACAGTTTGAAATATCATAGAAATATCCACGAAAATCTGTTAGGTACTAAACTTATAGTATCGTAAATAACAATATGCATTCATACCCAAGCTACTTAAAGTCAAGTTTTCATGTCCTTTGACTCCATCGTTGTTATCAAACAAAAGCGGGACATGCTGTAACATTTTTAGATTCAGATGAAAATTGTGGTTCCCATTCAGAGTGAGTGACATCACTCGCATAAAGGCTCGCTTTATGGCCTTCGCGTGGATTTATTTGAGCTGTCAAAACAAAACACGTGAGATTACGTATAAAAGTTGACTTTTTTAATATCTTTCTATTGTTGGTAGGACGAGACAGGACAACCGTTGAGTAATTCATCGAAGACAGTAAGTTTTTCCGATTCTGGGAAAAATTGGAGAGGACCCATAATAACTTCTCAACATGAGAGATTTTTTCCAGGTAATTATTAGGTATCAATCAAAGGCCCAACTTATTCATAAATGAAATATTAAGTATGAAAAAAAAAAAATAACATTTTTCTTCGCATATCTCGACAAATCATAGGGAACAGCATTTTTTTTTTGCACTAATGAGCCAAAAATACCTACGATTTTTTTAGATGTGATTCATCAGGGCGATCAGGTTTCTGTATCTACACAGGTATGACTAAAAAATCTTAATTTTATTATAATTACAACTAGCAACAGACTCAAATTGCCGCCTAAACATCTAGATGATCTAATTAGGCATTATTATACTGATAGATGGCGCGTCCTTCTGGCACGTCCTAATAACAATGTAATACGATTAACGAATTAATTGGCAATTATCACTGCATTAGTAGAAGGACAATGCAGCCATTGAAAATTAATTCAACTATAGGGTTTCTCTTCGGTTATCTTCGACGACGGGACAACGTCAAAAGACTAAAATAGAGCCTACTTTGTCTTCTTCATTGGAGCGTTAACTATATGATTCCTTCACGAGTCTTGCAATAATAACGCACAAGAAACCTCGGTCTGCATTCGAGATTAATGCAAAGCAAATGGCTTGCAAACCTCAAAATAAATTAAGAAATCAATTCAGGCCTCAACACAAAGACGCGAATGCTCGCATAACGACGTCCCTCATGGCCAATTGTTTCAACAATCTCAAAGTGAAGAGCTTATTATCACGGACACATGTAAGATAATGACATAAAATCCATGCATATTTATGACCTGACAAGGCACCATCTACGTTCTAGTTTCGCGGTAACGTAAAGAGGGACTTAAACTAGTTACGACTTCACGAGTTCATATGCGTATAATGAAACTTTAGGCACAGAACATTTAATTGGGTAATACCCATTTTGGAGAACTAGTTCGGTCCCAGTTATGGGTCCTTACGCCATGACAAAACAATGGCGGCGGGGCTCTACAATGATTACTTTGCTAGGAAAGGTCGTGGCTTTTAAAGTCGCCAGTAAACATTTTTCCTCATTCATTGTCAGCGAGGCAGCTTTATGTGGAAAACCTCCGTCAGTAAATTACGTACCTTTTGTTTAAAAATTTACACCATCTTCGGATTTACGTTCTGGGATTAGTTAGTGGTCTTAAGATACAGTTAGAATTTATTTAGCAAGTTAAAATAAAGCTCAAAGAAAATTGTTGGTATTATTTCTACCAAATTACAGTTTAGCGTCTACAACAACCGTTTGTGCTGAATTTCTCTGCTGAAATTATTCAGCTTATTCCCGGGCGACCCGATCTTTTTTCCCGGTCGGCGACATTAAGCTTTAAGTCCATCGCTCATTGTCTGAATTTTAAATATTCTGTATTGCTTATTTAATAAAAAGGAACTGCTGAACAAAAGAATTGATTATGATGCAAAACTAATTGCTTTTCGAGTCTTGGACAGACAGCACAAGAAAAGGAGGACTTTAGTATAAAGGAATATCGGAATCTGAGCGCTTGATCACAAACAAGTTTCCACTCGATTATTTAGCTACAATATGCACGAAGTAATAACATTCGCAAATGACTATCGAAGTAGTCTTTTGTTTACATAAAAATTGCATTTACTTGGAATAATGCAGGACGTCGTTGAGCTCTGTGTATTTTTTAATTAAAATAACGTTCGTGTATTTTGAATTGCCAATCACGTTTTTGTACACATACCGAGTATAGTTTTACTACATTAAATTAAAAGTCTGTTTTCTTACATTATCTGTAATGAATGAACTCATTTTCGTGAAAAACACAAGAAACAACTTAAGGGGTCGTTATGCTGGGAACATTGTAAAAGTCAATTTTGTTAAATGGGTTATTACGGCGCTTTAAGATGATGGACCTTTGTGGATTACTAGATTATGGCTTTATAGGTACCAAAGTACCTACCTACAGACACCGACGGTCTATAATTTAGGAAGCCATAAAGTGCGCTCAACGTTAAAAGGTAACATTTAATGTAATGACATACTCGTGGCTCTCAATTTTGTCCAAATCTCGCTTAACTAGGTAAATCTGGAACTAGAAAACAAGGATATGAAGCATCTACACGCCTGTAGCTAACCAGTTTGACGTTCCTTATTGACTTCTACAATAAACCCATAAATCTGACGAGTAAAATGCAGTAAAAGTCCGTTCCCTGCAGGGTTGCAAATTAATATTCAAATTGGTGTATTAAAAGGCACTTATTTCGTTTCATTTTATTTCCCCGTTTACGTGCAGTTAACGCCTCTATCAGGGCGGCATTAAATATGTATACCTAATCACCTCATTCAGTCCCTTCCAGCCTGAGAGCGGCGCGCGGCGTCGTCAGCAAAACTGAACTTCATTATTTGTACAAGTGCTGTAATAACGTCAAAGGGAACGAGTTTTCATTAGTCTGGCGTCCCGACACCGTCACCATTAAGATACGGACTCAACCAGTAACCGCCGACAAAAGACATTGAATTTCTATGTGACTTCACAATTTGAGATGATTATATTATCTCAATTCTTTATTGCGTACCATCATGTATATGTCACCGGAAAATGGCAAACTCCGTAAGATTATAAAATATTTTTTAACGCATCAAAATTTGATAGTCTATAATATCTCGAATTAATTCCGAGAAATTGTGGACTGACTTAAAATGGCGATCAATCAGAGCACAAGTCTACAATTTATCCGTTTTCGTGTGATAAAAAACCTGGAAACAAGGCTCTCATTGGACTGTTCAGATATGAGCTCACACCAACAAAGACCAATGAGAGGCCAAGTTTTCAATTTAACTATCACGCCAAAACAGACTAATTGTGGACCAGAGTGCTGATTGGTCGCCAGTTTATGTCAGTCCACAATTTCTCGAACCGACACGGAGATATTGTAGACTATTAAATTTTGATGCGTAAACAAGTATTCCAACTATTTAGTTGACAATTTATCGAGAGTTTACAATCTCTCAAGTTATTTTATAATCTTACGGAGTTTGCCATTTTCCGATGACATACATATATAGTTGGTAGGGAAATAGTTATATAAGTCACAATTATGGACCCTGTCGGGCACAGCATAGATCAAGTAGGAGAGAGGAGGAAGAACACACATATCTTTCCGCATCAACCCAAGTTTCGTGAATCTATGGCCCGTAAGTTTTATATCTACAGTTACTTTTCTGGCTGAATCACTCCTTTTGTTATGAAAGTATTTCAATAACTCATTCTGTGAACTTGTGCGAACAAAGTTTATTCGATAAAATTAATCTATGTCAAAGTCAAAGTCAAAGTCAAAACGTTTATTTCAATTAGGCCATTAAACGGCACTTTTGAACGTCATCGTTTACAGTTCAGTAAAAATAATAGAATTACATTAATAAAGTGACTCTACTGTCCATCCATATGGTTAGTGTGGCAGAAGTGCTGGTGCACAGTTTTCCTTCCTGTATGTAATTGAGCTAAGTCGTTTTTCGTAGTCAACCTATATATAAGGGCAAGTAGTCCTTGTACTAAATAACACTAATCTTATATATGTATAAACACTTGATCGAACGTTTAAATGCTGTCTTTGTACACAAGTAACGCTATTTATTGCTTTAAAACCCTCATCCGTCTTTCAGAAGCATTGAAGTTTGCTACACAAGAAAATGGGCATTATTTAATAAATTCTTCATCCGAACAGATGGATCAACACCTCGTTTATATCTCCTACTTTCAAGCCACTACGAAGTGCGGATTTGTATTTGTAAAAAGAAATCGATGGAAGAAATTGCGCTGAAAGTAATCCGAAACTTAGGCGTAATTTGATTTATTTGAACATATTCAAGCTGTTTATGTAACAATGACTACTTCAAAAGTGAAAGATTGTCGAGTCACTTTATGCGAAAAATTATAAAGAGACCAAAATACTACGCAAATAATTACCCATTCCAAAACAAAAGTTGTATTATTTATACCTGCCGTGTTTAATACAATACCTCCGGATCCCCTTTTGTCCCGAGCTGGGCAAATAAAACCAAAAACAGTACGAAGTCATATTTATGTAGGCCGCCCAGAGCCTGATAACGATTTGGAGAAAAAAAATAGCTGGCTACTGAACCCAAATATATTTCATCGTTGTTTGCAAAGGCCGCAGCCCGCGGTCCGGAATGACGCGGCATCCGAATGATGAGCCACTCGTTTTTCACCGCAGCTCCATTGATACTTTCCTGTTCATGAATATTATTCAGCTTTAATTTAGGAACAAAACCAGAAAATACATTTCGCCTGTCATTCCGCCCGAGTTATAAGCGTAGGCTGGAAAACTAATTGTTTTAGTACATTTTCGAAGTTGCTGTAAGAGACGTTAGAAATAATCACCGATGAACGTGGAGTGATTGTAGATAAGGGAGGGTGCCCAAGATAATGAGCAAGTTTGCAACAGTACGTAATCGCAGAAGTTGCCGATAATGCCTTTTGCTCGCCTGAATTCTTTCTTAGACAGGGCTTATGGTGTATTATTTAGAAATCCTGACAAACAGACCTCACCAAAAATGACTTCACCACTTCCTATTATTTAAGCTATTAATAAGAAGTGGCACAACAGGGGCACAACAATCTCTAAAACGATCATTAAAACCAATATTTCCCGTAGGCCGACATGGCACTTTTAAGACAAATGCTAGTGCACGGTCCAAATTCGACACCGACAAGACACTCCACCGAATCTAATTGCACATTGATTTGTTTCTTCGTTTCATTCATTCATAGATCTTACTATATATGTATATATACTCTTTGGTTTGCTGAAAAGCGGAATATACACGAGCCTGTATTGATCCATAATAATTATTAAAAAGTAACAAGCATATCCAAACCTGTCAGTAACATAATTGTTTTGGCGGCTTCAAAGTTGAGCGAAGGCGGGGAGGCTTATCAGCGATGTCACTAAGGCGCACGGCAGAGAAGCAGCCAAGTTATTTAATTATACATTGTTTTGAATTATCGACTTTAAACCCCAAGTGATCATGGTAATCAATTGGTATTTTACTTTACGTGTTTGGGACTATAAAGTTACTTGGCTTTGAATTGATTGTCATGTGGAAAGTCATGGGACTTAGTTTACTTAGTCTTTGCAACCAGTCTTGGATCCCGTATTTTTTAAATTTTAGACATTTTAAACTTAGAAATAACAATTTTCGATATTATGATACAATCGATATTTAAGTTTTAGATGTTTTAAACGTTGACATTTTACCCGTAGGTATTTTAATTTTTGACTTTCAAATATGTACTTACCCGTTCTATCGTAGACCACACAAACGCAGTATTCAAAATTATTTAAAAAAGTATTAGCTATACGGGAAGACCGTAAGTCAGGGTGCTCCTGACAATTTCCCTCCAAATTATGTAATAGGTATTAATTAAAAAGTCCGTACCAAAATTAAGCTCAGCGTTAAAATTTCCTGCCATTCCGAGTCCTTTACGGCACTCGCGGTCACGAGAATCAAATTAATTAAATAACGTGTGTTAACATTCAGTAATCCCTCAGTAATTTAATTTTGAGAAATTCGTAATAATTGCATGAGGACGTATTATAGTATTAGGGAGATAAAATGTATTACTTTATTATTTCGCGGTCCCTTGTTATTTTGGCCATTTGATACCACAAGGTCGCTAAAATAAAGGGGCAGTAATCTTCATATAATATGTAAGTAAATATGCACCCGTCCTTGGGCAATCCAGTTTCGGGTTGAGGTACTCATTCAAGAGAAAATGAATGGAGATAGTTACTTCCTCACTTTCGCATAGCCATGGTCCTTATGTGTCCTAAAGGACCTCTCTAGCTTAATGTACCCTAACGAACTGTCTTAAATTGACATCAGCTGCTACTAACGGTGGTAATACGATGTTTTTCAGGCTTTTTTGTGGAAATTTGTCTCACAGTAAGCTTCATAAATGGTAGTATTTTTTAAAGTTCGTTGCACCCAAGATGAATGTTCACTTCTAAACATGGGTGTCCCCATAAGCTTCTACTTAGAACAATAGATGAAAATTAATTAATTTACACATAATGCATATTAATGACGTATTCCTAGTCATTATTATCACCACGCTCATTTAGTAGATGGATGGGTGATCGCAGTAAATCGTTATTAGCGCTAAGAAGGCGTTCGATCCTTGTGTTCGCCAGTAAACTCAAGCCCGCCCATTCGCTGCTTGTCTTTCTAAATAATGGCTGTCTTCCGCAGACAACGCGCCGTATAACATTATATTGAACGTCCAAGAACTTTAACTTCAATGAAAATAAATTACAAGTTACGAGACATTGCTTATTCAAACTATGTTTGCTCAGGAACGTAAACTCGTGATGTCTAAACTATCGTTGTTAACGGTTTATTTGATAACGACCCACTCAGATGTAACCGAGATATTGTATCTTTACGACTGTCGGAAATCCCAACTAATGTTACGGTTATGTATTGTCGCATAGCTAGCTGTAGGTGCGTCTGAAAGGTTGGTAAGTGCTCATGACCCTCGCTTAACTTTGAATGGAAAAGTACCGAGGGTTTTCGTTAGACTGCCAGAGTTGGGAAAATGAGTTAGTGCCTACCATTTGTCCGAGTTTGAGAACAAAGGTGTAATAAATAACCAAATTTAAGTTCACATTACGAATGATCGAATAACTGTAGATGACAAAGGCCTTTTTTTCTTCGCTAATAAATAAAAATAACCTAAATAGCAGTACGATCTCTAAGAATATAAACAAAACATAAAAGTTTAATACTTGCATAGCTTGTGTACTCATTACTTAAAAGTCAGTAAAGGCATTTTAATAGCTTTCAGTGTCCTCGCGCCATTACAGCAATATAAAAGCAATATAGGAATGTTTGCGCGCGATAAAACTTTAATGTCTGTTGCTTTTTACACACTTTGCAGATTTCTGACCAAACATTTTGAGAGGAATTTAGTATTTTATTTATACGATGAATCATAGTAAGGCCTCGCCAATAAACTGGGCGCAATCTCGCTGAGCAAATCTCGAGGGCACTTCACTCGTTTTTGTCAAATCAAGAGCAATGCCCTTTCCATTTTACGCTCGACACATTCATGGCATTTTTCGTCTTTGTTCTTTTTGTTCAAAGTGACAGCTCCACCGATGAAGTTATAAAAGACTGTTGTTTTATGTGTTCATCAAATTGAAGATAGTATATTGTGCACAGGGCTCAGTAATGTTCTGAATGAATTGCTTAAAATCCAATTGACCTTTTTATGATTGCGGAATTTCGACAATTTAGTATTTACTGCTTGATAAAACAGTGTCTAAAAATAACTTCAATATACACTATTTAAATAGATACAGCGGACTTTGAATAATATCAAAAACTTTTATATGAACACCAGCTTCAATGGTTGACTTTCAAAGGAATTCTATCAGTTCAGTGGGAAAGCATTCTGCCGTGAACGTGGTATATGAAATTCCTAGCCTTTGAGAAGTTTCCGAAAGTCCTTCACAAAATTGTTTATCTGCAATCCTAGGTATAAGTTAAGCATTTGGTTTTAAACAAGGCGAACTTGTATTGTAATTTGTGTAGATTTAAGTTTCCAGACAACCACTAAACTTCAGCACACAATGGAAAGTAATGTTTCCATTTTGAAACAATTCGTAACAGGCCTGTGTAGCGAAGTTAATCTAAATCTTAAGCGTTGCCAAAGTTTTATACCAACATAAGCCTTTCTTTAATACAACAGGAGTACCCTGGTATTCCCTGCGGTGTCATAAAAGGAAACGATGGCGCTACATGGCGCCGGGGGAATGGCGAGCTGCAACCATCTGTGATCTCGACACACTGTTATGCTATCGCAGGCCACGTTGTTTGATTTTACGATTTTCGGCCCCCTTTTGTTTAGTTACAAATAAGCGATGGCGATAAAACATTTATAGAAACTCTGATTTTACTAATATTGCCCATTGTTTAGAGATGTTTGCACTCTTTAATATTCGGTACCACATCTTTATATAAAAAAAATACTACAGACATGTCCAATTGTTCAATGTAGTAATGTAACAATTGTCTTCAAAACAAACATCATGATTCTCATTACTTTATTTCGTCTAAGATTCGAAATTAAAGGCAGTAACACTCTCTGTCAATAATTCTTATATTTTTTTATTGCGCTGAATAATGCATAGGTATGTTTCATTTCGAATTTATAAGACAAATCGTACCAATTATGTCGTGTCATGTCTTCTTATTAGTATCAAGGCTGCAGGGATTTGAGTGAGTATTCATTGGCTTTATATTTTTTTTTAAAAGCTGGAGAATGGATGAAAAAAAAAGTAGAAGGAATCTTCGATTTGTTTCTCGATTACCCACAACGTATTTATGATATCAGACAACTTGTTTTCTGGTTGTTGAGTGCGTTTCATCAAATGGGATGTTCATATTTGCGTCGATGTTGACCCCGATAACTTGGTGGCCATAATTGTTTTTTATTATCGAACATTTTAGTTTTATTTATGCCTCTGGGCCAGATGGTTGATCAGATTGGGCAAGATATGTCATTTCCAGGTTAAATTTACGGTGGCGATGAACATAGTATATATGTTGACATACCCACATATCAAACCCCCGCCTCCTAAACCCCATAGGAGGGTACTTTTGAAAACCGAATCATGTCAAACTATTACATTTATTTGGATACGTATTTGTGCCAAACTTTTACCTAAGCAATAATATAATTAAAGGTTGCTTTTCGCAAAATCCTTACTACACGCTTTCGTTTTAGATATGAGCTACCTGCTGTCCTAAATTCTAGTTCTTTTCTCCAGCGGTTTTTCCTGTAGGCGGGTTTTACGAACATTCCGTTTCAATTCACGTTCCTTTCATTATATAATTTAGAAATATGAATTTTATAAATAATAAAACCGTTGTATTATTAAGTTCGTCCAGAAAATTATAAATCGGCGCTAGGGAAGCGCTAGTTTCTTCTAAAATCTCTTAACGGCGTCTGAAGAACAAATGTTCTACCTTTCTAAAGTGAACTAGTATTGATGTTTCAAAAACTAGTAATTAATTCACTAAATAGCTCTCTTCGCCTCCTTGGGTATCCAAGTTTTGAACAAACCTTCCCCGATTTTGTTGAGGAAAAAATACAATATTTTAATGACATTTCGGAAAGAGTCCTGCAAATAAACATGAATTCGACAATCACCTTAATTCGTTACTGCTGTTTCGGCCCTAATTTAACATACTTTCTTCGTGCTTCCAATTCATGGAAGCACCCTCACCTTTTGGAAAAGATGGACCAAAACACACTTACTTCACTTTTAAATGTGGCCTTGGACGACCGAGCTTGGGCTTAAGCTTCTCTTCCCATCCGCATGGGAGGCCTCGGCGTCCGCAAAATTACTAGTATCAGTTTACCGGCAATTCATATCGTCGGTTCATGGCTCTGAGAAATTAGTCAGGAATATCCTAGCTTCCCCACTGATTGATTTTGATGTGCCGTGCTTCACTGAGGCTATAGATACCTGGAAACTCGCTTTCCCGAATCTAAATCCGCCCGACTACCCATCATCCCAGAGACGGTGGGTCTAACCACTCTGCAGAGTAGTTCAGAATAACCTTTAACTACATCTGCCACTGCTGTTGACCGTGCATGCCTGCTGGCTGTGGGTCCATGGGAGTCGGGACTCTGACTTCACGCATTACCGTCGTCGAACATAGGCATCTAGTTCGACGATACTACTTTCCGTCTCGCTGCCTCCCTGCGTCTTGGCGCTCCTTGTTGTTCTCCTCATCGCTGCCACTGTGGCGAAGTTGTCAACAGCCTCGGAACCACGGCGTGTCATGCAGCCGCAGTGCACACAAATATTAACGACATCATCTTACGAGCTCTTGTGACCGTCGGCGTTCCGGCTGTTTTAGAACCCAACGCGACAATGGCAAGAGACCAGACGGCATGTCGTTATTTCCATCGAAGATGGGTAGGCCATTAGTGTGGGACGCTACTTGTGTTGATACTAATGCGCCGTCCCATCTTCCTAGCTCATCGTGCTGTGTTGGCACTGCCACTGCGACTGCGAAGAACCTCAAGCGGCGGACATATAATAACCTCGTTAGTTATATTTTCGAGCCGGAGAGTTTGGGTATGAAACTCTCGGATCGTGGGGTCCGAGTGCTCATAACTTGTTCAAAGATCTGTCAAGACGCTTTTACTTTGTACAAAGGATAAGCATTGCCATACAACGTGGCAATGCTGCTAGCCTTTTGGGTACATTACCAGTGGTCAGCGATGCGGAGGAATTTTTCAACGCCATATTTTAGACCTTTAGTTTTAGTTAGTTAAGAGTATATTTACTAATAGTTAGTTGCACATAAATGGATAATAATGTATAATGAATAAAGATCATTCACTAAAGAGTTCACAACCTCGAAATTAAATTGGTTGTTTATAGTTAATTGATAGTTAGAGGGTAGATTATTAAACCGCTCATCAAAATAGCGGATGCCATTATAAATTATTTGGAGGATTATTCCCGTGTTTCGGTTTCACCACCAATCAATTAATTGCATGCCTGCCTGTTTATGATTAGAGACTGTAAAATATATAGTTACTTGATTAAGGTGGGATAATCAGGCATCACAAAATGATTGGTACGTCAGTTTGTCCAGTATTGGGAGATGAAAGTATGGAAGATATAAGTATTATTATCTCGTGGTAGAATAAATATGAGTCTAGTGATAAACGAGTTACAGTCCTTATTAAGATGTACTCAGGCCATTCAGTCTGGCTGATCGACCTACTGCTGACCAACCCAGGTAAAATTAAAAATAAAGAATTGAAAATCATTTACCATCAAGTCATGAGCAATGTCGCTCAATTCCCAATGAAAATAAAAATCAACTTCATTTCTAGGTGTAAATAAGTAAATAAGCCTTCCTGTCGTACCAACAAACTGGGGTATCGACTCGTTCGGATTATTTGTTTGCTCAAACCTTCCGAGCTCGATACGACTGCCTCAGGCGGCCGTGTGACAGCGCTGAAAATAGACTGCATTCTGTCATCTTGTTTACATTCGCAGGAAAATGGCTTTAAATTCACTGCTGCGATCTAGCAGGATGTTGTTTATTGGTTCGTGCCATGAACCTCGACTTAATCGAAATCACTTCCGTTTTCTGAATTAAGAAGTTACGAAAATTTACTAAGTTAAAAAAAATTATCAAATATATACAAAATACAAATAAAATTACTATAAAGAATATTATAAAATTACTTCGCGTGCAGTATAATAATGCTTTCAATATGGGATTACCTCGCTTCTTTAGTGAACCAGAGATGTTTGCTGAAATGCGTGTTAATAGCTGATATGCATTACATGGATTGTTAACCGCGTCTCTGGTATCTCGGCTGGAATGCTGAAGCAATGATTTATATTTATTTATTTGTGAAGATTGTTGTTATGGTAATACAGGTTTTTATAGATACCTACTTTAAGCACCAGTCTCTCCCTGCCAGGGTTGCGGAATTTGTTCGAAAGAGTCACCGTGGCCCTGGAACGCAAAGGGCTTTAGAAGGAACACGGATGGGTTTTAGTCAGTAAGAGTCTGACACGCCCTTCCGCTCCACCCAGAGCGGAAGAAGTCATTTGATGATTTCCCATCCTTAAAAAAAAACAAAGCACCAGTCTCTCACAACGTTAATTCCATGTTCGTGCTCCAAATGGTTGTTATTATTGTATCACTAATTTTGAGTATAATTGACACTCGCACAAAAAATATTGATTAAAGTAAACTTTTGCACGTTTTAACTTCAAACTCTCAATTTAGAATATGGTTCGGGTGTAAGTTTGGCTTCCAATCTAACCAAAAGTGATTGACTATCAATAATTTACAGGGATCGGCCGCCAGCTGACCTCAGTAACCCAATTATTGAAAACTTCAATATTCTAAGGTGAGATTGGTTCTCAGAATTTTTAACGTCAGACTACCCGTAACGACCGACGAGTCATAAATATTTGTATGATATCCGATGGTTTATCTCCGAGGCGAGGCGAGGAGGGTCTCAAAGTGTGAAGAATTTTACTGAAGTCTTACTGTTACTATGTCTAGTTTATCGGGCTCTAGACAAAGTGATATTTATATATAAGCGATAGCAATTTACGAAATGTCAAAATAGTATTATAATATACTTATACTAAATAGTAATTCGGAGAATCTTTAGTGTTTATTGTCACAGAACTGACATTAATACAAATTAAAAACTTAAACTAAAAATTTCTCAACGATAGATGACTCTCCTGTCAGTTTTTCTCATTAATGGAACAACACATATATTTCGCTTTTGTTTTTTCGCAGCAGCTCCATATTTCCTGAGCTTTTGGTGAAGATTTGTGTTGTCGTGTGTCGTGTTCCAAATAAAACTCGGGTATGACAAATGATGGTTATGTGACGAGTTGGTGGTCACATATTGTGACAAACATTGCCTGAAGTGTAGCGGAGAATACTAATTGAGTGAGGTGCACACTACTAACATTGTTGGAGTTTTTCCAATATCATATTTTATGTATCCTAGAACCATGGTAAGCTTCAAAAAAGAAGAAAGTATGAAAAACAATTTTTATAACAATTTATCGAAAGCTTAGGTAATTTTGATGAATTCTATTAAAGTCATTTTAATGCAATGTCAGTCTCACTAATTCTGCACTTCACAAATCTGGCACATCCAGCACCCTCTGTTCACGGCTACTCCACCACTTCCTTCATATACCCTTATTAGAAAAATATTTTCTGAAATGCTTTATTAAATAATATTGTTTTTTTTTTTCTTAACAATCCGAATATTCTAATAATCCTTTGGTTTTTACTAGTGTCGGATTAGTGCGACTCTACTGTATTTGTAATACGATTCATTAGCCTGGACAGCACGATGAATTCTAATAGTTTATTAGTTTTCATTCTTTGACTTACGAAGATGTAAAGGCAGAAAGTTCTATCCCCAAACGGTCCAGCTCGTATAGTAGGGTTAGCGTGCATCGGTCGGTCATCGTTTAAATATTAACCCTCCCAGGTACCCGCTGTTATTGCGAACAGTACAACATCATGAGTGGTATCAACCCCATGTTTTATTCATCCACTCCGTTAAGGATTTGGTAAAATTGTTTTATTTACTCGTTCAAAGAGTTTATTTACTTTTAATGTCGAGGTATTTGAGTGGACGGAGTGAAATATGACTTTTGAGCCTTTTAACAATTTAAGCAAACAACTCTTAAGTACCTGAATAATTTATTGGTGGCCATCCTTTGTCCTAATACAGTACATGGCCTACCCGTGTGCCAAGTTCGTGGACAAACACACACACTACACGTATAATATTAGAATGGATTAAGTTTTTATTCCCTTTTACCGGCTTACTCAACGAGAAAATAACTTTCTCTTAACACGATAGACTAAAAGATAGCAATACCAACTAATCTACAAAGTCACAGACCAATGGACTGAAAGCTAAATCAATTAGTATCCAAATTAAACTTACGCGAACTTAGGGAGTAATAACTTACAATGCTGCCCTAACGACACCGAACCGCTACGAGTGCTACGACCACCCGCTACGCGCTACGAAATACTTGCTGTACTAAAATGTGCTACGTCGTAGCAGCCGTAGATCACCTACAGGAAGTTACGATTTTTTACCAATACGTTCGTTGTCGGCATTGTGCAATTCAATGTTTGGATAAAGTTTTATTCATTGTTGATATATTGCACGCACTCTACATTTTTTTATTTAACTTGCCTTGTTTGTTGTTGTATATATGGGCCACATCTTACAACTGAATTTTAAAACAGTATTCCCCAACGGATTGAACTGTAATACACGGTTTTTTGATGAAAATGCAAGGTTCGCTAAAGTGGCATTATTTTAAATCCAATATGGTGGTCTCCAAAAGATTGCGTACTTTTATGCACCCCTGTGAGATGAACATCAAATGATAGGGCTTGCTGAGAGGAATACAAAAACAATTAATTTAAAAGTTTTTAATTTCTTAAACTAAACTCAAAATCATAAAATTTCTTGTTTTTACCAGTGTATCGCTGAGCATTGAGCCGGTTACGAAAATTCTCATAGAAAGCCGCATGGGAGACCCATAGGTATTTTATCCTGAAAAAATAATCCTCGGGCGAAGCCGCTAGAAAATGCAATTTTCGATTAAAATTGAAATATATTTTCTACACAATCTTGTGTGCACCATTAAATTTTAATATTTTTGTACTAACATAGCTTATAAGTTTGTATAATACTAACATAATATGGATCAAGGTCTGAATTAAAGTTTTTTTTTTTATTGCATCCGATTAGTCTTATCGCTTAGATTATATGTATCTTTTTGTGAAATATATATATTTACAATACGTGTACATATATTTCACAAAAAGACATCTCCAATAACCAAGTCGCATGCGTGTAAGTAATAACCGTCCACTATCCACCCCTTCATATTACCCAAATAGTTGGTCCTAACAACATAATTGGCGCCGTAATATTTGGTCAATTTGGATCCACTACCCACAGAAATAGCTCGTGAAAGTTTAGGCTCCGAATCTTCGAATAAATTAAACAACAGGTTGTCAGAACGGCTACCTACAAATGTTTATGATACCTGTCTAAACTAACTGACGATGGCAGATTCTACTAATACCCTCAGCTACGGGCACTGCTGCACTGTAGTATAATCTATTGTTTTGATAGAAACAGTTTCCTTGCTACTTATATTGGTAGATATCTCAGTTGCAGCACACTATGAACTACCCTAATCAATGTATTATTATCCTGTCCATCCAAAGGTTGTCATTATGATAACACTATTTGTGATAAGACTGTATTCTGATTGTCAAAGGTTACGTAAATGAGTCTTTTTTTTTTCATTTTGGTGTAAGCACAAAAAAGTCTAGTATATCTACCTAATCCCGTATGAATTTCTAGCCCTTTCCTCAGCTTTGCCGCAGAAATCGTGTATTTTTCTTTGAAAAAATGTGTATTCTGAGACAGAGATTTTTCAAACCGGATAAGTTTCTCCAGAGATAACTTTTTACACAAACAAAAAACGACCTTTTAATTTAATTAGTTTAGATGAACCTTAACGTAATAAATACATGGTTCATAATTGCCTCTTTGGATAAAGCAATCAAATTAATGCGTGTAAATAAAGTGAATCATTCAATATTGGCCATACCTTTTATTTCTGCCACTTTCAATCAAAATTAATTGATTCGGTTGAACCGCGTATTGTCATCAAACAAATTAATATAAACAGACAACGGGCGATACATCCATTATTCGGGAATGTATTATTTTTTTTGCAGATTATTGCAATATCTGTTACTGTTTATGAAACTCACACAAGGTGGACCGATGACCTGGTGAAGGCCGATGTCCAGCAGTGGACGTCTTACGGCTGAAATTATAAAACTGGTATGTGAGGAATGGCAATGCTTTATACAGCCATGCCTACTTCTGCGAAAAATACAGAGAAGGTGTCACACTTATACTAATTTACACTTATACTAAACTGATCATTGACACTGAACTAACTGTACTCTTTACCAAACAGAAGTCACCAATAGACCGGAAAAATGTCAAGACAAAGACAAAGGAAACTGAAAGTCACTACAAGCCGTAACGGTTTGACTCTTTCGACGACTCACGACATCAAAGGGCCGACTCAGTAAAGGCACATACCTCAACCAATCAGCGTTGAGATACCGAGTAGTAAGTTATGCTCGTAATTTTTTATGTTCCTCTCTTTCATTACTTTTATCTTATTCTGAAGTTAATTAATCAAGGATGTTTGTGTTAGGGTGGTTCGATTTTTCCTTGGTAAACAGAGTATGTTTCCTGGTTTGTTTTACGACAAGGACATTTGTGCCGTGTAAGACAACTGTAACTTATATGATACATCGAAACCGAAACTTCGTATTTATTTAATACGTTTTTATTAGTTGTCTGTTGCTATACCAGCACTGTTGTCAGAATGAATTAAACTAAAATAGAGCATCACGTCTAACATAAAATATTAATTGAATAGCAATAATTAATTCGTGGTTTCGCCCTTGATACATATTGAACTAATCCCTGAAATGTGCATTAATTTTCGAAATAAATAAAAAATGGTTTGACAACAACATTAAACAATAATATATCGCGGTTCTCCGAAATTCAGAGCTGAGTCTCTAACCAGTTGTATACCTTCTTACTAGTATGTTCACATGTATATTTGTGTGGTGTATCCCAAAGAGAAATTCTACGAAACCGAACAATTGTAAAGCCACAACGATCCTGTTGAACGCGCAAAACAATCGCACTCGACTTGTGAACGAAACCTCACAAGAACTTGCTCGAGATTTAATATAATTGCAAATCTCTCTGTTGTGGCTCCAATTAAATAGCGTTCGAGTATGTTTTTACTGTTTGTTTCAGCGAGTAATGGATTAAAACAAAAGTTTCGGCATTTAGCACTAGGCAATGTTTGACAAGGCAGATAGGCACGACGTGACAATGCGACGATAATTGTCAATGCAATCTATGAAAACCGGCCAAGTGTGATTTGATATGTCACACGGTACACTTGCAAAACATATTTTTAATTTTTTCCCCCAAATAGTGCCTATTTTCCTTACGCGGCCGCGTTAAGGTTACAGAAGGTTATATGTGTACGAAATTTCAACTGAAAAAAAGCTCAGATCACAGCGATCGAGGCCCATGTTTATCAATTTTAACTTAACAACATACTTATGAACTTCTTAATTAACGAAGAGCTTCCTTTTTAACCGACTTTAAAAAAGGAGGAGGTTCTCGATTTGGTTTTTTTTTTATGTTTCGTAGAAATGTCATCAAAATCGCTTCAGTAATTTGGTTTTTAAATCAAAATAGCTGGAGAAAATAGACAATATATCATATATCATCCAAGTAAGTAAACGAAACTGCGTGTTTTGCTTTCCTTAACTTTCCAGTGGCGCTGTCAGGTGTGAAGTACCACTAAAAAGTAAAATATAAAAACTTGTTTACAAAATATACAACCGACTTTCAATTCCGTACCGTTCTTTTTATTTGGAAGTCAGTTGTATTTCAAGTTTTTTTGCAGCACATTCTTAGTTACAATCCATGTTGCATTTTTTTCAAAAGACTGCTGTGCTGGTCATCCGTGCCGTAGGTACGGGTTTAGATGGGATTAGTATTATTCTACGTTCAACATCAAGTTTTTTCTAATACTTTCCATTTAGAAGGGTTCATTCGGATGCCAACAGTGTCATAAAAATAAACATCAATTATAGTCCGCATAGAAAAAATTGCTAAACTACGAGTATTTTTATGAAAGGACAATTTGTATTCGTAGACGTATCAAATCAGAAGATTTTTATTATACCTCCGTAAAAGCTCTCGGGACATCTTTTCTAATATCACAAAAAAATATTCATGAAAAAATATTGTACCTATCTTGTTTGAAATTCTAGCACTGAAAAGATAATATCGTTTCTAAAAGAAACAAAACAAAAACCGAGGGATTCTAAACAAATTAATTGAATATTATCACCGAACTTTAATCCTTACTTAAGCCCTGATTGACCCCGCTGATTGGGGGAAGTTGTTTGCCTCAACCACGGCGATGCGATGAATAAAATAATTATTTCATTGTTATTTCTGTAAATATTTAAGCTGGAGTTTCGAGCCGTCTGGTATAATATTTATTTAAGAAATATTTGCGGCTTACTAAGATCTAAAATGATGTAATCTTACGAGAAGTAAGAGTTAATAACAATTAATTACAAGTAACTGTTATATTGGCAAGTAAGAAAATATACATTTTAGTTGTTTTTTTTATTTATTATGGGATTTCACAATGTTTCTTCAAAACAATAAGTACTAGCCATTGTTTCAAAGACTAATGGCCCTTAATTATATTTAATGTGTTCTTTTAGGTATATATACATATATTTGTATTTACTTGCTCTTCATTTTGCTCTTATCATTTCATTTATTTTTTGATCCACGGAATAAATGTGGTATCCATCTGTCTATTTACACATTTTATTTTACTTTAAAAGGTTTAGCTTTGTGTCCAGCAATTCCACAACATAAATCCAATTAACAATTTAGCATTATTTTGCATTCTTGGGACGAAAGCTTAAACCTGATACAAGCCGGTGAATATAAGCAATCAACATTAACCATTTCGTGCAATAGCTAGCTCATCGGCTTTGTGAGAGTTATGAACATAGCTTCGAACAGCGTTTCACTCATGAGATATTTTCGTAATTTACGAACGCTGTTCTGATTCGAAATGTGCATTAATTTGTGTTAATTGGTGCTCATGTGGTGTGCGGTGTAACCAGAATTATGATATTGTTTCAGCTTTTTGGGTTATGGTAAAAGCGGGTTTCAATGTATAGTGTTTTGTAGTTTAGATAAGCGGTCATTCAGACGGAAACGGAAAGTGAATTATTTGGTACCAGGCTACTTAGAATATAGAATTGACTGACTGTTGCCTGCGGCTCCTCCCGCGTGACAGTTGGAAATCATCCCAAAGGAACGTACTCCCGGGATAAAAGTGGAAAACTTTTATCCCGGGAGTACGTTCCTTTGGGACGATTTATTCATCCAAGTTATAAATTACATAATGTGTGCCAAATTTCATCAAAATCCAGTCTGTAGTTTTTGCGTGTAAAAGTAACAAAGATCCATCCATCCTATTCCTTACAAACTTTCAACTTTATAACATCATACTAGGTATATACCTATAGATAGCAGGATTGGATAGGATTTTATAGCGAGTCGCTTTCACTTGCTAAAAGAAGGCTTTTTCGACGTAAACAAAAACATGCTTGAGCCAGTGCAGTATCAGAATTTGCCGAATTTTGTCATGTGTGGACGAAATATTAGCTCCGGTGAGGCTTAACGGAGACTTATCCCCGGGTTGAATGAGATCGTTACATAAAAACGGAGCGGCGAGAACAGGTTGCATTATTAAATACCTTACGTAAAGTGTGCTGAGAAAAGTTATTTTGCCTCAATGAAATCCTCTTAATTAAGGAAGAAATAACAAAGAATATATATATTGGACTTTTTTCAGTGTTACACATTGTTTTGTGATCAATAGAAGAAGTAGATGCTAATTTATACGAATTTATTTCAAAATTCTGCAACTCCTCAGGGCAACTTGTTGTGGGTACGGCTAACATGTAAAAATAATGAGCCCTGAGTGTGAAAAAATAATCTCGGAAATAAATCTATCGCTCCGAACATTTGCCAAATTCATATTTTACTCTCAAACACAGAACGAGCGAAAGAAATAAATACTTAAAAGAATTATGGCGAAGCGGATATAAACCATTCAAGATTTAACCGTAATTTATTCATAAGATGCTAATATTTTAGAAGCTTTTCGAATGTTTCCGAAAAGCTTCCAAAAAGATGAAACAAATGAAATAACAAAAAAAAAATCAGTAGGTAGGAAGTTACCTTCCTACTAAGTTAAGTAGGTAATTATTAAGATAATAATTTATTATTTTCATTAAAAACTTAAATAAACTGTTAAATATGCAGCGTTTCACCAGCACAATAATAAAGCTTCTAAAAGTTTTTACATTTTTTGAAAGTTAATTAGGTACCTACCTGAATTTCTCAGTATTGTACAGATATTAGTAGTTGTACAGATTTTATGAATTATGCCACAATAATTGACCAACACGACATGATCGTCCTTGATCAATAGTTAAACATACTATACCATAAACATGAAGTAGTTACTTCAGAATGTCAGTAAAACAGCGGACAACAGCTTGTTAATTAAAAATATAAAATTACTCGAAACACGTTTTGAATTACTCTCCGACCTTTGAAAAATTGTTTTTAATAACGGTTTTGAATTAGCCAATTATAAGCCTTGGTTTAATTAAGTAGATACTCAAAATTATGATCGTATAATATAAAAGGAAATTGTTTTTCTTGTAAAGAATACTTTCTTCGTGTATTTTCGTTTATTTATTTTTTTTGTAAAGTGTCATGAAATGTAAGCCCATTCAATTGTGGCTGCACGAACGTGGCCCCTTCGTCGTATGTATGAAATAAATTAACATAAAGCTAGCAAAGGGATGCGGTTAGCGAAGAGGGGTTCAAGTATTGAACGGTTTTTTATGTTTTGGTTAACGGCACTTATATCACACCGTTACGAAATTACCTGTCAGATAAGACTTATTTATTATGTTATAGCCAAAAAGAGGTTTTTTATTGAAATAATCGTAAAGGTGCTAAACTAGCGATTAAGTAATTTAATTTCTCAAATTTACAACAGTGTAACGAGAAAAGGGCTTTTTAGATCGCTACAAAAATTACTACAGCTTTTATCTGAACAGCGTTGGTCTGGTTTCTCAATGGTCTCCAACAAAAATCAATCCAAATACTTACAATTAAACCATAGTTTTTGGCTGTATCACTGATTGTTGATGTAAAAATACTAGGATCCAATAATATTAATAGCTGGTAGGCATCTACATTGATAAGATGTTTAACTACATCATCACTGCATAATAGAAAACAAAATCCTTCGCCGCTTATGTCTGTCTATCTGTCTGTTCGCGATAAACTCAAAAACTACTGCACCGATTTTCATATGGTTTTCACTAATGGATGGGGTTTTTCATGAGGAAGGTTTAGGTGTATAATCCGTCCCGAAATTCCTACGGGAACGATAAAAATGGGATATGCGCGTACGAAGTCGCGGGCAAAAGCTAGTATTTTAATAAAGAATAGATAGATGATATATTGGTATACCGTTTGTGGAATCATGCCTACATAATAACCGCCGCACGTTTCGATCTTTGAGCTTAAGCAATGTACTTAAGCCAAGATCGTGTTACTCATTTACTACATTGTGGAGATCAAATAGGCTTGCTCCATGTAAACTGCTGGTACTCAACTGCATTCGGATAGGTAGTGACGACGTAAGTACATCAAAACACAATAGAAGCACACAATGTTTTTAGTTTATAAAATAACGAAATTGTCAGCTGAGTGCTATCTTCTGAGATACAGGTCTCGCCTAGTTCAGAAGCTGGAGTCAATACCTTAAGTAAACCTCTCTTTACCACCACTAATGCTGCTGGATTATTATTATTATTGAGGAATAATGTACATGATATTAGTATACCTACCTAGTATTACGTAATCTTACTTGTAATCCTTGTTGCTATGCTGCTGAGACATTTTTTTTTTTTAATTTCTAGTGGCATGGTCTATGAAGTTAATGCTGTGGGTGTGATGTGTAAAAACTGAAACGTAACATGAAGCATCTCTTTGGGAGGGATGAAGACCACAAGAACCTGTAGACAAAGTGCAATTCAATCAACAATAACGATTGTCGAAACGTGAAAAATGTGTGGTGTTGACATGTGCTACCGAAACGTTAATTTACGGTCAATACCAATTATTTTGGTATTTTTAGCATTCCCGTGACCGTAAGAATATTACTCTGTAAGTATGTCTGTCACCGGAAAAATGCAGACTCCGTAAGATTGTAATAAATCTTTATTACGAGTAGATATTAAAAATCGTTTTGCATCCAACTTCAATACTTAGTATACAATTTCTAGCGAAATTTTACAATCTTTCGGCGTTTGCCATTTTCCGGTGACATATCTACAACCCCACACGCAGGTTTTATTTAATTGCAATTCAAAGTTGAGCAACATGAACAACGTCCTCTTCACATTAATAAATATTCTTTTCGCCAAAGGGTTCCAGGTAAAAACAAAATCGTCCCATAATCATGCAATGGCGCTTTGTTTTCCCATACTTTACCGGAGTGACAGGGGTCCATTATGCAAAGCGGTCCCTGACAATAGACCGGAAAACAATATAAAGGAAAAAAGCAAATCTAATCTTAATCTCATTTCTGAATATTTATTATGAAACAGTCTGCGGAAGGTAAAATGACTCCATAACATATAGGTAGGTACAGAAATTGTTTTTTATCGGTGTTATTATCGGTTTTCGGTCATTGAATCTAATAGTATGTACGTTCTTATCTTTTACATGTGAGATTATCCGAAAACTTAATGTGCAATGAAAAATGGATTTGTTTTTATTTTAATTCATTTTGGTTTTTAATGATTGCAATCGGAACCGTTACTAAAAACCACACGTCAAAATAACTTAATATGGGTATTACTCGCCAACCGCAATACCGATCAAAACATCATGCGCAATGACGTGTTCGTTAAATTGTTTTAATGAAATTACAAACACGCTACCAGTTATGAAGTGACTCATAATTCGCTCTGTGCCATAAATACTAGCATACAGAGTCTTCTTGACTCTGAACGATATAGTCAAAAATATCATCCCACCGGCCCCCTTCTACCATCGGACATCTAGACGCACACAAGTTAATATCTCTATCTTGTTGCTATTCCACCAATTCGCACTAAACGTTTCCAAACGTCTTTTATAATGCGCACAGCAAAAGACTGGAACTCTCTGCCTGCGTCTCTGTTTCCGAACGCATACAACCCTAATCTCTTCAAAATTAGAGTGATCAGGCTTCTTTTGGTTGGCTCGCTCCATCGTCGACTTTGTCTCTGTCGTCTATAACCTAGACTAGAGTCAAGAGCAAACCCATAAAATGTGTATATACCTACCTAAATAAATAAAAAATGTTCGTTTAAAACGGGTTCAACTTGAAAAACTTGAAAAACTTTTAAACTGTTTATATTGGTGCGAGGAAGGTTTTTAAGGTAAAGAAAAGTATTGTCCGGAAAAAGTGGGAATTGAAACTGCTTTTTCAATGGGATTGTCAACAATTCAAAAAAGGATTGTTGAGTCAACTCAAAATTTTCACAAGATAATGTATGTCCGGGTAGCTTAACAAATACTATGCTATAATTTGTTTCATTCACGAGGACTGGTCGGCATTGATGTGAAATGCCGACTCCACGTTTCACCACAAACAATATCGTGCCAACTGCAAAACAAAAAGAGCTATATAAACCCATCTCTATGTACTTATGTAAGCGGATTTACCGCCGCAGTCGCCCGATGGATAAATTGCAATATCCGTATCCGTATTATTTCGTATCCATATCCGCATATCAGATACGTATTCGAGGATTTGCGGATGCGCCGCTCTCAACGAGCTGACACACTCAATAAATTGTTTCTTGTTATTAGTATGTCTCTTAATAATGGAACATTACGATAAAACGAGTTAGGTATAGCCGCGGAGCTTATTCGACTGTGTATTTTATGATAAGAGTATTTATAGGCACCTATCTCTTTATGTATACTTACCAGAAAATACTTAACACGTTCAGATCGGCACCTCATGAGTAGGTACTTTATATCCTACGGCGCAAATCTTCATATGGCCACCGGTGGTACACTTCGCCGTGCCAGCAAATACTCCGTGCTCCACCGGTGGTACACGCCGGTCTGAACGTGTTAATAGAACCATTATATTATTAACTAGCTTTTGCCCGTGACTTCGTACGCGCATATACAGTTTTTCTCGTTCACGTAGGACTTTCCTATTCCCTTATAGCGTTTAGCCTTCCCACATGAATGTGGCTATCATCTATGAAAAGAATTTTCTAAATCTGACTGGTAGTTCCAGACCGCCGCTACAGGAGAAGACGCCCCGGGCGTCGGGAGTCGCAGAGCGATCCCCGGCCACCGTAGGCGCGGGCCTGCGGACGGCGAGCGTTGGGTGGCTCGCTGTCCGATCACCGCCAGGCCCGGGTCGATGGCGCGTTGTGTTTCACGCGCGCCTCAAAGAGATGTCAGCATAGAAGACGGGGCCCGCTAGGGCCAGAGCCTGCTAGGGTTGCGGAATTTGTTCGAAAGAGTCACCGCGGCCCTGGAACGCAAAGGGCTTTAGAAGGAACACGGATGGGTTTTAGTCAGTAAGAGTCTGACGCGCCCTTCCGCTCCACCCAGAGCGGAAGAAGTCATTTTATGATTTCCCATCATAAAAAAAAAAAAAAAGTAAAGATATATCTACTTATATATGTGTTATCATGTTACTAAGCCGACCGGCTTCCACAAACTAGTAACTGGATAACACGAAACCCTTGGCAAGACTGGTGTTAACTTCTGACATCCACCTCCTTCACTCACACACTGATCATCTGAATTACTCCCATACATCTCCTACTAGTCTAACACTTCACACAAGATAAACACTCACTCACACATCGGGTCACCACATACTCGCAACTCAATATTTTCTGCAGAATTGTAGGTACTGAGGATTTTTTATTGTTTTACTTATTCTTATTTGTGCTAAGTAAGCATATTGTTTAAATCTTGCTTAATTTTTATTTTTGTTATGCATATTGTGTAACTTCGGCTCTTGCACGGTACCTCTGTAAAATAGTTTTTGAGGATTTATTTATTTACTTTTCATCCTGGTAACCTGTAACACATTTTTTTCTCAAAAACCTGTATCAGCCACCAATCTCTCACAAATGTGGAATACAACTGAGACATTTTTAGTACACATCTAATACCTTTAAACGAGCAATTCTTATATATATGTATATTATAATCAGAATCTCGGAAACGGCTCCAACGGTTTTCATGAAATTTAGTATGCAGGGGTTTTCGGAGGCGATAAATCGATCTAGCTAGGTTTCATTTTTAGAAAAAGTTTACCAATAAAAAGAACCAGGTCATCCAGGTACTTAACTTTGAGTCAGCTTTGTGAAGAGAGATTAAATGATAAATTATCATTATTATTATTTATCCTCAGACTGACCTCGACAATCGTTACTTAACATTGAAGGTTGACATGTATTCCACCACGAGCCCTTCCAATATACAAACACAGTAGCTAACTATTACGCAACAAAATAATATTGTTTATAATATTGCACACTACACACTAATAAATCGAAAACACTTGATTGAAGTAATATTAAAAGACAGTACAAACAAGTGCCTTCCATTTCTCTAGAGAGAGCATAAGTTCAAGTGGTATCACGCGAGCGTGGTCACGCGATCACCCGACCACTATGCCCTTAAATGAAATGATCCTTTGTTCTAGTACATAATCAACTGGAGTGGATCATACGAAAATTGAAGACAATTAGCTGCTCACTTTGTTTTTGTACCTTTTAACGTCTGGACGGAAGGTTAGGTAATAGGCTTTTTTACATTTTACGTTGTTTTGTTAGTCTTAAGGCGAGTATATTTATTCGTAGTTACCCATTGGTTAACAATATTTAACCGACTTCATAAAAAGGAGGAGCTTCTCAATCCGATTTTTTTTTATGTTTGTTACCTCATAACTCCGTCATTTAGGAACCGATATGAAAACTTATTTTATTATGTCAATGGATATACTTTGCACTTCAGTAGTTTAATTTTTAATCAAAATACCTGGAAAATATATGTCATCCAAGTAAACGAAATTGCGTATTTTGGGTTGTCTATGGTTTACCCGAAGATTATACCATAATTATCATATTCCCGAATTTCATTTACCCGAATTTCATTTGCCCGAATGTTTTGTTTGCCCTTAAAGACATATGATATACTGTTAATTGCCCGAAACTTAGATACCATAAGTTACGAGTGCCATACGTATTGTTTTTCATATTTTTAAGTGCCATAATAATTATCAGACATAATATTTAAACGCCATAATGATTATTAGACAAACCTTAAAATATTCTATGCATGGTTGATGGTGGGCTTGGTCGACGGAGCCCCGCTTCGCGGGGCTCCTACTTCTGTGTGGTTTATAAAAAAATAGCCACGAAGGGGATGGCGGGGTCTATTCGCTCGCGATGATATTAGGGTAAATAAAATTCGGGCAAACGGCGGTATACCCGTATTTTGCTTTGCTGTGACTTTCCAGTGGTGTTGTTAGGTGTGGGGTACCTCTAAAAAGTGAAAAAATAAAAAACCTTTTTACACAAAGATACAACCGACTTCCAAATAAAAAAAATCACTACAAAGCATAAAATAACTTTAATTTCGGAAGTCGGTGTTTAAAATTTTAAGAAACAACCAATAACACCAACTTCCAATTTTGGAGACCCTCACTATAACCAACAATGTATTAATTTACGTTACGCAACCCGTGTTTGAGTCAAAGAAGTTTATATGTGTATCTACCAAATTTTACCTGAATCGGTCGGAAATACACAAGTGACAGACGGACAAAAAGACACACGAACGATTCTTTAAGGAAGGATACCATTTTTACTTTCGGACGTAACGTAAAATATGACAGCTGTCATATTAGCATGACAAGGTACATGTAAAATGTGTAAGGTTTCCGAACACTAAAATACTCCGAGCACATCATACACAGAGATCACTGTGTCTACTTTTCTTTTCATTTTCCTTTCACAGGTCTGCTAGCAGAAATGCCTTATGAAGTAATACTGTGTGTATTATTGTAGTTTGTTTAATTTTGTTAATCATTTAGGACTCTACTAAGATGTCCACTGGCGGTTAGGTAATGGCGTATACCTAATAAAGAGTCTATCTTAAGTATCTTTTGACAAAGGATCTTGACAAGTATTTGGTGTATTTAGTTCTCCCTTGCTCTTGTTCCAAACATAACTTTGACTGTTACCGGACACTGTCCATCAACAAATTGTACAGCGGGACGCCACAGTCGCAGATCAAAGACGTCTTCGCTTGCTAAAGGCATATATAAGCAAGACAAAGGCCTAATAACTATTTGATCAACTACAAAGGAACACAACGTGTGTGTATGTGATTTGAATGTTAGATCTAATAAATTAATAGTCTCTATTGATACCGACTGTACTTTCAATATTGCAATTTTGTAATAAACTTGTTGTTGATATTTTTTTGTCCATTCAAAAGTTGTCTGATAGATATCACTGTCAGCGCTAAGATCGCCACTGTATCCATTAAATAGGGATGTTGCCTGTGCTAATTAAAAAACTATGATTCTATTTAGTTCGTCAGTTAGATTACCGAAAAGTATTGGATTCGTATTCTTTTTTTTTCCAAACCAATAAAAAAAATGAAGATAAATCGCATCAAAGATAAGGAAGGAGTGGGGGCTTGCAACTTGTAACGTCACTTTCCAGTAAAAAGTGTACTGGTTAGTGACGTCACGCTAGTTTTCAACGCACTGTTTCGTCTTCATTTTTGTTTACGTGACAAAAGAAAAATACGTGTCCAATATTTTTTTCGAAATCTATCTGGCGGAATAATTAGATTTTTGTAGTCAAATACTCTATTAAAGTTCGTGTTAAAAGCGTTGTTTAACTATTTTTGGTATATCATCATCATATCAGCCAACTGCCGTCCACTTTTTGGTATATAATAAAGTTTATTCTGCTTATCTATCTACACATCTACAGCATTTTAAATATTTTTTGAAAATCCATTAAACATAAGCAAAAGTTACTGATAGAACAAAAATTGTGAAGTTATTTCATGACTTTTACCAAACTCATAAACATTTATCCAGTACCTACGAAGTAAAAAAGAAAAAAAACAAACTGTTCGAAGAAGTATGAGCTTTCGTAAAAGATAAATGTGACATCTCATTTCTATAAGCTTCCGTATCATAGAAAACAGTAAGTCAACCCAATGTAAAAGAAATACTCAGTTTTATGTTCACAAGAATTCCCCAATTTCCGTCGACGCTGCAAAGTAATAGAAATATTATAAAGATTATGGAAGCAACTTGGTGAAGTCCCCAGGGCATCGCAGCGGGGTGCACAGATTTAATGCCGCCTAGAGGGTTCTTTGTTCCTATTAATGTTCAAGGGTTCAGTAGATAAAAAGTTACGATTTTTTATGTGACCGGTGTATGGAAGGTGTCTATCAAACTCAAAGTTATTTCAAATAAACCAGGCACTGGAATGGTCAAGGTCGATCAATCAAAAACAAGGAGCTAGTTGCACGTTCCATCATATCTACTTATCTCGACCTACAATAGCATATTGGCAAAACATTCGCGTTTGGACCCTTTATTTTGCCAACCTCAAAGTATTGGAAGCGTAGCTTCCTACTAAACAATGCAGGGGATCGCAAAATATAGTCTGAACAGTCCTGATTATCACGACATGAAAAACTTATAGTGGACCCGACGTTACTTATGCAGGAGAGGAACCTGCAACGTCCTTTGTGGGCGTAAATTATTAGGACCGACTTATTTCGTATATATAAACCATGGCAGCTCATATAGCAGTATCTACATTTGCGTAGGTATATACTTAAGCAAAAAATATTAAAACAAGCCTACATATAAGCGAAGCTTCCCAGTAATTTAATAATATCTCACAACATTCCAAAAAAAAAATACGACCCTTACAGAATCTTTTAAATTAACAAAACATTCTTTCAGCAACTTTTTACTTAGTAAATACCTAAGTAAAAAGTTAAGCGAAAAATATTTTCTTAGATTCCTTATAAACCTCAGTTGAAAAACCCCATTATCGGAATTTGACCCGGAAGGCCAAAACATACACACACTCGTCCCTTTGTTGTAGTACAGTCAACAAAATTAGTAATGGCATAACTATAAATAAAGTAACCTTCGTAAATAATATTCTATAATGTTGCAACAACTGTGTGAATAGATAAATAACGCTGAATGTGAAAAGTTTCACGATTGTTATGTTAGTTTGGTTACACAAAAGCTGTTAGGTAAGGCACAAAGAGTTTTTGCTAACGGTATTTCGTAAACGAAATGAAAGTGTCAGACAGGCCCAACCTGCTGAAAATTGCTTAAAATAAACCCTTTTTTAGCGAACCTTTGTCATTTACAGCAACTTTCATTATTGTCTTAGTTTCGTTTGTGTTTCGGCTGTAAAAAGAATAAAATATCTATACCCACATTTATTTATTTTGGCATTGAAATAATTCAATCACACAAATGTCAGTAAAATATACCTACATTCTAAAATTCTAAGTTATTCCCATAATTATACTTTTAGCGTATTTTATCTCGCCACAAACCAGTATACGTGAGTAGATAGCGTCGCAGTAATATTCGCAATAAAACAGAAGAGTATTCCAACATTACTGCACGAAATTGCAAGCCCGGCTTTTAAGGGGAATTTTACATTTACGATGATGCATTTTAAATTGTTCTTGCCATTACAGCGAGTGTTTAAATTAAATTCCAAAGAAAATAACTTTTCAATATTGAGTTCATAGTTTCGAGACTGTTGAACAAATAGTTTCACGGAAGTTAGCCTTATCTATCTGCCTTGCAGCTTCATCTTCGGCTTCCTTGCTTTCTGCCGGAGTTTGCTTGCATTCTCATTTGTGTTATACTGCCGCTGAGTGCCGCTTTGATTTCTATACTCTTTAAGTCAATTTCCGTTGCTGCAATAAATATTACTGGTACCACTCTAGCAGCAAACATACAAATACATTGAGGAAGTGCGAACTATAAACAAGCCTAGCAAGCAAACACGTCAGGACAGTTACGAATGCGTCAAAAAACTTTGAACAAACTCCGCGAAATGTAACATTGTCAAAAGTCACGAACTCGTGTTTTCCCTGTTCAAACACTACAGGCAAGTTCGAGCAGCGAACTGAATACTAAAATCATACCGAGGACAACTACTGTAACAATGGTTACAAACATCGTAAACGGCAACTGCCAGCGTTCCCAGCAATTGCCTCTGCTTGTATGACGGCACTTGAATACAATAAACCCGGTACCTGACTCTCGTATGCGCTATTACACCCTTTATTACTCTATGTGGCTATAAAGTGCGACAAATCGGTTCTTGTTTGTGCCATTTGAAGTTAAGGGGCCTATAAAGAAAATGAATAATGGGCTAACTTCTTTTCGTGCACTTTGTCTTTACTGAAGAAGACGCGACGTGATGAATGAGTAAAAAGTATGTTTTCAAAATATTACCAAGATTATGTGCTTAGATTTAAAAATGAATGACGTGATCATCATTAAACATAGTGAAGAACCATCCTGATTAAATTAGCTTTCAAATAATAATACATGGAAAAAATCGGCACTCCATTCACTAAGCTACGATACCACAAAAACAGACACACTGACAGACAAAAGCTCCCAAGACATCGAAACGCCCAACTTTATCTTGGGATTTAAAAAGCTTTCTATGCTATTTGACTTTCAAAACCGGTATTATTAGATTACTTTTTGCCGCCATATGTGCCGTAGTAGCCAATTAGGTGAACGTAAAAACGGTTCTGCTGAAAATGGTATTCGTTATGGAAATATTACCGAATAGGGTGCAGTGCCAATTTCGAATTTCAGCTATGAAAGGTTTTGACTGATAAGTGATTGGTTGCTGATGAATTCAAGTTCTAACTGAGAATTATGGAGAAAATGAGGAAATGCGCTCTAAAAATCTAGTTTAAAAAAAAAAAAAGTAGTTACTTTTTATACGGCATCAATAAGGTTGCAGTTGGTCAGTTGACTTGAGTGAAATCGGTTAAAGTTTAACTATTACATAAAATAAAAGTTTTTCATTTGTTTCATTGTATTCCCCCCATCCTACTGTCGTTACCAGTTAGTTCTAATATTATCTACCTACGGACACCGCCGCCATTCAATGTCAAGTGCAGTGCGCACCTGCCAGGGTTGCGGAATTTGTTCGAAAGAGTCACCGCGGCCCTGGAACGCAAAGGGCTTTAGAAGGAACACGGATGGGTTTTAGTCAGTAAGAGTCTGACACGCCCTTCCGCTCCACCCAGAGCGGAAGAAGTCATTTGATGATTTCCCATCTTTAAAAAAAAAAAAAAAAGTGCGGTGTGCAACTGTGCATCGCGTTGTAGAATGTCAAAGTGCTAATTAAATTAGTAAATGCTAGGTGGAATTCATCGTACAGTATTTGATTTATATAATGTGGGAAAACTTGATAAGGCATGACAACAACATAACTGTAATAGATTTCTTTTTCTTAGATGTTTTCGTAGTTGATGGTATTTTCGTTTTACACAAAGCAAATAATTTGTCACACGCAGAACGTTGTTGTGAACAACAATGCTTCTCTCTCTGCTCCAAACTTCAACCCTTGTATTCCAAGTCAGGTCCTCCAACTCGACTCCACCTTGAATCATCAAATTAACAGTGATGACTTGTTATTTATTGACATTATTCGAGAGGTTTTTCCGTTGTCATGGCAACTGAGTCGAAAGGAGGTCCTTCAAACCGACTTGGAGTATGGGCTACGAGAATAACATGAAATTTAAAAGCATAATTTAAAATGTGCCATGTATTTCTTCTAAAATGATAATTCTGTAACATTGCGCCGGTGTTTCGGTCCCCGACTGCAATGAATTAATTAATCACAAGATTAGCGATGCGCTCATTAAGCTTCTACAAATTGGGAATATTGGCATAATAGGATTAAGTGGTAGCCAATTGAAGAAGTTAATTTAGGATTGTTGTGAAGTCACATTGGGAACAGTCGGAGAATTAATTAATAAAAATTAGGGATTGTTGTCTGGCCGATTGAAGACTGATGTCTGACCAAGGCCGTCGCTGGTCCGAGATAACAAGGGTGTGACCTTTCCCTCTTACAGTAATTAAGAAAGTAAATTTAGAAACTTAAAGAACAAGGTTAAATCTTTCAAATAATAAGACGTAGATCGTGATGAATAATTTTATGAAGATATCAATATCATGAAACGTTTAATCTCGAAATTCTGTAAAATTATTGAGCTTTGAAATTGAAGCCGAATCAAAGTCTCCAACTTTCCCGTCTGATGTCTCCAAAGTTCCTTAAACTAGGATCAAAAGATATTTTAATACGAATACTTCAAATTCGTATAGTTAACTAGTCAAAGAGGTAAATTGAGTCTTCAAAATAATAAACAGGTATCTGTAAACTATTTTTCTTTAGATTTACTTTCACTTCGACTGATATTTTATTCCCAACGAGAGTTTATTTTCAAATTTAGTATTAATACAGCGTGAATGTTTTAAGTGTGCGCGGATGGCCAAATCCGAAACTATGTGGAATATCGAAAAACACTAAAAGGAATCTTGAGTTCTATTCTGATGAAAACTAAAACTGCATCATTGGATATTTTGAAAAATCGGTATTCCTAGCCAGGAATGGAACCGGTTGATTTTGAAAAAAAACACAGCCTGTAATATTACGCCATCCGAAAATGTTGCTAATAAGGATCAAATTCTGGGAACTATTTTTTGAATTTCTGACTAAACTTACCTACCAAAACCATCATTGATATTTTTTCACAAATCCAAGGATGCAGTTGTAGATTCTCGGGCCTGATGTTGATGAAAACTAAAACTGCATCATAGATGGATGTGTTTTTTTTTCAATATAAATCGATTCGATTCCGGGCTAGGACACCGATTTTTCAAAAATCCAATGATGCAGTTTTAGTTTTCATCAAAATCGGGTTCGAGACTCCTTTCAGTGTTTTTCGATATTCCTCATAGTTTCGGATTTGACCATCCACGTACACTTTAAAAATTCATCCTGTATAATTATTTACTCAACGTGAAAATAATGTGAATCCATAGAATCGTTTTCCATATTAACATATCAGTTTTACACACGCGTGGCCATTTTATTTCGCTAGCCAAGATGGCTATTTTATGCGTCTGCTTTCTGATTTATACAAATATAGAGTAAAAATACAGTTTTGTTTACTATCGGGTTGTTTATCCCTCAATAAAAGAGTAAACAGGAAAATCTAAATCTGTATACTTGTTTATTATGTATTCACATAATTATGTACAGGAAAGTATCTACGCTGCCTTTAAGATATGTCACACCAAGTTGCAGAACAGAGCTTTGTAGTGTTGTTTTAAAACTTGATGTGTCCGGGAGTGTAAAAAAGGTTTAAATACCGTGTCGAAAAGTTGGTAATCTTGTCTCTGGCTTACCGTACTGAGTAAACAGAGACAAGCTGAATTCATCAACACGAAGGGCCAGAGGGAAGTGTAAACATCCAGTAAGTGCCGGGTCAGGGATGAGGCAGATATCAGTGGCAATTAGCAGCTAAATGTAAGCAGACTTACAGTAAAGTGAGCTTAGTTAACTGAAGGAGTATGTGTGAGCGCACAAAGGCTCAGTGTATGGAACGAAAATTATCGGATTTTTTTTATTTTTTGTTTATTATGTCACAATATTACTACTCAATTTATTTCAGTCTATTCTATCCGACAGCAGTGCAAAAACCGCCCTTTCTTCTTTCCAATCCTACAGGCTGTGAACAGAACCAATCCTGCCACGTTGATAGGCGCGTTAGCAGATGCGATTAGATGGATGAATTTTCAACAGTCAACCATTTCTTTTCAGAAACTGGGGGATCAAATGTTGGTAGGTGGTTTGTATGCTCGATTTATCACAGAGTCAGTGAAGTATCGTCCATATGTGTTTGGTGGCACCAAACACATATGGACGGTCATGTTTATGTATGATCAAACAAAATTCAATATATGTAATTTTCATTCGACATTTCATAAGATTAACCAACTGACAGAATAGAATAGAATTTTATTTTACAAATATGGGTAGTATCACAGACATCACAGGTGGTGGACTAACATGATAAATAAATACATTTATTTTCCCGCGAACCAATTTGTCGACTAACATTTGTCGTCACGTGTTACATAAGCTTATTTTCTGCGATGTGCATCATGCACGTTCGAAATACATAGTTATCTGTGATCACATCTGTTCTGTCCACATCATAACAAAAATGTTTCCGAAGTTTTCCGGTAAGATTCGTTTTATGTTAGTCTGTAGCAATTCGTCTCACTTCATCAAATTGTTATTGTTCAATAATACCTAATATACTGATGTAGAGAACAACTTTGTCATATTAAGTGCTTTACACGTCAAAACAAACAATACTTAGGTTAGGTTCTTCATACATTGTGTGTCCTTCTTGACATTAATATATCCGTCTTGCTCGAATAAAATGCTGAACAACCACGAATGAGGAGGTCAGTCGATCAACCTAATAACGTCTCTATTAACCGGCAATTCTATACAGCTTTACTAAAAGCTAGCCACTTTAATCCACTTAAGCATAAATTCACAGCGGTCCCCGGGGAACGGCGACTAAGCATCCAGTGTCTTCAGGCTGCCGACGGCGACACAAATAGACCTGATTGTTCCTTGTAAAACATCGCTAGATTTCATACGAACGACACGTCGCGAACAATATCAACTTACTAAAATGAAATTAAGTTTCTTAGTGGCTCTTATTTCCATCGTTATAATATGCTACTGTGAGTTAACGAACCAACACCCAAATCTAATTCGAGTGGAAAACGAAGTCTACGAAAGTTACATAAAAAAAGTTCGCGAATTATGGAATTATGTGAGCAGAACAAATGTTCAGCAAATGCAATTAGATAGAAAAAAGCGGTCCACAAACCAATCGGGCGTCGAAACGGCATATAGAGTAGCGGACTCGCTCGAATCGAGAAATCTTACCGATTCAGCCAACACTTCGACTGTGAACAAGCACGCTTTATTACTTTCAAATTTCAAGCGAATTTGGCCCGTATCGTTATGGAAACAGTACGGATTTTTCTCTGACGACTACCTGGATTTGATCAACGAACACTGGCTACAATTTCCACCTCCTAGTGAATCGTTGCAGAAGATTTTAGGCGGGTTCTATGTTTTGTTTACAACGATCGGCTGCTGGGGAAACATCATCGTTTTGCTTATGTATCTCAGGTAAGTAAATTATCATATCATTAGTTGGCACTTCACCAGATTTTATATTTATTAACAATTTACTTTTTTCCTTTTGTTCTCATCGTAAACAATTCATTTTCATATTATCCAGATCATAATGTCCAACAAAAACATGATTTATTTATTCCAAATGTTTTGTTTTTTATAAGTTAACGAAAACATTTTCATCTGAAAACTAAAAGGTTGATAATCTGTGTTTTGTTCATGAACATAATTGGAAAATATTTAATATTTGTTCTTCATAATATTCCTGTGTTCTTCTCACAAACCTGGAGGGCATATTGTTATGTCATTACATAAATTTGGGTAGGTATTTGATTGATCAAAAGGATCAATTATTTGTTTCTGTGTGGGTTTTTAAAATAAAGTGTCCCTTATATAAAATACTTATGAAGGCAGATCATAAGGAAGTTCCAATGGATTTTGTAAGAAAAATATGTATAGTTTTTTTTAAATGATACGGCTTTGTCACACATGCGATTGGTTAGTTTAACAAATATAGCTGAGTTAACATATCAGATATAATAAATTCGTTTTGTACTTATAATACAGATTATTGTATCAAAGTAACATAATTCTCCTAATCACGTTAATAATTCAACATAGGATATATTTTAAAAGCAACTGCTGTAAGGCTGGGAAACCTACCTTTTTTTTTTTTGATCTAAATATTCACGGCCGATAAAACCTCTGGAGAAATAGGTTCCAATTTGTTTACTCTAAATCTCAACGGTCTACACGAAGTTTGAAATGAAGCGAGTACTCTAATCCAATATTATTGACCTGTTTGTTTGCCAGTTTCATTCGTCCAAAAATAGCCAAGCAACGACGTTTTCTATTCTTGCAATATTCAGTCCTCAAAATAATTCCGCTCGGAGAAAGTTTAGAGATTAGTCGGGCTCAGAGAATGTGCCGCATCCTTACTGGGACACATTTCGGCTCTCCCAGACGCACCGGCAACATTTTGTCTCGGAAACCATCGTGAGCGGTTGTGTCCTATTAATTTATAGACACACGAAGACTTCTCCGCAAAATAACGTAAATATTATGTTGAGTATATTAGTTATAACTCTAGTGGCGGTCTCGAACATAGTTTACTGTATGAATGTTGACACAACAACACGAGTGATGGACAAAACTTTTATAGTTCAGTTGCAAAGTGATAAAAACAAGTGCATATATTGTAAAATAACAAAAATAGTGGCATTAAAACCGTTCAAGTGCCATAATGATTTTTTGTGGCGTTGTTTGGACGATTTGAAGCAGTGGAAAAGACGTAGAAGGAGTTCCGATAACTTCAAAAAGGAATTGAATGATGAGAGCGGTAAATTGAAAGTGACAGATGGTGCAGCCAATGAATGGGCCTCTTATCAAAACAGTGTAGATATTGTAGAGACAACAGCACTGAGTGTTTCTGATATTAAATTATCTTTGGTGGCGAAGTTCATAGAGAGGTGGCCGGTGGAGAGGTGGCGCTCGCTCGGTTTGTTTACGGATGAGTACCTGCTACGGATCAACAATCACTGGCTGGAGTTCCCTCCGCCTGACTCCTGGATACAGTACACTTTCGGCAGCACTTATGTACTGCTAGCTGGTACCGGAGCTTTCGGCAATGTCCTTGTATTACTTATGTACATGAGGTCAGTAGAAATGATAAATTGATATAACCGGTAACATAAACTATAAATGTAAACAGTTTAAAATAAATTAAAGCTTGTAAATCATAGTGTGGAGCACATAATTAGATGCATCTATTTAAACTCAAATTTGACATGTTTACAATATATTATGAACATAAATGTTTCCCATAATTACGTATACACTGCTCATGACACAATGACACATATCTTTTACGAGCTCAGTTTGCCAAGTAGCTTTTCGTGAAAGTGTCGTAAAAGACATCTGTTTAGGTAATATCGGCTTATATTACCTAGTACTTGCAGATGAGATTACGAGCAACAGATCCGGTGTTAAATCTAATCTATCTCAGGGGTCGAACAGCAAATCTTAATGCTGTGTAAGCAAACCATAATAAAATGGACTCATTAATGAGCATCAATCAGTTCCGGTAAGGTCAGCAAACTCTGGCAACCAGCCAGGACGTAAAAATGAAGAAGTTGACATGTGTCAAGCAACGAGTGGACACTGAAAAAAGAGACACGTGTATTTATTTTCACGTCATTATCTAAATGATACCACATTATTTATTTATACCGTTGGTCGTGGGAAATGTATTTTTGCATAATTATTATGTGGTTTTTCACATATGATCTGGTGACCCACTTATCAAATGATGCGGAACTCGTCGAATAAACATTGATTTTGTTAGGCAACAGAACCGAGTAGTCGTTAACATAACTTATTAAGCTCATTGATATAACTACATATAGGAGAAGTGCTTACTTCGTAGAAAAGTTAATACTCCGTCCATCCCTTATGTTAATAACAAGACCGCTATGTGCAAATACGTGGATCAATACGCAATTACATTTAAGCTGAGATTAGATTTGGCCAAATAAACTTGAGACAGTTGCAAATGAGTAATCTCATTTTAATCCCCCAATTTACAGTTTGGTTTTATGACGTCATTTGCGAGGTTATCCCAACCCTATTAGAGGTATCGATATATCATATTGGAGGTGTTTCGAACTCAATTAGAAAATCTATTTTGTTAGGTTAAATAATGGTTCAATAAGCATAAGTCCTGTAACATTTTTTTTTATAAAAAAGGCTTCCAAAGATACGTGCTATTTCACGTGTGACATCATTTCCGCATTGTCGCGTCGCACCTATCTTCGGAATCCACAAGACGGGCTAACTCTCTGCACAGAATGGGAACCACTCAGAGTAGTAGAACTCTTTGTTGTAAAATTAGAGGTTTTTTTCAAGAGCTCGTCTGAAGAAGTGGCTACAACAATGCCCGCTATGCCTATTCTTGTTCTCACTGAAATACCTTCTGTGAAAACTTTTTGTCTATTTCAATGTCCTTAGACAAAATATCCTGCAAACTACCTACTTAATTTTTTCATTGTAGATGCGTTTTGGGGGACTGTCTTTATGTAGAAATTTGACGTTCAAAAGTGCTGACACTCAGCCTAATTTGAATAAATGACTTTTGATTTTGATATTGATGATCTGCAACATATTTCATCTATGTAGTTTTGAATTGATGAACAACAATCAGGAAGTGTCACCCAACCGGTACAAATTCATATTCACCTCAAAAATATTATATTTGGAAAATGTATGACAAAGGAGTGTTAGTCTTTTACGGGCCAACTGTTTTTGAATGGCTATTGTTCTTTGTCGTCTGATCTTGTTTACTGTCAGGCACTCAATTATCAAAAAAAGCAAAAAAGTAACTCCTTTGTTTCCATGAATTTTTCATCAAACTCGGCTGAAAAAGATGCTTATTTCAGCTGAAATCTCCCTTAACCGTATGTATATCGCGGAGGGTCTTAAAGTATACCGACCCCTTAAGAAAATGATATCAATACAAGAGGCCTGGCTCGTTCTTTACCCAAAGCATAAGCATTGCCATTCAGCGTTGCAAAGCTGCCAGTCTTCTGGGTACGTTTCCGGATGACAGCGACGTGGAGGACTAGGTACTTCGAGTCGTAAGCGTCTTTTAATATCATGTATTAGTAAGTACATAATATTAAAAGATAGATTTACTACAAATATTAATTATTTCTATTTTTCTTTATAATTAATAAATTACCAAGACCTAGCTTTTTATTTTATAAATTAGGATATAAACGATTATTCCAATACTGCCAACATAAATTAACATAAGGCTATTTTTAAATGCTCTGAAGGCACTGAAAAATGATGAACCTTATTTTTTGGAACGTTGTTATATTCAATTTTGTAGTACCAAGCTAAAATATTAAAAATTCTGCGAACCTGACCCAAGCTACTAAGAATCCAGAGAGGAAGGCAAATTTGATTGTACTTATAACAATTTGAATAATTTTCCATAAGGTTTTATAAGGACGCTGACGATAATAAACTCTTTATAGCTTTCGATTCGATAAAGTGCGCCAGCTGTCAACATATCGAACTAATAGCATCATAAAAAGCTAAACTAGGATAGTTTTATCTGAGATTACGAATATCTTAATCAAGCTTTAGGCTATGTAGGGTTAAAATATCTAAGGAGATAGGTATAAGTAGTTTATATTTGGTAGCATTTGGTCGCATCCTGGCGCACACACTATGTTTTTTTTTTGTTTACATAGTCCCCTTTTTCTTATGTGGCAGACTGTCGTCAAAAAGGATTTTTTTTTTTTTTTTTTTTGTTTTGTTTTGGCATCAAACAGTCATATACAAACAATATAATTCTTAAGACAATTGGTTCCTTACAATAGACCTTATAGTGCCGATACTGTGATATAATGGTAAAAATAAGTACAATAAACACCAAATAAGGAAAGACGCGTTAGAAATACATATTCATTTTTGTATCAGAACATGAGTTCACTGAAACATATGCCATTATCAATTAAAGGTAAGTTTCAATTAGGTGATATATCTACTTTTTAGCTTTAGTTTCAGGCTATTGAGAGAAATGTTAAAAAGATCGATTTCTGTAAATTCTTTATTATAATTGTTAGTGGAACGGTGTAAAAATGAGTTACGAGTGTATGTTTTATTTAGTCGAAGAGGAACAAAAAGTGGTTTTGTACGTGAGGGGCGTACGGGTAGACGAGCGTGTGCTTTTAGTGATATTTTACTAAGTAAAGATGGTGAATCGGTCAACGAGTTTAAAATTTTGAACAATTGAATAATGTCGAACATATTACGTCTATTACGAAGACTTACCAGTTTATGACTTACCATTTCTCATGAATTATATGAAAACATACAGTTCTATACGGGTTTTATCGTGGCCAATCTGCCTTTAACATTCCTTTGCTGCGTTTGATTGCAATTTAAATAAGTAGAGATTAGAAGGGTTTCACTTTTACACTGGTGACCACTTTCTATTACAGCTCTCAGTCGGTTACCACAATTAGCTGACCCACCTTTGAATAATGATTGAGATTTTTTAGAATACGATGGACTCGGATTAAAAGCAGAATCTCTGTGTTAGCAATTTAATAGACATCATTAGTAAAATAGAAGAAGATTTAACGTGCCAAATCTGAAAATCCTACTACTATTATAAAGGCGAAAGTTTGTAAGTATGGATGTATGTATGGATGTTTGTTACTCTTTCACGTAAAAACTACTGAATGGATTTTGATGAAATTTGGCACAGAGGTAGATTATAGTCTGGAATAACACATAGGATACTTTTTATCCCGGGAATATGTTCCCTTAGGATAGTTTTCGACAATCACGCGGGCGGAGCCGCGGGCGGCAACTAGTTGTTTATAATTTCAATCATTAATTCCCCAAGTGTTGACATTTTTTAGTAGACCGGAAAACCCTTATTGCTAATATTAGTTACTTTGATGATGATCATTACAGATGATACATCTACTACTGGCGAATAAATTGTTATTCGCCAGTTATTTAACGTTTATCTATTACCTATGTAACATGCCAAGAGAAACATCCGCTTTACCATTCGACCGACCACCTATGTACCAAGATCTGTGAATAGATAAAACATATTCTTACCGCAAAGTGATTGAAAAGCCACATTTTAATATCTTAAAAATATCTACAAGCCTTTTTCCCTTGGTTTTCCTTTTCACCAAACACGAATGGCTGATCTATGTTCCTTTCTCCTTTTATAAAGTAGATAGGTCCTTTATTACACACAAAACGGGCCGATGAACAACCGGAGGGAATGAATTGCTTATATAATAGCCGTAGACAATGGGTTGACGTCTATATTTGGCTATCTACCTGGGCAATGGCACAATGACTTTTAAATCCAACGAGCCGGTCTCATTACGCTGAGGAAACCTCCTCAATTTTATATCACAGAGCTTTATGAAAAGTCATGGACCGAGTCTATACGGAACAACAGTTAGTCTACTTCAGATCCTTTCAATATTATAATGTTGAATAACAGAGTTGGTTTGTTAATCAATCACGCCGGAAGGATGAATAGATTTGGATGAAATTTGGTACATGGGTAAACCTTGACCTGTGGTACTCGAGATAGATCGCTGAGTGCCCTAGACTACTTTTAATCCCGGAATAATCACGGTTTCTATAAGGTAGGCAGGAGCGATATCACGAGATGGCTAAGTCTAGGTAATCTATTGTTAATGCCGGGTACAATGTATATAGCGCCATCTAGAGTAGCAGAACTAGTAGTCAAGATCCTTCTAGACTTTTCTATGCTAGAACATTCTAGAGTTCTCGATACCTGGTCAGTCGGGACCGGTATTTACGCGAACTTTCTAGATGTTTCTACAGTAGAAGATTCTGGAATTAACTGACGCCTTATATAAGGACGGCATAGCCCGCGACCGGGACAGTATTGGATTTGCGATACAAGCGATGTTCGAATAAAAGTGATCAGTAGTGAAATTGTGTTTTATAATTTAGTGAGTTTAAAGTTGTAATTAGTGTAGTTTAAGTAAAGTGCCTTTTTTATTATTAAATAGCTGTTTTTATTGTCACGAACCCGAAGCTCGTAACACTATTACTATACCAATCCTACTACATAATATAATTGCGAGAGGAATTCCTGTTTGTTACCTCTTCAAATCTTAACCTTAACGGCTAATTAAATTTGGACGAACGGCACACGAGTAGACGATGTCCTGAAATAAAACGTGGAATACATTTTATCTTCGCAGGTACCTGCTATAGCGGTAGCACGTACCGGTGGGATAATTTGCGAGTGTCACTTTGGAAAAGCCACTGGCACAATTTTGTTGAAAATATTTTTCTCAGGAATGCTTCAGTAGCTTTCCATAGATGCGTAACATCGATCCTTTGTATGTTGTATTTCAATTGTACTTCTGCCCTGAACAAATAAACTTCCGCTCTAAACGAAGAGGGTTTAAGAATAGGTGACCTTATTACTAATCTCATGCTCGACATGAGATCTTACATACGTGTAAAAATAAATATTTACGAAGTCAATGTAAATAGTTTTCTCGTTTCCGTCACTTACGTTGGAAAATTACTGGAAAAGATGCGACGGATTTTGTGAGCGTATTTGTGTAATAGCATTCAAGCGTTTCAGTGCAGAAATCTTTTGCATGTCTTTTCTTTATATTTTAACTTTCACCTTTCCTGTGTGAAGGTTCCGTACCCGAAGGGTAACCAACGGGACCCTATTACTAAGCATCCGCTGTCCGTCCGTCTGTCTGTCAGCGGGCTGTTTCTCATGAAGCGTAATATGTAGATCGTCGAAATTTTCACAGAATGTGTATTTTTGTTTCCGCTATATCAACAAATAATAAACATACATTTAAAAAAATTAAAGGGGGCTCTCCTACGAAAAACGTGTTTTTTTTGGCTTTTATCACTCGATCTTAAATGGCAACAGGTGGACACTTGAAATGCTCACAGAGTTTGTATTTATTTTATTTTATTTTTATTTTATTTATTTAAGGAAAAACAAACAGTAGCACAATAACAACTAGTCATAATATCTTAAATATTACATTTTAAACAATTATGCTACCCACTACGTTCTCCACAGATTACAATAAAAAGTATTTAAAAACTAGCTTATTGCTATACATATACGCAAAATAAAACTTAAATTATATTTAAAAATTAAGTTAGTCCCATACAAGAGACGTATTTTAGGTTGCTGCTTAGACTTCCTAATTTTCTCTTATTCTTTTATCTAATTAATAATTATCAACATCACATCGACTGTTTGGAGAAGTATGTCTAAATAAATATTCAGTGCGATGAATAGAATATGATTATGCTAATACGTCTGAGAATATGAAGACTACAAACGGCTCATTTATTCTTCTTGCTTAGCTACACATACTATATCGCAAGCTTAGAAATCTGAAGCAGTAATGCTAGCGAAGGCGGAGGCGGGCCGCGCGAGGGAGAGACAAGGCCTTCGCCCCAACCGCCGCTTCAGGAGAAGACGCCCCGGGCGTCGGGAATCGCAGGGCGATCCCCGGCCACCGTAGACGCGGGCCTGCGGACGGCGAGCGTTGGGTGGCTCGCTGTCCGATCACCACCAGGCCCGGGTCGATGGCGCGTTGTGCTCCACGCGCGCCTCAAAGATGTAAGCATAGGAGACGAGGCCGGCTAGGGCCAGATCCTGCCAGGGTTGCGGAATTGGTTCGAAAGAGTCAGCGTGGCCCTGAAACGCAAAGGGCTTTAGAAGAAACACGGATGGGTTTTAATCAGTAAGAGTCTTACACGCCCTTCCGCTCCAGAAGTCATTTGACGATTACCCATCCTTAAAAAAAAAAGCTTAGAAATCTGTTCTAATAAGTAGATAGGTACCTATTCCTCAAAATTCCTTGGTGTGAACTGATTAACGTTTTAAAACTCGTGTGTTATATATAACATGAGCGTTTTAAAGAAGCATACGTAGTTATATTTTTATGACTGCATAGAATATAGATTTTCTTTATAGTACACACATCACTGCTTTTACACAATTCACACGCTCGCCCGCACACTCTCAGCGATGGAATAGAAACCGCGTCGTAAAACGCGTCGCAATCGCGAAGTTCAAGGGTCGCGCGATCCGTAAGGCGATTTTGATTATTTTTTAAATTGCGATGAGTGTCTTAAGAAGGCGCCCAAAAACAATCAGTGAATCTACCTGGCCTTTTCTCAACTATGTTGTAGTCGGCACACCCTCCCAGCCTAGCCGGATGCAGCTGAGTAGTGAGTACTAGTATTTGACATGGAGCAACAGCCATCTGACCTCCACAACCTGATAACCTTTTTTTTTTAATACGGTACCGTTTGGCAAAGCTGATGTCAGATTATCTGGCTTCTAACTATCTGTAACGACTGGAAAATATCTACAAATAACAGCCGGGCTTAACGTTCACAAAGGAATCTCGGTATGTTAAGTTAACTCCCCCTAAAACACTTTAGATGAAATGTTTCTTCGCCCAGTCGCGTCCCATGATGGTACCTAGTCTGTTCCTGACCTATACAATATAAAGGGAAACCACGGAATTAGCAGAACAATGTGACCTACGCGTGTGGGTGTGTGAATATCAATTAAGACATCCTACTAACTCCGAACAGGTTAGAAACAATACAATTTACAAGTACCTTAATTGACATCCTATTAATAGGTCATTTGAGGCCCTTATGGGTCCCACAAAGCATTTAAAACTTTTCAATTTTATAATGAACAAGTAGACATAATTAAATAATTACGTGTTTATGTTAGTTATCTACTCAAGTCACTACTAACAAGTTGTTAGATTACCATCATATTTACACTTTAAAATGTAAATATTTAACCTGTTTACGTATTATACGTGTGAAGTTAGGTCTACTCCTTAAGTTGACAAAAAGAATATTAAGGGCCTATTCGGTACGACATCAATCAGGTTATCGACAGCTCCTATCCTGAAGATTGAATAAAATTTAATATATTTATACATATAAGCCTTTTTAAACAAAATGTTCGTCGTTATATTTATCGATTTCAAAATCGCCAATATAACGTTGCTATGTTATATTAGCGATATTGAAATCATTCCGGGAATGATGGGTGACGATGCTTCATCAGTCAGAGGTAAACATTTATGGCACCCACATAGCCAGTTAATTTCTATACTAATATAATAAAGGTGAAGAGTTTGTTTGTTTGAATGCGCTAATCTCTGGAACTACTAGTCGGATTTGGAAAATTCTTTTTGCATATGATAGCCACGTTTATGAGGAACGCGTGCATTTATGAGGATATTCCTACGGGAACTGGAAAAAAAGGGATATGCGCGTACGAAGTCGCGGGCAAAAGTTAGTGTTTTATATATAAGTAGGATGGAATTTTATTTACAGACAAAGACAGGCTATTCGATTACATATTATGACCTAATAAAAAATATAATAGCTACACAATTATGTACAAATGGGATAAAAGTAAGAAATCTTTAGGCTTCAAAAATTCGTCTGTATCGCTGTCAATGGCAAAAAACACTAGCAATATTGCCACATTGGACACTGGACAGCAATGGTGCCACTCAAACAAAATTTTGTTTTATTCCTCATGTAATACGAGACAAGTCAAAATTCCAGAGAAATAATCCGAACAACAGTTCATAACATTTCGAGATTCCAATATTGATCCAAAATACGAAGACGAAGCGTTGGAAGGCCTCCCACAAGGTGGACCGATGACTTGGTGAGGGTCGCGGGTAACCGATGGTTGCGAGACGCACAGGACCGGTTGTTGTGTCGACACTTGGGGAGGCCTATGTCCACCAGTGGACGTCTTTCGGCTGATATGGTGATGATGAATATTGATCCTTTCTAAATGCCGCTTTCCAGAACTTTTGTTCTGAAACAATAAGTGGACGCCTCAGTTCCTGCCCACTCTCTGTCCTTTCCTTAATTGTATCAAACTTCGTTTAGGTACCTACATATATATTTTCATCAGTTCGGCAGTTTATTTACCTAATTAATATTCAAATTACTTAGTGGTAAAACATTTCCGCTTACTGAAAAAACTAACTTTCGCATATTAAACAGTTAGTGTTGATTTATCAAAGTGAAATAAATATTCAGTCACTGTTAGTCTCAGTTACTAACAATTCCAACTCCACTTTCAGAATTCCTCAGATCAGTGATTACAAAGTTTGAAGATAAACTATTTGACGTTCAAATATTGGATAACTAAGTTCAAAGGTAAAGTTCGTTAATGGCTCAAAAGGGAACAGTAGGTATATCGAACCTATCGTATGTGGAACTTCGGCAGTTTCTTAATCCACCCATACCAATATTATAAATGTGAAAATAACTTCGTCTGTTTGTTACATATTTATGTACTAACAGCTGTATGGATTTGAATGAAACTTAGCACACGGGCAGACCATACAGGACATGTGTGAATAGGACATCTGCATCGTCACTCAAAACACAGTGGCAATAAAGGTACTACGATTCCTCTTTTTTTCCAATCATCGCTAGCTGCCTTAATTAGTCATTACCTTTGTTCAGATATATAATGGACTGATCCTTTAGACCCCAGCTAAGAATAGCCCTTCCCCCTTGTTCATAAGTCTTAACGAGTAAATTAAAAGATGGCCGGCATCCTCTTGAACTCAGATTAAAACCATCATGATTCCGGTGTGGGAGGGAGACAAATTTTTACAAGACGCATAGCACTATTCTTTTTTCACAATGGAATCATAATGGCATCATCATCCTCAGTTTCATTTTCATTGCAAATGTTAAACGTTAAATTCTTTAAACCTGAACAAAACATAAGACAACACGTATTCCGGGGTTAGGAAAGTATAGCTTTTATTATTAAACTAGCTGTACCCGCAACTTTGTTCGCGTGGATGTCGGAAAAAAATGTAGGTACAGTTACTATCTTGCATAACCTGACCCCTCTCAGAATTAAGAAAATACGAAGACGCTAATTAATTTAATTCAGGGCACTGACCGTATCACCTCTTCCGTTTCAATTACCGACCAGCCTACGAATAGGTTTTATTATTCGTAGCGACCAGCCCAGGTAGGTATCTCCAATTACCTCGAATCAATGATTGATGAACAATACGAACCAAAGCCCAAGAAGAAACAATTTTCTTTGATTTTCACTGAAAATTGCATATTGTAGAACACTGATTCACTCAATTCTGTTTTTTTTTTTATAATAGTTTTATAGTAGGGTTGCTAGTTGGACCTAACTACGAGTGACATTAAGAGGAATAAGGAGCTCGTGGCTAAATAATAACAGCCGCACGTGTCGATCTTCTAGGTTAAGCTACGCTTGCCGAGGTCGGTATGTAGGTGGGTGGCCATCCTAACATACCAAGATAACACTTGAAGTCCCGCCTAGCTGTCATTCGTAGATCTTTGGCAGTCCTTACGCTTGGTGCTTAGCTTAGATTTCTTCACCTCTTCTTGTGAATGAAGGAATTGAAAATAAAATAATATTATTAAATTAAAGCATTGTTTCCTTTCATAACAAAGAACACAGTAGCTCAGTCTATTTCTTGTTACGCTAACCCCAATATTATTTCAGGAATTAATTTATAGCGTAACGAGCAACGTTAAGTCTCCGAGCGTTCAGTCCACCACGGACTCGTGTATGAATAGTAAAAGATAATCCTTAAGCGCCCAAACGCCGTTTAACCATTTTTTTTATCTCCTAATCTGTCGGCGTCAAAAGCTCTCATTTCGTGCATTTTGGCGATAAAGCGAGAAACCCTGATAATAAAGCGAAAAGGTCATCTGAATATCAAATAGGTGTGGGCTCCTGGATTCGTGTCGCGATTATCTGAACTCAGACGTACCACAAATCCTTGATTCTTTATGTGTTTACTCCTTCACGGGATTTGAAACTGTAAAATCTTATGTGTTTTCACTTTCGCTTGAACGATCGTAAATACGACGTAAATATAGGAAAACCGATCAGCGACCGTAAATATTTAGTAGATTCCATAAATTTTGTACCAACTGGAATGGTTAAACTTGTATATAGAAACTACTTGGTGCTAAACGTGAGACCTAATGGCCGACAACGATGACGCTTGCATTCGTACAAAAACTTACACCTAAGATTTATGCTTGCCCATTTGTTTACAAAAACCTCTGAAATAATCTGCTCAACTTAACAGAAACAAAACACCTTCACACGTGTTTTTCTGTTGTTTTTTCTCCACGGGGCTTATTACGTAGGTATACATTTATTATAACTACCCTAGGGGCTCCGAAATTAAGCTGTCGCCGGCAACACGAGGGTACTTGGTATTTCAGCTTTACGGACGCGTAATTTTGTAACGACATCCTTTATAATGAAATCTAGACACTTGACAACATCTGTCTGCGCTAGTGACCGCAATTTAATTTAGACTGATGAAAAAAATCTTAAATGCAATAAAAGAATTGTGAGACAGATAAATTTTACATTCAAACTAATATTATTCACAGTTACAACTCATTAAATCTCTGGAAGTAATAATCCGATTAAAGGAAATTGTTTCACTGATATTATCACTGAATTCCATAGGGAACTTTTTATTCCAGAAAATAGAGCGGTTCTCGTGGCATAGGACTCCAGAGTATAGATGCAGGAAGAAGCTAGTTTTCTTTTAATTCGACCCTATTGGCACGGTGACTAAGTCAGGATCTCTGAGCGGAAACGTAATACAAATGTCAATGGAATGGGTCTCATTTGGCACAGTATGCAGTTCTTTAATCATAAGTGACAGTTCCGTCGGTTGATGGCATTATTTTAGTAAATACTTCTTGACATTTTGTGTCACTAAATAGCGCAATTAATTGAGGCTAAATAATAACAGCCGCACGGGTTGATCTTCAAGGTTAAGCAACGCTTGCCGAGGTTGGTCTGTGGATGGGTGACCATCTTAACATACCGAGTCTCCTCCGTGCCTCGGAAAGCACGTTAAGCCGTTGGTCCCGGCTGTCATTTGTAGATCTTTGGCAGTCGTTACGGATAGTCAGAAGCCAGAAAATCTGACACCAGTCTTACGAATGAGTACCGTGTTACCCAGTTAATGGGTTGTGGAGGTCTGGTAAGCAGCCGCTCCACGTAAAATACTGGTATTCAGCTGAATCCGGTTTGACTGGAAGCCGACCCCAATATAGTTGGGAAAAGGCTAGGCAGATGAATGCAAACTACACGATCCAATGCGAGAATGTACCTTCATATGCCAAATTAATAGATCCGAAGTTCAGACAAATCTCTGTATTCATTAATTGAGTTTATTAATTGATGATAGTTGTAAATACTTTATCTTATTTATAGTTTTGAGATATGCTCTATACCTCATTTATGGTCGTTTCAAGGAATATCTAAGCATGAATCACTTAATGCCACGTACTGGAAAATTGCTGAAACCCGAGCCGGATTAAATACAAAGGGAAAGTTTGTATCTACAGTGTTTCTGTTACGTAGGTAGGTTACCTGGCCTAGTTATCCCGTATCCTAAACTGTATATCTGATTGATGACATTTTCTTCTGTTCTTTCGTTTCAGACTGAAAATGCTATAGCATTTTTATGGTACTTTAGATTCCTAGGTATACCTATGAATCTAAAGTGATTGCAGCCCTGACACGTTGGTATCCATAATTAATCAACCATAAACCTAACTCAGAAGTAAAACTTTTCTTGAATACCAAAGGTACTTCACCCTCAGCACTTACACTTAGACACCTTAATTACTTAATGAATGTAACTTTATTCCGGCTCGGAACGGAAAGAACAAATAAAACTGAGCGCCTCCCCGTACTATTGTCAAAGGCGTGCAGAGTGACTTTTTATTCAAGAAGTGAACACAAATACTTCGACTTATCTCCGATTTCTGAATTAGGAATTTAAGTGTTTTTAACTCTAATTTAACCTGGAAACTAGCTAAAATTTGGCAATAGGTAAAGTACTAAGCTTTGACACGTTCTTGACTGCAAACATTTGAATTCAGAAATCGGCAGTAACTCAGAAATATGAAAATGCAGGCGTTCAGTATTTAATTTAATTTTCACATACCTAACTTAACAAAAGTAGTTTTACGCGATTTTTCGGTTCCTCTTGCCTTGTCCAGCTGTGGAATTTTGCAAGCTAAAGTAAATTAGTACAGCGTTGGACCATCCATAGTTCGGTAGATTTTTTCATATTCATGAGACAATCCTACTTTCCAAAAATAGTCAAGGAATTAAAAGTAACCCTTTAAACTCTAGCGGAGCGGTATATATTATGTAGATGAAAAATACAACGTGTAATAGATTAAACGCAATACCTCCCAAGAGGTCATTGTACTCATCATTATGAACAACTTCTACTATGGAACTAACCCCAAAATCGCCGTGCTGTGTACATTTTGTCGAGTTATGCGAACAGAAATGTATGTAACAGTCTATTTTTTTTCGCGATTTCAGTGTTAGTCCCATTGTAAATAAATAAATAAGAAATGTTATAGAGACATCCCAGCGTAGGAAAACTGTGTTTGCATCTTGCGTAGCCGTCTCATCCCATCGATAAGTCCCAAAAGTTCTTCATGAGGCCGACAATATCTTGCCATATTTATAGACACACATGTTGTCAATAATCCACTGCCAACTATCACACATACATATATGTTTACGTTTACAAGTTTAATTAAATGAATATGATATCTGCCCCGCAAATTAATTAATTTCATTAATCCAGACTTGTGCAGGCTATAAATCTTTCTTTGGCGCGTTCCGCGAGAGAATAGGAAGCGTGCGGGAGGGAGCGTACCATGTGCTGAACTTTGTGAAGTTTGAAGGATTCCGCAAATATCTGATGTGAGTGGATGCATCTCAAGCTTGAAGCTTTTACGGAGACTAAGAAAAAGGGGAGCACGTAGGAACCTATGCTTTACTTTTCAATGTAGGTTGTTTAGTAAGTACATAGATTTTGCGATGTAACGATTTATTAATGTAAATAATCAATCTTGGGCGAGTTTTCTAATCCATTAAGGATCAAGCTAAATATTGATCTATAAACGCACATTAACGTATGTGCCCATAATTTTTAACCTCCGGTTAATGAGGTTCAAAAAACTTACTCTTAGACGCAAACAACCACACTTAGTTCCTAATGAATGTAGAATATTACCTCATACATATATATTGCGCAAGCAAATAAATGATTAGGTACATATGTATAATGGGTACTTATTAGCCTATTCAATTACCGTTTATTAAACGGGTCACTTTTAACTGTGATAACTTTAATTTGGCTTGGAATTCTAAACTCAAATAATTAGGAATTAATAAACAATAGCTTAATTCATTAGAATTAGGTATTAATTTGTTTATACTGTAATTGTATGTGCCGGAACTGGAGTTGGAGTCTACTCCAATGACCTCAACATCAAAATATCCAGACCGCTAGGAAAGCTCAACACCGTCAGGCGGAATGCGTGGGCATTATCGAAGCGGTCCCATGCCATAGAAGCTAGGAGAGTCACGGATACTCATATTCGTATAATCTCCGACAGCGCCTCAGTTCTCCCATCCCTAGGGAAGAATTACACCACCTTGAAACTTATACAAGAATGCCACAATGCGCTAGGATGCATCACGGTGAATAACCGCAACACTGTGACGCTGCAGTGGATAAAAGGACACAGCGGATAACTAGGAAATGTCGCGGCCGATGACCTGGCCAGGAGAGGAACGGACAGTCCTCTGTGCAGAGCATGCATGGAAGAGGAGGAGACAGTATCGCACGTGCACAGGCCTCGCCGAGATACGGAAGCAAACAAAAGGGACACGGAATTCGCTTTCAGATATCCTGAACACACTGAGAAGACTGATCTGCTTCTGGAGAGAGGTTAGCTGGTTGGAAAGACAGCCGCCATTGCTCACGCACAATGGTCCCATATCAGGACTAAGTGCCGAAACCATACCACATTAGATAGATATACTGTAATTTGGCCGCCCAGTTGATCCACACAAACCAGGGTCGTGACCGTGACGTATTAGTATCCGGTCCCTAGTGCGTTACAACGTGGTCTGACACGTCCTGGGCACAGCCCGGACACGAACGTGTGTGAACGAGTTCGAAATGTAAGCACCGCTATTGTTTAGCTCCGGACGACATCGACCCGGCCACGTCCCAGGCACGGTCCGTATGTGTAGATCAAACTTTACTGTAAGTATATATGAAATACCTAGGCATAACTTGTCTTCCAACTTTTGCCTCTAAACAAGGAATTAACTTATCAAACTTGAAACCTAAGTGGACAAGATACGTGACCTACCTACTTGGTTACGTGAGAAATTTAGTAAGTAGATCGGCTGTCTACTAAACTAGTAGAAAGAAGAGCGATACAGAACATTAATTAGATACCTACTTTGATTACTTTAAGGCATATTTTGCGTAGCTCAAGAAACTACAGCTAAGAGTTAACTTTAATACAAATACGTAAAATGAAGTAAGATTAAGCCCACACCCATTGAAAAACCAACAGTAACACTAATTTCTTTCTATCCTTTGTCTATTTGAAAAAGTTTGCCTCCTCTCTACCGTGATCCAAGCTATTCACGATGTAAAAGCAAAAAGACTTAAAGCCCTCATTAGGATTTCCCTGCGTAGCCCCTAGGGACCCTCTTCACAACACGTCTGACTCTAAATAGACCGTGAGATAACAACGGAGGAAAGGTTCTTAATTGTCGTTCGTATCTCAGAAAAGTAAATCAATATTTGTGACAAAGTACTACACAATCTTTCACCCGAGAAATGCCGGAAAATAAGAGATGTTTCCATTAAATGCTATCAACACAATTTTGACAACACTCAAATACGAGGCCGAAATAACAAATTAAATTATTATTTCAACCTCCGCAGATGGTAACTATGCCGGATATTTCAAATGCTTTGCTCAAAATCGAAGACGCTTTATGTTTTAAACATTTAATAAATGGAAATTGAATTTAGCCTTTTTGAAGAAGTTAGTTCAGTTTAGTGTAGCTACGTAAAAATTATATAAGAAAAGAAATAAATTGTAACTCATAAAAATTAAATTTCTTTTTAGAAAGAAAAGGAGAATGACTTGCAATACATTTACATTTTTTTTCTTCTAATTAGTCTGCATCTTTGTTTGAATCCGTCTCCTGTACAAACCCTTTCGCCAATTTCCCTAAAACGTTTTTCACAATCCTAGTTCCTTCTTGCGGCAACCTTATCGGTAACGATAATTTACCGAAATCTTTTTTCTTAAAAGAGCCACCAGCATTAACGTTCGTCGCATTGATGAGAGTAGTTTCTGCTCCAGTTCCACTAGCCCTGTTCTTGAATGCTGAAAGAAAATAAACAGTTTCGTACAAAACCTGATTTGAACATACGTATGTTCGGAACAAAAAAACCAAGTTTTCGATGTTTTTCAAAATTTACCTCAACATTCACTAGATAGCCGTTTGATGTTAAAAACGTTAATTATGGAAAGGGAGATACATGTTCAAAATATCAAGTAGCTATTTAACTTAGACACTTATCAGGCCCACTTGCGCTGCTCCGCTTAGCACATAGAACAGAACTAACTAGGTCTTCTACCGATTTTATAAAATGCGGATACATAAATAAAAATGCATTTAGAACATTCATTTTTGGTGATAGAACAATGTTAGAAAAATCATAGACCTGTATGTTTTTGGCGCGTCTCTGGGACTAACCAAATAGTTAACCCGGGCAAATTAGTTAGTTTATTTTTGCACAAGTCGCCCAAGGGAAAGTAGTAGTAATGTTAGATTGGCTCGTATCGCTGTCGAGTCCACCATGAAGTACCTATGTATGTTCCCCTCCACACCATGAAGTACCTAGGATTGGTGCTCGACAGCCGATGGGATTTCGGCCCCCTCTTTCGGCGGCTGACGCCCAAGTTGTTGGACGCGGCTGGGGCGCTGTCAACGCTGCTTCCAAAACTGGGGGACCCGAATACAGCCCGCAGGTGGTTGTACGGGGGGATCGTGCAATTTATGGCCCTGTATGGGGCCCCAATCTGGGTGGCTGACCTGACGGCCAACACCATCACTGGGCTGACACGTCAGAGTCATCAGGGGTTATCGCACGATCTCCTACGAGGCGGCTTGCTCACTGGCCGGATCTCCGCCTTGGGACCTGGATACAAAAGTCCTCGCGTCACTGCGCGAGAACGCACGGGCGCGTGGCGAGTGACTGATGCAGCGACACATGGAGCTGCGTCGGTCGCAGCTCCGCAAGGTCCTGGTGGCAGAATGGCGGGACAGGCTCTCACGCCCTACCGCCGCGGCGCCTTGTCACTATCGAGGCCATGCGACGCAGGTCCTCTCGGGGCATGGCTGCTTCGGGAGGTTCCTGTGTCGCATAGGCAGGGAGTCGGACGCTCGGTGTCACCACTGTGTCGACTGTCGGGAGGACACGGCGCGGCATACGCTGGCAGAGTGTGCCGCTTGGGAGGAGCCGCGTCGTGCTCTCGTACCTCTAGCTGCCGGCCGAGGACCGTTCTATGGTCGGTGGCGTGGTGTCCAGGGACGCGGTGGTCTCCATCTGCGAAACAGTTATCGCGCAGGAGGAGGCTGCGGAAAGGGATAGGAAAATCTTGACCTATCTCCCGGCCCGCAACAGACGTATCGGGCGTCGGAGTACTACGCTGCCCTCTTCCGGCCCCCCTAACTGGGTCCAATGGCGATGGACTGGGGGTATTCGTAGCCCCCCATTCATTCATCCAGACGCGAGGTGGTGGTGCGTGGAGTTCCCGTGCTGCTCTTTGACGTCGCGCGGGAGTCAAACACCTCACTCCCCCGCTGACCCGAGGTGGCCCGCAGAGGCGGGCCGGCACCAGCCGGGATTTTGGATTACGGAAGTCGCATACGTTCCCGCGATCCCCGGCGTACGTGGGAACACCGGGGTGATTTTAGTCACTAAGAGTCTGACAGACCCCTCCGCCCGCCCCAGGGCGAAGGCCATCCATGAGAATTTCCCCCCGTAAAAAAAAAGGGTTTCAAAAATTATACCTATACCTAATAGTGACAAGTCATATGAAACTAAATGAATTAGGTCCCAATTAGTCCAAGTTAAGGACAGTTGTGTTTCCAATCATTACGTTACAGACGTTGCGAGCAGTAATACGATGTAGATGAGAGTCACTTCAAATAAATAATTCGTACGTTATCCCATACGACATGCGTCCGGATTCCGAGCATGGTTTTAATCCATACTTCCATACTAATATTATAAATGCGAAAGTAACTCTCCCTGTCTATTTGTTACCTCTTCACCTTTTAACGTCTGAACGGAGTTAGATGAAACTTGGCACATGGATAGACCGTGTCCTGGAACAGGACAACAAATTTATCTCGGAAGGGTGTCCTCTTGGGATCATTTTCAACTATCACACGGTCGAAGCGGCTGGAAATAACTAATACTAGAATAAGGATATCAAAACATTTATTTACCTTCGGTAGTACTCGCATTCAAGATTTCACTACTCGTTTCATACTCAACTGTGGGATTCTTTATAGTAGTGGGCTTATCATCTTCTGTTTCTTCGCTCGAATCCGGTTCATTCAACTGCGCTAGCCCTTTCATCAAACTCCCAATAATGTTCGTGAATAGCCGAATTCCCTTATGTTGTGGCAACCTTCTAGGTATCGATAATTTACCAAACTCTTTTTTCTTAAAAGGACTAACTGCATTAGCGTTTGTCGCATTGATGAGAGTATTTCCTATCACGGGAGGGTTGGTTGTACTATTGTCGGGTACTGAAAGAAGACAAAAAGTTGTTATGTGATATTCTTGAAAAGTTAAGAAGCACTTCCGGGGAAGTACTATGTCAAGAATATTTACCTTCTGTAGCAGTCGTATTGGAGACTTCACAACTCGTTTCATTCTCAACTGTGGGATTATTGATATTAATAGGCTCATCGTCTTCTTGCCCTTCGCTCGAATACGGTTCATTTAACTGCGCTAGCCCTTTCATCAAACTCCCAATAATGTTCGTGACTAGCCGAATACCCCTATGTTGTGGCAACCTTCTAGGTATCGGTAAATTACCGAACTCTTTTTTCTTAAAAGGACTAACTGCATTAGCGTTTGTCACATTGACGATAGTATTTCCTAGCACGGGAGGATCGCTCGTACTATTATCGGGTACTGAAAGAAGACAAAAAGTTGTTGTTTGAATTGTCGTGAAAGACAAAGCAACTATTCCGGGGAAGTCCTATCTCAAGAATATTAACCTTCTGTAGTACTGGCATTGGAGTCTTCACTTCTCGTTACATTCTCAAATGCGGAATAATTAACAGTAGTTGTCTTCTCAACATCTACTGCGTCTTCTTCTTCTTTAGAATCCGGTTCATTTAACTGCGCTAGCCCTTTCATCAAACTCCCAATAATGTTCGTGACTAGCCGAATTTCCTTATGTTGTGGCAACCTTCTAGGTATCGGTAATTTACCGAACTCTTTTTTTTAAAAGAACTAACTGCATTAGCGTTTGTCACATTGATGAGAGTATTTCCTATCACGGTAGGATTGCTCGTACTATTATCGGGTACTGAAAGAACACATTCAATGTTACCGTTTGATAATCTTGAAAAGTAAAGAAGGTCTTCCGGGGAAGTACTATGTCAAGAATATTTACCTTCTGTAGCAGTCGTATTGGAGACTTCGCAACTCGTTACATTCTCAATTGTGGAATAATTTATAGTAGTAGGCTCATCATCTTCTGTTTCTTCACTCGAATCCGGTTCATTCAACTGCGCTAGCCCTTTTATCAAACTCCCAATAATTTTCGGGACTAGCCGAATTTCTTTATGTTGTGGAAGCCTCTTCGGTATCCGTAATTTACCGAAATCTTTTTTCTTAAAAGAACTAACAGCATTAGCGTTTGTTGCATTGATGAGAGTATTTTCTACTACTAGAGTTCCATTTTTCGGGAGTTGTGTCCACTTGTCAGCGAGATTGTCTTGTGCTAAAAGAAGACCAAGTTACACTTGTTATATCTGTCACCGGATAACGGCGAACTCAGTAAGATTATAAAATATCTTAAGAGATTGTAAACTTTCTATAAATTGTCAAATGAACATTTGCAATACTTTTCTTACGCATCAAAATTTGTTAGTCTATAGTGCCCTATGTTTGGCTACTAGCCAAGTAACGGAACATAGGTAAGGTTCGAAAGGTAAGACGGAGTTTACCATTTCAACATTCTAACCTCGACGGATTTCTATTTCTGTCTGCAGGGTTTAAAGGAACCTAACATGAATGGCATGACGGTCATACCATTCGAACCTAACATATCCGTATCGAGCCCTAAGCTCCCTGTGCCCTATGTTCTGCTACTTGGCTAAGCAAGAAAATTCGATAGATTGTAGAACCCTACACTGATTTCACAATTTCTCGGAATGACTTCGAGATATTGTAGACTATCAAATTTTGATACGTTAAAAGTATTCCAAATGTTCAGTTGACAATTTATCGAGAGTTTACAATCTCTCAAGTTATTTTATAACCTTACGGAGTTTGCAAGTTTTCAGTGACATATCTTTACGAAAACGGTATATTAAAAACAAAATCAACTTACTTTTTGTAGTACTCGCATTTATGTCTTCACTATTCGTAACATTCTCTACTTTTGAATAATTCACAGTTGTTGCCTCCTCACAATCTGCTCGTGCATCTTTCTTCGAGCTTGTCTCATTTGGCTTTGCCAACCCTTTTATCAAACTCCCTATTACGTTTTTCACAATTCGAGTTCCTTGCTCCAGCTTTCTCGATACCGGTAAATCGAACTCTTTTTTCTTATCCTCATCAGAATTATCGTATGTCGCATTGATGAAAGTATTTTCAAATCCACTAGCTTCACTTGAACTATTGAAATCTGGGAGTTTATTTTCTGTAGCACTCGCGTTAAAGACCTCACTGTTCGTAACATTCGGAACTGTTGAATAATTTACAGGAGTGGGCTCTTCATCAGCCCCACACTTCAAAGCAACCATAAATAATATTAATAGCAAATTAAAATACTTCATGATTTCAATACAACCTCTACGTATTGATGAACGAATTTGATGAAAACTTACGAATACGATGATTTTCCGTATTTATTAGGCTAAAACAGCTGTGTAAATTGTACTAGGTATTTTGTATGGTTAATTAATGAGGATTCTAAGAATAACGTTTTGTGCGATAACCCTACGAACGCGTGTAGTTTGTAGACCTTGACGAATTATTATACCTCTCTTTTACAGTTGGACGACACGACTACGATACTATAGATACCTACATACCTAGTTTTGCTTTTACCATACTATATTCCCAAAAAAATACCCAATATAGACCACCCAATTTTCTTACCTCATATATTTGACTTTAATAAGACGGTAGCTTACTTAAAACAACACCTTTTACCCATATCTATAGTTCCATTCCACACAACTGGTTACGAAATTGGAGCACGTTTCTAGTTGAATTAACTTTCTATGCAGCTAGTAGTGGACAAAAGATCAAAGTGATATGATTAATGATTCAGTTAATTTATTTATGCTTTCAGATGCCGCACACTGCGGACTCCAGGGAACATCCTTGTGGCGAATTTAGCACTCAGCGACTTCCTCATGCTCGCCAAGACACCGATATTCATTTTCAATTCCTTTAATCTCGGACCCGCACTGGGGAAAACAGGTTATTTGTTTTTCTTTTCTTTGTGAATCGAATTGGCAGAAAACTGCTCATTCAAAATGGAAAAAATGTTCTAGTATTTCCTCGAAAAATGCACACAAGACAAGGTTTAGTCTCATAAAACCTGTATGATTAATATCTTAAATGTCTGCCCATTTACGACCAGTCTACAACTAAAATATCATAACATGGCTATCATCAATAATTTAATTGAAGAAAAGATTGTAAAACACAAATATTTTAGGTATAGCGATTGGTGGATTGGTATCCATTTTAATAGTATGTTCATAAATTACCCATTAACTTTCTACACAGTTGTTTAAATATAACATTGTGGTTGCTAGAGCTATTATTTCAGCTGCTATTTTTCCACCCACGCTTCTTATCATTATGAGGAAACTGAATGCGTGGTCCAAAACGTCCTGACACGAAACAGGGTAGTTAAATACAAGTTTGTAATAATTCATACATACAGTAAAATCGCTTTCCTAAACCTAGGTATCTACAATAATTTACGTATTTTATATTAATGTTCGTTTTATCTCTTTTGCAATCTCCATTTTGCTTTTCGTGACAAAGTGCCCACCAACATAAATAGAACGCCTATTTTCAATGTTCTCCTTACGAGGACACGAAACGTAAGAAAGCGAATCGAACCAGTTCAATAGGTTTGTCATTTTTCAAGTTTATTATCACCTTCAGCCACGCCTTGACTCTCCAACAAACGAACCGTAGTAATGGGGGTGAGAGTCTTTGATTTATGCTGGTAATTTTTTACCAAAATCAGTTTTTCGTACAATGGGGAGACAGAATTTGAGGAGAGCATAAATAACAAAGTAGTTATTCCAATCTTAATAGAACACATTATCTATTACAGGGTGCGTGATTTACGGCTTCGTGGGTGGTTTGACGGGCACCACGTCGATCGCCACACTATCAGCCATTGCGCTGGACCGCTACTGGGCAGTGGTGCGACCTCTGGAGCCGCTGCGAGCGCTGACAGCCATACGAGCTCGCCTATTAGCCATCGGAGCATGGCTGTATGCCTGTATTTTCGCGATCATCCCAGCACTCAACATCGGCTACGGCAGCTATGTTCCTGAAGGCTACTTGACCAGCTGTAGCTTCGATTACCTAACTGAAGACTTTTCACCTCGATGTTTCATCTTTGTTTTCTTTTGCGCAGCGTGGCTCGCACCATTCTGCACCATTACATTTTGTTACATTAGTATATTTCGTGTTGTAGTTTGTAATACAAGTATGTCCTACGGTAACCAGGATCAAAGGTTATCTTCGAGACATGTGAAAGAACGTACAAAGAGAAAAGCAGAAATAAAATTAGCGTTTCTAGTCATGGCAGTCATCGCTCTATTTTTTATATCATGGACACCGTATGCTGTAGTGGCTCTGTTAGGTATAACTGGGAGAAAGGACCTCTTGACGCCAATCACTTCAATGATTCCTGCATTATTCTGCAAGACGGCTGCGTGCATCAATCCATTTATTTACATAATAACACATCCAAAATTTCGTAAGGAGTTCAAGAAAATGTTATACAGAGATAAGTCTAAGCGAATGAGAGGAACCTTCAAAACAACAGATTATTGCACTGATACGACCAGAATGCATAGGCCAAGTAAGGATTTAAGTGACACGGATGTTGAGATAGTTGAAATGAAGGATATACCATATCAAACCGATGAAAAACGTGACGTAAAAGTTAAGACGATATCGTCCAGGGTGGCGGAGCGCCAGGACTCACAGACGAGTATGCAGACTATCAAAAGTTTGCAAGAAAGCATCGTCAGTCCGCCTTCCTGGTACATGAAACCACAGTTTAACAAAAAGAAAAGTTTTCACCGACGTTCTACACGCACCAATTTATCACAAACTAGTGACCAGGATCCCACCACTTAGGAAAGATTAAGTATTTATTTATTAGCCACATAAGATAATGAAACATCATCTAAGAAGAATAGACCTGGATGTTGCCAGCTCTGAATTGAAGAAAGAGGAACAAAGGAAAGCAGGGACCGAAAGCTGGGGATTATGTTGTCCTACCAGCCATATAAAAGTTAACCTATTAGGAAGTATCTATACACTGGTACTGCTAGGTAACCAGATTTTTTGAGTGTTTTAATGATAACTTCTACGAAATATTGCCCACCTATCGATAGACCGGGACAGGGTCTATGAATTCACCACTCACACCTTATCATAAGGGCGAGTCAATAGTATCTAGGTGTTTTAACTGAAAAATGTTACCAAAAGTCTATCTGTAGGTCTACCTCCACCTGTAGTTGTTATGTGCTCTACTCTCAGCTATCATCTATACTTTGTTGTGATGAAAAAATGTTCATAAATAGGTAATGTTGATACCCGTCCCAAAATCCGACTCTGTGTCCTGTACCTGTAGATATTAGTATAGAAACTTGAAATTATATTTTAAATATCTATTATGAATGTTATAAATAAAAAACTTATATCTAATTTGTTTTGATTGGTGTCTTCTGACGTTTCATCCCTTCCATTCAACGTAGTCCTTAGAATAGATATGAAACAGAGCACGTCTCAGTTTGATCTTATGAATGCACAAATATATACCTCCAGGTGTTCGTTTAGGTATAACATGGTGGTAAACACACAATCTATTTGCCACAAGAGCCTCGATCAGTGGCATATGAAACTACATTACAATTAATGAAACTACTATTGTACTACGTTCACACGTACGAAGATATATGTATAGACTGAGATCCCAGAGTCCCCAGACCTTACTTAATTTCTCACAAACAAGAGTATGTGGGGTAGTGTTAGTATGTACTTTTAATAAGCATACCTGCTAGCTTTTTTTTAGATTTATAAATGGTATTTCAGTAGTCAAGGAGGTAGTTTTGCATCATCCCAAATCCTGGCATACTGAGGCTTTCGTTATTTGCACCTAGTAAATAAACTATGCCCAAATTCAGCCTTGTGCATAGGATCTGACTCGTGGTGGCGACCGCTCTTAGACTATTACAATGACTAATCAGTAGTCTAAATATTCTTTTTAATTGACAATATTCTGTAAAACATACATAAAATTAGCACCCAGACTTAATAAAAATGATGGCTTTAGCACCTGATCAAGCAAGCAGGTATGCGTATGTTAAAAGTGCCTAGGTATATACTAACACTACTCTTAGGAACTTGGCTGACAAGATAAAATGCATGGCGTCAAATGGACGAAATATACTTAGCATCGCGGGCGCGCGGACTGACGTCATACATTTTCGTCACAGCACCTTGGCAGCGCGCCCGCCGCGCGCCAGGAGCGCTTTGTATATCAAGTCCCTTGTCCCACACATTCTGTTAGTGAGAAAATAAGTAAGCTCTGGGAGCTCTGGGAACTTAGTCCATAGTCTTATAGACATGTCCATACGAACCAATTTACTATTGCCCAGCATGGGCTATTGTATAAAGAAGTCACGCGAACTCTGAACTATTATTTTGTGAACGCATTTTTTTGCCCATTTAGTTTGCAGCACCTGCAAAATGTCCATGTCAACAGTGTCAACTTTGACAATAGGGACGAGCAAATAAAAGCAACTCGAAATATATCTAATCGATATTAAATATCCGGTCTCGATATTTGTCAGATATTTTTTTTGTCGATGACCACTCGCAGTTCAGCACACTAAGGCTGGTTACTGCTTAACCGGACTATCCTGTGGTGACCTCAAATGAATTTAAGGCCCCCAGCCAGGGCTTACAAACTAGCTAATTATCATAAATGACCGCTCGCTAGGGCATCCCCTGCGGGATACGGACCTCGGCTTAGCGGCGTCATTTCGGGAGGACAGCAAGGGACAGGCTGGGTCATATCATTATTAATTAGGGTATTTAAAACTACTGGCTCAGCGACGCGGGCTGGCTCGGTAATCAAAGTTCGGGGAAGGTTATTAGTGGGTTTGTCAGATAAGCTGTCACTCCATGTTAAATACTGGTGCTCAGTTGCATCCAGTTAGTCTGGACGCCGCGCGCTATTAAAGATGGGATAAAGATAGGCAGGTCGAGACAATATCGATAGTATCGGAAAAAAGTTGATGGTTTTGCCCTAAGTCTTACTATACCAAAATATTACAAAATAAAATTCACCGCATTATCTGCCTAGCCCTTTCCCAACTATATAGGGGACGTCTTTCAATGATACAGGATTCAGCAAGATGTCAGATTTTCTGACTTCTGGCGCTCCTTAACGACTGACAAAGATCTACACATAACAGCTAAGAACAACGGCTTATCTTGCTTTTCCGAGGCAAATCAGTTTATACATATATACATATCATTCATATTTCAGGTAACAAAGACCCATAACATATGCCATACAGACTATCATTCACATTTATAAAAATCTCAAAAATAAGAATAAACTATTATGCAGGCGCCAGCACACCAAGCTCAAAGTCAAATTTTCCCAATTAACCATGAACCTGATGCTTTAGCGATAAAGTTGAAAAAAACTTGACAGATTGTTGTACGAGTAGCTTGATGTGCTGGCGTCTGTACATGAAGTGACGGCGCCGTGGTGTTAGATGGTCACCCATAGCATTGGTTAACCTTGAAGATCGATCCGGGTGGCTGTTATTAGTTTTAGCCACAAGCTCGTCATAACATAGGTAATTCAAAAATTCACCAACATACAAATTATGAAAACATTTATTTTTTCTTATATTGTGTTTAAAAGATAAGTCGGTGGAACTGGTGACTGAACCACGTTCAAGCAAAAAAAAACTATTTCGGTACAAGACTTGATAAATATTAAGATACAAATACTTTGATAGGAATCGATTCTTTAGGAATGTTTCTTGATAATTCGATAAATCGATATAATCTTCACCAAACCTATTTGACAGTGGACTGACACTGACAGTGTTGTTGTGTTGTTAAAATGATTCCTAACCTATCTTCTCATCTGATAAAAATCGTATTTAGAAGAAATAACTTATTTGCAAAGCAATATTCCACGGCAAGATCATATAAGCTTCTTTTCTTCGGATCAGATGGCATCGCTCTCAGTAGTTTACGAAAAATAAATGAATTCAGGTAAGCCAAAATTACCTTATAAGGTAGTCATTTTAATTTGTATCTTTAATTAAAAGGTATTGCGAATAAGTGTGAACAACTGTAGCTTAAGCATAATTTGAAGTGCATATGACTCTGACCTTAAATTATCATTTCTTTCAGAAAAAAGGAAAATCATCTCATTGACCGGTTGGACTTGGTCACTACTAATACAAATCATAAAACGGACATTCAAAAGTTCGCTGAGGCCGAAAATATTAATACAATACCATGGCCCCTAGACAGATTACAACCTGCAGAATACGATTTGGGATTAATTGTCGCATTTGGTCACCTGATTAAAGAAGATCTCCTTAGTAAATTCCCACTGTAAGTTGAAACTATAACCTATCTCTTTGTAATTTCAGAGTATTTTGATAAAAGGCGCAAGAAGTTTCTATAATACTGTGTCTGCACTAGCTAACACTGAAGGAAGTTAGCTCTATCCTAATTCATTCTCCTGCCCTCATTCCAATTTATTTGTGGTTAGTGTAGAATGTCTTCTTCCTGGTAAATCTATCCTAATCGCCATCATCTCAACTGCTCTGGTATATTTACCCCTTAATTATTAAATGCCGAATCCCTCAAGAATTCCAACCCACCAATGTATACTTAGTACAGGGATTTATGATTCAAAACCTAAGGAACTGAAACTCCACCAAAATAATAACAATATTGGCTTCTAGTGGTATGGTGAATGTGCATCCCAGTCTATTACCCCGGTGGCGAGGTGCCGCCCCCATCATCCACACACTCCTGCATGGAGACCAGGTCACAGGAGTCACGCTTATGAAAATCAAGGCTGATATTTTTGATGTGGGTAAGCACATTTGTCATCCACACAGAAATAAGAAGGCTTTTCCAAGTAATTTCCAAATGGTGTAGTGGCTGGTAATTTGGAAAGGGGATTGCCATTATATTAGCTGAAAGACATCCACTGTTGGAGATAAGCCTCTCCCAAGCATCACTATAATATTTAGTTATGTGCTTCTCACATCCAGTAGGTTCTTGCTGAAGGTGACAAATAGCATTTATTTACTAACATGATTGAACTGTACTTTTTATTCAGCTTAAGTGTTTGTTTTGACCTTGGTATCTATATTCATAAAGATTCTACTCAATACTTACAATACATTCCTATCATTCCAGGTGAAATAATAAGTCAAATTAAAGTGCCTGTATCCATGGATATAAGGTTACCAGAGCTGACTGAACAGCTATCTGAATTTGGAGCAGACATGCTGGTAGACTGCATAAGGACTTTGCCAAAGAGTTTGGAAAATCTTCAACCTCAAGGCTCTGAGGGAGTTACTTATGGTTTGTATTACTCATTATTCTCTACAATTCAATAATAATATTTTATGTGTATTGCCCTAAAGTAAGAAAGGCTTAACTCTACTCACTAAGACTGAATATTACTATTGAATATGGTAAAAAAGGGACTTCTTTTAATATTATAATAATACTTTATACCTAATATTTACCATTCACCTTATTTCTTCTTACAGCTACGAAAATACACAAAGGCTTAAGTAAAGTCAGATGGTCCGAAATGACTGCAGTAGAAGTATACAACCTGTTTCGTGCTTTATACAGTTTGTATCCCCTTACTACTACATTTAAAGACAAACAAATGAAGTTGTTTGACGCATTCATAAAAGATGATAAGGTTGATCATAGTGATAAGCCAGTAGGAACATTGGAGTATAGTGAGGAGGCAAATGCAATCAGAATATTATGCAAAGATCGAAGATATATTTATTTCAAATCACTTAGGATAGTAGGGAAAAGACAAATATCTGCACTAGATTTTTATAATGGTTATATTAAAAATGTTCCCGTAGAAAAAAGGGAGTGTACAGTTTCTAGAAATCAATAAATAATTATTAATAAATGAATGTTGTTGTTATCATTCAGTATATACTACAGGTTAAAAAAAACCAGCCAGGTGCGAGTCACGTTCGCGTGCGGGGTCAGAACGAATAAAAAAAAGGTTTTATAAAATCATACGACTTCTTAGGTTCTTCATAGGTTTTCCTGTAATCTAAAGACCTATTATTTCGGAAATGATCACTGGGTGGCAGGTCTCTGATGAGACTTCCTGCTCAGACCACAGGTGGATCCGCTTCGACATCCAGGTCAGTATACCACCTAAACAACCTCGGCGGAATCCGCGCAACACGGATTTAGCGGCATACAAACGCGGCCTTGATTCAAGACTTGCGCCACTAAGCGATTCGATGACTCTTGCGGACACGACACAGATCGACGCGAGAGTAACACAGCTCACCGAATCACTGATAAACAGCTACCAGACCGCGTGCCCGGAAACGATTCCGCGCGAAACACCGGGAAAACAACCCTGGTGGTGCGCGGAACTTGAGCGCAAACGCGAAAAGGTAAGAAAGGCTCTTAACAGAGCCATGAATACATATAGAGATGAGGACTGGGACGCTTACTACGCGGCCAAATCCAGCTATAAGAAATGCATCAGATCCAGAAGTTCTACTGGATGGCGAAAATTCTGTGGTAACATTGAATCATGCCAACAAGCAAACAGGGTAAGGAAAATACTGGCGCAACAGAACACACCTGAGGTCGCCACGCTCCGGAAACCCGATAACACGCTGACCACGTCACCTGAAGAAGCGAAGCGTGTCCTAATAGAAACTCACTTCCCAGGAAGCGTATTCGCGCAGGTAACCGAATGGCTAGACGTTTTACAAACACCAGCAGAAGTTGATTGGCATTATGCAGAGAGGATGATCACACTGGAAAAACTCCAGTGGGCCATCAGAAGCTTCCAACCTTTCAAAGCACCAGGTCCTGATGGAGTGTTTCCTGCCTTACTGCAGTGGGGCGGGACTTGCAACAAGACTGGTGCCTTTAATGAGAGCGTGCCTGGCTTTTAGATACGTGCCTAAAGGATAGAGGGAAGTGAAAGTCATTTTCATTCCAAAGCCCGGTAAGAGTGACTATACAAACGCCAAATCCGATCGACCAATCAGTCTGACTTCTTTCCCAAAAACCATGGAAAGACTGTGCGAAAGAGAACTACGAGATGGCGTTTTAAAAACATTACCACTGCGTAACCAACACGCATACAGCTCAGGTAAGTCGACAGAGTCTGCTCTTCACCTGGTGGTGAGCCAAATAGAGGACGTGATCCACCAGAAAGGCTCCTGTCTGGGCACTTTCATAGACATCGAAGGAGCCTTCGACAAAACAAACTTCTCCAGCATTAGTGCCGCCCTCTCCAAGCACGGAGTAGAACAGGTATTAAATGACTGGATTACTATACTAATATATTAAGTAAGCGAGTGGTTCGTCTTGAGGAAGAGCAGCAGTTGGCTTTAATAGCCAGAGACTACCCGCAGGGAGGAGTGCTCTCCCCTCTTCTGTGGAATCTGGTGATTAATGACCTTATCACCAAATTCAATGCACATCGTTACTATACAATAGGCTATGCAGATGACCTCGCAATCCTTGTGCCGGGGAAGATGACTGGAACGATTTGCAATCTAACGCAGCAAGCACTATGCATCGTGGAAAGATGGTGCGGAGAATATAATCTATCAGTAAACCCCACTAAAACTGAATTAGTCATGTTCACACAAAAGCGAGTTCTAGGCCACTACCGCCTACCTAAACTCTTTAACACAGAACTCCAGTTGTCTAACGAGGTTAAGTAACTGGGGGTCATCCTAGATAATAAGTTAAACTGGAGTAATCATCTAGACTACAAACTAAACAGGGCATGCATCATCTTCTGGCAATGCAAGAAAATGATAGGTAAGAAGTGGGGCCTATCTCCCAAAATAATACTATGGCTATACAGCGCAATAATTCGGCCCATGATCACCTGCGGGGCCGTGGTGTGGTCGACCCGCACAAAGCTAGGTACAGCCCTAAACAAACTACAGCGCATGCAAAGGCTAGCCTGCATGGCAACGACGGGCTGCATGAAGACTACTCCGACTGCGGCGCTGGAAGCCATACTGGGACTCCCTCCGCTTCACCTGTTCATACAACAGGAAGCGACGATGGCAGCAGTCCGCCTTAAAACACTGGATCTCTGGGGTAAGAGAGAAACACAACACACCGCTCTGCTCGAGGAGCTCAACAATGAACACCCCATAACAAAAGTAATCAATGACCGGATACCCAAGCAATTTATCTTTGATAAAAAATACAAGATCCAATTGCATGAAGATCACCGCTGCGAAGGGCTGTGCCCCACAGATCTGCGGTTCTTCACAGATGGATCAAAAACAGGTACTGGCACGGGTGCGGGAATCTTCTCAGAGGATCTCAACATTCATATAGCCACACCATTGGGGGTCCACAATATAGTGTTTCAAGCTGAGTGCATGGGCATTTCCCTGGCGACTTCACCCATCATAAACAGGGAAGTTAGGGACCACTCAATATGCATACTCTCGGACAGCATGGCCGTCGTGCAAGCTCTGAACAGTCACACAGTTAACTCTGGTCTAATTCTCGAGTGTCACCAACGTCTCAACCAGGTTGGTAGATACAACAAGGTAACCATTCAATGTATCAAAGAACAGCGAATCCCGAGGCAACGATGCAGCGGACGAACTCGCCAGAAGGGTGTCGAGTATGACAACGATAGGGCCTGAACATATCGTACCACTCCCCTTCGGTTACCTACGCAATCTGGTAAGGAAACGCACTAGTGATAAACACCACAAGCTATGGGTTGACCACAGTGTAGTGCAGTGTAGTTTCACGAAAAAAGCCCCAAGACTTACATACTAAACAGCAGTTGCGTACAGTCACAGCCGTCACAAGTGGCCATGGGTCTTTTAATAAACACCTCTTTGTCATAGGAGTCACTGACAGCCCACTTTACAGAACCTGCATGGAGGAGGACAAGACAGCAGCACACCTGCTACTAAGCTGCCCGGTAGTCGCTGATTACAGGGCTAAGTACCTACTTCGGTAACCCAGGTACCCTTTGTGAGATAGTTAGTAACACCAAGGCGTTGCTGGCCTTCCTTGGGGAGCTGGGGTGGATCGAATAACACATTTGTCCTACCTGCACGCAAAATACGCGCTTAGTCGTGGAGTTGCGGAAACCAGCCCGAGTTACATACATACATAAGACCTATTATTTGTAGATTTGGCGAAAATCGGCTGTGACAGACGTACAGACAGACAACCGAATGATCCTATAAGGGTTCAGTTTTTCCATACAGAAGAGTGTATCCCTAAAAACTACCTTAAAAAAAAAGGGGGTGTGCTCATACTCAAGGCATTTAGCAGTTAATAATGTTAAACATAACAATAAACAGTAATTGGTAAAATTAAATTAATTATGACTAAGGAGGAGGGAAAAATAAATAAATAAATATTTGTTAAGTCTAAAATGTATATTAGAACTTTTACAAAATTTATAGGTAGATATTCCACATCCAAGGGATGCACTGTGTGACAATATTGTGTGTATACAGTACATAAATATAAAATATATATACATACATAAGTAATATAAAATAAATATTTGTTAGTATCTAGGTTGATAGTCTGTAGTGGAAAGTTGTGTTATTGGAAGGAAAATAATCTTTGGTTTAAAATTACCTACGATTCTACTTAAACATTATAGTTGTAGTAGATAACTACCAGGACAAGCTTATTAGCTACATAGTTGATCAATTAGTTAACCTAATTCATTTTCTAGCAGAAAACTACGATGTTACTTCATCAAACCCTTACCCTGAAAATAAAAAAGACAAAAATCAGTTTCCTTGATGGTTGTGGGTGACTGGCGATGTGGTATTTGGCTTTAGGCTGCGCTGTCACTCATAATATTTGGCGATGCAGAAGGCTACTAATGACTAAGGGATTATTATTAGATGTCCGGTAGCATCATCCAAATATAAACGGCTCCGTCAATTTCGTTTGAGGAAACTGTGGTAAGAAAATATCATCAATATCCTTGGCCAAAGTGCTTGTACCAGACATAGTTTTTAGCAATGTGGCCTTGCCAAATAAATCTAAGGGGCTCAGCTGCGTTTGCCGGGAATACTTAATTGGAACCGGGAACACACTTACTTGAAAACATCTGAGCAAAGATGTGCAACCCATTTAAGGCCTTACAGTTTTGTGAATATATATATAAATCTGAACAAATAAATTGAACATCATACCTTTTGAACGCCGGAGCATAAACGCATCGGCGTGCCCCCGACGCCAAACCACAAATTCTCCGTACTTTTTGTCACATATTTGTGACGTTTGGCGTACAGGACAAGCGCTTGCTTGTCATGTATACGTGACAACGGCGTTCAAAAGGTTAATATTTAATTTCAAAAAATTATTAACTTTTGTGAAGAAATGTAGATTATTTTTATGAAATTTTATTTATTTTTCGAGTAAGTGTGTTGTAAAGACATTTGTTACACGTGGGCATTTTTCATTGCAGTTTCTCGGCTATAAGTCAATTCCGCCTGCGCTGCTATGGCAAAATTTGCTCACTTGCGTCAAAATGTACTATTCCTTGGTAATGTAAGCCGCGGTTTTGAGGACACTTTTTCCGCAGCTTCGATTCCACCGGAACCGTGCATTTTCTAGGACAGAAAGTACCTAGCCTCGGTGATAGCAAAGATTTCCATCAGTGAATAAATTTTCGAAATCGGATCAGTAGGTACTTCCAGAGATTGCAAGCATACAAACAATTTTACCTCTTTATTAGTATTGGTATTCGTTAGGTACAAGAATCCTGTGCTTAGACTGTCGCTATTAGTCAGGTAGAAGACATACCTACAACAGGCAGGCTAGAAAGGCGGATCACTAATCCGTAGATACCTAAGAGACCATGCCTTAATTTCCTGGAAGTACATGTATTGCCTCTACCAGTGCTGTGATTGGCTTTACTGGTATAGTAAAGAATGAACTTATGTTTGCCCCAGTTGAAAAAGTTTTCTATTGGAATTGGAGGATCAAAAATTCAAAAGTCGAAATCGAGACGTAGACTTATGATATTTACAACATCAATACAAGTATGTTTTATTTACCAGTGATTCCTAATACTTACCAATGATTAAAAGATGGTACATTCTATTCTAACAGAACTCCACACTAAGCCGATTTTCACACTATAACTCAAAAAGATTGTGTAAATAAAAGATGAACTGTGCAAACACAAGACATACCAATGATGTTATTATGGACAAGCGTTGCTGAATGACTGCTACCATTTGAAATATTGTTAGTCCTAAAATCCTTGATGGTAGCAGATTTGAATGGTTTCCGTAATAAAATAATAGACAGATTTAGAAAATGCAATGTATTTAGATATAATTATAACATATTACTATGTACATGTAAGATAAACTAATGGCCGCTTTCACTGACACTAGATGACAACAGTATATTACTGCTTAAACTAAAGCACATCATTGTAGTTGGATTTTCGACGCTCTGCTTACTGCAGAGAGTTGAATATCCTAATGTTTACGTGTTTCCTAGTGTAAGTGAAAACTGGCATAATTATCATAAAAACAGAAGCCTTCTACCTTACCTTTGTATAATTTTAAGATATACAGCAATGTGATTTTTGTGTTTTTCTAACTATCCGTATCCTGAAAAAAAAACAAATGTGATGTATGCCTGAAGGAGCAGTGTTCGGCCACAACGATTTAAGGCTTCTGTTTTTCTGAACATTCCAATGAGTTGTGTATTTGTCACCGGGAGAATGGCAAACGCCGATAGATTGTAAAGTATCGCGTGAAATTGTTAACAATTTTTTCTAAATAAGACACGGATATATTGGAAACTATTGAATTTGGATGGGATTCATTGTACTTATACGAAACGATTTTTTCATAATATATCGAGAAATTATAATCTAATCAAGATTTATTACAATCTTACGGAGTCTGCAATTTTCCGGTGACATATTTAGTACAAATGACACGTCGGTATTGTGGCTGATGGTTTGATGTGACCCAATTGCTGCGGATATGTCTTATGAGGATATATGCACAATGCTCATTTTTGTAGGTATGCTTAGAATAATCTAGAAAAAAAAATAACCGTTCGACTACAATTCAAAAAAGAAGGCACACTGTGCCAAAGACAAAATATAAAAAAAAATACAGACTAGATGTATAATGGCTTGCCTCTGCGAATAGATGTGGTCCAAACCTTAAAAATATATTGACCCATCCCATTTATATAAAACTTCACACACAAAACTACTATCTTTTTAAGATAACTAACCGTAAAAGCTATTACAATGTCCTATCTAAATTTATTCAATAGATTAAATCACTTGAATGGAATACACACACTTGATTTTAAACTTTAAGTGTGATATCGATAAAAACCTATGTCCCTGATTGAATTTTATGAACTTTATAAGTTGATAAATGATTTACTTACACTAGCAGTCCGCATGCAATTTTTAAACAACATTTTCAATTGTGGTGAACATTGCATCAAAATTGACGCAGTAGTTTTCTAGTTTTCATCTAACGCTGGTAGAACACTTGGCGTATTTGGTCAAATATTTGTGTTACTTGTTCAATACAAAATTAACCTCATTTCGAATCGCATAAGGTATATTTTTTAATTAACAAGTGACAGGAATATGTGGCCAAATAAGCCAAGTGATGTTCCAGCATATGACGAACACACATGTACTGGAACATTGATTTTGTTATGCAATTAAAGAAAAGCGGACTACTATGAAAAATTAAAAGTGTAACATACAACTTCAGTTACTTACACAAAAAAAAATGGTTTACATGCAATAATGATGTTAAATACATTTTTCCAATTGAATTCAGCACGCTTTAATTATTTGATACGAAAAAAAACAGCGAGAAATAATCAAAGAAAGCAATAAGGAATGTCGTGGCAATCATCAAGTTACCTCATAATTTTCCATTATGTACACTTAGCGTTTTTAATTATCACTTTGATAACACCTACAGCGTCGCTATCTATTAATCTATGCCGCAAAGGCTCAAAGGTGGACATTTCCTGCGTGCACGTTTCTGATTGGAAAAAAGTTTGTGTGTGGGTGTGTATGTTGTGACAAGATACGATGGCGTGCCGGACGACAAATGCAACAGTTTCAAGTTGGTGACAGACTCTCAAGGCGCCTCACTTGGTCACAGAGAACATTTGGGCGCCGGCTGTTTCCTAGAATATTAGTGTAAAGACATGTTATTTTTTTTTAAAGTGATGATGAATCATTTTCGTTAGAAAATAAAAATCAAACCCACTGCCTTGCAAAAATGTTTTTGGAACATTGTGTTGAATTTTTATGAAAATTAATAAGCGTGCGTTAATGATTAAATTGACTAGCAACTGCAACATAAAGACAGCCGATCCCAAAAAGAGATTTATTAATAAACAAAAAACATGCAATAAGCTACAAACAATAAAGATGATTTAATAACAAACACAACATGCGTATAAAAATAAATAAAAAATGTACAAAATGCAGCAAACCGGATTAGTACAAAATAATTTTCGGAATGGCATTCAGTAAATACTAATATTCTTGGGAGCAAATCTGAAAAATTCAAGGATCATGATTAAAGACCAATACGTGAAGTAGACAAGTATAGGTTCACCCCATTTGATGATTTTATTTGAATCAAACCAAGAACAATTCCAATACAAATGTAGAAGACAAACATCAAGAGACCAGGAACAATAACGTGAAGAGGATAATGAAAAGTTTCTCAGTACGATATTTCTAAGTACGATATTTTATTCAACAAATATTTACGTTTTAAACTATTTAGATACAAACAAACTATAGTTAGAACTAACGTGCAATATAAATATATAGGTTAATAGAAAAGATAACTAGTGATATATTACATTATACTCCGTACACAGGGTAACGTTACGCAGTATACTTGTTTGTACTTAGCGCCTACACAACATCAATAAACTTTATCTGAACAACAACCACTCGAATATGTTCATTTATTGTGTAGCTACTAGCCTAAACGTCGATAACAGATCCTCGCCGGCGATATTTGTTAGCTTATTTGACAGATAATACATCAGCAGAGATAGTAGGAATGACGCTTACTCATTATTAGCAACATGTAATATTAATGTAACAACGGGTGTCAGTTTATACAGCTATGTTTAGTACTACATGCTTTATTTGTTACATACAATTGATAGACTGCGTGGCTGCACTCAAGTAGGTATGTTTCACATCACAGATCTTTATACCGTGGCACTATAAAATCAAATCTTTATCGGTTCTTTCTTGACCGATAACCGTGATTATATTCATTATAATAACTACCTATTACATAAACCGCTTTTAGAATTCAATGGCAATTATTTCACAAAAAAAAACACTTTCTATTCATCATGCACTCTCATCGCATTTTTGATTAAAGTAGCGAAGCAAGCTATTATGTTAATTAAAAAGTCAATGCTTTCATTAAAAGTGCAGCCAAACAATGCATCGTTATGCTTTACGTATAATAATTTTATTCATATCTAAGTACTAGCACCCTGTAAAATAAACATACATATCATGTTATGTACACAATAAGTTAATCGGCTCTATTCTACGTACATTATTATGCTCTAATAATCTAGTTTAAGCTAGACAGAGAAGGAAGCGGATGCAAGTGATGTGTCTTACATGTGTTCTGGATGACTGCGGATGCAGTTGATGAAGTCGTTGGGCTTGAGCTCGCCTCGACAGATGCGGAACACGGCGGTGAATAGCGGGAACCTGGAAACAGTTGTTCATTCATTCGCCCTTGTCCGATAAACAATGGTTATCTAGTTCTATTCAGCCAGTTGCATTTGATTCTCAGCAAACGATGTAAATGTACCTAAGTATATATAGCTCGTATATAACGGCAATCAGACGATGTTTTCCGCACCGGTGACCGCTAACCGTCACCGGCCTTCAATATTATAACAATCACATTCCTACAAAATTAAAACAGAACAAATGTATGTAGTTATCACGGTTATCACAAGCGAAGCCAAGTATCCATTTTTGAGATTGTTGGCTACTTGTCAATGTTTATGTTTGAGAGACAAATTATCAGGTCGACTTTGACATTGAGTTCAGTAGCATTTGAAGGCGGTAGCAGACCGCCTATAGCTAGAATCTAATTAAGATAACGTACCACAATAGCATAATTAACACTTTGCACTGTTAATGACTATTTGAACGATTTGAAATGGTTGGCAAACACGTTATCGGCCTATAGTAAAACTTGTAGCAGCTGGTGCATCGAAATGTCGCAGAAATGCTGCAATATCCTTCGTTGAATGCAGCAGTGACAAGTGGATGCAAGCCAAGACGACCTATTTTAGCTCAACCTACGTTACGATTATATCACCGGCTGATTATAATTGTCCCGTCGTTATCTCCTCGGTCTGAGATCAACAACAACGTAACACTTCCGTATGTTTTGCACGCTGCAAGCAATTGCTCTATGAATACTAGACGATTTATGCGCTATTATTCGTTTGAACGCGCGTATTGTTTAAATTATTTTTATGATCTACTTTTATCAGCTTTCATTTTATGCTTAAGTTAGAGTAACGATAAACACTCAAGTTTGAAACATCTGGTTATGCCTAGGTTCGATTTGATTCGAAACAGTGATTGTAAAATTCATAAAGAAGAATCTATTTGGAGTACTTATTATTTTCAGGTTCTTACTTGTTCTCCATATTTTTGTTGGCAAGCATGTGGTTGACTTCCTCAGCGGTGATTGGTCCCTGGAGTTTCTGTCCATTCAGCATCTCATCTTCAAGCTCCTTGATTGACCTGCCAGTTTTCACGAAGGCTTCTGCTACTCTCCTGTTCCTACCACCTATAAAAAGAAAGATTGAATACTATATAAAATAGGCAAACTAACTAATACAAGTTTGAAAAATCTATGAACCTAGGTAGGTATAATAGGGAGGAATTCTACTGTCGCTAACTGGAAGCAAATCTAGACTTCAATATTTCATCGGCATCCACATTTCGCTACTTGGAGATGTGGATGTACCCGTTCTATAGGTTCATCTCTGCCTAACCTTTTGGGGAATACGGTCGTAGTCTGCCTCTGTCTGTATAAAATACTAACTTTTGTCCGCGACTTTGTACGCGCATATCCCGTTTTCCCGTTCCCGTAGGAATTTCGGGAAATCCTTAGTGAACCTACATGCCAAATTTCAGCTTTCTATGACCAGTAGTTTCGGCTGTGCGTTGTCTGTTAGTCAGTAACGAAAGAATTTTAAATATTAAGATTATTTCAGTTATTGATCTCACTTAGGGATATGATCAAATCCCCAATTTTATTATTTCATTTCCCTTCAACATTATATACTTTTAAAATTGCACCCGTGCTTAGCCGGGGCGAGTGCAATTTAAAACTATTCGCAATATTTTTTTATTGATTCAATGTCGTTCATTCTATGCATAATTCCATTTTAAGGTTACCGAATGCGGTAGTTATTTGTTTACTTTCCGGAACTAGCCGATGTAAAAGCGTGATAGCTTCCTGAAACAATAAATATGTATTGCATTTTTTGGCCATATCTATTGTTAAGATTTTTTAAGAGCTCATTGGCACTTATAACCGTTGAAAACTGCAAATATAAAAACCGGCCAAGTGCGTACAAGGCCACGCGCAGTGAAGGGTTCCGTAGTTGCTCGTCCCGTAAACCATAACCAAATAATCACTACGAATTTCACTGTAAGAATACAAAGTTTTAGGTCGTTTTCTATGGAATTATTACGAATTTTTTACTTATCCAGTTACATTTTATAAGTTGGTCAACTTTTACTCATTAAAGTTTTGAGCCTAGTTAGCTGTGATATTATTCCTTTTAAATTATTTATGTATGCTACTACCATTAAATTTTTCACGTCTCCAATAACAACCCTTTAGCTGGCAGAGGGGGGGACACTTGACTCTAACAAAAATTAGCGCTTTAAAGCTAAATATTTCGCAAACGGATCCTTGGATGGAAAATGGTTTTTGCAGACCCTCAAGCGACCTATCTAACGACAACCGTCACAAAATACCGTCGTCACTTAACGTGTAGGGTATATTTTATTTAACCACTTTGTCGGCGTGATTAATATGTATACCCATGCCAAGTTCCAACTTTCTAGTGGTAAGCGTCTCTGAGCTAAACCGCGGACAGACATACAGACGGATGTGGTGAAACTATAAGGGTTCCTTGTTGCCTACGGAACCCTAAAAATGTCGCCGTAAATAAGTGCCTGTTAAGAATGGTAATAGCCTGTGAATAACCATTCTACCTACAAATCTAGTTAAAGTTCTGATTGGGGGAGCAATAATGATTACCTTCCTTATAAACTTCCATTTTAATTACACTTATAATACCTTAGCATGTTCAAATGACATAGATATTAATTTATTTAATTGCTAAACCATCAGAAAAATGATGTGTCATTCACATGTATGACTCAATAAATATAGGAAAAAATAAGTTTCTCGAACGAGTAGCTATACCTATCCAATATCACTATGTCCGCGGCCTTTGTCCCCATTCGATAGTAGACTTCACAATAATTGACTTACGAGTGTATCGATCGAAGTGCATAGCCTGCTTCTCTAAACAATTTCAACATAACAATTAAGTTGATAGGGACAATGTCTGTTTGTAAAGATTCCATAGGTGAATGGTTCCTTCCGCTGAATCACCCACCCGCTCTTTTTTAATTTAATTATAGAAACAATGTTTATTTAAAATTATTGTACGTCAATCAAAATTTGAAGTCGTTTTATTTTTGAAACGGTAAGGTAGAGTATGATCCTACCAGTGTTGCGGACTTAATTCGAAAGAGTCACCGCGGCCGTGGAACGCAAAGGGAACACAGATGGGTTTTAGTCAGTAAAAGTGTGACACGCCCTTCCGCTTCACCCAAAGAGCGGAAGAAGTCATTTGATGACTTCCCATCAATAAAAAAGGTACAATATGATCTCCTTTTTAATTATTATTGATTCGATCGTTTGACCACTATCTCACCTGATGGAAAGCTATGATGTGGTCGACGATGGATCTAAAATAATCCTACCCAAGCAACATTATCTATTTATTTTGTTTGCGATACAACGCAACAACGCAAGCAAATCGATAAATATTGATTGACGAGAAACATTGATACCGAGATCAAGATGTCAGCAAATCAATCATGCTTAAAGAATCATAATGACTTATGATGATGAATAGTAAATGTCTATTAAAAGTTCGCCAAATGATTTTTAACAAGCAGTCAGTAGAGTTTATCGCATTTATTATTATTTATCAGTATGTAATGAATGGAACTAGAGTTTGCCAAAATTATTGTGTACCGAAGCTGATAGCACACCGATCACATTCTGGCATCGTCCAAAAGTTTTGCACAAAGCACTCGACAATATGTTTGCGTTAGATAATTTTTGTTACTAAGTGGAAAATCGATAGTTTGTAACATGGCCTCTGGGAAATTCTATTATGTATTGTTCTATCTTATACCTCGCTTCCGTTATGATCCATTCAGCGATATTATGTTTCTATGAAGTGCACCGCTATTAGGTTCTAGACTCATGCCTCCATGCCAGCAATACAGCACTCAATATAACAGCTTTGAACTCGTTCAATGATAAACACAAATAATTTCGTCAGATAAACGGTGCAATATCCTTCACGTAAGTCGCGAAACGGAGAAGTTGAAGGTGTTAGTGCAATAAATGGGTGCAGTTCAAATAAATGTACCGTAGCCAATATTAACTGAGGTACTTTATCTGAAGCCCTTCACCCCTGGTACCTGTAATATTATATACTACAAGGTCAAACAGATGCAGCGATGGAGAACATTGTTTCATCTGACTAATTTAATTAACCTTAATATCGAAATGACCTTCAATTAGACATAACTTACAGTCCAGTAATGCAATAGAATAATGAAAAATGCATACTTAGGTACTCGTATATTAAGCTAAGATTCACAGGCACAAACTGAATTAGCTAGCGAAACTCCACAAATGGGTTGCGTCAAAAAAGGTTCTAGACTCATACAAGTACCTAAATAACTACACGACCAGCGGCTGTTGACCCCGTAGTCAGTCGTAGTTACTTCAAATTAAAAGTTGAGATATTTTTGTTTATTCATCAGATATCGTTTGATGGATTGTTGGAGGAGTAATATGATAGCAAAAGAAGCCAGTTATAACGTCACAATTGACAGACCAGAATGAAAGAAAAAAAACGTGTTGCGCGACCCCAAACGTGGGACAAGGACAGGAAGAAAATGACGATGATGGTGATGGTGATCTTCATAAGATATCGTTACCCATTACGTCTGTGCTACATAATTAAACTTGTAGGACTATATCATAAATCATAATAACCCTCAAAGATAAATAAAGGCAAGTCTATTTTTGCCGCATTCGGCATTCATTATGCGGTAGTGTAGGTACTGAGTTTGGCATTGTACACTCTAATTAATGCAGAAGCAAACTCACCGTAACAGGTAGTAATGAGGTCAGCAACGCCGCACGATTCGAAGAAAGTGCTAAGTTTGCTGCCAGGGTAGAACACATCGACGAATTTGATCATTTCCATGAGACCTAGACGGATCACAGCTGCCTTTGTGTTGTCACCGAAGCCAAGGCCGTCTACGAAACCAGCTCCCACAGCAACGATGTTCTACGCATACAAATTAATTCATTAAAATTTAATTACACGTTTTGAGCTTTCAAATCTCTGTTATAATCTCCCCGTACCTTCAGAGCCCCACAGATTTCGACGGCGTCCTCATCATCAACCACAACGACTCTGAAGTATTCGGTCTGAATGATGTCACGCATCATTGGCGCCAACATAACGTCCCGGCATCCGATCGTGGTCTCGCAGAATTTCTCATCGGCAACCTACGAATGAAAGTGCGGTGAAATTAATCAAGGCTCAAGTAGTTAATCCTGTTTACAAGTCTGACTATATGATCCGATTACGACATACTTTTGTTTTCACTGATATAAAGCTACACACTATCGCCGAGTGCTCGTCGTTTTATCCCGAAAAATGCACGGTGTGGGAAGGCAACGGGAACTAGTCACTTCAACTTTATTAAAATAGTTGAAAACTAAATGTTGACGTTCAAAAGTGCCATTTTGAATGGCTAACTGAAATAAACGTTTTGACTTTGAGCGAAGCCGCGGGATAATGCTAGTATTGCAGAACCAGGGTAGCTAGTTATTCTAGACTCGAGCATCAATTTTTTTAACTGTTTGATTATGTGTCTTACCGAAGTATGTAAGCGTTGAGGATGTGTTAATAATGTTGTGTTTACAAATTGCACTGAAGTCGTTATTATAATTACCGTTCTGCAATTACTATTGTTCTTACGATTTAATTTCCAAATGGAATGTTAAAAAAACATTTTACGCTAACGTGCAATTCCTAGGCAGTTTGCCAGAACTTTGTTGCTAAGTGTTTTTATGTACCTTGACAAGAAGCAACCTCGTGAGAGATACCTAGAACCGATACCAGAAAAGAATTTTCATGAGTATTGATGCCCAAACCTTGGGAGTTGGGCGCCAAAGTAAAGAGGGATGGGCGCCAATAACACTTAGCTACTGAAACTTAATCCGTCTAATCCGTAGGTATCTTAGTATCATGGAAGTGTATATCCTCAAACATCGCCAGAATGAAAAAAAAAAAGCAAAGTGCGAGTCGGACTCGCGTGCAAAGGGTTCCGAACGATTATTATTTTTTAACACGTTACTTTATAATCATACACTTCTTATAGGTTTTCCTGTAATCTATAGGTAAAGACCTACCATCAGTTTTATTTTTATTTAAGACTCAGTAGTTTTGAAGATAAGGGGGATCGTCTATTTTTAATTTTAATTTTCTTAATAACTTCAGAATGGTTTTTTTTTAGTTTTAAAAATATTTTTGAGACCCTTACGATGAGCCCTTTTATTTGTATACAGATGAAAAAACTTCTTTTTTTTTTCACGCGTCCTTGTTTGGGCCACAGAAGGTTATATTATACAAACTTTTAACTGAATCGGCCCAGTAGATTCGGAGAAAATCGGCTGTGACAGACGGACATACAGACAACCGAGTGATCCTACAAGGGTTCCGTTTTTCCATACAGATTTTCGGAACCCTAAAAAGTAGCATTTAAGGCTGTCTGCCCAATGACGCGGAGTAATGCGGAGCGGAGTTGCGGACTGTGTCTGTCCATTGATGCGGAGTGATGTAGTGCGGAGCGGAATTGCGGACTTTACGGAGTAACGAATTCACGCGAAGAGTAGGTACCTAACTTAAGCAGGCGGCCGGTTTTTTTCACTTCCCCGCTCTGCAGCCTCGCTCCGCTTACCAGTTTTGTATGAATTTTTAAACGCGTTCGCAAAGCCTTGTCCACTAAAGCGGGGCGGAGATGCCTTTGGTTAATATTCGCACGGCTCCGCTCCGCTCCTCTCCGCATCAGTGGTCGTTCATTTAAAACTTTGACCTTAACGACATTAAAACACACCCACCAGAATACCACATTTTGTCCAATCATTTTATAGTATCAAAAACGGTATTTTTCCTATTCGATTTGGATTGCATAAATCTGCAAGAATGAATTTACAACCCAAGATTATTTTATATCATGTTTAGTTTATGAATTATTGATTTTTATCAACCTGTTTCAAATTGTATGCGGTTGGTATGCGATGATATTATCGTACTTAATTGTGTTTTTTTAAGCGAAGACTCGTGTTTAAGCGACTGTTTTAGTGTATTAATGTGAAGGTTGGACACCTTTCGAATCAACCAGCCTCAGGAAGCCGGGATGAATGCTCTACGAACATTTTTTTTTTGCCGAAATGAGTTGGTAAGAATATTGTACAATAGAAGAACTCAACTCATCAGTGCGGTTAAGTCTCGACATAGTTACCGATCGCCTACCGACCGAATTCGGTAAGGCCCGTACACATTCAATCTCGAACGCGATCCACGATCAAAATTACTCCGTATCACCTTATATATATGGACTTACGATTAGTTCCGAACCCGAACTAAGAATGATCATTAATGATTTGACAGTTACTGTCAAATCGTGTTGTTATTCATTCTTGGTGGTTAGGTGGTGATACGGACAGAAATACGCCCGCAACTAAGCCCGAAACTACGGACTTCGGGCTTAGAGAGAAGCCCCCCCTGATCCGTGGATCAGGATCACGAGATTCACTGTGTACGGGCGGCCTTAGGATTTAACGACAGAATTCAGTCAGTAGGCGATCGGTACCTATGTCGAGACTTCCCGCCCAGGTATCGGGCGGACCTACGGGCTGACGATAGAGCGAGACGCACTGCTGAATATCTTACCGATCGGTTGGTGGTAAAATAACACAACCAACTGGTTGTGTTATGTTTTTCGCATTTGTGTCAGTTCGATTCCCTGGTGAGTGGATAAATATGTAGAAAAAGCGTGTTTGTGTGGCTGAGCTTTCACGAGCTATCTCAAGTCAGGAACTCAAAAACTAGTTCTAAATAACCCGTCAGCGCGACAGTTTGTTTCGAAAGACGTACCAAGTGACTTCGTAATACAAAAGTTACAAAATTGTACTTTACGACGTGACTATATAGGTACTGCCGATGGTTAACAAACGTTGATAGGTAGGTACTTACCTCTGACGCAATGTTAGCTCCCATCAACACAGCGCAAGGGATTTTGAGACACCTTGTGATAATGTGCGAGATTAGGTCGATACCACCGCCTTCCGCGATGTCAAAGCCCTGGGGAAGCAAACGATATAGTGATATAATATGACCAATGTACCTATATTATTTTTCATAAAGTATAATGTTATTCTACACACGCAATTTATCTCAAACACGTGTACCTTTATCAAGGAAAGTGCAGCTGCCGTCGGTTTAATCTTTCCTAAGAGTGTGGAGCAGATAGTTCTGACGAACTGGTGGGGTACTACGAAAATAAGAAGGTCAGCGTCCTTCGCAGCGTCGACCACATCGGGAATGGCGACCTGTATGAAACAAAAGTCAAATTAAAACAAGTATTTTCTTATTTGATACCGTCCATTATTCGTGTAGGTATTGTATTTTTAGGGGCCTAATACAAAAATACAACTTTTCGAAAAATATTTCAACAAAAAAAAAACAAACAGTTCCAGAGCAGCCTGTGTATACTACCTTAGATATTTAGTTATATGAAAATGTTTAAGACATAATATCTTAAACAATTTTCTATAAGGTGATGGACTGTTAAGAAACTGATTGTTTCTTCATTTTCTTTGAACTAACATGTTTGTTTTATAGGTATCCCATTAAGAACATAATGACTTGTTTTCACTGTCTGAAAACTGATAAATAAAAGAATGCAGTCTGTTTACAACATTACATAATGAAGTAGGTAGATATGACACAGTCACACTTAATCAATTCCAAGGTCAAGAGAAACACTGCAAGATCTTAATTGAGTACGTCAGGAGATTCTTTTGATCCAATGAAGCTATGATTAAATCATAAATATCAAGAAATTGCTATCATGCTATTAAAGATAATTTATAACCTGATAAATAAATAATTAACGAAGTAAATACTTCATGGTCAGGAAAAATATTTACTATGATTGATTTGGCATAGCATTGTGTTCTTATAATAGGTTCATTGAAATGGAAAATTACATACTAACTTTTTAATAACAAATTTTATAGGTACACTTTTAATTTCACTTTTTAAACTGCTTCTGACAAAAGTATGTCAAAATTTGATAATAAAAAAAAATACAACCAATTTCCAAATACTACTTACATACTACCATACTTCTATTCAGAGTGGAACAGATTTCTCACCAATTCCAGTTTTTGATTGTGAGGAAACAAAATTTAAAAAAAAACTTAAAAACACAAACCAATATGTACCCCAACTTTTCGGGGTCAAAATGTTTCAAACCAGCTCTAATATAATGCATTTCAAGGAACACACTTAATTACTAATCAGCCTGTATTAAATATTTGCTCTTTAAAATATGAGCTGTTTCTTGATATCAAGATATATTATGTTCAGGGGAAATAATAATGCACTATGCAGTACCTATAAGAATGAGCAATATAACAATCTTGTAGGAATCAACAAGCCTTTTGCTTATTTAAATTAGCCTTTCCTATAATTATTTAAAGGTAAACAATAATAACAATTAAAACATTTACAAAACCACAGCTAAGTCATCTAAGAAACATTAAGAGAACTAAAAATAGCTAACGCTTTTGTCAGCACTCAGCAGTAGAGGCTGTGAGATAACATTGGCATTGAATTGCTTCCATAACAAACTGTCACCAAAATAGATTGGACATGTGTTATTCACATGGCACTGTCATGAACAAATAGTGTAACAGTCTCTAGTAGCCTACTGAAACACAAATGTGTTTGCAAGTGTATGTTATGAAACAGTTTTACAGCAAGGTTATCAATTTAATTGCCACAATTATAAGGAATATTAACACTTTTCTTTTAAAAATTAGAAAAAAATAACATTTTTGTACTTACCACATTTTCAGGGAGTTTGTGTCCAGGCAAATATTTAACATTTTCATGGGTCTCATTGATGATCTCTGTTAGCTTCTTCCCTTCAATCATCTCTTCGTATACCCACATAGTAACTCTGTCTTCGAAATTGGGGAGTCGGGCAGCATTGCGACCAACGATTTTGGCAATTGCAGATCCCCTGAATTCATAATATTAATAATTATGCAGTGCACAAGTGGGATTTCACTTAATTAAAATTGAATGCATTCAAATAACAGTCATTAGCAATAATTTGATAAGGTTAAGTAGTAAACAATGTTGTTGGATGGGAAGTTTAAGATTTTAATGTTATGTCATCATTTAGCTAAAGGTCAGTCAGCACAGAACCACTTTTAATGTCCGCAGTCCGTACAAGTGATCGAGTTACACATGCAGTGAAATATTATAAATAATTAATAATTCATGAACTAATAAAACGCCTTACCAGTTACCAGAGCCGATAATGCAGACTCTGTTTTTCAATATTTTCTCTGCCATTATTATAAAGTACTTAAAATACGTAAATAGTAAACGAAATTAAATGTTAGACAAGTCTAGATCCAACAAACTTGCGACCAATTCGCAACGAGTAGCTCGACTGGCAGACTGCACACCGTTTATGAACGCACACGCGCCGCACCGTGCTATAGCGAGTGACGTTATCAATTACTTATCACAATCTATTCGTTATCAAGAGGGAAATATAACCACAGCTATTATCACCTCTGCCAATGAGGTCACTGTCGTCAGCTGTCACAAAGGAGCTGTCAAATATTCAATTCACTGTCATCTGCATAGAATTTAGTCGTATGTCATCCCATAAATTTAAAATATATTTTTACACTAGAAGCCCCAAATAGGAACATAGCAAGCGACGCCAAAGAAGTACAGATTGCTTAGTATATCTTGATTGAGTATACTGGTACAATCCGACCGGGACGTCTGTACCGAGTCTTAGGTAGGTACGTGCGCAGCGGGAAGGGTAGTAGTCAGGGCTGCCAGATCGTATATTTGGATACAAAATATGTAAAATCGGACGGTGTATTGTATCCATGATAATTCCGTATAATTTGATACAAAAGAATACGGCATGAAATGGAACGTGAGTTCGCCTCTTGCTTTTTTCGAAGTTGTCCGTTCACTCTAGATATGGAGATAATAAAATATTGGCAACTTTACAACTATGATGAAGTGTCGTGTTTATTTGAATGTGACTAAGTATTACTACAAAAACCGGTCAAGTGCGAGTCGAACTCGTGCGCCGAGGGTACCGGACCGTTATACCGCCATAATAAAATTGGTATCATTTTTATAGGTGGCAGGCGCCAACTATGTATGTCATGTATGAGGACACCTTTTAATTTTCAACTTATTTTTATTTTATCCTTTATTTGTGCTGTAAGACCTTTTTGCCAAATTTCATGATTCCTAGGTCAACGAGAACTACCATATAAGTAGGTTATCGACCCAAAACCTATAGGGTACTTCCGGTTGACCTAGAATTGTCAATTTTGGTTAAAAGCAAGGTCTTACAGCACAAGTGAAGGAAAAATTCCAAAAAAAACAAAAGTTGAAAATGAACGTAAATTTTGGTACTTACAAGCTTTTGCGAAAATCTGAATTTGCCCATATCTTTTAATCGTGTTGACTCCGGACCGGATTTGTATACATCTAATAGGGACTATAGACCTCAGTATCTGGCATAAATTTCAACTTCCTAGGTCCACCCTTTCTTGAGAAAATCTATGGTAACACACGGACAGACAGACGGAAAAGAGAGTGATCTTATGAGGCTTCCTTTTTAACTTTTGAGTTTTGACTAAATAAATCGAAATACCACAAATTAGGGACGTGCACATCACTTGCTCCAGCGCCAGTCGTTTTAGTCACTTTTGACTCTAAAAGAGTCAAAAACGAGTGGCGCCGGAAGCTATAAGTAAATCAAAGGGTTCAGTATTTATCTTCTTTCTTAAAGATCCGAAAAATCTGAAAACGGAGGGTAAAACCACGGGGCACAGCTAGTAATAAATAGTTAACCATACGCCGCATTCACACGGATCCGTCATTAACGATTCGTCAAATAACACGATAGGTACGTCATGACGGATGGATGTTCACATTCGTTTCGTGATTCAGAGTTCAGTCTTGGATGAATTACCTGCTACTACATATTTTATATAACTTCCGTCAAAATTTCCCGCTTCCGGCGTTTCAACTTGAACGTGACGTGTCAAGCGGTCGAATGCCAAGCCCCAGTCCCCAACTGACAAATCCAACCACTAACCACACGGTCGGTCGAGATCCGACTCAATGCCCTCTGTTAGTCCTTGGTAGTGAGGGATGCGCTCGCGACCAAGGTCGTTGGGTAAACAGACGTTTACACGGTCAAATTTAATACATTAATAAATGTGAAAGTGACTCTGTCTGTCTATTACCTTTTCACGTCTTAATGATCAGATTTGGATGGATCTTGGGACACGGATAGACCATGTCTTAGATAAAGACATATTTTATCTTAGGAATATGTTCCCTTGGGAAAATTTCCAACGTAGAAGTTAGTATTAATATTAATCTTTAAAAATTGTAGTCTACAATCGGGCGTCTATCCGGAACGGGTATATATATAATCTACTACATATAAGCAAGTGATTAGTTCTCATTGTTCTCACATGGCGACTTTACCTCCAAATATCTCAGCAACAGCAACGATACACTTTAGGGAATCATGTTGCTAACATTTTTTTATTGTCCTCTACTTGTAAATACATCGCCCCTTTAAACTGTTACTAAACGAAAATTTTCATGAATTGAGGTATCAATGCCATCTATCTAAAACAGTGACTATTTTCTAATATTGGCTCCCCTATAAAATTTCATAATTTCGTTTAGTAACGGTTTTTCTTTAAAGGTGCGACTACAAAATTTCATAGTTTCATTTCGAAAAAAAAAAAATCAAAATCGTGACTGGTGGCTATGTCAGCTCCCATAAAAAAATGTTCGAACCCCTTTAGAGCAAAATTGCTGATGGATTGCTCGAGCTACTATTATATTTCCTTCAACCCTAGATGACCCAGCGAACTTCGTATGTAGGTACGAATATCAAATTCGGATATTGCTTACGCATTAATCCGATCTCTAATCCAAATCCAAGCTATTCAAGGGCCATCTTTGGAAATGTCCGATTTGGATCCGAGAAAATGCGAAAGCGTTCACAAACAGTACGGCTACTTCGGCGCGTCATTATTTCTTCAGAATAAGGAGACTCACGGATGTCGGATAGAAATTGGATCTAGTGCGTAAACTACCATACAAATAGTTCTATGACTACTTCGGAACGTATTTTCACGGATTCGGATTGGATGCAGTGCGTAACCGCTCTAAGTGCGAGTTTTTTAACATTCTCGATCGCTTTTTTAGGACAACGCCTGAGGCCCTACTAAACGATTATGATTCCGCTCTAAGAGAAAGACGGAGCTCTACATAGCGAATAGCACTATCCCGTTTACATAATCGGAGTTAGATGGCATTAGTACATCATAGTAGGGCTGCTGAAGCATCATTATTCAATTTACTAAAAAGGGTTTTGAGTAAGATCACAAATCGACTAAACGTTCTGCCCGGTGTACAGAGATAGAATTTAACAGTTTGTTAAAATTATTGCTCTCTGCTTTACTCTGAATTCTATGATTCTAGATTTTATAAATTATTTTGCTACAGCTATGGTTTTGAGACTGTAGCTAGCAGTGATAACAACAATTGAAGCATTATATAAATGTTTAGTAAACACCATTCAACACTAGATTTCTTTTAGCATAATCCGTTTTTTTTTTTTTTTTGTTTTTGTGTCTGTGCATTTTGCCTTTTTCCGTAAGTGTGTACAAGAATATAGAAGTTTCTCGAATGTGCCTTCCATCGACTCACAGAGTACACTATAATATACTGACATCGACTCAACGAAGCCCTCCTCACCTCCCAGCCTCGTTCGATCAAACGTCATTTGAAGTTGAAGGAATCTCGTGTGAAGAAGTGCTCGTACGGCGTGTTTAATTCGTGCTCGTGATATTGTGAATCAGTGTTTCTAGAAGTTTCAGGACTGCGATTAAATTATTTGAAGTGAAAAGGAATTCAAGGTGAGTTTATTTCAAAGAAAAAAAATAGCTATGTAATCTTCATGGGAAATGTGTATGGCGTTTGCTTCGGTTTCCTTTCTTTGGAGCTGTCTCATATCTCTTACAACAGTCAAAAACTGTTTTTAAATATCGATTGAGTTTTTGCCGCACATTACTCGCTTGTTCGTTTTTATTTCATTTTTCGTAAGTTAAAACTACGTGGTCTACGCAACACGCGTTACATTATTTCTATGGTGTCACTAATTAGTATTGATTATACACCACGGTATCATCTCACGTTTTGATTTTGCTCCTATTTAAATAAAAATAAGTAACTCAAGTACCTACCTACGGATATAGGTAATTTATAGGCTAGGCCGCAAGGCACTAGAATTTTCCGTAGCATTCTAGTTATACAATAGGATGAGTACAGTAATCATTTTATACTTCCGTAACAGGTACTAAAAATGGTGAAAGAAACGACATACTACGATATTTTGGGTGTAAAACCCGCCTGCACAAATGATGAATTGAAAAAAGCCTACCGAAAACTAGCCCTGAAGTACCACCCTGACAAAAACCCAAATGAAGGAGAGAGATTCAAACAGATTTCACAAGCCTATGAAGTACTTTCGAATCCAGACAAGAGGCGCATTTATGACCAAGGTTTGTATTTTTTTGTTTAACCCTTGAAGAACACTTCCTCTAAAAATTTTGTGATTTAAAACCAATGATTCCTTAAACTTGGCTCAAAATCATATTAATCTAATAAAGTAACTGAACAGAATACAAGTCCATGAAATTGTTAAAGAAAACCTTTACATACTGCTTCAGGCAGAATGAGAGTTTGAATACAATAAAATTATTGTAAAATATACACACAGTACGTAATTGTAATAAATCATGTAATACTATAAATGATCATGTATGGGTTTTTGAATGATATTGTAGGTGGTGAACAAGCATTGAAAGAGGGAGGTGTTGGTGCAAGTGGCTTTTCCTCTCCCATGGACTTGTTTGACATGTTCTTTGGTGGAGGATTTAGCGGTGGCCGCCGACGTGGACGTGAACGGAAGGGCAAAGATGTCATTCATCAGCTGTCTGTGACACTCGAAGAGCTTTATCGTGGTGCTGTAAGAAAGCTGGCTTTGCAGAAGAATGTAATTTGTGAAAAATGTGAGGGACGTGGTGGCAAGAAGGTAAGTAACTGATAACTGAAAAAAAAACATAAAGGTTAACTATAATTATAATTATATCAGGCTTTAAGTTTCAATCTAGGATATAAGGTTATGTTTGTCCATTTCAGGGTGCAGTACAGACTTGTCCGACTTGCCGTGGTACAGGTATGCAAGTTCAAATTCAACAGTTGGCACCTGGCATGATTCATCAAATCCAGACTGTATGCAGCGAGTGCCGTGGACAGAGGGAGATCATTGACCCAAAGGACCGTTGCAAAGTCTGCCAGGTATGAAATTACAGAAGATGCATCTCATTTTACAAAAGCAATAAGTATTTCCCATAGCAAGCAAATTCTAAATTAAGCACATAACCATACTCAGTTGGTGTAAGACAGAATTGTATGTAGATGAAACACATTAACCTTTTGAATGCCAGAGCATAAACGCATTGGCATGCCCGTGACGCAAAGCTACAAAGTCGTCGTACATTTTGTCACATATTTGTGACATTTGGCATACAGGGCACACGCTTGCTTGTCATGTATACATGACAGTGAAGTTCAAAAGGTTAAAAGAAGGAAGGAAATTAAATATACGGCCTCAGACACAAGAAAGATGGCCATTGTTTAATGTAGGTCAAATGCTATTGTTTTAAAAAATACCACAAAAACAGATTGAATATCATTATAATGTTACAGGGACGCAAGACGGTGCGTGACCGCAAAATTCTGGAAGTCCATGTGGACAAGGGCATGAATGATGGCCAGAAGATTATCTTCAGTGGAGAGGGTGATCAGGAGCCTGAGCTGGAGCCTGGTGATCTTGTTATAGTTTTAGATGAGAAGGAGCATGAAGTAAGAATTTCTTCCTCTTTATTTTTGCTTACTTATAGTTTGGCAAAAAACTGAAGAATGCCATATGCTGAAGTACATAAATATTCCTTTTGCTGTATAAACATTCCTTTTGAAGTACAATGAGGTCTATTTCTTCTTTCCAGACATTTAAACGTTCCGGTCATGATCTCATAATCCGGATGAACATTGAGCTTGTGGAGGCACTGTGTGGCTTCCAGAAGGTGATCCGGACCCTGGATGACAGGGATATTGTGATAACTGTAATGCCTGGCGAAGTTACCAAGCATGGTGAAGTCAAGTGTGTGTTGAATGAAGGTGTGTATAATAACTTATATCCTTCATCACTGCAGCAGATTTTGTCTTGGCATTGTTTTATTATTATGGGCATGGTACATGATTCACTGTTGTTTATTATACTTATTTGTTCACTCATAACTTTACAGGTATGCCGATGTACAAAAATCCATTTGAAAAGGGCCAGCTTATTATACAATTCCTGGTTAACTTCCCTGCTCGCATTCCACCTGAAGTCATTCCTGCCCTTGAAAACTGTCTTCCGCCTCGACCAAGGGTGAGTAAATCTTTATTATTGCTTGTGACAAATGTAAGTTACTCTGTTACGTAAATGGCGCACGTGATACCGTTTTTACATACGTCATTGCATTTGTGCGTGGGTAGAATATGCTAAGTCATGTATGCCAATATAAAATGCAAATTAGATTTGGCAATAATCATAGAAAATTAGTAGTAAATAATTCCAGAAATAATTATAGAGTTTCAAAATCAAACTTATGGGTATTACAGATTGAAATTCCCGAGTTGGCTGAAGAGTGCCAGCTGATCGACTTGGATCCGGAACAAGAGTCGCGCCGGCGACGCGCGCACCACGGCAACGCGTACGAGGAGGACGACGAGCATCCTGGCATGAATAGAGTGCAGTGCGCCACTAGCTAGATGTCGCCGCACGAGCGCCCAATGAGCGCCAGCGATGGACCTAATCCAACCAAATTGCCGCTGATCGAAATATTAATAGCAATTATGCATGAGATTGATGAACATGAACTTATACACGTCGGTACTGTATTATGACATACTTTTTAATTAATAATATTGTCTCACATAATAATATTATGTTTGTTTTAACTGCATATTTTATTTAGTAACATCTTTAAAGTTGTGTAGCACCTTAGTGTTAATAAATAGTATCATTCATCATTCTTATGTTATGTGCAATTTTATTAACAATATTTACATATTATGTTAATTAATTTGTGATATGTCGCTATTTCTATTTCATCAGTTGTAAAGCAATACTAGCTTTTTAATTAAATTATTTATGTGACTTTTAGTTTTTCAATTCATGTCATTCAGATTCCTAGAGGACTCCAGTGATGTCAAGTACTTAGTATAAAATAATAGTTAATATTCAATATCTGCAGAGCTCACATTGTTAAAATCGTATTGCATTGAATCCTGCCTTAAATAATATTAAGATTTAAAGAAACTTAGTCACAATGTAGGTCCATTGTTTTAGGTGATTAGTAAAATTGGTGTATTGAAATAATCCATAGGCACTGATTTGGTTTTCTATCTACCTACTTTTAGAGACGATTTTTCTCTTCTGGAGTTTAATGTTTACTCATCAAGGCATCCTATTTAATATTGGTTGTTATAACATGAGTCGTTTTAACATATTCAGTGCCAATAAAATAGATCCTTATTGTTCCATTATTACAGTATTTACATCATACTTTGAGACAGCATCAGTCTAGGCAAGTAGTAGGTAGTGTAGGCAAATTGCAAATGCCTCTATGTCTTTCTTTGACTTCATAATGTTTCTTCTTTAAGTATTTTGCTACAAATTGAAAGCTTATGGCGTATGTTCAGTATACAAACACTAGATAGATGTCCTATCATAGATAATACAAGACAAGCTTAGTTTAGGCAATATACCCTCGAGTTGAGCAATTTATTAATATTTCGAATTATTGTATGTAACAATGCAATGACACAGTATGTGAACAGTACTCATCCTCCTCAACCTAGTTCAGATAGTTCATTCAGAGACACCCAATTAATCTGTAAGGAAAACCCAGCATTCTTGAGGTGGTTGAACTGATGAAGGGGATTTTTTTAGTTAAAATTTGAGGAATATCTTACTGCGAATTCGGACTTTGGCACTGGAAATGTTACATAATGCAGCAGCTTCATTTATATGTTTTATTTTATAATTTAGCAAATTTTATTGTCTGCTAGCTTAAGGTTTTAAAAGGAACATTTTCTACATTATGTAGGTCTGTGATTCTTCATGATTTTGTGGTTGAATGGTAAACGTATTATGGATTGTGCTCAGATTTTTTTCACATAGGTAGTTGAATAAAGTTTAATTTTAAATAAACTTTTTTGTCTCAAAACTTCTTTTATTATTTAAACCAGTGTCTATCATCATCTGCATCACACGCATTAGGTATTAGCTGCTGGTATTTACAAACTGCTCTGGATTGCACCATGTTGATGACCACGCGTTTACAACAAGAATTATACAGATCCAGAAGTACAGACATATACAAATATTATTTTTTCCAAATTGGACTGGTAGTTCCAGAGATTAGTGCGTTCAAACAAACTCTTCAGCTTCATTATTATAATACCTACTAGCTTTTGCCCGCGACTTCGTATGCGCATATCCCGGTTTTTCCCATTCCCGTAGGTATTCTATATCTTAGTGCTCGTCTGCATAGTGTATGGAAGCTACATGCCATTTTTCAGCTTTCTACGACCAGTAGTTTCATGTCCGTGACCACCAACGCCAATCGATTCCATGTTTGGTAAATAATTAGTACTCAATTGATACTAATTAGTAACCGAACAAAAAAATTGGTACCTTCGCAGTTTTCGAGAAAATCGACATTGAAGGTGGTCGCGCTCCCTTCAGCGGGACCACCATGAGTGCCGAAAAAGGGGGCATGCTACAGCTATTCTAAGTTTTCAACAATTAGTATCCTATATTTCGTAAAAAAAAAAACAGAAGTGAAATTTTGTATTTATCGGGAAATCAACGATGATTACGTTCGCGCGCTCGTTCAGCAGGACCACAACTTGAATGTTGATTCCAAGTGTGAGAAGCTTGTCGCTTTCCTCGAACCTACATAGAAAATTAGTGCCCTGCAAGATAAAATTAGTAGGTACCCAAAATTCAAAATCTTTACGAGATATGCAAAAAAAATTGAACACCGCCACCCCACAAATGGCCATGCCATTTGTGGGGTGGCGGTGTTCAATTTTCATTTCAAGATTTCCCTGTTAAAAACTGAGTTCTCCCAAAATTTATATACAAAAATTAGTACTCCTAAACAAGTTATGGTGACCAAAAGTTCAGACTCCTAAGTAGGTAGGTATTGTATTTTAAGAGTAATAGCTTTCATTACTTTTCCGGACTAAATTTCAGCATATAACGCGACCAAATTAAGTTGTCACTGGTATTGAGCTGTTTAGTAGATGTGTGATATGTCACCGGAAAATGGCAAAACTTACCCAGTAATAACCCTCCCCGACCTTTGATTACCGAGCCAGCCCGCGTCGCTGAGCCAGTAGTTTTAAATCCCCCAAATAATAATGATATGACCCAGCCTGTCCTCCCGAAATTACGCCGCTAAGCCGAGGTCCGTATCCCGCAGGGGATGCCCTAGCGAGCGGTCATTTATGATAATTAGCTAGTTTGTAAGCCCTGGTTACATGGTGGAATGACGGCTCACTTCGTGATCATGTGAAATCTTGATTATATGGATTGACAGCTCACCTCGTGATCACTTCACCCAAGCCTTCACTTCGACATGTTTACAGAATCGACCGCCTCGACCGGTACATCAGTAGAGACACATTTACAAAACGTTTCTTCTTTTTTCTCCTGACACTATCAACAAACAGCCATAACTATTAAGTCCAGTAAATAAAAATTAGCAATTTATGGATTTTTGAATTCCAAAGAGCGTGGATTTCGATATTGGTATCTCCATAGTTTTTTTATATTTCTATAAGCTTACCTCTAATAGAAAAAGCAATAAATGAGTAAGGTTTATGTTTAAAACTGTCCCAGCATTCTTCGTACCAGCTTGTTACATACATGCATCATAATTTTATTACCAATATTAATAAAAAACATATTATTTGAATATTCTTTAATATTAATAATTTTTGTAATACTTAAGTCTATACAAATAAGCACATCCTTTATTGTTCCCTAGTGCCATGTACCCACTGTTGGGTGAAAAATTCACTGAATCAACTTGATTGAGGTTCAATGTTGGGCTGGGGAAATTGGAAAACACATGGTAAGAGGGAATATGTACAAGTTTCACTGCATTGGGATAGTATGCTGATGATGCTGAAAGTATTTCTGTTGTTGCATTAAAATTGAGATTTGTTATTTTTGTTGTTAAGTTTGAAATCACTTTAAATGGAACTGGTTCAGAGGTAACAAGGTTTTCAGTTTGGTATATGTTGACAATACCTTCACCACTTCCTGTTGCTAACAATTTTCCACAAGGGCTTGTGGTCAGACAAGATGCTGTAACACAACCATGGTCATAGAATTTTTTTAGAGGTCTGTATGTTGACAAATCCCATATGGTGATTTCTCCTTCAGCACCATAACAATATAATTGTGTACAGTCATGGCTAAAAGTTACAGATGCAACATTAGAGTTGTGTTTTAAAGATTTCAGCAACTCTTTGGATGCAGTGCATATTAGGTATACTTCCTCAAAACCATCACAAGTTGCTATGTATTTCCCATCGCTTGACATTTTGAATATAACAGGTTTCTTCACTGCCCGTGGCAGTTGAATCAATTTAGTTTCAGCTTTAACAAGATTGTATACACAATATGTGTGGTTAATTTTAGATGCAATGAACGCCTCTGACCCATCTGGTGAGAACTGAGCTGCACTTATGCGCCATTTTTTCAACTTAAAGCTATGTAGTTTATTATTTACATCACCACCAACAGAGAATAATGATACAACACCAGAATGGCCAGCAACAAGTGCCGCACTTATTTTTGGATGAAACTCAACACAGGATATGATTGAACCTTCAGTTTTAGTTGCAGAATTTATTTGAGGGAACTTCTTTACTTCTAGGAAATCTTTAGGCAGGTGGTTTGATTTTTTCTTGTGTAAATGTCCTACAGTTCTCAATATTTCATCTTCGTCTTGATCTTCTTTTTTTGATTTTTTATTCAGTTTGGCCCAACTTGGGGTACCCATTAAAGTTTCATATTTTTGTTTTAGCTTTTCTGTGTACAGACTCGTACTTTTTACATTTGGTATGATATTCGCTCCAAAGTTCTCGTCATCTTCATCAACCCATGCTGGTTTCAGGTGAGGAACCGCTTCCTCATCAGCTTTTGGGTTTAGGTTTTCAACAAACTTCTTTGTTTTATTAAATAACAATTGTGATACCCTGTAACAATAACTTTTCATGAGAGTCTTACATAGAAGCGCAGATTTATTGACTTAATTAAATATCCTTGTTTTTGAAACATAACTACTAAAAAGAATATTGAAGCAAGCTCCAACACGCCTTTTCCACATACCTGGCTTCTTCATCATGTACTGAAGAAGATTTGCGCTTCATTTTAAGAGAGCAAATACAAAGACTTTAATTTCAGTCACACAATTTATTGTAGGTTAAATATCTCACAACACTCGCATGCTGGCTGACTGACAGCACAGCACACGGCACACGCACAGCACAGACCGTAGACAGATTTTGACAGCAAAAGTGACGCTACCAGCCTGCTGCAGACGTTTACGCCTTGTCTTTGGTACCTATTGTTAGTATTGCCAGCTTGAATACTATTGACATGATGTCAAAGTCATGTTTTAATTTTGCCAACAAAACTAAGGAATCTTTCTCACAGTTTAATACAGTCACACGGCTTTCACACAGAGAAGTAAATTTTCAGCGATTGCTAGTGGTGGTGGTGGCTAACTGGTGGTGGAAGCGCCAGGGTAGCCCGCGAAATTCGAATTTTCTTATTTTTTTGCAAATTGCTGGTCAGTGTCAGGCTGTATGTTGAATAAAATATCATTCGCGACCGTAAAACGTATTTATTTACAGAATTATAATCATCAATACTACCCTCTAAGTTAATTTAATCACATTGAATTGTTATTTCATAAAAAAACATTCAATGGGATTAAATGAACTGATACCCACCCATATTGGTGATTTTAATTATTATAACTCAGTAAAGCCATATTTTTTACGGTCGTCAATCGTATTTTAATCAACATACAATCTGAAATGACTTGCAAAAAAATCCCTGTGAAAACTTGAATTTCGCGGGCTACCCTGGAGATTTCACTTAAAGTTGAGTTTTTCTTACGAGAATATCATCGTATTTACGTCGGTAAAGCAGTAAGAATGAGTGTTTGTTTAACTTTTTAATAGATGTCACTGTTGTTTTGTAATGCGTCCTTTTTCCTCCAATAGTAACGTAATACGAGAAAAGAAAGAAAGAAGTGAGTTGTGATTTTATAAGTATACCTATCATGTCGTATCGTTTGTGTGCAAGTCCTTTCCTTTCATTCGTTATTTGCAGTGTTTCACTCTGTCTGTAAGCATCGGATTATTGTGAGATACTAGTTTTGGATTTATCACCATTGTGCAAGTAAAATTACCTATTGGAATAACCACAGAATTTGGTGATTAGAATTGCGAAAGAGTGTGTACAAGAAGATGAAACGAAGACTTATTATTCTGTGACCTTTTTGCATCCTCAAAGTGTGTCAATATGTGTAATAAACCAATGAATAAAAGACAAAAACAGTAGTCAAGCAAAAGGCTACCTGTTTTATTGCAAGGAGCCGTAACTTTTACAATGGGGCCCACAGGGGCTCCGCCATAAAATTATTAGTCGGTTGTTAGCCTATCATAAAACAATTAAATTAAGATTGATGTCTCTGGCACATAATAAAGCAACAGTAGATGATGGTCAAGGAGCTTCTGGTGATAAGGAGGCCACCGAGCGATGATACGAGGCTGGTCGCAAGCAATGCCAGGTGGAGTCACGTCAGTAGATCGCGTCACGGCGCGCTCAGCTAGTGAGGAGCCAAGTTACGCGGCGTGTGATGTTTGTGCGCAATGTCAGGCAAGCCCGCGAGTGTGGGCGCGTCGCGAGCGGGCGTGCCGGGCACTCCGCGCGTGCTGGTGTACGTGGCGGACCCGCGCCAGCTAGAGCCCGGCGCCGCGGGCCCCGAGCCGCCGCCCGCAGCAGGCCCCGCGCCGCCGCCGCCCGCCGCCGCGCACCCACCGCACGACACGCTCTACATCCCTGAGAACATACATCACCAAGTCAACCTGCCTAGGAATACAGTCTACAGAACACAATTTGATAGAAACGACCAGAGAACCTTGCCAGCTAATGTTTACTACAAACAGTTAAATGATAATGATGGAAAAGTAAATGTTTATGGTATGCCTGAAAATGTTACACAAAGAGCAGAATTCTACCCAGTTTCACAACAGTATATCAAAGAAACATGTTCAAAAAATGAAGATAGTAGGAGTGATCGATCAGGTAATATTAGTGTGAAACGAGATTGTTCTGAACAAATAGGTGTAGAATTTAACAGTGTTGAAACTTTTCATACAAGAGTACCTGTAGAAACTGTAGATCTGGCAACATATCAGGCAAGATGTTCTGGCCCTGTTGGTTCAGATAATAATATGAATTCTATGCACCCGGCTGCATTGCGTCATGGGCAGAACCAATATAGTGAGAATGTAACAGTTCAGAGTGGTGGTGAGGGATCAAATTGTAGTGAAAGAGAGTTATCTGTGTGTAAAAGTTTTGTGAACTATCAATTCTTAGAACAGAGTGTATCTCATCAGTCGATAGTGAATCAGAGTATAAGTATTCTAAATCAACAAGTAGGAGTGAGTAGAGGAATAGTAAGTGAAGGTGATAGTGGTAATGCACCCCAGCTGGTGAGGACTGCAGATGGTGTGGTCCTGGCCGTGCTGCCGGCGCCTGTCCTGTCCCATCCTCCGGACAATGCAGAGCTAAGCTCGAGGACAGTGGTGCAGAGTGATTCTCAACAAACTGTAACAGTGCCCTTAGGTTGGAAGAGAATAGTCAGCGGCACATCAGTACTCTATGTTAGGTAAGTAACCGTCAAAATGGTTGGTTTAATTTTGTATGAACACAGACAGTCTCATTTTAGCTTTGCTGATTCAATTCAAAATGTTATTGCATGTGATTGCACCTCATTACCCTTATTGCTTACATTAGGTATTAATGTGTTCTATAAATATGAATGAATTTAGATGTTGCTTTAATTAAGTAGGGATGTGAATGTAGTGTACACCTATTAGTGTTTTAAACATTATATTTACTGTTAACTTTCTCCTTATTAGTGTGCAATCTTTGTATGTATGTATTTTTGATAAATAAATAAATAAACATGCCAGTTAATATAATGTATGTAAAAAATGTATTTACGCGTTACACACAGCGGTAAACACACAATAAAGTCATAAAACAAAAGTATTAAACAAATAGTTAAAATTTAATACCAACTATAGTTGGTATTAAATTTTAACTATTTGTTTAACTATAATTATTTAAATTCACAGTGGGCTTGAGGTCACCCAGATCACACAGAACTCTGCCTACAGCTATTAAAAAATAATGTTGCAGTTGAAAATAATCTAATCACTACAAGCTTTAAAGATGGTTAAGTCCAAAATAATATAAGTATGGTCAGCATGGAATAATGTAATAACAATGAAAATTATTTAATTCAACTATTTAAATTAATTAGCTATTCTGCACCTCATTTTCTTGTTGTTGGTGTTATGATTGAGTAATATTATTACCAATAAAAACAAACAGTCCTACTGCTCCATTCAATGCTCTAGTAACTGACACCCTCAAAAGGCAGGAAATATACATTAAAATTTAATTTCATATACATATAATGGTGTTGGTGGGTATCCACTATGTGGAGCAGTTGCAGGACCGTGGAGCGCAAGAGGTTCGCGAACATAGTGGATACGTCACCGGAAAATGACAAACTCCGTAAGATTATAAAATATCTTGAGACATTGTAAACTTTTGAAAAATTGACAATTGAACATTTGGAATACTTTTTTATGCATCAAAATTTGATAGTCTATAAATCACTCGAAGTAATCCCGAGAAATTGTGGAATAGCAAGTAACGAAATGTTAAGTTTATATTTCACCGGAAAATTGCAAACGCCGTAAGATTGTAAAATGTCGCGTGAAATTCTAATCTATTTTTAAGACACGGATATGTCACCGGTAAATGGCAAACTCCGTAAGTTTATAAAATACCTTGAGAGATTGTAAACTCTCGACAAGTTGTCAACTGAACATTTGCAATACTTTTTACAAATAAAAATTTGATAGTCTCTCGAAGTCATTCCGAGAAACTGACTGACACAAAATACTAACATTAAATGGCGAAAAATCATAGCACAAATCTACAATTTATCCGTTTTCGTGTGATAGTAAACCTGGAATCTAGGCTCTCATTAGTCTCATTCCCAGTCTCATTGGTCAACAGAGATCAATGACCAAGTTTGCAATTTAACTATCACGCCAAAACATAAATTGTTGACCAGAGTGCTGACGCCAGTTTATGTCAGTCCACAATTTCTAGGATCGGCATGACGGAGATATAGAATACAAGATTTTAATTTGTAATTAAAGATAAATAAAACAAATGTTCTTTTGACAATGTATCGAGAGTTTACAATCTCTCAAGATATTTTGTAATCTTACGTAGTTTGTAATGATCCGGTGACCGAAATATATCTATTAGATTACAGAATTTGGATGGGATTTATTGTTTAAAAAACTGTTCTTTCATAATATATCGAGAAATAATAATGTAATAAAGATTTTCTAAAATCTTACGGAGTCTGCAATTTTCCGGTGAAATATACAATTTCAATATTCTAACCTCGACAAGAGAGCCTCGCTGCGCGTGTCTCCTATTTCTATCTGCAGGGTTTAAAGGAACTTAACATGAATGGCATGACGGGAGCTAAGACATACCATTCAAACCTAACCTATCCGTGTCGGGGAGCCCTAAGCTCCCAGTGCCCTATGTTCTGCTACTTGTCTGGGCAAGAAAACCCGATAAATTGTAGAAACGTACACTGATAGGTCGCTAACATGTCAGTTTATGTCGGTTCACAATTTCTCGGAATGACTTCGAGAAGATAATAAACTATCAAATTTTCATGTGTAAAAAAGTTTTCCAATGGTTCAGTTGACAATTTATCGAGAGTTTACAATTTCTCAAGATATTTTATAATGTAACGGAGTTTGCAATTATCCGGTGACAGATACCCACCATAACTTGACAGGCCGGTTTTGCAACATTAAGATTTGCATGACAATACAATTCTTCAGGCAAAACTTCTGGCATCTTAAAGAAGTGAACCCATTCAATGAGTATAGCTGAGTTAACTTATAAAATTCTTTGTTATATTTTATGAATAGGTTTTTAAAAGCCCGTAATGCGCATTTATCTGAGGTAAAAAATATTGTATCTGGACTGAGGCCTGATATAAATGGAGCCAGAGCACCCCGAATTTGCGCGTTGTGGAAGATTTTTTCACGAGAGTAAAGACTTCAGTAACGTAGACGTCTCGAGTCCTTGATAGACATGAGCAGCTAACACAGCAACTAAAGTTTTCATTAACAGTCTATTGAAAGAATATTTCATCATTTCTTTTCATTCGTGTCCCCACGAGTTGTGATACCAGAAAACGGAGACCACCGTAAATACCAGACCGTATGCCACGGTGGCGGCCAGTTGAAATTTCGTAGAGAACTCTGGAATCTGGACATACGCTAATTATCGTCACTCACGGCACCCAAAGCATATAATATGCATCTAGCCTATTTACTTGAAAAAAAAAACAGATTCAATGCGCACCACCAGAACCACCACCATGCATTGGTCAAAAAATGTTCATTGCAGTCTGCGGTAGATTGAGATATCTCGATCTTTGTATTGCCTAAATACGCATTGGTTCTCAGGCGATCTACAAGATCTACAAATTGAGAGTTATGATGGCAGACACACTTTGATTTTGGATTTGCCCAAATTTTATGTTGTGACAAGAATTCGTGGCTGATAAACATCGTGAGCGGAGACCTTGTAGATACATATCTATTTGCGCAAATTGGTCCAGTTTTGTAGTCAGTATAGGTAACTATCGAAATTGTCTGCCAGGCGAAAAACGCGTTCAAGTTTACGTCAAGTCGAACCTATCTAGTTAATGTCTCTGTCTATGTCTCTACTTAGATATTGTAATTGTAGGCCCTTTTTGTATCTAGTTGAAGGGTCTCTCTCTATCTAAATCTCTTGATAGATGACATGGTGTCGCAAGCATAACATTAATCGGCTGCTAATAAAGGTTCTTTAACCAATCTCTCGTAGACACACCGTCTAATGAACCCCGATAACACAAAACCCTGACGAATTGGTTGACTCCAATCATACGAATTATGCATTAAGTACATGCCTACATACTTTTAAAACATAAAATAAAAGTACTCGTTTTTCTTAACAAGATAAACTAAGAAATAATGAAATTAAAATAATTAAGTATTATTAAACTAACTACTCAGTCCGTCGCATTCTGCGTTTGAGCATTGTTAACTCTCTCAAATAATATTATTTAACGATCAATGTTCGAGATGGTTGAGCGGTAATGAAGTATTGGTGGAATACAGCGGCGCGAGCTCCGCGGATCGTGTGTTAACGTTAAATCAATCCGGCACAAGTGGACAAACCAGTCCGGCAGCTGTGCGGACGTTCTCGATGTAAGTGAAGAAAGTTACTCTACACCAATAAAACTGAGCACTTGGACCAAACGGCTGCAGTCCCTTTTATTTGCAGATGGTATAATTGTATCTGCTAAACATTTGCATTATAATGCCCTTTTATTTCTTAACTTGGAGGTTGAAAAGAATGATCCTTGACAGCATAAAACTTTTATGATTGTTGCGAAGATCGTCAGGTGATAAACGACATTGCTATTGACTAAGCTTGAAGTCTAAGATATAATAAATAATATCTTGGGACAACTCACACACGGTCATCTGATCCCAAACTAGGCAAAGCCTGTGCTATAGCAACCAGACAACTGATAAACATACTTATATATTTCTAAATACATAGATATTATAGACAAATTACACCCAGACACAGAACAAATGATCATGCTCATCACACAAAGATTTGTCCTGAGTGGGAATCGAACCCACGACCTCTGGTTTAGCAGTCAGGGTCACTAACCACTCGACCAACAGGCCAGTCTAAAGAAGATGATCATTATGTTTTCTCCTTTCTTCATGGCTAAACCTGCCATCGATGACCCCTGGCAATTCATGAAAAGCGCTAAACTCTTCAAATATCGATTTAGAAGCGAACTTGGAATTGCGACTTCGTCCGCGCGGATTTAGTTGGTACTCCGCAAACTTCAACTCCCCCTCTAACCCTTTTTTAAGGTTTGTTATGGAAAATTAAGCACTACGATATTCATTTAACGGTCTCAGGATCAACCTACTATTCGCCACGTTCACCCCGTTTAGGGTTTATTAAAAAAATGTTAGATCTGATTCAAGTATCTCACTTTTTGTTTGGGGTACTTCTAGGTAAATTGAAGTAGGTAAGCAATAATGTCCTCCCCTAAAAACTTCATCACCCCTTTTCGCCCATTAAGTCGTTTTTTTCGAAAAATCCAAACATTTGTTATTCTTCTTTTTTTCCAAATCATTAATGCCGTGATTCAACTTCATCGGACCAAGTATTAAGATTCTCCCCAGTTCGCTCAAACCGCAACATTTTTCTTACTTAGAGCATTTTTATACCCGTCGTAACTTTTAAATGAAAAACCCGATTTTAATAGTTAAAAGTGTAATTTACATGTAGGTACATAAACAACCTTAATATCAAACCAATTAAATGAATAAGGATTAATATCATGATACTAATATCAACACTATTTGATTCCACCCGTATTTGAACTTAATAATTAAAACAAAGACTTATTGTGGCGTTACTATTATAGTTAGACATATGCCATCGCGGTCTTTTTTTTTAGCAATCATGAGTACTATTATTATATAGAACACTATTTCATATATCGTCAATAGTTCTCGCACTGCACGCAAAATAATGACTTTTATAGGCAACATTTTGATACCTTGGGTTAGGTACATTTGTTCCAATTTAGGTAGGGATCTCAAATTTTTTTGAAAATATAATATAGCCTATTTTACTCGGTAAAGTAGTAGCTAGTAGCAGTGTAATAGTGAAAGATTTTTTTAAATCGGTTAAGTATTTTTGGAGCCAAATCGTAACAAACAAACAAATTAATCTTTCCTCTTTATAATATTAGTTTAGATTATAAATATACAATAAGACCTTGTACTTGTAAACATTATGGTGCAATAAATATTTTGAATTTGAATTTTCCGGAGGCCAGAATCCCCACGGACCTGCCGCGCGCGTAATTATTTTGTCGCGCGAATATTATTATTTTTGCGATATCTTCTAAGATATTTGTTTAAACTATATACGGTAAAGGGCACAAATATTCTATATTAAATTTCCGTTCTAACAAACACATTTATTTAGATATAGATTAATACCGTATTGATAAATAAGCTAAATAAGCTTCGCAAAAATTCATTTTTTTTAATCTTAAATTTTAATAGTAAAAGCAGTTATTGCGAGTTATCCGTCGGAGATAGGCATATGCTATCGCGGACTTTGTTTTGTTCTAGCATCAATAGTTTTCGCAGCGCATGCGATGAAAGACATTTAATGACAATTTTTTGAACACCTTGTGTTACATAATTCAAGTTTTAGTAGGGATTATTTCTGAAAAAATTAATATAGCCTATGTTACTCGGTGAAGATGTAGCTTTCTAACGGTGAATGAATTTTTTAAAATCGGTCGAGGTGTTTTTGATCCAAATCGTAACAAACAAACAAATCTTTCCTCTGTATAATATTAGTTTAGATTTAAAGCTACGAAGTAGTGCTAGTACTGAATCAATAGATAAAATCATTGCCCTATATTCGCAGTTCCTACGCTCGAGTCATCCTAATATCATATATTAAATCCTGGGCAGCTGCATAATTTTAACTGTCATAGTAAACATGATTAGTTGATTGTCAGAAAATAGGCCGTGATCATAAATGTATGATGAGCATCTGGTTGCAATACGTACGTTTTTGATGTTGATGTATTCTTTTTAGACTTTGAGAATACACTGTTTTGGCACTTATGTGAATGTTTGAACCCTCATACTCCGTACCTTTGTAACCAGCATATGTACCATTTATGTAACCCGCACACGATTATGGTATTTAAGAATCCCATTAACTCGGCCTTAATACGCTGTATTTAAATGTCGGAGTTCAAGACTATATGGCGAAAAGCTATACGATTCTTCACCTCCACCAAAATCACAAATAAAATAGTAACCTACACAAACTTTAGGGTTTTTATTTATTAAAATTATTATCATTATTCGTCGTCTTTTCCCAACTTGGGTTGGCTTCTAATACGACCCGGTTCAGTTGAATATCAGTAGGTATTTTATATGGAGCGATTGTCTGGCCTTCACGACTCAGTAACTGAATCGACATCCCTTGGCTAAACTGGTTGTCAGAGTTTCGGGTTTCTGATTACCCATCGACATCCGGTACAACTGCTAAACGTGCTTTCAGAGACAGTAGTTAGTGCCGATATGGAATAGATGACCCACCCATATCCATTCGCGGATCTACTACGGCAAGGGTTGCTTAACCTGGAAGATCGACCCGATCAACCTTTTGTCATTTAGCCACGAGCCCCATGTGCTGGATGGAAAGGACAACGACTTAAAATTATATCGCTAACCCGTCTAAAACAGAATGTACAATCTATGCAAGTTACTGTTCCAAAGTTTAACTATTTAAACGGCCTGAATTTAAATGTAGTTTGCTGAATATTTAAAAAACTAGGTTCACGTCTGATATTTAAATATTCTGCGGTTTGTGACACAGCATATTTATTATTGATGCCAACGCAGCTACGTGCCGTATCACTGACTGAGCTAACTTACGAAGAGGTTTGAGCTCAAAGCTCAACAGATTCCATTGTATCTTGTACAGTCTATGCGCTTTACACTCCTCTTATCTGTCATTGCTGTAGGGTACAATGCCCAAGAACTGAACAATGCTGTAACAAACACTTGGCGTGCACACAGTACCATTTATAAGCTTTATTTTATGGGTTTGCCTTCAACAAGCTTCCTTGTAACTACACTACTTTTTGTTCCTCGTGATTAAATCCGACGCCGTCACTTCGTGTCTCAGTTTATATATTTAAGTTATATTTTGTGGCAAGATTAATATGTATTGGTTTATTTTTTGTATGTTTAATTAGTGTATTTTATTTATGGACCTTAGTTGCATGATACTAAAGAATTGTTATTATTATAAAATACATTGACATGAAATATTTTTGTTCTTTAGGGATTTAATGATTCAAGTACGATACCTAAGTCATATCATCCAATGACATCAGTTTTGGGAAGTACATTAATTTAAATTGGGAAATCAGAACACAGAGAAATATAATAAGTACGCGCTTAACATTCAAATTATATGAAGTCTAGTCTAATCAGAAATCATGGCTGGGTACGTCAAAATCGGAACGACTGTTTCCTCAGACGAGGCAACAGCGCAAACAGATGTTCGGCCGTCGTAAATAATGTTACCAGAAACAATAAAAATCTTATTCTTCCACTTTTCTTTGTGTCAATTGTCAGTGTGCTTATTGACGCTGGGGACTAGCTATTGCTCAACTGATTTATAGCCACCATCACTAGCGAGGTAAAGAACACCGTCTGGTTTTTTTTTCGAAAGTCGCATTGTATACGCATGGATTTCTCTGGCCTTCTTTGTGAGGTATTGCACAATGTTGGGATTGTCCGTCTTTAGCTCATACGGCTCCTCTCAATTGTTTCGACAGATTTGATGGGCGTCACCAGGCGCTCTGATCCGATTTACAATTCGTTCCGACTTTCTTTTAGTTATCATTTACAATGGCACTGCATGCTTGCATCGACAGACTTTTATCTATTGTTGAAATGTTTGACTCTTGTAAGGTAAATAATAACTCTGGTAAAACTGGATTATGACATATTTTTCCAATAGAATAGCAGTTTCAAGCTGGCTAAGATGTTTGTGTATAGTCCACGAGAGATCTGACTTTACGTAGAGCAGTGAACCCCGTACAAAGCCAAGAGATCATTCTTGCTGAGGTTTAACTGAAATTAATTTGTGTCGCTGTTGGTGTCTGTTATATTGATGTCGCAAACCCCAGTAAGTAATATATCCAGGTCCAAAGTCTCTACTACTACCCACTATAAGCATCTCGAATTCTCGACACGCACGATCTAAATCACTTCAACTGTAATAAAGTTATGAGTATAGGTAGTCATATTTTTTGCTATTATAACAATTAAAAGCAAGAAACAAGTTTTGTAATGTCTGGGCAAGGTCACAACAATATCTGTATTTGAGAGCTAATTCAATTATGTAATCAAAACAGCGGTCGGAAGCGTACCAGCGAGACTTAAGATTCATGACCATTTGACCATTACTGGCACCTTATAAAGAATATCTAGTAATCTGGTTAAAGATTTATGGAACAGTGACAATGAGGCTGGAAGGCGAGATCATACGCGCGTTGACCTCCGCTTTGGCTTCGACGCGGAAATAATATGGATTACGTAAGCACAGTCGAACATTTTTTATTGCTCCATTAAATGAGGCACGCCGCCGACTCTGGGTGGAGAGCGTCTCAACAACAAATAAACGAATTTAACATCCATGATACGGCCATTAGTCTCACTATTCTTAATTGCTAAAGTTAAATCTGGACTGTTTGAACGTCGTGACATGTAATTATTCAAACTTGGTGTAACTAACAACTTATAGCTTGTTTTTAGCTCCATGTCTTACTTGTTGACGGACTAAAATGTTTATGATCAGTCGGTATCTAGATTAACTTAATAGCATGCTGCTTTAATAATTATTTAAAAGTACTACCTACTTTGCCGATTACATTATTTCATTGACGATCTATCTATAATAGGTACGAGGAAAACCGCTAACCACAATTGGGTTTAAAAAAATGAACATTGTTTAATCATGACAATAGTATTTGACAGGTTAATGGCTACAAGTTTGAAGCTATTAAGCTTTATTAAATAAAATGTATGTTGGTAACTGGTTCTGTCCTAAGAGGCAAAAACAAAAATTAACAAGCCAAAATAACAAAGATAACATCACCTTTAATTTGCAATGTTTATTTAGTCTGTCCAATTACTTACGAAGTTGAAAAATATGAAGAAAAAAGTAACACTCTTTGTATAATTTTCCTTGTAAGCATTATTCAACCATATATATATTCCCATGGATATGGCATTATATACCTAACCAAGTTAGATAAATAAACATGAACGTCGACGAATGGCGTACGTACGACCCTTGCGTGAAGTCCGCCGGATGCGTCAGCTCACATGGGCTCCAGACGGACGAAGTAAATGAAATGTGTTCTCAATCGTTCCCACAGAAGCGTAGCCGAGGGGATCGAGTCAAGGTTGCCATGCGAATCTAAGAAAAACTCTTTGAAATATGCCTTGCAAAAACTAGACGACGTTACACGTCCTGCAGTATTCAAGTGAATTTATTTGCTTTTCGATGCGGCGCTTGGCTTCGCTTGGCATGTGGCAGGTGTTACCTGCAAACCTGAACTTGACTGGACAACATTTTATTCACCTGTGATATCGTTTTATTTTAATGTGTAATTATTTATCTAGATACCTACGTGTACTGTACTGGCTTGAGGGTCAATACTGTGTATGTTCTTGGAAGGTAATTATTTCAAAAGAGAACCTTTAGTAAAAATAAAATTAACTTTTAGATCTGGTAGTCTTAAGTTCTTAGTTTTAATTCTATTTTAAAATAATAAAACTTTTATTAATCTCTCGATTAACTTGGTTTTGCTTTTTAAAGATAATCAGAGGAAACAGATGTGGAATAATCACGTTCTCATCTAGGTAGTTTCTGAACCAAAAACAGTGGCAAGAATTTAATAATACTTACTGATATTGATAAGATTTATGACTCGTTTTATAGTCCTTAATTCCTCAATGTAGAACGTTGGTAAATCTGTAAGTGGGGGTTGGTTGATCGCTGACTCGAGCGAGTACTTGTCGCCTAGGTCCGGCCATTCACCTGTAGTCTAATACCATTACGTAATAGGTACATAATACGATACTTTCAACCTTATGAATTTCATATTTAATCCGTTATTAATCATTTTTCTTTTTAAATTAAATGCTATTGGAGTTAGCAAGCAGATACTTCATCTGAATAGGCGTTATTTTTAACGTTTCCTCAATAACCTTTAAGGACATTAAAAATGAATAATACGTCTTTTTATTGTAGAATTATTAAGTACCCTAAAACATAATTATCGCTGCAATTTAAAGATGAATAATACTTCTAGACATGTGTTTTGTGACGTTGCTAATCAGTAACCTCTTTTTAGTAGAAATTAAAACTACAGACCGCCCGCGTCGCCTTAAGTCTACCAAATATAATATTATTATGTAATATTACTGCTTCAAATATTGGAAAACTTGAAAGTAAAGCAACACTTAACGCAAATAAATAACATTTAAAAATATTAGCATAGAAATCATATTGAATCCAATTATTATCAAGGCAACAAGCCGTTACCTCTTGATATAAAAAGCAACGAAAAGTTCTCGTGGTTAAAGATTCGGTAGGATTTCGACATCGAAATCATTTTACTACAAGATAAAATATCTTAAGCCTTTACTTATCAAGTCACTGGTTTTGCAGAATAAAAATCTGCAATGTGGACGCAACACTTTACGACTCAAAGACTTCTCACTAGAATGACATTGATAAACCCTTCAGCACCGAGCTAAGAGTGTCCTTTATGAAACGGCCTCGACCCATTTCAACCTCGTTCCCCTCACATGAATAAATAAATGCTCAATTTGTTACTCACCCGTTTGCCAACTCATCGATATATGTCCCTGTTTCGATAGATCCCTGTTCGGCTTTGCAGTTATGATGAATATCATGGGGACGTGGGTTTTATACAATCTACTTAACAAAGTTAACTTGATTAAAAACGAGTAGAATCCCTTATGGGACTTTAGGATAAATCTAATATTATAATAATAACCCTATGGACTCCGGTCAGAAATAAAAACATTATATTCTAAATCAAAACCTGCAAAAATGTTTAGACCCATACCATCGGATTTCGATTTCGAAGCTAAAATTCTGATAGAAAGTAAGTTTTGCCCAACGTAATGAATTGAGTTATTATTTACTAGCTTTTGCCCGCGACTTCGTACGCGCATATCCCGTTTTTTCCTGTTTCCGTAAGAATTTCCCGTTCCCGTATAGCCTATAGCCTTCCTCATGAATGTGGCTATCATATACAAGAATTTTCCAAATCCGACTGGTAGTTCCAGAGATTAGCGTGTTCAAACAAACTCTTCAGCTTTATTAGTATAGTTTTTTTTTAGTACTAGTATTTATTGAAGAATGGTCTTGAATGTGGTTCTTGTTATAGGCTGCATGTATGCGGTTTTTGTAGAGTCTAAAGGCTTTTTGTATTGAATGCATGCTTAACCGCCGCATGGCGACAGTGGTCTCGTAATTCGGGAAGTGAACGGATTTTACGTTTAATGGCAAACTCATTCACCATACACCAACATATCAACCCAGCGATTTTATAGTTTTCGTAGTATTTATTCATCCGTTCCAATTATATTAGACTCGATTAATATGGCGATGTATTTTAGTTTCTAATAAACATACATCGTGTTTAGCTAAGCACTCCACATTTGCCTAACCGAATTGAGTACGAAGTCTGTAATAAAGAACGCATGTCCAATTTGATTTGAAGTCTGGTGTAAGATAACCCAACCTGCGAAAAAAAGCTTGAGTAAATGATCAATTATACAGTGTTCCAACGTTTAATATTAAATCTAATCCCAATAAAAAAATGAATACGCACTTTTTGCATTTGGCTATTCGGCCGGGTCGGGTAAGTTGCCAATGAGTCATTCAGGGAAACCCTTTCGTGACTCAACTCGTTATCGACTACAGGCATTGAGTCGAGTCGACACTCACCCTGTTTATATTGATAATGTCCTTGTTGCCACAATTGAAACGTTGTTTGACAACAGACTGATGAATGTGCGCTCTTTCTTTTTATTAAGCGTCGCTGGTATACTTTTAATTTGAAATATTAATGTTTCTAATGAATTAATCAATAAAAATAGAAGATTAGTCTGTTACAAAGGTTGGATTGGCTGGACATGTTTACTTTCAGCATCGTCAAATATTTCATCTCGAATCAAAATGCCAAAGTGGTTCTGACAAAAGACGACAACAAGTTTACAAAATAAAAATCAGGTGTTACAATTTAGACAAAATGAACGTACCTAACTTTACGACCGGCTTCAAATTAATAAAGAACGTTGTCTTTACATAAACAAACAATTCTTGCTCACCATTCCAAGCAATTTTGAATTCGGATATTATCATTACATTTTTTAGTGGAACAAAATGTCGTCATGTTTTGTGTGGCAGCGTTCATTGGCTTGGCGCCAGAATATTTCACCCATTATACATTGCCCCGGCGGTCACAAAGGAAATGAGATCAATCACAATACTAGGGGCCAATAATACTGATGTCTCTTGGAGATGGTATACAGCTATCGATGTTATCTTAATTTTCGCTCAGCAACAAAAAAGCAGGAAACTGTAGACTGTATTGTTCGGGTATCATGATGTTTATTAACAGTTTTCCTTATGGAATTTTTACTTGAAGTCTTTACCTCTGTAAGTTAGAGGACGTGCGTAGTTTAAATGGCATTGGCAGATTGGTGAGTAATCTATGAAATTACATAACTGGCTTATAATGCTACTCTAAGAAAATATTTATAAAGCTCCAGAAATCTATTAAACCGGTCGGTATTGGTTCGTTCGATTATACAGTTAAGACGTACATCATTATAATATTATGAAGTGGACAAGACATATCCGAGAAGGAAATTAATGGCTCCGTCACAGGACACGTCAAGAAACTCCATGTTAGATTTGATACTTCTACCATAATCACTTAATAACTGATGTGCGCTTTACTCGTTATTCAATTTCCGAAACTGGAATTATCTCCGCATATCCTACTACTATTATAAAGGCGAAAGTTTGTAAGTATGGATGTATGTATGGATGTTTGTTACTCTTTCACGTAAAAACTACTGAATGGATTTTGATGAAATTTGGCACAGAGGTAGATTATAGTCTGGAATAACACATAGGATACTTTTTATCCCGGGAATATGTTCCCTTAGGATAGTTTTCGACAATCACGCGGGCGGAGCCGCGGGCGGCAACTAGTAAATTATAAAGATACACTGTGATACCTTAAGGTACTCCTGCCGTAATATCAAAGAATTTAGCGTAACAGTCATTCTTCTTGTTCCGAATTTATTTTCTGTTGTAAAACCCTTGTAAGAGGCAGGTAAGTAGTGTAGCAGTTGACTCTTCACTTTGGATAGTGAGCAATCCTTAATGCTAGCCTTTATCAAATGCCTTTTGCCAAAAGTGTTACATCTTGGAATACAGCTGGGTAGTTAAGTTATTCTTTGAATCGATGCATCTGTTCCTTTGTGACTATCCTATGTATACTTCATATACTTGTTCCACTGTTAAACACCTATATGAAACCTAACTGCGGTGATCTGGAGGGTGACATAATTACATCAAAGCTGTCGAATGAAATGACGTTCTCAGAAAATATGTACCGTTTAAATAGTTGGATCATAAAAATGATTGCGTTTTGGGAAGTTGACGACAAGATTTTAGCAGTCAATAAAAAGGCAGAATCCCGGAGCTTTTATCAAGTTCTGGTTTCGTTTGGATATTGCGAAACTCTCTAGGAGAGAATCTTGGTAGTGATTTGATTAGTTTCAAATGATTATCAGGAATCACTTGAACGAACCTACCTTTCGATATTTTCTTTATTTTCCAGCATTCCATACTGCAAATGAAAAAGCACTCAGTAATGATCTAAGTGCTCTTCATCACCATGCTAGTCCAAGTTCCATTTTAATCCTACTAATATTATAAACGCGAAAGTTTGTAAGTATGGATGGATGGATGTTTGTTATTCTTTCACGAAAAAACCACAGAATGTATTTTGATGAAATTTGGCACAGTGGTAGATTATAGTCTGGAATAACACATAGGATACTTTTTATCCCGGGAATATGTTCCCTTGGGATAATTTTCTACAATCACGCGGGCGGAGCCGCGGGCTGCAACTAGTATTAATATAAATATATTAAACAATAAAATTGATTATACCTACATACAAAGTTTTATATCATTTAATATCTTTTGCCCGCGACTTCGTACGCGCATATTCCGTTTTTCCCCGTTCCCGTATTATAATAAAAATAATTTTCCAAATCCGACTGGTAGTTCCATTGATAAGCGCATTCAAACAAACAAACAAACTTTTTATCTTTATAATATTAGTATAAAATAATTAAGAAAGTTGAACGCGTATCCCATTTTTGTTATCTGTTTTCTTGTTTGACAATGAGGATAAATGTACAGCGAATACGATTAGTCATAAATAAGTATTTCTCAAGGCTATGAAAGATGACTGTCTGCATAATAACACAGACTTGTGTGGCTTGTTTTCGAGGAACATTGTGTGACACATTTACTTTAATAGGATTTATGTTCGATTCGTTTATTTTATTAGCAGCGACATTTAAAACGGTCGTTATGGCTGCTCTGATTCTGTTTTTCTTCTCACGTTTTTAAGGGTGTCTGCTGCATAGGGTGACGATGCAGCGTGCGTCCGTCTAGACGTCTTTTGTTGCACTTCGAACGGCTTTTGATGCTGAATAATTTGTGCACTACACTTCAAAAGTTTTACAATACATGACATGGTTCTTTGTCATATGAATGTAATCACTCATTTTTTTAAATCCAAAAGATATAAATTTCTATTCTCATGATTATGCCTCGGTATTGTGATTTTATTATCGTTAATGACTTTAACTAAGAGTTGGCGTAATATACAAATAAGTAAATGACATAGTAGCGGTCGCAAGGTGCGAAAGGGTTCGCGTGTTGAGTAATTGTTATCGGCAGCTGTCTACGTCCACGCTCCCCCAAACATGCACGCGATCGCAAAAAACGAATTTCCCCGTTTACTCTCTATCCGACCGCGAACACCCCGTATAGTGGTCAAAGCCGCAGACTCCGCGCATGAATAAAAAGCGGGTAAACAAAAATCTTTTTTGCGGTTGCGGTTTACCTTTACCAAGTGTACCAGACCGTGAACAATCGGCGTGAATTATCATGTAGAGCATTTATGAAAGAGGCTGTTTGTAAAGCGAATCGAGGTGTAATAATGGCGGCAAGCTATGCTCCGGGCTGTCATCGTAAAAGGATTGTGTTGTTTGCAAATTGTTCTTAATGGCCCTTTGGGTTATTGCGTGGTTGCGATCTCAGTTTGAACGACATAATCTGCGGCAAAGTTACGTTGCAGAAAGCTGTCATGGTGAACAATTCCAATTCCTAACATAAAAAAGCAGTAAACCAAATTGCACGTTGAGTTAAATAGGTTAATGAAATGAGTAACCCAGTGATGTATGTCTATCTAATACTGCATGATGATGTAGAGAGCATCGAGGTAAGCTCAAAGAGGTTTATAAATGAAATATCGATTGACCGCACTGAAGTCAGTTAGCCGTTTGATTAACCCGCTCGAGTTGGGGTGCGATCACGCTTGACTAGAAGCTTTTGCATCATGCGCTTTCAATAAATACGCCTTCAATCGTTTACATGAATCACTGCTTCCCCTCTCCTATTAGTTCAAACACGCTTTATTGACTGAAATTGGATTTTGCTGAATAATACACAATTAGGTTTTGTGTGCGAATATGCTATTGTTTGCGCCGTTATGCTTTACTTTGAGGCGGCAGTTTTTGTAATTTTGATCAAGGCTGCTTATTGTATGATGTCAGGGTCATAGTTTACTATTCTCCCAAATACGAACGTCACGAATCCAAGGCAACACCACCACAAACTTTTACCTAACCACGTAGATCAATCGATCTACGTGATAGCAATTTAGTCAAGAACCCTCATTATGTTCAGTTCGGTACCCAAGGTTAAGTGGTTAGCGGTGCTAAAACTTATATAAACATTTTGTTGTTTTATTAATTATTATATTATTATCTTGTAAAAGGGGCAGGCTTCTGAATAACTCTTCGATAAAACCTAATATTGATATTTTTTGTTGCAGTCCAAGCGGCTCGGCACTGAGTACACTTCCGCAGTTACGGGAATATCTTCAGACGACCGGCACTTGTAAGTGTGGACTTCCATGTCCATTGAGGCCGGAAACCGCCTTCAGTTTTGATCCAAAGGTAATTGCAACTGATTGTTTCCTTAAATAATTATTTAAAAGCACTTTTTTTCCGAGAAAATTATACCAGCTGAAGCAGTGATGGCTTCAGTTCCGATGAGGTTCACCGATACATTCCATAAAGCAATTCATCGGCAAAAGGAATGCTTGTTGTCGAGCCGTTCCACTTTTTCTGCTCTGGGAATGTTTCGATCGCAGCCGGTTACTGAGTCGCGTTAAAACTTTTTACGTCTCCTTGACGATCTTACCAAGCGAAAATGTGTCATTTATATCCATTTATGAATGTTTATGGTTCAACTACGGCAAAAAAGAAGCATCATTCTAGATTCAAAAAGTAATAATATTGAAATATAAGATACTTCACAACATTGTGACTTAAAAATGACTTAAAAAATAGTTAAACTTAAAATTTAACTACATAGTCAATAATTATGGGAATTCGCCCTTTTCTCTTGCTTACAAAAAAAACTAATTAGTTTCTTGTTGGAATTGTATTAATAAAATATGATAAACGGTGCGATATAATAGAGTGAAGGGCCTACTTCGCGCAGACAGAAGGCGAGGCAAGACATTAATAAATTAGGGCAATTATCATGTCAGTGTCACCTTGACATATAGTGAGGACGATAAAATACGAGTAATAATGGTTTCATGTTTAATGTGTCACAGCTTGATTTGGATATGAAAAGATCAGTGCAAAACTGTGACTAGAATAATAATTAATTAATTTGTTATAATTAATTTAACAGTCACTGATTAACATAGACTTTATCTATGCTGTTTGGAGGCCATATCAATAAAATTTAACCTACTTGTTTTTGTCTAAATAACATGCATGATGTTGTACTGAAAATAACTCTTAATTAGGTAGATACTTTTCTCGTCTGCAAGTTGTCCAAAGACAGTATTATACAGAGTGAGTTTTTCTGGAAAACTATGTTAATTGGTTGCTAAACTGTCTCATATTCTCTTTAAATAAAATAGTTCCAGTTAAAAAATATGTTGATTAAATTCACCACATCTTCAGCTCTTGCGCTCTATGTATGTGTTAAAAGTTACTAACATGAAAATTACAACCTGTTATCGATAAAATTGTCACCAAATAAATTACTATCTAGTTTTTTTTATGTTTACTGGCAATAAGTTTAAAACCTGTTTTAAAAATACCCGGTTTTCGCTTAAGCGAGACTTTTAAACAGTCTGAACATGGGTATTTAAAATTAATTTAAGAGGATTATCAGAACTTCGCTGATTCTGATGAAAATCATGCGTAATCCGCAGATTAGTACTTCTGTTTAGTATAAGTCATACGTTACCATGAGGATGAGCTTTAGGTTTTGAGTGTAAATCACTCGTGGGCGTTTTCCCAAAACATGCATTTTCAATGTTCTTTTGTGTACGTAATTTAACTCCAATTAAGTAAACCTAATTCATTAATTACCATGATCATGTTTCACCACAATTACTCGGTATTCGCGACTGTTTGTGTACACTGAATGTAATTTACATTTGGTAAAATGCACGTAGAGCTAGATCCACGTGCTGTCGATAACAAGAAGAGCATTATACTTGGTCGAGTGGCCACATTATATTTATTCCGAGCACACTGCCATTGCCTAACAAGTGACTCGTTATTTTACTCTAGTTTGTCCCACTTTGTTTACAATGGCCTCGTTGTGCAATTTGGGCTATTTGCATTATCATTTCTTCTTCTCATTTTCATATTTTTTTCCGAGTTCTAATGAGGATGTCTGAAGGGAAGGGAAATTGTGTCGCTGACTCAGCGCAGATTTTAATTAAATTCATTTCTACAGTCAAAGCTCCTGCAACCCCTTTGGCAGATGGCAAATCAAATTGTAAAGTCATTCAGCATGTAACAGGATGAACTGTGAAGTGCCTCTAACATTCCGTCTCGTTTGTACAGGCGATCCAATAAAGGTGAGCCTTCGCAGTTGCATTTGTGCGACGGACAAGTTAATTCTGTCAAAGCTTGCTGCGACCTCCGCGCATCGCCTTTGTATGCACTTGAAATGTACAAATTGCACCGCGTCTCATGGGGGTGGGGGGAGGTCGGTGCACTCGCCTGTATCCCCACACTCCCGCACTCTCATCGATTCCTCTTTGTTCCATGCATTCGTCTTGAGATACACTCGGCGACATCTCGATTTCACATTCAGCTGAAGCTCTGATCCACTCGTGTCTATCGTCGATATTTGATGACTATTTGGGTCTTGGTTTGTCATGCTTTGCAAGAGTAGGAATATAATTTATAGAACCTTAAAGCTCACACCTTAAAGTCATAAAATCGATAGAAAGAAAAGAAAAAAATGAATAGAAACTTCGATGGAAGTCCATTTACTATAGATTGGCTGTTGGAAATGGACTTCCATCATTTACACTGACGAATCTGACGAAGTTTAAACTTTTTTGAGTTTTGGCGTGCAAAATAACAAATTACGAAAAAATAACAAAAAACGCTGGATAGGGTGCGGATAAAGGGTTGACAAGTTGACATTATGTCTCTCGAGAAGATAGTAAAAAAAACTTTCCCGATAAGATTGACGTTTGAAGTGCAGACAGTAAAATATCTGCATAATTTTCTCAGGCGCTATCTTGAGATTGCCGTATTAATGCTAGCCTAGTGTATATTTTAAAAGTAAACAGACAATCTTACAACCTGATTATTGTAACCGTGAGGCTGCCTCTATTAATTTTCTAAACTCCGTTGATGGTCATCCCCATAAAAGCGTGATGTGATGAAATATGTCAAGGCACGTTTATTCTTAAGATAACGTATTAGTTGCATCTGTTGGATATTATTGCTTTGAAATATTTCTTGACAACGTGACGTCCAAGAGTCACTCTGACACCATCTGATAAGTGCTAGTACTCACAACTTGATGTTATAAATGAACCTATCCAGGTAATAATTAATCGTGTCTCATGTTAATGAAACATCTTCAGATATGCATCTAATTTTGTATGCGTGTCAGTAAAAGTTGTAATTGCATGGATATTAATTCCAGTTTCAGTTAATACTTCATTAACCATTTTCGAGGGGATATTTAGCATTTCAAAGAGAATGAATGCCTTATAGTTGATCATTCAGTTGCCCTCCATAAACTTAGTTTTTTCGCCTTCTCGGGCCGTCCCCAGCCATACTGATGCATACAATTCACTGATCGCCGTCTCCGCATGTCCAGATACAGCAGTATTTATGATAACTACCTGCCTAGTAGTCGGCTCTCCATCGTGACGCTGTGCCGCGGTCCTCACAGTCGTGAGGTAAGCGCTGACCCTCCGGCACTGACAACGATCCTATCGCGACCACACTTTCAGCTGTTGCTAAGACTTTTATAGACCATTATGTTCCTATTTATGATCGGCCGATTTGAAGCATAAATTCCAATATATTATTTTGGATAGCTTGGCAAGAGACATACGTTAAGACATTTTAGAAATCGAGTAGGTGTACTAGCTTTATTAATTTAATGATAACAGCTTCTTTTGAAATCGTGAATATTTATGCAGTTTTCGAAATTTTGATTTTATTCCGATCTGATAGACAGTTTTACACAGTGTAAAATAAGACCATGACATTTAAAAACTTAAAACTTACAGCGTCGTCAGCGTCACCTTGGATCGGCTGGTAAACAAGCTCGATTTATCGGAAAGGTTCGCAGTGTGGCGATAGTATCTCATTGTTTTGACTTGTCTTCATCTGAGAACAAAGAAGTACGGCTCTTCCGCGTGGCAACCGCTTCAAGTGACATTTAAGCGATCGATCGAGGTCGTGATCCTTATGCTCAATGTTATTCGATTTAAATCACTACTTTCAATCGGTTATTCTCATTGTAACGTATAACGTAACGTAACATTTAGCGTAGCAATTTGGATTAGTAAATCACTCTTTCATATACAATTTATTTTGAAGAAACTGCTTCCCAAATAAACACGTTACAAACAATAATTAAATAATTGACTATCTTCTTATCTTTTATAGTTCTAAAATGGATATAAACATTAAATCAGAAAATATACCACATTGTGCGAGCAAGTTTTAATAAACGTTTAGTCGGTCTCTAAACGCTGCCAACTTTCCAACAGTGAGGTGAAAGTGGCGACCGTGCAGGGCAGTACGTAACATTCCGATCCGATAGGAACCTCGTTTGGAATAAAGCGAGAGCTAGAACATTAAATAAATTGTATTGGTACTTGGTCGTTGGTACTATGGCTGCATGGTTTTGTTCGCACCCAATTTCTATTTAGAGTAGTCTCGTAGTAACGGTTCTGGTTGATGTCTCTCTTTTAGATTGACTAACCATTGACCCATTATGTAGTGATTATGCAGTTTGAAGCGTTTTGTTAACATTTCCTATAATGACATCTTACGCGCCGCATTTCATGGGATTATCTAATCAAAGTTATGTTCAATTAATCGTACACAGTGTTTGTGAACAGGAACGATAATTTTACTTGATCTCGTGTCATAATCATAAGGTAAATGAAAGTTTATGTACGTAATAATGCCCGCAGGGTTTATTTCTACACAACACGCTGGCTTTATGTGAATGTGAGTTAACATGCGTGCATATGAGACAATAAAATGTATTCACCGACAGTCGTAAGCGACACGCTTCGCCGCCCCGATCGCGATGGTGAGATACGGCTAGCTAGCCACCGAAGCCGGCATTGTCTGAGTCTACGAGCTTTGTTTATTGACCATTGTAAACCCCGAGATCAGCTCCCATTGCAGAATGGAGTCATATACTATGACAGTTCACGAAGCTGTCCATCTTGCCAATGTTCTTACAAAGAACTGCCTCATTTAAAGAGAATTTCCTTTCAAATTGCACTAGTTGACAGACAAATTAACCTCCACTTTGCAGTAACATGACAGCATAAATGTTTAATGATGTGTCGAGGGGACTGCAACAACCCCTGTGTTACTATCGAGGTCAAGGCTATCGATATTCAATACACGCATAAAGATAGGTAAACATCCCTCACCCCAAGTGACGAGTATGGTTTGTTATTGGATTTGATTGTAAGGGGATACAATGATCGGTAAACAAATGACTGGTAATAATAACATAACAAGTCCCCTGTTGATAGGATTATCCACCCCTCTTTATTCCCATAGTTTTGGAAAAACACGAGTCTCTTTAAATTTTTTTTACAAACAAGTACCTACACGTATATAAATATGTATTTTTCTAAAGACAACAGTTAGGTATATTGTTTGCCTTTATTAGGCAATCCTCGTGCGAATATTTATCTGTTTTCACAAGAGTTTGACCCAAATTAAGGAAGGGTAAATCCTGCAAAATGGGTCCATTAATTTACTTTTACGGCCGCTCACCTACCGTTCAACGACAAGATAACGACTCTCAAAGCTCCGTGTAGTGAATTGTCTTCTTATATGCAAAACAGAGCCATTATGCGGTATAATTTGTTTATTAACTTATTACTCGCATACATTATTTACCGATTTCCTTTAAGCGGTCGTGTAATAACGTTGTTTAAATGGCCGCCATCAGCAAAATTTCCTATTTGAAATACAATAACCGGTAGGGTGTTTGAACGTAATTTATCAGGGCTGACGCAAACACTAACTTCGCAGAGAATGCACTGCGGCCGCCGCAGTGGGGGGTGTGGAAATTGGGGAGCCGTGTTGTAGATACAGGCAAGTTTGGCAGCCGTAAATGTCCCCGTTAATTAGTGGCGAGCTCCCGACGATACAGCGACAAAGTGCTTGATGGATTGTGATACCGCACGCAAATAAGATGTAAAATTGGGTGCTCCACCCACTGCATTTTTTATTAACAACAGTAGGTAATTTACTTTTAAAAGTATAAATTAACACTTGAACAAAGTATGAACCTAAAGAAAAATGACTCGCTCTTTTTTTTTTGTAAAAAACAAGTTATTGCTATATTCCGCCTGATGCACTGTATTTAGGCCTCTGTACATACGAACTAAGCATTAATAACATTCCATCAGCTCCATTGGATATTGAGTCAAATAACGCACTCAGCTGCTATAGGTAGCTATTAATTAGACTCCAGTCATTAGTTACCGTGCCGTGTTCAGCTCAGGACGCGTCTGTCACACCGATGTAGCCGCGTCCATCACTTTGATTGGTTTCATATTGTAATGACCAGCTGCATTGTGTTGCACTGGCTTATCTATCTCTATCAGAATAGCTATTGTAGAATTGACACTGATATTAATTCTCCCTTCAACTTGCTCAAATGTCTAATCTGTAAGGTGTCTCAGCTGCGACCTGTTCTTGCAGTGTTTTGCGCTGCAATCCTGTAGATGCCTTCAATTGCTAGCTGCAACTATTATAAGATATATGAATATGCCTGTAGCCATGTATAGAATCTATACAGGATATATATGGTCATCCCATTAAGTTGGATTTATTATTAACTCTCATTGCGACATACACTAGCTGACAGTTTTGGTCGTGCTATCTATAATTCAGTAGACAATGCAATAATGTAACCAATTGGGTCGTAAGTATTTGAACGTTTAACATTCCAATAGGTTAGTGTTTGAATTTTAATAAGCTTCTGAACCGTGCATGTGACGTCACACCTTAATTTAGGCGCGAAGTGTTGGTAAATATGTATTTAATTACGATAATGCTGAATTAGTGAATGTATAGCTCAATAAATACTTAAAACATACGAGGATCAATAAAGTTTAATGTGATAGTTTTAGAATAGTTATTTCCCTGGTTACATATTTGGTTTCCCAAAATGTTTGTTCAAACATCAGAAGAGACTTTTTAGAATTCACATAATATGTACTTTCACTGCAAATATCATACACAAATATGATTTCGTAAGATCGGTGTAATATCTTTCACTTCTCCTCATACCATTAAGATCTTCAATCGCTTCATCCTTATAACCTAGAATTAACGACACGAGAAAATGCGATTATAATTTTAATAACCAACGTGAATGGTTGTCAGACACGCGTATTTAGCTATGTATACCATAAGTCATAATTTGACGTTTAGCTGCAAATGTGATTGCACGCTAACTGGTACAAGGACAGCCACGACCTTCTGTTTGCGCCGCATGAAGGTACTGTCTTGTTTATTTTAATTAAAGACTGGACAAGTGTGCGCTTAGTTTGGAAACAGATGGTTCCGTAATCAGCAAGGCTTGGGTTCTTGAAGTCGTTTATTACGAAATTAAGTTGGTTGGTTACTGACAAAGATATTCAGGGTTACTGATGATGACGTGTTTAGTTATGCTAATTTACAAAATAGTCAGAACGGACGGTCAAGCAAACAGTGGGCCTAAATAACAGCAAGTTAGTGTCTTGTGAAAGTTGACGGTATCATGGCAGACCGAGACGGAGATGTCGGCAAGAATTACATAATAGGTTCGGGAAAACTGCACCAAACGAGGAAAAGAACAAGCCAGATGAAACATTCTTAGTTCACATCAAAGTCTCAAGATGCCTCGCTCGATGGATGTCACCGGTTTCAAAAGTGGAATAAATCTGTTTACGTACTTTGTGTATGTATCTGAATCTTTCCTTAGTCGACTCCACACAGCTTACCGGGAATAAGCTGTAGAACATTTTGTAGCAAATCTACTTTTGCAGCTTTTTAAACCTCCCTCTCATTAGCATAGCAGTGCTAACACCGCTAACACACCAGTTACTTAGAGCCGCGGGAACGACAATTTCCTCGTTTTGTACAAACATTGGGTACAAGTCGTATGCAGCTGTGTCAGCGGGCGAGCGTGGAGCAATTTGCGTGTGCAGCCGTGCACAGTGGGCGTCCGTCCATAATGAATGGCGGACGTGTTCGCAGATCGAGCACAATATTATCGCAACCTAACTGTACTCAATGCATACTCTGTTGCATTGTGAGCACAGCTTAAATCGAACAAAGACCACATATAGTCAAACGTGATTACCTAACATGCCGATAGATTAATGATACTCGTACGCCTTTGTGGGCATAAATGCGAGCCTGTAAGGTAAATCTAATTTAGATTTTCCTAAAACTTTAATTATATATTCACAAAGCAAAGCCTTTAAGGCCTTGTATTTTGAACCTGTATTTAGATTAGCTAATCCTATTCCTAGAATAAATTCTCAATATTCTCCCCAACGCTTTATGAAAGTTACTTTCAAACTGCTCTAAGATTTCTATTTTGATTTATGTTTAAAATAAATAAAACGGATTCATTGTTTGTTTGTTTGTTTAGTTATTACTCATTTCCTTACTGTCGAGGAAAGGAAGCTAGGATGTCTTCCACAATGGCGTGGCGTAATGGAGCATTGTTTACGATATTTACGAGCATAATTAATAAGTTATTTACATGAAGCAATATAAGGTGTTATGTTAGATCTGCGATCTAGATCGTAACTAGCGGTTGGTTGGCGTGAAATCAGGAAATGCAACGCTCTATGATTGGTTACACTCACTAGTAATGCTGAAAGTAGCCTAGTTTCAATCGATTCCGGTTATTATTAACGCGTTATGAAAATAAAGTTACCCATGTATTATAATTATCGGTCAATCCGTTCATTCTAACGAACCTATATCTTAATTCGGTATGTAACTCGAAGATAAAAAAAACTGGCCAAGTGCGAGTAGGGCTCGCGTCCCGAACGAATTTGTTTTAGTAACACGTTATTTTTTAACACGCTTTTATTAGCTTCACCTGTATGTTTGTAGATTCAAAATATTTGCAACTCCATCTGGAAGATCAGGAGATGGCCCGAAGAGTGGACAGAGTCGGTGTTTGTTCCGCTTTGTAAAAAAGGCTCTACCAAAGACTGCAGCAACTACAGGACCCTGGCACTTATCCCACATGTCAGCAAGATACTCCTGTACATCATAAATAACAGGCTAAAACACTTTCTCGGTCCACAAATTCCAGAAGAACAGGCAGGGTTTGTTAAAGGCAAAGGCACGCGGGAACAAATCCTGAATGTTCGCCAAATTATTGAGAAAAGCCGGGAATTTAACAGCCCTGTCTTGTTGTGTTTCATTGATTACAGTAAGGCCTTTGATTGTGTGCAGTGGGATAGGCTGTGGGAGGTTCTGGGGGATATGGGTACGCCACAACACCTTATTGATCTAGTCCGATGCCTATACATCAACAACCGCTCTTTCGTTAAAATAGACACCGACTGTTCAAATGTTCTCTCCATCAAGAAAGGCGTTAGACAGGGATGCGTCCTCTCACCTCTGCTCTTCAATATATATGGAGAGTATATAATCCGAAAAACTCTTGAGGGCTGGGAGAAGGGGTTTGCTGTTGGTGGAAAGCGCATTTCCATTTTGCGATATGCAGACGACACCGTTCTCCTTGCTACTACTTTTGACGACATGCGGGAGATACTGTATAAGTTAGAGATGGAGAGTGACAACTTAGGGCTTGCAATAAATAGGCAGAAAACCAAGCTTATGGTGATAGATCGTGCGGGAAAATTAGCGGGCGCCAATGGCATCCAGGGCATCGATACCGTGGACAGTTTTATTTATCTGGGCTCTATTATCAATAATGAAGGCAGCTGCGTCCCGGAAATAAGGCGACGAATAGCTATGGCTAAAGATGCTATGACGCGTCTCCAGAACATCTGGAAAAACCGCGGTATAAGTTTCAAAACCAAGGCCCGTTTGGTCAGAGCACTGGTTTTCCCGATTTTCCTCTATGGAGTTGAGACGTGGACAATCCGAGCAAGAGAAAGACAGAGGATAGACGCATTCGAAATGTGGTGCTGGAGGCGGATGCTCCGAATCCCATGGACAGCCAAACGCACAAATGTGTCTGTCCTTTCTCAACTCAATATCAAGACCCGATTGTCTACAGTTTGCTTACAGCGTATATTAACTTATTTTGGCCACATAATGCGAAGGGGAGATAGCAGCCTTGAAAAGCTGGTAATTGTTGGCAATACGGAAGGAAAGAGAGCACGAGGCCGGTCGCCAACACGATGGTCGGACCAAGTTAAAGAAGCTATGTCCTCAAGCAAATTCCAGCAGGTGGTGATGGCAACTTTGGACCGGAATCGATGGAGACAGATTGTCCGCTTAAAGGGGTCCAGTGACCACGATCCTCAGTAATGAGGGACCGACTGAAGAAGAAGTATGTTTGTATGTCTGTCTGTAACCGACCCTTTTGAGCTCGATTTTGAACCCTACTTTGAAGATGTAGTTCAAACTTTGCACACCTGTCAAGGATCGATGACAATGCAAGAATTCAATTAAAATATCCGATTATCCTAATTAGATTCGCCAGGATTAATGAATTAAAATTAAAAAATATTCTAACAAAGCAAAACATTATCCATAAATACACACTTTTTTATTGTTCACAAAAACACACATATTCTATTTAACTAACCTTTAACAAAAAAAAATAGTTTAAAAAAACTAAGAAAAAACACGCTTTTATAGAAAAATCCAACTAAAAAAACAGAAAATAAAATTTAATAAATTTGATTAAGAATAGTGTAAAAAAGAAATACATGTACATTATTGTAAAAAAGCGTGGGGTGCATAGTGTCAATAGTTATAAACATTTACAGATAATGAGTAGAAGAATCATCACTTTGATGATATCTTAAAAAGCACTTCAAATGCACCCCACGCTTTTTAACAATAATATACATTCATTTCTTTTTTACACTATTCTTAATCAAATTAAAAAAAAAAAATTGTTTTTATTTGGATTTTTTTCTCGATAGACTTCTTATAGGTTGTCCTGTAATCTATAGGTAAAGGACTACTATCTGCATTTTTTTTCAGAATTTTAGGCTCAGTAGTTTCAGCGATAATTTAAAATAAAATGGTAATTTTTCGTTTAATTTCTTGAATAATTTTAAAATTATTTATTTTTTTAATTATGTAAAAAGTATTATTGAAAACCTCACACGGTACATCCCTTTCACACGGTATTTTGAAAAAAAAAAAATTTTTTTTTTAATTTTCTAGTTTGTCCCCTAAAAGTGACCCTCATACTCAAAATTTATTTATTTACGTAACGTGTCCGTATGTACAAAATTTCAACAGAATCAGTCCTGCAGATTCGGAGAAAATTAGCTGTGACAGACAGACACCCGAGTGATCCTATAGGGGTTCCGTTTCTTACGGATGTTCGGAACCCTAATTATCCCACTTCTACTAATTAATAATCGAAGAAGATCTAATAGGTATAAAATGTTATAAACTAAAATAGATCACAATCTTGAAACTACAGGCACAAGTTCCTGGTTATGTGGGGGTTAAATCGAACCCTGGCCAAAGTCGGTCGAGGTTAATAACGTGAGACATTAAAATAGGTTCCGTAGTAAAATTGATACGAACCATCTCAATGAGTCACCCTTATTGTAAGACAAGCGTTCAATAACATGGACGTCATGCAAATATTTCCATTATAAACCTCGAAGATAAGGATGCCATTAATTTTAATATCTAGGCGTTTACATCTTAATATCTGTTGTTGTATTTTTAATTACGCCTGAGCACGAATGATATATTCACGCCTGGATTCCCTGAAAGGATAGGTAGGGATTTACGCTCATATATATTTTGCAAGGTATGTTAAAACCCCATTTGGTAGGGAGCCTAGTCCTATTTAATTATAAACAAACGGGCACAATTTCAGACCCGGAACTGCTACTGAGAAATTCCTTAAAGGAAAACTGGTAACAACACTGTCCTCCCGCTCTCTACCATGTAAGAATCTATAACAATTTCAGTTAAGAATTTTGTAATAAAAATGTTACTGTGACTTTCTCTTCAGGTGTTGAGCAAACCGTATCAAGCAGCTTCGGGAGCGGAGCTGACCAAACTGTGCAACCATAAGCGGAAACTGCTGACGACGTTGCAAGCGCGTGCGCAGTCTCCAGCAACACCACCTCCTCAAATCATGGAACAGAAAAAAGGTATAATACATTACAATTTTGGAATAGCTTACTATGAACGGAGAAGCAAATCAGCAAGCAAGTCCACGAATCGATCGATCGTCGATTGATGAAACTTATGGACGTTGGTCTTTGTTGTATTTGGAACAGTCGATCGTCGGCGACTGAGCCATTCTACTATCGTTCGATTGGTATGGTAACACCCTTAATAGCTCTGACCTTTTTTAACCAGGTAAGAAAAAAAGTTTTCCTAGAACGATGAAATCCTCCAATTTTTTTTAAGAAGAAATTAAAGTATTTGTTGTCACAAAACAGACATGTATACAAATCATAAATTTGTACTAAAATTCCTTAACGATTGTATTTTTAGTACTATACAAGAAGATTAAACATTTAACTTGAAAATAAAGGAAAAAGGAAAGGGGTACATATATGTTCAAAACATCGCAAACTTAAATATCGAACGACCATAAAATCGAAAACTAAAACAACGAAAGTTTATACTGTTTTGGTTAGATAATCTTCGTCCAATATATCTAAAATCTAATTATCTACAAAAGTGACATCGAAAGACCTAAATATCGAAGTACACAGTATTATCCTTTAATTAAATAATAAACTTTTCATCCGGGCCCGGTCGGCGGAGCCCTAGTTTAAAAAAAGATAACCACGAAAAGGATGGCGGCGTCTGAAAGACCTCGCCATCCCCTTCTTACCTAACCTGTCCGAGTCTGGGTACCCCAAGTTCCGAGATTGCTTCGCTCGCTCTTGCACCCATAGTAAAATAGAGTGCGAATGTTGACATTTTGAATTTAGGTATAATGACTATCGACATTTTTAATCATTCGATATTTTATTCATTTTAAGCTTAGGTATAACAATTTTCGATATTTCGATACAATCGACATTTAAATTTTCGATGTTTTGAACAATGACATTTTACCCGTAAGTTGGTATTTTAATTTTCGACGTTCAAATATGTACCCAAGGAAACACCACAAACTAGACTACGAACTAGAGCGGTGGTTAATACCAGAGAAAGCTAGACTTTTAAGAGAAAAGCATTACTCATAATTACGAAATACCGAGTGCGTAGATTTATACGTGGAATGCTTAGTTATGTTCGAGGCTATACTTAATTAAATTGATCTTATAAAAACTATTATAACATCATAAAAATCATAAATAACTGTAATAAGAAATGAGGTCTGCGAGCTAAAGATTACATCACATATAATTATTCATCGGCAGTACTGCAGCGAAAGCTGAATTCTTAATCAGTATTTAAAATATAATTGCAATCAGAATGATTCCCATTCGATTCGTTTTAAAATAAATAAAACTAACAACATACAGATCTTTTTTGGCAGAAAATTAAATATGGATAATAAAATCGAAGTTATTGACTGTAAGGAGAAAATTGAAATGTAATGTTTTTGCAAGTATTATAATAAATCCAAACAATATAAAAAGGGGTAAAATTGATTGTTTAGTAATTGTAAAAAATTATCTCTGGATTCTTTTTCACTGATTTCTGAAGTGCTACACTATCACTGACCTGAAAAAGTGCTCGGTTCTTGTGAATAGGCCACGGGAGTGAAACCGCGGGAAAAACCTAGTATAGAAATGGGGTAAATCTTTAATCAACTATGCACCACGTCATTTCTTAATTACTTTAATGCTTTTGACACAACATACATGTCGCAGTGACATTTAACTTAACCAGTAATTTTAAATTGCGTTTTACTTAGAAAAATAACAGTAGTAATCGTTCTGTTTATAAAAGGTGTGTTTAAGTGTCGCGTGAAATGTGGGCTCCATCGTTAGAACGCAAAATGTGCCACCACCCTCCAGGGGCATTTACCTCTAAATTAAAAGCTTTTGTGTAACATTCGCGTTGACTAACTCAATATAGTGAACTACCTTTGAAACCATTAAAATGGACTTTTGTTTGTGTAAAGCTTGGCGTTTTTAAAATAAACATAGTTTATATAGTTAATCTTTTTTCCTACGTGGGTAGGCTTGACAAGAAAACAATTTGATAAAGCTCCTTATTTAATATTAATTTTTAAATAGTTATTAATTATTTTCTTCAGTATATATGTGCTAAATAACTTATAAACCCACCGTTACGTTGTATTCTCCTTTCACTTTCTCTCTATCAACACTTGGACAATTTTTACCATAAACATGGACAGCAAGCTTGCATATAGTATAGAGGAACTGGAAAAGCTGTTTAGCTCTCGCATGCGTGAGTACGAAGACAAGTTGCACATAGCTACAGCTGGTGCTGACACCTCTCACTTGGACCTTGCTTCTCTATCAATGGATTTCACAGAATTCAAGTCCTTTGTCTGTAAAACTATTGATCACTTTAAAACGCAAATAGAGATCTTGTCACTCAGCCTAGATAGTCATGAGACTGCAATGAGGAGAAAAGTCTTGCTGTTTCACGGTATCACTGAGAAGCCCGGTGAAAAGTTGAGTGACTCAATCGTGAGTATTATCTCAAAGCAGCTGCAGATTGATGACTTCAAATTAGAATATTTGAATGTGTGCCACAGACTAGGAGCCCCCAAGGGTAAAACTAGACCTGTGCTGGTTCGTTTTAACAGTATGGAGCATCGTCGGTTGGTGTGGGACAGTAAAACGTCACTCAAAGGCAGCGGGATCACCATATCCGAGTTCCTGACCCAAGCACGGCATCAGGTATTTATGGCTGCCCGCAAGCACTTCAGCATCAACAGCTGCTGGTCTGCAGAAGGAAAGGTAGTTGTCATGACGCCTGACAAGTCTCGTCGGAAGATAGCGTCTATGGGCGAGCTTCACAAGCTAATCGCGCTATTTCCTGCTGCCTCCAACGCCGCTACATCCTGCGAACCCGATCCGGCTACATCAACCTCGCCAGCAATCGCAGCCACATTGCCTAAAACCGCAACCCCAAAAGCAAAAGTTGTGAGGAAGGCCCGTCGCTGAGTTTGCGGTCCCAGTAGACTCCTTGCAAGTTCTAAGTCGACGGTTTTTTGCAATGTAGTGAGTAATGTCGGTACACTTAATAATATGTTTCCTTTGTAAATCTACCCAAAGTTTCTACTTTTTATTCTATTTTATATTTCTTGACACTACGAATGGTTGGCGGTAGATGTTTATATTATGACATTTGACGTCTGTCAGCTTCAAGAATACTTAACGTTTCGTTACACATTGCGTTTAACTTAGTCGACATATATTGAGGTTTGTCATTCTCGCTAGCTTACTTTTTAATTTTGTTTCGCACTTTTATGCTTTTTACTTGTTTAGTTTTAGTGCACTTTGAGTTTTGTTAAAATCTCTCCCATCTACAGCGTTCAGGTGGTTTTATTAGTTGAACGTAGTTAATTATTATCGTTTTACGTTTTAAATTTTGTTCCTTTTATCATATATTTTTTTTTTTCTTTTCGTGTGTTTACTCTGTAGTTTTAGTTTTTTTTATAGTATATTATTTTATTTCATATATTTAAAACTATGATCGATGGTAATTTTGATGACTTTTTCTCCTGTTCTTCCTCTTCTAGCAGCTTCCATAGTGCAGCAAGTGGTTCTTCCTCTCCTTTAACTCTTGATGATCAAATTTCCTCTCTGTTCTCCCACTACCCCAATAACCTGAATATAGCTCACATTAATGCCCAGAGTGTTCCTTGCCATTACTCTGATCTTCTGGCTTCCATTAACAGTGCCCATTTAGATGCTTTACTGATCTCTGAGTCCTTTCTGAAACCTTCTCTATTATCTGTTCATTATGCTCTTCCTGGCTTTGTTCTTATTCGTAATGATAGAACGGGGAAGGGCGGTGGTGGTGTTGCCATGTATTTGCGTGCTGGCATATCCTATAAGATTATCAGTGTATCACCCTCTTCCTACTCGGGGTCAGCAGAGCATCTTTTTGTAGAAATATCCTTACACCACGTCAAAATGCTTCTTGGCGTGATGTATAGTCCTAACCTCAATGTCGATTACTTTGATTCTTTTGATTCTCTTTTAAGCGATTTCTGTCCTACTTATGACCACGTGGTCTTGATGGGTGATTTTAATACATGCCTTCTTAAAAATGACTGTCGTACTCACAAACTTGAAGCTCTCTTATCTTCTTTTAACCTCAGTATTCTGCCCCTCACTGCTACTCACCATTTCCCTAATTGCACCCCTTCTCTTTTGGACCTTATGATTGTTTCTAAACCTAATAATGTATCCGTCCACGGTCAGCTTACTGCTTGTTTCTCCTATCACGATTTAATCTTTATGTCATACAAAATTCGCCCCCCTAAGCGCAAGCCGCAATATATTTTCCTACGGAACTACAAGGGTATAGACCTGGAGGCATTGCTGCATGATGCTGGTAGCATTGATTGGACAGAAGTTTTCGAGGGTTCCTCTATCAACGATATGGTTACACTTTTCAACAGTAAAATACTAACTCTATATGATCGACACGCCCCCATTCGTCGAGTCAAAGTAAAGTTTGTTCCGGCTCCCTGGCTCACTCCTGCCATTAAAGATGCGATGGCTAGTAGAGATCGAGCCAAAAGGAGGCTAAAGCGTTGTCCTTCCGAGCGCAACCTGAGTTCTTACAAAGAACTGCGTAATTGCTGCAGTCGTATGTGTAGAGATGCAAAAAGACGCTACTTTCATAATTCTCTTGACAATCGGAACTCCTCTGAAGTCTGGAGGTTTCTGAAAACTGTCGGCATTGGCAAGTCCCCTGTCGTTTCTAGCAAAGACACTGACGTGTGTGCTTTAAACCAATATTTCTCTCTTCCTCCTGTTATTTTGGATCCACGCGTCAAATCAGCAACTTTAAATAAGCTTTCCCGCTTGCCATTGCCGCAGTGTTCCTCTTTCGACTTCAGTCCTGTGAGTGAAATTGATGTCAAAAAATCTATTTGCGCTATTTCCTCTTCCGCTGTTGGCAATGATAATCTATGCTCAAGAATGATCTCTCCTATTCTCCCTGCTATACTTCCCGTTTTGACCCACATTTTTAACTTTTCCCTGTTTTCTTGCACAGTTCCTGATGCTTGGAAACAAGCCCATATCATCCCGTTACCTAAAATCCCTAAACCGGTCTCTCCGACCGATTTCAGACCAATTTCCATCCTTCCTTATCTCTCTAAAGTTCTTGAGCATATTGTCCATCAGCAACTTTCTCTGTTTCTTTCTAGCAATGATCTCCTTAGTCCTTTCCAATCCGGCTTTCGGCCTGGTCACAGCACTGTCACAGCTCTTTTAAAGGTAACTGATGACATTCGCTGGGCTATGGACCACAAATCTTTGACATTACTTGTACTTCTGGATTTCAGTAGCGCCTTCAACTCTGTTGACTTCGATATCCTTCTTGGGATCCTTAAATCTTTCAATTTCTCTTCTTCCCTTATTAGTTGGTTCGACTCCTATCTTCGAGGCCGCTCGCAGCGGGTGCGCCTTGATGAATCTTCTTCGGATTGGTGCTCCCTTACTGCGGGTGTGCCCCAAGGTGGCGTTCTCTCTCCTCTTCTCTTTTCTATTTTTATTAACTCTATTACTAAAGTTATCTCCTCTAACTTCCATCTCTATGCCGACGACCTGCAGCTTTACCATCACTTTCTGAGGCAAGATGCAGAAGCCGCTGTAGCCGCCGTGAACCGTGACCTGATGCTAATTGGGGAGTGGTCGCGGTGCTTTGGGCTGCAAATCAACCCTAAGAAGTCTCAGGCCTTGGTTGTCGGCGGCAGATATATGCGGAACAGGCTGGATATTGCGGCGCTGTCTCCACTCTTGTTGAATGGTGTTCAGATTGAATACGCAAAGTCGGCTAAAAACCTGGGGGTGATCATAGACTCCTATTTATCGTGGACTAACCATATCGCTGAAGTCAGTCGCAAGGTGCACTACACATTTCACTCGCTAAAATGCCTCCAGAGCTTTTTGCCCTTGAACACTAAAATCTCCCTTGCCCAAACTCTCATTCAGCCCATCATAGACTACGCTGATGCCTGTTATTTGGATGCCACCGAGGAGCTTTTAAATAAACTTGAGCGTTTGCAAAATATTTGTATTCGTTTTGTTTTCAACCTCAAAAAATACGATCATGTTTCAGGTTTTCGCAAGGTACTCAAGTGGCTCCCTATCCGACTTCGCAGGAACTCTCGGATATTGTGTTTGCTATTTAACATCCTTCACAACCCTAAAACGCCTTCTTATTTGCGTGAACGCTTCTCCTATTCCCGTCCTTCTGATGCGCCTTGCAGGTCGCATCTTAGAAATCTCCTTAAATCCCCTCCCCACTCTACCGATTTTTATTCCTATTCATTTACTGTGCACGCGGTACGGTTGTGGAATGCACTGCCGCCTGACATTAGGGAATGCAAAACTCTTCCAGATTTTAAAAGAAGGGTGAAAGAACACTACCTTTCGGTACCATCATAGTTGCATATTTAAAGTATATATTATTATTATTCTTATAGTATTATTTAAGTAGTATGTATTAGTATGATATTAATTTTAGTCATATTTATTATAGTATGTTATATTTAAAGTTTTTTTGTCTTTTATGTTAACATAACTTTTACACACGATGTCTACATATCTTTTATTCGACTCTCCTTTCGCAGGTATGCTGGAAGAGATTTCTTTAGAAATAAGCATCACCTTTGTACCTATTTTTCTGTTCCCTTCTTCTTATTTATTTGTTAAATGTGTGTACATAAACTGTTAAATAAATAAAATAAATAAATAAATAAATAAATTAATGTGTTTGTAGTTTGGTGTAACAGTAGGTTCATCGGGGGCATTATTATCCGATTAGCGGGCAGGCGTTCCGGGCGCAATCTCGGTGCTCGGCCCTCCTTCATCCAATTACATGAGTGTGAACCGAACGGGATTAGCCGGGAAACGCCGACCCGCACCTTACCGGCGCGTCTTTAATAAGAGTTGGCACATTGATACTAACTAGGTTTACGACCACGCGCTTTACTTTACATAGATTACCTATATAAAAGCTAATATAGAAGCCATTGATCCAAGAATTGCGTCATAAACGTTCAAGCTGCGCACGTTACATTGTCACAATACTGCTTTTGATATTAGTTCAAAGTAAGTTCCATGAGCAATTAATTACATAGTTGCGTTTAGTAATGGAGCTAAATGACAGTAGAATGCATATTAATATTACATAATAAATGACTGGAACATTGTCTTGTTTTCATGTACTGTATTTTCGCAATGTTTTTAGATGCAGTTAAACTTAGGTGCATTATTTACGAGTATTACGATAATTTGAAATCAAATCTAGAGCTCATAATAACTTTATTAATGACTAGCACTTCGCCCGCAACTTCGTCCGCACGGATTTAGTAGGTACTCCACAAACTCAACGCGTCCCCTACCCCTTTAAAGGTTAGTTTTGGAAAATTAAGCGGAATAATTTTCATTAATTATCGAGCTATTACTGTTGCTGATTCTGTGGTCTCAGGATTAGCACAACTGTTCACCTCGTTCACCCCGTCAGAGGTTTATTATGCAAAAATTGTTAGATCTGTTGCAATGATCACACTTTAAGTTTGTTTATACCAATTTCCACGTAAATTGAAGCAAGCAATTATGTCCTCCCCTAAAAACTGCATCACCCCTTTTCGCCCCTAAAAGGGCGGTTTAATTTCGAAAAATCCAAACATTTGTTATTCTTAAGTTTTTTATCGAAATCATGAACGCGCTGTGTTTCAACTTCATCGGACCATGCATTAAGATTCTCCGTAGTTCGCTCAAACTGCAACATTTTCTTACTTAGAGCATTTTTATACTCGTCGTAAATTTTAAACGAAAGATCCGATTTGAGTACTTATGTTAAATTGTAATTTACATGTACATAATCAACCTTAATTATCAAATCATTTAAATGGATAAGGATTGATATCATGATACCAAAATCACCACTTTTCCATTTCACGCTGGTTTTGATTAAATAATTTGAACAAATAGCGGTCATTGTGACTTATTCATAATAGTTAGACAAATACCCTCGCGGATTTTTAAAAAATATGCAGTACATTATTTTTATGTATCATCAATAGTTTTCTTAGCGCATGCCAAACAATGAATTTATTAGGCAAAATGTTGCTACTATGGGTTACATCATTGCAATTTTCGTAGGGAACTTTATTTTTTCCGAAAATAAAATATAGCCTATGTTTTAAGTTAATAATGTGGCTTTGTAATGGTGAAATAATTTTTAAAATCGGTTGAGTAGTTTTCGAGCCAAATCCTAATAACAAACAAATAAATCTTTCCTCTTTATAATATTAGTTTAGACTCCTGTACTACCAGTATTACTGCAAAATTATAACTAGTTACTCTTTACTAATCGTAATATTGACTGTTTATATACCCCATCTAATTAAAATTTATAAACAACTCATTAATTCATGCAAATAAATAACAGTAAAGTTTTGCAAGGAAGATAAGTAAGCAGTGTCATTACACGTCGGCACCAGCTATCTCCAAAGGACTAAACTAACACTGAAAAGTGGTTGTTCGTAGGACGGAGTTGTTTCTTGTAACAAAGAGGGTAGAAGCGGTCTCTTTGTTGTTAAGTGGCAGCAAGTGGGAGGGGCGCGGGGGTGCATTTAGTGTGGCATGAATAGCGGGTAACTGCACTTCGTCAGCCGTCCGTCCGGGAGTAACAACCTGCAGAACACCCGACACCCCTGGCAATTCATGCCTTTTTATCTCCACCTGTGTTTCTACTATTACAATTATCATATTTTTAATTGTATCGCTTTATGACGTCTGTTGATGATGTGCACCTATTGTCTGTTAAAGTTATTTATAGACCTCAATCATACTCATCAACGTTACTAATATTAGCTCGCGAGTTCCTTTTGTTATTGGATGACCGACCCTGGCAAAGGCAGTCTTTATCATGTTATTTATAGACCACGCCACGAAACACAATACTCCCCTCACCTAAATAAAAATAATTGCGTGTTTACTAAATATTATTAGAGCAGTTCAGTAATGTGCTCATAATCACACCATTAACTGCATTGGGAGTGAATCGGGAAATCTGTACGGCTCGCCGCAGAATGCGTAATTACCATAAAGGAAGTCGGTCGTTTAGAGCAAACAAAAACTCGGGCGACTCGATCAGTGGCGGGAACAAAGGCGGGTGTAATTTGAAACAATCGGCGGTGGTGCAGAACGGCCGGTGGCGTGGGCCCGCGCCCCTCCGACTATTGATCTGACGAGTCGCGCCACCCGCCGGCACCACCGCCACCACCCCCTCGCCTGCACCCTGCCCGAGGAGACCACCCTCGAGAGCCGACAGCCGAGAGCCGCACACAGCCCGTATTTTAATTGCAAATCTGCCAGATAATGTGCAAATAGATAACGGTATTATACTCGGCTTGCTAACTAATTATGAAACACTATCGAATTAAGAGAACGTCGTTCGCTCAAACTGTTTTTTTCATTGTGAACGTATTATAAACGCTATCATAATACGTCACGTAATGCCGCCCTGTTGTTACGTAATACATATTTAAATCTCGACGTCATAAACCGTTTTAATAAGGCACTGTCAGCTTTATGGATTGACAGCTCTGCTTGTTATTGTCGTTGCTCTTAATCCAACATTTCACGCACAACTGAGACGGTATAAATTCGTTTTGCTTGCTTACCGTCACTCATAAACAGACATTTTAACTAACTTATTGGGTTATTTATTGAAATATAAAACTCGTGCAGCATCTGTGTTATGAATCGTTTAGTAAACAAAGAGTTATTCAGGTTTAATCAAAACGATAAGATCAGAGTCAGCAATTCGTTTGTGAAACTCTTACTTTTTATTAGATATATTGTTTTAAATTATTAGGTCGTCTGGAGAGCAGCTCAAAGTCACCCGGTCGGTCTCCCACAGCTCACCTCACTCAATGACTTTGCGTACAATGTTTGTTGTACTTATTCTTCTATTTGACTTATCTCTTTGTCCCGATTGAACGCGCTGGACTTTTTGATTACGTTAAAGTTTGTGCAGCGTTCATGCGCTGCTGCACCTGCGGTCCTAATTAGATAATTGATTTAAGATACAATCAACGTTTTAGCTTTTTGTTTTTGTGAGTTTGAATGGAATGAACAGTTGCATCTAGTGTACTGCTCGCTAAATATAATAGGTAGTTGAGTAGTATTCGACTAATCCGCTTGCCAAGCAGTCTTTATTTAAATATGGACATATGTTTTTTTTTTTTTTTCCAGATTGTCTCTATATTTCTAAGAGCTAGTGGTGACTTAGCTAATTTTCTGCTACCCATCTTTTCAGTAACGGGCTCCGAAGTAGCTGTACTGAAGAAAAAGACGAAGAAGCGAGCTGGCTTCCCTGCAAACGTGAGCGTGTCACAATTGATGGTGCAGAGGGAACGGCCGCTCAACGAGTTCAAGGTACGTGTGTTATTAAGTATTCATAGCCATGATAAGAGCTGAACCGTTGCCAGCATTACCTTTTTAAGGTTATTCCTTACCTCTATTACGCGTGTTGTCGACGTATGCGTAACGGAGTACAAGAGAGTTTAGTTTAGTTTTGTATGATTCTATTAATCATTTTACAGGGACACGAAGCAGAAACTAACAGAGAAAATCCAACAGGAATGGGACCCCAGCGTGCAACAAACGCCCAACATTGTATGCCTTCATATCAACCAGTCCAACAAAGCGTACCAAATACTGCGCCCCAAGATAATGAAGTAAAACAAGAGACGCACGTACAAAAAAGTTCTCATTATCTCACTGTGAACAGTGGCTGGATATCACAACATTCACAACAGCTGGAAGACTTTGAGGCTCAGATTCAACAAAGACACAGTGTTAACTCGCCTGTGAATTCACCTCTTCCAGGGATGCCAGTGCGTAGCGCTAAAGGGCAGATAATAGGTATGAACACCGGCTATAAACAATCAACTTTCTTAAAAAATAATCCCAACCTGGCTCAGCAAGCCCTTGAAGCAGAAGCAAAGGAAGAAAAGAAAGATAATATGGCCATTGTACCGCAAAATGTTCAGGGCAAGTATCCCTTCAAAGAAGAAGAATCACAAACGTTCTGCGGCTTAAATCAAGCGCTAACACCCGAAGTGATGCAGAAAATTAATGAACAACAACAAATATTCATACAGCAGAATCAAAAACAGATTGAAATGGCTATGAAAGGGTATAGAAGCCAATTAGCAGAAAATATCAACCAAAATAAGTCTCAGGGGCAAGGCCAGTACGTACCCCAGGGACAGTTAGTAATACAAAATGGTACTGTGATGAAAACCAATCCTGCGAAGACGCCTCCTTGGCAAGTGAAGCGAAATGAACCAAGCGCCTTAAACTGTATGACTAGTCCGAGTCCAAAACTTGCCAAATCTGAGAATGATTATGAAGAATCCAATACCAGCGTATCGGAGGACTCTTCTTCTTCGTCTTACAGTTCCTTTTCGAGTAATGAACAAATGAATCCAGGCATGTGTTCGCGCGTCCCGCCTCTACCGCAGCACTACAATATGATGGGCCAGCAGTGGCCAGTCGTCGAAACCAACAAAAAGAAGGCAAAGGGCACCCACAATAAGAGCGGCAAAAAGAAAAATAATCCAGAGAACAAAGTTCTTACATATGGCAGCAATGGAATGAGAATGATGCAGGAACCAAAAGGAATGAATGATGAAGTACAAATGAATAGTATTCCATCATTTATGGACGACCCCAGCGGTTATTTGGCGCAACAAACAGCTTTATTAAATAATACTATCTCTAAACAAGTAGGATTAAATTCTTCGTATGAAGCTAACCAGTACGAAGGTTCCAGTGGCGCCAATTGTTGTGCTCCGCAACACCAAATGGACAAAATGAGTGCTATGCCTCAACCAGGTGAAACTTCAAACGCTTACAAGAGTAATGTACCAAATCCATCACATTCCCCTACCAGCACACCAGATAGTAGCGTTTATTCAGAAAAATCTGGAGAAAATAACATGTCACAGTGTTGTAAAGGCTGCAATGTTTCAATGAAAAGTAATAGTCCAGACTATACTGACAGCCAAATGCGGCTTAAATACATGAAACAACAAATGTATAAAATGGAAATGGAGAGTAATTCTACGACGTCTAGTCCTAAACATTCATTTGATGATAATCCGGTGACGTCGTCAACGTTCATTGAGAGGAATCCTCTGGTGAATGATAACTGCGGGCCTATCCAAGCTGCGACGGTGAGCACCAGCAACGTGTCCATGACGGAGACCTTGCAGCCTCCCGAGCCATCGCCCACGTTGTCCAGCAGCTCACGTAGTACAGACACACCGCATAGCAATGGCAGCAATAGCTCACAAATGCAATCTAATTGCAACTACCCAATGACTAGTCCCGCTTATTCAAACTCTGGGCCATGCAGAGATAACTTCAGTAACCCTTCGACGCCTGGCAGCAATCAAGTTTACCCTTACAACTCACCTGGACCTCCTAACAATAACCAGTCTATGACTGGAACTCAAGTAATGCATTTCATATCAAATCATAATGTCAATAAAAATCTCATGGAGGTTGATAACATATCAATGGTTGGTGTAAAACCGAGTTTAAAACCCTCGCAAGAATTGTATAGATTGGAGCCGAGACGGAGGATAGAGAATACGATGCCAGGGTACTGCCCGCCGCCGCACCTGGGCGGCGGGCCCGCACACACGCTCATACAAGCTTGCTACGTGCAGACTTTCGTTACTACCATGGCGAGTGGATTTTCCGTCACGAGGGATACAGTCACCTCAGTTTTGGCCGGAAAAGCTAACACTGCTACAACATCAATTAACGCATCTCAAGCTAATTTCATAAGACCACCTCCACCGCCGAGTGTCAATCTCGCCACAACGTATGCCATACCAAATAATCAACCGGATCCATTTATAAATTCTGTTAATTTACCAACAAGCTATCCATTACATATAGCTGGCACAACGGCGCAGAATATGATCTCTAAGTCGCCGCTGGAAATGGTACAGAACGTAATTGGCAGTTTACCTTCGAAAATTGAAACGAGCGGCACGCATACAATGTCTCTGAACAGAAGAGCGACAACGCCTGGTCAGATATTGATATCGTCTACTGGTCAGATTATGGTGTCGAATAATCAGATGCCACCCCCACCACCAAAAACATCGACAGCCATGTCTTCGATGCAGGGCAACATGACCAATGCGACCACATCGGTGACGCAAGTCGTGCCGGCGGTGGGAGGCATGCAGCCCATGGTGAACCAACAGACGGTGGTAGTCAACGCTATGCCAGCTCCTTTCGTCATTCAGCCGCCCATGATGGCTGTAGACGGACAAGTCATGCAACAGAATAACGTCATGCCACAAATAGTCGCAGGAGGTCTTGTGTCAGGACAGTCACCAAATGACAACTCGCGACATATGGATATGAAAAATCATAGTTTCGTACAAGGAGTGGCTATGCTATCGCCAGAAAGTTTGAAGAAGCGAAGTAAGAAAAAGAAGAACCAATCAAACATTACCAACGTGTTACAAATTACTGCTCCGCAGCAAAATCCTAACAATATTATGGTTCACCACACCTCACCTCAACATAATACTAGTCCTCAGTTCTCACCTCGTGGTTTTCAATTATCTCCAAATAACAATATATCGCCAACGCCTATGTTGCAAGCATTGACGATAGTGCCGGGAAAATCTGGAACACCAGCCCATATTGTTATGAATGGCCAAGGGAACACTAACAACTTTGGATCCCAGCAAATAATTACGAACACATCGCCGTCACAACAAATCAACCTGCTTCAGCCTGTCAACCTTATCAACAACGCTAGTGGTGTGGTGCCGAACTTCCCCGCGTTTCAGCAGTTCATCGTGCCCAACCTCGGCGGTATGATGATGACTGCGGACGGCACGGCCATCATTCCAGATAACTCTACAGGCATGCCTGTGCAGTTACAGTTACAAACAGTTAATGGCCAGAACGTTTTGACCCCTCTGCAAAACCCTGGAGTATTCGCAGCGAGTACAAACGGTGGTGTCGTCTTACGAGCCCAGAACCAGCAAGGCAAAATAATCCAATCGCAGCATAGCCCAGGAGCCCAATTCATATCTCCTAATAGTCAGGTTATGATGAATAGTCCAAACTTCAACGGCCAACTCAGTCCTCTGCTTGCTAATTTGAGTCCGACCAACGTGACGTTCAATAACCCGCAGCAAGTCAGATCTAGTAATTTACAGACACAAGAGTTCATACAGACCAATCAAATGGGACAAGCTTTAATGGTTCCGCTTTCTCCTAAACAAGTGTCTCTGTCATCTGCGACGAATAACCGCGGGAATTCAACGTTCGTGCACCAAAACACGACGATAGTGCAGCAGCAAACTACTCTTGTATCGAATTCCCATAACACGCAAATGTCGTCAATAACGACGAATTTGCAGGGCGGTAACGCGTCGCGATTGAGTATAGATCCGAACATTTTGTTGGCTAATAAGTCGATGGGTAATCAAAAGGGGAGGAGGATAGTTGAGTCTCCGCCTGGGAACGTGCAGGAGGATCATAGGGAGGACAAGCACCGTGGAGCTGCGTTCAGTCGCGCGCAGATTGAAGGCGCGTTCAGCCGCGGGCAGGCGGACGGCGCGGTGAAGGCGGAGGCGGACGGCTACATGCGGCTGCTGGGCGAGTTCCCGCTGGCGGCGCATGTGCGCCACTCGGTGTCGACGCAGACGCTCGTCAACCAGCAGCGCGGCAAGTCGCCCTCCGCGCACGCTGTGGGCAGTCCGCCGGACACCACCACGCACAGGTAACATATTATTTGTTTTTTTTATCATCAACTTCATTTAATCTGAAACGTCGCCAAAATGTTATACTTAGAGCGCTTACGCACTACATCAGATCCGAACCTGATCAGTATCCGTGAAAAGACGGTCCGACGTAGTCGTACAACAATTTGTATGGTAGCTTACACACTACACCCGATTTCTGTCCGTCATTCGAGAATCTCCATTTCGGATAAGATTAGTGACGGACCCAAGGTGGCCAGAGTATTATTTGTGTTGCGCACTACGTCCGAACGGAATCCGAGCTACGTCCGAGAAAAGAGGCAGAGGGGCCGGGGGGCGGGGTGTGACGTGACTCGGCCCTGTTAGTACTTAGTTGGATTTACTGACAAATCTTATAACAATTTAATTGGACAAGGATAAGAAATCATGGCTTGGGATGGATGGCAATTTAAATTGTTCCTAAGACTTTAGAAGTTAATTTTTGGTTAACACGGTAACACTGATAAACACGATGAAAGTATAAGAGATAAGAGCAGGGGAAACTCAAAGAAACGAAGGATAGATTGTGTGAAGCCATATCATCTGTATTTCTAGAAAGGAGGTAATCACGGATTTGGATCGGAGGTAGTGCGTAAGCAATATCCGAGTTCGGCCCGAGTTTTCTCGGACAGTATTTTGACGGATTCCGATCGGATTCGGATCGGACGTAGTGCGCAACCGCTCTTAGTGTTTATTGAGAGCAAGGAAGGGAATTATCAACAAACTAACAATAAAAATAGACATAATAAGGCCAGAAAAGGATCTTACTTATCTAAGCGCAAATCTGCGATATTCACAACAAAGAAATGCAGCAGCAAATTTATTACTTATCAAATCAATAGTAAAAAGATAAAGCTCATCAAAGTTCAGGAGCGGAGGCTTGTTACGTCACTAATACTTAAGTAAAAAGTGATATACTTTTTACGAAGACGTGACGTCACGCGATATTTCAACGCACTAAACACATGTCAAAAATACGTGTTCAATATTTTTTTGGTAATCTAAGACGGACTCATTTTTTTTTAAGGATTCTTCCCAATTGAAGTATATCCGTAAATGGTTCAATTGAACTTTGCTTTAAAGTTTATTGCAAGCTTGTTTCCGTGTGTTCAGTCCCCTGGGAGCGCTGGAGGCGGCGGCCAGTCCGCGGCTGTACGCGGCGCGCTGCCTGTCCACGCAGGCCAACTACGCGGACACCACCACCAAGTCGCCCGAGCCTGCGGATGCGAGCTCCTCGGTAATTCTCCAATATTCATGTTCTCCAACTTTTGTACTCCTGATGAACTGCTCCTGATTTTGAATCTCTTGATGATGCTAAACAACGGATGAGGTATAGAGAGCGTGTAGGAACTATAGGTGGAAGCACAGAAGTAGCGAGTTTTGCAATGCTACATGGCACAGTCACGTTCTCCTAATGTACGCGTCAATGTCAAGTTTGAATGAGGTAAAAGTTTCGAATTTTCATCACTAGATGGCACAGTCTACGCTGTCTTTACGATGGCGGGATCGAGCGCAGTAACGAGAACATTGTAATTACACTTTGAACTGCTGGATCGTAAGGAAAGTGATACTCGTCATAGATTTCATCTACATCTTCATTGTTCACTACTAGTGACCCGCCCCGGCTTCGCCCGGATGTATATATATATTTATTTATTAGAACCTTCTGAAAAAAACCAAACACAACAAAAAAAGGAATTAGCGAAATTGGTCCAGCCGCAGAAGAGTTTACAATCTCAAGTTATTTTATAAACTTACGGAGTTTGCTATTTTCCGGTGACATATATAAAGATTCGAGCTATTCGGTATACAGGCAACTTTGAACTACTTTTAAGCTTCATAGCCCGATCAAGTTAGACTTAGACTCTCACATTTCGTTTATAATGGTGTTCCGAACAATCGTACAAATATTCAGCCCTATGCGAATTATTGTAACCTTACTCCAATTAAATGAGCTAACTTGACCGGACTATCACTTTTACAGCAGTCTTATTATTTACACCCATCTACTAGTAGTCTATCACGTTACTAACCAATGTTTTCAATGTTTCGTAGCACAATTAAAAGAATCTCGCTTCAATTTTAATAATAATCGTTCAGGTTAACTTGTTTTTACTACGAGATCAGTTTTTTACAAGCTTTTTAATAACTTGCTTCGTTCATTGAATAGAAAAACAGTAATATTTTTGAGAACTATTTTATGCAGTATCCGATTCATAATTTTTTTTCGTTTGTAAACGTTTTGACAATTGTTTCCAGGCTATGGTTCAATGCGTGTCTAGCAGTGAGCAAGATATGGCGGAATCGCGTGAGCACGCTTGGCCCGTGACACGTAACGACTTTAACTCGGACACGGACACGCAAAGTAAGTTATGCGGACCTTTACATCTTCATTTATTTACACTAATCAAATAAACTTTTTGTTGCCTAGGAATAAACTACCACTTGACATATATACAAGACAATACGTTTATAGATATATTTTGTTCTATTTTATTTAATCACTATATCACGGTAACCTTATCAAATGTCTAACAAAATTGAAACACATTCGGTAATACAGTAAAAAAAAGCTACCACGTCAAAAAAGTCATTCAATCGAGTTACATGAATGATACAAGCTGTATTTATGATTTTAATTATAATAACTCTGTAAAAATACGATTGGCGACCGTAACAAACATGGCTTATATTTGTTACGGTCGCCAATCGTAGTTTTATCAACATACAACCCTAAATGCAATAAATGTATGAAAATTTGAATTTCGTGGTCTACCCTGGCGCTTTCACCTTAAGGAACATTCTATAAAGTTATCGTATTCGGTCAAAAGCCATTGTGAAATCAAAAGAGCATAATTTTATTATGACTTCACAAGTCACATTTGTTTACGATTTTAAAGTTATTATGGCCTCTATATAATTTTTCTCTTTCATCTTCTACCACTTTTCAAATCCTTTTTAACAGACTTCAAAAAATGAGGAGGTCCTTGATTCGATTGTGTTTTTTTTTGTTACCTCATAACTCCGTCATTTATGAACCGATTTGATTTTTTTTTCGTGAAGGTTTTTTCAACAAAGTCGGTGCAGTAGTTTGGTTTATAATAAAAAAATGTAAAAAAATTGTCATCCAAGTAAAGAAATTGCATATTATGCTTTCCAGTGGTGTTTTTAGCTGTACCTACCACTAAAAAGTGAAAAATACAAAACTTTTTGAAGCATACAACCGACTTCCAAGTAAAAAAAACACTACAAATATAAAATAACTTTAATTTCGGAAGTCGGTGTTTTTTTTGCAAAAAGCTTTTTATGTAGCTAACAAAACTAAATCTATCAGGCGAAATGTGTTATTTCTATTAATTGGCAATGCTTAAATAGGACACATAGCATCTGGCCTGTTTTTCTTTTGCCGAGTTAGCTCGTTTCTGCCTGCTAAAGAAAACATAAACGTTCAAGTAAAAGTACTCATTTTCTTTATTCCAGGCATGATATCAAACACACCTATGATGCGACAAAGGAGTTCACATAACCCTGTTGAGTCCACCGACATGCACTTCAATCAAAACATGAACACGTCGCCCATGAATAACCAACAAGTCATGCCGATGACATCCAACTATTACGAAAGGGCTCAGACATACAAGAGAAAGAATGACTTTGGCGACCCATCCACATACAGACCTGACAAAATAATGAGGACAGCTAATTATAATATGGTACATGGACTACAAAAGGACACAGATTATGAATCTATGGGTATGAGTTCTCCAGATAAGGCACAGTCAAGACATTTCCCCCTTTCGGGAACGAGTTCAGACTCGTCCTCTATGCCGAAAGTATTTGATAGACATAATATGGGTCCTGGCGATGGTAAGTCAACTTTATATCATCTTTCTCTGTGCTATGCTTTGGACTCTTTGCTATAAATGTTTAAAAATAATGCACTTTGGCGGGAAATTCTATTTGTTAGTTTCAGTGTGCTCAATACACCTAAAACTCATTTGTCTCATTCACAGCAACTTGATAAATTATCTAAATTACAAAGTAGTTTTTGTTTATCGTATTAAATGTTTAATTACACGTACTTAGATGTGTGAAAATAAATATGTTTGTTGTAAGAACCGGAATTATTGATATTAATAAAAGTTCCCCTTTTTGTTTCCAGCAGTAAAAGTAAAATAATCGTTTCAATTCGGATTTGCAATTTTTACGATTTCTTTGTTAGTTATTCCCTTTTGTTGTTCATAAATCTCTTGTCTATCTTATAGTGCGTCCACACGATATAGACTTAAGTCTGAGCAGACTTTGAACTCTTAATAAAAAAAAATCTATCACACCGACATTTGTCTGCACAGACTTTGTTGTAAGTCTGTGCAGACATACAATACCATTTTTATTCAGAGATCAAAAGTCTGCGCAGACAAAAGTCGGTGTCGTGTGGAGCCACTGTTACGTTCTCTTTACATACCTATCGATTGTGCGGCCATCAGTTTCCTGCCTCTGTACTAATAATGTCCGGAACCATCTCACGCTTAGTCACAGCTAACAAAATTCAAAATTGACCATAATGTTGTGTCTTGTATTGGTTTTGGATTGACTCTCTGCAAGCGGACTTACTAAATTGTACTATGTTTGTAGAGTGTTTGTCAACGAATACGTCATAATGATGTGTATTGTGGTATATTTCAGCTTCTACATAATGCGATACTATTGGTCGTTGGTTTTCTTTTGGTTGGGTTAATACAAGATACAGCTGTTAATAAAGGGTGTACTGGAAACTAATCAGAACAAATCAGCGATGTGCAGCGTTCAAACGTTCTCACCCGGCTTTCTGTCGCTTTCCATTGCACCACATTCGAAGTAACAAATTGGTACAAAAATTGGGATTCCATTACTAACGCATCATTGTAAACCATCATCATTCATCTCTCCATCATTGTAAGTAAAGCACTTAATTCTCACTACTACGACAACGTATCTTCCTTTCGGATGTCTGGAAAAAGTACATACATTAGTGGTAGACAAAAAAGTTATTGGCTCAAAATAAACCCAATGTACTGTATTTTTTCCATGCTTACCCTAGTTTAAATTATTTTACAACTAATAAACTTGCGAAGTGTTAAACTACCACTGTCGAATGCCTTTCCGAATCCTCGCTGCTACTTTTACGTTACCGCAGCCTTTCGCGTTCGCACTGTGTCGATTGGAAACGTTCGCGTGGGCGTGCTTTTATATCACGGCTCGCACTCGTCGGTGGCGGACGCTCGGTGGAGGTTGTGTGGCACGCCGGCCGCCGCTAACAGCTGTGCTCGTCGATAGATGCGCAGGGCTCGCGCACGTTCGCGGTGGGCGACGTGGTGTGGGGCCCCGTGCGCGGCCACGCCAGCTGGCCCGGCAAGCTGCGCGCGCGCCTGGCGGGCGGTCGCTGGGCGGTGCGCTGGTTCGGCGCGCAGGGGGCCGCCGCGCTGCCGCCCGCGCGCCTGCTGTCGCTGTCGGAGGGGCTGGACCTGCACCACGCCGCGCGCACCAAGCACCGGAAGTGAGTCCGAGTGGCGAGCGAGCCCAGGGCCGCTAGGGATCGAGCTGCTCCTAATTATTATTACTTACAGTTGTTGACAGAGCCCCGTAGTTTCCCCTTATGATTTACAATGACAGTTTCGATGTAGTTGCGTTGCTCGCCATCATTTATGTGCGTCTAAAGATTTAATTTTTTCGACACATTTGTAATATTAACCCAACCTGAGATTTCTGTTTAATTTTATCGCACGGTGAGGCTGCTAATATCCACAATACGGATCCTCTCGTGCGTAGATAACTAAATAATTACCGTTTACCACAACAGGAGTAGAAAACTGAACACCTTACTCGAGAACGCGATTCAGGAAGCGATGGCGGAACTCGACAAGAAGAGTGAGAGCTCGGGCGAGCGGGACGACTGCGCCGAGTCCGTCGCCGGCCACGATGACGTCACGGACGCGCCGCGCCGCATTAAGAAGCCCGAGAAGGCGAGGAGCAGAGATAGACATCACAAGAAAAATCCGGCGAAGATAGCACCCGGACCGAGCTCTGCAGACGGCGCCAGGCTGCGCAGCTCGCGATGACGGCCGCAACTCGGACTTACACTGTTAGCGCCCTTTTTATGAACACTCAATTTTTACTAATACCCTAAATCAAATTTCTCTTGTTGCCAAGGTGATATAGAGTGGTAGTATCGAGTTGATTGTTCAGGGCACCCCTCATTCGGTGTAGGAATGTGGTACAGAGTCCGCCTTATTCAGACGTTATGTAGATTTAAATATTATAAAATAAAAAGTATATTATAACGCGAGATCTAAAAGTTTGAGACTGGCTACTTTGGATGACGTAACAGAAATCACACAAGCAAAGTTATAAAAGGACTACGCACACCGGGATGGAATGGCAGAGGATTTTGCCACCGGTCAGCGCACACTAGCCGCTTAGATACTGTAGCATTCAGGCGGCCTACCAAGACATCCGTGACGTGCCAAATGGACGGTGCAATGTGCTGTGCATGTACTCCCGCTTGCACTGCCTCATGCCCCCCGCGGCATGTCCCCGCGTCCTTCGGCGTGCCGCTGCATACCGCAGTGCGCTGCGGCATCCCGCCGCGGGAACCCTTGGTGCGCCCTCCAATGCCGTGTCAAGAAATCCCTTTCAATGCCAGGGAATCAATTTAAAACATTGCAGTTATGTAGTATTCCTACAAGATAAGTTTGAATGTCCTTTGGTAAAAATCTAAATCTTTTGCCATTCCGTCCCGGTGTGCTTAGGCCCTTTTATGCAAAATTACTTTTCATCTCTTAAAAACATCACAACGACATTTAATTTTACAATTTTTAATTTATAGACGTTAGTTAGAACAATGCTGTTGAGATTCATTATGTTAAAGACTTATGTTTTATTTCCAGCTTGTATATTTAATATACCGTTCAGTGATTATATACCATTCCGTATTACCTATCGTTTAATTGGGATCACTGTATATAAGGTTCGTAAAGTTTGTGTTCGAAACGTGTCATCTTTGGATCAAAATTCCTTCTAGACATTAGATGTTCCTAAAAATATGCAAATTATTATATTTCCATTCTATTGACGAGATACGCAGTGATTTATCACAGTTTGATATTAAATTATAAATGTGCATTGTTTAGGTGTTTCAATCATGATTTAAAATCATTGTTGTTTCACATTATATGTATTAGAGTAAGTGAAGGTCATACTTTAAGTAGGTTTCTCTCGATATTAAAGAAATTATTATTGAAATTCCACACCTGTCATCGATGTATTGTACAATTTTAGTGAACTGTAAATTGATAAGAAATTATGCTATATATCTTGTAAATTTTATGTGTTTTGTTAGAAAATAATAAGTATAACATGATTTCTAGTCAAAATATTGAGCATATTAAAATGTAGATATTATAGATGAGATACTTGACAATAACACTGGCCTGGCGAGTGCCGGCGCGCGCGGCGCCGACATTGTTTCGGTTGAATAATGAATAAGTACAGTACATATTAGTTTCGACATTGTGCTACTTGTTTGCGTTAATAATTTTATACTTTTGTTAATACTTTAGAAATAGTAAATGATACAATTATTTAAATGGGAATATGAAAAGATTTTTGATAAGAAGCAGTCAGATTTTATCTATACATAAATATTGCTATGTTGTGTCGTAGAAAAAATACAGCAGACCTATTTATACATTTTGTATGCAATTTTAATAAAGTAATCTTGAATTATTGTAGGCCTACATAATTATACAAAAATAGTTTTCATGTAATGAATGGTATTGAACGTTTGTGTTACATCGATAGTAGGACATCACAGCGACATTCATATGTTAGCACTCGTTTAGAAATTAATCTCATCATCTCATTTTTTCTGTTTTATTTATATAAATTTAAGCTATTTCTAAGTGTCGCTTAATTGATAAACAATTTGATTTGTGGTACAAGGGAGATTATTTTAAATCATTTCTAAAATGCTTTTTAATCACAATAATTTTTAGATAAGAAAAGTTAAAAAAATCTAGCTAATGTTAACTAATAGGTCATGCCATGAGTACACTTTGATAGGTAATTTGTTATCAACAGTCATTGTTAGATTTATCAATTTGCAAATTACTTTATGTGATCTTTGGATGTCCGATGAATATATCAAGAATTATCATAGCTTACTGTTTTATATACCTATCGTATTTTATCGTAATTTAGGGATTCCACTTAAATCTTTTCCTAACTAATAAATGTGACTCCAAATATCGACATAGTATTTAAATGTTAAATGGATATTGTTTATTATATTATAGTCTGATAGCACTTCCCTGTGAGATGGTATTATGTACATAATCTTAATGTAGTTATGTATAGTATTTTATTTCAATGAAATTAATGTTTTATAGACTAATATACAACATAAGATTATTTATTTGTTTTGCTGTGTACATATTTTTTTCAATAAAATGTACCTGTTTTATTTAAATGTTTACTTTAATTTCTGTCCTTTATCAGATTGTTATGTTAAACAAGGGACATTGAAGGAAGAAGTCTGCTTTTGATTCTCGACTACAGATGCCAAGCCAGTCTCTGAATACGAATATGGGTTATGACCGCCGCCATCGCCACCGACCCACTGCCGCTTATATGGTATGCCATATAAGCGGCAGTGGATCGGCGGCGATGCACGAACGGTGAGACATTTCGTCGCTCGTTGGCTACCCTTCGTTTCCGTATACTTATGGCTGAAGTGGCTTTTGCATTTTTGAGACCGTTAATTCCATGGCCAGGAACCAGGAGCAGAGCCCAAACAGGACTGCTGAGCGTGGGCACCTAGATTCGATTCCCAGTTCGGTCGCCAAGTTCTTAGATACGACCGAGGAATATCGATATAATATTTATGATTAGATATGTAAAAGGTACTCTGTGGTTGGCAATCACGTAATTTGATTTCGATAACGTGATTTTCTATCACAGAGTACTTTTTTCGAGAGATATCATTATCTTAATTTTACTATGATAATGGCAATAAGGTTCTTGCATGGGTTGCTTGCTAGTTATTACTTTCAAAGGCGTAACAACTACCATGGTATCACTAGGTATCTATGATTCGGAGCTCCCAACCTACAGAGGCCCCGACGTGTAAAGTTTGTAAAGTCCACCTCAAATTCTATTGTGGATACACGCAATGTAGGACCGGCTTGTTTTATAAAATCATACGGGATGATAACGCTTATCAATAAAACATTTCCAAAAGCAAACGAAATGCAAAGCTTAACTATCTTCAAACTGCGCGCGCAATTTTCCGCGAAGTTTGAAGATAAAATCAATAATTCATTACAAAATATTAACCTTTTGACCCCGCCAGACGCATCGGCGTCCCTCCCACGCCAAGCTACAAATTTAGCGCAAATACCTACAAAAAGTTAAGGATTCCAACATCTTATCGATAACCAATTAATCTTTGCCTTTCGTTCCATATTTTTAAAATAAAATATTACTCGTTACATCATTATTTTATTTATAAGTATAATTTTGACACTATTTCGCATTAAAAATGACCTGAACAGCACTTACAAAGTTATTAACAACGTAAAAGCAGACCTATCTTTATTCTTTGAAGCAGACATTAGAAATACAAAAGATTTTTTTTTTTTAATTTACCCTGAAGGGAAGGCTATAGTCTTTTCACCAGATTACCTAGTCATACGTCCTTAATTTCTTGTGTTTTGCATTAGAATAAGGATATAGCACATTCAAATGGTTTTTGGAGTATCTGGTAGCAAATATATCGATTGGGCCTTCTCGGCAAGTTTCGAGTGAGATAGTCAATACTACAATAAAATTCTCAGCTCCACTTAACCGAGATCGCACCTGTTTTAATTATTCCAAATATTTTCCAGGTTCGTGGACACTTGAGACACAAAACTACACCAATTTACATCACAATATCCACAAGGAATCAATTTACGAATATTAAAACAGCCGCTAAACTTCACTCGACAAAATCCCGCCAAAAATTTCCAAACTTAAGGTTTTTTTAAAGCATGGGGAATCTTGATATGACTTCTTCCGCTCTGAGTGGAGCGGAAGGACGTGTCAGACTCTTACTGACTAAAACCCATCCGTGTTTCTTCTAAAGCTCTTGCGTTCCTGGGCCGCGGTGGGTGACTCTCTCGAACAAATTCCGCAACCGAGTGTCAAACTTATCGACTCACGGCGGTGCTCAACTCAAGCAGGGTTGACCTCCACCGTATGCTCCACGGGTGTGTAATATAAGCCATAATAACAGATAATATATTATCACTTGAAATAACGTTCACATGATATAATTTTCATATGTTATAAAAACAAAATAACCTAATTTCATGTGATCTAATGTTCAGTTGACCGAATTTTCATTTGACCAAATTTTCAAATTTACTCATTTTCTGCCCAAATTCTGTACCTAGTGAATAAGTAAATATCAGAAAACTTTATACTGTTATAACCCCATCTAACCCAAATGATTCACCAACAATAGAAGGGATCTGACCTGGTGAGGATGCCGTGGCGCCTCTCCAGCCACTCCCCAGAGGGGCTATCAGCTGACCTGCCTATACCTACATACGTGAGTAGCCTGCCTACCTCAGCACCCAATTCGTAATGTACTACCTACCTACCTAAAGAGCGATTTTGACTCAATGTCCGATATTGTTACTTAGGTACTTAAAAGTACAACATAAGTACCGATCAACTGTGGCAACATTAGGTCCCGTATTTTTTTACTTTTATGCAATCTACTCCAACATGGAGCTGGGTAGTTGTTTATGTTTTTATTGATTTATTTTGTAAAAAGGTGTCTCTTTCGGTTGAACCAATAAATTTTACTAAATCTCACACATAATCGCTATAATAACCGAGAGTACGAGCCGGGTAAAATTGACACATTTTTGGCAACTTTACCTAGCCTATATAGTAGGGGCCAGATAAATGTGGAATAAAGTATATTGACCTTTCCCTAATAACTGCTCATAGGTACCTGAACAATTAAATATGAATCGTTTTTCATTATTAGACAATGTTAAGGATCACGAGAGATGATGATTCGGGACAGTTTTGTGTCATTAATTCCGTTTTTCAAATTAACAATGTCAATAAATGTAGGTGGGTCAATGACCGATATTCCACGATTATCTGGCGCCTACTATAGTTTGCATTGAGTGTGTGTCCCAAAGTGCACGCGACGACGTAAAGTTACCAATGGTCCTGGCGATAAAAAAGGGATGTAGGTACCTAGGTATTTAATTTTGAAGCTACCATCTTCGTTTAAGTAAGCAAAACCAATACATAGGTAAAGTTGCCCTGAAAAACTGAAAAACCTTTTGGAATACAACATTTTTTATAAAATCCACCAATGTGTCTAAAATAGCGACAACTGCCACATACAAAAAAATGTTTAATGGGAACCTGCGTAGGATATGCTTAGGTAAAGCTGCCCGCGGAAAGTAAAGATGCCACAGTGGACGCTACCTAAATGTATAGGGTGGTCGTGGTAGGTACCCACAAACTAGGTAGGTAGATGCTTAGGTATACTGAAATATTTAGGGAAACCTGGGCACACATTTACATTATGTGCTTATACAAAACAGCGTACCTACCAGCGATTGCACGCAGGACATGATATATTATCACTGTAACAGTAGGATCACCGCAACGCAACACGCCAGTGTGCATACCCACATAATTTCCAGAAAGGATAATCCCATTTATTACTGCTATTTACTATTGTGAACGTTCATCCTTGCGAAACGTTGCGAGTTCGTGCGTTTTACATACGACTCTAGCTACTAGATAATAGGTAAGTAGGTACATGATTTGCGTTTGCTTTGGTAGGTTCTTAAGGTAGGTAGGCTTCTTATATTATTTAATAGGGACATAGTGAATAAAAAAAATCGATTGTGTGGTAAGTAAAATAGATAAAACGGATTGTTGTAGTCTCTGTGACGGAATTGGCGTAAAAGTTTTCAGTTGTCCTTTGGAAGGTTGCTATAAATCGCGAAAGGTTCGGAATCCAATGTATTTCACACACAGTTTTTTCTGTTATATTTAAAAGTTTTGACCACATATTTTGGTCCAATTTCCATTTGAGCGTTATTATTTAAAACTTAACTGGGCTAATAAATTGAACAGATTTATTAAGTTGTTACAAACATAATATTTATTATATATTTTCATCAAATAAAAATAAATCATAATATCTACCTACTTAAAAAAAATAAATTGATATTTATTTTAGTTCGAAATACAAATAAAAAAAACATTTTATAAGTACTTTTAATATGGCTGTTTGGCAGCTTGCAAAAATGAATCATTGCGCTCGAAAAAAAAAACATGTCATAAAGCCATTTCTCACAATAATTTAAACTAAATACTATGCTTATGAAATTGTATTAAATAAGTTGTTATCGAGTGTTTTGAATAACAACGTTTGATACGAGGGTTTTGCAGTTTCTCGACGCCATAAGTCCTTGACTGCAGTGACAAAGTTTTCCCACTCCTAGAGCATTAGCAATTTTTTTTACGTGGTAAGAGGTAGGTACTCCTACCTACTACACCATATAGGTAATGGGTTATCGAAATTACCACAGCCTACGATTACTTAAATAACAATAAATTATTTATTAAAGGCCAAAACAAACCCTTCGAGGATCGAACCCCAAACTCAACCCACAGGAGAAAAAGAAAGAGTACCTATCATCAAAACCTTCGCTATGAAAACTGAGATATATGATAGACATGATTTATTCAGAAACTTAATTATAAAATATATATAAAAAGTGTACCGCTACCTTGCTACGTAGAATCGGGTTTGTAAGTTTGAACATTTTCTTGGCCATTACTCCTGAACTGGTTGCGCTATGGGCCGTGCAGTTATAGCTTTCACGACTTATTGACGCATCCAAACTTTGGAGCGCTCTGTGCACCGCTGCTATCTATAGACGTAGTTGCTTGTTAAATTAAATGTTCTGTGCTTTCATGTGTTATTTGAAATATTGCGTGCGTCTTTAAATTGTAAACGAACTTCGACTGTGTTTTCATGGCTTACCTAGGTATCATGATCAGGCAATAATGTCTCAATGTAGATATGGTTGTCTCTGATTTTTCAGAGCTTTGCACTTCGCTCGTGTAATCAGCATGCATGAGTGTCACTCTGATCCGCGGACACTAGTCCTCGAGTCCTCAAGTGATCTTACTTAGGCCCGTGTTAATCGTTTATCATATTGGGTATTAATGTCTGTATTTTAATCACTCAAGGTCCAATAGCTGAACACATAGCTGAACGGATTTTGATGAAATTCGGAACAAGGGCCAACCATAATCATGACCTAGATTAGAACTTTTGATCCCGGCAGTACCTACCTACGTCTCCGTGTAATAATTTTCGACTTTTACGCAAGCGTACCCGCTGTCAAAAACTAGTGCTCAATAAGAGAAACAGTCGAAACAGATGCTAAACATGAATATAGAACAAGTCCACGGTTATGTAGGTCCCGCAGCATACAAAGTTGCATTCAGTCCGCATGCTGCATATTTGTATTTTGCACATCACGTCGGGCGGCTTTCTATTCAATGCTAGCCGAATTCACATAAACAAACAACATTCTATGAGCGACTGAGCTGCTAGTAGGTAAACTTTCCGTCTGCAATATGTTCGGATTACAAAATAATATTGCGTTTCATTGCTCACGACCTAAAGAATTTTTTGATAAAGTATGAATGGATAGTTATTTCAATCTGCTTTATATCGTTTTTATTAAACTTTAGCTACAGAGCATAGATGAAACGAAGCCTAGGTACTAGCCTACCTACTAGTGAGCAGAATGCACAGGTACATAGATAGTGTAAGTAAATGTCTAGGTAGAATGTGAAAGGTTAGCCTGTATGTTTTCGATTCATCTGGTTCTCCATTGAAATAAAATAATAAGTATCAATCAATATACAAAATATTCTTCCATTACCTACTGAGTTACTGACAGACAACGCACAGCCGAAACTACTGGTCGTAGAAAGCTGAAATTTGGCATGTAGGTAGGTTCCTTGTGGAGTGTAGGGTAGCACTAAGAGACAATTTCGCGTAATTCTAACGGGAACGGGAAAAAACGGGATATGTGCGTACAAAGTACGAAGCTAGTATAGACCTACTATTGAAAATGAATCAATATCCAATAAACCTCTCAGTGACGTACCTAGTATCTCCCTACTGTCTGCTTCTAATGCTACCAATATCAAACAGTAAGTACCTACAAACTCCGCAAGGTAAACGGATTTAAAGAACATCTTAAAGCTCACAAGCTCTGAACTTGGACATACGGGTTCAAGCTCTTCAGGGGAGCACAATAGCCTGTCACTCAACGCGGTCAACATCCCTAGAGTAAGTATATAATATGTTCTGTGGCGGTCAATGCTGGCACCGGTGGGAACAAAAAGAGTCCCATCGCTCCCGCAGGAAGTGTAGTTCACGCCCTTTCTCACAGATGTCGCTATTTGAACTTTCATTGCCATTGTGTAAAAAAATATAAAAACTTAAATTGATTTAGAAAATGTAAATTCTGAGGCTGAGTCTGGAAGACCAGAGTTTATTCTTTATTTTATGATTGATCTCAAACAGCTTTATCGAAGTATTTAGTAGTTAAGACTAAGATATAAATTCCTAAGATTTTAGTTCTATTTGATTCCAGCCCTAGCTCAGTGTCGTTGTTGAGGTCTTGGTCAAATGACGTTCAATCAATCGCGAGATCACACGATTATCTATCTAAAAAGCTACCAAACAAAAAACTCCTTTGTGGACATGACCCAATCATATACCTACCTACCTAGCACGTTTACGTAAGCCCTAAGCAACAAAGAAAAATATCTTTACTTAACATTTTTTCTCGATTACGTGTTATGATGTAAGAATTTTATACATTTCAATATTACGACGTGTCTGCTTCTGAAAAATTCTATTTCCGCCAAGAGGATTAACAGGTGACGTTGTAGGTAAGTATGTGTCGCAAAAAATTGCAGAATTGCTTATTTTTGCAGCAGGTAGGTAAATACGATGAAAACTGAAATACTGTTTGAGTTATTTATGGAATATCGATAGAACTTTAAATAAATAGAGTAGGTAGGTACACTATATGGAAGTCATGGATGCACCGCAGGGAAAACATAAAGATAAGGAATCTAATTCGTGAGAGAGCAAACAGGTGGTCAATCTTATCAAAATCAGTGATCTCTAATTATTTAATGGGTTTTGAAAAAGAAGGGGGCCAAAGCGATGGCAACCATTTGAAAAGACAACTCAGCGCCATGTTGACTTGTAGCGAAATAAAGCTTGATACGAATGAAAACCATGAGTAGGTATAGTAGGCGCCAGATAAATGTGGAATAAAGTACATTGACCTTTCCCTAATAACTGTTCATAGGTACCTGAACAATTAAATATGAATCGTTTTTAGTTATTAGACAATGTTAAGGATCACGAGAGATGATGATTCGGGACAGCTTTGTGTCATTAATTCCGTTTTTCAAATTAAAAATGTCAATAATTGTAGATGGGTCAATGACCGTTATTCCACGATTATCTGGCGCCTACTATAGTTAGGCCCGGTTACCTTCCTACCAACTTTTACGTTTGAGCTATGATGGTTCAAATGTTACTGATACCAAAAAATCAGTAGGCTATCATTTATTCGTGTTCATGAAGAGACACACATGAACCAAACAAACACCCTTTTCCCTTTTCAAAATAAAGACCAAAAGTAACTGACCTAAGCTATTTATTAACAATTTAGATTTACAATATAGATGTATTCCTATATATTTCTTTACATTTCCTTTCTCATAGGCTCTGCCGAGAGCAGAAAATCGGATCGCCATTAATCTAGCGGAGGCCGGCGCGGCCGCACCGATCGCAAATGAATGGTCATTGAAATGAAGACGTATGGACCAAACATATCACTCGGACATTTTATTTCATTTGCCATCTGCTGCCTGTCCGGGATCTTTACAAAAGACGTTTGTTTGCTTTAAGTTAAAACTACTTTTCCAGCTTTCCGTGAGGCTAATTCTAAACTTTCTACCTTCAAACATTTTTCTTTTTAGTAATTGCACGGAATGGCCGGGGAGTTGCTAGCTGCTGCAAATGTGGGGTGTTGAGTTTAAAGTGTTGCCATGAAGTTAAATTGATCTCTGGGGAGATTGATAGTTTCCGTAATTTGTAAATAGCTCCTTTTTATTTTATGGTAGGTACCTAATGTGTAATGTACATAATGAAAATTTAAATGTTATTAAACCTATGTGAGTTGAATTTCTTTTAGGTAAAAAAATATGTGGCCATAAATGTCTCGCGATAAAACTACGGGAACCCAAAATAGACACAATTCCCTTAAGGATTGAACTCTTCTAAGAACTACCTATCTAGCATATATATGATAAGAATCACAGTAAATACGCACGTACCTGAGTGTCGCCTACCAAAACCTGGAATAACTTCTAAATTCGTCACGTTTGTTCTGTAGGAGTAGATTATGTAGGTACAGTCAGCGAAAAAAATCGATGAGTACTTACTATATAAAAGTTCCGAAAGTCGTCAACACCTTAAAACAACCAAATTCATTGAATAGCTTAGGCCACAAAATGCGGTAAATAAGCCAATGATACAAAATTCGGGTATTTGACATTTTTCTTTATATTTAAAGATAAACTTCTGCAATCGAAAAGTTCGTATGTTTTCGAAACAAAATTGTTCTGTACTCCTTTCTATTAGCAAATAATTCTGGACGACAGTTAATTCGAAATTCAAAACAGAATTCCTGGTAAATCAACTAATTAAATTAATAATCTATTGCGTTGAACACAATGGTCAAAATTGCACGACCGTCCTAAGTGCACCATGTGTGGAATAACAAAAAAATATTAAAGTCAATCGATTTTTGTAACATTGATTTGATTACTTACCGCATTTTGTGGCCAAAGCTGTTCAGTGACTATTGATGTTTTAGGTGTTGATGACTTTTGTTACTTTGTACTTGCTCATCGAATATTGTCGCAGACTGTACAATCGTGTATTGGGAATACTGTTTTCATCATGTGGAGACTGAATCTAAATTCGGCTCCATTAGTGACTATTTAGAATATACCTACTTCTTTTTCAAAATTTAGTACATACGTCGCGTAATTATGTACTCTATTCTCAAAAAGATAATGTTTTAACGAATTATCAAAAACAAATCGATAAATTAAGGAAAATTTATAATAAAATACATTGTCCCCATGTACTTTATTGCAAATTTATCTGGCACCTACCGTATCTATGTAGTTATCTGCTAATATCATAACAGTTATCTAATGATGCTGACTCTACATTAATGGACGGATGTACGTACGTGTTTACATTAGTACAGATGTTTTTTATTTTTATTGTTAGGTTGTATGTGGCTTGGATGGTGGCAATGATTCTATATAGTAGGTAACTACTTAGTGAAACGCTATAACACTAGATAATTTAGGATTCGGTGCACTTGCGCGTATCCAATTCAGCGAAAAGACACTTGCATGAATGGATTTTGAGCGAAGAGACATTTGCCCGAGTGGACACCTGTGCGAAGGGAAACTTGGGCGTTTGGACATTCTTTTTAATTTAATTGTCTTTTGGGCAAGTGTCCTGTTCCCGGTAATTTATAGACTCATCAGTCACGAGGTATGAAATCAACAAGTTAGGTAGGTACTGTGCCCTAAACCTACTACTCCTACATAAGTACTAAAGTTTCTTACTAAAGGGTCTATCACATCGTCTTTTATCTAACATTACATAAAGAAGATTTTGTAGCAATAGGTGGCAGTATACTCAGACAAAATATGAGCAAGCTTGGCAGCATTATAGAATAGCACTTTAGAAAATTTAATTCTGTTCTAGCGCTATGAAGTAAAAGTTAGTGGTCTTTATGGAACGGCGTGAAATAAAGCAAAATTGGACCTACTTATGAAAACAGGAATCAACCCACTCTATGATAGTTTTGAGAGCCGTTTTTGTGTTTGTAATTTTGGAAATGGTTTATTTAAAATATTATATTCTATGAAATAATTCGTTCTATGTATACAAATATAAGTAATATTGATGAAAATCATTTAACATTCAATAGTAATTAAAACAAAAACTCAATGGTTCCTTTTCTCAAAAAGATTTGTGTGTGGGTTGGTCCTTCGTTAATGTATTACTTTGGCATAATTTTAAACTGAAAACAAAAAAAAAAACAATTAAGAAGATTCTGTCAATAATATTGTATATACAAACTTTTCATTTGACGTATGCAATGCACCTACTGTGTTGCAACAAACAAGCTCGATAAATACGTGTATGTGCTGGTTCTATGCTGATTACAGTTCCGTAAATCGGCTTCGTATTTAGTAATGTGTCTGATTCAGCAGCTGTAGCACGTCGTGACCTAATTACGCAAATTGGTGGTTGATGCTCACATAGTGATTAGTTCCTCAAGCGCTTAGCGGTAAATCCGACTACTGGGTACATTAACCTGCTGATCATAAGGCTTATAATCAGCCTGTAATGTTCGCAATGCTGGCATATTAACTTCCGTGAGAGGAGAGTGCGCTATAATGCACTTCAAACTAAAACTCAACCCGAACTCACCGCACCGAACAACAGCAGCTTGGTGGATGTCATAAGTCTTCGAACTTTTGGTTCTGCGACATGTCGATTTCCTCATGATGTTTTCCATTATTGTTTTAGGAGATGAGAGTGGGCTATAATCCACCAACCCAGAGCGGGTTGGTAGATGTCACATGTCTTCGAATTTTTGGCTCTACGACATGCCATGGCGGTTTCTTCACTATGTTTTCCTTCACCGTTTTGAGAGCTGTGTTGATTTGCCTTTACACAAAGTCAAATGTTAATCTAGGTGTGAACCTATAAATCCAAAGTCACAGCTTTTCTCACTGGGTCACCACTGCTCTCGGCCATTATGAGGCTCTGTAATGATGAATACAAAATCAATTTTTATTATCAAACAGCCTGGCTTTTATTGCAGGATTTATGAATTTTATGAGTGCCATCTTGCTTACGCGGTCCAATTACATCAGTCATTATAAAGGGTCCCGATGCTTGTTATTGCAGTTGTATGACTTTTGGTTTCCTAATTGCTCATAACGGCAGCTGTCAGGGTTATAACCACTGGGAAAGACGACTGAATGATCTATGCCAGTCGCTGAGAGATCCAAATGGTTTACCATAAAGTATCAATATGGCTTAGCTGTGGTCTTAATCTACCTACCTTCTCTATCTACCTACATATAAATTTACCTATAAGAATCTACCTTGATTCCTAATAAAATTCTTAAAAAAGAAAACCAGGATATGCTGGAACCAATATTGTAACATCTATTGTACCATATTCTGACAAATAAACATTTGATTTTATTTAAAAAAGTATGTTCAGTTCGTCAGTAACATTATCAAAAAATTTAGGACTTAAACGAAAAATGAAGACTATATATAGTGCGTCAGAATTTCGCGCGAGAAAACGTCTATCTAAAAAGTTTTTACTTAGAAGTGACGTAACAAGCAGCATTCCTGAACTTTGATGGGTTTTATCGTTGTCGATTTGATGCAGCAAAAAGTAGCTTGTCAATATTTTTTGGTTATCTAAAGCGCTGATTAAATAAAATCATATTTATTTAAATATAGGAAACATCCCTGGCCTATTGTTGTGACATGTACATTGAGTTTGATTAAGGATTGAATGATATCTTGAAGTTGATACAGAGATTCCAACTGATCAGTGACTGTTTGACGACTTGGCAATGACTTAATCATTGCCAAGTCGTCAAACAGTCACTGATGGTAAATGTGAATGAATAGGTGAACACACCGGCCGGTCGTTACCCGGCTGACGTGTGAGGCCGGTGTCCTACGAATTCTACTAAACAATATTTTTGGACGTGATTGTGCGGCGACTTGGCGGTTTCGTGACTGATGTGTGAATGTTCCTTTTATAGCCTAGGGTAGAGCGTTGTTGCAGCTAGATACAAACAGCTTCAATACATCATTAAAACCTAAATCAAACACAATGTAACACGTCACAACAGAGTACCATTGTTGAGCCTTTGCGATAATTTATGTGGCTATCACAGCAGTGTCATGTCACGTTATCCAGCGTGTTGGTCAGTAAAGGACGGCGCCACAGACCGACTGTAGATAAATGGCACAATGCTGATCGAGCGACCGCTTATACAACTACAGTTTACTCTAAAATACGAGCCCGAGTTGCCGAATCGACGATCAATGGTACCTATTGGTCTTTACTACTGCTAACCCACATATATCACTTTTGTGCACCATCATTTAGAATTATTGATCACTACAAACTCGGATGGTCCACGTGAATTTTGTTTAGTGTCACTGTATGAGCACATTAAACAAGTTTGATGAAAGTTTTTAGCGTTACGACTACGTGCTGCGAGCTACGTCGTAGGCGTTCGCTACACGTGCTTCGTCGTAGGCATAAGCTAAACATGATACGTCTTAGGCATACGCTATACATGCTACGTCGTAGGCGTACGCTATACATGCTCCGTCGTAGACATTCGCTACACATGTTACGTCGTAGGCAAACGCTACACATGCTACGGCGTAGGCATAGCCTATGCATTATAAATCTTGTAAGCATAACCTACGCATTATGCGTACGGCGGCGTAGGCAGGTAGTAATGTCTTCCTAAGCTATTAAATTCAATGCTCTGATCAGTAAATTACTTCCTTGTGGAACGTGATGAACCTTGATTTAAAAAAAAAAGATAATGTTCAACATTAACTTAAAATTCCCGACCTAGGGCTCATATCAATCATCATAATGCTCTCGACGTCAGTCACTATATGACATATGACAAGACATATTACGAGTTACGGAGGACGTCGTAAGCATAAAGACGTACATTTGTAGTAAGTAAATACATTCGTCGCGGAGATGCGTCGTTCTTCCTGGGGGGGATGTTATATCAGCAGACATTAGTTTGGCTCCTAATGTGGTGTTGCGCTGCGAGTGCGTTGGCAAGCGCACCGCTGTCGATGTCGCCAACCGAGATTTATCTCTGGGCCCTCCCCCGGCTCATTCGACTTCATTTCAACACAGGCGATGGAGTTTCATTTTTCTTTTTCCTCCACTAACTGTTATAGACAGATAAATTCGACGTTGTCAAGAATACCGTTATACCAAGATCGTTAAGAAATAGAACGAATTAAACAGACGCTTTCAATTTTGAAATGAAATTCGTAATGTTTTCCGATATTGCTGCAAAGTGGCGAGCCCGAGCCGCTGCAGAATTAATGCGACCAGAGGGAAATATTTCACGATAGCATCTCTTTCAAACTACAAGTTTTTCGCTCGCAGGTAATTCTTATTTGAAGAACAGAAAAAGTCGTGAAATCGTGAGATTTTATAGTTGTCTGAAGAGCAGCGAGCAGCTAGTCTTGTATAACGTCATGAAAAAGTCGTAAATGTTGCGTACTGGCGTGTACGAGTGAAATTTTCTACTCGAGCAGGCGCGCGATCTACGGAACATGCAAAATTTTATGAGCCAGCCTCCACCCGCGCCCGGCTCTATCCTCTTACCTACGGTTTCTATTTTATGACTTCAACTGCTAAAGTTATGGCTACGTGAGGTGAGAATCGAATTTCAGTAAATGTCGTATTGGATACGTCAATCTATCCGGTATCTCTACCGCACATGTATGTAAATGGAAAACGTTTTCTGAAAGTTATGCGTAACCTCTTAGTAATAGTTTAAAAGAGCACATGGATGAAGAACTCGTATTTATCGATGTAGAAAAAAGAAACCACATGTGAATGAAATGAAACCTAGTTTATCAAATACGTAAAGACGTTTGTTAATGAGTTCTGTCGATATCTTACCTCCTCAATTATGTATATCCCTGCATGGCGTAGAGCTTGTTCGCAATTTTCTGTTAGATCGTTAAAAAGCACTTGCGAAAACTACAATATTCCAGTCCAGGAAACATAGCGCAGCTGACCATTGTATTCAATTTGTGGCTGCACCATATTTACAACGAAATTGGAAAATGCAATGGAATGGAAATTGACTGTGACAATGTACGAAAATCGACAACTGCTTACAGGTACCTAATTATCATGGAAGTGGAAATTCTATTTGCATTTTCATGTTGATGATAAAAAAGCTCGCAACACGAAAGCGGTGAATCGAAAACACTGGAATCGGACTCCTTTTGGTTTGATATTGTTTTATTTGTTTAAAGACATCGTTTAAATAAATAAATACGATGAAAGGTAGCATCTGTTTTCTTGCAGAAAACTTAGTTCACAACATTTCCTAGGTATTTAGAAATATCTTCACGATTTACGTTCTTATTATATTTTCATTCAAACCTAGCCCAGATCTAAACTAAGCGTTTGCATGCAGCATAGCTCCGGGGTTCCCGAAGAGTGTAAAGTTAGCGCCACCCACCACTTACGGGGCAATGTTTTACTGGTTGAAGCGGGTTCAGCAAACACCCTAAATAAGATAAGTAGGCAACTACGTTTACGGAAGTATCTACAAGTTATTTACACATTTAACCTTTTTCTTGGTCGTGGAAGGCTATCGATTTTTTAGAAGCGCCTAATGTTCTAAACTAAATGTTACGAATGTTTTTCATTTACATTAAAGTTTTATTTCGCCTTGACATCCTCTAAAATTAGGTCATGTCAACCTAATTGTCGATAACTAACTAATCACTTATAAACTGTCCAGTTGTAAGCTGCGGGCTCAATCGATTCATGCGATTTGAAGATGTTTGATGAGGGAACATCAAAACATAAATGTGATAGTCACCTAATCTGATTTTGATTTCAAAACCTGCAAAACTATCGTGCTTCTGACTACATATTTTGAAATTAAGTTTTCAATTTCTAATATTAACTTTTAGCTTGATGATAAATTTAAAATCTTACCGCAAAACTTCTCTAACAAAATTCGATGACTGTTCATAAAAGTTAAGGTTTCCATTCAATCTAATTTCGTAGGCTGTCTAGCGTCTACCGCTGCATTCAGAATATATAATTTTGAACGAAACTAGGTTAACAATCAGGTCCGAAGTTTGAGCTAATCCTGCTAATCAGACTATTACCGCCACGAATAGCTATGGAGCGGTGGGTTTAGCGGAACTTAATCAATTTATTTTTATTACGAGTTCGAATACAGTTAGGAGTTATAAATTTTGATATAAGAAATTACAGGATGGGCGTCTTGTATAGCTAATGGTAGTCTATTCTATCTAATCTTCTCTGTTTTGTCCCACAGCTGAGCAAAGGTCTCCCCTCCCTTTTCCTCACATGTAGGTATGTTCTGTACCATTGCGTGCCAGCCTTTTGAGCGAACATGACTCTTAAGTTCGTCTCCCCACTTTCTTATCGATGTCACCTAGTATTAAATGGCACCATATAAGTGGTTCAAGCAATAGGGAAGTAAACCTGACCTTTTTTGAATATGCAGTAGGTAGATTTCCTAACGATTTGCATCAATACAGGCTAGCGTTCAGTGAATGCCTTATGTTGGTAATCAATGTGGAAGCAGAGGGCCTTGTGCGAATTTTTGTATCTACTCGATAAGTCAAATCGTATTAAAAAAGAGGATTTCCGTTTACTGTCATCTAGCGGGCTTATGCAGTTTCAATGTAACAATTTGTATTAGAACTGGATAAGCAAAGTAAACTTCAGTCGGACTATAAAACTCACACTAAGTCCACAGGTGAGCAGCAGTGGACTGCAAACTGTAAAATGCCGATGAGTAGGTATCCTCAACGTTAGTTTATTACTTACGGCCGCTTTCAATAACGTATCTACCTTTAACTGCAACTGCACCTTAAAGTACCAACAGAAGCTTAAACGTCCTGTTTCCTTTTTTAAATGTCGTTTCAGCTACTGTTGGTATCTAATTTGACAGTTAGTTAAAGGTAGACACGTTATTGAAACCGGCCGTAAAACAATATAAGGCGGGGCAAGTGCGGGATTACAATATTAGGTACACATTTTGTTTGTAAAACTTCTGTATAAAGTTAAGGAAAATTCTACGCAAAAATTTTACAAACTCCACATTTCAGGACGTAAAACAATACCTACCGCTGCTATAGGTTCGTATATTTCCGAGCGGCGCTTAGTAGCAGTTTATGGAGGGACTATAGTGTCCATATTATTGGCACATATCAGGCGGCATGTGTTGCTGCAACAGCCGATCAATAGCAATGCTGTGTGCTACTTTCGCACAAAACGGACTGAATCCATGAGCCGTGTATGGCCGTATTATGGACTAGATTTCGTTACACGCTCAAGCGCCTAATTACATACTCGTAACGTCCCTGAAAATTTATTGTAGAAGTAAATCTTTTAGATTTACTGCTAATTACGTTTCCTCGGTAGTGTTCCTGCGAGACAGCCAATATACCCAGGGCTTGATATTAGTATTCTCAATTAGAAGTAAATGTGTCGATTACGCCGAAATTAGGGACGTTCGCATGCTTTCGTATTTAATCTGGTAATTAGCTGTAATTCCTTGATAGTGCTGGGGTTTTAATCCAGTTCATGTTTAGAGTGTCAAACTAGTACTGGTTACGGTCATTTTATCCATTTCTAAGATCGATTTGAAGCCATATCTGGAAAACAAGATAACATCTTAGATGACATGTCATCGAAGATATTTTCTTGCTTCATATCCCAAAATGTGAATTCCTTCCTAAAACCTGTTAGTTGATCTACAAACTAGTATACCTAAACGTAGTTACGTCTAAACTTAATAGGTCTATTAATTTAAATAGGTAGCAACCTCATGAGTAAATCGTCCCCAATTTCTCGTTAATCATATGCCAGCTAGACGCATTGTCCTTACTATAGCTCCATCAGTTAGCGATACATCATAAATCTCGTTGAGCGGCGTGCTGGACTGGAGTGGCGTCGTCTGCATGCCCTCAATTTGAGAGGTCCAGACTAGCGGCCGACACGTCCCAACTTGCCCCAGATATGTTAAATAGACAATTGATTTGTTTACTTAGGCCGATCTGCGGAACTATCCCGATATGTCAAAACAAAGCCGAGTTAACGTGACGGGTAAATTTAAATTCCTGCTTGTTTGATGCTTGTAAAGCTTCCCTTGCCAAGCAAACAGCCCTCCTAATTTCAAAGAGGATTTTTTACCGACATAAAAATGTTAACAATTTTTACTTGTTCAAAGATAGAAATGTTAAACCCCTGCAGTGTTAAATACGTTTCTCTGAAATTTAATTATGTCGGAAGATTGGATAGGTCTTGAGTTTCCGCAAATTCTGATGTTTACACAATCGTACTTTGTGCGGTTGCTATGTCTTCATACTCATCATACCTATATAACATTTATGTGAGGAAAATTTTATTAGGTTTAGTTGAACCTACATTATTTTGATTAATTTAGGCAAGTCATTAGTAGTAGTATTCTTAAATATGTATGATTTTTAATCGACAGCAACAGCTAAAATGATTACTCGACCACTATATTAGTTTTTCGCTTCTTGGTAACGGGTGCTGTTTATCGGGAATTGTACGCATCTAATCCTGCAGTTCGCGTATTTATGGGTATAACTCTACCTATGGTTAATTTCACTATCTATTTGCATCGATATATCGATTTTAAGGAACAACGATTTTATAGGAAGTGTGAACATGCTATATTTTAAATGTAATGGTCGGCCGCTTGGCGCGAATTGTAATAAATTACCTCACATTTATCCCACTCTCAGTTCAATTAATTGGCTGCGTGTGGATACCTCGCTCTATGTTTGAGTTGTATCGAAACAACTTTATCAAATTGCCGAATGTGTATCTTCGATATGAAAGTGATAAAAATTGGTTTTCTGAATTTTATTTGAGGGATGATTTAAAAAGAGACGAACTTTGACGTGACTTTTTCCAACTGCCAGATTCTCTACAAATGTTTTGCTAGCTCAGAGCTGAGCACGTCATAAAAAGTTATCCAATAACAGTAAACAACAATAATAAAAAGCAATATTAAAATAGTGAGTAGTAACAGATAAATGTATATTTTCCCGGGGCGCGACGTCGCATTTCGTAAACTTGTGCCATACATAGCGAAACCCAATTGACTCAGCGTTTTTATATTCCCCTTATCGGTGATTTAGCTCAGGCTCTTTTCGGCTGTTAAATATAAATCTAACTTACGGATGTTGAAAAATCATTCTTCGCGTCATAAATTGTGCCGCACCAGCAGGGGTGGGCAACAGTGAAAAATTGCACTCGCTGTGTAATCGCTGTGTCGAAGCAGAGGGTGCTAATGTTGCAAGTTAAATTTATCTTGTAAAACATTTATTATATCCGAAACTACACTCGCGACGCTGACTCACCCAATTGAGCTTATGGAAACTTATAGCTATGCTTTATAAATAAGATTTCAGTACTTATTTAATGTTATGTACTTTATCAAAGTTACGATCGTTTTGTGTGTCGCAGTCGGTCAGATTGTTGTTACCGCCGCTGTGAAATGTTCGTATCTGGAAGATTTAACATTTTTTACGGAGTCAAGTTATGACCGCAATGCTATGGCCAAAGATTTTTATCTTTATACGTAAAAGAAAAGTAAGTGCGTACTAAAATCAAAGTCTTACGGCATCTTCGTAAAGGTAGAGGCGTTATTTTCGTTGAATGCGAAACGATCGTCGAAACAACGTAAGCTTCTTATAATGCAATTACATTATATGTAGTTATATAAGGTTTTCCTTTGTCTCCCCTCACGGTTGACTATTTTACAAGGAATGACAGCGCGAGCCCAGAGGAAGCCCCTTCAGACGTGCGGGCGCCTCTCTGTCGCCTACCCTTTGCGGTCTTACCCTCAAGCGAATTATAAGCCTACAGCCTTGGAATACTAAGAGGGACGGATAAAAATTCACCCCTTAGGTAGCCACATCTAAGCCGACAGATAACTTCGCCTTGCAAGCACGAGACAAGGACGAAATCCTTAAGGAACAAATCAATCCCTCGTCTGTGGGATTGCGAGATCAAGCGAACAGGTAAATAAAAATGTACGAGCTGGCTTGTTGATCCGCAACTAACAATACAATGCTAACAATGTTGGAGCTTTAAAACACATCTGTATAATTTTGTGTAAATAAAACTTATTGGATTGAGTTGGCGTGGACTTGAAAAAGTTCGTTGGGTTGTTTGAAAATGGAACGTTATTTTTAAACTTTAAAACAATTCTTCGAAATTTTGGGGTACAGTGACAACCCAGTAAAGTCATGACGTAAGTGCTTAATGACTGCTCGTTTGTGCTATGCCTAGTTGTGTGTTTTGGTTCAAATTACGTGCAGCTCGCGGCCTATTTCCCGTCACGTAGACAAGTAGACAAGGAGCAAACGAGTAGGCATAGCAAACGAGCCGGCTGCGAGGTTGCCGCGGCGACGACGGGCAACACCTAATGTGAGCGTATTACTATCTGGCTTTTGTTGATGACGACTTTACATAAGTTTATGTAGAAGTCGAAAATTCGTGAAATAAGCGACTGACGCCGACAAAATACGTTTTTTCTTTTAAAACTAACGGACGAGCAACTGCAAAGAGGTTACCTATGTATGTGAACCGCAGATGGGATACTTGGGGTGAGTACCTACCTACCTAAAATTGCCTTTTTGTATCTGTTAGTTTAAAGATCCATTAAATTTCACTGTTTCATTCATTGAAGTTAAGTAGATGCATAAAATACAAAGTGGGAATTTTATTGTCACTTTATTTGTTTTAATTTACCAGTCGCATGGCTTCACTATCTACAGGTTTACAATGTCTTCCAGTCAGTTGTACTAAAAGACGGTAAAATAATGTACTTATCGAGACATCATCCTAACTAATATTATGAATGTGATAGTGAGTTTGTTTGTTTGAAGCGATTTTGAGGAATTTTGGTAGAGGCCATAGGTCTTTTAGTACTTTTTTTGCGATAATCTATATTAACGCGAATGAAGCCGCGGGCAGTATGTAGTTAATTATATGTAGACTATGTAGGTATTAGTGGTTACAATAATATTAGGTAGGTACTAATTATATTCTATTATATTAAACCATGTGACACAATATGCAAATCTTACGATAACAAGTTAATAACCATATACTAGCCTAAAGCCTACATTGAATGTTATGGACGAAGTAATCAGTGTATCACTGAGCACAGCAATGCTCTGTAGCATGGGTTTCTATGCCTCGCCTTTCATCATACGTGTTTCCCACTGACACAATTTCTTTGTAAAACACCACTTTTATGAAGTGGCAACACACGGAAATACGAAGCTGGAATTTTAAGAAGCGCCGGGAATAATTTTTAAGTTAAATTTCCCGGCACGCTGGACGTGCGAGAGTACATCTTGAATGTCCACGCTAAAAACTTTAAATGTTCTCGTATATTTTTTTACAAAATGTCCCTATCTCTAGCCACAATTCGAGATAAATCCTCCGTTCCTTATGGTGTCGAGATGTAGTTATTATTATTATTTATTTATTTCGGACAACAGTGAGTGAGTGAACAGTGAGTGTTTATTAGTAAAAAACTTACACACTATTTTAGTACAGTAAATTAGGTGCAAATATACAATTAATCAAATGATGTAGTGCCTAGAGTCAAGGAATTTAGTTGCAAATAGAAAAATATTTTCAGGCGATGTCATTGTAATGAAAAAAAAGTTGAAATAAATTGGTAAATTGAACGTTAAAGTCAAATATTCCAACCAGTATTCAAGAATTCGAGATTAAAATTCACTTAAGAGACGAGTAATGAGTATTCTTGATGCGCTTGCACAAAACTAATTGGCTCGCGTAACTGCAACGAAATAAAATAAAAATCCATTAGGTGCACCGCTCCGTTGCCGAGACTAGTGTTGTTCAAATATCATAGCTCATTGGAGTTTAACTGAGTAGTTAGTGAGCTGTAAAAATGTCTACAACTGCAAACTGATGGGAAACATAAAGCAGTTTTGATTGCTTAGTTTATATACGAATGGATAGGAAACTAAAGCTATTGGAAAGTGTTGAAGCAGTGAAGTGTAAACAAGGTAGCGAAGAATCACTCAAATAAAGTAAACGTTGGGAGCAACACGTTTCAGGCGGCTCTTACCGGGATTACCAGTGTCGTATTAGCGCGTGATCGATAGTGTATCGTAAGCTGCAGGCCACAGCACTGGCTGTAGCGGCCATCTTGTCGGTCAGTCCTATCACGTACGTAACGAATGAAGGATCTCTGCAGCGACCCCGGCCCCACTGCTCGTCCGATTCCTTACACCGTATTTAAAGTGTAAGTTGAAAGCGTTTGTGGAAACTTAAGGTCTATACTTGGTAAATGTAAGTAGATAATGATTACAGTTTTGGTTTGGGCAATACAATAACCAAGAAATTATAATAAATTCTTGCGAGAAATATTCCTGCAAAAACTTTTCAGGAGTAGATTCTTATAACAACTGATTTATTATTGAAGCCTAGTCAACTGTCATAAAGGACAGATTTCATAAACTCTTGACATTGATTAATGCCACAGTGTTCTTCACTCCGTATCGCACAGGACCTGGTGAACAAGATAGCAGATATTTGCGAACAGTTCACTTGTCATGACATTTGTTACAGAACTACTATTATATAAGTTCCAAACTTCTTGATTAACATTATGGCAGTTGTGAAAGAACTATTAATTTTCTTTAAGATACTGTTACAAGTTGATTTATTAAACTATTAATCCAAAATAAAGTAAGTCTAGCCCACTAATTGACTGTATCAAGAATTATTATAAGTTACTCCGAAGTTTATAATGTAGCCATCTTTAATCTCAAAGATAGATAGAACTTAAACTTACATAACACACTTGCGCATGATTAGTAAGGATTATTAACTTGTACACACACACCACGTAGTTAGACGTCGACACACGCGACACAGAAAATCACTCGAGACGGGAGGAGCCGGCCCTACAATAACGTTAATCAGAATTCAATGGGTAATCACTGAATATGCAAGCGTGTATAATACTACATTGTATACGTTCGGTGTAGACATTGTACTGTTAGATGGCCGCCGCCCATTTAATTAGCGCGGTCCATTAGTGTTGCTCGTCCGAACAAATAAAAGTCGTATTATGAATAGCGGCTGAGTTGGAACTGTCACTATTAACGTGATTGCTTCCCTGAATGACGTGGTCGTATGCTACCTACATCTATTCACTACTTTCGGGCTCTGTTTATCACATGTTTGTTTGTGTTAGCTGCTCAGAAAATATTACTTTCCTCATGTAAACATCGCCTAGAAGTTAACTCAAGTTTTGCACGTTATTCGATTGTTTGTTAGGTACCGACGTTCTGTGAATAGAAATGGGTTCAAGTTTTCTCTCACCTTAAGTTCTTGTTTTTCTAGGGAAACTAGAATCCCTATTAACGCGAGGTGCAAACTCGCTGGAAGCCACGCTTCACCAAAGTGTTATGTTTAAAGAACCAGATTGTGCCTAAGTAGAGATGTTGTGTCTGGTGGGCGGCAAACACGTCGACACAAGCACGACATTAACCTATTTCTGTAAGTTCACTCATACGAGAAATGACGAGCGCCGGTAACATTACGGTTTTATTTCAGGCTTAAACTTACTAAGTATTGGGTAATCTCTGCCTAAAGCTACATAAAGTTTAATCAAACCTTACATAACATGATTTCAAAAGTTGAACGTTACGTAAAATATCCTCCCAATGAAAATTTGACATGAGAATTTGTTTTATTGAAACTGTAGAGACCTAGTTAAGATAATATCCCAATTTTCCCTGTCATTGGTTCTCAATAGTGAGTGTTCTATTTGTTATAAGGGTTCTCGTCTACTTTAAAATATTGGATTCCACTTTTACGTTCGGAAAATCTTGAGTGTTTTATTCCGCAATATTTGTTCTACTGGATTAGAAGGGAGAGCTGTAACAGTGTACGACTATTTATTTAACGTGGATGGCAGAAAAGTAACGTAAGCAGATGTCTAAAGAATATATTAGTCTCGGAAAATCGCTGGGGACAACTTGATTGCGAAATAAACCCTGAAAACACAAGAGCTCTCGAGGAGATCGTTTTGAACTAAATAGCCGGAGTTGACGGCGAGTCGTGGAAGTCTTGGGAATTGAAGCACCGCTGCCGGAGCGCGGACCAGCGCGGGCATTCGGAGAAAATATTTCTGTAGCAAGTGTCTCGGACACACGGCTGCACGTAAAACAATAAGAAATATGAATGAAGGTATATATATATAGCCTCGTGTTTTCATAATACTAGAAGATTTGATTAAATAATGCATGTGGTGGAGTACGTACGCTCTGCTCATATTCAATTTCGTTTAACATACTAAGATTACCGAACACAATTAGCGTAGCAAGGTATGTGGAGGTAGGTACCTACATTAATTGCGATATCTCTTGTTACAAAAAGCATTTTTAAAAACAATAGTCGTTCATTTTATTTTATAACAAGTGTAGCCGCACCAGCAAGCCAGTTGCAAAATACAAAACAACAGAGAAACTAACAGCAATTGTAAAATGTTTTTCACGATATAGCTTGATTTCCGGAAAACCGTCCCTCGGGACAGGCGATAGGAATGTATGGCTACTTTGTACTTCATATCACTTTATAGCCGGTATCGCTTGTGAATTTTTAAAACATCAATTGTTTGAAATCTCTTTGTGTATTACGGTGAAAACAAATTTCGTGTCCGATGGAAAACCAAATTATTGATCAAGTACGGCCGAGTGAGATAAAATGAGATCATGGCACAGTGGCCGAAGGCTATCACAAACAAACATTATTTATACGTAGCCACGGCTGGTTTCCTTTTTCGTAGCATGTTCGTAGCGTTATCGTAGCGCAGTGCTTCGACTCCACGAAGACGGTTGATGTGTGTGAACAATGGCGTAGCAAGCTAACCGAGCACAGCGAGCACACGGCCTCACACAGGCTACGTTAGCTGAAATCTTTTGAGCTCCCGTCAGACGGAATAGACACGAGGTTTCGTGTGCAAACTCTACTTGTTGTGCCAAGTGCTTACAAGTGCCTAATTTCGAGGAAGGCACATACAAGGGTTACTTTTAGGTGTTTATTTTTGCACAGAAACATCCAATTTATTATTATAATTAAAAAGGGATTCATTTTTAATCGTTGTTAACTGAACTGTTTGAATTTCTGCGGTAAAGAAAAATTAATTCAAAAAATTCTTTTACTTTCATTTTGATAAAATATGGATTTTCCGGCGGCGTTTTATGGAGTTAGGAACACTTCGTAATCTACCTTTGCGAGGATTAACGTAAAATCGACGGCAGCTAAAAATATTCTGCTCTGTATCGACGCGGCGCGGTGGTTAATTACTCTTGAATATTTATTGGTCGTTTGAATAAATCGCTCGCGGCGGATAAGCCTTTAACTTGTATTATATTCACTTTTCCTGGCGCTAATTTTTTATTCCTGTTTAAATCAGTTTTTCGTGGAAGATACATAAGCAATGGATTAAAAGTGTATGAAGTTAAAGTAACTGAGCAAGATTTTTTTTATAATTTAAAATACCTAATCAGAATTTCACGTAAAAAAATATGTTGTTCCATTTGATGGCGTACTAGAAGCGATTTTTAGTGAAGTTTATGGTGTCGGCATCTGTTGCCCTCCGCGTAGACGCTTAACGTGAGAGCCTGTAACGGGTTGGTATTGTAAATAACCCCTGTTTAGCAAAGTCAGAGAAGGGAATTACTTTCGCTGATCCCCGGAAAAGTTTCACTATTACGGAGCGCAAGTGTGATCCCTTTCGTATTACTTTTATGAGTACGCCAGCAGTTGACGGGACCTATGCAAATGTTATTGCGTTCGCGTTCGCTAAGGAAACAGCCACACGACTCGAGGACTACGGTTACTGAGAAATATGAATGTAACACCGATGAAAACATAGCTAACTTATACTTATATATTTTTCGTTATATTGGTACTATAATTTAATTTTCGTTTTACCAACGAGGTTTTAATACAGCTCGTTCGTTAACGATAAATTGCAACATTATGGTCGTGGTCGGCACAAGTTATGAAGCTGGAAGTAATTGCAGTATTATTGGTTAAGAAGTACAAGTTTGGAATCCCTCATAAAATATATTCTCAGTCAATGATTATCTGAATGTATGCGAGCGGTGGTGGCTGCGCGGCGCAGATAACTCGTAATATTGTGGAATACTTGCTGGCTGCCGAGAGCCGACACTGCCGACAGAGAAAGAGGTTCGGCGCCCACTACTAATGAATCAACTTCGAGGCTGGCGCGCTGCCCGCCGAATTCAACTTTTAATTGATTTGACATTATTCCGTTTGTGGATCCCGAGCGATTGCGCTGCGCCCCTTCAATTATAACTCATCTCCCAATAAAATGATCAAATGAAAATTAATTTACGAAAGTTAAATGAAGTTATTAAAACCCTCGGGAAGATGTCGTTCAACACAACAATTGAATCGAGACTGACAATATGTAGGTATAGGGACTCGTTAAACAACGTGTTCAATTAACTGCCTTTCAAACATGTTTCAGATACTCGTAGCAATAATTTGGTAAAGAAGACCGCGCGAAAGCCATTTAAATTAATAAGTAGGTACGTCGAGTGTAGACACACGTAGGTTGTCTGTAATTTGATTTGCACGTCTATACTATCACCAGCCCTTATCTCACATCCCGCCCAATGCTATGTTATTCTCAAACACTTGCGAAACCTACGCCAAAGTTATCGCGTTCACTATATCAAGAGAAACAAGTTATATTTTCGTATATCTTTGCGGTTATACCGAAAGAGGAATATGTAATATGCACGGAGCACTAAGTAGTGTAACTCAGGCTAGTAGTCCGCTATCACATGTTCTACATATCGTGAATGAGTGGAAATTGCAAAGTTGGCGGGATAGCTCGCGAGGTTCGCTCCAAACTTGCAAATGAAAAGTTAATGTACAACTTTCTGACAGGCGCGGTCGCTCTTCGACCTCCTAACACCGCTCAAATGAATTTAAAACTTTTTAATTATTTGCTGCGACAAGTCCCAGATTTGTCATCACCGCCGACGACAAATATCTCATCCTACCTCTTCACTCGCTCAAAAACGCACGTCGAGGATGAGCTTTCGACAAATAATATTTTATCAATAGATACTTGTCTATATCCACATTATGGGCTTGTGAAGAGTGATCGTCGACAAATTGTCTTTATAGCTATCTGTGCCCAGTAACTTTCACGAGTGTCTGGCTACGTGTGACAGAAATTTATACTTGCGAATAAGCACTCCAACTTTCACGGGTGCTTTACGAAAGAAAAATAGTTTTTATTTTCTCGCGCGAGAATAACGCCCACTTTATTTTTTAGGCGCTTCAACGTTATTAAACGGGTAAAGGATGAATATTTTTACGTTGGGATATTGTTTTACTGGGTCATACCCTGTTTTTAGCAGGTATGACCGTATGAATACGCGCAGATTATAAAATCGAACGGGATAAACCCTATCTATATCAGCGATTAGCGTGTGTTCATTAAACCAATTATAAAACCCACGCTTCGTTATTATAAGTCCGGAGTACATACAATTACGGCTTTGTCGGTTATTTGTATGAAGTATTTTGATAAAGGAGCGATGACGTAATATTTTGAAAGGCTCCATTGCGTGTTCTTTTTAGCTTCGGCCCACGGACATCCTTTGTGAGCCATAGAGTTAAGCCTCTGCGAGTATGTGTTAGTTATTTTTTTATAATCCGTGAACTAGATAGACGTACAAGTTTCTATGATATTAGTTTACAGGCTCGTCCACTTTTCAACAACTTCAGTTGCTTTTACGACACATGAGAGCATAAAATACAATCTAAAATATGAACTAAAACACAGTCGTTTTATTTATAAATGGGATGTGTAGGTACTGTTTCTTAAACCCACGTTTTGTTAATTGAAATGATTAGTTTACCTTTCACTACCCAGTCCTTTCTCAGGCTACCTACAACTGGTTGATAGGCATCTGTTTGTATTAGAAGACATAGGCTCTGGACCTTGAGACAGATTGCTATTGAAAGACTTACCTTCCTACTGGTTTTCATTATGCAGTATTCATTTTTAAGAATAACCTATTGTTTTTTGGAATAAGATGTTGATCTCTACATATGAGTAGAGATGAACATACCTACATATATATTTTTTTACAACCTACATTCATATTTTTGGTGGACTTGTATGTACGTTAATGCCTCGGGTTTAGAAAAGGAGATTATAATAGGTCCTACCTACATCAGTTTCAAAGTACAGGTAGAAAATTATTTAATTTGAACACATTATAGGTAGCTAAACATTTAGAAACACAGCCTCCCAAAGGGTTCCGCAACCAATCCGCAGAGCTGCGGCACCTCGGAGCGCTCAAATTAAACGCTTGCCTAAGACCCCTTATAAAATTACATTAACTTTATAATACCGTAAAGCGTAACCAGCACTCGATTAAAAGGGCCCATACAAAGATAATTATGGCCCAGGTTATAACGCTCAGCGGGACCTCATTAGTATGATATCGGTGTCTTGTGTAAATGTTTTGTATTGCTTTCATAAAATTTTATGTGCTTAATGAATAAGCAAGTTGTTATCTGTACTGGCCACACGAACTCGTAGGCTTTTAGTTGTTTGTTCAGGATATCTACCAATATAATTTTTATAGGTACAGCGGGCCAGGATTGGATTAGCATTAAAAAAGGGTACAGTCATACTGCAAAACCGTTCACTGTCTTACCGATTCCTTATATTTTGACATTTCGACATTCGCATTCGTCACGCTACCACTGACAGAATGTCACAGTTAGCGGTAGCGCAGTCAGTCTCATAAAATAACCTGTAGTAAAGTTTTGATGGAATAGTGGCCAAGGTTACGCTGTAGAAACCAAGGAAGTCCAAAAGATCGTTTTGTTGACGGGAAATACGTGGATGACGGGGTAACCAAGACCTCTGCCCGAAAATAATGGAAGCTTAAACCCATCATTGGGTGATTCAGGTTGAAAAGAAGTATTAACAACCAATAACGTTCGGCGATAAAGGAGCCGAGGAAATCTTCGTGCGAGTGTTCAAGTTTAATGAAACTAGTGTTGCATTTCTCGATACGTCGCTACCTCGCAGGTTAAGCCGCTTACAGCACGTTGCACTCTAGCGCCTTACGATAGGAAGGTGTATCTATCGGCGGGCGTGACGAGATAATGTTTTAAGAGATTATTATTATCAGGTGTTCCGCACAAGCATAGATACTATAGAATAGAGCAGGGATGTTCAAACTTCCCGTCGATCGTGACAAGTCCCATAAACTGTGAAATTGGAACATCGGTGCCTAAGAATTTTTTAAACTATGCCTGAAGTTGAATATTTGCGCTGATTTAGGTAAGTAATCACATGCCAAGAACTCTGCGTTATTTTAGCATCAATAAATCATGTGATTTTGAGTTAAGTATCAATTTGTATTTTGTAGAAAAGAGACTATTGCTTAAAGGACAATCTCCGACGCTATAGATAATTCTCGTCTCAATTGACTGTGGTGTATCAATACCATCAATGGCATGCACAAATGAAGAGCGAGTTTGCTGAGACAAGGAATTGAAACCAAAGCTAGGAGCGTATTTATGTTTGTGTCTTGATTGAATTGAATGTAGATTTCTGTAACCTAAACCTGTGCAGCGCCTGGGTCAAAAACGAGAACAAACGCAACTGAGAACTTAAACTGACTTAGGTACATGTGAGTGTGACCCTGTTAGTAGGGACCCCTACTTGCATCATTATGTTGCTCCGTTAAGAACAGTAGTTTAGTTTACCCATGTTTGGGAACAGCATCTATACAAACATCCACCTACAAAGTGAGGTTTCAGCAGGTGCGATTTATGGCTTTTAGATTAAATTCTCTGGAATGAACTTTCTTAAGTGTCGGGCTTGAGTCTATAACAGGCAGGGTTTGCCTGACCGGGCAGAAATGGTAATAACTTTAATATCGGTGTTGTAAAGGGGTTAAAATTATTATTATTCTGTCAAAGCGCCGCGATTGTAAGCCAATAAATCAAAAGTTACGACATCCCAAGTTCAAATTCGAGCGTTGGGATATCTGGCACAAATTAAAACTTCCAACATTCAGTGTTTTCACTTCCACTTTTTCTATTTACTTTTCTATTAAACTTTGTTTTCTGTAGATACGGGATGAGGCAGCTTCGAGATTTATCTACGCGATACCGTTCTATTTGGCCGAGGGAAAATTCAATTTGGTTTTTACCTGAGGGTGCTCCGTGCGAACCCTCGCATCCTCTCTTTAATGTTGTTGGATTCTTCGTAAGAAAATATAACCATGATATTTTTACTGCATATTGTACATTTCATATCTTGTGTGATTGGGATGCCGTGACATGTAAAATACATCGAATATGCACGAAATATTGTATGCAAATATATATTTATATTTCGAGATTTTTTATCGATATTCCAAAAATGTATTTTAAATAAACGACACAAGCGATAGAAGGATTGAAAATGAAGGCATACTTATTATAAAAGTTTTAAAAAACCCTTCGGAGCTACGAAGGGTTTTTTTTACCTATCATAAGTTCGAAAAATATTTGACCAAATTTCATTTCACCTAAAACTTTTCAACTATTATCGTTTTTTTTACTTCATCGAAGTCACGTCTGCCACTGTATCGGTTGACCTATTATCAATTCGTTACTCCGACGTTTTATTTGGTCGAAAAACTTTTTACCGACGTTAAACTTAGCCGAAATACATTTGTTCGAAGCATTATGTTTCCGAACATTCATTATATCACTGTTTTAATAACCATATTTTTTAAAAATTAATTAAATAATAAAATTAAAACGACATAAAGGAATGTACTAAATTAAACATTTTTGAAAATAAATTAAAATCGCATATTGTCAGTACCTACTGTACCTACGACAGTTGATATATAATATCATGTTATTTTGTATACTTACCTACCTACCAAACTAGAGCAAAAAAAAAGTGTATCTAAGTTTAAGTTAATTTACAAATCTCATTTTAAGTGAACTATGTTGTTCTTATGACAAATAAAGTTATTTAAACCTAATTAATTATTTAAATGCTATGGCACTTAATAAAACAGTTGATTATGAACAATAGTTATTTGTTATACAAGAGTGCAAAGTTGCTTTTTAACCGCGTGCTCAATCAAATCAAAAGGGCACGAGGTGAAAAATCTTTGCACTCGAGTGCAACACGTAACTTTTCATCCCACCTCAGCGAGGAAATGACTAAATGAAAATAAAAAACATTTACAATCACAGGATACTTTTATTTCAGTTTAGGTATGAACGACTAAATTATGATAGGTAAGTATTACAGAATAATGTTTAAATTAAAACAAATAATATACTAAGAGTCATTTAAGTTTGCCACTCTAAAGTTCGTCACAATTCGCAGCGCAGTAGTCTATTACAACCGATCATAACACCGCGCATGCGCGGTCCCGCGGAAGCTGGCGCGTGTAGTGGCGTCTCAGTCGCTCGTATACGTTCGATGCTTACTTGCGTCTCGCTTGCTCAATGCAATAAGACTGTCGATGCCATAAGTGTTGCACATTGTTATTATTTTTAATTAGTTTTTTTTGTTATTGTTTTGTTATCTTCTTATTATTATTTATGGAAGGAGTTTCGGAAATTTTGAGCGATAGTGAGTAAATAATAAAAGACTTTATATTGACTAATAAACTTTATATTGAACTAGTTTGGGTAATGCGCTGTGCCCCCGCTTGAGTCTGTGTTTGTGATCCACCTTCGACCTGCGACAATGAGTTAGCTGGCTATACTTCAAGTGAGTACCCTTAAATTTAGCTTTCATTTATTTGGTGCGAACACAATCCCTCACTTTCATTTACCTATACTTATTACCTTCTTCTGCATTTCTACCTACTTATCTTACAATCGCAAACTGCTTCTACAACTTTATTCAAGTGAGTAAAAAAACATAATACGTATAAAACAAAAATATTTTTACGCGCTAACAAGTAATGTTGCTACAGTTACTTATGTTGAGTGTAATATTTTTGTTAGATACTGTAATGTTGGTGTTAGTGACTTGTGTACTGTTTTTCGGTAAACTATCTGTCATACTTAATAGTTGTACCGATTCATCGGATTCCCTTGGAGTAAATGTTGGTTCGTTAGGTGGTTGGTTAGGTGTTTCGTAACGGCTCATTTTTGATGTAGAAGGGCCACTCCAAGGATCTGACTGAGGCTCTTTCAGTGTAATGGCTCCTACGATGCCTTTACATATTTTAGACTTATTTTGGATGGAATCCTCTATGTACCTATCCCTCTACAACCGCATTGGACTTCCAGCCTCCATAGCACTTAAGGGACAGGAGATCAGCTCTTGAATCGGCCAAAAGTGTTGCTGAAGTTAGTTGGAAACAATGACCCGTGTACAACAGGGGTTCTGGAAGTCCAAGAAATGTTGCTATTTCTCGTGGGATATTGCCAATTTCATTTGCACCCATAGGCTGTTTATTGTTTAACACATTTTCCATTGCGATATTGTAAAAGAAATCGATTGATTGGAGTGTTAGGCGGGCGTAAGGCTTGATATTTCTCAACAATTGCTACGTATTCCTTATGAATGACGAAGTCACAGTCTCTTTTTGTCTTTGTATTAGGTAAATTAATTAATAGTAAGTCATATGAATGTTTCTCAATGTTTTTGACATTAAGTTGTGTTAGTTCATTAGTTCGACATGCTCCGTTTATAACAATAATAAGAACAACCTGTAACGTAAAGAGTATTGTAGTAGATAAATTAATAAAATTGATATGCATGCATAGTTATGCCCATCAACATCTACTAAGTACGTTTTAGATTATGTTAAGTAGTTGATTAATATACATACTTGAGTAGATACTGAATGTGCAACTGACTTACTTTTGCCGCCAAATATACGGAATCAGGTTCTTCGTTAAGAAACTTTTCAATTTCAGATGCTGTGAAAACCTTCGATTTTTTGGTTGATGACCAGATGAGGCTCTTTTTGAAAATGCCACTAATTTAGGATAGGTGTCGATAGAATAGAATAGATTGTTTATTTGCACAGACGTTATAAGTACCCCCCGATATGTATGTATTTTTCATCTCTATTGTTGCTTTTAGCATTGAATACGTGCCTAGTCCATAGAGTGCTTGATTTCTTGGTCTCTGATAATTCAATAAAATATGCAAGCAAAACGTTTTCTGGGAAAGTTTTTGCTCCTTTAGCTAGTCGCCACGAGTTGTTTCAAATACTTCTAGCGTGATTGTTGAGGGAGAAAGCTTATTTGCGCATTATTAACAGTTTCAGTCAATTTTTTGGCGTCAAATAAACTTCCTCGTTTAGGTTTTCACTTGTTTTCAAGTTTCTTGTTTTTAACCTAAGGTTTTAACAATATGACGTAAAAAAAAGGTGCGCGCAAAGCAAATTAAAAAAAAGTACATCAAGAAGGTTCCGAGTCTGAGTTTTTAACAAATTAAAAAAGGTTGCATGATAAATTCGGCACCATGGAGGTAGAAGTACCTACATAGGTTTAATGATGTTTTGAATTCGCAAACTTAGTGCACACCATGTTCTGAATTCAATTTACTTTATCATCTAGCGGATAAAAACGGCTTTTGCACTCAGATATCGAAGAAAAAAATAAATACTCTTTCCGAGATGGGGGGATGAAAAAGTGGTTTTAATTGGTCCCAGTAAGAAGCATGCAAACAAAGATGCTTGCTCCAAGCATGCAGGCAATGGCGTGCAGCGTGCAAGCAAGCATGCAGCGTGCAAACAAGCAAGCACCATGCAAGCAGGCATGCAACATGCAGCTACCATTGTTTCTGTCACGGCTCCGGTGCTGCGGGGTTTGGGTGGCCCCACGCGAGCTTCGTGGGCTTAAATTACACTCTACAGGTAGGGCTGTGGTTTTGCAGCGATTCGTTTCTGTCACTAAATTTTGCGGCACAACATATTGACTTTTTATGACACTTTTTTAATTTAATATTGAAATGCTACCAAAGAACCGGCTACATATTTATGACCAAATAATATTCCGTAAAATGTTGTGTGGGTGTGGTGAAAATATGGCAAATGAAAAAAGTTCAAAAGAGGCTTCGGCCAATAGCAAAAAGTTATTTTGTAAATCGTCGAAATATAGTTCGCTAAAATAATACCTATGAGACATGATACTTCGATGATCTAAAAATATGTCACATAATGCATATAGCAAAAAAGACGTCCGTCAATAGTTTTCGGCAAAATGAAATTTGAAATAAAACTTTTTGGAAAATTGATCGGTTCCCCGCTACGAAGTGCTACGAGCTCCGTAGCATTTCGTAGTAGAAGCCAGTTGCATTGTGATTTAGAAGTAATTTTGATCGAAAATTTTATTTAGGTACACTTCAACAATGTAGTAGGTACACATGACTATAATAATACTTATTATAAAGCTGAAGAATTAGCTTGTTTGGTTGAACGCGATAATTGAAAAAAATATTTTAGTGTTGGATATCCCATTGATCGAGGAAGCCTATATAACATCACGCTACGACCAATCATCATCATATCAGCCGAAAGACGTCCACTGCTGGATATAGGCCTCCCCCAAGGTATGCCATAATCGCCACACTTGGCAGGCGGGTTGGCGATCGCAATATAGCTGTTGCAATGCACAGAACACAGATAATGCTGCTGCCCATTCTCTGGTGAGTCTCTTAGTCCTTTTGCTACGATCAATAGGGGCGGAGCATTAATGAAAAATGTGACGCAGACAGCGTGGTCCAGTGTATCCTAGGTTTGTGCCGTTAGAATGTACTTTGCCGCAGCTTGCCTTGTGTGCCAGGCTAAAAGAGATAGCACCCCAGTTAGCGACTCTAAGGACCTGATTTTCCTCAACTCCAGATACCCGCCTTGGCCGGCCGGAGGTAACATTGACGTGAAACAGAGCTTCCAAATCTTGCATGCCTTTATAGTATGGCTCGAGAGCAGATTCGCAAGAACATACGTACTCGGAGGTAGGCATTACAATTCAGAAAGAACTTGACTGTACTTCCAGGATTGTCCTGATGTTTATGGTAAACCTTTTCACTTCTCAAGTAATGTTCTACCCTTGGTGCTACTTCACTTCAGTAGTAGCGATAGTTTTTGGGGGCTTATTTATTGAGTGTGCAAGTCGACCCCATTTAAGAACCGTTTTAACAGTGGTCAGGTTGGGGCTCATAGTGCTTCCATAGTTTTAAGGATTTAGTCTACTTATCCACCCAAACTCTAGCCAAATATTTTTGTCTCCATAATTTTCAATTGTCCTGCATCAGCCCAGGGTTGTCCTTAGCCGCACTTACTTAGTGCACAGTTCTAGTAGGCAATAGTAGGCACCCGGGTTTTGATTGAATAATTTGAACAAAAAGCGGTAACTGTGACTTAACCATAACGCGGACTTTTTTATAGGTAATAGTGAGTACCTACTTTAATCATATAGCACATTACTTTTATGTATCATCAATAGTTTTCTTAGCGCACGCCAACTAATGAATTTATCAGGCAAAAATTTTGCTACTTTGGATTAAATTATTGTAATTTTCGTAGGGATCTCCATTATTTTTCCAAAATAAAATATAGCCTATATTTTGGGTTAAAATAATGTAGCTTTCTCATGGCGAAAGAATTTTTAAAATCTGTTTATTAGCTTTTGAGCCAAATCGTAATAAACAAACAAATAAATCTTTCCATTTTGGAATATTAAATATGGAATTATAAACAACGTGTAACAGAATAAACGCAATACCTCTTAAGGGGTCATATGAACAACTTTTACCATGGGACAAACCTCGAAATCGAGAAAACAAAAACCATCTGTTTAGTACATTTTGTCGAGTAATGCGCACATAAATGTATTTGGCAGTCGATTTTTTTTTCGCAATTTTAGTGTTGTCCCAGAGTGAAAGTCGTTCATAATGATGAGTTAAATGACCCCTTAAGATGTATTGCGTTTATTCTGTTACACGTTGTATAAGTGTAGACATTAAAAATAGCAATAGGTACAGTTTTTATTAACAATCTTATTTCATTTATAACTAAGTTATTCTAAAAAGTATCAGACTTCGATTTCTAAAAATTCTTTTACTTTAGCACATGCCTACCCCATATTCTTCTAATTCGCGGTCATGGGATTCCCTTTTCCACATTGACTTCGCTGTCGCCTTCAGATCGTCGTCCCACCTTCGTATCGGGCGTACACATTATTGTAGTCCAAATAAAATCGATTACAACGATATTTTGGAACAGTTCTTGTTGAGCTGTTACTGCTACGAAGCGCTACGCAATGTACGTAGCAGCGTAGTGGTACGCACCGTAGCACTTTGTAGCAACGTAGCTTACAATGTCAATAATATTTAAAGGTTGATCCATATTATATCAGGGCTGTGACCGGGAATTGTCCGGGCTGGGGTACGGCACAATGTGGTCTGACACGCCCCAGGACGGCCCGGATATCTGTGCATCAACCTTTAAAGAGTCTCTATTCTGTAGAAATCTCGCTAACAATTCGGGTAATAGGTAGGAAGCTACGTTATGTGGGTACAAGCAAAGGTTAACGTTGCCTTGCAGCTAAGATAGGTAGACGGCTCCTCTCAGGTTACTGCAGACTGCCTTGGGTGAAACTCAAAATGTCATGTCGACGGACTAGTAGCATAACAGTGTAAATTCATTGGCTATTGGTTTAGTTCTCATCTATTTATAAGTCAATCATTCGCTAGATGTGCCTTCTGTCTCTGAGGACAACAGGCGCGGAATCCTTAAAAAAATTGTCAATATTTATTAAACACAATAATTGCATGACGTCTTTATTAACGTTCCGAGTAGGTACTTCTTGAAGAAAAGTATTCATAATTGAAATATCTACCTCCGCACGTACAGGTACCAATTTTCTAAACGAGTTTGAGAACTCAGTAATGATAATTACTTGAGAATAACTTGTTTTATAACAAAGAGAATCGCCCCCTGCCACCTCAACGTTACTGAAAAAAATATACATTTTCCTTTGAAACGTCTTTCCTGTTAAGGTCTGTTATAAATTCATCTTCTGAATTCGTCAGGTAGGTAGACACCCACCATAACTTCGACTCTGTATTTAAGACGTTTTTAGAAAACATTTCTGAATGTCGACAATGGATGAAGAAAAACAGTTGACAAAAGCGATTTTGCTGTTTTCATTTACTTTTCATTATTCTTTAACTCGTTTGTCATTCTTTTCTCTCCGCCCGAGGCGTGTAAAGAAGAAGAATGGAGGTTGTTTATATTTACGCAGCTAAGTGACTGGGTACCAAGAAATAAGTTACATTTGCAGCAAAGATTTGCCGCTTGCTGTTTGTAATACGCAGGCGAAGTTTATGCGCAGACCATTAGCACTGTCAAAGGGATACTTACTTTAAAAAATGAATGTGTGTTCCACCCTGCCTCGAGTAAGCTAAACAGAATGTAATGAGTCGAATATTTTCATCAGAACCATAACTCGTAATCATAAAGGGATGAGTTATCGTTGTTATGAAGCCATGGCTCACTATCGTTTCTCTGGGTCGGAATTAATCACTTAGTCAGACAAGCTCTCGTCTCTGAGATATCGTTAATTTAACACTTAAAACGTTTTTATTCGAGTGGATAATTGCAAGGGGGCGTCGTAATGGGCCACGTTCGGGCTCGGCAAAGATTGATGGCGTGCTGTTGGAACATTAAAATAGCCGTCTACATTTGAATAAGAAATACTTGATCGCCCGCGGGATTACGCGATCAAACGATCGTTTGTATTTTTTCAGCTCGCGATTGTGAATGTAGGAAATTTGCGAGTGAGGGCTATTGCGATGTTTAAGCGCTTTTCATATATGGAAATGATACTTTGTTTTGATATTCAGTAGGTAATGTTACGGGTGCCGTTACGTAAATGTTTCAAACTTGCTTTTAGACCGAGTTGAGGAACATTACAGTGGAAATAAATCGTTTCGCGAGATTTACTTTTTCCTTTTAGAGATTAGGTAAGTTCCTGCAGCTACCTACTATTTTATTGATCAGTAGATAGTTTTAATAGATAGTGAAGGCAAGTCATAACAGCTAAAATTTAGTCCAAAACGATTAAATGAAAGATTTATTTAAATGTTATTTCAGGTAGCAAGATTTCCTCCTCGTGCGGGTGTTTGTACCCAATGTAAAGATAATGTTAGAAAAACAACGCTACATACAGGGGAGAGGGTCGTGCGCTAATCTGATAGCTGAGTGAAAAGATTTAGTGCTCACCCCTCCGTGTAAACCATAACAATATTACAGCTACGTATAGCTTCACTTCTAATACTCCAAGTCTTATTACTTTTCAAATGCGGCTCTCGATAATAATTAGCATGATATAATTTATTTTGTGGAGACAGAAATTCAATGCTCGTTTATTTAGATGGCTTTCAGGATAATCCGCAAAGCCAACGTAAACCAATGGACAGTTACGAGCCGATATAATGATCACGTTGAAAAAGAAATACCTATTCATTTCGAATTGATGAAAAAGTTAAAGAAATAGAGAGAATGGATTGTTCTGTAAGACAGTATCGATGTTGTTTGTAAGGATAGTAAGCTGTAATGACTATTGCTCTACTCGGATAAACATTGGCAGTATCACAAATACATTTTTTCCAATTGACTCGGTTGTATAGCACAATATTAGCAATATCGAATGCGCGGGATCCTTGCAATGGAAGGCAAATGCCAGCAAGCGAGCTCACTATATGACTATATTGCGATTCAATGGCGGGATGATATTGGAATTCCAACGTAAAATAATAACATAATAAGAAGTGCACAACGGACTGTTATATTTGAAGTCGAATTTGAACATGTAAGGGATTGTAGCTAGGAGTCTTTAGCTGCAATACATTTTAGTAATATAAATAGTGGTTTTGGCTCGCGGCTCTGGCAGTATAAGGAATACTTTATCTATATTTCTTCCGTTAAAGACCTAAACTAATATTATAAGACGGTAAAATTGTTTGTTTGTTCATATGTCAGGAGTCTTCGATTATGAAAATGCTTTAATTTATAGTTAGATATATTATCGTTGAATGCCTTATTGCTACTTAGCCACGGGAGCGTAACTGTTAAAATAAAGTTTATTACATGAAGAATTTTATTATTTACTTAAGTTCTTAGTTTCGTTGAAGGCACAATTGTCCTTTACATTTTAAATAGTAAGTGGCTTTGTTTCTCTAATAAACTTCTGTGAAAGACAGCCAGACACGATGAAAAAGGACCTATTGTTTTATATTCTAGATAAAACAAAGTAAATAACATCCAATACAGCCAAACAATACATAGTCTTTATTTCCAAGATCAACTTACAATAAAATACAGATACAAAGGAATTATGTAGAACATTTAATCGGAATCATCTTCGATAACTATTCTCCGCTTCTTCTTGTCTCTTCGCGCCGGCACGATTACGTCATTATCTTCGGCGCTGCTGCTATCTGTAATGAGAGAGAAATATCAATAAATTGACCGGTATGAAAGGAACAATTAAAAACTAAGAGGGACTTTTTATATTTATTTTTATTTGTGACGGTTTTATCTTCTTTATGAGAGATTTATGTAAGTTCCCTCATAGCTTAGTTAATAGTTGTTCCTAGATAGAGATAAAACAGGTTTGTAATTTTTAAAGTTTCTTAAGTCGTGTTTTTTTTTGTATGGTAAGCACGCAGTCTGAATGTCTCCATCTCTTATAGTCATGGAGGTTGCCCCTGCAGCTACACCTAGGTATATGTAGAGGAGTTGAAATGTCACACATGCTATCAATTTAGGTTGTGTATGGTGTAGAACGTAAAAGAATAGGACCATCCCATCACTTCCCGTGGGTGTCGTAAGAGCCGACTAAGGGGCTCACCAGATAATGGGCAGCAGCATTCTCTGTGGTTCTGTGCATTGCGACAGCTACACTGCGATCGCCAACCCGCCTGCCAAGCGTGGCGATTATGGAAACCCCCCCTTGGGGGAGGCCTATGTCCAGTAGTGGACGTCTTTCGGCTGATATGATGATGATGATTGGTCGTAGCGTGATGTTGTGTTTGTTGTTGCCTTCCTCGATAAATGGGCTATCTAATACTAAAATATTTTTTCCATTAGCGCGTTCAACCAAACTAACTAAATTATTATGGTCATAGATGTGTACTACATTGTTGAAGTGTAGATAAAATTTTCAAAATACTATCAATTACCTAACATAACTAACATAAGACCTGGACACAGCAATACTTGGCGGTAAACATGGGTCTGGAGGCAGTACATTCCCAGATAAACAACCAAATGAAGTTTAACGGTCAACGTGGGTTTATATGAGTAGTAAACTCATATAAACCCACGTTGACCGTTAAACTTTTCCACTAAGTACAAATGAATGATGTTGAAGGGATAATACTATAATTACCTAGCTTAGCAGGTGCATAGGTGATGGAAGTGTAAGGTTGAAATAAGCCTTAAATCTCTTACGACGACCTAAGGATGGGGCGGATACGCTAGGGGCTATGTTGTTGGGGTAGTTGGATTTTTAACATAAAAAAGGCTACAAAACAACACTTTTTTGGATTTCTAGCTTGATTCTGGGTTTGCGTCAATAAAACAAACTGGCCAAGTGCGAGTCGGGCAAAGGGTTCCGAACGAATTTCATTATTGTAACATGTTATTTTAACACTGTAGACTTCTTATAGGTTTTCCTGTAATCTATAGGTAAAGAACTATTGTCTCTATATTTTTTAAAATTTTTTCGTTTGTTCCCCGTACTCAAAATTTATTTAGTTACGTAACGCGTCCGTGTTTGGGTCCCAAAAGTTCATATATGTACGAAATTTCAACAGAATCGGTCCTGTGGAATTGGAGAAAATTGTCTATGAGAGACGGACGGATACCCCAGTGATCATATAAGGGTTCCGTTTCTTACGGATGTTCGGAACCCTAATATTCAGCTGCATTCAGTTAGACAGAAGCCAAACCAACCCTAATTTAGTTAGGAAAAGGTAAGACAGATGGTGTGTACTTCCACATATAGATAACATTGTTGACAGCAACAATATCATCTCAGGGTCCAGGTTCTACTCGTATATAGTAGACGGGTAGACCCTGGATGCGTTTGGCACATGATCGTGATGATTGGCACAGGAAGAGGGAGGCCTATGCCCAGCGGTGGGAAGTCGATCTGATGATGATGGTGTGTACTTCATCATATCAGCCGAAAAAGTTCACTGCTGGACATAGGCCTCCCCCAAATGTGGGGGGGGGGGGTTGCCATAATCGCCACGCTTGGCAGGCGGGTTGGCGATCGCAGTATAGACGTTGCAATGTACTGAGAAAGCTGCTGCCCATTCTCTGGCGAGTCCCTTTGTCGCCTCTTATGACACCCACGGGAACTGATGGAATGGTGCTATTCTTTTACGTCCGACACTATACAGAACACGTGTGTAGGTACTTACCACTGTCAATCTTTGGTATGTTGCTGATAATATCCTCGCTGTCAGGCAAGTCTTCATGTTGCAGCGTCCGCTTAGCAAAGGACAGAATGTCGTCATCGTCATCATTGGCCACACTCTCGTCTCCCTCGTCAATTTTCTGCATTTTTCCTCGACTAGTATCTTCATCGTCAGAATCGCTGCGGGTTCGCTTCCGATTACGGGTTATTTCATTCGATTTACTACAGCCACTTTTGTTGATAACGTTTTCCACGTTATTTTCCCGCATCTTCCTCAAATTATCGAACAAATCATCGTCATCGCTAGATTCTTCTCTCTCCTCTCTTTGCGATATTTCCACGTCGGGCGTCACCTCGACCGCTTCGCTAGTATCGATTATAAGTTCATTGTTAGTAGCCTTTATAATAATTTCCCGTCGTTTCCTGATTGTCTCGAAGTGTAAGGCGCTCGGTATTCTCCAGTATTTTTCCTGTAACGACGGTTTGATTAATTTATTATCTAAGGGAACAAGAGATTTTCCGAGGGCTTTTAATGTGGCTACGGTGACAAGGTACTTTACGAATACTCGAAATATTTTAGTGGAGTATTTTGGTTTATCATATCTGAATTTTGTCAAATGTCGAATATAGAAACGCTGATTTAAAACTTGGAAAATATTAGTTTTACTTTGTTTTAATCCTCCACAATATGCATATTATATTTTAAATTACCTGTTCATCAAAAGGTGGCACCACTCCCACTCCTAGCAGTACTTTCTTGAAAAGCTCATTCTCCATAGCTTCCACTGACTCTTGAGATATCGGCACCAGTGGGATGCCCTCACCGTCAGGCTCGAAGCCCTCGGCCTCTTGATCCAACGCCACCTCTTCCAAACTCTCCGCCAACCATTTCAAAGCTTCTGTTAAATCTATTAAAACCATTTTCATTAAATGTTTATATCAATACAATTTTATTGAACTACGATATTAGTTCGGACTTCATATACGAACGGAGGAAATAACGCGGGAAGTAGAATTATTAGAAACCCGAGAACTAATAAACCGATTTTCCTCGAGCAAATTAAAAAGTAAAAAGCCGTGCTGTGCGCAACACTTTAAAAACTGGAGATTTCAAAGTTTTTAGTTTCTCGTTTGTTTACGTGTGCTTTTTTAACAGTACAATTAAAAGTTATTTGTTGCAAAAGGTCAACAAATCATATTGAAAGCCAATAGAATAAAGGTTTACACATGATATTTTGCTGTTTACCTTCAATCAATATGCGGTATTTGTGAGCGATATGATTAACAAAGCCAGTAGTGTTATCCTGTAAAAATCTTACCGTGAAAACGTGAAGAGAGCTGTCAATCCATTCAATCAATTTTGGAATGACAGTTCACTTCAAGCTCTCTCCACCTCAGTAGCGTAGCAAGGGCCCCGGGGGCTTCGCCATGAATGAAACCAGTTTAGGGGTGACACGCGACGAAAAACAGTCACCGAATGGTCGAGGGTCACCACTATAGAGGGTATGCGGAACAGAGTAAAGTCCCGCATCCCACCTCTGAAAATGGGAGGATCCTTCTGGTGGGAGGATCGTCCCATTTTCAGTGGAGGTATTTCAGATATTTTCACCCCTAAACGGGTGACGCAATGAAACTTTTCCGAGGTAGGGTAAAAAAATGTTCGTGCTCGATTCGCTCGCTTTTTCATTATGTGCTCTTGTAACTTCTTGAGCTTTTCGGCATAAGTCAACAAATTGACTTCTATTGAAGTATTAATGATCCCAAGAAAATAAAAACCTTTCCGAGCTCGTTTCGCTCGCGCTGGCATTTTGCGCTCTTTTAGTTCTTCAGCTTTTCTGCATGAGTCAGTAAAATTACCTCTATTAAAGTATGATAAACGGAAACCAAATCTATCCGAGGTGAGCTGGAAATATTTTCGGCCTTGCTTCCCTCGCTCTTTTATTCTACCGTCTCTTAGTTCTTGAGTATACTGCATCAGTCAACAAAGTTAATTCTATTTGATTAATCAAACGAAAAATCAAAACTATCCGAGGATGCAAAAGTTTTTCGAGCTTGCTTCGCTCTCTCTTACATTCATATCTGACTTAGTGGTTGAGCTTACCTGCATCAGTCAACATAGCTATTTGAGTATGAATTATAAATCAAAAGACAGTCAAAAGTCACCGAGGCGTGGTGCAAAAATTTTCGAGCTCGCTTCGCTTGCTCTAATAATATGGATGATTAAAAGAAAATCAAACCTAAGCGAGGCGGGGCGTAACTTTACCAGTTCTTGCGAACAAATAGTCCATATTGTCTTTAACGAACAGTGATGTAAGAACATTCCTGAAAAAAAAAAAAATTGCGACACAAATAGAGCAACCCATCTGGCTACGCTACTGCTCCACCTACGTTTTCTCAGTGAGATTTTTACAGAATAGACCGGCTGATTAGAAAGTTAGTCTATCTGGTTATGTACCTACCCTTTTTTATAAACATACACTGAATGACTTTGAATTTAAATGTGCAAGAAGTGAGTGTTACTTACCGCTGTCGACGGCCTGCACCATAAGATTAGCGATCTCATTAGCACTCAGCTCGATACGCTTCTGTTTACCAGACTTCTTGTTTGTCGGCTTTGGAGCGGTGTTCTTAGCTGGTTTTGTTTTAACAGGCTGCGGTGGTGTATCGCTGTCAGAGTCCGAGTTGTCATTGTTGTCTGACGATTCGGAGTCCGATGACTCACCTAAAATATTGATTGTGTTTTGTTGTAGTTATCGTCATTGACAAATTTATTTTTCTTTTTTACAGTGCTTATCGTTTTGAGAGAAGTAAGCTTCAATTTAAACACATAAAGGTGAGTTATAAAACGGAATATGAGAATGTTTTCTGAGTATATGTAAAGGGAGCCCGATTCAAGGAATTAAGATATGAAAATCTACGCAAACATTTACTTTTCATGTAACAGGTTAGTTCACCACAAGAAGTAAACATACCAGGTTTAACATGTGTTTCGAGATGTATATTTTTATTACATAACGTGTACATAAGCGATGAAAATCATACACCCACTTGGAAAACTGAAGGAATACGTGTAAGGATAACCCACGCATTAATAATGAAGTCTACACATGTGGGTAGGCATAATATACAATAATATTGACGGCGATGAGTGGGAAAATCGGTCGGTTTTGTATCAAGTATCGGTTTACGGGTACTACGCATACAAGACCGATGTTTGAGTATATTTTTATCCTTCAAACAACATTGGTATGACGACAGTTTATTTACGTTCATCCCTCTCAGCTGTTTTAGAAGTATAAGTAAAAAATTGAATCCGACTAATGACAAGGGGGCGAGGGTGAGGGCACGTCGCCGCTAAGAATAAAGCTAAGTGAGCTTGTTTAGCAACTTACTGTTCGATTTATCGTCATCTGCGCCACTGCTTTTAGCATTCGATTTCTTTTGTCTCTTTTTGCGACATTCCCTTTTGTCTTGGATCATACCTAGCTCCAGTAATCTGTCGACGTAGCTACGCTTTTGACGTTTGCGGGGCATACGAGGTATTATTACGCCCATTGGATCTGAAAGAACTCTGCCTTTTATGACTTCAGACTGTGCAGTATATTGAAAGGATATTTTTTAGGAATAGAAAATCAATTATGTTGGAAATGTGTTATGTTATTAAGTTTATCTTTGCATGCATTCTTCGCAATAACAGAATGTGACTGAAACGTTGGTTGGTTTCTTTGGAAAAAAGTTGAGAAACATATTTCCCGCTAAATCAAATGATACTGCAACAAGTTTCCGCGGAAGTACAAACATGATTCGCAATTTATTTTTCCAATGAATACGGCATTTCAAAACCGTAGCACGTTTTACATAGAATCACTTACCAGGTGCATCTTTGAACTGCTCCCACAATTCTTTGAGGATCTGATCTTCCTCTTCACTGAACACCTTAGGAGTCTTCTCTCTGGTAGGTTCTCTATGACTGCGCTTGGTAGGCGCGCGGAAGATCAGTCCTAACTCCTTTAACTTCTTTATAACGCCGCGTCTAGTCCGTGTTTGGTCTATCAGGTTCTCCAAAATCCAGTCGATCACGTCTTTAAAAGAAAATGTATTGGTATATTCGAACATTCGTCGTAATGTATGTAGGTACCGGGTTGAATCCCTAAGGACTCGTTTGAGGCACTAATGCATATGTTAAACGAGAGCCGCAAATGTTCAGTTTATGCACACATTAGTCGGACTGCAAACACACACAGGCTACCTTTGAGGTCCTTTCAGGAGTCCTGCGGTAACAACCAACTAACATGTTTTATGATAAAACATGTTAGTTAATGTTTCATTAGCACTCTACTAAGTTATTATTGCGGTAAAAACAGTAGATACGAAATACTTTTAACAAGTTTGTTAACATGTTTTGTTGATTCTAGTGTTGTATTTGAGGACGAAACATAAACAAACATGAATGTAAGTTAGCTCCGATATGTTGTAGGTAAGCCGGCACGTGTAATCGCTGTATACATGCTAATTATACTGAACCTTTATTATAATTATCACGCTTTCAAAAATCCCTGACTGTGGTCATAGTATAAAGAGACTGTGGTGAATTTTAATTTTAGTAGTGTGGTAAGTTGTTTGTTTACAGGTAAATATATTTTATGGAAGTACAAATTTACATATATTTAGGCACTTGGGTGTACTAACTAGGATTTGATTTAAAAGGCCCTCTCCCCGCTCTAAACTTTTAGACTATGCTGTGGAATGAATTGAAAACTAAAGGAAACAGACACAGTTATTTCAAGAGATTTACGTAGAAATACAGTTCTTTGTCTTACCTTGATCGGTTTGTGGATTACTCTGATTTTCCATATACAATCTTCGAAGTTCTTCTTCTTGCTCTTCCAACCAAACACCTTTACCAGGTTTATCCCTAGAAGAAACAAATTCTTTACAACTTACAAGAAAAAAAATTCTTTACACATAAGATGAAAAAAAAAATTAATGTAGTGCCCAAAAGAACACCAGATTCCTACAATATTAATCAAGACCTTACTTCTGCAAGTTTTAAATAAAGACGAAAAAAAAAACAAAATAGCTACAAGATAGCAGCAAAGTTAGCGCCAGCTAGCATTTCAGCTGGCGCTATCTTTGAATACATTAAACAAAGTTACAGGTGTCCCTGCATTTTGTAACACTACCTCCCTACCACAAGAAATGTTACCTAAGGTTTTTAAATTGCAGAATTAGGTCAAACAAGTTGTATATTTAACTGAAACAAACCGTATTCTTTGTAGTTCACATTAATATAAAATAGTCCAGGTGAAAAGGACCTTTTTTATTTGTGCACGATGCCCTGACGTCGATTCGTACGTAGGCGCAAGTAGGGGGGTAGGCAAACCAACGCTTAAATTCTTTGTTACCAATATAATCCTTAATCTTGCCATGTTATTAACGAAATGTTTATGTTTATTGTTATTTCAATTATATAGCTATTTAGATATAAGATAATAGTTCATTATTGTGTAAAATTAGTCATATAAACGTTTTGTAGTTAATTTAGTAAAGTATAGTCGATATCTTAGTGAAAAAAGTTAGGTACAAGTTATTGTTTACATTAGATTATTGCCTCAGTTTGTATAATTACGATATTCTAAATTATGTAGATATGTGTATTGAGCAATTAAATAATAATTTCCCTATGTTTTTTATTGATCTTACCTCTGTGACGGCCACAAAATCAATAAAACGGTTTGTGGCGCTGCCGTAGGTTTTTATAGTAGTGAAGCGGGGGACGGGGTCATATAAATATGTCCGTCACCCATTTTCCCGCGCCATAGCACAATGAGACGTCACAGAGGTAAGGTCGATAGGTCATTTATTAGGTATTAAGGTTAGGTTTAAGAAAACAAAAGACGCGCCAGCTCATGGCATCTGTATTAAAAAGTAAAATGAATAAAGTGGCAGCGGGGGTGAGGAAGGGATCGCTGGCCAGCAAATGTTTCGAGAAAGGGATCGCTGGCCAGCCAAAAAAGGACCTGTATAAAAGTAGGGCGATTTATCGAGAGCGTTCAGTTCAGATATACCAGTGAAACAGATAAGTTCGTAAATAGTGCAAAGCTCCCGTATTAGTCCTCGCCGTCGTTTGCCTCCTATAAAACTAGTACTACGTGTGTTTTATTTACTGAAATAGGGCAGTCCCCAACATTATTGGTCCTTCGTCGTCGGATTCCTATAACCAGTGCTTAAAATATGGTGTTAACACGAAGTAAAGACGGAGAACAAGCGAAGCGCCGGCAGGAAGAGCTGAGCGCAAATAAGGCTACAGAAGAAGCCTCAACTGGGAACTCGTCTGCCAGTGGCGCGTCGAACACCACTACCGAGATATCAGGTACGAGTAGCGGAACTAGCGGTTCGACGGCCACAGAAGCAACCACTTCTACCGAAGAAACTAGCGCTGCGTCCCAGAAGGATCAGACCTCGCAGCGCACGTTAAAGCCTGCTGTCGCACGGTCACGTCGTTCCGTAGTCTCCCGCAAGAAACTCCTCGCGGAGTTGGAGGCGAAAGAGCGACTAGCCGAGCTAAAGCTTAAGCAGGCACAGATACAAGCTGAAACAGAGCTACAAAAGCTACGGGTACAACGTCTCCAAGCAGAAGCTGACGCCTCAGAAGATGAAGAAGAAGAGTTAGAAGATGACCTAGCTTCAGTCCGCATCAGCACATGGTTGAAAGACACCGATGCAGACCAACCACAGCCATCAAACAAAGAAACACTTCAAGAAGAGGCCAAGAAGAAGCAAGAAGACACCGTAGAAATGAAGAAAAAACAAGAAGATAGTGTGAAAACAGGTCAGTCAATGATAGATGTGTCAACCTTAGCCGCCGCACTCTCTCAAGCGGTAAGAAGCACGAGGGAACCACCGAAGTACATACAAGAGCTGCCACCCTTCAATGGAAGCAGCACAGACTGGCTCAGTTTCAAAGCAGCATATGAAGAAACATTCAAGTTCTTCACACATAATGAAAATATAGCACGTATACGTCGGAGTCTCCGTGGAACTGCGAAAGAAGCTGTTGGCTGTTTATTATTGAGCCAACCAAACCCAGTGGTCGTCATAGAAGCACTAGAAAGAAGATTCGGAAGACCTGAAGCACTCATTCACGTCGAAATGGAGAAGCTTAAATCTTTGAACCGGGTCACCGATAATCCTCGAGACTTGTGCATCTTCGCTGGACGAATAGCAAACATAGTAGGTACTATAGAAGCACTAAAGAAGGTACAATACCTACACAGCCCTGAGATGTCACGAACAATAACAGAAAAGCTCACTCCTATATTGAAGAGCAAGTGGTACGATTACGCAGCAACCAAGAAAGAAGATACTCCAGAATTAAAGAAGATGTCTACATTCTTAAATGAAGAAGCTGACAAGTGTGGCGCCTACGCTTTGCCAGAGATGGCTAACGATGAAACCTGGGGAAGAGACCGTAAGAACAGGAGAATAGAACGAACATATGCCACAGGTAAGAGAACCACATCAGATGATCAGTGTCCTCAGTGCAAACAAGACCACAAGTTACCTGACTGCAAGCAATTCTCAAGCCTTGACACCAACGCAAGATGGGAAGTAGCAAAGAAGAATAATATCTGCTACCGCTGCCTTCGAAGCAAACACCGTCGACTTCAATGTAAAGCACCGCCGTGTGGAAGACATGGGTGCACCATGAGGCACCACAAGCTGCTGCACCATGACAAGGAACAGAGCAGCACAAGTGACTCAGAGAAGAAAGAGACAGCAACACCCACAGTTGAAGTCACATCAGCAGCGAAACCAGGCGACCGTCGACGTGCATACTTGAAAATAGCGCCCGTCATACTAAAGGGGCCGCACAATAGCATCGAAACATATGCACTATTAGATGAAGGAAGCACCATCACTCTGTTAGACGCATCAATAGCGGACGTCATTGGGGCAGATGGACCTGAAAACACTATGTGGATTCAGGGAATCGGCAACGAGATGAAGCACGACAACAGCAAGGTCATCAGTCTCAGTATCAAGGGAAAATACGCGGACGAAGAATATCAAATAGAAGCCGCGCGGACTGTCGACAGACTGAGCTTCACACCAGAGTCAGTGTACGATCGTCACTTAGAAGATTGTGAACATCTGATTGACATCAAAGATCAGATCACTTATCAACACGCCTCACCTAAGTTGTTGATTGGTCAAGATAACTGGCATCTCATCGTGTCAAGAAAGCTCCGCACCGGTCGTCGCGATCAACCAGTCGCCTCCTTCACACAACTCGGCTGGGTTCTTCATGGCTGTCACAGTTCGCTCACAGCAAAGATAGCGTTCTGTGGCAGACTCCAACAAAAAGAAGATGAACCATCAATAGAAGATCTGGTCAAGAATCACTTCAGACTCGAATCACTCTGTATCGAGCCAAGACGACCTAAAGAAGATCCTGAACAAAAGGCTATCCAGATACTAGAAGAGACTAGCAAGAGACTACCTGAAGGTAGATTTGAAACCGGCCTGCTATGGAAAGAAAAAGACTTCCAAATACCGAACAACTATAAAGAAGCTGAACGACGCCTGCGTTCCCTAGAGAAGAGACTAGACAAAGATGAAGATCTCAAACAGAAATATGAAGAGAGAATGAATAATCTATTCCAGTCAGGTTATGCAGAGCCAGCACCCACTCCAGCCAAGAGAATATTCCAAGACACATGGCGCTACAAGACTGACTGGGACGACCCACTACCAGCAGAGTTAGAGGAAAGATGGAGGAAATGGATGTCGTCACTCAGCACCATCAAACAGCTGAGAATACCACGATGCTATGACTATGACCAGAGCACTCCAAGTCAGCTACACACCTTCGTCGACGCGAGTGAAGAAGCATACGCCGCTGCAGTGTATTGGAGAACAGAACGCATAGATGGCAGTGTGCACATCTCACTAGCAGCCGCCAAGAGTCGCGTCACACCTTTGAAACCAGTCTCAGTGCCCAGACTGGAACTGCAAGCAGCCCTATTAGGTGCGCGCCTCGCACAGACTGTGATAGAAGAACATGACTTCAAAGTAGAAAATAAGACCTACTGGAGTGACTCACACACAGCACTAGTATGGATCAGGTCAGAGCCACGCGTCTACAAATCCTTCGTAGCCCATCGTCTGGCCGAAATAGAGGAGACCACAAAGAAAAATGAGTGGAGGTGGCTTCCCTCCAAAGACAACGTGGCCGACGACGCGACCAGAGACACACCAGAAAACTTCGATGCAACTCACAGATGGTTCCGAGGGCCTTCATTCCTATTACTACCAGAATCACAATGGCCCAAAGAAGAGAACGTGGTAAAATACGACACAGGAGAAGAACGAGAGAAGTGTCACACATGTAAACAAGAGAATTACAATCAAGGTCATCTCCCGAAGATAGAAAGATTTTCGAAGTGGCTTCGACTAATAAGAGCGACCGCACGTGTACTACATTTCATAGATTTGTGCAAGCCCAGTAAGAATACAGTCACAGCTACTAGAAAACGTACGAAAAAGAATGAGGCCAAAGATCCCGATTGGCGAACCACAAAAAAGACGCCACCCACGCAATCAAAAAAGATCGCGCCTTGCCACACCTCTCGCTACCTAGAACTACCCACTTCGTACCTCATACAAGCGGAACAGATGTGGATTCGAGCCAGTCAGCAAGAGAGCTTTGGGACTGAGATTGACCGCATAAAAAAAGAAGGCACACCCAGCAACAACGATCGCCTAAGTCATCTCAGCGTGTACATCGATATGGAAGGTACAGTGCGCCTAAGAGGAAGAGTGAACTTAGCTCAAGAAATACCAGAAGACACTTGCAACCCTCCCATATTAGAAGGCAAACAGACCTATACCCAGCTCTATATAGCTCATGTCCATGGGAAACTCCATCATGGTGGCGTGGAAATGGTCGTAAACGAACTAAGACAACGACTATGGATCTCGAAAATACGCCCAGCAGTAAGGAATGTAATAAAGAGTTGTCTGCCGTGTCGTATCAGAAAAATGAAGCCAGCGAGCCCCCTCACGGGTGACCTACCACCAGCACGCCTCGCTCACCATGCGCGCCCCTTCACATTCACGGGATTAGACTACTTTGGTCCCATAGAAGTGACAGTTGGACGGCATCGTGAGAAAAGGTACGGAGCCCTCTTCACATGCATGACCTCGCGAGCAATACATATAGAGGTCGTACACTCGCTGAGCGCTGACTCCGCTATATCGGCGCTAAGAAGATTTATGGCAAGAAGAGGCTGTCCAAAGGAATTGTGGAGCGACAACGCAACGTGCTTCAAAGCAGCAGACAAAGAACTCGGCACGGCGGCACTCGAAGCCCTAAAACACGAAACTACATGTCATCACGTCGTGTGGAAGTATATACCGCCCGCAGCCCCATTTATGGGAGGGACATGGGAGCGCATGGTACGGTCCGTAAAAGAAGCCCTAAAGATCACTCTGACTGAGCGATACCCGAGCGATGAAACATTAATGACGCTACTAACAGAGATCGAAAACACAGTGAACTCGCGACCTCTCACCCATGTCTCGGTGGACCCGTTAGAACCTGAAGCCCTAACACCGAACCACATACTCATCGGACCCAACCCTCACCTGCCAGTATCAGGGCACTTTGAAGAGAAGGACGTGACAGCCCGCCAGCAATGGAAAAGAGCACAAGTCCTGGCGGACATCTTTTGGAGAAGATGGGTTCGAGAGTACATGCCTCTACTGCAACACCGGCGGGAGCCCACGAGCATAGGAACCCAGCCCAAGGTCGGTGACCTCGTCATCATCTGCGACGGTAACCTCCCACGCAACACTTGGCCACGAGGACGCATAAGTCAGCTGTATCCAGGTGCCGACGGAGAGGTTCGAGTAGTCGACGTCACCATCAGCAGCGGCCATATCCTGAGACGCCCCACCCGGAAAGTCATCGTACTACCAACAGAGTCGCAGCGTAGCGACGGCGGGAGAATGTGCACGATGCCCTGACGTCGATTCGTACGTAGGCGCAAGTAGGGGGGTAGGCAAACCAACGCTTAAATTCTTTGTTACCAATATAATCCTTAATCTTGCCATGTTATTAACGAAATGTTTATGTTTATTGTTATTTCAATTATATAGCTATTTAGATATAAGATAATAGTTCATTATTGTGTAAAATTAGTCATATAAACGTTTTGTAGTTAATTTAGTAAAGTATAGTCGATATCTTAGTGAAAAAAGTTAGGTACAAGTTATTGTTTACATTAGATTATTGCCTCAGTTTGTATAATTACGATATTCTAAATTATGTAGATATGTGTATTGAGCAATTAAATAATAATTTCCCTATGTTTTTTATTGATCTTACCTCTGTGACGGCCACAAAATCAATAAAACGGTTTGTGGCGCTGCCGTAGGTTTTTATAGTAGTGAAGCGGGGGACGGGGTCATATAAATATGTCCGTCACCCATTTTCCCGCGCCATAGCACAATGAGACGTCACAGAGGTAAGGTCGATAGGTCATTTATTAGGTATTAAGGTTAGGTTTAAGAAAACAAAAGACGCGCCAGCTCATGGCATCTGTATTAAAAAGTAAAATGAATAAAGTGGCAGCGGGGGTGAGGAAGGGATCGCTGGCCAGCAAATGTTTCGAGAAAGGGATCGCTGGCCAGCCAAAAAAGGACCTGTATAAAAGTAGGGCGATTTATCGAGAGCGTTCAGTTCAGATATACCAGTGAAACAGATAAGTTCGTAAATAGTGCAAAGCTCCCGTATTAGTCCTCGCCGTCGTTTGCCTCCTATAAAACTAGTACTACGTGTGTTTTATTTACTGAAATAGGGCAGTCCCCAACATTATTTTTGTGTGAAACACCGGAATGGTTTATCGCAAAGAGATGTAGGGTACAAACACATTCTTTTCATTGTTTAGAGCTCAAAAAGAAATAGCATCTACAGTGACATTTAAGCGTGGTTTTAATGTTTAATTAGAGTACCCTGCTGTAAAAATGACAAGCCGAGCTTTCCCGGTTTCTGACAAAAAAATATATCGGCCCGTCATAAATTATTTGCAAGTCAAGTGATGCTATTGGCCGTTGAAAAGTAATTCCACCAATCACGGCTAGATAACGCGCGATTGTCAATTTGCTACAATAATTATGTGATAATTTTCGTTACTTCGAGCCGCACAGGTACTGAAAAAGATGACGATCTATCAAACTCCCCAAACTCAACGTGCCTAATTTACGGCCGGATTCCATAAGCCCGTGTTTTCAATTAACCCCTTTACATTATAATACAGTGTACCTATAAATATATAATTGTACCAAAAACGGATTTGACCTCTTTGGTAATCAATCATAGTTTAGAGACGCGACCTATATCAACATTATCTTGTCCAATTAAGGCGCTCAAACGTTTAGAAACTGTGGACAAAGATTGATGATAGCGAATGTGAAAATGCTGTTACAAGAGGTTATTCACCTTACGCAGGGAAATGTCTATATGAGATAGGTCAGCAATGTCACTAATTGGGTCAGTAGGTTTTATCGCAATCACTTGAGACATTCATAGGTAATTTTACGTTTGTATTAATTAGGGCCTGTTTCACGATGTCCGAATAGACAATACTTAGAATAAATTAAAAAATGGAACAGAATTTCTTTGAAATTATCTACATTGTAACTGTAAATTAACGATAACTCAATGATTTGCATTTACCTATTAGTATGTGATTTCTTAAATAAACGTTAGGTGTTCCAGTCCACTCACCTGTTATCAGTATATAAATCATATCCATATTCAATATCGAGAGAATCTTTCGAATTTTTCCAGAACAAGAGCTCAATAAACACTTTGGGATTCTTCGAAGCAACTTCAGTGAACTTTCTCAATATGAATATTGCGAACTTTTCCAATTCCTGTTAACAAAAATAACAGTATTCCTACGAGGTTTTCAAATTAAACAAACATAGTTTACAAAATAAAATATCTAACTATTTATTAAATAGCTACACCCGGAAAAATTGCACTTACTTTTGAAAGTATAAATGATATTATTTCTCGAGTACGAGCAAGATAATAAATACCAAGATACCATTCCATTTTACTGTGCAGTACTTAAAATTCCTCGGCATTTTATTTACATTTCAATTTAGGGACACTGGTGGCGTAACATCAAGACAAACATTTTATTACTCTGTGGCTGATAGGAATCAAATTTTGCGCCAGGTTAATTTAGATGCTCGATACATTTGGTACTGGCGACACCCCTCGTGAGTCGATAAAATCTGTCCCCTCCACACATCGTATGCACGGCGGAGAAAAAAGCTTAAATTTGGTCGCACGTGTGTCGTAATATGGGAAAAATATCAGGCCATAAAATCCAGTTGAACTTATCCAAGGGAAAATTGCATTATTTTTACATAACTTACTGGGCACATGTCTAGTTTGTGACTATATTTTCTTTGTTATTTTATCATGTTTGAATTATACAGTAACTTTGGCATAGCTTCAAATATTTGATCAGGGTTCAATTGTTTTAAAAAATTGCGAGACGACCAAAGTTAAAATATCTCTCGAAACTTTGCAAAGGTTTTCAAATACCTACACCACTTCACACATTAACGCCTTTGTAGGTATTCACGTACATACATATTTGAAGCCATCTTTGTCTCCTGTTAAGTACCTTTGGGCGTGAGTAGTCATTTGTTATACGGCCTAAGTAGCGTGACGTATACGGTTCAAAAATAGAATGACAAGTTAGGGGCTCATCGATCTTAAGTACAGCCGCGCTTCCCTTTGAAGACCTTTACAACTTACGTGGGCGTACATTGTGTTTCCTTACTTTAATATGGATCAAGTCAGCTTGACGTTCCATTTGTGTTTTTATGTGGAGCGATTTTAACAGAACTATTTAAGATATAGATATAAGATGTCATAAGAACACCTAGAAGGATATACAATTTTACTACATAAGTACCTCTTTTCTGAGAGTGTTAGTTGCCCAGCAGTGGAGTAACATAGCGTAATGATGGTTGACAAAATTGTTATGTTCGTATAGAAATGACGCAATGGGTGTTGACTTGGACATTTGCCAGCTAACATAATGGGGAGGGACAGGGGAACAATATTCATTCTTTTTTCAAACCATATTTGTGAAAACGGCTTTTGTTTTGTTAGTTTCAGCATTGTTTAAGGCACCATTCGCATTATTTAGTCGTCCGTTGAACGTACTTGAACTTAACCACTTATAAACGACCGCCTAAACGTTAAAGACATACATATTTTATTCCCCAATAAAAGAAAGACACAGAACAAAAAAATACAGTTGACAAACACGTACCCTGAATTGCGGCACTCGATTGTCGAGTATCCTTTGAAATATGAGGAAAAGTGAGGCTTGGAACATCATGGAGGGCCGCTTACAGTCCCACGCGATTCTGTGCAACATCTTCACTATGCTGTGGTTGGTGTCGGGTAGGTTTTTGTCGTAGCGCTCGAGGAGACATACACAGGCGCTTACCACTCGGGGGTGACAGAATCTAGATGGAGGAAAATGTTAATGTTCTTTGTGAGTAGGTACAGTTGAACAAGCTATCTAGTGAACAGACAGTGAACTTGCAACCAAGATGAGCTGAGTAGTCAATTCATTATTTTACATAACTCTGTAAAGGGAGTCATAAGTTTAAAAAGTGACTATATGCATTTCGTACAATTAATAAGAATCTTGTAATGTACTGGAAATATGTTTTTTTTTGCCTTTATACCAAATTACTTCTTCGACTGTTTTATGAAAGGTTTTTAGAATGGTTCAGAAACCTTGGTTTGGTTATTTAGCTTTACCTGTTCACGAAGTCTTTGAAATCGAAATCTGTTTCAACGACTGCCGTGCTTCTTTCTTCTTCCTCTTCTTCGTCTAAAATAAAAAATTAAACAAAAAATATATTTGATTAGTTTCTGATATACTCCAGTATAAAATCGATACATTATATTGGACAAGTCTAGTGGATGCTGTATTAATTTTGCTGTTCAGATCAGCAAAATTAATATCCATTCAGGATTATAATTGTTATTGGTGTAAAAATATCGTTATTGATATATTATCAGTATCTACTCGTTATTTTCATATTGATGCATCGATTTTTTTTAGACAAGCCTATAAACACTTACCTTCTTCGTCATACGAGTTTTCTTGAGTTTCATCAACATCATCAGCGGTTTCTATCAAAAAGAAAAAGCAACGCTTACTTTTACTGGACAAAAAAAAACGAAAGTTAAGGAAATACATTTGACGTAGAAAATATAGGTGAAGTATAATTTAAGGAGAAACGGTGAGTATTATTAAGTGAAGCTCAAGTTACTACCGCAGTTACTTTTTCACGTATAAGTTAAGTACCTTCCGCAAATTAGCTTCTACGATGCTTAGAGTCAAAAGTTTTCAACAATGTAAGTGATGTTGACAGACTGGTGGAGATGGAGACTGTAAGTAGACTTGTTTGGTATTATTTAGTTATGTCTAGAAATTTTGAACAAGGTGGAATTGAACTACTAATCCTAACTATGCGGCTACAAATCAGGCGGTGTCACTGCTCAGCATCCGGATGTGGACATATTCCACTCCGACGTGCGTCTAATCTTAAAGAAATTCAAAGATTGTTTTAATGTTTAAATGTTTTTATGATTGACATATTATTATTATTTGATTATTATTATTTTTATTATTTGATTATTAATTTGGTTTATTATTTCCAGCAATTAATTATTTGTTTTCATATTTGTTATTCTGTATTTTTTTGTTAATTTTTGTGTGTAACTTATAAATTGATAGATTATGACTCTCTGTACGTGTTGGTCCGTACTGTAAGTGTAGAGAGTAATTAAAGCTAAATAATAACTCAATATTAAATAGGTTGTTTAGAAGTGCGTGGTCTATTTAAGAGTGTTGTTCTGTATCGGATATATATTAAGGTTCTTTATTGAGTTACTGAGTGTGTAGATACAGAACAACATCAAAAAAATTCTGTAAATGTGAAAGTGAGTTTGTTTGTTTACGCTTTCACGATTAAATCGCTGAACCGATTTTGACGAATTTTGGCACAGAGATAGATGGTTTTCTGGAGAAAGTTATAAGTTGCTATTTTTTGCGAAAATCAATAATAACGCGAGCAGAGAGAGTATACAAATAAAAATGTATAAACAAAATTAACAATTTATAATTACTTACCAGTTGGTTCTACTCCTAAGTCTGTGTTATAAACAGTTTCAAGCATTGTAAGTTCTTCGTCTTCCGTTATTCCATTTGTACCGAATATTCCTTCATCAGGCCAGACTTCCCTAAAATAACATCATACGTCGAAGTCAAACAGGATCAATCGGATATCTAGTACGAGTATAATGCGTTAGCGATTTAGTTTGATTAGTTTGATTTATGACAGCACGATTGGCGCAGTGGTTGAGCGATTGACTGCTGCGCTGCGTGTCACGGGTTCGATTCCCGCACGGAACAATTATTTGTATGGCCTACAGATAGTTGTTCCGGGTCTGGCTGTTTGTGTATGTGACTTTGTATGTTTGTAAACGCACCCACGATACAGGAGAAATTCCTAGTGTTTGGCAACGTTTTTTTTAAAAAAAAAAAAAAAAAGTTTCCATTACCAAATATTTGTTATTGAAATACAAACTTTATTACTCACACATAAAGTTCAATTCTGAAATCAACTTTACGTGAGGGAAAATAAAATTGAAATTCGTTTGAATAAATAGCATCAATGAGAAACAAAGATATGAAAGTGCACTTGTTTTGCTATGTTGTATTAGCTGCAACTGTTGATTGAAGTGCATTCCAGTGTGGAATCTCCATCTTTACGAACCTTGCAGCTCTGAACATTCCGACAGCATCCTCGAATTTGTACTCTTTCATCAACTTCTGTACATTCTTCATGCATTGTTCTCTAAAGGAATAAAACCAGTGTTAGTTACTTGAAGAAAAAAGTTTTTATTTTGTTTGATCTTCATTAGATATTGTGTCCACATCACCTCTGCGTAATTGGACTGGTTAATTTAATTTGACCCAAACTAACTTACGTTGTTTATCACTTTTTTACAGACTATCTTATCGTTGCATGCTTGGAATTCATTAATATATTTAGATGATTACGAATTTCTTCAAAATCATTTCAGCTGTATAATACTGAATGAGTAAACACAATACGAACGAAACATTTCACGAAAACCACTCAAATTCGCAGTTCTCTATTGTTTACAATTTACAATATCAAAAAATTCAATTGTCTTACATTGTCTAGAAACTTATACAATACGTTACTCATAATGACAGCAAAGAACAAAAGCTAAAAAGTAGAATAAATAAATAAAATATAAGAGAAAAAAAAATACTTTTGTTGGTCGATGGGTACGTCTGAAGCGGCGTCGAAGGGCGGCGGGTGTTGATCGCCGGGAGCAGCGAGCACGGCGGCCAGCTGCGGGCGCAGCTCGTCCCACGCCGGCGCCGGCTCCGCGACCTTAGGCTTTTGTACTCCCGCCTTTTGTTCTAAACCACAATATTAATTAGCTCTCCCTCCTTTTATCACATCTGACCGTAAATTACTTTTAAAAGTAGTTATACGATTTAAGCTTTGTACGGAAATAAATGAGGGTCATTTGTGTTTTTTTCTTCGGGTTGTTAACAGATAAGAAAGGTCTTGTTTGGGTTGTTGTGCTCTGTGATGTAAATAAGGATAATAGGCATCGAAATATTTTGGTGTAATATGTTGCAAATTAGTATGTGTCTACTATTATATAATCGAACCTGGATGTTTTTTTTTTAAAACGTAAACGTTTTCTGAAAATGAAACCTAGCTAGATCGATTAATCGCCCCCGAAACCCACTTTTTTTTTTAGGATGGGAAATCATACATTTATACAAGAATTGCTCGTTTAAAGATATTAGATAGATAATAATGACTGCAATGAGGTTCTGATTTACATCAAAAAGGTTAAATTAAACCTAGTATCCAAAACTGAAATATATGAAAAGGGCAGCTCAACGTCGACAATGTATTAAATTAATTATTGACGACTCTATCGGCTTAATGTCTTTGCGCATGTATTTCTGCACCCTAACAAACACTCATATCACTCCAGTCGATTGCATTATATCACGTTGATGAAGCAAATATGCGGTGAGCCCCCTTACGTATCCGCTAACCACAAGCAAGCTGTAATAATCTGTAGCATAAGCATAAACACAATGTATGTAGGTATTATGCAGCAGGTCGGCAGTTCCGCTCATCGTGATGTATGGCGCCACCTATCGTTGTTACCAGTGCATTACACACATTAGAAATTTATCATTTAATGGACTGGATATTTGCAATTTGTATCAAGCGAATTTTAGAACGAGGGATGGGCTGCTGACGGAGCTAAAATTGAGGGAGCTCATGATTTAAAAAAATCGAGAAAAATACAGTGTAATGGTGAAGCTTTGTTTAAACGTTTGGTAGCTAAGGAAAATCTGAAGACTGATAAGTTTAGTCGTATTTTTGGTTTAATTGAACCCGGTGGCAAAAACTTAAAACTTTGACTTACTTTTCGGTTTAGATTTGGCTTTCTTTCTCACTTTCTTTTGGACCACTAGCCCAGTCTTCTTGCAGTAATGTTCTAACATTTTTAGAAACAAATGCACTGTTTCCATTAAATCCACTAAGTATGACCTAAAATAAAATGAAGATAATTAAAATTTTGTGTCGTATTTAAAAAAAAATCTGACCGGAGATAAGCCGCCGTCGCCAACCGTATAACAACACTAACTGTAAAAACTCTTTCTTACCTCACTAAAAATAACAATAAATAGTGAGTACAAACATACCTCGGCATTTTATTTTCATCATAGTTCAGGAACGTCGAAATTATAAACTCCCTATATTCCAATACATAAAAAATGTTGCTCTTTAAAACTTTCGCCGATTCTTTAACGCTGGGATCAGTACTTTTGTCCATAGCTAGCAGAGTGTTGAGCAACTCCTTGTAAGCTCTGAGAGCTAAATGCAGCCTCCGCACCCAGGCTGTGAACTTTTTCTTTTCAACTTTTATCATGTCATAGTACTTCTCCATTTGCTGCTGCACATAGTGGAACATCGGAACTGACATTGTTTCACTGAAATGTTAATGAAAGTTAAGCGTTTTAAATTTCGAATAACATGTTTTTTTGTTTATTAAAGACACGACCGCGTGATGAGCTCGTGACTAAAAGGCAAGAATCAAATTTTTTGAAGTTATACTTCTTTTGGCGCGATGGAGAAAACTGATGAGAGTGAATTTTTACGATGCGCGCGCACACCGACACCTGAATTCTACATCGTGAAGTTAGTTCTAGGTGGCATGAAAATCGATAACTATGTTCAAGTTGTATATTCTAGTATTTTTTGATTGTCTTTTGTTTCTTTTATGTTTGAATTTTGAAGAAGAATGTGGTTTTAATTTCGAAATAAAGCGCCAAAATATAAGATACAAATATTTTGATAAAAGTAATTGATTAGACACTAATTTTTCCCGAGGCTCAGCTCCTTTTATTCTGTCCTAGAAGATTTTATTGGAATATGATGATTTTTCGAAGACAAAAAACAGCCTCCTCATGAATGAATTTTCTTAATCGGATTTGTATTTACAGTAGAACGGAACAAATAATTTTACCGTTTATAATAATTATTAGTATTGACTATTTTGAAAAAAGGAGTCTCGTAACTTATATGTCATTGTAAGTAGGAGGTACCCATAAACTTCTCAGGTACACACCATCCAGAATAGAAAGTTGGTATTCATTTCAAATACTACTAACAAAACATTCGAATAAAAAAAAAAAAATTGCATGATATCTGCCCTATTTTATGAACAAACAGTTTTAAAACTATGAAACGTATCAGTTATTTAGCGTAATAGACTTAATTGGCGATCGTTCGAACGCAACAAATTGAAGCTGAAAACAATACAAATATTTTAAAACTTTTATATATTTTTTTTTTCCATACGCCAAAGAAGTATAACTTCTAACGCGTGTACATAAGTACACACAAAGACACGACCGCGTGATGAGCTCTTGACTAAAAGGCAAGAATCAAATTTTTTTTATTAAAGACACGACCGCGTGATGAGCTCGTGACTAAAAGGCAAGAATCATTTTTTTTTTATTAAAGACACGACCGCGTGATGAGCTCGTGACTAAAAGGCAAGAATCACAGATCGCATGACTTTACTTTGCTAAGCGCCTTAAGTTCGCGTTTCGTATTGATAGAATCTATTAATTACTAAATATTTGAATACGAGACAATAATTTTAAAATTTTGGAACAACAAAATCTGTATCATACAAAACCAGTTCAAATTCCATTAAAACCCTCACTTTTTTTAGGATTTTTTTAATGGTCGCTTCAAAAATACTTAAAAATGGTGCGTTGATATTTAAGTAAGTGGCGATAACTCGAAATATAAATTCAAGCACATATAGTAGAGATATAATAAATCATGAAACGCTACCATTACTTAGCAAAGTCAAAGTGCGATGTGCGAATCTTGCCCTAAGAGCTACCTTCGAGTTTAAAACTAGCAGGGCAACACCGAAAAAAATACGGAAGTATAATAAGTCTAATACATGAATAAGTCTTAATGAAAATGTATTGGAATAATTTTAGTTACAGAAAAATAAAAATAAAATTGGTTTTACCTGACCAACCCAACCTGAAAGTTGTGTCCTCTATTGAATTCCATAAAGAACTTCACTGCCCATAAGTAGTAGGACTCATCATTTTGTTGTGCCTTGGCCCTCACTAACACATCTTTGACATAGTGCATGAGAGGATTGTATGAGCTGTTCAAGAATTCTATGCAAAATTCTTTTAGGAATAATCTAAAATCAGGGTAAAGCGAATATAATTTAGCCGAAAATTTCAGTCCAGTATAGCTATAGGCTAAAATCTACTGACAAGGCACTGATTTTTACAGTAAGCTACTTTCATAGAAATTTAGGATAAATGTTATCAGTATTTAGCATAATAAACCACTTTGAAGTAGGAAACCTCTATCTTTGAGCTGTGCAATGCAAAAGTTGTACCAAATCAATAAAAATTGTTACTTACCTGATTGCAAAAGCTGATCGCCTCTCTAAGATACCACTCTCAACAGGTCTTCGATTCTTAGGTTTAACCAGTTTTGATTTCTTACCCCCACTGAAGTCTAAATTAGATATCTTATTCAATGGTTTCAAGGTAACAAAATCATTGTCCGATAAAGATTTCATATTTTGTACTACATAGGTGCCTCCAAACCGAGAATGCCTGAAAGAATTTAGTTTGTATTAGGAAAACATAAAATCTCTTAGGAGTCTCTTCAAGGGCTTGAGAAGTTTAGGAGATATGCCATATTTGTAAGCAGTCACCCATTTCTCTTCTATACTAATATTATAAAGTTAAAGAGTTTGTTTGTTTGGTTGAACACGCTAATCTCAGGAACTATTCCTTTGAATTGAAAAATTATTTTAGTGTTGGTAATAACAATATGTTATTAAAAAAATCAATTTAATTGCAAAGGAAAGAGATGCTACATCGATGTACAGCACTCTCACTTATATCATTACCTACTGATGACACAATACAAGCACTAGTCTTTTTTTTTTTTTTTGTGAAAATCTATATACTTACTTAGTAACAACTAGTATATAATAATATTACCTAGTCCCCGAGTATTGTTTGATCTTATTAATCCTTTGTTTATTTTCCGACATTCTTATAGAGAGTAGTTCTTGGTCATCTCGAAGCTTTTCGTCAACACTCCTCTGTAATGCGGCATCAGCCAAGCTGCTAGGGTTCTGTTCTCTTAGCAAATGAGATATAATCTCAAGTATGTGCATGAAATACTGCTTCTCATTCTCCGATGACATGTACAGGATTATGTCTAGGATACCTGACTGATTTAGAGCCCAGAGCACCTAAAATAAATGATTTGTTGATACAAAGAAGCAAATAAAAAAGTTAAAGATGTGTACGTAAATCAAGTTGTAAGCAGAGGTAAGAAAAACCTTATTTAAAAAAAATCACACCTGATCATGAACACTGGCATCATTTTCTGGCCGCTTTTCTCTGTCCAAGTCAGCAGGTACATGTAGCACATTTCTAATTAGAATCAATATCCTCTCAATGATAAGTCCCGTATCTTCATCTCTTTCTGACCAATCCTGTTTAGAATAAAATAAAAGTCTACTATATACTGATCCATTACATTGCAAAAAAATTACACTATTAAAAATCCTTAATAGGGTGCTTTTCAACCTATGATGGCATGCAGACTGCCCGTACGAGGATCAGATCTGCATGCTGGCGAATATTTGCATGACAGGAAAAAAGCTCGAAGGGGTATTTCCATCGCAACCTGGGGTATTATAATTATATAATATGCTAAAATAATATTATGATGAAGACAAAACCAAGTTTGGGAGGTCTTTCAAGTTGTAGAAATGTTAACAGTACACAATAAATTACTTACAATTTCCAAAACCTTTGCCAATTTCTTAGCAAAGATGTTCCATGTATCAACTTTGGTGAAAGCCTCTTCTTTGTATGACTGCAAATGTAACAAGATCTGAAGGTAGTTGTGTCTGGCTGTCCGTTCAGTTGGTACTTCTTCTCTGTACAGTAGCAGTGCTGGGTTTGTGAGGTTTACTAGCAGTCTTTAACAGAAAAAGAAGGATGTAAGTCTCCTAGAATTAATTATTCACATTTTCAATCAATTGAATTGACAACTAATGCTCATTGCAGCATGAAGGCTAGAATAGCAATAAAATAAAAAAAATATTTAAAAATTTTAACATAAGACAACTAAGGTATTTTTTTAATAATTATTTATTTGAAACTCAGCATTATGAGCATGAATAAATTGTGTGTATTTTTCAGCAGGCTTTCAGGTTAAGTTTAGATAGCTTTTCAAGATAGGATGCTAAAACTTCCTCCAACATGACATGGGGTCTGTTTATGACAGCTCAACTGTTCATATGTTGGCTGGTTATCTTTTCATAACATACCTGAGCGTAACGTCGAATAATTCAGTATTCTCCCAGTGATCAACCAGCATGGGTAGCAGATCACTTTGTAACACTTTAGTTTGACCAAAATGTCGTCGAATTTCGTGATCTTCGCCATCACGACGTAGGTAACGAATTAAATCTTTGACTGTATTTAAAGTAAAGTCGTCAATTAAATATTTGCCGGTCTTTTTGTCATACGTTCCTAGAGCATTACATGTAGCTGATAATTCTGCTGACAAAAGCGATGTCATGATTGGAAATTATGAAAAACACTCGCGCAGTAACATAGAAAGCATGTATTTACTTAACTTTCCAAAAAAATTGGCATTGTTTTAATTAATTTAACACAATTTTGGACGCTTTACAAAATATTTTGCTCCAACAGTTGAACTTTTGTTTTGACATTGACATAAACGTCAAAAAGCCCGCGAAGATGCACAGCGAGCAGAAATTGTTTCGTTCTGAAATGCAATAATTTGTCTGTTTAGTAGCTACAAAAAAGGATGACGGACAAACTTCTTTGAATTATTTGGAACTTCAAGAAAGTTATTCAAAATTTATATTTTTTTTTATAATAATGTTTAATTTTTAAGATCTCTTTCATCTGAATCCCATGAACATTATCATTTCAGTTGCCTGTCGCATTTTTAGAAAATTACGAGTACGGTACTTATTTTTATCCAACTACGACAACGCCTAGGGCCAAATGAAACAAACTACCCTGACCATGTTTTTACATTTGTTTTGTTTATTTGAATCGTATCGTCCTAAATTCAAAATACCTACATACCTACAGAGAGTTAGGAATGTAATTAAAACTTTTGAGTAATAGAAGACGATACTTATATATGCTACATAGTGGGTCGTAGTTCATCTTCTTACAGACACACAATAACGATTCATGTACTTAATGGCACTTACAGACAATGGTGGTCGATGTGGGCACACTGATAGATTACTAACTACTTTGAAGTGTGGTTTTGTGAACCATGAGTGTAGGGGTGCTTAGGAGCGAAATGATGAAAATAATGTTGATAGGTATATATAGCCTGTGGTTGGCATGGAACTATGGCTACATAGCTGACTTTATTTATAGGTATTTCGAATGTGCGAATGTCATCTGAGTACTTATATAAACTTTGATCCTGTTTTGGAGGATTTCCAGTTAATACATTTTCTGTTTATTTATTCCCCTATTTACGTAATTTTAATTATATTTCACTGTAGAGTGTATTTAAACAAAAACACCTAGATTATCAAAGCAATCAAAAACAATGCATTATTTTTTAATTGTTTGGTAACACATTGATAAGCAGCATGAACGCGATAGAGCTAGTATAAACTAAAATCACATAAGTACCTACCACAGAAAACAACGATTTGGTATCCCGTTTTATAATGTAGGTAGCATATCTACCTATTTATGAAATTAATACCTAAACATTGTTACCGACTCTGTCGAATAAAGTGATTAGGTACAGGTATAGGTATAGGATAGCTAAATATAGGTATAGGATACCTATATTTTTTTAATCCTAAGATGCGCTTACGGGCACCTTACTTACTTATGTAAGGTTTATGATTTTAAGTAAATTATTAAAACATTTAAAAAAAAAAACAAAATAATATAATTATAATCGATATGAGGAATCGATGTTATAACGACACTCGGCGAGCGCGGGCATTCTAGTCACGACAGCCGTACGGGTCGGACGTGGTTGACGTTAGGATTTAAATATTATATTGTGTGCAAAATAAGTGTTACAAAATATATAAAGTTGTGCTGTGATCGGAGTTTTATTACAAATCAGAAGTGGTAAGTACATGCTCACATTTATATAACTTTAGTATTGAATTTTGTACGGTTGTACTAACCGATACGGACGGGTAATAAAATAAAATAAAGTAATGGAATGTGGTATCGAGGAATACTAGCGTAACGATTTATTCAAAACATAGTTTCAAATTACAGTTGTGTATAATTTTAAAACGATAATTTCAAAAGAAGAAAACCGTTAGTTTCTTCGTGTCTCACTGTTGGTACAGTAAATAGTATTAAATACTTATGCTATTTCAAAGTATATTTTATGTTTATTGCTGCACGATGATTATAGATTAGGTATTATTAGGGCGTAGTTTCAATCCATTTGTTTTAGAGGTCCGATAATTAAATAAACACTATTTAATGGTATGGTAGGTTAGTATCTTTGTTTTCGAGGGGAAATGTTTTTTTTATGCTAAAATAAATGAATGTTTACCGAGTTTACCTGAGTTATTGCAAAGACCTTAAGACCTCAAAGGTCAAGGTCAATTTTTGAGCACATTAAGGTGCTGGGTGTTACATGCCGGGGGTTTCAAAGGGGAACATTTTCTAATTATTTTTACGCTAGGACGCACCGTTTCCGAGTTACGTCCTGGTTTCTATTTTCACACATTCTAATGAACAAATTCAAACCGATGTTTCGCTTCCGAGTTACAGATAATGGAACAAAATGATAGCCGTGTAAGCCGCCGTTTGGAGACGCCTGAAAAAGCTGCATCGAGACGCGATGTTGACGGAGGCAGACGGAGTCGGAGTCGCCTGCGCAGTGAGACGCAAGGACGACGCCGAAGTCACACTCGCTATCGAAGTCGCAGCTCAGGTCGTCACAGCGGACGCAGTAAGAGCATCGGGGAGAAGGAACGCGTGCTGGAGCGGGAACGAGACAAAGTCAGGCGCTTGGAAGAGGAAATCGACCGGGAGCGGAGTCGTTTGCGAACCGATTCGGGACCACGTGGCCGCTCAAGACGTGACGTCGGCTCCAACCGGGCCGCATCTAAGCAGCAATTGGAGCAACAGCCTGCTGGAGTGGACGACCGACACCGTGAACAGGATAATGAGGTACCCACCTCTCGTTCTTTTCGAAGATCGGGAAGTCCAGCTTTTTCCGCGAAGGATGTAATCGATATTTTAAAGTCTTTAAAACCATCTCAGCCATCTACGGTTGCACACGGTGCACATAATTTGAATCACAAAAACATTTTACCTGATTTTGACCCTTCATCAAGGAATCAGAGAATTGACATTTGGCTACGAAAAGTGAACGAATGTGCTGCCGTATATGGGTGGGATGACAAAACTGTTGTTCATTTCGCGATGCAGAAGCTCCAGGGATTGGCCAAAACTTGGTATGAGGGGTTGAATTCTATTCTTTTTAATTGGTCAGAGTGGCAGGAAAAGCTTTTGACAGCTTTTCCATGTGAGGAGAATTATGGTCAATCCCTGGAGGATATGTTAAGACGTAGGAGTAAGCATACTGAGCCTATTGAGGTGTATTTTTATGAAAAATTAGCCTTGTTGAATCGGTGTGACATCGTTGGCAAGCGTGCCGTTGATTGCCTTATACATGGTCTAGCCGACAAAACGCTGAAAACTAGTGCCTTGACGTTACGTTGCATTCATCCTGACCAGCTCTTGCAGTTTCTCATGAGTAACAGAGATTTAGCTCAAACGTTCTTACCCCAGGATCGTACCAACTTTAGGAGTAGGACAGTACAGGACGCTAGTAAACCTTCAGATAATAATAATCCAGATGGTAAAAAAGTTAATCTCACAGCTGTTAATCCCGGTTTGATCTGTTACAATTGCAAAGAGCAGGGTCACCCTTTTATGAAATGCCCCAAACCCCTAATTAAGTGCCTAACTTGTCAGAAATTTGGACATCGGACTGAGAATTGCAAATCGAAGCTTGAAAATAAAAATAACAATAAAAATGAAACTGCGCAGAAAACAATGTGCATTTCTACTTCAAATTCTAACTCTAAGTACATAAAAACAATAACGATAAACGGGTCGCAGGTTCGGGCATTTATAGACTTTGGAAGCGAAGTCTCTCTCTTAACCAAATCAATTATACCCATATTAGGGCTCGAGCATGACTATGGTTTGGCACCATTGAGAGGATTCGGGAATGAAATTGTTCAATCTGTCGGAAGTGTTAGAACTAAATTAGATATTGATGGAGTTAAAGCCGAGGTTAAGTTCCATGTAGTCGATGACAAATATTTAGAAGTGCCCGTTCTTATTGGGCAGTCATTTACCGAACAATCACATGTCATTGTTTACAAAAATTCCGAACAATTGAAATTTTATAATTTTGGAAACGAATTGCCTTTCGCTGATGCCGAACTGGATGCACAAGACACTCAAGACCTCAAGGTCTTGGCTGTCTCTTGCGTTGCCTTATACGGTCCGGCGACTATAAGGGCTATCACGGAACCGCAGATAGATGGCTATATTGTTATAAACAGTAAGGTGATAGGCCAAACAGCTAATCAGTACACTATTTATGGTGGTGTGTATCGAGTGACAAACGGTAACGTCAGAATAAGTATTTCTCCTATTACCTACCGGTTAAAGTTGCTAATGGGAACTACTTTGTGCCGCGCTACACAAATTCACATAGTGAACCGCATTGTATCCCCAGATCTGGAAGTTGTAAAATCAGTTGGAGAGATTGATGACGTAATGGTCCGAATGGGTGATAACATCAATGAACATGATAAGCACGCACTATTTACAATTTTACACAAATATAAACACTGTTTCGCGTCCACACTTAAGGAATTGGGGTGCACAAATGCGACGGAGATGACAATAGAGACTAATAGTAAACAGCCAATCGTATATCGTCCCTACCGTTTGTCCCACAAAGAACGAGAACAGGTCCGCGTCATGGTAGGCGAGATGTTGGACGCCGGTATCATTCGGGAATCTGTGTCCGAATACGCGAGTCCGATAATTCTGGTACGGAAGAAAGACGGCAAGATTCGAATGTGTATAGACTACAGGTTATTAAATGCGGTTACTGTAAAGGAACGGTACCCAATGCCAATAATTGAGGATGAAATTGCCCGATTGTCCGGACAAGCATATTTCATTACGCTCGATTTGGCATCAGGCTATTATCAGGTCCCTATGTCAGAGTCATCAAAGCCGTTGACAGCGTTTGTGACACCGGACGGGCAATACGAGTTCAACCGTATGCCGTTCGGTCTTGCAAACGCTCCAGCTGTGTTTCAGCGGATGATGCACAAAGTATTAGGATCCGCACGTTATACTGAAGCCACTGCTTATATAGATGACGTCCTTATATACGGGAAAGACAAGAAGGAATGTCTAGACCGATTTGAGAACATCCTTAAATTGTTGGACGAAGCTAATTTGACGCTAAATTTATCTAAATGCGAATTCTTAGTGGATAAAGTAAACTACTTAGGCTATGAAATTAGTGCTGCTGGCATAAGACCAGGGGATAAGAAAATCAGTTGTGTAATTGATTTTCCGCATCCCACCAACCAGCACTCGGTACGACAATTTCTGGGACTTGTTGGATAATTCCGAAAGTTCATTAGAAATTTTGCACAACTAGCCCATCCCCTAAATATGCTGTTAAAGAAAGATTCTAAATGGTGTTGGTCGAGTGAACAAGAGGAGGCGTTTAAGGATCTTAAGGACCGGTTAACGAAGCGACCTATCTTGTCCATATATGACCCAACGGCTGCGATAGAGCTCCACACGGATGCCAGCAAAGTCGGCATTGGTGGGATTCTATTGCAGAAATCCGCATCTAATGGCGCACTTCATCCCGTGGCATTCTATAGTAGACAGACCACTCCAGAAGAAAAGCATTTCCATGCTTATGAACTAGAAACTCTGGCGGTGATCTGTTCCTTGAAGAAGTTTCGGGTGTATCTTTTTGGACAAACTTTTAAAATAGTAACGGATTGCAGTGCGTTACGCAGTACCTTTCTTAAACGTGACTTAATACCTCGAGTGGCACGGTGGTGGCTGTTGCTGCAAGAGTTTCAGTGTACCATCGAGTACAGGGCTGGCTCCAAAATGTCCCACGTGGATGCACTATCTCGTAATCCCATTCCGGACAGTGAGACTACTGATGCATTAGGTCAATATCCGACAGTAATGTCCATTAGCAGTGATGACTGGCTCCAGACTCTGCAATTAGGAGATTCTGAACTTTGCCGAATAAAAGACATTGTTTCCTCGGATATTGATGCTGATGGCTTAAAACATATTAAAGACAATTATTTAATTAAAGACAACCAACTGTTCAAAATTATTGACGGTGATGACAGTAACATACGTTGGGTGGTCCCAAAGGGCGCGAGGTGGCAGTTGTGCCGACTAAATCACGACGATATTGGGCATTTCGGTGTGGATAAGACCCTTGAACGGATTAAAAAGTCGTATTGGTTCCCTAAGATGTCTAGGTTCATAAAAAAGTACGTTCAGGCTTGTGTTCAGTGCGCTTACGCGAAGAAAACAGCTTGCGTAAAAGAAGGCTACTTACATACCATTGAAAAGATTGAGATTCCTTTCCACACCGTCCACATCGACCATTTGGGGCCTTTTGTGAGATCCAAACGCGGTAATACTTACCTCTTGGTCATCGTTGAGGCATTCACTAAATTTGTCTTCATAAAATCGGTGCGAAACACGAACACACAAAACGTAATGCGGGCTTTAGAGGACGTATTTTATACATTCCGATGTCCAGATCGCATCATTAGTGACCGGGGATCCTGCTTTACATCCCATGCTTTTAAAAGATTTTGTTTAGATAAAGGAATCAAGCACGTTTTGAATGCAGTATCTAGCCCGCGTTCTAATGGTCAGGTTGAGCGTTATAATCGCTCAATCCTTAATTCATTAACCGCTCAAAACCTAAACAATGACGAGAGAGCATGGGATGAGAAGACTGGTATTGTGCAATGGGGTTTAAATAATACCATTCAAAACAGTACTGGTAGGACCCCCGCAGAGGTGATGTTTGGTACAGCCATGAATGCGGAGCTCGATCCTAAACTTAATGAAGTAAGGCGAAATACACGCGAAGACAACGACATAGTAACGATACGGGAGGAGGTCAAGGATAGGTTACGGGATCAGCAAATAAAACAAAAGAAATACTACGACAAGGATAGGAAACCAGCGCGCAATTACAAAGTAGGTGAATTAGTAAAAATTACCAAAGTGGCTTTCCATAACGAAGGTAAGAGTACAAAGCTTATGCCGTCTTACATAGGGCCGTATAGAGTTGTTAAGATACTGGGAAATGACCGTTACAAACTGGCAGCAATACCGGGCTTAACGAGCAGTAAAAGTAAGCGCAATACAACGGTAGCTTCCGATCGAATGTTGCCCTGGGTTCACCTGGCGGCACTTGAAGTTAATAGTGATTCCAATGATGAAGATGCTAACTATTCTGTTTCCGAGGTTGAGGAATAATGTTTTGTTATTTTTTTATGATGTTTTGGTTTTTATGATTGCTATGAAAACAAACTAAATGTTAATTAGTAGTTAATTATGTCGTTTAGCCAGATAACGATAACTTATGGCTATATGATAAATTATTTGATTATTAATTATAATCTGGTTTAATACTGTTATATCATTTTGAGGGTTTTAATTGTTTGGTTTTTAATTGTGTTCATGTCTTATGAATGATGTTGGTATTATAAAATAAAAGTTTGTAATTGTTAAAATAAAACAATTTTCTTGCCAGAACTGGATGGGTTGGCATGAAATTCATTGTAACTTATATTGGATAGAGTTCTTGCTAGAATTGGATGGGTTAGCATGAACTCTGTTTAAACGGTGGCCAATCTTGCTAGAATTGGATGGGTTAGCAAGTATTGGATTTAACTTTTGCGAGAATTGGATGGGTTCGCAAATCATAATGTTGTCGTTGCCGTAAGAATTGGATGGGTTTACAGTAACGACACATTGTTTAATATTGTACTGTTAAAATGTAATGGACTTACTATAGGTTATTTCATAAGAATTACTGAATGAGTGATTTGTTGAAATTGTAAGTATTTTTTTTTCTCTTTCTTTTTGTAAAGATGACGGATGTTCTCTCTCGCCGAGTGTAAGGTTAAGGAGTGCTGTCCAGCCTGTGTATGAGGACATACACGAGGTCAGGATGGACGAGTGTAAGGTTTATGATTTTAAGTAAATTATTAAAACATTTAAAAAAAAAAACAAAATAATATAATTATAATCGATATGAGGAATCGATGTTATAACGACACTCGGCGAGCGCGGGCATTCTAGTCACGACAGCCGTACGGGTCGGACGTGGTTGACGTTAGGATTTAAATATTATATTGTGTGCAAAATAAGTGTTACAAAATATATAAAGTTGTGCTGTGATCGGAGTTTTATTACACTTAGGTACACATTTTCAAAACTTTAAACTGATCGAAAGCTGCCTAGTTTGTAGGTATTAGGCTATATACCTAGTATTTAGGTTCTATTAATAAAGCCTAGAAACTTACTTCATCCGTGCATGGATCAACCCAGCGTTAAGCCGGGCAAGAGCCTTTACACCCGACGATTAGATCATGTTGATCTAGGTACTTCAATTTTCATTTCGGCATGACCCTCCTTCGCTTCCATAATAAAAGTAACGGCTCGTATTTTCAATATCTACCTACGTACTTTCTATTGAGGACCTATCCCTATAAAAAGAAAATGTTTGCCTTTGTTGTTAAAACATTAATTTCTCTTTATTGACGGCGCTAGTTCTTCGGCCTACGTTCCTTTTTACATAACCAAAGTAGGTAATCCAGTCCTAACATTTTGTTTGAAAAGTTTGTTTATTCTTGTGACTCTTAGTTTATTTCAAGAGGGGAAGATCTGGGAAGATCAAATGAATAAGTGTGCGATTAAGGAACAAAAGAATTAAGGCAAGAGGTCAAAGGGGTTGGAATTTTGGACGTCGGGATTTCATTTTATGAACGTAGTTATATTTACAGGGTAACTTTTCAATGACTTCCCAAAATTTGTATGCTGGCTGTATCGCTGAACTTTCTTACCTATCTAAGTACAAACATCTATACGCATTTACATTTTGATTTCGTATTTAGACAAATACGATATATACGAAATAGAAGGTAGGTACTGAGTTTCTAACACATTTATATATGGAAACCATAAGTGCGTATCTTCTTATTTCTTGTAGGTGGTTGAAGAAGCTTATTTCTACTTATTTCTCCATAGACAATATCGGCCAGTACCTACTGACAGTACGTGCGCGTACCTAGGTGGCCCATAAAACGTATAGCCAACTGTTTGTATTTCGTGGCATTTATTTGGTACTCGAAGCGCTCTGAAATATTGTTGAGGTGGAACAATGCTAGGGAACGTACTATTACTACCTACCCTACCCGTGGATGCTTGAAGCCACTAATTAAACTGTCTCCTTTCCCGATACATTTGTTAAAGACGTACCTACCTGTATCTTACTACATGCAATTAAATACACAATAGGTGCCTAAATATCTTCGTATCATGAAAGTACCTATCAACGTATAAAGTAAAGTTGTTACTTACTACAGAAATTTTCAATTTTCAGACAGAATAAGTGAATTATAAATTAAGCAGACTATTCATCATATTCTTAAAAATGTTAAGGTCAGTCATAATCATCATCTACAGTCCGACTTCGACCACTGCTGAGCATAGGCCTGTCTTTTCTTGTACCAGTCCCCACCCTCCTGTGGCACTGCAGTACCCATAAAATAAATTAGCTCTTTTCTAAAGTCATTCTCGTTTACAGGCACTTAAATAAAGCCTTTTATTTGCAACTACGATATTTATATCTTAATGGGGGTATAAAAGTAGCGTTTGTTCCTAATGCTCTCGGCTTGGCTTAGCTTACAGGCAAAACTAAGAGGCAAAAACGTAAGTGAGACCAACTAGCCAGACTGCTAGGTAGCCTTTACGGAAGAGCTTTTTGTCATTCTAGGTTTAAGCAGCCAGCAGTAAATACCTAATGAGCATTAAGCATGCTGCCAGCTTAACGTTTGTAGTTTTTGTCTGATAAATAAAAGGTTTTATTCTGAAAATCTCTTAGCAAATTAAATATTAAATAAAATTATTCTGAATTTTCTAGTGCTTCTGAAACTTTTGTACTCGTTTCTCTCTGTTGAAGTTCTATGATATTATATGAAAAGTAAGACTCAAGTAGAAGCTTAAAACGTAATAGATCACTGTTTTATAAAACTCAAGAAGGATATTAACTTCTGATTTGTTTATAGAGGCTCGTAGCACGTAGTTGTAGCCTGTAACACGAGCCCTTAGTATTTGTAGCCCATAACAGTCATTCGTAGCCGCCCGTAGCAGTGAGCCGTAGCTTGTAGTACTCCCCCGTAGTCCATGGTGGTCACTCGTAGCCCGTAGCAGACCTCCGTAGCCCATAGCAGTCACTCATAGCCCGTAGGCGTTAACCGTAGCCCTAAATAGACACTCGTCGCGCATACCAACCATTCCTTACTCGTAGAACTCTTGATACACTCTTATGATCTGTTTTGAGATATCCTGCTAAGATGCAAGCTACCATAACGATGATGATTTTATAACGAAGACCTACATTACTATTATAACAATGAATTAATAAATCGGGTAAACTTGAACCCAACTTATTTTATTAATTTTCCACAATAACAAAACCAATAAATTCGCAAATAACAGAACATCATGAAGCAATAATGAAAACACATGAGCTCCATTATATTAGCATAACACAATAAACCAATCTATTAACGTAAGCTAATGTGCACGCACTAAATACAGGGTATAGTAAATCTTGTATTTTGCGTTGTAGCCATTGCTAGCGGGACGAGATAATCCGGACTATTGGTGTCGTGCCAGAACCAGCCAGCATTGTCGGCGTGCTGGCTCCCGGCCAGGGATAATGGGCTTTACACCAAATGGATTTGCCCACCGAGGTCAACGTAAAACCTGGAAGGTACAGATTAACGCAAATAAAGCCTTTAAACCACTTTTATAATGCTATCGATGCTGACGAAACGCCGTAATGGTCTTATTTAAGCTTTTTATGACGATGTTTCGGGCAACGATTTTTTTTTATTATTGTGTGTGTGATAATATTTTATTTATAATACCTACAATGTATTACTCGTAGTTGGAAGGAGTTGAGAGAGGCCTTTGCGTAGCAGTGGGATAGTATAGACTGAAAAAAAAAAAATAGTTAGACATACATAGTTATTATGTGTAACCGAGCATGAATAAAAAAAGTTGGTGTAAAGTTTCAATGTAGGTACTTTGTATCTCTCCATACAGGTGAGTTCGTTTGATTCTCAATTAACGTGATTCAATTCTAAGTATTAAAAGTCTTAAAACTACAGAGGTTTCAATTAGATAATGGACAAAATAAATAAAAATACTAGTGTTCTTATTATGAGGTGTACAGTAAAGTATATTATGATAATAATAATAGTACTAGGTAGGTAATTACTTAAAAGGTGGGTAGGGTGGGTGATAGTGATTAATTAATGATTAATTATGTTGCTGAACAAAACATATCGCTTTTATTTTTATATTGGAACATAGAGTAAAGTAGTCTCAAATGATTGCAAAAAAGAACAAAAGTAAAATCACGGAGAAGCTCAATTTAATCGTGTGATGAAAAACCCATCCATTTCATCAAATAGATCTACCTAATTAGGCGTTTGTTTAGATAGGGTTATAGCCTGCTTGATAACCTTTTATCTGTTTAGCGAACATTTCATTTCATCCCTCCCGTGCAAATATTTTACCCTTTTGCCGATGTGCCAACAGTCTTTGATCCTTTTAATTGACATTCGGTTTTCAGATAATTTTGCGAACGCTGAATATTCGCGGCTAGGTAAGTTTTGGGTCTGCCTTTAAGTGAAAAATGTAAGATATTTTCAACTGACGGCAATCAATTATTAAGAATGAACAGCCTCCAGAGTGAACTGGGACGTGACACAAAGCGCGAAGCTTGAGACCGAAAATTGTTAGATACCTGTCTAAGATGTTATCTTAACAGAATAAGCCATTCAGTCGTCAACTTAGTGAAATGGAAAATTAATTTTCTCACAATTTTCTGTTCTCTTATGATACTTTTTTGCAGTCGCAGAAGTTTTTCGAGAAATAAAAAGGGTTTACCCACCGCTGCGAGACGGAAAGATTCCGTATTCTTTGGGGACCGCGAACACAATGAACGTGGCATAATGAAACTGTTCCCTTTGCGATTATGTGTAGAGGTATATCACTCATTTATTTACTTTACTTTAGTTCTTTAAATAACTATACTAACTAACATTATAAATGCGAAAGTGAGTTTGTTTGTTTCTTACGCCTACGTCTAAATCCGACTGATTTTGATGAATTTGGTACAGAAAGAGATGGATCCCTGGAGACGTTTATAGGCTACTTTAACGCGAACGAAGCTGCGGACAAAATCCACTTACTTATTGTACAACGAAAGTAGCTACAATTTTATATTTTTCCTTTTCTTGAATTTCAATTAATTGTATGACAAAGATGGTTAATCAATTCTATATATACAAATATAATAAAGCTGACAAGTTTGTTTGTTTGAACGACCTAATCTCTGGAACTACCAGTCGGATTTGGAAAATTATTTTTGTGTATGATAGCCACAAACATGAGAAAGGTTATTGTCAGCAATGAAAAAAAACGGGATATAGGTACGCGTACAAATTCGCGGGCAAAAGCTAGTCCAATTTATAACCATACATCTTGGTCATAGTACATTTGCTTGCAATTGAAATTCTAACTTAAACTACTTATGTTAAGAAATTAGACTCTTTCAACTTGAAGTCAAGCTCTATTAAAATCTCATTGTTTCTAAAGAACCTTTTGTAACTGTTATTTCAATACTCATCATTTTATTCATTTGTTTGGTATTAAAACGCTGTTAAGATTTACATTTTGCTTGATATCTTTAGAATAGGTGACTTGAACTTCCATTGTAAATACGTATTTTTATTATTGTTGTTTTTATTTATTTATATCAAACATAAAATATTAATATTGTCGTTAGTAACACTTATAAAACTATGTTAGTTAACTTATCTCCTCACAACAAATGAAATAACATATAACTAAAATAAAACTAATTCAAATACCTATAACTATGTCCGCTTCCCGCTGCACTAGACCTGCAGCCGTACATACTAGTCCAGTGCCCCAGAAACGGGCAATCAGGCATATTCACTATCACCTTTAAAATGCTGTTGGTGCTCTCCCGAAGCCTTCGCATCAAGGCTGCTGTTCTTTTACGCATAATAGCTTGCAAGCTATCTGTATCAGCGTCAGCAAACATGCCCGATGCGCTACAAAACAGTATTATACACGTAAAATTACGTTCATTAGAGCTCAAACTAAAAGATAGGTATTACTTGATTTCCTGCCAGGGTTGCGGAATTTGTTCGAAAGAGTCACCGCGGCCCTGGAACGCAAAGGGCTTTAGAAGGAACACGGATGGGTTTTAGTCAGTAAGAGTCTGACACGCCCTTCCGCTCCGCCCAGAGCGGAAAAAGTCATTTGATGAATTTCCATACTTAAAAAAAAAAAAAAAGGTATTACTTGATTTGGATTATCCAATTGACTATCGGAGATGGTCTCTAAAGTAAAAGGTACAGTCTAGACAGTCATACAGTTAAATCAGCGTGAAAAAAAATCTCAGGTCATTCGCAGACGCGAAGTCATTGACCCGGCGTAATATTAGGATAATGGCGATCCATCATCTCATGAAAACTCCATCTACAACTCCACTTAGGTACCTACATACACAGATATACGGCAAGGCATTTGGTTTCTGAGAGATAAGATTTTAGTATTTTTTAAATAGTTTCACCATGCACCGTCTGTCTGTTTGTCTGTCTGTCTGTCTGTCTGCCTGTCTGTCTGTCCGCGGGTTAGATCAGAGACGCTTAGCACTAGAAAGTTGGAATTTGGTATGGGTAATTTGGTACCTATACATATTAATCACGCCGACAAAGTTGTAAAATTAAATCTTGAAAAAAAAATACATACAGGTTCTTCTGCTAAACGGTAGTTAGAGAAAAAAATCATGGTAGTAGCATAAAAATTTGCAATTTTTTGTCATGGTTTACGGGACAGGTAACTACGGAACCCCACACTTTGCATGGCCCGACACGCACTTGGCCGGAAGTCTCAAGCATTGTGATAAAGTACTTAGATATACTCTACTGAAAAATACATAGGTACTTACGTCACACAAATACGCTCCTGTAAAATTAAGTACCTTACCTACCTATGGTTTTGTTGCCAAAGTAGGATTATACATAAAAGTATAAGTTGAAAATTCGGCAGCCATTTTATTTTATAACTTTGGACCCACGTGTACTTAAATGTGTAAACAAAACAAAAGTGAAACAAAAGGGATTTAAAAATGTTTATTCATCAATCCCCTCATCAATTTAGGGAAATTTTGCCGTTCTAAGCTCAATCTTGCCCTCTTTTAGGGTCGATGATAAAATAAAAATGCTCTTTTGATCCTTATTTCCTCGGGGAACAAGCGAATATACTGAAGTGACTGTGTGAAGCTTTTTAAATTACACCTCATTAGAGGAGTCGCGTGTATATTAGCGTGAAACGATTGTAAGTGAACGGGGAATGACCCACCCGCCTCCCTAACTACCACCTCGTTTTTAACTTCATATAAATTGCGAGAGCACTGTCCTTGCCACACTTTTATTTCCTACCAGGCTTCCATTTACGTGTCATTTTACGGAAAATGTTCCTGTCGCGACTTCACTCACTCTACGTCCTAAAAGCAACCCACTTTTCTACTAAATATTTATTCATACACCTTCTCAAGAATAAGATACGTGCCCGAGCCTAAGTACATGAACATGAAATATTTTTAGGCAAAATTTTTAGAATGTTAACAGAGTCGGCCGAAGCTTTTTTAACATTTATGAAGCATATTTTTGCTTCTGTTAATAGAAAACACGGTCTCAATTTATTCATGACATGCCAAAACGCATTCTATTTTGATTTTACGGATGAAATACAGGCGCAGGGAATATCAAGTTGTTTTGCTAGCAACGTAATACTGCTTTATTTATTGCGGTCGCTTGTTGGGGCAATAAACGAAGTGGTCATCCGTCAGCCGTAGTCTTGAGTCAAAGGAATGTAATCAAGACATTCATCACGGGCTCACATCACTCAAACGACCAAAAACATTGTGCGGTATGTACAAGGTGGCGTAGTAACTACCTACCTATTTACTCGCAAGTGAAAGAATGATTACCCTGGTTTTTTTAAGATTGATGGATGAAGATGTAGGTATTATCACGTAACATTTTCCAATTGCTTTTTGATAAATGAAATATCGTATTCAGCAGATCTTTAAAACAAAACGAGAATGTGTGACAAACGGCAGCGTCACGAGATGATCCGCAAAAGGATATATTATATGAGAACGGTTCGTTGGTTCGGTATCTCCGCGATGGTGAACCCTGTACTCACGGATGGGTACCCATGCACGACGCTAAACGTTCCTCATTTTTCTATAGTTGGAGGAAAATTGCTGTCGTATTTCCGGCTCACATGTCCTTAAGCCGGAGACAACGAGATTATCCGCGGGGAAATAAAATGGAGACACGAGAATCATCAATCTCTCCCGCACAATCTTGTTGATGGAACTACCCAAATTACTAATTATATGAAAGTTTGAGTGCTCTAAAAGTACGGCAATATAATAAATTGAAGCACTAAACAACCTAATTTATTCATTTTCATTTTTAGCTATTATTATAATGAAAGTTAAGATTATTCTTAAAATTCATAAATGTTTAAAGATTAATATCAACCACTTCACTTCAAGATAAGTTCAGTTCATAACTCCTTTAACAAAAATACTTAAAATTACATTTTAATAGTTGTAGAAAAGTAGTAAAAGTAATTACAGGGGACAAGTAAAAGTTGGCCGCAGTCCCACAGCCGTCGTTCTGGCCTAGCAAAACTTGCGCCAATTATAGCTGAGGTGACCATGAGCTGCCGAGCCTCTGATTAGGAAAATATCCTCAAATTAAATACTTTCATTTTGACCAAATCCCCCAGCTAAAGCCCCTTAATACACTTTAAGCCATATTTTTCTCTCATAGCTTAGCGGATACTTCTCATCCGTGATTTGTGTTGGCCATTTATTGTTTATCAAAGTATTTTTCCAATAGGGGAAGATAAAGTCAACCATTATTCTTGAGGGGATCGACGAGGATTTCCACATTAAGTACCTTGAGCAGAAAATCGCCAAACGTTTGAATTTAATAGGCACTTCTAATCACGCTTGAAGACAGTTCAAGAAACTCGGGGCGTAGGGCCACCCTGTTAATAGCCCAAGTACCACGCTAAGGGGCGCCGCTAGGTCTTATCTCGCCGCTTCCGACGACGTTGACTTACATTTAATTGTCCAAGTTTTATTGTAGCCACCCTAATAGCAATATTGGAACCAAGGAACTGATATAGATCGAAGTTTTGAATAACATTACTGATACTGTATTCACATTGAGATTAGAATGACAGCTTTCATGTGTGCGTACCTATCCGAACTTCTTTGTTACGTAAAAGCCGTAAAGGGAATGGAAATGTGGTAAGGAGCGAACGTATTTTTTTGGATTTTCAAGAGCTTTTCCTCTAAGTTAATCCAGTACCTAAGTATAAAACGTGTTTATGGTACTTATACAATTCCAGTTTGTTGAAACGACATTTTTATTTGCAGTATCACACGAGAGAACATAACATGGAGCTAGCTATAAAATCATAAAGTTAAAAACGTAACACGGCAAGCTAGCGGCCATTGGCTCATGCAGCAAGGAACAACAGCCCGGAGAACAATTCAATTTACTTTTATAGCCCGTGCTGATCCCCTTGTGCGGATCAGCTTCCACGGGAACTAATCATCGAATCTACGCCTTGATTCGTTATCTGTTCTTCGCAACTGATTGCTTTTAAATCCCAATACTCGGCCGTAAAATACGTCGTTTGATGGCATATTGGAAATAAAAATACTTTTATGAATAGTGCAATAGTTGGATGATACTTTATGGGATCTCGCTGATATAAATTACATTAGAAGCAGAGATACTTCACCTTTTTTTGACGGCCCGCAAACATATGCATGTTTGTACATACTGGCTATTTTATGAGGGCCGCAGGTGATGACCTCTTTTTTATGAAAACAGCGTCTTGCATTTGAAATGCTAGCAGGAGTACAGCCATAAATATACATCCACCCCATCTCAACCTGTCCCGCGCATTATGGTTTTATTTTGCAGATTCGCAGTAAGTAGGTAAGTCTCGGAGGGCCGGTCGGGAGCTCGCGGGCCGAAGGTTAAGTATCACTGCGCTAATTCCATCGCCGTCAGTGATTAAAAATTAAAAGATTTATTAGTGGTAAGAGTTTCTATGTCATTTTATTTCTTTACTATTGTTAAATTCTAGGTTCATAAGTAGAATGAATGCTCAATGTAGAGACTGGAACTGTGCTATTCAACTATGTCTGGTTATGAACCTACGTATCTACGCAATGTAGGTACCTATATAACTAATCTGGAGGCAGTGCTTTGTTTGTTTAGTAATTGTCGATAAAATCCCAAATATGCTCATCGCAGTACATCAAATACAATGTCAGTATTATTGTATTAAAAATACGTAAAGTATTTCAAAACTCAAAGATTGGAAGCGACTCAAAGTTTTAAACCAAGAGAACATAAATAAAAGTTAAAGTGCCTGAAAGTTTTAAAGATTTTCGTTTCCGCTGAGTTATTCAAAGCATATTGTCTTCGCTTTAAATCACTGATGTGAGTAAACCAAGAAGGCAACCTAGTTTGAAAAATTGTTCTCAGAGGACGACCCTTACTGTAACCTTTTTCTTTTATCCCGCTCTGCCTAAACTACAATTCTCTCAATTTACTTTCCGCAAAGGAATGTATTATGTAGGTAGGTATAGTTTGTTTTGTTATAAAGTATATAGATTAAGTTTTATTTCTCTTATATACATACAACGTGATTATTTTTCACTATATTTTTTTTCTAGGTATCAAATACCTGATTTATGTGAAGGAAGAAAAAAATGCTGTTCAGTACATTTCTTCGAGAATGGGCAGCAGTATTCTCTGTGCATTGCAACAGCTACACTGCGATCGCCAACCCGCCTGCCAAGCGTGGCGATTATGGCAAACCCTCCATAATCTCCCTTTGGAGGAGGCCTATGTCCAGCAGTGGACGTATTTCGGCTGATGATGAATTAAAAATTCACGTTATAAAAATTATAATCGTATTTATTAATGAAAGGAAATGTCATCGGAAAATTGCAAACGTTTCTTATCTTACGGAGATAAGAAACATACGTAAAATTGTAAACATTTTTTTCTTTAAGACACGGATATTTATGAAACTATTGAATTTTGATGGGATTTTTATATATAAAACGTTTTTTTCATAATATATTGAGAATTTTATAATCTAATAAACGTTTATTTCAATGTTACGGAGTCCGGCGACAGATAAAAATCTGTCACCGGAAAATTGCAGACTTTATTTATTTTTATAAATAAAGTTTTTTCGTTATATGTATTTGCAGGAAATTTATAATAATTTACCTGCGAAAATCACCACGGTAAAATTACTTACTGGATAAATACTCAAATAGGGAAAGTGTCAGTAATGGTTTATTGCATAGCGAGCTTGACAGTTATAAATCAGATTTTTCAGTTCAGCTTCAGGATTAACTGACGCAGACTCGCCATTAATCACGCCGTTCGGTTGATTACAATTATCAGCACATGCATTTGCGCTAATTTACACTAATGGAATTTAATAAGGATTCCTAAAATAAAAAGAGGGGTGTTATAAGTTTGACCGCTATGTGTGTCTGTATGTGGCACCTTAGCTCTCAAAAGGGGTGAACCGATTTGGATGCGATTTTTTTATTTGTTGAAGATCATATTCAGCTCTTTTCTAGTTGATAAAGAGATGTGACCAACTTCCATGGGTCTGATTGATGCGAAATTTGGTATTCTATTACTTCAATAGTATTGCAAGACTATGGTAACCTTGACCTGATGCTGCAGCATGACCTGAGGTTTGCAGAATATCCAACTCTTCGCTTAGTTCCAGCAGAGATATCATGTTTGGGCTCACTGGAATGGCTTTAATGAACAGATTATAGGAAGATTAGTAACCTTGGCCTGATGCTGCAGCATGACCTGGAATCTGCAGGATACCCTACTACTCACTTACGTACAGCAGACGCTTCGTGTTTGGGCTCATTTAAATGGTCTATGTGAATAGGTAAAAAAGGATTAATTTAAACAAACCCCGGAAAAAAAATTCTCTAAAAAGTAAAAAATTATATGTTTATTTATTTATCGTGTCGGGAGACCGCTAATAAATAAAATAATACTTAGTAAAGACAAAAACTTCGTTCGCGGTCTCGCAGGGCGACGACACTTGGGCCAAAATATTCGTACCTGTATTAAACTAAATGGATCAAAACATATTAGTTTTTTCCTTTTTAAAGTACTTATTTACTTATTTTTTTGTCGGGTGTGTCTTCTTTTTGGTAATTATTTCCTATTATTTTCCTATCATATATTTGTCAAAGTAATACCACTTTGACACTGAAATAGAATGTATTCTGTCCCCAAAACGTTTTATTTACAGTCGGAAAACTAAAAGGAAAACCTCTCTGGCTAATACAACTTAGAACTAATTAAATAGATACTCATATAATATGAAAGTAAATATTACATGTGTTTCCATATTACACGTGTACCTATAATATAATATTCATGAACACAAAGTTCATGATCGTCTCATTATCCCAGTATTGCGAGCATTAGTCTATTTTGTTCTGGAATCGGATCCAGGAGAGATCCTATCAAATATTTGTTTCCTTTTCTTTATCCCCTTGCTCTATTGTTAAAGTATAATAGATCCAGATTCCATTTACTTTTAAATTAATGAAACGTACTGTGAATGTATACATTTTAGGTGATTAAAGTTGTATTGTTGTTTCCTGAAAGGGAGATTTTGCAATTTTGTTATAAACTCGCCCCAAGGCGTACCTGTTCTGTATGTAGGTCAAAGTGAACGATTTATGCCAATAAATAAAATAACAGCAGACTGTATTCCGATTGTACCTACTTTAGTTCCACAAGAGAAATCTGACCAAGTTTTATGAGTTGGGCAGCGCGTCCCGGCGTCCCATGTAAATTTTATCGTCTCCCTGAACAAAGCATCGTGTGCTTGGCTTGCTGTTCATTTCTTTTATTATTCACTTACTAAGCAACATCTGAAATGTATCAGAAATGTAACACATATCCCAAAAGAACCTTCTGTTTTGCCAGTTTTTAGTTTTCTAAAATCCACCATTTTAACACAGGCTTACCTACTAACATCGTATTTATTCAGGTAGGGTCTTCATTCATACAAAAGGCATGTACATTTACATTCGAAAAGAGGCGATCATCAAAATATTCAAACAAATAGTGCGCCTCGGGACTTCGTTTACGTATGTAGATGTTATGTGTTATCACATTTCGGTTACTATGTATGAACAACCTTAGGAATAGTAAAGATTTTAGTATTAAGCACTCGTGAATTTCTATGTTCGTTTTATTATAACAGACTAGATTTATACTTTGTTTAAGTTCGATTTTTCAATAGTTAGATCGTTTTTACCTGAGGTATACAATTGGTGGTTGAATGTGTCAAACAACCAAATATTTACACGCACGTACGGTTATTTTTACACGCAGTGTAGGGTTCCGTAGTTGCACGTCACAATTGTAACATTTTATAGGTTGGTCGACTATTAGGTACTCGTAAAGCCTACTTGGCTGTGATCGTATTCCTTTTAAATTCGTTATAAATGCTACTACCATGATTTTTTACACGTCACCAAAAACAACAGTTTATCTGGCAGAGGGGGGGGACGACACTTGACTCTAACAAAAAATAGCACTTAAAAGCTTAATATTTCGCAAACGGATCCTTGGATGGAAAAATGGTTTTCGCATACCCTCAATATTTTTAAACGACCTCTCCATCGACACCCCACAGCATGGGATAGATGATAAAAAAATTCGTTGCCACTTTACTTATGCCGCGGGTAGCCTAGATTTTTTAACCAATATTTTTATTTATTTTACCACTTTGTCGGTGTGATAAATATGTATACTCATACCAAATTCCAACTTTCTAGTGCTAAGCGTCTCTGGGCTAAACCGCGGACAGACGGACAGACGGACATGGCGAAACTATGAGGGTTCCTTGTTGACTACGGAACCCTAAAAAACCAGCCCTTAGTGAATAAATTTTCATGTTTTCTTAAACTTCTGCACTAATTACGCTTATACTTTCCTAATTCTTAATTACAAAGTGAGTAGGTATAGAAACCTAATTCAGCCCGTCTAAGTCTGCCCTTGTCACAATCTGATGGCAGCATTGCCTCGTTCCCTCAACCGCAACTACAACCGCCCTGTCCAGCGAGACACAATGGTTAGCAGGTAAATAATGAAAACATATATAGGTGTATACAGCCTGATTTTTTTTCACCACCCAAAACTCCAAAAAAGCTTTTTTTTAAGATTTTGTTTTACAACTTTTTAGACGTGGTTAAATGTATAACTATGCCAAATGACAGCTTTTTAGTACCAAGATTCTTTAAGTTAAACTGCGGATAGACGGACGGACTTGGCGAAACTGTGAGTGTTTCTTGTTGTTTTACTAAGGAATCTCATTATGAATCAGCTTGCATGCATGTATATTGATATATTCATTCATTTTTGTTGAACATAAATGTGGGAAACAGCGTATTTTTTAAGGTTCATAAATATTCTCTTATTAATAAATAATTACCTAATTAATTCCTGAAAACTTAGGATAGTTTTAAAAAACAGACCGTATAAATATGGACGGTGTACCAAAATTAATGAAAGATTTGAATTTGCCGCCATTTTTGCGGTTGGCAACCACTAACGGTTAGTAAAAATGGAGTATTATTGAAAAAATAAACGATTAGATATTTTTTGTGGTCAGAGTTAAAAAAATCAGTCATTTCGGTCATTGTACCCCTAGATCATATAATGTAACACAACTAGATTTAACTTTTTGGAGTTATTTGAAATCAAAGATCTACGCAAACAAGCCCACAACCACCAGTACATTGACACGAAATTCAGCCACATTTATCAAAACGGTAATGGAAAATTTTGAGAAAATAGAACGAGCATGTCATGTGCACATATAACCCTATCCTGTGTACTCTATGATTTAATTAAAAAATAAAAAACAATTAAAAACACCGTGTTCAGAGTTCGTTCGAGTTAAATCAAATCTTGCGTTAATTTTGGGACATCCTTCATTATGTTGTAAATGTTACTACATGTCACGTCACGTAGTATGCCCCAGCATGATGGTACTGCTCGTGCCCGCGAGCACAACCGCGCTGGCGGAACCGCAACCACAATGCTTCACTGATACGTCTGCCGAGCCGCGCTTTGTTTTCAAACTAGATATAATAGAAATAGATAGAATCAGACTGTATACATATAATGTTGCCAGTGTAGCCACATGTCACGTAGTGTGTCCCAGCATGATGGTGGTGCTCGCGGGCAGCCGCGCCGGCTGGACCGCAACCACAATGCTTCACTCATACGTCTGCCGAGCCGCGCACTGCTTTCAACTAGATTTTATGCGCATAGATAGAATCAGACTGTTTAAATATAATGTTGTCAGTGTTGCCACATGTCACGTAGTGTGCCCAGCATGATGGTGGTGGTCGTGGGCAGCCGCGGTGGAGGGACGCAACCACAAAGCTTCACCCATACGTCTGTCGAGCCGCGCACTGCTTTCAACTAGATTTTATACGCATAGATAGAATCAGACTGTTTAAATATAATGTTGTCAGTGTTGCCACATGTCACGTAGTGTGCCCCAGCATGATGGTGGTGCTCGCGGGCAGCCGCGCTGGAGGGACGCAACCACAGCTTCAACCATACGTCTGCTGAGCCAAGCACTGTTTTCAAACTAGATATTAAAGTTATACATCAAGCTGTACTTCATCATACATTGAACTTACTAGCAGCTGAAAATATTTTTAACCTTACTTTTATTTATAGATTTTGTGTGTGGAAAATACCAAGATCTGACTCTGATCTGGCTGAGATTGGTGCATTTTTGGCCTCACAGAGGTAAATATCATGTTGTTAGCTTTTATTAAATAGTTATTATTGTTAGTTATGTCATTAATTAAACTTTTTTATTTGTTTTGAGTGATTCCAAAATGAACTTTTTTCTTTCTATCTGTTTATCGCACAAGTCTGCTGAAGCAGGAAAATATTCCCTCCTAATATTAAAGTAAATGTTTCCTTCGTTATTCCCAATTCTCGAAGCCAAGCTTCGATATTATTATAATAAAAGGCAAATATTTAATAATGTCCTCGGTAATTATACCGAGGAGTATAAGATTGTTGAGACTCATTGAATTAAGAATAAATCATTACATGTAGGGAACTAGGAAAAAAGGTACCGCTAATATCTGCTCGTATTATTTACCATAAATCACATGCTTCACACAGGCACTGTATATTCTACAACTTATTTTTGGCTTTATCGATGAGTCGTACATTTTAGATAGGTATTGTATAGTTTGTATTACAAGTAGACTTGACGTTTATATTTATATGATATTGAACGATCCGAATGACTTTTTTTGGTATAAGCTCGCTACAATATTGCCGACCACTGTAATTCCTGAAAGTAAAAATAGATACTGGCCACCAGAAAAGAACCAGGCAATGAATCGACTAGATCCGTAACAAACATTCAACTGTCTTAGATCCCACAAAGAAAATTTTAACGGAATTACTTATTTAATCTACAAACGCACTATGACATGCTTCGTGAAATCCTCCTTTGAGTTAAGTGTGTAATTTTCGGCGTTAAAGGTATGTTCCCTGCGGGTGGTTTTCGTTTTTCCGTCCAGTATATTGCTTTTCTGCGCCACTCGACATCTTGCTTCTTTTAATAGCCTATTTTATGACCCACGAGTGCGCTTCCTTTTTTATTTTGTTTTTTACGTACTGATACTTCTCTATTATTTTATCGATCTGTCTGCATTGCAAGATGTGCTTATTTACTTAGCATGTTTACACCGCGGCGGACGGTTGGCTAACCACAGCCGGCCAATGGTCGTGACAACTTGATATAATCTTGGTGTAGGTAGTGACGTCGCTATATAAATACCGCCTTTTATTTCTGTATCTGTATTATTTATGCATTTAATTCTAAGAAACTACTTTTTTGAGATTCGTTTTTAAAAACATTGCATACACAATTTTTATTATAATTATTTTATACTAAATTATTATAAAATAATAGTGTATGCAATGTATTTAAAATTCAATCTCACTTTTGTAGAATTTTATTTAACACTATAAACTTCTTAAAGGTTCCCCTGTGATCTATGGGTCAAGAACTTATTTTTCGGAAATAATGGGTAAAGAACTATTATTTTTCGGAAATAATAAAGGTAAATTTTCATCTAATTTCTTGAATAACTTCATAACTGTCCATTTCGAAATTATGAAAATAATATAAGTAAAACCCTCATAATAAGCTCTTTCATTTGATATGTCACATAGTACAGTTTGTAATTTTAGTTTCGAAATTTTCTAGTTTTAATTGTCTCCCAAAAGTGACCCCAATCTCAAAATTAATTTATTTACGTAACGCGTCCGTGTTTGGGTTACAAAAGTTCATAAGTGTACCAAATTTTAACAGAATTGGTGCTGTAGATTTGGAGAAAATTGGCTGTGACAGACCGACAGACAGACAGATAGACCGACAGACAGACAACCGAGTGATCCTATAAGGGTTCTGTTTTTTACGGATGTTTGGAACCCTGAAATAAAGTACTTTCAAGGGTCTTTGACGTCTTGAAACCGTCATGATTCAGGTGGAAGAGCTATACTAGGCGTATACCACTATCTCTATTCCATAACGAAATCACAATCACAACAGTTTACCTTCTTCGTCCTATCTAATGTCATGATAAGTCTGGTATCGGCTATCAATCACCAGATTATGTCTAATACATTGAATAAGTAATATAAGGTATGGAGAATATTCGCTCAAGATTCATCAGAAAAAAGCAGCTATGCCAAGTAAAAAAGGAAACTTTTTTTGGGCTTCACAGAATTAAGCAGAACCGGAACTTAGTGACTTAACTATTTTAAAGCAAAAAATGTTTCTATTCGAAGTAAGATACCTTAATAAATAATTATATGTATTGGTTTCTAACGTACCAACCTACTAACCGTCCCAATACTAACCCTATAACACGATTTTGATAAACAGAAGACTGTGTACCTACTGTGGAGTACAAAATATTGCAGACTCATGCTCCTCCGCGCCAACATTAGATATTGGAAGAGGGTTAGGCAGCCGGACCAAATCTGTACCTATTATGGTAATAGAGTCCGACGTCCAACAGTTTGATGATAGAGAGCTCACTAATAAAATATTTCATCTAACGTCAATGTTTATTCAGTGTGCTGCCGAACATACTTTCATATTGAAACGGGACACGAAATAGTTGGAGCGTACTCGACAAATCGCGAGTCAATGTGAATATTCAATCCCCTAATGAGTTATGGAGTGAGCAATACGATAATTTTTGACGTGCGGAACGAGAAACACGTGAAAAAAAATTTCAACGGATAAACGACTAATCAGTAGTGTGAACCACGGGCAAACATAAATAAATGTCGTTTAAACGTTGTCGATTGCTTTCTTTAGAGAGATACACACTGGATCGTGGGGACGGACGCAGACGGAATGTTCGAGAGCTCACTCCATTCGCCCCTTGTTTGTCTGTCAACACAAATATTGAAAATCCATTAGCAACCACCGTTCGAGCGCAAAAAAGTCGATATTAAAAATAACAAAGAAATCGGGCCGTTCAAAGTTTCTCGTCGCGAAGGGGAGTTACTTTGAGATGTTTATGTTATATGTGTACGAATTGTGCGAGTATCTGCATGCGAAATGCGAGAACATTTCGACGGTTTATGCAGTGAATTAGTGTTTTGCAGGCCAGTTCCCCAGACGCACATTTGTGTTGCGTTTCGCCGTCAAGTTATTGTTCCCTATCAGCTATGGCTACTGGCGAAAATTCCTACATTAAGGAGTGTATGGACTGTTGAACAACTTTTATTACTTGTTGATTTTGAGGAAATATATACATTTTAAAATAGGCGAAGTTAAGCTTCAATTCTTGCCTCGTTATTGAAGTTGTTTTGTGAACAGAAACAATGAAAACCTCCTTGCGTAATTAAGTACATAATTATTCAGAATTTGGAAGTAGAGACCTAATCTCTAAAAATATCTTCGAGGGGTCATTGGTAACAGCTGAATGAGAGATGACGAGAATCGAGATGCATGATACGCGATGACGACCTAATCCTGAACTAATTCAAATGAAAGGATTTCAATTATAATTACATGAACATCAATCCAAAACACCAAGGGCCTTAAAATTCGGGCGTTTCCCTTTATCTTTTTAAACATCTACAACTTCAATTACTTCCAACCGGGTTGTAAATAAACCACCCTTTAACCTTTAACCGAAACTTTGTTTCAAATTCGGATACAATGATTATCTGAAACAGCCATAAAGATTGTAATCAGTAATAACGTTGGCAGTTCACGTGTTTCTGCTAGCGTGTAGTGTAAAGTGTAACAATGCGGTACAAATTGGCAGTGAGGTGAAACCACGCGTGTGCTAGGCGCTCGCGTCGGCAGCGCACACAACGACTAATTGCGACAGACGTGACTCACGACGCGTACTTGTCATATACGAACGTAGCCGAGTGTACACGAATATATCCGAATGCACTTAGGAGGATATGTGGCATACGAAGCGGTTTGAGAGCGGTAATTAAGGTAATATCAGCTATACTCGGTGAAAAGCCGACTGGAGCCCTACCATAAGTGACTTGCAGGGCTCTAGACAAAGTGTATCAGACGATTGACGAAAATTCAAAATGTAAGTGACATTTCGTTAGTTTATGTCAATCCCATTAATTAATTTTAAACATGACATTATATTGAATGTTACATTTTTTAGAGCTGCAGGATAAGGTGACTGTTGTCCGTTAACACGACTACACTTTGATTTTTGCCAAAAAAAACCTGCGGTACATTGTGTGGTACATTCCCCCGTGGCACATAGGTTCCTGCAATCAACCAGCACGTTAGTAACCAATTAAAAACAGTTGAAGCAGAGCAAGCCAAGAGATTGGTCAGTGGCGCGGGCCTGCTCCTAACTAACCAACAATTGGTTGATTAAACGAGGTGATTGTGGCAGTAATCTCTCGTGACCGTTCATTGTGGCGGTCTGAAATGAGGCCCAAACCGTTTGAAGTTTATTGTGCCCTTTCAATTCTTTTGTAAAAATAGTTTTAAACGTAACATAATGTAGAGAACCTAAGCTGTGTTATGTTTTTTAATACTAGTTATATAATACAAGTGCAAATCAAATTAGCTAGCGTAATTCCGCTAGACATTTTTTTTTCCAATAAGGATAAAACAAAGAAAAAACAACAATTTCAAGTAACAACACTCCCAAAGCTGTCAGCTGTAGTAACTTTGTCATTAGACATCGAGGAGATCATGGATCATAATAACAGCCGCACGGGTCGATCGGTTAAGCAATGCTTGCCAAGGTCGACCCGTGGATGGGTGAACATTATTGAACTTATTGCGATTTCTCCGTGCGTCGGAAAGCACGCAGCTTAAGCTGTTGGTCACGGTCGTCATTTATAGATTTTTGACAGTCGTTACAGGTCGTCAGAATCCAAGAAAACTGATACTAGCCCTGCCAAGGGTTATTGTGTTACCCCGATACAGGGTCGTGGAGATGAGATAGAAAGTTGCTCCATGTCTGGTATTCAGCTGCATCCTGCATCTGGTTCGACTGGAAGCCGACCCACACATATGTAGTTGGGAGAAGACTAGGCAGATTGATTGTCACCATATATCGATACTCACCACATTTGCAAAGTTTCGCTAGCCAATTAATATTATAAATGCGAAAGTTTGGATGTTTGTTACTGAATCATGTCAGAACGGCTGAACGGATCTTGATGAAATTTGGCACAGAAGTAGATTATAGTCTGGAATAACACTAGGCTTTTTACCCCGGGAGTATGTTCCCTTGGAATAATTTCCGAAATTCGAAGCTAGTTTATACAACGTACAAATGATGAGTACAAAGTCCCCTTAAGAGGTATTGCGTTTATTCTGTTACACGTTGTATATAAATACCCCCTTACACATCTACTTAGACAAAGCGCCTCATCGTCATAAACAAATGAGAAATTAACAACAAGTTGCACTAAAACCATGAAAACATGATATTGTATTCACAACAACCCGTCACATAGTAATCAAACCGATCGTAACACAAGTACTTCCATGTTTCATAGTCAATATTTCCTGGGCATTAATTTAATTAGTCGACAATAATTGAGTTCACAATTGATATCCCTGGGGTGATGTCACGTGTCCCGGCTACGTTCGGGGAGCAAAATCCAGTTATCGACGGTGATTGGGCCCACAACGCCTCGCAATACGATTAAACGAGGAATCAATATCAAACTAAGCGGGAAATAGCTTCGAACAATATAAGGTGTGTACCGATAAATAACGTTGTTTTGCTTTGTTGTTTTTTTTGTTTGTCTTGAGTGGTTTTTGAGGTTATGTTGTATGGTAGTTGCGTTTCATCACGGCAGTAGCGGTCAATATCCTGTCCCTAATATTTGTTCTCTAGAATCATCATCATTATTTCAGCAGAAAGACGTTCACTGATGGACATAGGCCTCTCCCACGTGTCGCCACATTGACCGACCGCGTGCATCTTAAATTCCCACGGCCTTCACTAGGTCATCGGTCCACCTTGTGGGAGGCTTAGAAAGATTTTTTTTTGGAAATGATCATGATAGACTCTAAGGAAGTCAACGGACTTGAGTGTTTAAAAGTTGAGTTAGAAAATGTATGTTAATGCCCACTATTGCTATTCTAAAATGCAGCAACTATAATGTTAGGTAGCTTTTATTTTTTTTTTAAATATATTAGTGGCAGGCCTAGTGATAACATAGCATTGAGTTACGTTTCGGGCCGGATGGTTGTGTTCATATGGTGATCCCACTCTGCTGTTAAAATGTTTACAAAAATTTTCTAACACTAATAAATTTAACACTTAATTTAACGTTACTTTTACAAATGTAAAGTAACGTAACGTATTGTTACGTAAATGTAACGTAAAAGTAAGTAAGTAAATGTGGTGTGGGGTGTGGTGATCAAATGTTTGTTTAGAAAATGTTTACTAATATTTGTAAACATTTTTAATAGCAGTGCAGCAGTGTAAAATAGCTACGAGTCTTAGACAAATCACATTGTGAAATAATATTGTTTTAGTTTTTGATTCACTTCTACTATGCCTAGTCGCTTCCGAAATTAAAATCAAAAGATCTGTATTTGATTGGGTGTTGACCTAAAAATATCGCTACAGTTTACTTTTGCTGTCTTTTTTACTGTTTTTATTTTTCTTGTCTTTCAAGAATAGTATTCCAAAATAATTCACCGTTTAGGTATGAGAATTTTTTGGAAATGAACCCGTTATGAAATATTCCGCAACATTTATGCGTATTATACAATCCATTATTTTCCTTTGATATTGATGGAACAAGCAATCGAGATGTATTTCGGCCGCCTAAGGCCAGTAATTGGCTAATTTCACTCGTATTTATTATTATTGGCATTTGTTTAATCAAACACCGACTGTTACGGCGCATTGTTTAATGTTTAACACTTCATAAACCTATTTCTAATTCATTATTCTGCTTTTAATGTGTCGTTTCTAACTGAAAGGATTATGTTGAATTTTTTGTTCGAATTAATTAATTAATTGACCTCGCACTGTGTGTTAACTTCTTTCACAAGTATTAAAATAGCTTAATTTATTTAGCTTTAATGACAATTGCGGTGTTTTTAATTCATTTGGAATCAAAGTTTTTTTTTTATATAAACTGAAACTTGTCAATGTTACATTGAAAGATATCTCCGAAAGTCCTACCACTTATATGATGTTCAAATAAATTTTAAAGCAATAACTAAGTAATAACTAGTTCTAGCTTCCATAGCTTATAATTTGAACTCGAAACAGTAATAGAGATACTTTAACATTGGCTTTTGATAGCCTCCTGGCTCAAGATGCCGCTTTCTTTGAAATAAAAGTTTCAAGTGGGATCATGACTGTATCGAGGCTCCGTATTTGCCGGCGTCGGGCCCACATGCGGCCGATTCTATGTTTTCTGCCTTCGCGATACTGTGTCACCACTTGAAATCTCCTCCATACCGTCACACGCTCGAATTCAACTTTCTTTTGATGGAAGAATTCGCATTCCTAGTTCACGCAAGAATTCACTCCACGTTAAGTTTTACTCTAACAACAGCCATTGAAACTTCGCCTATTCAGCATGAAAGTGTACGTATGAGAGTTAAAAGGGCAGCAGCAGCCTCCGATAATGGTCGTATTTTTAAATTCTGTTGAGTACAGTATTGCTTTTGTTCTGCTGTTCTTTTGTGTAGTGTTTCATTCTTTTTGTAACGTTGTCTCGGTCATTGTAGCTTCCGATAATGTTTGCTCCAATACGTTCGGATTTTAACAGTAGGTACTTATTGTCCAGATAATTTTCATAATGTAATCTGTTCGTGGGATTTCCTTCAATGTAGATTTGACGTATAAATTGTCTTACCGACTCCAGAAACTTATCTAAATCTACGGTTTCTAGGATAAGTAAAATCCCGGTTTACCTATTTACTAATACACACACAATGTGGTGTTTGAATAAAAGTATGTCGCTGAGCTTTGTTCCACTTTTAACTAATAGGGGCAATTATCAAACATAAATCACAAGACCTCAATGTATCACTGGTTTATAATGCACTGCTAATCACCTCCCCAATCAACAAAGAATATTTAATTTTAATATCTCGGGACCCAACAGTGTTTAAACGTCTAATTAATTGGATTTCCTTCTGAAGCCCGCCCACAAACTAATTTACATCGGGCCCTAAACAATAACAGTGAATGAAGACGCGTTCAATAACGAAAATTGCCCCAAAATGACTTGCCAACGCTCAGTAATACTTTTCAACAGAATTGATTTATTGTAACATAATTTGAAATGGAATCTACGATCAAAGAAGGTTCTCTGAAAATGTCCTTTTAAAAATTAAATAACAAACATATAATATTACAACATCCTTTTACAAAGCCTCGTGTTTTCCTGTTTAAATGATTCATCATGAAATACATATTTTGCAATGCAGGTCACATGTTAAAAAAGATGGTCAGCGAATGCATGAAATAATTGCTTTCAATAAAGGCTTAAACTGGGGACGTTATTATATTACTATCAAAGCATTTTCAGCGTTTTTCATAAAGGGGGTGTTTTTATTGAGGCAAGCGGCTAGTGGGGCATCGACACAGGTAGCTACATAACAAAATTACAACTTTTATATAAACACGAAGTTTAAACACGACCTGCGAAATAAAATTTGTAAGGGTATAGACAGACAAAGAACGATAGATATTGAATTTTCTTTATCCTCGAAAAGTAATGAGATTTGCCGACACGCGTTCGCTTATGGAGCTAGAATCCCTCGGCTGAAGTACGAGTAAGAGATTTACTTATCGTCTTTGATCATCCAAAAAATATTTCTATTTTGTGTTTATATCAATAAAGAGAATATGGAAATGTCTACAGCTTTTCAATTTTCATAGTTTGTTTGTAAAGTGCTTATTGATTTTTGTAAACAAACAGTGGTTTTGGAAAAGTACATTTGTTAACATCAAGTGAAGAACAAATCTGTTTTAATAATAATTGTAGATACGGGGGAAAATTATACGACGTTAGAGAGATAGACTGCTGTGTCATGACCGGTTGGTTATGTTTGACTTGAACATGTATATGTTGCAGGACTGCTTGGAAGCCAGCCTTTAAAGAACAAACTAATAGAAAACTAGCTGCAATAGGGTCATAGAAACTCATGTTTGTCAGTCGGCTAGCTTTTATTTGTATTTACATGTTGAATGTATAATGGGCTCGCTTTGCCGCCGTGTTCCCCGTATGTTCGTGTTCGTCAGTGGCATAAAACAGAGGTTGTCAGACAAACCTTCGTTTCCGCCACCTAATAGAATCAACATTGTGTGCTACTCGACACAATGGCACTGTTATGAATACATAACGAGGCATTAGCCCAAATATCTTTTGAGCGTTTATTAGCTACATAAATAATATAGCCGGGTGATAAATTAGCAAGGTTGTTATCGTCTTGTTCTTTATTATGGTGATGGGGTTAACTTGATGTTTCGTCATGGGAAATATTCAATTGTGACCAAATATTTGATGGTGTTGACTAGGTAATGTGATAGATACGATTGTTTGAAATGGACTGTTTTCTAAAGGAATGGAAACATAAGGAGGTTTTTTTTTTGGATCGGATACTTATCATCAATCACTTTTCCCGCTCTGATTCTCTTAAGCATAGTTGTCATTATTTAAAAAAAAAAATTACATCTAGTATCTGGATGTCTTTACTTCTCTATTTATTTATTTTATTATACTAGCTTTTACCCGCGACTTTGTACGCGCTTATCCCGTTTCCGTATAGCCTTCCTCATAAATGTGGCTATCACATAAAAAAAAACCAAATCGAACTGGTAGTTCCAGAGATTAGCGCGTTCAAACAAACAACTAAACTCTTCAACTTTATTATATTAGTATAGATAGTATAGATTAAGACTTATAAACCACACATAACAATGTGCAATATTGCCCTCTCATTTCGTTGACATCAAAACGGCAAGGACGGGTAGAATGTGCAAATTATTAAGTGTAAAGTTTTATGGCGGGGTTACAAGGACTTTCAATTTTATATAAGTAAGCGTTAAGTTGAAAGGCCCTTGAGAAAACAAGGTGTTTCTCGTAAACTTCAAACTGATTGCACCGTAAACTTAAGCGCGCCGAGATCCAATTAAATTGACTATAAGAGGCTCATGATGTTCTGAACCAATCAAAGTTGCATTAATCTTAGGTACCTACGTTCATTCTTACGATAGTAAACTTTATATTGTGCATTCGCCAACGGATAATAAATTGTCTATTGAATGGGCTGGAGAATATGTTAGGTATAATAGTATTATTTAGCTACGTTGTAGTTTTAAGACCAACAGTGCTATTCTGTACATAAATCATCGTGAAAACTTAGCAGAATTTAACATGAAGTGAGCTGTCAATCCATACAATCAAGATCGAACGGCAGTTTACTGCAGGCTCACCCCATCTAAGTTTTCACGAAATACCCATAGATACTAGAAATAATAAGTTTCTGCAATAAAAATAAATTGCTCTACTATACCTGTATTTAGTACAACAACAAATAAAACAAGTAGACAACAATGGTACACAACATCCGAGCAAGGAATCAGATGTTAAAGTGAATAAGTTATATCTATACGCGGCAGGGTGCCCATTGTCGACGACAAATTACGGCTGCTATTTAAGGCACGATAAATTATCCCTTTATATAGCGTTATTTACGCAACACAATTTATATGGGGTATATGTTGGTAGCAAGTTATTCGCAGCATTCGGAGAATTACATCTATCACCCTCTTTTCTTCAGCGAATTGCGGAAAGAAATCATGGTGTGCGCTTTTTTGAGCGAAACAAGTAAAAGACGGAATGTGTAGCGAGGGCAGGACTGTAACAAGGTATTTAAGCAGAAGTTACGATACACCCCAACTCCAATAGCCGCTGTAAATAACGCTCTATCTGCGCAGCGCCGCCGCGCGCCCTGCCAAATTGCTTGGCAACCTCCTCAGACTTCCTCTTTGAATAATATTATAACAAACCGTACAACAAAGCAAAAATAAAACTTATTACGCCCTCCACTAGAACTCACATAGTGCACTCGACAACGGCCACTTTATCTGCCGATTTAAGTAGATTTATTAAAAAATTGTTTGTAACAACGTGTACGTGCGGACGCCGCCTTACGCCCCGGGCGTAAATAAATAAGTTAATATTAAATACGGAATAGTCCTTTATAATCCAATTTGCGCAAAATATGCTGATAAAAAAGCGTCCCGATAAAAAATCCGATATTGAATGGGAATTATAATCTTAGGAAAAGAAAGGAACTTTCTCCTCCAAGAAAATGACTGTCATTGTTGGCGCAGCCGGTACTTAATATAGATTAAACAACGAATTTATAAACAAGGAAATAATTTGTGATGTTTCGAGATCGAATTGATGATGAGTATGGTTACTCATCATCAATTCGTTCTCAAAACATCTCAAATTATTTACACACATATGTACATATTTGATCTGAAATTCTGGATAATTTAAATATTTTTCAACACATTTGCCCAAAAAATGCATTTACGAAGCCTTTCGAGGCGCTATACAACGAGGAGTGTGGTGATATACGGTTTTTTTTCAATTTCCATTAACCTTTTGCGTGTCTTAAGTTACACAGTTCGACATAAGAAAAAATGCTCCAAATGTCTTAAGTCGGACAGTTATACTTAAGGGCTTGGTCAGGATTGGACGATAAAAATCTGTGGTAGACACGCAAAAGGTTAAAAAAATACAAGAATTCCACCAAGGAGTTTCACATTACTAGAATAAATAAGCTGAGTGATCGAACCTCCTTGGAAGTTTACTCAATTTGTTTGTCTCACTTTAATAATAAAGAAAAAATGAGACGAAAGATGTAGTTCTAATTTTCACAACGCGCACGTGCCACGTCATTTGCAAATTCGCGCTATTTTCATAAGGAACGTCAAAGATTGTTGCGACTTTTCGACTGATTTCTAAAAACAAAAAAATGATTTCATTACCTATTGTACTGTTTTCTCGCAAATGTGTTGAAAAACGTTGTATGACACACGTGCGGAAATTGGTTTCTACAAACTCGTGACTATGGTAAGCCCTCGACTTCTACTCGTTTGTAAAGACAAACTTACCGCACTAGTATTATAAATAACTTTTACAAATAGGCACAATAATTCGCACTTATCTCACCTATGGTAGCCAAAGCAATAATTATAAGTAATAATGGTTACATAACTTCACCGCACTGTGTGCTATTCGTTAATATCAATGTAAATAGGTCAAACAGGTATAATTTGCGTGTGCCGTTATCGGCCGCAAACTGCCCACTATGTCGGTGCAGTCAACTAAAGTAGTAAATGATACGAAACAAATAATTTTGTACTGCATCACTTAGTACTTATACAATTGTTGAGCTATAGAGCTGTTGTTTTGTGTTTCAACTGTTGATATTGTGAACGATTATATTTGGGTCCCTTTGTGGGAGTAACTGATGCGTATTTTGTGTAGCACCACAACGCAACAGCATGAATGTGCTACGGAATAAGCACAGAGTCGCTGCTACGGCCTACGCCGTAGTCATCTCGTAGCTATTTCGTAGCAGTATTTGTTACTACATCAATTCCGTTCGAAGTCATGCATTCTAAGCCGGATCCGGGTCACGCAGCGTAGAAAGTTGCGTGCTATTTCAGCGTTCCGATGCTATTTGATGTTTTCGAACCTTAGTTTTCTTTGTCTGAAATGGCCAACCCGCCTTGAGCAAGCCTAGTTTTAGGGCTGAAGCCGTAATTACAGCTGGGTATTGTTATTATAGGTTTTTTGGTAAACGCTATTGTTGGATTTTCGCGTTCGGCGGATCATCAGGTTCAGAAACAATAAAATGATGGCCAGTAGACATCGAGCCAAAAGGAGGCTAAACCGTTGTCCTTCCGAGCGCAACCTGAGTTCTTACAGAGAACTACGTAATCGCAGCAGTCGTATGTGTAGAGATGCAAAAAGACACTACTTTCACAATTCTCTTGACAAACGGAACTCCTCTGAAGTCTGAAGGTTTCTGAAAACCGTCAGCATTGGGAAGTCCCCAGTCTTTTCTAGCAAAGACACTGACGTGTGTGCTCTTAGCCAATATTTCTCTCTTCCTCTTGTTATTTTGGATCCACACGTCAAATCAGCAACTTTAAATAAGCTTTCCTGCTTGCCATTGCCGCAGTGTTCCTCTTTCGATTTCAGTCCTGTGAGTGAAATTGATGTCAAAAAATCTATTTGTGCTACCTCCTCTTCCGCTGTTGGTAATGATAATCTACACCACATTTTTAACTTCACCTTGTTTTCTTGCACAGTTACTGATGCTTGGAAACAAGCCCATTTCATCCCGTTACCTTAAATTCCTAACCCGTTCTCTCTGACCCATTTCAGACCAATTTCCACCTCTCTTATCTCTTTGAAGTTCTTGAGCACATTATCCATCAGCAACTTTCTCTGTTTCTTTCTAGCAATGATCTCCTTAGTCCTTTCCAATCCGGCTTTCGGCCTGGTCACAGCACTGTCACAGCTCTTCATGACATTCGCTGAGCTATGGAATCTTTGACATTACTTGTACTTCTGGATTTCAGTAGCGCCTTCAACTCTGTTGACTTTGATATCCTTCTTGGGATCCTTAAATCTTTCAATTTATCTTCTTCCCTTATAAGTTGGTTCGACTCCTATCTTCGTGCGCCTTGATGAATCTTCTTCGGATTGGTGCTCCCTTACTGTAGGTATGCCTCAAGGTGGCGTTCTCTCTCCCCTCCTTTTTTTATTAACTCTATCACTAAAGTTATCTCCTCTAACTTTCATCTCTATGCTGACGACCTGCAGCTTTACCATCACTTTCTAAGGCAAGATGCAGAAGCCGCTGTGCTCGCCGTGAACCGTGATCTGATGTTAATTGGGGAGCGGTTACGGTCCTTTGGGCTGCAAATCAACCCTAAGAAGTCTCAGGCCTTGGTAATCGGCGGCAGGTATATGCGGAACAGGCTGGATATTGTGGCGCTGTCTCTACTCTTGTTGAATGGTAATACGCAAAGTCGGCTAAAAGCCTGGGGGTGATCATGGTCTCCTATTTATCGTGGACTGACCATATCGCTGAAGTAAGTCGCAAGGTGCACTACACATTTCACTCGTTGAAATGCCTCCAGAGCTTTTTGCCTTTGAACACCAAAATTTTCCTTGCCCAAACTATCATTTAGCCCATCATAGAACACGCTGTTGCTTGTTATTTGGATGCCACCGAGGAGCTTTTAAATATACTTGAGCGTTTGCAAAATATTTGTATTCGTTTTGTTTTCAACCATAAAAAGTACGATCATGTTACAGAATTTCGCAAGGTACTCAAGTGGCTCCCTATTCGACTTTGCTGGAACTCTCGGATATTGTGTTTGCTATTTAGCATCCTTCACAACCCTAAAACGCCTTCTTATCTGCGAGAACGTTTCTCCTATTCCCGTCCTTCTGATGGCATCTTAGAAATCTCCTCAAATCCCCTCCCCACTCTACTGATTTCTATTCCTACTCATTTACTGTGCACGCGGTATGGTTTTGGAATGCACTGCCACCTGACATTAGGGACTGCAAAACTCTTTTAGTTTTTAAAAGAACAGTGAAAGAACACTACCTTTCGGTACCATGATCGTTGCATATTTAAAGTATATATTATTATTTATCTTATATTATTATTTAAGTAGTATGTATTAGTATGATATTAATTTTAGTTATATTTATATATAGTATGTGATATTTAGTCTTTTTTCTACGTAAGCATAACTTTTACTCACGATGTCTACATCTCTTTTATTCGACTCTCCTTTCGCAGGTATGCTGGAAGAGATTTCTTTAGAAATAAGCATCACCTTTGTACCCTATTTTTCTGTTTCCTTCTTCTTATCTATTTGTTAAATGTGTGTACATACACTGTTAAATAAATAAATAAAAAAGATTAAGAAATAATTTATGAGCTTACTCGTAGCGTTAACGCCTACATTTGACCCAATAAGAAAACTTAAATAGTGTGGGTGTACAACCAATTATTGGCTTGCCCATGATAATATTGGCGGAATAATTGGTGGCATGCGTAGGAGGCGATAAACCCACGGCTTTGAATAGTCTCCTAAGATAATGTATTATGAAATATTTTGACGCTGTAACGTTAAATTAAAATAAAAACACATTAAATAACATCATGGGCCTGTATTCCCTGAAAAGTTGCCGTCACAAGAAAAATAACGTATCGACACAAAATGAATAAGCGATTTCCGACATTAAGTTGTTTTCTCAATTTCGGAAATCGGTTACTTCGTTTTGTGCAGATAAGTCCTTTTTATATGACGGCAGTATAGTACACCCACACTTCACCAGTAATGTTTTTAACTCCCATATAATACCATGGTGACAAGTCTACTGCCACCAGTAGGGGGCAAATCTAGACTCTGGGCTGTTTACTGTGGAATTTCTGCTGAAAAAACGCAATATACTACTTAGCTCGGCTCGGGAATAGAACCAAGGACCAATGAGGCAGTTTATACAGGATGTAACAGATTAAACACAAAACCTGAAAATGGGTCAATGTACAACTTTTACTAAAGGATTAACTCTGAAATCGCAAAAAAAATCAAACACCCCATATGTTTTCATAACTCGACAAAATATACTGAACAGCAGATTTTTTTTTTCGCTGTTTAATGGCTGGCTTCTAAATAAGTAATAAGTGGTTCATAATATTTAGTACGTTGAACCCTTTTCAGGTTTTTCTTTTAATCAGCTAAACTTTGGAGGTAGGTATAATGTTGCCTTTTAATTAACTGTTTATAATTTTCAGGGTCTATTATAGTTGAGCTCAATTTAAATTTTCTTTAACTAAATTTGATCGCTTGCTGGTGTGGCTTGAAGTGTGGGCGTTTATTGGTTCTAAACTATATTATCGAAACTAGATTTACGTCAAACTACCTACACAATTAAATACCACTCTATCGGGTGTAAGTTACATTAGTTCAGACACCAGATCCTTATTACAAAATAAAAAAATTGGTAGCAAAAGAATGTTCGTCACAAGAGAACATTCGCGAAAGAATGCTCGGGGCGTGGACGCACTCGATAAGTTTGAAATATTCTGTCATACATACATCAGTGGCCTTACCTCTTTTCTATCAGGATAGAGGAAGTACACAATCTCCATCAAACCGCGTCAAATTGCCTGCTTCCCTCATACTAACCTAACTAGATATTTAGGTCGCCCACCTGGCGGCTCCCATATTGTTTTCGTCTATTCGCGGTGTCAATTAAGTTCTCTAGTGTGGGCTGTTAGAAAATACCTCAGAACGATGTTAATCATGTATTGTAATATAATAGAAAAAATAACGAATAAATACCCAGGACAAACTGTTCACCGATGGGTCTAAAAGTCATAACGGTCTTGGTGCTGCGTATTGTGAAATGTCAAATAAAATAACTGCTATGTTCAAAATAGAAGCAGCAGTTTCGATTATATTACACAGACTCTGGAACTCACTGCAATTTCAGAAGCTTTAAATTTTTATAAAAGGTCAAAACGGCACGAATTTTGTTATAGTGACGGATAGCAAAAGCGCCTTACAGCATTTGACTCGATGCGCCTCTGGTTACAGCAGAGGTGTACCGATAGTCGATACCATTTTAAAAACAATTTATGAATTAATCACAAATTATAATGTGAATCTGAAATTGCATTTTTGAATTGAATCGGAACCCCGTCACATATAAGGTTAAAAGGGAATGAGGAGGCTGACAGGCTAGCTAAATTAGCAGCGATAGATAGTACTCACTTTCCAATTTTGCCACATTATATAGAAATTCTTACTAGATTAAAAAATACATGTTATTTAAAATTTAAAGAATACTTTGATGAAAGGAGTAAAGAAAGGGTATATGGTTTAAAACTATACAATGTCAGCCTCCTCGAGTACCTTGGTTTTATAATAGTAAGTTAAAAAGATCCTACATTGTTACATTAGATAGATTACGCTCTGGTCATTATCCTTCAAAGAAGTTTGCTTTTTTAATGAAAAAGGTTGATTCCCCAAATTGTGATTTGTGTGATAAGTTAGATGATGTGCAACACATTATTGTAGAGTGTGATAAGTACCGGAATGGGAGGGAGGCATTGATGCAAAAAATTAAAACAAACAAATACGATCAAGGCGCATTTCTAAGCATATTAGCAGAACCAACATCTGACGCAGCAAAATCAATTGTTGAAAATATAATCTCGCACCAGTGACTCTTGCCCTTTCCTTTTTCTTTTATAAACTAAGGATGTAATTTAGTTTAGGTTAAGTTGGGGCTCTTGTGTCCATGGAGATAAAAGCCCCTAAATAAATAAAGACTTAAAAAAAATGTATTCTGATTTTCTGACATAATCGTACCTATATAGCAACAAAAATACACCGATTTTAATGAGGAATTTTTGTTCTGTAGACATTTGTTTTTTACCCGCGGTATTGCTCCAGTGGCCTTTCTTAGAGGAACCGTTAATTTTCCGGGATCAATAGTATGGCACTCAGGGGTGTTACTAGGATCACATACTTCCTAATATTAACTCCGACTTATAAACAAACAATTTTACATATTTATAATTCTCTAGCGGTCCCAGCAGACGTTGAACTGCCTGAGACATTAAGTTCGCCTTTGTAAAGTGTTTTTACTAGTGCATAAAGTTTTAATAAATAAACAACAACAACATCCTTCTTCAACAAATCTTCACTATTCAAGCTGCTCGTTTGTGGAATGCATTACCCATAGATGTGAGGCGTGCACAAACGCTACCAACGTTTAAAAAATTGGTGAAGGAGCATTACCTCTCACTATATTTTTTCTTCTCCTTTCCCAATTAATTTATTTATTAATTATTTGATATTTATTAGTATATTATTTAATATTGTGTGTATTTTATATTATTATGTCTAATTAATATTTTTTATGATGTTTGTACACTGACCACCCCAAATCTAACTTCTTTCGTTCAGTCCATCCAAAGGTTGTCTGTAAGAGATTGCCCTGTGCGATAAGACCGCCTATTGTACACTTGTTTTTATTTGTAGTATTTGTTATGAGGTGTGCAATAAAGTATATAATAAAAAAGAAAGAAAGAAATCAATACATTAATAATATCAAGATATTACAGTAGTAGTCACCAATGGATGAGGTTATTCATGAGGAAGGTTAAGATGTACAATTTGTCCCGAAAGGCTTTTGCCTAGGACTGGGACGTGTAGGCAAAATTTTAATTAAAAAGACAAACCGTGTGGTCGATTTCTCATCGGCAACGAAGTTACAAATTTCCAAAAAAAATTTTCAAAAATCCTGCCTTAGTGCTTTCGCTGTAGAAGTGTTGTGCCTTCAAGTTTCTAGAACTAGTTTAGGCGGTGCGTTGTCTGTCTGCGAATGAATTTAATTTCGAAAAGCGTTCTAGTAGACGGGTACTTCTGTTGTTCGTTAGCAACTATGTATGTGCGGTTTCGTAAAGCCAATATATTATTATCTACGTAAGTTAACATGACAATATACTATTATTATGTTTAGGGCGCGCCACAAGGCAAATGCTCCAAATTATGATAGATCAAATATCAATAGCTTGGCGCCGTCGACACTCAAACAACTGTGTTCTGTTTCAACATCAACCCGATGAAATTCAGTCTCTGCTGTTATATAATTATGGCAAACAAAGATGATTTCACTTTACCAGTATTTTAATTTTAATGTAGACTGTTGTCTACTTTAATTTTATGTAAATACCAATCAACGTTGTCAACAGTTTCATTCGCAGCCGGAAAATGATCCTGTTGTGTAAAGTTAGTTACTTTAATTTTTATTTATTTGCAGTTTTCGTTATTTTATTAAGTAGTAAATTTTATTGCCACTGTCAGAGTTGCTCTGCATTTTTAGGGTTCCATACCTCAGTCGGCTAAAACGGTACCCTTATAGGATCACTTTGTTGTCCGTCTGTCAAGACCCTTTTTCTCAGGAGCGCGTGGAGGAATCAAGCTGAAATTAATATCAAATACTCAAGCCTGCTACCCCTTCGAGAAGTAAAAAAAACAAACTCTTAAGTCAATGCTATCTAAAGATAAAGCCGTTTATGGAGCATGTTTTGACGATCGCAAGAGTATCAAAACTTATAGGATACCTCCCGTTGACCTAGAGTCATGAATTTGGCACGAAGATAGATCTTACAGTACAAGATCAAGAAAAAGTCTGAAAATTAGGAATTTGTAGTTTTATCGTATAAAAATATTTTTGCGATCACAAAGTTATATTTTCGGTTGAAGAATTGACAGAGACGTACATTGACGTATGGGAGAACATCTACATGACACGTGTATTATTACTTAGGCAAAAATCTTTAATTTGTTGTTTTAACCTTGAATGTCAACCCATGAATAAAACGATAAAAATAGAAATAAAATACAATCTTTAAATTCACCAAAAAAGAAAACAAACTCCGTGGGTAATTTAGACGTTTTTCCGAAGGCTTTATCTCAACAATATTATAAAAAATCCAGGACTCATTAGCTGACAGCTGTGCGTCAATTAAACGTAAAATATAGTCCTTGGAGACACGCTCCCCCCGCGCCGCCCCGCGCTCGCCCCCCGCCAGCCCCTGTGCCACAAGTCAACCCTCCCTGCGCGATCTCATTAGTGGAGCTCTGAATGTACAATTTGTTCTGAAACAGACACCGATTGCTACTTTAAAAAGCGTAGCCACTCGTTTAAGGTCAATTTTTAGACTCTTCAACTATAATTACAGTCCCCTAATGGTCGTTTTTGTTTGCGCTTAATTGGGTATTGTTTACTTTATTAAATTTAATTTATGTGAGTGTTATTATGGTTGTAGAGTGTCATGTTTGTGTTTATTGATAATGTTAATAGCGTCTTAAGTTGCTTTACTTTCTACAAATATAAGTTCTCCCGAAACACGGCTTCGTTAATTTGCTATTCTGGTCGCACAGTGTAAACGCTCCAAATATTTGTTATTCCTCTAAGATGCACAGGGCGCGCGCGCCAGGAGAAAATTTATGTCGCGGTGTCGAACATGTCGGCTTTAATCCAAATCCGAGTCTTGGTAGCCGCACAATCTAACTAAGCCGAGGCTGTTACAACTTTCATTTCCATCATTCGTTGAACGCGTTCGCTCCAGGAAGCCCTCTAATCCATTCCGCGTGCACAAACCATTCCAGTCCCTTTGTAACTTTTGCTTCTCAAAAGTTTCGAATTAAACCCAAGAAACTGATTTAATAAATCTATTTCAAAACTATTTGTATTTCATTAAATGTACCTGAGGTTTGCTTACGGCGGCAACTCGAGTTCAATACAGTTGGGAATTACTCGGCTTGGGTAGCGACGTCTAAAATGTATTGTATTATATACATCTTCGTACTTCTTTGGAAATGTGAAATGTTTACATGCTGATTTGTGAATAAAATATCATTAGGCTTTGTGTGCACTGTGTAAGCGTCGCAAGCGATGCGTCGCTTGGGTGCCGTACTGTCGAATGAGGTGATCGGGCCCGACTATTCTTCACCTAATGGTATTTCTCTATCTATTTATTTATGTTTGCCGTGTATGAGCAAGTTGCCACTGTAAACTGGCTTAAAATAGGTCACTATGGTACTGAATCATTGCATTAATTCTGCGTCGCTCTAGTGCGAGCTTTCAAATGTACATTGTACACCTGGTTCAATAGCGAGTTTGCCATGTGACTCGTGGGGCGAAACACGAACAATATAGGCTGTATTTGAACCTAAATGCACTTGAACAGTGCATTACTGATTATTCGTCACGTGCCGTTATGTACGGAGTTCTGAATCTGGAACGTTATGAAATGTTTTTTCCAGTTATCTATAGGATTTGGGCGTGGAAATATTGGTTGATAAATCTTTTCTCATGAAACGATGTCAAAATCTTCGTTTATTAATTTACTCTTTAAAATACGTATGAGTTTTAAATAAGTACTCAATGTTGGTCATTATCTCATCATCCACCTCGAACCAGCCTTCGCGGTGTGCATCCAAGTCATCTCGCCACCGCTTTCTGGGCCGGCCTCGGCGACGCCGTCCGTCCTCTGGCAAATAATATTCGGGTTTAATTTTTGTATCATTTTTTCTGATATTTATAGAAATATAGAGGTTTACTCTCTAAAAACTCAGACTCCGTGACTTAATTTAATATTCATTAGTGTTAAAAGAATTTAAATTAATTCGTGAAAATAATTTTAAAGTAGCCATGTTATATTATTTGAACAGGCATTTGAAACAACTTACCCAGCCGCCAGATATAAGCATAGCTCGTTAGTCGTAACACTGATTATGCGAACACTGCGCTGAGGTCGCCATTTTATATTATTTCCCTCATTAAAAGAGAATCCCTGCGATCTCACTGTAGATAGTCATCAAAAGCCGATTTTAATTAGGGATTTTAAGATTATTAGTATGAAATTGACCTGAACCTAACAAAAGGAAGGCGATCTCTGATCGTAATAAATGAGCGAGGCAGCCTGGATTTTCTGTCGACGTTTGTTCATGTTTCTTGATGCCATTTTAATTAATTTCATGATCCCAACTTACTTAATATTTCTCGGGTATTATCCTATCCATGTTCTGACGTTATAACTACTTAAAATAAATTGAGCCAAACATACCTATAATTTCTTAGTTATGTGGTTTTATAAGCTGATAAAATGTAACATAAAAGGGTTTACATTTAAATCATTATTAATGTTTTACATAAATTAAAGTATTTTACGTAAGTTCTAAGTAGGTAACTGAATTCTAAATATTTTAAAAGTTTTCATCGTTTTATTTTAATACAAAATTATCTAAGGACCTACTACTAACTTCTAAGTGTTTTAAAGTTCTAAATTAAAATAAACAACTTGAACTATTATTTCATTGTATTTATTTGCTATTAAAACTTGTTATAACAACGGCCGTAAAAAGGTTATTAATGTTTCAGATCAAGAACTTTGCGAACTGCTTCGAAGTAAACTTCCCGGGACTACTTAACTCCGCTAACTAGACTACAAACTAAATATTTTTATTTAAACAGACTATTTAATTTTCCTAAGAGAAAATAAAAACAAAAGTTTTTTATATTTCAACACACCTGTTTCAGAAACGTGTCAATTTTTGATTCCCTTAATGGAACCTATCAATCAATTACAGAATGTCCTCCTGTGAAATCCTATTGTGTTTAGAGAGAAAAAATATTGAAATACTTTGTGTATTTTACTTTTATATTTACAAAGTTATAAGTAAGTACTTACCGACTTGTTTGTTGAGCTGAGCAGTTTTAAGAGCTCTTTAAACTTCAGCGGAAACAAAGTAAAGTTGACAATATATCTAGAAAAATTATATAGGGAGTGGGTACAGGTATGTTTAATATTCAATCAGTGCGGGGTCGCATTGTGGCTCTTCCCGCCACTCGACGTTGAGTGGGGTAATAAAGTAATAAATAAACAAGTAGCTTGACGTCGTCCGGGCCCAGCGCCCGGCGCCCAGCGGCGCAACTGATCCATTCGTACAATGGCCGTTCATTAAATTGTTATACTTGCTTAATTACACGCACGCATTAACTAATGTATTATGTATGTTCCATATTATCGAAGGATGTCAGCAAATATAAAAATCGTAGCTCGTTTTATTATGTGCCTACGAGTACAGCGAGCTGAAAAGAACCTGCGTCTGAAAAGCACTTCCCATTGAAGTCACATAAATTCACTTCGGCCCGCACAAAAATTGTTCGTGCTCGCTAGAACAGGTGACCTTATATAATATTCTGTAACACCTTTGAAACTCTCTGCGGCTCTCGCTGACAGTTTACTTCTTGAAATGAAACCCGCCTTGACCTCGTTTCAGGAAAACTAACGAGGCATTCGATGGTGGCTCTCATTATTTCTCCGGCGAACTGTCCCTCTAATTACATACGGTGACAGACGTGATTGTATTTCTAAATAGAGACTATTTATTTTATCAGCTCTCTGAGATAAATCTTGATTAAGAATAACAAAAAAAAAATGTTTAACCTAAACGTATTTTTTATCCATGGTTAACTGTGATGGAATCAAAGTTTCACAGCGTTTGATGACTTGTGTTATATTTGTTTCTAAATGGAGATATGCCCCCCGGTGCGAATGAAATAAGGGGACATAAACTTACCTAATACGCTCATCATCTCGCACAAGTTACGAGAATCAAATGGGGGAAACGGGTTAACGGGTGCTCTTAAGCGGCGGATTAGTATCTACGTAACCCTTAAAAAACTGAACCGCTTTCTTTTACAGATTTCATTGAGTTAGACGAGCCAACGAGCGAGTAAAACTGTCGCTCATAAACTGTCTGTACTTTATCTCGCTCCAGAAATTATCGAATTATAATAGTCTGAGAATTCATGGCCAGCGCACATAGCCATTCGGCGTGGCTATCTCACAAAGTTAGCGCACAAACTCCTCCGAGGCACTAGTCAGAAAATTAATCTTATCTCAATTTTCCCGTGTTTTCCTTCTCCACAGTGTTTAATTGTGCAAGTTTTAATTACATGCAAACCGAATGCTCGGCACCGACGTGGGCCCGTTTATTCGCTAGATATTTACGACGACAATGTTCTTATTAGCAGCAATATAACTGTACTTACGTACACTGTTTATTGTTACATTTGGAATAGCTCTCGTGAGATAACTATTTAGTTTTGTGTGCGATTCAGCGTTCTTGACACACATTTGTCTTTGAACTTTGTGATTTTCTTTCAGTAGATTTATCGATTTTCACGAATAGGACAGTGTATCTTTCTTGACGCAATATCAGAGCAAATGGTTTCAATTTCCTCTGAAAATAGCCTACTTGTGTGCTGATAATCACGTTTAGGTATATGTTACCCCACGGCGGCGGATACAGCCGGGTGTGTTAAGAGGCAATTAGGGGATTACGTAAGGTGTGAGGGCAGCAGCATCCACCTGTACCCGGATATCACGCGCGTGATTATTGCGTTATCCTCCAAGATCATCCACAAAGGAGGCTCAAGCTTCAGTTCGAGATAAGTAGGTGCAGGCTTTATGTGAAGAAACTGATACGAACTCTGACGTCAAATACTATGACGCCTATACAGCTGCCATAGAAAGTGGCGTTTTCGCGAGAGGAACAGATATACATTTTTGTTTAAAATAGTTTCGTTTTGTAATTTTCAGTCAATTTTGATTCTATTTTCACTGTTAGTATTATCTTAATATATATATTTCTTGTGTACGTGTGTATGTCACTGAACTCCTCCTATACGGCTGGACCCAAGTTGATGAATTTTTTTGTGTGTGTTCAAGGGGATTTGAGAATGGTTTAGATCCACAATTGGATCCGGTAGGTGGCGCTGCAATCGATTTCAATAATTTTTCGTCATGTACAAAGCAAACGTTCGGATAGGACAACGTCTGTAGGGATCGCTAGTATTTTTGTATATTTCTGGTTAAACTGTTTAGATAATAAATATTATTTTCATGCATATTCCCTATTCACCTAAGATTTCACGGTGAAATATTTACAGAATAGAAACGCAGCTTTTCAAGTAGACTATATCAAATAAAGCTATACTTATTCTACCTTTAAACGTACCTAACCGATTGAACTGCTTTATCGTGGTTCTATTTTCAGGCCTCTCAAAGTTTTAGTTAGGTAGTGTAGAACGTAACTTAACAGTACCTACAAAGTGTATCTGCGATACTTCAAAGTACTCTTAGTTTGGTTTCTGGAATCGGTAGCGCTCGATGTGCTACAATAACTTCTCTGAGTAGGTAGCTAATAGGTAAGTCCTAAACTACACAATATACGGATCAATGTCTAAGTTAAACAATGCTAAACTTCACATACGATAACAGCGAAACTGTATCTGTTTTCAACTTAGCAGACATAGAGTAAGATATTATGTTTTAATTATATGTATAGATTCAAAGAATGGATGGTTTTAAATGGAACTAACATGCTCATCTTTGGTTTATCACCCTCATTGCGCAGGTCTTAGAATTGAGTGTTTTACAAACTTACGTAGGTAGGTCCTGCGTGCCCTTAGGGATAGTAGGTCCAACTAGTTAATATTATTATACAGGTAGGTATGAGTAATTGGTAATGTATAATAACAAATGGATATACAGTCCCCGATGGTTACAGTTCATAAATAATATTAGTGGCTTCATTTTAAATATTATTTATTAAAGATAATTAGAATTGGCTCTAAAATGAACTGGTTATTAATATTAATTTGAGCTGTGTCAGTTTACGTTATGACGTAAAATAAAATTACTACACTTTAAACTTCGCCACGTATCGTGCGAGTGCTATTTACGATATTTTTACGATTTGTAGATTCACATGCCGTTTTATTAAAGCACCTTTGCTTATCTCATAATATCTTTATGAGATGGTTAAAAATCTCTTCTCTTTCATTTATTTTTTTATTACTGCGTTTTTATTACACAATTCTTGTCTATATCACCATCTTAGCGGCTGAGGAGATGGCACGAATAGGGGTGCGAAAATAATGCTGACTTGCAATTTGAAGATGGGTTTAATAATTTCAGCCGTAATTCGTAAAAGTTTGGTGAATTTATTAAAGTAGAAAATATTTTTTACTCGACTGAAGTAGGGTTTTGCTGTCTTTATTGTGAGTTTTAATGAGACTTCTTTCAGCTAAAAAGGTTTTCATAGTAAGTGACTAAAATTATTTAAAATTCGAAACAATATAAATATGTAGGTAAAGCTTTGTCAAAACAATTTTAATAAAAAACAAAACACGTCATAAATCTAGCATAAAATAAACAAAACAAAGCATAGGGCAGTGATCTCTTAACCGCTGATAAATAAGAGCGTTTAAAAACGCCAGTGTAAAGTGCTGGGGCCATAACAAAAGCGGGTGAGCCCCGATGTGGGGAGAAACGTAATAATGCTTCACGACTCACGAGATTCTTTCTTTGGCAGCCGAGTGTATTAAGAAATACCCACGATACCGTGCGACTATTTCATTTCCGTTATTCACTCACACACTAACACGGCTCTAATGAAACTCAATTATAACGATAAAATCATTATTTCCCGATGAGTGTAAAATATGAAATAGGCATTCTGGAATAGGCCCGTGTTTGACCACTATCTCATCCGATGGTAAGCGATTATGTGGTCGAAGATGGAGCACACTTGCCTAGAAGTAACCTATTTACTCTTGACTTAAAGACTCCCAGGTTGTAGTTATCAGGAATCACAGACTATAGCAGGGAATTCCACTCATTAGCTGTAAGTTGTCTGTAGAATAATCCTTGGTGAACTGGTCACCCTCTCTTTTGAGCCTAGGTATTTTGCTGATTGAATTTCATTCTAGTGCTAGCATAGACTATCTTTGGCATTGAATAACAAACAACTATGTTATCTTTTTTTTGTCAATGCCAGTATCCAAAGACCAATTTATAAGAACATCCTAAATGCCTATTGTATTAAATCTATACTCCCCTAAAACAATTTTTTAGGGGAGGAAATGATTTATGGACATGATCGACTCTGAAACATGAAAAAAATACTGAAATTCAGAAATTAACGCTCGAAAACTTCGAATCTTTTTTTTTAGATTATTGGGTTGGTTATACAGTGGAATTACAAGGCACCCTGTGACATTAAAATAACATAAACTTCTGAATGTCTTTTCTACTGTATAATATTCCAGTTTGTGGGGCAGAAATGGCCTTTTTTTAAATGGGCAGGTGGAAGGTGAGGACGCGCCGTGGCGCCTCTCCAGCCACTCCCCAAAGAGTGGTCTTACCGCCAAATGTCCTACAAACATGAAGATATTCAGGATGTTTTGCGATGCATGACAAAGGCACTTACGCAAGTTTCCAGCTACCTCGAAGACTTAGGCACGTTCTTAATTTTATTTTACAGTAAGTACTATATACTAAGGTGAACATCCGCTTTATAAAAGGTACCGACATCAAGGCAGCAGAAACTTGTTTTTTAAATATTTAATCTACAATGATATTATTATGAAGTAAAGGGAAGATAAATAAAAGTACTTAGGTATCTAGGGTACGTTATCAATAATATGGTATTATTAATCAACCTGCGAACGTCCACTACTACTAAACAAGGGTATTGTTTTTAAGAGCGTTGTTTAGATTTAAAACAGGATTTAAACAATTGTTGATTGTGTCCACGTCATCATTGCCAATCTATTAGTTTATGAAATCATTGAATATGCAACAATCTCTGTTTATACAATGACGATAAACTGAAAATAAACGTCAGGCAAACGGTATTAATCAAACGAATCACAAATGGAATCTATTTGTAATTCTGCTCAGAACTCGCAAAATAGGTTCGTTGAAAAGTCGTCAATTTCTGATTTAATTGAAAGCGGCTATAATATTAGCGGGGTGGTGTGGGAGCTGCCGGCTCGAGATAAAGGATTTGTCGACTGTTGAGCTGAGGCATGTGCCAGCTAATCACCCCATAGGCCGAGCCCCAGCCCCGAGCCCCCCTGTGTCAGGAACAGACATTCTGTTACAAAGACTAGCGACGGCGACGTCTGTAATTATGACTTAGACAAAACTAATCTATTGACGAATCAGGGAGCTTTATTACTTTGCTCCTGTCAGATAAATAAAATAGTCAAGGGAGAAAACGTCTCGTTGATAAATTATTTACAACTCGATGAGGAAAAGTGTAGATACTTATTACCGCTGTGCTATCAGTACCTACACAAGCAGGTGATTACGGCCATTCATCTACCCGCACAAACCGCGGACGAACATTTTAAATCACGAAAATGACGGAAGCGTTCCCCGTGGCGGCCGTAGCATGGCGGGAGGTAATGACGGTGGTGAAAGTGTCGACTATATTCTGTTGCCCCATTGCCCTCCGCTTCAATGACCGGAAATTTCAGATAAGTCCAGCCTAACGTCTTAAATATTCCCTCAACATTCCTATTTCACTTTCTTCAGCGTTTCCCAAGTCTAAATGTATAAATCAATGCTCTTTGTTGCGTTCTGATATTTTTCGTGGTAACTTATTCTAGGTATATGTTACCTCGTCGTGTCGAATTTTATTGCTCGAACGTTATTCAGATGTGATATACGAGTACACTATAAAAGGCATTCAAAGCTAGAAAAACTAACCTCCATTCGTTAGGCGAGGCACGGCTTGTCGACGGTAATAAATTTGACGGGTGAAACGGTAAAGGGTGCAAATCCCTTTGCAAATGACAGGTCGCATGACCCCATCGAACGTCCGAATCGAATAACTTTCGTAGCAGAACCGCCACAGCCCATACCAAAATGTTTATATAGGTGGATGTAGGTAATTATACATGACGCAATATTTATTAGTGTATCAAAAACACTATTGAATATTAACATTTACAACTAGCGTTTAAAACGAAGATAAAAATATTTGCGATATAAACATTTACCGCAAAAATTCTGATTTGAGTTGTTACCCAGTTTTCCAAAGCTTTCAGTTCGCCAAGGCGTAAAATCCATTTTATTAGGTTAGTGTGTAAAGAAAAGTCATAAAATCCATTCTGTGACTCTTTCACAGTAAAAATGTGAACTAGTTTTATAGCTATGGAGAATTCCCAAGGAATACACTTGTCAAATGTTCACCAGTGAAGCCTGAATCTTTATTTTCTAGCACTTGTATAATGCACGTAGCGTCTATTTGCTTACACACGTATAAAATTGATCATTTTTTTTAATTATCGTGGAATAAGGAAAGTCTTATTATGGTTGCTTTTTTGGTAATAAAACATAATGCTTAATGTAAATGTGACATTTCAAAGCCACCTTATATGTTTGCAATGCACGGCTATTCCCTTGTTTGTAAACGCACAATGTCACATTCCAGCTCTTTTCCCATGTTACGTAGGGTACACACGTGTTCTTCGTAAATAATTATATGGTATTTACCTAATAGTGAAATAATATTTAGTAGGTATATAGGTATATAATCAGTGTATCGAAAAAAAAACACACCTAAATGTAATTCTAACAGTGAAAATAAATCAAATATGATCGAATAACTAACGAGATACCTATTACAATTTTAAACGAATATATCTGTCCCTTTAAAGAAAACGCGGTTTTCATAATTGTTTACTAGACTTAAAGAATATTTATTTATAAAATAAATTAAAAATAAATGCATATTCCCACATGCATATTATTATTAAGACGGAGGTATTTCTTATTAAATGTGTTACACTAGAATTAACTAAAGTTCTCATAACTTTATAATCCCATTAAATCGAAGAAGGATTCATGGTCACAGCTGCACATGTGTGTTATTCAATAGCGTCGACAGAACTCCATACAAATGCAATTTTGCACAGAGAACGGTGACGTGAGTGGAATGATACTAGATACTTTTGTTCTATTGTTTGTAACCAGAAATTGCTAGAAGTTTCTAAGAAAAATGACATGAAAGATAGGTTTCATTTGTACACATAACAACATAACATTGCGCTTGTATTTCCCGAAAGGTTAGGCAGAGGTGATACTTTAGTACCTTTTTTTCTCGGTGGAGACATTCAAAAGGAGCTGGTACTGACCACCCAAATTTCGCCAGTTGTTATCGTCCCATGTAAAAGGGGGTCAGCCTATTGGCATGTACTGTCTGAAAATCCAGACCCCGGGCTGCCACTCAAAAATTCCAGATGAAAAAAAAATGCAATATCACTTTTCCCGACCCAAGAGTCGAACCCTCATGCTCAGTAGCACCGCTTGTGACCACTTGATTAAGAAGTTAGTACTCGAGTAAGTCAAATATTTATTTTTAAAAGTAAAACAACAATTTTCCTTTGAATACTTAAAATCAAAACCTAAGTAAACCTTAAAATATGGCGTCAAAAATCCCTCACTGGGGCCATACGGTCCAAAGGTTTCGACCCCAAACGTAAGTAAGTCATAGGTAAAATCTCGTAGGTGACTATCATAATAATTATTCAAGTCGTATATCAAACGCGTCGCCACACTAAATCACATCAATTCACATTAAATGACTATTATCTGTGGTTAAATAGACCATTGTCACTAAATTACTGGCAAGTGCCTCGGGACGCGTTGATTGTATCGATATGAAATATTCAGGACCTGAGCTCAAGTTACACGACGCCAAATACATATCAATAAATTGATACACGAACGTATATGAGGTACCTACGTAATACGCGTGTAGGTGGTTACTGCAAACATTAACAAAACGAATGACAATCTAGAACCATTCGTTATGGTTACTTCACGATCTAGCAACACTTTTGTTCTTATTTCTAGCTTGCCTTTTCTAGCAGCTGGACTCAGCGACAATGTAGCTTTCTATCAGTAAAAACATTTTTAAATCAGACCCGTACTTTCGAAGATTATTTTTCACAAACTTGTTGACAAATAGTCAATTTTACCTCCTAACCTACCTTAATTTTATGGAAATTTTCATAAAAACCCTTTATGTAAATAGGTACCACCCTAACAAACTGACAACGCGTTTAGTAAGAAATATCACAAGCTCTAGCTCAACTTTAAAAATGAATTCTTTGAACGATATTCCCCTTTTTTTATTCAATGTTCCCCCAGTAGCCCGAGGCTCACAATTCCCACATGGTGTCGTTAGAATTGAAATATATTTGTCTTTTATAACTCTTTTGGTCTAATTTCACTAGTTTCATCGTATTTAACTAGACTATTTAATTTTAATAACTGTACTTTGTAAAACCGTCAAATACTACGAAAAACCTGAACATTCTGGCGTCCTCTTTCACACGAAATGAAAATGTAAATTACAGAGACAACTTCTTATTTATTTATGAAGCATCGTATATATTATGTAATTAAATAAAATAGTGAAATGGTTGTCTGACGGGGCGCTTTCTTCTGTCTGTGCAATATTCGTGATGTAATGAGGTAGAGGTTATTCCATTAATGTTATTGAAAAATAGTCGTTAGTGTGAGTGGCGTGGAGTGGCCGGGAGTGGCGGGGGTGGGGAGAGTTTGGCTGGAACTCTCCGTATGAAGTTAATTGGATTTTTCCGTTTGCCGCGCGGCGTACGTGTGCTGTGTGAATATTAAGTGACTTAATAGTATTTTGAGCACACCACTGAAGATGCTCTTTCGTACCCTTCGCGTAAACGTTTTTTGTAAGAAATTACTTTTCCCTATTGAAAAATTCAAATACCTGTTACGTTCAACTTTATAAGGAATAAACTTTCTACGATTTGTTTCAGCTAAACCAACGTTTTCGTTCCCGGTGTCAAGTATCGAGCGTTAAAAATACGGCAAGTGGGATCAAGTTTAGTTTGAAACATTTCAAATAGTTTTAACTGAAATTTTACTTGTAGATTGTTTGACACCACGGAAAGGACGTATGATTCCTTTGGGAAACAGGAAAGTTCCACAAGGACGGAGTTACAAACAACAGACAATATATTTCAAAACTAAAATGTATATTTTGATCAAATTGTTTATTAATTGTGTTGTAATAACGAGTAAATAAATGCTAGGTTTTTATTGTTCTGTATTTCTAGAGTCAATTAGTATTAATTACATGCATTGTCATTTGGTTTATATGGATCATCTGTTATGCATGAGAGCAATACGGAAATATTCACACAAAATTATTTGGTCAAAACATAGTTTCATTCCGCTCTCTATTAATTTAAGATAAACCCTTTAGTGCCTAACAAAAATATATGTTTTGGGATTACTTAAACAAGCAAATTAATTGGGGACTGCTATGTAAAATCAAGCATAATTGTTGAAACACATAGACTAAAGCACAAATCCATGACCCTAAAAACTACTATACGTATGCATATTACCATTAAATTAAAATAGGGTAGGTAATGTGTTGTGTAACAGTATAACGTTCGGGTAAACAATTCTATATAAAGGTTTACAAGGGTATGGAATTAATTATTCCCAGTTTCACAGGTGAACTAACAAGGGCCGAGCAAACGTCGCGCGGGCCCTCATCAACAGGGTCTAGTATTAGTGTGATACTGATAACTGGTTTATGTGACAATTTGTCTATTCACTGACGCCGGCTGAATTACAATATTTTCTAGATAAGTCGCTTCATGAATATTAATATGACTGCCGCCTCAGCCATGCCCCACACATTTGAGCTCATGCAATAGTGTGTTGTAAACAAAAACAAATCGTAAACCTGAGGTGGTAAACCTTCGTATTTTTACAGTGACAAAATATTTCAGTTATTAGGTGTCGTCCTTATACAAAGCGACATTTGGTCGGCAAAACAGGAAGGCGCACTCTGTCGGCGCGACGATGCATTCGTGCTTGCCTAATATATGATCGCGTATTCCTGTGATGATCGCTTTCTATTAGAATGACGCCTTACCTGGACACCGTCAGAAAGAGATACCGCGGTTCTGGAACGCAAAGGGCATTTAAAGGAACACGCGTGGGTTTTAGTCAGGTAGAGTCTGACACTCCCTCCCGCTCCGCCCAGAGCCAGAGCAGTCATTTGATGTTATCTCATCAACAAAAAAGAGGTAGAACACCAGGGTTAAATAGCCTGTCCTTTTCACCGTCTGACCAAAGAGGTTTCTCTTAAATTTTTGTTTGAAGTCGTCCATGTCATAGCTGAGCGAAAAGACTTCAGGATCCCCACCCATTACACATCTTGCAGGTAAGTGCGTGTCAGCGTGAAATAGCAAGCCATGTACTAGGCTTGCTTGCATTCAATTTCTATAAAACAAAATGGCGTTTTAAAAAGCAATGACTGTTTATCATTAATTTTTATAAACTGCGTTCAAATAGTACGATACAATACACATGTCCTATCAATAAGCTACGCGTGCCAAAGTTCGACACCCTCACACACGACAAAGGCTAGAATTGATTTCATTGAATGATCAATCATGCTCTATTCCACGGTACAGTTGATTAATGACATTCTAGTATTTTTAGCTTTATACTGTGAAACACGGATATAATGTGACCTAATATTATGAGAACTACATATTTGTCATATTTTTATTATTGATTAGGTCTGTATTATTGGATTCGGTTAAAGAAGACAAGGAGGAAATGTTTCCAAGAAAAACGGGTCAAGTGCGAGTTGGACTTACTCGAAGTGTTCCGTACCCTAAACAGAAAAAGAAACATGTTTCTTGTATGGTATTTTTTATTATTTGCTGTTATAGCGGCAATACAAATACTCACTCTGTGAAAATTTCAACAGTCTACCTATTACGGATCATGAGATACAGACGTCAATGTGTGACGGATAACGGGGACTTCGTATCCACTATTACTTACTAAGTATGTTCAGTTGTAACTAAATGTAGAACTGTTTTGTTGTTGGTATAAAATTTATATTGTTATTATTATTGTAGTGCTTTGGTTTATTGCTAAGTTTAGAAGATCCAATGAAGTACATTTTCTGGGCGTTAATACGAGGCTCTACAAAGCTGAACTAGTCTAAAACCCGGCGTTTCAGCCGCAAACCGTAAATACCGATTGTAATTTCCACGTGTATGCATTAAATATTTTCAATGTATTAATGACGCATATCAATTTCCTCTGTGCCCACTTTTCATGTCGCGTCCAAATGTTGAAACATTTACAGCCATTCGTTACATGTGAATCAGCGGACGCGTAAAATTTGAGTCCACCTATAGTCGGCCATTTTTTTTCAATGTTTGGAAAAAAACGGTGGAACAGAATTTTTCATTCATTTCTATTGTAAGCCTAGCTGGAAAAATAGATTTAGGCTGCAAGAGCATAGCGCAGTGTTGCATATACGAGAATGCTAGTAGAGATAGGTACTAGAGTGGATAGATGTAATAGCTATTCTAAGCAATCTACCAGCAGTCTTAGCAGTCTCCACTAGAATTCTTATTCGGTCAAAGGCCGTGTTTTCGTTTCCTGAAAAAAAAAACAAGTGATATGATTGGCTGTTGAAAATCCATTCAACCAATCACAACAAGATATCGCGTGTTTGACAATTTGCCACAATCTGATAATTTTCGTTGGGGCCTTAGTCAAATGACGTACTGATATAGAACTCGCGAAAATTACCTAGTCACCAGCAATCATAACTCGAATAGTTGTTTACTTGGTCCGCGCCATTAAATTTAAAATACACGAATAAGACTGTCAGACCCAACATTCATTATTTCGACCGCAAAATATACGAATAATATTTTTCTCTTAGCAAAACGTTGTAAAATGGTGGAAGGAGTGCCTCGGACCGGTGGCCTTGCTTCTGAGTTCTAGACCATCAATCATCATATAATAGAATTTAGCCTGCCAGTCACACAATACGTTTGTTGGCTATGCTTTTATTTTTATTAATGCCAAGTTTTTTTGGGCTATATGTGTACGGAGGTTTTCTTTTTTCCAGTGAGGTACGTCTTTGTTGTTTTCTCGAATTAAATTTAAATTATATTCCTATAGAAATTCGTTACGTATTTACAACTATTTACTATATATACACTTAAATAGAAAAAATAAATTGGGCGTGGAAATGGCGTCGAAAAATTCGTCCGCATCGCTGGCCACTGGTAAAGTACCCAAAAGGCTGCCAGCATTGCCATATTATCTTGGAAAAATAAAAACAGTATATTATGCTTCTCGTTCGTAAACCCATCATTTGAGAACGGTTGGAACGATTGTAATATTTTTCTTCAATGTTCAAATTTTTTAAGAATGAAAATATTTTTTTTAAATCCTGAAAAATAGAGGGAAATCTTGAATCGTGTTTTCGAGCTTAGGATAAGACAATGTCCGTCGGGTCACTCATTTTAAATAAAATTGTGATTTAAAAATCTATGTTTAAGATTAGAAATTTCATAAGCGTTTTCTTGAAAGGAAGACCGGAGCCATCAAAACCGTTTTCTCAAACTGAGAAGCTTATTTAATAAGTTCTTTGTTCAGGTCAAGTAATGTAGGGAAGCTGGTCTAATATGAGATCTGTAACACCGAAAATCAAAAGTTCAGGAAACCTAACCAAGCAATTCTCAATTCTTTATTGCATTCCATATGTATGACATAGATGGTATAACAAAATTAAAGATCAATATGGAACCTGCCGGGCACAGCAAAATAAGGGGAGAGGAAGAGGGCTATGTAGGAATTCAATATTACTTTAAATTATTAGATATGTTTAATTGGGTGTATAAATATGTATATATTTATTGTTAGGTCTGTGTATATTGGTATAGTAAATTAGTTAATTTTATTTCATGTATTGCATAAGAATAGTGTAGGTAATTATTATGAAAAAAAAAGCTTAGGTTCCTAGTTATTTTCGTAGTAAATTAATTATATTGAAGTTATGTGATTCTTTGTTATTAATCCATTTCGTTTTGAACAAAATATTGTATCTACAGAAAAACCTACTTCATATTATTGCAGCTAATATTACCTTTGTGCTGAAATAAATATACCCATTTGATTATTTTGTACCTACCTACGCCCAGTTAAATCCCCCAGCGTAAAAAGTACAATAATGAGTTGGCTTTTGAAATAGGTCTAATTTTTCTCTCGCTTTGACCGCGCAGAATTATACCACTCACTAAAGTGTAATAACTTTGTTTGAAAGAAAAAATAAAAACTTGGTCCAGCTGCTTTCCAACTCAGTTAGGCAGAGCTGTCCGCAAAGGATTTGAGAGAGCTCTCAATTACTAAGCTAAAGAAACTTGTCTTTATTGCATGCGTTTCTTATTTATTTACTTTTTTCTTTGGAACTTTTCTTAATTTTCTCTGTTGTGTAAGTAATATTTTCTCTTAACTTTATTCTCTCTTTGGTGGGAAGATTTGTAGAACAGATGTTATTTGATCTGCAGGATCCTTGTTAGGAACTTGTAGGAAGTGTCAGATGAGATATCGACTTGACATTGTGTTCGCAATCAGCGGATCGCGTTTCACTTCACATTCGTAAAGTTGATTACGAGCAGCGACTCTCAAACAACTTACCCAGCTTATAATAAACAGAGACGCGGAAAATTATTCACTAACTTTAGCCTGAGCACAAAATTTATGGTACGTTTACCACGAAATTTCTGAACAATGAACGACTCGCTTGGGTTTTAAGCTTTATAACTTTGCTCGTTGTGGTTTACGATTCAGATAAGCAATATCTGACAAAAAGGTATTGGATCGGACAGAACACAGATCAACAAATACAGAATTCCACTAAGAGTTTCGCAACCTTTGCCGAAACTGAGGAGAGTAGGTATACCGAGTTAACGTTAACTGTTACAACCACACACCTGAGTCATCCGGCTAAGGTTAATTTATTTTTTCATCAACAAAATACCTATATATGCGAACTTTCGATAATAATATTCCGAAACAGTCCTTGATTTGATCATTGCATCGCCTCTTCGGAAGTCGAGTACATTAATATGTATCTCCTTGAGCGAATACGAATCTTCAGTGAAAAGGAGCGACGCAAGCCCGCGAGTGATTTCTTTCCTTGTTCACACCAAAAAATACCAACTTGTGATTTACGTAGCGATAAAGGACATCTACGAGGACTGTTAAATTATATTGTAACATTGGGTTTATCGTGATAATTGAAATATCGATAGTAATAATGCATTTGATTTCCAATTGAAACCTACCCTAATATTAAATATTGACGAATCTATTGATAAACCCAAACGACCATTATTCCAAAAATATTTAAAGAATTCGATTTTCTACAATTAGTTCTAAAACTTCATTAATAAACAGCTGTAATCTTCCGCTACTCATTAAAATGATAAAGTTCCTATACATATCAATACGTAAATGTAACTACCATTTGAGTATTAACATGCAAATACTCGTTAGGGCGTAACATTCGTATATCATATTCTCTTTGACAATAACGACACTTCCGACTCGCTTTAGATACGTTTATTTAGGCGTGGACAAAGCCATTGTAGATCGTCAGTCTCTCACCCTAATGAGATATAAACATTATTATCTCTGTAGCCTTCCAAAACTCCTCTAGAGTCCCTCTGGACTCCGGCCTTTAGATGCGGGTTTAGAATTCCGGAGCGGACTCTGTGACATCTGATGAGTAGGTTCGACTGTGGACGTATAAAAATCGACGCTTTCAATTTCGGTTCGGAATTCCATTTGGTTTTTTAGTGGCCGTTGGATAACATTCGTGAACGGCGTATAAAACTGTCAGAGCGATTTTCGGGTGGTCTTATTTACTAGAAAAAAAAAGGACTGGCGACCAAGTCGATATTAGGGGTTTCCGTAAGTTGTTTTTTAGACAAATTAATAGTAATAGGTACTGAGGCCCTAGCCAAAAGTCATTCTACGAGCGAATGCGATTGTCGAAATGCTAAAATGTAAGGGGTGACAGCATTTGTTAATCCTATACATTTTTGTAGGTTTGTCGATCGCATTCGGCGACAGATTGTCACTTGTCTAGAGCCTCTGGTCAATATAACTACCCTTTGTAATAAACTAAAACAACGAAATTGGAAACCAAAACCACCTATTAGGTACGCCATGTGCATCGGCCATTATAATAGGAGCACCCAACGTAAATAAATTAGTATTTTATCTTCATCGCCGGCTCATTAGCGAAGCATGTTACGCTGTATCGCGATGGCCTCGCATCGATGACCACGTTATGCACTGCCGGCCCAGCATACGCCGTTGAACGCTTACTATGGCCTGTTCGCTTCAATAATTCGTTCATCATTTGACCGATCATTTGATTAATACAGTGCAAGTAAACTAGGCCAATTTGGTAAGTATGGTCGGTCATGATTGTTTATTAGGTGATCTACAACTAGATATAATTAGTATTTTAGAAAATTAACATACTTAGTATGAAGCAAACTTTTTTTTATTTTACAATTTGTCAGCCATAAAAACTACTGAAATAGTGGGTAAATATACCTAAAGGTTTTTTTTTGCTTAGAATGATTGGTCTATATGTACGTAATCCAAAATAAAAGAACCCAAGCTTCATTTATCGATCTATCTTCTCGATTATTATTAGATTAGATGTATGAGAACATTCGTTCATTGATCGATTGATGTGGCAACATCCTAAATATATGAAAGTCTGTCTGTTATCCTGACCATAAATTAAAGAGTCTGCAAACCATGCACTGGCACAGTTAATTTGTTTCAATCTTAATAAACGATTCTAGACAACCACAAGCTTAACCATAGACCTAAACTATTCTAAAATAAAACTAAGCGAGGCGCATTCATCAATGCCTCTACTTCTATTAACAATTTTAATCAAATAAATATTTATAGCTTGTGCCTACTCGTCCTTTACGAAAACTCAATCTCGACCTGAAATTAAAGTGTCCATGTTTAATAAAACGATTTCTTTTATAAATGCGATGTTCATTTCACAGAGAGGGATTTTGTGAAATTATTAAATCTTGTCATTACTCTTTTTAAGTTTTTTAATACCTAGATGTCTAGCCCACCCTTATTTTATTTTTTGCACTTTTATGTCACCAGAATTTGATCGCGTATTTTTTTCTATGTCATACTCTGGCATTGACAATCAAGAAAGTAGGTTAGTATTTAAGTTATAGCACAGTTGATAAGTGCGTAGCGTATCGTAAGAGCCTCTTATTGCAGTGCAATTCTGTAAACCTCCCACCGTGTAAGCTTAGGCGAAGTGATAATGAAGTGAGCTGTCAATCCAAACAAACAGGATGAAATGACAGTTCACTTCGTGCTCAGTCCACCTAAGTTTACACGGTGAGATGTTGACAGTTCAGTTGTTTGTAGTTATTTGGGCTAAAATATATAGGAGGTATTATTATTCGTGAAAATCTACTTACGCCTGTGTAGTACCTACTTTATTACCTGATTAATATTTTTCATCTCTTCTCTTTTTTTGTTGGAAATGTGAATATGGAAAATAAGGACAAATCAAATCATAAAAGTTAAATGACTTTCAAATTTTTGATTAGATTTCATTAGTTCTTTTTTTCCAGTATGATGAGTCCACGTCACACTGCGACACTATCTATGTTGTATTAAAACGCACGTCTACGACATATAAATTATTTTCTCTCTAACTTTGTTCACATGCGCATAACAACAACTTTAATGCTATGCTTATATGATCTTACTCGCCAGTGGCGCCAACTGGTGAGCTCGAAAATATTAGCCCCTACTCGGATGTTACTATACATACCTATACACGCTGAAATTTCGATGGTTGTTTTCCCGCAGCGAAATGAGTTTTTAATTTTTATTTTTTAAGTCTAACTTCATGTTTAGATAGTACTACTGATGGCTAATCGTTCTGCCGCGGGAAAACAACCATTAAAATTTCGGCGTGTATATATATGTAATGTATGTTCGGGCATAACTCCGTCATATATAAACGGATTTTCAAAATTATTTTTTTGTTCCAAAGAGGTTTATTCATAAAGATCAGATGAAGAACTTTGGAATAGATAATTAAAATTATATGTACTGGTTGGAATGTTTGGAATTTTGGGGTAACAGCACTAAAAAGTGAAAAATATAAAACTTTTTACAAAAAAGTACAGCCTTTTTCCAAAAAAAATAAGAAACTACACCAAAAACACCGACTTCCAAAAACAAAATTATTTTGTACTTTGTAGTAAATTTTATTTGGAAGTCAGTTGTATTTTTTTTGTAAAAAGTTTTTTAGAGCGTCGGAAGGACTACCACAAGTTCTTCTTTAAAAGATGTAGATAATCTTTTTATTGGTAAACGGAAAACACACCACTTTCTTTGTCTTGATTTTTCTTCAATTAAATTCGCCTTCGAGGCATTATTTCAGCTTTTTGTGACACCCCGGAAAATGATAGAGTGGTTTATAAGTAGATTGTTCGGAGGCAACAATCAATCAATCATTCACCTACTTATTTTGAATGAGTGTGTACATCATCATTCCCTTGCAATATATCCCAATGTATTTGGGGGCAAAATAATGGTGTAGGTACACACGCAAACACATCAAGCTATAACAATCTGTCAAACTTTAATAGATTTTCAACTTTATCGCTAAAGCATTAGGTTTCAGAATGATCGGGAAAAACTGTCAGTTTCGGGTAGCTTGATTTTTTTATTTTTTTGTCGGGGACCACTCGCAGTTCAGCACGCTAGGGCTGGTTACTGCTTAACCGGACTATCCTGTGGTGGCCTCAAATGAATTTAAGGCCCCCAGCCAGGGCTTACAAACTAAATTAAAACTACATGACCGCTCGCTAGGGCATCCCCTGTGGGATTAGGTTTTATCACGATATCAGCCCATACTAAGTATTTTATTCATCTAACTAAACTAAGTTGGCTAGGCATTCTGTCTAACCGGTTGCAGCTGACCATCACTATTTTACCTCCACAACCCATTAACTGGGTAATACACCTCCAGTTAATAATATCTGACTGACCGTGACGAATGTCAAAGATTTATAGAGAAGTTCACCCATCGACGGACTGACCTCGGCAAGCGTGGCTTAACCTTAAGTTTGACCCACCTAAAAACTAAGTAATGGAACGATTGTTTCAAATATTTTTTGCCAGTATGTGGGACCTTCTTCACTTTGCCAACTAAAACAGTTTCTAGAACGTTTCGTTTTTCTATTCTCTTCTGAAATGTATTGATATGACAACGGTACGGTCCACCTGTAGCAACAACTTGTTGATCAAACGTTAACCATAAGAACAGTACACTGTTCTCGTAACTCAGTGCCTGTAATGTTTAGTGATCAATAAATTGTAACTAAATCCTCGATTATGAGCCTCAATTAATGATGGTGCCATCCTTCGGCACAGCGACCGCATTCCTAGGGTCCTCATGGTGATTGCTTGAGATTTGCTGGTATGAAATGTGCTCTCATGTGATTTGCATAATCCATTTTTGGCCGGAAAACTTCGAGCACTCAGAGGACATGTCAGGAAACCATCCAACTGCCTAGCCTTTTCCCAACTATATTGGTGACGGCTTACAGTCAAATCGAAAACAGCCTGAATACCAGTATTTTACGTGGAGCGATTGCCTATCTGACCACTAGAACCCAGTAACGGGGTAAAACGGTACTTCATGGCAAGACTGGTGGTCAGATCCATACCATTCACGACGTGGTAAATAGCTATAGGTGGTCTACTTTCAGTTCGTCGAGTTTGTGGTCTAATTCCGACCTCCTTTTATCCTCAAAGGCTTCTCTTAAGAAAACGTATACCGAGTTTTAAGTCAGAGCAATATTACATGAAATTGTTTACCCTTGAACAATTTTTCTGGTACACGAGTGAAGGTTAACCTTTTCCGAAGGGTGCGCGCGGGCATGGGTTGCGGGGGGCTGAGGGGGCTTGTCACCGGATGTAATGCATAGATGAATAACTCATAACATAACTCCCGATCAGCTGCTGAATGTTTAATGCGGCTCCACGAATGTAGCAAGGTCAAGCGCAATTTTATGTGTTTTTCTGCTGCTTTACATATTGTCGGGACACATATTTTATGTTGTCATGTCATATGAAATGGCAGCTAGCTGGGACTGACTGAATACGGAAATCAGAGAATCGTAGGTATGTATTATAGCGCAACTATGACGAGAGTTTTGGCTCCAGACCAAGTGACATAATATTAGTGAAAACGATTTTCATAAATAAAAAGTTTGGGATTGACCACGCGATATTTTAGTAGCGCACAATCGCTGATAGAACACTGCCCAAAGCCCTTAAGTTCAGCAGTGGACTGCGAAACGATGACTTGAATGATTTTATGTTATGGCCAGAATCAACAACTCCATGTCTTTCCATGAGGTCCAAATAATGTGAAAATACCTCAGGCGAGAGGCGACGGCGACGGCAGGTGGAATTGTTCTTAATTTTAGTGAGTGATGGGTTCATCACTCACTTACCTACCTTTACATTAAAATAAACAGTAGCAAAGCACGAGCCTGTCTGCAATCACAATGTATAACTTTTTCAAATCCCCCGGGTCAGTACAAGGTTTCCCCACATTAGTTCGCACTAATCCAACTGAAGCTGCTAATACAGTTTATCGCCATCTTTGTTTAGTTTTTGCGGTTGTGAACCGGACAACAGGTTTTATAATCCCAACAGACGTCGGTCTGTGCAGTTATTGTAATAAAATCAAGTCGGTCGTGAAAATGTTTGAAATATTCGTTACTTATTTTCTTTATAGGGAACTATGGTTTCCGTTCCCGTCCCGCCGGGACTTGTTGTATATTTATTTTAAGAATCGGCTTAAAAAAATAAACAGAATAATGATAAAAGGATGGTCGTAGGTAATTGCAAATTAAGGTTGAACATCGACAGCATGCGTCTTGTACGAATCCTTAATACTTAATATTAAATTATAAATGCGAAATGGAGCTTGTCACGCTTTCACACTTTAATCGCGGGGCCGGTTTTAATGATTTTTATACATGGATAGATGTGACCCTGGAGACGAATAAAGGCTTCTTTAAAACGAACGAAGCCGCGGGCAAAAACTAGTTAGCCGATGTCCTGTTACCTCTTATAAGTTTATTGCAGGAAATGTCTTATATAGGACTCTGCCTAACCTGTCAGTGAATACAAGCCAGTTATTACGTAAGTGTAAGCTGGTTAATGCCAGGTTCATCGGTGCTTTTTCTGTAATATTCATGACGATTCACACTAAGCCCGGGCTATGCTAGCCCCGGTCCGGAGCTGCGAAGCTATCGTTCGTTTATGGTGTACTTCACAATCGCACTCCTCCCGGCTTAACTGGTTGGCCGCCGAATTACTATTGACTTATAGAATGAGGTCGCACCCTCTAACTTTGCTATCATAGTTTACTGTTACGACTGCTTTGACATTTCGTGGATGTTAAAATCTTTAAGGAAATATCAAAATCAACCTAATAGCCTAATCCTACCTAATGTACAGGTGTCAAGGTAATAAGTTTATTACAATCTGTTTTAATAAGCGATCAGGTACTTAGGAACCATATCTTTACCAATGTGGTAAACAGTCGACGAGTTCATACGTACTAACATGAAAAATAACATTTTCGAAATAACGTCCTACGAAATACTTTACTTAGGTACAAGTCGATCACATTCACATGTCCCTTTTTGCGAAACGATTTTTCCAAAGCCAGACAGACAGGCACAGGTACCTAAAATTCAAATCCGAATGGCTAAGACCTACATTTGTGACAGGAAGATAAATGTGTAAGCGTTTTTTGGATTTGTTTGAAAAATGAGGGCGCTAGAGGCGTTTACGTTACCTCTTGATCTCCTTTCAATATTTTACCTTTGACACGTCTTTGATGAACACAATGTGCTCATCCTAAGCACACAAGCGATCAGACAAGGCACGTACACATATTTAAGCAACGTACGTCGAACTAATTATGCTAATATTTGTGTTGCGCCAACGATATAAATGCGGTTAGATAACCTGTTTAGGGAATCGCCTCTGAGACTCTTGAAGCGCCCTAACCAAACTAACAGGATCTGACCAGAATACTGATCGCCCGCGGCCCTTACTTAAATATTCAATGAAGATGTAGCCTTTTTGGTAACTTAATTATAATCAATATATTAATGAGAATAATATCCATATTCAATTCATGCTGATGGTCCTGTTATTTTCGGACTCTCGGCAAGATTAGGAACTTAGGTGCGTATTAATGAAATTCCTGCCATCAAATTATAGATATTTCGTAACGTGATAGGGATACTTGGGATAGGCATTTTTCGGATGGCTCCTTCACTAATCGACCGGTTTGAGGTGTTTACGAATGCTGCGAACGTTTTGCCTTGCGTAATAATAACGCTTATAAATTAACTTTCTGGATTCGTCATTGTGGCGGTAATGAAGTAATCTAGGTATACTAATATAATAAAGCTGAAGAGTTTTGTACGCCCACCTCAACAAAGGTCACGTGAGTCTGCAGTAATGTTAGGGTGTGGAGCATGCACGTCAAACTACAACAATCTCTCAAATTACTGTAATAGATTTTCAACTTTATCGCTAGAGCTTTAAGTTCAAGGTTGATTGGGAAAATTTCACAATTTCGGGTAGCTTGATGTGCTGGTGTCTATACATGAAAATATATGATCAGTTAAAGGCCCAACTCAGACCTAACAGCCTAACAGTCCCTAAGACCCTAATACCTATAAGCCCTGCAGCCCTAACCTACTATTTACCTACTATGTGATAAATAAATCTATAAATAAGGTCAGGATGTCTGCACCATGCAACCTAAGGTTACAGACGGATAGGGGCAGGATTTCCAGGTTCGGGAAAGGTACACTCGCTGCCTCACGAGTCACGCAGACTCACGAGACTGATCAGAGATGGCTAAAGGTGTCTTGGCCACAGTGAGGGGTAATGAGACAAGAATATAACATTTTCGTTGAATTTGACATTTAAGAGTTCATACTGTTAAAAGTCAAATTCAACGAAGGTAATCAGTTCTTAATGTCATCATTAAGAACTGATTACCTGACAATTATTGATTAATATAGATTTGCAATACTAATGATTATTATATGTTGCATGCCATACGGTAGAATGTACTGGATCCAATTGTTTTTCCCTTTACACCATCAAAACTAGGTATGTTTTGTTTCCTATATTCTTTGCAAATAAATGATTTCTGATTCTGATTCTGAACATTAAATCTGGTGTATTTACAATATGTTACAGCTTATATACTACTTTTTCTTAATACACACTCATGTACAAATTTATTTGTGTCCTATGCGTGTAAGATGCAACCAAACAGTATTTTAACTGGGCCGCGCGTCAGAAGTCCGAGTGCTGAGTCAATATCCAAAGGTAACATTGAACATGTTTTTTTGTTTGAACGCGCTAATCTCTGGAACTACCAGTTGGATTTGGAAATGTCTTTTTATAGGCTATTCGGGAACCGGAAAAAACGGGATATGCGCGTACGAAGTCGTGGGCGAAGTGCTAGTAAGTTATACAAGGAAAGACTATACACCTCGTTTTGTATAATCTGCCCGGGGTTAAAACTGAACGATCCAATTGAATTACATAATTAATTGACTATTCGGTATCTATGTCGCAGCCAACTAGCTTAATCAGCCGTTTCACTAAAAGCCTAGCCTTGTCATTGAACTGCGCTGTTTAATCAACGACATAAGTGACATGCGCAAGTCATTAAACGATATTGAACCAAAGATTATTATTAGATAGATATTGAAACAACAATAGTAAAATTAATTAAATTTTCATAATTACATAAGGTTAACTTATATTATTACATAAGCACATATCTACTCGAGTTATATAAACGTGCCTACGCTGCTATCGCCGCCACGTACAAACCTGTGTCGCAGATCAAAAAGGGGGATATGAAGAGCTGCTGTGAACCTGCCAACAGGGGTTCGAAACAGCTAGGCCCAGTTACAGACACGTGTCTTAAGGATGGCTTCGTGAAGGTGGAGAGGAAGAGGATAAAGAAGCCTCCTAGTCGGAACCAGTGCGGGACCGCGCTGGCAGGACCCAATATGCTGCGTCCGGCAATACCTACGACGCAGCTCTATGTGTCCCGGCTACATCACACCACGAAGAGTGAGGAGATCGTGGAGTATGTTCGAGCGAAGACCAGCTGGACCTTAAGGGTCGAGAAGTTGGAGTCACGCCATAACACGAATTTCAAATCGTTTGTGGTGCGAGTTCCGACTCATCATATTGAGACCTTCCTCAAGGAAGAGTTTTGGCAGAAGGGTGTCGTATATCGGCGATTCCGCGGAAGGCTACGTGACACCACGCAGCACAACACGACGCCGTCAATTCGTGTGAAATAGTGTATTCATATTTTTGTAGTTTTTATAAATATGTATGATAGTCTGTAAGGTATTTATGTTATGGGTCTTTGTTACCTGAAATAAGTGATATATTATTATATAAATAAAACCTATTTGTGTGTTCGTCGCGAACAAACTTCTAAATACTTAAGAATAGAGGATTATGAAGATAAAATAGTTTTTTATAGCTGTTTGCCGGCGTTCCATTCAACTCACGCATGGATTGAGAGAACTTCAAACCACTGAAACGTTAATTACTTTACTTTCTGTTAGCCTCGAACGTTCAAATTTGTTGAAAAGCTCGCCACTCGTACTACGCGAGGTTTACACATAATTCCGTGACTATGTTGAATCAAGATGAAAGTTTTTTAGACAGACTGAAGACTAAATGTAAATATTTTAGTACAGTAAGAGAATCTACCCATACAGGTACCTAATATATCTGACGCAGCCAACTGCCTTGATCAGCCGTGTAATTGGCTGCCTAGCCTTTTTATTGAAAATCACCCTTTAATCAACGGCCTAAATGACATCCAGCCAATGCGTCTTATACAGCATTTAAAGAACGGGCTTATACATAGATGCCTAGGCCGCTCATAGAATAAAGTAACTATGTGACGAAAATATATGACATATTTTATTTTGGGAATTCTAAGTACATACAACAATCAACTTCAACATTCTTACCTCGGCGACGGAACCCAACATGAATCGCATGACGGGAGCTAAGTTCGCTCGATTCGCTCGCTCACTCTAGCCAAACCATTCGAACCTAACCTATCCGTGTCGGGGTGCCCTAAGCTCCCTGTACAACCAAGTCATTTGCCTAACTGTTCAATTAAATGCCGGGATGTCACTTAGACCGCCGATTAAACGGCGATCTCAATGACTATAGACAAATGACTAGGCTGTCAATTAAAGGGCTGATTAAGATTGTTGGTGCGACATAATTCACGTGATTGATTCGAGGTAACCCGTAGCTGATTAGTATTGGACTTTACCCTATATTATATCGTAGTCTGTCACTCTAACCAAAGCCCGAATCATCTGCTGATCATGTGGCGGGGCTGCAAAATCGGATAAGAGATTGAAATCTTTGCTATTACGTGAACGCAAATCATTCGCTCTCAGAATGTAGTACAACACAACATGGTACGAGAACATACATCCTTAAAAGAATTTAAGTAGGTTGGTATGTACGGTCCAAGAATGCACCTATTGCCGATTATTTAGCCGATTTTCCCTGCCTACCATAAAAAATCCAAAAGATCGTCCAAACCTTCCCAGCAACCAACACAATGTATTGTATCCAATACAAAGCTGGTTAAACTTGCACGCAGTATCGGGGCATGCAGACTGGATTTAAGTCGTCAAATACGCCTCAAGTGCACTATTACGCCTCACAGTTCCACAGTGGCACTACACACGCGGCTACATTCCTTGTCAATTCCTTGAGGACCGCATTGCAGCATTTGAATTATTTATCAGTTTCCTTTGTGTTACATCCAAAACCAACTATTTCGAACGGGGCTCCCGATTTTCACGGGTATCTGTTTTATTGTTTTGTTAACAAATTACACGAGCACTGAGATTGGCATAGCTTAATCAAAGGTCTTCGTGCCAAAATCACACATGTGTCTGTACCCGGACTACCCTCGTCTCATTTATCATTAGGCTAATCGATTGCAAACAATTACCTCGTAATTTCATCGAGAAGCAATAATGTAACACAGTACGATGAAAGATCGATTTCATTTTCCATATTTCCCTAGCACACTGGCAAAATGAAAAACAAATACAATGGGAATTGAAAAGCATGTTGCAAATAAACAATACCCTATGGCTCGGTGCCTACTACAAGCTCGACCGCCGTTCATCCAATATGTGTCCACCACCAACATCATATTATGGGTTCGAAAATATACCAGGTACCTACTTATTTTTTTTAATTTTTAGTAGATTTGCAAAACATTTTGTATAGGTAATTTGCGTATCAAATGATAAATAAACATTCCATATTATTTTATTTTCCTTACAAATAAACTTGGTCCTATCAAAACATTTATTTCAAAGCTACACATACATATCGCGGATAATTTTATATATTTTCGATTAACGAAGAAAATACGCTTCTATCCGTGTGTTACAACGGCGCGTAGCGTGTTATTTGTACGTAAAACTTCGCTCCTCAGGTGAATTTATCAAGTAATTCGATGATGGGGGCTTGTAAAAAGTGGCTGAGCCATTCTCAGCGCAGCGAAACAAGAACAACGATGTCTTTATGAAATTATGTTTTGCCCCGCGTGGAGTGGCTGACGTTGACAAATGACGCGGGGGTTGTTTTTCACTGTCAGATCGAAGTGACATGTTTTCCCGTGACTGTGAACTGGAGAATCAGTAAAGTGAAATAAGCTCGCGAAAAAACTACGGAAAGCTCTGGTGATAGATAAATTATACAATAAATTGTTGGACTAATATCTGCTCTACTTGTAACATTAATAAGAAAGGCAAACACAAATACTATCAAAACAATTTAGAACATAATATCAGAGAACTTTTATATACAAAAGTTATGTGACGCAATAAAACGAGTGACATAAGTAACAGTAAACTAATGCGAGCAATCACAGTAAGCGATCCGTCTATTGATTTATTCGAGCGAAGGGCGCCTCTCTAGTGATACCCAACGGTGATATAACTGATTGATAGAGTCAACAGCGCCCTCGATCTATCTAATCCTGATGACATCGGCCGATATTGCGATGCATCGCTGCACCCTCTTGCAAAAACTAAATCGAATCTCCGGCAGCTGTAGGTACCGACGAAACTCGATAGATGCCATCTCTCTATGAAGGAAATTGATGTATCAAATGTGATATTTGTTTGTACGAGGCCTGTTGTAACCACATATGTATAGAGATATATGCGTATTATTGTTCCTTGTCCAATACTATATTCCGTATTTTATACAAAGAGTAAGAAACTGGGTAGCGGTATCGTTGACGTAAACAAAGGTCTTGCCATCGCATAAACAGAGCCATAAACATATTTCTTTTGCTCAGAAAACGAAATAGCTATCGAGATTCCGTAGTAAAAATTCGAATGAGACCGCTGTTATTTATTATTTAGGTGGAGGACAGATTTATCGCATTTTTTTGTATTAACAGGAAATAAAGTCGTCCCTGGGCTCATCATTCAATTAAAATTGCTTGAAAATTATATTTTTAATTTTAAGATTAATTTCTGCCTGCGGTTCCACCCGCATGAAAGACGGATATTTCCAAGGGAACGTATGTCCTAGGTAAAAAACCGCGTCTTTCTCCATAGGCCAGTCTATTTCTAACCCAAAATCCATAAAAATTGGTTCAGCGTTTTAGGCGTGAAAAAGGCTGTAAGGCTGCTTTCATTTATGTATTATTACTATGGATTCACATACCGTATGAACGGAATACTATATATAGACAACAGGCTACGCTTGAGCGATCATTGTCATATTATGAAAAAAAAAATTGAATTCAATAACGTTATAAAAACGTAAATATACGTGAGTATCCATTACGCAAGACCGAATACATAGATTTATTACAATGGGTAAAAACAGAACCCACCTTAAAATAGACAACCCTTTACTACACGTGGGTGTACCCATAAGATGTTACTAAAGGGATTATTTTCTAAGAACCATCGGACCCTTTCACATTATACATATCAAAGCATACCAAGAATTGAAAATTTTTCCCGTATATACATAGATATATGTATTTAGCCCTCTCTGTACACTGAGAATGCTCTAACCATCGTCTTCCTGCCCTTATCCCGTATTAGTTGGAGTAGACGCAACACGTTTTCTTCGTATAACCGCCCTGTAACGCTATCACTGACTCCCTTTTCTTTAATATAATTCCTTTTACAATACATCACCCATCTTTTCATTAGCCTCCTATTCCCTCCATCTATAAACATTCATATTCTCCTGTAACTGTAGGTACTCCATAAATCAAGAAGCAAGGAAAGCTGATGCACACATTGCACAAACACTTTAATCATCACGGTGTAATAGAATACCACTAATCTACTAACAAGTCCATCAAACTGTAATCACAACTATGTTTACAAACAAGAAGTGTTAGTGTATACGATATTAGTCCATTATCTATCACTTAAACACGCTGAGGGGACGGATGCCCATCTAATGATTATCGCATATTGCCATAGTGCGGGCCAGCGTGGGAGTTAACTCGCTAATATCACATTAAAACCATCTCCCGTTATCTGACGGCCTCGGCTAGCCCGTCCTGCAATAATCCCGGACTCCGGGATCCCGATCCCGTGTTTACCAAGGATTAGTCGCGTCTCTACGAGCTCGATATAGGTTCATTAACAACATTGACTCGTGGTCTTTATTTGAGTACCTAGTAGATATTTTTAATCATCGACCTTCTCAAATGTTTTAAAACCATTTGAAAGTAGATCAATCACTCAAAGTTTTTCAGATGTCAGTTTGAACGTCATAACACTTCTGTTGGCAGCTAACGTTGTAGGAATACAGCGAACTATTTGTCCGGAGTTCTAAAAACTGCCTTCTGACTCTGCATACGCTCGGTCAACTTTTGGCGTGATTTGTGCAGTAGTTTTTTTATTCGTTCCTAATATTTTATTTTCCGTTCAACAGTTTGATGGACGATGTATTCCGGTCTAGCAAGCCGGGACATTCGCGTTGGGTGGATTGAAAACCGCAAAGCAAATCTTGAAACGTGAATTCTGTTGCTTGAAATGATTAACGTTAATGTGAATGATTAACGTTAAACCTAGATGATTTGCCTTGGTCATAATATATTCATATTTATTTCTCAATTATCAACAATTAACAGACCATTCCAGAGAAGTAGTTAATGTGCTAGGAACGCAGCAAACAAAACTATAGAGCTTCCGTTTTCCAGTGAATCCAAGCTAAATAATACCTGTATCTGATAAACATAATATTCCGATACCAGGAATATGCATAATACTCGTATTTCATTAATAACAAATATTCGTATTACCCTCGTTTCGGCTTCAGTGAAGTTGGAAAAAATGTACCTACTACGGTTCGGTTACGTCATACTTATTAGACATACTTTCTGATACGCAGACAAAACAATTTTTTCAGGAAAATAAATGACTGCTATACTTTTTTGGAAGGACGTCCCGTCTGCGAACGTATATTTTTTTTCTTTATTAAATGAATACTTATTGCTGTGGTTTAGTATGGGTATTTATTCGATTTGTTTGTAAGCCACCATTCGACCAGAAGTTTTTGATGGCTTTGATAATCTTAATTTTACCCCAGATTTAAATAATCTGCCGAGCCTTTTCCCAACTATGCAGGGGTTGGCTTCCAGTCTAACTAGATGCAGCGAAATACCAGTATTATACATAGAGTGACCGCTTATCTGACCTCTTCAAAACCCAGTATCTGGGTAATACGGTACCCTTTGGGAAGACTGGGGTCAGCTGTTCTGGCTTCTGAATATCGGTTACGACTGTCAAAGATGTTCATATGACAACCGGGACCAACGGTTAACGTGCTTTTCGAGGAAAGGAGGGAAGTCAGTATATATGTATGGTCACCCATCCACGCACCAGCCTCGACAAGCGTAGCTTAACCTCGAAGTTCGACCCGTGCTGCTGTTATTTATCCCAGATTTAGTATTTTCTCTAAATTTTAATGGTCGATATCTTGTGTGATGAGCTACATCCGACGGTATTTCGAGTGCAGCATATTGTTTTACGATAACTGCAGGATATTGCTAGCCCTCCACTAAGTATTCATAGTTACGTTATTAAATTAAAATGAGAACCAGTCCTGTTATTAAAACGGACCTGATAGAACAAAAGAAAAGCAGATACGTACGTTGAACATTTAACTTGTTCCTAGAATCTGGTTCGAGCTACCAATTCCTGCTATACGATATTCAAATTGATTTCTCGAATTCCTCGAGTTTACAATTTAATGCTATCACTGCAGTTATGATCCCTAAGCTCTGTGCGCGAAGGGGAATCTATTTCCATCACAAAATTTTCCAAGTACTTTTCAAGAAGTTCTGCTTTCCTTATGTTTAATATTATCTAGGTGAACTAGAATCATTTCTAGACATGCCATGTGAGATAGAAGCTGTTCTTCACAGAATAATTCATAACTGTCACGCGCTTACAAGCGATTTACAAAATGTTATAAATGGGTAGAAATGTCGCCCGCAACTAATCTAGCGAAATAAATGAATTTAACTTCCCCATAATAACTCAGCTTCTAGAAACTATTATGGAGAAGATTTAAGCCATGAACGTCATATTGTGGTCATTCATATTGGAGAGTTGCTTATCCAGAAACGAATGTATTGCCCTTAAATATAATATAACCCTATTGCTAAGTTGACGAGACCTGGGGAACAAACCTTGGTGGGCTTGATCCTAAGGTAGGATTATTATTGGGTATTTCAATTAGGAATGTTTCAGAAGTTGCCCGGTATTTGAATTTGTACCCATTGGATGATAATAGGCTCGCCCCTATTTCATGGGACCTTAAAATAACAGGCAGAATGAAGGTATGTATATATAAATACAACCTTACGAGAAATACAAATTATATGTTTTGGTGTGCAAATAAACTGTAAGCGATACTTTATTTGAAAACAGAATTCGAGACAGTCATCAAATTTTGGAACAATAAACTCTATGGCTTACGTTATAAAGTTAAAAGTTCACTACAACCCATACTTTTATATATTTTTCACCTATATTTTCTTCTAATAAAAGTACCTACTTAAAATTCAACATAAAATACACAACGCTGAAGCCGATGCCACAACGCTGAAGCCGATGCTTAAGACTTGGTGGCGATAAATTAAAATTTTCTCGAATTATTTATTCAAGTATTGCAGGCAAATCAGATGCTTGATATCCTTATCGGGTTACCAGAATGTGTCTCAAGGCCAATATCAAATCTGGATTTCAGTCGCTCGGCCGCGGCCAACGAATGCTATCTGACTTTGTGGACGGATTCAAAGTACGGGTTTCAATCCAGTCGGGTGATTCCGAAGGTTGACCCAGATCGTGAATCACTCAGATGGTTTGAAGTACGTACAGTCAGACAAGTACGTCGAAAATGGGTGTACACGTGTACAGCCTCGATTTTAAATCGCTTACGATGTTTCCAAGAATCAAAGAAGAATTTATTTATTTAAGCTGCTATTTTTCTTTTATGCTTTGATAAATAACCAGTCCAAAGAGTTGAAAAGGGAAGTTAAGATATTATATAACATAACACCTGTAATCCCCGATGGGTTAGGTAGAGATATAGATACCCATCCATATTTACCCATTTATATTTTAGTCTCATGCAGGCATTGGGGGTCTAGGCTATTGCCACCAACCGGGCATTAATCCCGAATTTATGTTATTACTGGGAAGTCCCAGGTGAAAAGCACAAAAACAGTTTGCCCGAATCGTGAATCGAACCCAGGACCTCGTGCTCAGCAGCAGTGCTTGCGAACACTCAAGAGAAATTCGCAAAATTGTGACGCACTCAGACTGACTCAGACTGAGACCGCCTAAAAAGTATTATATTACTTTGTTTCTAATTTAAGAGTCAGGATTTCAACTCAATGTATATGTGTATATATGTCTATATATGTCTTTTTCAAACATGGCAAAACATACACCGTACCAAAGTTTTGTAGGTATCAGAATCATATCTCTTCGGAATCGAATCTTATCGGAATCAGATAGAAAAGAGTAGGTAACTGAAAAGTAACAGGTATCTAAATAAGGTAGGTACAAGATGCTTATCAACACTGATTCAATGGAAACCCCCACGAGATTGGAAAAATAGGGTTTCTCAAATGGGTTCAGGCAACTCTGAGATAATGTGTCCCTAACCCCAATTCTGGCACAGTAGACAGTTTCCTGCGAATGATTAAAATATTCAATAGGGTACGTAAAGTAACCCCAATTAATCGCACGACTCAAAAGAGTTGATTGACGACTGTTTACCCAACAAATTGCTAAATAAAAAGATATTTATTTTGTGATCCCAGTAAAAGTAGCTTACGGTATGCTCTCCAATTGATATAAATGGAAATAATAAATTTTGTTATTGAGTCTCCATTTCTCGGAACAGTTTCTCGCTAAACATACATTCATAAGCTGCTTTCAATTTTTACTGGGTTATTTATTGTGAATATGTTCGTTAAGTACAACGTAAAGTCCTCAATTTAGCGCGACACATTGTCCCCCATTTCCTAGTATATCCTAGTTGAAAGTCAATTTGCTAAAAGCTATTTATAAATCACATCTCTTAGCTTATTGAAAAAGTGGATGACTTTGGGATGTCTTTAATAAAAGTCGTGTCAGGGGAGTCGGGTAGATACATTTAGCGCGAACTGTGTCAAGAAACCGATTGGCTCGATAACCGTAATTTTAGGCAAGTTGAGGCAGAGTCGCAGTGGCGCTACTTTTTGCCGCCTTCATTTAATATTCAAGGCTCGGAGCACATAATTCGTGGCGGTGATCATGGAGAGAGGCGGCGTGTCTCGTTATCTCTTTTTCTATTCGTCACAGAACTTGAAATAAATTTTATATTAAATTGACATTAAAGGGAACTTTGAGAATTTCAAGATAAAATATGCAAATTTATAAGACGTAGCTTTATGTTTAGTGCATTTCAATAGGGTAAGAGCGGTAATTTACAAATAAGAAAGTTTGTGGATGCACCTTTGAATTCGTGTTAAAAATGTTTTCACCTATCAGATAAAAAAGTTAATTTGTGTCCCGGTTAAAATGCAAAAGTAAAAAAGTATAAGCAGACATCAAAATATTCCTGTTTTTATCAGCTTTATTTCTTTATCACTTTTATAGGCCACAATTTCTAATAACAAAAAAATTATGATTCGTGATTAACTGTTCTCCATAAATTATGTAACAACCTGTTGACAGCTGTCATATCAGTTCTCCATTACTCGCATATTACGAGTGGGTGAATTTATAAGTAAGAGCTTTCAGATAAATTACTCGTTCATTCAGTTCGTTACTAAATTATAAAGATTAAACGAGCTATTTTTAAGTAAAGCTCCTGCATTGCTATTCTGTATAAAACTCACCGTGTAAACTTAGGTGAAGTGAAAATGAAGTGAGCTAGCTGTCAATCCATACAAACATTATGGAATGACAGTTCGCTTCATCCTCACTACACCAAAGTTTTCACAGTGAGATATTGAGAGAATAGACCAGCTGAGGCTGACAAGTGGCATTCTGTCGGCGGTAGCGTGGCTAAGGTATTTTCAAAACGTGAAAAATGTATGGGATTGACAAACGCAGTCGAAATGTCACGTGATCAAAACCTTGTATTTTGGCATTTCGACAATCGGTCTCGCTAATACTTTGTCTAGAGGAAATTTAACATACAGTAGCCGGTTGTTAATAGACACCGGTTGTTATATGAAGAGACACAGGTAAAACTCAATATACAGCCAGATTTACATCCATACACTGTAGTGTTTTGTAGTTTACATATCGCGCACAACAGTCCATGTGGCCACCACATATTTGTTAAAACTAATCGGAACCGATACAGTTCAGTAAATGTTTGTTAATAAATTTAACTGTCGGCTTTACGACCACAGTTAGGCAAAGGGCAGCGCAGTGTGAAATTGAAATTTTACAGAAATAAAAACGAAACGTATTTTCGTTTCATAGACGCTATAAATTCGCGGCGTCGAGTAAGTTACGCCTTATTTGGCAGACGAATGTACTTGACTGGATGTGGAGTGATACCTCCCCTCTCCAACCCTTATGAGAGCACTCGTATTCAGTAAATCGAAAGTCGTTACACAAAAACCGAGATACTTTTTTTTCCTATCGCTTATAGAGCCACGTCTTCCCCTTTTAGAGAACGCTTTGATGATGTTTCGCCTTTTGCGTTTGCGTTTAGTTTAAGTTCGATTCGTGTTACCCAAACTATTAGGTGCCTATGACTTTTCAAAAATATACACATATTTGTCACTAGTTTCTTTGTTATTGAGATCACATTCACAATCATAATGTAGTGCTAGAGAGAAATAGTCACAGACTCCCAGATAAACGATTTGGAAGACGTCTGCTCAGAGCAATTCTATTACAACTGTAATTAAATTATTCGGTTTATACTAAACGAACCGCCTTATAAAAACTTTAAAGTACGGATAAATTAAGCTTTCTTATTTGAGTCTTCAACTTTACAGTGGATTTATTCACTATTTTAGACTTTTTAATAAAAGCATGCCTAGAAGTTTTTCGGGGTCACACTTGAACCTGAAAAAGCAAATATTGCCACCTAAAAAACCGGCACCCTTTACTATACAAAACCAGGAAAGCAATCACTTTTTAAGCGCGCTACACACCTTCCAATATATTGCAGAAAAAATACTGACGATGCAAATTGCATACAGATAGTCTGGAATATCGTGAGGGACCGACCGAAAACCGGCAAATTTTCGTTTTATTTATGTGTGCATAAAAGAAAAACGAGCTTTTCTCTAGAACTGACATACATATATCAACGCTTAGCTTGAGATTTGTAGGCATAGAAGCAACATGGATTTATGGAAGAAACATTTCAGGAATTCCGACTTGTAAGAATAAAAGGGTGATGAAAGCATGACACACGAAAATAAAACGAGCCAAATACCTATGTGGCATTTTTTCATCAAATTCCTTTTCCTTAATTTTCCAGGAACGTTTTTATAAAATTCTGTCGTTTACCCATTGTTTTTGTTTTATACAGTAACGGTTTTCTTTCAGAGATTTTTCTTAGCCCTTCCACCAATTGATTTTTATCCATAAAATCGGTTTAACTGTTTAGTCGTTAAAAAAATAACAAACAATAGTGTCTGTCACACTATCGAATTATTAACTTGCCAAATTTTTGTGTACATCTACTCGTGAAATATACGTCTTCATAGAAACACAAGTAAAACTAAAGAAATGTGAGATACGTAGATATTTCCTTTAGTTATAATTCAACACGAGTAGTAAGCGGACGTGCTCTGTTGTTATTAATTATGTCAATATTTGTGTTTCTGAAGACGGGATAAGCAGAGAAACTTTGTTATTTATTTATCTGAAGCTAAGAAACGTCTATTAACTAATTACTATCCGAATTATACGTGGCTGTTGTGCTAATCATAGTACCTACAATAAAATTATCTCCTAACCATTTTCCGCTGCCGAAAATATGTAAATGAACATTCAATTTGATGTATTTAAAGAACTCCATGAAGACATGTTGAATTGCCGATTGTGTTATGAAAAAAAAGCGCAAAATAAAGGAAGCGAGCGAATGCGAAGAATGTAATTAAAACAGCAATAAAAGAGCACATTTTACAGCTTTCGACCGCGGCGTTATACTCCCTGTAAAGGTTATTATCTGCTTTTTAAACTTCGCTTTCAACTGCGTGAATTAAAAACGAAAATATAAAACGATGTGCCTTAATTTCGTCTGTCTCGCGCGAAACAATAGGAATGGGGAAGCCACCGTAGCTTTTAACGTTTGCACGGCTATAGCTGCCTGTATTTTATTGTGTGTACCCAGAATATCGTTCGCTTTTACAAATTCCGTATTTTTTATTTTATTTTATTCGGGTATAAAATGGTGGAGTAAAGATTTTTATGGGTATGTGCTTGGGGATGTTTTATGTATTTGCGTTTTGTTTTACAAAGTAAACTTTACACCGTCTTCTATAACAAATTCATTACGTAAATGAGGGTCTCGTAAAAACTTATTTTAGAGCTAAAACTATACTCAGTGTCGGTATCACGTCTATTGTTTTTCATATTTCTGGGCACGACACGAGATCAATCTTTAAAAGGTATCCGGTCATTGTTGGGTCTTGACATTGATTAATGAGCTCAATATATTGTTTCTTTCCGCTGCCTGGAGAGACTTCTTTTTATGTGCTCTAATTTTGTTGAAATAATACTTTTTTTTAAATCAATAGTTCGAGAACCTACTGGTTCAGAGGATACCAAAAACCAAAACCAGAAAAAATACTAGTACGTTCGGATTTGTCGGTGAAATGGACAAAAATTCAGCTCTGCCCTGCTCTCTCGAGAATTCAGACGTGATACATTAATTATATTCTCACAAATAAGGTTCGTATTTTTGACACTGATTTTTTTCATGAAACACAGTTACAAATATTCTAAGAGTCAATGGATCATCACTATTCCTCATTCCTCTAGATGATGACCTGCCTTGGAAAATTGACGAGTGAAGTCATAAAACCGGTGGATACAGCTGCCAAATCCGATATAATCCCTCAATCCCACGACATGAAAGCGGAAGAGGGCGACGTATATTAGTAGAGGACTGCAATAGCAGGGGCCAAATTATTTTTATTGACTCTCACAATGTCCGAGGGTGACGCTAAGCAACTAAACATTTTTAATTTCCATTTCTTTGTGATGAAAGGGAACTGGTGTAAGAAATATCGAAATAACATTAATCTAAAATATTTATTTGTGTAAAGTAGACCAGGTTTATCGATGCTCAACAACCATATTTTTAAAATGATAAAAAAAAAACAAATTTGTAAAGGGGGTAGAATTATAACAATTAAAACATCGCTGTCAATGGGAAAAGTGCCCGGAACACTTGCAGCATTGCCACCTTGAATGTTGGACAAGGTTGAAGTTCAGACGGAGAGTTGATAATAAAGTGAAAATAAACCGAACAGGTATCGAATCTGAACGTTATCCGAACATAGCGTGCCAGATATGAAGGAGGCAAAAACTGAACTGGCTGTACTCTGAAAAATGATATACCACAAAGATACACCCACGACCGAACGTGTTTACTTCAAAAAGCCTCTTTATCCTGATTGGCTAAGTTTGAAAGATTTTTCAGAAGTTAATTACTTTGCCATCAGGCAGAGCAGCGTGGGCGCGAATGTTGATAAATTGTATTTTTTGTGATTCGTTAGTAAATCCAGGAAAAGCCAACCATTTTCGAATTTTGCTAACAAGCCTCTAAAATACGGCTTAAAACTGTCTTTCGAGTTTAGAAAGCAATATGAAATACCCGCGGCTGAACGAGCTAGGATACAAATAGACACCCTGCATGCCCATAAATATCGGTCACAGACAGCTTCAATTTTATGAACGTATTCCGAATACATTGGAACTGAGCTCCAGTTCTCTACTACCGACCATAATTTTACACTTCATGAGACACTCTGAAAGTGCCTTTATATCACGAGTGGCTTAAGATAAAGCAAATTGTCTAAAATATCCTAATAACAATAGCTTACTTGACACATATTAACATAAGGCAGGCGCGGAAAGCCACGTTGCAGCGTCAGCCTACTTTGGTGTCTGTGTGTTAGTGTTATACCTACTTAAGTAGCAGTGCAGACCAAATTCTGTGGCGAAGGCTTACCTAACAGACTGCGAAATGCAAATGAGTGAACAGTTGTGGGGAGTTGTATGAGAGCAAACGTTTGTAGAGTGCGGCCGAGCGGAGCCGCGCCGCGCCGCGCCGAGCTCCGCCACCGCGCCGCGCCGCCGCCGCGCGACTAATCTTTTATCATAATAGTGCACTGCATTCGTTCTAGCCGCACGCTGCTGATTGGACTAAAACGTTAATGTATTTTAACAATAACATTGTTAAATGAGCTCAACGTAAGAGCTCAATGTTTTCGTTAATTCATTTTGGAATATGTTTGCTGATGGATTACCGTGACTAGCGCAAGTGCGCAGCGAATATTTTATCATGACGTAAAATGAATTATTTTGAGGAATTAATTAATTTTGATCCTTCATTTTCTTTGGAGTACTAGCTGTTTACGTTAATCAAATTATTTTCTTAAACGATAGCCACTTATTATTATTTTGTATTTTTTCGAACAAGAGAAGCATAACACAATTAGAACATTTTAACTAAAACGTCTCTTGAAAACATCAGTTTTAATTAAGTTATTTTCTTATTTACCTTAGCTAAGAACTAAATATCATGAGATTTCTTTAAACCAAGCGGAACAGCTGCCGTCTTGGAAGTTTTTTTTCTCCTTTTTCCCAGACTCTGGTTTCAGTTAAAGGCACTTCTCGCACATTTATTCCTTTCCCTTTGTGAATGATGTTGGATTATGCAACGGTTAAAAAAACTAAAATTTGTACCTAACCCGTATTCTAGTTCGTTCAACTATATGATTTTAATGTAGCGTTCATTGACCCCACAGCTAGGTATACATTCGTCAATAAGGACAAGTCTTGCCAATTCCTAAATATTGATTCTATCAATTGAACGTGAACTCCGTACAAAAAAGCTAGCGCCGTTCATTTCCCCGAGGCACGCCGATAACGACCTTACATACCTTTAACCTCTATTTTCAATTATTCATAAATTAAATTCTACAATGCTCGCTCGCTATCAGGGATTATATCCCTTTGATTATATTCAATGTTCAATCATTTTCCTCATGGGCCCTCATAAAAGTTCGCGTCGGTATTAGTCTTAAGTCTGACGTCCGACACAGAATTGGTTTTAGAGATTTAAAAGCGTCCGTCGTCGGCGCCTTATCGATGTAAAGGACGACAATTTGTGAAGTTAATTAAGTGAACAAAGCGTATACGTAAGATAACTATCAGGAGCATTGTTCTAAGAACAAGAATGGATGCTCTTCTCCACAAGTTTCTTATCGCTGCGAGAGTTATCCTCGCGAACCCCAGCCAACAGTTTAGTTGTTACGCTATAATCCAAGTAGGTCGTACCGAACAAGCCACATACATAGTAATTATAGCTCACTAAACTAATATCTTACGCTCGGGGTAATAATAAACATGAAATTTACTTGTAATTAAGAGCGCGGTAGTACGTTACAACAACTAATTAATAGAAACAGCTTGCGCCGTTTTATAGTCAATGTTAAATTGGCGGAAAATTTTCGGGTGGCTGCTGCGTGCGTTGTACCAACAAATTAAAGGACACGGTTTTTTAGTGTCGGCGCAGAGCTTAATGCAAATAAGAGACTTGATTACGGATGGAAAAGAGGAACTTAGCAAGTTTTTTTCGGCATCTCACCATTATTTCTATATACGAATTCCATTCGAGTCTTTCCAGAGCAGAATTGAGATAAAATACACGTGTAAGTAAGATTTTATGCACGAGTAGTTTTGATGACAATACAATATTGCATAACAATATATTTGTATGATCTTATGATAAAGAGAAAATGATTTTTCATCAATTGTTATTTTTGTGAGTACCTACGTATTTCGATTTATATAATTCTGATACCCAAAGTAATGTGTTGTTGTGTATCTCCACATTGTGACAGTGATCAATTGACGCCCTCGCCGGCTTTGTGGTCTAATTATAGACAATGAATTATTATACCATGCGTTAATCATGATTCAGATAGATAATTAGTTTTCAATTCTCCATTCGATTCGTCATTTTGTTATCAAATTGTTGAATATTTTAAACCTTGTTTTACTATTAATAAGCTAGTTTGCGGTAAGTTTGCACAATGGTTAGTATGGGAATCGAACCCAGATTCCCACATTTAGCAGCTCTCCTTTCGCCTGAATGAACCCGGTAAGGTTCAGAGATTTAAAATATTCATCCTGTGGTTTCGATGAAAAGGTCTGCAATTTACGAAGTTAATTAAGCGAAAAACTCATGCAAGCATATTTTTATCCTTACTTTTATGGAGTGGGCAAATTTTAAAGTGGCTGGCGATTTATTCAGAACTGTCCTATTAAGAGTAACATTTACGACACCGCCTAAGTAATCCATTAGCTTTAACCTCAGAGAATCAAAACTTACACCTAATATTCGTGAAGGAGATGAGAATGAGTCGGTTTCATTTAACGGTATTAGTTATAAGCCCCTATTTTGGCGGGTTCCGTCCATCACGTTAATGTTCCAACTACACTGCTACCGAGCTCGGGTAAATTGCAAATGAACTAGCAAACATTCCGGGGAAACTACCTACCTGGTTTCGGTAGATTTTGTTAATAAGAATACCTTTATATGGCACATTATCTGAATGGTACGGCGCAACATTACAGTGAGCCGGGGTAATGTTTGAGACGCTCGCTTTACTGTCCAAGACCTAGGGTCTTACATTACGAGCTGGATGCATATTGCATGCTCGGAATGGCCCCATCGTTGAGATAAGAAGAGCGATAATAAAAATATATCTAACATTTACTTCTCTTCTTAATAGACTCAGGATGAAAGCAATTTTAACACATTACTACTACTTGGACACCTTTGTCTATATTTAAAGACATAATTCTGCACCGTATTTGCAAGTTTTATTGATCTCAGAGAAAACATTAAACTTATATCGCACCCGTAGACCGTAACTACTACGTATGTACATTAATTTATATTTCTACACCGCATTTTCTAATTTTATTGATCTTAGAAAAATATTAAACTTAAATCGTACCCATCGTAAAGTTTGCACTGAACAGCCCAGCAGTAGGTTCCTGTGGCTACACACACTTATACTCTAACATATAGTATGAACACACTAGAATACAATAATCCACGATCGGCGAGTCGATAATGACGTCTCTTGTGTACGTATGTCTTTGTGTGAAGACTCAGGAAACAGGGACAGCTAAAGTGCGTCATCCACCCACAGAGCTACTTCGATTCACACGAGTGTCTAAATCGTGCCTTTACTTACGAAAATTACACGTATTTCGTACTAATTTGCAAATGGATTAATTTGTCAGCCTATTTAAAATTTAATTTCCGTGAGCTATATCTTTGGAGCGTTTGAGTAAAGTTTCTTACATACGCATCCGTCACGTAACCTTAATTTCACCGTCACGTCTCTGTCAAATCGCTGTCAGGATACTATTACTTTTTTTACTATTGAAAAGTTCGACATTGACCACAATCTCACCTGATGGATAGCGAACGTGTGTTCGACGATGGAGCACGCTTGCATAGAAGGAACCTATTCACTCTTGACTTAAAGACCCAGGTTGTAGCTATCAGGAAACATAGACTCCGGCAGGGAATTCCATTTCTTAGCTGTAAGTACGCACAACTGTGGGCACAGCTGTACTTCATTGCCATACCACCGTCATGTTACCTCGTCACTGCGACATCACCATTACGTCACCGTCACGTCGTCGATCAGCCACTGACTGAGACGCGCCGGTCTAGATGTGAATGGTGTCCCATGACTTTTACGAATACTCTTTTTTAATAGGTATTATTTGTGATCATTTGAATTTGTTAAAGTGGTTAGCTTTTCTGTGTATTATTTATATTATTATATATCTCCTGTGTATTATACCTTTTTATTGTATGCATCGAATAAATGTTTTATTTATCTACAAAACTTTGAAGTGACTGACCGTGGTCGTGACGGTGACCTAACTGATGCGTGTATGTACCTTAAAGCATGTAATGCGAGGTCGTATTAGTGGCGTGCGGGCTTAGGGTGCGGCGTTGACGGCAGTCTCTGATTCCGGCTGCCAATAATACGCACGTGATCGGCGTCGCCAACGAGACCTTTTCAGAACCTCTCGTGCGGTTCTGTTATTGAAGAAAATACTTATATGTATCCTGAGTTATGTAGGATGAGTCATTTTGTCACGTGTGTAAGTCAGGGACGTTGTGGCAAAACTGTGTCTGTTTCTCGGTACGAATAATGCAACATTTTGTTGAAAAAATACGTGTATTTATCTCTTTTTTTTCATTTGTATGCATTACCGTTCTGTGACAATAAACGCTTTATTTCCTTACTTTTCAATTAATATATTTATTTTCAGTGAACTATTAAATAAATGGTATTTTCTTGAAAATTTCTATAGGTACTCAGTGAAGGCATTTTACAGGACATTTATTGTCCTCGGCTGTTTCCGCAATACTTACTTTCTCGTTCAATTTCTATGAAACATATGATGATTATCACCACGGTATTGAATAATGCTGGCGATTGAAAAATTGTATCTACCATAAAACTGTAGTTTAATCCATAAATAGAAATAGAACATACTACTACGGCGAATTAATATCGGATTAATGTCGGATGAAGAGTTATTGGGTTTTTCGATGTGGAATTTCTCAGTAGTGGCCTGGAGTCTGGATTTTTGCATGGTTCATGGCCAAAGGCTCGTCCCGTATTTCATAGGACTTAACCATAACTGAACTGTGACAATAGGTACACGTCTGCCGAACCTTTTGAAAATACCGGCGTGACGTATGTAACCGGGAAATATTGATTTAACTTTATGCCTCTATATTCTAACTCTATCAAATAAACTGCACTTGTAATACCCATACCGGACGGTCCTCTTGAATATATTGCCTTTCGGATTGAAATATGCACCATCTGTTTTTCAAAGGTGTCTATAAATCAAAGACTTTGAATTTGTTCCAATATTTTATTACATTGTCATGTTGGAATATTCTTATAAATTCAGCTCAAACGGCTGAATATTCTTAGTAAGTACCAACTGATTGATCTAGTTGCTAATGTGCTGATGACTGAAAGATTGAGAGTCGTCATTTTACCAAATGATTTTCGTAAAAAAACAAACACACTATTGCGTGTCTATTTTTTTTCCCTATTGGAAAGACGCAGATATAATATTTATAAATATTTTGTAACGAAAATGTAAAAAGAAGGGCAACGTTTTTATTCCAGTTAATTTTGATTTATAACAATAATTACGAATTAAAAGTAACGTGAAACGGAACGTGTTTTAATACACCGATCAACGTATAGTGACGTCACTCCTGTTAATTTTAGTCCAAGATCCCTGTGCTCCCAGACGTTACTTACTTTTACAATAATCAAATGTCTTTTTGTCAGAAAAATTTTTTTGAGTTTTCAGTTCGGTCAGGTTCGGATAGGTTTTTTTGTCATAATGACACAAAATTTTCCAATCAATTTGGACGAAATTTAAAAAATAAGATAGGTCTGAAAGCAATGGGATCTTGCTCTATGACTTTGATTCATGACAGTTCTTGTCCAGTGACAGACACGAGTGACATCATCGTCCGTTTTCGCTTGAAAATTTAAACTGTCAGTTGAAAACCGCAATGTTGGCAATAAATTGAAGCGTTTCCATTTCTTATTTCTGTGGTGGTCTATTCTATATGGAATTCTTTAAAGTGAAAGCAAAAATTAAAATATTGCATGTTTCCTATGTAAGCAAAATTCACTCAAAGGAGTCTCGGGCCTGATGTTGATGAAAAAAAAAACACTTTGTGCATTGTTTGCGGAAATTAGTGAGCGTATGTGAAGTGTTTGCTGAGACTCATGGCCTGGCGTACAACGTTAAAAAGAGTGAACTGCTGGTGTTTCGGGCGGGGCGTAGGAGTCCTTCTTGCGTACCGCCCGTGACACTAGCAGGGATAGCATTAAATAGAGTCACGCAATTTGTGTACCTAGGCCATGTAGTGAATGAGGACCTGACCGATGAAGCAGACATGGAGAGGGAACGCAGGGGGCTGACGATTCGTAGCAATATGCTGGCACGCAGATTTTCCCGATGTTCCGAACAGGTGAAGAAGACGCTGTACAGGGCATACTGTCAGTCCTTCTATACCAGTAGTTTATGGACTAGCTACACGCAGCGAACCGTCAGCGCCCTGCGGGTCCAGTATAACAATGCTTTCAGGTGGCTGATGGGATTGCCTCGCTGCTGCAGTGCGTCAGCGATGTTTGCTGAAGCTCGAGTGGACGGCTTTCATGCCATTATACGTAAAAGAGCAGCATCGCTGATGAGTGGGGTGAGGGGCAGTTCCAACAGCTACCTGCGGGTTATTGCAGACTATATCCATAGTCCGATTTGGAGGCATTGGGTAGGTCTGCATGTACTGTAGGCTTTTGTCTTTTATTTTAATGTTTGCATAGATTACTAACATAGTTTTTAAGTTATTATCTTGATGTATTTATTACTAACACTGTATGGACCGAATAAGTCTGAAATAAATATATTGAAATTGAAATTGAATTGTTTAATTTATAAGCACAATTTAATTCAACATAAATTCCCGCATGTTGATTCTACTTTATTTTTCTTTCTCTCGAATGCAGAATCGCATTATTTTTTCCTGCAACCTACTCTTGCAGTTTCTCTCTATCGCAGGCACAATAAATTCTGTAACAATTCCGATAATCGGTGCCTCGCACGAAATATATGTTGACATAACAGCCGAGTTTAACGCCAAGTGCAAAAGAAAACAATACATTTTTATTGCTAAACATATTAGTGCACCAAAGTCAATGACCCAGTTTTCATTTTAAATCCTCACAAAAAAAGCAGAAAGCAAATTTATAATACATCGCAACCCCAGAAACTTATATTCTTATTATTTATAAATCAACGCCACTGAACGATTTTCAACTAAATCCTGAGAATGTAAATCAGTGTAAATGTTTACTTATTTACGATACCACACTAATGAAGTCACAGGAGGCTCTATCCGTGAAGATCTGTGCTAATTAAAATTCTGTGTATGTACTTAGAAAGTAATATACGTAAACTTAACACTCCCCTATGTAAACTGTGCGAAAACCTAATGAATAATACAATCATCGCCGCTTGCTTTAAAATAGCTACAAGAGTGCTACGAGAGAGCTACGAAAGTACTACGCCAGTGCTACGACCTTCAATATATATATTTTTTTAAACGTTGCCCCACACTAGTAATTTCTCCTGTATCGTGGGTACGTTTACAAACATATAAACTTACATACACAAACAGCCAGACCCGGAACAACTATCTGTACGCCATACAAATATAAGTTCCGTGCGGTAATCGAACCCACGACACGCAGCACAGCAGTCGATCGCTCTCATCACTGCGCCAATCGTGTCGTCAAATTGAAACAGTTATGTTAGATTTAAGATAACATCAATATTATTAAATTATTTCCACCGAAACACTTCTAAATCAGCGTCTCTGCAAAATGAATATCTAGATATTATATAATTTGATGTTCATTTCTTGTAATTTGAATATTAATAGCATTATGAGGTAATGAAAATATTCATAACACTTATTATTATTTACCGTTGTCGACGGCTTTTCAGGATTATGCGAAGCGGGAAAAACGTCAGCAACAGTAATGTTTCCTCAAATTTATGTTTGTGTTGCGTTTGTATCGTATGAAAACCCACGTTTGAGATGGTTGTCATAAACAGTTATTAATCATCGTGTCACTCGTGCAACTTCAAAGGCTCGCTTAATCAACTGCGAATGGTTCAGGCGTCTGAGCCATTACTCAACACGCTCGTTTACACATTCTTGCCTGACGTACTCGTTATCTACTCATATATGTAATCTGAGACTCATCCAATTCCACTGTTTCCGAATTCCGAAACAACGAACGATTTCACTAAAAACATTCATACAACAACTTGGGCCAACACACCAAATGTTTGCATAAGTTTCAGTAATTCATCAGTCAAACGTTGACGTTTGAATTTAACGAGATATCGTTTAAAAGTTCCGTTTAAGCCGTGCTTCTACAATGCATACGAGTTGCAAGAAGTTAGGGTAACTTAACGACGGAAAAGCTATCCGCGAATATCTCGATATTAGTCTGCGCGCTTCTGCTCAAGTATTTATCTTTGAAAACAAGATAAATCTGGACTTTGTATAAATTTGAAGGCATTGTGAGAGTCATGCCAAGTACATTGGAGCATTAAATTAAATGTTTTTCGTCTGGTTTGTGTCGTCCCGGGTTGGGGCGTAGAACCCAGTCTTTATGTTCGTCTTTGTATGTTTGATTACTGGCTCTTATGCATTTGATGACGACCCAATTAGTCCAAAAGCTACTTACAGCTTTTTGCGACCCTTCACGAGGGAATATTTGAATAGGCCACAGATATTTTGGTCAAGATTGGTGCGTATATTTGAATTTGTATCTATAAATTGTAACCAGCTCTGTAGCTCTAAAGAAATATATAAAATATATTAAGGTCAGGTTTTTCAACAGTCAGTGACTTTTGTCTGAAAAATAAATAGGCCGTTCGAAAGATAAGCAATGCAAAGGCATATTCATTATTTAAATAAAAGTTGGCTGACGATTCAAAAATTGGCTGTTAAGACAATAGTCCGATAGGCACATCTGCCATCTGATATTTCACACTCTTCAAGACCTACATCTCTACCTTACACCCATACCCTCAAAGCGTGATATTTGTCCCATTCCCGGCCACAAGTACACGTCTAAATGATGGTGATGTTGGAATCGTGCACAAAGCGAGTATGTTACCTCGTCACGGCCACTTAAGGCTGATCGCACGCCTCGACGCAAATCTAAATACTAGTACACTCAAACAAATGGATTGGTATACAGGCAGCTAACTTCAACTACGTTTTATAATAGTCTAAGAGAATGCCCTGTGAGATAAGACCGCCTGTTGTATACATGTTTCTTCTGTGCTTATTATGAAGTGTACAATAAAGAATTATAATAAATAATATAGATACATAGGTGTGCCGAGAAGTCAAAGTCGAAGCATTTATCTCAATTGAAACATTCACAGGCACTTTTAAATAATGAAGATTCGACCATATATTCGGAAAGCTGAAGCTAGTTGTCCGGTCCAAAACAAAATTAATAAAATCGGACAAAGAATTTCACGTTCACTTTCCATGAACAGCCAATTTTTTTTACATCACTCTATCCATATGAATTTAACATTAGTGAGTAATATCACTTATACAAATCGCAGAAAGTTGAACATTCTTGCCTGTATAATATGTAATCCATCTCTTTGTTCGACTGTACATTCGCATGCAGCCGGTTGTCCTCATTGGTTCAAAGGATATCGGTTTCTAAAGCATGGGAACCCGGCTCTAGACTACCGTTCAATAGCTACGTATTGTAGGGGGTGCACTTGCCGTACTGAGAGATGCATCTGTCATAAAGGACCTTATTCAATACTAGTTTCTTGAGAAAGTTTTCTACAATACTAAAGCTCTTTTGTCTGCTTTCTTACCGTTGTATCCAGTACTAACACCTGAATATCGTCTGTCTGTCTAATTGTTACCTCTACATGTCGCAACGGCTGAACGAATTTGGAAGTAATTTGGTACACGGATAGACCATGATACTTTCCACTCCGAGAGTTTGTTCACTTGGGATAATTTTCGAGAGGCCTTGCCAGAGGCCAGTCGTCTAAAATATAACCCTGATCTGCTTGTTCCTCTTTCTTACGTACGTACATTTTAGTCTCTCAAAGTTTATTACGTCCGATTGCAGTGATGAATATTTGAGGATGGTGTCCGTTTCCAGGCAAAGTTAAAGGGTATTTGTTAGTTAGTACCTACTTTTGAGAATATCCCAACAATCAGTTACTTTGGTGAAGCGTGGATACTCCCGTACTCTTGCATTCTTGGAATACTGTGCGTAATCGGTACTTGATAACAACAGTTCAACTGGTTAAATGTTGGTTCGAGAATAATATGAGGATGGATCCAAACTTTGATGTAAACATTAAATCGCTTGAATATTCGGCTATATTTCGCAGTTTTTGACCTCATGTTCTTACTACTATTATAAATGCGGAAGTTTGGATGGATGCATGAATGTTTGTTTCTCAATCACGCTAGAACGGCTAAGGGTCTACGCGCACCGGGACAGAATGGCAGAGGATTTAATTTTTTACCAAAGGACGGTTTTTTTTTTTCAAACTTATCTAGTAGGAATACCACATAAATGCCAATGTTTTAAATTGATTCCGTGGCCTAGAAAGTGATTTCTAGACACGACATTGGAGAGCACGCTAAGGGATCCCGTGGCGGTAGGCCGCTGCACGTCGCGGGATGTCTTGGTAGGCCGCCGGAATGCTACAGTATCTAAGCGGCTAGTGTGCGCTGACCGGTCGCAAAATCCTCTGCCATTCCGTCTCGATGTGCGTAGACCTTAAACGGATCTGAAAGACAGAAAAAAAAACTTTCTTTATTTTTTCTTTTAAATTAGGCACAGAGATAGATTATAGTGGAAAATGGTGCATGGCTTACTTATTTATCCTGGGAGAATATTTCCTTGAGATTTCCGACATTCACGCGAACAAAGCAGCTGGCTGAAGCTAGTAGTGAATCGGTGATATTGAATATCAACGACAGTAACTATCAGTGTTCCGACTGAAATCGACACACAGCTTTGAGGGGTCAAATTCATTCAACACATCAACATAATTGAGCACTGACGTCTGACATCGAGCTTCTATTCAGCAGCGGAGAGATGAGATGCATTCAGGGAATTTATGAACTCACTGCCAAATAAACAGCGTAATCCATCTCGGAATGTATGGGATTGTGCTCGTAGGATCGAGCTTTGCGTTTTTAGTTCACGTTATTAGTCATACTGTGATGATATTTAAAACGGGTGTGTAATGTATGATATAATAACAGATAGCATAATATCACTTGACATAACGTTCACATGATATAATTTTCATATGCTATAAAAACACATAGCCTAATTTCATGTGATCTAATGTTATATTTCATATAAACTTCTTTTGCTCTAGTAACATTTAGTATAACGTTCATTTCAAATAATTTTCAAATTGTGTATTTCTCTTTTTATATAACTTTCATTTGACCAAATTTTCATATTAAGTCATTTTCATTTTTAACCTAACTTCAAAACACAAGTTGTTTCTGTATCGTCTCCGGCGCTGCTGGAAGTGCATTTTCTTCGCCCTTATGTAACAAAGAATAGGCACCCAGGCTCACCTCCAGTTATTATATACACTCTAGGAGTAGCAGCTAAAAGACTACGTGAAGTCGGGTTGCCACGATTTGGTTTTGGAACAGATTTGACCTATTTAACTACAAACAAAATTATATTAAACGTTGCTTATAGATATTGAATATCATGGTAACTGAATATGATACTAATTGAATATTATTTCAAATGTGCTTTATATAAAATGTTATATCATATAAAATATATATCAGGTAAAATGAAATTATATCAATAATTCATTATTTCGTTTGATCGTTACATTAAACAAAAATATATTAAATGAAATTAGGTCATATGATCATTAGAACTTTTGTTATTATTTCAATCGCTACACACCCATTTAAAACCTAATGTTTGGAACGTATAACTTTTTTTAAACTTTATTCCACACTAGAAATTATTCGTGTATCGTGGGTGCGTCTATAAAGATATAAACTTACATACACAAGAATAACCTGGAAAAACTATGTATGACTATCTACTGGACTATCTTGCTTTGCAATTCATTAATTAAAACTTGTTTCTAAATGCATATAACTAAAGTTCCAATAATTTCCACGTTCCTATTAATTTTCTTATAAAAGTAAAAGGTTTAAAGGAAATTGCTTCGGTAAGTAAGGTGTCCCGGGCGCGATGAGGGAACGAGTCGATAAGACGCGAGATAGTCCAGATGGTGGAGTTAAACTTTGCCTACGAGCGCGCTACTTAACTCTCTATTTTCTAACCCCACAAGTTTGTAAGAAACGGTTCCGTATATAAATTTATAGCTTCAGAGGATTACACTCACGAAATGGAAGTTCGAACTTCGTCGATGTCTCTGGATAATGTTATGACACAATAAAGTAACGCTGAAATATTAAAACGACTATTTACCTTGCATTAACTTTTTACGGCCGTCTATAGACACAAAGAATAAGGAGAAGTCAATAATAAATTATCAAACAAGCACTTTTCACGAGGACGCAAACCGAGTAAGACGTTCCGAAACACCTTTTTGGGAACCCTCGTGGGAAATCTAACGCCGAGTGTCATTACATTACGAATAAAACTGCCTTTTATTTCCGTAACACGTTTCGTGGAATGAAATCGCCACTATGTAACAACTCCTCATCAGCTCCCCACGAATAGGCGAAGAAAACTGTATCGAAAGTTATCAGAGCATCGGGTCAGGAAATATCGCAACATTGTTGGATAAATAAAGGCATATTGCGAGCAATGATGGGTCGCGCACGGCTCGCTGCCTCTTGTAGCACGTCCCGCGAGATGAAACGAATGAGCATTACCCTCGCCGACTGCGAAACATTCCCGCGCAGTACTCCACCACTGATATTGTAAGGAGCTGCTGTTTGTTCAGCCTTCGCCGAATTTGAATGATTATACCCTAGAAGCAAAGTTCACGCTTTTATATTCTGCAGTAACAAACTTTCTCACTCATAAGCTTGTTAATAGCCTTATTGACAGAGTAACTAAGTATAGGTTGGCAAAAGTTATGTCTATTACCGGGTGGCAAGTAAATGGTGCTATATATCACGAAGAAACGTAATTGCTGGAGGTAACTAGTTTAAACGTGAAAAGAGTACCTTTTGTAACAGATATAGATGGTACAACTAGCACTTAGGAGGAGAATGTTAAGGCCATAATATCTACATTAAAACGAAGTAGCGGTGGCCGTATCTGCGTCGTAACTTTAATAGGGACACATTTCACGTCACATCCATCCTTATCTATGGACTAATATCAGGAAGATCGACGGGTAAAGTACTCGGAGAGTGATTATGCGCGGTTACCCGACGAACATTTTCTAGCGTCATTATGCGTTACGAAAATGGCAGTCGGGCTACCAACCCCACGGCCATAACGATAAGAGGAAATTGTGATGTTAAGCAGGCAGGAACCGTTACGTTCCAAGTTCACGATTCACTAGAAATAATAAAAAGATACAGTGTAGCCGAGATAAATGTACGAATCAGAGGGCTATTAACATCGTTTTGCGGATGAGCGGCGACAGTAATTGCCATGTCGGCGTGCGGACACAAAATTTATGGCGCCCAGTGCGGGTAATTGAGTCGAGTCGCTAGTTACTGCGCGCCCGCGACACCTGCCAAACACACTACACTCTTATGAGGAAAAAGCTTAATGATTACGGGAAACAAAGGAACGCACTTCTGCGTTCTAAATTGCGTTTACCGTACGCCTTTTTATAACGCTTTCCTGAATGGAAAAGGAATTGAATACTACGTTAGAATTAAATTATTCAAAGTAAAACTCTTTAAACGTTAACTGCTATGGTAAATGTTACCTATATCAATAAGAATGTCTTTATCATTTCTGGTTAAAGTCACTTATACAGGTTAATGTCACCTTTGCTCCTTTAATCGTATTTCCTATTATCCTGTGTTAGGCGACCTAACATACCTCCCTCACTTATGAACCAATAACGCACAAAATAGGGTTATTATAACACGACAGAGAAAATGTGCACGTATTTTAATATTGCATATTATTTTACATAAACACTCAGAGTTCACACAATGCTTGTTGATTAGTAACGAGAATTATTGTAAAATATGCTTCTTTTTAACCGACTTCAAAAAGCGGAGGACTTCCCAATTCGGTTGTATTTCTTTTTTATGAATCGATATAAAAAAATGAAAAAAATATGTGGAAGCACATACTTTCTGATTAGTCATTCTGCAGTTTACTTTTAAAATCAAAATAGCTGGAAAAATATGTCATGCAAGCAAACGAAATTGCGTATTTTACAAAAAAATACAACCGACTTCCAACTACTTTGTTCAGTGTTTTTTTTTATTTGGAAGTCGGTTGTATTTTTTTTGTAAAATACGCAATTATGTTCGCTTGCATAAGACAATAAGATTTTTTTGTCTTATTGACAATTATAATTTTATTTATGAAATAAAAGGTGAAATCGAAAGTTCTCCAACGAAAATCACGATCTTTCAAAATTAATTAATTATATTCATGTAAGTTGATAAGACATTAGCTTACTTAGAGATTTTCTTTTGTTTCAATTAGTTTAGAGCTGGTGATGCTATAGGGCAACTGGCTAGAAGTAGTTTATCCTAATCCTTACTAATATTACAAAGTGAATTGGTTTTTAATTGTTACACTTGAAAACGCTACATTTCGCTGAACTGGCTTTGATGAATTTTGGTGCAGAAATAGATGGATCCTGGAAAAGCTTAGCCTGTTACCGTCACGTTTTTATTTTGCAAAAACGCTGGCAAAAGCTAATTTTCAATAAGTAAAGACAGGTTTTCCAACGGTTTATTATAATTATTAGCCATAGACGGATTATAATTATTATAAACCAGTAGATAATATAAGTAGCCAATTTTGTCTATCGCCTAGGAAAAGACCTTCCTCTCCCTTTTCAAACAAATTCTGTCTTTTGCTAGTTAGGGCCAATCATTTCAATACGAGTCGAGCTCGTCCCTAGGTCGTCTGGCATTTGATGGACCCAATTCGATGCTTTCTTTCGCCATTTCTTATCTGACATGCGGCAAATATTTACAACATGTTTCATTATATCTAGAAAATGTGGTTGGCAGCCTATACATGGAGCTCAGAAAGTTTAATTTATTGTTTATTATAATTAATTCGTCCAAGTTCTTCTCGATTCTTAATATTGATGGTTTACCTTCCGTTTTCTGTGCAGGCAGATTCTATGATCGCCAAGTAATAATGAACCTTAAAGACTGTACGTTAAGGTGCACAAGCAAAGTGACGATGGAGGTAGTAAAGGATTGAATGACGAAAAGAGATAATGTCTATGAATAACGAGTTCGTAGGAACCACACTTGTGGGGGATAGGCGAGGGCAGGTGGGGAGGTAGATGACGATATCAAATAAACAAAGAAAACTGATTGAATTTTATAAAACAAAGAAAGTTATGGCAATATGGCGTAGATATTGTCTTATGTGTGCTCCATCGTCGACGATATCATCGCTTACCGTCAGGTGAGATAATGGTCAATGCGAGCGTATCAATAATAAAAAATCTGAAGAAATATTCATCGCTACAATTTATCGCATATCTTCAAAGTATCTTACACCAGTGTAAGACTAGTAGGTAAGTCTTACACTGGAGTTCTAAGGCATTTTGAAACTTCCTCCAAGACAACGAAAAAATACTCTCCAGTCGAGAATATCAATGTCAATAAATAAAAAAATATAACTTTGAATGAGGCTGAGTCGAAAGAGAGGAAAACAACTTAGGATATGGGTCTGATTTAGAAAAAATCGTGAAGTAAATAGGCGATATTTATATAATTGATAAAGCCGTATCACGTCGTCACGAGTAACTGTAAGCACGAATTCTCAGTGCTTCCAAGGAAATGTTTCCACTAAAGCACAATAACGTACTTGCGCGGAGCTGTAAGCGGATTATGAGAGGTTCCGAAGTAGGCTGCTTTGAAACTCGCAAGAAAAGCAATATCCATTATCTTGGCGAGGCTTTGTGTGTCGACCGCGGAGCATTGTTGGTCGCTTGCAGCGCCCGCGCCCGCCGATATATTGTTTGACTTGAGAGCCATTGGACCCTGGTATACCTCACGGAAAAAATTAAAAATCATCTCCGGAAATTTTGGCTTTTCTATTACGCATTTTTCTTGTAAAGTTTTTTCGTAAATCCCTGATACATATAAAACGTAGCGTAATGAAACATCAGGCCGGTTAGGCCGAGGTTTGCATATAGTATCTACTACCTACACACTAAGGATTGGCGTAGGTAATGCTATATTAGGTCAATGAACCTGAATGATAATGTTAATACGGACATTAGACATAGCCTTGGGATTCCCGGGAATATTTTTCTGAATGTCGATGTATTAAATGAAGTTAAACTGTTTAAGATATCATGAGTACGCACGACGACATATCAAACTACTCATTTCCAGTACAAGCTGGTCCGGCGCGGTGCTGTTTGCCATATTACTTACTGATCCCGGGATTCAGAAAGAACATCCGTGTTAAAATAACGGTCACTAAATCCCGGGAATACACTACCTATCACTACCTAGACATATATTTCACCAGCTATGTTTAAACCTCATGTATATAACGGCGAGCACCGGACCAAAAAGACTTAGCGGCTGCTATTGAGAAATTTCACATAGATAAACCCAATTGCTTTTTGCCTGACCCGAGAATATAACCCGTTACCTCATGTTCAGCAGTAGCATCTGTGACATCTAGATCGACAAGATAGTTCCTAAGGGCCTAGACTGTAGACAAACTAACATTATTTACGCGTAACCTGAAAAATTTTAAGTACTTATTGACAGGAGCTACCGAGTTATCACGAGGTCAATCTCTTACATTTAACCAATCAATCGCTATCGCTGGTCGAACGTCACTGTGTCCAAAACCTCCAGAACCACATTTTGCTTCTGGGAACACCAAAATCATGCTTTTTTTTAATGATGGTATATCATCAAATGACTTCTTTCGCTCTGGGTGGAGCGGAAGGGCGTGTCAGACTCTTACTAACTAAAACCCATCCGTATTCCTTCTAAAGCCCTTTGCATTCCAGGGCCGCGGTGCCAAAATCAACCAAAATCATGCTTACGTCTGTTAACTACACATTTGCTCAGTGTGTGCTGCACAGACTGACCAGCCGCCCGAAACAAACATTTGTACAGCACTTAATTCGCAGAGCGCATTGCGCACGAGTTATTAAAGCGAAACGAACCGACGCGACGCTCTTAATCGTAAATAACAAGAGAATTGCATAAAAATAATAGGTATATGCATCATTCTTGCTTTATAAGCGCGATAAGAAAATTATAATACGGGTGCACTAAGATGCGTTTTCTTATATCCTTGTATAATAAAAATGTGAAAGTGAATGTTTATTTGTTACGCTTTCACACCTAAATCGCTGAACCGATTCTGATGATTTTTGGTACATATAGATTGGACTCTGGAGGCGGTTATAGGCCGTTTTTTTGTGAAAATATCGAAACCGCTGGTAAAAGTTAGTCTTTAATCTTTTCCTTCGAATAAATAATTAAGTAATACGAAAAATACGATAACAGCATCTCTGTTTACCTTTTCTTTATTCATTGTAGTATTAGTTTCACTGCAAATAAACAAAAACATTAGTAAGAGCTGAGAAACCTACCGTTTGTAAAAGTTTCTATTATATTATTCACGAGTAAATAAGTATGTAAATGGGCGTGCAACAAACTTTCTTAACAGTTCTAAGTACCCTGATTTGCGAACTCAGCGCCAACACTTGATGCAAATATAGCTTCAAACTCGTACCACTAGTTTTATTGAAATATTTTGCATACAATAGTTATAACTTTGTGTAACTAAAAGCGCCTTGGAGTTTCGAATTATATAACTACACCTGAAAACGGAAATTCAGACGACAGACGACATTCACATTAATGTTAAAAATCGTTTTATGGATATTTCTTTATAATTCTTTTTTGTACTTTTTTGCTTTGATTTTATATATGTTATCAGACTATATTTTCTTCTACCTTAAATTTCATCGCTTGTGGTAATAGTAGATTCATCAGTGACAGCAAAGTATTATATTTGATGTCAGTTCAAAATTAAAGAATCTTTGAAAACATTAGATACGAGTAGTAATGTTTTCAAAGATTTACAAAAAACTAAGAGTCATAACGTTTTTAATAAAGTTAAGATAGAAAATGGATTATTGTAAGTCTGCAAATATCTACATCGTAAATACTATAATACAGCTCATATACGGTTTCGTTAATTTAAGGGCACAATGGCTGTCTTTGTATATATCGCTGATATCGATGTCTTCCAGACAACCTTTGGATGGGCAGAAAGAAAGAAAATTTAATAGGGTATCGAAATAATGAGTCACGTCGATAAATTTTATCTGAAATGTAGCAAAACCGGGCTACATGTGGGAAATACTACACAGCTTTAAAAAAAATGGGCGGAGACGGCTTTGGTGTCTTTTTTAGAAATTTGTAAGATGCGACGCAGCACAGCAGACGACACTTTGCCTTCACGGAAAGAACTTGAATGAGGCTGACACAGGAAGATGGGTACTGGCACAAAAAAAAGAGAAGACAGGCTGTATATGATGACGCAGAACCGGGAACGGTGGAAAAAATGCAGAGAGACCTAACAGTGGGCCCGTACGGCGTACAGGTTATCTACAATAAAATAAAAATATTAACGCGCATGGACGAGGACGGACGACGTCGCCGAGGCGGGTCCAGAAAGCGGTGGCGAGATGATCTGCATGCAGACCGCGAAGGCTGGTTCAAGGTGGCGCAAGAAAAGAGTGCATGGAAGGATATGGGGGAGGCACAATAGGCCAAGAAAAACTAACGCACGATCCTCAGTTACTGGATTGTGGAGGTCAAATAGGCAGTCGCTCCATGGTTAATACTGGTACTGAGCTGAGTCCGGTAAGATTGGAAGCCGACGCCCACATAGATGGGAAAAGGCAGACTTACTATATTCGTGGGCATGCGAACCCAGCGTTTTACTTCACAGCTACACTAAGAAAAAGCAGTTCAATTTCCTCAAACCACTTGTGCCTGTCACGAATTAATAACCCACACTAACAACAAAAGATAAATCAATCTTAATAAAACTCTTCGACAAGCTTACCAACTTACAATAACTTTTTTACAAGAAAATTGCCAGTCTTCATAATTGATCCCGATAGTGGAATTTGGTTCATCGCGGCCCCAATTATAAAGGATTCGACAGCTTTATGTTTTATTGATCCCGGCTAAGTGTTTTTTAACAGTGGCACTTAAATCTATTTTGTCATAATCCTGTTAGTGTTTTACATCCAGGCTTTGCTTGAACTTAATTTGTTTTCAATGTTTCTATGTGCTTCAAATAATTCATTAAGTAGTTAGTATTTAATAGTTATGCATTAGGGTTAGGTACTCTACGATTTAACAATTCAGTTACATAATTATGCACTCCTACGTTCGAATGGTTAATGCATACTGCCTCAGGGCAGTCGCTGTGCGCAACAGTATTTTGTAAACACATCATTTCAAAATTTAATTAGATCTCTTCGTATAAGGTACGGTGAATAGTCGTAAACCCAGCTGTAGCTAGGGGCAAAATTAGGTACCTTCACAAAAAAAAAACATTTTTACTTACGGATTCTTATATTACCTTCACCGCGTTTTAAATGCGAGTAGAAAATTTGATTACATAAAATTAGGGCGCGTCTTAGAGGGTCTAATTCCAGCGTTGTCGCCTTTACAACAACCTCGCAAAAATATCTAATATAATTCACGCCCCCAGGGAAAACAATACGGATAATGAAATATCAACAACGGTTCACTACATCTGCCATTTTTTATGATGGTAATCTGACCTCCTGAGGATGGAAATAATAAGGAATGAATATTGTATTACGAGACCATCGCTCAATCGTGTATCGATACACGTATTCTGGATATACCCACAAAAACCTCTTTTATTAAATTATGAATAGACCAATCAACGAACTGAATAAGGGAGTAAGTAGAGTAATGTTTTGCAGACAACTATAACAGCATTGCCGAGACTAGTTTACAACAAAGTTTGCAAGTTTCAACGCAAGCACGCACCGCATAGTTATTTTTCATGAACTTTATAAGCCGCTAATCCGCACATATCACGTTACTGAAGCACTGTTCCCATGTTTATTGTCAAACAGGATTAAAGGATAACGCACATTAGGCTTTTCTAGAACATTAACTCCACCGCCGCTGTAAATAAACGACACACGTTACACTCTAATGTTTCATTGTCGTCGCCCGCCATCCCTTTTTGAATAAATGTACCCGTAGTCCCGTATATGCGACTCAATATATTAGTACACGTGCCCTTATCAGCTGTTGAGCGCTGTGTGCATCTCTGGCCCATGGTTTGAAGTACAGGTGCTTGTGCATTTCCGTAACAGGTTCGTTAAGCTGCAGCGTTTCTAAATGAATGTGCAAGAAAGTTCCGTTCCGGAGTTACGATGGTAAACTAAGTGAATACAATTAACTGAATTGACCATTATAGGGCTCTAGACGTTGGTAATAAAAGACGTAATGTGCAAATGCAAATACATACAATGTGTGGCATCATACACAAGTTTCCATTGTTTGCGCGCTGTACCTACAAAAGGCAAAAGGCGAATTTTGGCTTATACAGTGTGTCCGGGCATGGACTAGCGATATTCTAAATACTTAAATATAAACTATTTTAAAGTACAATTACACTCTAGGCTTGGGTCCAATACACTTCCCCGCTATGTGGCAACCATTTTGTTTTTTTTGTTGCAATATGCTCTATGCGAGTACAAAAAAAATCATAAATCTCGAAGTTTTAGTCATGCTGAGATAAAAATAGGCTTATTCGAAAGGTAATAATATTGTCGACCATCTGCAATACAAAGCAATGTGTTCACAATTCCATAACTTTTGAAAAAAAAATGTGAAAGTCGAAAAAAAAACAAAAATTATGCAATTCAACCAATAACTGTTAATTACTACAAAAACATACCCGACGACTTTTTTATTTTTTTTACTAGATCGACAGATTTTGAGCTAAGCTACAATACAACATAAAATTCACAACTGTATGTCTAATACTTTAAGAGTTATTGTTGTTTGAACATAGCGTATGCGCAAGCACAAAAGGCCTCACCCACCATCTCTGGTGCTCCGCAAATCCAAGGGCGGTGCGCCCAAGCTCATTTCAACATGAATTTTCAGTAAATGTGTGGGCTGGCATAATCAACGATAGACTGATAGGGCCATTGGAATTGCCACCTACATTAAACGGCGCTAGATTTTGAGAATTTTTAGAGACACAGTTTGCGGACAGCCTCATGGACCTACCTCTATCATACCGTCGGCGTATGTGGTTTCAGCTCGATGGTACACCCGCGCATTTTTCTCGAGCAGTGAGAGAATATTTGAACAATAATTTATCGCCGTGGATCGGTCGCGGTGGTGTAGTAGCGTGGCCGCCTCGGTCACCCGATTTGACACCCTTAGATTATTTTTTGTGGGGTCATATGAAGCAAAAAGTATACGCTACAGTTCCGAACACCAGGGAAGAACTCGTCGCAAGAATTATGGCAGTCGCCGAAGAAATTAGATCCGATTTGGATTTAATTAGGCGCTCATCAGCCCAGGTGGCACAGAGAGCCGTAGTGTGTCTACAAGCTGGAGGTGGCCACTTTGAGCAACTGCTTTAGATATTTTAATCATAGTTTAATATTGAAAAAAACTTTAAATAAAATTCAATATGAATGTTATGTGTTTTTAATGATTTCCTGTTTAGGGTTCCGACAAAGGCCTTTTGTGCTTGCTCATACGCTATGTTCAAACAACAATAACTCTTAAAGTATTAGACATACAGTTGTGAATTTTATGTTGTATTGTAGCTTAGCTCAAAATCTGTCGATCTAGTAAAAAAAATAAAAAAGTCGTCGGGTATGTTTTTGTAGTAATTAACAGTTATTGGTTGAATTGCATAATTTTTGTTTTTTTTTCGACTTTCACATTTTTTTTTCAAAAGTTATGGAATTGTGAACACATTGCTTTGTATTGCAGATGGTCGACAATATTATTACCTTTAGAATAAGCCTATTTTTATCTCAGTATGACTAAAAATTCGAGATTTATGATTTTTTTTGTACTCGCATAGAGCATATTTCAACAAAAAAAACAAAATGGTTGCCACATAGCGGGGAAGTGTATTGGACCCAAGCCTAGAGTGTAATTGTACTTTAAAATAGTTTATATTTAAGTATTTAGAATATCGCTAGTCCATGCCCGGACACTCTGTATAAACACTTGGTACTTTGTTAACATTATATAATGGATTTAATTAAAACGGGATGTGTCTGCTCATTCTGGATTTTCGTAATTACAACGCAAAGTGAAGAAATATTATGATATAATATTCGTAAGCGTTATCGCCTCCACTGTGGAGTTTTATTAAAATCATAAATCCCGTGTCAAATGCACCCGCTCAGTGCCAAGACTGAATAACAGATGTACTATTGTACTTTATGTAAATCAGTTTCATTCCAAAAACGTACCTAATGTAAATAAGGTTCCCGAATGTTGTTGTAACCTTTTTAGTAGGGTTCAACATTTTTTCTGTTTGAAATGAGCACTACATTTTAACCCAACTGGAGTCTTGGGAATATAAAGTTGTTGAAATATGTATATTTTAAGTTACAATAATGGTGTCGTCGTAACTTACACCTAATTTACCCTTGACAACTACATTATGTATTTATACACGGTTTGTGAGTTACAACAAAAGCGTGTCGTGATAGCTAGTTATTATAATAATTAAGTGCTTAAGGAGATATCTTACTCTTGCGGCGTTCATATTCTAATTATATTTAGTAACTTTGCTACTTTAAACTCGGCCTCGAGTTAGGGTCTATAAAAGTACATCAAAGTTAACTTATTAGAGAATAATTTAATAAGGGAATAACTTGGATGGTAACGACTGAGTTTCGTTGTTCTGTTAACTTAAGACTTCATTAAAAATTATCGAGGCGTGCTCAAAAATTTAAGTACAGGATGAAACGCGAGCTTAAGAAAGAAAGTAAGGAGTACTCTGACGGTAATGAACTTGGAGCTTTTCAAAATAAATAATGATTACAGAACATTAACGTACCTACCTATACATTGCTACTTAAAGACACGTACCTACCATTATACTCCGTAAATCCCCTAAAACGCATGATCTTGGGGCGATAATGCCATCAACCGCTCAACAGCGCGTTTTAGTGATCACAGCAAAAAGTTATCAGTACACAGGTGAATGACGCAGCAAATCTACTTAAAAGATCATTATCTGATTTTAAATAGTGCCATTATAACCACTCGTTATAGCTAAAAATGATTTCAAGGTTTTGAATTTTAAAGAAGAGAATGAAATAACAAAACGTGTCGCGCTTGGGGTAAGTAACATGTAACATGGGAAAGTGATAGAAAAACTTTTTGTGTGTAGATATGGAAAGTGTGAAGACCCTCATGGTAGATAACAAAGCGGAGAACGCCATTAGGGTGGGGTCTCTTTATATTAATAATTTAGAAGAAGCATCGTAGAAGAAACTATAATAAACCCTTTCCCTTTACTTACAACATAAGTAGGTACCTACAGCATAAGCATTAGTCTGAATGGCAGAACGCGTTTCCGAAGAAACCCGGTGGGTCCCTCTGTAACGGATTATGACAGGATCCGTCCGGGGCCCTACCCAGGCCCCAATTGTACACGCTCCAACAAACTTGTGCGCATTTTAGTTAAACACCGCCCAACTCACATGTGATAAAAACTCACTTACTCATCAGAATGAACAGGTTTTATTTATTCATTCGCACAAAACATTTAAAGCTAGATCATTTTGATTTATTTGTTAAACAACGGAATGAACAATTCTCACAAATCCCTTTTCATATTTGTACCTCTATAATTGCGAGTTACACATCCCATTTCACGTGTGTTAGAACCGGCCTACTTATCTCAATTTATTTGAGAATTGTTTTCATTGTTCAATTTAGCTACATAATTATCTATGCTTATATTATTACGTTTCAATTAAAATTCATGTGATACAAGAACAACACAAATTCGTAACGAAGCCTTTTGAAGTTGGTGTGGGCTTTCTAACTTGTTTCACTATAATTATAAACACGAATCAAATTAAACTACATTTTACACCGTAATTAATACAAAGTTACGTTGCCAAACATTGAAATGAATATTAAACAAAACTATTTGCGAAACTTGAATTAAAAATAAATATGCGAGTTAGCATTTCAGGAGTACAAAGAATACGTACGTTTCTATATATTATACTTAACCTAGCAATCTCTAATCAAAGCTTTGTGCGGTTTTATCGTCTAGAAAAAACATTATAGTAAACGCACAGCTTCCGGAATAAATTCTCTAAATGATGGTACAAATTGCACCAAATTCTGTTGCGTAGTTTAAAAGAACAAACGGACATGAAAAGCGCCTTCATTGCGCAACATGTTTAAATATAGCATTATATATCTTTAGCAGCCGTCCTTCCCTTCATACAAAATACCTACCACGACTACCACGTGCCTTTGAAAACTATCATACTCAATATGAAATACTTTCACGAAGAAGTTCCACATTCGATAATACAACATGAAATACATTACGCTAGGATGTGAACTCTCACGTTTAGGCGAACGCGAGTTCAATTTGCTTTATTTGCTAATTAGTAAAGTTTCCCCTTTGACGGAGGCGACGACGGTACGTTAGTACTCGTTCGCTACGTGCGCGAATGTGGCACGAGCTTTTCATAATAATTATCATCGTTAGTGAACTATACGAGCATGACGCGCATCGCATCCGCCCGACCGAATACATCACTGTCACCCACTGAAAAACTCTTTAACGTTCGATTTGCAATAATTTTAAAATTAAAGCCGCGCAGCATCCGACAGGCAGATTGAGTTTCACGTGCATAATGATGTGGAGGTAATGAAAATACAATTTACTGCACGCTGAGAATAAACTTAACAAAAACAGATCGAAATTAAAAACGAATTTCCTTTCCCGAACTTTCTTTGTCTGTTGCGCCAACAACGTTCTTTATCCAAAATACAGTGAGTGATTGGTTCGCCGCTGAGTGAGTATTCGCTCATCGGTCGACCTTTACAATTCAAAGGAACACCATAAGAATTCCCCGTATTATATTTTCATCGCAGAGCGGATTCTAATGTCTACAAAATCAATATAATCCCTTGTCCACTTACTCGCACCACACCCATGGGATATGGTAGCTTAATCTCAGCCGGGAGCCACAAGCCAGCGAAAAGGTTTTATTATTATTTACTAACCAGACCATAAATAAATTCATACTGTGAATTTATTACCGTAACACGCTTTTTTCCTTATTTGTAGGGAAGTGGAAGTCAAAGCGGTTCGCTTTGAAGCTACGTCTGCCATTACCATATTGGCCCATTACTTACTAGTCTCATAGCAACGCGATTTCCTAAGTGCACTCCTATGATTTGTTCGCAAAATAGGCCAGGGTTTCTTAATACTTTTCAGCCAAGTAAAATCAATTAAAGTTAATTTGAGTAGCCACTTAAACCTAACATCACGATAAAAATCTGAAATAGAATAAGTTTAAAGTCGTTTAGAACTTAATTTGAACTTCTCGGGCGACTGGAGACAATTCTGAAGCTATCTGTGTAATAATTTCCTTGATTTCAATGTTTCGTTTGTTATAATATCTGTCGCTGACAAAGATAACGTCAAAGTTTAGCCGGATTATCCTGTCGGCCGTGGGTTCGGGCCCTCCTTTGTGTCCTCACCACCGGAGGAGGGGCGGGAGGGCTCCGATAATTTCAATTATCGGCACTCATCGTAGGGACACGTAATTAGTGATTTATTCACGTGTATTTTAAACCTGACACCCTTTTCGTTTCAACGAATTGCAAAGTGCGCTCTTTTGTTGTGACTTCCGCCATTTGGTTCCAATTAATTTCGAGCATGACTACGGTAGCATTTATAAAAGTCATAATGGATTTAACACGCTTTTTCGATTAAATGAGATACAATTAAGATAAATGCCATCTGAGTCAGTTAAATCAACAATAATAAAAACATAGACTCGAAGTCTGCTAAATAGTAGCTCCCTAGTAGGATTAAATCAAAAGAAGAAACAACTAAACTAATATCAAACAAGTATTCAAATCGCCCGTTTCGTTGAACACACAAAGGTCGTTAATCTGTGTATTTGTGGAAAGTTTCTATACCTAATTAAATTGGCTCTGTGTCTGCCATAATTAAAACAGTTTTAGTAATTTTATGAAAATGAAAGCGCACTTGTAGTTTTATTACGGTACATTCTCTAACCACGTCATGAACAGACCATATGTAAACGTAAACAAAATGCCTGACTTTACCTAAAATGTTAACTGAAATAATAATTAGTTTAATGCAAGTGGACAAACTTTGTCATTACAGCCGAGACGGAATAGTCGCCCGCGCCGAAGGTGAGGCTGAATAGACGCTCGCGCCAAAAGTGAGGCTGAATAGTCGCCCGCGCCGAAGGTGAGGCTGAATAGACGCTCGCGCTAAAAGTGTGGCTGAATAGTCGTCCGCGCCGAAGGTGAGGCTGAATAGATGCTCGCGTTAAAAGTGAGGCTGAATAGTCGCCCGCGCCGAAGGTGAGGCTGAATAGACGCTCGCGCCAAAAGTGAGGCTGAATAGTCACCCGCGCCGAAGGTGAGGCTGAATAGACGCTCGCGCTAAAAGTGTGGCTGAATAGTCGTCCGCGCCGAAGGTGAGGCTGAATAGACGCTCGCGTTAAAAGTGAGGCTGAATAGTCGTCCGCGCCGAAGGTGAGGCTGAATAGACGCTCGCGTTAAAAGTGAGGCTGAATAGTCGCCCGCGCCGAAGTTGAGGCTGAATAGACGCTCGCGCTAAAAGTGTGGCTGAATAGTCGTCCGCGCCGAAGGTGAGGCTGAATAGACGCTCGCGTTAAAAGTGAGGCTGAATAGTCGCCCGCGCCGAAGGTGAGGCTGAATAGACGCTCGCGCCGAATGCGAGGTGTAATGGGTGCCCCAGCCGAAGGCGAGGTCTTTACGGAGCCGACGTGTTGCAACGCACTTACTCAAAAAATAAATAATAATTGCATAAACAAAATATTTAGTAACAATTTTATTGTTAAGATATGACTCACCGATTTTATTCGTGATACTTACTCGATTTACTGTGGGGTTTGACCGATGACCAGTGGAAGTATTTCCGCACTAGTGCGAAATAACCTTCATTGTATGTTTAAAAGCGGTGGGTTGTAGGAGCCAGTTTTTGAGTAGGTGTATTGGTAATTCTTTCACTGATGGAAAAATACACAGTTCCTGCCACGAGAGTAAAGCTGCGGGAAAAAGCTAGTCATATTATACACTATTAATGGTGCCCTCATGTGTTGGTAAATCATATAAAAGAAAGGGTCGTTCCTCTTGAGGAGGCAATTTAATCTCTGATCAAGGCAAATGCAATAAGTCCGTAAATATGGAGGAACAATAGAAGGTAAATTAGTTTTAGAGGAAACGAAACTCAATTGTCAAAAAGGATTGTTACGCTTCATCTAATGGGCAAGTTATTTTCTTAGAACTTTAGGTATTCGCTCCACTGTATATTGTAATCATTTTGTGTCGTTTTATTATTCACGACACGGTCGGGCGTCAAGCAAATGGACTGGTCACATGCAAACGTCTTGAGTTTTTAACTTTCTTCAAACGTGAAGTCTTATTTAAGTTAGTCTTATGTTGTCTTGATGTGACAGAAATTAATAAGATTTAATTTAAACAATTGTGCATTTTTTCTATTGGTTCTCCTCAGTTATATCTTTACATAGTATTGCGAAGTATGTTTTTAATTGTCTCTTATGCATTTCCTTCCACAGTTGTCATATTTTTACCTTAAAATAACTCACGCACTGAAAAAGTAAGAATAGTGTTAACGTTCAAAAAGATTTGTGTAATTATTCTTTTGTAACTGTGTTAAATTAACTTTAACGCAGACGACTAAGTATTTTTCGATGCTGGATGAGTTCCGCCCGATTTTATACCTGCCATTTTAGTATTATTATTTCAAGCTAGTTATTATTTTAACAAAACTGTTCAATAAATATAATCTGCAAATTATATTTTTTTTAATAAAACTCCAAATAATACCGAAGACCGGGCTTCGAATGCGAAAAAAGCTCCATCATGGCAGGGTATCATTATTGTGTCCGGAAACCAGTCCGTTTCTGCTGATCCTCGGGTGATTCGGCATCCTCGCTTTGTTCTCGGTCCGCACACAAAGCCCACATAGGCTCTACCAATGTAACGGTTTATAAAAGCGTATCGTATGTGGCAAGACGGAGACTGTAAACAGAATACCCAAACAAATTTTACATGAAATAAACTCCTTTAACAAACCCGCAATATAAACAAACTCATAACATGATCTCATCTCTCCACATATTTACTCGATTCCCTTAAATTCTTACTTCATTCTAAATTGTTTAACAAAATTTACATTTTCAATAAGCAAGTTCCTCCAATTAGTTAACAATGCTGGTCGAAATATTTGTCGAGTAGCCAACCAGGCAGGATGGAGTTACGAGTAGAGTTTGCTTGCTGGCTCATATAATGTGGGATGTGAGATTATGACCCAACTAATTTCAAGTTTCTAAACTTCATTATCCGCGCCGTTGGAGATCCAAGGTGATGACAAAATTATTATAAAGGCTTGCACGTAGTCTTGTGTAAAGTCTTGCGTTTAATACGCCCGCTAATGCCGCAGCTTCTGCCCTGTCTTCTTTTATGTCGAAACTTCTTAAAAGTATGAACGAACTGTAAACGATGACGTTCAAAAGTGCCGTTTAATGGCCTAATTGAAATAAACGTTTTGACTTTGACTTTGACTTTGACTTTGAAGTCGTTCGTGAGTGATAGCCTTGCTTATATTTTCGTGTCACAATAAATCAACGGCTTTTATTTAATAAAATCACATTCTATTTTCATATCATTGCTGTTTCATTTATGTTTTATGGATGTTGCGCGGTGTAGCCGAAAGCGATTTATATACCACCGCTCTTGACTCAACATCGGTCACCTTCGCCTCTCTTTTATTGGTTCGGCTACTTTTTTCACAGAAAAAAGATTGTAAAATGGTCTCACAAAGTTTCACGACCTTGCCAATACAATCTAGATCTAAAACAAGTTCGATTAAATTGGTTTAACTTTAGCCGTTTGAATGCTAAACTCGTTTCGAGTTGAATGTTGTTCAACGCTGAAGCTTTGTGTGTGTTTAGTTTAGAAGATCGTCCGGCGAAAGCGACGTACGTTAGTAATTAACCGTTGTAGTGTTCAATTAGAGAAGACCCATTTAGCTTACGTCAAGACTGTCTACGTATACCCGCTTAAACCTGTGCTTCAACTACACAACGCAGGCATCACAAGGCTCTTTTATTTGCGCCAAACTGGACGCATAGTTTACAAAAGCCTTTTGCATACAGTAATAATTAAAAATTAATAACCTAGACGAGAATTTAATTAACTTGTGCAAATATTTGACTCTAACAGTATAAAACCGCCAATCTTGCCGGCGAATTATGACATTGTCCCCCAGGAACGTTTATTTTGGTGGTTAAGGGGGAGGCTTATGTCTCACAGAGGACGTTAATGGGATTTTACGTCTATTGTAAATGAATTAGCCATAGAGAAAATTCATTTTTGTTTAAAAGTTTTAAAATAGAAAACTTCCTTACACAGTGTGCACCGTATTACTCGACAACGCGGGCATCGATCGCCTAGCCGTAATAATGTATAGCCCGACATGTATTGCCATCGTAGTCTTATAATAGTGGCAATACGTAGCATAATAAATATAGGTACGTAGCTTTTATAGGGCGGTACGTTCCCAGTCGGCATCGTGTGTGCGATTTCATTTCGTTTTATTTGAACTGTTACTCGCTAGACTGTAACGCAGCGGATTCAGCATTTCTCTTTTATAACGTTTTAAAATTATCATTAGCGAAATGTTTCGTGTTTGCGAGTTTGGCCACTTGCGTTAAACTGGAAATTAGAACAAGACGAGGGTGGCAGGCTGGCAGGTGATTTAAGTTGTCACAATAAAACCGACACTAATGGTAATTGTGTTGCGGAGTGATGTCGTTACAGCCGCAACACTTTGCTCAATTGTATCACTTAGACATATTTACGAGATGCTCGTAATTGGAAGTGTACCTCTTTTGAAGTCCGCCCCCTCTTTTAAATATGTTGAAAGTACAATCAGGTACATTTGTGTACTAGGTACTTAAGACACACGTACGTGCAACATGTAACCGCTTTGATATCTAGGTAGTTGCAAATAAAATTGTGTCATGTTTATTTTGTGTATGGTTCGATCGTTACATACAATATTAAGCAGAAATGGTTTTTCCACCTGTATAGTAAGAATTACTCTTCTTAGTTTTGTAATAAAATGCGTCATCGCCCGGCACACTAACGAAACAAAGTGTCGACCTAACAAGAGTCATAACACAAGAATAAAATAACAACCCGATATCGTGTGCTCGTTATCTCAGCGTTTGGTACACCCACACTACATCGCTGCGCCCCATACGATGCCAGGCTTGTTTACCTCTGATGGCGATACTTTACGACAATAACAATGAAATATATCGCACGAATAACCCAACTTTATGATAGATCCCGTCAAACGCCTATTGTTTGACTACCGTGCCACCAAACAGAGTTATCAGATTAAATTTTTGGACTTTATGGTACGATTATTAAAATAAGTTCCTAATACAAACCAGAGTATCGATTGTTGGTGGCTAAAAGTGTAAACATGTGGGCTGTTTGCCTTCTGTAACTCCATAAACATAAACAGGAGTCTGTTTGTCAGCGACGAGGGCCAGTTTTATCCATAACAACGTTCCGAGTCGTTTTCCGGCCTCTTTTCTTTAGTTTTTCCCTGATTGGATTTTGTTAACAGCAGATCGGCGTAATCTTTTTACGCGACTAATACTAATGTTTACCACAACTTTAGGATTCCGTTATATTGTGGTAAAATCGGAACCCTTATAGGATCACTTTGTTGTCCGGCTGACTGTCTGTCCGTCTGCCAAGACCTCATTTCTCAGGAACGCGTAGAGGTATCATGCTGAAATTAATATCAAATACTCAGGTCTGCTACCCCTTGGAGCAGTGATAAAATCAAATTCTAAGTCAACGCAATCTAAAGATATTAAGGCCGTTTATGCTCCGTTTATGGCGCTTTGTTTGACGCTCGCAAGGGAATCAAAACCTTGGTTACTTCCCGTTGATATAGTCATGAAATTTGGCAAGAATATAGATCTTACGGTACACAGGAAAAAGTCGAAAATTGGGATTTTTTTGTTTTATAATATAAAAATTGCGATTACAAACTTATATTTTCGGTTGAAAAATTGACCGTGACGTACATTGATGTATCCGTAGATAATGTATACTAGGAAAAAATCAAGACTCGATCGAAACCCTCGGTGCGCGAGTCTAACTCGCACTTCTCCGGTTTTTTTATCTCTTTAGCGCTACATAATATCAGAAGTACTCAACGAAATTCTCATAATAGTACGCATGTGAAGTATGAGTTGTTTTCAATTAACATTTAATTACTGAGCACAAAATTACCATCAACATTTTCTTGTACGCTCCAAACCTGTTCAGACCACCAGCGAGTGTTTTGCGAAGAGAGCTTTCTTGAGTGAATCATTTATGTTCTTAGCTAATGTACCGAATATACGCCAGAATAAAACAACAGTCTCTCATGTTATGGATCATGCAAATTCAAATAATGTTGCTAATTTCATTATACTTAAGTTATATTTTCTTAAAAAGGAGAATTTTCATGAATAACCAAGCAGAATTTAAAACGATCAAATGAATAGTTCATTTAGATTTTTGTTAGTTTGAATGATATTATGGAGCTTTATTTGAAACTCAGAACAGATATTCGGAGTAGAATGCTAATAGAAATTCCAGGGAATATAGGTACTGCAATGCGTAACATTTTGAAAGCGTTTGACAATCCCATACATTTTTAACGTTTTGACAATCGCGTTCGCCACGCTACCGCTGACAGAATATCACTTTTCTAGAGCCTCTGTCCTTTATTAGATGTTGTTTTCTCTGAACACTTTAATTCCCTCCATGGAAAAGAAACTTGATTAAATAAATTTCCCATTAGTTATAACCTATTTCCATTTGTCCCATACATTTTGATAAATCCCATACCTAATCATAGGTAGCTATTATATAAGGTGCCACAACAATATCATAAGCGATGGAATCGTTTCAATTTAATGCGTTCATTGTTCTTTGTGTCTCTTCACGGAACTCAATGATTGTACTCATCAAAATGAAACAGCTTTTGTTTTACATCTTTAAAATAATTTTACTTTTTTCTAACTTTTTATATCCCTTGTTCGGAAGCGAGGACAAACTGTAGTGCCGAGAAAATTAAATAGACATTCCTAATTACTTAACTAAACTAAACGAAGCCGTTTTAAACTAACTGATAACGTTTCTTTTAACAAAGACATTCAACTTGTTGAGATTATAAAACTTTGCCATTGTTTAAAGATGAAGCTGTAGTGGACATTTAAAAAGATGAAGCACTGAGATTCTTGAAACAAATGCGAAATTAAATTTGAGAAAAAGCAGAAGAATCTTAGTTAAGAGCGAGAAGCTAATAAGGGAAAAAGAAAAAGTTGCAGATGAAGTTTTTCGTAGCTGAGGATATTTTCCTTATGAAAACATCGAGAGAGTTGGCTCAGATTGCGCTAGTTTATTTTACTCCCGACTACGGTAATGAATTTACTCTTTAGCCGCAGTAAATTAACCAGTTCATGCTATTTTCATAGTTTCTAGACAATAAACATGGACGATTATAGCTTACGAAACATCCACTCTTTTTTCACGTTTTTTCTAGTTTTGACACTATCCGCCGATATCGAGATAACTTATCGAATGCTTTAAATCGTAAAGTACCGTATACTTTTACATATTTTTATTGTTCGCACTCATAAAATTCTGTTTCACAAGACCACTTTAAAACTTATATTTTTTGCCATTTCAAAGCTTTTACAAGAGGCCTCCCTACGTAAAAATGGTACGTAAGCCTTATACTGTAACGAAACCTAACACCTGTTTGCACAAAAACATAAACACAAACAAACTGGACTTCAAAGTACACTAAAAAAAACATTGTCACACGGTCTGTGTGCATAAACGTTTCATCATTGCATTTTTCACTGTTCGTTAAACAGACACAAAGTAAAAAATTGTGTGAAACGCGCAAACAATGGACTCATTACGTCCACAACCGTAGCTTTGAATCCTTGTTAAGTATTTAGAAGTGTCCAATTCTCGCATGGTACTAGAAAAGGCAAACGCATATACTTCGAGCCATCCAATATTCAAGACCTAAGGGACCTAAGACCCGGGAAACAGCGTTGTAACTACGTTGTGCCAATTGTGCAAGCGAGATTTGTTAGCAAAGACCTGACTTTACGAAGAAATTCCTATTTCCTACATACATAATATGCAAAGAGGAAAAGATTCTTCGAAAACTGGGTAACGAAGATCAGAAGGTATTTTCTTTCTAAGTATTTTCATCTAAGCGTGCTGCATTACGTACGGGAACCCTCGAATACTTTCTTATCCTTCGTTATTTACGCGACTTCTGGATGTCTGTCCTTTAATGCACTTATAGCGAGAATTTAGGTATTTATTTAAACCTAGATTCATATGACATAGGTGTCCGCAAAATAATTTTTAACTTTAAAATGTAGTAGTAAAAATGTTAAAAGCTTTTATGTTACTGTTTTCTGTTTTTCTTTCAAAATAAAATACAGAAATGCGGATTTTTTTATTGAAAATAATTGAAGTTAAATGTTTATTGCAAAAACTTAGTATACCGGTCATCATTTTTCATGTCGTAAAATTACTCCCACATTTGTTTTATCTTGTCGGGCTTCATTGATTTCCACCGAAATAGCAGGAGCCACAAATAACTAAAGCATCAGCAGTCCTGTATAGTGTACACCCAGCTGTAATCCTGTGCTCTGCATAGATGCGTACACTAAAAGCCCTCGACGTTCGAATGCGACTTGAATTTGATCAGAATTTTTACGAAAAAAGTCGCTTTTCTACTAGTGGCGATGCATTTAACGCTATAATGTTTGTGTAGACATATACAACATAGCAAATCGTCTGTCTACAACATCAGTTTTTATTGGCATTAGTTTTTATTTTCTTTGAAAAAATAATTAAGTGCATTAACTTAATATGGCGTAATAAAAATCCTCCGCATCGCTGTCCACTGGTAATGTACTCAAAAGATGGGCGGCAGTGTTACGTTGTATGGCAATGCATAACATTTGTCCAAGGTAAAAGCCAGCCCTTTGTCACGCCACGGTAGTGTGAAATATGCGTCTGGACGGATCTTTAAACAACAGAGGAAATCAGGGACCCCATGACAATAAATTACTCAAATAAAATGAAATAATGTTTCTTTTAACAATGCCACTGAGTACAGTTGTTCATTTATATTTGTACCATCCTTATCCATAGAAGCGTAAGCATTACCCGGACCAGATGGACCAACAACCTGGTCAAAGTAGCCAATTTTTAAATGCAGAAACCCCGAGACCAGGTAAAATGGCGTGAATGGAGCAGACCTAAGAGTCCTGGCTTAAGAGTCCTAGGAGCTTTGAATGGCTACGGGTTGAAGAAGATTTTTTCAAATGCATTTTTGCAACAAATAGTATTATCTATCTTTATAATTGACTATTAACAAATTTTAAGTAGATTTTCTATAGAATCATCTTTAGAAGACAGGTTCATTACGCTGAAAAAATAAATTTACAACATTCATCCTTGAGTCGGAGATCAATATTCAGAGTTGAGATCAAGCGAAGTATGAACCTCGATTGAAAGAAAATCCAAGAAAACAGCTAATTTAACACAAAGCAAATATTTTTCCAGAATTAGTTCTCTTTTTATTCGCCCTAATTACGTTAACAAAGTTTTTAGAAGTAACAGATTGTTCCCGCTACTGTCCGAAATGCTCATATTTTTCTGGTCCGCTGCTAGCAGATGCGGCTGACAAGTTCCTGAAAATATTATGTACTAACGAGGAACAGTTGTTAGTACTGGGTCTCGACTGGCACACTGGGAAGTCTTCTACCCGTTTTCTCGAACGCTAGGTCAGCTTAATAAATGCCTATCTTATTGAACTGTTTGATGTTCAACTCTCAGCTTGACTTTCAAGTTCGTGTCGCTTAGTGTTAGTGAAAACAGGCATTAGTCATTGGGATACTGATGACAATACCACATGTGGGCCACCACTTTAGAAGCAGCTAGAACTTGTAGGCAAGCTGAAGATATTTCTTTTGAGATATATTATAATTATTGTTTTCCAACCAGACCTTGTACAGGGTCGATGAAGCTCTGACTTGACTCTTAAGCTACCAATAGTCTGCCAGGAAAAGGATTGTCAGGCTACAAAAATCCATAACTCATATACTCAAGACTAAGAAATATGAAATACTAGCTGCCGCCCGCGGCTCCGCCCTTGTGAATGTTGAAAATGATTCCAAGGGAACATACTCAAGGGACAAAAGTATCCTTCGTGTTATTCCAGACTATAATCTACCTTTGTACCAAGATCCGTTCAGCCGTTCTGACGTGATTGAGAAACAAACAGCCACCCATCCAAACATCTAAACTTTCCCATTTATAATACATATTAGTATAGGTTATACCTATTAAGACAGGTTTTAAATTACAATTTTCAAGGACTGAACTTACATGAATACATAGAACGTGTCCACAACCACGCATCTTGATACGTGGATTGGCTGTGCTGAGACCAAGTTTATACTTAATAAAATAGGGAAACTATATTTTGGAAATTGGATTCCCCCAGCTATATCACATGCCTTTGCGTTTCCAACTGCGTCCGATGACTCACCATCCATGCGATATCTGCCCACCAGTCGACTATGAGCTCCTACGTCGCCTCAACTTTCATTTAATTCGAACTAGTTTTTAAAGAAAGAGGGCTCTTTTAAGATCGGTTTTATTTCGTGAGCTCCATAAATCAAGTGATGGGTGGACAGCTGCGATACTTATCGGCGAAAATAGTTGTAAAAGCACAGTACGCTTATATGTACTTGCTTAGTTGGTGTTTACAGTATCCGAGTTCACCGAACTCATTTATTCACACATAAAACAAAATCAAAAGCTCTCACAGCAGCAAAGAGTAACAAACAAACTTTTAAGGAGGTATCCCTCTTCTGAAAACAATTGAAGTCATTAGGCGCAAAATGTTATATTATTGATTACTTCGCCTTCTCTTCGATCTAAGTTGTTGAATAGAATAATTTCTCAGCTCACGTTAAATTCGGAGGTAGGTTTAAAGATGAAGGACGTCCAGTGGGCCGCCCTCACCTGGGTTTCAATAATAACTTTTTATTGCCATGAAGACGGCACTCAAATTGCCGAAACTGGAAATGTAATGGGATTATCGCTGATCCGAAACGATGAAGGCCTCTCGTGTAGTACCTAATAAAATTTACGAAATGCGTCGGAAAAACTCGGCGATCTTCAACTGTGAAACATTTTAGGTCACTTTTATTTTTGTGATGTGTGATCTCAACTTTTATTCTTCACACATGACCAATAATACCAACCTCTAACTAATAAACCTGAGATACATATATCATACAGCAAAAATATTTTCAAACAAATAATTCTTAAATGTTTTTCCAATATAGTTTTCGACGTAGATAGGTACCTATTTATTTATTGAACAAATATAAGATCAGAAAATGTATCTAAATAAAAAAACATCTATTTGTACTGAATAATGGATGAGTTTGATGTCTAAAACACAAAATCTAAGAAACTTTGAGATAGACAAGGAATATTAAATTTGCAAATTGCGTCAGAATATGCTTGAAAGTTTTAAGATCACTGAAATATCAACATTTTTCTAACCAAAACCTTGAGTGACATATCTGCTTAATTTATTTAGATTGCGACATTTTTTGTACAAGATTTTTCCATCACAGAAACTGCGAAAGTAGCTTGAAATGTGATTGGTAATATCTTTCAGTATATTTTTGTCTATTATTTGAAAATAAAGCAATTAACCTTAGTTCTACATTCAATTACTTGCCATCATCTTAGATACAGATAAAAGAAGAAAAAATAAAAATCTGCTCCAATCCAAAACAATTTTATGAGCAATTTAAACAGTGCTAACTTGTATTCTGTTTTAAATCACCGAAAAAGAGAGTTTTAATATTTATGAGTTAGGTAATCATCGCTTTGTAAAAATATTATTCTTTGTTTGAAACGAGACAATTAAACTTCATCTATTAAATATTACTGCTACTAAAGTAATGTTCAGTCGGAGAGAAATGAGATGGAATATAAAGTGCGTAGGCAATAGCTATTCGCCTAGAAATAGCACGTTTAAGTCTAAGCTCATAGGAGATTTCATTTTAATAAAACTTCTCTACTCACTAAAAGTAAATCACTGTAGTCGTTTCGCGATAAAGAAACGTCAAATTCTTGTTAGAACTTTTTCAGATATATTAGGTACATACGCAAAGAAATAATTGAGTTCAAAATGTTCGTAAAACCTTCCACATATCAAACGAGTACGTGCGTACTTTCAGCTTATTCATTTGTAGTACGTAATATTTCTTCGCCTCTTCATATATCAAAAGATATGGCAACGGAATCCCTAACTTGTTATATTGAAGAGGCACTTGATATAGGGAATTTATCGCGTTCTTTATTGATTACAGTAGTTTGAGAGTGTGCAGCATCCGGCGCGGCTTGTTAGTGTCCGATCTGTCGGGCCTCGGCCTCTGATACACTCCCTTCATTAATTGGCGCAAGTTTTCCGCGCGGCAGGCACTAAGTCCGCCTAATACGACCGCGGCCAAGTTTCACTCGTTCCTCTCTAATTACTTTTATTGCTCTCTTTCCCCATTTATTCATAAGATCGTTGTACTCTCTCATTATAATTTTGCATTGATATTAAATATTATTCCGCTCAACTCGCTCCGCCGTTTCCGAAAGCTTCGGAATTAATAAATTTTTCGAGATAAACCTACTTAATTTTCGCCTTTCATATCGAACGTGAAAGCCCAGATTTATTTAAGCGCATAAACGATTACTGCAGTGCTCACAGCGTTTTATCAACGAAAAACGGCTTTAATTTTGCTATATTTGAAACAGAATAAAGTGAAGTAAAAACCGAAGTTGTTTCCAGATATAATTATGTTGTCAGCCGTTTCATATTGGGACACAAAGGTAGAGTCGACTTATGCAAAACATGGCAAGTAGTCGCCATCGGCGACGACCATTTGGCGTCTATCCGCCATTTGTTGGAAGGTGACCCGGATAAAGGCGTCAAATTACCAACGTCAAATTCCAGTGTCACCTGAGCCGGGGCGGGCTGCTGCCACCATTTTTATCCTATTCTGAGTTAATATTCCGTGGACGTCCGCCGGGAGCTGGCCATGTAACGGACACCCCTGAATCATGAAGCTACGAATTACTAAGTTTCTTCACCCGACAAGATTTATTTCTTATTTGCTGGAATGATGTTTGAATTGCGTTTGTTATGAGCTTTTTCTCGGTTTAATATTACGAATGTCTTTGTGGTTCCCTTGTAAATGAGGGTGAATGTAGGAAACATACTTATATATTTGTGTATTAAATGCTAATACACTGTGTTATGCGTAGTTATTTTCGTTCATTATATTCTAGTCGTCATATGTACTTAGTATATTATACATACTTGGATCATTTTATAATAGAATAAATAGTTTATATCATTTTAAATTAAAAGTATCAACTTCATTTCAAATATTACGCCTTATAAGTACAAGTATGTTCGTGGCATTTTTACCAGGAATTTTATAGAGAATACATTTCATATTAAGCATTTATATGATGTCCAATATAATCAGCCGTAGGTATGAGCATCAGTCGCCGCACCCGCGTATAAATACAATACAAAATCCATAAGTTATTGTTAACAAAACAATGTAACACAAGATATCTTCGGTCCAATTTCGTACATCCTTGTAGATGGTAATTTTCTTTGTTACTTTCCGTATCAATTCAAATAAGATCACTGTAATTTCATTGCTTTTTAGCTCATTCAATTTTCATGAAATAGGCTAACAGGCTGTCGATCCTCTTACATTTGTTCTTATCCATATGAATAGACTTTTAAAAGAAAAAAACCGTCCCAGTGCGAGTCGGACGCTCACACGGGGGGTTCCGCAACATCAACCGAAAAAAAAACACGTTTCTTTAATGGGAGCACGGCAATCCACCACATACACATACCTTTAACAGATACCTGCTTAATATTATTTAATTTAAAAAAATAACATAGAAAGCGCAACTTAATAACAGAAACTAATTTAAAAACACAAAGAAAACCACTTACCCAAAGCAAACAAAGTAGAAGCAAAGTGGATCATAAAATAATGTAAACGGAAGTTTATTCATAAAATTGATGTAAAAACGTCCAAGTTGGGGACAATCGAATAGTGATTCAATAGCGAATGAATTGAACGAAAAGCATTGTGCTTACCATGCACCGACTGCATTCAATGGGCACACTGCACACTGTCCAATATAGTTCATTCAATGACGTGATTTACATTTATTGCCCGACGGGAAAAGACTCACTCAATTTAAAAGTCGTAGAGGTCTCCCATTTTAAAGCTACAAAAATGTTAATCGAAAAGGGGATTCCATCACTCCCGTGGATGTCGTAAAAGGTGACGCGGAGATGGTGGCTTTTAGCCATCACTATTTATGGTCAGATTGAAATCTTTATTATGTTGTCACGCGCACCTGAACGGGGTACGTGTTTTAATTCTTCACTAGGGAATTTAGACGTAGAAGTGACTTACCTATAGACCTAAGTATAATACAGTCGTCTGCCAAAATTCTCTTAAGAAACGTAAATATACTTGGTTTACACTGGAGAAATTCATAGAATCGTACGTAGTATTGATTAGCCGATCAATTCTGAAAAAAAACATCGTGAAATGTAAGTTCGAGTGAGCATGTAGTGAACTGTCATTCCAATTTATGCTAGGGATTGACAACTAACATAATGTCAAGCTCACGCCACCTAAGTTACCACGGTGAGTTTTTTCCAAAATCGGCCGACAGAGCAAGTCTGCGTACCTACCAATGTTTCACCTTATTGCAATCGATTTTATCTTCTCCGTGTTAAAATGGACGTGAAATCTGCCTTCGTCGAGACGTAGCAAGAAGAAAGCTCCGCGGAATGTGCTTGGAAAGCTAACAACCATCTATATTAGCTCTTTGACGGCTTTTCGATACGTTACGGTGGCTTACGAAAACTTTGTTGTTCTTTTTTAGCCCATTTATTGGAGAGCTTCCATTTTTCATTTTTATTTGTGGTGCAAATGTTTTTGTACTGATTCTTCAAAGGGAGGTAATAGTCTTATTCGTGCAATCTGATTTTCAAAGTCTTTGCTCTTCTCACACCGAAGTGAAGCTCTTTGTTCATCATTGAACTTTATTGTAGAAGGCATTAACCCATCTCAGTGCGTATAGGGATATTAACCTTACTTTTAATAGCATTAAAAAAGACACAATAGAGTAACAAAAAGAAGACATAATTACGTGAAATAGGTTCAGCATTAAGCATTCTAAATTATTTCATTAATAAATCGCAATAAAAATGTACCGTAGTATGGTATTTCGACGATTATGTATAGCTGTATGAATTGACGTACATGTACACTCTCATGGCGAAAACGCACTGTCAGCTTCCCCGAACGTGAACCACAGTAGCACTTGGTGCAGCCCACCACGCCGTGCCGACCGACGAACCCCCGCGACCGACAACCATTACCGTATTACTTGACAGATTAAAAATTATGGAGGTTGATATCCGTTATTTAATCGCAACATAATGTCAAGTGTTTCGACATATCCAGTATAACCATACAATTTATTTTTTGACAGATTGAGACAGATAATAATGCAAAAGTTCTTTAAAAAATGGATATTTATTACTGAAAGATACTAATATTAATAACACGTCTGCAATACTTTGATGTGGGTAGGCATACACATTTCAAACAATAGAACTCCTTTAATTTAAGATACTGTTTTTAAATAATAGACAGACTCGTACAACAAATATTTCGTATGATATTCAGTGTACCGTCTGGCACTATTTACTCGTAACACCGAATACAGCTGCACGTGTCTCAGGACGCAGGTATATCAATCAGCAAATACATACCGGTGTGCGCTAAAGTAGAGAGGGCATGAGATCCTAATCAGACGATTGTCAAGGCACGTGTACGACGTGACGTGTCCCCGGAGTCCATTGTGTTCTCAGCTCTAAGTTAACCCTGTGTGTGCCGGACGGCACCAGCCATCCCACTCGCAATATCGCCAGGAATTTTACCTCAATGCACCATAATAGAGGATTTATTCTATTCGGGTGTTCAAACGAATTTCAGTATTGTTAGGAAGCACTGTGTTAGAGCGGTGAATGACCTCTGAAAATTTAACGAGAAAAAAAATGGGGTTCTTAAATACAAAATCCATTCCTTTTCGAGGACATCGAGTTTTTTAATAAGGATAATAAAATAGATCCCTAACTGAATATTTTGTTAGCATTCAGAAAATGTTTCATTCAGTCAGTCACTTAGCTAAAAATTGGCAAAGACATCATATTTAAGTATGTCCCAAGATAATATTTTATTTCGTGTCATATTGTAGTACATAACGTCGCTTTTAGTGCTTCACGTCATTCGGCGTTAACGTCAAAACACGTGTCCCGAATAATACATATGTGTTACTTTCATTGATTCTGTAAATACGAAAATTCGGACATTTTTATTTTTGTGCTTATTGGGCTAGCAGTGAAAACATAACATTCCATGGAAAGTGATTTATTTCGGGCTCACGCTTATTTGAATATCTATCGAAATCAGTTTGACAGCCGTTAATAACATGCATCTTTTAGGGAATAATCGTTTGAAACGTAGCGTAAAATACCTCGAGACGAGGTATTTTTATTTTAACTTAGGCTTAAACTTGACGAGCCTTTTAAAGCTGATGTAGGAGCACTTTGTAGCTCAATAACGCGCCTGCATTTACTGTTAAAGTGGCCGTGCGCTATCACGAGGGCTCTACAACGGTTGCTCGCGTGAAAAACCACTCGATGCACCCTGCGTGCATTGTATGTATGTATTTATTTTAGTATTCATATTTTAGCACGTGTCGCATCCCTCCATTACGGTATAGGTTTTTGTTTTTAACGATATCTTTTTAATTTTATGGATACGCACATAAGGTTTGGAATCAGGTAGGTACAGGAACTGATTTATTTGTGGAAACCTTATTATTGGAAACGCATGACTAGTTTTGAAAACATTTTTCGTTTTATCTTTTTGAACATATGAGCCAACTCCTACCATCAATCTCTTTTGATAAAAACTGTTGAAGAAGTTCTTCTTTTCATCATAATAGGCAGGTTTCGGTCTTACAGCTTACGTTTCTTTCTCTCAAAACATTCAAGTATTTTAACCTAAATCTTTCAGTCTACTGCGGCGCAGCAGCACTTATATTACTTATATAGATAGGGCCATTTTGGCCTCGCACAGATAATTATATATAATTATCTATGTTTGTTATATTAGATTACTGTTTAGTTATTAATTTTATTTTACTGTTTTGTTTTTCTTGTGCGAGTCCCAAATAAACTTTTTTTATTTCTTTTTTTTCTTCAAAATACACATAATTCACGATTCACGAAAGATTATTAAATCGAGCTAACTTATAGCTTTATAGCAAAGTACCTAAAAAAAGATGAACGAGAAGTTTATTTTAAAAAACAGTTCAAAAGTAAAAGGTATTAAGTAGTTATAAGTTAATACTAGTTTTCACATAATACTATCATAGTCTGTGGAAAACAAAATCCTACTTCCCATGTGTCCTACTTAATATTATAAATATGAAAGTTTGTGACGATAGATGGATGAATGGATGGAGGGACCGATTGGACGGATGGATGGTCGGGTGGAGGTTGGAGATGGGCTGTTTGTTACTCTTTCACGCATAAACTACTGAACGGATGGATTGGACGAAATTTGGCACAATCCCTATAGTATACAATACACATAACCTGCAAGAGCACATACAACTTATTATCCCGTACTTACTTTTTATCCCGGGACTACGCTCCCTTGGGATAATTTTCGACTTTCACGAGGGAGAAGCCGATGGCTGAAACTAGTATAAAATATGATTTCAGTACTCTTGTTAATTGTTGAAGACACTAGGCATTTGCTAAATCCATACTTATATTATAAATGCAAAAGTAACTCTGTCTGTCTGTTACACTTTCACGCCTAAACCGCTAAACCGATTTTGATGATATTTAGTACGGAGATAGATTAGACCTTGGAGAAGGACAAAGGCTACCTTTTGTCGCGAGAAAAAGGCTAGAAGAGTTTGAAAAAGGGGATGAAAGTTTTATGGGAGCCCGTCATTATTAAAGCTAAAAACACGAACCTTTGTATTTAGGTACTTGATAAAAAAATAAATAAACGTATGATCAAGCGTTTTTGAAAGATATCTATTGTATCTTAAAAATAAAATTGACAACCCAAAGTAACTATTCCACGCGGACGAAGTCGCAAGAAAAAGCTAGTAAAAAATAATTCTTACGAATAAAGCGCATCAGCAGCTCTAAGAAAATATTTACACCACTTAATAACACTAAAATTTACTTTGAGCTCCAAAAATATATCAAAGATAGTACCTACTTAAGTGCTTTAACAAATACCTTTGCATTTGTAAAACTAAATGAAGCGTGTAAATCGTATAAACCTTAGATGTACATAAATGTCGCTGATGTGTAAAATAGAAGGGTATACGTTACATTAGTGAAAGTAAACTCAGGCATCTTGTCTCAGTGTCAAAGTAAAAGGCTGAGCGTGACACAAGAACGTGACTCACGTAAATTACGTTGACTTTAGATATGAACCTAGTCTAGTGCTGAAAAAACTTTGCTAAGGTAAAGAATCAAAGTTCGAAACGAACTTTACTGATTTTCTATTTTAGTACAATGCGTGAGGTAAAAAATATTTTTATGAAAGTTTGGTATTTAAATAAGTACTCAAACCATTTGTTACAATTAGACCATTAACAGACAATTTTGACTTTTTTTGCTAATTTTCTTGGTATATCGATTGGTATATTTTATATCGATTTCGGCAGAGAGAGTTAACAGGTATGTTAGAGCAGAACTTATGAATAGTACCAATTTATTCACTTGGTATTAGTGGATGCAAACCACTGGGCACTGTATTAAGAGATGCATGTGTATGAATCTCTTAATACAGTGTCCAGACAGAAGTTAAGTACCTGAGTGTGATAAGTATTCTCATAAAAATGTAGGAAAATTATAAGATCATATTTAGCACCCAGATTTCTAAACATTTTCTCTAAGCTATCGGCACTTGAATTACCACAAATTTCGAGGTCGTTAAATCAAGAAAACGAAAAGTAGATCCGATTGTACTATAGGTACTACCTACGTACACAAATTCATGAGATAAGCTGATTAGCAAGTTAAAAGGATGCCGCAAAAGCCGTGGAGAAGTTCACCGAATTAAAACAATCTCCTTATCCACTCGATGTCAGCAAAAACCTTGTTTTGACAAGCTCTGTAGTGTCTGTCTCTTTTACACCTTGAGCGTGACTTATTGTAGGTACTTCTACTTACAATAACGAAATTCTGTTAAGTGAAAGAGAGGACTAAGGGGTCAGTTACATGAAGTTGTTTTCTCGCGATGAGGCGAAAATTGAGATGAGATAATAATGGAATTTGTCATGTAAATGGTGTGACAACAATTTTTTCTAACACTGCCGTGTCTAGATGTACGTGCATAAGTATGATTTTCGCACGGCGATATTCCCTATCGACATTGACAACCATTAGAGTTGTAAAAAAACAAATCACAATTCCAAAAATTCGCTGCTCTTTTGTTTCTCGCTTGGGCAAGATACTCACCTCACGGGTCTCGACTGACAGTCGAAAAACTCTTCCCTTGTAAATGAGCCTTGAATCTGTTCTAATATATCTTCAAACCTATGTTTAGGTCACCGTCGAACGTTTAGGTGAGTTAGGACGGGTCGTACTAAAAGGTACGTAATGCCAAACGAACGTCGACCCGAGAAAGGTCTTTCTTAAAAAGGGTTATACTAACAGTGCGTCATTACTAACCAAGTGTACATTAATGGACTGAATAAATAGAAACTGAAGACCGTTTACTTAAAACTATGTTAAGCTGAAAGACTCCTGAGTTTCATAAAGGTTCGTTAGAAGTGTAAGTTCGTTCTTTTAAATGCGAAATGAAGAAATGAAATTAATTATTATTTGAATAAATATTATTATTCAAGATGCTCTTCATTTAATGAGAAATATCAAAAGGGTAATATGTATGCATTTTCTTAGCTTACCTCAATCATTTAGAATACAAGCCAAGCCACAATCATACGCATAGGCGTATACAACGTGTAACAGAATAAACACAATACTTACCTGAAAAGGGGTCATTGTACTCATCATTATGAACAACTTTTACTATGGGACCAAAACTGAAATTGCGAAATTCTTATTCAGCAATAAATTGAACTATGCTGATTTGTTGGGATAATGTTGGGATAGATGCCAATATTGTACACTGCGTGGTGCCTGAACACTTCTACATTTTCGATATTTTTTTTTTATTTTGGCTTATAACTTCTGAAAAGTGAATCTTGTGAAAAGTTGCAAGACGCAACTTTCGAAAATGATATGAAGGACAACTCAGGCGAAAATGGTTCTTATCAAATAAAATGAAAACGAGTACTATTAATGAAAAAAAAACAATCTAAAATATTACAAATATTTTGGTAGTGTTCAAGTTTGGAAGCCCGTTGAAGGAAATAATAAACTTGGTTAGCAATCAATCAATCAATATATACAATTCTTCCGTTACTGATGAGTGACTGAGTGGCTGACAGACAACGAAAACTTAGCTCTGCAGCATACGCCGTTTGAAAAATTCGTAGTTGAATTTATTTTGAGACAGCCCGTTTAGTATATTTTAGTTATTTTCATAGTGTGATGTCGTACGGCATTCTATTGTGGAGAGGTGCCACCGACATCCAAACTATTTTTTTTTTACAAAAAAGGGCGGTTCGTACAATTTATTAATTAAGTCATAAACTGATTTTAACTGACGGTACCGTCTCAGTATATTAATATTTTTAGAAAATACAGTGATATTCATAACGTGAATACTGGGAACCAACACAAATGTGTTTTTCCTAAAACCAAGCTGAAGAAAATAGGTGGGTTTTTTTAAATGTCAATGAATACGCTTTTATACTAAACTCCCTGTCCATATTCAAGAATTAAGCCTTAATAAATTCAAATCTTTTGTAAAGCGCAAACTTTGCCAGAAAGCTCTATATAATGTAAAAGATTATCTTGAACACAATAAAGGCTTAGGATTGAGCTGCTCCAATTAAACAAACACACTAAATCTTGCCTTTTTTATCATGTCTTTCTATTGACATTAAAATTTACTTTGAAAATTAATATATTTTACTTTAGTTATAGTAAATGTTAGGACGATGTGTTTTATTTTTTTTCCATTAGTTATTTTTAACATTAATTTTTTAACGTAGGTCCACTCAAATCTGTGTGGCTCTTTCACCTTAGACATTAATTTACATGGTTCTCTTATGGTTTGACATTTGTATTCAATCTCTTTAGTATTATATAATTTTATTGAAATTTCGACACGTAACCATTATTTGTTATCTACTATTTACTGATTTAAAAGAGTGTGTGAATAAAATGCACCGTTAACAAGAATTAAGCCAAAATCTAAAAAAATACTGAAAAAGATACGATTCATGGTTCTTAGAAGCTTAACCCAGCTCCAGCGCAAACGTTTTCTATTCCATACTATAGAGAAAAAAGAGTAGTTAATAAAGTACCACCACCATGTCTGTCTAGTGGCTGTAAGGATTTTGAAAAAAAAAACAAGATGATAAAGCTATTTTTGTGACTTGGTATGACCAAGTCACAAAATAAAATGCTCGATACGACGATTTTCCTAATTGGCGACATTTAAAAAAAACTGCTATCAAAAAGATATCTTAATTCTTAATCAAAATATTTGAGGATTTTATCTTTAGGATTGCATCTCAGGATAGGGACCAGGCCCCCCTGGAAAAAAATTCTAGATACGCCAATGATCATACGCAAACCCGTTCTACATTTACCACAAAGGTAAAATCAAATCGGTCTAGTTCAGAACAAACTGTTGCTTTCAACGTAACCACCAGGAGATCCATCAGTTAAATGTTCATTACAAACGAGAATTTATTACTCTAAAGCTTAACTAAGTACGCAAATAAAACATCAAACAGACGTGCCACCTACAAGTTATCCATGAAAATATTTATATTTTATCTTCTACGCAAACTAAGTATCACAGAGTGGATATAAAGCAAACACTGCTATAAATTAAACATTTCATATTGCCGGCGGAGATACTTTAAGGCACCATATATTTTACCCTTTTCCTCTCCTATATTACCGTTTTTACCGGCTACATTTTTTCTTCACACTATTATTCGGAAAATTTGTTGCACACCCGCTTACCGTAAGCGGTAAGAACGTTAAAACCGTCTCGTTTGAAAATATGAGAACAGCTCGGGTTTAATGTAATGAAGATTTATTTTAACTATGTTATCTTTACGAGTAAATTGTTCTCTCGTAAAAGCAGATTCATATTTTTGCTGCCTTATTAGAAAACGTGCGAGTATGAACATTTAAACAATCCAAAAATTATTTTACTGTTCGTTATGCAAAAATGGGCACAAATTATTTTCGAGCTCGCCGAATTTCAAAATTTTTCATTGTAATTACCTAAACACAATTATCTGTTTTTATGCGAGTTGGTAGGTAGTCTGGCACTACCCCTGCCCTCGTGGCTATTGTAAAACGCAACAAGGGTGTAATTTGGCAACGGGTTGCGATGCTATCGCGCCGCATTTCCCTACAGATATCGCGTTATTTAATACCGTTGTTTGGCTCGCATCTGTGACAAAGAACAGTCGTTGTGAGTTTGTTTTTGCGTTAATTGAGTGGAACATAAGCCTATCTATTAATACACTCTCAAGTACCCACATTCAAAACAACAACAACAGCGCTGCTTTATAAACGTAGCTTCGGCTGGAGATAAGCTCTTCTTCCATAAAATTGTTATTACAACCTAACTAAACTTAAGTACCTACTTTTATTCACGTGTAAGCAATCAAAACTTGAGTTGCGAAGCCGCCATTTTCAAAATATGTTCTGAATACCTTGAAAGTTCGCAACAAGAAATCTTAGCGAGTTATTTCTTAAATATTTTAGAATAAACTCGTTCACCTGGCGCTTGTTTAAAATTCTGAGGTGTCGTAGGGGCAGACAGGAGCAAACTTGCCAAAGTTGTTGGAGTTTGTCTGTCCTGGGAACAACAAGCCGACGTTTGACACCTCCAACGACTTTGGAACTGACAACGATCACCACAGAAACACTCGCACTTTCATGACAAACTTGTCCTCCAGGCGTCCGTGTGCGTGAACCAGCTTACGTAACAATAACGATCGTTTGATCAAAACATTTCAAAAGACCATCGGTATAAAAATAAGTAAGTAGATACGTAATTTCCTCGGCTCCGTCCTTGGCTCGGGACAAAAACATAATTCAATGGACGAAAAGTCAATTTAGACAAAACGTCTGTAGCAGGCACATGTTAAGGCAATATCGACCTTAATTATGTTCCTTCCTTTGATATTCTGAAACATATTTTTATAGATTATTGCTTCGCGAAAACAGTTTTGTTTGTGAGTCATTTTCTTAGTTTTTAATCTGTATCTTCTGGGAGTTGCCTGGATGGCAATGTATTTTCCTTGCGATTACTAAGTTGCCGGATCGGAATACTAAACGAAGTAAATAGTTTGTGTTCTCGCAGTTGGTCGCAAGTGAGCATCTTGGTCAGCTATCGACCACAGCGGACTTATAACTTAGAAACCAAACTAATTGAATTAGCATAAGCTTAGTGAAATTTCCTAGATTCAGATCTCGGTTTGTTGTTATTGTAAATGGACTAAGTTTGTGGGTCTTTTATTATTGTAATACTGGAGCTTCGTTTGTATGGTTTCCATACTTTATCGTTTTCAAATATCAAAGTTAGAATCGAAGGACATTTGCTAAAGGCTATGTTTTAATTTAAGCTTTAGCTCTTAGTTTTCACTTAGGTATATAGACGTGTTTGCGAATTGTAAACAGCTTTCTTAAAACCACAAACTAGTTACCTGTTCATTGTTAATTTATTACTCACACATGATTTTACCGAAATGAAATAAGCTAACTGATACAAAACGTTCCCAGGGTCCGCCGGGAGTGGAGGGAACAAAGTGAGTGCACCAGACGTCTCCCGTTCACCCTCTAATTGGATTAGTTTGCAAAACTTTGTGCTGGATTCTTTCTCCTTGAATTACGTCTAAATTGTTGTCGTTGTCTATTACAAGTTGCCATTGAAACGTTGCTTAACGTAAACATCCCACTATCAGGATAGCTCCCTTCCGTATATAAGGATATAGAAGCGATCAAGCTATTGGAATAAATCGTTTTTTTTTTTGGTGCGTAACCTTTCGGTGATAAGAACCGTACTACATAGGCACTTCGGATAATATTAGTAGAAAAGTACGAGTAGTATGAACCTCGTGGATCCCTGTTTCCTTTTGTTAAATATGAAATGCATTCCCACAAATTCAAATTTCATGTTAATATTCATAACTACCCGCACGTGTCGAACCGTGAATTTTGAACACCAAAATAATTTAAACGGAACCATTTCAATAAAATGTGAACTGTTAAGTACTAAAATATTGATTAAAAAAAATCTTTTGAAAGCCCATTCGTAAATCGATGTGAACGACCCAATGGAAATGGTGTAAGCGTAATTTCAGCAAACTGTATTCAGCCGCATTTTCTGGCCAAAGTTAGAGAATGTGAACAAAGGTAGCACAAAGTTCGGCTGAATGAGATAAAGGGATGTAAAATTACGAGGACAGTTATGTCAGCAGTTTAGTTACAACTCCACAATAAACTAGTCCGTAACGAGATAGAAATAGATGCCGAGATCGATACGACACATTTTAGGGCAATTTACGAACATAAGGACAAGGTTTTTGTGTAAATGTAAATCTTAATTATCAAGCTTGTTGTCCTTTGTCGTGTAGAATACTGATTTTCTGTTACTTTCTCTTATATTGGAAGCCGAAACAGTTTGGGATAACAATAGGATGTTAATTAATTAATTTGTGATTTCTTTTAGATGGAACTAGCGTTTTATGTAAAAATGCCGCTCCGATTTCTTTATATAAGAGCACAAAGAAATTGAGGCGGCATATTACAAATCAACGCCCCATGTTCTCCTGATTTGTTAAGAAGCTGAATAAAACATAATGTGAAACCAAATAATTAATTGTAGCTTTATGCAAATAAATATTGTTGATTGTTGAATTTAAACTTTCGTGAAGTGTTAGTTTCACATTCGTATATTTCTCTGTCTGAAACAGAATAACAGTTGCGGTGGCAGCAGTCGAGTCTGCTTCAGTATAATGGTAACATCCGTCACTTGTTTGTTGCAACATGCTCTGCCCAGTTAACTTTCGAAGCTTCAACACTGTTGTGCTACGTAATAATCCAGTACTTTCTGTTTAAATCTAGGTATGAAATATGGACTGCGCGGTTTGCGGTTTGCGGGTTTATTTGACAAACCTTGGTAACAGATGAAAGCAAGGTCATCACTACCTTGTGTTCGTCTATGGATTAAACTTACCTAGCTATGCGATACGAATTAAAGGAAGATTGTTTTTTCTTTAGGACTCGCACAGGAAAAATAGCTAAATTAAGTGATAGAAACTAACTATACAAAGAGACAAGGCCAGAAAGGCTGCTATCCAGCAATATAAAAATAAACGCAGCACTGGTATTCTGATAGTGCCCGCTGTGATGGACACACTAACAGGAAATATATCGATTTTCAAGAGTATTCATCACTACACTTAATCACAGCTTGTGTGCGGTATCGGAAACCCATTAAGTTCACCTTTACTAACTGTGTTTGAACTTTATTTTCCGTTCAACACATGAAAAGTAGATCAATTAAAAATGAAGCTCTGATTTATTAGATTTGAACACAATAAAAAAACTGATTAAATAAAAGCAAACAAATATTAGCGCTTTAATTTTTTCTGTTCATCCGTTTATTTATAGTATGTCCGAATTTTATTATTTTATGCCTGATGAAAAATCACATCAAAGTTATTATATTTCAGCGGCACGTTTTCATAAATGTTTAATGCGTCTGATGAAATTTAGTGCTCACAAAACTTTTACTTCAGTTTATGTCTGTTTTTAATAAAAAAATATTACTTACCGTTCAATTTTTATTTTTTACCAAATTTAAATTGCGTATGAAGCTGAGTTATTACTGTGTATCGTACTATACATTACATAACGCAGCGTTGGAAGGCGTCCCACAAGGTGGACCGATGACCAGGTGAAGGCCGCGGGTTTCCACTGGATGCGAACGCACAGGACCGGTCGATGTGGCGACACTTGGGGGAAGCGTATGTCCAGCAGTCTACGTATTGCAGCTGAAATGATAAAAACGTGTACCTATTTCCTAAGACTTTAGGCAGAGGCATAAAATCTGAGTTTATATCTACAGCACACGTTTCACCAGCCTTGTTCAAGATTCAAGTCCCATCCCTACAACACGTAGTAAAAGTAAAGCTATACAGTCCTTGTAAGTTCTTATATAGTCGAATTAATATGATAGTATGGAGTGTCTGCTCCGGTGACCTTCACGTCCAAAGTTACGTGCAGTAAAAACTACGTGGATCGGGGATTCGAGGTCGACTGCTGAAATATCATCCTTTAGTAGGTGAGGCTGTCTAGCACGTCATGAATTTCTAGCTCCGTTCTTGGAATTTTTGACATATTCCTTTGGCTAAGAGTGTTATTTTCGAAGGTAAACTACAGATATGGACATCTTCAAACAAAGTTCGTTAAAAAATCTATGATACCCTTATATTGCAGCTCCGATAACCACCATAACAGGTAAAGCGGGCAAACTGGTATATTTGCTTATTTGGAATTGTATTTTTCACCTAAATTTCTTTAGAAAATTAATAAGTTTACCTCTGCTGGTGATACTTTGTTCTTATAAGTAGCATACTCTGGGTGCATCGTCCTCACGTAATATTAAATTAATTTTTGTATACTAAATTTTGTAAAATCATTATTTGAAAAGAGTAACTATGGAGCTTCTTGTCCGTTCTTCTCCATAAGAATCTACCTTTCCGAATGGACAGTAGAGTCACTTTATTAATGTAATATTATTATTTTTACTGAACTGTAAACGATGACGTTCAAAAGTGCCGTTTAATGGCCTAATTGAAATAAACGTTTTGACTTTGACTTTATGACACAAAAAATTTACAAACATTTTAAATGCAAATATTATAATTTAAACATTTTTATAATTTAAAACTAAACGACTCAACAAAGTGGATTATATACTTAATTAAAGCTCTATTATGAAAGGGTGATATTTAAAAACTACATAAACATAGAATTAAGAACTTATAACGCGTATCATATTGTTTTCAATTGAACGATTGATAACAATCAATTGATTGATTGAATGTAAAATGTTAACCGCCTTCACAGGCTGTATGTCAAAACCATATTCTTGAAATTGGCCCCGAGTTCCTGAAAGCCTGTTCAATTTGAGCTATTGTCAAATCACATATCAAATGATCGATCGCAGTGAATTTGTTAGAGGAGTCACAAAGTCTATCACAAACTAACAGCGGAATTTGCGAGCTAACATGTAAATTAGAACAGCAGATTAGAACCTATTACTAAGATTTGGGAACACTGATCTTTGGTTTTTTTAATTTTTCGTAATAATTTAAGTACTTACCTATTCATCATTGTCCTTCTGCCCTTATTCCAAGTTACTTGGGATCGGTGCAACAAGGTATCTTCTTCCATTCTCTTCTATCACCCGTCATCGCCATGTACCTACTTAGTTATTACTCTTTTATACTTGTGTCATGGTCGGGTACTATACAATTCTGCTGGACCGGACGGCCTCAAGGGAAAAGTCTAGCGATCCATACAAAACACAGAGATCATGAAGAAAACTGACCCAATGTTATATTATTTCACTTTTGTTTTCGTGTTTTAATATCTCCTGTAAAGGTAGTTACCATGTCAAACTTCTGTCTGCTTGATAAACATAATATTCATGGTAATAAGGAAAATATATTCGTGTTTCGGCGACGTGGCGTTAGGAAATAAACAAGGAGATAGCAATAAATTGATATTTACTCTATTTATCTAAAAAAAATATTTAATTTTGTTAATCCTAACTAAAACATTATAAATGCGAAAATGAGTTTGTTTGTTACGCTTCACGCCTAAACGCCGTAATGTAACCATGTAGACGGTTTTAAGCTACTTTAATGCGACTTGAAACGCAAAAGCTAGTGCGTATATCTCTATTAGATATCAAAGTACCTGTATACATTTAATCGTACCGCATACATATAAATATATAGTCCTCCTGACCGATTTCGACCATGGCGGCCAATCTCAACGGAGACTAGCCATCGGCGCGGGACATATAGTGCACAAGTGTGTGCGCAAACACAGGTGCACTCCCTCTTCCATCACCATCATCATCGATGTTGAAAAAGAACGGAAGACATCTAACACAAAAAGTAAATATATTCCGATTTTTTATTCGGCGCAGTCTCCATCATAACACTTACGCAATATTTAATTCATAGTCACACACAGGCCGGCGGGCCAAGGACCCTTCAGATAATCACAAGGAATTGTTCTTGTGGGGCTGCCAGTACCACCACACTCAGTGGCCGGATTTATGATACGTATAAGCCCTTAATCTGCTCTTATATCACCCACGGGAAGCAGGCTTGTCGATTTATATCTGACACCGCACAGCTTATTAATAATTTTAGGCCTAGCCTAGATTTTATGAGACATAACGATAAGTGCAGATCGAATACTCGGGATAGGTACATTGGTATAGAAAGTTATGAAGAAGGCTTTTGTCTACGAGTAGCACAGATCGTAGGGAAGATTTATTTATTTGGGTTTGATGTCCATAGGTATTCCCTGCTAGTCAACAAATGGTGGTGCAGAAATAACATAGCAGGTGCGTTGTTTAACTAATCAAAAGGAATAGCAAGGCACAAACTAAACAAAATAAACAGAAAATAATTAGGTATAGAAGATGTTCTTAGCCGTATAAATAGACGAGGATTGCAATGAGTTCTCCGATGATGGTTCTGTCTCACTTAATAAACTAAGAAAACATGAATTCAGTATTCTTTTGAAAATATGTAATGCGTTAAAACTTCCGAAAATTTACTGTCTGTTTGAAAAACGAAAACAGAGCTAAAAGTAGTTTTATTTTCTGGGTAGAAATCCTTTGTCCTATTTCAGGAAACAGTTCTGCTCTCTATCATTTAGCACTTGAGCTATATTAAGTATCGAACGTCAAAACTTTGAAGTTTTAAATAAAGTTATTTGAGATTTTCATTTAAATCGGCAGTTTAATAGTCTCTGTGATGTTGTCATTTTAATAATGCTGGCATTACTTACATTTACTTGGTTTTGTTGAGCAGTGAGATGTTTATCATGGGCCCCAAGATATAATACTACCTGTAGTTTGGTTACTTAATAGTAGGAAAGTATGTGTATCTGTCACCAGAAAATTGCAAACTCCGTAAGATTGTAATAAATCTTGATTAGATTCTAATTTCTCGATATCTTGTGAAAAAAATGTAGTATACAATAAATCCCATACAAATTCAATAGTTTCCAATATATCCGTGTCTTATTTAAAAAAAAAATAGTTTACAATTTCACGCGATATTTTACAATCTTGCGGCGTTTGCCATTTTCAGGTGACATATCCATCTGATTCTTCTTTTATAGGTATTAAAAACGAAACGAAATTATTATTTCCAAGAGTGATTTAATAACCAAAAGGTACCTCACATAAATAACATTTTAGGTTTCCCGTTTTCTTTAAGTGTTTACAAAAAATATCTAAGCCCGAACCAAGAAAAATAAATTGTGTAAGATTCTATTCGCAAATACAATTCGTTTCAAACAGCATCTGGATACAATAAATCTTGCCGTAAGGTACTTACTGTTGAACAGTCGCTTCTATTCCCAAAGAACAACAAAATAGATACAATGAAAACGTTTATACAACCCTTCACGAGCCAGACACAATTGCCCAAAAATCAGCGAAATTCCATTAAATACCAATATGGTAACAAAAGAAAATCTATCTGATTTATTAGAACAATTACGAGAGATAGGGGGATGGCTATAGCCTTTGTCTGATCAAAACACAATTCACCGAATCATAAATAACAGGAACAATAGTCAATAAAATTAGATAGCGATGGGTTCGGAATTGGCAGGGAAAATAAATAAGGTTTTACGAAGAGGATATGAGGTTTCACTTCATCGGCATAAGCTGATAATATTCACGTACTTATCAAAAATATGGCGCTGGGACATTCCCTGTGCCATATCGAGCCGCGTTCGCGAGATGTACGAATATGTAATTTACATAGCATTCTGAATGACGTGTCATCATCAATCATTGTATAAATTACGGGGAAATATCATTGTTACCGAAGATGACCTGATTTCGTTTTACTGTTAAAAATGCGAATAATATTAAGAATGTTAAAGTTTACTTCTTGATTTCCATGAAGTAGGTATAGCCCGTAATGTAGCAAATTCTAAGAAGTTAATCAACTTGCTCGCGTAGAGGTACGTTGACATCTCTTAATGCTTTACCCGTACTAGTTAAAAATCTATGCATATTGTAACAAAAGACAGAGGTTTTAAATACATATTTATTTTCATAATTTTAAAATAAAGTTTTGAATTTATTCAAGAAATTTGACGAAAAATGATCATTCCTCCCCCCTATCTCAGAATCTACTGAGACTAAAATTTTGAAAAAAAAATGTAACTAATTAAGAATTAATTAAAAAATTATTGTAAGAAGTATATTGTGTTAAAATAACATGTAACAAGAATGAAATTCGTTCCCTTTGGTCTCGCTTAGACCGACTCGCGCTTGGCCAGTTTTTATAGTTCCATTGTTTTATATTGTGTAAAAGTTTTTGCCAGAGGCTTCACCCGAATGAATGTCAAAAAAAATCACAAGGAAACGTACTTCTGGGATAAAAATTATCCTATGTCCTTCTCCAAGGTCATCTCAAGGTATCTCTCTGCTCTATATCTCTTTACCAAAATTCAGCGAAATTAGTTCAGTGGTTAAAGTGCGCAAAACGTAGAAATAGACAGACTTACTTTCGTATTTAAAATATTATTTTGGACTTTATCACAATTATTTATATAAAACAAAATTAGGTACAATTTCCCAAAATGTGCTACAGCTCCTGCGTAGCACCTGCTACGTTAAAAACGTAGCCATTGCTACAGAGTTGCGTAGCACCTACTACGATATCAGCGTAGTGTTTGCTTCGGCTTCTACGTAGCTCTTACTATGTTAACGGTGTAGCATTTGCTACGGTTTCTACGAAGCACCAGCTACGTTAAAGGCGTAGCTATTGCTACCTTTCCGAATGGACAGTACCACTTTATTAATGTTATATTATTAATTTACTAAACTGTAAATGATGACGTTCAAAAGTGCCGTTTAACCTTTTGCGTGTCTACCACAGATTTTTATCGTCCAATCCTGACCAAGCCCTTAAGTGTAACTGTCCGACTTAAGTCATTTGGAGCATTTTTTCTTATGTCGAACTGTGTAACTTAAGACACGCAAAAGGTTAATGGCCTAATTGAAATAAACGTTTTGACTTTGACTTTGCTACGGCTTCTGCGTAGCTCCTACTATGTTAACAGTGTAGCATTTGCTACAATTTCTTCGAAGCACCTGCTTCCTTAAAGGTGTAGCGTTCGCTACGGTTTCTGCATAGTGTCTTTTAAATTACAATCATTTTTAATGTGTTATTGAATACGATTACACTGTATACGTGCTCTATTCAAAAGAAGTTCGGTATTTTTTTACAAATACTTCAAGTAACAAAACAAGAAACAATTGTTAAAACGCCCGTACATTATAAAATTAAAAAGAGCAATGTAAAAGGCAGTCCATATTTGAACTCATTTCATCAGAACCATTGAGAGAGCGAGTAAATATTAACCCTTCAGTTCTCAGCTCATTTAACAAATGTGTCACCTCAATAATGTAATTCCAGAAAAACTTTTATAACTTTAAAATGAAATGAGAATCCAATCAAGTGTGCCGAATTCTTTTTATCAATTTTGATGAATCGTCGAATGTAATTGATGAAGTCCGACTGAAATCGTTATTTTCACAAAGTGATTGTAAATATTTACTTATTCATAAATAATACGATGATTTTTCTTTTGTTATTAAAAGAAAACTTAATAAAGATAACTAAAATCACGATGGTTTCTGGCTACTGATGGGCGATGTTTTTCCCACAGCTTTGATTTTTTCCGGGATAAAATCTTGGAGACAAACCTGCGAGGCTACAACGGTAGTGGCTGGTTCACATTTACAATACGCACGAGGACAAATGGGCCAGGATCATCACGCGGTGGGTACTTAAAGACGGACTTCGTACCCGAGACAGGGCTAAAAACCGCTGGCGTACCGATTTTGACTCGTTTCTGTCAGAGTGGCCGGAGAAGGCAGCAGATAAAGTTAGTAATATGGGGGAGGCCTTTGCCCAGCAAGCTAATTAAATAAATCTTATGACATTTAATAAAAAGTAGTTGTTCTATCAGTGAAAGAATGTTGTATACGAATCAGCACGTCCAGAAATTACCTTTTATAAACATATAAACTGACAAACATATTTTACTAATAATATCGAGGCTTAGGTAGAAAAAAAACGAATAAAATTGATTGCAGATACTTATTTTTTTTTATAAATTGCGTTTAATCAGTTTTTAAACTAATTATATGATTCGATTTTTTTAAATAAGGCTGGCAAAGTTTACATAAGAAGTTATTTATTCTGCAAGCTTGTAAAGAATCGTTATTCCCCTTCATACCATTACGATTCTTCCTATAATAATTTATTAAGGTCAGGTTCAAACCCACGACCTCTCCCTCGCCGCGTCGCCTGTCGCCAAATCGCTGACGTTACGATTTGACATTATGCGCAGGTTTGAACCGTCAACCACCGTGCGTAGGGTTCCGGATTCCATTCCTGCATTGAGACAAGTATTTGATCCCACAATTATTTGTCCAATGTGTGCATTCTTGAGCTACGGATGTGAGTATTTAGGTAACAATCAATCAATAATAACGTGGAATATTAAATTAATTAAGGACCGCTTTTTCAATGGTCAGATATAGAACTTCTACCAGAGGTATACGTCGAACAGTCATATTTATTCTTCCATCAAAACTATCTGAAAATTGACCCCTATGAAATTTTAAAGAAACTGTAACAGTAAAAAAAGGATACCAAGTTTTCTTTTCTAAGAATTGTAGTATAGTTGCCAGTCCGCACAAAGGTTTTATTCACTGAAATGATGTTGAAGACCTACACACTGACCTTTATTACACTAAGTTTATCTTAGATACATTTAGTTTTTGCTATTCTGCCAAGATGATCTTCGTAATAAAATGATTTAGTAAAAATAAATAAAGTTTACATTCATAAAAGTTTCATTAATACAACCTATTTATGTAGTACTCCTGCCGGTCGATTCTGTAAACATGTCGAAGTGAAGGCTGGAGTGAAGTGATCACGAGGTGAGCTGTCAATCCATTTAATCAATATGTCACGTGATCGCGAATAAGAGACAGTTTTTATAATAGTCTGTGAATAAACAAACAGACAGATGTTTCATAATGTGTTGAAGATATAATACACTTTTCAAAAATTATGGATTCGGGCTACCTAAGGGTTTTTTTTTGTTACCTATTGCGGTATACCCAAGGCGAGTGGGGTTTTGATTGATAAACTATTTTATTACAATAAAATCCTCCCGCCGCATCTGTATGTCTGTCTGTGCGCGATAAATTAAAAAACTACCGAACAGATGTTCATATAGCTTTCACCAATAGGTAAACGGAGTGATTCATGAGAATATTTCATAATTAATTACGTAAATATGACGATGTTTGTTGAAGATTTCGGAAAAAACATATCGATAGGGAGCTATATGATCTGCTATCCGTGCGAAGCCGGGGCAGGTTGCTAGTGAGCATATATGCTGACTAGCAAACCGCACCGCTAACTATACTGTGAAAATATACATACATATATCACAGTATAGTTAGCGGTGCGACAGAATGTCGTGTGGTTCATGAACAATGCCAATTTAACTCGCTTCTTTGTGCCCCATTCTATAAGGTTTATTGCTTTTCTTCTATTGTCTCCGTGTCCCAATTTATGTGCCAAATAGTCTTAACGAATTTGACTATGCTAATACTTGTGTTGTTTGCTGTTATGGTGGTTTTTCAGGTTTATGTGCCCGTAAAAATGAAGTGACTGCAAAAAAAAAAAACAAGAAAAGCAAACTCTTACAACTTTCATTTAATTTGCCTTTTCCCAACTATATCGGCTTCGAGTCTAACCTGATACAGCTGAGTACCAGTATTTTACATGAAGCCACTGCCTATTGGTACAACCCAGTAACTGGGTAACACCAAGCAAGACTGGTGTTAGATTTCTTGGCTTCTGAATAACCGGTACGACTGTCAAAAATCTATTTTTTATTTATTATTTATTTAAACTTTATGTACAATAGTGGTACATGGGCGGACTTAATGCATCAAGGCATTCTCTACCAGTCAACCTTTGGGTTATAAAGAAAGAAGAAGATCTATAAATGGCAGCCGGTACCAATAGCTGCTTTCTGAGGCATTGAGGAATCTCGGCTTGTTAAAATGGTCACCCATCCACGGACCGACCGCGGCAAGTGTTGCTTAACCATGAAGATCGATCTGTGCGGCTGTTTTTAGCCACGAACATTCAAAATACACACAAAAAGTTATTTATTTAGCTACACCACCAATGCCTTTGAATACAAAACAAAACGTTATCCAAATAAAGAACTCGGAGTTGCAACATTTTCAAGACAGCCCGATAAATTCTTGGACACAAGTGCACTTGAGTCCATTAAGTGTAAAGTAACACCTTCCATTCTGCTGCTTAAAATTGTGTCGGGAGATATTTTCAAGTAAGAAGTAAGTATTTGTAAGTCAAGTTCTTATGTCACAGTCAAAACTGTTAATTAGACAACACCACTTTTGACTGCAAACATCTGTACATCAATACATTTTTTTTTCTTTTTGGAAAAAACCAAGACTTACTTAAATTCTTGTAAGTTGATATGTTTTTTTTGTGATTAGTTTATTTTTAACAGAAATGGCTATAAACCGGCAAAGTTTTAATTGAACAAACACGTTTTACCGTCACTCGCCGTCACTTCGTATGTCTTAGTATATTTTATATGTATTAGTATATTTTTTTATATATTTTGTAAAAGTGCATTGTATTTTGTATGGGCCATAGTTGCCTGAAATAAAGGAATAATAATAATAATAAACGGTTTAAGAAAACAGTCAAACCGGTTTTAACTGATTAAAAGTTTTATCTTTAATATGTAGTTATACAGATAAATAGCAAGGTAGTTAGAACTAGACGTTAAGGAAGGAAAGTAAGGTCGTGACAGCAAAAGCCTCGATGAATTATTCAGGGTCGCTGAATGTACGGCGGAGCCGGCCGCGGTCGCAGCTGACCACACCTTCCTCATATAAAAGCATTAAACTTTAGCTATACTATTATTTCGTTCATTACTTTAATTAACGGTTTTTAGTTCCAGTTTTTTCATGGAGGTAATGGTCTGATGAAATGTAGGTCCGCTGTTAATTTTTTCTTTTTTATTTTATCGTTATTTTAAGGTAAATTTATAGGTAGGTTAGGTTTCAGAATGAATACGAAAAATAAATACTACTGGATTCCAATCTGGGGATAGATATTTTGATGAACAATAGTTTGGTCTATGCCAATCAATGGATGTCCATAATAGACACGACCAACTCAAAAAATATTTTGCATCGCCTCCAAAATATGATAAACAGACACAATAGCAGTCAACAAATAAATCATCGAAAGTCAGAATGGTTGATGACCAACAATTTGTTTAGTCAAACTAATTCAAACATTTACGTAGTTCAAGTCCAAATAAGGAGGCAAATTCTCTTACACAAACAGTATAAAAGTTTTGAGGTATTCACATTGTGAAAACAAAAGAATGAATCGCAACTATAGTTAGGAATAGATGAATAATTCAGTGGCGCTCGGACCGCCCGACGATGGCCGAGGAACTCCGATGTGCTGTGTCAGATTTATATCAAAGATTGACCCGCACTACTTTCATTGTACTGACTTTCAAGTGCACGAATTAGGCTTTTATACGGAGCAGAAAATATAGCTTATGCAGTTTGGTGTCAAAAAAATTGACAATAGTAGCAGGTGTCACGTAGTATAAAATGAAGTAGGTATTGCAAGAGCTCCGGGCTCTTAATAAGTGGGGAATAATATTAGTATTTAGATTTAAGCACGACAGAATTTATTTCTTTAGGATTTACTTTTTTTATCATGCTAAAAGGGGCCTATGCTCTGCATTGGGCGAAGTCGGGCTGTGAATGATGACGATGATGATCATGCTATACCGCCTGCCAGCCAACGGCCCTGTCTTTTTAAACTTTTCTTCATCTATATACGGAATATACAACAACAATCATGAAGGGATTTCTAGTAGAATTATTTATTATAAGTTACAATTAATGTACCTACATAACTAACTTAAAACTATTTACTTAAACAATTTATATCTATTAAACTCAAGTATCTACAAAAACAAAATACACTAAGGCGTTGAAGTATTCCTTCGCAGGAAGTGTGGTTAGCAACCCACACAAGTAAAACCTCTACAGTGCCTACATATATGGTGGTACATAGCACATCTAATAGGCCCGTGTATTGCAGGCATATGAGACATGTCAAACTTTGTCTGAAGGGTAAACAACGCTCCTACGATTCCCGTGTTATTGCATCTATTATATATGCAATGGTGACCACTTACCATCACGTTGGTTGCAATTTAGTGGTAAACAAGTATTTACCACTAATTTACCACCTTATAAATAGCGACTCCAGTCTCTGAAAAGTTTATTGTTAGCCTGTACACTTGAGTATTCTACCGTGTGTACGTAACGTATGTGCCAGCCCGATGGCAGCGCTAATGAACGGCAATCATTTCCTTAATGCACTCACTTAACTCCAGGCTCCGTATGAATACAACTGTAAGCAGTAACAGAGCTTTATGCATTTATACCGTACCCACACGGTATGGCACTTCACTGTTTAAATTAGAACGGTTATTCCTCATAACATTCATGAATTCAGTTCGCTGTTAGTTCGTTATGAGGAACGAAAATAGAATTTTCAACACATTTGCTCAAAAAATGCATTTACGAAGCCTGTATACATTGTTCGAAAGTTAAAAATAATGCACCGTACATTGGAATGTGCGGTAAAATAGGTACTCTCATCTAAGTACCTTTTTACCACAGTCCTCGTTGTATAGCGCCGTGCGTATTCGTTACGGTTTTTTTGTTAGAATAAAATAATATAAGAATTCCACCAAGGAGTTTCACATTACTGGAAAAAAATAAGCTGAATGATCGAACCTTCTTGAAAGCGCTTTTGCTCAATACGTACTATGTCTCATTTTAATACTAAAGAGAACATGAGGCGAAATATGTAGTTCTAATTTTCGCCACGCACACGTAGGGCCATTCACAAAGTCGCGCTATTTTCATACAAGGAATGTCAAAAAATGTTGCGACTTTCCGACTGATATCTAAAAATTAAAAGTTTGTTTCATTAGGTACTTATAATGTACCTACTGTTTTCTCGCAAATGTGTTGAAAAATGTGGCATACATGCGGAAATTGGTTTTTACAAACTCGTGATTATGGTAAGCTCTCGACTTCGTCTCGGGCTTACATTCGTCTACTCGTTTGTAAAAACCAACTTACCGCACTAGTATCATAAATAACTATTCAATGGAATACTCTACTTCATCCATTTAACTTGTACTTACGAGATGTCCAAGTTGCATTAAGTTCCTCCTAAATTTCATTTTGAGCCCCGAATTCAACAATCGGGTTTATCGGACTTACCGCTACAATCCTTAAGCTCTCGAAAATCAAATGAGGTAAACGGGTAAATCTGGCTTTGCTTGTGTGAGTGTCGTAGCTACTCGTACAACTATATCGGGAAGGGCTGCACAGATGATGTTTGGCTCGGCCCGATGGCCGCGGTAACGAGCCGGGGCTTGAAATATTAATGATACCTTCTAATATTAGATCAAGAACAGTCTGCTTGTTTGAGCGAGATTTGCGTAAATTCACCTGGACACCGAGCTAAGTGTTATTTTTGGAACAAGTTAAATATTTTGCATAAGCTTATTTGGGGCCAGTCAAGAGTAATTATGCGTCTACTTCCTAACTTAAATCATTGAAACACCCATAGGTATGTGATACTGGTCCAGGTCATACGTCAATAGAATCAAGCAGTTCCCACAACATGGAATTATTAAACCTTTACATGGATATACAACCGCAGGAAGTAATTAGGTCCTCGCATAATCTCTTAACTCATCGCAAGCCATTTGAAGAATTAATAAAAGGACTCGCATTTCATTGAAACCCAATCGGTCGTTAGCGGTGTTTATTAAATTTTACCTTACAACACTGGTTTCTTAGAGGAGCGTTGTTGATGTATTTACTGCTACAATTTTAATTAAATGCTTTTATTGGAGCGCGGGATTAAAGGGGTTGGTAATTAAAGCCAACCAGAATAAACGACCTTTGTCTACTATAATTATGATTTATTAAGTCAGACCATGAAACCAGCGTCGTCTCCGCAAGCCTGTGTCGTAATCATAGCTCCATTGATCCAGTTAGTTCCCTAATTATAATTAGTCAATGGATCCGATGTGTTTAATTGATATCTATCGTAAATATTGAATATTACACTAGCGTTTGCTAATTGTGTTAGTGATTCAAACAGTAAGATCTAAATATTATTACTACTATTGTGGCATCGTTTAGATTAAACCTAGCTAGTTCGTCAAGCAAAGTCGTTTGGTTAGTTAGGCCGAATTTTACGAGTGTTTTGAAGTTATTTTGCGTTGGATTTTTATTCTGTGTATTGTTGTTGACGGTCTCAACTGGCTTAGCAGAGGGAGCCCGCGTCTCCAAGGGCTACACAGATGGAGGGTGCTACGCAGGTTCCACTTAAAAGATTTAATTTACAAGTGCATTAATCAGAAACGACAAACAGCAGCTGCGTCACAGCAAATTAATTAAGTAGAGACATTTAACGTTAATGAGCATGCTTTAAAAATAGCATTAATTAACTCAAATGTCACTTTAAAAAGCTAACGTTTATCACAAACAAAGACACAACCCTTTTAATATAGAAATTCAAAAGACTCAATGCAAACAAAATGTAACCATTTATCAAATCAATATACAATTTGGTATACTCTACGTTATTGCTGAGTTTAGGAGCCCAATTATACAATACAAACAGTAGCAGGCATGAATCATGGAATTAATAAAATTTAATAATTAAGTGGGAATCTCAGCGAAGGGCTGGAGCAGCAGTGAGCTGACGAGCTGACGAGCTCAGCCACCATATCAATATTTAAGCGGGACGACGCCGGCGCTCCAAGACTGTTTGTCTTGTGTACCACGACTCATAATAGCCCAAGGGCTGTTTACATTTCACTATACAATCTCGAATAACCTTATTAACATTTTCGTGTTCCGCCTACTTCGGGATCATTCGCTTTACGCCTTCCTGTAATGTGGGCACTTAGCAAGTCAATGCGCTGTAATGGATGGGGAAACAGCGCACGAAATAGAAATGCAATAAAAAGGTTATCTTAATGCGAGCTACTACTGACGTGATCTCATTTGCAGTTATTTGCTCATCAATTTGCCGAAAAGAGACGTTCGTTCTTGTTTGTTTTTATTAAACCAGATAACTGTGATAACTAATTTAATGGCAAGACCGTTGCTTTATTTAGGATGTAGAAGTACATGGTCATATTTAAGGGTAATGTTCTGTATCTGATATGCAGTAGGTACCCAAACACAAAATTTAAAAAAACAAAGTGTGAGTCAGACTCTCGCACGAAGGGTTCCGTACCGACGACAGACGGACGGACAGCGGAGGCTTAGTAATAGGGTTACGTTGGTAACCCTTTGGGTACGGAACCCTAAAAATTATTAAAAAATACGATGGTAAAAAATTACAAAAAAGTTCCAAAAAAAACACTTTTCAAACGGCTTGATTTTAGTTCAATCACAGATTTGATGCCACCACTTCTGAAACATTCGTATATTTTATAGGGTAAATCTTATTAGAAAAATACAAAATAACATTGCAAACTAAAAACTAGTTATAACTTTTCACTGTACACCTTATAACCTGTCTTATCTTCCTTCTCCAACAACTTTTAATTTACCAAGAATAACTCTCCGTCCAGAAAAACAACTTAACGACAAAGATTTCCCTAATAGTTCTCCCGAGTAAATAAGTTAGTGTTACGTTACTCCACGGACTACTACATTATGTAAGTACGCTGTGCCTCTGTGAATATCATCTTTTCATTCAACTAAATTGCCTACTGCTAATATACCCCTAATTTTGTCTGTCTAGAGCACCTGCTGTCAAAGTAATTACTTTTGCCTTAATCAATATCTATTTCTACAAAATGTTCGTCTTAATATTAAAATAAAATGGTATTAAAAACATTAATCAAAAGAGACGGTTCATAAAGGTTAAATAATGGCGGGTTTTAATGAAACTATTCCCTTAATTGTATAGCAAAATGAGAGCTCTCAAACTTATATTTGAATAGCTTTGATTCCCAATCGGGTCGAATTGAAATGGTCTACCAATGTGGGCCAACTATATTGATCTGATGGAAAAGTGCTGACTCAGCAGGATCAGTGAGTGGATTGCTCAAAGGTGCTTGTCAGTCGATTGGGTTTCTTAGACTTAATGAAATCGCTATCATCGAGTTCCTTGTCATAATACTCATCCAACTTTGATCTTTTTCACATAATATTATGACTGGAGAATTTTCACTTTATTGTCAAAATAGAAACGTGTCTTCTAGGTAAGTATTTTCTGGTGATCTAAATGATCCAAGCTTATTTTACCTATCAAATGAAAAGGACCTAATCTTTTAATTTGAAGGATAATATTTCATGGTTTGTATTTATAACTTTATTCATAAAAAAATCTTACTGAAATTAAACAGCACTGTACTCTTTCAGAAATCATTGAAACTATTTCAATAATTTTCACCACGACAATGACCAAAGAGATTTATTTATAGCCCTAGGCTATATAGACTCTTGTGAGCTTCTAATCATTTTTTCCAAAGAAGGTTAAGTTAAAATAGACTTTCGGATTAGACAATAGAAACAAAATAACAAACGCTTTTTAAATATAACAAGTACCCACTCTGTTTCGTCTGACCTTTGGATTTTCTATAGACAGCTTATTGGTTAACTAACAATTGATTAACAACTCCTCTAAATTAATAACAGTAGGTACCTACTGGAAGTTAACCACTGAAAGTTGATTTATTAGCAAGTTTACCGCTTACCGCAAAATGATTGATATTGTATTGAAAACTCATAAGTAATTTTAATTAAATGAACTTACCTAATTACCGAAAAGTTCCACCAGCGAGCATTGTAGACCGCATTCTGCCAGACATCGCACGGTCAGCCACTTGTCATTGGTAACTTGGATTAGGAAAATCACCCTTGCAACTACGACTTAAGGCCGCTGTCAATGTCAAATTGTAACGTGCACCTTCACCGGGTACTAAGTAGAATGTTCAATCTGATGCAAAATTTATGAAAATAAAATATCTGTACCCTAACAATCGTCCGAAACAAAGGACGAACGTTGTATCAGGCAATCGTTATAATTGCCAAAAATTTGTGGGTATCATACGATGCCATAATGTGACGTGATCGATCCCTTAGTCGTTTTTGACTTTTCGACTATTGCAACGCTGATAAAATATCACTTTGTCTGGCGCATCAGAACTGGCGAATTATTCTGATCTGTCACCCTGCTCTGTCCCGTTAGGGGGACAGGTATTACATACACATATTTTACTACTTATTTTATATTATTTTATTTTAGAATCAGTCTTCTGATTTGACTTCTTATAACCATTAACTTTTAAATTTACTAATAAAAACTTAAAGTTGTAATTGCCCCCTATGGGGACAAAGCAGGGTGACAGATCGGAATAATCCGAACTGGGAATGAGAATAAGCTTGATGACACAACGGACAATTGTCAGTCTGTGTTTCCGTACTCTATGATATTTTGTCAATATGCTTCTAAGTAGTAGTAGACTACGAACTTACTTCTCTACTTAGAAAGCAATTCACATCCTTGTTGTTGAACCATGTTCAAATTTTCACTCTCAAAAATAAACTGACTCCGCATCTAGCTAATTAGGTGCTACTTTACAATCCACTACCTTTTTTTTTTTTTTAAGGATGGGAAATCATCAAATGAATTCTTTCGCTCTGGGTGGACGGAAGGGCGTGTCAGACTCTTACTGACTAAAACCCATCCGTGTTCCTTCTAAAGCCCTTTGCGTTCCAGGGCCGCGGTGACTCTTTCGAACAAATTCCGCAACCCTGGCAGGCTTTGGCCCTAGCGGGCCCCGTCTTTACTACCTACCCACTTAATTACCTAGCTAGAGGATGTTTCTTATTCACAAAAATGTCAACTGCATACAATCCGAGTCCTGATATATATGTGTACATAAATTAATAAGACCATATTATATGAAAATGTCCCTCTCTGCCCCACAGGCAAATATAGCTGCTCCGCAAACGTAGCGGCCCTTTATTTCCTGTGTCAATACCAATATTGAGAAAAATATTTCCATAAATAAACACCCCTATTTATGAAACGGCCAGAAGGCAAAATATTTGAAAAGTTTTACAAAAATGTAAGATGTTTTTTTATTGTTATCTAATACTGTGTACTGGAAGTTACACTTATCTACTTAAAACGTAGAGATACGTAAGGTGAACGCTTTGAGATAATTTAATATGATAATGGTAGATACCTATACCTACGAAGAGCCCTATATCCGAAATACTTGAGCTCAAGTTCTGAAGTATTAATGGGCACTTAGGCAGGCTTTAAAAAAGAAACAAACATCCGCGTCCTCATTAAACTTATCTCTAGGAGCTATGCAAATCTATCACGCAGTTTCAAAGTAATCAGTAAACATTCACAAAAAAAATCATTAAAATTCTATACCTTCGTCTTTTTGAAGTCGGTGTGAAAATCATTACCAGCGTCCTCTTTTTTCTTTTCAAATAATCACAATTTTTCTTCAGATGAGTCTTAAAGAAAATTACTTTCGGTTCACTTGTTACATTTTAGTCGACTTATTCTTATTTCGAACAAATGTATATCTGAGAGACTTTTATTCATATTTGACTCTTCAGGTGTGTAAGCAAATCGAACATTGTAATCTCGATTTTGTTATTCAAATGACGAACGCTTTTTCGAAGGTCTTTAACAGAAAAATGTCTACGAACAGGGGCGGACTAGGCAGTGGCCTCTGGCGACCAGTTATTAGGGGCGGCCAATCTGAGCGATACCTGAGGCTCTATCAAGACAAAATGACATCATAGCAACGATAGCGATTGTCGAAAATACAAAATTGTATGGGATTGAAATACGCCACCGAAAAGTTACATAGTCAATCCCTTTCATTTTGTCGTTCCGACAATATTTGTCGGTGTTACACATTGTCTAGGGCCTCCTACTCGGAGCCTACTGTGAGCAGGGCCTAGCGTTAAGCGATAAAGCATGTGCGGGGCGCAACGAACAACAAACTGATTGATTATTATATTATTACTAGCGACCCGCCCCGCATCGCACGGATGCAATGCTCTAGTTCCATGTATAGTAACTTGGAACTCTGTCATATGTCAGTGTTTTTGCGAAATCATCGTGAGCACATAACTTGAACGCTATTTATAGGCACGCGCCGCCAGCCCTCCGGCCAGTACCGCCGCAACCACTATGTCCCTGTATTTTAAAACTGTAATATCTTCGAAAATATTCATTTAAATTACATGCTGTAAAGGGATTGATGATTGATCTATATTAAATACACAATGTATTTAAGGTACTTAATTGGATAAGGATTAATGCTGTATTGCTTAAAATCGCTTCGTAAATAAGCCATTATTTCTCGTAAAAATTAAAGGATAAAAAATTATTATTGTGGGTTTCCCCTAAGAGATACGACATATACCATCACCGGATGAACTTTTTGAAGACCTTTTTAAGGTGTACAATACTGAAGTACATTATTTTGATCTATCTCGTAGGGTTCAGCCAGCGTTTGCAATGTGTTTAATTCTATCGCATTAGAAACCTCTAAAATTATCAGTGTTTCTCTACTATATTATGCATGTATTATGCATATAAATCTTCCTCTTGAATCACTATATCTATTATAAACAAAACCACATCAAAATCCGTTGCACAGTTTTAAAGATCTTCTCATAAGATAGGGACAGACAGAAAGCGGCAAGCGACTTTGTTTTAAACTATGTAGTGAAGTGATGATAGTGATGATATCGCTGAAATTGTCAATCATCCTTATTTAATTTTACACTTCTACAACGCTAAATAAGCATAAATTAAGGTGATAGACATAAAAAGGTGGTTTTTCTTTTTAGTGTATATTGTTTAGTGCATGGAATAGGGAGTAAACATTTTTCTTTTGTTTTTTGACTACTTACATGGAACTAGAGCATTGCATCCGTGCGATGCGGGGCGGGTCGCTAGTAATAATATAATAATCAATCAGTTTGTTGTTCGTTGCGCCCCGCACATGCTTTATCGCTTAACGCTAGGCCCTGCTCACAGTAGGCTCCGAGTAGGAGGCCCTAGACAATGTGTAACACCGACAAATATTGTCGGAACGTCAAAATGAAAGGGATTGACTATGTAACTTTTCGGTGGAAAGGGCCTTCAGTGAAGGCCGGTACTAAATGGCCTAGGGCGGCCAAGACTGCTAGCTCGCCTATGTCTACGAACTTAGGGTATTCTAATAAATAAAAATATGGTACTCAATCTATTATTTATTAAATCTTTGGCTATCTGTTTGTACATCATAATCTACGATTCACGTAAAAACATATATCTACACATCATTTTCCTCAAAATGTTTATATATCAAGTTACAACCTTAGGTTTCAGAATGATGAATGAAGTAACATTAAGTATTATGTGAAACACTGAGTATAAACTACCAATCATCAAATCAATCCGTGGCTATTTAGTTCCCTTATTTAATATACAGTACAATTTTATGGTTTACATACAATTTTATTTTCATTTTATAGTTGGTTTATTTTGTGAGCTAAAACTAACTATTTCACTGAAATAATTAATGAATATTCTGTTGACACGAATTCAATCATAATAAACGACAACTAAATGTTAATCACATGTTCAATACCTACACAATATATGTATGAGGGGACAGAATCATACTTAAAAGATTTGTCGTTTTCTGTACAATTTAATACATAAGTAACCAGATTTCGTCATTTGTTTATGACCTCAATGATAAAAAAATACATATTAATTAGGTACATTTCAACAGTAATCAAATGAAAATTGTACAGAAATCCGTTCCATGTTTCAGTTTCCTAAATCAATAGGTGACTTTATGTCCGTTTCGGGTTCAGTTCCCGCATCAGGACAAATATTTGACGCAGACGGATCTTATTAGTTCCGGACAAATGTGTACACTTAATAAAAACAAACCTAAGGTAACATGCAATCACAATAAGAGCGAAACGACAAAATAAACAGACATGTTGCTGGAGATTTGTGCTAATTTTTAATGATAGTCAAGATACAAGACTAAGTTTTTTTTAATAGAAATAAAGTATTTTGGCACTTTAGTAGAGCTCGATACGCAATAAATTGTTTACAACGTTATAATTACAAGGTTTACAGGGAAGACATGATCTGCTTTCACGATATTTTGCGCAATACAGTTTTCGGCCATGGTAATACAACCATTCACCCTACACCACGAATCTTACTTTCGATATGGTGACTTAACATTACGTATTGCGATATATCATATGTACAGTATGTTGTAGCCTAACCACAAAAAGCCCTTAAGTACGGCGTAGTAGATGAAGTCAGCTAGGTTAGGTATCTAAATTAAAATCACGATTCTACGACGACTTTACATAAAAATAGGTCTATAAACCTACGGTCACCATAACTCAACAAAACAATTTATTTACACTGACAAAACAATTCATAGCCCCGCTGCCCAGTTAACCAATCTATTTGTACTTATTTCATAAAAAAATATGTACGTCCAATTATATCACAAAACGCCGTCCATACCTCGTGCAGCCAACCGCTTCGAACTGAAACAAAAGAGAATTGTATCTACAACCCAGTCGTACTAAATGTTGTTGTGCCCGTTCATCACCATCCACTGTTTGTATTATAATTTAGGCCAAAGATCATACGGTTGGCTGGAAGCAAATGAGGTCGACTACAAGTTAGTCCTACTCCTTTGACAATTGTCTATTGATCTTCCATTTACTTTATACGTAACTAGTTTACATTTACGTTATCTACTAACGATCAATTAATGATAATACTCACATTGCATTAGTTCTACGTAAGGAGAGAATCGTATTCGAAGGGCGTGGGGTCGGCTGCCCGCAGGTGTCACCACAACACCCCCCCGGAGATATTCGACACCTCTATTTGGTCCTCCGCCTCTGTGTTGACGACGGGCACGTTTCTTCTTCTGTATCGCAGGCGAAAACTCACCCACAGAATCAAAGACATCACTATAAGTCCGCAGACGGCTACTGTACCTATGTACTGAGCGTAACTTTTGTCAGCGGACTGATACGGAGAATGTTCAATTTTGTATTTTGGATGCGTAGTCTCCATCTCGTGTACAGTCACGTTTTCTGATTCGCTCAAGTGCTTACTCAGAATAAGACTAGATTTCGATTCTGAGACAATGTTTTCTGCTTTCTTAGTTATATTCAGCGGCGTATTCAAACGCTTTCCAGATCTATTCTTCCGATAAACTTGACTGTCATCGTCTTTGAGATCTTTCTTATAATTACGTGTCGATACAGAGAAGTACGGTTCTATGTCTAAAAATCTATGATCAATATTAAGCTGATCGTTTTGAAGCTTATTTTGATCCAAAATTTTTGACGATTCTCTTGCTTTAACGATTGTTGTTTCATTCATGTAGTCGTTTATTGAAATTTTATTTTCATTTCTTTCACTTCCTTTATTCCCTTCTTTCACTAGTTCGGGCAAGATATCGCTTTTGTCTAGGCTACTTGTCGTTGTGTTTTTAATTTGTCCTGGTGATTTCATGTTTTTGTAGTCATATTTGATTTTATTGTTCCCGTGCTTAAAAGTTTTTTCAGTTTTATTATTCAAATATCCGTAGTATCTCAGTAACTTATTAATCATTTCTGTGCTGTACAAGTTAACGGGTGGAAGGCTGTCACTTATCGTAAATGTTTCAGGAAATGTACAATTGTATTTAGTTATCTCTATTTTTGCTTCAGAAGTAGAATAGTAGCAAGTTTCACTGCTGGATAAGCTCTTGTTCCAGTTCATCCAGTCTTTCAGCCATAATTCTGCACTACAATTGATGTTGTTTCCGTGCAATCTCAAAGTTTTCAGTTGCGCCAAGTAAAATAACAAATCATTTCTGATCTCTGATAAATTATTCATTCGCAAGTCGAGGTACTGTAAATGGGAAAAGGCAGCTAATGCCGCTGAATCAGCCAATAGTTGTCTGGCCAGTCCGGGGCTAGACTGCAGATGTAACATTTGAACGCTTTCCGGCGACGACATTGGAAACGAGCCATCTCTTTCTGGCACTGATAAGTTTAAGTAACACAGTCTTAAATCTCGAAGTGACAATGGACCATCAAATGTACTCCATGACAATGTTTGTATCGGGTTGTTTGACAAATCAAGCATTTCTAGCGATAGTAAGTCGTCAAACACATGGTCTTCAATGTAGTGTATATCGTTATTTTGTAATAACAAAATCCTCAAATTAGGCAAGTTTTTTAAATCAGGAATAGACAGATTCTTGATTAAGTTGTTGTTGATTGACAGATATTTCAATTCATCTGGCAGCGATTTGGGAACAGTCGTGAGAAGATTTTTGTTTATATTCAAAAACAATAACATCTCCAGTCTACCTAAGGAATCATCTTCTACAGAAACTACTTTATTATCTGAGAAATCCAGTGACTGTAGTAGGGGATAACTATCTAAATCCCCACATCTGACAGCTGATATTCTGTTGCCGACTAACGATAGAAACCGCACAGAATGTGTGAACGCTTCAGGGACTTGGTGTAAGCCTGTTCTTGATGCATCTATTTGTTGTAGTCTCCGTCCGGTGCCAACCAATAGTTGTGTATCCAGTTGAGTGATGCCTAGATGCGGGTTATCCGTGAGTAACAATCGAGCCAGATTTGGTAATAATTGCAAGGCTCCCGGAGCTAGTTTCCTTAAATTATTATGTGACACATCTAGGTGTTGCAGTAACCAATTATTAAAATAATTTTCGTGGATAAACTCAAGATTGTTTCTGCTTAAATTGAGATGCTGAAGATTTTTAAGAGGCGTAAACACATTAGTCAACATTGTCAAATTATTTTCTGACAAATCCAAAGTTTCTAGTTTTGACAATCCATTGAAACTCTCCTCAAATATGTTAATAATTTGATTTCTGCTTAAAATAAGTTTTCGGAGATTGAGGAAGTTATTAAAGATTCCCTTGGTAACGTATTGCAAGTTATTGGAAGATAAATCAATTTCTCTCAAGTTCTGTCTCTTGATGTTTATCCTTATTTGAATGAAACTGTTATTTCTTATTTGCAGAGAGTTCGTGTCTAATAAAGGTAAGTCGATGTAAACAATACTCGCATTACACGTAGTGCCAAAACGGGCGGTAACTTGGGCAATAGTTTTATTTGCATACTCCTGAGGCCATACCGACCACTTTACCTCTTCATTGCAGCACACAGATAGCTGGTGCACGTCCGTGTGCTCCTTCAGTGTGAGGTTGTACGAACATTGTTGACACGAAGTTGTGTTCGAAGTACAAACACAACTATCGAGACAAACTGAAGCCAAATTCGTTACTTGCCACCAAAGTATAACCGTTAAAAATAAACACCGTTTAAAAAATACAGCCATCTCTGACAATATCGTCTGAATCTCGTCGAGTCTAAGCCGGATTGAATGTTAGATGGTATTGAAGTTCACATTTGCGACACATATTTCTCTGAATCACATTATCACTTATGGAGTTTATTTGGACTGAACAAAACATCTTGTAAGTTAACACTCGCACAAAACTCAAGTAGGCGCTGTTTTAGTCACTTTGCTGTCACTCATGTTGATAATGTCTGAGCGGCTCGTGGGGCACTGGGCAGTCAGGTGCGAGGCTCGCGGTAGCCGCACGTGACACTGATACGTAACGCTGTCGGGTCGTGTTGCGTGGCATGCGGCGTGCGTCGCGTCTATCGCGTGGAGCGGAGCGCGGTGGCGGCTGGGCGGACACTGGCGGCGCCGCCGCGTCTGCCTGCGAACTGTGCTCGCTCGCGAGCGCGGCGCCGGCGCCCTGCCGCCCGCCGCTCTTACATCCCTCACAACCTCATTTTTATATAGTCAACTGACTTCCACACCACCACTATTTATGTCATACTCGGCGCTCCTTAATACGTTATTTTAAGGACGCGAGTATTTGTAAGTGTGCGTTATATTTTTCGGGCGCTACGGCTGAGATTGCTCCCTGTTGGGCTTTCTTGGAGGGACAGCATGATTTAAACGATAAGTTATTATTGCGCGATATTACGCCACTTTGTAATTCAAAAGTAGGAGACAAAACACATTTGGTTTACATGCTACGGGTAATTTTGTGGTATTTTCCGAAGAAAATTGAATTTGGAGATGCCAAAACAACAATAAGGAAACTAGAACAGAATCACATTTATTGTGAAATAAGTATTCTTATTTCTTTTGAAAGCATTAATAAAGTGTGTGAAAAATAAAAGGAAACAATAGGAAAATGTTTTCTTATTTATTTGAGATGGTATTATGATTCAGTCTGTAAAGACGATGTTTAAAATAATTGATAACTGTCATTAACTTTTTCTTAGAGAGTTCCTTAGGTACTGCCGCGAAGGCAGTCAAAGTGAAAAGTAAAATAAATGCCTCAAAGCCTATCTTATTCAACCTTTTATGCCTACTGTTTCGAACATCTTTACCGGAACGTTGGACCAGCATTTTCATGAATTGCTCCCGCAAGGCTTTCCGAAGGGTCTCTTTATTGCACTCCTTAATTTGGGTTATTTGAACTTTTCTTGTCCCTCCCTGAATAACTTGAGGAGGAAAACATCGTATTTCAAGCACCTCTAACATGTTGTGTGTTGGCCACCTAATGCCAAAGTTATGACTTTTTTGTGAAGGCTCGGCGAACAGAAGCGGCCCTATGTAAACGTTATGAACATGACTGACATATGAGAACTATCACTATCATACACATCTGTGTGTGATCTCAATGATAGACATATGTATGTATTACACACGTACCCAGTAGGTACATTATCTCGGAACTGTACAGTAGCATGCAGCTAATTTGATGATTTCCCATCCACAAAAAGGTGATAATGCAAACATATTATTTTACTATAGGTAGACAAGATTTTTGTGAATATCTTTATGTAAGGTTGTTGAGGGAAGTGAAGTTATAACTCAGCATTTTACATGACACGTAACGACATAACTTTCCCAGACGGGTTAATAAACTAATACATTTTGACACGGTAGGAAAACGTCTATATTTTCTGTATATTAGATTATTGCATCCAGAATATTTCCCATCCATTCTAAGAGCACCTTTCCCGAATACATTTATTAAAGTGACCCTCGGCTTACAGGCCGCAAGATAAATCATAGTCAGGAAATGGCGGGTTTTCGCGGTAAACCGAATAAAAAGGAAAAACCTCCACACTGTACCTAATAACATATGCGAATGTATATATTAATACTTATTAAATGTACATACTTAATATGATTTCTTTAATAATTATTCTGCAACTTATTATATAATGGTGTTAAATGTTTGTAAATAAAATTTTCCAGTACTAACCCGATTATTAAAAATCTGTCACTGATAGAATAAGAAAGAATCTTCATCCCGAAGATAAAGCACGGTTCTATGGTACAGAACCGTGTGAAAAAGCTAGTTAGATACATTATTTATGCTCTCTACAATTTAAACTGCAATTAAATTAGTACTACGATTGTTCTAGTTACAAATTGGGGCTAAAGCTAGGTCTATTATCTAAGTTATATGTTAATAACTTGTCTAGGTACCTATTCGTGGTACTAGTAGTGGGTCCTTCTAAATATACAAATCATGTCATAAGTGCAGTGCAGAGTCGAGGAGCGTCTAAAGGACATATTGGATAGTTTTTGACAGCACAAATAAATAATAATGCGGAACCCAGATAACTTCTCAAGATTTGTGTCCAAGTCAAACTCGGAATCAAATTATTTATGATCCTGTATTACGGACGTATTTCACTTTTAAACTTATTGGTAAGTTGATATTTAAAAAATAGCAAATTTTTAATAAGAAGCAAATCATAGACTTGTTTGTGTCTTGTAACACCGGTTCTAACCAATTTATAAGTTTTTAAACGAACGCTTTAAACTACATTATACTGCATGTAATAGATATTGTAAAAAAACAGAGTACAAAGTTGTGCAAAACTGTACCATGTAGAAAAAAAAACATCCATAAAATGCCTGTATGTATGTACATTACATAAAAATGAAGCCTTTCTGCTGATAGTATAGTAGTTAGTATGTATCTCTGTATCACCTACGCGTGTTTCTTTAAAATAAATAATCATCGAACAAATAATCCTAGGAAAAGACACGCTTTTTCACGAATGTTTGGTAATTTAAGAGAAAATATGAAAGTTTCAGTACAGTCTTGGTAATGGGATTCAAATGTCAGTATCACTGGCCGGACGTTGTCGGACGTTAAAGCTATCAGATAGCAATTTACCTTAATAAAGACTGGAACATCTTTCACTCGATGAATCTGGAACACAAGAAAACGAACAAGGCTTTCTACTCGTATCGAAGTGAACGCCGTATTTACCGAAGCTAGATAAAGGTGATTAAGTAACGAAATAAATGTGGAACAATCAAGCATTAGGCCATTAGCGACGGGCAACACTAAACGGTTTCGTGGAACTAAAAGTGCGCCTTCAGTGGAACAAAATCGCTGTCATTAGGGTAACGAGGGACGCCTGCTGACGCAGCGGGAGTGGCCGACGTAACTCTTTAGCTTGCAAGACCTAATGAACCGGCAGTTGGCAGCCCGGGAGCAGGGGCCCGCGAGCTGAGGCTTGGGAGCCCGGGAGTCCGGGGGCTTTCCTGGCCGAGCGCTAATTGCCGCTAGCCGTACTGTTTTTCTGAAGGATAAAAAGCTAATTGTTCGTCTTACTTTTTAAAGTTAACTAGCCATGAGCTCTGCTTGTTTTGTTGTAAAGTATATTGTTAAGCTACAGTAGGTCGGTATCTTCTGTTATGGACACAGTAAGACTACATCTTTAGGTGTGTAAGTAAATTGAGTCTTGACAATATGGAGTGCAGTCGTTCGTAAGTAGCCTTTTTCTAAATATTCCTTTGGATTTTATAATCTTAGACTTTTTCTTAAATTTCCCTGTCATTGAAATCTAGTAGAGAATAGTGATGTTTTTATTTTTCTTTAAAAAAGGCATTTTCTTTACTTTCCTTGATTCGTAAACGCCGGTGAAAACGAGAATCACCAAATGAGATTATCTAGGAAGATTTGTTGGATTTTCTCAGATAAACGTACGAAGGTAGGTCCCGTATTACATGCCATAAATATGAAGGCGCATAAAAGGAGAGTTTTACGTACCTAAATCCTGGCTAACCCAGAGTGAATCTGCTTAATATTATATAAACAGTTTCAGAGCATGAAATACTAGTTTTGCCGTATTACCTACATTTTTAAAAGCAAATGTTGAGTTCAGTGCGCTTCAATCCAATTCATGGTCTGATGATGCACGAACCACTTACCAATCGGAGCTTAGGTACCACACTGTACTACTTTTAATGGTTCAATATATTTTAAGGACAAAATAATAAAGTAAGAAAAACTACTTTTCTGAAACCTTATTTACTTAACAGTAGGATTTATTTTATAATGCAGTGACGTTGTCGACACGTAGCATGTTTTCTGTGTACATATTTAATTATATTTAAATTTAAGTTTTATACTTAAGTTTAACCATCTCAGATAAGAAGTGTCGGTCGTCAGGCGCGATAGGCGATGGGGATATTGCCATCGCGGGTATAGTCTAAGATTCGAAGTAAGATCGATTTTCACCCACCTGCTTAACGGATGAAAATTATATTATATCAAATAAAATATGTTTCTGAACATATGCCAATAGGGTTGCCGTAAAAAAATATGAACATGTCTATAGTTTTAAAAAAATATATGTATAAATACATTTATCTTCAAATTTCACTGACTATACTACTGTATTCACAATAAAATTGCCTTCATTTTGATATATTTTTCATTTTGAAATATTATTCATGTGATAAGCATATGAATGCAACTACTATATACTAACCTGTTTGTACACAGCAACCAGATTATAGGAACAAAAAAGGTAGGAAACCTAGCGGTTACATATTCTGTATGTTGTAAGCTTTCTATTGGAATTCCGTTCGAAAAAAAAAAATAAGTACCCCTTGCTTGCCCAACAAGCAAAGTCACGGGCATTTCTTTTTTTTTCAATCCAATCCAATCCAATCCAATCCAATCCAATGACCGTATAAAATATAATTTTCATCCGGTAAGCAAAGTGGGTGAAGGTCGATCTTACTTGGGATCCTCTGCTAGTAGAAACTGGACGAGGCTGGCACAGGAACGTAGAGATTAGCTCAAAAAAATAAAGGCCTATGCCCAGCAGTGAGCAAAGCCGCGCTGTGGATGATGGTGATGGTAATCTCAAATATAACTCAATTTGGATTGTACACTTTCTATTTGAAGTTTTCGAAACCCAAAAATCTTGCAAAACATAAGTTTTAACAAAATTGTTACCCGGAAGTTGATTTTACCCATAAAAATAAATGTAAGTACACAAAACTCGACTGACATGTAAGTTTGTTTATTATGCATGATAGGTACGGCTCACTATAAGTACCTACCTCCTTATATTTAATGTAATAAACATTTTTTTAAAGTTCGCTCATTAAGCTGCCGCGCCAGCACTAGAGAATCCCTCAGGGTGTTAATACGACTCCTCAATTTGCATCTCCGAACGTGAAAGAGCAACTTAAGCGACAAGTTTTCAGCAAAATAAAAAGCAATTTTTCCCGTGCTGAAAGCAAGTTGCTCTTCACGAAAAATGTAGCAACGATCACGGATTAATGAAAATAGTCATGTTAGAGTGCAATAAAGACATCGTCTGCCTTATACCTAGCCTTTTACTAACTATGTAGATAAGCCAGTATTTGATATGAAACGAACGCGTACCTCATCTACACAACCCCACTGCTTGTCAGACAGTCAGGCCCCCGACTACCAGTAGCTACTGTCAAAGATGTACAAATGACAGCTGGGACCAACTAATCAACGTGCTTTCCTAGGCAAGGACGAGTCTCCGAAAGCAAAACTCTATGATAAGATTATAAAAAGGAGAATTCCTAGCAATAACACTTTTATGGCGAGCAAATTATTAAATGAAGGATCGTTTTACTACAAAGCAAAATGAACAATAATGCGTTGGTAATCTGGCAGCAACTAAATCCGTTTACGCATTGTTAATCGGGCTGTCCAGCGAAGAGCCGGTTGAACGTGGGAACTGTAATAAGGGTCGTGGCGTAAAACTTTATTACTGGCCCCACCTCGGCAGCTCGGCAGCCGGCCCGCCGCCGTGTTGCCGAGATGCGAAACGACTATCATTCTCATTAACCTCGCCTCCGCCACCTCGCTTTGTATCAATGCCAGATACTTCCCTTTTGTATACAAAAACTGTTGATGTACGCAAAAAGGAGGCGTTTGCCTTTAAGGGATGTGTGGCTAAACAGTAGATAGTGATGAAGAGACTGTTTGAGGAAAATGTGAAAAGCGAGCTATCAAGATTCATAAAATTTCCGATTCTATTCTCTCTTTCACTACTAATAAAAAATTACAATTAGCGCTGAACGAATTTAAGTATCTAATCGTTTTATTGAAATCTCAATGTGGGTCTCAGATAATATCCGACGACATCGCGCCAGACCCAAGCGACGATGGCGATACAAGCTTGACGCTTATCGACAAGATTGGTCCATACTTGCCAGAAGCCAGGAGAAATGAAACGAAGAAAGGGAGACCTTTGGCCTGCAGTAAGACAGAACCGGCTGAAAATAATAATAATAAATAATTTATTTCAATCAATCGAAAATTACAGAATTATGTTTTACCTAAATAAGTTCATACTCACATCAATAAACATAAATCAGTTCTGAAAAAAAACATTTTCCGAATAAAAAGCAGAATGTTCCCAACTGACAACGGATTCAGCCTTCAGGTGATTGCAGGGAGACAAGCAAACAAGTCACAAAGCTATTAGTCACTTATTCCTTTGCCCGTAAATCGTCTCCAACATATTAAGTAAAGCTGTCTGTTATACAAAGCATATTGTGAAGAAAGTCCAACTGTACAGAATTAATTTTGTGTCGGGCCAAGAGTTATGTAGTGAATCGGTCAGTGGCAAACAGAAATCCTGAAGGTCGACACTTTAATCAATCACACTCCGTTCGCTTCAAAATACACGTACACGCCTTCTTGAAATATGAGAGCCCGCGCTGGGGAACTAATGTTTTATATTCTATCGCTGTATTGACAATCGTGACTTATTGCCTGACAGATTGCGCTCTCGTCACCAACTAAAACTCCGCCAAACTGCTCTGTTGTGTAATGCTCAACTGAAGTTGGATAATGCACGTCGCGTAACAAACAAATGCTTTAATATTCCCCATGTGATGTCGAGGTTCGTAATATCGTATCGAAGCGGCAAAGTTACGGTTTTATGATTTGTTCCCCCTCGGGAAACTTAATTCATTTGTTTGTGGAACTTTACACAAACAAATGAATGCGGTGCTGCAAATTAAATACGTTACACAATAACGTTACCATTAGGGATGTCAAGTACCACGGGAATGGGTAGTATTTCCCATTTTTCATTAAAACGTAGCCAACTAGCGAGAGACACTATTAAAGGCATCGTAAAAACGCCGCCACACTTTCTTTCTCTTTATATTTTTATGGCGCTCTGGATACCACCTATGCCATAAAAAGTGAAATATTGTGTCTCAGAACGGATGCCGCCTCCCTTTATGAGATTGAACTGAAATCCGATAAAAACGTTACACGTTACCTAGATACTTACCTACGCGCATCATTGAATATTATATTTTCATGATAAATTGAAACCTGAACAAAACAAAAAAATAAGTATTTTTTCAGTTACTTTTATGAAGAATTGTTAGTAAATTTTCCTTCATCCCGGCGTTACTATTATCTATAAAAATATGTTGTAGGTACTGATATAATGCCCACGTAGGCAGTGTCGCGCTTGAGCGAATTAGGTAACTCTTTAATACTTTCGTGTCATGGAAAAGGTAGGTATAGATCACAAGTAATTTCGGGGAAGACGAAACTTAAGAAATACCTACAATAATAATGAACAAAATATTGTATTTCATTTCAATGTTATCAAAACATTTGATCCACGAAGAGAATAATAGCAAAACACACAAAGTACCAGATGTTCATTTTCCCGCCGAATTGTGAGAATCGAAGGAGACGCGCCATTGTTACCATAGACAGGCAATACATTATTGTGTATTATATGACGATTTATATCTATGCCGCCCACATAAAACAGGACAGTAATGTAAATACAACATATTCAAATACTTATTGTCCCTGTAAACGTTCCCAACTTGAATGTCGTCTCAAGAAACCGCGGTCGTTAGGGAAAATTGCTTAGCAAACGGATTGGCGACTATAATAGGTACGCAGTTAGGCGGACGTTCTGCTCATGTCCTTCTGGCAAGAAATATAAAACAATTGCAGACTGGAGCGAAATTGTGACTTACTTTTTAAAATACATAGATAGCTAGGTACAATGCGCCACGAGATGTTTATTTTTTTCAAACAACGTTCGTATCCAATTCGGACTACAACAAAAAGTGTAACGCGTAAACGTAAATATCAATCCAAATATGGGTACCTAATTTTAGATCTAAATAAATCTTTTAACATATCATACCTAAGTAAATAAATCAAACTTCAAAAACGAAAATGTATGTAGAATTCAAAGCGAACTACATTTACATTATAACTTTAGACCTAGATAGACTACTTATGTGCCGATAGACCTATATAAAAATAAACTACCAAAGCACATATTCTGCTTTTATAACCTCCAAACTCAAAGTCGACGGTTAGAACATAGTTGGTTGACCTTATAGAGGGTATTTACCCAATACTGGTCCAGAGGAAAGCCTCGAGGGAAAAATACGGTGCTTGCTTTATAGCAGGCAAGATATTTTTGCAAATTGTGATAAGCTCATAGCTAAAAAACCTAATGGTGTGTGAGCTGATCGTTTGTCCGTAGCCCCTGGGACCTTGCTTTTGCATGAAAAGACTAGATTCGCACAATGTCTTTCCATCCTATATATTACAAATAAGAATTACCTACCTATCTATTTTAGGGAAAAAGGTCTCGCCGACCTATAAATTCTTTTTTAATCCAAGTACGCAACTTTGGTCAAATATATCTGTTAGAAATATGCGCTATAAAACTGACAGATACTTTGAACAAAGTTAACGAACTGGGATCGGATAAGGTTTCTTTGAGAAAGGGCTTATGCAGATTTCCACTCAACTTGTTTTATGATATCCGAATTAGATAATTAGTTGGATGGTGTGCGTCACAATGTGGCGGTCGAGGCGGGGCCCGGGGACCCAAGGACCCGGGGCCCCAGATTGGACTCCATCCGGTGCTGTTATCTGCACAAACAAACCACAACATCCCAGCTATTATTGGCGACAGTTTGGCGACTACGCCTCTACGACGTAAGTACGTGGTTACATAATATTTATGTTTAGGCAAATATTTACCTACTCCCATTTTCCACATTGTCTGGTGTGGAAGTCCTTGAAATATTCCGAAGGTGAATTATTCATAGATGTTCGATGAGCAGTCTGTGTTTTTCATGCAGTATTCAGGGATTTTACGCTAAAATGGACACGAAAATTAACCAAACTGCTAATTTGAATAACTTTTCAACCGACTTCCAAAAGAAGGAGGTTATCAATTCAACTGTATGTTTTTTTTCTTATTTTTTTTTTGTATGTTTGTTATAGATAGGTCCATTTTGCAAACAAGAAATAGGTTTTTACTTTGATAAAGATGAAAGTGATTAAAACTTATTTACAGTACGCAGGCTACGCACACGATTGTCGATTTTGTAACACGTGTTAAAACGTGTTAAAATACCTTAACATACCTTTAATATATTATGAAGTCTCAGGGTCTGTTTTACTTCGGCGTTAAATAATATATCTTACATCTTAACTCAAGTAGGTATAATGCCAAGTGCCTGAGGTTCATGAGAGGTAGCCGAAAATAATCAACGCTTACCTATGTTTGGTTTATGCATCATAGGGTGCACACAAAACATGCAACCTGAGCGTTTCATTTGCCTGTTGGCAGAATCTGCACACTCAAGTGGTTTGAGATTGAACACAATGTTTGTTCAGCGCTCCGTCCCGCGACCCTCACTGAAATGCGAGACCGCGTCCCATTAAAGCAAAATACACATTATTCTCTATTATTTTCGTGCCATAGTCTACTGTAATCACAGCTCAGAATCGACTAGATAATCGGATTAATGATACTAATGCGCTTAATTCCTGACTCTTTCATTAAAATAACGCAGGCTTATTTAAAATTAAATTTTAGCTAAAATAAAATTAAAATTACATGCAAGAAAACGTTCAAAGGAGACGACTAGGTGGCCGCAGAACCGGAACATTTTTGTTCGGGTCTGGGTTACAAGCTGAAGCGGGCGCGGCCTTATGAAAAGTTACGTTGAATCCAGCGTTACGTGGATGACCGAGCTTAGCAAGGTTTTTTTTTGGTAAACGGTTTCTAAAAATTAAACCTAGCTAGATCGATTTATCGCCCCCGAAACCCCCTGCATAATAAATTTCATGAAAATCGTTGGAAATCGTTTCCGAGATTCAGAATTTTTATATACATATATACAAGAATTGGTCGTTTAAAAGTATAAGATATACCAACATCCTCGACCATATGACATATGTACTTCGGAATCCCAGCTTAGACAATGTAACATACTATCAGCGCTAATGATTCTCGAATGGTCACGTGCCAATCGCAAACTTTAACTTTGTTTGACAATTATTCTGAAATCTGATCTGATGAAAGCTGAAATTGAAATACCTATAGCTTTTATTTTATAACGTCTTCTTTATAAAAATATGCTGATGCTTAATCAGCTAAGAAAGGATTTTTGGAAATTTACACATAACGGGGAGAATTGGAATGGGGAACTTTATATAAAAATGTTTAGTTACTCTTTGAAGCCGACATCTACACGGACGAAGTCGCAGGCATAAGCTAGTCGCTGATAGACCTGCCAACATACCCGCTTGCCGCTTATGAAACCCTTCGCCGACGTCGTCGTCGACGCCACATCTGCGACGTTGCCCGTTCATTTGAAGCTAGAGCGACTACGAAATACTCCATTAGAGCGCAGCTGTCGGACGAATTCGTAATTGGCAGCCCTATAAATATTTCCCAGTAATGTTACCGTAACCTACTCTTCCCAGAAATTATACTTTAACCTGCTCTGAACTATCCAAACCCTTGAGATACCTAAGGTGAACTTATATAACTGTCGAAGATAGCCTCATCAGTCTTGAGACTTCGGATTTTTTTTTAAACTAGCGATGCTGTTCCTGTTTTTCCGTCAGGTAAATGAAGACTTAAAATATTTTTCCATCTGAAACAATGGACGGTGAATATATTACCTAGGTATACCCTCGCTTACTTAGGATATATAACAATCTGATTTCGTAATTCTGTTTCATTTATATGTCGATAGAAACTAGAAATGGATTTGGAATTTGGCAATACTGCAATCCAATTTAGATTTTAAATATTAAGTAAAAATCAAATATTTTATACTTTTTTTTTAGAATTGTGCATGAGGTTGGTTGAGGAACTTTAATTAATTGTTGCACTTGTAAATGAAGATCGAATGAAGCTGTAAATGTGATGTGTAAACAATTGTTGGTTAAGTGATTAAATAAATAAATAAATTCTATACACAATTTTATGTAAAAACAAAACTAGTCTACAATATGGTTGTTAAAAAGTGCAATAAAATATTGTCATCAAATTTACTATCAGACAATTTCTAAGTAGTCCCTTACCAGCCTAAGCTTTTATTTAATTTATCCTACAAACATTTTGCTTAAAATCAGCGTTCTAAATCAAAAACATACCTAAATGGACAGAACTCCATTATTTTTAACGTCAACCGGCTTAAAAAATATTTGAAAGGGGCTTGAAGTTAGCAAAGTACTCGTTTTAATTATTTCGAGACTAAGCATAACGATTATTACACATTAAGCCCCCGCCATTCAGAGAACGTATACTTGGAAGTTACATTAATTAATTCTCTTAAATCAAAACAACGTTCCTCCAAAGTCTCCGGTGGTTCACTTTAAATTTAATTGTGGAGGGGCGAAAAGCAGAAACAAATTGCCCAAGGCAATTCGAAGCGGGAAATTCTAGCTTGATATTTGCTTTAAAACTGTGTAATTATAAAAAAGAGTTTGTATTACAGCTTTAGGAATGGCACTATGTATTCAGCTAACTTGGCACTAGCTTGCATAGACCTAGGGTTACAGAACAGTGAAACGTCAAAAATGCAGACAGAATCGAGACACCTACACACGACATGGTATTATACTGCCGAACGCAAAGAATTGCACCATCCAATTTCCCATGAGGCGGGCCAAAGGCAACAAAGGGATTTACTAAACAATGGGCAGCAGTATTTTCTATGCATTTTAGCAACCATATTGATATCACTAACACTGACAAGCGTGACGATTACTACAAAAAAACCTTCCCTAAACGTTGCTTTCTTTCTTTCTCCCCAAAACAACAAAACATACGTATTTTGTAGTAAGATTATCTTCTTTAAATTTAACTAAGTTCCTTTCTAAGATTTTGCAGTACGATGGTAACATAGTATGAGGAGAAAGCACCTATCTTCTTCTAAATCTGAAATACCTACGTTTGCAACCCTTCAACATTCCAGACCCTTTTCAAAATGGGATCGCAACGCTGACAATAATCGTGTTGAAATATATATTTGTTTATTTTAATTCACAGAAAATATGAATAGGGGTATAAGAAGAGCAAATAAACGATGATGGATGGATCATTGTGAAAAATTATATGGCTAGAATGATGGAAGGAAACCAGCTGCAGTAGCCCTAAATACTCGTTAATAAGTATAGGACAAGAGGTAATTTACGTAGGTAATTTTTAACGGGTATAATTTAGACGGCCACCAAAAATATTTTTAAGACTCTAAGCCTAGCCACCAAATAAAATAAACAACTCCAAAAAAAATCAATTGACTTTATTATGAGGGCCCTAAACTATATAATATTATGATCCAAAATAAATGAAATAACATCAGAAAAATCACAAACCTTGCACAAATATTATTTTTGGTTCCTAAAATGGATCAACGGTCACCAAATTCTATCCAACTCAAAGATTAGTATAGGTTAATTTCTTCTTTAAACCAAATGTGTAGGTTAGGTTAGGTTAAAACTGTGACCTCCTACGCACGAGCCGAGCGAGCGAAGCGAGCGGTGCCTCGGCAGCGGCCGGCGAGTGCTAGAAACGACTTGCATTAATAGAAAAAAGAGATTGTTCAAATTAGAACTCATGTATTACATAATTGGTAACAGCTAAGTAGTGACAATATATAATATTTAGTCTAAAGTGTATTTTTAAGGCGTCCACATATTTTTATGACAGACAATAATAGGAAAAAATGGATTTATTTCATAATATTTTAGGAAACGTTATTTGGTGACCATTAATCCATTTTGGTAACCGTTTAGAATTTTTTTGGTTGCGAAATAGGTACTTTTTTGGGCGGTGTAAACACAAGCCATTTTTAACCAGAGGACCACAGACGCAAAATGTCAAAACACCTCTAATTTCCCTACATTTTGACAAATTTTAATTAAAAGGCCATTGTACTATTAATCAATATGATTATATTACAATGGCTTTTTGGTACCTATGTTTGTGCATAGTTCATTTTTTTAAGTTTGAAATACTTCACAAAGTATTTAGAACTTTACGGCAACGACTATAACTATATACCTATATAGACGTTACCCCAAGAATCACAATATCAATGATAGTCCTTAACCCACCCTTAAGTTCTGTCTTCGTAATTCCTACTTCAATGTCTAACTAACCTAGGCTGAATTTCCTGAACTGTGTATTTTTCTTCTTAAATCTTTTTCAACTTATTATAGTTACAACCTCACAAAAGATACAACCTACATTTTTCCAAATCTTCTTGAGTAGCCATCGCAAATTGTTTCAACGATAGAGCTCGATCGAGCTACAAAGAGGACCTAAAAGATGCGATTGTTTATAATTTTCTCAGAGCATGTTGTCGTACGTAGCTACTTAAGGCTTTCTAAATTCATTTAGAAAACAGCTGTGAGTCAGCAGACAGGAAACAAAATTTCAATACATTTATCAATGGGTTTCATAACCTCATTTCCATGAACATGCAGCCAGCCACCTCCCGCGAATTGAACGTTGTCAAAATTTAATAGGAAATTGAGCGAAATATTCATTGCCGGGTTTCAGCCCCTGACGAATTCGTTATCAGATAGCTAATAATCCAATCGGAATGGGCTCTTCTTGCGTAGGACAGAAATTGCTCCAATCTTTTGCCGGAAAATAGAGCTTTATTTATTTTAAACGAAATCAACAAAGACTAGACGCCGCTTTGTACAGTGTGATGTGTTAGTACATCCATAGGCAAAAATGCAAATACGAAATAAATCATAAATACCTCGTTGTAATGACAGTTTTGTCTTTTAAGAACTGTCTATCCAATATGAACGAAGTCGGTTGGCCGACTGACTTACTCCACAAACAAGAACTAGTAGTTACCCAAATGAACTACGTATCGTAGCTAATCTACCATCCCAAAATTTACACCACACCTACATACCTCTGGATGTATAGGTATCTACGTAGGTAGTTCGGTACCTTAATCCGATAATTAACTACAAAACAGCAGTTATATAGTATTATACCCGTGTAACGCACGCAGGGCTCCCGAAGGCTGAATGTCCGGGCGTGTTCGGGCTCGATAGTACATGGGAGCGACTAATTGCCGGGCCGACAAGCGAGTGCGATTGGCAGCTCGTAGGCACGCGTGTGTGACAGATCAAAGCTCCACTAATTAATATCACCTATCAATGTCCCCGGCAAAACACAGTCCCGCAGCAAATCGGAAGAATGTCAACGAAATCCGGCGAGTGAAAGCGTTTGCCAAGTGTCTTTGCTTAAGAATGTTTTACAAACTTACACCTACATATTGTAGCGAAATAAAAAGTATTCTTTACATTTGAACGTTTAATTTATTTCATACTAAAAAAGAACGAAAATTAGATATGAAAAATTAAAATGTTTAGGGAGTGTCTCCGGAACTAAACAAATTATTGGAATTAAATAACTTTGGTATTTACTAACGCTTTTAATTTGGATCACTTTAAATTAGTAAAACTCGGTTCAATGATGATGACATAGATAAACATAGAAAAAAAATTGAACCGTAAGGCGCGAAATTCAAATTACACAGACAATAATATAAACTTTAACACAAATAGATAATCCGGGCTATCGAAATAGCGCTGTGCAAAACAAGTCTCTCTATTAATAACTTAGTTAGCTGAACAAATCGAGGCTAACTAGATAATTTGGTTATTTTTGCGCAAGTCGACTTTAGGGTCTTATCTAATATAGGATTAAGAACTGATATGTTTTGCCATTCACTGACAAACAAATATTCGAACAATAGTTAATCGTCACTTTTAACAAATTTTAAAGTATCTAACGATTAACTATTTTTATATAAATTAATTTCATCAATCATAAATTAAATTATTATAATTAATTCAATTCTTATAAGAACAAGTCTACATATATTAAAAACGAATTAGAACTACAATTAATTTGGTAAGTAGTTATACGATCGATAAAGCAGATACCTCAGAAACCGGGCATTTATAGTAGGCGCCAGATAATCGTGGAATAACGGTCATTGACCCACCTACAATTATTGACATTTTTAATTTGAAAAACGGAATTAATGACACAAAGCTGTCCCGAATCATCATCTCTCGTGATCCTTAACATTGTCTAATAATGAAAAACGATTCATATTTAATTGTTCAGGTACCTATGAACAGTTATTAGGGAAAGGTCAATATACTTTATTCCACATTTATCTGGCGCCTACTATAATTGACTAGGCACTAGGCACCGAACTTAAAACATGCCTAATAAATATGCCTTTTCGACATACAGGCATCCCTATTTTGCCGCTGCGAATGCGGCTGTGGGGAAGGGAATTATTATTATCCAGCCAATGTTCCAATCGAATGCCTCCGGAGACAACGGAAATTTGTTTCAAACATCATTTCAAAATGTAACCACCTTGCCAGTTTGCCACGTCAAGACTGCAAGATAAATGGTAATTTCTTGTACCGTCATATTTTTGATATTTTATGGTATAAAAACTTGCGAAACAGAACGGTATTTTTTTTTTTAATAATTGCAACGATTGATAAGTTAAGTCGAAACCAATTGGTTTCGACGTAACTTATCTAGCTACCTGCATCGTCTGTACCTACTAATTGTACCTATTATGTGAGGTACTTGAAGATTTACTTATTGTATCTACCTATGCAGCAGAGACTTCTCTATATTATGTACAACTACACCTAAAGAGCCTGAACGAGGAAAGGCAGTCTTGACTATTTTAAAATGTTCAGTGTCATAACGTGTTCATACCCATTCCGATTCAAAATACCGAATTCCGATTCAGAATAGATACTTAAATAATACATACCTATAGGTATGACTTCTAAGCTGATCAATTTACATAAAAAACTATCTAACTTAGCAATTTCCCTTTACGAAATTCGAAAGGAATGAAAGTTTGGAAGCGATCGTTCAATTTCGCGATGCGACGCACTAAGGCAGAGGGATCCAAATTGAAAGTCACTTGAGAAATGATTTCCCGAGTTTATCGGATCTTCTGACAAACTGCAGACGCTCCGTGACTGCTCATTGCTTCACAAGTTAGATAGTAATTTAGGTACAAGTAGTAGATAGGCACCTAGTAGGTTGGATAATATAATTTATATTTTTTCAATTCTCTCGAAAACTAGTTATTATTATACCCCCCCTTTAGGCTCGCAGAAAAGTGTTAGGAGGCTAGCGATTGTAATCCAGCACTGGTTTCTATCTAGCGGGATTTTTGCTGGATTGACTAAAAATATTACTTCTAAGTTTGAGATAGATTTCGAAAAAAATAGAGATCCTTACAAAAATTGCAATAAAGTAACACAAAGTGGCAAAATTAATAAATTCATTATTTGGCGTGTGCTGACAAAACTTGATGATACATAAAAATGATGTACCACATGATTAAAATACTTTTTTTTTACAAAATGCGGTCATTGTTTTGACCGCTTTTTGGTCAAAATATTCAATCAGAACCCGGGTGGAATGGAATAGTGGTGATTTTGGTAAATGGTTTGATAATAAGGATTGATTATGTACATGTAAATCACACTTTAAATTATTCAAATCAGACGTTTCGTTTAAAAGTAACGACGATAAAAATGTTATAAGTAGGAAAATGTTGCGGTTTAAGCGAACTAGGGAGAACCTTAATACTTGGTCCGATGAACTTGACCACGGCATTAGTGATTTCGATAAAAAAAATAAGAACATCAAATGCTTGGATTTATCTAAAAAAGAGCGAAAAGTGGACATTATTGCGAAGTCGTGGGCGAAGTGCTAGTTCTTTTATAACTTCGTAATGGAATATTTAAAATTAATTTAAAAAAATACTTTTGAGACCCTTACAATGAGTTCTATGATTTGATATGACACACGCACGGTATAGTTGACAAATCTTCTTTTTTAATGTTTCTAATTTTTCCTCAAAAAATAGAAATATTTCCAAAATTTAATTATTTTCGTTACGCTTCCGCGTTTGGGTCATTGAAGGTTGTATGTATGTGTACCAAATTGCAACTGAATCGGTACAGTAGATTCGGAGAATATCCATTGTGACAGAAGGGCAGACACACAGACGGACCGACAGACAGACAATTGAGTGATCCTATAAGGATTCCGTTTTTCCATACAGAGGCTCGGAACCCTAAAAAGATTTAAGAAGAAAAATACACAATTCAGGAAGTTCAGACTAGGATACCTATATAGTTTAAAGTATAAAAGGAGCGTTTCCCACTCTCTTTTACTAAGCAGCTGCCGGGCGCACACCTGCATCACTGCATCTTTGTGTGTCAAATAGAATTGCGAGTGAAAAAAATTCAGAAAATTAACATCTAAAATCTAGGCAACCGTGGATTTTACATCGTTCTCACATATCTATATGTATGTATAATTTCAACAAGAATGATGTAACCATACCATTGTAAAAAAATATATTTATAAGAGTATCCGTGGAGTTTCTTAAACGTTCTTTTACATAGATATCTACGCTTTGGGACGTGCAAATAACTTCATCTTTGACTGATCGACTTTGACATTCCAAAAGTACCTGTACCTACCTAAATGGTTTAATTGAAATAAATTATTTTAGTTTTGAGTTTTTGGTTTTGAGAGCGGCGATAGCGGCGAGCGGATATGTTGGCGGTTCTATCAGCGACTACCTGATGCCTGCGACTTCGACCGCGTAGATGTTGGCTTCTAAGAACAAAGACTTTCATACAAACTTCTGTTAACTTTAAGGGGGAAAGGAAGGGGTCCTTTCCCCCTTAAAGTTAAAATTCCCAAAAATCCTTTCTTAGCGTATGCTGCTATTATATAAAAAACTTTTTAATAAAAAAACCGACTTCCAAATATAAACACTACAAAGTATAAAATAACTTTATTTTCGGAAGTCGGTGTCAAAAAACGAAAAAACAACCAAAAACACCGACTGCCGAAATTAAAGTTATTTTATTGGAAGTCGGTTTCTTTATTGTAAAAAAGTTTTTTTATTTTCCACTTTTTAGTGGTGATACCCCACAACTAAGTGACATTATTACCATAATGAGTAGTTGTACTATTTGCCGTTAAGGAGTTTCTTTATGTGCCTTCGCAGTCCAAGTCCACACCAGCTCATAGTTAAGTATCTACTTTGCTTTGGTACTAGTTTTTACTGATTTTAAGGTGAGGAGGTCACTGGTTTATCTTTGAACTTCACAGAATCATAGTTCATTGCAAATGCACTATAGCTATAACTAAACCCAATGCAAAAAGAATCATCAAGATCGGTTAATGAACAATAAAGTTATGCCCGAACAGAGGACCACAAAAACATGTTAATTCAGGTTGACTTGTTTGCATCTGCGTACCCCTTCACAGCGTACCGGCGTAATGTTATGTTATTAACTGGTGTAATCAATAAACAGACATGCAATTTCAGCAATCCCGGGAGATTTGCTATCATTTTTTTAAAAACATTGTATTTGCCTTTAAAATTAGAGGGTTGCCCTCGATTTCCCTAGGATCCCATCATCAGTTTCTGACTTGCTGCCAATGGGCCCAGTATAGGCTTTCTAATAAAAAAAGAATCATCAAAATCCATTCATAATTGACGGAGTGATCGCATAACAAGCATACAAAAAAAGAACCACAGTCCAATTGATATCCTCCTTCTTTTGGAAGGTTGAAAATAAACATAAAGGTATTCTAAATGTCAGCTTTTTAAACTTCGTAGTTTTAGCTGTGCGTTGAGTCAGTCAGGACAAACGATTTTATAAATAGAACATCACACGATGTCTCACGTCGACTCCATTCTTCCCAGCCCGGGTAGATTATATCTTTCAATAATTGAAAACAGGAAGATAGACGAGAGCCTTCTTAATTCAAATCCAGGGTTTGGTGTTGAAGGCGTTGGCGATATGCCGAGAAACCTCCCAGACTACTTCACCCTGAACAACTGCCTCTTCCGCTAACGCCCCCGTCGAAAACCAAACTGCTTATCCATCTTCTCCTTTACAAAGAAACCCAATTACTTAGTGTTAGAAGAATTTACCTACTAAATATCACTCACGTTACCCACAAAGAAGTACTAAACTCACCTGACTATAAGCACATAGCAAGGAGGCGTGTCTTCAAGTTACCCATCACCCCTGTTAAAACAGAATTTATAAAACGAGGGGTTTACAATAACTTCACTAAATTGTGTAGCTAGAAACCTATCACTGCGTGAAGCAAACATTAAAATTACCAAAGAGTATAGACTGGACATTCGAAAACACAGAAAATTGTATAAAACACTTATTGTGATCTCATAGTTCTTTAAATAAATATAGGCATTGAATGCAATTATCTAGTTCTACTTAATCTGAGTTCCTATATTATAACATTTATAACTATAATTCCCTGGAGACTAATACTTAACGAAAAAAAAAATAACTGTATTGCTCATGAACTCATTATTGTACCCATAGTTTCTAGTAATATTGTAATTATTGTTATTCTGTGTATACTTATTAATAATTTGTAACTGCATAGGAATCCTAACAGCTTCCTGCAGGTCAGGCCTAGCCTAGCGCAGGAAGTCTTTGAAAAATCTTTTTAACTTAATTTTTAGAGAAACTTAACGCTTTTTTATAACACTATTTGTAAACTATATTTTCTTTTTAATACATTTATTCTTACTCTTATCAGATCCCAAGGCGATCAAATGCTGGGCGAGGCGATATAAAATCAATGATTCTCTGTCAGAACTTACTCACCTCGTCCCGAAAAAGCATATTGGGCCGTTATGCCAACGGAGACTGCAGAGCGTCCCTCCTTCTTGAGCACGGCCAGCTTTCCAACTGTCCACCGCCATGGAATGAGCTCGAGACATGGGCTAACGAGGGGAAAGAGCCCGCAATTACAAGGCCAATACGTGGTCTGAAATGCCGTCCGGCACCACACGCAGTGTTTTTGGTTTGTTACCGCAACATAGGGGTGTAGCGGCAACAAATCAAAAACACGGAGTTGATGACGTGCCTGAGGCGACCTAGATAGAATTGAGAACAGGGGCTCTCAATTCTATCTAGGTCGCCTCAGGCATGTCGTCACCATCACTGTTCTGCGGAGGCCGCAGAGGGTGATGGCCGTCAGAGTCATCAGGGGATATCGCACGATCTCCTACGAGGCGGCTTGCGCACTGGCCGGATCTCCGCCGTGGGACCTGGAGGCGAAAGTGCTCGCGTCACTGCACAGGTGGCGCGAGGACGCGCGGGCGCGCGGCGAGCGACTGACGCAGCGACACCTGGAGTTGCGTCGGTCGCAGCTGCGCGAGGTCCTGGTGGCGGAATGGCGGGACAGGCTTTCGAGCCCTACCGCCGGCCTCATCACCATCGAGGCCATCCGGCCAGTGCTCGACCTGAGGCTCGGGAGAAGGCACGGCTCTCTGACGTTTCGTGCGACGCAGGTCCTCTCGGGGCATGGCTGCTTCGGGAGGTTCTTGTGTCGCATAGGCAGGGAGCCGGACGCTCGATGCCACCACTGCGTCGACTGTCGGGAGGACACGGCACGGCATACGCTGGCAGAATGTGCAGCTTGGGAGGAGCCGCGCCGTGCCCTCATCTCTGTTGTAGGCGGTGACCTCTCGCTGCCGGCCGTAGTCCATGCTATGGTCGGCGGTGAGGAGTCCTGGGACGCGGTGGTCTCCTTCTGCGAGACAGTTATCGCGCAGAAGGAGGCTGCGGAAAGGGAGAGGGAGATCACAACCGCTCTCCCTGCCCGCAGCAGGCGCATCGGCGTCGGAGGAGGGCATACGCTGCCCTCTTCCGGCCACTGGGTCCAGGGGTGGCGGACTTGGGGACGTCCGTCGCCCCCCACTCATCCGGACCCGAGGTGGCGGCGCGTGGTGTTCCCGTGCGCCCCTCTTTGACGTAGCGAGGGGAGACAAACACCTCACTCCCCTCGCCGACGCGAGGTGGCCCGCAGAGGCGGGCCGGCACCAGCCGGGGATTGCGGATGTCGCATACGTTCCCGCGATCCCCGGCGTAGGTGGAAGATGGAACACCGGGGTGGTTTTAGTCAGTAAGAGTCTGACAGACCCCTCCACCCGCCCCAGGGTGGAGGATTTCCATGAGGATTTCCCCCCGAGATCAAAAAAAAAAAAAAAAAAAGGCATGTCGTCAACTCCTCAACACTATTAACTTTGACGGCATTCCCGCTATAGAAGGAGGATTCTGTAGTGGAGGTTTGTGTGCTCCCTTGAAGGAAACATAGCGTAGACCACCTGATCGCGGAGTTGTGGGTGTTGAGGTTGGAGACGGAGAGCCACGGGGCCCATGGGCGAAGTTCAGATAAATTTTAAACCTTAAAGTATGAAAATTCTAATGTCATCATGGCGAAGTCTATTATTTGGACTATTCACATAATTGTTCATTTACTGGATTTAATAAACCAATGAATGAAATTCACTTAAAAACGGCATTAAAATAAAAAAGAGGACTGATATAATTAAAAAAATACGCCAACTAATAGCTGGCTGTTTAGTCTACACAATGGTGTAGGTACTACAATTATATTCTAAATTTGAATTTAAATTTTCGAATTTTCATCCAATAAATGAACGAAGGGATTGTTTTCAATGTGTATTCCGTCGGAATTTCTGCATTGAATCACAACATTTTTTGCAAAATATATCGTTCTTTTAATAGTGATTGTTAACTAAGCTCTGCGACATCCTACCAGAGGTTTTTTCCTAGCCAACATGGATAGCTCGCCCACGAAAGCCGCCAAAGTCGTGGCGTGCTGGATTCAGGACATAGTCAGCGTGTTGTGGCTGCACGATTGCATCTTAGCCTTCCAGTAGTCAATAGAGTGTATCCGTTCAGGATCTGGTAGATATCGTGTCACATCTGAGTGAAATGACCGGTATATTGCGTCAGTTTCTCTAAGATTGGCGGAGCGTGGCCTGAAATCTCATAAACTAGCTTATGGCCCAAAATAGACGGTAGGCCACCGAAGAGCACTTAAATTGGTCATACGTACTACGTAATGGAGCGAAGTTCTCTTTTCTGACGAGAGCTTGATCATGCTGTATGGTAACGACGGAAGAAAGAAGCCGTGCTGCATTGAATAAAGAGTCAGCTACGGTGGTGTTTCATGGACGGTTTGGGCAGGCATAAGCGCCGATGGAAAAACCGAACTTGCTTTTGTATCTGGACCTCGCTTACTGTCCTTAAAAGGGCCGAGTTACATCGAAGAGTATCTAAAGCCTCATGTGGTACCTACCTTACGCACATTTTATTGGCGTAGAGTTCATTTTTATGCAGCCAATGCCAGGGCTCATACCGAAGGCATTATAAATGAATACCTGAGCGAAACGGTATTACGGTTATGGGCCGGCCAGCAAAAAGCCCGGATACAAATCCCATAGAACACCTATGGGATGAGTTGAAGAGACGAGTCAAAGTGAGAGATCCTGCTCTGGAGACGCTTGGTCAGCTTAACACAGCAATAGGTACAAAAAGAGTGGGATAACATCTCACAACACAAGTTTGTGACATCCGTTCCATGAGAACCGCATGGAACGAATACTTTTTTTTGTTTTACGTCTATGTTTCTAACATTTTATAAATTTTAAAAAGGTTAACGTCAAACGGATATCTTATAATATCCGGAATTAACTAGCAGTAGGTTTTTTTTGTAAAAGAAATACAAAAACAAACTTCAGACGTGTTTCGATTTCTTAATGTGAAGTGTATATTTATTTTTTTAAACAAAAAAACTTAACGAAAATACTGTTGTCTAGATTACAATGACGAATTAAATCGGAATCCTCCTATCGAAGTCGTAAATCCTGACTCAAACAACTTATAATTGGCGACACGGTTGGCGCAGTGGTTGAGCAATCGGCGCGACATACGCTGGCAGAGTGTGCGAGAAGCTATGCCGTGCCCTCATCTCTGTGGTAGGCAGTGACCTCTCGCTGCCGGCCGTAGTCCGTTCTATGGTCGGCGGCGAGGAGTCCTGGGACGCGGTGGTCTCCTTCTGCGAAGCAGTTATCGCGCAGAAGGAGGCTGAGGAAAGGGAGAGGGAAATTTCAACCCTCCTTACGGCCCGCAGCAGGCGCATTGGGTGTCGGAGGGTTGCCCTCTTCCGGCCCCCCTAACTGGGTCCAGGGGCTGCGGACTTGGGGATGTCCGTCGCCCCCCATTCATCCGGACCCGAGGTGGCGGTGAGTGGTGTTTCCGTGCGCCCCTCTTTTACGTATCGGGGGGAGTCAAACACCTCACTCCCCCTAACCCATCCATGAGGATTTCCACACAATATAAAAAAAAAAGGTTGAGAAATTGGCTGCTGCGCTGCGTGTCTCGGGTTCGATTCCCGCATGGAATAGATATTTATATGGCCTACAGATAATTGGCTGTTTGTGTATGTGACTTTGTATGTTTGTACACACTGTATACACCTACGATACAGGAGAAATTCCTTCAAATTACTTTAAACGACCACTTTAGTTGCCCGCAGTTTTGTAATGAACTGTGACATTAGAGACGAATTGTGTCAGGATTATAGGATACAAAGGTATAGTGGCTCTTAATAAAAGTTTTCTTACGAATTATTAATATAGGTTTCACATTCAAATCTATCCACTGCAGGGCAGATGACTCTTCTCATATAGGGAAGGCAAAAAATAACAAAACAATAAAAAATACACTATATTTTCACATTTTTGTCTGGTCCACTTCTCGATCAAAGATGGCTTTTATCAGCTCTTGGTCCATTACAACCGTGTCACAATACTTCATCTTCTTTACCATATTCTCCTTGAGTTGTTTTTCGTCTTTTTCCAAAATTGCTTTAAACTCAGTAGAGCTTAACAGGTGAGCAAAGAATTTTCGATTGCTTGTAAATCGAGGTGCATATCCCACAGTTGTTATTGAAGGATAGTTTACATAGCTTTTAAGATCATCCAGGGCAAATCTAATTAAAAAAAGACATGTTAGTAGTACATGAACTTTATTTTGCTTGATTTGAAGTCATCAAATGACTTTTTCCGCTCTATACGGAGCGGAAGGGAATGTCAGACTATTACTGACTAAACCCAACCCGCGTTCCTTCAAAATTCCCTTTGCTTTCCAAGGTCGCGGTAACTCTTTCGAACAATTACGCAACTCTAGCAGGCACTCGCCTAGCGGTCCCCGTCAATTATGCTGACATCTAGTCGAGGTGCACGTGGAACTCGGCAACGCTCGATCGACCCAGGCCTGGTCTTAATCGAACGGCGAGCCGTTCGTCTCTCGGCGTCCGCAGGCCCACGCCTACGGTGGCTGGGAATCGCCGTGATGCTCAGGGCGTCTTCTTCTTCGGCGGCTGGGGTATGAGGTTTGCCTCTCACTCACGTGTCCTGCCTCTTCCTTCGCTTGTATTACTGCTTTGCAGAAAGAGGTGACTGCTACGCAACATGGATTGAACCAGTGCGGAACGCAAGAGGTCGCCGCCGCCGAATGCCGTTATGAGGACACGGCGGTACACTGTCCAAGCGGGGCAGACATCCACTATAGGCTTCACCTCCGGGCGATCCACACAATGGCAACACTGGGGCTTGTCCTCCCAGCCCTCCCGCCGATTCCAAAACCACCAAACAGGGACCTCCCGAAACAACCGTGTCCGGTGAGGACTTGCGTCAGCCCGAAGGTGAGGACGCCCTCAATGAGGGAACTTGTCGCTACGACAGTGCGTGCCTAAAGTAGTAAAAAACTAAAGGGCAGTCACTTTTGGAATGCATAGAAAAGTGATTTGATAGGTTTGCAAGCATCTTACACACCGTGTGTGTTACAATTTAAAACTGCTTAGAAAAGCCTAAAAAGGACTATCCTCATTTAATTTAATACAAAATGTTTTAGACCGTTCACTTATATCGCTTGGAAACATTACTAGCAAAAGTGTCTTCAGAATGTGTCCATGCTACTTACTTCTTGGATCGCATTGCTGTCTCCAAACATTGCGTAAACATGTTTAAGAAATAAACGGTTGTATGCAATACTATTTCCACGCCCTCTTGAATCCTAAAAACAACAAAAAAATCAACAAAATGGTAGGTAGGTATGTAGGTACTACATAATACAATTTAGTGGAAACCTAATTGGGATGCCGAAAAACTATCATAATTCTTCGCTAGCGGTAAGTACCTAAATTAGGGAGCAAGATACTTCTAGAAACGCGCGTCAAAGATAAGTTAACCAATATCAAAGCAATAATAAATACTTATTCAAAAATATTTCGTACCTCGGTGATGAAGCACATAACGAATGAGTGACTGAGATCGCAAGTATTATAACACTCCACAAAACCACTTTATTTATGAACATTTTATAACATTGGCTATCACTAGATAATATTGTAATATCAATTTGAATCAAATAAAATACGTCGTATCCTTTTTGTAGGTTGTATGAATTTTTTACATGATCTCAGAATAAAGAAGACCGATTATAATTATCTGAGATAATTATACAGTCTTCTTTATACAGAGTTTTTGAAAACCGTGACGTTTAGTCATGGTCTTCATTTTTCTAACTAAAGTAAAGAATCTATATTTAAATTTAAAATGCTACAGGATATCACAGTTCCTAAAATTATGCTGGATCCTGCTGATTACGGGACTCCACCAGAAAAGCAAGTATTTGAATGTGGCAATACAAACACATGCTCGGTAGAAACTGAGGAATTAGTCCCAAATTCCCAATAGAACCCACTGGCATTACACCGCAATTATCAGACCAATAGTCACATATGGCTCTCTTCGCAGTCTTTTGGCCCAAAACCGACTTGGGCACGGCACAGAAAGACCTCGAAAAACTGCAACAACTTGACTGTACGGCAATCACTAGCAATATGATACCGCACCCACTGATGCCCTGCAAGCGATGCTTGGACTACCACCACTACACCTTATAGTACGAGAGAAAGCGGCCCTAGCGGCTTTCAGGCTCAGCAGCCTGAAAGCAGATGTGCTGACATCGTGCACCTTAGGAAGAGACTCTAGAATCAAGCAATGGGTTGTCCTTTAACGGCTTCTTCCATGATGCGTGTAGAATCATGGAAGAAGCCGTTAAAGGACAACCCATGATGACATCACCCAATTATAAAGCTTCAAAAGTATTAACAACAGAATTGGATGACAACTCAGGTCCCAAAGAAATGAGAATTTACACTGACGGATCAAAGACAAGCGCCGGATATGGAGTTGGAGTCTACTCCAATGACCACCAACCACCACCAACGACCGACCAACATCAAAATATCCAGACCGCTTGGAAAACTCAAAACCGTCTATTAAGTGGAATGCGTGGGCATTATCCGAGCGGTCCATGTCATAGAAGCCAGGAGAGTCACGGATACTCATATTCGTAAACTCTCCGACAGTGCCTCATTTCTCCAATCCCTAGGCGAGAATTACACCATTTTGAAACTCATACAAGAATGCCACCAATACGCTAGAACGCGTCACGGTGACCGAATGCAACACTGTGACGCTGCAGTTGATAAAAGGACACAGCAAATCACTAGGAAATTACGCGGCCGATGAGCTGGCCAGGAGCGGGTTTGGTGCGATGGCTGGTGGACCCGAACCCATGGTGCCACACTCCATTATGCAGCTGCGAGCATGGCTACAAGAACACAAGCGCAACGCTACTGGGACTCGGCGCCAGACTGCAGGCAGTCCAAGGAGACTATGCCATCCCTGAACAGGAAACTGACCTGGCTCCTTCTGCAACTGAATAGGGGCAGCCTACGAATGGTGGCAAGGACCATCACCGGGCACTGCTCGCTAAACAAACATTGCCTAACGATAGGTATAACTGACAGTTCTCTGTGCAGAGCATGCATGGAGGAGGAGGAAACGGTTTCGCACGTGCTCCTTGAGTGCACTGGCATCGCCAAGATACGGAGGCAAACAATAGGAACACCGAATTCACTTACAGATATCCTGAACACACTGGGAGGACTGATCTGCTTCTGGAGAGAGGTTGGCTGGTTGGAGTGACGACCGCCATGGCTCACGCATAATGGTCCAACATCGGACTAAGTGCGGAAACCAAACCCAATAGATAAGTAGAATGGCATGCCCCGAATTGTTCAATTATTATATTTATAAAACTAGGCTGATCGCCGGTCAGCCCCCAAGAAAATCGATCGCGACGCCATTTCTTACAATAATTGGTTAGATTGGTACTAAATTTTATAAGTGAAATTTTCTAAACTTTGTCATTGCAGTCTCTCGGCGCCTTCAGCTCAGGCGTCTATTCTACCTGCAATGACAGTTTGCCCATTTTCATAAAAAATTTAGCTACTAGGTATAAAACAGGCATTATAATGTTGACAAAGACCTATCGTGGAGTGCCCGGGGAGTTTGACCTCCGAATCCAGTTACTGTGAATGTACTTATAAAACTATCTGAATTATGTTTTTTTTAATACACAAAATACTAAAATGTTTACCATTCTTTTTTGTTGCTTCTTTTTTTAAAATTGATTTTACTTAACGAAAATGAAAAAATATGGTCCACGTATCCAACAGCGTAATTTTTTGAAAGGGCTTTTTAGGATGTTTATTACAGTTTTAGAAGCTGAGGTCAATTGTGTCCCAGTTTTGAAATATTGGGGTTAACGTAAATACACATTCTTGACGAGTTAGATAAATCAAATAACGAACAGTAATGAGTGTAATGTTTTCTGAAAGGGCTTTTTAAGTTCTTATTTTATGGCATGGAAACTACGATCAAGTCCAAGTTTTGAAATATTGAGAAAAACGTACACAGGCAGTTTACGACTACTGATGATGAACCGTGTAACCAAGAGCATTGAGGCTAACACTATCTAAAGGGGCGTCTTAAGGAAGTGTTCGTACTTACCAAGTTTGAAGTATATTGGCCCAAGGAATAACATTTTTCATATAAACTTCTACCCCCCATTCTGCCCCTTTACGGAGGAGTTTCCTTAAAGCCTTTCTTAGCTGACGGCTCCTACTCATAATCTACCTACGCGCCAAATTTCATCAGCATAGGTCAAGCAGTTTTACAGATTTCGTGATTAATCAGTGAATGACCTTTCACTTTCAAATTATAGAAGATAGCTTTTACCAGCGGTTGCGCCTGTGTTAAAGCTGAAAATTATTCCAAGGGAACAGGCTAAAAAGTATCATGAGTCCAATTCCAAGCTTTTCCCTAGTGCCAAGTTCCATCCAAATCTGTTCAGCCGTTGAGACGTGAAGAGGTAACAAACAGACAGACGGGAGTTACTTTCACATTTATAAAATCAGAATGGTGTTTTGCACAAAACTATTCCAATAAGCCTGTAATGCATCAGATTAGATACTTCCGAGTTCTTTTTTATTTAAATTTTAAATAAAAAGCAACGAGTTTAAATTGGTAAACTTTGGTATATACCTTATTAATAATGCAATCCAACCGGTTTCATAATCATACGTTCACAGTAATTGGATTCCGAGGTTTTCGTACTATAGGCACTCCACTCTAACACTACTGAAAAATATTGTAGAAATATTTGTTTTTCTTTAGCCAAAGGTACAGTTGCTTTACATTTATAATGTGCCTATAACACAACATAATAAAAATAAAACTACTTTATCGAAATCACCAATAACACATAAAATCACTTACCTACAAAAAGGATACGACGTATTTTATTTTATTCAAACTGAGTTTCATAAAATATTATCTAGTGACAGCCAATGTTTTAAATAAAATGTTCACAAATAAAGTGGTTTTGTTGAGTGTTATAATACTTGCAACCACAGTCACTCATTCGTTATGTGCTTCATCACCGAGGTACGAAATATTTTTGAATAGGTTGTTGTACTTGTTATTATTGCTTTGATCTTGCTGTTGGATATTTTAACTTATAATATTGCAACACCAACATTAAAATGTAAATTATTATGTAAACTGTGGCAACACTCTTCACATCCATCTGCGACACTGTCCAATACAAACGTGAATTCTACTCGTCCGCCGTTTAATTTCATCTTCCTCGGCACCAACGTACCAGCAAATCATCAACACCCCCCAACACGATTACACCGCTGCACACTTGATCAACCCATCTTTGACACGCGTTTCTAGAAATATCATGTTTCTTTATTCACTTACCACGAGCGAGGAGTTATGATAGTTTTGAGGCATTCCAATTAGGTTTCTGCTAATAAAATTGCTTGTTGACATACCTACCTACCTTTTTTGTTGTTTGCAGGATTCAAGAAGGCGTGGAAGTAGTATTGCATACAACCATTCATTTCTTTAGCATGTTTGATCAATGTTTGGAGTCACCAATGCCATCCAAGAAGTAAGTAGCATGAACACATTTTGAAGACAGTTTTGCTTATAATGTTTCTAAACTATATAAGTGGACGATCTAAAAACATTTAGGATGAAATTAAAAGAAGATAGTCCTTTTTTAGGCTTTTAAGCGGTTTTAAATTGTAACAGTGGGCAAGATGCTTACAAGTCAATCAAATCACTTCTCTATGTACCCCAAAACTGACTGTACCTGTTTGGCTCTTTTGTATTCGGCGGGAGGACTGAGAGGACACGCCCGAGTGTCACCATGGACACGGAAACGGTAGAGCATACGGTGGAAGTCTGCCCCGTTTGGGCGGAGCACCGCCGCGTCCTCGTAGCGGCAATCAAATCAATTCCCATTGTCTCCCTTATCGTGCATGTGCAATATACCGGGCAACGGGGACAACGGTCAGTTAAGATTTCACGTATCGTTGTTCACTTTAAATTTTTATTTATTTTTTAAACGTGGGTAATTTAGAGCGGCAAGCCGAAAACTAAAGTGAAAGATTTTAATTTAAAATGTAGAAACAGTAAAGAATTTTTTAATTTCATGCGTTTAACTATTATTTAGATATTATGAATTTTTTTATTTGTATGGGTAGGTATAATATTATCTCTATTAAAGGCACTCTCACTTATAATTTTAACGCAACGGGAAAAACGAGCATAATTTGAAAAGTCTATATTATAATAAAATAACGAGGACAACGAGAAGTAATTTTAATTATTTTATTAAATTCTCTTTGTCCCCTTTAACGGGGACATAGCCGGGACCTAGCCGGGACATAACGGGGACAACGTGAATACAGGGCGGCGGCGACCTCCCGCGTCCAGCCCTGGTCCAATCCATGGTGTGAAGCGAGAGTGTATGGAAAGTGTCCTCGTAGCGGCTCGGATCGGCGGCGACGACCACTCGCGTCCCGCCCTGGTTCAATCCATGATCCGGAGCAGTCACCTTCTTCTGCAAAGCAGTAATGCAAGCGAAGGAAGAGGTGGGACGCGTGAAAGAAAGGCAAACCTGACGCCCCAGCCGCCGCAGAACAACGCCCTGGGCATCCAGAGTCGAAGGGCGATTCCCAGCCACCGCAGGCGTGGGCCTGCGGTCGGCGAGAGATGAACGGCTCGCCGTTCGGTAAAGACGGGTTCGATAAAGAGGCGTTCTACGTGCACCTCGCCTAGATGTCAGCATAATTGACGGGGACCGCTAGGCGAGTGCCTGCTAGAGTTGCGTATTTGTTCAAAAGAGTTACCGCGACCTTGGAAAGCAAAGGGAATTTTGAAGGAACGCGGGTTAGGTTTAGCCAGTAATAGTCTGACACTCCCTTCCGCTAAGTATAGAGCGCAAAAAGTCATTTGATGACTTCAAAATAAAGTTTATTTACTACTAACATGTCTTTTTTTAATTAGATTTGCCCTGGATGATCTTAAAAGCTATGTAAACTATCCTTCAATAACAACTGTGGGATATGCACCTCGATTTACAAGCAATCGAAAATTTTTTGCTAATCTGTTAAGCTCTTCGGAGTTTAAAGCACTTTTGGAAAAAGACGAAAAACAACTCAAGGAGAATATGGTAAAGAAGATGAAGTATTGTGACACGGTTGTAATGGACCAAGAGCTGATAAAACCCATGTTTGATCGAGAAGTGGACCAGACAAAAATGTGAAAATATAGTGTATTTTTTATTGGTTTGTTATTTTTGGTCTTCCTTGCATGAGAAGAGTCCTTTGAGCTGCAGTGGATTGATTAGTATGGTGATTGGAACGTGAAACCTAAAGGAGTTCGAAAATTTTTGTAAAGGAGCTATAAAAAAAAGAATCTTAGATTAAATAAAGTTTTTTTTCCTCACAGTGTTACATACTAACTTTCAAGGCCTTATTCATGGAAATGAATTAACTGATTTTAATTAAACTTATTTTGTACGCATACATATAATAAGTAAGTATATATATATTAACACGCATATATAAATTCATTTGAGGCCACCACAGGATAGTCCGGTTAAGCAGTAACCAGCCGTGCTGAACTGCGAGTGATCCCCGTCAAAAAAAACTAATAATAAGGTATGCATAGATACGCTAGAAATCAAGGTCTCAATTAGTTGAGAACATTTTCGAAAAATAGTTTTGGGGGAGAGAGAGCGATTTGAAGTTTGTATCTTTCCCCCTGAACTTTTAACTAGAAAAATTACAAGAGTACCGACTATTATTGTCGATCCCTACTCTTCTAGCGAAGAGTAGGGATTTAGTCTATAGTCAGAATTTTAATTCAATTCCAGATTTGACATTAGCTACTGTCATTTTGTGAAATAATGATACCACATATAATAGTGTAGTGATGAACACAAAAATCGATAAACAATCAGTGTGTGTGCCATCAGTGTGCCAATTAAAGACTAAATTGTTGATAAGCTCGTCTTTCGATGAGACGAAATTGCAAAAATTTGGAGGAAATGACATCAATCCGCTCGATTTCTCAACAGGAACACGGCCATTACCGATAGTCAGCAATTGCTTAGAGAATTCATCAGCAGATAGATCGTTCAATTACTATTGTTTCAACAAAAATGAGCTGGAAAAAAACTGCCATTCAAAATTGGCTTTTAAATAAAAATATTCATTACGAACCAGATATGGTTAAAGCTACGCTGCTAGAACTGATTCCACATAACGAATCTTTTAATAAGTACGCTGTAGACGAAATGGCAGCACAACATGGGATCACGGTTTTAAGACTGCCCCCTTACCATTGCGAGCTAAACCCTATCGAATTGATATGGGCGCAGGTAAAGGGGCATGTAGCTCAAAATAATAAAACCTTCAAATTGACAGACGTGAGAAATTTATTTCAGGAAGGCATTCAAAAAATTACGGCTACCGAATGGTCTAAATGCGTATCCCATGTTGTCAAAGAAGAGGAAAAAATGAGTAGGCTAGATATGTTAATTGACAATATCACAGACACATTTATAATAAATGTTACAGAAAGTGACAGCGATAGCGATAGCGATGACGGCGACAATTTATAAAATAAATTATTACCATAATACATCTATCTGTTTTATTTGTCATGTTCCTTCATGATCACATTTTTTTATTTATTTCACACACAATTATAAAAGAAAAGTCTCAGATCGTTAATTAATCGTCAAAACTAAATTATCGGTTCAGAAATATTTAATTTCCTGATATACTTAGTTTACGAGAGTAAAATTATAAACGAGAAGAATCGATCCGGAAATATTCCATTTCCAAATCGAATAATTTCGCAACGTCACTATTTAGTACGTTGCAACACTGAAATTGTCAAATCTGGAATCGAATTAAAATTCCGAGTAAAGGTGGACAACAACGAGCGAGCGATATCCTTTGGCGATTCCCACCTGCTAGCGTTCGTTCGATCGCATTTCAAAAGTAGACTCTAATTTATAATCATACTATTTATTTGAAGCACTCGAAACAGGCTGTGCATCTTTGATTCATGACATAGAATAAGGTACTGGCTAGTCGTCACTGCCCATTACATTTAATCTGTCAATTTGACAGCTGAAGTTTGATATGCGCTCGCAAGTGTTGCACCGAAGTTGCACCCATTACATTTAATCTGTCAATTTGACAGCTGAAGTTTGATATGCGCTCGCAAGTGTTGCCAATCCTTTACTTTTATGGACAATTGTATTAATTTGAAAAGGAGGACTTTCTTCCAACAATTTTTTTTTCCAATACTACTATGTAATGTTCTTGGACACGAATACGACACCTATTTAAAAATCACAAAAAACATTGCAAATTAAATTTGAAGAAATAGTCGAATGCTCACACATCTAATTTTTAACAATTTATCCTGTTTTTTCTAATATATTTCTTGTTATGTGACAAATATTCGGACACACCAAATTAAACCCACAGTACCTACCTAATGTCACTACTATATAAAAAAGTGAGAGTTTGGTGATGATTCTACTAATTTCAAGATTGAAATTAACTTAAGATTGGTTTGTGATACATAAGCAACGCGCAGTTAACATACAATTTATTCATAAATAGAACAAACACATAAATATAAAAACATGGTTGAATGGTTGAAGGACATAGGTATTATATAACTAAGGCCGTTCTCATGGATTCACGTTCATTCCCCTAGTTGTCTTTATTGCGTTTGTATGGCGTGCCATATAAGATAACGGAATATTTGTTAATATAGAGTAATATACAGTGATCGGATAATCGGACGCTTATACCTAAACTTATTCCCATGAAGGAATAATATTATGGACATAATTTTCTGAATAAATAAGTAATCCCAGGTTCCCGGGATTTAACAATAAATGGAGCTACACATAAAATTACAATTGTTTCAATTCCCTCAGTAGTCAAGGCTGCTGGCCTGTTACTAAACCAGTTCTCTTAAAACTTTCATTTTAAATTAAAAACTCCATTAGAAAGGCTTTTTAAATTTTAAAAAATTGCAATGAGAGTTCACATCGAGTTCTAATTATATTTTTAGCAAACTCAGGGATTTCGAACGATTCCGGGATCCGGGATTCTGAAAAGCATGTTCGTATTAAACTTTCGTGGGAATAAAAGTGAAGTTTAGGCATATTTGCGCCCGATTATCCGATGACTGGTCTCTGAGCTCCAGGTCCAGCTAAGTCCAGCTGTTTCGGAGAAAAATGCAATTTTATGGGTTGTAATGTTTTTTGCGCAGAACCCTCTTTTTTAGGGTTCCGTACCCAGAGGGTAACCAACGGAACCCTATTACTAAGCCTCCGCTGTCCGTCCATCCATCCGTCTGTCTGTGGGCTGTATCTCAAGAACCGTAATAGGTTTTTCACTAAAAACCTGTCATAATAGGTCCAGCCGTTTCGAAAGTTAGCCGGAATAAACAGACAGAAAATTTTATAACTTATTTTTTAGGCTTCCGTACCCGAAGGGTTACCAACGGAACCTTATTACTAAGCCTCCGCTGTCCATGCGTCCGTCCGTCCGTCCGTCCGTCTGTCTATCCGTCCGTCTGTCCATCCGTCCGTCCGTCCGTCCGTCCGTCCATCCGTCTATCTATCAGCGTGCTGTATCTCAAGAACCGTAATAGGTGAACAGTTGTAATTTTCAGCGTGTATTTTTATTGCCGCTATAACTAATTATAAAAATTAAATTAAAAAGGGGGCTCCTCCCATACAAGAAACAAGTACCGTAAGTTTAGTATTTATTCAGTAAGTAAAAAGCTGTTTCTTTAACATTACAAACACACACTTCAATCATGCTTTTTTTTGTATGTAAATTAGTAGAATTTATCGGTTGAGATGCGGCAACATTGAACAAGCAACTACATTCAGGATGTTGATTACTTGATTGATAACACTTATCACAAAGTATTTCATGTAAATGATTCGGTTTCTGTCATGCGTATTAGTTTATAGCTACACAATTAACTTTCTTTATTAATTGGATAGACGCTTATATAGTGTTAGTTAAATGGTTCTTACTTCAAAAAGTATTTATATAGAATTTGTCTTCATCAAGTTTAGTTAATTAAAGGGTGACGAAATTTCTGATCAAGTTTTGCAAGTACTTCTTTAATCATTATTTTTACAATTTAATAATCAGGTAAAATATACTCATTATTTATTTAATGCCAATACTTCGATTACTATCCGACCTTTTTCTTTGCTTGGCTAGTTATGCCCGTGAATATTTGTTTTGTCTTAACCATAGCACATTTTATTACACTTGAAAACAACGTCAAGATCATGGCCAGTCAGTCAGGGTCATTACAACATTTTATCACTAATCTGTGATTACTTATTATGTGTTTAATTTGAATGGGTCTGTTGTTTTTATGATCAATATTATTTACCTATTTTAAATCAGTAGAGATAGTTTAGTTTAATATTATTTAAATTACAAAATTTACCTGACTGTCAATTCTTACCATGCTTTTATTTTACAGGTGAATCAAATAAAATGTCTTCAATACCTGAGGAATCAAAATGCATTGTGGAGACAAAAGATGGTCCTATTTGTGGATTAATTGACAAAAGTGATGAAGGAACTTATTACAAATTCAGAAGTATTCCATATGCTAAACCACCCGTTGGCCGCTTAAGATTTCTGGTAAGTTAAGGTTTTTACCAAACTTTATTTCAGTCTTGTTCTAATGTGAGTTAAATTGAAAATTGATGGCTTGGTACCATTTACACTTTGGTTATCCTTGGAAAAGCTATAAGTATGTGGACAAATGAAATACCTATTATGTGTCAGAATGTTACCAACCGATACCTAATTATAAACCAGAGGCAATCTAAGGGGTTTAAACATTTTTCTAGGGGAGCTGGCATGGCCCCCAGCCACCAGTTTTTTTTTTCAAAGTCAAGGCACTCGAAACATTTATATTTGGGTAGAGAACACTGATACAAACAAAAAAAGGTTGGGAACATGGTGCCCCAAAAAATCATGTTGCTGAGATATTTAGAGGTAAAGTCGCCATGTGAGAGCACAGAAAATAGAACTAATCATGTGCAGTATGCAGTAGATTATATTCAAATAATAGTTAATGTATTCAAGTATAATTGTGGTGCGGGTTAATAGGCAAGTTCTTAATAAAATGGTTTTCATGTGTTCTTATTTTTACTTTCTTCCAATAAATGATCAAGCTTGGAACTATTATTTGAAATTAATCTAATGCATATTTAATATAAGCACTCAATTAAGTCATTTATAAAGATAGTCATGATTGTGACATGGTGACTACCTCGAAATATCTCGGCAAAGTGACACTTTAGGGCACTAAAACACACACACTAACACACACTTTTTAGTAACACTTTTTTTTTTGTTAATGTGTCCTCTACCCATTTGTTCGATCGTGCGCCGGAACCTCGAAAAAAAATCTAAATAGCGGCGAGGATACTATGCCGCAAAGGTTATCTTTCTATTCTAGTTGATATTCGGTTTACAACCGGTGAAGCCCAAAAGAAATGGGAAATAGTAGCAATCTCACACATTTTATTTATTGTGAAAAATATTTGAAAACAAGCCAAATTACCTAATGCCTAAGAAAACCATTACAAATAAGGTTCCATTTTGACGACAGTTCCACTTATTTCAAGTTTAATTTAAGCTCCTCACATCAACTTGTTAAGACAAGTCTTAACAAGTTGTTGTGGCGAGAACGATTTGGGATAATCATGCATGGTTAACATATAAGATGTTCATAAAAAACCATAATGTGATATGGTTTGTAAAAAGTGACTTGCAAGTAACTTAGAAGTCAACAACCTCAGCAGCTCATTATGACGCCAGTTAATTAAATAAGACAGCCATAAAAAGTAGAAAAAGTGGAGGGATGCCTTTGCCCATCTCTCCAGCTGTGGAACAGGATGGGCTGACATAATAGTATAGAGGCATCCAATGTTGTAAACACAACAAAGTATAACACAGCATTATTTACATGACTTCAAGTGGAATTAAGACCTATGGTCTCCAGTACGAGATGAGCAACTGTGGGACTTGAAAACTTTTTACCATACTACTCGAATACAACAAAGTAGGCTGATCCATCATGATATGATACAACATATTATGTAAAAAAACAATAACAATGATAACATCATTAATATGATTATAAAAAAATACCAGTCATCATTAAGCCTTAATACTGATTCACACTTATAAATAGAATAGAGAAAGATACATAACATCTTTCTGATTACTTTAAGAAAGCTTTAAGGTGAGTACCTACTGACCGGTGTTACGGGGCGTAATGTACCATGTTACAAAGCAATCATTCGTGCAAACGAGTCAGTACGTGGAAACGAGCTTATTATTTTACCATATTAATAGTATCTGAATAACAACCAGTTTATTATTCGCTTAAAATAATATGGAAAACTGGTTTTTGACCTTAGACTAGGTAAAAGGTATAAGGACTGATTAGGGGGCGTCCATAAATTACGTGAGGTATTTTTAAATTTTCTGTCCCTCCCTCCCCCCCTGGTGAGATGTCGTGAGATTTTATTCAAACCCCTCCCCCATCCCCCAATCTCACGTGAGATTTTTCAAAATGTGTGGTTTGACAGTCAGTAGATGTATAACGTAGAAGTATGAATGAAATTATTTTCTTTCGAACGAATTAGTGAATGATCTTAATCGTATTACGATTACGCTTAAGATTAAATCTTAAGCATGTACAATCTGGATTAAATGGACCAAAAAAGTATAATTTTTTTTGTTTAAATCAGAAAAAAAATTGCGTGATATTTGCCGAGACCCCCCCTCTCTCCAACGTAAGATTAGATGAGATTTGACTCGACCCCCTCCCCCCCTTAAACATCTCACGTATTTTATGAACGCCCCCTTAACACAAGGCGACTTGAAGCTTGAGTGTTTATAGCTTGTAGGGCAGGTCAGTCTACTTTTCGTTATGTTAGCTGCACCGAGAACAGTAGATATCATTGAGCTATGTCGTCAACTTGTCTCTCGCTTAAAATATTTTACGAACGTCAAAAGATAGTCTGGTTAAGATGCAATGAGCTTGATGGAATGAAGTGTTGCGAATCCACATAATGTTCTGAGGACTTAGTGCCAGTTTTTTAACGTACTCGATGACGTTAACGTAAACGTTCGCTTTTGTCAAATTATATGGAAAAAAAAATGTTTTCAGTTATTTTCACCAGGCGGCGCTTATCAGTTTCAATACTAATTGACGTTTACGCTAAAGCGCTCGAGAACGTTAAAAAACTCGCACTAAACCAACTGTTAGCCATCAATGGCTAACAGTTGGTTTAGTGCGAGTTTTTATTTCGTAGTGCGAGATTTACGAAAGTCATCTAAATGGAATTGTCCTTATTATTTATATTTTTGTTGCAGCCACCCACTCCAATCGAACCATGGAATCAAATAATTGATTGCACTGAAAGTGCGCCTTTGCCTCTATGCTTTACTATAAATAGAGAAGTTGAAGGTTCAGAAGACTGTCTCTATATTGAAGTTTCAACCCCAAGTATACAGCCTAAAAAACGAATGCCAGTTATGTTCTGGATAGGAGGGTATGCATATACAGGTCTAATGGATAATTTATTTGATGTATCATTAATTAATGACCAAGATGTAGTCTGTGTTAGATGCGGTTTCAGACTAGGACCCTTTGGTTTCCTCTCTATAAATGATTTTACAGCACCTGGTAATTGTGGACTGAAAGACTTAATCTTGGCTTTGAAATGGGTTCAACAAAATATAAGTGCCTTTGGTGGCGACCCAGACAATGTCACAATTTTCGGAAGTTCATCAGGTGGAGCGATAGTCCATTTCATGATGTTATCCCCTATGGCAACAGGCCTGTTCCATAAAGCTATTGTACAAAGCGCTAGTGCATTGAATAGTTGGTCTTTAGCCAAAAACCCCTCTCAAGCTGTTATTGACCTGGCAAATGAATTAGGCTTAAAGGAAACTTCCAAAGTAGAAATCGTTGAAAAGCTACGTTCTGTTCCTGCAGAAGAAATAATGACTGCTTTGGTTAACATGGTTCAGGAAAGACAAACAGCAGTAGACCGGGATGTGATTGATGCCATCTTCAAGCCGTGCATTGAAGTCGACTTTGAAGGCCAACCCGCATTTATTACAAAAAGTCCGCCTCTAATCATGAAATCAGGAAATTTCAATAAAGTGCCTTTAATAATCGGTAGTAATAATATAGAAGCAGCTTTATTACAATACATAAAAGAAGACTTTTATTCGGATTACGAAAAGTATAACGAGAATGCTAGTCTTATTGTACCCAGATCACTAGCAAGAGAAGATAAATTAACAAAAAATATAGGTCAACAGTTACTGAAATTTTATTTGGGTGGCGAAGAACATTTAAGAGCCGACACGAGAACACAATACTTACAGTTAATAAGCGATTACTTCTTTTTATATTATGTGAATAGAACCGTAAGACTGCACAGTCAGTTTGCACCTGAAGTTCCGATATTCTATTATATTCTAAACTTCCTTGGGGAGTGGTCGGTGCCATCACATTTAGATTTTCTGAACTCTGCTGGTCATTGTGCGGAACTGCCATTTATGTTCCGTCTCAAGATGCCAACAGTCTGCAAGGGTAGTCGAGATTCAGTGATGACAAGGAGCAGAGTAATCAAAATGTGGACCAATTTTGCTAAATGCAGGTAATTGTATAAATAAAATACCTTTGAATATCTTCCTTAGAATCAAGTTTTGATATTTTAGCTCTCCTTTACTTTGTATGGTCCTTGTTTATTCCTATTTTATATTTAATACACTATCATTAATTAGAATCAGATGAACTGAAAGGGTTTGATAAACGTGAATGATTAAGTTTTAAAATCGTTCAGGATGCTATATTTTACACAAGTTATACGTTTGCTATATGAAATATTTTTCTTATATAAAAAAAAGTTAAATACGGCGATGAAAAAATTTCACGAAATACAATAAAACAAGTGCACAGCTGTATGTATACTATTAGTGTATGCGAAGTAGGTAAGTAAATAGCAACAGTTCAGCTAATTCTGGTAATGATACAGTTTTGATACTCATGGATGGCCGCGTGTTGTGTGAATGTTTTTTTATTTGACTAATAGCTATTACTAACTTGTTTTCAGTAACCCAACACCTGATGACAACGATCCACTTTTACAAATAACCTGGGACCCTGTTGAAAGTAAAGACAAGCTGAACTACCTCAGTATAGGGTCAGAGCTTACAAAAGGTAGAAATCCATTTGACGAGAGAATGAAATTTTGGGACACTCTTCACCAGGAACATGCCTTTCTTAGAACCGTAGTTTATTTCAATGACATAGGAGTTTCGTGGTAAGACAAGCTGAGTAGAGGCTATGTTTTGGATACCTATTTTTGTATGTAGATCACTTTTAGTTAATAAAGTTGAAAATGTTTACAATTGTTGAGCTCTGCTTTTTATTTTGATGTTTGGAATGGGATAGGTGATGACTGATGAGCTATTGAATGGATGAAAAGCTTTGCATGACACTCCTACCCTGCTCTTATCAATCATGTTTATCGGAATATTACGAAAATAACATGTCGCCCCTGGCCCCGGCTTCTCACGGATGCAAATTTTATATAACCAAACCTTTATCGTTCTTTGTACTAGTTGAAACTGCATCAATATCCGATGCGTGGTAAAGATAGGTAAGCGGAGAAAAGAAGGCTACTCTGATAGATATTTAGAGATTAGATGATCTGTGTGTATTATTATAGATATGTCTTTATAGAGAGTGACTGCTGATATGACGATATTATAAAACATTTCAATTACATCAATTTTTATAGTTTTTATTCAATAAATAAGCCAATGCGCAGTATCTGCTTCCAGTAAACAAACGCTTCAATCAGGAATGTAAAGGCTAAATTAAATAACCATTAATTTGTTGGTACCAATCTGTAATACATTATGAAATTATATTTTTCACATAACAATATACATGTTTTTAGTATTTTAGTAACAAAAGCTTTGAAGGCCAACAAATACTACAAAATAAATGAACTAGATACGCCATTATCTACAGTAAAAAAATAAAAAGGCGAATTCTTTGTTAATTATATAAATTAATAAAATAATATATACATAATGGGTGCACATAATACATACACATTGTGTAGGTAGTTTGATCGGAAAACATTTAATGCAACGTAGTTGTAGATACTACCCACTTCTGTATACACATAGATATCTGAAAAAAGAAATATTCTTCGGTCACCATACAGCAATAAACCTTAGATAAATAAATACATGTTGAGAGTAAACTCCCTCGAAAAATAAGTTGGGTGTTCAAAGAACATTGCTCTGGTTTTTTTTTACCACAGTTGTGAAGGCATTTTACAGAATATGTATTACTAAACAAAGCTGGTATTGTCGTCATTGGTCAGTGTCCCTACGCAGCAGTACACACGTTTCACCGACACCATGCTTCCATCTCAGAGAATATGTCCATCAATATTACGACAAATATTAGTTTATGTGATCAAGTACACTACAGGATGTAATGTTGCATTGTAAATGTTTGACAAGAAGTGGCTGCCGCGCATTTCTACGATAATTTTTATAATTTCCAAAAAATCGTCTACAATCAAATGTTGCCAGGGGGATTTGGACCAAGGCAATTAGGTCTAAAATGACCTGAAAAACCCTCCAAAAATCAAATCCTGGCAAACGCACACTAGACACTACGGTTTAAACTACGATAATTATTGCAATCAGGAAGTATTTTAAATATTATTAGGATTTACATGCGGCTCTATCTACATTGATGACTTACTTAGTAAATTACATAGGCTACATTTTAACGACATGTCGTCAAGTGATTATTACATTATGTTCCTACGACGTATTCCTTTCCTTACAGACGACAACGCGTAGCGAAAAAGGTCATAAATAAGTACTTTCATAAATGTATCCTTCCTGTTAGCCTCTTTTTCCTGATTGGACGGTATGACACATAAGTTGGAACACAGTATACCGAAGCAATGCACTCAATCAATTTAAAAAGCTGGCTTGTAACGATTTCACTACTGAATTTACACCAAAATTGCTATGATCATAAAGACCAAAATAGTTTGAAGTCAAAACGCCTGTGTATCATCGGTTTTCATCTTAATGCTATCAGCAATACGGTGTAAGGCCATCGGTAAAATTACTCACCGTGAGTGAGAAATCGGACCATCGCATTTTATTTTTATTACCAGCAGAACATTTGTTTAGTTTGCCATGTTCACTATGTCACAATATGCTTGAAAGAATAATGACGCAAATGACAATCAACAACGAAATATATCTAATAAAAACAAAAAAAGAATCAAAATATATAATTATATATTTAAGAAAATAACTAATATAATTTGCTCTGCTTCAGTAAGACATCGATAAGCAGCGTTACATTGTTGTGTCCGGCCGACCAATAAGGTAAAGACTATTAATATGCTTGGTTCATTGTATACAAAATACCAATTATTGTTATTAACATAATTGTAGAATTGGATGCTAATAAAATACGAAGGTATTGTAATTCGTAGACTGAGTAACCAATAGACAATCGATGAGTGTTTTTTTTTTTTCATGTCAAAATAAAAAACCTGCTTTACAAAACCGTAATGCCAGGGAGATTTTATTTGTTCTTTTTTACATTAAATAACCACTTTCCTACATCTTCTAAGGGTCTACGCACACTGGGACGGAATGGCAGAGGATTTTGCCACCGGTCAGCGCAAACGCATTACCTCAGTCAATCTCCATTCAGTCAATGATTTTAGTGTTGGAAAGCCTCAATAAGACCGGCCAACGAATTGTTTTTGGTATGCATTCCACATCGTAGCATAATATCCATGTGCGTGTTTTATTTAGTAAATAACTTTAGTAAAAGATTTTAAGGGCATTTTCAATATGCTTTTTACTGTGGCCTAAGGTTACACTATCGTTTCTCTATTGATTTCTCGTTCTACAGTTAAATTATAGGAAGCTAAAAGATCCCATAAGGGATTGACTACAATTTCAATATCCAATTCAAAATTGCGACTTTAAAATACGATAAATTATACAATACATCACAAGATATACTCACTGCACAGCATCAATATAAAGTAGAATTATAAGCCTAGGTTAGAATTGGAAGCCACCCATTGGCACCGATTGATCGGCACTGAATTGATATTGGTCCGTAGTCGACGACACCGCAGGCGCAAGTCTACCGTCCTCTTCTTCAGATCCAAAATAGTTCTCAATTATCTCGAAAGATTTTTGATAAATGTCAAGATTTTCATGTGACTGGAGGAATTCTATCTTATCCAAACCTAAAACAAACAAAATAGAAGTGTTTAATTCCCCAATGATTAACATCTAGCTATATTTGAACCTAACCACCCTAGCCAATAAGCTCTGGCCTAGCATCATCAATGTTCTAAAACAGCCTTAAAACAATGTTGCTCGAGTACCTTACAAAGAAAGACTGCTACTTGCACATCTGAGCAAAAAAGAATTTTTTATTTAACATTGATAAGCACCTTTAAATCGTAGCAATAAGGTTGGGTTCTAAAGTTTAAGTGTTACCAAACAATTCATTCACTAGTAAATTACCAGAACATATTAATCAGTACTTACCGAAGCACTCCTCAATGAGAACAGCATAAGGATTATCACGTTGATCGGATTGTTGTCCAGCCTTTAATATATTGTCTAATCCATTTAGAGCCACTTGAACTGTCTTAGCGTCCGTTAACGTTAATAAGTCACATAGAGGTGGTATAGAACCTTGATCAACTAAATACCTGGAAATAATTATACATCCATGTAAGCTAGATTTGTAACTTTAGAAAAATATAATTCTGCGGGGTCATAGCTTAACACACAATTAATGGCAATGCCGTTCAGTTTCATAAATCACTCAACAACATTCATTGCATTTGTGACATTATCAAGCAGAATATTTTTTCAAGCATTTATTATTCCTCAAAAAATTCTCGCGTTGTGATAGAATAAGGTATTAGGCAATTGGGTGCTGATTTCTAAAAGACTATCAGTTGTAGTAGATAACTGATGATCTAAAAGTTAGGCAATCAGAAACAGGTGGGAAGTAAATAAAGTTTTGTACCTAATTTGGTCATGGCTACCTCCACTGGTAGCATTCGTTATAGCCCAAGCCGCTTCTTTCCGCGTTTTAAATTCAGCTTGTCTTAAAATTTCAATAAGTGCTGGGAAAATGTTGGCATCGATTACTGCCTGAAATGGTAAAATAAGACAAAATTAATGCTCATACTAACAATACACAGACAGATGATTCCTGATATCTAAACTAATATTATAAAGAGGAAAGATTTGTTTGTTTGTTACGATCTGGCTCAAAAACTACTGAACCGATTTTATTAATTCTTTCACTATTAGAAAGCTACATCTTCACCGAGTAACATAGGCTATATTTAATTCCGAAAATAATTAGGGATCCCTACTAAAACTTGAATAATGTAATGTTGAATAATGTAAAAAACAAGGTGTAAAAAAAATGGCCTAAAATGTCTTTCATCGCATGCGCTGCGAAAACTATTGATGATACATAAAAACAATGTACTACATAATTAAAGTACTGATTATTATCTAGATAAAAGTCCGCGAGGCTATGTCTAACAATGTCTGTTACAATGACCGCTTTTTGTTAAAATTATTCAATCAAAGCCCAGTTGGAAAGGAAAACTGATGATTTTGATATGAAGATATTAATCCTTATCCATTTAAATGGTTTGATAATTAAGGTGGATTATGTACATGTAAATTACACTTTATGTTATTCAAATCGGACCTTTCGTTTCAAAGTTACGACAAGTATAAAATATAGATAAAAAAATAGGTATAACAAATATTTTGAAGTAGGGGAGGACATTATTGCTTACTTCTTTTTACGTGGAAATCGGAATAAACAACCAAAAAGTGGGATATTTGAAACAGATCTCACAATTTTTTACATAATCAACCCCTGACGGGGTGAACAGTAGGCTGATCCTGAGACCGTTGAATGTATATCATTGTGCATAATTTTCCAAAACTTACCTTTAAAATGGGTAAGAGAGGGCATTGAAGTTAGTGGAGTACCTACTAAATCCGCGCTGACGAAGTCGCGGGCGCAGTGCTTGTAAACAATATGATTCTATTTAATTCGTCATTAAGATTCTCGAAAAATAATGGACTTGTATTTTTTGCTTTATCAAATCAACTAACTTTTGCCCGCGATTTCGTACGCGCATATCCCGTTCCCGGATAGCCTATAAACCTTCCTCAAGAATGTGGCTGTCATATAAAAAAATAAATACCGAATCCGACTGGTAGTTCCAGAGATTAGCGCGTTCAAACAAAATCTCCAGCTTTATTATATTAGTATAGGTGGATGAAAATTGATCAGGAGTGGGTGCTTGTGACGTCACATTTAGGTAAAAAGTGTACTCAAAAGTGACGTCACACGACTTTTTAACGCACTGTATCTCATTTTTCGTTTACGTTAAAAAAGAAAAATTACGTGTCCAATATTTTTTGGAAATATATCTGACAGACTTATTAGACCGAAGCCAAGCCACGAGCGAAGCACGAATTATCTAGCTAAGCTTATACAAAATCGCGCTTCCCTAGTGCTCCAATTTTGCTCGGCTCGCCTGGTTTTGGTTGACAAGACAACAAATATTTAAGTGGCAGCAGAAATCAAACTTTATGTCCAGGCATTAACGTTACATTTGCGAAATCACATTGTACCTGTATCTGTGCAGCATTGCCAGCAGTAATGTTAGAGAGCGTCCAGCAGGCCTCCTTGCGCAGCGCCTCGGTGCTGGAGCGCAGCAGCGCGTGCAGGTTGGGCAGCGGGTTGCAGTTGAGCACGGCCTGCGTCTGCGCGTCGTTGCCCGTCACGATGTTGCCCACGGCGCGCAACGCCGCTGACACCACGGTCGACTTGCTGTGCCTGGGAAGTGCACGAGTGCTGAGTCACACGGTACTACAGCCTCACCACTAGTCACCACTAAGGCAGCGCGAGTCTGCTGTGGATTTGGGATGCTCGAGACCGGTCGATTTGGCTATAGTAGTAAATGGTGTGTTTGTTTTTTATTATTCTTTTATAATCAGGTAAACCTTATTCATCATCATCATTCATCAGGTAAATATAAAAAATAGTTTTGAGGAATGATATTTCCTGAGTTTAAACATTGTGAAAATGAAAACCGATTAGAAATTACTAAAAAATAGTGTATTTCCCTTACATAAGTAGTTCCACAAGCCGCCTACAAACTCCAGCATCGATCACAGCTTGAATCTTCTCATTTGGTCCGTCCGAAAGATAAGAGAGAGCCCAACACGCGTCGCTCAGCACATCCGCGTCAATGTGATGTAGCAACCTCGCTAAAACTGGAATACCTGGAAACATACATTAAAATACTATTCGACTAACCTGCCACATACTAATTATGCTATTATAATATATTATAGCGTCACCACTCGCACAATTGTACACATGTATGTAGAAGGGGCAATTAATATATAATGCAAAATGCATAACGTATTAATCGCGCTAATTAGTGTTGGTTTAGAATGCATGTCACGGATTTCCGCAAAGTAACACCTAATTCAATTGTGTCACGTGTCACATAGCTATCTTCGACTAATATATCTAGTAGCAGGTGATTTCATTTCATACACAATGTTGGCCATCCAAGTCTTTATCCCAAATCAGCTTGATGTATTATTTAATTTGTAACAATATCGAAAAAATACACTCTGTTAACTAACCTGGAGCAACAGCTTCGAAGTTTGTAGGAGGATTTTTGCCTCGGCACAAATTTGAAAGAGTCCAAACAGCATTTTTTGTCATAGACAGCCTGGTATACTTATTTAAGATCCTGAAAGAATATTTTTTTTTAATATAAGTCTTATTTTAAGTAATAGAATATGAATAAGATAAAAATTACATGAATATTTTCTGTATAATTCAGACCGTACATGCACAACGCCGTATGTACTCTAGTCTTTCAAGTAGCTTATGATTACTTGAAAGACAAGACAAGGATCATAATCATACATGATTCATCAATAGGGTTCCCAATCATAATGTTAAAAACAGTATTATACTTGTTTTCTTTGCTTTTTACTGTTCTAAAAAAAAATTATACAAAATACTGTTTTTATGACCGCTGGTACTCCTGCCGTTTCAGCCTCCACAGAAAGAGTGTTTTCCATAATGATTGCAATATGGCGGGATGGCAGAAATAGAGCTTGCATTGATTCCATTAAAAATAAGCTGTTCATTTATTTTAATATTAACTTAAATTGTGGGAAAGCTTATATAAATAATTAAAAGAATATTTTTATATTATAATAAATCGTTAAATTTTGCAAGAAGCTCCAAAAAGTATGTTTACAAAACGACAAAAAAATTGAAAACTGTCCATTTTAGTTCTTCGAGCATGATATACTTTTTTTCTCATACAAAAAGTTATGAACCCTATAAATCAATTGGACGAATTCACCCCCCACTCCTGGTATTTGGTTATTCCAATCATCAGGCCCCTTTCCCAGTCTCATACAAGTTTGAGACGCAATGGCAACAACAGTGTCGCTTCTGAGTTGGTTACGGACTATAGTCACTAAGGGAGAGTTTTTTGATCCGTAGTTACCAAATGGTTAAAAATGATGAGAACCTAAATTTCATTAATGTGCGTATTTCTGTCAATATTTTGCATAATTATTATGAGTTAATAAATATAAAACGCATTTTAACGAAATTCGTATCACAATTTTAAACTAATTGGTGGAGAAAAAACTCGCCCTAAGTGGTGGAGAGTAGTTTCTGGTGATCTCTATGCCAACGTTGAGTAAGTTTATGTAAGTATAGCTTTTCCAGGCTTTGCTCATGTAATTTATTCCACAGGAACCATTCGCTTAAGGCATTTGGCGATAGTATAGCTTTCTCGCAGTGAATAAAATGGCTTAGTACTTTCAAAGAATGTAAACATACAACATAAGCCATTAATTAGACAAGCTAGTTAAGATGAACATAGAAGTACTGACTCCAGCAGCGGCGGCAGCACGGCGGCGGCCAGCACGGTGTCGCGGCAGCGCGGCGAGTCGCCGGCCACGTTGCCCAGCGCCCACACGGCCTGCTCGCGCACGTCGTCGCTGGCGCCGCCCGCCAGCAGCGCCACCAGCACGGGCACGGCGCCGCACTCCACCACCACGCGCGTCTGCTCCGACGAGCCCGACGCTATGTTTGTGAGCGCCCATGCTGCCTCGAACTGAAATAACACCACGTCTATTTCAATCTTTGTTACAATGAGGGTTACTGACTCGATATTCTCTCATCGTTCTCACTACATTGTGATGATTTTGTTAAACAGGTGTTTGTCCTCTTGATATAAGCGTAGGTAGGGTAGGTATTTAGTCTATAGCTGAGACACTAGAGCAGAATACAGAAATTATTTTTTACAATTGTATAAATATTCATACAGTCTAATATTTAGTGTCATACATTAGCTTGTGCCTATGTTCAATCCAGATCATATTACCTGCAGTGTTGGATTAGTGCTATTGGTGAGGAATTCCACAAATTTAGGAACTATTCCAGTCCGTATAACTTCATCGATTGGTGGATTAGGCTCTTGACTCAATAGTTTTCTAAACTTCTGAGTTGCAATAACTTGCTCTTGTGGATTGTTGCAATACAGGGCTGCAACCATTGATGGGGAGATGTCATCTGATGGTGATATATTAATGTCATCCTAGAAAGTAAAATCAGTTTAAGTGTGTTGAAAATAAAAAATAATAAACCTCTATAAAACATTTGCGAATAATTCTACATAATTCTTCTGACTTAAGTACAAAGGGCCATAATCTGCTGTGGAAAAATAACTTAAACTCTGAAACCTTCCTGTGAGTCTAAAGTTAAATGGTTTGATAATTAAGGTTGATTATCAAATGATGTATATGAAAATTACAATTTAAATTATTCAAATCGGATCTTTCGTTTAAAGGTAGTAAGGTATAGCACACATATCAACTCGGACAGGGATTGTCACCGTGTCAACTCGAGCCATGCAGTATTCTTTGTATGAAACTCCCTACGGCAACGCACACTAATCGAGCAATACGGCGATAATGGCGATACGGTGACGATCCCTTTCCGAGATGCTGTTTTTTTTAAGGATGGGAAATCATCAAATGACTTCTGCCGCTCTGGGTGGAGCGGAAGGGCGTGTCAGACTCTTACTGACTAAAACCCATCCGTGTTCCTTCTTAAGCCCTTTGCGTTCCAGGGCCGCGGTGACTCTTTCGAACAAATTCCGCAACCCTGGCAGTGATATGTGTGCTATACTTTAAAGTTACGACGGGTATAAACATGCTCTAAGTAAAAAAAAAATGCGGTTTGAGCGAACTGTCCTACGTTTACTCTATTAATAAGTAACTAGCTAACACCCGTGGCTCCGCCCGAGTGAATGTCGTAAACTATCCCGGAAGTATGTAAACTTGGGCAAAGTTACATCAATATCGGTTCAGCGGTTTAGGCTTGAAAACGTAACAGACACGAGTTACTTTAGCATATTTTAGAATATTAGTATAGATAAACTACCTAACTTATAGAGGAATCGGAGGGTGTGTTCAAGTTTGTAAAGGAAAGTATGAAAATCCGCGCGGACAAAGTCGCGGGTGAAGTGCAAGTATGTAAATAATTTGCAATAAGAGTCAGAAAAAGTCTATGAAAGGGCAGTATAGTTATAAAAAATATATCCTATATCCTATGACGCAGAGAAAGATTATGCTTTGAACAGATTTCAAATTGGATAAATGAATGCATCCTGCATTCTGTAATTTTCCGTTTGAATGCCAGTTGTGCTATACTACATAACTACATACATAGTTATAGCACTGCAAATCAACCTACACTCAGGGAGCAATTTGTTTTCAATAGAAAATTCCGTGACTAATACATCCAAATTGAATTTTGCAATTGATCCTTGAATTTCATAGCGGTTGTGAAGGTTTTTAATTATTAGTCGGATTCTAAATGTATTTCAAAACCAAAGAGTTGGGAATTCCCTAATACCACAGTCAACTTTCAACTTATGATAATACAAAGTTTCATAGTATTCTCAATCAGATAATTTACCCACAACTTACTCCTAAAATGTATCTGAAACTATTGAAAAGATCAATATTGCAAACTCTGATAAATATTGAAAAGATACAAAAGTAACTAACTCACGTCTTACAAAAGTTATCAACTAACAGCTGGGTCCAGCTACATTTTCTTCTACTGATTAAGCATGGATAGCCTTTAGGCCAGATTGGTCGAATTCGCGATCGGTCCAATTCGCAGTTTGTCCAATTCGCAGTTGGTCCAAATTCGCAGTTGATCCCATTCGCAATTGGTCCAAATCGACAATGTTTTCGAAATGATATAATACCGCCCGTAGAAATTTCGGGAATCCTCTCTTAGTGCTCCCCTACGCTCCCCAAGGAACCTACATGCCAAATTACATCTTTCTACGACCAGTTTTGACTGTGCGTTGTCTGTCAGTCACTCACTCAAGCAGTCAGTAACGGAAGAATTTTATATTATGATTGTTTTTTTTTTTTTTTAAGGATGGGAAATCATCAAATGACTTCCTCCGCTCTAGTGGAGCGGAAGGGCGTGTCAAACTCTTACTGACTAAAACCCATCCGTGTTCCTTCTAAAGCCCTTTGCGTTCCAGGGCCGCGGTGACTCTTTCGACTAAATTCCGCAACCCTGGCAGGCTCTGGCCCTAGCGGGCCCCGTCCTCTATGCTGACATCTCTTTGAAGCGCGCGTGAAACACAACGTGCCATCAACCCGGGCCTGGTGGTGATCGGACAGCGAGTCACCCAACGCTCGCCGTCCGCAGGCCCGCGATTATGATTGATACAGGGTGAATTTCTAAAGTGTGCGTGGATGGCCAAATCCGAAACTAGGAGGAATATCGAAAAACACTGATAGTAGTCTCTACCTAGCCCGATTTTGAAGAAAACTAAAACTGTCATTAGATTTTTGAAAAAAAAACACGCTGTATTATCGCACCATCCGAAAGTGGAGTGGAAGGATCAAATTCTAGGAAGTAAACATGGCAATCTTAAGGAAAGAGCTCATTTTTAACAATTCAAAAAAAAAAACATTTCCAAAAAAAATATATGAACTGATATATTTTTCAGAAATCTATGATGCAGTTTTAATTTTCATCAATACGGACCCGAGAATCTAGAACTGCATCATTGGATTTTTGAAAAATTGGTTATGGTTTAGTCAGAAATTTTAATTTGTTGCAAATAAAGCTTTCCTTGAGTTTGCCATAATAATATGTAATTATTTTTACATCCCAAAATTTGATCCTTAGTAGGGACACTTTCGGATGGTTTAATAATATAAGATAAGGGTGTTTTTTTTTCAAAATCAACTGGTTTGATTACAGCTAGGAATTTTAAAAAAATCCTATGATACTGTTTTGATTTTCATCAAAATCAGGCACATGACTCTTTACAGTGTTTTGCTAATCCACATAGTTTCAGATTTGACCATTCATGCGCACTTTAAAAATTCACCCTGTATAAATGTATATGTTACAGTAAGTGTGATTAATTGTAAATTATTTATAATTTACCGTCTATAATTTATTAATAATTAACGAAAGTCGAGGTAAAAGTAAGAAATGAACCACATTTATCTGTGATTATTATGATTAATAATCACAGATAAATGTGGTTCATTTGAATCGATCGATCGTTTGTTTCGTTTTTGAATGATTTCAAAAATAACATATACTAAGCATCTTTCTGAGGGCTAGGGGCATTTTCTTGCTGGAACACACCAAATTGGACCAATCACAATTAAGGTGAATTGAACCAGTAGCGCCTAAAGGATGGATAGGACTTCTCTAGGGCAAGGCCTATCTTGCAGGGCCTAGAGACAACATTACCTTCTATTAATATTACATTTGTTTTGTATGGCAAGTGTTGGCAAAACTGTAAATTTGGTGTAATAATACTCTTTGGATGGAAAACCCTTGAGCACAGATTATTCATGATTGATGCAATTGGTATTGGTAGGTATGTGTGCAAGTAGAAGAGATTGTCAAGAGTTCTAAATCTAGTTATTCCAAAAGGATGTTACAGTTGATGCATATAAAATGTAGAATTCTAAAACCACGATAGCAGGCAAAAGATTTATGAAGCCTCTATTTCCTACAAAAACTGGCATTACTTTTACAAGCCCTTTGTAACATGACACATTTACATTTTCATAATCAACCTTAATTATCAAACCATTTAAATGGATAAAGATTAACAGTCGTATACCAAAATCACCACTACTCCATTCCACCCAGGTTCTGTGTAATTTGTATACCTTTGTGAAGTTTTTATAGGTAATAATGAGTACTTTAAACATGTAGTACATTATTTTTATATATAATCAAGAGCTTTTTCAGCACACACCAAAAAATAAATTTGTTAGGCAAAATTTTGCTACATTGTTGCAATTTTCGTAGGAATTTTTTTTGAAAATAAAATGTTTAAATTTAATAATGTAGCTTTCTAATGTTGAAAGGATTTTTATAATTGGTTGAGTAGTTTTTGAGCCGTAACAAACAAACAAATAAATATTTCCTCTTTGTAATATTATTGTGATAATTTTACCTGCAAAGTAATATCTGGTGCATTTGGGGCGGGAAGATTAACATTTCTACGCTTGAATAGCTGCTGTTCTCTCTTTTGTTTCCGCAGCTGGACACCTTCCTCTTCCCGGCGGCGACGCAGCTCATCTGCGCTCAAGCCTACGTTCTTGTAACGATGCTTGTGTCCACCAGACATCTTAAAATAATCAACTATTAAATAAAACAATCAATTTATTAATCACACACCCTATGACTAACAACTTAATGATTTAGGTAACTGATAAAGAAGTAAAACAATAACATTGATTACCTTCGTTTATCTTCACCTCAATAAGGAATGTATTTCATACTCTTTCTGTCATCTGAACTGATCAAAAATACTTCAATAATAGAGCAATGTTTCTCTACAGATGAGCACCATCTATGATGATATATCATAAGAGGACTTAACAATTCCTCTCGCACCCATCATAAATGCACTAGGTACAAGAATAATCACTAGGGTCACATCATAAATTGTCAACTTCGTAGCAATAGTAACAATACGCCATTTAGGAATCCATATAAAATACAAACATTGCTATTTATAGATGATGCAGTAAATAATTGCAACCTACAAGTACGAAATAAACGAAAAGAATAGACAAATCAAAATTGAAAGCAAAGCACCTCGATCGACGACATTATAAAGGAAAAAACTGCAACCGAATTACAACATACAATGTGTTGTCGATTGACACAGCTTCATTGAAATGTACTTACAATTATTTAGGAACCAGAAGTATGAAAACAAATAAAATTACAGTTATGGCAAATCAATCCAACATCGATTATTGAAAAATATATGAGTTGCATGCAGCTTGTAGGTATTACTAAAATCACTAAAATATCAACGAACAGATGAGCACCTACCTGAACCACCAATCACGTCACCTATGTTGCTAGATACCAATATCAAAATCCCTTGTCGTGCAGTTAAAACTTCTAAATCTTTTCAAAACAATGTCATTATGCAGATAACCAGCCAGCATTTTCTATTTCTAAACTGGTTTAAGTATTACAAACCAATAAATAAAATAATTAAAAGTATTTAATAGGTGATCATTTTAAATATTTTAAACAATTTAAGGGAAAGTTTGGTTACCTAGCAACACCAACTAGCTCAGATACCTCACAGATAACTAAATACCTACTTGCTGCCTGACGGTGGCGAAAGTGGCGATTTCAAAATTTTACGTCCAAACAGATTTTGACAGCTGATATTTTGGACTTTTGAAATCGTCAGCGACTAAAGTTGCTACGTGTGGACCTAGAATAAAAAAACATAACCAGCGTATTTACCACTTTTTGGTATGCATTTATATTTTTCATCTTGGATTTTCAGCACCGTAGTTAGGGGTTGGCAAGGCTGCTAAGGGCGCAACCTTTAAGGAGCGCTCTTTGCAGATCCACAGCTTGTATGCCGTTGGGGCACGGCCTTAGATAACACACATTATGTCAACACAAATAAAAAGCTAAATAAAAAATAATTCGTTAGGTCTTAGGTACATACCAGTACCTAAGACCTAACGAATTATTTTTTTATATTTGTTAATTATCACATCACTCCACTTTCCTCATCAATCTAGGGCATTGATCAGACAAATAGTATTAGTATAGACATATATAACATACATACTGTTACGAGCTTGGGGTTCGTGACAATAAAAACAGCCGATTAGATAACCAAAAATGACACTTTAATTTAACAACACTAATTACAACTTTAAACTCACTAATTATTAAACACAAGTTCACCACTGATCACTTTATTCGCACTTGAAGATCGCTTCCGAAGTATTCGCTTGTATCGCAAATTCAATACTGCCTCGGTCGCGGAATACGCGCTCCTTTTATAGGTCAGTTTATTCTAGAAACTTCCATTCTCGAAACATCTGGAAAGTACTCGTAACTACCGCTGCCGACTGACCAGATACCGAGAAGTGTAGAATGTTCTGGCAAAGAAATGTCTAGAAGGTACTTGACTCTACTAGTTCTGCTACTCGATACTAGATGGCGCTAGTAGTAACTTAATGTACCCGACATTAATTCTGGCGCGTAACACTGCCCCCTCCTAAGACATGCTCGTCCCGAGCATTATCGGTGCCATAATAACGCGCCAGTCGATCCACATGGACGATCTTAGGAGCACTTCTTGTACCTTTCTGTATACGGTAGGTCACGTCGTTAATTTTTGTCACAATCCGGTACGGCCCGTCCCATTTAGCTTGAAGCTTAGGAGATTTCCCTTTACTGCGAACTGGATTGTGCAACCACACTAGTGAACCTTCGTCGAACCCTTTATTGTTCATTTTACGGTCATAACGGGTTTTCATCTTTTCAGACATTTGCTGGCCCGATTGTCTGACGTGCTCATAAATGTCATTCATTTTGTTCCGCAAGTCATTCGCATAATCGGTTATATTGCGTGGGGCATCAGGTGGTATTCCGGTGATCAGATCTGCAGGCAGCCGCAATTCTCTTCCGAAGTTGGCGAAGGCTGGTGTCACCGATGTACTTTCGTGAACAGCACTTCGGTATGACAGCAAAAACGGTTGTATATGCTTGTCCCAATCCGTTGCCGGTTTTCCACGACTTTTGCCAGGTATCTCTCCAATGTCTGATTAAATCGTTCCACCATTCCATCCGATTGTGGGTGGTAAGAAGTTGTTCTCGTTTTATGAGTACCCATAACTCGACAAGTTTCCTGGAATATTTGGGACTCAAAATTCCTTCCTTGATCGCTGTGAATCTCTAAGGGTACTCCAAATCGACAGAAGACTTCATGAACTAGTTTATCTGCAACTGTTGAGGCTTCTTGATTTGGAATGGCGAAGACTTCCGGCCACTTAGTGAAGTAATCCATTACAACCATGAAATACTTGTTACCACTTTCACTTTCCGGAAAAGGTCCCGCAACATCTAGGGCTATCCTTTCCCATGGTGCACCGACGTTGTACAATTTTAATGCACCTCTACTGCGAGTCTGAGGTCCTTTTACAGCCGCACAACTTGTACATTTGCGACACCAGTCCTCGACATCGTCACGACAGTGGACCCAGTAAAACCGTTCTCTTATCTTCAGTAGAGTCCGTTTTACTCCCATATGGCCTCCTGAAGAACCATTATGGTACAGCTGTAGGACATTCGGTACTTTTGCTTTAGGGACAACCATTTGCAAATGACAGCTGTCTCCCCGAGCATTTTCCCATTTACGGCACAGGACTCCATCCTGAATCACTAAGCTGTCCCATTGGGCCCAATAACTTTTTGTGATCGAACTCATCGCTGAGACGTCACTCCACGTGGGCTTAGGAGCACTGGCCTTCATCCACTCCAGAATCGGCTTGATGTCCGAATCTTCCTGCTGTGCACATTGTAGGCTTTCCTTCCACTCGCTGCTGATGTCTGTCTTGACCATTCTCACAGGTACGACTTCTTTACCCTCTTGCCTAGTACAATTCTTGCAGTCTTCAGGGCAAGGTCTTCTTGACAATGCGTCGGCGTTGCCATGAGATCTTCCGCTGCGATGTTCAATCACAAAGTCGTATTCCTGCAGAAGTTCCATCAATCTTTCAAACGTTGCCGGAGCGTTGCATAATCCAAACGGCATAACATTAAATTGCCACAGGCCCTTTCCTGTCGAGAATGCAGTTTTCTCCTTGTCCTTAGGGTCGATTTCAACTTGCCAGTAACCACTTTTTAGGTCTAGCGTGCTAAACCATTTCACTCCAGTAAGCATGTCCAGCGTGTCATCAATTCTTGGCAAAGGATAGCTGTCCTTCTTCGTAACGTCGTTTAGACGACGATAGTCAACACAAAACCGCATGCTGCCATCCTTCTTTCTTACCAGCACTACTGGTGAACACCATGGACTGGATGAAGGTTCTATAACACCATCCTTCACCATTTCTTCAATCATGGTTTCCACTTCCTTTTCATGTGCTACCGGCAATCTCCTTGGTCGCTGACGGATAGGCAATTCTTCTCCTGTGTTTATTTTGTGTTGAACTAAGCCAGTCTTTCCGATGTCACCATCGTTTGAAGAGAAAACACTGGCGTACTTCTGTAACATCTTCTTTGCCTTGACCAATTCATTTTGAGACATAGCGCTGCGACAGTCGTCTAAAAGTGTGGTCACTTTCGTTTGTGCGTTCTTGCTGAGGGTCCCGGTCGAAAGATATTGGCATCGACGCAACCAATCCACTTCCTCGCAAGTACCAATCAGAGTGCCTTTTTCTATCATCTGTTCCTTATCACTAAGGTTCAGCACACGTACCCCTGAAATGTCGGTGGCTCTGACCAAAGTTCGAGCCACTTTCCATGGAAGGTCATTGTCTACCTTTTCCACGAGTACACAACGATGATTCTGCCCAGGATTCCGAGGAAGACTAACCGGCACAATCGTTTCCGATCTCGGAGGAAGAACAATCTTCTTTAGGCTGTAGACATTTCCTGGTAACGCCCCTTCCATGAAAAGTTCTTCTTGTCCACATTTCATAACTCCTTGATTAACGTCGATCTCACAACAATTCTTCCTCATAAAGTCTAAGCCCAGGATGCAATCGTCCATTATATCAGCCACGACAACATTATGCAGGTAGATTCCATTGCCTAGCTTCAACTCCATCTCTCTCTCTCCTCGGACGGGTATACGCTGACCAGTGGCTGTTACCAAATTTATGCGGTCTCGGTTGTGTACGGAGTCCCCAGGGAACCGACTTACAAGTTGGGAACTGACAACCGTGCGAGAAGCTCCAGTGTCTATAGTCAGCTTACAAGGCATTCCGTTGACCTCGCCTTTGATGATTAGGCTATTCCCGTCATGGGTTTGTGAGATCGAAATCCTTGGGGCTCTTTGAACATCAGCCAGCACCCGCCCCGCAGTCCTGGCTTTCACTCGTTTCCCTGCTGTTGCTGGGCGGTGCTGTTAGCCGCCCTACCCACTGGAGATTGGCAACCTTCCCTTTCTGCAGTCCGCTTAGGGCAACTGGATCGAAGGTGGCCCCTTTCCCCACAGCCGTAGCACCTAGGGCTGTATCCTTTTAAACGGTCGCGAACTGTAGGCGCTGCAACCTCCCTGACGCGATGGGAACGATGATCCTGTCGCACAGCTTCCACCTCCAGTGCATGAGCCAAGGCGTCCTTTAGCGTCCCGTGGTGCCCGAGCCTCACAGCAGCTCTAACTTCAAGGTCGCGGATGCCATCGATGAATGCCTGCACCAGGTTCCCTTCAATGAGCGCAGGTACGGACTGGTATGCTTTTCGTACCAGCTTCTCCACTTCGAGGGCCCACTGCTGCAGGTTTTCACTGCTGCGTTGCACGCGATCCTTGAGCTGCGCACGAAACACATGTTCCAGATGAGCGTCGCCATACCTAGCTTCCAACGCCTCAAGGAGTTCTTCGTACCTCACTTCTTTACCGAGAGCTTCCAGGACAGTTAAGGCCTGGTCGCGCAGGCCGAGGGTGAGAGCAGTCATGGCCTGATCTTTAGTCCACCCATTCGCCTTCATAACAGCCTCAAACTGTATTTTGTAGGCCGACCAGGAAGATGTCCCATCGAACGGTGGCACTTTGAATCCACGTAGCGAAGGTGTAGAAGCTACGTAAGTGGCAATTCCATCTCCTACTTTAAGGTTGTCCAGCGTTTTCTTCACGTCAGCAATCACGTTGTCAACTCGATCATTCATTTGGTCGATTCGTGTTTCGGCTTCCGCCAGGCGGTTCTCATGCTGGACCACCTTATCTTTTACAACACTTATTTCTTTGCCGAAAGTAGCGTGTAGATCCTTCATAACGAACATCTGTTCTTCCTGGCGGCGCGCCTGCTCCTCCTTATCACGCTGGAGCTGTTCTTCCAACCGACGGGCCTGTTCCTCCTGTCGGCGAGCCTGTTCCTCCTGTCGGCGAGCCTGTTCCTCCTGTCGGCGAGCCTGTTCCTCCTGTCGGCGAGCCTGTTCCTCCTTGTCTCGCTGCAGCTGTTCTTCCAGCCGACGGGCCTGTTCCTCTTGCCGGCGGGCCTGTTCCTCTTGTCGGCAGGCCTGTTCCTCTTGTCGGCGGGCCTGCTCCTGCAGCATCATCATCAGTGCAGCAAAGTCTGGTGCTGCAGATGCTGGAGCTCCTGTGGACGGACCGGCCTCCATGATCGGCAACTGGCCTTCCGACGTCTGCGGCGTTGTACCTCCAAAACGCCTATGGTCCGTCTCCTGCTGGCGTTGACTCCGGGTACGGATACCCTCCGTGTCGTCCTTTGGTAGAATCGGCATGATTTAAATATCCACTCTTCTGACACCAATTGTTACGAGCTTGGGGTTCGTGACAATAAAAACAGCCGATTAGATAACCAAAAATGACACTTTAATTTAACAACACTAATTACAACTTTAAACTCACTAATTATTAAACACAAGTTCACCACTGATCACTTTATTCGCACTTGAAGATCGCTTCCGAAGTATTCGCTTGTATCGCAAATTCAATACTGCCTCGGTCGCGGAATACGCGCTCCTTTTATAGGTCAGTTTATTCTAGAAACTTCCATTCTCGAAACATCTGGAAAGTACTCGTAACTACCGCTGCCGACTGACCAGATACCGAGAAGTGTAGAATGTTCTGGCAAAGAAATGTCTAGAAGGTACTTGACTCTACTAGTTCTGCTACTCGATACTAGATGGCGCTAGTAGTAACTTAATGTACCCGACATTAATTCTGGCGCGTAACAATACATACAAATCTTTTTATTTTCATTTCGTTACTTAATATTCCTCATTCCCTTTCAATATAGTGAACATTATTCTACTAGTCAAGCCCTTTCATTTAATACCCATATTGTGGCAGTTGTGAAAAAAATATAGGGAATTAGCCATTTTGTGATGGCGACCATCTTGGATTTGAAATTTGGCATAGCGTATAGTATTCTACTAGACAAGCCCTTTCATTTGTGAAATACTATTGTACCGGCCTTTTTGTGGCGGCGGCCATCTTGGACCGATTTTCATCAAACATAGCTAAGAACACTCCCGACTATTTTACCTTTCAAACCAAAAAAACAAAATCAATATCGGTTCATCTGTTCGAGAGCTAAGTACGATGCCACAGAGCGACACACACACACCCACAGATACGTCAAACTTATAACACCCCGTCCTTTTTGCGTCGGCGCGGCGGCGGTTAAAAAGGGCGCCGCCTAGATTACAAAGCTTCGTAAAGTTTATTAATTAAAATAGTGTGGTCAACGTAGTCGAATGCTTGTGTCTTGTAATGACTTTTATTTCCAACCCTTAATAACAGATTTGTCATATTGGTACGAATATATGAAGAATGCTCGTTTTTCGAGTCCACCAACTTCGGCTCGATCTGACTAAAGAGCGAAGACGGGCGCAGCGCGCCAAGCCAGCTAAGGCCTGTATCAGAAGTTGGCCCTAACAAAACTCGCAAATAACGAAAATGCATAGTCTCGAAATCAAAATCCAAAATGGCATTAACAAAAAGCTGTACATCCGGGAACAGTCTTAGGAGGCGTTAGCCGACCTCCATAAACTACTTATATAATAAATAATTGCATAACTCTACACAATGTCATGTTACGGATGGATGAAAAAACGTCCATTTGCGCTGTGCTCTGCGATATGACACAAGCATTCGACTACGTTGACCACACTATTTTAATTAATAAACTTGACAAATATGTAGGGAGGCAACTTCTTAAATTAATTGAATCCTATATCTCTAATAGAAGGCAAAACATAGCAATCTCAAGAATAGATCGTACCACAAAAAGTATAAGCATCTGTCTCAAGAACGTGTAGTTAAATTCGGTGTACCCCAGGGAAGCGTTCAGGGGCCATTATTATTTTTCATATATTTAAATGACTTTCCAAAATCTATTGAGCATTCAATTACCGTTTTTGCAGACGATAGCACAGTCACAATGGCATGTTAGAAAACTGACACATACATTTTTACATTTAAAATGCCTTAGCTTCTATAATCTACTGGGTAGACAATTATCATCTAAAAATTAAAACACAAATCTTGCATTTTAGTCAAAATTCTTTGACCCCCGCCTCCAGTCTTTTAATTTAATCTACCTTCTTGAGTTTCTATCTAGTTTTGGGGTTGTAACTATGTATTATATTTAAAAAAAAAAAAAAAATTTGTTGTGAATGAAATAGGAAGTGTTGAATAAAAATACATATTGTGATTTTTTAGCTGACTTTTGATTGCAGCCGAGGCGGAATAGACCCCCAAGCCGAAGGCGAAGCCTTTATAGAGCTGAAAATCTGCAACGTCAACTGGCCACATGCCACATGCATCAAACGACTTTTTTCAACACGCTTTATTCGAAAAAAACAAATAATATTTCATATAAAGAATAATAACAATAAATAATATTTAGTAACAAATAATTGTGAAAAAAGCACGCGGATTTTATTCGTTCACCGAGGTTTCGTGTGGGTTGAGGGGCGACCACGGGCTGCCGGCGACCAGACTGGAATGCAGGGCTGCCAGCTAATAAATCGCGGCTATACGGTTAAGTATCTGCAATTATACGAAATTTGATCGCATTATACATAACCATTCTATAAATCGATTTTTCTTCATAATTTCATAAAATTAATAAACTTTTCTTGATTAAACTTTTAAAATCTGACAGAATAAGTACTTTTAGGGTTCCGTACCTCAAAAGGTAAAAAGGAACTCTTGTCCGTCTGACTCTTCGTGTGTCACCACCGATTTTCTCAGGTGGACCTAGCAAGTTGAAATTTATACCAGATACTGAGGTCTTATAGTCTCTATTAGGTGTATAAAAATCAAGTCAACATGATAAAAAGATATGGGCAAATTTAGATTTTCGCGAAAACTTGTAAGTCCCAAAAATACCAAAATTTTCAACTTTTTTAATTTTCGGAATTTTCCCTTTACTTGTGCTGTAAGACCTTACTTTTAACCAAAATTGACAATTCTAGGTCCACCAGAAGTACCCTATAGGTTTGGGGTCGAAAACCTATATGGTAGTTCCCGTTGACTCAGAATCACGATATTTCACAAAAAGCAGGGTCTTACAGCACAAATAGGGGCCTAAGCCTGCCACCAATAAAAATGATACTAATTTGATTATGGCGGTATAATGGGTAGGTACGGAACCCTCGACGCACGAGTTTGACTCTCACTTGACCGGTTTTTTTTTTGTCACATTCAAATAAACACTACACTCCATCGTATATGGCAATATCTTGACTTCATCTCTTCATCCTATACAGAGTGAGCGCCGTGAGCGGAGAACTTCGAAAAAAGCAAGAGGCGAACTCACGTTACATTTCATGCCGTATTCTTTTGTATCTAATTATACGGAATGATCATGGATACAATACACCGTCCGATTATACATATTTTGTATCCAATTATACGATCTGGCAGCCCGTTTTTTTTTTTTTTTTTAAGGATGGGAAATCATCAAATGACTTCTTCCGCTCTGGGTGGAGCGGAAGGGCGTGTCACTCTTACTGACTAAAACCCATCCGTGTTCCTTCTAAAGCCCTTTGCTTTCCAGGGCCGCGGTGACTCTTTCGAACAAATTCCGCAACCCTGGCAGGCTCTGGCCCTAGCGGGCCCCGTCCTCTATGCTGACATCTCTTTGAGGCGCGCGTGAAACACAACGCGCCATCGACCCGGGCCTGGTGGTGATCGGACAGCGAGCCACCCAATGCTCGCCGTCCGCAAGCCCACGATCTGGCAGCCCTGCTGGTATGATAAATACAATCAATTGAATAGGTAGGGGGGGGGGGGGCTGACTAGAACACTTTTCCGCACTAGTGCTTAATACACTTCATTTCATTTCACACATAAAAGCAGTGAGATAGGAGCCAGTTTTTGTTGAAAAAATATGAGCTATTCTATTTCATTGTTTCCTTCATACGTAATCTTATTAAGAGTACAATACATTTGTTATCAATACCATTTTTGTACAGCAGATGAAGGAATGGAAGTTAAATCTTTAATTATTTTATTTTTTGCATACAATGTATGTAAACACAGTTACAGACACAATAAACTGAAGAGTACATTACCCTGTTAGGGCACAGCAATCAACTTATGGCTAATAAAAAATATTTTTGACAATCATCAATACAACTTGCTGAACCTTTAGTAGGTAGGTACGCCAGCACATCAAGCTAAAACAATCTGTCAAATTTCTTTAATAGATTTTCAACTTTAAATGTTTAGGTTCAAGGTTGACTGGAATTCGTCAGTTTCGGGTAGCTTGATGTGCTGGCGTCTGTACAAAGGCTCATTTGCATATGCAATGTGCAAAGCTCCCCACCAGTCGAAGATCCTGATGATCCTCTGGCCCCCGTCACTCCCGACGAGGTGCTGGATATCATTAAAAGGCTTCAGCCTAGGAAAGCCCCAGGCTCCGACGGAATCACCAAAAAGGTGTTAATATTCTTCCTCGCCCAACTCATAGTGCTAATAACTGCTATTTTCAATGGCTCATTAAGCAACAACATGTTCATGCATGCATGCATTAAGCTTGGAAGCAGGCCACCGTTATCAGTGTCCCAAAACCAGGCAAGCCCAAGTCGGATCCCGCCAGCTACCGTCTTATCAGTTTACTCAACGTTCTCGGTAAAATCTACAAGGCTTATAGGAAATGGAGAATCGAGGTAAGCCCCGATAAGAGTCAGGCGGTTCTCTTTTCGAAACGCGGCTTAAGCCCCAGTCCGATCACCATGTATGACAAGCCGAGCTCTTGGGAGAAGCATGCCTGGGGGTCATCCCTGGACAGCCAAGTCGTTAAGCACAGGCTGCACTTTATCACGACCACCCGTAGCAAATTTTACTCTGGGGCCAATTGTGAGTTTTCATCGCGATCATCCGTTCTATCATGACAAACGCTTGCGCTGTCTTCGCACACGCAAAGCCCTGTCTCCTGTCGCAGATAACCTAGTTAAAAGACTCAATGATAAAGGATACTTTACCGTTGGCTACGCAGATGACATAACCATAATAATAAACGGAAAACACGAAAACACGCTGTGCAACCTCATGCGCCAAGCCTTGAAAATAGTAGAGGACTGGTGCAAAGAATATCAGCTAGCAGTGAACCCTGTCAAAACCGAATCTTCACCAAGAAGAGGAAGTTACCAACACTAGAATTACCACGTTTCTTCGGAACCACCCTCAGCCTTTCAACTGAAACCAAATACCTGGGCGTATATCTGGACAAGCAGTTGAATTGGCCGAAGCACACTGAATACACCACCACAAAAGCCAGTATATGAATGATGAACGCATGCTAGGTAGGAACTGGGGTATCAGCCCCACTGGTTATACACCACAGTTTTCAGACCGATGATCACGTATGGCTCCCTAGTCTGTTGGCCCAGGCAGGACCGACTTGAGCACAGCACAGAAAGACCTTGAGAAGCTGCAACGGCTTGCCTGTGTGGCAATCACTGGCAGTATGAGAACGGCAAACACTGCGGCCCTGCAGGCTATGCTGGGACTGCCACCACTGCACCTTATAGTGCAGGAGGAAGCGGCCCTAGCGGCCTTCAGGCTCAGCACAGCTAGCACTTTAGGGAAAGACTCTAGAATCAAGCATACACGCATCATCGTGTCATCACCAAATGACAAAGCTCAAAAGATGCACCATTTCCAAAAGCACTATAACATAGTGCTAACACAAGAATTGGATGACCACTCAGGTCCCAAAGAGCTGAGAATCTACACTGATCGATCAAAGACAAGTACCGGAACCGGAGTTGGAGTTTACTCCAGCGACCTCAACATTAGAATATCCAGACCACTAGGAAAGCTCAATACCGTTTATCAGGCGGAATGTGTGGGCATTATCCTAGCGAACCATGCCATAGAAGCCAAGAGAGTCACGGACATTCATATTCGTATACTCTCCGACAGCACCTCAGTTCTCCAATCCCTAAATAGAAACTACACTACCTCGAAACAAATAAAAGGATGCCACAATGCACTAGAACGCGTCACGGTGACAAACCGCAACACTGTGACGCTGCAGTGGATAAAAGGTCACAGCGGATCACTAGGAAATGACGCGGCCGAGGTGGTCTGGTACGATGGCTGTTGGACCCGAACCCATAGTGCCACTCCCTTTCACCCAGCTGCGCACGTGGCTACAAGAACATACCCACACACAAGCAGAACGCTGGTGGGCCTCGACACCAGGCTGCAGGCAGTCCAAGGAGGCTATACCACTCCTAAACATTAAACTTACCAAGCGCCTTCTGCGACTAGATAGGGGCAGCCTGCGAATGGTGGCGGGGGCCATCACCGGACACTGCTCACTGCATAAGCATTTCCACACAATAGGTATAACAGACAGTCCTGTGTGCAGAGCATGCATGGAGGATGAGGAAACGATCGCACGTGCTCCTTGAGTGCACAGGCGTCGCCGATAGACGTACACAAACGCTAGAGACACCGAATTCACTCACAGACACCCTGAACTCTTTGGGAGGACTGATCTGCTTCTGGAGGGAGGTTGGCTGGTTGGAATGACGGCCGCCATGGCCCACGCACAATGGTCCAACATCAGGACTAAGTGCGGAAACCATACCCCAATAGATAGATAGATAGATAGCCCTGTCTCCTACATAGGCTGCAGAAGCTCCAAAACCGTTTTCTCCATGAAATCACGGGAGCATTTTCCTTGGCTGCAATGAAACTCTACACATCGACCTCAGTTTCACTAATCGCATCGGCGCCCGAACCGACCGAGGCATACTCTTGTTACTCCCGATGATTCCACCACCCTCCTCCAAGAGAGCCGTAGAGAAACAAGCACATCACTTAAACCACGACCGTCTTCGCCACCGAGGCCCGTCGCGACGTCCACGTCAATGTTCGCCCGAACCTTGCTCGAGCCAGCCCGCGCCGCTGAGCATGTAGCCTAAATTTGCCCTAGGTTTACAGCGGACGACTTCCTAGGTTTACGTACAAGACGTCTATCACATAAAAAAATGTGCAATGTGCTCGGGATATGTTCCCTGAGACAGGGTCTCAGGAGATCCTCTCGCAGGAGATAATTCTAGAAAATAATGTAGGCAATAGATAAGCAATTTTTTTTTAATAATAAAAACGTTTATTTATCAAATTACATTCTTATATAAGACATCTAGGTTGACAGGTAGCTTAGCAGAAAGTTGTAATTAGTGGGAGATCAGAGTCTAAACTAAGCCTAGCCTGTATTTTAGAGCTCCCAGGCCCCCCATTACATCATCAGTTATTGTCAACGTGAAAACACATGCAGTGTTAAATCCATTTTGCGCAAGATTAAAAAGATCATTCCATGCGTCAGTGAAAAAGATTAGGGCTGTGTCGTCCGCATATGCGGAGATACGGCAATTTTTAATCTTATAGCAGAGAAAAAGAGTAGGACCTAATATGGCACCCCAAATTCGACTGGGAATTCGCACTAATATGTACTCCAATTATTACTGATTAATTAGGTATATTGTTAACTATCTTCTGTCACCGGTTCGTTTTGTAAGTTTTTGATGGGTTTGATGTTTTTACGCGGAACCCGTATTCTTGTTCTAAAATAAAAGTAGCCTAACTACTCCAACTAACTGCCAGTAAAAGTTCAGTCAAAGTTGGCCGAGCCGTTTCTCAGAGACAGAGCGACAAGAGAGAGCGAAGCGAGCTCGCAAATTTTTGCACACCATTTCGGGCAGGTTTGTTTTTTTAGTCATTCGCAGATAAATAGAAGTGACTTTTCAACTTAATGGAAGGTTCAAGAACTGAATAATTTTTTCCCGGGCCCTAGGATGCGTGGAGACCCTACCCTACCTACAACAACATTTGTTTGTTTTTACTTCGATTTAGCAACTCAACATCATCATCATCATCATCCAAAGCCCGACTTCACCTACTGCTGAGCGTTGGCATTTTCTTGAGCCAATCCCCATGTTCCTGTGCCAGCCTCATCCGGTCTACCCGCGATGGCAACAATGTCGTTTCGAGTTAAAAGATAACCTCTTGCTGGTTTGCATACATACAAACGGGCCGTAATGACATTGGGTTATTCTACTTATGAGAAATGTACTGATGGTTTTATTATATTATATAAAATGATGAATGAAAATGAAATGAAATACACATTGATATTGTAAAGAATAATATCATTGAAAAATATATTATAAGTCAGTGACAATTTTTTTTTTAGTCATACTACTGAGCATACTACCTATAGTGAACTAAGACAACAAACAATAGAAATAAAATATCATGTGTTCAGTGCTGCCATCACAAGTAAGCATATTATTCCGACTGCGTTTTGTTTTTTTGCACGCAGCACACGGTGCACACCTCACCTAAAAATAATCATTTTTGTTTGTGACCTTGATATAATGACATTTGTTGATCTTTCATTCAATCAACTCGACTTCTTGTCTTGTTCGGTTTTTTCAGTCACTCACTGTTTCAGTGAGTGCAGTAGTTATTTCTGTCAAAAATTAAAAGTTAGTTTTTGATAGTGGGTGATTGTTAAGTGATTTTCTGTCAATATTATTGTGGGTTTTACCTGCAAATTATATCTCAGAATTTAGAATTTACGAAAGGAAGTGGCGATTAAAAATGAATAAAATACTATCATTACGATTACGATCATGCTTCTGTTCAGTAAGGAGGAATTATTGCGCACCTCCTCCTAGTACACCTAGCTCGAGTAGCCAATCTTCTGCAGCAGCCAATACTATGACTCCAAGATATAAACCAACCGAATTTCAGAAGTTCATTTTGGTGTGGACGAAAAAGTTCAAAACTAAAGAAGAGATCCCCACACACGTTTCGTGAGTTACATACATTTTATATTTTTATGTAATCGTTACTTTTGACGCATGTGATGCGAGACAAAAATAATTGGAATAGATTGGACAGCTGTCATTCATTCTCTCATACTTACTGCCTCAAAATTAAGTTGTCCTTCATGACCTTGAATTGTTGGAATCATGTCACAATACAGTGCTGTAATCTTCACAGGTTAATGTATTTCTTTATTCTTTTGTCCATAACTGACTCATAATAATATTTCAACTTGGATAACTAGTTATCCTTTTTATTTACTTGATTAATTTAATACACAGGTATCTCTACTTCTGTGCATGGGTGTTACGATTCTATGTACAATATAAGGTTTTCTAATAATTCAACATTTTATTTGAAATCATATCAAAAATGTTTATTTTCAGTGGTGAACTCATAGACAAATCTCGCAGCCAAGCCAGAATCAAGATTGCAAATGTGTTGATGTTACTCACAGCACTTGCTAGTTTTGGAGCAATTATGGTAGGAAAATCGGCAGCAAAGAGAGGAGAATCTGTCCATCAATATAACCTTGACTGGCATAAGAAGTATGAAGAGGAATTTAAAGCAAAGGAGGCCGCTGCTGCTGCTAAAGCTAACAAATAATGTGAGATTTGCAATAAAATGTATAACTTATATGTAGTTGTTAGTATTTTCTTGAGTAGTTGTTTCCTGTATAAGCTTTATTGCACAACCATTTTTTTAAAGTTGTGCTTTTTAGTACCAGATTCTGAGTATAACTTCAGATGCTGTAACATAAAATAATCTGTATAATAAATTAATGTTTTTTTAAAATAAATGTGAAATTGTACAATTTTCTTCCCACATTTTTCTTTTTGCCTTCTAGACCCTACTTAGGAAAGTATATTGCATCTAACTATTTAAAAAGTATTTGAATTAAAAAATATTTTATCTGTGCCACCTCAGGTGGAAAATATGATAATGTTATCTTGAAGCTAAAATTAATCTTATCAATGAAGAGAAAGAAATCAAAATAATCGACTTAAAAATAACACTGATTTTAAGTTAGAACTTCAATTTTTCAAAAACAATCCTATAGTTATATACTGCTATACAGTATGTTTTTTTGATAAGGGGTTTGAAAGAGGATTTCAAGTTAGAAACAAGGGTAACAGTCTATATTCTATTTATATAAGTATATACACTATAACTTCAAAAACAAGGATAAGTAAAATGCATGTTGTCAGTCTTCATAAGTTGTTGGGCTTGTAGTAACTTCTACATTTCTCTGTAAATAACTTTGTTGTCTTTTCTTTAATGACTTCCTCCACACTCAGTTCTGTTTGCAAAAGTCGCAGCTGAAAGAAAAAACAAGAGGTTTGTACATAAGTGTTAATACTAATTTTATTAAGCAGCAAAATCTATACTAAAATGCTAGTTTGTTTATTTGAACATGCCAATCTCTGGACCTGCCACATTCATGAAGTGCTAAAGGCTATATGGGAATGGTAAAAAACTGGATATGCATGTACGAAGACATGATGTAAATAGTTAAATGTAAAACTCAAGCAGTGTACCTTTTTTTGTTCAGCTTTTAGATTTTTCATTACTTCATAGTCATCAGGTTTATTATCTTTTGCTGCCTTTAAATGTTTTACTGTTTCTGCAGTTGATAAGATGCAATTTTTAATAACATTTTCTCTGTCTGTATGTCCTTTTTGGATTTGAGAATATAGGTCTTCACAGGCCGAGTGAGCGTCAACTTTACTAGCAAAAGATTCTGTGGGTATGGAAGTATTAAGCGCATACATTATTTTATCATCCATAACACGCATTTTTTTCAGGATGTCCTGTAAAAAGAAATATCAGAATAACCGATAAAAACAAAACAAATAGAATATTATTACAAGTTGTACGATACATAGTTTGAACACCCACTAAGACTTACTTGAAATTCTAAAAAATCGGGGCAATTCATTTGGCTAAACATTATTCAATTATAAATATCTATCGGGTTTTTTGGGTTATACTTTTGTTCGATAGGTTTCAGTTTGAGGTTAGAACAGTGCTACCAACCCTCAAAAAAAATCCCCTTAAAACCAAAGACAAAAACCCCTAAAATCGTCATAATTACTTCACAATTTCCCCTAAAAAAATTGCTTACTGTAAAATAAAATTAAACCAACCAAAAAACAAGAAAGCAATAACAAACGTATGTATTTTTATTTCCAGTAAGCATTAGAGGTGGGAATTATATAACGTAATCGGTTTCAGTAAATGTTTACGAGGCTGATAATCGTGTAAGTACCTAGTTTCGTGGACAACAATGTAACGATTATTTTACGTACGCAGTTGAAACTCATACAACGACCGGCGCACGCGTAAGTGTTTCGTTAAAAGATTATTACTAAAATGATTATAGGTACATAATACGATATAAAACGAACGTTACATATTTGTAATAGTAATCATATCATAACACAATCGAAAACTTAAACCAAAACTTACTTATGTATACAGTAGAGACTGTATACAGAAGTAACTAGTTACACAAATAAGCGGTTTTGAAACTATTTACTCATATCCACGAAACCGACTATTGTCATCTCTTACCTTGACATTGGCAAAATCATCGAATGTTGATCGATGAAGCCATAACATAAAATTGAATTGAATGGAACCAATTACGCCCAAAAGACGTTACGACCCCCGTCTAGTAAGCATTTAAAAACTAACCACAGACGACAGAAAAAAAACATTTTTATAGTCAACACTTACTAGTGACAGTTGTTTTATTCAATAATCTTATTTTCCGCATACGTAGCAACAAGAAATTGCTATAGATGCCATTACGTGTAGATAGGTCAATAGAAAAAATAGATAAGCTAGATTAGGTCATCTCAGGGTCAAAAAAGCCCTAAAAAGACCTTTCAAAATATACCGCCCTATAAGAATCCCATCCCATTTACCCCCTAAATTTTGGGGGACAAGCTCCAAGTTGGGAACCCTGTATTAGAAAATAATAGACTAAAAACATTTTTTTTGTAAAGCTTAGTTTACACATTGGGTGCAAAATTTCTAATGAGCAGTGTCCACTGTACTTGTGTGACAGTAATTCACATGGATTATCTTGATCAGATATGCAGCTTCGCTCTTCTCTTGCTCATCCCCTGGCCGCCGTCTTGACTTCCAGCCTCCCGATGAGACGAATCGAGAAGAGGGAGTTTGTCATATGAGATCTTCAGAAAGAAAACTAGCTCACCCTATGTAAACTGTTCTTTAGAAGGCGTGTGTTTTGTTTTTATCCTAAAGATTTGATAAAATTATTAGTAAGGTTTTCGTGAATATCAGGAATTTTGACTCGACAATATATGTACATTTTTATCTGTGGTTTATCGTTTGACATTTGTCTATGTGATTCTCTTTTTCATTTCGACAAGTCAAAATGAAGTACGTTTTTCGTAAATTCTAAACGAATTTTGTACTATCTGAATGATCTGATGCTTTTTTATTAATAATGTGACATATTCTATCAGTGCTGTGATGTCTTATCATTGTGTGTGATTGATTTTCAGGATCGGACTTTGCGCGTACAGTGGTTACAAGATCTATCCTGGCCATGGAAAAACCATGGTTAAGGTGGACGGCAAGGTAATATTTATTTGCTGTTTGTAATATCTTTTGTTGTAGCTGTTACTCTTCACCTTGAACAGTTTCCAAAATGAGGCTGCACAAGTAGCCGGCTTTCACTAATACTATACGTTTATCACACGAGTTTTTCATGTAAACATGCAGAATTATTGATTAGCCCTGAACGAATCGATGTTCAAAAGTCGTTTGCTTTCCTATCAATGTGTCTAGTTACAATATTTCTGTATTTTTTTATTTCAGACCTTCACATTCTTGAACTCAAAATGTGAGGCTGCACATTTGATGAGGAGGAATCCTCGTAAAGTGACATGGACTGTGCTGTACAGGTAATTTTGATATTTTATTTTGAACCGTTGTCTTTAAGCTACATAATATTGTTATTAAGAGATATTCATACAATGTTTTTTTTATTACAAAATCTAACCTAACTTAATCCAAACCAATATAACCTAAAGTGGTGCGCGCTAATTTAGGTTAGTAACTAATGTATTTGTTTCTGTGTATATTTTGCAACATTCTTCCTGATTTCACTAATTTTCTTTATCTCACAATAAAGGAAAGATATGTATATCTTTATTAGAATGAGATAAATGAGCAATACATGGATATTTGGCTTTAATGAACTAATCTCTATTTAATTGCATAGTTCATACCATAATATTCTATATTTTTGATCAAGTTAAATATTTTTTATGTAGGTATAATGTAATATGGTATATTCTTTCTGTGACTGTAAAGAGATAGCCTGTTCTTATTAGTCAGACAAGACCTATTACTGAATAACTTGCATTTGGTGCTATTTTATTATAATCCTTCACACATTCTAATTTAATTCAGAAAGTTACAAAACCAGAAACTTAGTTTATAGAAATATATTGCACCTATTAAATGAAAAAGATCGTAAATATTACATTTTTCCTTCAGGCGCAAGTTCAAGAAGGGTCAAGAAGAAGAGCAGACCAAGAAGCGCACAAGGAGGACCCAGAAGTACCAGCGCGCCATTGTTGGTGCCTCACTCAGTGACATCATGGCTAAGCGTAACATGAAGCCCGAAGTGCGCAAGGCTCAGAGAGATCAGGCTATCAAGTAAGTAAATAACTTTTTAAACTAAAACCATGATATTATTACTGATATTTTAAAACACAAATTCTAAAGACTAACTTTTTTTAGTATTGCACAACGTTGCTCTAAAAATTCAATGCTCTACCAACTCATTATGATAATAATTTTATAAGTTGTGCTTAGAAAAAGTGAATTATTTCAGAATGTGTAATCTTAACAGAATCTAATTCTGACAAATATATTTTATGGATTCCTTATTGAAATAAATACAAACACAAACTCATCCATAACCTTGTGGAAGCCCATTGAGGAAACCCAGAAAAATCTAAACCTTTACAAAGCCAAGCTCAATTTCATTGTTTTTTTGTTTTTATATGCAACAATTTTTCATGGTTTTTCAGGGCCGCAAAGGAACAGAAGAAGTCCACAAAGGCCGCCAAGAAGGCCTCAGCACCAGCACCCAAGGCTAAGGCTGCACCTAAAGCAAAGGCTGCTAAAGTCAGTCAAAAGTCAGCCCCCAGGGTTGGAGGAAAGCGATAAGAACCTAAATAAACTGATTTCATAAGCCACAAGTTTGAGTTTTATTTGTACTTAGCAACACTGAACAAACTAATTAGTGGAATTAATAAATTAAGGCTCCAAAGCTAGTGTGACATACTATTGGGTTGTTGCACATTGTAGTATGTGCGCGCTGAGGAGAGTCGTTCACACGGCGCTGTTCTTTTTCCACACTATTTTATTTACGATCATAATTATTACGTTTTAGCATGCCGCTACTGCTATTTCTTACATTATAGCTAAAATTACCTATACAACTCACCAGTCCTGTGACTATAGCTGTCGCCGTAACTACTTGACTCTGCTATGACTAATAAATTGAATAAGTATTTAGTTAGAATGTCATTGTACGACTTCTTTAATCTACAGGTAGGCACGTCGAAGCTTAACTTACCTACTGGATGGATTAGGGGCATTTGTTTGCTATTCTTTGATCTTTTAAAACTGTTCACGTTACGGGTAGGTAAGCAGCCAGGGTTGCGGTATTTGTTTGAAAGAGTCACCTCGGCCCTGGAACGCAAAGGGCTTTAGAAGGAACACGGATGGGTTTTAGTCAGTAAGAGTGACACGCTCTTGCCTTCCTTTTAAGTTACATTTACAATACCTTTACCGTTTGCACTCGTAACGCACGTATCGATCTGCTCCGACTTTCGAAACCTCGGGTTTCTTGTTGAATTGGACTGCGATGTAGACCGACGTAACGCACCGAATAAACAAATGGATGGATGAAAAATTGGCGACAGGTTTCAGGACTCACTGGAATAACTTGACCCAAGGATGCCCCTCAAGTTAACGGGTAAAATCTACCAGTCCGAGGTAGTGAGACCGTATTGAAGGAATCTGTTGGGCTGTAAAAAAAATGCATGCAAGATTGTATAAAGGTGGAAAATATGAGAATTAAGGTTGAAAGGGAATCGCTTGTTTTGTTATGAGGAGGGATGAAACGCATGTTACTAAAAGAGTTATGAATATAAATGTGGATGGAGGAACAGGGGAGGCCAAATAAAAGATGGATAGTTGTGTGAGGTGTGATATGAAAGAATAGGGTGTCAGTGATCAGTGATAACGTGACGGTTGCACCGACCCCCAAGTAACATGGGTTTATCTTATAGGAACCATGTCGGGTTAAAAAAATGACCTATGACTTTGAAAGATTTCAAAACTGGATTTTTGGTTTTGCCCTTTTTCTAACATTAAGTTTAGATTTAAGATCGGTTGACCATCACCATGTGAACGGATCCTGGTGCAGCAGTTTCATTAGAAGCTTGCAATATTTGATTATTACAATAACAGCATTATTGCATGGAGAATTATCTACGACTAAGTTATGATATGTATTGTATTACTCTAAAAAACATACTTAACACAAAAAACGGTGAACATCTTTACACTAAATTTTATTTAGGTATAGGATTCTAAAATAGCGATTAGTGGATGATACAGCTAAGCATTGACTATACAATTTCCCTGCAGATGATAATCGGCCGGTAGGTAACTCGAGATCTAAAGTGGAAATTACGTCGTATCAGGTAGGTATATACTTACATTTACATTCCTGAATTTCAACCCGCGGGGAATCGAACCCGCGGCACGTAGCAAAAACGAACTGTCGTTCATTTACTTTCGACCCCCTTTTTAGGTTTCAAATCTCGGTCTCGCTGAACGCACCTGCCAGCCCTGTTCAGTGTTTACTAAGGTACCTACTCCTGCCACAGAGCCTACTGCCTGTGTCATGCGGCATGCCCAAAGAGTTTTCGCCACGCTGTTCGTAGTGACTTAGCCGATTGTCTTATGACGTCAAGGCACCAATCGTCTCTTTCGATCGATAGTATCAAATGTGTTACTGTGCCTCCTGCTAACTAGGATGCATTCAGGCAAAAAAAGGAACATAGTTCTTGATGAATGGTGTCATGTAAAATAACGAGAGTATAGGATACTTATATAAAAGATAGTCAGTTGGCTGGCCATCGTATGCGAAAGCCTACTTGGCTACTTGTCGCGGTTCCCAAGTGGCTGGGAGGCGGCTGTTATTACTGTGTTTTCTTTGGTGAGACACTAGCAGCTGATGCGCGTGTTTGAGACAGCTTGGTTGTAAGATGACATCATAGATATAATACACAAGTTTTTTATATTTCTATGGATGACATAGAAATGATGGTGTTTGACCTCGTGATCCCAAGTTGGTATATATGTATTATTCGACGAGGTATGGTTTTCAAGAAAAGTCTTTCATGCCTATACGCCATTACTTGTGATAGTAGTGATAACAACTTACGTAAATTTCGTTACGTTAGGTTAGACGATACGCTGCAAATTGGCATAATTCCAACCCAGCGTAAAATTACATGATTTTGACAGAAAAATACTTTGGATGACCAGAGATAACTGCTAAATACTAGCCATATTATGCAGTTTTGCACTTGAGACATGTTAGCACAGACATGTTGGTCATCCTGAAAGCAAGACAAGGGTAAAGAATCCCTTCTTTTTCAGAACTAGCTTGTTACATAACTACATAATGCATAAATATGAAATAATACAAAGCATAAGTTACAAATTTTATTTTGTTACTGGTACAGAATGTTTATCTACAATATCTGCGCGAGCTTCTTTACATAATTTATTGGATACATAAGCATTAACTTATGTAATTAATGGAATCCTAAAAACTAAATTCATTTAAGACTTGGCTAGGGTTTCGGCCTTAGCCACAACTTCTTCAATGGGTCCAACCATGTAGAAAGCTACTTCTGGTAAGTGGTCATACTCGCCCTGCAGGATTTTAGAGAAGCCCTTGATAGTCTCCTCAAGGGGCACCAGTTTGCCTGCGTGTCCAGTGAACACCTCAGCCACCTGGAAAGGCTGGGACAAGAACCTCTGGATCTTACGTGCACGAGCAACAGTCAGCTTATCTTCCTCAGACAATTCATCCATACCCAGGATAGCAATGATGTCCTGGAGTGACTTGTAGTCCTGAAGAATCTTCTGAACGCCACGTGCTACATTGTAGTGCTCAGCTCCAATAATGTTGGGGTCCATAATACGGGAGGTGGAGTCAAGAGGGTCCACAGCGGGGTAGATACCCAGCTCAGCAATGGCACGGGACAGTACAGTGGTGGCGTCCAAGTGAGCGAAGGTGGTGGCAGGGGCAGGGTCAGTCAAGTCATCAGCGGGCACGTAGATAGCCTGCACAGAGGTGATAGATCCCTTCTTGGTGGTGGTAATACGCTCCTGCATGGTACCCATGTCAGTGGCCAGGGTGGGTTGGTAACCTACAGCAGACGGGATACGACCCAGCAGGGCAGACACCTCAGAACCAGCCTGGGTGAAACGGAAAATGTTGTCAATGAACAGCAGCACATCCTGTCCCTCCACATCACGGAAGTACTCAGCGACGGTCAGACCAGTCAGAGCGACTCGGGCACGCGCGCCGGGGGGCTCGTTCATCTGCCCGTACACAAGGGATACCTTGGAAGTCTTGTCTGTCAGGGAGATGACTCCAGACTCAATCATTTCTTGGTACAAGTCGTTGCCCTCACGGGTACGCTCGCCCACTCCCGCGAACACGGAGTAACCACCGTGCGCCTTGGCGACGTTGTTGATCAGCTCCATGATGAGTACAGTCTTACCGACTCCGGCGCCGCCGAACAGGCCGATCTTGCCTCCCTTGGCGTAGGGAGCGAGCAGGTCGACGACCTTGATGCCAGTGACGAGAATCTCCTGCTGCACGGACATGTCCACGAACTCGGGCGCCTCGGCGTGGATGGCGGCGGTCTTGTCAGTGGGGATGGGGCCACGCTCGTCGATGGGCTCACCGATGACATTGATGATGCGGCCGAGGGTCTCTGCGCCCACGGGGATACGGATGGGGGAGCCGCAGTCGTACACGGGCTGGCCGCGGACCAGACCCTCGGTACCGTCCATGGCGATGGTGCGGACGGTGTTCTCTCCCAAGTGCTGCGCCACCTCCAGCACAAGCCGGGGCTGACGGTTCTGTACCTCCAGGGCATTTAGGATGGGTGGAAGGTTGTCTTCAAACTGTACGTCTACGACGGCACCAATAACAGCAACCACCTTACCTTGTGCCTTGCCTGCTGCAGCTTTGGCAGCATAATCACGTTTGTTCACCACGGGTGCCGCGACTAAAGGTGCCTTGTCGGAGGTATTATTTACTACCGTCCTTGTGGCCAAACGGCCGGCCCTGCAGACGGTAGAGAACATTTTCGTTTAGGAGAATCGATCGAATAAATGCACAGTAGATGGTCGAAGAGGTCACGAAAGAGGTTCGGTCGGATTCTTTACGTAACAACTCGTCGTTCAGAAATCCACAGTACAGGATGATTACGGCACTGCCGTATCCGGATGTACAGATTATAAAACGTAAATTTTAGTAGATATTCTCGACACTTCTACAAATTGAAGTGGTTTTACGGTTTTCGCACGAATTAAAAATATAATTATATAAATGTGACTTGTGTGAGGCAGTCTCGTCCTGTTGTGCCTTTATGAATCTCAAACTGACTAATCGGGATTGGTTGGACGCTTGTTTTTATTATTGGACAGTTGCATTGCAGTCTAGATCCTCTCTCCAATTAGGGCCTCCCATGGCCCATGTAGTAGCAGCACCAAGACGTATCCGTGCTCCGTGGGTCAACATAATATGTGCTTCTGGCAGTGGCATTGCTAGCATGGGTGACACCCGGTGCAGGTAATGTGGTGTCACCCCACAAATGAACCCTCACCCTGAAGAATTATGGGTTGCGCTTTTCGTTCTTATAACGGCACTCGTAATCCATTTCTCAGGAGGGGGAGGATGTTTCATTTGTGCTGAAGGTTTATTTTTCAGTAATGCTCTTTCATTCACTTATTAATTTTGTTTTCTTTCATTTGTTCGGGAAAATAAACAGTTTTAAGGACGTAAGACTAGGCAATAAGGTCAATAGAATTTCCTCCGAGGTAAACTAAAAAAAAAAAGTGACATACGTGACAGCGTGACAGTTGATAAAAACTGACTGACATTTTTGTTTATTCATGTTGGTTTGGAATTGCGAACGGCGTGTTCACCTTCGTTTTATTTTAGTTATCTTTTCAAAGTATAAATATACAAATACCTATCTAGTGTCGTACAGTAGACTACATAGTTTTTAAAATGGAATACATTTCTCCTGAAAGTGAAGCTGCGCTCACTGGCTCAAGAGTGTAAGTTGTTTTTTTAGGTTAAATAACACAAATGCGCTTCCGTCTATATAATGTTATGAAATTCGTAATCACAAGTAAATGCAGGCAAATGAGATTTACTTACCAAGGAAACCTAACACACCTAGCAGTCAATGTGCATGTGGTTTCTAATAAAATTGTCATTGAATTTGTCTCAATTTTTGAATTATGTATTTCCAGATTATGTTGCCAGTGTGCAGTGCCTATAGAGCCCAATCCCTCCAACATGTGTGTGGCATGTCTGCGAACTGACATAGACATATCAGAGGGAATACCCAAGCAAGCAACTATTTTCTTCTGCAGAGGATGTGAGAGGTAAACCAATAATGTTATAGTAATTTAATACATAAGGAACTATTCCTGTGCTTGTGTTTTTGATGTTTTGAGATAATTCTGTTAGTTCCAGAGATTAGTGCATTCAAACAAACAAACTCTTTAGCTTTAATGTATTAGTATAGCTAGTTATTCTGTTTTAAGTTTAGTTGAAGTTATTCATGTAGCTTTAAATATGCTGATGTATTGATATTCATCCAATTGTTATCTATGAAATATCTTTAGACCCTTAGAAAATTCTGAAACTTCACTTGAAAAATGCTTATAAACTTTATTACTAATCACTTAACCACAGAATTAATCTATTTTAGATACCTGCAACCACCAGCAGAATGGGTGGTAGCTGCACTGGAGTCGCGAGAACTCCTTGCCCTCTGCCTCAAAAAACTGAAAGGACTTGGCAGAGTTAAACTTGTTGATGCTTCCTTTGCTTGGACTGAGCCACATTCCAAGAGAATAAAGGTAATGATTTTCAAAAATAATATTGTGCAATTATTCTGTTATCAAAATATGTTGCATGTAAGACTGACATTGAATCACAATCAGGTATCCTACAATTTTTTTAAATATTCACCACTATCCATTAAATCTTTTCTAGTTTAAACAAGGTTTCCCGTCTATCCCAATTTATGGGGAAGCAAGAAATTTTTTTCTTCTGTCTGCCATTGGTGCAAGGAAGTAGATAAGAGCTTCTTAAAAAGTGCCCTCTTAATATTTTCTATTCCTCTTTCTTAAATTATAAAATAAGTCTTATTCTAGGTAAAAATCACAATACAAGGAGAAGTTATGGGGGGAGCAGTACTGCAGCAAACCTTCATCGTAGAGTACAGCATACAGCACCAGATGTGTGACGCATGCCATCGGTCTGAGGCGCAAGACTACTGGCGTGCCTTGGTACAAGTCAGACAGCGAGCAAATAACAGGAAGACTTTCTACTACCTGGAACAGCTGATCTTAAAACATAAGGCACATGAAAATACTCTTGGTATCAAAGCTAAACATGGTAAGTGTCTACTGTGTCCAGTAGACTTCAAACTATGCAGATGAATTTGGTTTTTCTTATTTTAATTATGGTTGATAATTCTAGCAATATACAAATCTAGACAACATGGCAGTTTTTGTTTAGATATACCAATCAACATGTTTGAAAATCTTTCAAAGTTTTATATAACATCCTTACTTATCCTCAATTTCTATTAACTTTCAGATGGATTAGATTTCTTCTACGCCACAGAAAACCATGCACGCAAAATGGTAGACTTTATCCAATCGGTGCTGCCAATAAAATGCACACATTCCAAGAAGCTTATCTCACATGATATCCACAGTAACATTTACAACTACAAATTCACATTTAGTATTGAGATTGTGCCACTGTCTAAGGACAGCGTTGTGTGCCTGCCTAAGAAGCTCACCCAGCAGCTTGGTTCCATATCTCCTATCTGTTTAGTAAACAGAGTTACAAGTACTATTCATCTGATTGATGCAAGGACTGGCCAAGGTAACAATGAGTTTTTAGATGATTCATGGGCGGGTAAAAAATCGGTTTCAATTTGTGCACTTTAAAGTTAGTGTGTACCTACCTGTACTTGAGCCTTGAGCTCTTCATCTTGGTATTATCAATAAATAAGTAACGACTCTTTAATATCAACCTCAATCAAGGCTTCTAATACTACTATAGTGTTTTAACCTGCCAATGAATCCTGTTTTTAACCTTTTGAATGCCAGAGCATAAACTGTAGGAGTACTTTTTGTCGCATATTTGTGACGTTTGGCGTACAGGGCACGCGCTTGCTTATCATGTATATGTGACAATGGCGTTCAAAAGGTTAAATATATAAATCACACAAATAACTTCTGATCTTGTTCTAATTTGTATCATATTCTTCTTTCAGTTTGTGAAGTTTCATCTACAGTTTACTGGAGAAACCCATTCTCTCCTATATGTAATCCTAAACAACTGGTGGAATATATTGTGATGGACATTGAAGTATTGAAGGAACATGTAAGTATATGCATTATTAGAATATGGTCTACTCATGCTTCTATCTCTCTCTGCATTGACTCACACATCTAAATGATACAATACTCTGCCTGCGTCTCTGTTTCCGAATGCATACAACCCTAATCTCTTCAAAATTAGAGTGAACAGGCTTTTTCTGGGTAAGCTCGCTCCATCGTCGACTTTGTCTCTGTCATCTATGACTTAGACTAGAGTCAAGAGCAAACCCATATTAAATAAAAAAATAAAAAATCCCAAATGTAAATGTGACTCGACATTTACTGTTTTATTTATGAATCTAAAGGTGTCTTTATATTCTCATAAGTCTTATTTTTATAAACCTTCCAATTTCTCTCACAGGAAAAGAAATCCTTCCCTGGCCAAGGCATGGTTTCCAGTAAGCATGTGGTGGCAGACGTGTGGGTTGTCAAAGCCAGTGAGCTTGGATTAGATGTCAACCCTGTCCACACTAGGACACATTTGGGACATATCTTGAAGCCTGGTGACACAGTTCTGGGGTGAGCTAAATTATGTATTACAGGCCTACCGAGTAACTAAACGTAGTTATGACGTAAGCTTCGGTAACAGCACGCGATGACTTGACGCGTAACGAGTCAGCGATCATCACCGCCATCGTCGCGTTAATGTATTGCAAACCTGGAAGGTGCCGCTGTCGGCGCGACGACGCGATGATCGCTATGTATTAGGGCGACGCCTCCGTCATCCGCCCACTAGTCATATCAGCACCCATCCCGCACCGCTCAAGTAACACAGGCACTGTCCCATTAAACGTAAGCCTTCTTAAGACTTAAAATACTACTTTTACTTATTTTGAAATAATTTCTGCACCATTATGATTGCCGCAGTATCAGTATCTGCAAAATATTATACAAGATATTTTTGTCAGTTCTGTTTCAAACTTTATGAGACACATACTTGTGCTTCTTGTTTCTTTGCTGGATTCCCAGACTAGTTTCGGATATGAATGAATCCCTTCTTTCCAAAATCATCTAACAAAAAAATAATTTTATCCTTTAGCTACAATATTGGCGATTCAAACGTGAACGACTCGAACTTCGACAAGTTAAATCGCGACTCAATCCCAGACGTGTTTTTGGTCAAGAAGCATTACGGCGAGAGGTCAGCCAGGAGACGCGCGCGCGCATGGAAGCTCAAACACATGGCTGAGGAATTACATGAAGGACTCAGCTCTACCAATGAGTAAGTATTTTATATACATTCAAAATAACCACTCCTAGACCAATAAAAACTTGTCTCTGCCGCTCGCGAATAGACAAGAAGCTATAGGTCCGTGCATCCGTGTGAGTGAGACGAAATTATAATACCGTGCACGGGGTAGGTCCCACTGATGTGTAAAGAATAATGAACCTTATTATGAAAAAATAAGGTAGATAATTGTTCAGTGTCGGTAAGCTAATCTGCCTCTTAATTTGGTTTGTCGTCTCTTTTACGCTAATGCCGAATTTACGGATTTAGGTACATTTTTACTACCTACTGCAACCAGAAATCAGTTTTTTATCACTTTACATTAAATTTAAAAGAGAGTATTCGATCAGTTTACACATATCAACGTTATCTTTACCTTATCACATATTTGCTTCCTTTGCGTAAATAATACCAATCATGCGGCCCTTGACATAGTCCTATCGTTCAACATTTCGTAATTCTTACTACATCGCTTTTTGAAGTGGAAAGAATATTTTCTTATGATAACTTATGAGTATCCCATCTTTCTATCTACATATTATATAGATATTGACTGAGACTTGCAATGATCGCTAGAACAAACAAATAACCTATTTGTAAAGTCGCATTCTTGTAATCGTGTCGACGGTTCATCAACGCCCCCTACAAGGGTCCTAAACACAATATAATTATAGTGTTCGGGCCACTTCATGTAGGGTACAGATGAATTCACACATGTGTGTACATTGGGCATTAGGGACACTCCAATAAACAGGACATATGATGGATCAATAATCCCCCATTTCGCCAAATAATATTTGCAGCGGCCTACTTGGGTACGCAGTCGATTTAGAGCTTTCCATATCTAGTTTAGCAGGTTCAAAACTTTCCTAAGCAATATTAAACTAGCAAAAATCTTTACAGGGATTACAACGACTTCTTGGATGACTTGGAAGAAGACCCAGCGTTTAGGCAGAACGTCAATATATTTAAGGACGAGAACAAAATACCTGTGGACACTGATGAGATTGACCCTTCGCTGCCTCGAATCACACTCGCAGAAATGTTGGATGATATGGTCATCGAAGATGTGGACATGACCGAAGTTTGAATATTTTTTCAGTTAAAAATCAAGCGTTTTGTTGTATTTATACATAAGTTCAAAGGGTTAATAAAATATTTATGTTTATTTTTAGAGGCTTTAATTTCGTAATATTATGAAAGTACAGTCAGCAAAAAAAGTTGGTGTTCATTTTGGATTTTAATAATTCAATAACTAGACCTAGTAAAGAAAACTGATATTATTAAGATTGATTTCAAAGTTAGTACATACACAAATTGGTTAAATGCCAGTAATATTTTCCAAGTTTTCTTTAAAAAAACTCTTCAGAATCTTTGGACTGATGTAAATTAACTATACAAAACCCTATCTAAAGAAGAAGAGCGAGATATCACCTTTTTAGTTTTACGTTAAGTTTATCATTATCATGGAATGTGTTATAGTCAGTTTATTTAGTTTTTTTGCAACAGGAACAAGTAAGATTTCCTCAACATTAAATTTTGTCTAATGCGTGTAAGGCGAATAGTGACGCTTACGCAGGGAAATGGGAGGGGCTTTAAACCAAGTTCTGATTTGGCGTAACGAATGAGAAATCAGGGTTAACCAAAAGAGGCACGTGATGAAGATAACTGCTGAATATGGTTTAGTATCTGTTGATATGTTATAAACTCATAACAAAACATCTTAAAGTTTTCCTTGTTAAGATAGCACGCCCGAATACGCACAATCGCAGGCTTCTTTACAGCAAGAATTTCTTCCATTATAAAAGTCAGCTCTAAAGAAAATTCATCCCCTAAAGGGAACAAGAATTGTATGGAGGTTCGTCATCATATTATATGCAGATTGGAAATCCCATCGCGCAGACTACTTATGCCTTTATAATGTTGGGCAAACATGTTTTAAGCGTGTCGATTCGAAGATATAAGATTATGTTGATTGATACCGGATTATCTATCGCTGATAAGTGACCTGCAAAAAATTCGAACGTGGTTTAGAACATGGACACAGCGTGTATAGTTTCTAAATCGGGTGTGTTTTGGAAACTGATTTACAGTCGTGATTCAATGGAATTTGGCGCATTATTTTACATCTGTCATTATTGAGTACCTACACGAAAAACACTGTAGCCGCGAGTGAAAGTGATACATTCTTCCACTACCTATCTACGGGTATCACTAGGTACTGGAATGCTTATAGGCCCGCATCCCCGTAATAAAACGGAGACGTTAAAAAATTACAATAATTCCGATTGCTTACCGCATGAATTCGATATCTCGTTTATCTATATAAAGGTGGAATACTTTGTTATCATCCATTGTTGAACAATCAAGCGGGCAAGATGAGGGTCCTAGTATTTATAGCAACGATATTAGCTGCGACCTTTGCAACAGAATTGTCAATAGGTAAATGTTTACAAAATAACAAGCAAGTTAATTGAATTTGTGTAAAAAAAAAACAATTGAAGTTGTGGTACATTGTAAGACAGTGTATAAATATTCGCATTTTAGATGGTGTCGAAGAATTGTTCAGAAAGTACATGAGGCATGAATTGAGTGCCCTAGAATCTCAACAGTTGGCAGATGTTATCGATTTGTTTCATAGTCCGAAACATGCTTCTAGACTGTCTCTGGAAAATTCTTCAGAAGCTAGAACGGTAAGTTTTGCTGACTTATAAGATTTCTAATTACATTCAGCTAAATTAAAAAAAAAACCATATGATTAGTGTAAGATCATGGTGTAAGATTGCAGATTCTAAGGCTGACTGGCCACTGGAGCGAAGAGGAGAGGAACGGAGAAATATTAACCAATGCAATTGCATAAAATCTCAGTGATTAATATTTCTCTGCACCTCTTCTCTCCGCTCCAGAGGACAGTTAAGAGTAAAAGCAAATGCTGCATAGTAAATTTCAATTAAAAATCTGCTAATAAAAAATATTATGTCGTCAAAAAGATTTTATAAATAAGGCCGTAGCTATGGTTCTTATTTATTAAAAGCTGTATTGTAGGCAGCCACTAGTTCGATCCAGCCCGTCCCTAGCTGTCCTCCCCCAGCGACGCCCCTAAGCCGAGGTCCGTACCTCACAGGGGGCGCCCTTAGCGTGTAGTCGCTAAGTTTATAAATTTTTAATAAGCCCTGGCTGGAGCTTTGAATATTTATAATAAGGCTGCCACAGGCAAGTCCGGTTAAGCAGTCGACGACCTCATAGGTTGATCTGCGAGACGCCAATAAAAAAATAAAAAAAACTTAGGCAGCCACAAAATTCTGAATTGCTCTAGTACCTAAAATAGGTAGGTAAGGTCAGTAATTAGACTAAGGGGGTTCTTAAGCGCATGCTTGGAGAGAGGCCAGTTCCCACTTCGTTGGAAGACGGGGAAACTGGTCCTCATTAAGAAGCCTGGGCGCCCTGCGGACTCTCCGTCCGCTTACCGGCCCATCGTGCTGCTCGACGAGGTGGGCAAGCTCTTTGAAAGAGTCATAGCAAACCGCCTTGTCGGGCACCTGGTGAGGGTGGGGCCGAATCTGGCGGAGAACCAGTTCGGTTTCCGCACGGGGCGCTCAACGGTGGATGCCATCATACGCGTGAGAGCCCTCACAACGGGGGATGCAGTGTCCCGGGGCAGGGTCGTCTTGGCGGTATCTCTTGACATCGCCAATGCCTTCAACTCCCTGCCCTGGAGTTGCATCAGGGAGGCACTCCGGTATCACCGGATGCCGACCTACCTCCGTCGCGTGGTTGAGGCCTATTTGACGGACAGGGCCGTCATCTACCCCGGTCACCGGGGAGAATGGAACCGGCGAGAGATGTCGTGCGGTGTTCCACAGGGTTCGGTTCTGGGGCCGCTCCTGTGGGACATCGGCTACGACTGGGTGCTGCGCGCCGACCTCCCTAGCGGCGTCAACGTAGTCTGCTACGCTGACGACACGCTAGTCTTGGCGCAGGGGGGGTCGCACCAGGCGGCGGCCGAAGTGATGACACGCGGGGTTGCAACAGTCGTTGAGAGGATCCGGCAACTGGGTCTCGAGGTGGCCCTGCCGAAGCCATGTGTTTTTATGGTTCTCGGAACAGGCCACCAATGGGATCCCAAATAACGGTAGGAGGAGTTCACATCGGCGTCGGGTCGACGATCAGGTACCTGGGGCTCGTTCTCGACAGCCGATGGAACTTCGAGGAGCACTTCCGACGTTTGGCTCCAAGACTGGAGCGGGCCGGGGCTGCCTTCAAGCGGCTCCTGCCCAATCTAGGGGGTCCAAACGCCTCCTGCCGGAGGCTCTATGCGGGGATCGTGCGGTCCATGGCCCTTTATGGGGCCCCAGTGTGGGCACTGACGTTGAAGGGGCGACCTGCCCGCCAGCTCAACGCATCCCAAAGGGTCATGGCCATCCGGCTAGCCCGGGGATACCGCACGGTCTCCGACGAGGCGGCGAGCCTCCTTGCCGGATTAACGCCATGGGATCTGGAGGCGAGAGCCCTCGCGCACGTTTACGCGTGGCGCTTGGAGACGCTTCGCCGGGGCGAAACTCCGCTGCTACGGCAAATTTCTACGCGGCGGACAGAGCTCCGGCAGGATACCATGGCGATATGGAAACGGCGACTGTCGCAACCCAGCGCTGGGCACGCCAATATTGCGGCGATAAGAACCCTCTTTGAGGAGTGGCTGGAGAGGCGCTACGGCGTCCTCACCTTCCGCCTGACGCAGGTACTAACCGGACATGGCTGTTTCGGGAGGTACCTGTTTCGGATTAAGCGGGAGGACACGCCCGGGTGTCAGCACTGTGAGGATCGCCCGGAGGACACGGTGGAGCATACGGTGGAGGTCTGCCCTGCTTGGGCTGAGAACCGCCGTGTCCTCGTCGAGGCGATCGGCGGCGGCGACCTCTCGCGTCCGGCACTGGTTGAATCTATGGTCCGGAGCGAGGAGGCTTGGGAAGCGGTCACCTCCTTCTGCGAAGCAGTAATGCTAGCAAAGGAGGAGGAGGGCCGCGCGAGGGAAAGGCATGGCCTTCGCCCCAACCACCGCAACAGGAGAAGACGCCCCGGGCGTCGGGAGTCGCAGGGCGATCCCCGGCCACCGTAGGCGCGGGCCTGCGGACGGCGAGCATTGGGTGGCTCGCTGTCCGATCACCACCAGGCCCGGGTCGATGACGCGTTGTGTTTCACGCGCGCCTCAAAGAGATGTCAGCATAAAAGACGAGAGACGCTAGCGCCAAAGCCTGCCAGGGTTGCGGAATCTGTTCGAAAGAGTCACCACGGCCCTGGAACGCAAAGGGCTTTAGAAGGAACACGGATGGGTTTTAGTCAGTAAGAGTCTGACACGCCCTTCCGCTCCAACCAGAGCGGAAGAAGTCATTTGATGATTTCCCATCCTTAAAAAAAAAAAAAAAGGTCAGTAATTAAAGCCGATTGCTTAGTTACTTTTACATTATTATCTTAAATTCTGAACTAAAGCAATAATATTCGATACGCTGTTTATCAGTATTTCATGCTTTTTTATGTTGTTAAGTATTAAGTAATGCCGATTTACTTAAATAACGCGTTGAAAATTAAGTACGATAAGAAAAATAAAGTGTGGAAAATAAATAACTGTATTTCTCAATTTTATGATATTTATATTGCGTAATAAAAGAGTTATAAAAATATATTAACTGATTTACCTACTGATAAAAAATAACATTCAAATTCCCTACTGTATAATCCAACACAAACCTATCTAATCGTAAAAGAATTATGAGTATACTTGTACTTAAAACCACGCTTATCAGGACCAACAGGTTCAAGAAAACAATTATAATATAATTATTTTAAACAACAGAAGAAACTACAAATATTTTTTATCAATATTTGTAGTTTCTTCTGCTGTTGTTAGAAATGTACCTACAGTTAATAATATTTGGTGTATTATTTGTAGTTTCTTCTGGTGTTGTTAGAAATCTACAGTTAATAATATTTGGTGTTATTATTTGTAGTTTCTTCTGGTGTTGTTCGAAATCTACAGATAATAATATTTGGTGTTATCTATTATTTGTAGTTTCTTCTGTTGATTATAATAATTATGATAGTTTTCTTTTTGGCTGATAATTATGACTGTTTGGCCATTTCTATTCTAAGAAGAATGAAAGGAAAATGCACATCAGAAATTGTGAAATAATTAAATTTAGAATTTAATTATTTCACAACTGCACACACAAATGCAGGACAATAAAGTCAAATTCTAGTTAGATCTCTAGGCCCAACATTTGCTTCAAATAATTTTCAAGTCCATATATCGGTCAGCAAGGAAAGTCGATCAACACTTCAGTTTGTTAATCATAATGTAAAATAATAAGGTGTTGTAGAATTCTTTTGATATAATTGTTTTGTATTTATTTTGTTGAGACCTATTTATAAAATAAGTAATCCCTTTTTCTACATTACAAGCAAGTGTCATATAAAAAAAAAAGATAAACCAAATTCTTAGCACACATGTACCTATCGAAAAGGTTGTGAATATTTATACCGTTGCTGGTCGTAAGACGTACATTATGATCACTTGTAACAATACATTTTATCACACATTTTCAGACGCTGGACTGTTTAATATGCCGAAGTGCATTTGCTACCGTGTTTGAAGGAGTTCAAAACGGGCAGACCGATGAAGAAATCACGAAAGTCGTTGTAGACCTCTGCGCAGCTTTGAACATCGAATCATACCCCGTTTGTTCCGGTGCTGTCGGTCTGAATGTGGTATGGAGTTTAATACTTTTCTGCCTACGTACTAGTTTTGTAATCGATTTATCTTTTCTTGCATCGTCTACCTAAGTGATCAAATTAGTGATAGAAATGGCATAAGTTATGACTCAGGTAATGAGTCAGAAGACTAATATACCTACATATATACTAGAAAAATAGAAAAACCGTCACGCTACGCTTTGCATTCGACTATGAATATAGGCATAAAGTCAAATGCAACTCTTGGATTCCTAATTGATTTAATAAAAAAAATGTCACCGGAAAATTGCAGACTCCGTAAGATTGTAATAAATCTTTATTAGATTATAATTTCTCGACATACATATTATGAAAAAATCGATTTGTATACATACAATAAATCTCATCCAAATTCAATAGTTTCCAATAAGTATATCCGTATCTTATTAAGAAAAAATAGTTTACAATTTCTCACGACATTTTATAATGGCGTTTGCCATTTTCCGGTGACAAATACATTATTTTAATTTTTAATTAAACTCTGGCCACACTGAAGAGCGGAATGCGGCTGCGCGCGGTCTTTTTGGAACATCTCCGTATAGGAACTTCGTCCCGCATTTCTGTGTTTACTTCAGTTTGCCAAAGCTTTAATGAAATAATAATGCCATATCGTCCTTTGTAGCCAATAATAACGCATATTATCAGAACGACACCCGAAGCTACTCCAAGAACATTTTGCGGACTTGTACAACAAAGAAATGACGACCCAAACGCCTGCAGACTTGAAGACCCGCGGTTTGAATGGCAAGTGGAACTACCCGATCCAGCGCCGGTAAATAATGTAAGTAGTATTAGAAAAATATTGCACCTAAAACACGAATTTCAAAAAGCACGTTTCTCAGGCAGCGAGAAAAGTCGGAAGTTCGGAACTGGATACACCTACCATTTTATTAAAAAGTCCGCGACTTCGTACGCGCATATCCCGTTTTTCCCCTTCCCGTATAGTCTATAGCCTTCCTCATGAATGTCGCTATCATATACAAAAGTAATTTACCAAATCCGACAGGTAGTTCTAGAGATTAGCGCGTTCAAACAAACTCTTCAGCTTTATTATATTAGTATATAGACAAAAGACAGCTAAAATCATTACCCTTCCTTTTGGCTTTGCGGTATTCGGGTAATAACAAATTTTCGGTATTCAAAGCCAATTCGATCGAAAATTTAGTTAATGTTTTAATTCTTTTTCTCGAAATTAAAGCAAAATGTCGAAAATATACTCTTATACTTATGCCTAAAGTTCTGAAGATTGGTATCTAATACCTATAAAAAAAAAAACAATTTAATGGATTGTTATCAATAGAATTGTCAAATTGAGCTTGCTAAACTGCCGGTCGATCCCTTCACCCAAGCCTTCACTTCGACATGTTTACAGAATCGACCGGCTGGCCTCCGTGCAATTTTGCCAAAACATGCGTCGGGAAAATGACGAATACAAAATAAATTTTCAAAATTTAGTGGGAAACGGAACTATTATTATCTTCAAGTATTTGTTATTTAATACATTGTTTATTAATCAAAGAAAACGATGCAGTTTCAACAATGAATTCTTACATTTTCGCGTTTTTGTTTGTATAATAGGCCTCTTAAGACTATAGGTACTGAAACCCAGACTAAATTGGGTTCATCAGATACTTTTTGTAAAAAAATCTATATATACGACGAGAAACTCAAAATTCTGAGATTTTAATTTTTCACCACTTTAGAATAAAATTGACGTCCAAAATATTTTATTATGACATTGGATTTAACAGGCCCCTGCTACCGATGCACGACCACTCAAAATTGCTGTCATCACGGACGCCCATCTCGACCCTCTGTACGAAGCATTTGGAGTCGCCGACTGCGATGAGCCAGTATGCTGCAGAATCGGACAAAAACCAGTTGAACGCTATGTAATCAAAACAGATCAAACAGAAGAAGCTATCATCGAACAGAGTATCAAGAATAATACTGGCGAAGTTATGTTTGATTTGGGTGTAGCATCGAAGGTACGAGAACTAAGGAGTTCGGTACAAACTAGGTTTGTTACCTCAAGAAATGCTGAGCCGGCCGGCTATTGGGGCGACTACAGGAACTGTGATACACCGATTTGGGCGTTCGATAATGTTATTGATACCATCACTGACTCACATGAGGTAAATAAACTTTAAATGTATTATTGAATTTGTATGCGAAATCCGGCAAAAGTACCTCTGCCCGTATTTTGAAACAAAAGAAACGCGATATCTGCCCTTCTTATTTTAAAAACAAAAGTTCCAACGACTTTAAAAAAATCCGGTTGTGACGAATAATGCGCCAAAAAAACCGACACGTGCCTACCTAATCTTGCCATCTTGCCAATTGATGATACCTAATCTATTAATGATCTATAGGCATATTAATGGTAAGGACTTAGTCATACGCTTTGTAAAGAGGGGCTCGTCAGATTTTTATCATGCAAATGTCTATCGATTGTAGCGATAGAAAATAAAGATACCTATGTTTTTAATCAAATAATCCTCAATTGAAATAGGTAGGTACCTAAAATTAAAACACCTACAATAGACGTGACAAGAATATGATGCTAAAATGCAAGAAGAATAAGTACTCGTAGGTGTATTTTAGCCTTTTATCGGTCACTAATTCGAACTTTGGGCTGCTAATAAGAATGTTCTATTGGAAAAACAGAATTAAAAACAGCAAATAACTCTGATATAATAAAAATCTCAATCTGCCTAGCCTTTTCCCACAACTGAGTAATACGATACCACTTGGCAGGACTGGCGTCATGTTTTCTGTCTTCTGACTACCTAAACGACTGTGCAATATTTACAAAAAAAAAATAAAAACCCCCGACATATAAACTTTAACAAGTAAAAAATAAAATGTATTGACCTAAAATTCTTTAGGCCAAGCGTTTTCGCCTCGGGAGACAGTAAATTTTTGTTATTACATAGATACTTAGTATAGTAGCGCGCACACACAGACACATCAAACTTTTAACACCCCGTCGTTTTTGCGTCGGGGGTTAAAAAGCAGGCAGCACTAAACAGCCTATAGTGTTTTCCGAGATACGGAGGAGTCTTCGTGTGACATGGATCGTCACCCATCCACGAATAATCGAGCCCAAAATAACTGAGGATCAACTCAAGCTTCTCCTGAAGACCATTACTCATTGATCCTTCGCAATGACCTCAACATTGATACAGATTGTATAATTTCAGGGTATTGACGTAGTCTACTACATAGGCGATACCATCGACCATGGCGTTTGGGAGACAACCTATGAGCTGATCGACGATATGAACCGACACCTCGTTGATAAAATAAGGACCAGCTTTGGCGACAATGTGCCCGTTATACCTGTCATTGGTAATCATGAATCTCAGCCTACAAATCAGTGAGTTGATACGAATAATGTTTTATTATTTGACCTCTATATTATTAAACGCGCAATAAATAGATGATGCCATTCTATAATCCAAACTAATATTATAAATACGAAAGTAAATCTGTCTGTATCTTACATTTCCGCATAAACCGCTGAACCAATTTTCATGAATTTTCGTATAAAGAAAGATTGGGCCTTTTTATTCTGGGAGTACGTTCCCTCGGGATAACTTACCCAACTTGTATGCGGGCAAAACCCCTAGCAGAAGCAAGTAACTGTTTGGTAACCGAACTATAGATAACTACACAAACAATAAACGAATATTTAAATAACAATATTTACACAAATGTTTGCAAAGTAAATGCATGATTTGATTTGACGATCTACAGGGTGTTTTAGAACTGCGTGGTCATATTTAAGGGTGGTGTTCTGTATCTTATATACCGGCAAGACAAGACATAATATCAAAAGAAAAAAATAGACTTTAAAAAAACTCGACCTCAATAAACGACTATAAAGTTCCAAGAAAATCACTTTTCAAGCAGTTTGATGCATTTGCTGGCAAATCTGTGATTGAACTAAAATAAACCCCACAAACTGCATCAGATGTCTTCAACAGTGATTTTTCTTGAACTTTTTATTCGTTTCTAGAGGTCGGTTTTTTTTAAAAGTCAATATTTTTTATTTTGTTATTTTTTCTTAACTGTATAGCAGATACGATTAAGTGCGAATTAAAGACTTTGCTAAGCGAAACCAGTTTAATTATTTTTTTTTTTAATTACAGATTTGCGCCAGCATCTGTAGTTGGCAAACAGCTGAACACGACTTGGCTGTACGATGCTCTGGTCAGAAAATGGGATTTCTATTTGGATGACGAAGCAAAAGCAAATCTGCGCGAACGTGGAGAATTCTCTATGGTCATCAGGCCGGGGCTCAGAGTTATCACTTTAAATAACAATGTGGCCTATAAATATAACTGGTGAGGATGACATTAATGTAACATTTTATTATTGATCGACTTCCTTTCTAAACCTCTTCGATCAATTTATCTATGCTTGTAAGATTTTTTAAGCACCGAAAATTGGTTAAATTGACGCAAAATGATTTGATACACTGCTTTACAACTCTGAACTTTAATCAATGAGTTCGTGTTATTTTAATATAATGTTTATAAAATTACTTGACAGATGTGTCAAGTAATTTTATAAACATGTACCTATATAGATGAATGAGGGTTATCGCGTTTGACTTTGCCGCTAGAGGCGCTAGTGTAGCGTGAGGTCTTCTAAATGTCAAATTTCACTGTTGGTTGGCTTTTAATAAAGCAGCCTGACTATGGCAGATTAAGTTACGGTTCTACTGACCACAGCATTGAACTTTTTTTCTGTCGGTAATATGTGTATGTCCTTCTTTTTCTTTTGGCATGTGATGGGTCCTCGTAACACTGCGGCACGATCTATGTTGTATTTAATCGCATATTACGGAATTATATATTTTTTCCTTCTAACTTTGTTCACATGCTCATAATAACAACTTTAATGCTATGCTTAAAGACCTTACTCGCCAGTGGAGCCAACTGGTGAGCACGAAAACGGTAGCCCCATTGTATATAGTAGGTACCTACATAGTTGCCGACTGTAAAATGTAACTCTATTCATTTACTTTTCAGGTGGCTAGTATACGATCCTCGAGACGCGAAACACCATTTAGATTGGATGGTACAAGAGCTTTTCAAAGCCGAACAAGCAGGAGAAAAGGTCCATATTCTAGCACACATCCCACCAGGTGTCAGCGATCTCACTCACACATGGACTAGGGAATACAACAGAATCGTAAACAGGTAAGATATAGAGAACCTTAATCGATGATATCACTTATAAATTACTTATTTGATTTTAATCACTCAGGTGGCGGATTTGCAGACGATAAAAAATGTGATAAATTTTTATATTTTATTTTAACTCGTAAAGTTAGTTAGGTTACCAGTCAACCTTAGGGTTAAAAAGACTGTCTGGGTGTAGATATACAGCAAATGAATAATATTTTGAATATAAATTGTTTTCAGATTTTCAAAGACAATAACGGCTGAATTCAACGGCCACACCCACTCGGACGAGTTCAAGATATTCTACAGCCTGACTGATGGCAGTCCTATCAATATGGCGTGGGGTGCCGGCAGCACTACGAGTTACACCGACTATAATCTTAATTACAAGATCATTGACTTTAACCCCGTTACTTATGTAAGTATCGTAGATTAACATTTTGGGAACAGATGAGGCCAATAAATTATAAGGATTGTTGGGGATATCATTGTTATCCCCTTAACCTTTTGAACGCCTGAGCATAAACGCTTCTGCGTGCCCCCGAGTCCAAGCCACAAATATGCCGTACTTTTGACGAATATTTGTGACGTTTGGCGTACAGGGCACGCGCTTGCTTGTCATGCATACGTGACAATGGCGTTCAAAAGGTTAAACCAGGACATTCAAGTACATACACAATCGTACTGGCGGACTGAGGGCGGGAAGGCATTAGGAGCGATCCGTCTCTCGAGAGCGACAGGCTGACGGCCGGTTTCAATAACGTATCTACGTTTAACCAACTGTCATATTAGCTACCAACAGTAACTGAAACGTCATGTTACAAAGGCAAACATGACGTTTCGGCTACTGTTGGTAGCTAATTCTATCGTTGGTTAAAGGTAGATACGTTATTGAGGCCAGCCGTTAGTCCGCCAGTACACAAGTGTTCTGAGGTAGGCTACATCAAATATGGCTTAGGTATGCATATTAGAAACCTGACATAACAGTATGGTTGTTACTAGTAGTGGAAGAAACCAAAATAGAATGGATCCTAAAGAAAGTTCACGAAAAAGGACATAACTGAAATTAAACAGCATGCATGCATGTTGATCTAGTTATATTTCTTAAATACTAGAAGTGGATACAAAAATATACCTTCTGAATTCTATCAACCAATACTTTTCTTTACAGCAACCAGAAAGTATAGTAAACTACGTGTACAACCTCACTGAAGCGAATCTACGGCCGAACCGACCTCCTCACTGGTTCCAACTCTACGACATGAAAAACACGTTTTCACTTGCCGACCTATCCGCTGCTTCTATGGACGACCTTGTTCATAGAATGGTTACCAATAACAGGCATTTACTAGACCTATATGCAGCTTTTTATTCAAAAATAAGCGATAATCGCTGGCGACACTGCAACGATTGGTGCAAAATTGATAATCTTTGTAAAACTGTAGTGACTGTATTGTGGGAGAGGTCCAAGTGTGAAGAACTTAGAAGTCTGTTTTATAGAAAATCAGTAGAGTAGTATGAAACTTTTTCGTAAAATAAGAAAACACTAAACGATTCTTGAGAAAATAACTGACACTTTTATAACTGATAGTGACTTTTACTACCCTTGGCATAAGGTTTAGTTTACAATGATTAACGCGCGCTCGTGTAATGGAAACTGAATTAACTTTTTTTCTAGATAGAGACAGTGCTATGAGAACTGAAAACACAGCACAAATATGGCATAAGTAACTATACTGTAGGAGGCTAGAAAATGACCTCTCAAAAACGTTTAAATTGCATTTTATGCTGTTCCTGTATTTGTCAGCCAAATTTTGATTCACGTTCTAAAACTTAACAGATTTTATAGACAGTTGATTCGGCTCTGGTGAAAGATGCTTAAGGTTGACTGGTGCAAAATGCCTTGTTACATTATATCCGCCTACACATCACTACTGTACATGAAGTAAAATTAAATACAAATATAAATAAATTCCAGATATCAGTAAAATATTTTAAGAATTTAAGTTGTCATGTAATTCTAAGGTTATAAATAAAATATTTGTTTTATCAAACAACAATCGATTTATTTCTTTACATAACTTAAATTTTCTAACTACCTACATACTAAATAACATTAGTGATCTGATATACTTAACCAGGTGATGTTGGGTTTCGACTTCAAATCTTCGCTTGGGATCTTATCGAATTCCGAAATCTGCAAAAAAGGCACATAGAACTTTAGAACAAGGACTAGCTAACTGTAGTGGTGAATCGATAAATCTATGATTAGAATTTGCACTTTAATCATTTAGATTTCCAAAATCAGTTTTTAATTTTTTTAAATAAAAAAAAATGGGTCTTATAATATGCTGTGAACAATCTCTAAATAATGTGAAAATTCTCTTCACAGTTTTGTTTGATTCACCCCTGCATTTCTATTCATTCCTCAAGGTAAGTTTTGTTTTAGTTTTCGAAAGCTAATATAATGTTTTGCATATAATAGCACTATTAGAAATGCATAAAAATACTACAAATTAAAATATAACAGATTAGCTATCCCTAAACCACAGGAAGCTTAAATTTTTTGAGATAAGAAGTAGCCTGTATAAGCAAAAATACTTGAAAGACAAACATAATAGGTTTAATTTGTTTGAGTTCTCTTGGTTCCTACATTAACATTTTGTTGATTCTTGCAGCCTTCAACAGGTTAAGCTTTCTAATTTTCAGCATCTAGCTGTTGCTGTCCCACTGCTGGGCAAAGGCCTCCCTGAGTCCTTCCAGAAATAAGCTTGGAATCGAATTTGCACCTTATAAAAACATAGATAAACAAATATTTTTACCTTTTTATGCAGAAAAAAAAGTATAGCTTAGACAGCCATGGACATTTGGAATGTAATAAAACAGAACCCTAAAGAAATGAAGAGAATGGGTGCACTGGCACTGCTGTGGCACAGTACGGCTGATATAGTGTTACATAGCTTGAGCCAATTACCTGATGCCTAATAAACTTGACAAGCCTCTCTATGTGTTCTGTTTTGACATCATCAGCTAGATAATAGAACCTCCTCCAGATGGCTGCAGCAAGGACCTTGTCATCACTAAGCCCTTCATCATAAGCCACTAGGGCAGCTTGGAACTGTTCTGACAACTCTGACACTTGCTTCCTTGCTATTGCTGGATTGGCACCCTGAAATTCAATGGCAAAATTATGAAGATTTGTATTCGGTCTAAAGGGGCCTCATAAAAATTCTGGTGATTTGGGATTACAACATACAATGCTGTCCTTGTATCCTTGACTAATTGTTTAGTACTAGTAACCAATTAATCTGTATATCTGACCTGTACAACCCAGTAACTGGGTAATGCAATGCCCCTTAAAAGGCTGGGGTCAGCTGATAAAATAAATGGCAAGGTGAACTGCAAAATTTACTTTGATAAGTAGTGACACAGAGGTACTACAGAATTACTAGATGATTACTGAATAATTAAAATGCATTTACCTCCAACAGTTTTATTTTATTTGCAACATCTGCCCATAGAGCCTCAATTATACAGTTTCTTACAAAGTGTCCATCACCCTTTATATACTTTTTCTTTTCACCAGAAGGTAGCATGACATCTTCTGCCATATAGCGAACCATAAGCAGCCATACATGCAGCTCTGTGATGTTGAACCATGAGGCAAATGTGTCCGGCAACTCTAGGTTTTCAAACCATTCGGAATAAGCCACATTTTCGGGTATACACTCATACAGGAAGTACCCTGTTAGTTTTAAACGCTACAAGAAGAAAATGAAATATTAGGATGAGAATGAAACATACTGGAAGATGATTTTCTTGATGAGATTTACTCTTAACAGTTTGAATGATTACCTTTTCCCAAATCTACTGTTATCAGTACTACACAAACTAAAAGGAAAATAGGAGAAAAAATAGTACATGTACATAAATTATTTCACAATTTACTCTCAACTACTGACTTATTCAACTAGCTTGATAATAACACTAGTTTAGAAAAAAATATGTCCGCGGAGTAAATTACCTCATGTGTTCATAAGTCTTGAGATGAAAGAAAACAAATATTCCATAAAACAAAAAGTCAAAGAAGCCTATTTATGTTTACTTGAAAACTTTGGTCTCTCACTTAGATAAAAAGTGAACATAGAAGAATTTGGCTGCAGGTTATTAATATGAGTTGATCTTTGAATTCAATGTGTGTTCAAAATTCAATCTTTGAATGTTTGTAATGATAAAAAGGGAAACCATACAACCCTGGAACTGATTTTTACTTCTCTCTAAAATATTTGGCTTAATTCACAACAAGGGCAAAATTATACATGAGGTTGTTGTGGTAAAATTATACTAGTGTATTTTTAATAGTGAAAAAGCTACTGAGAATAAATAACAACAGGTTCTATAAGAGGTACTGGGCCTTTTTTATTCATTTAAAATTTTATGAGCTGGTTTATAATATAAAGGGAAGGGAGAGGTGTAAAAATGTCATCAGACCTCATCTTCTTTCATAAAAACTTTATAGTTCTATTATAAGACATAATATACAAGAAAACATAGAAACCAGCAAATATAGTTCATTTTTAATCTTATCAGAATAGTTCTAGCATTAGGTCTTTGTAAATAAAAAAAAAAAAATATTATCGATTTTGGATGTTTTACATATTTTTTAAAAATTTGCAGCACCTCAATCTTTAAGAATAAACACTATTTAATTTCAGGACAAAAACCTTGTAAACAAGTGTAATTATTGATATAAGAAAACCATTTACCGTCCTAGATTGGTCCATCCATCCGACAGCATTCATGAACTTCTTTACATAGCTATCTTCAACAGTCACAGTATTTAAGTTTCTTGTGTGTGCTTTAGTAATAGAGAAGCTACCAGCACATGGTCTTGCATAATTCGTTTTTATTTGAACACTCTGTTGCCATAATACCTGTAAATACATTTTAATATGTTTATTTCTAAATACCGAAATAAATTTGACAGTTTAGTATAGTCCTAGGGTTTGAGCATGTTGCAATAGGCTGGATTTAACAATAGGCTCGCGTATTCACTTAATCCATTTATGATATTATTATCAACACCTACACGAGATAAAGCGCGTGATCGAAACATGTTTTTTAAATATTGTAAACCAAATTTAATATTTTTTCTTCAATTGGATAACATTTCGCTATGCAATTCGACATGACAGATGACATTCACATGACAGTATGTATGTACTGTACAGTCATGTCATGCTTCTCATTCTCAGTCATCGGTCACATAGTGAAATGTTGCAGATGCCATCATGACGTTGTGCAAAGTTACGATTAGTTCGAGATCAAAGTTCTGTATTTCTACAAACTTACTTGCTCACACCAACTCAATGATATGGGTCAGATTCCTTCGATGGTAAAGGCAATATTTTTAAGACAATCATACTCAAAACATTGAACCACATCATAGACAAAGTAGGTACAACACTGACCCGTTCAATAATGTTCACTCACTTCACGTTTTTTTTACGATTTCGTGTCTATAGTTATTTTTAAGGTTACATAATTTACGGGCGGGCTCCGATATTCGCCCAAGTGCATTAAAAGATTAAAAATGTTGGGAGCCGTAAGTCGGGTTGGAAGCGGCCTTTTAGCCGTAAAGTCGGTTGCTGAAAAAACCCTCACAGAATGTGGCAAAATCGCGACTGTGTCTGCCATCAATAAAAGGGATTATGCTGCCAAAGCTGCAGCAGGCAAGGCACAAGGTAAGGTGGTTGCTGTTATCGGTGCCGTCGTAGACGTACAGTTCGAAGACAATCTTCCACCCATCCTAAATGCCCTGGAGGTACAGAACCGTCAGCCCCGGCTTGTGCTGGAGGTGGCGCAGCACTTGGGAGAGAACACCGTCCGCACCATCGCCATGGACGGTACCGAGGGTCTGGTCCGCGGCCAGCCCGTGTACGACTGCGGCTCCCCCATCCGTATCCCCGTGGGCGCAGAGACCCTCGGCCGCATCATCAACGTCATCGGTGAGCCCATCGACGAGCGTGGCCCCATCCCCACTGACAAGACCGCCGCCATCCACGCCGAGGCGCCCGAGTTCGTGGACATGTCCGTGCAGCAGGAGATTCTCGTCACTGGCATCAAGGTCGTCGACCTGCTCGCTCCCTACGCCAAGGGAGGCAAGATCGGCCTGTTCGGCGGCGCCGGAGTCGGTAAGACTGTACTTATCATGGAGCTGATCAACAACGTCGCCAAGGCGCACGGTGGTTACTCCGTGTTCGCGGGAGTCGGCGAGCGTACCCGTGAGGGCAACGACTTGTACCAAGAAATGATTGAGTCTGGAGTCATCTCCCTGACAGATAAGACCTCCAAGGTATCCCTTGTGTACGGGCAGATGAACGAGCCCCCTGGCGCGCGTGCCCGAGTCGCTCTGACTGGTCTGACCGTCGCTGAGTACTTCCGTGATGTGGAGGGTCAGGATGTGCTGCTGTTCATTGACAACATTTTCCGTTTCACCCAGGCTGGTTCTGAGGTGTCTGCCCTGCTGGGTCGTATCCCATCTGCTGTAGGTTACCAACCCACCCTGGCCACTGACATGGGTACCATGCAGGAGCGTATTACCACCACCAAGAAGGGATCCATCACCTCTGTGCAGGCTATCTACGTGCCCGCTGATGACTTGACTGACCCTGCCCCTGCCACCACCTTCGCTCACTTGGACGCCACCACTGTACTGTCCCGTGCAATTGCTGAGCTGGGTATCTATCCCGCTGTGGACCCTCTTGACTCCACCTCCCGTATTATGGACCCCAACATTATTGGAGCTGAGCACTACAATGTAGCACGTGGCGTTCAGAAGATTCTTCAGGACTACAAGTCACTCCAGGACATCATTGCTATCCTGGGTATGGATGAATTGTCTGAGGAAGATAAGCTGACTGTTGCTCGTGCACGTAAGATCCAGAGGTTCTTGTCCCAGCCTTTCCAGGTGGCTGAGGTGTTCACTGGACACGCAGGCAAACTGGTGCCCCTTGAGGAGACTATCAAGGGCTTCTCTAAAATCTTGCAGGGCGAGTATGATCATCTACCTGAAGTAGCTTTCTACATGGTGGGCCCCATTGAAGAAGTTGTGGCTAAGGCCGAAACTTTGGCCAAGTCGTAAATGATTGAATGAAGTGGTAGCTAAGGCAATATGCCAAGAATCCTTAATCAAATGTTGACACGAATGCATGAGGAAGTAATGTTATTTCTAAATAAAATTAGGAAAAACTAAAATCTTGTTTTTATTTTTACCTACTCCTGTGTTGTGGCATTGTGAATGTGTACCATTTCAGTGTCAGCTGATTGCATAGTCAAAACATTGATGCTTGGTGCAGTGAGCCAACAGTAACTAACAAGTAACTATAGTTAGTTGTCATCAGCTGCTGAATGACAGGTGCAAATTTTTGCTTCCAGTAGTAACTTAATAATAAGTTACCGCATTTTGTTACGCAATACCGCACAAAAATCACCTAAGTAACGACACTTCGTTACTGAGGTGATTTTTGTGCGGTATTAAAATAAAATATTATTTGGGCTAGTTTTATTAAACTAGCCCAAATAATATTTTCTGCCAAATCGAGTAAAAGTAGATGGTACCGGTAGTTAACATTGGAGCCTTCCCATTGAACACATGAAAATCTTGTCTTTATCTCGTCGTCTGGGCATTTGTAAGTATGTTATGAAACGACATTTTAGCATACCTACCTAGCTATCTTATACTAGCGACTGACAAATCGAACGAGACGCCCACCGAATGAACGACTCATTGCGGAAGGGAACCAACCTAGCAAGCCTAAATTAATAACTAGGTACCTAACGAGTTATTCGACCCTCTTGTAAGGTCAAAGGTTCTTCATAGCTCCGAAAATCAAGTCGCGAAGTCTTCATAAATAAGCCTAACGTGACTCGAGACATCCAACAAGATGTAGCCCACATCTACTCCTTTGCATCTAATAGATTATTGATATCAGACAAGGCGCTTCCACATGTAGGGCCTACATAACTACTATGGACAATTCTACCAAAGCTCTGTCTCAGGCTTCTGCAGGATCGTAGCCATCGTGGCTTATTAATTGTTGGTATAGTCACCTGCCCATTGAAACAAAGCGAGACCTCTAAACACCTACCAATGATTCGCTTTAAAAGACATGTTCAATCCACTACACCTATCCACCCTATACCTACTTAATTACCGTGTGGAATAGCTCCAGGTGCTCCTGTTTGCCTTCGAAACGTAGTAGGACCTTGGTTTGTACTCTCCGTAATCAGATCAGAACTCGGAACAATCAACATCTTTAAGAAACGGGGCAGAATTGAATATGGACATTTCTTGATTCGACTTTGTTACGGTTGATGTTGATAATCATGGCATGCTGGTCTACTGCTGGTGTTTACCTACCTTAAGGCAAGTATGTTTCACATTATTGTAGATCAGAGAAACGAAAACTAGGCGATAAATAAAAAGAAGGGTGGTGGGGATTTCGGACACATACAAGGGCGTCGCCAAAGGGGAGGGGCCATTGCCACCCCCCTGACTCTTCAGGGGGGTGGCAATGGCCCCTACCGCCGCGCTTCCGCGCCGGCGCTTCGGTATACTAAATCATCCTGTGGCATCCCGCAGCATATTAAAGAATCCTTTGGCTTACCACACGATCTTGTAGCATACCACGTCAGACGAAACACACCTGTGTGAACTAGTCAAGTTCTTTGAAAAATCTGAAGAAACTAAAAGCGTCATTTGCAATTTTGACACAGGGTATCGCTAAAAGTAGGTAAGTAGCGTTATGAATATCAAACATGCAAAAAAATCCTGCAGCAATGTCAAATCCAGTAGCATTACTTTGCTTGGAGCAACTAGCAGCTAAGATTTCAGCGCTGCTACCACCGACTAATGTAGAGATAAGTAACCAGATGACGAAGGTAACCAGTGGTTCAGAGATAGGTTACCAGAGGATCGGGGATAGGAAACAGGAGGTTCGGGGATAGGTAACCGCAGGATGAGAGATAGGTTACCGGATGACCAGGGATAGGTAACCTGGTAACCAGAGATAGGTTAACAACAGTTCATTGATAAATAACCGGTGGACCAGCAGCAGCCAAGAGATATGTAACCAGAGGACCAGCAGCAGACAAGACTTTAGTAAACAGCTGCAAGCAGACTGAAAACAGTATAGTAATATGTTGGGAGGGAAATTAAAAGATTTTTTCTATTTGTTATACGTTATTTAATTTGTTATTTCTACCTAATAGCGTAGGTACTTAATGACATAAAACGAAATGTGCTTCAAAGCGAACAAAGATAAATGTTTCAATAATTTTAACAAAAAAATACCTATACAGTTGTATTAACATTTTCTGATGACTGTATATTATCAGTTATAGGTTCTTCAATAATGTCATTCATGAGTGCAACATCATCAGCGTTACTAGATTCATCATTTATATTTTTTTGATCCTCATGATCATTTGAAGCACATTCATCAACATCGGTGGGTTCATTACTTGCTTCCAGGTTAGGCGCTTCTATTGTATACGTATCATCGTTATTCTCAACAGATTGACGATTTTCAACCTCTTTTAGTGTTGAGGTTTCTACTGGTGATTCAGTCGACGACGCCGGTGCTGGTTGTTCTTTATTTTGATTACAGACTTCAGTGCCTGGTCTAGATATAGCACAATCCACTTTTGGAACTTTCACAACTACTACTTGATCCTGATCGTCTTTGGAGCACCTTTTACTTGGATCTTTTAGTTTAATTGTTTGGAATTTAAGTGGAGTGTTCAGTTTTTGTGTACCATCTATTTTTCTGTTGATTGGTTTGATAACTAGTATTTTAGTTTTCAATCCGGATTTTGTGAAATCGGTGATATTTTTATTGATTATAGGATTTTTCATTACTTCTAAACTTTGACGTCGAAATTTGAGTGGAACAACAGAAGGAATGCTTTTTGGTTTAACAATCTCGTTAATTTTACCTTTAAAAGTGTTTTGTTCTTTAGAAGAAGCTGCATTTTCAACAACATCAGTCTTTGAATTTTCCGTATTTGAATTTTCTGGTTTTGATTCTGTATTTTCAACAACTTCTGGCTTTGAGTTAAATTCCGACTTAGAACTATCTTCCGGCTTTGAACTAACTTCTGTCTTTGAACTAACTTCAGTCCTAGAACTTACTTCTGTCCTTGAACTTACTTCTGCTTTTGAATTATCTTCTGTCTTTGAATTAACTTCTGCTTTTAAAATCTCATCATCTTTAATTTTTGGTTGTTCTATAACAGGGTTTTTTTTAGGAGTTGTAACTTCTGTCACAGGACTAGGAGTTGGGGATTCTTTCGCTTTCACTGGACTGGGGGATGGAGATTCTTTCGCTTTCACAGGACTCGGGGAAGGCGACTCTTTCGTATCTTCATTATGGTCTTTTTTAGGAGATATCTTGTCTCCCCTCGAAATAATCTTAGGTAACATGGGTCTAACAAAAATATTTGCAGGTCTCAAGTCTTTCTGAGGATATACACTTGAAAAATCAGTTTTAATATGTGCTGCAGCCCGTTCGACAGATTTCTTTGACATAGTGACTAGTGCTCCACAGCAATCTTTGTTAACATTATCATAATTAGTTTGGATTTCTTGAATCTTTTTCTTACTTTGAGTTGTTTTCGAACTTGCCATGGTTAGAGAATCTCTATAACCCTGTGCTTCCATTTTTAATAAATTTGATAGATCATATTCAAAATCTGCGTTTTTAGGTTTAGTTTTTCTTCTTATTGGTCTTCTGGATGCCACAGAAGATGAATTGTCACTTGACTGCTTTTTAGAATCAATATCATCTATATCAGAAGAATTCTCTTCAAAGTTCTTGATATTTGAGGAAGTAAAGTTTTCTATGAGGTTTATATTTTTGTCAAGAGAGATGTCCCCATCCTTGTCTTGGGCAGCTGAAACAAGTGAATTGTTAAACCACTGACCAATTTCATACGTCTTATTTTATTTTTGGAAAAAATATACCTACCTTTCATCACAAATTCTTTCCTTCTTTTTGCACTAGTTTTACTTTGGAACATTTTCCTCTTTCTTCCTAAGGTCTCTAAGCGAGTAGTGCTCGACGAACTGTCATCAGACAATCGACTCGAATCACTGGAGCATCGGCTAGGACGTCTAGAATCAGGACTAGTTTCATTAGCTTCGGGTAATTCGTCAGTAGACTCACACAGTTCCAAAGCTTCGGTACCATCGATTGCTTTGACGGTGCTATAATAGAAGTCTTTATCACCTTTCAGCTTATGCACTATTTTCACGTGTTCAGGTAGCTTTTCGAAGGAGTAATGCTTATAGTTACACAACTTACAGGCATAGCGCAACCATTTCACGTGCTCAGCCGCGTGATCGTACAATTCTTGTGTTTCACTAAATTGAGCATCACATCTCTTACATAATAATTTATTTACTTCTATTTCTGATTGGATTCTTTGTCTGAAAGCTGTAAGGTTACTTTTTTCTGCTTGATGAGCGAAGGGCAATCTGATATTGAGTTTGGGAGGTTCAATGCGTTTTTCAGGTTCTTTTTCTGAGGCTTCTGTTGCATCGTTGGATTGCGTGTCGTCATCACTAACGTCCATGGGCGCATCGTCGTCATCATCTTTATCTTCGTCGTCGTCTTTATCTTCATCAATAATATCGTTATCTTCTTCCACGATTTCCTTTTCTACTTCTTTGTTAGGTTTAGATACAATTTGTGGTTCATCTTTGGAAATTTTGTTTTCTGTGGAAAAACATTTAGATAATTTTTAAGCAGTTTAAGTTCTACCTAATGTAAAAAAAAACAACTCAATGTTTGCTTTTATAGATATTTATGCAGAATAAACCACATACCAAACTACCCACCACAAAAATAATTACCATTAGCATCAGTAGTTTTTATTGGCAGGTTCAAATTCACAGGTGGTCCTTTGTGGTAGTCTTTGCGGATTTGAATTTCGATCTTCTTGGTTTCCTGCGGGCGGCGCGAGAGGGCGCGCGAGCGCGGCTGGCACGTGTGCGTGTGCGCCGCCAGCGCCGCGCGCCGCTCGAACGTGCGCCCGCAGCCGCCGCAGCGCGGCAGCTCGCCGTCGCCTTCCATGTTGTCCATCCAAGCCTAACGATGATAAATACATTTTAGGTTTGTGTAATTTATTTCAATATCACTGCTTTCAGAGTGTCGAATGTGAATATCGTGGGGAAATCAGCAGAAACAAAAATTCGAAGATATGAAGAGTGACATCTACCAGCCGGCATTGGGCCTGCGTCATGGATTGTCTATACCAACAGGCTACTTGTGCTTTTTGAAAAATCGTTTTTCCATTTTGAGACAAACACTTGCTGAAAGCTCTCAGCTGTATCCGGTTAGAGACTGAAAGCCAACCCCAAGCTATTTGGGAGAAGGCTAGACACAAGATGATGATTTGCTTCAAACTCTTGGGGTAATTGCCTTGAAGGTAACTGGAGATTGGATAATTTAATTATTCTAAAGTAATAAATAGTTATTAAATTATTGAAGTATGTACCTGGTTTTCCTGTTCCAATCTTTCCTCTTCAGATATTTTCGGAGCAGCAATGGATTTCATATTATTTTTACGTTTTTCATAGAAAGCTGGTGGATTATTCATTTTAAATGCTTTCGCTTGAATTGATTCCCTCAGTCTTCTGATTTGTGCTGCAGTTTTCCTGAAAATAAAGGGTTTCATTTATTGTCTAAGCTCCTTAGATGATAATTTTTAGTTGTCGTTGGATAGGTCGTTTAAAAATAAGATAGGTTTGCGAAAAACATGTTTCCATCCAACGATCCGTTTGCGAAATATTAAACTTTAAAGTGCTAATTTTTGTTAGAGTCAAGTGTCCCCCCAACTAAACTAACGAGTATTAGTAATACGTACGTTAATAATAGTTAGGTACTTTTCAATATTTTTCTGGCATGGTTTAGGAGACGGGTAACTACGGAACCCTACATTGTGTGTGGTCTCAAACGCACTTGACCGGTTTTTGTTAGTAGAATACCTTATGACTGGTGTTAGTAGAATGTCCTTGGGGTATTTTTTTAATTTCAAGCGGGCGTAGCCACTGGTATTAGCTGATAATTAATAAAATTATATATACATATACATATATTTACCTGTGAACTTTAAAAAGATGTCTGTAAACACTCCAGGATGTAGAGAAGATTTCCAAACAGTCAGGACAAGGGTACACCAGGCGGCTTTCAACGTGCTTGTATTTCATGTGGAACTTCAGGGTCTTTTGTGTTGAAAACTGCATATCGCCTGTAATTACATTATATATTTTTTTAGAAACATAAGCAGGCATATGTTTTCTAAGACGCTTGATTAGGAGGCTGGCAGAAGGTGACTTTAAAAACGAGATTTCAGGAAAGCTAAAAGTTGCAGTGAAGTATGGACTTATAATAACAGTAATAATTGCCGCGTATCGATGAGGTTTTTGCTGAATTAGGTACCTACAGTCGGCTCTCTTAAGATGCGTTTAAGGGCCGACCATAATCCATAAAACCAACGCGCCTGTAATTGCAAGATTATTAGATTGTGTAAACAAGCAAATAATCTCGCAATTACGGGCCATTATGGCGTTTTGGCAACACCGATAAATTCACGGCAATATCAGGATTCGTATTGAAATTGACAAAAATTGCGCAGTTTCAGCTGCCCGTGTAAGCGCACCTTTACGTTACGCAATTAAGGTGGAGGAGATCGACAAGCAAAGTCACTGTCGATTCATAAATAGGTGTGCTATTTACTTTTAACCTGATCGGCCTTAGAAATGCCATCATTGCAGGGGTGCACTAATCTTGTCGGTGACCCGGCTTTCGAGACAACGTAACGGCTACCGAAGCGAGCTCAGAAATGTTCGCACACTACGTTTATATTTTGCATACATAGGCCGCCCAAGTCCAAACTGCGTATTATTGAAAATATATTGACTTCTCAAGTTTTGGGGGACGGGGCGGAGCGCCCTGTTGCCCTTCCTTAGGACGCCAGTGCCTTGCAAGGTTAATTTTAGCAGGCGAACAATGGCTTGGGTGAGAAAAAATAACAAGAATGTAGCTACCAGTCTCACCCCATACATTAATCACTAAATAAATGTAGGTAGGTTGTGTTACTCGTATTTACTCACAAACTTTACACTTGAGGATGTTAGTGTTATCACTGTTTTCTTCATCATCACTTATTTGTATTACATTATCAAGCTCTTCTGAAACAGAACTCTTGATTTTGAAATTGCCATCACTTTGTAGAACAGCTATGTCCCTTGATAAAATTTTATCCAGCTCACTCACCTAGAAACAAAAACACAACTTCATTAAAAAATTTAATTAACTCTCTATGTTCAGTGGTACAGGAGGTGAGGTTGGACGTGAAAGTCTGGGGTTTGATTCTCAGTTGGGACAAACATTATGGCAACCAGACAACACACAATTATCTCTGCCTTGCTTAGTGGCAATACCCACCTTAGTGCCTTACTTATATTGTGTACCTACATAATAAAGAGTACATACATACAACATGCAATTTTATGACTAGGTACCTACCCATATCTTTATACCTACCCTATCCCATATCTTATTAAAATGTGTCTTCTGATAAGATTTACAAAAGAATGTACAGTACCTTCCTAGTATTCTTATAATACAAAATGCACACTTACTTGCACTTTCATGTTTTCCTTCGGTTTGTCTTCCTGTGACTGAACACTTTGAAAAACAGCCACAGAACTGTTTGGTATCTTCTGCAATGCTATTTGTCGTTCCTCATTTTTATTTTCTAAAACTCCTTTGTTTTGTGCAATCTTCTCTACAATTGCAGTCAAATCCTTGGTCAGTGGCACCCTATCATCTACATCATCCGTATCTTTATTTTCAATTTCAATACTTTCTTTGAGAGAATCTTGGTATCCCTGTTCCAAACGTTTAATTTTCAGCATTTCAGTATACTGTAATGAGCAAGGAAACAATTACATCAGAAATAGAAAATAAGATAACATGATAAATTGATGAACATGGTACTTACCGTTGAAGTAGCATTGATAAAATGGCTGTGTACGGATGTATTGAACTTCTCCTTGCAGTAGACACGTTTGTGAGATATGAAATTAGCTATGCTTCTAAATATATTTCGACAGACTTTGCATTCATATAGTAAATCACACTCATTTGATAGTAAGTCTTTCAGCTGGAAAAGTAAGAACCAAAAATTAATTAGGTAGGTGTAAAAAATACATAAAAACAAATAGGTAGGTACTTAAAATTTGTTTATTTTAGGATCAACTTACTTCCTCAGTAGCCAAGTCAAAAATCTTCCTTGCTTGACCAAACCCTGTAATGCTAGTAAGTATAGGTTTCCTAAGCAAAGCAAAGTCGGTTTCCTCTGGCTCTTCACTAGTTTGACCTACAGTCTTAGAACTAGCCTTACTTTTATCTTCTTTGCCTTTTGTTTTGGTATTCACCTTGTTACCAGCCATGCTGAACCTTAAAAGATAGGCATGTTATGTAAATAACTTAATTTACTTCAAATAGTCACAAAACACTCAAACACTTTGATATAAAGTCGTGATTCGGTAAATTAAATCTTAAGATTTCAATACAAAATACCACGCATTTTATATTGGCACTGTTTTGTATAACGCTGACCAACCATGTTGACAATGAAGTAACAGATAAAACTTTATAGATAGATATCAGTAATAGTTGGCTAAAGCATTGTTATTATTTTACTACTTCCGTAACAACTAGCAACGAAACTATATTATGCCTTATAACTGACTCAGGCATGGTAATATCATATTCCACAGCTACCACGACATTCGCCGTCTCTCCCTCAAATATACACAATAACATGCGATTTTAAGTCATATAAACAGATGTAATTAACATTTTAATCAATACAGATTACGACACGAGTGTTTAATTATGTACACTTACGTGTAAATCTTCACAACCGCAAACTTGAAAATTCTAGTCGTGCGACAACTGCACCTCCATCACGCCTCCATTTTCAACAAATGAATATCACGTATAGTACGTAACTGTGTTCTCATGGCCATGCACAACTATAGTATGTAAAGAAAAAATATGTAAAGAGTTTTCATTCGAATATTATAAATTTATAAGGAAAATAGAAAATTAAAATCCTGGAACCGTTATGTTTTTACATTTTTACTGTAATAAATCAATTGCATTTATACTGAAAGTACAAGAAAGGGTGATATTTGATTGATTGAAATGTAAAAGAACCCCAGAAATCGCTTCCGTTATCTAGGACAATGGCGCTACTAGACTTTTGGAAAAAAAGGCGTTCGTGTTAGCATTTTATCTACAGATACTTACAGATTACATGAAATGAAGATAAAACGTTCGTATAATAAACTATTTATCGGCTCATTTTCGAATGAGAAAACCAGAAAAACATTGATTTGCCACTAGGAAGGGTTTATATACTCTGTTGTTATCCTGACAGCTGACATCTTTAATTGTCAGTCAGTCAACAGAGGCAGTGACATTGATTTTATTGTGTCAGATTGTATGGGAAGGACTTTGGTTGTGACTTCTGTAAGCCGGCTTGCTAATCTGTTGCAATTTTGTAATCAATACGACACAGAACTAGTTGTTTTATTGTCTAACGATCTGCTATTATTTGAGTAGCATTGTTGATTGTGGCACGATGGCATCCGGTGAGAATCAGACATCATCTGATCACCAACAAAGAAGATGGCACCACATAAGAAAGCTGTTGGAAAGGTCTGGTCCTTTCTGTCATCCAGATTTCGAGCCGTCGCCTGAAATATTGGACTTCATTATGGATTCATGTAAAGTGCTCATTGTGGGCGCGGGTGGGCTTGGTTGTGAATTACTGAAAGACTTGGCTTTGATGGGGTTCAAAAAGCTTCATATTGTCGACATGGATACTATAGAACTTTCCAATTTAAATAGGCAGTTTCTATTTAGAAGGCACGATATAGGATTATCTAAAGCTAAGTGTGCTGTAGAATTTGTTAACAAACGGTAAGCATGTATTTGAATTTTTTTTAGGAATGACTATTTGCTTTTATTATTTATCTTTGTGAACCAATGCACATATTATACTTTTCAGAGTACCTGGCTGTGAAGCAGTAGCTCATCATTGCCCCATCCAGGATTTAGATGAGGGGTTCTATAGACAGTTCCACATAGTTGTGTGTGGACTTGACTCCATTGTTGCAAGACGCTGGCTCAATGGCATGCTGATGTCCCTTTTGCAGTATAATGATGACAGTAATTATGTTTTTAGTTACTTCAACCAGCAATGCTTTAAATCTGGTTATTCGTGTTATTACAGGATATAATGTCTTATGATAAATGCCTATATCAAATACTCCACTCTCTCTTGGCTTCTAGCTTTCTGGTCTTCTAGTCTAAGCCATTAGTTACTCAAAATTAAGGAAGTCCCATGACTGCATTGCTTTTGGCTAAATCTCGGCATCGAGCTGCCTTCCTTCGTTTCTCCTTTGAAGATTTATGTTTAGTCAAATAGTCATGTTATTACATCATTTTGTGTGTTTGTTTTATTGATTTACATACACTGAGAAATTCCTCCATTTTCAGGAAGTCTAGACCAAAGCAGTGTCATTCCCCTGGTGGATGGAGGCACTGAAGGGTTTAAAGGCAATGCGAGGGTCATCCTGCCTGGCATGAGTGCTTGTATTGAGTGTACCCTGGACTTATACCCACCTCAGAAAACTTTCCCACTCTGTACCATTGCTAATACTCCAAGGTATCAAATAGTTTACAACATTATTTAGAATGAAGAACTTACTTCATAGTGGTTTTGGTGTTCAATTACGAATTAAGAAAGGAATGTTTTTTGTAATAAACCAATGATTGATTCCAAATATGTTTTATCTGATTAAATATTTTAGTAGAAAATCTATAAAACAACATTTAATTTTTTTTTTCAACATTTCAGATTACCAGAACATTGCATTGAATATGTCAAGGTTATTCAATGGGCGAAAGAAAACCCTTGGGGTGCCACTGCAGCCCTTGATGGTGATGACCCTCAGCATGTTGCTTGGGTCTTTGAGAAGGCACAGGACAGGGCTGTCAAGCATGGGATATCCAATGTTACCTATAGGCTGACTCAGGGTGTTTTAAAAAATATTATTCCAGCTGTTGCTAGTACAAATGCTGCAATTGCTGCGTGTTGTGCCACTGAGGTACGTCTCCATCAAAGACATAGAGGAATGGAATGAGCAATACCATCACGAAATAGACTACTCTGTATAAAAAAACAAGTAAATGTATTGCTAATACCTGTCTCTTTTCTGTAGGTTGTAATGACACAGGTGACACAGAGTAAGCTTACAAAATGAAAAAATCAGACAATCAGTATTCTATACAAAGGCAAATAACACACAATCACATTGTATATGGCTGTGAAATGTATATGCAGAGAACTGAGAGAACTTTTCTGACCATTTTTACCTCACAGCCGTATAGGGAATGCTCAGTTCACTCCTCTATGGTTTCCATCTTTGAGGTATTTAAATTCAGAATTTTGTAGAGAAGAAATTACTTGCAGGTTTTCAAACTGGCCTCATCATGTTGTGCCAACATGAACAACTACATGGTGATGAACATGGCCGATGGTGTATACACATACACCTTTAATGCAGAAAAGAGGCCTGACTGTGTAGCTTGCAGTAACACTACTCGTGTTGTGGAGATTGAGCCTGATGCAACTTTGCAGACAATTTATGATAAACTGTGCGAAGATCCAGTATTTTTAATGAAGAGTCCAGGTTTGTTATAATGAAATGAAATAAATTATTTATAAAAATATATTTAATATTAAATTATCATTGAGGAGGAATAATAATATTAATATTATGTTTATTCTTTTCTAGGAATAACTACTGTAATCAATGGCCGTAACAAGACATTATATATGTCATCCATAAAAAGCATTGAAGAAAGAACTAGAGATAATTTGAAAAAGAAAGTAATGGAACTAGGCTTATATAACGGCGCCGATATTCTAGTAGCTGATGTTACTACTCCAAACACTGTAACAATAAAGCTTAAGTTTTTGGACAACCAAGATGTTGAAATGGCGCGATAAGAAAATATTATTTTATAAGCACTGCCTAATGCCTATGTATTTATGCCTTGTACTTTATGAATAAACTTTTCCAAGTGAAGAAAGTTTTAGTAATTATTAGGTTTCTTACACATTTTTAGGACTATGTTGACGCGCTTTCAAACTTCACATATTTGAAAAGCGTATGTGGGAAGAGTAGAGTAGTCTCCTTCTAATAAAATTGCTCTCAGAGTACCTAAGCGCGGCCACAGATCTGCCGATTCTATTCTGTTCTACCTAGAACAGATCAAGACAGAATTGAAACCGTCATCATCAAAGAGTATAATAAAGATCACACACACACCGGGCGCCGGGCTTTCTTGAATGGCTGGCGCTCAGGGCTCAGTCGTAATCTAGCGCTTGCCGAGAGACGTACTGTACCTTGATGTTATAATGTTGTATAATGTGATAAAAAACATTTTTCCAAAAAAATATGACCGACAAATAGGTACAAATATTTTTAATTTGATGAACATAGGTAGGTTAGGTAGAGATTAATGACATCTCTACCTAACCTACCTATGTTAATGAACGCCTATGTCCAGCGGCTCCAGCCGTCATCGGCATAAATATTATTTTGGTTCAAACATGCTGATTATATAATAAATTATCACACGTTATAAAATAATTCTAATTCTAATTGTCAATCAAAGACATTTAAAGATACAAATTCTAGTATAAATATTGTAATAAAAGAAGTTGTGTAGGTAATAATAATATGCATGTTAGGTATTCTTGCGCTGTAGGTATAATGTGTTTTTAAATCGTGTATATTGTTTATTTCATTAATTCGTCTAGGAATCTTTTTACAGATCCTAGGTGCCATTCCTAAAAAACTTTTTGTATAAAGAGTATCCCATGTGGCATACTTAACGCAAATAATCTGTGTTGCGTCGTTTAGATTTCAATTTTCCAACATGGAAGTTGGATTTGACAATTATTATTGCTGCGTCAAAAATGTACAGACGCCAGTACTTAAAAACAATGTTTTAAAAAAATATATAGAATAGAACTTTCTGCAATTTATTTTCATCATTGCAGCTGTGAATAACGAAATAAAAATTCGTCAAAATACCCGTTCTTGAAAGAATCGAAAACGCAACTTTGAACCCGCATATTTGGGCTCGTGTCATGGGCATATCCTGGCGGGGCCAGGCCAGTTCCTGCCAGGATAGTTCGAAAGAGTTACCACGCCCCGGAAGGAATACGAATGGGTTAGACACATAGAGGAAAGTAATATGTTAGTCAGTAAAAGTCTGCTGCTTCCTCCCACTCTACCCAGAGCGGGAGGAGATGGGTAGGTTGGGCGCCTGCCCATCCTTCACCCCGAGTTGCAAGATAAAATAATTTTATACTTGATTCGACTACCTGTATTCTGAATTTACGTTTTACAGTCAACTATGAAAGGTAAAAAGAAAACGTAAAATTTCAAATTCCCAAAACGGTACCTAGAGTTTTCAAGCTCGCTAAATTAGATGTTTTATTTGACAGTGTCTTAAGTTTTTTGTGTACGGGGACTTGGGGACCTAGTCCGTCACATAAATTTCTAGTACCTACTTAATGAGTTTCTGTACTTTTGCTCTACTCCTAGCATCCCATGGCTCGTGTGGTATAGAATGGAACAGCAATGTGCTAATCGGGCATGGCTACATGTAGCTTATTCAGTATCGTACACGGTAATCCCAGGTGTACAGCATCGCTCGGTCACAGTCGCTCGGTTTGGTTTACGAGTGGCCGTATGTATAGTCTGTGGTGTTCGGTGTGAGCCTTAGAATCGGTGAGCTAGACTAGAATGAAATTATACGTTTTACGTAAATAGATTTATGAATAAAAAACAATACTATTACTATTAATTTAAATGAAATGGTTATTAATAGAATCATTTAAGGGATTGTAATCTTAATTAGACTAAGGTAGCATTTTAGGCGTGTCTGAATTTTTTCGATACATTTTCACTACTCTAACTATCTGACGTGGTGCTGTCGACAAGACGACAACAGCGAAAGGCGATAACCAAAAAAATATAAAAATCTTCCTGTAGCTGTTAGAATATTTACAGAAACCAAAATGTTGGACAGCATATTCGATGATGTGAAGCGCATGAACAAACGGCAGGTAAGGTTTCATTGAGAATATGTAAACTTACGATAATATTTCACCGGCTGTTATTTTACGTTTGTTCCATTTATTTTTCAGTTCATCTACCAAGTATTAAGTTTTGGTATGATAGTGTCTTCAGCCCTCATGATATGGAAAGGTCTAATGGTCGTAACTGGCAGTGAAAGCCCGATAGTTGTGGTGTTGTCCGGTAGTATGGAGCCTGCTTTCCACAGAGGTGATTTATTGTTTTTGACAAATTATCCTGAAGAGCCCGTACGCGTAGGAGAGATTGTTGTCTTCAAAGTGGAGGGACGCGACATTCCAATCGTTCACAGAGTTCTAAAGCTTCATGAAAAGTAAGTAGTCTTTACCATTCCAATTCCTTAATGAATTCTCATGTATTAAATGTAGTTGTTGCATTTGTCACAAAATACCTCATAAATAAGGTCTAAAATCATGACAGTGTATGTTAAACAAAATGGTTCATCAATTGGATGTTTTGCTAACCAAATATTGTTTGAATTTTCAGGAACAATGGCACTGTTAAGTTTTTGACTAAAGGTGACAACAACAGTGTGGATGATCGAGGCTTGTATGCTCAGGGACAGCTGTGGCTCACGAAGAAGGATGTAGTGGGTCGTGCTAGAGGTTTTCTACCTTATGTTGGCATGGTCACAATTTATATGAATGAATATCCAAAGTTTAAGGTACATGGTATACTTTAAAATAAGATATTGGAGAAACAGCTACTCACAGAAAATTGCCTAGTCTCACCTTATGTGTACAAATATAATCTGGTTTTCTTTTAATTTAGGTCCTACTCTGCCACTGTTCACATTACATTTCTTCATTCTTTTTTTTTTATCCCAGTCCAATGGGAGTAAGCATGAGTTTATGTATGTAAATTAGTTTTGGCAGTGGTTTCATTTCAGCTGTACCTACTATGCATTGCCAAGATAGTATTGTGAAGATTTTAACTCTTCTATAGAAAATCCAGTGGGAAACATAATAGAGTACTCAATTTCAAGAATGGGTTGATGAGATCTGTTTCTTTTTTCATGTATAAATTGCAGTGGATTTTCTCTATTTGCTGTTTCATAAGGTCATATTCATTATTACTTTTGTTATGGTTATCACCTATGACTAAATAATCAAGACATGCATTGCATAAATGCTGTTTTCTTGTCTAAAATGTATTTCTGTAAAGAAGAAAACAGTAGGATCTCTAGTTTTTGTACACCAAGCAGAGCCAGGAGATTACTAAAAACGAATTGGGAGATAAAAAAACGTAGACATAAACCTATTCACTATTTAATATATTCAAACTAAATGAACTTGAACAATTAGTTTGAATGTATTCTACCTAATTGAATAATTTTAAAGTAAATGCTGGATCTACATACTTTATTTTAGGTGGTATCTTTCTTAATACCACCATATAAACAACACACTGTTGCAGACCAAATAGAAGAGGTGTAGTAAACATTATTAAAATAAAAAAGAAAATATTTCTTACAAAAGAGAGATGAAACAATATTTAAAAAATATTATTATAGCTTATTAAGCTATATGATGTCCTCTGGGTGGAGTGGAAGGGCATGTCAGACTCTTACTGACTAAAACCCATCCGTGTTCCTTCTAAAGCCTTTGCGTTCCAGGGCCACGGTGACTCTTTCGAATGAATTCGACAATGCAACCCTGGCAGACTCTGGCTCTAGCGGGCCCCGTCTACTATGCTGACATCTCTTTGAGGCGCGCATGTAACACAACGCGCCATCGACCTGGGCCTAGTTGTGACAGGACAGCGAGCCAACCTACACTCGCCGTCCGCAGGCCCACGCCTACAGTGGCCGGGGATCGCCCTGCGACTTCCGTCTTCTTCTGTAGCGGCGGGTGGAGCGAATGCCTTGTCTCTCCCTCTCGCGGCCTGCCTCCTCCCTCGCTAGAATTACTGCTTCGCAGTAGAAGGTGACCGCTTCCCAAGCCTCCTCGCTCCGGCCGGACATGAGAGGTCGCCGCCGCCGATGGCCTCGACGAGGACACGGTGGTGCTCCGCCCAAGCATGGCAGACCTCCACCATATGCTCCACCGTGTCCTCCGGGCGATCCTCACAGTGCTGACACCCGGGCTTGTCCTCCCGCTGAATCCGAAACAGGTACCTCCCGAAACAGCCGTGTCCGGTGAGTACCTGCGTCAGGCGGAAGGTGAGGTCGCCGTGGCGCCTCTCCAGCCACTCCCCTAAGGGGCCTTACCGCCGCAACTGTGGCGTGCCCAATCTTTATACCTTGCTATATGGCCTGCCCATCTCCACTTCTGTTTCGAGCTATACTGAAGAGCATCTGTTATCTTCATGATCTTCTCAGCCATAAGATGCTTCTTTCCATTGAGTGCTGACAAGATACAATTTTTTTCTTATATTTATCAGTGTAGGTCCATGTTTGGCACGTATAATATGTTAAGCTTGGGAGAATGCAGGAATCCATTATTATCTTTTTCATGCTCTGGTTGCAGTTCCCTTTATGGATTTCTTTTTGTGGCCAATATTTCTTCCATGTTGTATTTATTCTCCTATCAACTTCGTTTTCATTGCTACTTGCTTTGAAAGACACCTATTTGCCTAAGTACACATAGTCATCCGCATAATTATTATTCTATGGGCTTCTCTGTGTCTTAATTTATTTTCTGTTGTAGTTTGACATGATCTTTGTTTTAGTTGCGGTCATGTTTACGCCAATTTTCTTGCTTTCAGAGTCTAGTTCTTGTAGCATTTTTTCCAGTGGCCTAAGCGCAACTTTTCTCTTTTTCGTCGCGAGTTAACTGAATAAGCGCCTGGTGACACTCACGGAAAACCAGTTTTATTCCAAACAATTAGACATAAGCGAACGTTTACGTTAACGCGATCGAGTGCGTTAAAAAACTTTCACTAAGCCCTCAGAGGGCTAAGTACGAGTTTTTTACTAGCCGATTCGCTAAAAATGCCTGTATCATCTGCGAACTGTTAACTAAATTACTGCACTGCAATAACCCACATCTACAGCAGTGAATAATTAAAGAATACTATACTCATTTGAAATGTATGTTTTTGTTCCAGTTTGCGGTTTTGGCTTGCTTAGCAATGTACGTCTTAGTACACAGGGAGTGACAGCTTAAAATTTGATCTGAAGAGTTGTTAAGATGACCGTCTGAAGAGATACTACTGGCTCTGTGGATGTATTTAATTTTATGATTAAATGAAAGTTCTCTCTAGTGTTACTTAATTAAAATTGTTTTACTTAAATATATTTGTAACATTTTACTTTTTCAACCTGTTCAAGGGTTTTTTTGGGGGTACATGTAACATTCTGAAATCGTTTTAATATGTTACGGCCGGTTTCAAAAACGTATCTACCTTTAACCAACCGTCAAATTAGCAACCAACAGTGCCTAGCTGAAACGTCATGTTTGAAGGCAAATATTATATACGTTATTGAGACCGGCCGTTAGAGATATGTTCTTACCTGTGTCAGAAGAATGACGTGTTTGTAATAATAATTGTAATATGATTCGTGATTAATATAAGTAACCCGTATTTCGCCAGTCTCATGCAGTAAATAGATCCGCACTTGGGGCTGCTACTTACTACTTATTTCTTGATGGAAGGGTATGGGGATCTTCATTTTGAGGATCTCCAGCTTAGGAATGTTTGTCATAAAAATCTAAACATTACTACTAATGTGTTGTTAGTAATGATTGAGTGACTTTCCATTATATAGCGGTCTAAACGTGTTTTCTAGGTATAGCGGTACCTGCGGTGTTGGATCTTGTTCCGATTTATCATAACAGAAAGTAGGTAGTCCGTGTGGTGAGAAGAAGACGTAATTTCTAGAGGCCTTCCGATACTTACCAAGAAAAGAAATCTGCTAACGAAAATACAATAAAAATTTTGGCAATTTGTTATTTTAGGTCAAAATTATATCACAATCAGTGTTTTTTTTTGCTTGGTTAGACGTACTGAACGTTGTGTACAAATGTTTGTCCATCTATTTTAATGGGACTATAAATATGGCACCGGAAAATGGCAAACTACGTAAGATTGATATTAGATAGATATTTTATAATCTTACGGAGTTTGCAAGTATCCGGTGACATATATATAGGTAGATATAGAAGATGTATGCAGTATGCACCCATGTATAGCTACAGAAAAAAAAAAAACAATAATGCGTACCTACAAATTTAGGTCGAACGAAAATCGGGATATTCCAATAATTACAAATGTCTTGAAATCGCGGCAATATTTTTTACTCTTGCAACATTCACATCTTCCGCCCCGCGCTTCCATTGGCTCAAGGCGCTGTGAGCGAGTGTTAGTGTAATTAACGATATTTTTGTGAGCGAGTGATATTTCGCGCGTTTTTTTGGTTTATCGGATTTACCCGAAGATCTATTGTTAAGACCTCTGACATAAGTTATTTAACTGGTTGTTTTTAAATCGATAGATTTTCGTTTGAGTGCACTTGAGTAGGTTCAGGACACGCTATCTCAAGCTTTTATTTATATAAAAGCTTTCATTTATTTATTTACATATATTTGTTTTTAATTGGTATTCTCTTTCAGTTACACCTAGTCAATGTACTAACGTATTTTAAACTATCTACTTGTTAAATGAAAGGATTTGTTTGATGTAATAAGCAATTTTTTTTTCAATTGATTTATTTTAATCCGACGAAATTTAAAGGAGGACGTCAAAGTCACTTGGTTGAGTGTTTTTTTTTTAACTAGCTTTAATAATAGGCAGTTATTATTCACGTGTATTTAAATGATGTGCTAATTTGAGTAAAACCAAAGGACCAATGAAATTTTTCATATTTAAGCCGGTTTATTATTTTTAATAGAGTTTTGTCACTATTTTGTGACTTTTAAATCTACAGGCAATTTTATTAAATTGAATGTGTATGTGAAAACACGATATTTTACTTAAATTAAAAGTGAATGATTAATTTTAGTAAAGTTAAATAAACGAAGCTTAAATAACTCTTCGTTTATTTAAGCCTAAAACTTACGTAAGTACCTACCTATGCTATGAATATCATAAATAGTATATTATATTTACGTAACTGTATGTCCTTACTTTTGTATCTTTTATATTGAATCTTAATGATTCCGTTATCTAAAAACAATTAAAAATACTAAATTAAATTTAAAAATATTTAAACAATTAAAAAAAAACAAAATTAAAGCTACTCTGTTGTCATAGTTAATGTCATTGTCATCACAGAATTCAATATCATCCTGTTGCTTCGGCTCAAAAATTAAAAGATCCAAGGATTCTTGCCTCATCTTTGTTTTATGTTAAGCACGATGCATTATTAGCCGTTTTGCAGAAACGTAAGGATCTGAAGTCAGAAGCATCATCTTCATTATATCATTCGTGCTCGTCCTATTTTTTCTACGCGAATACATCTGCGAAAGTCTTTGTAACACGCTTCAGATGCTTTTTCAGACAGATTTCCAATCGGTACAATGGAGTTTGTGATGATATTAACTCCGTGAATAAACAATTTATGGAACTTGGGTTTTTCACAACTACCCTCGAAGGACAATTTTGGGGGTAATTGTATTGATAGACCTCTTCGTCTTAATAGCTAGCACACGTGGATACAGATGTACCTGGATGTGTTGTATCTATCAATATCAAGGATATTTATAAATATCTTTGTAATACAGCTTTAGGCTATGTATTCAAGTAAATAAAGCGACGTAAATTAGTCTTATTAGCTCGCACACCTATCCAAATATTATGGACATTATATTACTTGTACCTACCTAAATGCACCTAAAGATGGATATTTAAACAAAAGCCAAACAAATTATCTCTCGCAAATTCCGCTGTGTGGCTTTAGCACAGCTTGTGTATGTGTGTGTGTGCATTGTTATCTACAGTTATGATCAGCCAATCTTCAGTTCCAGGTGTCTACCTAAATACAAGACTATTTCTTATTGTATTCTTCTTCATGTATGTTAGTAGGCACCTACAACAACTTATACTGGCTCAATATTTCGATCTTCCACTGCATCGTCAGTGGCAGGGCAAAGGGAAAACAAAAGATTTTTCTTCCAATCTCCTTGTGATTTAGTTCTTATATGTCACAAGGTATTTTGTTGTAACATTTAACACAGTACCCATGAAATAAGTGCGTGTGCGTAAATGATTGATCTAATTTATCTTTATTTCTAGTATTAAAATTATGTTTATCACTAATTTTACTAAAAAGATGTTGATTTTTCCTTACATAGGTACATAATATTTTCATAAATAATTTGGCTAGGGACTGTCATAATATTAATCTTTTAAAAAGTTTCCTAAGAGAATCGCGGCGATGTAGATTATAAAGGGCTCTGACAACTCTCTCTTGTTAAATAAATATGGATTCAATGTGAAAGAAAATTTTAATTTTATATTAAAAGCAAACTTTGTAAACAAGCCTTTTACAAATTAGACGATTACCTACATTCAGGATAAGAATGCTTGGAAGCATGCTGGTCCTGCTCCATAGGACAATCAAGGGTGTAGAGTAAATCAAACTGGTTGGCATAATGTATTAAACTATATTATTGTACTTTTTTGTGTTTTACCATATTTTTTTTTTCTATTAAATAACTCACACACTGTGAAATCGATTGTTTGCAAAACCTATTTGTAAATATGTGAGTACCATGTCCTTATTATTTTAGTAAATTAATTAGTCTGCCTCTGCTGGTATTATTTTTTTATTTCAACTAGTACATAGTAGTATACTCTAGGTGCATCGTCCTCACATTTGTAAAGCCTTGGCCAAAAGTATTGAGCACCCATGACATCTTTCAGTTTTATGAGGAGCATCAAATAGAAATAAAACAAAACGTTTTACATAGGTTTATTTTATTATTTATTAATTGAAAATTAATATTTTGTGGGTCCAACCTTTGCCTTAATTACGGCAGAAATTCTTTTTGGTAAAGAGCTAACTAGATTTTTACAGTCTTCAGCAGTAATCGCGTTCCATTCTAGGCGCAGGTAGCGTTTCAAATCCTCTGTTGTTAATTGTGTGGCGCCTAACTCTACGCTTTAATAAACCCCATAAATGTTCTATGGGGTTCAGATCTGGCGACTGGGCAGGCCAGTCAAGAAGCTCTGTGTTATTTTCCCGAAACCATGTCATAGTGCTTGCAGATTTGTGGCATGGCGCGTTATCCTGCTGGAATTTAACACCATCATGTTCGTGTCGCCGAAAAGTTTCGTGAATGAAGGCAGCAACGCAGTTTCTAGTACATTTATGTACTTAGTAGAGTCCATGCGGCCCTCACACACGAACAATTCGCCAACTCCAGAATCGGTCATGCAACCCCAGATCATTATGCTGCCACAGCCGTGTTTTACGGCTGGGATCACACACTGGCTTAAATTCTTCGCCCACCCGGCGACGCACAAAGGTCACACCAGGTGTACCAAAAATCTGCAATAAAGAGAAAAATAATGAGTTCCGGAAAAAAAATAACTTCATCTATGCGTTTGGTTTTTAAACGATTTTATACAATTTTATTAGGGCATTAAATTGACTTACTCACCTCAAAGTTTGATTCGTCTGACCACACAACATTTGATCACTCTTTAGCGGTGAAAGTTCGGTGTTTTAAGGCCCATTTATACCGAGCTTTTTATTGTTGTCGGAGAGCCATGGCTTCTTCCTAGCTTTACAGCCTTTCAGACCAGCTTCCTGAAGTCTTCTACGAGTAGTTCGAGCAGAAATTGATTTCTTAATTTATTCAGACAATTCAGCAGCGAGCTCTGAAGATGTTTTTTTTCCTATTTTTTAACGACTCTCTCAGTAACTGACGATCCTGACGGTCTGTAGTGATGCGTTTGCGCCCGGTTCTCGGTCTATTTTGATGTGATCCGGTAGCAGAAAATCGCTTAATAGCATATTGCACGGATCGGCGCGAAGATTTCACAGTTTTGGAAATCTCTACTTATGATTTCCCTTGCTCATGGAGAAGCTGTATCTGCACACGTTTTTCTAAAGAAAGTTCGTTTCGTTTTGGAATATTGCAACACTTAAAACTGAAATAAAATACCAAAGGCGCACTAGATGTGTTCACAACGAGCGATGGTAGCGAACTGATAAATAAATACCTACAAAAATTGTAAAAGACACATTTTATTGCACCCAGGTGTTTTATTGCTAGCTGCGGCGTGGGTCATTGTTTTTAAATCTTTGTAGATGACCGACGAAAGAATACTTCAACAGTAGATTTGGTTTTCTCCCATACTTACCCTGAACGAGCGAAATTTGTAAGGTGCTCAATACTTTTGGCCAAGACTGCATGTCACCGGAAAATTGCAGAGTCTGTAAGATAGTAATAAATCTTTATTAGAATATAATTTCTCGATTTAATATGAAAAAATCGTTTTGTATAACCTACAATAAATCCCATCTGAATTCAATAGTTTCCAATAGATCCGTGTCTCATTAAGAAAAAATAAGTTACAATTTCAAGCGGTACTAATTTACATTCTTACGGCGTTTGAAATTTTCCGGTGACAGATAGATACAAATTAATTAAAGTACCTTTACCAAATACTGTACAACTTTTATATGAAAAGAGTAGGTAACTATGGAGTTTCTTGTCCGTTCTTCTCCATAAGAATTTACCTTTGTGAATGGACCGTAGGTAGTCACTTTATTTTTATACATATTCTTTGAACTGTAAATGTTGACGTGCAAAAGTGCACGTTAATGGCCTAATTGGAATAAACGTTTTGACTTTGACTTTGACTTTAATCACGTCGAGGTATAAACCAGAAGTCGCCCCAAACGTAGGTATAGGTACCTACTAGGTACCTAGTAGTGACGCATGATATTTAGAAAATACGCATGTTCTGACAGAGAGAGATCCTTGCCTGGTTGACCAAGACTAGCCACTCTAACCTTAAACACTCAGACAGTGAATAACTTACAAGAAAAAGTAAATTTTTATTGCTTGGTCATAACGATATCATAATTTAAGTAGATTTAAGTTATAAGTGGGAATCTGAGACGAAAAAATGCGCTGAAGATCGTAAGATTGATAGTTTTTTCATCCCAGGCTGACATTTGGTAGAAACTGGTAATGATACGGACCACTGATCTGGTTGAAACCATCTTGAGATGAAAAAATGTTAAGTCATTACTCACTTAGGTATCTATCGACATATAATAGGTTTCAAAAAAATAATAGTGTACTTACTAAGTTTTCTTAAGGCAACTACTTAGGTATGATTTTTACCTTATAATTTAGGCGGGTTGATATGTATGGAAACGGTTCCTATACTAGTTCTCAGGTTTTCTCTGATTGATCGTTATATTCCTTCTTTATATTGTACTGAGAAATTCCTGACGAAGAAAACTCTGCCTAACCTGGGAATCCACCCAATATTCCCTTCACAAATCGTGTCACCACAAAATCAACCACAGGTAGAACATGGGTGTTCCCACGTGGAGCAAGGTGAGGCACCTGCCCCACCCTCTACCCTGACTTGAAGCAAATACGTCTAGAGAGTACTTAGTACAATTATTATTCCTTAACTACGCATGTAGGTAAAACTAATTATATAATTATCTATGTGTAGTTGTTACAGAAAATGCCTAAATGTTTGAGGTAGTTTCCATCGTTCTTGCATCCTACATTCTCTTCACAAAATTGTACTGCAAACATTTTGAGCTCGTTTCGCTCGCGCCTGCTTGTCCACAAAAATTCCTCATACAAATTGAGTTTGCTTATTTTTACCCCACCCGGAGAATTGGAGAGACACCATTTTGCACCTGTGTAATTGTAGCTAGGCCTATATCTACTTAGTTGCAGATAGTTAGCTAGATTATAGTGGCTTCTACATATGTTGTTCGCAATTACAGCCAGCTAGACCATGTTACTAGGTAACACGACTGACGCTCGGTCTTTAGTCTACTTGTAAGGGTCAACGGTACGAGTACCTACCTAAGTGAAATACCTACCTACCTAGATGAGAGAAACCCCTAGCGTCACCCTATAACGGATATGTATCTACCCGGAAGATATAAAAACCTAGAATATCTTCAACAATTTCGTTCTTGAGTCGGTTTCGTTAAAGCTTAGTGCAAACACGTGCGAGCGTTTACGTGGATTCGCGGGGGCGTGTGAAAGTTCTTTGTAAAGAGCACCTTGTCGAATATCCAACCGTCTGCTCTACTTGCATTACCGGGAAACTAAATTGGGAAGATATTTTTAAATGTAACGATTCTACACTTTAAGTAACATTTGTGTTATTAATCTCCAAGTAGCTTTTACTAGGAATTTGGTTCGAAATTGAAATATTGCTTTCAGTTTTAATTACCCAAGTCTGATCAGTTTTAACAAGGCTTCTAGATAATTAGCCTAAGTATTTGACATTTTATTTACAATTAATCTAACATTATACCTAATGACCGATGAAGAGCCCATCGACGTTATTAAGTAGATATTAGTCTCAACTATTCAGGCAAATGCTCACATCGTCAATTTATTATTTATAGACAAATAGGCACTTATTGTATGAAAACATGATACATGAAAGCATTAAATTACAGTATTCAACGGACATATAATTTATATGTGGGTAGGGCAATAATGTAAAAAGGGAACAATTTGTGACCTTAATAGTAGATTATGCACCGAGGGGATAAAGCAGTGTCTTATGTCACGGGTGCATCATTGAATCCCGAACGCAATGAAGGATTCGTGAGTTAATTCCTGAGCGTAGCAAGATCGTTTAGAGTTTAACTCACGAGCGAAGAGAGGGAGTTAATACCTACAAGAATCCTGAATGCAGTGAGGGATTTAAGCTAGCCCAAGTATTGCAATCCAGCAAAGTGGGATCCTACAATCCAGCGGGATGCAGCATAATATTACGCCCTGCGGGATCCCGCAACAGCTTGCGGATCCGCAATGCGTATCCGCAAGTATCAAATTAACTATAAATTCAACAAGTGTTGAGGTAGACAGAGCTTTTTCGACCGCTGGCAACATAATATATTATGTTATTTTATTAAGAAGTCTATTAATAAAATATTTGCTTCATAAAATCATATTTCCAAAAAGAGAGGTAAATGATTGACTTATTCGAAATTTGTAAAGTGACTTTATTTTTTGTTGATTTTATTAAGAAAAATTAAAATACTATAAATTCATATAATCCTCTTTATGAATACTTAAACAATAAGACGACTGTAATCAAATCAGTCGTCTTATTGTTTATTCACAAAGAGTATGTTCAGATGAAGATAAGGATTAATATTGTTAGTGAATTAAAGTACAAAAACTATAATTACCAAATATTGATATGTCTTATTGTTTTTGGAGTCTTTATTAAATAATAAGTAATGAAATAACCGAACTGTGAAATAATCGGTAAATTACATACAGTAAGGTGTTGTTGAGTTGTGTATTTTCAATAAATATTTGAAAATAACCATAACAAAGTATATTGTTTTAAATTCCATAAAATAACTAAAAACTATGCGGGATTCTGCTATATCCAGCAGAATCCCGCAAAGTCAATCCAGCAAAATCCCCCGGGATTGAAAACAATGCTGGATTGCAATCCCTAAGCCCAAGGCAAAGACTCCTTTATCACTGAGGAGCATACTCTACTTTTCACACCTACTGCGAGAAAATTGTGCTCAGGCCATGAAGAGAGGTGGTTTCATTATAGGCCGGCAAGCGTCCCTCGCGGGCTATAATGACGTACTTTAGGTTAGGTTTGCATAGCATATAATTTGACGTTTCGTGCAGGTGGTATGAAAATAGATTTTAGCAGGTCCCTACTAGGCCTACCTAGTAGGGACCTCCTACTTATTTGAGAACTTATCTGAAAAGAATATATCTACCTACAACTTTATAATGTGTCTTGTCATCACGTTGCTAGCTCAATTCGACTAATGGGGATGAGCAGAATTGCTTAGCTAACATCGTCTACTATCACCAATTCACCAGTCGGCGTATGATGGTAGCGACCTATTGGCACGAGGACAACGGGTTTACCAGCAGTTTATTAGCAAGATTCGTTTACATTTTTTCATTAAGATTTTATGAGACCTAGACCTACCTCAGATAATTCTGAAATATGTAAATATTTTCCAATATCTTCAGGTCATTTCAAGTAATTTGACCAGTAGATATAGGTTGGTAGTTAGAATGAACTTTTCCCAAACTCGTTCCTACATACCTACTTTTTGAGAACAGGAACGGTTATGATATTTATTATGATTTCGTTAAAACAGGGTTACTACAAGATTTATTTTTTTCTTCAGCATAAGTTAGTAGATTCTACCTAAAAACCCACTTTGGCATAATCTACCTACTTGCTTGACATGATTTCTGCCCGGAAAAACGTATAAGGAAAAACTTGAATAATGTAGCTACCTATAAGTTCATAGGTAGGAAGTCTAAAGGAAAACAAAAACAGCAAACAGTCTGTTTTAACAATCAATTACAAAAAGATCACGGATACAGCCACGAATTTCGTTCATTGAATGATGAAAAATTACCGGCGGGGCAGTGAGCGGGAAATCGCGTCTACTTCGAAAATGAAACGAACTGCCTGCATCCGTAGATTTGTTCAACATGAACACGTACGGGTCGGCCGTACGAGTGTGTTACTGTGTGTAGGTACTATGTAGGTACTAGTTCAATCTGTGCGACTCTACTCATCACGTGGACGGTGCCGATGATTTGATTGCCTTTCGAATTTCCATGTTTTGATCTCCTTACGTACCTATTTCGACCGTAAGTTCGGATTTCACTTTTTAGAGGGCTAGGTGACGGATGCTGTAAATAAATAGTTGGTCGAATTCAGGGTGAGTTAGCAACAACCCATCTAAAAAGATAGGTTTCTTTGATAAGAAAAAATATCTTCTGCTCAAGGAATAGTTTCAATCTGGTTTCAATAAATGTATGTACCTACTCTTCAAAAATTGAGAGATAATATGGAAAGATAATACCTACGGTCGCTAAGAGAGGTGATTATGACACTACTTCAACTTCGTAAAAATCGTTCACTTGGCGGCTAACCAGAATATCAGAAAGCTATTATTCAGCGGTAATAGTCGTTAACAGGTTATAAGTTCCTCCAACCATGCGTCAGTTTTCAGCAAATAACTAGATATCCCCGTAAAGAGCAATGATCCTCCTGCCTTTTATCCAATTAGTGGTCAGTGTAGCATGTCGTCTTCTTCTTCTTCTTCTTATTCTTCCATACCGACATCTCTATTCGCCATCATCTTAATAGTCACATATAATTGTATATTTTACACAATTCATAGGCAGAAGGACGTCGATTCTTTAGTATCCTCTTCCCATAGAACCACACACAATTATTCCCAAAACTTCGCACTTTAAAGAGTAAAGACAGGAAAAAAGTCGAGCATATTTTTTCAATACAAACTTTGTTACGTTAAAAAATAACGCAGGTCATCATTTATTCCGCTGGTCGATCCCCAGGCGGTGGCCGTATTCATAAACAAGTGCAGCGGAACTTTGGCAGGGAAGTTTTTGTGTATTTACGGTGTCGCGCTCCCGGCTCGCCGGTGCATCCCAATTCCCATTCTCTATCATACACTACAGCTATGTACTCGTACACTTGGCAAACGTTACCAGAATTTGGCAGTAAAAATTGTCAATCGGTGTTACAATATGTATCTATCTTATCGGCTCGTAAAAATGTAGTCTGACTATGATTTGTTTCTGGATTCTTGGGTGTTTGTTTTTGGTTCTTGAAGGTTGATTTAGACTGCCTTATTGATGGACCGCCATTGGGATTTTTATTTTGAACTAGTGGCCCGGCCCAGCTTCACTCGGATGTATTTTTTTTCAAAATTTTGTTTTAAACAAACCTCGCCCTGACAATTACCTACAAACACAACAAAAAAAAAAATTAAATCGTTAATTTAAGCCGTGTTCAAGTTATGCGCATACGTATGTATGCGCATAACTTGAACACGATGTAATATGTATATATTACATAGGTACCTTTCGGCGATTATTTTTTATTTATAAAGATAGATTAGACTACCTCTTGGACTTCTAGGTTCGATGTTCAGTTACTATATCAGTAAATGGTTTGGAAATGTAGCCTTATTCTTTGGGAAATTGTGTGGATGTTATATCAGGACAATGATTATGAGCCTCCTAATTGATAATGTCTGATAGGTAGGTAGAGTAGGGACTCTGTTTTCCACACTAGCCTAAGTGCCAATCGGTCCTTTGTGCGTGGATGACAATTGACAAGTAGGTTATTGAACAGTAATTCGACACCTGAACATCTAGCTGTTTGTCCGTCAAATGAACGAAGCTCTAGGCCATATCTAGTTTTCTTTAGTTTTTACAATAATATTATAATTACTAATAGCGATTATTGCTATAAAGCAGTAACTATTTATGGTATGGATAGCAACAATCAGCAATAATGTGGCTTGATCATTATGTTAGACGTAGCTGAAAACGAATCTTATAACTACATAAGATTCGTTGAATGTTAATTACAAAATTTTACTATTTCAGAATAGATAGGTATATACGAAGGTAATTTAAAAAAATCTGAATTTTTCTTTGATTTAACAATTTCAGAATATGTTTATGATCATCATGCTTGACATTCAGAATGATAGTTCAAGTCACAGAGTACTACTATAATACTGGTAGTCCAAGTTTTGGGTACTTTTCCCATTGACTGCGATGAGTTAGGAGCCAGTACATGGTCTACACGTGGGCTAAGTTTAATACAAATCCATTCGCTCGGTAACACGTTTAGAGGATTCAAACAAATAAACTCACTCTTTGCCTAATCTCACATACCTATGGCGACACAGTAGCATATATTTATGTTAAACACCAAATTTATAAAACGTCATATTACACATGTCTAATTCTATACGTATAAGTACCTATCTATATCTAATAATCGGCATCTTCAAAGAACATAAAAAGTGGTGAACTCCACAGTCGGTCAAGAAACAAATTCAGAGCAAGAAAGCATATTTCCCCAGCGACGTTTTACAAAGTCAACAAGCTGTAACTTGGGAAATAAATAAGGGAGAGCAACGATTAATATTAAACATTTGCAGTGTAAGTGTTATCTGCTTGAATGTGGTTTCCTTATCAATTTTTATCCGGATTTTAGTGAAGCTAAGTTGTTTATTTTGTACACACTGACGGGAATTTGGGAGCATACAATTTTGATACACAAAACTACTCTACTCGATAGAGAACTTTTCTCTGATATATCAGTAGATAAATAGACAAACATACATACATAAACTCACGCCTTTTTCCAGTGAAGGTAGGCAAAAACTACAGAAGGCCACCTGTTACGATCCTTACATACTCTTTTTGCTTAGGTTACGATCATACATTTGGTTATACACGCACGCTAGTCGCGATTACTATCTACGCACCTGGCCTTCCTCAAGAACATCACGTAAGTCCTAGGCCTCTAGGGTCCCTCCCGACGTTTCCTCCCACGATTTCCTTGTAAATAGGTACTTAGTCGCCTTTCATTCATGCTCTCTACATGACCAAACCATAACGTACACACTCTTTAACAAACAAAAACAATAAAAAGCAAAAAAATCCTCAATATAAATATAATACAACAATTTACAATTAAAATATATAGCCACGTTGAATAAATCTATAGTCTGTCTTCAATTTGCCAAGCTACGACTCGTAGCGCGTGCTACGTGTCGTAGCACTTGTAGCATGGATCTGATTGACTTAAAATTGTAGCACTTGTAGCATGAATCTGATTGAAAATGCCTAAAATAATATTCAGAATTCCTGAAAAGAGCAAGGTTTATCCGTCCCGTTCAATACCAACTGCTTCTAAGTAGGTACGACTACACATCTAACTTTTAATTACACTTAAACGAAAACAATAAAGCCATCCAATTATAGCAGCCATTTAGGTAGAACAATTTTATTGACCAGCTCATTAAGTATGTGTGAGACGTTAAAGTAACCGCCATGGTGCGTTATGTTCCCTCAGCACGAGAGGAATGGACACTCTAATGATGCCCGTTTTGTTCCCTTAATGTTTAAACAATAGTGTTCTTCATTCTCGGGTGCGAGGGAGTTTTATTGTTCCTAGCTTTATTGCTGCCGCCTTTATTATTGTAACTTCTGTAAATTGTTTAGTGATCCCGAGGAGAAGTACGAATCTATTTTCTTGTAAGTTGTTTGGAAAGGAAAATAGAAAACTAAACTCTAACAATTTGGTATTGGTTACCTTGTTGTTTAATTCAGCAAAATCATAAAGTTATTTATTCAAATTAAGCTGGGTGAAACCAATTTTAAACGTCAACGTTTACATAAAGACAGTCCCCCTGTACGACCGCCCGTCACCACTTCCTTGTGTTTAAGCTGGGAAGAAGAAGTGGCGCAACAAACTCCCCAGCAACACATCTGTCAGTTAATAATAATAATAATAATCTGTGGCCCGGCTGTCAAGAAGACAGTCAAGAAATTTTTTTCTCGCCGATTTTTATTGTGAATAATTTAAACAAAACCATCTTAAACCAACAAAATGAAATTGAACCCGAAAACCATTAAAAAAAAACAATAACACAACAATAGAACTGGAAAAACAAAGATATGACGAAGAAATTATGAAATGCTGACGAGAAGCCGGGCACGTCACCTAGCCACACACCCATCACCTTCGGCCTCGTCGCTCAGCTCCGCCTCGCCGCCGCCGGAACCCAGCCCCACTGTGAGTGCTGTGACACCGGCCGTGGCAGTTGCGTCGAGCTCAAGCGACGAGTACTTCTCACCGCCTACGACGCCACCACCTGCACGTCGGCGAAGAGGACGCCGGCCGCCGGACGGCTTAGGACCTCGATGCCCACCGGCCTCTGATAGGGTCCCAGCTCCCGGCGGAAGTGTGCAGCGCATGCGATGGACACAATCCATCAATGAAAATGTCATGCGCTCATACTTTGGGGCTACAGAGGGGGGAACTAACCTGACTGCGTACCGTGGTCGGATGCTCTCTCTGTTTCAGGCACTTGAACCAGCTGTCAACGTTTCGGCCCAACGACTGTCGGATCAGGTGCGCGTCATCCAACGTAATCGTATGTTGGATGACAGTGTGCTTGATCGCCTCCGAATGGAAATGTGTAGCCATGTCATTACTCCTCCGTCGCAGACTGTGTCACCACCACAGTCGCAAATATCCAGCCACGCTGACGAGGAGAGTAATGACAGGGTTACAAACGTAAGTACCCAGTGCAATGAGGAATTGAGGAGTGCTTTAGAGTGTGCTATTCGGGAATATCGCTACATACTGCCTGAACTAAGACCACGCTTACCTCGTTTGCCCATGCATAACAAAAATAGGGCGCTGGTAGCTGCTCTGGATTCGCAGTTGTCAAATTATTTTGATGACTGCGAAGACCTCACTGATACACACTCGATTATGTACTGCGCGGCTGTAGCGGCATGTCGTGTAGCTCATGTCAAAATGACTAATGACAGAGTTACACGACCAAAACCAGCCGTACCGGCTTGGCAGTGCAGGATCGAGCGTCGTATCGGTGGGGCCAGAGCGCTAATCGGCAAACTAATCTGCTTCAGGGAGGGCAACACTCGCCCTAGAGTGATGCGTTTTGTGAGACGGGCGTTTTCGGGGACTGATATCAGCCCCCGAGATTATATGTCACGTGTCACAGAGCGCATCGACTTCCTGAAGCAGAAAGTGTATGCATGGGCAAACCGTATTCGTAGGTATAGGCGGCGAGTGGAGCGATACACCCAGAATCGCACATTCCGAAGTAATGAAAGGTGGGTATATAGGGTTTGGGAGCAACCGGACCAGGGTGTGACTGACACGCGCCTGCCGGATGATGACGCCATGTGTTCGTTCTGGCGCAACATCTGGTCGGTGCCTGTCAGTCACACCGAAGGTGGTTGGATTCGAGAGGTCGAGCGAGCGTGCGATCCATTGCCAGAAATGGGGGCAATCACAATCAGCCCCCAAGATGTAGCCCGTGCTCTCCGTCCGTTGCCTAATTGGAAATCTCCAGGGCCGGACGGACTGCACAATTTTTGGATTAAGTGGCTACAAAGGTCGCACGCTCGTTTGGCATCTCAGTACCAAACTGCCTTAGAGTCCGGCTCGCTACCCGAATTTCTTACGACAGGAGTTACCCACCTGCTCCACAAATCGGGTAGTACCGCGGAACCCAAAAATTATAGACCGATCACGTGTCTACCGACGGTCTATAAGGTTCTTACATCTATTTTGAGAGCTAAAATTAATAATCATATTAACAGCAACAACATCATGTCTGTCTCTCAAAATGGATGTAGGAATGGGTCCCGCGGTACTAAGGAGTTACTCCTCATTGATATGGCCATTAGCCAACAGGTTCGGCGTTTCCGAAAGGATCTGTCGACATGTTGGATAGACTATAAGAAGGCCTATGACTCGGTGCCTCATACATGGCTCATGAGGGTGCTAGAATTGTATAAAATTGATACAATGCTACGCACCTTCCTGATGTCGTGTATGGGGCAATGGAGGACAGTTCTTCGCTATCCAGGATGTCGAAATATCCAGAGGAACAGCGAACCGGTAAGGATCGAGCGGGGTATATTCCAGGGCGATAGTTTGAGTCCGCTTTGGTTTTGCCTAGCCTTGAACCCTCTAAGCACACTGCTGGAGAATTCAGGGCTGGGCTATCGGTTGAAGAGAGGAGGTCAGGTTATATCTCACCTCCTTTACATGGATGATTTGAAACTCTTTGCCCCCAGTAATGTGCAACTTATGGAGCTACTGAAGGTAACTGAAACTTTCAGTAGTGCCATCAGGATGGAGTTTGGTGTGGACAAATGTGCGGTCATGCATGTAAAGCGTGGGGAGATTATGGAATCCGTGGGAACTCAACTCTCGGATTCCATAAACCTCAGATCCCTCTCTTCAACTGAAACTTACAAGTATTTGGGTATGTCGGAAGCGTTAGGTATCAATGTTACTGACATGAAGCAATCGTTGAGGGAGCGCTTCTTTGGCAGCCTGAAGAAGGTATTCAATAGCCTTCTATCAGGCGGAAACAAGGTACGCGCCTTCAACGGTTGGGTCATGCCGGTATTGATGCACTCTTTCGGCGTACTCAAATGGACTCAAACGGAACTTGACGCCCTGGATAGGCGGGTCCGTACACTGCTTACTGCATATCGAATGCATCACCCACGGTCGTCGGTAATGAGAATGTATATCCCGCGAAAGTGTGGAGGTCGAGGCTTCTTAAATGCTAAGACTCTCCACAATCGCGAGATATGCAGTCTCAGGGAATATTTCCTAGCTGTCGACGTGGGTATGCATCGAGATGTAGTGACGGTGGACAAGGGACTCACCCCGCTCTCTTTGGCAAATGAGAACTGGCGCAAACCTGCGGTGCTAGACACTAACGATCGCAGGGCAGTATGGCAAAGTAAGGAACTTCACGGACGCTTTTTCCGGGCCCTACATGGGCCCGACGTAGATCAATTAGCGTCCGTAGCCTGGTTGCGTTTCGGTGATCTCTTTGGAGAAACCGAAGGTTTTGTATGTGCAATTATGGACGAAGTTATCATGACGAATAACTACCGAAGATTTATTGTGAAGGACGGCACGGTTGACATATGTCGGGCATGTCACCGTCCGGGAGAATCGATTCGCCACATTGTCTCTGGTTGTTCTCGTCTAGCTAACGGAGAATACTTGCATAGGCACAACCTTGTAGCCAGGATTATCCATCAGCAACTTGCTCTGAAATACTCTCTTGTGGAATCGGAGGTGCCGTACTACAGGTATGCGCCCGACCCAGTTCTCGATAATGGCAATATCACATTGTACTGGGATCGGTCCATCATCACTGACAGGACTATTGTTGCCAATAAGCCTGATATAGTGGTGGTGGACCGAATCGAGAGGCGTGCAATGATTGTAGACATAACCGTTCCGCATGACGAGAACCTCGTGAAAGCCGAGAAAGATAAGCAAATCAAATATATTGACTTGGCTCGCGAGGTTGTCGACATGTGGGATGTGGACTCAGCAATCATTGTACCGATAGTTGTGTCAGCCAATGGCTTAATAGCCACGAGCCTCGACCAGCACCTCAGGAGGCTCTCGTTAGGCAGCTGGATCAAGGGCCTGATTCAGAAAGCGGTACTTCTGGACACGGCTCGTATTGTTAGGAGGTTCCTCTCTCTTGAGCCCTGACCGCCGGTAGCTTGGACCCTGTTCCCGATACCGGTGGGCTACTATTTTTATATTTTTAAATGTTTTTGCTTAGTTTTGTATTTTTTTAAAAATATTTAAAAATGTAAGAAATAAGTTTAAAAAAATGAATATACGGAATAATAATAATAATAATATATCATTTAATTCAGGTAACAAAGACCCATTAAATAAATACCTTACAGTTAAGTTAGAGGAATGTAACTTGAATTTATACAATAGTAGGTAAGCAATGTAATTTACATTACACGACCAGGGAAAATAATATAATATATTAAAGGTAATATGTAAATCTTCATATTGCACTCCATTACATGCCTATTGACTGGCCTGTTGGTCGAGTGGTTAGTGACCCTGACTGCTTAACCGGAGGTCGTGGGTTCGATTCCCACCCAGGACAAATCTTTGTGTGATGAGCATGATCATTTGTTCTGTGTCTGGGTGTAATTTGTCTATAATATGTATGTATTTAGAAATATATATGTATGTATATCAGTTGTCTGGTTGCCATAGTACAGGCTCTGCCTAGTTTGGGATCGGATGACCGTGTGTGAGTTGTCCCAGGATATATTATTATATTATATATATATATATATTATTGTAAGCTAGCAAGTTTCGTCAAAAGAACACAAAAGGCTTGCTAATATCTGGCAACTGTTTCGGGTAGCACTTTACGCTACATTGGATGATCCTCGGTAAAGTAGGATGCGGAATACGTCGGGTAAGGCGTGCCGGCGAGCTAATTAACCGGCAAGCTGTGAACAAGAAAAGCTGCCTTTAAACTCCTTCCACAACTCTTAAGGCACCTTAATTCGCTTACACAGTGTTCCGAATTAGCTGCTGTAACACTACTTGTACATGCCTCTTGTCTGTTGAATCCTTGGAATGCAGAGCTTTGTAGTGTGTTCAGTCTGTAGTTGTATTGTACTATACACTCGTGACCCGCATGTGATATCTCTGTTTGCCATCTTTAATTGTATTCGTATTTTTATTGGCGTTTTGTTGGGGATCTCGTCCACAGAAAATTGGAATTGAAAATCATGATGACGATGTGTTTTGACGGTGTTAATTTTGCCCACAAAGAAAATTTTCAGGGGAAACTCGTAAAGATTTAGCAGGTAATGCCTGGTTTGTAATTGATAGAGTAAGTGTGAGAACTATAAACAAATGAAAGGCTAGATAAGAGAGGAAGTTTTAATCAAATATTATGGCTGGCAGAAAGCTAAACGATACCCGCCTGTCTATGTATATCTAATTAGGACTTATTACTTATTCATGTATAATGCCACAAATTGTTTCTTATTACAAGATAAATCAATATTATATAGTCAATACCATACTCATTTATTAATCATCTTTGCTGAAATCTGTATGAATTAATAAACGCTTTGAATTGCAATTGTGTTTGTCATAACAAAACACCTGTATTCCCTGAAGGGTTAGGCAGAGGTGTACCTATAGAACCCCTATTTCGCCAGTTATGTCTAAATTCCATATTACAGGGGGCGTTACTATTGCCATCAACCTGGCATAAATCAAGACTCCATGCTGCTACTGAGGATTTCAAATGGTAAAATCAAATGGCACATAGCCGGACCGGGAATCCATGACATTAAGTCCCCTCTTTCCTTCTTCTGCGAAGCAGTAATGCAAGCGAAGGAATTTAAGCGGCGGGATGCGTGAAGGAGAGGCAATCCTCACGTCCCAGCCGCCGCAGGAGACGCCCCGGGCGTCGGGAGTCGCAGGGCGATTCCCGGCCACCGTAGGCGCAGGCCTGCGAACGGTGAGCGATGGATAGCTCGCCGTCCAATGAGAACCAGGCCCGGGTAGGCTGAAAGAGATATCAGCATAACTGACGAGGTCCGCTAGGCTGCCAGGGTTGCAAAATTGTTCGTAAGAGTTAATGCAACTTGGAACGCAAAGAGTATGTATTTGAAGGAACACGGGTGGGTTTAAGTCAGTAAGAAGCTGACACCCCCTTCCGTTCCACTCAGAACGGGAGCAGTCATTCGATGATTTCCCATCCAAAAAAACCGCTTGCGACTTATCAAATTTGAAATTAAGAGGTAGTTATTATAATTATGTAGGTAGTAAAAACCAGTTTGTTATTATACCCAAACCGGTTACCGGACCGGAAGATAAAAACAACAACAAAGTTTTCGCGTGGAATTACTGAAAGCTTGTTAAAGGTCATCATTTTTTAAGCTATTTTCCAAACGTGCGCATACATTGTTGTTTCATGAAAATTAAAAGAAGTAGTTACTTAACTTTTTAATAATACAAGGATTCATTAAATGAAACTTGATGTGTGCCTAAAAGTAATCTTTATTTCAATAGGAAAGCGCCTTTCTTCTACTCTAAAGAAATCAACTTTCTTTCCTATTCACGTTAGAAAACAAAACCTATTTCTAAAGCAGACACTAAGTTTTCGCAGATTAATTTCCAGCAGGTGTACTATGAACAATTTATTGCCGTATGCCAAGTGCCAACCGTTACAAAATGTACAGCGAAGAAACTTTACGGAGCAAATAAATTATATATCTATGTACGTTGGTGTACATATTTACTAGTTGGTAGTAATGTGAAATGCCATCTGGCTATGAAATGACTTTGTCTGTTATTCGTGGAACTTTGAGTGCAGCGAAACTGCTAATTCTGTTATACCCTCCGCGTGTGGGGTTTGTGCTGTGTGATTTAGATATCAGCTGGGTATTATTAGTATTGGTGTTACTAATTAGTGTCTTGTTTACCCTGAAATATAATACGCCAAAGCAAATTTTACCGGTGTAGTGACACCGGCAAACAAATCATTCAAGTATCCAGTGGGATACTTGAACAATTTGTTTACATGGCCGGATGAAAAGTGGTCTATATGTTTTCCAAATTTCAAACAAATCGGTTCATCCGTTTGTGCCGGATTGAGTAATAAACCGACTCTTACAATACATGATATTAGTTAGGATTTCCTTATCGGAAAATGAGGATAGTTCCTAAGGATTAACAGATAAATGGCATCAGGGAATAAAGTAAAGCAACACTATTTGTAACAGTCGTATCTGGTAACACTCAGCGCCAACCCGATGCTTGAAAGCGAGCTAAGAGGGTGACTTAAATGGCAACACCATGCACGTTTGAGTCATGTTTCCGCACTGTTGACGCTTGGCCGATGTTCAGCTACGTTCTGACACTGCGACACAAGTGTACGACACTTGTGTAGCAATTTTTCTTATGACTTGTCACACCAGAAGAAATGAAATTCTCGGAGATACCTGAAACAAGAAAATTACTTTTCGCATAAATAATAATTACTATGTCAAAAAAACCTTGAAATACAGAACATTAACACGCTGTAGGTGCATTATCAATGATTTCTTTCAGTTCTTAAATAAATTAGGTGTTTTACAGGTACAGATTATGTAATAGGTAGTGTAAGAAAAGCTCAAGTTGACTAGAGGAGAAATTTAATTTGCAAAGAATGGTCTGGGTCACTTAGGAAAAAACGTACCGCATGTTTTGCTACTCTATGAAAATTTCCTGACTTGAGAATATTGGAGAGGTTTAGATGAAAGTATTTCCTGTTTTTTTCTTGTAGGCAGTTTAAATTAATCTGAATATCTCAACAGTCCTAACACAGGATCTTACCATCCGTGCTCTATTTTCAACCGACTTCCAAAAGAACGAGGTTATCAATTCAACTGTTTTTTTTTGTATGTTTGTTTTGCGATCATTATGTATCAATCAATTATGCATGGATTTTGAAGCCTATACTCTTGAGGTAGTCCCACTGACACCAAGTTAGAATCTGATGATGGGATCCTAGGGAAATCGAGGGCAACCATCAAATTTTAAAGGCACATACAATGTTTTTCATATACATTCTAACGCAATTTAGATAATTGTACCTGGTAATCAACATCTCATCTTGCTGAGCTGATGATGGAAGGTATAAGTTAGGATCTGATGCTGGGATCCCAGGACATATGTTTGATCAGAGATATTTTCTCCAATTGTCCACCGATTTGGACGATTTGGATTTTTTTGTTTGAAAGAGCATTTTCCAAACTGGCTCCATTTCAATTTGGTGAATATCTGATGAAGGATTTCGGAGGTAGGCATCGGAACTCTTCAATAAATGATAGCAAAACTCCCGGGATTTCTGAAATTGCAAGTCTGTTTATTGATTACACCAGTTCATAACATAACATCACGCCGGTACGCTCTGTGAAGGGGTACGCAGATGCAAACAAGTCAATCTGAATTAACATGTTTTTGGGGTTATCTATTCGGGCATAACTTTATTGTTCATTAACCGACCTTGATGATTCTTTTTGCATTGGGTTTAGTTATAGCTATATTGTATTTGCACTGTACTGTGAACTTCAAAGATAAACCAGTGACCTCCTCACCTTAAAATCAGTGAAAACTAGTACCAAGGCAAAGTAGATATTTAACTATGAGCTGGTGTGGACTTGCGAAGACTTGTTGGACTGCGAAGAAACTCCTTAAGGGCAAATAGTACAACCACTCATTATGGGTATAATGTCACTTAGTTGTGAGCTATCACCACAAATAAGTGGAAAATAAAAACCTTTTTACAAAAAAAAACCGTTTTTTTTGGTTGTTTTTTCGTTTTATGACACAGACTGCCGAAGTTAAAGTTATTTTATACTTTGTAGTGCTTTTTATTTGGAAGTCGGTTTTTTTGAAGAACGATAGCAGAACCCGACTGGTAATCTAACCTAAACCTGCTCTCCCGCAATATCGCCTATTCCCCAATGGCAGCAAGGTATGGATGTGAAGCAGAGTCGCAAACTATACCATGTCCTATTCGTCCTTGTACCACGAAAAATGCAGTCAAAGTGAACTCTGCGCTGACACTGACAACGCCGTGGAAGTATTAAGCAAAAGTTTGGGTGAACCGACTGCTTAGCACACGAATCTAGGTTAAAAGTTCAAAGGCACGCTGACCGTAAAAATCGACTTAAGGTGTAAAAAAATCAAACAGTTTCGTTAAAGAAAATTGCCAAACATTAAGCACGTAAAACCTACCACTTAGCCACTGCCCCTTAAAACACTAAAATACCTAGTTTGGACTCGGTTAGAGCACTAGTACAAAGTGTACAAAGTAAAGTAATCCTACATTTTATAACATAATGCTGCCAAATACGCGCCAGCCGAAATATGCCAAACAAGGTTGTGGCTAACTGGCCGGCTGCAAGATGAAGTTTTAAATGTTTGAATTTAAACTGTTTTATGATATCGTATGACTGAGTGCTGCATACAGAATTACACATGTAGTTTACTATATAGGAAATATTGTGTGAAACTTTGTTAATAAATGTACTGTTACAGTTTACTACCAATTATATTAATTGGTTAGGGTGTTACAACGTCAAGCATTGCTATCAATTGATGTATCTAAATCGGTCGGGACCTCCAGAACTGTCAATCGACTAAACTTAATCTTCTATAGTTCAATGACGTCGGTTGGGTACGTACTAATTATATTATTGGCTGGTATACTTAAAGTTTCCTTAAAATGTCTTTACTGGTATAAATAAATAAAGGATTTTTTATAGGACGCAATACATGAGACATATATTACAGATGTGGCGGCAATTCTCAAAACATTACGAGTCTCACGGTTGCACCAAATATGTATCCAGTTCAGCATATGTCGGGAACGGGCGCCGGGTTAATGTTACGTGTAACTTCTATTATATGATGCCTATGTTTATTTAGTTTGTCCAAGATCTCGGTTAAAGGCTCCGAGGAGCTTTGTCACAGTAGCCTGTAAACTAACAGTTTTCAGTATCTTTTTAAACCTTTGCGCAGTTTTGTTTAAATGAAATATCGACAATGTTTACCAAAAGCATACATTGTTACGCTTTTCGTAACTATGATCCCGAAAGTCTGCGCTAAAACGTAATTTACATCGAATGATTAACACTGTAATTTTTTTACACCTGTTTATTTGTTTATAATCACAGGATGTCGATTCCCCGCAAGACTTTCTCAAAATGGCTACCATCTCATTAGGCGACAAGGCCGGTATGAATGGTGGATCAAAGGGATGCTCACGTGAAGTCGCCACTTTTGGCTCGAGTGGTCGTTACCCACCCGAGCGACTCTTATGCTTTGACTCCCTTTTTAACATTCTTCATTCTAAAAACGCAAAATTGATTACGTAGAGTTGAGATCTATTAAAAACTCATTTAGATGTTCAAACAGGACTTGGGAACTCGTTTTTAAACAGTCGAGGAGTATAAGAATACCTAATTGGTACACTTGACCTACACATATTTAAGACTGTGCTATCAAGAGGTCTTTAAGCTCCTGTAAAGCCTTAGGATTATTTGCTAATTTAATACAATTACTTGAAGTGTTCCGTTTAAGTTGAGCATCATATCCGAGCTTACGTGCAAACTTAGCCATCATCTAACGAGTTCGGAGGCGGCATGTTTGTAGTTGCGTCGCTCCGTTTGTTGTTTCATTCAATCTCATTACCGACTGCTTATAATGAGTGTTGTATTCATTGCTTCATTATTTCTTAGAATCCTGCGGCTTTTATAATCCGATTGTATTTTTTTTTGCAATCTATGATGTTATTTTTTATGGTAGTATGTCAACCGTATACCCCTAATCGACCTGCTAAATCAGTTTCACCAAATACGTTTTGAAATATTAATATCTGAAAACTCTGACTAGAATGTTCATATCGTACGTACTCGTACCTATAGGAAATAACTTGGCAGTAGAAACAGAAACGATAGATCCAAATATTTTTTAATCGATCAGTTCCGTGTAAAAGTTATTAAAAGCAGCGTATTTTACTAAGTTGCCACAAATATTACATTTAATTTAATTTAAATCCTGCGTCAAATTGAGAAACTCCTTATTGCGCACGTGATAAGGAAAAGGTTAGTCAGTTGTAAAGATAAGAAAATTAAATTTTGAAAAGTGTGCCTCTAAGCATTTTTTTACAAAATCATGTCGTGAAAATGAAAATGGTTATTATCTTGCCTTCTAATCTTGCTTTTCAATATGGGATTATTAACCTCAAAGATTTTGTACTTATAGACGTGGAGTTTGTATTTTGTGTACAGAGAGTACTGTTGAGACGGCTTGAAAATGCAATTATAGTCGGAGAGTGAATATCGCCAATGAGCCGAGCCGGAATAAACGCCACAGACAGGCTGTTTTCTTGGGATGGTCGTTGGTAACTTTTAGGATGTCTGATCGTGCAGCCGAGGGACTCATAAAATGAGATTGGCTCAATCGACGACGGTTTATTGACTTATTAAATCGATCTTTGGCTCGAATACTTGCTGAGAATCGTGTGCAGGGATTTCAATTTTGTGTATAAGTACCTATCTACGCTACAAGATTTTACGTGTTTCTGTATTTATTTGCGTTCTATTCGAAACATAGAAGGTATGTATTTCTATTTTGAATATCCAATGAACGTATTTTGTAGACATATTCGATAGCATCGAAATATTGGTAAGAGCTTTCACGATTTCATTATGCACACATCCTGTTCATAATAAAATTAGTGGTTTTTCGGTCGGGCATCGGACAGTCTCCTAAAAGCAACATAACTTTTTAACGGCAAAGCTTAAAATTGCTTCCAGAATTTTAACCGGGCTCTCGGCCGTGATCCGGCAATTTTTCTGTTATATCCGGCCGGTAGACGTCCAGGCGGCCCAGCGGCCCGTGGTATGTAGCACATTATTAATTACGATCTGCCCAAACGTTTAATATTTTACTGGAGTGCAGGATCGCCCCCGACCACTCCAGCTTTAAGCCCCACTTAATTCCCCATATTTCGGCATTTCCAACGTTTATTCGTTACGGAAACATATTTTTATTTTTTGTGCGATTACAGTACGTTTAGCGTTAGTGGCATACATTAACATAGGTTTAAGCTGACATGGATGATGAATTCAGAATTTTGGGTTAATTAGTGATTTGCATTAGTTAGCTCGTGCATGACTTGAGGATTCAATTTATTTTGGTTGGCTTCATACTTTACTGTGTTGAGCACTGGTCGTGTATCTATTTACAAGTAAGTCGTGTTTAAATTTCCGGCACAAAGAGCCAAGCTTACAGATTTTCTCTTTACAAAAACATAGATTTTCCTCGTCCCAATTTTACTTATAGGATTATCCAAACAGGCCGATTCCCTACTGCGTTAATCTTTATAGTTCCGAGTTTTGCATGGAAAAGAAATATACTAATACGCAAAAGAATAGTTTACATAGCATCGATCTAACTGGAACGCTCTCGAATGCAATATCCGCTTTTAAACGAGTTTTTGGTTCAAAAAACTATTCGGTCTAGTTCAGGTAAACGTTAGAAACGAAATACGATACGATTCGTTTAACTACTATTATTCGGAAAACTGAAATATGTAAACGTGTCGGTTTATTCAGGTTATTTTTTTACCTAACTTCTCATAGACTGTATACATATTAGGTGATCAGAGTGGAAACTATTTCATATAGTTTTGAGTTTATATTATTATAAAAAAAACATACAGTCGAATTGATAACCTCCTTCTTTTGGAAGTCGGTTGAAAATAGTGGCATTATTGCTAGGGTAAATAAAGAAGCCCAGGTCAGTTTGCCAACCTAATTCGTAAAGGTCGTAACGATATTTCTGAGCGATTAGAATGTGTCAGACGCTTGTGACATTTTATGTTTACTGCTTATCCCATAAGGGAGTGTGCGTGAAGTTATAAATGAACCAGAAGTCGTCCACGTTTTCAGTTTATTTGACCCTCGTCACTGCGGCAGTCAACATTTTAATGTTTGAATCTAAACGAACTCATGTTTTACTTATCGCACCTTCCGGGGCTTGATATTTGAAGAACGGCTTCTTTTCTGCCACACTTTTGAATGTCTGGAGTTTAATTTCGTTCAAGAGATTACAGGAAGGTAGGTTAAATTGAAACAGTTCCTAATGGGCTCTATGCGATAGTACAGTGCAAACAACTTATGTTAATTGTCTATTAATCCGGTTATTATTCATGGTTAATGGTAATAAATTGTAATTTACCCGTTGGTATTAAATGATGCTGTGTTACGTTCATTTCAGGTTGTGAAGATTTCATATATATTGTATAATATTTGTAGCTGTTTGTCCATTTCCGAAAAGAAACCTTAAACACAAAATCTAGTTTCTCTCACAAAACACGAGAAGATAATATTGTAACACTCTGTTTTTCTTTTCTCCATTTCAAGATATTCAACTGTGTTTATTTGCATTTTTATTTGCTCTGCCTTTAAATTTAAATTACTTGTGAAAGCTACTTTTTATTCAATCAAAGTGGTTCTTTTGAGGACTATGCAGTTTTTGTCGTCCATCGTAACACTGAGGAGAATTTATCGCATTTTCCTCCGAGACCCTGCACAACTATTTCCTTAAAAAATACGTTAGTCAAGAAATAATATAAATACAGTTATTTTCTACATTGAACCTTCAAAACGTTAACCGTTTCATTTATATTTATTATATAGTAATATATTTATTATATAAAGATATAGACCAAATATATATTAGTTTTACTTTAATTACCTACACACAAGTGCACATCTAAAGGTATTACGAACGATATTAAATGGTTGTAAAGTCATGTTCCAATACCTTTGTATTTTTTCAAAAGTTATTTAGTTAATTTTTTTTTTGGTGACCCTACTTACACCAACCCTCAAATTCACGTTTCACCAAGAAAGAGTCGTATTCGTATATTCAGTGGGCAGGTGTTGTGGCAGGTAGGTACAGGTAAGGCTTCAGTTTATAACTTAACATCAATAAAATCACGCAATCACCAAGTTCAAAGAAAAGTTCAAGAGAAGACCTATGTAAATATCAAAATATTAAACGTTTATTTTCCCCTTATTTTTCAGAATTTGATCTTCAATGGAAACACTGCCCATGAAAACGTGAAAATCTTCCTTTCAATGCAAGCAAGTGACATGATATAGTAAACTATACGAGTACTAGCTTTTACCCTAGCTTTTTGTTAATATAGATTTTCGTAAAAAAAGTACTATCTCCAGGGACCCATCTATCTTTATAAAATAAATCATCTAAATCGGTTCAGCGATTAAGGTGTGAAATCTTTACAAACAAACAAAGTCTCTTTCGCATTTATAATGTATAATTATAAATGTAATAATTAAAATTAGGTAAGATATTAAAATACTGAAAAAGAATTTGAATAGGTACTGAAAAGTTTTAAGAACATTTTAGATTTTATATCAGAAATCATATTAGATATAGTTTAGTCCTAGCTGACTTAACTATTTTTCACTAACCTAATATTATAATAATTTTAGTTTGAGATATGCCTATGTTAATATACAAGTTGTAGATGACGATATAGGAATGACATAGGAATATTTTGAAACTATTCTAAATCTTGTCACCGAAATTAAAAATAAACTTTCCAATTGCGTAAAACGTCAAAATTCTAACTTGTCAAGGATAGTGACTACTATTCTGAAGAAATATTCCAAGCAGTCTGTTGCAGTTAGTGACATCAAATCCGTGATAAAAGAAAACATATTCGTATGAACTATAGTAGGCGCCAGATAAATGTGGAATAAAGTATATTGACCTTTCCCTAATAACTGCTCATAGGTACCTGAACAATTAAATATGAATCGTTTTTCATTATTAGACCAAGTTAAGGATCACGAGAGATGATGATTCGGGATAGTTTTGTGTCATTAATTCCGTTTTTCAAATTAACAGTGTCAATAAATGTAGGTGGGTCAATGACCGATATTCCACGATTATCTGGCGCCTACTATAGTTTGATTTGCCAGTGTTTTAATTTATTGTCGTATTGTGGCCCCCATATGGTTCATTCTATACAAGATACAAGATCTTGTATAGAATGAACCATAATTATGTACACTTTTTGTAAACTTATTATTATTTTTTTTATTATTATTATTGTTTATTATCCAACTACTCAAAGTCTTTTAAAAAGTTAGATATACCTTATACGTGGAATCCTTTCATATGGGAAAAGATTTCACGTATTATATCTAATTCTTTGACAGTCGATCCAATCCAAGTTTTAACAGGTGTCGATCTTTTGCATTGAATAATTGAGACGTGTCCGAAGACATACGAACCTTCGACCTTAAATACGACGCTAAGCTACTGTTAAAATATTTATTACTTTGAAACTTCTATCCAAATCTGATAGTTGTAATTGACAGCTGAATGTGGTGCTAGATGTATTTCGGTTAATAGATAACCACTTGGTATTTACTTTGAAGGTTTCGATTGGTAAACATTCTCGGACGTGTTTGAAAAATACATTGCGTCGATTTTATTTTCTTTTAGTATTGTAATAGAGAAATATCTTCACACTTTCTCTCTGGAATTGAGATAATTTCTGCTGCTATATTAATGAGACTTCCTCTTCAAAGTTTATTTTAGATTCTCTTTTAAAACACTACGATGAACTTCACTCCTTCAAAGACTTAGTATTGTGCTACTTGTATTGAATTTTTAACCGACTGAACTAATTGAAATGAGCAACGATATTTCAGGATTTGTACGCGAGGCTACATCTAAAAGCCAACTCTATTTTTTATGTGACCCTACTCGAATAAATCTCTAAGAAAACAGCTTATATAGAATATATTTTCCTTCGTGCCCGGGGCTTAAGGTTTTAACAAAACCAAGTTAGAATGATTTGTCCCTTGAAACAAAAGGCGGAAGAACACGGGGAACATGACGTTATTTAATAAAGAAAGGTAATGACGTATTCGCTAAAGTAGATAACGTTAATTGCTAATGAACTTTTACAAGAAGATACTTAAGTATCGGAAGGGTACTGTTTACAGCCTCATTGGTGTTTCTCTTGACGTGTGATCGTAAATTTTTTACGTCACGATTGAATGGTCCGCCCTTAACTAAAACAGGGAATAAACTTTCATGATTCCAGTTTATGGTACCATTCGTGTTCATTTTATAAATGATGTGCTTTAGTATTGCCCTTTATCTCTTGTCTTTTATTCAACTCATTTTTTTTCTGACTGATAACGAATTTAATATTTACTTTGATTTAGTTCTTGGCACAGTTGTGTTTTATTTTGTATCTTTCCTTCCGATCGATTTTCTGTTAAGATTTCCGTAATGTCTGTCATTTGTAGATGGGTGGCCGTTCAACGTAACATTTTACCAGATGTTTGGCAGAAAAAGGTAGATATCACGTCTTCGGTTTATTGCACGTTCGTTACGTTGCTCATTCTTCGTGACCCGGCGTTTCGATATACGTGTCCGATGGGTAGCTATTACAGAGTCAGTCGGTCAAATCGGACTTAACATTTTAGGGAAATGATAGTCAAAATTAAATACGGATCGAGGGTAGGTACAAAAACGGTAAGAACAGGAATTATTAATGCAAGAACTACTAGCCTTTGTGGTTGATTAAAAATATTATTTGTATTACTACTACCTACTGCTGTAAATTAAGTGTCTAAAACTACGGTACCTATTGTCATGCACAGCACAGCCCAAGTTAATATAATTCAATCATAATACGATTGACCTGGAGCTTAACTATTAGGGAGGCGGGCTAGCCGTGTGAGACCCACTTGCGCTAACCAGAGTTATCTTTGAACTCAGAGTTAGTTGCTAACATGAGGTGAAATAACAAGTATTTTATACATCATGGACCCGGGTTGGAACTAAGGTTAGTCTAGTTAGTGCAAGTGGGCCTAAGGGGCGGAAATAAATCTAATTTTTATAGGAATAGAAGGTAAAACACAGCCCTGGGCTTACTTAAAAATAGGTACTTAGTAAGAAAACAATGCAAACATTTTTTTAAATGAATCTCTAAGAAGTTATTTGAATTGACATTTCGTCGTGAACATGTTTTTCTAATACAAACCTTGTAAGTATCGTCAAAATGTCGATAAAATCTGATATATTCAGCTACCGACGTCGAAGCGAAACATCTACGTGGGAGAAATGTTGAAACCTGGATGTGTGACATACCTACTGAAAATACGATAAAAGCTGTTATGATACTTATGATGAACAGTTATTTTTAAAACTCAGAACATCCCATGAAACAATAAATGAGTTTTGTGCCGTAACTTCCAGCAGTGAATTAAGATAGACTCAGCTCATATATAATTTCACGTAGGTATAATTTGGTTCCGATTGAAAAATACTATTAAGCATGTCGTGCCATGTTTAGGTTAAATGTTCATGAACGTTTTTATAAATGTCGAAATATTAATAAATTATATTTAGTTACTAAAATTCCAATTGTATGTTATTTCCACGAATCGCTGGGTATATAAAAATCGAACCTTTAAAAATGTATTTACCTTTTTGGTATTACACATCAAAAACACAACGATGTGAAATATTAATAAATTATATTTAGTTACTAAAATTCTAATTGTATGTTTTTTCCACAAATCGCTTTGTATATAAAATCGAACTATTAAAAACATATGTACTGTAACACCGTTACGTTCCGATGTCGTAATTGCTTTGTTCTCGCGCGAACTGATCGATCAAGTGAAAAAAATTAATTGAAATGCTTGACAAACCCATGGACGGCAGCAAAAAGTACCCTTTAATTGGTTTTAAATCATATTTCAGCGTGTTCATCTGTTTCAACACTTTCAATAAACTGAGGATGTTTCCGCGCCGAAAAAGCTCTCCACAGCTCTGCTCATCATCGTCACACTCGTCATCATGGTCATCATGGTTGACGTTCGTCATCATGCTAGAATATAAGGGTGTATTATTATCGACATTAATAAAATCTGGCTGTTCGCACTCGTCGGACACATCCTGAGCGATCGTTTCCTCAATATAATAAGATTTTTGTGCATGTTGTTTGCATGACATGCATTTGCACGGGAATTCGTTTCTAATTTTATCGCATAGCGACTCAAAATCAATACCGTCGTGGTATGTATAATTATAAAAATGTCTTGCTGCACTTTGCAAGAATGCGCCTAATATGAGCGCGTAATCGCTCTCTCGCCATTCACCGTCGATGGCGATGAACTTAAATTCTGCTACAAACTCTTCAAAACAAACTCGGTCTATGCCGGTAAACATTAACATATTGACGTTTCACAATCTTTTCTCATAATATAAAAAAACACTTAGCTTTACTCCAGGCGTCGGTACAGCGCTTGACGCAATCATCAAAATACATAGCAATCTTCTGAGATGCTTTTATTATATGGGGGTTTCTTCATGCAATGTCACGCCTTGCACACGCGGAAAAAAACCGGACCTCCACCATTTGTAACACCAGGGACTCCGCTAGTGTTACTTATTGTGATTATTATAAAATGAAACGATATTGGAGATTTAAAACTTTAAATATATGTATTTGGCATCTGCCTTTAACGAACGTTGGAACCAGAGTCTTCGATAAAAAACAAAACATATTTTCACATTCGTATTTCAAATTCTTTTAATTTTCACCTGACGCTTCCAAAGGCTATCTTGTCTGCCAAAGACCTGCAGACAAGGATATCCTCTTTACATGAGCTACGCCCCTACGAATAGAGGATAAGAGGAAATGCCTCGCAATCATCTATTCCAAATCTTTGGAAGGGTCAAGCGTAACCTACCTATACCTAATAAGATGTCCCTACCTATAAGCGGATGTGGACGAACAGGGGTGCGTATGCTTCTATAGAAGCAGCTTACACTATGACCTGCGATCAATTATCTTATTAAAATTTACTATGCACCACTCGTGCTTATCAACAACGCAGTCATACCGAAGCCCTGCCGGGGCAAAACCGCTAGAAAAGCTCCGGCACATCGCGGTTGCTTTAACAAATAATGTGAAAACTCACATTCATCCAGATGGGATTTATATCTATAATTTATAATATTATAACTTTAAATTCCTCGGACGCTATCGAGTCAGAGAAAAAGAAGGTCATACTAATATAAATATACCTAACTCTTGAACCTACTCCAGCGATCCGCACATAACAAAGAAAATCAAATATACATTATTAATTGACATTAACCAACAACTGTGGGTCACCAATATCAGTTGAACCAATGGTGACAACTGGTCACCCTCTGCGAAAGGCTATGCCCCGTAAGCAGAGTTGGCATCAACCTCCATGGCGCCCTCTTACTCCCCTCTCTTCAGGATGGGCCATAGTTCCCTATAGTTAACTTATATTTTTCAAACTGGAGTAACTTCAGCCTATCTGACTATAACATTCTGTCTTCATCTTTGAACAAGTGACCTTCTCTTCCTCGCCCGGCTGCGTCCCTCACGCACGTACGAGTCCATTTTCAGTATCCACATGAAAAAGAATAAACTGATTAATAAACTATTTAACAAAAAACACTAAAATAATGGTTTGTTTACATTAATCAATGTATCTATTTACATGAACTTGAAACTCATCCGATGATAGTTTCGGATACAAACAAATATTTTTTAAAAGGCCCATATACAACCTACGTAGTTTGATACTCCTAACTGTCTGTCGCCTAGAAGTATAAATCATCACTTACATACATGGAATTCTGTTCAACCTGTGCTTTTTATATTAACTATAGCACAACATGACATATTATTTTTCATTTTATGACAACCTATGAATGAAATTAAATAATAAAATTATTTGTGTGTCGACACTGTCGAACTTAATAAAATATAATGCTAAGAGATCAGCAGAAATCCGGAAAAATATCTAACATACCAAATCTACCTAGTATAAAAAGTGGAAACTCAAATAGTTATAAAATTCTCAAAACGTTACGTTTCCTGACTTTATAATTGTATACAATTGTTTCGAATTTCTTTCTAAAACATTTCCAAAATTTACATTTATATATAAGTGACTGTTTTATCAAATCATCCGTGGAATATTTTGTATGATTTGAAGAAAATGACTTTAGTTTATATATATAAATATGTGTGGAATACTTCCGTGTCTTTCTTCTTACCCTTATCTTATATATTTTAGCTCGGGCATTAAGAGAAAATTTGATATTAGTATTCAAAGACATATTTGTTTGCGTGGTATGGGTGTTCGTGCTGTCCCCATCGAATAAAATCAAATTACTCGAAATTATTGTTTTACAACCATTTGGCTCAACGGCTGAGTCTACTAAAATGACCGATTCATCCAAATCCATGGACACCATGGGGAATTGAACCTCGTATTGGACCATCTCCTTCGGTTCGGTCTGCAATACAACGGATTCTTCGACTACCTTATCCTCAAACACGCGATCCACTTCAATGCAAGCATTGGTGTTGTTGTCGGGATTACGTAGAGGTTCCGACAACAGTTTCTCTTGCTTCTCTGGAATCAGATTATAATTAAATATTGGAATGGACACACCCGCTTCCTTATCTTCATCCGTCAAATCATCTTCATCCGTCAAATGTACATTATCATGGAGTAGGCTGCTTTCTCCACAGCTCTGCTCATCATCGTCACACTCGTCATCATGGTCATCATGGTTGACGTTCGTCATCATGCTAGAATATAAGGGTGTATTATTATCGACATTAATAAAATCTGGCTGTTCGCACTCGTCGGACACATCCTGAGCGATCGTTTCCTCAATATAATAAGATTTTTGTGCATGTTGTTTGCATGACATGCATTTGCACGGGAATTCGTTTCTAATTTTATCGCATAGCGACTCAAAATCAATACCGTCGTGGTATGTATAATTATAAAAATGTCTTGCTGCACTTTGCAAGAATGCGCCTAATATGAGCGCGTAATCGCTCTCTCGCCATTCACCGTCGATGGCGATGAACTTAAATTCTGCTACAAACTCTTCAAAACAAACTCGGTCTATGCCAGTAAACATTAACATATTGACGTTTCACAATCTTTTCTCATAATATAAAAAAACACTTAGCTTTACTCCAGGCGTCGGTACAGCGCTTGACGCAATCATCAAAATACATAGCAATCTTCTGAGATGCTTTTATTATATGGGGGTTTCTTCATGCAATGTCACGCCTTGCACACGCGGAAAAAAACCGGACCTCCACCATTTGTAACACCAGGGACTCCGCTAGTGTTACTTATTGTGATTATTATAAAATGAAACGATATTGGAGATTTAAAACTTTAAATATATTTGGCATCTGCCTTTAACGAACGTTGGAACCAGAGTCTTCGATAAAAAACAAAACATATTTTCACATTCGTATTTCAAATTCTTTTAATTTTCACCTGACGCTTCCAAAGGCTATCTTGTCTGCCAAAGACCTGCAGACAAGGATATCCTCTTTACAGTACCATTAAGGTATAAAACATCAAAAGCAACGATGCGTGATGTTTTAAGGTTTTATTAGACAAAAAGAATCCAGTAAAATTGCCTTTGAACAACAATTTATACACGTTGAAAAGTAAATCTACAGTTTCGTATTTTCTTTGGTCTCCTGAAAGCCCGTCTTTGCTCGGGCATAAAAGCTTGTTTTAAATATTGCGTCCCGATTTACCCTTCTAAACCCAGCTTACACATATTACCCAACATGAGAATTACTTTAGGGAAATACATATTTTCTGGATCGGGGAATTCTTTATGAAGCCGCGCGACGTTAAATATACGCTTTTTATTATCTGTGTATGCAAATAGAAATGACTATTGCTTTATTTATGGCGTTCAAAACGTTTGAAATTTATTCGTGCGGGATTACTGGAGTTCATAAATCAATAATACATTGAAAAACTTGTTATACAGGGCGTCCCAAGACTTTGCCGTATGGAGGGAAAGTACCTTAAATACTGTGGATAGAAAAAAATACTGAATGAAGATTTAAATTTTTAAAACAATACAAACGGCATTCAAAAAATTTTAAATCGATCATGATGTTTTCATTCAGTATTTTTTTTATCTACAGTATTTAAAGTACTTTCCCTCCATGTGGCAAAGTCTTGGGACGGCCTGTATAGTAATTAATTTAATTGGCTTAACGAACTGCCTATAGGATAGTCAATAGCATTTCAAGAAATATTTTATCTGCGAGATTTTAATATCGTCAACTTGTTTATTCGTAGTACTTTACCAAACTTTGACTATTATAAAACATCTTTAACACGAACAAGTTTCCAATCGAAGATTGCAAATAAAACAGATTCGTTAAAACTATTTCGGATTATTAGGCAATAAAAACACTAAAAGTTATTCTGGACAGGAATTCGTTGTCTGTAAAGTTCAATCCAAACAAAAATTTAATATAAAAGGCGTCGAATTGACGCCTACAAAGGGCGCGTTCGGACGGTTGTTCGTGGAGGCGAAAACAAATTAATTGCTATCGGTTACGTTCCGATGTCGTAATTGCTTTGTTCTTGCGCGAACTGATCGATCAAGTGAAAAAAATTAATTGAAATGCTTGACAAACCCATGGACGGCAGCAAAAAGTACCCTTTAATTGGTTTTAAATCATATTTCAGCGTGTTCATCTGTTTCAACACTTTCAATAAACTGAGGATGTTTCCGCGCCGAAAAATGGGAAAATGGGTGTTGTTTCGATCGAGTTCGTTATCTACGTTGGTTTGTTACTTGTGTATTTTTAAAATGTGATATTTGACAGAGTCTCAAGAGAGAGAGTGTGGTATTCAGCTGAATCCGGTTTGACTGGTAGCCGACCCGAATATAGTTGGGAGAAGGCTAGGCAGATGATGATTTGACAGAGTCTGTTTAAATTTACGTTACAGTTATTCTAGCATGAAAAAAATGTTAGTTTTTATTTAAGTTTACTTGCCGACGATATTGTAGTCCGCCCCCATTAATTTTCCAAAGGTGTTGTTTTGTCAAAATGTCAAAAGTCAAACCAAAGTTACCAACTAGAATTGCAAATGGTTTGAAGAAAGTTTCCAGTTACGGTTTCAGAAACTGATTTACCCGTTAATGCAATCACCCTGTCTAAGGTTGTTTGAGCTGGTATACATACCCAATGTTCCTTTGGCAGGGTAGGTAGGTACATAAGTCTCCTGTCGATCGGGTATCAGTGCCCAGCGTCCAAATCTATAGCGGCGCTGTTTGCTCTCCGTCCGGTCCACTTGGCGAATTTGTATAGTAGAGGATGCCCGATTGGGCTTTAGTCAACCGAGTATTACGTATAACGGTAAATTATAATAGTAACTAAATTGTTTTTGATATATATGTAAGTATTTGATTTTGCAATGTACCTGATACTTTTGCTAATATTTTTGGCCGACGACCTGTGACTGTTATTTTTTTTTTCAAATAATTTTCCATGCTTCATGGTCGTGTTAGATACTGAAAAGCTACGGTTGTAAAAATATTATTTTTATTTAGCTTACACTGGCTCTATACTGGGAAAAGTCCCTCCCCAAATTCTTACCGGTATCCTTCAGTCACTAGCCCTTGCTGAAGACATCAAGGTCGTCTCGCCACCTCTTTCCGGACCAGCCTCGGCGATCAAGGGCTTGATTTAGAAGGCAGTACTTCTGGACACGGCTTAGGAGGTTCCACTCTCTGGAGCCCTTGAGACCTTGGACCCTGTTCCCGATACCGGTAGGCTCGCTTCTTTTATATTTTAAAATGATTTTTTTCGTGTTTGTTTCTCAATAAATATTTTAAAGTATATAAATAAGTTATAAAATTGAATAAACGAAATAATATAAAATATCTTGACTGCAAATATTTATTTGAATATTTCTGAAAACGTGTTTCCTGAGCTGTACAATATGAATGGTTCGGATACGTTATTGTACCTTCATGAATGCATGCTTTTAATCAATCGGAGTGTCAAAATACATAACATTTTGTAACAAAACAACTCTTCGTAACGGTATAAAATGATTTTCAGGTTTAATATTATGTCAAAATAAGCTAAGGTTTCTCTTTATTGTTTGAGGGGGAAACCTTCACTTTGATGTTATATAAAAAGTGTTCGCAGTGAGCGAACAATTATATAGGTTAAGGAAACCAATGTAAAGACCAAACATGAAATAACTTTACGCCACCGTATATTCGGGCTGGCTGACACTGTAGGTAAACTCTTCTCGCTTAAAGATATGAACGAATCTTTTCAGATACACGAACACCTGTTGCTAGAAGGCAATCTGATCATTACATAGAACCTTATTTTTTATAGAAGTGATTTTGTCAAAACAGTTTAAATCTTAGCTCTGTCATAACTTTAAACATATCTATGAACCAGGCATATTTTTTACCAAACTATGAATGTAATATGGATTCCACTGAGTCGTATATCTAGTTATGTACATAAGCCATTGCTTACTTACGCAAATCGCTCGTTGAATATGCAACACCTAGTTTAGGAGCTCAGTAAGCATGTGCTTAGACTATTAAGTTCCTACATCTCGGGGGAATTATTTTATTCTATCCCCTTTAATCCCTTCAATGGCTGACATAGTTTACGCTGATATGAAACAATTATCGGGGTCTGAATATTGTTTCTATATGAGTAGAGATTTGCGTAACTATCGTCGTTTGTATTTTACGATGTCTCGTGAAAACTTTTTTTGTTTTGGGACTGGGATTTGATTAATGATATCACTGGTTTGACATACACATACTTGTATATTCAGATCAATCCCCAAGTGTAAGAACGCGGAATTATATCAACAGCAGTCTATTGATATAAATATCGCGAATATCGCACCAATAACATATTGTGCTCAAATATTGCAGCATGTCCCATTGTAACAGCTTGTTAGTCCGCCAGCAACAACTGGAGCGACATGATGTGCAATGATCGTCAAAAGGTCGAAACTAGAATTCCTTTTTACTCGAGATTGACGTAATTGGTATTCTATTTGAAGTGGCCTCATGAGACTCGATTCGTATCCTCAAAGTTCCGTCTCCACAAACTATTATGATCAAGACTTCAGTTCGGTTTCAATATGGGAACAACATTAATATTGCAGCAAGTTATACGCAAACTGTTCGGAGTGTACACGTAGTGTGTAAGTGCAGTTTCACACAGCAGGGTTCCTTGGCGGGACGCGGGGGCACGGAAAATCCAATTAGTTGGATAAACATCCGATTAAACTACACACTTGAGATAAGCTCTATTTACTTATTGAAGATGGTGCCCTGATAATTTGAGATATCACGTAAATTGTTTGTTGTGTTATTATTATGACCGCGGGATCAGTTAACAAGTGTTCCGTGCATGTGTTAAACGATTTAGTGAGCACGTGTTGACGGACGTCTTACGAGACGTTAATGCGTTGTTTCACAGAGAGATAAATTTACGTATTATTATAACACTTTCGCGTTCCTTTTGGGACTTAAGAAAACGCAATTTATAAACGGGATAGTTGAAGAACTTTTCAAATAAATAACTGCGTGTCTCCCGACAAAACGAACGTCTTCCTTATATCGGATATCCGACCAAATTCTCATATTATTCTTGTTCTCGGCTATACCCGCATGGAACGTAAGACCCTCGTCAGGTTTTACCAAGATGTAATTCAATCTAGGGCTGGCCATCAATCTGTGAGTTCTCACGCATATATTTCTGTTGATTTGACAAATGAGAAGGGTGTGCTCGAGGTGGATGAGCTACGGACGCCTCGGGCCCGTAAAACTTTACCTATCGCTTTATGACTTTCGGTATTGAATGTCAATGGTAATCTAGTAGTTTGTTCTATTGACAGCTTATATCTTACTGTAAAGTCTGAGTATATTGTGTCAATAAATCTGTGACATCCATTTGGGTAACCCAGTAACCCTAAGCTGCATATATACCTATCTAGATTTGGGTTGGTTGGGACTCTTTTTCATAATTTTCGGAGCTGGTTGCATGTTAGCATGTTAAAACGCACCGTTTGGTGTTTCTAATGAGATCTCTATAAATATACATTTTCCGTTTTTAATTGACATCCATACCAATACTATAAAATTAACTGTCAGTCTGTCTGTTTTTTACTTTTCACGTCTTTACGGTTGAACGGGTTGGAATGAAAATAGTTCGGAGTATCTTCCCTTGGGATAAATTTAGATTTTCTAGCGAACGATGTCGCTGCAGAAGTCAGTTTTTTATTTTCGCTTGCATTAAAATCGCAATTTGACTCTAGGACTTACAAAGTCTCTGAATCGAATTCATTTTATAAGACAGTGAGAACTTTCAGTGTTGGGGGCGAAGACTGAGCAAAATATAATTATATTGTGGTGCAACTGACCTCCTTTGCAGGTTGTTCAAGTCCTTTGATACAAAATGGTGTAGTATAACATAGTTTGCTACAATGGACTGCCAGTCTGGCTGCAAAATGAAACTTGCATTCATCATCAATTTAACTTTTCACTTTTTTTTTTTTTTTTTTTAAGGATGGGTAATCATCAAATGAAGAAGTCATTTGATGATCCGCTCTGGGCGGAGCGGAAGGGCGTGTCAGACTCTTACTGACTAAAACCCATCCGTGTTCCTTCTAAAGCCCTTTGCGTTCCAGGGCCGCGGTGACTCTTTCGAACAAATTCCGCAACCCTGGCAGGCTCTGGCCCTGGCGGGCCCCGTCTTTTATGCTGACATCTCTTTGAGGCGCGCGTGAAACACAACGCGCCATCGACCCGGGCCTGATGGTGATCGGACGGCGAGCCACCCAATGCTCGCCGTCCGCAGGCCCGCGCCTACGGTGGCCGGGGATCGCCCTGCGACTCCCGACGCCCGGGGCGTCTTCTCCTGTTGCGGCGGTTGGGGCGAAGGCCTTGTCTTTCCCTCGCGCGGCCCGCATCCTCATTCGCTAGCATTACTGCTTCGCAGAAGGAGGTGACCGCTTCCCAAGCCTCCTCGCTCCGGACCATGGATTCAACCAGGGCCGGACGCGAGAGGTTGCCGCCGCCGATCGCCTCGACGAGGACACGGCGGTGCTCAGCCCAAGCAGGGCAGATCTCCACCGTATGTTCCACCGTGTCCTCCGGGCTATAACAGTGCTATATGTGCTATCTTCATCATTCCACTTTATACGTTCTGTCATGAAAGGCAACATAATGGTTGCTTTTAAGGTTAAGGCTGTAGCATTCTTCCCTCTTACAATAACATACTGCGATAAATCGGCCAAGTAGGGGAAAAAATCCTCTCCAGTCCAACCGGGTGCAGCTAAATACCTATAATAATGAAGCTACATAGTACAAATGCTTTTATAGCAGTGTATTTTAACAATGATCATACAGTGGTCCCTGTCGTCTGTCGTCATATACTTTCTATAGTTTTAGGTAATAATATAATTAGTCAACTAAACCACCCAAACCCATAGCCTAACATTTTTGTCTTGATATTCTGCAATAGTCCTGCACCAACTGGGGTTATCCTTGGCTGTAGGTACTCATCATATCAGTTGAAAAACGTCCACTGCTGGACATAGGCCTCCCCCAAGAGCGGGGGTTTGCCATAATCACCACGCTTAGCAGGTGGGTTGGCGATCGCAGTGTAGCTGTTGCAATGCACAGAGAATGCTGCTGCCCTTTCTCTGGTGAGTCCTTTCGTCCCCTCTTATGACACCCACGGGAAGTGATGGGATGGTGGTATTATGTTATGTCCGACACCATACAGAGCTGTTACCGTGGTTGAGTTGTGTATTTAGTTATAATAATCAATCGGTGCCCATTCCATTTGAAGTATCTCCTCTGCCAGTTAGCTTCGCCCCTTCGACGCCTTCCAATGGTCCTGGACCTCAGGGACCTACATTACATACATTTATGGGACACACGTTACAAAAGCTTCATAGCATTTTATATGGAGCTGCCTTTCTTACGTCCACAACCCATTTACTGGGTTGTCACACTTCTGGGTTTCAGACTACGTATATCAACCAATTATGGTAACACACTGTTAATTAGAAAGCAGTCTTCAGCAGAGATGTGATGATGAGATAAGAACTATCAAATAATATGTACCATGTAACCATATACATATTTTTAATTGGTTAGCGTTTAAAAGCGGAGAGAAAAAAGTTCCGAACCGTTATTTTTTATGCATATGGGGTAGATATGGTATGTTATAACTTAACTGAGATAAAATCTCTAGCTGTGCGTTCGTATGTGCGCTACTGCTTTCGGAAGTGGCGGTCATGCCCACAACGTATATAATCATATCCCAGGGATGCTCCTCTTTACCGAATACGGTTAAAATATTTAGAATTAAAAAAAATGTTAATGTAAAGATTGATATGTATTTTCAATGTGGTGTGTTTGTTTTAGTGTTGTTTCCTTTCTAATAAGCTGAATCCGTTTGTACCTCAGTCAAACGAAACCAGTACGGAACTTTTCAGTTAGTGCACGCAGTCCAAATACGCGTAATAACTTCAAACAGTTGCACCCTGAGTTCATAACCGCCCCTGGCCGTAAATTACGCAACTCGCCCTCATTACGGCGGCCGTCCATCCGTGGATGATACGTGGGGTGAAGAGCCCTCGCATTCCCTAACTGTCTATACCCCACACGTACACGAGTGCTGCACAGGCACTGCGCCCGAGCGTGGAGTCAGCACTCCGACCCCTCTAGTGCGAACTATGGCGGCGCCACTTGCCATCAATGTTTTATGTTTTAATATTGTTAATGGAGATACTCTCTTGCTGGAAATATTCATTTTAATACATCAAGTTTCACAAGTAAGATGATGCAACATTGATTAATGACGATAGGCACTACGTATATCCACTCTCCTTGTTTTCAATCACAGCTCTTTATTCTAATGGCGTATCTCAAGTTTAAAATTTATTTTACACTTCAATAAAGCTTCAGTACAGAAAACTTTGTCCGAGTCGATACAATTCTTGGAGCTGAAACTGGAAGCGAACAAGATGAAGTTACCAGAATGACTTGAGAAAATTATGCAATCTTCGTAACCGTTAGCTAACCGAGGAGATGCAATTTGCGCAAATGGAATTATATATTCGGTAATGTAATGAAATAAAAGAACTAATTGATTTATTAGAGTTGATAGGTTAGAGCTTATGTGTTCTATGCGTTTCCTAAGTTATGTTAGGGTCCGTTTTTCTTCATCCCATTCGATGTCGTCCATGAGAGATGCGTTAAAACCGCTCGTTGTATACTTGTATTTTTTAAAGTTTTCCTGAGTTATTTTTATTTGGTGTGCAACAAAGTGTAATATATTTAACATGATAAAATTGAGTTTGTTTGTTACGCTTTCACACCTCAACCGCAGAACCCATTTTGATGAATTTTAGTTCTGGAGAGATAGATGATTTTGCGAAAATCATAAACAAATATTTAAAAGCATATACTACATAATGAAAAAAACTATAAACTCAAGAGTTCAAGAGTTTGTTTGTTTGAACGCGCTAATCTCTGGAATTACCAGTCGGATTTGAAATATCGTTTTTTTTTTGTTGTATTTTAAAAATAGCTACATTCATGAGTATATAGGCTATACAGGAACGGGAAAAAACGGGATAAGCGCGTACGAAGTCTATTAGTATTTTCTTATGCTCCTAAGACTCTTTCCAATAAAGCCGGAAGAAAGCGCTAAGATAACAAAATAACGATATTGCTTACTTATTCCTTAAATAATAATATTTGTTATTTCATAATGGATTACGAGTCAAGAGCAAGTTCAAATTAATCCATCGACGTTTTGAAATGTCTTGATTAATGAAAATACCTAAATAAAATAGTGGATTTTCCTAAGTGATTAGTTACAGTAGACGTCCTTTTTGCACATTGATATTAATTGTTTTTATTCTAGACTAACTTCTGCCCGCGACTTAGCTCGCGTGAAAGTATTTTCATGGCCCTTTTTTTTCTTAAATAAAGATAAAGTCCTAAATTACTCCTTATAATATCAGCTACCTACCAGTGAAAGTACCGTCAAAATCGGTCCAGCCGTTTCGGATGTTCGATCGTAAATACTTTCATATGTATTTAGTATAAAGATGATATTATTTTGATATATCAAACATACACTTTAATTTTATTTATTTGTATAGATGTTGTTAGCAAATTTACTCGCAAGTAGATAAAAACTTATACCCCTCTCTTGAGGTGACCCCTAAGCTCTAGACCAGTGGTTCCCAGCCTTTATTTGACCCGGGACCACTTTGATTTATTTGTTGCAAGCTGGGACCGGAAATCAACAGGAAAATTAAGCTGTGTTAATGTAAAAATAAACTTATATATTACCCTTCCGGACCACCAGATGGTCCGCGGACCACTGTTTGGAAACCACTGCTCTAGACAAAGTGACATTTTATCAGTAATAACGACTGTCGAAAATTCCAAATGTATCGGATTGGTCACTTTACACGTGTCTCGGTAACGCATGAAAATCCCGTACATCTTGGCCGTTTGACAGTCGCTGAATGAAAGCCTCTTAAAACATATGTATTTTCACTTTGTCTGTTAGTTAGTCGATACATTTTGTAAAAAGTTATAATTGGTTTCCAAAAATCTTTTACTGATTGAAAGCTACACTGTGGCTAAGACCTTTTTATCGTGTAAAATACACGGTTGGGTAAGCGAAGCCGCGCGGTAAAACTTGTATAGTGTGTGTAAAAGAGGTTTAGAATCAATACTTCACCTACCTACCTTTTAATTGTAACATTTAAAATCTTAAACATAACTATACCAAAAAAAACAGAAACTATTTGACCGTCTAGCGTTTTAAGCAGTCGTTAAATCAGTATTATTTACATGGGTTCCAAACTACGCGGGTTCGGCGCGTGCTTCAAACCTAGCGTAATATGTTATTAGGTGAAATAAAACGCGGCACAACGGTCCCGACTGTGAGTCAACACCATATCGTTACCGTCCTACTTGCCTTATCGACGGCTGCATGAGCACGGAGCCTTAATTAAAATATACGACCGCCATTTAAGAATAATTTCGAATAGAGCCGATATTCTTTCGTCCCTAAATAGAAATTTATACGAGTTATTTCATTGAAATTTATTGGAGGTGCTTGTTAGAATGTTAATTATGCACTTGTTAGGTAATGTACATATGTGTTTAAAGGTCATGACTGACAATAGTAAGGTACAAAATGCTTACAGTTGTCACAGTGGATTAGCTAACGTAAACAAAGCTGCTGAATACACGGACGGAATGCAATTTTCAGACTGTAACAATAGTCAGATAGGAATGACCAGATGGTAGATTAAAGGTTACTTACATAAAAAAAACCATTATTTATTTCTATAGATTTCGGTTCAAAAAGTAAGTTTAATATTATGAGCTTATCAAAAACGATGTAAAAATAACTGAATCACCGTAAAATCCTCAAAGTTGTACATTTTCTCGCAAGTCCGACTTGCGCCAACTTTACTTACTAACAGCCGCGCAAAGGATTGGCGCTGCAACTTAGTTTATTTGAATAACAGAATAAATTTTATATCAAGTAATACTTAAGCTGATATTATATTTGAGGAAAAAGTAAGGAAACTGGGTTGAACGAGAACGGTCAATACGGATAGCTTTTAAGCGCCCTGTGAATGGATAGAAACATGTTTGGCAAACATTGGCGGTCATAACACGACATAAACCGTTTGTTGTACCTACTGCAAAAATGGACTCTCCTGCCTTGAAAAATATGTTTTCTATTCGTAGAACTTACGTAAGAAGTTGTTAGTCTAGTTTTATAGTCGTTTGTGTTTTGGATATCTAAAACACAAATACTTGGGTTGACGACCCGCTGCTAACACTACAGACATAAAACAAGACTTAACTGATGCAGTAAAAAAAAACAACAGTTTGCCCTCCGGGAGTGCCGGCAGAAGTGAAAACTTGAACATTAACGTTGAGCATTTTTGATATTTTGGAATGGTTAGAGAATATTTTCGCACGAATTGCTTTAATGATCAGTATAAAAGTACTATCATTTATATGGTAAAATATAATATTCATTTATTGCGCTATCGTACACAAACATGACAATTTACATTACATTAAAAAATTAACACTTCAGAGCTTTGCCTCCGTCTTACGAATTTTCGATCAGGTCACGTGTCCTGACGCGAGTTTAACATTATTTACCCATCTCAAAAAGTGCACAACGCCGTTAAAGAAAATTCACTTCAAAAATAAAGATCTTAGATTGGATAGGCCACTGAAGTTCTTTCATTACAAATGACGAACGATAGTTGTCAAGCAAATAAATCCAACTCGCATCAATATTTTGCAACAATGAACATGAGAAGAATATAGAACAGTAAGTTCAATCCATCGTCACTCATTGTAGCAGTGATATCTGGTATTCCATCTCGTACTACGTAGTAAAACCCATCCCAGAACAGATACTTTTCAGCAAGAACATTGTAACCGACAATTTGTAATTTTTACAGGAAAGGGTATTTCTAAAAATATAGACCAATAAATAGCTTTTGCCCGCAATTCGTCCGCGTGAAATAGTTACTTTGGCCAGCCGTTTTTATTTTTAAAATTCTAGTTTTTCGATAACGCTTGTAATACCTATATGTTTATTTATTTTTTATCAAGTGCGTAAATACTCTTATACAAACCTTCATCCCCTATTTCAACCCCTTCAAGCCTTTTTATTGCAACAAAAGGTAGCCTATATCCTTCACCAAGGTATAATCTATCTCCATTTCATCTAAATCAGTTCAACGGTTATTGATTCCCCATACAAACTTCCAACTCCCTTTCATCCCCTTAAAGGATGATTTCTGGGATGAAAACTATACTTTGGCCTTTCCCAGGACTCAAACTATCTCTATATCAAATTTCAACTAAATAGGTTCAGCGGTTGAGGCGTGAACAGGTAACAGACAGCCAGACATACTTTAGTATTTATAATATAAGTATGGATATGTCACTAGAAAATTGCAAACGCCGTAAGATTGTAAAATATCGCATGAAATTGTAAACTATTTTTTCTTAATGAGACACGGATATATTGGAAACTTTTGAATTTAGATGGGATTTATTGTATTCAAAACGATTTTTTCACAATACATCGAGAAACCATAATCTAATAAAGATTTATACAATATTACGGAGTCTGCAATTTTCCGGTGACAGATACATACATCAAGTAGTTGCATGACTAACATATTTTAAGAATAGTATCATAATTACTATTTTTTGACTGGTTCACAATCCATTATCCACATGTGGTCTTCGCTGTGTTTAACTATTGTGGCTGTGGTCAGTAAACCTGTTAATCAGGAAAAGAAAAACCCATTCATGTAAAAAGAGCAATTTGTCGCTTACGATGTTTTTCCTGAACAGACTCGACATTTTACAGATATCCTCTCAGTACCCAAGGCCGTGAAGGTCCCTCGCCAGCCACGACGCGGCGGTTACCTAAACACCTTCGTATAATTACGTAAAACGTTTTAGATCCCATCACTTGTAAAGGTATTTTTTCGTAAAACTGTCAGCGCCGGTCCCGAGAGTAATTCCGATAATGTTTTCAAGTGTCACTTAGATTCACGCTATTTTACTTAAGTATAAGTAGATAGACTATTTCTTAGAAAACGGTTTTTTTTCTGAACGTTTTTTATTCAAACTTGTTATACGCATGCTTTCAAATTTAGTTTACAATAATTCACGCTATTTTACTTAAGTATAAGTAGATAGACTATTTCTTAGAAAAACGGTTTTTTTTTTCTGAACGTTTTATTTCAAACTTGTTATACGTATGTTTTCAAATATAGTCTACAATAATACTAAACTCAACAGTTCAGTTATTGATCTCTGGTTTTCGTTTCGTTTTTAAATAAAGAAAAAAAGCCTTCTTTGTAAAAGTCTATTCTGTCGAGAAATTCAAAGATACAAAACGAGGAACATAGACTTCTCATTTTTTGGAATCGGCTAATAAATTGTTCCTAACGCTATATTAAAAAAATAAAAAATCAAACGTATGTATTTTGTCGGCTTTTGAAGTTGCGTCCTTTGCTCTTTGAAAAATCATTTCATTCATTCCCAAGATAAAGGAGGTCAAGCTCAAATTGAATTCTTCAGTTTCATACCTCGGGGGCAGCCTATGGATGTCCACTGCTACGTACTATATACCTCTCCCACCACAAAACATAGTGCCCCTTCCAGCTTGAAGAGGTACTACAACTTGAAATTAATTAATCTGGCTAGCTTACTATTTTTGGGTAGGCTTCCAGTCTCAAATACTGTTAATACTGTTAAGTAGCCTATCCGACCTCTACAACCCAGTAACTAGGTAACATGTACATACCTACCCCTTGGCAAAACAGGTGTCAAATTTCTTGGCTTCTAACTACCCTCAAGACCGTCGAGAATCTAAAAACGATGGACCAACAGCTTAACGTACTTTCTGAGGCGCGGAGGAAAAGTATATTAAAATGGTCATCCACAGAGCGACCTCGGCAATCGTTGTATAACCTTAAAGACCGATCCATGCGGCTGTCAAACTGAAATATTAAAAGGGATAAGTGAATTCAATTGTTTCAGTGAACTCAACACGGAAACTGTATTGAGAACCTGCAATTCAAAGAGTAGTTGACGGAAATAACCACAGCCTGATCAAAATGTATTGTTGGACATCCGATGATTGTCACATTGACAGGGTATTTGCAGAGTGGGCTTTGAAATATTAAACTGTGTCAAAGCAAATCTAATAATAACGTGATAATGGTTTGACTCTCAAAGGACCCATATTTGTGGACTGAGTCGTTTAACAGTAGGATATTTAATATCATAAGAATACGCGAGAAAAATACTTTGTATTAAGTAAGCTGTGGTATATGTGGTAAGCTTATTGAGCACAGCGGAGGATTGTAAGATTTGGATTTCAAACTGAAAAATAAACAGTCACATGTCGACCTTAGGGCGATCACTAGTGTAGTTGAATTTCATAGTTCTTTACATTTCTTCAATACACCTGAAACAATGCGTGCTTGAAAATCACGTGTCGCCTGGCCTTGTAGCTCCGGCCGTAGCCCCGTAGCGCTGTGCGTAGCGCGCGTGCTACGAAATACTTACAGATTCGTAGCGGTTTTACCAAACTTTTTATTGCTTAATACTTGCGGTCAAAATAGCATTAGACGGGGTTGATACGTAAATTGTGATTTAGTATTATTATTTAAATTCCTACATTTTCGTGTACTTGCGTAGCGTCTAACTTAGCACCGATTTTCGATATTCGTAATACCCATACAGTACGAATGTCACGCTGAGACGTTTCAAATAAGGAATGTGTTCGACAGCGCTGTCACGTTCAGATGGCGTGTTCGGGTGCAATTTGCTGGGTCGCACCGCCTACTGTAATAACGACTTCCGTACCCCGTCGTGGCGCCTCCTCAAATTGGTCGCTTATCACCAATCTATGGTGTAGAGTAGAATACCAGTTGGGCCGGTCGCAATTTGTCAACAGCGCGCGTCAGTTAGTTGTTTCTCGTTTACAAATTGCCATATGGTCGAAGTTGTTTGGATGATCGATTGTATCAAGATTATCGTGGATTAGTGTATGTGCTAATTACGGGATTACTATCCTGTATTCGTTTCTCACTTTAAGTATACGCCAATGATATAAGAAGTAAGACACAAATTATTACCTCAACGCTAAGTATTCACGAGTTACGACTCGCGCTGAAAACTTTGGTATATTTCTCCGGAGTATGTTCCAACTTACTGGTTTATTGCTTCCCGAGATATTATTTCAAAGAACTCCCGGAATTTATTCCGCACATTCGTCTAGGAAAGGTAATCCCAGAGGTTCTTATTCGGCTACTTAGTTGAAACAGTAGTCACATGTGGATTTCAAACCATCTCTTTGTACATATTTAAACGTTGGATGACGCTTATTTTCCTGATATCAACCGAAAGTGAATCTCCTGTTTCTGAAAAGTAAAGCTTCCAGGAAGACAAAAAAAATTAAATTGAGGTAGCTGGGTTTTTTAGAAATATATTCATGGCCCTCTCGTCATGGCCTGAGAGTGAGATGACCGAGCGAAAATTTTTGGTCCTGCCACTCATTGCTGTTATCAATCATAATACGAGGAGGGCGCTGGAGTGCTCATACTGATAGCCAACACTATTTTTTTTTAAACCGAGTACACTCCATTGAAATGTGTTGTTACAGCATGGTTTTGTGATAGGTCTCTATTTAGAACAGTCTACCAATTGTGATATTTTGCTTTTGAGTTTAGGGATTCGAATTTTGTTGCTGTTAGTTATATTCGTTGTAGCTGTCACAAAAATATCGCAGTTTTTTCATCTTAAACTTCTATTTTAAATAATACCATACGAGTCACGGTTCATATGAATTGTATGAAATGACTGCCGAGGATTATACTCTAAAAATAGAATTGAAACATTTTGTAACATAAGCCGAAAATATTGTAAGGTAGGGAAGGAATTAAATATAAAATCGTTTCTGTTGTTTTTAGCGATATGGTAATCGTTGTAAGTGGTGTAAAAGGCACAGGTGCTCGTTTTAAAACTTTCGGTACGTTTGACATTTAGCTTCGGTATATTTGTTATTCATGATGCTGAAACATGAAAAACAGTAATACATTTTCTTTTAATTTCAATTTCCATTTTTGTGTAACTGTAAAAAGTGCCTACGAAATGTTATCTCAGTACAATTGACGTCGTGTTATAAACAACGGCTGCGGATTATTAGGAGTCTGGTTGGGTAATAAGCTTAATGGAGAAATATTATATAAAAGCCATAGTCGTCAAACATGGAAAGTTGTTGGAAAGCGACGAACCCACGACTTGTAATGTTAGTGTATTATTAAATCATATGTTTGTGGGGCACGCACGCGTACCTATAGTTACTCAAATCATTCGTCACAGTTAACTTTTGGGGTAGCAAATATATAATTTATCGACGATATTCACGGTAACATGGTATAACACTACTACCTATAAGAAAATATATTATTGCTGTACTAAATTGTATCAGTAAATTGTATTGTAATGTGATAGAACCTTCATTTTGATGCATATAATGGCCTTGATTATCATGCTTACGTAATACGATGTCGACGGCCATTGAAGTGAACTGACGATGTCTGAGAACGTCAATTTACAATCTAGCTTCACATTACGACCCAGTCGGAACACAGTTTGCATGCAGTATTCTGCAGAGGGATTATTTGAAGCTAATTTGATGAAATTTTTCATTAAATTGATTTCGAGAATTGTCTCGTTGATTTAGCCGCAAGTTCAAAGAACTATTGAGTGTTGAAATTTTGGTTTGATCCTCAAAGCGGAAAGTGTTATTGGGTTTTTGTGTAGAAAATCCTTTTAAGCAGCTCGAGCTTGACGCCTTTGCTTGGGAATGAGTATAGTATGAGTATGAGTGGTGAAGGATAATTATAGGGTTTTCACACCACCTGTACGAAAACGTCAAATGATATGCAAACCTAACCTAAAGAACGTCATTATAGCCCGCGAGCGGCGCCCATCGGCCTCCACTGCTAGGTGCAGGTCGCGCAATATGAGGTTCCAAATTCAAATCACATAATTGCCCGGCGGGTTATAATGAAATTCAGTACAATATTATTGCAGTAGACGGGGCACAGCTTCGGACGCGCGACCTGCTCCTAGCAGTGGAGGCACCTTTCTTCATGGCTTGAGCGCAATTTTCTCGCAGTAGGTATGAAAAGTAGAGTACGCTCCTTAGGGATAAAGGTGCCTTGGAGTAACTTAAATCCCTCGCTGCATTCAGGATTCTTGTATTAACTCATTGCGTTCGGGATTAAATATGACGCCCGTGATATAAGACACTGCTTTATCCCCTCGGTGCATAATCTACTATTATCTATCTATCTAGCCTATTTTGTCTCACAGCTGAGCAAAGGCTTCCCCGTTTGCACATAACTATGTCCTCTGCTAGTTCGATGGTAATTACGATGAATTAGATTAAGATTAAAAAGATTCGATGGAATAGGCTACCTATGATAATTTAAGTAATTTCGAGAATAGGTCTGCTTACCCCTTCCAGGATTACAAGCGTGAGGTTTTATTATTATTTTCAAATTAAAAAGCCCGGCTACCCATTTTAAATTAATGCTTCAATTAATTCTCATTTTACCCCCACGCGATGACCTTTCTTTCAAATTCTCTGAAATTGTTTTTCCTGTACCTTAAACCGCACACATTCTTATTTTTTTTTATGTTTGACAGGCGTTTCACCACTACCTTACCTGAAGTTATAGCATGGTCGTCGATGGAGCACGCTTCTAGGTAAGCGTATTCATTCGAGACTTGAATTATTGGTTTCATTACATTCTTTTTACAAGCTTTTACATCGAATGACTTCTTTCGCTCTGGGTGGAGCGGAAGGGCGTGTCAGACTCTTACGGACTAAAACCCATCCGTGTTCCTTCTAAAGCCCTTTGCGTTCCAGGGCCGCGGTGACTCTTTCAAACAATTTCCGCAACCCTGGACAAATTAGATTAGATTTACTTGTGTAGTAAACAAGTAAATTAAATAACTTGATGTGATTGATTTTAACTATTAAAATTTTCAAACTAGGTAAATACGAGTTTTACAACACACAACACACAAGATTTTATATCATATAAATTGTGTAATGAGGTTATAAGTTGATAGTAAAAGGTTTAAAGTATTTTTTTTTTAAATTTAATTAATAAAAACTTTTTTTTTTTAAAAAGGTTTTTTTTTAATAATTGGTAGGTTCGCATTTGACCATCAGCTGATTGAAATGATGTGGTTGTTGATGGAGCACGCTTGCATAGAAATAAACTATTCACTAAACCTCCAGGTATCAAAGGTTACATGTGTAACTAACGAGTAAATACAGATACAGGATAGCAAACAAGTTTCTCAACTTACTCCTGTAAATAAGGTTCACTTTCATTACAAAAACAAAACCTAATTTGTACCGTTGTAAATTAATAAATAGCCAGGAACAAAAAAAGCGTAAAGAGATCAAGTAGGCAAATAATGTTGACTGTGGTGAAAAAAACTATTTTTGCATCGCGGCGTGCATAACGAAAGGGTTCGCGTTGTGCTCGAAACTCGGTGTGGAGCTACCTGGCACTAGGGCTGGCAATTGCCTTCTTTAGTGAAAAATTAAGAGTGCTTTTTTAACTATGATTTGTGAAGATGTTCTCTTTTTGATCTGAAACATAGCTGTTGAGTATTTAAAAGGTAATAGTAATAGAATAAAATGGAAATGCTCTTTATTGTACACCATAAAAATGACAAAAGAAGTTAAAAAAAGTAGTAGGGTGGCATTAATGCCGCCACACACCCTACTAAGAAGCGAAATTTGTACGGCAAAAAGAACCGCAATACCATCTATCTTTCGACGAACTACCAACGAAATCCTGCGCAAGCAAATTTCTCCCTGCGGTTTTAACATATACAACAGTCCGAATATCAAACATCGGGTAGTTGCCCACCAGATACAACAACCGTCTGGTCGGAGGAACCTCCCTTTTCAGTGAATGTATGAGGAACCTTACACCTTGTTCCGCATACCTCTATTGGAGTAACAATGGGCGGTCTTCATACTACGATAAAAATAGTATTCTGGATATAATGTAAAAAAATCTTTTCCTTATACTTTTGTTGTAGTCTAGTATTTTCTTCTAGCGGAAATTCAAATGGGCTTTACGGTTCGCGGTCACCCTAATCGTGTGGACAATAATTCTTGTGAAAAGCTTGTTTGAAAAGGAATATCCTGCCTGTTGCCTTTGTCCTGAGACCCGGATATAAACAAAGATAGCTACTAAAATGTAGGCCATACGAAGTTGTAGGGTCTACATTATAGTACCCATATTAAGTGAACCAGAAAAAGAATTCAATTTTTTATAAATTTTTCTTTTTTATATTTATTAATTGCAAATAAATGAATCTGAATATAAACTATGTAATGGATTTTTTCAATGTACCTACCTATACCACTGTAATACTATTAATGAAAAGCTGCATTGGATTCAGTATGAACAAATAAAACGGTGAACAAATATAAATATTGTGGGGTTTCAGTATACGCAATAGGGGCACAATAGATGTTATTGCCACAAACAACAATGGCAGAGGTTACCGGTAAAGTATAAGTAAAAGGGAAACCGCTATTGTCCTGATTACCTAATATTAATTACGTAACACGTTGTTTCGAAGAGACAGGAAAACACGTGAGATCAGATTTTCACGCTCCGAAGAAAACGCGTGCGATTTTAATTAAATAGATAACTTTTATGAAGTGTAAGTACCTACTATGTTCGCAATATTCATAAAAATACTTATACTTACAACCTTTAGTTACGTACTGTTTTTGGTCTTAATTATGCCGGTAACTCGTATGCAGTTAAATTACTCCGTGCACTTTATGCCTGTAATTGTATCTCGTATTAAAAACCTTATCGTTGCTACGGACATTCAGATATGCATGGCAGCTGCACTTCATTATTGAATAACTCGACCGTAAATGGCTTTTGTTCATTTCCTTGGCAATCCAGAATAAAATTAAATCACTCTTTTAGCTTGTTACACCCCCCTAGCGTGACGCCAGACCCAGTCAACCTAGAATTAGAAAGTCATAATAAGTAAATATCTTAAGATTTATGTTCGAAATAATTAAGCGACTGTTATAGTATGTTTATTCTAGTTAATTCCAGTCTGCCGATACGAATATATTTGGCGGTTCTAATGTCGTGTTTGGGCTTGTAATTGGGGTTAAAATAGTCCCGACATAGCCACATATCGCCACAATATTGCTGCCTACTTTGTTGGTATAATAAGGGGCTATTGGTAACATTGCTTATTTATTTTTTTGGACACGCTATACGAATTTGGAGTTCATGAAAATCATGGTAAGGGTTTCTACGATACTATAATTCAAAACATAGCTTTATTGCTTTTATAAAGGGTAGTTGTTTTTAAAGCGATTGAATTATTTTTGTTACTAATCGTATCGGCTTAGCTTACATCTGAAGAGGCGTTAATATAAAGCCTTGTTAAGTCTGTGCTACCTCGCGGAAAGCTCCGACGAGCACATGCATAGGGCTGCCCCGAACGAAGGAATTCTTTTGTTACGACGAGAAAAGCAAACGAATATAACTTACGTACTTTCTCGTAATACTTTCTCTGTATTTTGTTTGAAGAATTTCATTCAAAATAGAACATCAAAGGATTTGAATGCCATGCTCTTAAGCTTGACTGCTACGAGTACGACGAACGTTGTATTAGGTATACTTATTTAACTTTTGCTACTTGAGAATTTTACCATTGACAAGTATCTTATTTTATTTAAAACTTTTACATACTTGTAATAAATTCAAGTTAAAGTTAGAAAAGGGAAGAAGTCGGCCACATATAACTTATTTAGATACAAGAAAAATAGATATAACACCTTTTTACAAAAACAGTTCAAATTTTAAAATCAAGATAAAATGATGAGTCAATCAAATGAGTATATTTTGTTTTACCATCCATTTTCACAGAGGTGCAAAACATTTTGATATCGGCATATATGGGCGAGGGTGCACGTTAAGAAATGTCAAGATGCTAGGAGCGAGCGGATGTGACGTCATGGAGGTAACAAGGCGCGAACACGTAACGTCAATCTTGTGTTGTTAGGCGTCGAAGCGACAGACTGTACAATCGTGTGTACCAGGTATCTCTGATTAAGACATTCCAAATTGTGTTGATAAATTATCATTTTGACATGTCGTATATTTTAATAATTTTAGTGTCTTTTAAGTTTATCTTGTGATTGAGAATTAAAATGGTTAAATTGAACACAGGATACTTTGTCACTCTGAAAATTTAAGACGAATCTAACCACACCTTTTAAGCTAAAATCCATTAGGCCGTTTAGGCTACAGAGCGTGCCAAAGAAATATACATACAAATGTATTTGAAAAAACATAACAAACACTTACACTCCAAAAAAATAACCCTCCTTCTAGCGCAGTCGGGTAAAAATAAACAAACAATACAACAAACTATGCTATAGTTATTCTTTTCAAACATGCTTAAAGTCAATTGGCCTCTTTGAACCTTTTATCGAAATAAATAATCTTCAGAAAACTAGAAACAGAATCTTTTAGTAACGTTTTTTTTAGGAACGTCAGAATCCGAATGTTTCTATGAAACTTTCAACTATTAAATAATTATTGCAAATTACGAAATTATATGTAAATTAATTTAATGGCTATTTGGTAGCTGTGGTAATTCAAATATTTTTTAATGAATTATTGCAGATCGGAATCCGACACGTGCTATTTTGCTCGTGTCAGATATCCAACATTTATTTGCATAAAATAGTTTTCAATAAATTAAGCTTTAGGGCTAATTATGTTGGTTACACCTGCTACTATTTGACAGTTGTTTATTTTTAATTGAGTGGGTTTCTTATTAAAATTAGGTATGAGCATAATCAGTCTGTAATGTTTTTTTTTCTGTTGGGACATATGTCTGTCTGTGAGAGGCTCTCTGTGAGGATGTCTTCGAATTTCTTGATCTCGATTTCTTCGGAGTTCATAATTTCATTAATCGTTTTGGAGCGGTTATAAATAATTTACACAAAGTAAAGTCAGTGCCTGTCTGCAAACCTACCACTTGTAAGCCCCGGTCGTTTCCCCTAGGCCACCTCAGTTCATGGACCACCAATGCTCGAGAGGCGAGCGTACGCCGTACAACAAGTGCGACTCGCGCGCAAGGGGTTCCGAATCATATTTTTTTAACATGTTAGTTTCAAACCATTTACTTCTTATAGGTTTCGTGTAATCTATGAGTAAAGAACTATTTATCTGTTTTTTTTTTCAAAATGTTTGGCGCGGTAATTTCATGGGTTGTCTCTTGTGTTGTGTTTGGATTATTAAAGTTTATATGTGTACCAAATTTCAACTGAATCGGGTACAGGCTAAATCCGTTCCGTTTTTTCATACAAATTTTCGGAACCCTAAAAATGGGTAGATAAAACTTGTTGCAGAATGACTTATCCAATAAGTCATTAAGTTACCTACTAGTTCAATACCGTGTCGCTCCGGCTTTGAAAACCTACGCTTTTTCCCATGGGTGCCGTAAGTGACAACTAAAGCTAACTTGGTGGGGGAAGTCGGAGTTAAGGGTGAACCTGTGGCAGAATCATCAGTATCTACTTAAGAGGGCTTGGGCTCTATGGGCTATTGTCAGATGATTTAGCTAGACTAGGCTAGGTTCATCATCATCATCATATCAGCCAAAATACGTCCACTGCTGGACATAGGCCTCCCCCAAGAGGTTTACCATAATCGCTACGCCTGGCAGGCGGATTGACGATCGCAGTGTTGCTGTTGCAATGTACGGAGAATGCTGCTGCCCATTCTCTGGTCATCTGGTAAGTCCCTTAGTCGCCTCTTACGACACCCACGGGAAGAGATGGGACGGTGCCATTCTTTTGCGTCCGATACCATACAGAACTAGGCTAGGTTGTCTGTAAAATATTGCTTTTCGAGATAGGACCACCCATTCTTACACCCTTATATTTGTGTGCTTCTAATGTAATTGTTGTATGGTATACAATAAAGAGTATTTCTATTCTATTCTACCTAGAATAAATTTAAATAAGAAATAAACTTATCAGAAATTCATTTATTTCAGATTGGTCTGCTACTACGCTTATTATTAAGAAGATTTTTTCCTAAAACCTTTATGTAGTTGTTTCGTTTTAGCATAGAAAAATAAAGAACCTCTTCATAGGATCGTTAACATTAAACAGTGTGTTATTTTTCATTACGTAGTTAAAAAGATTAGGAGCGCGATAGAGTCCTGTGTCGCTCCGTCTCTCTCTCAGAACGGAATCCTAAGGGCATTGGCACGTCATATTAGGAGGGCAGTTCCTTTTTTTAAATGAGGAATGTTAATAGATATATTGTTGGGTCAATGGCCGTCAATGCCATGCTAAAACGCAACTACTATGGTATTATTTTACTCAATGATAAAAAAATTATATGCCTGTGGATGGATTGTCTCAATACAGACTGAATACTATAAGACATTTTCTAGCAAACATTTGTGCTTTAAATATAAATCTTCTCAAACATAATCATGATCTTATTATTAAACAACATTCTTGCATCATTTAGCGAGTGAGCTCGTGGCTAAATAATAACAGCCGCACGGGTCGATGTTCAAGGTTAAGCAACGCTAGCCGAGGTTGGTTTTCGGAAGCACGTTAAGCCGTTGGTCCCGGCTGTCATTTGTAAATCTTTGGCAGTCGTAACGGATTGTCAGAAGCCAGATAATCTAACGCCAGTCTTGCCAAGGAGTACCATGTTACCCAGTTAATAGGTTGTGGAGGTCTGGTAGGCAGACGCTCCACGTAAAATACTGGAATTCAGCTGAATCCGGTTTAGACCCCAATATAGTTGGGAAAGGGCTAGGCAGATGGTGAGCGACTAGTAGAGCGTTGACCTATTGACATGTAATGTGTGCCTTTCAATCCCAGTACCGGTTTGCGTACACATTTAGAAATCTTCTTTCTAAAACTACCTTCTTAGTACTCTATCATTTAAAGAGCTAACAAAGCTAGGAATGACAAGTTTGGAAAAAGAAACAGCAAATGATAATGAGCCTTATTAAGGGAGACTCAGAACTGTTGCACAAGAAACGATATTAATCAGAAAGTTTACTGTAACGCGAACGGTCTAAAATTGATCTAACAATTCTTTAATAAAGGTATTTTAAAGTATTAACAGTATCAGTGAAAATATGGAGGAGGAGATATCTCTAGAAATAAGCAAACTACATTTTGAACTATATATGTCACCGGAAAAATGTAGACTCCGTAAGATTATAATAAATCTTAATTAGGTTATAATTTCTCGATTTATTATGAAAAAATCGTTTTGTATACCATAAATCCCATCCAAATTTAATTGTTCCTAATATATCCGTGTCTTATTTAGAAAAAATAGGTTACAATTTCACGCGATAATTTACAATCCAACGGTGTTTGCCATTTTCCAGTAACATATATATTATAATACTTTTGAACTCCGTCCCCTACTATGTCGTGCCAATGCGACATCATGGTTCCGTTGTAAGAGAGAGACGGAGCTATACAGGTTGAAGAGCGCTATCCCTTTTCCACAATGGATTTATGACGGCAATGACACGTCACACCTGTTCATATGTTTTTATAACCCAAAGGTTGACTGGTAGAGAATTCCTATGATGCATTAAGGCCGCCCATGTACTACTATTGTACATAAAGTTAAAATAAATATGTTATTTATTAATTTACTACATACTTTACCTACGACTATTGTACACCTCATACAGGACAAATATATTTGTGTGTGTGCACATAAATAGTTAAATAAATAACTAAATAATGTTCTTATAGTGTCTACATTTTAAACACAATCGTGTCAGGCTATAAGTACGTCGCTCAAGCTTAGTTAATTCGCGTGCCGTGCGACGGATTGCCGCTAAAACTTTTAACGGCGGAGTAACAACTCAACTTTATATTATCAGTCGCTGGAAAATGCACGCTTTTTAAGGGAATTCTAAATAGAAATACATAAACAGGAATATGGTTCAAGGGAGTAGGGGAACGTTATTACTCGGTAGTGAATTTTAACTTATTAAGATAAGATAGATTTGAGTTGAACACGTAAGTGTCATGTGGTTTTAGCTAGATTATCTACAGATACAATATGTCAAATACTGAAGCTTCCTTGAACTTGAATATCTATCGGTTTTAGGTCATACAAATATAATGTTTGACCTAATCGGACTTGCGATCATCATAGGCTTTAAATTAATTTAGGTCAAAATAAGACAGTACTGTTTATTACTGCTAATTGATTCCTGAACTCATTTGGTCATCCTACACGAAAATATAAATGTAATCCGACTAAAAACTCGGCGTATACGGCGTCCGATTGTTACGCTAATTGCAAAAGTGTATCCATTCGATAGCACAAACAGTCGCTTTGGTCTATTGTCCACAACTCTAGTGTTTGCGCACCGAGCGGCTAGATGCGTCCCCTTTCAATCATCGGCCTAACTATCGTTTGGTCAAGCCTTCGCTGCTTTGTTTAGATTATGTAATAGGAACCTGCAGGTATCCATTAGGGGATAGGATTTGACTACAGAATAAGACTAACTGAATAATAAACCAGGCCAAAACAACAATGTATCATAAGGAGAATAAATTGCGCACAAAACCTCAACAATAAAACCCGATTGACGTGTCTAATTGTGTATGCATAGAAGGCAAGTAAAGAGCCCCGAAAGATGCCGCAGCAGCAATATAAAAAGCCAGTACAAAGGGTTATTTCAGTTCCTTCATAAAACTAACAACGTTCGCGGTAACAAGACGCGAACGTTTCTCTCGAGCCCATATTCTCACAGTCATTGTCTCGTTCAGTAGACTTTAGGGGCTTGAGCCTGAGTGTTAGATTCAACAGACCATTGTTTAGCTTCCTTCACCTGGCAAGACGAAGCCCACACAAAGGCAATGCTCGTTTCTGCACAATTGTTTATTTTTGTTATGCAATTGTAGGTTTTCGAGCACGCCACGCTACGGCGGATCTTCGCTTGTTTGTGAAGTGGAGTAAAAGCAGACGACACCTGAGTCGCGCACACACGACTATGTCGGAACAGAACATTTTACATGCAGTTCAGATCATCGATCGGTTTTAAACCAGTGATAACTGTTTTAAGCTTGCACTTTGCATTTCCTCTTTCATCGTAACATTAGCAAAGGCCTTTCAACTAAAAGAATTTCAAACGAGAAAATCGAGCTAAATCTGTTCAGATTCGTGTTCGTAGCCAATTTACTTGAACATCGTCCAAATTGTCTTTAAAATATCCGAGCAATCACCATTTTGGTTAAAGAAGTAAGTTGAACTCTAATTGGGAGTGCCGTCGCCAGTCGCATTAGCTGAACAGCTAAATATAATTTCGGAGTGAGGTGCTGACGGACATGTTGTCAGATTAATTAATATTAACGGACTGATTAATGACAGGAGTAATTATGTGATTTAGATATACTGTTGACGTAAGAACAGCTGTCTGAGGCACAACCACAGGTGAACAAGATTACTTTAGTACCTACGTCATTGTGCTACAAAGATGTTACGTTTCGGATACGGTTGTTCTATACTTACGTAGACAACTCATTTCAGGATTGGAAAAGTTGCTGAAATATGAAATTGCGCAACTATAAAATGTGGCGTTATATATAAGGGAACTAATTTTTTGAGCTGTTGTTTAAATATTCGAGATGTTATTATGATCAGTTGGAAAACAGATTGAGCAGTTATAATGGCGGTTGATTAATTTATTGCGACAGTAAAACATGGACAGTAATAAAAAATCAATTAGTCGGTTATTTTATCATACAATGTCAATTCTAAAAATAATTGAGCAGTCCAATAACTGAATGAGCGGTAAAAATTATGGAATGAGCGGTTATATATATTTAAACAACAGACAAAAAAATAGGTCCCAAAAAATATTAAGGCAAAAATATGATTTTTGGTTAGGTTAGGTTAGGTTAAAACTGTGACCTCCTACACCAGACACGACTTGCATTAATAGAAAAAAAGATATTGTTTTTAGGTTAGGTTACTGCTTAGAATGAGATTTCTTACCGACAAATTCCGATTTATTACTGCCCACACGTAACCGCTCGTTCCATATTTTTTACCGCCCATTTAATTATTTTCCTGCTCAATTATATATTCACTGATCCATTTCATTATTTTTTATTACTCATTTTTGTTTACTTTACTGCTTAGTTTTAACTGCTGAACTAGTTATTAAACGTGCCATTTATAATTTTTAACTTACCGAAACTGCTTACAACTGCCTCTTTAAATCAGTGCCTTTAAATAAGACATACCATTGGTTTATGTTTTGGTGTATAACTCATAAAAATAAAGTTAAAACTTTACCTGGATGGAAACATAAAATAGTTTCAGTATAAAACAAAAAAAATGTTCTATAGGCCATATTCCTGTTTCTATAAATGTAATGTGGCATCGGTAACATACTCAAACACAGGGTGTTAGAACGTCAGAGGGTACGATGAAATGAATTGATCGCCTGTACTAAGATGGAGTGTAGGAACTCTATACCCATGGGTCCAAGTTTAGAAAAGCCGGAGCAAGGAGTCGGTTTTGTTTACAAACTTGTTTACACTAATGATGGATAATGAAAGATAGATAGCTTCTATAACAATCTATTGAGGATATACATATATTTATTCAATGTAACAAATAGAAGCCTTATTAGCGCGCGTATAGGATGTATCTCCTTTTAAATTAAAGATTTGAGACTCTTTTCTAAAGCGCTTATGGGGTACGGACGTTTGAAAGAATATATCAATTTATCTCTATCCAAGAAGTTTAAAATCTCTATTTTGTTATAACAATAGACGAATCAGGCCTTTTTTCACAGATAGTTGATGAAATGAAATACTTGTTTCTTCCCAGCAGAGATTTAACAAAGTGTTAACTTAATTGGTCAATCTAGAAATTGTTCAAAAGTTTGAAGTAGGTACGTTTCTCAGTGGGTCACTTTTGTATTATATTATAAATGGAATTTAATATGAATGAAGTAAGTTTTTCGTATTAACTGTTTCTTATTTCGTTTTCGACTCTGAAAACGTTTAAAATGCAGATGCAGATGTTTGTTTCTGCTTGTTCTTTTTATGACAGAACCGAATAATTTTATGAATCTGCTTTCGTGTTTTTATGAGTGTTTTCTAGGAGTTATATTGGCAGTGATTTGAGAAATAAAATAAATATATTTTCAAAGATTCTGTGTGCATAGATAAGTAGGTACAGAACTGGACGTAAAATGGCACATAGAAAAAGTTAGATTTTAGTATGTGGATGATTGGCATATTAAGCTTACTTCAGATAGTTTAAGTTCAGTTTCATCTCAGTGTGTGTGTGTGGGGCCACACACGCACACTGAGATCAAGAGGTTTATAATGGCGATGCAGCATGGTGCCCATCTGGCGACTGTCAGGTTGCAGCTCTTGTGCAGCGTCCGTAAATCTACACAATTTACAACCTTGCACACAGTTTCTATCCTTACCTATACCATATAATATATGTGTTCTACAGCAATGCATAAATGTTTTTATTTATAATAGTATACAAAAGCATTTACAAAAGTATAAAACTTGAGCAGCTGATGCATTATCATGAAATCATTAGACCCAAAATACTGAACGTACATATTTTTCCTATAAAATGAGAACTTCACTACAATTTATCTACACTGAAGTTAATACCTAATAAAACTATTTCTTTGTACAGGGACTGATTCAACTTAACGTAGCTAAAACAAAACCGTTCACCCGTCCAACCGACCTGCGGTAACCCCACATTATTTTGTAGCAAATAAATAAAATGTAAATAGCATATGGAACGGAACAAAGAGTATGATAATTTGCATAATTCTGTTCACCTTTTAGCATCGGACATGGCTGGTTTGCCTGGTTTCGGCCTGGGCTTGAGCCAAGCCAAGTCCATTTAGCGACTTGTACGAAGATTATAAGCTTAGATCCTTTGGTTACACTCGGCGTGCGTTAACCTCGGAAAAATAAGGAAAATCCACGGTTCGCGGTGCCCTTTGAATTTAGAATACGTTCCATTCTCTACAATAAACAAAGGATTTTGGTATCGATTGTCTTTTTTATGTTTTTGCTGAATTGGTGAATGTGCCTAGATAAATGTTGCGTTATCTTATGGCTTATTGAATGTTGTATTAATTGGTAGTAGTATCTATTTGTTGTTCTACTTTTTCTTGACACGATGAAGATACTTTTTTTAAATAAATTGACTGATATATGACATAATATAATGACTTTAAAAAAAGTGACATCAATAAATCTAATAGGTACCTATATCAAAAGCTTAAACGAAACATTACTTGAGTAGCGAGACCCCAAAAAAAATCATAAAGATCGTTCATTCGGAATATTTTTTTACATAATTTTGAGAGAAATTTCAGGATGGTAATTCCAATAAAGAGTCCATTATTGGGCTGTACAGAGTCTGTAAAGATGTAAATACGATTACATCAATCGGCCATGACGGCACGGACGGCGAAATCCGGTTTCAGATATTTTCAGGAAACCTGCAAAATATTGTTACGTCTACTGTTAAAAGTATTGTACTATCTAACAAAATATTTACACGGGTTTTAATTTTGTATTTGGATACGTTCCGTGACTCACTATTTTCTCTTAATAGAAAGTTTTTTTTAAATGGTATTTTTGAGGATTGTTTTTTTAGACTGCATCAAAATTCATAAGTTACTACATAAGCTCAATGACGCCAGTCTCTCAACTTATATTTTAGCCGTCAAAAGTGAACCAAAAAAATAACAAGAATAAAGCTATTTTAAAAATAGAGTGCTAACGTTCTTCGGCTGTGAGAATAATTTCATCCGTCCCCAACACAGACAAGAGTCACAAGTTCAGTTTTTATTTCTACGCCATGAAATATGGCTGGCGGGAGACTCGTTAAAAAGAACACGATATAGTATTACACTAGCTGGTCCGACTCGGGCGCCGCGACGGCTAACCCGCTTTATGTGCACTTAAAACTGCTTCCTACACTTGTTTCATCCTCTCCAACTTAACGCGAATCTTAATTTAAGCTTGAGCAAGTAACTGAACAAAAACAAAAGTTGTTCTTGCCAAATCCCGGCCAGCCAGCTCGACTGTTGAAACGCAGAAAATATTATTGAAAAAGTGTGCAATGATGAAAAGTATATTACAGTCGTTTACTTGTTTTTTCAAATAAAAATAGTGTAAATATTAAAAAAAAATCTCTTACAAGATGTTTTCCTAGGTAGTAGTAAATTATAAGATAATTGGGCCGGCCCTCGAAAAAGCTGCCAATAATATCCCAATACGGATTATTACATTGAAACTCTCCGAACGATCTATCTATAGCCAGCGAAGTTTTTGATTTCATTACCAATTTATATCAAAATAAGTGTAGGTGAACAATAATTAGACTGTTATTTTCCTTAGCCTGGCTCCTAATAACAGTTTACCGTTTTATATTTACTCTGAACGATTACCAATGCTGATGTGAACATGACTTCCTCGTAGTATCATAAAGACTATCAAAATATCATGTTCTGTGGTCAAACTGTTTTGTTTCGAACCTTTCTGTTCAACGATTACCATATTATGTTTGTTTATCTTTTAAAGTTGGCTTGTGGACGCAGGCATTAGCATTCCGCTCCCGTCCGCTCACGTATAAACTTTAACAAATAACATAAAATCAAGTTTTGATAGTTGTATAAAACGTTGTTGCTAACCTTCAATTCGACCATTGAAAAGTTTCCAATAGAAACTTCTGAATTGATTAGTGCTACCAATAGTTGGACGGAGTTATCCCGATTCAGATAAGTTTGTTCCTATTAACACTTGAGTTAAACTGGAACAGGTGATTAGACATTTGTGTTACTGTCAGCGAATTAGCAGTCCAGCCCAGAGTTTTGTTTTACTTTTGTATTCTTTACGCAACGTACGTAATTGAGCATAAGTCCGTCCCGCACCGTGACTTGTGTCAGATGTTAATTGAAAGATAAGTGCGACCAAATAAGAATTTCCCCGTATTTTCGCTTCAGAGCTGTTCCTCAAATCTTTTACTTTGTTCCGGAGGCATCTGCCCCTTTTCAACTCAAGTTAAACAAATTTTCCGTAACAGACTTTTTCGAGATTCACCTCGAGGATTTGGGGGATCTACGAGGTTTTGTTTTTACAGTTTCTTTGTGTGTATTTTTGTGTGTATTTTTTATGATTTTGTCAATATGTGTCTGTTTATTATGGTAAATAATAAATACGATTGAATATGTTTGTGACATTAGGAGATCATAATATTGTTGGTTTTACTTGTTTTCATTGACTATGAAATAGTTGTACTCTCCGTTTAGTAGTTGCTGACCAGTTTATTTACATACAAAACGTTGCGGAAATTTGCATTAGTATAGTTTCTGTCCAAAAGCGTGGAGCGATATGTTATGACAACGCTCGTAACGCTATTACCTAGTTTTAATGGTAAGTTATTGCGTCGTTTCTAATAAAAGGTATTAGTATTCACGAGGTAGGTACGGAAGGTTCGCGTAAGTGCGATGGCGAATGTTTTCGGTGTAACTCATCCACTCCAATATCATAGAGATTGAGAGCGTTAAGTTATAGCAGTAACAATTTCGTATTGCCACATAAAACCTCACTTTCGCTTTATTTATACGCCGTAAAATGATCAATATTCGATATTGCCTTTAGATGGTTACATACATTTACATGCGTTTATGGACCAGTCTTGTTCCAAAGTTTTTTGTAATTTCTTTTTAGGTTTTTTGGGCGCTATTTTGGAGGTGAATGCTACATGCGAACGAAAAGGATTCGAGAGTGAATCAAGTGCAATATTAAGCACATTCCTAAGTGCATCAGTGGATAGATATACTACTACTTGTTTATTTTAGTTATTAGCACAGCGTTGAGTGACCCAATACAATAAGTTAATGAAGGTAAAATATTATAACAAAGACTTGTATTACAAAATACCTACGCAGTTACAAGAGAATTGACAACAGTAAGAGAATAATAATATAAAAATATATAAATTCAAATATGTGTCAAAAACCTATGGCCAGGGTGTGCTTATTAAACTAAAAAGGTTTTAACACTACTAAATGTATAAACATAGACTAATGCTCTCAAGCAACTTTGTAGGCACCATAAACAGAAATACATTAAAAAAATGATTCATAGTACAATCTACCAAAATGATTCATAGCACAATCACAATTGCTATGACAACACCTGATAATTCACAAAAAAACCTGCAACTTTAACAAAAGTTCCACTAATTAAAATTCTACAAAGAGATCGTATCACGAACTTGGCGCGTCCATAAAGAACGGTTTTTTCCCACGTTTTCACCGGCCAGTCATTCCATCTCGCTATCATATGAGTTACACCGGCTGAGATAATGATAAGCCGCGGATTGGGCGTTCCACTCCACATTAAAACCTCGTTAGCCTTAGTGTAAGCTTTTACTATTGTTCAGCTCCAACTTGCTGTATCATGAGAACAACGTACATAGGTACGTACACACTGAGCCAATTGCTAATGCATAATGTCGGAGTTATCTGAGCTGTTTCGAACCTCCTTCCTGTCAATTTTATGCTAGCTCAGTTGTCAATATTTACAATATGAATTTAGGATGGGAATTAGCTATGTATTATGAAAAAAAAATGGAATATCTACTTGCGTTTTAATTAATGATCAGTCAGATAAACCAGATCTGTTCTTATCTATTCGTATTCTTATTTGCTGAAGGTCTTGTACGTCTTGGAAAGCTTTGACGGAAGGCCAGTCTGTCTTTGGCTCTTCTCACTGGCAGTGGTCACTAGATAAATCAGCCCATTACTTGGTGTAATGTTCTTCAGTTTTTAATTGTAAAATTGTTAAATATCTGATATTTGCTGTAAATAAAAATCAATGATTTTGGACCCGATTGTCCAAGACGGAAGGTAATAATTTGACAGCCTGTCAATGCAATGGTTGCTGTTAACGCACTCGTGAAAGTTACAATATGATACAACCGGCCCTTAGTGTGGTCCCGTCAAGTAATATCAACTCAATCTTTTTCAGATCTTTTTTCATGTATGTACATCATCAAATCATATCATTAGAGCTAGAGATTCATTTGTACAGCGCATTTTGCAACAGTAAACTGTACAGTGTACGCTTGCGAAGAAATATAGCCATGGCCGTAAAAAGCTGCCGACCCATCCTCTTCATATAAAATCTCATGTCTTTGTACCCCACGGGTGAATAGGATATCCCATTCTTTGTAAAGAACGACATCGGACATATGATATTACCACTCACTTTTCTTAACTATACAGGGTGACTTTTAAGTCGTTCAGGGGGGAATACTCATGAATATGGATATTTTTCATAAAAGGGCTGAAGTTGAATCAGCTGTGTGTGTTGTCAGCCCTACATTATGTCGAGTTATGTGAATATGAATGTATTTAGGTGCTGAACAGCTTTTTTTTTATGCTTCAGAGTTGACCCCGTAGTAAAAGTTGTATAATTGCCATCAACCCCTGAAAGATTGCCAATAAATTAAAAGCCATCGTTACCAGAGTGAGCGATGGTGATTTTCGAAATACCAAAATGTAAGGGATTGTTGTCGTGACATTTCGTCAGCGTTTTTCAATACTAATTCTAAAAAAATCGTCATTTTAGCAATATTCGTCGCTACATTGAAACCGGCGCTCTATGAATCCCTTCGCTACGTTACCGCTGACAGAACAGAATGACACTTGTCTAGAGCCTCACGTACTAAAAAAAATATCAATACGTTGTCTCTGTCCCCCATGCCAGTCAGACAATCTCTTTCTAAACCTCGAAGAATAATATGAACGCCCGGACACTGTATAGGGGTGTGTCGTCACGCTATCGTGGACAAGTGTTAGCACACGTATCCACATAATTATGAAAGTTTATTACGGGATTCCGGATTATTGCGTTCATGTTGTAAACGACATAATTGTTACCGTTTGTTGCTGTATTTTATTTAACAATTCCTTTTTTCCAAATGTTTGATCGTATTTGTGATAGTTTCATAGGTTATCGCTGTCGTTGCGGAATTGTTCGAAAAAGTTCTCGCGGCCCGGGAACACAAAGGGCGTTTGAAGGAACATGGGAAGTTTTCAGTCAGTAAGAGTCTGACACTCCCGAAGCACCCAGAGCAGGAAAAGTCATTTGATGATTCCCCATCTTGAAATACAAAAAAAGGATATATCATTTTAATGAATAATAATAATAATAATATCTTGGGACAACTCACACACGGTCATCTGATCCCAAACTAGGCAGAGCCTGTGCTATGGCAACCAGACAACTGATAAACATACCTATATATTTCTAAATACATACATATTATATACAAATTACACCCAGACACAGAACAAATGATCATGCTCATCACACAAAGATTTGTCCTGGGTGGGAATCGAACCCACGACCTCCGGTTTAGCAGTCAGGGTCACTAACCACTCGACCAACGGGCCAGTCAATCATCATCATTCTCTGCTTACAGCAGTCCACAGCTGGACAACAACCGTTCTGCGAACATCGTTGGACTACTTATGTAGGCTGATTGACGATTCCCTGCCTCCACTCGAGAACACATCTATCAGTCAGTTTTGCTACTGCTTATAGTGCAGATCCATTCAGTTTTAGTCCAATATTTATCTACCCATAAACTAAAGGAAGTTATTTCGGTGTGACAGTAACTAACACGCATTTCCTTAAACATTCGCAAGTGTGGGTGCTACAGTGAGTTGGCTGGTGGCAGGTCGAATATTTTTTACAAGCTTCTACTTACTTTACACGCATAAAAGTCGAACATTATTCCAAGCTCACACGCTCCTGGGACAGAAGTATCACATGCCCTATTCCAGAACTAACAGATAGACCGACAAATGCAAAAGTAACTCTACTTTTGCATTTATAATATTAGTATGATGATTGACATTGTGTCTCTTTCCATCCTATCTGCTGTCACCTACAAGTTGATCAGCCTACAATCAATCTAAGTTTGCCTTCTGAAACTTGGCTTCATATAGCATTATTTGCGTAGTTTTTTCGAAATTCTCAATTTTTCTTCTTTTTTTTAGAGTTTCGTACCCAAAGGGTATCCAACAGAACCCTATTACTAAGCCTCCGCTGTTCATCCGTCCGTCGGTCTGTCTATCAGCAGGCTGTATCTCATGAACTGTAATAGGTAGGCAGTTGAATTGTTCACAGAGTGCGTATTTCTGTTGCCGCTATAACAACAAATAATAAAAATGATACAAAACTAAAAATAATTACACTACCTATGTATATATTCCCATACAGGAAACATGTTTTTTTCGGCTTATGGTACGTAACTCTTCTATTTTGCCAAATGGCCGAGGCAAACGGATTACTGTGTCCAGTGATCAGACGGCCAGCCATTCGTGTTCTTATTTACTTTAAGTATGTTCCACTAAACCAACTTTGATATGCCTTTAAATGTAATTTACTGGTTCAAAGAGTCGATTCACTGGCTTTAAAAGATACGGAATGAGTTTTACACAGTAGTCAGTATATCACCAGTTTTTTCTAAAATAGAATGATGTCCAAGTATATCATAATATTAACGATTTCTTAAAAAAAATGTGTAATTTTTTTATTTTTGGAACATGTTTTTTTTACATAAACTAGAGGCTTTATGTATGTAGCAAACCGAGTAGGACAGTAGTAGACCGAATATGGGTTATAATTAGAGCACATGCTCGCAATCCTCAGTCGTACAGAAATCAGTCGCCGTAGCCGAAATCGGTGCGGGATATTAAATTTATTTAATAACTAGCTTTTGCCCGCGACTTTGTACGCACATATCCCGCTTTCCTCATGAATGTGGCTATCATATACAAAAATAATTTTCCAAATCTGACTGATAGTTTCAGAGATTAGCGCGTTCAAACAAACAAACTGTTCAGCTTTATTATATTAGTAAGTATAGATTAAAATATATGTATTAAACAAATCACTAACCTTGCTTGGTCACACAATGTACTTCAACCGATGTTAAAGATAACGTTACAAATAAATATTTGAATGTCACGCATAAACTCACGTACTGATACAAATTCACTTATGATTGCAATATCTGAATATTACACAGGATAATCTATACCTAGTAGTTAGCGATTCTAATGTTTAGAGTTTAGACACATGATGTGATACATTTTGTTTCTTAAATACCAGCATTTTGTATGATAAGTCTTAAGTATACCCTTCTGGAAACAGGCCCCGGTGTGTGGCGGTCAATTGTGCCCATTCTGATTACTTAGAGTGATATCGACTGTGCTTACGACACTACAAAAAGTATATCTATATACAGTAGATATTTAGTATTTATTGTACACCATAACAAATAACAGTAAGGGCTTAAAAATATTAGGTTGTAACAACGAACTTACCGCTCACACCGGTCTTTAATTGATAAACTTCTTTGATTTAAACTAACTACAAAGCTTTCTTATACTCCGCAAAAAAATTACAATTCTTGAAAAAGAGTTAATGAAGCACGTAGCTAATCATCAGTCGTACTTTTGTACTGCCCACCTAATAAAAACAATCCCTTAATCACACGCGAATTCTGAGGGGCCGTGTACGATAAAATAATAGCGCATGGCGTGACGAAAACTTAACGAATTTAATATCCATTTAAGGCGACAATTTAAAGGATAAAAATAATAATTTAGTATGAAAGTTTCTTGTGCAACGACGGCTTTTATCTTAGCTACGAGATCTGGGACAAGTCCAGAGTTTGGAACATAAATAAGCGCTATATTTATTTTGTATAATAAGTCGCCATCAGATTTACTGGAAGTTTAATGCTCAGTCAACGAGCTCTTTCTTATTAAGACTTAGGAGTCGACGCGGTATACATTGGCGTGTGTAGGTACCACCTATATGCATAGGTGGGCGCTCACATTGAAGGGGCGACCAGCCCGCAAACTCAATGCGTCCGAAAGGGTCATGGCCATCCGGCTGGCCCGGGGATACGAGCCTCCTTGCCGGATTACCGCCATGGGATCTGGAGGCGAGAGCCCTCGCGCACGTTTAAGCGTGGTGCCTGGAGGCGCTTCGCCGGGGCGTAACTCCGTTGCCGCGACAAATTGCAGCGATGTAGACGGAGCTCCGGCAGGATACCATGGCGGTATGGAGACGGCTACTATCGCAACCAAGCGCTGGGCACGCCACAATTGCGGCGGTAAGACCCCTCTTTGGGCATTGGATGGAGAGGCGCTACGGTGTCCTCACCTTCCGCCTGACGCAGGTACTCACCGGACACACCTGTTTCGGATTCAGCGGCAGGATACGCCCGGGTTTCAGCACTAGCATACGGTGGAGGTTTGCCCTGATTGGGTGGAGCACCGCCGTGTCCTCGACGAGGCGATCGGCGGCGACGACCTAATGATGGCCTCAATGGCGCGTTGTGTTCCACGCGCGCTTCAAAGAGATGTCAGCATAGTAGACGTGGCCCGCTAGGGTTTTTTCGAAAGAATTTGATTTTGTTCGAAAGAGTCACTGGAACGTAAAGGGCATTTGGAGGAACACGGATGTGTTTTAGTCAGTAAGAGTCTGACACGCCCTTCCGGTCCACCCAGAGCGGAAGAAATCATTTGATAATTTCCCACCCTTAAAAAAAAGGTATCTATATGCATAAGTTTATCTTTGTTTAATATCTCATGAACTTCGTCACGCGGAAAACAGGCTGATAAATATACTCAATAAAATGTACGATATGAGCAACCTGGTTAAATTGACAGAGAGTATTTAATTTTACTGAAATTGGAAAATAAACGCCTATATTAAACATTAATTTTTATTTTCACGTAAACTTTGCTATTAAAATTAAAATTGGTTTGTTAATAGTCAATTATTTTGAAAACAAGGGGTTGGCGACGGCGCGCGGCGTCATATTCGAAGTCCGCAATATGAGCACTCGGTAAGGTTGCGTGACTAATGTTTTTTTCCATTTCTTATTGTTTTTCAGTGGTTGACCCTCCATCGACGTCCGTTGGCGGTATCATGGCTAGCTAATTATACCACTAAAATGATTTATTCCAGACGATTGTTATGCTAGAGATTGTTAAGCTACCAAATTGGATTACGATTCATGTCAACGACGCATTTAGCTCAACGATATGATTTAGCTGTACAATCAAATAGTTAACGTTACAGTTTTTCTCATTATTGTTTAAAACCACGTACTTATATTTATGATTAGTGAGTAGAGATGCTAATGAGTGATTTAGTAGGACTGATAATGGCGAGTCGTCGCACTCGGGTAGCCATGCCTACAAGATAATGGAATGTAAAGCAGTGTACCTACCTAATTTATTTCTGTAGTATTGTGTCTTAGTTCTATTTTCGCTATTATTTCATTACTCATTTTATAAATAAAAACCCTTTTTGTGAGCATTCCAAGAGATGCTTTTGCTCAATTGTCTTTAGCTCTTTTGTCTACTCCTTTGAAGGTAAGCTTGCTGTGATCCAGCAAATGTTGAAGCACTGGCTTTAGGCGGTCGTTATTTTAAAAAGCAACACAGAGTTTAAAGAAAAATATGTCTGAAGATTTTTGTATTTTCTTTCGAAACAACTGGTATTATCATTAAATCGATATGTACGAATGGGGCAGAGAGAATGTAAATATTATGTTACTTTTTAGTTTTGCTTTTTAAATGAAACAGAAATGATCACCCCATCTTATTTTGCGTTTTAGATTTTTCCTATTTACCATCTATATTATATTTCCGTTTCTATATAGAAAATATTGCGAAATATTTTATTAAAATAGGTAACAGAATGAAAGAAAATTCTGAATATAGAGTTTGTTTTGATTCTTCGTGCACTATTGCGGTCAACCGACCAATCCGTGGAGCTACCGACTTCCGATATAAACGCGGAATAATACATGACTTGAGATTTGCTATCCCGGAATTCTTGTATCCTGTATTCTTTTAAGATTGGTGCAAGTTAATTTACATAAAATATAAAGTTGGTAAAATATTTACCAAAGTTATAAATTGTAAAAAGTTTTTAAAATACAAATTTTAAAATAAATGTTAAAAACAATGTCGTATTTTTTTGAAACACTGCATCTATAGGTGTCATAACTGACTTCGAGACACGTGCTTCAAGACATTATAAGTGCTTAACTCAATTCAAAGACGAAAATCTGAGAAACGGAACCTACTTAAACTACATCTTTTTTCAAGAAACTAGAGCTTAACTAGCAATAAATTTATCTGGCTCAATCCCATCGCGTTTGCTTTCACAGGTAAAGTGTACTTTATAATATTATCCAGTGAGTCCTAGCTGCATTTTCCACTGGATCCTGGCAAAAATGAAGAGCGGCCTTAACTGTGCCCCGGGACTGCGCAGATAAAGTCCCGGCCTCTTATTTGAGTAATGGGACTTTGACCGGGGCGCATCACTTTATTATGCCAGAGTGCTGCTACGCGGTTGCTTCAGATTTAAAAGCAGTCAATTGACTGGTATAACAGCCAACAGCAAATGAAGTTTTCTATGCAGAAATATATTGGAAAATAATATTCTTGTTGTGATACTGTATCTGTTTTGTAAATAGATTTATTTTATAGACATCTATATATACGTTGACGCCTCAGTAGAAATAGTTATTTATCTATCAATCACGTGGGCGAGAAAGATAACCATACAGTACCAGTATGAGAATTACAGGAGAGTTCATGTAATTAATTTATCAAGCATTTGTTTGAGAGGACTTTCTTGTTGTTTTCAAACTAAAAGGTCGTTTCACTTACGGTAGGTTCGAGAAATGTTTATCCTAAGAGCACTTCTATTCTTGACCTATTGGCAGCCCACAAACAGAAGTGGGCGTTTACTAACTATCTTGAACTATTTTGTTTTTATAGTATAAACTTTTTTGCTACTTCTAAAGGTATTTAGATAAAACGATGAACTTATATTTGTAAACTTGGTAATTCATTGTTGTCTTTCAGTTAGTCCGAAAGAATCAGCGTGGTCATCAGACCACCTTGTGGGAGGCCTTCCACTCTCACAAGGTGGTCTGATGACCTGGTGATGGCCGCGGGAATCCGCTGGATGTGAGATGCACAGGACCGCTCCATGTGTCGACACTTGGGGCAAGCTAATGTTCAACAGTCTTTCGACTGAAATAATGATGATGCGACTTCGTACGCGCTTATATATATTGTTTTATAGGCCTTAGTTGCCTCAAATAAAGTATATTATTATTTAATTATTATTATCCCGTTCCCGTGTATAGCATTCCATTCAGATGCAGTAGTTCCAGAGATTAGCGCGATCAAACACTCTTTAGCTTTATTATATTAATGTAGTATAGAAGCCATGTTTTATTGTCGTAGGCTCGTATTGATTGTACTTGTAAATAAACATCTAAGTCTTGGCTTTGTCTAGCGCCACCTACTCACGTCTGGTTATTTGTTTGACCTTCAAGTATCACCCCGAAATAGAACACAATAAACATGGTTGGACAAAGCAGCTTACACTTTACCTTTGAAACAATATTACCTACTTACCTGAGTAAAAACTAGAATGATCCATAAATTCTGTGTAGAGCATAACAAGATACGCAGTTTACGAGGAGAGAAGCACTCGCGAGTCAATCTCGAGCTGTGTCGCGGATATGGTAACATTTGGATGCAGTTACCGGCTAAATTGGGCGCTTCCTACGTTTTGTACAAGTTTCGCCGTCGTATCGCTCCTTGAAATATAATCAAGCTAGAAACGTTAAATAAGTTTGATAAACGACTTCTGAAAGTAGTCGAGTGCCTTGAGTTTATTTTTATTCTTCTCGGCTTGGTTTTATACAGTATTCTGTTAAACAGAAGTCTGCTATTTTATGTTAGCGCGGTTCGTATTATGCTGCATTTTTTATGGGTGTTTATCGGATAGCCTTTTTCGTTTAAGTATTTTGGTTTGTATGTTTTAGAAATTATTTTTTGATGTTCTAGGCAGGCTTTATGATGAATAATACATAATAAATGATATATTGATCAATGAAAAACAGAGAAATAAAAATATATTTAATTTCCACAGAGCAGAAGTGCATATTATAAGATAAACTTATTGGCTAGAAAATTTTAATCGTAGTTTTTCTAATAAGTCCCTTTTATGAAGTTCAATGTATACGTGTAGGTAAAAATGTGTCTTTTTCCTTTTCCAGGTCATTAAATTTACTCTTGTTTTTTGTTGCGGTGGTCGTTCAGATCTCCGTCTAATTAGGCTTTATAAATTACAGTTTATCACGGCGAGCGTCCTACATTCACCTTGATCGCAATCTCTTTAACACAAACACAACGCAGCGTACGTCTGTGGCTTTTCTATCTATAAGAGAGTACCATAAACAAAATTACACTAAAGTCACCATCAAGTCACTTCCAGGTACTTTATATCCGCGTTTCAGGAATAGAGTGTGCGTTGCCTGTGAAATATTTTACGATTCCTGAGCCATAAGCCGGCGGGGTAGGGTTAAACATACCCGTATTTGTCCCTATTCGGTGATTTGTAAAGGTGAAGCCCGCAGAACATTCTATTTCAAATCTTTGCAATAGATTTTGTGAATTTTTAAAAATGTACTCGCAAATATTTCGATGTAGGTTTGTTTTTGATTGAATTTTCAGGCCTTTCAACAAAATGTTTCAAGTTTGGAGCACTTTATTGAAGAGCGTTCTGAAAATCTGTTCAAACGTTTTGAAGTCACGTGGATTAGTTTAAACGTTTGAGGTTAACTCTAGTAGCAATTTTGGATTTTGATGGCTCCTTTCATTTACTTCGGGTGTTTTAGTCGTTGATATTTTGATCTTAAACCTGATAAAGGCGTTAACTATAACTGCCATTTGAGAAGCTCGTGGCTAAGTAATAACAGCTCCACTGTCGATGTTCGAGGTTAAGCAGTGCTTGGCGAGGTCTGTTTGTGGATGGGTGACCAAATATTACGTCCAGAGAGTTCTCCGCGCTGCGAACGCAAGTTGAGTCGTTGTTTTCGGTTGTCAATTGTCAGAAACCAGAAAATCCGAGACCAGTCTTACCAACCGGTGTCGTGTTACCCAGTTCGGTTGTACAGGTCAGAGAGGCAGTCGTTCCACGTACTAAGTCCTATACAACGTGTAACAGAATAAACACAAATATCTTAAGGGGTAATTGTACTCATCATTATAAACAACTTTTACCAGCACTGGGACTGGGACCAACACTGAAATCGCGGAAAAAAATCAGCTGTTCAGTCAAATTTTTCGCGATTTCAGTGTTGGTCCTATAGTGAAAGTTGTTCATATTGATGAGTACAACGACCCCTTAAGAGATATTGCGTTTATTCTGTTACACGTTGTATACTGGTAGCTGCAATGGTTAGATTGGAAGCCAACCCCAATATATGTAGTTGGGATTGGCTCGGCAGATCGATTGACTGAGACGTCGCGGCCGTCTAATAATAATAATTTATTTCAGACTTGCTTTTGCCCGCGACTTCATACGCGCATGTCCCGTTTTTTCCCCGTTCCCGTATAGCCTTCCTCATGAATGTGGCTATCATATATAAAAAGAATTTTCTAAATCCGACTGGTAGTTCCAGAGATTAGCCCGTTCAAACCAACAAACAAACGAACTGTTCTGCTTGATTATATTAGTATAGGTTATTATATTAGTATAGGTACCAGGTATCTATGAGTAGTTTTTTTTTTAAATTAATGGATACATGTTTTAGGAATTAGTTTATAAATTTAATAAGCATAAACCTGACTTTTACGTCTCATTCAAATAATACATCAACACTGATGATTAAATTCTACACGCTAATAAATTAATAAATAGTTCAGTTCTCATGACCGACCTAGGTATAGCTATAAACCTGTAGAGCTCTGGGGAGCACAGGTATGCATTCCGTTCCACGTGCGCAGCTGCTCAATCATGTTTACCAATTGCTGAAGCGGTCTAATTAATACCTTTGTGATTTGACTCCACTGGAATAGTCTGATTTTGGTCGGATATGCACTAGCTGACAGTAATTTTGGGTACTTATGTCTTGGTTTATTGTAATGCCACTAAGATTTTAGGAACTTAGTTAAATATTTTTTCTTTGGATGAAGGCTTTCTAAGGCAGATGAAGTGAAAATATAACCTCATTCATCCATGTTGTCTAATGTTATCCATTATGGTTGCTGTGAAGTATCCGGTAACATACTGCAATGTTTCTCGATTTCTACACTTTCAAATTATTTATAATCATCTAGGAGTCTGGACAACGTGACATGCTATCAGCGAAACCATACGTAGGTACACGTAGCGTTGCCAAAAATTTGCCAAAATGTTTGGTATTGACCTCGTGCTATTTCGGTAGCTCATGTGAATCCCACTCACTGTGTCTTGGCCTTCTTTAGACTAATTTGCGTACTTAAAAACGTTCAAAATCAAGTCGCCATGTCATTTCAGCGATTTATTCATGTCAAAATCTTGTCAAAACGAAGGGAAATTGAAGGTGTTTTGACAGTTTGCGATTGCAATGCGAATGCTAACGCTGCTTGTTATTTCCCCCTATATACGTCTATGTACACCTCATAAAACAATTGAATGTTGAAATAACCACATTCAAAATGACGGAATAACATAAAAGAAAACAACATTCCACCCAGACACGGGGAGAAACAAATTGAGGTAGCAAACGTAAAAAATAATAACTATCAAAAGTTCCCTCTTTAACATTTACTTAAGTGGAGGAAGGGAAATAAATTGTTAGACATTTTTGAGTGAATTATTTTACCCCCGGGTGCATAAGTTAAGTACCCCACGCCCTTTGGTGAAATAAGTATTTCCACTTTAGAGCTTATACACCCGACGTAGTTTTTTCATAAGGTGCGAATTACCTAGGTATATTATAGTAATAGGCAAAAAAGGTATTCAATGACGAATATAATGAGCGAATATTTATAAGAATGGTGATGAAAATGTAAGGTAATTGTTTTTTTATGTATTCAATTTCTCTGAGATTTTGCGAATATTTGATGTTATAAACCATTTCATGTTACTGATACTTAGAAAAATAACATGAATTTTCCGAGCTGGGGTAAATAAAACAAATTTACTTGTCATCACTTTTGCTCTTGTCTGTAACTGTACCTATAGGTCCATTTAACCACTCAATCTTCATTTACTTTACAGCAAAGGAAACTAAACCTTATCTACCTTCTAAAAAAGCAAGTGGTCTGATGCTCAATTGAATTCAACGTGGATGTTCTAAAACAGAAACCAAGATTAAATCCTCAGAAATAAAATGGCTTCTTGCCCATTAAAGTAATTGATTCGATAAGACATGGGAAAAGTTTTTATTTGACAAGGGACCGGACTCTATGAGTTACGTTGAATCCGGGGAAATTGTAAAGGGAAATACTCTTTTTCTAACCAGTCTTTATTTTACAAAATAATAGACATGTGTTCCTGCTTTTGAGTACGTGAGTGATTCCATGAAATAGAATTTGATATGTAAGGTAAAATTCTTCATGCAATTCATCTGGCAGAATAAACAGTTCTTCTTACTGTCTTTTTTCATTCATTTTCAATTCTTCTAATTAACTAACATACATTTAAAAACAAAAGTGCTTTTATTATGTAAGCAATATCATAAATCCGTGCTCTATACAAAGTTCAAGCGTACACAAAGGTTTTTTTGAGTTCATACATTGTATTTTTTACGTCAAAAGCTTCGCGATAAAACTCGTTGGCAATACAAAAATAATGTAGGTAACATTACCAGAATAAAAAAGTAAACTAACTAGAACAACAAAACACGTATGTTTTGAACATATCTACTTTTGTTTTACGGCCGACAAACACTACCCTTTTGCGGAGCAGTACAGAAATGCAGTGAAAATATAAAAATATTGTCCGTAGTGAGATGCGAGTTGCATCGGTTCCCTCCGGGCACGATTTGGTCGGTTCACGCACAAGGCGCGATAACTGCCGCGGCTTACTTATGACGTGTTCAAGCGAAATACTCGCTCCCTCGTCCCGGCGTAGGAGAAAGACGGAGCTATAACACTATCCTTTTTAGGGTTTCGTACCATAACAGTAACCAACAGAATATATTACTAAGCCTCCGCTGTCCATCCGTCCGTCCGTCTATCTGTCAACGGGCTGTATCTCAAGAACCGTAATAGGTAGGTAAATTTTCACTTAGTGTGCATGTTACCGCTATAACTCCAAATAATCTATCTATATAAAAAAATGAATCACCAAAATGTTTGTAGGTATGCCCATAACTTGAGAACGACTTGAACGATTTAAATAATTATTTTTGTGTTGTGTTTGTAATTTTCAGGGCAAGGTTTGTATGAAAGAAAATTTAGAAAAAAAAATACAGCCTGTCGAAGCCGGGGCGGGCCACTAGTAAAAAGTAAATTAAATAAAAAATTAAAGGGATTACAAGAAACGTGTTTTTTCGGTTTATAGTTGTAAGAGTAAGACTCGCATTCGGCCAGTTTTTTAGTGTAAGTATCGTGATGGCTTTTAAATGTCATCCTCGTAGTACGGCCAATGAGTAGCGTCACTCAGTCTTTGATACAAGGTTAGGGGCTTAACCAATTACAATTAAATTCTGATATACTCGTACTTTTATAACAGAGACAGTAATAACAGCTAGATTAAACTGTCATTGTCAGCTCACTACTGATTGAATTAATTTACCATCAATACTCACTGGTTATATTTTCATTACTGTCAATATACAGATGTTATTTAAACGATATATAATTATAACTTAATACGTGGGTACGTAAGCTGTGTTTAATATGTGGCGATTTAAGTAGGTATTGTGTGTATTGAAATGAATGATGAATTTAATTAATTTACAATCCAAAATTATATTTGTCTTTACTGACATAATTTAAGTATGTACTTACTACTTTTGTTAAGGAATTTATGTTTTAGTTTATAATTTGTATGCATGTCAGTTCTGGGACCGTAAATACTTTTTCTTTTATTATTATATGTCCTCCTATAGAGATATTCATTCTTTGTCACTATTTTAATGTTCCCGGGCACCTAAAAAATTGAAAGCTTTGAACCGTTTGCGCACGCAGCTAGGCCGCTGCAAACACAACTTGGCGAAATGGGGTTTCATAGACCCGTTGGATACTCAATGTGAGTGCGGTGCCCCTGTTCAGAACATGAGCCATATGTTAAAGTGCCCCAAGGGTCCGTACACCTGTACTTTGGGGGATTTGATGAATACAGGCTTACAGGGCCCAAACGATCTAGGGAGAACATCGACTCGAAACGAAGAAGAAGAACGTACAAATTTGAACGTGATTGAAGGTAGATCCTTCGGGCATGGCGTGTTTGGTTCCTAGTGCGTAACAGATATAGTCGGCCCAATGCGGCCGTAACTTCACGCGCGGCCGCCGACGGTAACGAGCAGCCTCATAAAACAAAATGCCAGCAGAGAAGGGATCCTCTAAATTTGCTTAAATGCCAAATAAACTGCGAATTGCTTCGCCATTTATGAAAAAGACCCTAGATTCGGCCTATTTCAGCGGCACGAGATCTTGTTTCGTGAAATTATCTCGATAAGATTTCTTTACAGAATATAAACCGGTTACAATCTTACGAATTTACATGTTAAAAGTTTTATATTATAGTCTGAAAAATAGAGGAAAATAAACGTGTAATAAAATCAACGTTCACTGCATAAAATAAAGTAATATGTTTGTTGCACGTAGATACATGCTTTACGTAGCGTTGGGGCAATTAAAACCGTGAACGATTTAATTTAGCTGTAGTTATTTTCCCCGGCGTGGTCTGAAGGTTATTTTTATATAGATTGCGTGCTATATACCTAAAACTGGGTGGGTAAATTAGTGGCAGCACATAAGAGGCAATAAAGCGAAAATAGACGTATCGTAAATACAAAGCGTTTTATAACGCCTTCCCCGCGAACGCCGAACCTGCCCTGAGATTTGTAACAAAGATAACGAAAAAGTTGGACGAACTAAATACAAAATAAAGTTTGCCAATCTGGAAAGTGGAGCATCGTAGTTTTTTAATTATTCCACTTCTGGCAACGGTTACTTACCTACCATATTTGTGTCTACCTCTTTGTACAATTATGTCGGAAGTGGTTGGGGGTGTGTATGGCTTCAAATATAATCCGCGACCAATTCCCCCGGTTGTTGAAAGGAATCGAACACTGGATAGCAAAATGTATGTCATACGTCATAACGTAGGTAGTTTTCATAGAATATCGCTCAGAGTCACTTGTCTAACCCTTCAATATTCTAGATCATTTCGCTCACGTGAAAAGTGTACTACGTCTAATTGGTTATTAGAAGGCATTAAAATAATTTTTCCATCAAACGCTTTGATCTCTTTACAAATATAAAAATAAGCTTTGAAAAGCACAAAGATTAGGGCGTTCCGAAAACAGTTTAATAATATCTACTGCAAATTTTTTGTAAAATCTCCTCACCTAAAGGCTGGTTTACATAGTGCTAGCTGCTGACTGGTCTGTTGCTCGCATTATGTACTCATTCGTCAATATCTCGGCTGTTTTCATGAAGTGAGAAGCTGCATAGTTTGTCCAATGTCCAGTCAAGATGACTTAATAAAAAATATGTGAGTAGCTCTATGACAACAAAAAAGCTTTTAATTAGAAAATGCTTCCAAACTTTATAGGAAGAGAGAACAAATTATTTGGTTTAGCCCTTGGATGGTAAGAATATATTCCGGGAAAATATGTACCATTTTCAATGAGCTGTGTCCAGAACACCATGCAAATATAAAGTAGTGATGAGAGAGATACAGAAACACGACAAATCACTTCTTGTCAAAAAAAAAAACTTGAACACAATGTGAAGATATGATAGTTGTTGGGAGAAGGCGAGAAGAAGAGAAAATCAAAAAATGTTTATGTTACTCGGATGTGAGCTCCTGTCCAACTCGACAGTGCGAGTAACTAGTATGATATGTCCATACATTGCACTGCAGCAACTTGGAAGGCCAACTCGGAAGGCCGCACGCTAGCTCGCATTGTGTAAACCAGCCATAACACTCTAACACGCTTCATGGAATAGTAGATTGTTCTTGGAAATTAGTGAAACTTATTTGATTTATCTCTAGTTTCTAAGAACGTGTATATTATTAAAGAGCTTTAGATACAATTTGGGAAAGAATAAAACAACATCTAGGATTGAAATACGATTGCTTTTATTATTAGAAATCTTTTTTCAAAATTAAAAATCTCACATCTTTTTAACAAATACATTTAAACTTATTACATTAAAAGCACACATCGACAGAAAAATAACAGCGATGCATTTCACAGAAAAGTTATTTATGCGCTGATATTTTTATATTAAGTAGAGCTGGTGTAAGAGTACATAAATCATATGTACTAGCGTAGCTAATAACGCTTGACAGATTCGAGAGCGCAGCAGATTCGAGCAATATGTCACAAATTCACAACGCGAGGCGCTCCTCTATCTCTGACGTCAACTCCGAGCTACGAAAACACTTGATACCTCCTTGAAACATTTTATCAGAACCATTTTCAAGTCTGTTCATTTAATTGAACCACTTTCGAACAAGTTTTCTTGGTTTCTCAATTGTAAGTAGTGGATGAAGGGTAATTAGAAACTGTTAATAAATGGAGCGTGGTGTTTGGTTTTTATTTGAATTTGCCTTTGGTTTTAATCTGTGTCTGGCGAGGTGATTTATTTTTCAATTCGCTAATCGTTTTTGATGTGATATCACAAAATTCGCACTCTTGTCAATATTGAAAAAAATAGTAGTAGTTTTATTAAACAAAGTTTAATATTTTTACTTAATTACAAGTAGGGAGTATCAACTAATATACATTTATATTTGTTGAATCCCCGAATTCATAACTCGTTCTCTTGCACTGTCGCGCTTTGCGGTCATGTCGAGTAACTTACAAAATAAATTCCATACACAATAAATATTAAAAAATACCTTATTTTAATGGTTGAGATATTTTTCTGATAATTTTATGATTCGCTTATTATGATTTCACATAAACACTGATGGAAGTTTCACATGAGCATTGAAGTAATAATTAAATTGGAAATCGTATTGTTTTGGTTTATTTGTAACACTGAAACATATCCAGTTTATTGAAGAATATAATGTATCTGTGAGGTGAATGAATTATATTTTATTGCAGGATTTAAAGTTTGCTTTTATTTTGTATGTGGCTTGTCTAAAATATGTCTCATTATGATTATACCAATGTACCACCTTTACTGAACTTCATAAGTATTGGATGGTAAAAAAGAAAAACGTAAAGTATTGAGAACTTTTTGTTTGAGTAGTAGGACGTAGTACTTAGATGAGTTAATGTAGATGAATTAAATGACATTTGTAAAGGCGAACGGCAGGGTTGTATGGGAGTTTCGTACACCTAATAAAATATCGTGTTTTGGGATATTTTTTGTTTTAATTGGTAGTCAATACGATAGGCAAGCCTTTTTAAAATTCTTAGATTTTTAGAAGTTGGGAACTTACAAGTTATAACCAGTTTTATTTTTGAGGTTATGTCCCAATAAATATTATTACGTGTAAGCACATAACATTGTTTTGGTGAAAAAGGATATGTTCTAGATAGCTGGTGCTATCTTTGCTTATCATTAAGTTGGCAAATTGACATGAGAATTGTAACTATTCAGTAGGGTGCTTAAGGAGAGACCTACGTCCAGCAGCGGTCTGCAATAGTTTGATGATGATGATGAAGTGCTGATGGAGTGTTGAGTGTGGGTAAATAAAACAACTTTGTTTTTGTAGGAACTTACATATTTTATTTAATTGTTCTTATAATTACTTAATCGATTCTTAATTTTATTTCATCTAAGAAAGGGGCAGGTAGCTCAACTCAACGTAAGAATAGCCAGATAATTTGCTTAATTGCTCAGATGCAGTTACAAACCACATTCCAAAACAACAGCAAAGAACTGAACAGAGACTCGGAAAGATTTTCCTAACCTGTCAATAAAATAATTGCCAATACAAAAAAAAACATTCATGGCGAAAATAATTCCTAGAATTAAATAGTTAATTATTAAGATTGTATGCAATAATTATTCATTGTAAGGTATAATGTGTAATTGGTTAATTATATTTAGGTACTGTTATTTCTATTTTTAAATATATTTAAATCTTTTAATTGCTATAATTAATTAATCCGGACTTCTAAAAATACTAATGTTACATGAAAATGAATGGTTTAGTTGCCTTAATAAGTGGTACAAATTCTATCACAGAACTACAAAAAAGGTATGTTGTACGAATTCTGCCGTTCGCCTTTAATAAATTTGGTAGGTACATATTATTGCTGAATGTACTAAATACTACTCTATTACAAGTGTGACAGTCGTAGTTTGTAGTGTTATGAGCAGTCAGCAAGATGTGACACGATCTAGTGAACACAACGAAGCTATCTAGATAATGCGAGAAGCAACATTGTAAACCTAAATATCTTAATTACCTAGCTCTACCTACATTTTCGTTCGAAGGTATTTTCATTTTGAGTCGAACTGTAATCTTATTTGGGTACCTAACTCTTTCATGCTGCTATGAAACACGTGTAAAGTACAAATTAAAAATGCTTCACTTTGGGATTGAGCGTCACTTGAGTATACATAGCTAGATTTTGGAAAAAAAATCCGGAAAATATCGGTGTTTCGAACGAGATATTGTGTGAAGTCAAAGTGGATAGGACAACGTCTATCGAATTTTCTACTCACACATGATCGGAGGAAAGACGTGTCCATGAAGGTCTATCCATTCTAACATTATAATTACGAAAATACTGAACGGAACGGATCTTGACCATCCTATAGGATAGTTTATGACTTTCACACGGGCGAAGTCGCTGGCAGGAGCTAGTGTGAAAGTGAAATTAAGTATTTTGAACTCGTATTTTGTATTTACATATGCTAACAAGACCACACATCCAAGGGAATGAACATAGCAAGCCTCCATTTCTTCTTTCTGCCTCAAACCCACGCTCTTTTTGGAGGGAAGTGGAAACTATGTATATTTTTACGATATTCTTTGAAAATTAATATCGATGCGGATCAAAAAAATTTAATAATCTCATCGGGGCTCGTCAAGATTGCGTCGGCAATTAGCTGTTGGTCGCCCCTGTTGGTTCAAGCTAAAGAGTTGCAGAAGTTAAAAAAAGTGTGGCGAGAAAGCCCCGTAGAAACTTGCACGAGGAGCAAATAACAATATCATATTATGACTCCTAATCTATCTCTTGGATCCTCTAATGTGGTTCCGTTCCGTTCCACGAAGGCTCGGAATACAGTGACGTGTTACGTTACACGCATTCTCTGCGATTCTGTGCGTTTGATTCAAAGGCTCCGTGATGATAGTATTGTATAATCAAGTATACATTGTTTAATGTTCGTACTGTAGAGGGCTCTTCAAGCGGATATTTTGTTACAAGTGCGGTTGAAAACGGATCAAGGATGTATTAAAAAGACCCCGAACTCATGTATTGAAACGAAGTTTTCATTTTGATTATTGACAAGATAGTGGAACTGAATTTATTTTGAATTTTTTAGTAACGCATATTTATCTAGCCATACTTTAAGTCCTGGAAAAATGTATTGTAGGAAAAACAAAGCAAGCTCTACTAAGAAAATGAATATTTTAAGAAGTTGGTTCTACTTAGAATTAAAATACTAAATAAACAATTTCCCTCTCGATCTAATGGAAAATACAACAAGGGAAATGAGAAACTTCCGATAGCTCAGTGCTCTTCTTAGAATTTTAATAGGTACTGACCACTTAATGGGACAAACCGCGAAGTCGCGAATAAAAATCAGCTGTTCGGTACATTATGTTTGATTTGATTATGTTTTGTGCACACATAAGTATGAGGCAATCGTTTTTTTTTGCGATATTGGTGTTGGTCCTTTAGTAAAAGTTGTTCACAATAATGTGTAGGTACAGTGAGCTCTTTCAAGGTTTAACGTTATTCTGTTTCACCTTTCATAGGCTTCCTAATGTTAATGCTGCCCTAAAAATCTAAGGAGTTAATAACCATCGGCTCGAAAAGAATATTCAGTAATTTCCCACACCGATACTGTATTTATTTAGTTAATTTTACAAATTCATCATCGTCATTTCAGATGCAAGAGATTCACTGCTGGACATAGGTCCCCCAAGCGTCACCACATCGACCAGCCCTGTGATACGGCGGTATCACACCGGTAGACCGACCATCGGTTGAAAGGATCAGTAGACGTCGATCTGACTGATCCATTAATTCTTTGAGTGGTTGATTGGCATGGTTGGTAGTTCTTTGCATCCATCTGATTTCAGCGATCTTCATTAGCTCATCGGTCTACCTTGTGGGAGACACGGTAGTGACGCAGTCAATGTAGAAACAAAAGTTTTCTTTCAGTTATTTGAACATTATGTACAGTACTGGTAGGTACATAGAGGAGCTCGTGGCCAAAGGTTAACAGCCGCACGGGTCGATCATGGCTAAGCAACGCTTGCCAAGGTTGGTCTGTGGATGGGTGACCATCTTAACATACCGAGTTTCCTCCGTGTCTCGGAAAGCACGTTAAGTCGTTGGTCCCGGCTCTCATTTGTAGATCTTTGGCGGTCGTTACGGATTGTCGGAAGCAGTATCTGACTCCAGTCATGCCAAGAAGTACCGTGTTACTCAGTTACTGGGTTGTGGAGGTCCGGTAGGCAGTCGCTCCACGTAAAATACTGGTATTCAGCTGAATCCGGTTTGACTGGAAGTCGACCCCAATATAGTTGGGAAATGGCTAGGCAGATGATGACTGGTAGGTACATAGGCGAACTTATTCCAAAAAGGCATTCTGTAACTGTCAACCTTTTGGGTTACTTAAAACAATTGTACTGAGTTATGTTATGTGGCATGTTTTTATGGATTTTCAACTGTTACACTAACTCTTATTCAACTCTCCGTTTTAGAAATCAAAGACGTTATTACTTAGTAGCTTATTACTATCACAAACATAAAATAAAATATGTCAAGAAAACAAATAGCTAAGTGACATTTATTTTTTCCTATTGTGAAGTGAAATGGGAACAGCTAACTTGTTATGACTTCTGACATTCATAGGGCTTCATCCATATTTTCTAGTATTGCCAGACTGTTTGCATTTCAAAGGTAGAAACAGATTGAATTAGGTTATACACAGTTTTCTTTAACTTTTAGAATTAAAATCTAGATAGGAAACAGGAACTATTGTGACGTTTTCCACCCATTAAAAAAAATCGTATCCAAGAATTTTTTAGTCGTACAATTATCTCAAACACTAATTGGCAGATTCTGTACTCATTTTCTATACTTTATTGGAATTTGATAAATAATATGTATATTGTATGATGAAAAGTTTATATTGCCTCAATAAAATTACCAACCGGCAGTGTGCAAGCGATGTAATCAAAGCTCATCCGTTCATTGTATGAAAATAAACATATAGATACGTCCTGCAGTTTGACAGCAACTAGCTGATATACCTAATAACTTTTTCAGTATTTATTGAACAAGAAACCAAGATATCTCATATCGAATTGAAAGAGCAAGAATGACGTATGTGTGTATAAATATTAATGGTGTTTCTAAGGCCGCCTGCCGCTTGCCGCTGACCTAGGGGAACTGCCTGCAAGGAAATGCCCCTCCGTTCGCAGAACTCAATTCTGTGGCGCCGCTCGGCCCGACATTATTTACTAGGAAACAAAATAAATAATAGGCACGTTTTTAGAATCCACTCATACATACGAAGAAATAGTAGTGTTGCGAATTTATGAAAAATACTGTCGCAAACATGGACGTGTTTTTGAAGTATTGAGAACTTTTTTGTTTGGGATTCCCGTTAAAGCAGCTTATCCGAGAAATCTGTAGGTTTGTAGTGTGTTTGTGGTCATAAAGCGTTCTTTTCCATCTTTCTACGAAGGAGTCGTTACTGACGTCATAGTTCAAAGGGTAACAATTATTAAAAAATCAATGTTCGAAGCTAAGCATTTGCATGGTTTCCCGCTGTTGTGGTTGCGGTTCGAGTCTAATGAAATATTATTCGTCGGTGGAAGGTACTCGAATTACTTCGAACTGCCGATAACCAAATGAAACCTTTGGAAATTTAAATTGTACACTCAGTTGTAGAAGTAAGCGATGGTCGAGTATCTAAAGTTTAGAATAGTTTTATGATTGGAAACTACGATTTCGTATTCATTTACATTAGTCATTAGAACTAATAACAAAAAATATAAAAAAAAATATGAATGAAATTTTTAAACTGTTTTTAAATTGTTAAACTCGCGCGCAAAGAGTTCCGAAAGAATCTAATTTTTTAAATATATTATTTTAAGACCGAAGACTTCTTTCCTGTAATCTATGAAATGGTAGAATGTTTTTTTTTATTTTAATTTAAGGGTAAAAATATATATGAATATTAAAATACATATACATTTATGTGTGCGTTGAAAACCCGTGTGACGTCACTTACCAGTACACTGAAAGTGACGTTACAAGCCCCCACTCCTTATCTTCGATGCGTTTTATCTTCGTAATTTTTATTGATTTTATAAAACCAAAAATACACATTCAATATTTTTTGGTAATCTAACTGACGGACTATACAGAATCATGTATTTTTGATCCCAGGCAACAACCCTTTTATTAAACATCATTCTGTCACATTCTTAAAAATAAAACACAGGACCGAACATCACAATGAAACTTCTGTTGCGAGCTTTTGGGGGTTTTCCTTTTATTTATTTTTGTGCAATTTTGCGCCATTCAGTCCAGGTTTCCTCAAGAGAATTTTGATATAGTCCGTGGTGACAAAAAATACTAGATAAACCCTGAACCATCATTTCCTGTATTAAGTTCGTTCGTTAAACTCTAGGCCACCAGGATTAATGAAAAAACAATTACGCTTTTAATAAGAGCATCCTAACTACCAAAATAAGTCCCACATACGCTAGTTACGCAGCTACTAGTTTGAACAAGAATTTAGATTAAATCTTGGAGATAAATCCTTGAGATTCTCGGCCGTATATAGTGATTGACATTTGAATTTCTTGGATTGGTATGTAATAGGCACAAGAACGAGTTAGCCAATAAACTCAGTGCTTTCCGTATTATGAAAAGAAATGTCAGTCTCAGAAGGTTAATGAATCGTACCCGCGCACCTTGTGTGAAAGAGACCGCACTATGGAGGAGGGCTTTCCGCCGGCACCGGTATAACTCGGTTGCAACAGTTATCTGTGAGTCGTCGACGGAGGCGGTCGCGTGCCACCCGCTCGGCGGATGTCTCGTATCAAACTTTTCACGGGATTTCGGGAAAATATTACGCGCTCTCCGAGTTGACCGCCCCCTTAATCACTTTTTTGCGTGTGTTCTATGCAATCTGAAGGAAAATTTACCGCATGTTTTATGGTTCAGTTTGTTTATTTCGAATTTTGTCATTCTCAGAAATAACCCGGTTATAGTATATCAAAACTAGTTCGTAACCAATTATGGTGTCATGTTGTCAAATAATATGATCACGATTGTAATTTACACTGGAATTGGTTTGGCGCCCAGCGTGGGACCGGAATAAGTTTAGTTTATTTCAAGCCAAAACTGTCTATGGGGTCACAATTTAATGTACTTACTTAAAATAACATAACTACAATGATGTTATTATACAGACTGTGTTTATGGAAAAGTGGTAAAATGTTACTGGCGCTGTTCCTTTTGGATTGGCTATTTGCTGCCTCTACAGACGCTACTACTCGTAAGTATGATTTATTTTTAATTATTTTAGAGTATACGAAGGCATTATCGACACATACATTATTATATTATTGTTATTATTATATATTTGCCTTATAATTCTACTTTCTTCGCTTGAAATGGTGCTACAATTAATTCCAAAAATAGCCAAAACAATATCTACATCTGCTGTAAAATATATCCATTCACCGTGTTAATATCGCATTTTGCACTTCTCTGTATTAGACGAAGTTGCAGCAGTTATAAGTATTGCAGTGGTGCAATAGCATAGCGTGTGTTTATGACTAATTCCAAACCGAATCGACGAACTTGCCTGATTACTACGTGCTTTCTACTTAGGTACCTATCAATCCAGCACTTAATTGTTAGTAACGTTAAGTTAAGAAGAAGAGTCATTAAATTAACACCAAACTACGTGTTTGAAAACTGCTTTTAAAAAAGGTAATCATTACGATGATAAGCCTTTGCTGTTTAATGAAAATGTATCAATTTAATTAAACATACCACGATACTTTTCTCTAATACATATTGAAGAATACGAAGTGAATTTTTGAACAAGTGGAATATGTGTTATTTATTTATGTTTTTATCTTTATTTTTTGGGGGAATTTTATCACTTAGAGTATGTCAGTGCCATCGTAACCTAACCAAAGTTTACAGTATCAACCTAACATATTTAGGTACTTAACATTATTCACACCAAAAATGGTTTAAAAAGTTGAGTAACATACACATTGTTTTATCATAAATAATCTTAAGAATCAATCACTTCCTGGATCAGCGAGGATTTATAAAAAATAAAAAATGTCTGTGTTATAATGTAAAAAGTCATAACTGGAAGTACTGATCCCATTATCTGCATTAAAAACCTACATGCAAAGTTGATGAAAAAAAAATGAAGAAAACTAAAACTTAACAAAAAACATAGGTACAGTTCGCGGCTACTAACAATAATAACAAGAACAAGCAAACCAAATTGTACAAATAACTAATTAATTAAACAAATTAACTGCAAGTACTTAAAGCTCTATTGAAGATAGGTTTATTTTGTTATTATTAAGTAATTTTACAGCTGTAATATATTAAATGAAGAGGTAAAATATAAAAAAAAATACTTATAAAGCAATTTTACATAAAACACTTCAGCGGTTATTTGGATAATGCGAAATAATAAAACTCAACGTTAATAAAAACCCTCTCTACAGAAAATACATCGAAAATGGACTTCAAAATGAATACCCGCTGAATCTTGATTACAAATGGTACGTGACGTTTTAAAGGTTTTCATAACAAATGAAATTCAGTAAGATCGGATCGGCAAATCTAACTAGATGTGTGAAGCTCGTTAGGCTGATTGTCTAATCGTCTTGTCCAAACTGTAGAACGCAGAGGTGTCATTGACTCCGCTAATAGTGCTGTATGTAAATAGGACCATCGACAATTGTGAAATTCGAACATGGATTTATTTTTTTGAAATCCGAGCGTGCGAATCACAGGAACAGCTAGCGCGGAAAAAGTCATCGGCAATTAAAAGAATGTTTGGTTGAATCTGAAATATTAAATAGGTTTCATTTTGTTGAATGTGTGTTATTAATTTTGTGCCTATTTAATTATAAATTCGGACTGCAGCTTAATGTAGGTTTTAGGTATTTTGTAAATATTTGAGTAATGAGTGTAAATATTGAGAAAAATCAAGTTATTAGTTTGGTTGTAAATAACCTTTAGTATTTGAATAAGGCTACAATTGAATAAACTATGAATAAAGTCAAGAGGGATTTAAGACAAGCGATTAAAGTAATTTAGAAAATTATTCAATGACTCGAAAATGTGACCGTTTATCTGAAAAATGGTATTCGATGAATTTTAATGTCACAGCGTTTAAATAAATTTTCATTTGTCCGAACACTAAAACGTCACTCAAATTCAACATCATAACTTTTAAGCTCGGCTGATATCGGTAAATGTCATGTTGCTTAAACTGTGCAAAATCGACAGAATTTTAAATAAAAGAGTAGTATTTAAGGTCTTATCCATTTATTTAAGTAATTTCCTCCACTCGACTCAGTCAAATTGACAGTTTCAGCTTGGTTTTAATTGACATATATTTTTTCGACAGTTTTTTTCCGTTATCATGGCGACTGAATTCATTGGATTGGACGACGTTTTTTTTAAAGGACTTATTAGCCTTAGTATCCTTGTTTCATGTACAATGGACTTTTATTATCGGAATTCAGAGAACCTTCCTTACATGTGGGTTTCCTAAAGTGCTACTAAAGGGATAAACTCAAACATCAAAATTAGTAGCACCTTGTCCAGTCAGCAATATAATGTTGAAGTTGTCCAAAGTTACAGAACGGATTTATGATTGAACATGCTAATTCTTACTAGTTTTTAATACTAAGTAAAACTGAAATGAAAAGGAATAAATATTGTTTGTATGCTTGTTTGTTTGTAAAGTAATCTCTGAAATAATGGATTCGATTCTGAAATTCTTTCAAAGCTTCACTGTCGCTGAGTGTCATGGCCGTGGAAAAGGGCTGTATATTATAATTGAAAGGTAGATAATAGTTGGAAGGTCAGTAGGATGATACCTACATGCCTATTATTATGAAGTTTAGCCACCATAAAAAAAACCAGAAAAGACCATCAACGTTCCAATATTCGACGCTTCATAAAATTCAAATCATCCAAAGTTCCCTTGAACCACTATCCCATATTATAACTTAATCTCGTGTCATATAAGGACTATCATTTTCCAATACGTAAACGCTCTGAATGTTCCCTAAGACACGAGCTTAGCCCGCTGTTAGCCTGCTATTAGCCCGCTCAAGTCTATCAAAACTCGCGCAGTAAGCAATGCTTGTGTTTCCACGTTAGGGCGGAGCCACATTGGCGAACTTGCAATGTAATCAGTGGTGTTATGCAACTGTATTAGACCGCCGATTGGTTCGTGTGTTGTTTTACTGTCAATAAGATGCTTGAAATGGTTGGCAGCTTTTGTGTGCTTGTTCATGTGTAATTTGAGCTAGTAAGAATCAAGAGGGCCGCGGCAGTTCGCTGGGTGCGAGAAGCACAGGACATGTCATTGTAGCGACGTTTGGAGGAGGCCTGTGTCCAGCATTGGACGTCTTTTGGCTGGATACGTAAACTTTCAAAATTTTCCTTAAGACATGAGCTCAAGTCTATCTAAACCTGATCAGTAAGCAATGCTTGTATTTCAACGTTAGGTTAGAGCCACACTGGCAAACTCAACAAAGTAATCAGTGGTGTTGTGCAACAGTATTAGACCACCAGTTGGTTCGTGGGTTGTTGTACTATCAATAAGATGCTTGTAATGATTGGTTGCCTTTGTGTGCTTAGTCATGTGCAGTTTGATCTAGTTAGAGCTACGATGACCTAGCGAGGGCCGCGGGAGTCCGCTGGATTCGAGAAGCTCATCAGAGGCGCTAGACAAAGTACCAATCAAACATGCAATTGTCGAAGTGTCAAAATATAAGGGATTGATCACGTGACATTTCGTCAATCCCATACCTACATTTTTGACGTTTCGACAATCTCCTTCCGCGTTATCTCTGATAGAATGTCACTTATCTAGAGCCTCAGGTCCGGTCGATAAGACGAGGTTTGGAGGAGGTCCAGGTCCGGTCGATAAGATGAGGCTTGGAGGAGGTCCAGGTCCGGTCAATGAGACGAGGCTCGGAGGAGCTATGTCGAGCATCCGACGTCTCTTGGCTGAAATGAAATAAACCAAATCTAAACTAAAGATGTCAATTTTAAAATTAAAAGAAAAAAGTTTGTTTTCGTTTCTCGGACCCTCGACAAATTATTAATTGGCTCAATTCTCCTATTTAATTACTATTGATTTGATGATTAAGTTCCAGTATTTGCGAAACTTCCAAGAAAGGAACGCGAATATTACTCTAAGTTTTACGTTAACACTAAAATACATAAAAAAGCAGGTTAAGCACGAGGCGAAAAATAAACTAAACCTAAATAAAACACCTGACATGCATAATAGGCATCATGATAAACACATTTTTAACAGCGATCTACTTTACTAAATCACCGTTAAAAAGGTGTGAATCTAAAAGGAATCGGTCTTGCCTTGTATTTGGATTATCGCGGCGAAACTTGACGTGCAGTCAATTAGTAGGGCAGGGTGTTCGCCGGGGCGCGTTCCTAATTTGTCAGTGACAACGTCGGAAGTTTAACAAGCCTAGTTTTAACAATATCAACCACTATAGCGCCATTTAGAAAACATTAAATCAAATTGCGCTGTCACGGATTTATATAGCCATAATATTTATGGCTCAAGTTTCCATTACGTCGATTGTTTATTAGGTATTTAGTGGCGTGATTTCAGCTCCGTTTCGCATTTAGATTCGATTCCCCATTGTATTGGCGCGCACATTTTGGTACTTGAAGTAACTCTATTCGGATGACACATTCATTTTCAAATACACCGATAAGGGAGTATGAGATTCTATTCTGTATGTAGGTACAGTCAGCGTGTATTCTCTTGGAGAGCATAAATTACTAACTTTACACATAATTTGTACTGCGGACGCGATTTTCCCTAGCCATCCAGTGTGTCCTGAAAAGTTTTGTAAATAAATAAGTTAATTTTAATATGTGGTGTAGGAAATTGTGTCCGAATCTAGACTGACCTACATTTTATTGTTCATAACAGTTATGAATGGAAGTAATCTGAAAGATACACAGCTTCACATTAATGTGCTAGTTTCAGTTCTATTTAGATGATACGGCGAGTACCAGGAACTTATTATGAATATTAAATATCAAAACTAATATCTAAGTCTAAACTACTATTATAAAGATTAAATATTTGTTTGTTTGTTACTATTTGGCTCAAAAAATACTCAACCGATTTTAAAAATTATTTCGTCATTAGAAAACTACATTATTAACTTAAAACATAGGCTATATTTTATTTTCGAAAAAGTAAAGATCCCTACGAAAATTGCAATAATGTAATGTAACCCAAAGTAGCAAAATTTTGCCTAAAAAACTCATTGTTGAGCGTTCGCTGAGAAAACTATTGGTGATACATAAAAATAATAATAATAAATAATTATGATTACCTATAAAAAGTCAACGAGGGTAGGTCCATGTACAACTATTATGGTTAAGTCACAATGACCGCCTTTTGTTCAAATTATTCAGTCAAAAACCGTGTGGAATCGAAAAGTGGTGATTTTGGTATTATGATATTAATCCTTATCCATTTAAATGATTTAATAATTAAGGTTGATTTTGTACATGTAAATTACACTGTAAATATTCAAATCGGAGCTTTCGTTTAAAAGTTACGACGGGTATAGAAATGCTTTAAGTAAGAAAAATACTGCGGTTTGAGCGAACTGGGGAGAATTTATACTTGGTCCGATGAAATTGAAATTATTGATGATTTCGATAAAAAATAAGAATAACAAATGTTTGAATTTTTCTAAAATAAACCCCTAAAGGGGTGAAAAGGGGTAATGAAGTTTTACGGGCAATTTACGCGGAAATTGCTATGAGCAAACTAAAAGTGGGATAATTGAAACAGATCTAACAATTTTTGCATAATCAACCCCTGACGGGGTGAACGGGCTGAATAGTTGCGCTGATCCACCACACTGGACCACAGAATCAGCAGCAGAAATGGCTGGGTAATTAATTAAAATCGTTGTGCTTTATTTTTCAACGCCCCCTGCGTTGAAGTTTGTGGAGTATCTACTAAATCCGCGCGGATGAAGTCGCGGGCGAAGTGCTATTTATAATAAGTTCCTGGTAGACTAAATTCAATCTGTGAAGTTATTTTCGCGAAAAATTATGAGTATCTATCTAATAATAAACATGGTTTGAATTGAGTTAGTTGTGTTATTTCTGCGGCAAAATATTTTTAGACTTTTTGTCATTTTTTAGGGTTTCGTACCCGAAGGGTCCCCAACGGTACCCTCTTACTAAATCTTCGCTGTCCGTCCGTCTGACTATCAGCGGGTTGTATCTCAAACACCGTAATAGTTAGACAGTTTAAATAAATAATATTAAAAATTAAAGGAGGCTCCCATACAGGAAAAGTGTTTTTTCGGTTTATGGTACGGAACCCTTCGTGTGGGAGTCCGAATCGCACTTGGTCGATTTTAATTACTTCTTCGAACTTTCACTACGTTGGATGTAATGCTATAGAGTTAAGAAACAAAATAGAAATAAAAAAATTATGACTTATGAAATTATTATGATTATCAAAAAACTCAAAATCGAAAAACGAATACGTTAAAAAAACATTACTTTTGTAGTAGTTCGATGCAGTCGGTAACATCTTATATGAAATTGAACTAAAATAAACACCACTAACTGCATCAAACAGCTTTAACAGTGATGTTCTTATCGTTTTAGTCGTTTTTTGCGGTCGGGTCTTTTGACAAATATAAAAAAAAAATGAAATAATTTCCTAATTGTATAGGATACATAACACCACCCTTAAATATGACCACGTTCTTCTGTAACACCCTTTAGATATAGGTACTTTCCACAGGGAAGCATTAAATAAGCTTAACTAAGTATTGACGAAAAACAATCAACTTCGTTTTTCACGCGCTCATTTTCACCATTATACCTTTATATTTTGTATTGTTGGTTGTTTACTTTGCATTTGACGTTAAATGTCACAAACAGTTTTAGTGTCATTTAATGTCAACTTATGTATGGTGTCGGATGTAAAATAATAGCACCATCCTATCACTTCCCATGGGTGTTGTAAAAGGCGACTAAGAGACTCACGAGAGAATGGACAGCAGCATTCTCTGTGGTTCTGTGCATTGCAACGGCTACACTGCGATCGCCAACCCGCCTGCCAAGCGTAGCGATTATGGCAACCCCCCCTTGGGGGAGGCCTATATTCAGCAGTGGACGTCTTTCGGCTGATATGATGATGATGAATGTCAACTGCTATTTTTCGACAAACTTTTCCAAGTATTATTTAACATTTTCCAAATACTACTTCTCTATAGAAAGCTGGTATAACAGCTGTCCGGGAGACCCGTACCGGTTCCTGGAACGGAGGCATACGTGAGGCGCTAGAACATTGTTTCACAGCGACGCGGATTGGTTCGTATACGACCCGTTCCGGGTACAGCCCGTATAACCGGTATATTACCGGTATCGTACTGAACCTTCGTTTCCAAGCACTGCAGGCGCTACTCGTACGGGTCTTCCGTGTACGGGCGGTCCGTCTAGGTCTCCCGGACAGCTGTGAAGCCAGCCTTAATGTCCAGAGAAGATAAAAGATGAAGAGAACTGGAAAAATAGAGGAGAGACCTTAGCCCAGCTTCGGAAGGACATAATTAACTTATGTCCTTCCACAAAGGTCACAAAGGTCAAAACTTTTCTTAAGTAATAGGTATCATAGAATAACAAAAAAATACATCACATTATAATAATCGTATGTATGTCAGTTGACCTGATTACGTAACATTTTAGTTTCGTGGGTCGCGTGCCTCGGAACTAATTTAATAAAAACAACACAGTTTATTAAAGGGTATTTCGGCATTACCGCTCAGATTCATGTCACACACTAACCTTCTCAAGTTAAGCACCTTATCGCATTATATGTGATAATAGTTTTAAGTTCACTAGAGAATACTAAATGTGGTTTGCAGCGAGATTTTCAAGGAACATTTTAAAGCTGCAGTAATACCTTTATGAATGTAATGAATAGAGAACTTGAGATTTTATTTAGGGGATTTAGAATAACATGTAAAGATTCTTTTAGTTGAAATTTAATTAATATTCGAATATTAGTACCTACAGACTTAGCTGTGTTTTAGTAAGCGTGTTTTTTTATATAACAATACATCAACTGATTTGTCATTTAAAAGTATTGTAAGCTATATGGAAAATATATCGAAAAAGGGTTGAGAGTTCATGAAAAAGAGGTCATGTTGAGATGATGAATGAAATGAAAAATAAAAGGCAACTAACAAAAGATATTTACAAGGCAGACGTTAGTGGAAACATAAAGATCTTATTGGTGACGTTCTTTGGAAAGACCAGGTGTGTAGTATACTATCAACAGGCGTGCGTGTATGACCAGATGTACAGTCAACAAAGCTATTTGGAATGTAGGCAGCTAACATTGTTTAAAAGTAGTTGCAACTGCTTTTAAACAATGTTGTGCGTGTGCTGAGTAGGACAATTTTTTTACACCACATTCGTAAGTATATCATAAGTTTTAAAAGTTATAAAGCACCCTATAGAAATAATTTGTATAATAATAATTGGCAGTGCAGTGGAAAAAAAAAATATTTTTGCTTCTATACCTAATAGCTTTGTTGACTGTACCTAATTGGGGCAAAAGTATAAATGGTAGCAGTCGAGCATGCTAAAGTTTCGCTTACCCCCATGGGAAAAAGGTGTGAGTAAATGGATTAAAAAAAGGTTGTAAAGAAGCCTTAATTTATGAATCCTATAAAATAAAGTTAGTAATTATGTACGTGATTAAAGCTCTCAATATTGAAGATGATCGATTGTACACCATCATCAGCATTTCATTTCCAAGAAATAAAACGCGGAAAGACATTTAGACATGAGATACTTGATTGTTCGACGGGCAAGTCAAACTATTAGCTTAATAAATAAAGTAATTAATATGCTAAGTGATATCTCTAATTTAACACAATTGCTGCTGAGATTATCAGCCCATACACTCGCATTACATACTTAAAATTAGAAAAAAAAATCAATTGTTCCACAAGTGGTCTGATGTACTTCGTACATAACATTTGCAATTCGTTGCGTAAGAGATACAAAAATATTTTTCAAAAAATTCAGTTTCAATTTAACAAGCATACAAAAGAAATTCCTAAAAAGATAATTTTTTATAAAATAAAACACGTAATTTGTAAATGATGTAATAAATGTATTAATTGACTTACGTAAAACTCCTTAGCAACATTCCCAGAACGTGCTGCTAACAGAGCTACCATAGTTTACAAAACAAGGTTAGTTTCATATCGAAAAAAATCTCAGTAACAAAATATTCGGAATCAATTTATTTTTGGCGGTAGCACGCAACTCTGTGTTGACCGTCGATTAAACTCGCGTTCCCAGGCTAAAACTACTGCATTCATTTGTTGGTAGCACATACACATATCGGAGCTGCGGAAAAATCTAAAGTTTTTGTAGCTTTTGTTTTATTCATGGTCTTTGCCTATACCTAGTGTCGATGGCTTAAGTCGACTTCTGTACGTGCCAATGTTATTTTTGGACACTGCAGCTCTGTAGATCCTTTTTGTAACTAACGATACCTACCTTTAAAAAGCCGTTGGTCCTGGCTGTAATTTGTAGATATTTGGCAGTCTTTACGGATTGTCAGAAGCCAGCAAATTCGACTCCACTCTTGCCAAGAAGGTTTGACTGGAAGCCGACCTCATGGCTCATTATAGTTGGGAAAAGGCTAGGCGGATGATGATGATGATACCTTTTTTTGAAGGGCGTGTCAGACTCTTACTGACTAAAACCCATCCGTGTTCCTTCTAAAGCCCTTTGCGTTCCAGGGCCGCGGTGACTCTTTCGAACAAATTCCGCAACCCTGGCAGGTTTCGCAAACCTGGCAAGATGATGATGATACCTACCTTTAAATATGGTTAAAATTCCTGTATATCTATGTAATCTAACTAACTACTTAGTGCTGTTTACCATATACCTAGCCTTTCTCCAACAATGTTGGAATTAACTACCAGTCTTACCGAAGTAGGAATTTGATAACCGCTATTGGACCTCATGATACTTGCTAAGACTGTTTGTTACACTTTCAGGCTTCTGCTTCCTCTATTCCTCGACGATCGATCGATTGGTGTAGTAACACCCTAACACCAGTCACAGATCTACAATTATACATCAGAGACCGACTGCACTCCGAGATTGGGTGGGATCTCGGTATGTAATGAACGCTCTCCCATCCACGGACCCACCGCGGCATGAAGATACGATTTGAAGTCGTAGTCACGGGCCCTTCCACCAACTTTCCGTAACCAATGATTTCAATTTCCAAGCTTTGTTTACCTGCTAATGACCTAGAATAAAATAAAAAAAGTAAATAAAACATCACAATTAATTTGACTGAAATCGAGAGTCAAACAGTTTGCAAACTGTTTACATTGAACTAAATACTTTAATATTAGTTTAACGTTATAACTCTCTATTAGCTTTAACTCTGACAATAACAGTCTAGTTAATCGAATTATGTATTCAGGATATTTTATTTGACCCCAAATAACCCAAATGACCTTTTGGATTAGTTGGAGAGTCTGCCACACTTTTTGCCCGACCTAGCAAACGAAACCAGCCGATCGATTCTGTGAACATGTCGAAGTGGAGTCTTGGGTGAAGTGCTCACGAGGTGAGCTGTCAATCTATATAATCAAGTGATCACGAAGTGTGCTATCATTCCATCTTGATTATATGGATTGACAACTCACCTCGTGATCACATCACCTAAGTCTTCACTTAGACATGTTTACAGAATCGATCGGCTGTGCTCACTCAGTGACCTACGGGGCAAACGTTGGTAAACATCAACGATTATATTCCTTACATAACAGATACCTGAAAATCTTATAAAACTAAAGGCACTTATTGATATGCCCCAGTGATTTTGGACCGGGAAAAGCCGAGGCTTATAAAAATAAAATTGCGCCTGACAGATTTGATTAACGATGCCTTAAAGGGTTATTGAGTTAAGTTCCTCGTCCAAAAATATTGCCTAAATGGGAGTATTTGATATCGTGTTAGAAGAAATACACAAATCTTAACGTAGGTACCTATGTTATGCAAGGAAGGTAATGTTAAAACTCTCATAGGATCTGTAAAACATAGAGCATACTTCAGTACTTACAAACCTGTAGGTTTGAAGGTTGCCTTAACGAGACCCTGAGATTATTAAAAACTATATAAAAGCTGGCACCTTAGTCACTCGCATACTTGTATAGCTTTCCCTATGAAAGGAAAGGTGCCCTATTTAAAACACAAATATACACTGACATTCAAAGATTCTGCATTAAAGTAGGTAACTAAGGCAAGTAACAAACTTAAATATTTTTGGAAGTTGCCAAATTAAAAAAATATATATATACATATATTGATGCGGTATTTAAAAAAAAGCTCCTTTAATAATTCAAAGCGATACGTTTACTAGCAGTGAATAAAGTATATAAATATATATGTTACCGGCAATCTGTATAACCCGGTATTCTATGTAATACCTAGGCAGAATTAGATCAAATGTTCAATTGTCGGCAATGGGCCACGCAACATTATAGCTAGTGACCAATTACGGCCACGTAGCGTGTCATGTTTATACCGGTAACGGCCTAATAACTACCATCATTACACGATTCCCAAAGACACAGATGTTAAATGATCACATAGCCAATTCCTGAAACTTTTTGTTGAAAATTAATTTATCAACACCAGTGAATTCATTAGTTGCTTATTTCATTAAAAGTGTATTTTAATGGAGTTAATCAATTCAAAATTGTTTATTTAACTTGAAAATACTGCGGCGTCACCAGAGTGAAAAGTATTTTTTGTACCTCGGGAACATACTACCGGGATCCTAATTGAAGTCACTCCTTTTCCAAGTTTTATCGTTAAGCCGTTAAGGCGTGAAAAGGAAAAATTGACAATCAGACAGACAGCGTTATTTTCGCATTTATAATATTAGTATGGAAGTATCGATTCAAAAAATAAATCTTTTCAAAAATGGCTGCTTGTAATAGCAATTTCTACTAAATATTAAGTAAATTAACCATATTAAAGACGTATCAAGTCTGCCTTTAAGAATTAGCATTTCGTATCGCAAGTAATTATACAACGAACCCTGTAAGACGAGACGAAACTTAATCATATACACCGGCTTCACGAAATACATAATTAACCAACTATTTCTAGTCTCTAGTTCTAATAAGGCTTAAACAAAAGATTTTGACTTGTACATAAAACCAGGAAAACTAAAAACTTAAGACCTTCTTGCTTCGTTATTGTAGATAGTGAAGTAAGAGGTCTTGCACACCACAGTTTTTTCAGGCGCCGTCGACGTGCGTTTCGCTAGCGCGCGTTGTTGACGCTGCTAAACTTAATCAAAAACGTTTATAAACGTTTGATGCGCGTTACCGCCGGTCGATTCTGTAAACATCTCGAAGTGAAGTTGATAATCAAGATGTCACGTGATCACGAAGTGAGCCGTCATTCCATCTTGGTTATATGGATTGACAGCTCACCCCGTGGTCACTTCACCCCAAGCCTTCACTTCGACATGTTTACAGAATCGACCGGCAGTTGCGACGACGCCTGAAAAAACCGTGGTGTGAAAGAGCTCTAAAGGCTACTTAATTAGCAGGAGTTTGTTATTAAAACTTAGAAAGGTTAAGCATTTTAATCAGGCGCCTACATGGTAAATCAATAAGACCCTTTGAATAAACGTTCTTTACAAAATTGGTTAAATTTAATTAAAATTCCCACTCGTGTTGTTGGTAGCAAACCGAACGCGATTTCCCAAAAGGTGAAAACATCAACATTTATAGGAGAGGGGTGTTGCTAATATCTGTATCTTTACGAGCTTATATCCTTTAACATTAAAACGAATCTATTCTGCGACTTGAAAATAAAAGACACGATACGTATGATTAACTGGCGTAGTTTGTGCGAAGTCGTAAAAGAAGTAATGAGTTGTATTTTGGCACAGTTTCGTGTAAAGGTTTTCTATGGCGTGAGTCAGGCGTGAGGCGATAGATATACAGCTACAGTTTAGCCACTCAAACAGCTGTGGTACACCCCACCGGCGTGGGGAATGAACGTTTTATAATAATGCTTATTTCGTGTAATAACTAGCTTTTTTCCGCGGTTTCGCCTCAGTGGTATATTCTACAGTAACCGTGTTTATCGGGTAAAGCATATTAGGTACAGTAATAATGTAGCGGAAGTAGAAGTTCACAGTCCCACAGTTCCTCATGTTGGAAATTTGTTTTGAGGGCGAACCTCCATGTGGAATTGTTTTCCCGACCAGTTAACTTTTCGATCATGACAAGAGGATTGCTTGATGTCATTTTTTAAGCGATAATTTGACAAACTGATATTTCACAGTCTGTCAAAGCGCATATTTTAGGCTTATACTTATACTGGCCTGGTTTTTACACTGTGACTACATGTAACAGGAATACTGGCCCCATAACCTATTGCATGAATGCAATGAAAAGCAGATTTACTCGAGATAACTTTTAACGTACAAAATCTATCAGTGATGTTCACAGACTAGTAGAAAGCGAACATTGACAACATGTGGAAAGGCGCGAAGTTTATATATATATTTTAACATTCTTCTTCAAAAGTTTTCATTTTTCTTTCTATTTATAATCTTTGAAGTTATACCATCTGTAGCCATACCTATGTTTAACAAAATAAATGATTGATTGATACAATAAAGTAGAAGTTGAAGTTATTACAAGCTTTTTTTATTAATTGATCGTTGGTTCATAGTATCTACATAAATGCATATTTTTAGGTAAATGTTTTACCCTTTATGCTAACAATTGTATTTTCAAACTCATGTAGATACAAGCTGCCGCCCGCGCGTGTGTCAAAAATTATCCCAAGGGAACATACTCCCACAGTATAAAAACTATCCTATGTCCTTTCCCGGGACTCAAACTATCTCTATACCAAATTTCATCTAAATCGGTTCAGCGGTTTAAGCGTAAAGAGGTAACAGACAGACAGACATACTTTCTCATTTATAATATTAGAATTGATTAGCTGTTATCTGCGACTTAGCTCCGGTGGCCTATCCGTGCACTTTTATAATATATAAAAGTCACATGACACTCAGCGTCAGTGTAGCTTCCTACTCCGAAAAAAAATATTATTTGCTACAAATAAACAAACAACTTCACTGCTTTATATTGTAACACCAGGGACTCCGCTAGTGTTACTTATCGTGATTATTATAAAATGAAACGATATTGGAGATTTAAAACTTTAAATATATTTGGCATCTGCCTTTAGCGAACGTTGGAACCAGAGACTTTTTTTTATAAAAAACAAAACATATTTTCACATTCGTATTTCAAATTCTTTTAATTTTCACCTGACGCTTCCAAAGGCTATCTTGTCTGCCAGAGACCTGCAGACAAGGATATCCTCTTTACATGAGCTACGCCCCTACGAATAGAGGATAAGAGGAAATGCCTCGCAATCATCTATTCCAAATCTTTGGAAGGGTCAAGTATAACCTACCTATACCTAAAAAGATGTCCCTACCTATAAGCGGATGTGGACGAACAGGGGTGCGTATGCTTCTATAGAAGCAGCTTACACTATGACCTGCGATCAATTAATTTATTAAAATTTACCATGCACCACTTGTGCTTATCAACAACGCAGTCATACCGAAGCCCTGCCGGGGCAAAACCGCTAGAAAAGCTCCGGCACATCGCGATTGCTTTAACAAATAATGTGAAAACTCACATTCATCCAGATGGGATTTATATCTATAATTTATAATATTATAACTTTAAATTCCTCGGACGCTATCGAGTCAGAGAAAAAGAAGGTCATACTAATATAAATATACCTAACTCTTGAACCTACTCCAGCGATCCGCACATAACAAAGAAAATCAAATATACATTATTAATTGACATTAACCAACAACTGTGGGTCACCAATATCAGTTGAACCAATGGTGACAACTAGTCACCCTCTGTGAAAGGCTATGCCCCGTAAGCAGAGTTGGCATCAACCTCCATGGCGCCCTCTTACTCCCCTCTCTTCAGGATGGGCCATAGATCCCTATAGTTAACTTATATTTTTCAAACTGGAGTAACTTCAACCTATCTGACCATAACATTGTCTTCATTTTTGAACAAGTGACCTTCTCTTCCTCGGCCGGCTGCGTCCCTCACGCACGTACGAGTCCATTTTCAGTATCCACATGAAAAAGAATAAAGTGATTAATAAACTATTTAAAAAAAAACACTAAAATAATGGTTTGTTTACATTAATCAATGTCAATGCAATTGACATTTATTTTGTCATCGCATTTTATTTTATTTTCTAACATGAAACCTATTTACATGTACTTGAAACTTATCCGATGATAGTTTCGGATACAAACAAATATTTTTTAACAGGCCCATATACAACCTACGTAGTTTGAAACTCCTAACTGTCTGTCGCCTAGAAGTATAAATCATCACTTCCATACATGGAATTCTGTTCAACCTGTGCTTTTTTTACATAAATTATAGCACAACATGACAGATTATTTTTCATATTATGACAACCTATGAATGCAAGAAAATAAAATTATTTGTAAATCGATAATGTTCGAACTTGATAAAGAATAATGCTAAGAGATCAGCAGAAATCCAAAAAATATCTAACATACTAAATCTACCTAGTATAAAAAGTGGAAACTCAAACAGTTATAAAATTCTCAAAATATTACGTTTCCTGACTTTGTAATTATATAAAATTGTTTCGAATTTCTTTCTAAAACCTTTCCAAAGTAAACACTTAAGTTCAAGTGATTGTTTTACCAAATCATTAATGGAATATTTTGAATGATTTGATGAATACGACTTTATTTTATTTGTATAAATATATGTGGAATGTTTCCTTGTCTTTCTTCTTACCCTTATCTTATTTATTTTAGTTCGGGCATGAAGAGAAAATTTGATATTAGTATTCAAAGACATATTTGTTTGCGTGGTATGGGTGTTCGTGCTGTCCCCATCGAATAAAATCAAATTACTCGAAATTATTGTTTTACAACCATTTGGCTCAACGGCTGAGTCTACTAAAATGACCGATTCATCCAAATCCATGGACTCCATGGGGAATTGAACCTCGTATTGGACCATCTCCTTCGGTTCGGTCTGCAATACAACGGATTCTTCGACTACCTTATCCTCAAACACGCGATCCACTTCAATGCAAGCATTGGTGTTGTTGTCGGGATTACGTAGAGGTTCCGACAACAGTTTCTCTTGCTTCTCTGGAATCAGATTATAATTAAATATTGGAATAGACACACCCGCTTCCTTATCTTCATCCGTCAAATCATCTTCATCCGTCAGTTGTACATTATCATGGAGTGGGCTGCTTTCTCCACAGCTCTGCTCATCATCGTCACACTCGTCATCATGGTCATCATGGTTGACGTTCGTCATCACGCTAGAATATAAGGGTGTATTATTCTCAACATCTATAAAATCTGGTCGTTCGCATTTTTCGAATACAACGGCGGTCGTCGTTTCAACATAAGATGCCTTTTGTGCACGTTGTTTACATGACATGCATTTGCACGGGAATTCGTTTCTAATTTTATCACACAACACATCAAAATCAATACCATCATGGTATGTGTAGTTATAAAAATGTTTTGCTGCGCTTTGCAAAAATGCGCCTAATATGAGCGCGTAATCGCTCTCTCGCCATTCACCGTCGGTGGCGATGAATCTAAACTCTACTAAAAAATCTTCAAAACAAACTCGGTCTATGCCGGTAAACATTAACATATTGACGTTTCACAATCTCATAATATAAAAACCACTTAGCTTTACTCCAGGCGTCGGTACAGCGCCTGACTCAATTATCAAATCATACAGCAATCCTCTAAGATACTTTTATTATATGGGGGGTTTCTTCATGCAATGTCACGCCTTGCACACGCGGGAAAAAACCGGACCTCCACCATTTGTAACACCAGGGACTCCGCTAGTGTTACTTATCGTGATTATTATAAAATGAAACGATATTGGAGATTTAAAACTTTAAATATATTTGGCATCTGCCTTTAGCGAACGTTGGAACCAGAGACTTTTTTTTATAAAAAACAAAACATATTTTCACATTCGTATTTCAAATTCTTTTAATTTTCACCTGACGCTTCCAAAGGCTATCTTGTCTGCCAGAGACCTGCAGACAAGGATATCCTCTTTACAATATTATTAGTTTAAAAGTTTAGATACTTAAGGCAATAGACGTCAGTGACTAGTTTGTACGTATTTGATTTGTGTCCGGGGCTTCACTACAATAGGAATAGAAGTGTATTTTTAGTGGTTTTTATACCGATTGTTATAGGGCCTTGAAGAATTTACCTAGAGCGAGTTGATTCTCTAGTCAAGTATCTTTACGCAACTTTGAATCCTTATCTAAAAATACCTTTAATTCTGTTAATATTGTAGGAGTACCTATACAAGGTGTAACAGAATAAATAACTAAGACCTCGTAAGGGGTCATTTACTCAACATTATGAACAACTTTTACTATGGGACCAACACCGAAATTGCGTAAAGAAAAATCAGCTGTTAAGTACATTTTGTTGGATTATGCGCACATAATTATGTAAATGTGTGGGGCAGTCGATTTTTCTTTACCGATTTCAGTGGTGGTCCCATAGTTAAAGTTCTTCATCATAATGAGTAAAATGACCCCTTAAGAGCTATTGCGTTTATTCTGTTACAGGTTGTAGAAGGATCTTTCGACTTTTGGTCAAATAAGTAGGTAGGTATCAAAGTCTCTTCTTGTTTTTTATATTTTCCAAAAATGATAATTGAGTTTTATTCTGTAAATTGGTAAAACATAACACTTTTTCCACGTCCATATTTTTGTCATTTTGAACTAGATTAAGCCGGTGTTTAATACCTGACTACTTAGAGAAGAAATACCGAAAAATACTCAGTATTATCTCTTTTTCTCCTGACAAGATTCTAGCGCCAAAAAGGCTCTACTTGAGATCCAGAAAAAGTGACATTCTAGTGCAACGACAGTCGAAAAGCCAAAAATGTATGCACTGCCTTAATATCACTTAGTCGATCCCTTACATTTAGACTTTTCGGTAATCGATATTGCTGACAAAATGTCAATTTGCCTAGTGCACTGTATTTCAGAATATCACATAATCAGGGTGTTTCAGAAGTGCGTGGTTATATGTAAGGGTGATATTCTGTATATATACTCGTAGTAAAGAAACAATTTGCAAAAGAAACTTGACTTGTGTCACAAAACGTGACCGCAAAAAACGAATAAAGAGTTCCAAACAAATCACCTTTCCGCCGTTGGGGGCATTTATTTTAGTTTAGTTCGGCTCTTTATTTTGCTGCAACAGATTGCAGAACATCGTCTTGCGTCATCTTCGCCATCGTCCTACCAACTAGGTGTGACGCCGCATAACTCTGACGTTCCATAAAGGAAGGCGCAATAAATACATACCTTGTTTCAGACGAGCCGGGTTTCAGCGCGCCGATCGCGAATGTGACCGCACCGCTCGGCCGGGAGGCGATCCTTGCGTGCACCGTCCACAACCTCTCTACGTACAAGGTACATGACATTGACACCTTACTGTGTTACCCTGTAAGTGGCACTTATGCATGACGTGGCTTGCATTGCAGGTATTGGTGTTTAGTCCTTTATTTCATTTTTTTTCTGAGGGAAGGTTGAATCCGTCATAGGAAGTTATATCATATGTATGAGGAGGAAAACAGTAACTTTTATTAAGCCTTTAAAAATATGTGTTGCGAATTGACTTTGAATAATAGTAATTGATCCTTCTACGTTTATTGACATTCTTAATTTAAAAAACTGAAATAAATATAAAAAGTCGTCCTGATATCGTGATCCTCAATTTTTTTTATTACTAACTTAAATAATTTGTTCTTCGGGTTTTTCTTCCTACGAAGAGATATAAAGAAAATGGCAATGACCTCTATTCCCATGCTAAAACAAAACAACTATAGATAGGTTTCATTTGATTTTTTTCGAGAGTTTACAACAACTCTCGAAAAAAAACAAATGAAACCTATCTACCATATTATGTTGAATTATAATGATTACTCCAATCACTGGTGTACGAATAAAATAACAGTTACTACAAAACCTCTCAATCATAGTTAGTTTCATATCAAAAAGAAAGCCTGAAAAACGGTACAGTAAAGAAGTCCAAGGCTAAGTTACCAGGGAGATATTGCATATGCTAAATAAAAGACGACTTAGAGAATTTAGATTCTACAGCTCTTATCTGGAACACGTTGAAAGCGCTTAGATATTCTCCAGCGTCCTGCTTCAACTTGCTTGCTGTATTTGTTAAGATTCTAAACTTTTAAGCGAAACATTTCAATAATAAACGTTTAAGATTTACATGCTCATTAAAAAAAAATCTAACCAATATTTAAACTAACTCTATGCGATATGATAAGTTTAAATACTGATTAACGCAGTTTAAGTTCAAATTCTTAACAAATGAAACACGGGTTTGGTAATCACAAGGTATTTTTTTAAACCAAGCTTTTAAGTTTTCAATGTTTAAGTGATCGTTTCAATTCAGATTTTAAGATGAGAAGTGGCCTGCCAACGTTCCTAATTTTGCCTGTTATTGAAGTTAGGACAAATTGGAAATATCCTTGACATTTCCCTACTTTATACACAAAACACTGTAAAGGTCTAAATAGGCTCTTAAATTGGAAAGTGGAGTCTATTGTTAGCGGATCCTACATGACACCCGATGTGACAGGTCGTGACTGCTCCATGTTAAATTAATCCTAATTGCATTAAGAATAGATACACAGAACGGCTTTTATGTTATAAATAGACTACCATCGAAGATAAGTCGCCTGTAAATCTGAGGATAGTTTTTTTAAAGAAGAAGGAGGTAAATAAAAACAAAATAGTACATAAGTTATTAAAAGAAAAAAGTTGTTTGATATGTACATGCCGAGTGACTGAGGCCAAGTCAAAGTCAAATAAGTTATTTCAATTAGACTATTAAAAGGCACTTCAGAAGGTCTAAAAAAAATAAAAAAAAATTAGTCCATTCCAAATATAGTTTCTAGGCAAGAAGGTTTATTTTCGTTATAGTGATACAATACAGTTTTTGATCAGTTGCCCAACTTCCCAAAATATATTAAAGTTTCGATTCAAAACGTCGTCTTAATGACTTACTACCAACCGTATCGCATTTCAATGTTGCCTTCCACTCCTAAAAATGTCATTCGAAACTCGGCGAAACTTTTTCAATCGATGTTTGCGTATGGGCGTACAAAAGTACGGGCATGTCGCGTTACTAACAAACTGGTAGTTTATCGAACTTATTTAGATTTTTATAATAGGGCTCTTGTGGTCGTAATGGTGTTTAAAAATGGCCATAAACATTTGGTAATAGGTTGCGTGGTTGCGGGTCGACACGCAGACCATTCTCACAATCCACACGCACGTGATATCGAGGAGTCGAAGGGTGGGAGTGACCCACAGTGACCACCGGACCTGGTTCCTGCACATCAGGGAGCTGCGGGAGACGGACAGAGGATGGTACATGTGCCAGATCAACACCGATCCCATGAAGTCGCAGCTGGGATATTTAGATATTGTTGGTAAGTTGATTTCATTGTTTTTGGCTGTTCAACGATTTAGACTAAAAGATACAGGCAAAGGCACGCAGGCACAATTAAATTAGATTTAAAAAAAATGTGAAACCTGTGTCTGATAATTTTGTTATTATTTCGGTAAAACATGCGTACATATATTTCTCAACTATTTAGTTTCAAAGTAAAACTACTTGTATTCCTATTTATTGTTTTTAATCTTGTAAAAAAAAAAAAATTATAAGTTGTACAAACAGCCAAAGCTATGGAGGAACGGAGTCTCCTAACACAGGCGTTATCATGCTTAAAAGGAGGCTCCAATCATAAACTAATTTAAACTAGTTGGTACAGAAATAAATATTTTGTATTTTGTATTTGTATTCCATGAGAGCTATACAGACAATATAATAATATGTCCAACTATAATAGGAACCTACTTGAACTGAGAAACAAAAAGCTATGTTAGTAACTAATGGTTTTAGAATAGGTATGAATTCTAGTGAAATATAAATCCAGAAGATTATTATTAATTTGAGTAGGTGTTATACCATTAAAACTCCGTAAAACACATGTCTTATTAGTACCTGCTTACTATAGGTATAGTTAAAATCAGACAGGTTTTTCAGATCTGATTTTTGAACACACTGAAAGGGCATTTAACCGAATTAGCATAGTCACTCGATCGCCATTATGTTTTTTTATGAGACACAAAATGATATTGCATTAATTAAGCGATGAAAAAAAAAACTGTCCTGTGAGATGGTACCTTGAAGTGTCACGTTGTTGAGATATTGTGAGACGAAGGATTCAAAGTTCTCACATATACATCTTTACTTTCAAATACCTCAGCAATGCGGGATCACATCCTAGGATATTTTTTGTAACAAGCAAGATGGCGATGGTGTAACTATGCTAGCTACCATAGAAAAATTTTGAAATCCCTTTCAGCTGTCACTGTGTGAGTACAAACATTCCTACTCGTTTATTCCGCCCGCAAGATGACTTGCATGCAAGTTTAATGACATTCGATGCTCGATCGAGCGATTGTCCTCATTATATATGGGTAGTCAGAAAAGTAACTTGCATGCAAGTTGGCTGCAGGTGGAAACGTGGCCTAACATTAACTACTTTTCCTCAGTTCCCCCCGACATCCTGGATCGAGGCACGAGCACAGACCAGACAGCGCGGGAGGGTGCCTCCATAAATTTAACATGTGCTGCTACGGGATCACCGCATCCGCAAATTACATGGCGAAGAGAACATTCCAAACCGATTACCATCTCCGATGGCATGCAAGGTAATTATACTGTTTGACTGTTAACGACAGTATACTAACGTATTAGACGTGTGAATGCTGTACTAAATAAGTGCCCAATGATGCCGATGCTCTGAAGCGGCAACTTAAAAAGAAGATAACTACCGCTAGCTATCAAGTTACTACCGACTACAACCAAAACTGCTCGCTCTGTTTTTTAGAGCCGTGATTTTGATGCATGACTCGTATAATATACATTTGTGCACCCTAGGTTTCAGATTGGATATTACAGTGTGAAGGTTTTGAACTGCAGAAATTCCAGGAGACAGACTTTTTTCTAGATTCATGGCGATATCACAATGGTTTGTTTTGTTTGTTACTTGCTAAGTCCGAGAATCAGGTGTTATGCCGCAAATTGGAAGTGGTCTTTGTCTCGTGTCACTTTAAATGCAAAAGGCCGAGTTAATTGATCAGATATTCCGTTTCGTTTGAAACCAATTCCAAATACCTACAAAGACAAATGCTGTGGTTGGAATTGTGCCCGAAAAATGAAACCCTCTGGAGAGTTGGGATCAGGGACAGCTTCACGTAGTGGTCATGTAGATTGAGGAAAATGACTTTGTTGCTCCTGGGAAATGCAAGTCTTGCACTACAATAAATCCAGTGACTTAAGAATTCTTGTGTAAAGATGTACAGTTGATGTTAGAAAGGATTTAGGTAGACTTCTGCTACAGGCAAGATGCGACAAACCTTGTTTAAATAAATTGTTCTAAAGTGAACTTACCCATAGAAAAAAATCTATGAATGTTGGTTGTTGCATTGTTGCGTAGCGCTTGTGTGCTCCCAAGTCTTAAAGATGTTAAAAAACTACTCATACACAATATTTTTTTTGTGGTTTTATTTATTGTTGTGTGTGAGTAACTTTTTAATTTAAGACTCGTGATGTCAGACTTGTAGATAGTGACACTGATCTCTTTCGTCGCCTGTACTTCAGTACCCTGACCCATCTCAACTTCAACATGTATCTCATAGATCCCAACTCAAACGTATACGTAAACATGCCGTATACATACACATGGACTGAACTGTTTACTTTGCATCTGTTGTAGTTTGCATTACTTAGTTTGTACTTAGCATTATGCAATGTACAGCTTAGTAATATTGTTTGAAGCGGTTTGTAATAAACATGAAGTGCATTTCGATACTTACAGTAAGTGATGAGTTTTGAAATCCTGTCTTGTCTTAGTAGTTAGGACCACAGCTGTTGGATTCTTTCTGGAAAGTCTAAAATTTTTGAGCATAATTTGTATATTTATACCCATAAAGAGACAATTTAAAATATTGAGTGAAACTCCACAGACGCGATGAGTATCGATATCCAAAGACGGTAAACAACATTTAAAAAATAATAATTGTAAGTTATAACAGCTGAGTACGAGAACAATGGCCGCTAGTACATTTCTGTTTATATAAATGAATATATTTTCATAATATTTACAACGATATAAACAACAAACGGCAGCTTATCGCGTATTTACCTCATAGGCCGGTGAATTTAGCTTTGAATCTTGAAAAAAATCCCCACTCCGATTTTTCCTTGAATCGTGTATTTCATCTTAGCTCTTCTAATAATAACAATAATATTTTCCATAACCGGGTCATATTAAAAAAACAACAAAAACGCGTTTATTTTAATAAAAGCTAGGAACTTTAACTTATGTAATTATTCTTTACATATTGTAATGTGTAAACAACCGTTATGACTAATTTATTTTGTCAGAATTAAACATTTTCACCTTAAGAAATGTCCTTATGCAATGAAGTGGCAAAAATGTGTGTAAAAAATTAAAAGGAAGTTTTGAAAAAAAAATGTTTTAGTAAAAACAAACACGCAGGGGTTAACTTTTTGCGGGATACGTTTTAACATACTACCCTGCCTATACTCTACACGTTAAAGGCAAAAATCAGAGCGTAATTTGCCTGGACTACTAAATTTAATAATATGGATCCATATATCCCGAAGTGGGCTAACAATTACACATAAATGTACATTGTTCCTGGAAGTCTGTTTAATTTTAATTGTCACATTTCACGTTGATTTGCTTTTGAAAGCTCTGACTGCTACCACCAATTATAAATTAATAATATTCATTTAACATATTTAAAAAAGTTGTGGCGTGGCGACCGCGTACCGGAAGACGCAGCGTTGGAAGGCCTCGGCAGTGGACGTTTTTCGGCTAAAATACAAAACAGAAACTTGATTGGCAAGGGGTTTGGTGTAAACAGTATATTTTACCATATAGAAATGAGAAGGCGCTCGTGGCTAAATAATATCGATCTTCAAGGTTAAGCAACGATTGCCGAGGTTGGTCTGTGGATGAGGTGACCATCTTAACATACCGAGACTCCTCCGTGCCTCGGAAAGCACGTTAAGCCGTCGTTACGGATAGTCAGAAGCCAGAAAATCTGACACCAGTCTTACCAATGAGGACCGTGTTACCCAGTTAATGGGTTGTGGAGGTCTGGTAGGCAGCCGCTCCACGTAAAATACTAGTATTCTGAATCCGGTTTCACTGGAAGCCGACCCCAATATAATTGGGAAACGGCTAGGCAGATGATGATAGAAATGAGAACAAAGAAAAGCAATGCACATGGTGATGTTGAAATTTTTGTTACAGTGACGTCATTCGAGGGTCCCGAGTTGAACATAAGTCGGGTGACGAGGCAGCATGCAGGGGCTTACCTGTGCATAGCGTCAAATGGCGTGCCGCCGACGGTCAGCAAGAGAATCATGCTTACAGTTCAATGTGAGTATTGCAGCAATGACGGTGTCTCATAGATTCGTGATTGATCCAAGGGTATCCTGCGTTTTGTTACGTAGTTTGGACTTTAATTTCTAGAGGGCTACAGATAAAGGGCCATTCTATTGGTGATTCATCATCATCATTATATCGGCCAATAGACGTCCACTGCTGGACATAGGCCTCCCCCAAGAGTCGCCACAACAACTGGACCTGTGCGTCTCGCATCCATGGGCTATCCGCGTCCCTCACCAAGTCATCGGTCCAGCTTGTGGAAAGAAAATTTCGTACAAACTCCGTTGAAAATTAGTTAGGTGGATAAAGCTGTTAGTAACGTGCAACTACGGAACTCTACACTGCGCGTAGCCCGACACGCACATGGCCGGTTTTTTGTTATCTGGGTGGTCCCTTCGTATTTTGGTCTGTTTTACAATTTTTATCTCTGTATATAGCCTAAGCCCTATATTCAACATAGAATATATGTTTTTCATTTTAAAACGAGAAAGCGGTACACTGGCAAGCAACTCGTACGTTATTCAAGTCATATGTGTTGGAGACCGATTGTGCTGGACATTTTGTTATTTCGCAAGAGTGTCTGAGAGTACCTGTGTCACATTAAATATAAAAGAAGCCTGCGCTAAACATTGGTATTATGCAGGCTGACAGTACAATATTACAAAGTACAATATTAGTTTTAGTAAATACAAAAACCGATACACGTGTCAAATATTTTCATGTTAAGAACCCCATTTATTTATTTATCATAAAGATCACTGAAATATAGAAATAGATAACAAAATAATTAAATTTTGAGTACAAAGGAACTGCTTATTTCTAAGGAAATTTTTTGCAGCAGACCTGCGAAAGGAGAAATGAAAAATAAATGTAGACAATAAATAGCGTGTAAGAACAAGAGAAGAAGAGCATGTAAGTAAGCCTTAAACTAAAGTCAAATAAAAATACGAAAATATACTTATAAAATTTATGCCAAATACTATTTATGTAACAATAGCATTTATACAAATTTAAACTAAATACTACTTATTTCAAAAAGTAGAATAGACTAAAACAGTACGATTTACGAAAAAAAAAATGGTAGAAAATAAACCAGCCATGTCCGTGTCGGGCCACGCGCAGTGTACGGTTCCGTAGTTGTACGTGACAATTATCGATGTTAATGGTGTTTTTTGTTTGATTCTATCAATATATTAATTGAGTACACAGTTAAACGGTTAAACACGTCTAAAAATGGGCCCACATTGGACGATGGTAACTGAAGAGAAATTTATATGAAATTTTCCTTCTCCAAGTACATTTAATAGGTTGGTCGACTATTACTCGTTAACTTGTTAAACCTACTTAGCTGTGATAGTTTTCGTTTTGAATTCGTTATATTTGCTACTACCATGAACTTTTTCCCATCTCCGAAAACAACCGTTTAGCCGGCAGATGGGGGGACACTTGATCTAACATAAATTAGCACTTTAAAACTTAATATTTCGCAGCGATCGGAACGGCTAAGCGTCTCTGAGCCAAACCGTAGACAGACAGACAGACATGGCGAAACATCTTTGTTGTCTGCGGAACCCTAAAAACGGCGAGAACCCTATTATTTATTGAGATTTGAAATATTGTTTTGCCGCGACTTGTCTTTTCTCTAGGTTTTGAGATTTAGAAAAAAAAAGGGATTCGTCTCAATTTTTTTAACATTTAATTGAGACAAATCCCTTTTCGTCGACACAAATTACCATTTATAAAAAAGAATTTTTGACATTCATTGCCGCTGTTTGAATGTCACTTTGTCTAGAGTGTTTGCAGACGACGCCAGCAGAATATGAAGGTACTTACTAAGGCCATATTACCTAAGCTTTACCACGAAACGAATTGGTCCTAATTACAGGTGATGGTGATTAGCTATTAGATTAGTGCCCGTAATGATTAACCGTGATTGGGTACCTAATTGTACATCGCCCGTGAGATATCGGATTACGAATTTGCGTTTCTGTTTACGTAGAGGTCGGTCAGACGTCAAAAGAGCCTTGTGAATGCACAAAAGCATTCTGCTGGTTGCAGAGGTCACTCGGTTGCTGCCTTTGAAAGCTGATCCCTACGCTTTATTGTTTGAAGAAAAGAGAGCTGTGTGATTCGAACAATTGATCAGAATGCATTTTTTAGTAAAGAAAAAGGTATTGATTTTTTGTAAACATTAAGCCTGGTTGCAGCACAAATTTTATGTGTCAATCGTTTGGAGATACTAACAAAACTTAAAAAAACCGGTCAAGTGCGATTCGGACTCTTACACGAAGGGTTCCGTACCATATACCGAAAAAAAAACACGTTTCTTGAATGGAAGCCCCTTTAATATTTAATTTTTATTATTTGCTGTTATAGCGGCAATAGAAATACACTCTCTGTGAAAATTTCAACTGTCCTACCTATTACGGTTCTTGAGATACAGCCGGCTGACGGACGGATGGTGTTTTTGGTTGTTTCTCCGTATTTTAACACCAACTTCCGAAATTAAAGTCATTTTTTTTTAAGTATGAGGCGTGTCAGACTCTTAAGACTGACTAAAATCCATCCATGTTCCTCCTAAAGCCCTTTGCGTTCCAGGGCCGCGGTGACTCTATCGAACAAAAATTCGCAACCGTGGCAGGCTATGCTATCATCTCTTTGAGGCGCGCGTGGAACATAACACGCCATCGACCTAGGCCTGGTTGATCAGACAGCGAGCAACCAAACACTCGCCGTCCGCAGGCCCGCGCCTACGGTGGCCGGCGATCGCCCTGCGACTCCCGACGCCCGGGGCGTCTTCTTCTGTTGCGGCGCTTGGGGCGTAGGGAATGTCTCTCTCTCACGCAGCCCGCCTCCTTCTTCGTTAGCATTACTGCTTCGCAGAAGGAGGTGACCGCTTCCGATGCCTCCTCGCTCCGGACCATGGATTTTACCGGGGCTGCACGTCTAACAACACATATTTTCACATATTTTTTCCAGCATTTTAATTTAAATACCAATCCATAGAACCGATTTTGATGATATTTCTATCGGCCCAATCGAAAAGTATCCTTTCACGTAAAAAAATATTTTTCAAATCGGTTCATAAATGACGGAGTTTTGAGGTAAAACATAAAAACACAACCGAATTGAGAACCTCTTCCTGTCTTAAAAGTCGGTTAACAAACATAGTTGCTATTCTTGATTGGATCATAATTAAAAACACAAAGTTGCAACAACACCTTTTCCCTCACAATTTCATTTGGGTATAATTTAAGCTCACCAATTTAATTGGTTTTGAATTTCTTAATCAAAAGGGTTTGTAACCAAAATATAAAAACAATTCCATAATAAATCAAATATAATCATCGGGATATATTTTCAAGTAACAAATAACTAGGTTTGGATTTATTATAATAGGTTTGTCCCGATAAACAAATTGAAATATCGTTTAAATAATTTAAATCACTTTTGATAATTTAATCGAATGTACAGACGCCATCAAGCTACCCGAAACTGTCAAATTGTCCCAATCAACCTTGAACCTAATGCTTTAGTGATAAAGTTGAGAATCTATTAAAGAAGTTTGACAGATTGTTGTAGCTTGATGTGCTGGTGTCTGTGGCTTAAATTGCGGTATTGACCAAGGAAAGTCGACGGCGACTTTTTCTGCCTGCAGGGTTAAAAGGAACCTAACCTATCCGTGTCGGGTGCCCTAAGTTCCCAAGCTGATAATTACTACAAACTGAAAATGATAATTGACAACCTTTCATGTTTTATTATACCTAATTATATTATTTTAATTTTCATAGAGCGCCAATTTCGCTCCGCCCCTTTGAATTTTTTTTTTAATAAATTTATAAATTAGTAACAAATAGTATTATTTTGATAACTGAAAGAAATAAATTTTAACTACTTTGCTGGTGACAAAATAACAAATAAAACAAGTCGCAATCGTGGGACGATAATCGATATATTTGGTGGCAGATGTACCATTTTGAGTACGAAACTATTATTAAAGCGATAAACCTATTATTTTGAGGACAAAGTTTTTATCCAAAGAAATGAACTACGATTTTATTGATAATTCATATCTTATTTTACATAAATATTGGCATTAATTTGGTAATTCATACCTGGCGGGACTTTTTATTTATCTGAGACTGAAAATATATCGTGGCGACAGATCTATTAATTAGATGATACAAGTTGATGACAAATATAAATTTTGGTGACAAAAAATATAATTTCCATTTCATTTGTTTAAAACTTAACTAACATTTATTTCCCTAGTTCCCCCGGTGATAACAATAAGGAACCAGTTGGTGGGGGCGGCGCTAGGCACGGAGCTCGTGCTGGAATGTGAGACCGAGGCGTATCCTAAACCAGTCAGCTACTGGAGCAGAGATAACGGAGAGATCGTCCCCGTTGGTAAGATTCTGTTTTATTTTTAATACTGGCTAGTCGCCCTTAATTTGCTCTACCATTTAATTGTATTTTGTGTTTGTGTTCAGAAATCACCACTGTGGTTTTGTTGTTTCTTCTCATACTAGGAAACACCGGCCTCATTTAAATTCATTTAACAAAATAAACATTGACGTGTAAGAGTTATTTGTTATATCTATATTGAAAAATTATGTATTTTTTTTCAATAAATTTTGTTTATCATTTAACATCAACCTTAAAACATCTATGAATATTATAAATGCGAAAGTTTGGATGTCTGGAAGGATAGATGGATGTTTGTTACTGTGTAGAGGTATGTTATAGTCTGGAATACCACATAGGATACTTTTTATTCCCGGGAGATGTTACCATTGGGATAATTTTCGACATTCACGCGGGCGTAGCCGTGGGCGACAGCTTAGTAATAATTTATTCATATATCTTCATTCAACGGGGGAGGCCTAACAATTTCTAGTGTAGGCCCCGATTATCTACGATGTTGCATTTAGTAAATAGAGACCAAAATATGAATCGCTCAGATCGCCATTTCTACAAATTTTCAACTTTCGTTTGCTCTTTAACCAATACGTTTATCGTCACGATTTTTTGTTTTACAAATTCAATCTATGTTTGTTTTACGAATTTAGTCTGAGGGGGTGAATTCAAAGATCAGTAAGAGAGCGCGTATGTGGATTGAGTAATCTAAATAAATCGTTATAACTTTCTGAAATGGCGTTCCAATGAATTGAAAATTTGTTAATATATTTTACAAATAATTTACTCAAATGAAGACCAGGAAGGCTGAGGATTCGCAAATATGTGTCATGGACTTTTCTTGAGACAAACGATTTGAGTGATCTAGTTAATTGACCACAACTATTTAATCCGAAGTTTTACACTTTTTACTTCACCATCATATTTTTTACAACTACCTATTTACTAAAACCTTCAATATTTTATCAATGAATCTACCTCCTGAAACAGGCAAAATTGCATGTACTGAGGTTGAAAATAAATAATTCAGCGATATTGTAGCAACAACAATACGAAGCGTTTGTAGGATCAAAGGTACGGGGATTAAAACGCCAAGTCAAATATCTAAATCAGTAAATTCATTTTGAAAATTCGTTTATAGTTCGGAATTGTGGTTGGACAACGCGGGGATCAAAATATACACTTTACATGCTACTAAAACATGATCAATTCCGGTTCAGTGAAATGTTAGATTGTGGTAAACGCAATAGATAGAAAAATATATCATTACAGAAAAAATAAGTCTGAGTACGATTTATTTTACCTTTCTATTTCTATTTTACCACCCTTTCTAGTATGAAAGGTATCATTATCTTAATGATCTACAAAAGCCCACACAAAATTGAGCTAATGTATATCCTGCACCCGCATTGGATTTAGACGTTTAGACGGCCGCTTACGTTAGGATTCACTTAAATATTTATACGTTCCGTTTAGTGCCCAATTAAAACGAGTATTCGTCCAAAACGAAACTAGTATAATACTAGGGTTGTAAGTACTTTGCTTCCGTTTCCGCTAGTGCAGAGTTTCCGAAAAAATCATACCTAGATTTACCCACGCGATTATTAGCAGAGATGCAATTTAGTAAATTGGCAGAAAAAGCCTGATGGTGGCGATGATATAACTCAAAGATTCAAGTTTTTACTTCCATGTCTCTGCCGCTGTCTGGCTCAATAGCATTACCTTGTGAGAACCTTTAGTGTAGACGATTTAATTAATAAACCATAGAAATATGACTGAAAGGAATACAAAACCGCTAGAAGACAGAGGTCAAGCACCTTCACCTCCGCCTTCGCTAACAGGGACTCCGTTACATCCCTAATATTCGTACTAGTTACATTCCAGATGAATATTCGTATACCATGTGGACATTAAGTTAGTGTTGTATCTAAAATAATAAGTGCCACGTATTCTGGCTTTTACGTTGCTGTGCTTGCTCCTATTGTTGGAACAAAATTAACAAATCCTTTGTTTACCTTCACACTTTCATTACTTTTACATTTTCATTATGAGATAATGTTTTATTTTTAAAATTTGTTATGCGTACGTTGTGCTCTTTCTGTGTTACGTTGTTATATGATTTAAACTTTCTAATTTGAAGTTACTATCTTGGGAGTGGAGTAGTGAATACTATTAATTATGTGTTTTACCTTTCTAATGCAAAATGCCATCAATTTATTGAACTGTTTATAGTTGTATGAGGTCAGTTTATTTATGTTTGTTGTGCTTGACCATGATCTTACCTGATGAAAGCACGCTTGCCTAGAAATAACCTATTCCTTTTGTTTGTCTAAAATACCAAGATGAACAACTGCCTTGAAACAGACTTCGGCAGGGAATTCCATTCCTTACCTTGTTTTACTCTCCGCCTTTATTTTGACTGGTCCAATTCTTTAAGAGAAGCTTTTATAAACTTTTCACGTCAAATCAACTGAAAGCTCTCTTCCGTTTTTCTATCGACCATGTTGGGGTAAACAGGTCATTTACGACAATAAACAGCCATTAGCTGCTAACTGCAGTCGGAATTTCGTCGACGTTAACATGATTGTCACTGTCAACATCTAGTGGACCACTAATAGCAATTTGCTAGTAATCGAAAACTCACACGACAGCTTGTCGACTAGAATAAAGTATACATTATTGAACAAAAAAAATATAACAATAGTTTGTTAACGTACTAACTTATCTCTAAAACTCTGTTAAAAATAGCAGTTTTTTTTCCCTCAAGCCCTTCTTTAACCTCCTTTGTATGCAAAATCCATCTAAGCTGGCTCTTCTCTTCATAATTTTTTATTTTATTTCGAACTTATTCTTAGGGTTTAACTTTTTTAGGTCAGGCATTCACTAAGAATTAGGGATCAAATACAAAATACTCGAACAAGCCTTTAGATGGAATCACAAAATATTTATGAGAATTTCGTTGCCAAAAATAAGTCAGTGGCTATTAAAAGTTTTACAATTGACTAAACTCGAATAAAAAGTACCTAAACCCAGGCTGATAAATTGACCGTTTGAAAATAATACAGAAACAGCGACATTCTTCTTGACAGGACGGCTAGTGAGGTTTCATAGTTTAAATACGTCAGTTCTTCAGCCAATAAAGGCTTCCGTAGACAAATTCGACATGACAGAGCGACAGCGTTTTCTTTTAGAAATTGTTAGTTGAGGATTTTTACGCGTTGATGGTGCATTCTCACGTTGAACCTGTCTGTAGGAGCCTAAATTCAGCTACGTGTGGTTAACAACTCGAACAAAATTAAGCCCTTGATGCTAAATCGAACTTAACCAACTTTGCAATGGTAATATTTACATAGCAGTGTGATTTCACCTAAAGTCTGAAATAGCTCTCAATTAAAGGCTTAGTTCATAAGCTTTTAGGCAAACTTAAGTATGTAGATTGTTGACTCGACAAGATGCAAAATGCAAAACTAATTCATTACGGACTTGCATAGACTCAAACTTTTTGGGAAACTGTGACTTTGTAGGTTTTATTGTGCTTTTAGTCAAAACATGCTTGTTTGTGTTCGTGACACGAGGTAGAAATCTAGGCAAATGTGATTAATGACTCTTTTTATTCTTGGATGCTCTGCGGTGGTTTCTGGTACGAAAGTCTAACAAGGTACGGTCGCGTTTAGCGAAGCGTTTTAAGATAAAATGTGAGCAAGTTCAGTTCGTTCACTTCACACTAGCAGCTAGGGGTGGCCTCATCTGATTCACATTAGGGTGGCATCGCGTGTTTAAAGGAAGACTTTCTAAACAAAACAGTGCTTGCGGGCGTGCGATGATTGTTGTTATTCTTTTGGTTCAACCCTACGTTACTGCGTCATGGCATCAGGTACCTATATAGCACTATTCATGAACTTGTATTAACATAACTGCGTCAGAGTTTATCTTTAAAGGTCTTAGTAAGTCTGGAGTTCAAGTTGCTTGTGTTTTACGACTGGCTTGAAACTGAAGAGGTTTTTCAGCTGAGATTCACATCGATACAGCGCACTGCGCATTCTTCCTAGGTCAGTAGTGTACGCTAGTATATCTGTTATTATTAAAGACTTTCAATTCAGGGATCTTGTACATTTAGCTCACGCGGCAGTGTTCTTCAATCGGGATCTTTCAGTTTATACATTTACTCGTAATAGTTTTTTTTAAATGTTCTATTTCATAGAGGGCCGTCCAAACATTATAGTGAGTACTCAATTTATTGCTGAAATAAATCGAAAAATCATGTTATTTTATTTTTATATAAAAAACCCTACAATAACACTTCGTCCTGACAAATGTCAGGTGGCTTTTGACTGTTAACCTTTTCCAAAATATTGCCTCAATTGACGTTCGATTTGAGCAATAGAAGGCCTTTTTTCGTACTTAAAAAGCGTTCAGATTCAAGTCGCAATATCAACTCACCGATATTCAATGTCAAAACATTGTCAAAAAGTAGGAAACTAACGCTCCTTAAAAATACGAGAATTGCTTTTCTGATATGCAGCAATGACATTTAAATGTCCGCCAGAGTTCCAAAACGTTTTAGGGCACCTGATTAAGAGATTAAAACAACAAAATGTAATTTATGAAAATCAAACATAAATCCTTTGGAAAGAAAATTTGTACTGCACTGTATCAAAATCTAAATCAAAAGTCATTTATTCAAATTAGGCTGAGTGCCAGCACTTTTTGATCGTAAAACTTCTACATAAAGACAGTCCCCCAGTACGACCGCCCGTCACCACTTCCTGGTGTTTAAGCTGGGAAGAAGAAGTGGCGCAACAAACTCCCCAGCAATATATTTTTAGCCCTATATCTTTTTACGTCCAAGTTTTTTATCCTTTGGAAATACCAGTCAAACAATATTCTCAGCGATAATTTTATCAGCGATAACCACAGTCAGAAGGCTGAAATATTTGAGATTAACTACGTGACATGTTGACTCGTATCTCAATCCCATACGTTTTAACTTTTTCACAATGTTTATCACTGGTCATGACTACATCCTCGTACCACTGTGAATTAAGATTTTTAAAAAGATGTTATCTTCAAAAAAATTAAATTCACATTCACACAAAAACTAATTTACGTATTTTAAATTTAGTCGGCCCGACTTTTCATTAGTACAGATAGTTTTATTCGGAGGAATAAAAATGGTGGTTTGGCCGATTTGACAGCTTTTGTATGGGAAATATGTTAAACGAGCATTTTTATTCTTCGGTTAAAAGTTATCTGACTATTCAAATTTAGGTTTCAATGCCAATAGCTTCGTAAATGTTTGCTAAAGTGTATTAATGGCAGGCTATTGCAACATCTAGACGTCTAAAGTAATTTGCCAAATTGACGGGTACACCTAGGTACTTCAAATACCGTATTTTATTAAAAGAAATGGACCATAAATATTTCCATTTTGGCTGAAAGTACTACACTGAGCCACGTATACGGGCTGTATTTTACATATAATGGAATTATTTCTTTGAAATTGTTCTTTCTTTTTTTCTTGAACATTATTTAAGTAATGTGGAGGCCTTGCGTTTTGTGAAAATTAAAAGATTCTGGTTCATACGGGTCAAGGTTTCTTACTATTTATTGTATTTGGTGGTTTATTAATATGTATTTGTGCTTTTCGAAGGTTCTTTAACCCTAAGTAGTTAAGAACATATCTACTGTTGATATCATAATAATGTTAGGTGCATCTCATCCTCTTAGGGGCTAGCTTCAAATTTCAAAGCATTGAAATCCACTGGGATCGCCACTACTGTAACTAAACTGACAAGAATTTACCTGGGATGTACACAAAATGTTTTATGCTAATGTATTTATAAGCGTTGCCAAACTGTCTTATGTTGACGGTCGAGTTAGACGGTCAAAATTATCATCACTTTTCATTAAATGAATTTTCCGGGAAAAGGATGTAAAGCAAATCGAATCAATATTTTGAAACATTGAATGCTCTAAAATGGCATTTAGCTGGTGACTGTACATTTAAGAATTTTAAATTGATATAACGGCCACCCATTGTCTTTTAGTACGTTTTAAATAAATAATAACTTTTCACTTATATTGGATATAGGTTTACGAACTTAACATAGATAAACCTGTAAAACCCATGCTATTTATCTTCAAATTATTAGCTCACACCTTACCGGCCGTAAATATATTAGCAAAAAGTATTTAACAGCAAAAAACATTTTACTTCGTAACTTTTCTATATTATGATGTACCTAACAGTACAGTCACTAGCATAAATAATTTCGCAAAATGCAGTAATATTGTCGAGAAAAAGAAATCGATAAGTATCATAATATTTTAGTTTCGAAAATGCTTTGTTCTTAACATCTGTAGGTACTTAATATTTTAAATGCGAATATTTGGATTGTTTGCATGGATGAAAGTTTGTTACTACATTACGTCAGAACGGCTGTACGGAACTTGAAGAATGGTATTGGTATAGCGGTAGATTATAGTCTATAATAACACATATCTGTCTATGATGAAACACGATGATTTTTTTTCTCAGGAGATAATTTTCGGAGCCGCGGGTAGCTAGTACCTATATCATAATCCATATATCATATATCCATATAACACATTGGGGATAACCGCTTTTATTTTTTTGTAATTGATATTTATTTATGTTCGTGACTGTACCTGCCCTTTGTATTTTTTTTGTAAAATGCTAAATACATGTTCATGTTATACAGGGGGAGGTCTGGAGCCGCATAAGATAGATGGATCATATCGATCAGTGCTAAAGCTCGCGATTCGACGAGTCACTAGTTCCGATTACGGGACCTATAAATGTGTCTCGAAAAACTCCCTTGGTGACACTGAGGGCACTATTAAGTTATATCGTGAGTATTTTAGATGTTTGTCTCTTTTTATCATACTGATAGCGTGGTCTAATTCTAGTTTTTGACGTTCATAGAATATTACTTTTGTGTATCATTGGCTTACCTTAAACTCGAATATTAAAGACATCAATTAATTAGGTAGTTATTTGACTCTTCCTTCACAAAACTCTCTTACAATTCTTTACGAAACCATATCAAGGTTGCTGAGCAAAATATAAAAGTTTCAAAAGACATTTTATCTCATTGCGGTTATTTACTTTATTCCCATTCACGAAAATCCTTTGAAGAAGACATCATAATCTGATAGCGTCTTATTGTATGAGGAAGTCGTTGCTTACAAAAGTTTAATACGACTTTTCTGTCAACAGCTATGCCTCTTCCGCCGATGGAGAATAAAAACGGTAAGTATTTACCTTAAAACAGAAAAAAAAACCTTTTTAAATGCTGTGTTTGCGTTCTAATGTGTGTATTTTGACAGTTGTCCAGAGGTTAAACATCATAGCTGACAAATCATCGGAAAGTACGCCCTTCGGCACCCAAGGTACGTTATTAAATAGCGGTCAACAACTATTCAGATTTAATATCGGCAATTACCGTACTGTGTGTGTCATTTAAATATCTTGATTTAAATAATAATTGTCATGTTAGGTTTAATGGCTTTCCTACACATGTACAGGCACATCTGTGTACGTGATCGGAATACATATTTTGTGGACACACTATATTTGTATTTGATTAAAGTGTGTCATTTTTTTGTTGATTGAAAAGATACGTTTTCAGAAAAAAAAAACAAAAGTTGAAACCGTGAATATTTTTTGACAGAAAAATACTCCTTGATATAACAATTTTATTGTACACTACACAATTCTTCATGTTATGATTTAATTCCTGTATTAATATTACCGTCCAGTTTTACGTCCGGTTTTAATTACATCAAAATTTGAAATACACAGAAACAAGATCTTTTGTTAAAAAAACACCAGATAATAAACAAAGAAAATCTGTTTGCTTGCTAATTAGTGAAATGTTTTCAGATTTCAGATTACAAGATTACAACAGGGGAGTCTCGAAAAATCAGTGCTGCCATGTTTTTCTGTTCTTGTTACTAATTTTAATTCAAATAGCAACATCTCGGGGTTAATGTTCCTCTTTAAGTCTAGTAAATAAGTAAATAAATAAATTATTCCTCCCCGTACAGTACAATCATTTAGATGGGAATATCGCTTTGATGTTTTGTAAATTTTCGATTTTAGCCTCAAGTTCTGTTTTGCGAAGGTTTGTTTTAATTACTGTAACGACCTTAATTATGTAGTTAAAGTATTATTTTATCATCAACACAAAGTAGCCATTATTTAAGTTAAATATTTTGTCTGATTTCATAAAATATCCATGAAAGATTAATCTTTATTGTGTGGCGAAGGGTATCCATTGCATTCAGTAAGCCAATAAGCAATATTAATACCAATTCAAAAAATCAGAGCAAAAGAATAAACTTTTGAAAATATACCGTCATCACTTTGCAGCTATGTCAATTAATTAAGGGTAATGCCAAAAAAAGAGTAAACAGAACAAAAAATCCAATCACTAAATGCTAGTTGCAAGTATTGAATGCTATACAAAATGTAATTGGTTACCGGATAGCTAGCCCGAATTAATTGCCCAATATTGTTCGGGTGCTGATGTAGTCAAAATACGATGATCAAATATAAACTTATCTATCAGCAAGCAAACTGTGTTGTTTGCACTGGTTTAGCTTTAACAATATCGCAGAATCACATTATTATTCGACGTATTGCTAACAATTTATTATGTACATAACCAATGAAAAAAACATGTTGTAATATCATATGTAGGTATAGAAACATAACGTTTTCTTATTAACTTTGCGAATCAACTGCATCGTTCTACACCCTAAATCATGATTTTTCAAATTAAATTACGGGTAAACTTTGGAGTTCAAGTACAAAACAAAACGTGAAGGCGGAAGTTATCTTAAAATTGTGATTTATTGCCATGAGAGCACTTTCATAATGTTAATCATTTTCCTTTTAAAAGATCACTTCAGGTGTGCTCCAAGGTTCTCATATGGGACCGATCTGTTTTAAATATTTTCAGTGACTTATTAAACAATATTCTTTATGGTCGTTTGGTGTTTATTCCAATTCCATGCTGTTCAGTTATGACCTAAAAGTAATTTATGATCTTCAGAATATTAGAACTTACAAAACGTGGGTAGATAAGGCTTCTGAGGCGCATTACAGCTCATAATATATTATACTGTCTCTAATTATATTGGTAACCTTTGTTTGAACCAGAGTCTTAGGCGCTGGACACACAGAAAAGACTTAAGACGAGGACGGGGCGCGGACAGGGTGTAGACGGGGCGCCGTCGCTACTTTTTAAAACATATAGAAAAGACGAGGCACCGATGTGCCGCTGGGCGCCGCGAGAGATGACGGTTTTCAAACAAATTCATTCAGCCGTCCGATTTACAATTAATAAGCATTGCTAATGTATTTTTTTGGAGTAACTTTAAATGAAATTACATTTGCAAAAGCACACACATTAATAATAATAATAATAATAATAATAATTTATTTTCATAAAATACAGATTGAGACATGTTTTATCTAAAGACAACTTAAATGCACTTTGGTAGAAACACAATGCAATCCAAATCTAAGAACTGTAATCTGTTTACAATATGGGAAACCCTGCCTCTCAAACTAGGTAACCTGTATCTTGAGAGACAGTGATCCAGCTTTAAATGAGATGCTATAGGTAAGTATAATAGTGGACTGTGTCGATCTACCTGATCTATTGAGGATAATAAACTGAACTAATTTAATTTACAAAAGTATGTATTTTATATGTGATGTGATGTGTGAGGGTGTGTTTGTGTGTGTGTGTGTGTGTGAGGGTGTGTGTGTGGGTGTGTGTGATTTGAGAAATGTAAGTACATTGATACATAATATTATTTTACCATTGGTGACGGACAAAAGTTGCCGAAATAATTCTGAAAATTAAATGCGGTGCAATGAAGATAATTAATTAAAACAGCGAGACATTTGATATCCTAAAGTAACTTAACAAAAAATGTTAAGACACGTATTTCTTGCAAAAGTGTGAAATTTGGCCCAGTCTTTTGTGTATGTTTTGCGTCGCGACGCTTCTATACATTTTGTATGAAAGGGACGCGGAAGAGACATATCGCACCCTTAGAATGAAAGTGACCTAACTCAAAATTCCTGTTACTTATAATTTTGATATAAACTGATCTTGAAAAGCATACTCTAAAACCCTGTGGTGAAAAAGAGTCCAAATTATGAATGGGAAAGGGCAGCTTATACATAGGTCACGGGAGAGATTTTTCTTGTACCTACTCGTAACACTACTTTTTACGATTTTCTTCCTTGTTGCAATTTTTGCGTTAGGTCACTTTCATTCTAAGGGTGCGATAATTATGTCCGCGCCCCGTCTGCGTCTTACTTCTTTTCTGTGTGTCCAGCGCCTTTAAAACGCAAAAAAAATAACACGACGTGGTATTCCAATAGGCAACTTAAATATAAATTGACATACTGGCATGATTATGATCCGATGATCATAGGAATGACATTAATAAAGGTGTCGATGACGTCAAGGTTCCTAATCACTACCCAGAAATTCACTTGTATGTTATATGTAGATAGATATGTTTCAGTATCAAATGAAACCTAAAGTTACCCAAATTTACTATAATTCACGAAAACACAGTGAATATATAGAATAATAAAACGTTATTTTAATATTGTTACTACATTAGATGGATAAACATAATCAGATGTGTAATTCAATTAATTTTAATTTAATTTAACATTTTGGAATAGGTTATAATGGAACATATCCTTTAGATCTCATCATAGGCAAATTATATAAGTGTAAGTAATTTTAGATAAATATACCTATTCATTATGTCAGAATATTAAAATTAAAAAGTATTAATAAATATAGACTGAGTTCCACGAAATAGGCTTGTATATATTGAAGAAAATTGTAATAAGTAGGTAATGTGTAAGTTATTTGTGCTTAAATTTAAACGGGAAATCTGTTAAAGGCAGTCAATTACTCGGGCATGACGTCAAGTAAACATGGGATCAGTTTGCTTTTATCGCTTTTATACTAGGAAAGTAATTTGCCGATGTTATAGAACATATAAATGAGACACGAGATTGTTAATCAAAAGTAATGGAAAAAAATATTGTAAGCATTTCTTCACCCGTCTGCCTTCTTAATCATTGAGCTATGTTATAATGTGCATCGCTGTGTAAATATAAAATGTTTTCATGAACTCTGTTTAGCCCTGGAGTGTCAAAAATACTGTTGTAACGCGGACCACTGTCGCTTTCCGTAAAAATAAATGACTATTAATTTACTCGCCTTTTCTTATTTTATATAAAATACCTTGAATTTGTGGAGTATAGGATTAATTTATTTTTTATTTTTCCAGGATTTATCTTTCCACTCAATTTAGTTGGAACCAACTGACCAAGTTCTGAGTATTGAAACCATAGAGAGATATCCACAGATATATCTTGATTGAATCCATATGGAAATAAATCTAAAACAACCCTTTTGTATTTATTGGCTTCGGAAATCCGTACATGCGAGCAAGAATAAACCTCATACGTCGATACTATACATATATCGCCGTAGTCCGAATTAGTTTTAGATGCATTTCATTTAGAGCAATCCGGTTTTGGTAAATGACCGCTAAACGATAAACTAGTATATATGTATGTGGTCTAGTTAGATACTCAGTGGAACCCATAGACCTAGAGAATGGACTGAACAAGTGAGCAATACCCTCACAAAATTGACCAATCTTTAGAAAGAGACAAAACGTTTTGTCTCTTTTCTGCAGGTTGTCTGTTCTCTCCTGTCTTTTTTCTGCAGGCCGAAGTGACGAAGATGACACTGTAAGCCTGTGACGTGTTGCGGAATTTGTTCGAAAGAGTCACCGCAACCATGGAACGCAAAGGGCTTTAGAAGGAACACGGATGGGTTTTAGTTTCAAACTATTCTGCTGATTTTCACTTCATAACTGAATGGGGAAAGCTCAGTTCATATTCATGACTCTGTTGAAACTATATTCAGTCTGGTAGAAACGGACTGACAGAACAGTAGGGCGCTGCATAAATCGTGATAAGCATTAAATTACCTATGAACCATGGTCGTTAATAAAATAAGAAATTGAAAAGATATGGGCAATTAGGTATTACTGTACTGTACAAATTTTACGAAATATAAAGACCGATTTTTCAATCGTCAGATAGCTTTTATTTGAAGAATAAATATGGCGGTTTGACCGTTGACGTATTTATTGTGTATACAAGGTGGAGACGACGATATGACAAAAAAAAAACAAAACACTGGCAATACTAGTAAATAAGAATATGTTGTCTTTTATCACAGATTTGATGTCACTAACTGCAACAGACTGCTTGGAATATTTCGTCAGAATAGTAGTCACTATCCTTGACGAGTTTAAGTTTTTTTGACGTTTTATGCAATTGGAAAGTTTATTTTTAATTTCGGTGACAGGATTTATAATAGTTTCAAAGTATTCCTATGAACCAGTATTGCCAGTGTTTTCATTTATTGTCGTATCGATATCTCCACACTGTATAGACGAGTCATTCATCAACATCACAGCTCTAATGACAGCGCAAGCACTATCGGTAGCAAGATATCTACGTAAACGGGCGCGGGGTTTAGGTTCGGGGAAGTTACTTTTGAATGTTGCCATTTCAGAGTGCAGGTAACGCATCGATAGTTTATTATATCATTGGGTTTGACATATTTTGTATGCAGAAGCTGTCAAATTGTAATTTAAAAAATAACATTCAAATAAAGTTAAATTTAAAAAAAAATTGGTTGTCTGTAAAGTCGGTTTACGGACGATAGTTTAACGTGACAACGTCATAACAAAACATTGATGAAATGATCGTAACGTTACAATGAGCGTAACGTTACAATGAGTCATCCTTTTTCGTGCGTGCAGCCGGCGTTCATCGATTTATTAGACGTTGTCACGTCAAAAATACATATTTTAACAAATGAACAACGTTCATTTGAATATTTTTTTAATCATCAAAAAATACTTCAATGAAATAAAATAAAACATGTTTCTAAGAGCACGTCCTTGATACAATTCAAAGAAAAGATTTCAAAAGCTTATCCAACATAGAGATTCAATCGGTCAAGTGGACTGGCCCAGACGGGTCACTTTATCATTTATCATTAAAAGAGCATCACGCAATCTTTTCCCGAGAGAAGGGTGCTGGAATGATGGAAATTAACTCAGGATTTTAAATAGTTTAGTTAAGGATTAGGGTGTTATTCCACCAGAGATGTGCGAGGATGCTTAGCGAGGGATGTGTATGTTAAGAACCAATAGAATCGCTGCGCTGAGCGAGGCTAGGTTAAATGAAGCGATTTTATTGGTTCTTAACAAACATATCCTCCGCTACGCATCTTCGCACATCTCTGGTGGAAACGCAGTGTTAGACTTTCATCTTCTCCGAGAAAATTCTTCTTGATTGGATGTGTTTGCGTGAGTGGGGAGTGACTGGTGATTACTTAGTAGCGAGCTAAGTTTCTTTAATGAGCTGTTGGCTGAATATTTTTAAGGTTCCGAACGTCCATGTAGAAAAATGGAACCCTTATAGGATCACTCGTGCATCTGTCTGTCTGGCTGGCTGTCTGTACGTCTGTCACAACAAGCCGTCTTATCCAGGTTGTGCTCTTTTTCTTCATTTTGAGTTTGCATTATGGTTGAACTTAAGTTGAGAAAGTGTGAGTACCAAATTTTTTTTCAGGGCGAAAGTAGTAACAATTTGGATCTCAAACATCAGGATCGGCGAAACGGAAGACACAAAAGGAGATTGCGAAAAGAGCTGGACTCTTACCTAAAGTATTGGGCCTAGATTGCCCAATAAAGACAAAAATGGAAATAAGGAAGTGAAGCCTATGCCCTGCAGTGGGGCACTACGGGCTTATATGAGTAATCAATATGTATAAAAATCTTCCGTTACTGTGTGAGTGACTGACAGATAACGCACCGCCGAAACTTCTGGTCGTTGAGAGCTTAAATTTGGCATGTAGGTTTCTTGGGGAGAGAGGGGAGGAGTACCAACTTATTCTGGCCCACTTCTGGGCAAAGACCTCTCCCAACTTCTTCTATATTTTGTGAGCCCACGCTTCCTCCTTTCAGTTCAGTCTAGTTCCAGTTCCAGCATTTACTTCGTGGTCGGCCATTACCCCATCTCAATGTCACAGGGCACTTGCTCTGTGCTATTTTGACTAATTTAGGCTGGTAAAAATAATGAAACCGTCATGGTTCTAGTGCGAGAAAGACGGAGCTATATAGGACTCATAGCACTATCCCATTGTCACAACGTAATCACATGGCATTAACACCTCATAGTAAGGCCCCTGAAGTACTTAATTATTTTTTTTTTATTTGTGCATATGTGTGGGCTTCTTATGGATAAGATGATGAGAATGGTGACAAGCAGCATCATTTTTAGGGTTCCGTACCCGAAGGGTAACCGACGAAACCCTATTAATAAACCTCCACTGTCCGTCCGTCCGTCTGTCTGTCAGCGGGCTGTATCTCAAAAACCGTTATAGGTATACAGTTGAAGAGTTTTTTTTTCCAGAGTGTGTATTTCTATTGCCGCTATAACAACAAGTAATAAAAACTAAATTTAATTAAAATTTTCAAGGGGGCTCCCATACAAGGAACGTGTTTTTTTCGGTTTATGGTACAGAACACTTCGTGTGAGAGTCCAACTCGCACTTGGCTGGTTTTAAATACCTTTTTAAAAATTATGTTTCATAGTATCGTATTAGAAATGCTTGGCCCAAGCGTACTCTTGGGTTCGATTCCAGGGTCGTGCAGTGTTATTGCGTTTTTCCATCTGGAATTTCTCATTAGCAACCTGCAGCTTAATTGTGTAATATATGTAGTCCACATATGCTTTTATTTTGCACAAACATGCCAGTCAATTGAAAGATGAGATCACGATTGAATGAGATTGCGATTTTATTAGGTACACAGTTAAGCTGGGTACTGACCGGGTAACATTCGCAGCGAGCGTTTATGTTACTCCGTGTCCGAAAGTCCGTGTAAAACAAAACACATACGTATTATGTTCGTGCTCGTTTCCACGTGCTGGCTGAACGAATGCTCGCTTTGTAACATTTATTTTGTATTTTTTTAAAACGTTGCTCTGCACTAAGAATTTTTCCTACATACACATACAGCCAGACCCGAAACAGCTATCTGTAGGCTATACAAATATTTGTTCCGTGCGAGAATCGAACCCGCGACACGCAGCGCAGCAGCCAATGATACATTACGCCCCGTAACACCGTTTATACCCTCCTTTAGGATGCCAGTTTTAATGGCAGACACGTGATTAGTTGCGGGCACCAGTCCTGTATGCACTAGAATACACCAGACTGATATATGATTGGCAAAATGTGGGTGTGCTTATAGTAAACTTCTGCCTAACCCTTCGGGAAATACCTGGCGTTATGGAGATCTTGAAGTCGATTCTGTCCAAAAAAACATCTTAATGCTTAATGCTGTACATAACATTTTTTGATGCCATATTTTAGTTTGTTGTAAGTTTAGTTTATTTCTTAATTTTAGTTATTATTGTTTATAATTTTAAGAAACATAATGTCTGCTTTCTATGTGAAACGTATGAACCCCCTATGAAACGGTCGTTATTCAACACTTTGCGTTACAGTTCACAGTAACATTATAGCAGGCTTATTCACAAAAAAAAACCACATCCTTAGTTTAAATACTTAAAAAAAAAAAGAAATCTGTAGAGTTTGAATTTAGAACCCACTGATCAGTATTTTGAACTATTTTTTTATGAATAAACTTGCTTTTGGTGTTAACAATTGTTGTCGAGCCTAATAGAAAATAAATAAATAAATTTTGTTTTAAAAGTTGTTTCAAGAGTATTTTCTTAGGTATACCAATTAGCAGATATGTTTTGCTAAACCTATTGCTAACTCTATAACAAACAACAGACGCACAACATTATATACCCACCTATACATATGTAACATACATATTACATCTAGTATGCCCTGAAGGAAAATAATTAATTTTCAGCGCCTATCCAATTACAGATATCAAAGCGTTATCTCGCGATATGAATTGATTTGTCTTAAACAGTATGCTAGAGTCATGTGGGGATAATGAGCCAATTTAGCAAAGGAGCAGTCAGAATCATATGTGAATGATGAATAAATAAGCGTTCATTCACAAATGTGATTGTGATACAGCGTGTAAGAAAAATTTAAAAGAAAAGGCGACATTGCACTCATCATTATGAACAACTGTGTCTATGGGACCATCCCTGAAATCACGGACATGAACAGGTGTGTGTTATTTCTGTTACACCTTGTAAATTAAGCCTTTTTAATTTACGCTGACTTAATTTATTAGCTACTAGCTTTTGCCCGCGACTTCATACGCGCATATCCCGTTTTTTCCCATTCCCGTAGGAATTTTGGGAAATCCTATCTTAGGGCTCCCCTACACTCCCCAAAAAACATACATCCCAAATTTAAGCTATCTACGACCAGTAGTTTCGGCTGTGCGTTGTCTGTCAGTCACTCAGTTAGTAATGGAAGAATTATTTATATTTTGATTTATCATAAGCTTAACCACATTCATGATTGGAAAAAATTCAAATTGTATGGGAATCGGAACAAAATTATCTCCCGATTTCTGAATTAAGAATTTGAAGTTGAGTATTTGTGAAGTTCTACTTTAGACTGAAAACCTCTCAAACCATGGCATTAAATAAGGGGTTTTATGTTCTTAACTACAAATAATCAATTCTCAAACCGGCCCTAACTTAAGGTTAGGTTACTCAGGTTTTATTTGAAATCAAGCGTCTCGTTGATGAGAGATGAGAGCAATGAGCACGAGTTTTCGGATTTATTCTGCAACTTCTCAAAAATAGGTTCACTCCAATGGCGATACGTGTCAGTCTGCCCCTTCGGATAAAACAGGCGTCATATTTAGTTACATAATTAACTTACATGATTGAACACATGCACCCACATTTATTAAAAAAAATCCAACCCTGTTCTAAATTAAAATTATTTTTAGAACACTCAGAATTAAAAATCTGCTAATTATATGTTTTAATAGTTTTTATATAAGAAGGAGTCTTTAGGTACGATTCAATTTCAATAAGCTAGTACAACAAAGAACAATATCAAATATACTTAATATACCTTCTAGTTTAGCAATCAGTACCTATCTACAGAGTGTGTACTTGAATTTAACCGTTCGTTCGTAATTCTCATGGGATTTGCCTTTCTAAACCCAGAATACTTAACAGTGCTAACATTGATGTACCTACTAACCAGTGCGGTTTGAATCGTGGGAGTTTGTGACGATATCAATAAAATATTGTTTATCGAGATCTAGATGTTTGGTTCATTCTGGAGCGCAGCGTTCTGGGCGTTAAATTAGCTGACAGAATAAGAATTGACAAAAACAAGAATTGAAAAACGGGAATCGTGGACGAAGGAAAAATGTCAGACAAGCTAAAATAGGATTGAGCGGCTCAGGTCAGCCACCTGCGATGCACATGTACACCGCTGGCCAATAGTCTACACAAAGTGGTAGACCGAGGATGGATGGAGCTGCCGCGGAAGAGACGATCTAGACGCCTATAGCGAGGGCTGGGTCGTGGTGGCTCGGGAAAGAATACCTGGAAGGATTTAGTACAGGCATTTGTTCAGCAGTGGGATGGTATAGGCTGAATAACAAAAAGATATTTCGTGACTACATTGTAGCAGAACTTAGCTTGGGTATCTGTTTGGTATTAAACTGGTCCCTTTAAGAATTAAACTAGCAACACTCACAAACACACATCTTGGTGAACAGCACTACTTATGCTTTAAAAGAATAAAACGGGCATGTTCTTCATCATCATTTTAGCCAAAAGACATCTACTGGACATTGGACCCCCCAGGCAGCCCACCAGCTCAATGGCAATGTGAACTGCCATGTGTTTCTCGCATCTCTTCGTAATGTATACTATTTATAGGATATTTATATCATATACATCGTACGATATATTCTACTAATACTATAAACGTAAAAGTTTGTGAATATGGATGTATGTTTGTTACTCTTTCTCGTCAGAATGGCTGAACGGATCTTGATGAAATATGGCACAGAGGTAGATTATAGTCTGAAATAACACATAGGATACTTTTTTGTATTATTTCCGACACTAACGCGGGCAGAGCCGCGGGCTGCAGCTAGTAATCAAACTAATCATATTATAATTGCGAATGTATGTTTGTAACTTAATAACGTCAGAACGGCTTAACGGATCTTGATGAAATTTAGCACAAAGGTAGATCTCAGGAGTATGTTCCCTTGGAATAATTTTCAATATTCACACGGGCGAATATAATGTTTGTTGCTTTTAAAACTGTATCGTTTATTGGTGAATTTTCAGTTTCACTTTGGTACTCATTGGACGAGAAAGAAAAAAAACCGGAGCTACGAATACATGTGAAAAACACTTGTTTTTCTCAATTTTAGTATACAGGTGCAGCTCAATGTCTACTATTGACTTTCTGTCAAAAGTTTTCTATTGAACAGAGAAAAGTTGATCGAGAGGTGAATTCGAAATATTTGTTGTACGCCACCTCTACAATAAACAAAAACAAAATGAACACGCTGTGGTAGTTTTTTCACAGCACTGGAAAACATTAGCTCATTAAAACAAAATTCTACGTGGGGATACCAATGAAAGGATGTTAAAACTGAAAAATCTTTTTATAAGCGCAAAAGTTACTAACATAGGTATAACTATTAAACTTTGTTGACATGTTACTAAAATAATGTGTCTCTGTAGTAAAACAAATTTTACTAATGACTGTAGCTTGGTAACTAGTAGGTATATAGGTGCAAAACGCACAAAACGTTTTGGGATTAGGTACTATATTGCGTATACAACCAAGAAGTGGAATTCTCTGTCGGAGACTTTGTATCCTGATTTCTATAATCTGTGTCTGTCTTTAATTTAGGATTGAAAAGGTAAGTAATCAAGTCATGAGTGCTAGCACTTTTTGAACGTCAAAGTTTTACATGAAGACAGTCCCTCAAAACGCCCGCCCGTCACCACTTCCTAGTGTTTTAGCTGGGAAGAAGAAGTGGCGCAACTAACTCCCCATCGTCAAACATATCATCGCTTACCATCAGGTGAGATTGCATTCAAATGCGGAAAAATATAATTAAAAATAAACTTAGCAAGACTATTAACACAATCACAACAAAGATTGACCGCCGAAACTGAACCTGATTGGTTGATCCACACTTATGACGGAGCTCTCAGCCATTAAAGTGACGCAGCTGTCTCCAGAAGAAAATACCTGGTGCAGTAATATTACTGTACCTACCACGGGTACGTTCGTCGTTCGTGTGGCAAGGTGCCCAGCCGCTTGCCTTCACCGTTCAATAAGGACGCCTATTCTTGAAAACACTACACCATGACTCCATAAATTAAATTACAACAAAAGCTAAAAATACCTCTATGCAGGCGTCGCACGTCGAATTAATAATCGCTGTACAAGCAGTTTCTATTAAGTCACTATGGTGGTATTTATTTAAACTTTATGTAGGTACAGTAGCTGGATGAAATAAAATAGTGTAAAAAATTGATTTCACATTTGAATTGCACACCTTACGTAAAACAAGTGATAGTGCTCAAGAAATAATGATGCGGCTCAGCAGAAGGAAGGAGTCCAAAACAAAAAACAGACATAGGTAAACATTATCATTTTCCGCGGCAACAAAGAAAAAGTTCGTTTTTGTAAACTAGTGTAAGTAATCTTTGTATCTATTCTTTTCTTAACATATTTCCGATAAACTTATTATATAAAATAGCTGCGGAAACATATTTTTCAAAATAAAATCGAATGCTGCAAGTTGATTCGCAATATCCCGTTGAATCAGCTATGACAAAATCTTGTCGAGAAGTCTGTCTCCGTCTGTGTGACTTGTGTCTTATCTCTAGACTGCTGCTCTTCAAACTTCACCCAGGTGAGTTCATTTGGACCTTATTTAACTCTATTATAATACAACAAGAGAGCTAAAAATACCTCTATGCAGGCATCGCAAATCGAGTTAATAAATCGCTATACAAGCTATTTTTTGCGTCAAGTTCTCAGTGTCAGGTTTATTTTCAGTTTCAGCATTAATAAGCTGCATAACTAATTGGCAAACAGTTCGCTCCAGCACGTAAACACTGCTCTAGAGAATAGAACAACATTTTAAAACGATTTATTTCAGTTTCCCACTCGTCTTTCTTTATCCTTAATAGTTCAATTTGGAGATCAGATAAGTTTGTACTTTCGTTTACATTTTTTTTATTCTAGTGATAATATATACTGTCTGATGATGAAATGAGAAAGTCATGAAATTCTATAGTAGAGTAGGTAAAAAACGTAAGAATCTGTTTATGAAATAAAGTTCTCATCTATGGCTATGAATAAGGTTAGATAAAAAAAAATGGATTCATACTGAGGGGCAGTTCTCGTATTAAAGAAGCGTTCGCATTAGCATCGTAGTCGCAGACTGTAAAAACACCCCTTACAACCCTATGTAATGACAGTGATTTTTTGCTGAAATGATTGAGACTTGAATTTGAACGCTGAAATTGATCTTCTGCTTCATGAAGGCTATCGTAGAAAAGTGCCACGTGAAAATGCGTCATCAATGCTATGCTTTTCGTAAATTGTTCTCAAATTGTTCGACTAGAGAAAAATATCAATGACATCGCGTTTGTCTTATCGCTGTCGTATTTTTGTGATTCGAGTGCAAAATCTCAAAACAGAATACTTCCCAAAATATGATTCTTATTAGCGACACTTTCGTATGATGTAATAATACGTATGTGTTTTTTCAAAATTAACGGCGTCGAGAACATTGGTTCTTCAAAATCCATTAGTTTTTATTAAAATCGAGTCCTTTAAGTATTTGTCGGTATTCGTCATAGTTTCGATTTGACCATCCAGTTCACTTGAAAATTTCACCCTGTAGGTACCTACAAATTATATATAAAATATATTTTAGAAATATATATTTTAAATACCTTGGTGATGATTACGACTACTTCAATTTAAACTTACTCTATTCTATGATATTATAATATGTAAATGCGAAAGTTTGGATAGATGTCTGTTACTCAATCACGTCAGAACGGCTGAACGGATCTTAAAGAAATTTGGCACAGAGGTACATTATAGTCCGGAATAACACAAAGTATGCTTTTTATCCCGGGAATAAGATCTCTTTTGATAATTTTCGACATCGCCGCGGGCGACAGCGAGTTTTGAATAAACTCTAAAGACACTCATAGATCATGAAACAGTATTCAGTCTAGTTTCCTGTGAGGTCGAGTGTCTGTCTGTCAAGATGGAATCCTCATAATGGAGTCCCCTTTATGCTGCGCTGTGGTGTATTAGCCCTAGTTAATGCCATCTTGTGCTGATGTGGATCATCATTAGTGATTGCGTATTGTTTGCTTCGGGACAGTTTGAGTTGCAAATGTGGATGTAGTGTGTTGTAAGTTGATGATATAATGTTTCTTATTTTATACGAGACATATATAGTATTATTAAATTATAATGTGAATAATTACAATTTGAACTTCCTTATTTATCACAGTGTCTAGACATTATGAATTATTGCCATGTGGTTTTCGGACAATCTGATAAAACACAGGTACATTGCACGGGGTGCGGTGAGAACGGCGCCGTTTAATCAGCGGCCTAAGCGACATCCCGGCATTTAATTGAACAGCTAGGCGAATTACTCGGTTCAATATCGTTTAATGACTTGCCTAGCCAAAAAGTGGAACATAGGGCACAGGGAGCTTAGGGCACTCGGACACGGATAGGTTAGGTCCGAATGGTATAACGGGAGCTAAAGTGAACGAACTTAGCTCCCGTCATGCAATTTATGTTAGGTTCCTTTATACCCTGCAGACAAAAATAGAGGTTGTTGAAATTTATTGTTGCTTGAATTTAGAATTTCCCTGAATTAAATAATAATACTCATAAAATAAAGCTAAAGAGATTTTTTGTTTGTTTGAATCTCTGGAACTACTAGTCGGATTTGGAAAATTCTTTTTGTAAATGATAGCCCATTCATGAGGAATGCATATGTTATACGGGAACGGGAAAAAGCGGGATAAGCGCGTACGAAATCGCGGGCAAAAGCTAGTTTCATATATTTTCGTCACACTTCCCTATTCCATAGAATAGGGAAGTAAAATAACCAGACTCTTAATTTATAGCTGGGTCATAAGCCAGCTATAAATTAAGAGTCTAATTATTGAAATGGGAAAGTCTAGTATAATATTAGTTTAGATTATTATTAGTTTAAGTCTTTATTCCATAAATACTTAACTAACTATATACACTAGAAATAAAAATAAAAACTCCTAACTAAATTAACCCTAAAATATGGCGTCAAAAAATTCATCCGCATCGCTGTCGACTGGAAGTGTACCCAAAAGACTGGCGGCATTGCCACGTTGTATGGCAATGCTTATTCTTTGACCAAGGTAAAAGCCAGCCCTTGGGTCACGTGAAGTGTCAACTAAGCGCCTTGTGAGAAAGTCTAGTTAATTTAAGTTTTTATTATCATAGATCTGCAAAGTAAAGTAACTATCTCGATCTAATTTGTTTTTAAGTATTGATTCTACGTTTGAAATAAAATAACAGTAGTAAAACCTGGTTTTAATTACTCTGCCCCACAGGTGATAAGCTTTATAAATAACGCTCGGACAATAGTTGTTAACACACTGCCCTCTCATATTGGGCATTTTTCTAACTACGTGGGCATTTTTTATAATGTCCAATTAATCACTTGGTCCGCAACAGATACATTACAATAATGTAGTACAAAAAAAAACATGCCATGCCATGATAGAAGAGAAAACTAAGCGAAAGCTAAAACGTTCGGTGACGATGACGCGAGTTCCATGTTTAATGTTCACCCAAAGCGTTCGGTAACGATGACGCGAGTTCCATGATTTTTGTTCACCCAAAAAGTCTTCAAAGAAGTTTTCATTTCAAAAAAACATGTTAACGGTTTACATTACTCTGTGCAGCAAACTGAATTTCTCAAGCCTTTAGGTATCATGTAAGAAAATAATCTTAGACTGATTCCATTGAGCGTTGTGTCTAGTCTTCAAAAATCTTCCACGTCCTAAATGTACCGAAAAAAACCCTGGAAACATTGTCACTAAAAGATTGGGTGCATTATTCGGGCCACTGAGCCTAGAGTCATACCTAACAAGTCAAGAGATACCTAATACCACAGTGATGTAAGAAAAGGAATCCTCAGATTTTTTTGCACTAAAGCGACCGGTTAGCAGATTCTATAACAAGCAATTGGATAAACAGACCGAGATCAAAATAAAGTGCCTTTTTTTGTAATTGTGTAAGATAACACAAAATCTCGGCATATTTGCCGATGTTGCCGCTGTTGAAAATTGTTTAATTAAACTCCATATAGCATTTTCATCAGTTACGTAGTTTCCATAATCCAAGAAGAACAATTTCAGTTTATACACAAACTAATGCATGTTGTTAATTAACTATACAAAGTTGGTCCGCAGCCGTATTCATCCAATTAAGTTAAATACTATTTGGGTAGAACAACAAAAATAATCATTATTGTCATGTTCTTGTTTTAATATTCAGTTTGTCTTTGGCGAAGGTCTTTGTTTGTTTAGAGGGCATGTCACAAAATGTCGGTGAAGGAAGTGTTCTACTTCTTAATTACATAATATACTGAGGAAAACTCGGCTCGTCTGTTATTATTTAGCTCGAGGCTAAATCATAATAGCCGCACGGGTCGATCTTCGAGGTTCAACAATGCTGGCCGAAGTCGGTTCGCGGATGGGTGACTATCTGATTGTAGGGAAATTCCTCCGTGCCTCGGAAAGCATGTTAAACCCTTGATCCTGGATGTCATGTGTAGATCTTTGACAGTCGTTACGGTAGAAGTTTGAAAATCTGATACCTGTCTTGCCAAGGAGTTCCCTTACCCAGTTGGATATACCCTGTTCCCCAGTTGGATATTGGATTGTAAAGGTTAGATAGGCAGCAGCTCCATGAAAAATACTGGTGTTCTCATATTTTATTTAACATGTGAGACGAGATGAGATAATAGCCTAGATGCTGAAGATATTGTTTTATTTTCATATCAGCATTTGGTTTGCACTGTTTTGGTTGTTTATTAAATGTACCGAATGATATAGTCAGAGTACGGTTCTGAGAGAGAAAAAATTGAAAATTGGAAAATTCGGTAAAAGCGAATGTGCTTTTTCAATGTTATTTTTGTACCTACGAACCATTTTAACCAGAATGTGTATTGGAACCAGACAGCTTTTTTATTAAAAAAAAACCAGCCAGTGCGTGTCGGGCCAGGCACAGTGTAGGGTTCCGTAGTTACCCGTCCCGTAGGCCATGACAAAAAATAGCAAATTTTACTATGACATTATAAAGTTACAAATACACTTAGTTTTAAGTCATTTTCCATGTGGTTATTACGAAATCTTTACTCAATCAGTTACACTTTATAAGTTGGTCGATTATTATTCGTTAACTTGTAAATCTTACTTAAATATGATAGTTTTCCTTCTAAATTCGTTATATTTACTACTATCATGATTTGTTTCACGTATCCTAAAACAACCGTGTACACACGGTTCTCTATTGTGTCACCTAACTTTTTTATCCATAATTTAAAGTGCCATAACTTTTTTTGTCCTAATCATCATTTGTCCGAATGATAACTTACCCGAACTTAATATCACATGCCATAACATTGAAATCCCTAAATATTATATGTTCTAAATTCGTTTGTCATAAAAATTACAATCAATAATATACAAAAGACATAAAACTGTTTTCAATAAAAGTTATAAGTCCTAACTTCAAATTACATAATGTTTATTTTGAATACTAAATTATTTAATAATTATTGTATACGTTTAAGTATAATTTTTTATAATTTTAAAATATCTGATTTTGCATTATAATTCTTATTATACATAAATTAATATATTATGCATGTACTCAATAAAGCAGTTGATTGTGAACATGTGGTTTTTCTAAACAAGCAAGCCTGAAAGCAAGCATACAGTATGCACGCAAGCAAGCATTCAGGATGCAAGCAAGCACGCAGAATGTAAGCAAGCATACAGCATGCAAGCAAGCATGCAGCATGCAAGCAAGCATTCAGCATGCAAGCAAGCATGCAGCAAGCAAGCAAGCATTCAGCATGCAAGCAAGCATGTAGCATGCAAGCAAGCATGCAGCATGCAAGCAAGCATGCAACATGCAGCAGGCATGGTTTCTGTCACGGCTCCGGCGCTGCGGGGCTCCGGCGGTCCCACGCGAGTTTATCGTCGCAGATTGATTGTAAAGCTCACCACCGCAGCGTCGGCTTGCTGGCCGGCTTCGCCGGCCAGCCTCAGCCGCGGCGGCGAGTGTTACAACCACCTGCTCCTCAACTCGCGGCCCGCCTCGCCCCTTCGCGCCTACGCAATTTTAAATTACACTCTAGGGGTAGGGCAGACAAGACTGCGTGGAGTCGGATTTACAGCGATTCGTTTCTGTCACTAAAACCTATTTATTAGCAAATGATTTAGGACTAAAAAAAATATTATAAATGAACATTCGGAATAATACACGTTATTTAACACAATACTTAGGACTTTAGCTCATGTAAAATTAGGAGATTCAATTATTATAGTACTCGATATTATGACAGAATACTTTTAGAACTAAAGATAATTCTGTCAAACAAAATTTCGGGATTTTAAACATTATGGTTACTGAAGTTTATAGCAAAGGTGTTATGGATAATGATTTTCGGACAAACAATTTTAGGAGAAGTAAGGGAGTACCCACACACACACTTGTCCTTAACATAAAATAGCACTTTCAAGCTTAATATTTCGCAAACTGATCCTTGGATGGAGAAAATGGTTTCCGCACACCCTCAATATTTGAAGAAACAGTCTAACGACACTCCACACCATGGGATAGACGATAAAAATAATTCAAGATTTATTTTTTTCCCATTTTGTCAGCGTGATTAATAGTATACCCATACCAAATTCCAACTTTCTAGTGCTAAGTGTCTCTGAGCTAAGCCGCGGACAGATAGACAGACAAACGTCATGGTGAAACTATATGGGTTCCTTGTTTACTACGGAACCCTAAAAAGCATGTACATTCGTAATACCATTTCCCGGAAATCGAATAAGCAAAAAATCCTCATTAGCAACCAGCTAGTCGTCTGTTCTCGTGACCAGACTGGCAAAAGATGATTCATTTGCTTTGCGAGGGGCAACGTGGCAATGCTGCCATTATTCGAACACTTTTCCCCTTGACAGCGATGTAAACCAGCTTTTTGAAGCCCAATGATAGAAATGAGAACCTTTGGATGGATTGAACGAAAGGAGATAGAATTTAGGCTGTCAGTGTAAAAACGTTCTAAACAATACTAATTAGACATAATACTAAAAAATACATAAATACAATACCAATTAATATACTAATAAATGTCAAATATGTAATGAAAGTGAAAGATAATGCTCCTTCATCATTTTTTAAACGCTGGTAGCGTTTGAGCACGCTTCACTTCCATGGGTAATCCATTCCTCAAACGAGCGGCTTATATACTGAAAGATCTGTTCAAGAAGTGGAATGCATACGAATACTTGATTTTAGATTTTCCGATGATCTTAAGGACCTAGAATGTGTGTCACAGAGAAACTGAAACCGGTCTTTAAGATATAAAGGGGTTGAAGGATTAAAGAGCACATTTTAAAATAGAGAAAATATATGGGCATTCCGGCGAAGGAAGCCATTTGAGCTCAGTACGAAATTCAGATACGTGGTCGTACTTGCGCAAGCCAAATATAAACCTGATACAGAGATTTTCAAGTTACTCACTTTGTCCAATTGGTCTTGGGTGAGATCAAGACAGCTGGCATCAGCATAGTCCAGGATAAAGAGAAGAAGAGATTGTGCTATCGCAATTTTAGTGGTGATGGGAAGAAAATTGAGAAGACGCCTCAGGGAGCCCGCTGAAGCAAATAGTTTACAACTTACTTCCTGCAGTTGCTTAGTCCAGGAGAGAGTGCTGTTGATATAAACCCTCAAGTTCTTCACAGTGTGAATTATATGGAATGGAATGGTGGTGTTATTAAAAGAAACCTGTGGAAGTTTCGAGCAGTCGATCTTAGAGACAGTCCGGGAACTACTACTATGACTTCCGTCTTAGTTGGATTGATCTTATTAGCATTTAGTAGTTACTTTACGTTACATTTGTTAATAAAATATTGTTTATTTTAGTTTAGTTACTAAAACATTAAATCCTTGTATATTCATGCCACCAATCGGTAGAGTCAATTTGTAGGATCAAAATCTCTTTGCCTAACACTGAATATCATGACGATTAAGACAATATACCCTCAGGACCGTTATCAGTCTGCGAGGAAGTTCTATAATATGTTTACTATCTGACATCATGACATTGATATATTGTGTACCTATTGAGACTATTTATACATGCTCTTGTACTGTAAAATACAAATGAAAGTAGGACTCGGGTAACGTTCGCAAAAAATAAAAGTTATATAAGATTTGTGACAGTAATATCATGTGAATGGAAAGTTTTTCTGTACCTCATTTTAGGATAGGTTACCTGGAGATGCTTTCAATGGGTATATTATTCGTTGAACAATTTCTTCTTGAAATGGTCATTAGAGTACATTGCTGTCGCATTATTGCGTCGCGCTTGCTTGTTTGAGCCTTTATGTTAAAAAAGTATTTTGAACAGAATTTAAGCAACATCGCTGATTCAGTATAAACTATCAAAGTACTAGTCAAATTAGGGTTTTATCTCGAAATGATAGATAATAAACTGAAAACGAAGGAGTCTGAATCTCACGACAAAGAAAATCCTAGTAGAGTTACAGGAGTCAACGCATTGAAATGTATTTATTTAAATAATAAATTATTTTTACTTAGAGCATTATTCGACGTTTTACCCTCACGTGTTAAGCCGCTGGCTTTGAATATAATGTAGGTACTTATTTGTTGGTGATACCCGCGGGTAATATCACTCACTTACTTGCGCTAACTTGGCCAACTTGTAAAAGTTTATTTGCCCTTTAGAATTCTTGTAAATGATTTTCGATTACAATATGAATTCACAAGGGTTTTTTTTGTGTATTAGATCCGGTTATATTTACCTATATTATTAATCAAGGTTTGTAGTAGGTCAATCAATTATTTTCAAGACTTAATTCAAACGTATCAACAAATTAATATGAAAAAGGTAAATGTCAGTTTAGAAAGACCGCACAAGAACAACCTACTAGTGACAGTGGCGAAGACCCTTACCTAATAACCCCACAAACCTCACACGTTACAATAACGCAACAAAGCAAACGGAAACAAAAAAACTCGTGTAACGTTTCACATTTAGAATTTGACACGGACGCAGCGTGAAGTGCAAGGTAATACAGAGGAATTATGTAACATCATGCGAGCTCGAATGTTAATCCGGTCGGGATAACATTGGGCTCATTAAACCAAACCCTGGATTATCAACTTGGAATTGCTCGACCGAGCAATATGAATATTGTAACGTAAAAAGCAATGAAAACTCGCTTTAAACCCTCCTGTATTTCACTTGCCATAAAAACTTGGGATTCCGTGAAATATATTAGGGAAAAAAAGGTCTACACGCTCGATCATTAAAGGTAAATTGCTCTGTTTTATATCCGCTGAAATGTAAAGTTGAAAATGTTTGAATGGCTCGCTTGAGTTGACACAACTCTTCCGACTAGCCCTCACGTACTGAACCTTTGCGATGGACCATTATTTTAACTTTTTTTTGGCACTTTTATTTTAATTTTGTACACGTAAGGCGTTGCCCTTGATAGCAAGGGAGTGTTTGAAAGAAAGTGTTTTAAGAACTTTAAATGTTCCGGACAGGGGCACGTATTTTGCGACCCATTATCACCTTTGAAGTGGGCTACCGAGGATTGTTAATAGGAAGTTCTAATGATAAAGATAAACGTGACTAAATGAGCCGAAGGGTATAGAAGACAACCTTTCAGGGTTCTAACTATTACGTACTTTTAGGCCGGAAAGTAGATGATGTGTGAAATATATCCCCAGCACCTTTGACAGCCCCATCAGTTTAAGAAACCAGAATCTTCATGCCCAAAATGCCCATCCAACGTAAATGCGCGTATTTTCACGCACTAATGCCTTCTTCAATGTTAAACATTGAAAAGCTAAATGCCCAATTCGGTGTGAAACAAAGTTAGTGTTACCACTGACCAATGAGCACATTACACGTAGATGAGTCACCCCTAACGAAATAAATGTAGTCGGTGACTCGTTTTGCGAACTTTAGCAAGTACGTGAATAAATGTCTTTTTGTCTAGGTTTACGTGGTGCATGGTACTGAAATAGCTTTCTTTTAGTTGGTTTTGTTTGCGGCCTGTATATTCTATGCTTGAAATAGTTGAGCGAGGTCGTGTTATATCTTGGTTTAAGTGTGCAAGGTCATGGTCTTTTCGATGTTGCACGTCTAAAGATCCACGTGTATCTTTGTTGTTGAAAATGGAGACTGATATTGCAAAATCTATTTGTAAATACGGTTTTTTATAGTTATTATTTCATTGACTGACAACCTGCGATGGAAGCTTGATGTATCCCGAGGATTTTTTAGGAATTAGGGACTGTGTCATTGAAGTTATTTTGAATTTTGGGACGATCAAGTAACGCAGAGCACACCTCGTAACACTACACATTTATAGTAAAATTATGAAATACCTATGTATAAACTGACTAAATTTGAAGTTTTTATCTAATACTAACTATTCTAATATATTAAATGCAAGTATCTAACTCTGTCTGTCACTGTTCACGTCTTAACGGCTGAAAGGATTAGGATGAAATTGGCACACCAGTAGACCAAAGGATGCCCTGGAATAGGATATACTGGTACTCTTTATCCCGGGAGTATGTTCCCTTGGGATAAGTTTTGACTGAATTAATTAAATTATGGGAAACGCCAAATAAATTTGCAATAAAGTTCATTGCCCTTTCCTTGATTTCCCCGCGTAGGAACCCGGACAATAAGTATGAATCGTTTTTCATTACTAGAAAAGTAAAGGATCACGATAGATTTCGATTTAGGACAGCTTTATGTCATTATTTCTGTTTTCGGAATTAAGTATGTCAATAAATGTATGTGGGTCAATGACCGTTATTGCACGTGTATCTGGTGTCGACCATAATTTAATTTAATAAGAGAAGAAGGGGGTTTCATAAAAAAATAAGTTGTAAATTTCCGGTATGACAATGAAAATATGTCTCAAGAGAGCCCGCTCAATCACGTAACTTAACACTTAGAACTCATATAAAGTCGTTGAACAGTCACGAAGGATATAAATACTGTCTCAGTTACTGTACTAGCTACGTGTTAAGTAGAACTGTTTAACAAAAACTGTATGCTAGTTAGTACCGCAACTGAAAACGTAACGAGTTTTTTTAATAACCCATGTAAATTACTTTGCATGAATGAGGAATAAGTGCGAAGGTTTCTAGCATATATAAACTTGAATAATTTTAGGTGAAAGACAATACAACTCTAATCTCTTCAAAATGAGAGTGAACAGGCTTCTTCTGGGTAAGCTCGCTCCATCGTCGACTTTGTCTCTGTCATCTATGACTTAGACTAGAGTCAAGAGCAAAGCCATCTTAAAAAAAAAAAGAAGTAGGTACAGTTAGACATAGGTTAGCTTCTTCAAGCGTCCCCACATTGAGCTGTCCTGCGTTTCTTGCATCCAGTGGATTCTTATCGTCCGGGCTTCACCAGCCTGTTTATTATGTTACAATGTTCTTACATTAGTTTTCATCTGTGAGCGGGTGACAGACCAGCACTGCAGATCCAGTGGTCCATCTTGTGCGACGACTCCCAACGCTGCACCTTCTGGTACGCGGTTTCCACCTCCGAACAATGCGCCTTACACAAAACAAACATAAATAGCACCTATTGGTATAAACACAAACAGTGTTTTATAAACATAAACAGTCTCACCGAAACCCTTGAAATGACAATCATTAGTTCATTAATCTATAAACGGTAGTGCTTGTCGCGTAAATCGTGACAAGTGTATCATTTAAGGCGGTCGAAAGCGAACAATAGGCGGTAATCAATAAGACGCCGGGCGGGCTATTGTGTCCCTAATGTGTGGGAATTAGCTATTTACTGCTTGACGAAGACAAATTATATCCCCACTTCGATTAATTACAGAGCTTAACTGCGTTGTCGATATTAACATATGAGGTGTAGTGTACGCCACTGGTCGGTGTTTCGAGTTGCCTTAATAGGAACTGTTTGTGTTACTACAATATGTATACTAATGTACAACTATAATAGTAAAAAAACTTAGTAAACAAACGCGTCATAAATAATTCATAATTTTAGACACGCGCGTAGGTAACCTATAAAAGCTTATTGGGTATCAAACAATTCGTCCATGTCGTTGTCAATGATAAAAGTATCCAGAACACTAGCAGAATTGCCATGTTGGATGGCAATGTATTAGTAGTAGTTTAAGTTTTTTTACAAGAAACATCATATTTTTATGTATACCAACAAAGAGTAGTTTAAGTATATGTCGGGTTTGGCCCAGGCATCAGAAGTAAAACTCAGATATGGCAACACACAAATTTATTTCAATCAAAATTATAGCAATAAAATAATCAGTCTTAAATAATATAAAGTAAAATAAACTAAACAAATGATAATGGCAGTGAGGGCGGTCACATGGGGCAGTACTGACTGTCAGGGACAGTGGTCCGTGCACCCACCGCAATAAGGATAGTACTAATTGTCAGAGACAGTGTTCCACATCCACTAACCGGGCAGTACTGACTGTCGAGAGACAGTGGTCCGTGCACCAAGACGCATCCGTTGGAAATGCGTGCCGACTCATTTTTTTTTTTTTTTTCTTTTTTGGGAGTGGCTTCTCGCAGTTCAACCTATAAGGTTATCGACTGCTTAACCGGGCTTGCCTGTGGTGGCCTTAATATAATATTAAAGCCTCCAGCCAGGGCTTATAAAAAACTTACAAACTAAGCGACTACACGCTAAGGGCACCCCCTGTGGGGTACGGGCCTCGGCTTAGGGCGTCGCTGGGGAGAGGACAGCTAGGGACGGGCTGGATCGAACTGGAATTATTATTAAGGGGCGAATTTAAGACTACAGGCTCAGCGGCGCGGGCTGGCTCGAGCAAGGGTCGGGGCGGATTTTGACGGGGACGTCGCGGCGGGCCTCGGCGGCGAGGGCGGAAGGACGGCGGTCGTGGTTTGCGAAGTGTGCTGGTCTCTTTGCGACTCTCTTGTAGGAGAGTGGTAGAGTCGTCGGGCGTGACGAGGGTATGCCTCGGTCGGCGTACCTTGGAGATGCGGGAGGGTTCGTATCGGGCGGCCGATGCGATAAGGGGGTTACGGTGATTTACAGCAGTGTCGAAGAAACGTTTGGCTATGCGTTTCATGAACTGCTGTATGGTGGGCAATTTGAGATCTACATGTAGAGTCTCATTTCGGACGTAGAAGGGGGCACCCGTGATTTTGCGCAGGAAACGGTTTTGGAGCGTCTGCATCCTGTGGAGATGACGTGGCTTTGCGTGTGCAAAGACGGCGCAAGCGTACGTCATGATGGGACGGATGACCGCGGTGAAGAGTCGCAATTTGCACTTGAGTGACAATTTGCTACGGGCGGTCGTGATATAATCGAGCCTTCCCTGAGCGAAGGCGGCGCGAGAACGGGCCTGCCTTATGTGCTCAGCAAAGGTGAGGTGGCTGTCCAGGATGACCCCCAGGTATTTGGCTTGCTTCTCCCAGGGGATCGGCTTGCCATTCATGGTGATCGGACGGGGGGGAGGGGGTTTGTGCAACGGTTTCGTAAACAGAACCGCCTGACTCTTGTCGGGGTTAACCTCGATTCTCCATTTCCCGAACCATCTGCCCAAGATGTTTGCAGATGTTTGGAGAGTGCGAGAGATAGCGTCAGGTTCGCGACCGGTGTAGTAAATGGCGGTGTCGTAGAATAGGGCCAACTGCGCCTTTTTACTTTTGGGGATATCGCTGGTGAACAGCGTAAAGACTAGGGGGGATAGCACTGAGCCCTGGGGGACTCCTGCTTGGATGGGGTGAGGGGACGAGAGTGCACCGTCGATGCGGTAGCGAAAGGTGCGGTTCGACAAAAAGTCTCGCAAGATGAGCACGAGACGGTCTGGCACGCCGAGTTGGTAGAGCTTGTAAATTAAGCCATTGTGCCAGACTTTGTCGAATGCTTTCGCTATGTCGAAGAACAAGGCACCCGTCATCGAGCCACGCTGGAAACCAGTGCTTAGATGCTCGACGATGCGGTGAACTTGTTGGATGCACGAGTGTTCGGTTCGAAAACCAAAGTGCTCGTCGGGAATAAGACTCTTTGCTTCGGCATAATCCTTGAGCCGCTTATAAATAAGCCTCTCGTAGATTTTACCGAGAACGTTGAGTAGACTGATGGGACGGTAACTGGCGGGATCAGACTTGGGCTTGCCTAGTTTGGGGATACCGATAACGGTGGCCTGTTTCCATGCTCGGGGGAACATGTTATTGCTTAATGCGCCATTGAAGATGGCAGTCATAAGCACTATTAGTTGGGCGGGGAGGAGTTTAAACACCTTGTTGGTGATACCGTCGGAGCCTGGGGCTTTCCTAGGTTGGAGCCTTTTGATGATCTCCTGTACCTCGTCGGGCGTGACGGGGGGCAGAGGATCATCAGGATCTTCGACTGGTGGGAGGGAAGCTCTACGTTCGACTTCAGCATTCACCATGTCGAGGTGAGCTTGGTCTACTGGTTGAGAGCTAGGAGAGCATTGGGCCTCTAGACTGTCGGCTAGACATTCCGCTTTGTCAGAGTTGTCAAAGGCGACACTCTTGTCGGGGCGGATGAGAGGGGGCATTGTGGCCTCTTCTTTGGATCGTAACTTCCTCTGAAGGTGCCAAAAGGCGAGATGGGTGGGCTCGAGCTCGCTGAGCGTCTTGTCCCAGCGTGCGGTACGCAGCTCAGCAGTGCGTTTCCTCACAGCTCGCTGTAAGTTGCGCATGTGAGCTTTGTTCGCGTCGCAGGGAAAAGCGCTGTACGCACGAATGGCTGCGTTCTTCTCGGTTATCAGACTCCGTACATCGTCCGGCATTTTCCAGCGGTGGTCTTCCACCACTGGAACCTCCCTTGAACATTCGTTCAGGACGGATTGAACGTGATCCGTAAGCGAGTCGATCGCCGCCGTCGTGTCAGCTACTGAAACGATGTGGTCGGGGATGTTGTCTAGGTGAGGCGACGTAGTGGATTTCAGCCTTTCGCTTACTTTCCTCCAGTCGGTGATCACTTGAGACGGAGGAGGTTGGTCGGGGTCGGGCTGACCCGAGCGAGGGCCTAGGTGCATGATCACTGGGCGGTGGTCTGAGTTGAGCTCGTGTGTCGTTTCTATAGATAGCAAACGGAGGTTTACGTTCTTTAGCAACGCCACATCGAGAACATCGGGCCTTTGGTTGGGATCGTGCGGGAAGTGAGTAGGCGTCATCGGAGCGATGACGTCATAGTTGAGGGTTGCACCTAGGTTAAACACCACCCTGCCTCTTGCATTGGTTGTGTTGCAATTCCAAGCGGGATGTTTGGCGTTGAGATCTTCCGCTAATATAACGGAATCACTCAAGCCAAAGAGGGTGGTGAAGTCGCTACTGAGTGCGATGGGGTCGTCAGGCGTGGGAGACGAGGTCGAGGGCGGTGGGTAATAGGCAGAGATGATGGTGATCGGTTGATGACCAGTCATACCTAGCCGACAGGCTGAGTACTCGAGTAACGAGCGGGGGGCAGGAGGAATCAAGGGGATGCAGTACAGCTCCTTTTTATAATAAATCAGGGTACCTCCACCGTGGCAACGCGTCCTATCGTTGCGAACTATACGGTAGTTGGCAATTCTAGGGTCGTTGCGATGGGGTTTTAGGAAGGTTTCCTGGATGAGGAGGACGTCTAGTTGATGGTCGCAGAGGAATTTGGCGATCTCGTCTCTTTGGTTGTTAATGTCATTGGCATTAAAGAATCCTAGTTTGACACTTAACGTATCTGGGCGTCGCATAGCAATTGCGCTGGGATTGTCCATAAAGTTGGCAGCGGTGACACTGGCCAATTGCAGTCGGGCGATTCGGCTTCTCAATCTGGATGCCGGTAAGGGAGCACACCGATTTTGCGTGCCGACTCAACGGTGCGGCTCCTTATAAAGGCGATCGTTAGTAGAAGGGAGACCGTTACAATATTTTACTGGGTTGGATATCAAGTCTTTTAAGCCAAATGACGGATAGAGTGAATGATGCGTCCGGTGCACGTTCCACTAGCGTTATCTAGACGCTGTCTCTTGCAGCTGCTTAACAATGGCTGCCGTCATATAAAAATATTAACTTAGGTACTTATTTAATAAATCTGCCGATTTCTTGGCTTATATCATAACAGCTATTCTTCTAGCATCTTTAAAAAAAAAATTGGCTGTCTGTAAAGTCGGTTTACGGATGATAGTTTAACGTGACAACGTCGTAACAAAACGTTGTTGAAATGAGCGTAACGTTACAATGAGTCATCCTTTTTCGTGCGTGCAGCCGGCGTTCATCGATTTATTAGATGTTGTCACGTCAAAAAAAAAAATGAGGTGACTAAGGGACTCACCAGAGAATGGGCAGCAATTGTAACAGCTACACTTCGATCGCCCACCCGCTTGCCATGCGTGGCGATTATGGCAAACCCTTGGAAGAGGCCTATGTCCAGCAGGGGACGTCTTTTGGCTGATATGATGATGATGTGCATTAATTCAGGTTAACAGACCGACCTAGGGTAGTATATGATATAATTACAAAATCTCTAATATTTGCAAGATATAACAACTGAATCCATCATTTTATATCATACAATGTACATTTAATATAATAAACGATTGATATAATTTTAAAGTAACTAATTTTTATAAGCATACATTGAATATAAAATCGTTTGATATACCACTCAAAAGGTATAAAACCTATTTAATCCAATATGTTGTGCAAGCAAGCATGTAACAGGCAGCAGGCATTTTTTTTTTTTGATCTCGGGGGGAAGTCCTCATGGAAATCCTCCACCCTGGGGCGGGTGGAGGGGTCTGTCAGACTCTTACTGACTAAAACCACCCCGGTGTTCCATCTGCCACCTACGCCGGGGATCGCGGGAACGTATGCGACTTCCGCAATCCCCGGCTGGTGCCGGCGGTGTTTAACTCCCCTCGCTACGTCAAAGAGGGGCGCACGGGAACACCACGCGTCGCCACCTCGGGTCCGGATGAGTGGGGGGCGACGGACATCCCCAAGTCCGCCGCCCCTGGACCCAGTTAGGGGGGCCGGAAGAGGGCAGCGTATGCCCTCCTCCGACGCCCGATGCGCCTGCTGCAGGCAGGGAGAGCGGTTGTGATCTCCCTCTCCCTTTCCGCAGCCTCCTTCTGCGCGATAACTGTCTCGCAGAAGGAGACCACCGCGTCCCAGGACTCCTCACCGCCGACCATAGCATGGACTACGGCCGGCAGCGAGAGGTCACCACCTACAACAGAGATGAGGGCACGGCGCGGCTCCTCCCAAGCTGCACACTCTGCAAGCGTATGCCGTGCCGTGTCCTCCCGACAGTCGACGCAGTGGTGGCATCGAGCGTCCGGCTCCCTGCCTATGCGACACAAGAACCTCCCGAAGCAGCCATGCCCCGAGAGGACCTGCGTCGCACGAAACGTCAGAGAGCCGTGCCTTCTCCCGAGCCAAAGGTCGAGCACTGGCCGGATGGCCTCGATAGTGATGAGGCCGGGAAGGGCTCGAAAGCCTGTCCCGCCATTCCGCCACCAGGACCTCGCGCAGCTGCGACCGACGCAACTCCAGGTGTCGCTGCGTCAGTCGCTCGCCGCGCGCCCGCGCGTCCTCGCGCCACCTGTGTAGTGACGCGAGCACTTTCGCCTCCAGGTCCCACGGCGGAGATCCGGCCAGTGCGCAAGCCGCCTCGTAGGAGATCGTGCGATATCCCCTGATGACTCTGACGGCCATCACCCTCTGCGGCCTCCGCAGAACAGTGATGGTGCTGGCCGTCAGGTCAGCCGCCCAGATCGGGGCCCCATAAAGGGCCATCGATCGCACGATCCCCGCGTACAACCGCCTACAGGCGGTGCTCGGGTCCCCCAGATTGGGAAGCAGCGTTGACAGCGCCCCCGCCGCGCCCAACAACTTGGGCGCCAGCCGCCGGAAGTGGGGGCCGAAATCCCACCGGCTGTCGAGCACCAATCCCAGATACTTCATGGTGGACTCGACAGCGATACGGGCCCCCCCGACCACAATGTGCGATCCCGGCGGCGGCGCTCGCCGGGGGCCATGAAAAACAATGGCCTCCGACTTGTTGAGGGCCACCTCCAGGCCGAGGCGCCGTATGCGGCTCACCACCTGTGAGACCGCAGCCGTCGCCAGCAACGCTGCCTCCCTGTGCGAGCTCCCCCGGGCAGTGACCAGTGTGTCGTCAGCGTAACACACCAGCTGCACTCCCGGCCGGAGCTCGCCCCTCAGCACCCAGTCGTACCCGATGTTCCACAGGAGCGGGCCCAAGACCGAACCCTGCGGAACACCGCACGACATGGGGCGCTGGTATCTGCCATCGCGTCCCAGATATTAAATAAACGTTACATCCAATAAAGTTACACGAAATAAATTTAAGGGTATGTACATAAATGTTATATCTAAAGAAATTGTATCAACAGTTGGTATAACTCACGTTTATTATATCTTGTGAACGTTATTGAAATGAAAATATACCTTTATATGATATGAGACGCACCCATCCACCTAAGCTTGTTGATTGACTTGGGTAAGAATGGATCAGAGAGTCAAAAAAAAATCGGCCAAGTGCGAGTCCCACTTGCACAAGAAAGGTCCCGTACCGTAAACCGAAAAAATCAAAAACGTTTTTTACGGACCCTATTCAAAAAACGTTTTTGATTTTTTCGGTTTAGATAAGTAAGTTTCGTTTTTATTTTGTACTTACTTATCTACTTAATTTATACTTAAATTTTTTTATTTTTACTTTTTAGAAATAGAAATATAGCTTCTCTAAACTTTTGAACTTTCTGCCTGTTACGGTTCATAAGATACTGGTTCCTTAATTTATTTATACTGGAAGCTTAAAAATCGGCAAAACACTAGCGGTCGCGACAGACGCGGTCCTGTTCGAACGTTTGCTTTGTGTATGACGAAAAATTATCGAAATCGATTTCAGCGCCACCTACCGGATCCAATTGTGAATCTGAACCATTCTCGAATCCCCATGAATACACAAAAAATTTCACCAACATCGGTCGAGCCGTGTAGATGGAGTTCAGTGACATACACACGTACACAAGAAATATTATGTTAAGATATTTCCTATATTCTACCACTAATTTGCTTAAAAATATGTATAGAGGTTAACACCTAAATACAAGTAAATAACACCTAAGGCACGCTACCACAACTGATTAAAGGATTATCGCTCGAAGTCAGTTTGATAGCTATTGTGTTTGAAGCCGGGTCCGAGCCTGCTTGTAAATTCGATTGTTCGACGCTGCAGTGTCAGTGCCGTAATGCTGCTGTAATATTAATAATGCAATTCGTGGAATGCGCCTTATTTCACTTGCTCTTCTTCATTCCATTAATCTGCCTAGTCTTTTCCCGATTATCTTGGGGTCGACTTCCAGTCTCATTGGATACAACAGAATACCAGTATTTTACATGGACCTCCACAAGTAACTGGGTATGACGATATTAATGTAAGATTTTCTGGCTTCTGACCATCCGTAACGACTGACAAAGATCTACAAAGACAGCCAGGACCAACAGCTTAACGTGCTTTCTGAGGCACGGAAGAGTCTTGGTTTGTATTGAATGTCACCCGTCCACAGACAGACTTCGGAAAACGTTGCTTAAGCTCGCAGATCAACTCGTGCGGCTGTTTTCAATTAGACTTGGACTTTTTCGTTGTCTGGCAAAAAGTTTTACTACTTATATTTCATTATACAGCTACAAGAAAGAAGACAAAACTTATTTTTATCACATGCAAGATATTGTTGGTTCCTGAAGTTGTACACATGATGAAGACGTCACAAGTTGTAATTCAAAATTAACGAATTAAACTTTCAAATGTAAAAACATGATTAATTTAAGTGCAAAAAAGTGCAAAGTGTGAGGTTACCCACGAAAAAATTGGGTACAGGCATTATACTATTGGTACAATCCGATGCGCATGCGCGTGCAGTAGGCTACAGTAAGGGTCGGCCAGCCAATAAATTAATCCCAAAAAAAAAATCGCATCGTCAGTATCGTGATTTCTACCCTTAATACTGTGGTGAGTTTTTTCTTTTGAGCATTATGTATGGGCTGGCCTACCCTTACTGCACGCCCATGCCGATGCGTACTTAGTATATAAAATCGACATGTGTATTACACAAAGGTTGAAATGTGTAGTATTCTGTAGTTTCTGCCTACCCTATACGAGAAAAAGCGTCGATTTAAGTTCGAAACTGTACTTAAACGACTCATTAGAAACCCGAAAGAACGATCAATTTGAAGAAACCGAAACTCAAGTTCGAGTTTCGATAGTAGGCCGTTATAAACCCAATCAAAATCTTTGTGTTTGTGTTCCAATTGTGTGTGTTTTGTAATAACTTGGACGTTCAGCAATTAGGGCATGTTATTATCTCGCTTCAGTACCGATACTCCGCTCCTGAATTGTTTATCGTTGCGAAGCTTAATTAAAACTACTACTAGCTACTTTTTACTTTCGTCTGCGTTTGCGTGAGTGCCTTTTTCGTGAACTTTTTTTACAGGTAGCGTTATTGAGATATGTAAGCTTTTCAAAGGAGGTTTTAATATTTTTGATACAATGTTTACATGAGTTATATGAGTTACACAATACATGAGTTTCAAATTTTTTATTCTAATTGTTCATGCGTCCAGTCATTTTATTTTCTTTTTAACGATGTTGTTCCTCCTAAAGTCCTTTGCGTTCCAGAGCCGCGGTGACTCTTTCGAACAAATACCGTAACCCTGGATACGTCCAGTCTACCATTAATTTTGAGTAGGACACTTCGAAAATAGCAATCATAGGTACCAGCCAAACGAAAATACCGGCCATACTAAATATGTAATTATTAACTTGACACCTTTTTGTTCACAACATAAATTAGTAAGTTTTCATTTATTAGACACTTTGAAACTTTGTACAATCATCGCTTTTGATGTTGTCTGAACCTACAGTAAAATATTATTTTAAAATTTAAAACAAAGTTTGCAGGTACCTTTCAATTTAAATAGACTTAAGATAAAAATTGTAATGCCAAAGGTAATGAAATGGCCCTTATTGAGAAATGTCAATTGAAAGAGCAACTTCGAGCCAAAACTTTTTGTTATTAAACTCTGTTGTTCCGTCTGTTGTTCGATAACTTCAGTCTTGTTAAATGTTAAAGCCATAAATCAAAATTCAAGTGAAATAATCTCTCGTAAGGTTGAAATAACTGAACAATTTTGGACTACAAGTTAAACAGAATATTCGGAAAACAATAATAGTCTCTTATTTACGATTGGTCGACTGACAGACAATGAATGCGAGTAATTTTCACTCATTAATTTATTAGATTTCAACGAGGGCAGTCGTGTTTAACAGTAAATTATAGTACTTTATTCAGATGAAATATCCAATATAATGATCGAATGTATTAAATTGAAACTTCCCACGGTATTGGAACTGTAGGACGTAAGCGCGTGTAAATTAAATTTATTTCAGGAGTAAAATTGAAAGTCGAATGATTAAATTGAAGCTATATTAAAAGCTGAGTGATGGCTTGAACTAGTTTATATTTTATAAAGAAAGAAAATACCAGCACCTGTTCTAGCTAAACTACCTCTAGTAGGTATCTAAAGGCTTTTTACGAAATGCAATAATTTAACTGTAAATAAAAAATATCCTTCATTTAGGGATTCCAACATCCGTAAAAACGGAACCTTCTGTCTATCCGTCTCTCCGTCTGTCACAGCCAATTTACTCTGAAAGAACTGGACCGATTCTTATGAAATTTGGTATACATATGCAATTTTGTTACCCAAACAAGGACGCGCGTAAATAAATACATTTTGTATAACTGTCACTTTTGGGGGACAACTCTGAAAACTAAAAAAAAAGTTTTTCAAACCATACCGTTTGACTTATCAAATAAAATGGCTCATTGTAAAAATTTTAAAAGTATGTTATTCATAATTTTAAAATAAATGGGTTTGAAGTTATTTAAGAAATTAGATAAAAAATACCATTCCCCTTATCTCCAAAACCACTGAGTCTAAAATTTGAAAAAAAAAATACACATAATAGTTCTTTGCTTATAAATAACAGGTAAACATATAAGAAGTCTATGATTCTACAGAAACATGTTACAAAAATGAGATTCGTTCCCCTTTACACGCGAGTTCGACGCGCACTTGGCCGGTTTTATTAAAGAAAATCCTTATAAAAAAACTGATTGCACAAGCGAAACAGTTACCTCAAAATATTATTATTTTAGCAACAATCTCAGTTCGTGAACTGTTGGTTTGTTTTGTGAAAGTTTTTTGAATGCATATCTAATAATAACTAGCGCACAATAAAATTTCTAATTATTTTTTGTTAAAACAAAGCTTCTTTTTTTAACGTGTAGGTAATCAATTAATTCATCAATTTATTTAACTGAAATACCATTTTACCACATACGACCATATCATAGAATTCGCCATTTCATGTTTTGGCCAAAATTTCATGAAATGGTTGTATTTCATAAATTGGCCAGCGAAAACTGACAATTTCGTTTAATCATCAATGTTTGATGATATATCATTCTACGTTTGGTCATATCATGAAATGCCTGGCCACATCTTGAAATCAAAATTTCAAACCTAAACTTGGGCGACGGAGCACCGCGGTGCTTCAATTTCTGCCTGCAGGGTTTAAAGGAACCGGACATTAATGGTAATGGTACTGATGCTCTGCATTATTCGCTTAAACTCAAGTGGAAATGGGCCGGACACCTAGCCCGTTACACATAATTAGATGAAATAAGTAAGAGATTAGATAAGTAATAATTAGGAAAAAAAAAGTTTAATATATGAATAAGTTATAGTAATAAAAAGTAAAATATAGTTTAATAAGGATAAGAAATAAATTACTTTTTTATTTTTATTTTATTTAATTAACACGAATATGACGGGAGCTAAGATCGCTCGCTTCGCACGCTTACGCTAGCTCCCGCTATGCCTTTCGAACCGAACCTATCCGTGTCGGGGTGCCCTAAGTTCCCTCAAACCTAACCTGAACTTACCTCGGCCACATTATGAAATGGCGTTTTTTCTTCAGCTGGCGCATTATTATTAGCTTTTTTTATCAGAATAATTGTCTACCGCCAAGATGCATCACAAAAACAGAACGATATCAGCACTTTTAATGATAATGTAACTTATTTTATTACATGATCACTAATATAGATAAATATAGATTTACAATGCTTATGATTATTATATGTTCCATGCCATACGGTAGAATGTACTGAATCCAATTGTTTTTCCCTTTACGCCATCAACACTATGTTTTGTTACCTACATTCTTTGCAAATAAATGATTTCTGATTCTGATTCTGAATGTTTTTATATGTTTGACCACATCATGAAGTAGCCGTGTGTAGCTGTTGATATCGACAAACGCTGAGTTATTCATTGATCTGGCCAGACCATATCATGATGTGGGCACCGGGTATTTTCAATTAAATGAAATACAAACATTTCATGAAATGGTCGGCCACATCATGAAGTGGGCCAATTCTATGATATGGCCACGACATAATTTGGTATATGTGTGGGTATTACGTTTGCACGCTCTAGTTAATTTGATGTGCAGTCAGTATATTTAATATGAAAATATTTTTTTCGTACTTTGGACAACTTTTTTAGCCCGCATTAGATGAAAAAATGTAATGTAGTATTGATTTTATTCGGATTATTTTTAGTACTAGTTTTGTTAAAAAAATGGTTTGTTTGCATTAAATTAATATTTAGACGTAAACAGTTTTTTGATGCGCATTTAAAAAAGTCGTGTCTAAATACGACAAGTTATCATGCACGATAGCTATGTATTCATAATCATATGTTAAGTTTTTATTTTTGTTAAAGAAAATGTTGTAAAGCATTCCTTATTCAAAAACGAGTACAATGTATTTTGTTTTCATTTTCATAAAATATTAGTTTATTCTGTAAGCCTTTCGTTTCGCTAGAAGGCCTCAACAGCGTTGTTTACCTAGCGAGTACGTACAGTATGTGTAGTTACAACGACATACCGGATGTGTTAGCGGGTTTTCTCCCGCGCGAACACTGAACTGAATTTCATAGAAATATAATATCATTATTCGCCTAGCCTAACAAAATATGTTGATATTTGGTGTTTAACAACAGATATTGTTGTATCTAAACTTGCTTTGTTTACTATTGATCTCATACCCTGTTATTGTAATTCTACTTATTCTACATCTGCATGATTCGTCATTAAACGACGATAAATTTATGTTGAAATTTAAATCTCGTATTAGATGACGATAAATTTATGTTAAATTTTAAATCTTGTATAAGTGAACTGTATCATGTTCTTATGAGAAATAAAGATACTTTAAAAGTTTAAACTAAAACCCAATTTTATGTGTAGTAAAGACACTATGTGTTAGCTTTCCGGATTTTCATGGGTCGTATCAAAGCAATCAAAGAGCCAATAATGTATTTTTCTGAAAAAAATCTAGTTAGTCTGTAAGATAGATTTCCAAAAAACAATGGACTTTCAGTGTTGGTCCCATAGTAAAAGTTGTTCGTAATGATGAGTACAATGACCCCTTTTCAGGTATTGCGTTTATTCCGTTACACGTTGTGAATGAGACTTAGACTAAAATTATCTGTAATACCAGGAATACCACCGGTGTGATGCATCCCCTTTGAAAAGAGGACTATTTTCAATTTTAAACCGTCTTTTGTTTGAAAATGTTCAAATCGTAGTTTCGCGGAAAGGTTGCGGAATTTGTTCGAAAGAGTCATCGCGGCCCTGGAAAACAAAGGGCTTCAGAAGGAACACGGATGGGTTTTAGTCAGTAAGAGTCTGTCGCGTCCGCCCTTCCGCTCCACCCAGAGCGGAAGAAGTCATTTGATGATTTTCCATCCTTAAAAAAAAAAAGTTTCGCGGAAAGACCCGAGAAGGGGAACCCGATTTTCCATTGTCTTAAAATTTATCTTTTCTCCGGCCACCTAGTAAATTGAAGATCTGATTAGTATTATGATGACGCTAATTATCACGATCGACAGGCCATAAATTCGTTTGATGATATAATGGCCGCCTTCTACGTTACCTCCTTAAGCTTCCAGGAAAATATGTTAACGTACCTATTTGCAATATAGGTGCTCGCCAATATACACTTTTTGGGTATTTGAGAAAGTAAAACAAGCTTGATTTCCTAAGACTTAAATAAAAATCGAACTCGTTTTCTAGTAAAACCGATATGTAAATCGACGGCAGATAAAACTCACAATCTTCTTTGTAAACATTTCCCTAAGAAACAAAAATAAAACTTATGGAAATCCCCTAAGAATAAGTTCGGTAGTTTTCTAAACACTTCCTTTTGTACTATGTAGTATTGCACTGGTCATAGGTACTTGTGAGTGGCTGAATTGTGACAGTTATCGTCTCGGGACTCATAAAAAGAGATTGCTTCCAGTCTGCCGACGTTTTATTGACTTATTAACATTGATATCAGATCGTAACGCTTGATTCTTTGATCTTCGTCAAATATTTACCCAACATATTATTATACTTCTTCAAAAGTAATTTCGTTTACTCATTTTACGGTTAGTTTAGTGGGAGCGATTAGGTTTCAAAGTATCACATTGTAGATAACTTTGTTCCTTGTCTTGCCTGCGGGCGCTAACAAGGCTTTTTGTTGCTTTTTCTTGTACAATTTTAACTATGTATAAAGACTCTTTTTCATATCGAATAATCAACCTTCCAAATATAAAGCAGTGTGTTTATAGTTTAGTGGGTATTTATCGAGTTTTGTAGAACTGGTTCGCTTTCTCTATGGCTTTTACCTGAACATTATACAATTTTTGATAAATAGAGTTATTTGGATACCGAAACGGCAAACTGATCTTGATAAAAGTTTTCGTCTGTAATTTTCCAACTCCTTCAGAATGTTCGAGAAGTCTGTTTACCTCTTGTAAAAATGATTCTATTTATTTTTCTAGAAAGAAAAGCAAATATTGGAGGGTTAAAAGAGGTTTTATATCTATTAATCTGCGAAACCGTTCATCGTTCATACGCGAGCAATTACACTTTCGTGTAAATGTAATTGGTTACAGTCTTATTCACATTAAATAAATGATCGTTTTACAGTGCTGCCATATTTATAATGAAGTCTTGATACAAAATTTCGAGCAGTAAAAATGCCTTAATAGCAAAGTGCACCGATACGTTCGGGGAAAAGAAATTGTATGCAAAATAGGCTGGCCAAGTAATTTGAGCCACGTTCGTGAGAATATGCGCGGATATTCTAAACCGTCGGTTATACATTACATACTTCTTTTTATGCTAATGTGAGGCATCCGTCTCCGTAAATATGTTATGCATATTTGCCACGGGCAATGAAATATGCCAACGTTTTTGGTAAATACTTATCCAATTCTCAATTTCTTGTGGGATCTCGTATTTTCCGTAAGAAGTTTGTCGTTTGGAGTGCATGATTCAGTTTATTTTTTTAATTTTATTGCTTTATCCAATTTTATACAAGGATTATGTCTTTTTTAGTCGTTAAACATTCACAGACCTTTGATTTGAAAGAGCAAAGAGTTTAAAGCAAGACTAAAATCTGAATTCTGAATAAAATAAAACAAATAAGATTATCGACGGTCGGGAGTTAATCGTGCGTGTCCAAACAAACAAATCGTCGGCGGCGAGACGCCGACGGGACGGTAGCGGGACGGCGACGGGGCGGGACGGGACGGGGGCCACCGAACGTGGGGCCCGTGCGTGCATGCACGAATTGTGGTATCCTGCTCACTATTAGGAACTATTTTATACACGTTGGTTTCTTTATCGTGACGTGTATTCACATTCCATTTAAAAGAACAATCCTTTAATATTTTATGAAGCGACGAGGGGAAGTTTTGTTCGAAAATTAAATGCTGTAAATGTTGTCCTTTTTGACAGGAAAATTTGATTATTATTAGCCTCACGACTGAGTATCCCACTGGAGGACAAAGACCTCTTAAGTCTCTCAACATTTTTATGTATAAAGCATAGTGTTTATTTTTTTTTTGAGGACGGACCAGCCGCCTTCTGCAAAATGTTATTCCTGAGCAGATTTAACATCGATAGAAGTGTGAATTTCACAATTTCAAAACTTTTCCTTCGTGGGAATGACACCTAATTCTACAAAGCACCTTCCGTGTATTAGCTTATAAGCTAAGTTTCCAGCAGTTTTCTAGAATTTATTCTTTGTCAGAGCTTGTTTAGAGTCGGTGGAAGCTCTTTGTAGCGAGTTGGAAAGTCGGCAAAGTTTGCGAACGCCCGTTAGCGGTAAGTATATGATAGGGCAATTTGCCTTGCTGTGGTAATAATATCGTTATCTATTACGATTTTCATGTATATTTATGATGTGTAATTTTGTAATGGAAGAAGTAATGTATTTGATTATTTATTTAACAATTTATGAACACATTAATTTATTGTGGCAAGGTCAAAGGTGGAAGTTTTCAGCGCTAGACGAGTTTATAATAACTCTCTATGTCTTTTATATCCGCAGTGTCAGATGTTGTTAGTGTGGATGTCGTAACTCTGCACTATATGCAATACACAGATGGTTTACAGTGTTATTATACGACGGGAACAATATTCAGGTACCGAGTGAAGTAAGTTCGATGATAAGTTTTATAAAATAGCTCTACGGTTAGCCAGTTTAGTTACGTGTCTCGTCTTGTATCTTTTCCAACCCGCGAACCTTCTACAAAACATCGCAAGCGAGTAGTGAGCACCCGCGTATATCAGCGCAAGAATGTGTGAAAACCCAACCCAAATACATTGTAGCCTTAGTTGTAAATAGGGAGTAATTTAGCTTTATTCCACAATTAATGACCATAAAGATTTCTTTCCAGATTTTATTGCGAGTCTTTAACAATTTTAAGGGTAGGCCGTTAAGTGTTAGTTGTGAGGGTAACATCGTAAAATTATTTATTTATACGACCCAATTTCGTCGGTATGCTGGTCGACAAAAGTATTTCGGGGCTTATCGAGACCGAATCAAGGGTCAACGCTTCAGCGCACACTTGCTGAAGGATGGCGTTATGTAATGTGGGCGCAACATACCTGAACTTTGTTTTGAAATACCTTACTATATTTACATGACACCTTGGTAAGGAGGACTTGTGCAAGTATTTTTGTTTCTAATATAAAGACTATAGAAATATATAAACACTTAAAATTAAATTAAATCACTCCAACTAAAATGTCTTTTAGTTAGGTCCTTATTAAAAATAGTCGGGTCAGTGCGTATTTTAAAACATGGAATGAAACAAGCAACCCGACCGTTCTTCGTGTAATTTGAAGCATTAGAAACGAATAAGTCAATGAAAATCTCCGTTTAGGATGAAAAAATCTTAATTAACTTTGAATAAAATGTTTAATTTAAGCATTTTACCCCATAATTACTGTCAGTTTTACGCAAACTGGAAACGGGATCTCGTTTCCATTTTCGTCCTCTCCTCTGGATTTCCTCAGTTTGAAAAAATGACGATGCAAAATTATTTGGCAAACTGTACCTACGGAATATTTCTACTTAGGTACTGAAAACAGAAAAAGATTCACAACAAAATGTTATATTTTGCGTGCAGTTTTTTCTTTTTATGCCCACTAATGATCGGATAATGTGGCAAAATTAATGCTTTATTTTCGCCACATCATCCATGGCGAAAAAAGTCAAATCTAAGTCCAATGTGAACCAATTCCTATGGTAAGATATGAGCGTTTTTTTTTATTTCGGCCTCGACTGCATTGACAAAATTTGCTCACTTGCTCAAAAATTTAGTGCTGGCTCTCAGTCTTATTTGAATAAATGACTTTAGATTTGTATTTTAAAAAAACGCGGGACAAAAAGCAAGCAAAAAACAAAAGCAGAGATTTCGCAAAAAAAAAAAGCGCCGGAAACATATGTCGTAAAAAGTAGTGTGTGCATAAAGCGGTCCACATAACAAGGCCTATAATGAGCCGTAACGTTCGATCGCGACCTAGGTGAGCTTTCGTGTTACAATATTACTCCGAATTTGTGTTACCTATATTTTGCTCCAACAATTAGCTTTAATATACCGGTGCTATTTAAATTTCGGTTCATTTGACTGACCTGATTGATTGAAATAATTGAATTCAATAATCTGAGTCGAAAATTTTTGAAAATAAAGGTCGGTCCTTGAATGGGGTTATTCTTCAGACTAGTCAAGTGTGTCCGTAAAGATCTTTTTCGGAAATGTGCTCATTATTTGTACTGAATGAATTGGCGTTTAATCAATAGACGAAGCCTCGCGTTTAGACCCCGGCATTGTAGTGGCCATACACCAGATGTTCATTCATTTACTCTTCATTAATTTCAAGGCAGAATCGGTCACAGATAACGTAATATCTGACGGGAGTATCAGTTGGCTATTTATTCTGCTTTTCCCCTTCCTTTGCCTGCTTTCAGTCTTTTGACGTAGCTGATTGGCGGAAGCAGTTGAATTACAGTTCTTTGAGATGATTTCAACGCAGTTATAACTGTACGTAATGAGAGCTAGAAGCCTTTTGCATGTTAATTTTGCATATTTATAACTAGATCGTAAATAATATCCGCGCTTAACAATTTTGCATATTTCCAACAACGTCTAACTAGAACAACATCAGTTTTATTTGAGCTTCAGTTCACTAAACATTCACTACGTTTTCATGTGGGAAACTATGGTATAAAGTTTTTATGCCTGTGACAATGAAATTTTGGCATAAGACCAGCTTGAAATATTTGTAATCATATATGCATATTCATTCCATTTTGCCTGGCACACAGTAAATTTGTGATATTTTCGGGCGTTGGCGTAATGTATGGCGCTTCTTCAAGCAAATGAAGTAATGAATATTCATTAAAGAAAGCTTATACGAAACTGTGTGAGTAGCTATTGCTTTTCGCTTAGCTCCGCTTTCACAAATAGCTCGGAGAGACACTGACATGGTTCCTGTTTTACCGATTTACCGCTGCCTACTAATACGTGCGACTGTGCGCCGACTGTGTCGCTATAAATGGAACTAGTGTTTACATTTGAGTTGCGATTTAAAGCTTGTATGTTATTTTGTGATTGTTTGGACTTTCTTTTACTTTTTTTGTTACTTTATCTCAGCTTCTAGGTGTCTTGTAGCTTTAAAGTGTGTCTTGCAGGCTACATTCCGTGATGAATTAATTCGAAATTTTGAAAATAGTATTGATTCATATTTATGTTGTTTCCATATTGTCCTCAGTTCTTTATGGCAAAAATACGTCTTTAATTCATTTAAAAGAAACACTGCATTGCGGAAAGTACAGAAATGATAGAAATATCGTCCACATCGGTATTCCATTTCAGATTCTATATTTGGTACTAGAGAGCGTTACATTTAAAAGGCTTTTCAATTAGGATAGGACAATAGAAGGCTAGCGGATTTTGTGAGAAATATAAATGGTTGAAAGTTAGATCGATATGAACGATAGCGAGTTAGAAATCGTACCGGGAAATTGGCTTAACTTGTCCGTAAGCGTTTTGTTGGCGCCTAGCCATTTACTTCCTCCTTTAAAAATGTTTAGATGGACTTTTCATACTGAAATTCCTTCTATTGTTTTTTTAGGGTTTCGAAAGTCTTTTAAAGCCCTTTTAGAATCACTCGAGTGTCTTTCTGTCTGTCTGTCTATTTGTTTGACTGTCCGGCTGTCACAGCCAAGTTTTCGGATCTACTGGACCGATTTATTTGAAATGTACTTCTGTGACTTAAACACGGACCTAGATCTAGTGACATACTCCGCTGCCACAGCAAGTTGCTGCGCGGCGGACGGAGATCCGGCAAGAGATCATGGCGGTTTGGAGACAGCGACTGTCGTAACCCAGCGCTGGGCACGCCACTATTGTGGCGATAAGTCCCCTCTTTGAGGAGTGGCTGGAGAGGCGCTACGGCGTCCTCACCTTTCGCCTGACGTAGGTACTCACCGGACAAGGCTGTTTCGGAAGCTACCTGTTTCGGATTCGTAACGGAGGACACGTCCGGGTATTATCACTGTGAAGATCGCCCGGAGGATACGGTGGAGCCTACGGTCGAGGTCTGCAATGCTTTTGCGGAGCACCGCCGTGGCTTCGTAGAGGCGATCGGCGGCGGCGACCTCTCGCTTCCGGCCCAGGTTCAATCCATGGTCCGGAGCAAGGAGGCATGGGAAGCAGTCACCTGTTCTTCAATTATGCTAGTGAATGAGGTGGCGGGCCGCGTGAGGGAGAGGCAAACCTCATCCCTTGGAATGCAAAGGGCATTTGGAGGAACACGAATAGGTTTTAGTCAGTAAGAGTCTGACACTCCCTTCTGCTCAGCCTAGAGCGGAAGGAGTCATTTGATGTTTTCACATCCATAAAAAAACACACAAAGAAAGTTCTAGTGACAAGCTATCAGAGCGGTAATTATTGTGAAAAAAGATGTTTAAGTTTGACAAGCGCTAGGGGGAACTGTCACATAGTCAACCCACGTATTTTGGACTTTCCGATCGATTCTATAAACATATCGAAGTGAAGGCTCTAGTGAAGTGATCACGAGGTGAGCTGTCAATCCATACAATCAAGATGAAATGACAGCTCACTTCATGATCACGTGACATCTTGATTATATGGATTGTCAGCTCACCTCGTGATCACTTCACCCAAGCCTTCACATCGACATGTTTATAGAATCGATCGGCTGCATACTTAATTCGTAATTTGTCACTGATGAACTTCATTTTAACTAGGCTCGCCTAAGTTTTTATTATATCTTTATCAATAGAAGAAAAAAAACGAAGCGAATTTATCCTAGGTCTGAATTGCAAACAACACCGGGACCCAAATGAGTAAATCGATCATACCAAAGTTTGCTGACGCCGCATAGATGTAAATTAGTATGATAATTTTTTAACCGGCTGAGTTTTCCATGAAAGTCTGCTAGTGAAATAACTTTGACATACTACATGAAGACTAACCTTGAAGTTGGCACGGGTAGGCATATATCAAAATTAAGATTAATAAGAAGTAAAATTTTTGGTTCGTTTACCTCTAGGTAAATAATTGTAAAATAATAATTAAATAAAAAAGCTTGTAAAAGATAATTAAGAACTTGAAGCCCTGATCTGCCGTTCTATGATAATAATCCGTCCAATACATGAGCCAACGTCGTCATGATTCCGTTGTGAGAGCGAGACGCAGCTATACAGAGGAATAGAACTACCTCTTTTCTACAACGGAATCACGATTGCGCTGCGTCGCTATTGTATTGGACTGATTAAAAACGAAACTATCGATGATTTTATCCCGAAAAAGTGTGTAAGTCGTTTAGGGTAAGCAATACCACGAAACAAATCTATTTTTGTATAAACTATTAATGTTATAAATCAAAGTAAAACATACTCAGAAAAAGAAAAAGTGGATACTTCGGGACGTAATCTCAATACAATAATGTAACATAAGTACATAAACGTAACTCATGAAAAATAATCAGAAATACATTACCGCAGCAAATTAATATGATTTCGCCGTTCTCTCTAAGGATGATAGGTAAAAAGCGGTTTTTCCGGTAAACGTGATGATTCCAGTTCCATTAGGCATCAGTTACGATTCGTTCTTGGTCACGCGATGTCAGCATTATCAAGGTGAGGAGGTTGTTTTCTGTTTAGACGGGTCTTTTTTTTGTATTCACGTGAAGATTGTTAGCGGATTATGTTTCGTGTAGGTGGTTATAATACAAATAGTTATACATAATTTGCTTACGAGATCCGCAGACAAAATTAAATTCAAAAATGTTTTATTTCAAATAGGCTTATTATAAATGGGCTCTTTAAAAACGTCGTAATAATAATAGCCGAACGGGTCGAATTTAAGGTTAATCAAGTACTGCCGAGGTCAGTCTGTGGATGGGTGTCCATCTTAAAATACCGAGAATTCTCCGTGTCTCGGAAAGTACGTTAAGCCGTTGGTCCTGGTTGTCATTTATAGATCTTTGGCAGTCGTTACGGATTGGCAGAAGCCAAAAAATTTGACACCAGTTTGTTCAAGAAGTATCGTGTAACTCAGTTACTGGGTCAGGGAGTCAGATAGGCAGGTGCTCCACGTAAAATACTGATATTCAGCTGAATCTAGTTTGTCTGGAAAAGGCTAGGAAAATGATGATAGACCGACATAGGCACTTATTAAACGTCAAAGCTAGAGCATGGTCCTAATTGGTCGTTTTCTATGGAGAAGAACTGGTAAGATACTCCACGATTACTCTTTTAAACGGTCTACTTCGTTGGCGTAGTGGTGGCAAGCGCTACTGCCGAGCATATGGTATTGGGATCGGTGACTGGGTCTGGAAAAGCGTTATTGGGTTTATCCACTTGGAATTTCGTCGTACGAATAGCTGCGCGGTGTCTGCGTGGTGATTTGTGGTTGATGGCAATAGGTTTGCCCCAATTGTATAGGCCATGGTGAATTGTGGGTGTACCATGGGTACTGTACCTTTGCATTATCGGTGAGGGGTATAATACAGATGTATATGCTAGCGAAGGAGGAGGCGGGCCGCGCGAGGGAAAGGCAACCGCCGCTACAGGAGAAGACGCCCCGGGCGTCGGGAGTCGCAGGGCGATCCCCGCCACCGTAGGCGCGGGCCTGCGGACGGCGAGCGTTGGGTGGCTCGCTGTCCGACCACCACCAGGCCCGGGACGATGGCGCGTTGTGTTTCACGCGCGCCTCAAAGAGATGTCAGCAAAGAGGACGGGGCCCGCTAGGGCCAGAGCCTGCCAGGGTTGCGGAATTTGTTCGAAAGAGTCACCGCGGCCCTGGAAAGCAAAGGGCTTTAGAAGGAACACGGATGGGTTTTAGTCAGTAAGAGTCTGACACGCCCTTCCGCTCCACCCAGAGCGGAAGAAGTCATTTGATGATTTCCCATCCTTAAAAAAAAAAATACAGATGTATACAGATGTTATTATGATTATGTTGATTCTTAGATGTTTTTTTTTCTGTTTGTTTAGTCGATCTCATCCAGTCAACGCCGGCTGTCGCTGAAAACCAGCGCCACGGCTCTGACTAGCACGTGACTCCCAGCATTATTTGACACATTATTTTCTTTTTTTTTTTAAAGGTATTCGTCATGCTTGGCGCAAATAAACCTCCTTTTAAACGACTTCAAAAAAAGCAGTTGTTTCTCAATTCGGTAATTTTTTAATGTTTTTGTTACCATAAAATTCTGTCCACACAAAATGTGTGGTCCACTAAAAAGTGTAAAATAAAAAAGTTTTTTCTATCTATTTAGCCTGGTACATACCATTGCTGAGCAAATGATACCTCCTTTCCCGTTTTTCAAACACGTCTTGTCTCTGTCAATGTGGGTCAGACTTTTCGGTACGAGTAAAGTTTGTTCGCTCCATCTTCAAACTGTTCTGCCGCAATGAGATCCATCGTGAGTTTGATTTTTAACTTCTCTTTCATCAATACAGAAATATTGAATGTGCCCTTCAATATTTCTGTATTGATGAAATCGAAATACTTTGTATTAAAGTAAGGGGTAAATATGTAACGCTTTCGGGACCTTATTGACAAGTGGTTTACTGTATTTGACTTCTATTGATGATAAAATTCATATATTTGTTTGACTATGAATGCCAAAGGGCACTAACACGTCCGGGATTATTGGATATCCCATTCATATTTGACCCGGATTTTTGAATATTTGAATATTTTAAATGAGTGTCAATGTGAGGTACCACTAAGTTTCATGGTCTGCCTAGCCATTTCATGCAAAGTTAAATATGTTTGAGTCAGCTTCCTGTCTATCCAGATTGGTACTTTTTTTTTTTTTTAGGGATGGGCAATCATCAAATGACTTCTTCCGCTCTGGGTGGCCCGGGGATATCGCACGGTCCGGACCGCTATGGGATCTGTCTGGAGGCGAGAGGCCCATTTGATATCTAAGACCCGTTCACTGTATAACCCCTGGATAACCCCTAGGTAAGTCTTTGTCTGTGACTTTGTGACGAGTTTTTTGCTCCAGAATTTGAAAATGATCTCGAATTCTAAATTAAAATATACTCATATTGATACCACTGTACAATTACTAACTTTATAGCTATATGTTTGGATTCACAAACGTGACCTTTTCTCTCAGCAGTAAGTAATAGGCGTCATAAAGATAGGGCTGATTGAAGGGCACTCCAACATTGAACGTACGTGATCTTAAACATCTTGGAAAAAGGAAATGTATCAGAAACTCTTTTGAGGTGTATCTTGTCTATTCCAAACAATTCCATAGAACCTACTACACTATCTACTAGGTAAGCAGTTACATAAATTAATAAAATTGAAATGTCTGTTTGTCATATAAAAATAACAGCTTTTTACTTAAAGCACATGATAGTATTGGTATTCGGTACTTATAACAAAAACACAAGTTTTATCATTTTTGTCTGTCTGTTTGTTTAGGTTAATCTTTGACACGGCTGAACCGGTCTCACAGAACTTTCACTGGTAGATAGCACCCGGCTTCTTGTAAAGCCTGGCAGAGGTGTGCCCTATACCTAGTAGGGTGAGGCAAACCTCACACCCCAGCTGCCGCGACAGAAGAAGACGCCCCGGTCGACAGGAGCTGTATCCCGGCCACCGTTGAACCCAGAACAGATCCATACCGCTCAGCAGTAGCGCTCGTGACCATTTTGGCATACCTTTTTTTTCCTTTTATGAAATATATGTATATTTTTTAAAACACCATCGTTTTCATCTCTGATTATTAAAATAAATTAAGCGTAACGTTCATAAAAATTGGTATAATAATAACCCTTATAAAAATCTCTTCATTGTTTTCGAACCCGAGTTCGGCAGTGAGACTTCTTGGTATAGAATAAAGAGTAATTTCTAGGTATGGAAATTTTTTGGGCATAATTTGAACAATTTTATTATAAATTATCAGTCCAAAACAGCGGGCCCATAAACGATGAACTCCTTTGGATAAATAATATGTCCGATATTGAAAATTAACCAGCGATAACGACATTGACAAAAGCTAAAACCATTGGAATTGAGCTCGTAATATTTCGCAAGTGCTGGTCAATTCCATTTTTTCTGGCCTCTTTGACATTCGTTGTGAGAATTGGGAATCAAAATTCCCTAACTGTTAAGCGAAGTCTTCATTCGAAATTTACAAACCTTTCAGATATAGTGAATGTAGGCATGCGGAACCACCCTGTATGAATGCAGCATGTTATATCCTAGGATCTCTAAAACAAGTTTCGTTCAGGGTTGCCTATACACGGATGGAAGTAATGGGGGATGTTACCTTTAACAAACTATTATTTTATCTAAACCGACGCTTTGTCAATGTGTGATGGAAATGCCTACCGTTGTTATATTTATTTAAAGTTTATGTATAGTAGTGGTGGTGATCTTATTATGCCTAAGATGACACTGTAATAAACCGTCATTTTGTCCAGGCCCTTGCACGACAAGCCTCAGCTCCAAGTTCGCTTAAACTTCTTGAAGTTTCGATTATTTACGAACGACGAAGTACTTTTGGAGGTCTAAAAATGTTCCCTATTCTTTCCGAAATTAAAATAATTTTAAATTTGTTATTTACTACCTATGCTGGTTTATTTAATTTATAACGGATTGCCGTTTTATCATAATCGTAATCAGGATTTTATACCTACGTAGTTAATAAATTGAAAATGTGTTTGCACAATAAGTAATTAAAATTAGGTCCAATCCATATACAATATTCTCATAAACATTATAAATTAACATTTAATTACACATTATTTTGTTTAATCGATATTCTGTGGTTGTTTTGTATTAAGCGTTTTTCAAAATATAGGCAGGTTTAGTGTAGATAAAGGGTTAGTCGAATAAAGTATTCCCGAAATAGGTAGGTACACTTTTTTTTTGGACGAAAATCAACAAACTGAGACTGCTTTCGCTCTGGGCGGAGCGGAAGGGAGTGTCAGATTCTTATTGACCAAAACCCACCCGTGTAACGCAACCAAATTCCGCAACCCTAGCAGGCACTAGCGGGCCCCGTCTATTATGCTGAAATATCTTTGAGGCGCTCGTGGAACACTACGCGCCGTCGACCCGGGCCTGGCCCCTATCGGACAGGGAGCCATCCATCGCTCGTCATCTGCAGGCCCGCGCCTACGATGGCCGAGAATCGCCTCGCGACTCTTCGTTTTCTTCTGGTGCCGCGGCTGGGGCGTGAGCATTGCCTCTCGCTTCTTCTCCTTCAATTGCATTAATGCTTCGCAAAATGAGGTGAATGCTTCCCATGCCCTCTCGCTCCGGACCATGGATTGAACCAGGGCCGGACGCGAGAGGTCGCCGCCGCCGATCGCCGCTATGAGGACACGGTGGTGCTCCGCTAAGCAGGGCAGACCTCTAACGTATGTTCCACCGTGTCCTCCGGGCGATCCTCACAGTGGTGACACCCGGGCGTGTCTTCCCGCCGAATCCGAAACAGGTATATCCTGAAACGACCGTGTCCGGTGAGTACCTGCATCAGGCGGAAAGCGAGGTCGCCGTGGCGCGTCTCTAGCCACTTCTCAAAGATGGGACTTATCGCCACAATAGTGGTGTGCCCATGTGTAGTTAGCTTAAGACTACGCTTTGTATGACGTTCGCTTAGTATGACGTGTTTTTCATTTCCCTTCGATGTCATTATAAGCGGATTTTATTGTACTCACACCGCTGCGTTGTTAGACTTTTTCTTCAAAACAAATGAATTCGCCGTTCCGTCATGTAGGAACTTATTTGATTGGTTGATAGTATTTGGTACTTAATCACAATGCCCACACATTGTGAAGTGAAGACACAATATGCAAAAAAAAACGAAGTTGATTGATTCGTATTAAGTGTTTTAAGTTAGGTAAAAACAGATTTTATATTTTCATAGAAGGAGAAGATAATATAATATTATTAAAGGTATTAATGTGCATAAAAACATTCCTAAAAAATAGAAAAAAAGTCTCTTTTATGGATTTTTCAGTATGTTTTTTTCTTCGCCTTCCGCCTGACGCAGGTACTCACCGGCCACGGCTGTTTCGGGAGGTACCTGTTTCGGATTAAGCGGGAGGACACGCCCGGGTGTCAGCACTGTGATGATCACCCGGAGGACACGGTGGAGCATACGGTGGAGGTCTGCCCTGCTTGGGCTAAGCACCGCCGTGTCCTTGTCGAGGCGATCAGCGGCGGCGACCTCTCGCGACCGGCCCTGGTTGAATCCATGGTCCGGAGCGATAAGGCTTGGGAAGCGGTCACCTCCTTCTGCGAAGCAGTAATGCTAGCGAAGGAGGAGGCGGGCCGCGCGAGGGAAAGGCAAGGCCTTCGCCCCAACCGCCGCTACAGGAGAAGACGCCCCGGGCGTCGGGAGTCGCAGGGCAATCCCCGGCCACCATAGGCGCGGGCCTGCGGACGGCGAGCGTTAGGTGGCTCGCTGTCCGATCACCACCAGGCCCGGGTCGATGGCGCGGTGTATCTCACGCGCGCTTCAAAGAGATGTCAGCATAGAAGACGGGGCCCTGGAACGCAAAGAGCTTTAGAAGGAACACGGATGGGTTTTAGTCAGTAAGAGTCTGACACGCCCTTCCGCTCCACCCAGAGCGGAAGAAGTCATTTGATGATTTCCCATCCTTAAAAAAAAAGCTAACTACACAACTTCCTATTTTTGTTTGAAATTTAGTGTAATAAAGAGAAATTATTCAAATTACACAAAATGTCGTCGCAGGGAAAGGGGTGGGAATGATCTCGAAAACCTTTAAAGGTGTTATAAATCACTCACTATAAATGAACATAATTCCTTAAAAATCTTAGTCATAATATGCGACATGTCCATAAGCGAAGTCATTTTATCCGAACTTTTTATAAAGAATTTTATGTGAAAACCAAACTTCGCAATGTATTTACTTCACAGTAAGCGGTTGGTCAATAAAACCGGAGTTATAATAAACGGTTTTCACTGTATATAAGTACTGTTCGGTACTGTAAATGTAGCAAAACATTTGCCAAAATGCTGAATGCAAAATTGCTTCGATTATTTCAAGTGGGCCCGTATGCCGCTGGACTAAGGCAGCCACTTATCTCTTCCGCCGCCAGTACAAAAACAAATCCTACATGTCCGCTGGGCCCCGAAGTAAATCCGTCACTATTTCCATATTCCAATTAACAAAGAATTCATAACGAACTCCATGCCAATTTACAGCAAACTATCTCGCTAACCCGTAACTTAGCTCCCGTGGCTCCGCAATTGTTTCGATGTTATCCCGTCGGCCCGAAGTTGCCCGAAGTTGCCCGACAACCCACGATAATGTGCTTAAGTGAACGATGCTACCCCAGTGAATTCACCCAGTTCTACCCGCAATTTGATGTTTTGTAATGTGTTTTTATTAATACTTTTTTTTTTGAGCGAGTTAATTTTTGTTTGTTTGTTTTGTAAATGATTTTCGATGCTTGGAGTTTTAATGCTTTTGGTATGTGGAAATTTGAGGTCGTATATGGTGACCAAAGCAAATATTCCAATCCCAAATTAATGATTCCGATATTTATCGTATGAATGTAACGTGGAATGATTTAATTCAGTTAAAATATCTATGGAGGATTCAATTTATTTTAAACTGTTAATAATGATAATGTCCAAAAGTGCCTTTAAATGGTCTACTTGAAATAAATGAATTGACTTTTTAGCCAACTTCAAAAAAGGAGAAGATTCTCAATTTTGTTGTATTTTTTTATGTTTGTTACCTCATAACTTCGTCATTTATGAACTGATTCAAAAAACTTTTTTATGTGAAAGGATATACTTTTCGATTGGTTCCATAAAAATGTAATCAAAATCGGTTTGTAGTGTGGCTTTTGAATCAAAATAGCTGGAAAAATATGTCATCCAAGAAAACAGAATTGTGTATTAGGCTTCCCTGTGAATTAACCACTAAAAATGTTAGAAAACTGTTTCTTCGTTTTCTAAAATTTTTAGTCGTAGGTATCCCAACAACAACCAATAACGCCGACTTCCGAAATTAAAGTTATTTTATACTTTGTGGTGTTTTTTTTTGGAAGTCGGTTGTATTTTTTTTTGTCAAAAAGTATTACTTTGAGAAAATTATATAGTCGTGCATAATTTCCTCAAAGTATTTTTTTTGCCTTAAATCAGAATTTTTGAAAATAATAACATACACACTCAGTAATAGTTCACTTTAATAATCACTAAGTTAAACTTAAAATAAATACAATTTTTTTAAATTTTGTTCAGTGTTCAAGTTTGACTTTCAGATAAGAAAGTGTCAAAGCTTAAAACACTAAAATAAAAAAAATACAAAAGTTTGATTGAATCTAATACTACCTCTAAAACGGGGCTAGCACGCTACGCACCGAGCTACGGCGTAGCGGCTGTGCTACGAACGCGTCGCTACGACACTTATGCCCATAATTTTTTACCAATAATAAAGGCGAGTTTCTTGATAACCTTACCCACGAGTTAAAAATTATGGGCACCTGAATGTGCGTTTTTCGATCAATACGTACCTTGACCGATGGTCAACTTAATAACTATTTCTTAAAAACTATAAATTAATAACTAAAAATTGATCGAAAAACGCATTTTAAAGATTTTTTATTACAATTTTAATCGTTAGTTAAGGTAATTACGGATAAAAAAACTCGCCCTAAGTTGGTTTTGTAACTCTGTTTTGAAAATCTAAGAGTGCAATCATATCTATAAAGGTGTTGATTTTGATGTGTCTTCGTGTTAGGTAAAATGGGTCTTATTTTGATCTACCTACATGTTTATGTATACGGGTCACCTAAAAATGATTACCTTTATTATTCAGGGATATTTGAGATTTATTTTGACGATTTTGAAGTGAAACTCTCATTGGAGATTTCGCCCACAAGATTTCAAACCTAAAAACAACCCCATGTAAGAGAATGTTATCATTTTGCTATATCTGGTATACCAACTGCTCTTCAATAAACAAAATTCTCAACAATCATTTGAATGAAAAGGTCATTATTTGTATAATAATCTGTTTTCTAATTGAGTTCATGTAAATCTGTCATAATAATTGGATAGGGGTCGGCATCGTCGGCATCGTGGGCATTTGAAATGTTTAGCTAAATGTCTCTGTTGGAAAGATGTCAGGGTTCAGTCAAGTTGGCAGCTGACTGAACACTTACATTTATCTTTTCTAAGAGACGAGGGACTTGGACCCGACATAGTTAAGTTTTCGTTCATTTTAATGGATATAAGTTGGAGTGTTTGTTTTAGGATAAAAATTAATGTAGCAAAGTGAACATTGAACTTTTGTTAATTAGGATAAGCATTTTGAATAACTAAATTTTGCTCGCAGCGTAACTCGAGACAAAATTGATTTACGAAAAAAAAAGTAGTATATATTGGGCTTCCCATGTATCTCTGTACCTCAATTCATCAGTCAGTTAGGAAACGTCGGCCTCATTAGTTTAAAAGGACCAAAAAATATTGGCGTGTAAAAAGGTTATTTTCAACCTACTTAATCCTCAAAAATAAATATTATTTATCAAAATTAGTTCACCGATTTAGGCGTAAAGGCGTAACAAACATAAAAATTCACTTTCGTATTTGTAATATAAGTTAGGATTATTCAAATGCTAAAGCACTTTCCGAATACTATATTACTTTAACAGATTAAAGAAGAGAATCCTCGAAAAGATTTTATTAATAAGCACTTGTTTTCATCCGATGGACGAGGATTGAAAGTACATCGAAAGGGCTTAATATTCAATTTAAAGTCAAATTTTTGGTGTTTCAAAAAGTCTCGTATTGCCCGTTAAACAGTGTTATGGAAATTTTGATGTCGATATCGATAAAATGTTGTTTCTTTTATTAATATATTATGTTTCTCGTTTAGTGAAACTGGTGGAGGGATTGGGAGCTCATCAATCTTTGATGTTAAGCTACGCTTGCCGAGTTATAATAACCTCATCATCGACATCAGCCTATAGCAGTCCACTGCTGGACATAAGCCTCTCCTAGTGCATGCCATACAACTCGATTTCTGGCAACTCTCATCCAGCTGATGCGAGCTGATGTGAGCTATGTCGGCCACTTTGGTTTTCTGTCGGATCACTTCGCAACCACGCCCGGGTCGATGGCGCGTTGTGTTTCACGCTCGCCTCAAAGAGATGTCAGCATAGGAGACGGGGGTTGCGAAATTTGTTCGAAAGAGTCACCGCGGCCCTGGAACGCAAAGGGTTTTAGAAAGAACACGGATGGGTTTTAGTCAGTAAGAGTCTGACACGCCCATCCACTCCACCCAGAGCGGAAGAAGTCATTTGATGATTTCCCATACCTAAAAAAAAAAAAGCATAGCCCGTTCCATAGCTCGCTGAGCGACCTTGAATTTATGGACCAGCCGTACCGTGAGTATCCACGTTTAGGCTCAGTAAGTCATGACACGCAGGATGCACTGATTGGAGACCTTAGTCTTTAGGCTCTGTGGAAAGCGTGACGAGAAGAAGACTCGGCGAAGCTTCCCAATTGCTGCCCAGCCCAGTTGAATTCTTCTGTAAGCCTCACTAACCTCCATAACCTTAAAATACCGATACGTTAGCCACAGAAAAGCTTCGGAAAGTACATTAGCCGTCGACAGTCGTTCGTTACAGATGCTCAGAACCCAAACAATTTGACACCATTCTTACCAAGCGGTTCATTGTTGGTCAGTTACTGGTTGTGGAGGTCAGCTAGGTAGGCGCTCCATGTAAAATACTGGTATTCAGCTTCATCCGGATAGACTGGAAGTTCACGTGAAACTGGTGTACATAAATAATATCTAACATCTTTTAACAGTCCGGCCGGAGCAGAAGTCACTTCTCATTCATACAAGGCACGAGTATTAATCATCACACCTGCTAAAGGCTTGTCTATTTCAGTTTGTTTTTATTATTACCAGTTAAAACGGTGTGGATAGAAATGCAGGGGTGAATAAAAACCAAAGAGATTTAATTGGTAATATAAATTTAATGTCTTTGATAAAAACGAAACTTGGAATTTTCACGTTATTTATGAAATGAAGTAACTCCATTTTTTTAGTGTGTGCTTTGTGAGTTACCATACATAGATATGGTATTTAAGTTAAAATCCAAATTTTCGTTAGTCCACCCCGTTTTACCCGATAATATTTTTAAATAAAACTGAAATAGACAAGCCACCTTCAGCAGGCGTGATTATTAATACTACCTTCTGAATGAGAATTGACAACAGTATTGATAAGATCGCGTTTGACTACTATCGCACCTGATGATAAGCGATGTTTTGGTCGACGATGGAGTACGCTTTCTTAGAAGTTACCTATTACCTGGTTACCTATTACCTGTCTGGTTGTAGCTATCACGAAATACAGATTCCGGCTGGGAATTTCACTCCTTAGCTGCGCACAGTGAAAGTATTCTCAAAACGTTTTGTGCCTATGGCTAGGCGTGCCCATTTCCTCACAATTAAAAACTTAAAGCATTTATTTTATTAAACCATAACAGGCAATTTTGAAGGTCGGTCATTCCAAAAAGAAAAAGTGATTTGCACGTTCCAAAGCGTAGATCTCTATGGAGAAGAACGTACAAGAAATTCCACGGACACTCTTTTTAATCAATATTATTTACAATGATATGGTTACATCATTCATGTAGAAATCATGCAAAAACATATATGTGAGAACGATGTAGAAAAACTTGCACGATCAAGAGTCCGGAGTAAAAAAAAACAAATTATTTAAATAAACCGTGGCAGCTGAGAGATGACCAGTCCTAACTGAAGGTGCTCGCTCACGAATATGACGCCTGCGCTGGCACCATTCGGCTCTACCACTTTGAAAGGCGCCAAATGATCCAGCACCATCAGCCAGACTTTTAAGTGAGCATGACACTCCCAACCGCGAGAGCACATTCAAGTCAAAGAAAATTATAGTTTAAGGGCTCACACATGTGTCGTTAGTGCATTAAATTATACAACGCTAAATTAATTGAGTCAATATTTTCCTAATAGTATTATTATATAGTTGTTGAGTTAAGTTAAAGTAATATTTATTGAAAGCATTGTGTGTAAAAATTAAATATGAAGTGGAGTTCTTTTTAGTGGCAGAGCCAACGCAATTTAAAAAAAACAAATGATCGTGGGTGTACAATAGGAAGATACATCTCTATTTTTTATTTAAAACACGTGACAATTGATGGTTTCCGCAAAGAACTCTTACGTTTCCATTTAAGTCTTGATATCGAAGGCTTTTCGGTCCTCGTTTTGATCGTGTTCAACGAAGTCATGAAAAACCACTACGAAATCCAATCAATGAATATAAAAATAATGTTACATGTGTATTTCCCATTGGGTAAAATGAGGAAATTCCCATTCCAGACTTAATCCCTATATAGTATCAATTTTTGCAAAAATAACAAAGCATCATATCATCTTCTAGATTCAGTTTAAGCTGTGTTTATTAGTGAATATAGAGAGAAGTGGGACGCAATCAGTTAATAAAAAAACTTGTCTTAATAGATATTTAAGTGTGAAAATGCATTTGAAACGTGACTGTCTCAACGTGACGTCGGTACTCCGTATTGTTTTCCAACAAAGAATAATCCAAATATATCTACTGCAGTCGTAAGCCTGCTAAGCTTGGCAATTTCTCTTTGACCATCCGTGTAGAAATTGAGAGGCACGTATTAGCTTTTGGTCTGTGAGAGGTGCTCAGGTGCATGCTTAGCAGTGCTGGATAACATATGCGAACGTCACATCTATACTAATATAATAAAGCTGAGGAGTTTGTAATTCTTATATGATAGCCACATTCATGAGGAAAGCTTTAGACTATACGGGTACGTGAAATCCCTAGGCGAACGGGATAAAACGGGATATGCGCGTACGAAGTCGCGGGCAAAAGCTAGTAGAATGTATATAAAGGCGATGCATCATTACTTTAGTCAGTTGGGGACCTAGCTGGCGTTTAGCAATGCAGTATACCTCTATAGTACAGACTCTTCTTGGGTTCCCTAGAAAAGTATGTACATAGATATGCACGAAAGGTACCACCCATAACGGAACCCTTTTGGGTTCCGGTATGGGTTTAGTGAAGGTTTAGTAATAACTAAACCTTCACTGTACGTCCGTCTGTCAGCGGGTTGTTTCACATGAACTGTGATAGGTAGACAGTTGTGATTTTTGGAGTGTGTATGTCTATGGCCGCAATAGAAAACACTAATAAAAATAAAAATTATACTTACCTATAAGAAACGTGTTTTTGTTGGTTTATTGTACAGATACCTTCGTATTTGAGTTCGACTAGCACTTGGCAGGTTTTCGTTACCTTGATGTCTATTTATAGGTACTCGCTAGGTACCTGTGAGTGAGGCCTTATGTAATTACTTTTTGCAACGGCAAAGACTTTTCAGACTGGAACATTGATTTAATATTTTTTAGTTCATAAATGGTATGTCAAAGGGCAATGGAGCGCAGTATTTTAGGTTTAAAAAGAATTAATAGAGTACGGAACACCACGCTGCGCTCCAAAACCGGTATCATTGACGTAGGCAAAAAAGCTGCCAGGCTAAAATGGGACTGGGCGGGTCACACCAGCCGCATGCATAATGACCGCTGGGCAAAAGTCTCCACGCAATGGGTGCCAGAGGATGGACGGCGTCGCCGAGGCCGGCCCAGAAAGCGGTGGCGAGATGACTTGGATGCACACCGCGAAGGCTGGTTCGAGGTGGCACAAGAAAAGAATGTCTGGAAGGATATGGGGGAGGCCTTTGCCCAGCAGTGGGACACAATAGGCTAAGGAAAAAAAAAAAAAAATGTTTTATTAATATTTTTGGATGTTTTTTTTGTTGGTGCCTGGTATTATGTTTGGCAGAACAAATATATCGCATAAAATACAGGGTATATTTGAAATACATGTATTTGTATGGATTCCCTTTTTTTGTTGTTTCGGCTTACAAAGACTGAATAGGAGTATTTTTCATACCAAATAAGCCTATTCCTGTGGCTTAACGCCAGTGTTATTTTTCCATAGGTATCGTGAACTTTTTTTTTATTTAACAGCGATAGTGTTTGTGAAAAATTTTTGTGATCGTAATCAGTACTTACTTTCATAAAATTACCTCCTACAAACAAGCAAACCTCTTCTAGACGGTAAATTTACGTCATCATTATTTCAGGTAAAAGGCGTCCCATGCTGAACATAAGCGTCCCCCAAGTGTCGCAACAATGACCGGTCCAGTGCATCTCTTAATTGTTGGACAACTTTCCTAGAAGGTGAACCGATGACCTGGTAAAGACCGCGGGAATCCGCTGAATGCGAGACACACAGGACCGAATACAAGTTTGTAAAATATTCATCGAATTAGGTAGTTTTAATCCATAATTTTCACCTTTCATTTCAATATTTCATCTTTTTGGCTTTTGGTAAAACAAGACCCGCCACGCCAACCCACGGCAACCAGTGGGTGGCATAAAGGTGAATAGTGTATCTTTCTTTTCTTTTAAATGAAAAGGTCAAAAGCAATGAGGATTACCCACTTGGTCCTGTAAAGCCATGTTTCTAAGCTTATAAAAAATAAGTTTTTGAGTGGGCGTTGATGGTGAAACAAGGACAACACAAGCTGTTTCTACGCATCAGCCGTTAGAATTGTGCCGCATTGATTACTTGGTTAACAAAATCTTATTGAACCACGAAGGTAATCTCTTTGCTACGAGAGCTATTTTTTTCTCATATTTAAAACAGCAGACCTGTGAACAAGAAATGTAGATAATAGTGTGTAAGAACAAGAGAAGAAGAATATGTAAAGCTTTAAACTAAAGTATCAAATAAAAATACGAAAATATACTTATAAAATACTAGCTGTCCCACGCAACTTCGTCTGCGCCATATTTTTCATGAATGCTCGGCTCCTATTAGCCGTAACGTGATGTTATATAGCCTAAAGCCTCCCTGAATAAATAGGCTTCCCAATACTAAAAAATGTTTACAATTCTATTTATTTTTCTAATAAATAGTCAAGAATAATTGATCGAGTATAGAAAATAATTAAAGTTCTAATATCGCTATTAAAAATAGGGGTTGGTGATAGAAGGGAGAAGATTTAGGGTTGTATGTATTTTTAAATGCCACATTATAAAAAAAAAAATGTTATGGGTGGACAACCCTTATCACTTAGGGGTATGAAAAATAGATAGTAGCCAATTCTCAGACCTACTAAATATGCATAAAAAATTTCATAAAAATCGGTCAAGCCGTTTCGGAGGAGTATGGTAACAACATTGTGACACGAGAATGATATATATAAGAAGATATCATCATTACTCATGTTCTTAATAGGTAAGTGAAGGTAAATGAATAATTAGAAGAACAGTTGTTCACATAACATGCCTGCATTCCCAAGGATTAGGCAGAGATGTAGTTCCAATAAAACCTCATTAACCAGTCAAGGTGCGTTAACACGGGCAATGAAAATTGATCAATTATAAGCAATACTGGTTTATTATGACGTCACGACATATCGAGCAGTTCACGGCAACGACAGCAAGTATCGAGTTGGCGATATGTTTTTCAATGGCAACATTGAGCGATATAGAGTAACTCCAAGAAACTAGACTATACACGAGTTAATTAGTTAAACAAAACACAGAGAAACCAGTATGGAGCAATTAGAAATAATTGCCGCATTTTATTGAAGTTGCCGTTGTTGCCGAGTAATAATTGCTATAAAAATTGCCCGTGTAAACTCACTAATATGTTTGAGCGCCATGTCCTACGGGGTGAGCCTATGAGCATTGCTAATGGAAAAAGAACCACAGTACCATCGGGGCAGTCGATCGAATTTTGCTTATTTAAATGACCTTTTTGTTAAGCCTTATATTTTCTTCTTAAAAAAACGTTGCCACATAGGTACTTAAAAATTTCTTCGTGGGTGCGTTTACAGACATTTAAACTAACATACACAAACAGCCGGACCCGGAACAACTATCTGTTGGCCATACAAATATTTGTTCCGTGCGGAAATCGAAACCACCAATCGCAGCGCAGCAGCCAATTGCTGAGTAACTGCGCCAATCGTTTGCTGGTTCGCTTTTCAAAAGCTTAATAGTTGTGTTGTCTGTACTCTTACATCTTAAGTGTACAATAATCCCCAAACATTTATTAACTCGTTCACATACAAATTAACTCATTGAGATAATGATACAAACTCTTGTATAAGTTAACATTTGAAGTAAGATTCCGTTTGTAACTGATACATTATTAAATTTCAACTAAATTCTCATCCGTATCGCAATATGACGCTGGTTTTGTGATTCGGAGTGTGAGCCGGATTTGAAATGACGTTTATTTCGGAGAAGAACTGTACATGATAGAAAAGAATATGTTTTTCACACATGTTTAAAAGGAGGATTTATGTTGTATGTGGTTGTGACTGTCACCAAAACAATCACGTCTTATGTTTTTCCACATAGTGAAATTCATCCAAGGGTTGTCTTGAAAAGATCGTTTTAGCGATAAGGTCACCCATTGTGCTACCTTATGCAATGTTTTCTGCATCTAATTTTTCTGTACCTAACTTATACGGTTAACATAATAAAGGGTATTCTATTCTGCTGTCATATATACTTTATTGAACACCAAATTTAAAAACATGAATGGAAAACCTTAAACTAAAAGTCATACTACTTCTATAGGTACTGTACTTTGTGAATTTGTTTTAGACTATTTAGAGGAGAGAAGATCATAAAGTATTTACTAGTTAAACACTTTTATTGGGAGCATTAAATAACCTCAATGAGTAGCAAATTGGCTATATTTAAAAGATCGTGGGCGACCTTAGGCTGCCAGCCCTTTTTTTAGGGGTGGTATATCATAAAATGACTCCTTCCGCTCTGGGCGGAGCGGAAGGGAGTGTCAGAATCTTACTGACTAAAACCCATCCGTGTTCCTCCTAATGCCCTTTGCGTTCCAGGGCCGCGGTGACTCTTTCGAACTAATTCCGAAACCCTGGCAGGCCCGGGCCCTAGTCAGCCCCGTCTCCTATGCTCACATCTCTTTGAGGCGCGAGTGGAACACAACGCGCCATCGAACCGGGACTGATTCTGATCGGACGGCGAGCCACCTAACGTTCATCGTCCGCAGGCCCGCGCCTCCGGTAGTCAGGAATCGCCCTGCGCCCCCCGATGAGGCTGTCGGTCCTGATACCCCGACTAAGTTGTTCTCGGCTGTCGTTCGTTACGGGGTACGTTTCTGATAGTCGTTACGGTTATCAGAAGCATGAAGGTATTTTATTCTCCTATTTTTTTCTCCCAAATTTATCTCCTTTCGTTCAGTCTGTCCAAAGATTGTCTGAAAGAGATTATCCTGTACGATAAGTCTGCCCATTGTTTTTTTCAAATGCTTCTTTTATTCTCCCTTTCTGTGATTATTATGATGTACACCACATTTAAGAAAAAAAAACATTGGTTTGCAGCAGGGACAAGTTCTTTCAGGACATGACATCATTAGGTATTTCAACTAAACCACTGTTTCAATTGTCTGTTACTAACAAGGATCTAAAACAATCCGATTGACTTAGTTTACTAAGTATAAACCACTTCAAGTAAACTTCAACACATACTCTTCATTGAGACGGATTATATTCTGTAGGTAGACGTCTACGGGAGCAGTGGGAACATTATCAAACTGAAAACTGACCCATTCAAAATCGTAATAAAAATAAGTGAAGTTTATATATTTATCTATGCTCATATACTTATTCATCACAATAATATTATTACCCTTATAAAGGCGCAAGTCTGTGAGTGTGTGTGTGTATGTTTGTTACTTCTTCACGCGCAAACAGCTGGACCAATTTTGCAGCGGAGCATCAATGAAAAATGTTACAAAAAAGGGTTTTTTTCTCTCTCGAAAATGCTTGTTTAAGAAAGAAAGAAAAGTAGTTTATTTAGCACACACAATATATGGAAAAATAAAAGGAAACTTAATTTTACAGGCAGACATAGACAGACAGAGTATTAAAATTACTTAACATTGTATTTGAGCTATTATTGTATTTGAGATGAGGACTGGGACCCCATGGCCTTCAACCCAAAAGTGCTCAAACATTATAATTCCTTAGAAGGATTCCTACATAATGGATTGGTCTCATGAAGGTTGTCAAATCTAGCTAAGTGTAGGTACACAAATAGTCTCTAGCACTTATACGAAAGACATTTAAATTAAGATTAGAAGTGTGGCTAAACCCACTTCAAGTTTTCGTCATTAGTAGGTACCGAATCTGTTCACACAAAAATAAAACTTTGAAAATTAACTCCTCTTCAAAAATTTTAAACACTTACCTAATTGATTTTCGCAGTTGAAGTTTAATAAAGGTAACAGTTTACAAGTCGGAAACAATTTATTTACGACTTACAACTTACTTCTTTACAAGAACTTTCTAAAATATTAACATTAACATAAATTTAATAATAATATTAACAATTGTCTGTGGAATTATGGACGAAGTTATTATGACGAATAACTACCAGAGCTTTATTGTGGAACAGCACGGTTCACATTATATTGGGTATGTCACCTTTTGGGAGAATACTCTTTATATTTTAAATGATTTTTTTTTTTAAACTGATATTGTATTTTTTTTTTCAAATGGACCAATTTTGTTGAAAACAAGAAAGGCAGTGTTCAAGCCATTTAAGGGTTCCGCACCCGAAAGTTAACCAACGAGACCCTCCTCACTAACAACTACTAGCTATCCGTCTGTGACAGAGGGCTGTATTTCATCAACCGACGGGTTTTTTTTTTAAGGATGGGAAATCATCAAATGACTTCTTCCGCTCTGGGTGGAGCTGGGTGGAGCGGAAGGGCGTGTCAGACTCTTACTGACTAAAATCCATCCGTGTTCCTTCTAAAGCACTTTGCGTTCCAGGGCCGCGGTGACTCTTTCCAACCAACCGATGGGTAGGCAGTTGAAATACCGTTTGTGACCGCTCCATACAAGCTACGTGATTTTTCGGTTCATTGTATGCGAACCCTTCGTATGCGAGTCTGGCTCGAACTTGGCCAGTTTTGAGTCTTGGATATCAAGAGCTCTATGGAAGTGACAATCAAAATGGGGCTGTGACAGAAAACTAACATAGCCATGCCATGGAAGTGTTTAATCGCTGGCCTTATTAACAGAAAAAAAATTATTGGTTATAGAAGTTGTATATGAAAGACGGGAAACAACGAACCTAACAAATTAAACTTGACCCAGCTCCGAATAAACACTCGCTTTTCCACCATTTGCCAACAACGCCTTCTTTCGTATGTAACTGTTAGGCCACATAGTCCGCATATGCGACGAAAATTTGCAAAAACTTGATTGTGGTGAAAACACCGAAAGCAAAAGATCGCGCGGTCATTCATCAACAAGATGGACCGATCAGAAAGAAAGAAAGAAAGAAAAAGTATTTAATTGCCACAAAACGACATACCTTCCCACATACATCATTTTACTTTTCTTAAGCTAAACCCTAAACGATAGTGTTAGTAGTTCTTAAATTATATTTATTATATTAGTAAAGATACGTTAAAAAATAAATAAGAAAAAAATAAAATAACAAAAGTTGAGATGAGTAAGTATAAAGTAGATGCATGTCGTGGTTGTGGCAAAAGGGCTTCCACTCAGCATAATGCTGTGCCGTGGGGGACCCACAAGCACGGTGCTGATTTTCAGAGGTGGTGAGAGGTGTAGTGGAGTGAAATACGCGTCATCCTCCAGGTTCTTCACGGTCGTAAGAGTCGCGGTGGACAGAGACCGGTGGAGGCAGATCATCCGCTCCATATGCAACCCTGATGCCTGACCACGATTCCATACACGAAGGACCGACCCCAGAGAGAGAGAGAGAGAGAGAGAACAAATTACAAAACCCTGCCCAATATAAAGTGGAATCAACACTTCAAGTGTTTTTCTTGATGAACACCATTCGAATTCGATTCAATTTCGTGATAATTAAATAAAACAATGTTGTGCACTGCTTAATCCGGCCCCGGGCCGAGAATGACGTAGATATTTGTATTTCAGCTGCGATATTAACACAGAGTTGCATCTGGGGTGGCCATAAGTCTGGAATTACCCGGACTTGTCTGGTATTATAGGTCATCGTTCAGAATGTGGCGTCAATTCTAAACCGTCTGGCACTTGGAAAGTTTGAGCGAAGAACATTAGAAGAAGAAATAAAATTTATATTTTTGCTTTTAATTTGTATACAAAAAAAGGGATAATGAATAAAATAAGCAAAGCTCTTGCGCGGTGCACTCACGTTCGATGACAGTTTCGGCGACAACTATGCGTGGATAAATTTGACATCCAATCTATTGCCGAGTCTTTTCCCAACTACATTGGGGTCGGTTTCCAGCATTACTGAATAATTTTAAGTAGAGCGACCCCACAATCCTTTAACTGTGTGCTTATGACTACCCTTAACGACTGTGAAAGATTAACCAGGACAACGGCTCAACGTGCTTTCCGGCACGAAGGGGTCTGTGCCTCGGTAAGACGATAAGCTGTTAATCTCGGTATGATATGGATGGTCACCCATCCACGGATCGATCTCGGCATGCGTTGCTTAACCTCGAAGATCGACCCATGCGGCTTTTATGACTCAGCCACGAGCCCTTCCAACTATTTACGTGCTTTATGAGAATGTCCGGAATTCTCGTTGAACGTCCGGAATTGTCCCCATATTTTTTGTTGATATGGTGAGCCTAGTTGCACCTGAGCTGTGGCGCGTGCCAGCTGTAAATAAATCTATCGTTCCGTCATACACAGTTCACAAGTACGCGACTTAGGGTTACGCTGAGATATGACGTCTAGTCACGTTACACGTTACTGCTTTGAAGGTGAACATTTGAGGAGACCGTTCTGATGTCGCGGTTTAGGCTTTGATGTAATGTGGGTACTTGTAAGAGTGTGTGCGGATTTCTTTTTAAATTTAATATAGGTTTGCTCTTGACTCTAGTCTAGGTCATAGACGACAGAGACAAAGTCGACGATGGAGCGAGCTTACCCAAAAGAAGCCTGTTCACTATAATTTTGAAGAAGCGGATTCGAATATAAGTTGTTGGAATCGTTTTAATTGAACTTTAATTAATTTATGGCTCGTTAGGTTGGTACTTAGGTACACCCATTACCTTTACTATGTTCATGTAGTATGTAAAAAAGATGTAAAAAAAAGTAAGAAGACACGGCTCTTTGTTAGTGAATATCAAGTCTAAAAGCACATACCAATTGAAACATCTCAATTTTCCCAAGACGTGCCTCGTTTCAAAAACAAAGTAAGATAACATGCGAACATCTGCTAACGAATATTCTGTGTGGTACATAGAGAATGTTTGTTATTGTTGTTCTACATTAAACGAGGGAAGCCTTAATTTCTAACAAAATATTTGCGTTTTTAAAACAAAAGCTTTGTGTGAACAAGAAATTAATTCCCCGTATATGTGTGGGAATAAAAGTAGAAATAATATCCACCTACTCGGAGTTTCCAAGAGCCGTTGTATATTCGCCGTAGAAAATTTTATGAGGAACGTGGCTGCTGAGAAGCACAGGAGTTTCTGAAACAAGCATAAAATATACTCGAATACCAGCTCCGCTCGAATAAAAACTATTTCCAACAAAAACTCTTGAAGTTAAATTCGAGGAAGCAACGAAAGAAAACTGTCTCCTAAATCAACGTCTATAATTAGATATGGCGACTCTAAAATATTGAATAGGCATTGTCATTTGTCGCTCCGCAAAATATATTACCTCAGTCTCCTTGATTTTCTTATTCTGAAACAGCAAAAGGTAAAATAAAAAGTCTGCAATAAACCTGAGTAAAACCAGGCCAAAATTGCAACAATTTATGAGGACGATTCTACTATCCTTGCCGTTTATTTCTAGAGCTTTTTATTTAATTGAATACAAAAGTTAAACGCCCCGAGTAACTTTATTCTCGGGTGAATATTTGCAAAGTCTATTTTCTCCGAAAGTAAGCATTCAGAGCCAGCATTTTCCTTTGTTAATTAATTGTAAATTACATGACTATAGCTGTGTTAATTCGCTAATTTTGGTATTAAATAAACTGATCTTTGGATTGTAATTAATTGTGGAACGATCTGGTTCGTGAGTTAGGTTTTGGAATTCAATTTCTTGTTACAAAGACGAATTTGGCTAAAAATTAATTGCTTTTTGCGATAAATAGGATTATCTGAAAATGTTCTGTTCTTGTCGTGGTGTATAGAAGATGTGTCTGAAGCGGAAAATATGTAAACACACGTCATATAAGTATGCAGTTCAATTGAATTTGATGTTATCCATACTAGATATATATTTATATGTTATTTTTTATGTTATATTTTTTATTAATATTACTTATAAAATAATAGCGAAAGTGTGTCTGTCTGTATGTTACCACTTCAAGCTTAAACCACTGAACTGAATTTGGTATAGAGATAGTTTGAGTGCATGGAAAGGACATAGGATAGTTTTTATCCCAGAAATCATCCTTTAAGGGGTGAAAAGGTGGTGGAAGTTTGTATGAGAGTCCGTCATTATTGAAGATAAAACCATGAACCTTTGTGTTTAGGCACTTGATAAAAAATAAATAAACATATGCCTAAGCGTTTTTGAAAAATAAAAATGGCTGTCCAAAATAACTATTCCACGTGGACGAAGTCGCGGGCAAAAGCTCGCAGAATAGATAGTCGATGGGGTCGAATGGTTTTGTAGTGGGGACCGGGACCACAAGATGGGCCGATAACCTTGTAAAGGCCAAGGGTGTGGTGGGATGTGGTAATACTTGGGGGATGCCTATGTCCCGAAGTGGATATCTTTCGAAAGAAATGATGGACATTTTTTTTTTTTTTTTTTTTTTTTTTTTTTTTTATTTCAATTAGGCCATTAAACGGCACTTTTGAACGTCAGCATTTACAGTTCAGTAAAATATATTAATAAAGTGACTCTACTGTCCATTCGGAAAGGTAGATTCTTATGGAGAAGAACGGACAAGAAACTCCATAGTTACTCTTTTCAAATAACGACTTTACAAAATTTGGTACACAAAAATCAATTTAATATTATGTGAGGACGATACATCCAGAGTATGCTACTTATAAGAACAAAGTATAACCAGCAGAGGTACTTATTCGTTTTCTAAAAAAAAAAAAAAATTAGGTAAATGGTACTCACATATTTACAGATAATCTTAATAACCACCAATTAAACAGACAATAAAACACAAAAAAGAAACAGTATACCCATCTATAAAGTTAATTCATAAATCAACCAGTTTGATTTTGTCTACACCCTTGATTGTCCTATGGAGCAGGACCAGCATGTTTCCAAGCATTCTTATCCTGAATGTAATCTTCTAATTTGTAATATGCTTGTTTACAAAGTGTACTTTTAACATAAGTTTTAAATTTTCTTTCATTTAGTTCTAATATGTCAGTAGGTATTTTGTTGAAACATTTAACACAATACCCCATGAAAGAAGTGTGGACTTTTTTTCTATCAGCTTTTATTTTGTTAGTTGTTAACAGACTTCAAGAAAGGGGGGTTCTCAATTCAGTGGGTATTTTTTTTTATGTATGTACACCGATTACTCCGAGGTTTCTGATCCGATGATTGTAATTCTTTTTTATTTCGATACAGTATACTTGCTATATGGTCCTGTTAAATTAATTCCGTTTGACTCAGTTGTAGTTTTAATTTTATAAGCACTTTTGCTTACCAGGATCATGTAATTTATGGACCTTGTGGAGTAAGTAAAAAATAAAAAAACTTTTTTTTTTTAAATATAACCGAGTCGGTGTCAAAAAACGAAGAAACCACACCGAAAACACCGACTTCCAAAATTAAAGTTATTATGTACTTTGTAGTGTCTGGTTTTTTGGAAGTAGGTTATATTTTTTAACCGATTTCAAAAAAAGGAGGAGGTTCTCAATTCGTCGGAACCTTTTTAATTTTTTTGTAAAAAAGTTTTATATCATGAATTTAGATAGTAGAGCGTTAGAATAAAATAATCATGTCAATAAAATTTATCTGCCTCATATAGGTAAGGTAGGTACTGAATATTTTTTTGTTGATGATTTTATTTAGAATTGTAAGTGATTCTATGAACTTCCTGGTATGTTTAACGAGTTGTATTCCAACAAACAGTGAAAGGTAACAATACAGTGCATTAAAAGTGATTAAAAAACGAAATAAAAATCCATTCAAATCTAGGTGTTTCACAAAATACGAATCCAGTTTTAAAACAATACACAGTCTCTATTGTCATTTCCGCAAAACAGAAATTAATTTGATAGTTCTCTAGTTTCCTCCACTCATTTAAAAAAAAAAAAGAAAAATAACGTTAAACAGCAATATATGAATTTTGCATGTGCGGCTCACTTCCTGAAAAACACATGATTTTAAAATCAGAAAGGTGGTAGGTATAACTTTTAATTTCAAGAACATTATTTGCTAACGTTTGTCTACTTAGCTGCTAAACAAAGTTTTATTGGATCGTCATTAAATTAATAATTATCATGCTTGCGAACTTTCACTCCATAATTTAATTCAATTGATCTGCTTTAATACGTACAAGTAACAACTAAATACTTAAACATTTAGACCAATAATCGCGAAATTATGTGTAAATCTTTGGCCGAAGAAAAGCCCAGCCCTCTGGTCACGTGAACAGTCGACAAGTTGTTTGCTGATGTCCCGAAAGACTCGGTGAGCACTCGGACCCCATGGGCCCAATGTTTCAACCCCAAACGGCTCAAATATGTCACTCCCAATAAGGTTATTATTTAATTTAATTTGACCCTGTTTACTATAATAATAATTACACATAACAATGACATACGCGCACGTCGCGGCGTCGGTTGCCGTTTAAATAATAATGAGGTATTATTTTATCCTTTTCCTAGAACCTGTCTAGTTAACACCGCCACCCAGAAACCAAAATTTCACTGCATATTCTTGTATCTATACTATCTATAGGTACTAATATTATAATTGCGAAAGTTTGGATGCTGGATAGATGTATGTTACTCAAGCACATCAGAGCAGCTGAACAGATTTTGATGAAATTTAGCACAGAGGTAGATTATAGTCTGGAATAACACATATACATATATACTATTTATCCCGAGAGTATGTTCCCTTGGGATAATTTTCAACATTCACGGGGGCAGAACCGCGGATGACAGCTAGTGCATAATAATATTCAAGAGAATGTGCGGAAGTACGGATGCAAACTTAAATATAGCCAGCTTTAGGCACTAGTTCCACTGCCAATGAGTCGCGATCTCAAAGAGGCACCTACCTACATGTTATGTGTGATACGAGACACTGATAGTTTGGCTTGGAATGTGTTAACTTGCAAGTAGAATGAAAGTATATCGGACTAGCTTTTGCCCGCGACTTCATTCGCGCATATCCCGTTTTATCCTGTTCCCGCACATTCATGAGGAAGGCTATACTATAGCCTTCCTCATGAATGTGTCTATCTTATACTTAATTAAGAATTTTCCAAATCCGACTGGTTGTTCCAGAGATTAGAACAAACTCTTCAGCTTCATTATTTTAGTATATAGATTTTAAATAATAACGTTTGTGGGTCAATCTTGGCTAAAGATCGCGCAAAACAGAAAGGTTTTGGAGGCCTTTGTCCAACAGTGGGACACAAACAAATTTTACGCAGTAATAGAGCATTGGTGTTCTATCTATACATATATCTATTACTGAAATTTATCTTCTCTCTCTTCTCTAGCTCTGTGCCTTCCAACGCATCGTGCATTAGAAGGATATAAGGCCTTCCGAGTTCATCAAAAATGCTTTATTATGAAAGAGATAATAAGAATTATGTTTATTCAAGTAAACAATTATAAAAAATATGGTATGGCACATACCATAAAAAAAAAAATTGGTTGTCGGTAAAGTCGGTTTACAGACGATAGTTTAACGTGACAAAGCCAGAACAAAACATTGATGAAATGATCGTAACGTTACAAAGAGCGTAATGTTACAATAAGCGTAACGTTATAACGAGCGTAACGTTACAATGGGTCATCCTTTTTCGAGCGTGCAGCCGGCGTTCATCGATTTATTAGACGTTGTCACTTCAAAAGAAAATCATATAGAAATGGGGATGACGTAGATACCTTGACAGCAAATACAGTTCGTCTGTAGCTTTATCTCTGGTTGTAGTACATACCCTTAGTTCCTCTCACAGCGACATGTCGTCAACCTGAACTTTTCAGGAGCAAACCAACCAGCAGTGGGCTATTACATTAAATATGCATGTGCCTTTGAAGAAAGAGCCCGATAAATATAATATTTACGACGAGCAGCTCAAATATGTGCACCGATGATGTGTGTTGGAAAACAGAAAAACCAGATTATTTAAAGAAGTTGGTGAGGAACGAATCTTTTATGGAACAACTAGCTACCGCCCGCGTGAATGTCGAAAATTATCCCAAGGGAACATACTCCCGGGATAAAACTATCCTATGTCCTTTCTTGGGATTCAAAAAATCTCTATACCAAATTTCATCTAAATCGGTCCAGCCGTTTGGGCGCGAAGAAGTAACAAACATACACACACACTCACAAACTTTCGCCTTTATAATATTAGTGTGAAGTGTGATGTGATTAGTTGTACGTTGTTACACTTACTCAGGAAATATTAATAATTTAGTAAGAAATGGACTACAACTTTCGGAAGCAATTCAAAATAAACACATACATTTTAAATTGTATTACCATTTATATGTCACCGGATTATTTCAAACTTCGTAAGGTTGTTATAAATCTAGCGATGTAAATAAAATACAGTAAATTCCATATAAATACGATGGTTTACACTATATTCGTTACTTAAGACCCATAAACGTGATGCAAGTTTCTTGCCTGTTGCATACTATTTTATTGCTAATAAAATTGAAGCAATATAGCATATGATTTGCATGGTCTAAACAACGTAACATTATTGATCTGTTATAAAAGTTTTGTTTCAAAGGTTTTCTTGGTGTAAGCAGCACGTTCAATAATTTCTTAAGCAATTCTCGTATTCAACTGGATTCTCTCTTCATTTGCAAACATGAGTGCAGTGACTGAGGGTGTGTTGATCGTATTTATTTTTGTTTTTTGTTTTGTTAGGTCCAAGTTTTCTGTATGGTGTGGAACGTTAAAAAATAGCACCATCCCATCTCTTGTCTCTGTGGGTGTAAAGTTTCTGTTCATAGCTACACTGCGATCGCCAACCTGCCAGCCTAGCGTGGCGATTATGGAATACCCCCCTTTTGGGGGAGGCCTATGTCCAGCTGTGGACGTTTTTTCGGCTGATTTGATTAGGTTCAAAAACGTCAACTCTAAATTCCTGTGCAAATGCTACTAGTGCGACATTAAGTGCATCACAATTCTTATAATATAATTTTCAGAATTCCAAAAACACTCATGATTGCGATATATCTCAATGCACTTTTAAATCAGCAGAACCGAATTTAATACTTTTTAACTCATATTTTTTAATAAACTCAGTAGTTTTTAAACCGATCAACAATTGAATGAAAAATTCGCCTACGCAAATACATGCAATACTTGAAGCAACCCGCCAATAAATGATACACGCACATACAAGCCTGTGTTTAGATAAGTCAAAACTTGTAAGCAATAATATCCTAAACATAATTGTATTGGTGTAAACAAACGACATTTGCAATTATTTTTGACGTGACAACGTCTAATAAATCAATGAACGCCGACTGCACGCACGAAAAAGGATGACGTCATTGCAACGTTACGATCATTGTTACGTTACGCTCATTGTAGCGTTACGATAATTTCATCAATGTTTTGTTATGACGTTGTCACGTTAAACTATCGTCCGTAAACCGACTTTACAGACAAGCATTTTTATTTTACTATATCCGCGTGTAAATTTCTTTTTACAATCCTTGAAGCTTATAATAATTGCGCTTCATTTATTGCTCTTGTATGTACAAGAAAATGGCATCATGTAAATGGGTCTTTACGGTGTTTGCAATAACTCGGTGCGAGTGAGTATCCGTGGCGGGATTAAATTGAACAGATCTCAAAAATAACTTGTAACTGTGAAACATAATACCAAAGCTGAGGATTATTGATTGTCGTGAGAAAACTTTTGAGTATGAATTTTGATGGCTATATAAGAAAATATAGCGATTAAAAAGCCATGAAAATGTATTTATTTACGTAGCGCGTCTGTGTTTGGTTCACAGAAGTTTATATGTGTACCGAATTTCAACAGAATCGCTCCAGCAGATTCGGAAATATATTGCTGTGACTGACGGACAGACAGATAGCCAGATAAACGAGTGGTCCTATAAGAGTTCTGTTTTTTTACGATTGTTCGGAACCCTAAAAAAAGAAAATGGTCGTTTAGCATGGCAATAGTGCTTATAACCATTTTCTATCTCTTCGTAGGAACCCAAACAATAAACCATCCATCGCTTTTCAATGGAAGATAAAATGATTTGATAATTTAGAATGTTATTATAATTGACAGCATTTTTTTCTTTTCAGTTTTCACATAGAATTACTATTGTTATTAATATAGTTTTAGTGAAAATCAATCACTAGGGTTTATTTCGCAGTTTTTTCTTTTAATAATATACTTAGTTATTAACTAAAAGAGTTATGAATATTAATGTGGATGGATGGACAGGGAGAGGGAGGCCAAAGAAAAGATGGATGGATTGTGTTAGGAGTGATATGAAAGAAAAGGGAGTTAGTGATAGCGTGACGGTTGACAGGATGGAATGGAAGAAAAAAACGTGTTGCGCCGACCCCCAGTAACATGGGATAAGAGCAGGAAGATGATGAGTTATTTACTAAACTGCTATAATTTATAACACCAGCTTAGTAAAATAACTATACTTTATCCTGTAAACATCTTAACTGTGCCGATATCTGAAAACTTCTTCAACAGTTATTCATCCGTACGTACAACCTTCACGGTACGCTTGAGATACGGATTTCTAATCGAAACTATGTCTTTATTAGTTTATAAGATGCTGTTCGATGATAAACATTGTTGCTATGTCGCCTTATGGTACCCCGTCACCAAGGGAAGAGGGTATTTGTGCTATGTAAGTAACCTGATGCTTCTACAATTATGTCTCAATCATAAAAGTAACGCAACATCTCGCTTTTATTCCCTGAAGGATCAGGCAGAGATGTACAGGATGTAAGGACCCCACACTTCGCCAGCTATGTTGAAAGCCCATGTAATAAGGGTGAGCTTGTTGCCATCAACAACGAGCAAATCCAGACTGCTACGAATTCCAGCCTCAGGCTGAGAAAAGCCTAACACTTTGCCTGACCTAGGTATCGAATCCGGGGCCATGGTCAGCCTGCCAGGGTTTCGGAATTTGTTAGAAAGGGTCACGCTGGAACGCAAAGGGCTTTAGAAGGAACACGGATGGGTTTTAGTCAGTAAGGGTCTGACACACCCTTCCGCTTCACCCAGAGCATCAAATGACCTATCATTTGATGATTTCCCATCCTCAAAAAAAAGGACCATGGTCAGCAGTACCGTTTACTACAAATCCGGGATTTGTAGTAAAGGTTGCAAATAGTAGAAAAGTTGAAGACCATATTTTGAATGTGAGCTAACTCAAAACTATCACAAATCCTGACAATACCGGGTCGTTTGCATTGAATACTGAAATAAAACCCGACAATCACGCCGGACCTGCATTCTATACGAATTCAATTGAAATCCAAACAAAAATCGTAAACACACAGTCACAGGCACTTAGTTACTATAGGTGACTAAAACACTGCATATCAATTCCATCGATGGTTGCCACATGTGTCATGGCCGCGGCACACGGAAATTAAATGTTTTGTATACGACATTAAACATTATTTATGATTATAGTCTAGCATACGATCTATTCAGTGTTGCACTGTATTCAAATTTTGGGTTTGGACAAGATAAATTGAAAATAAACTGGCACTTTTGATTACCAGAACCGGGGTTGGTTCTGGTAATCAAAAGTGTGTGTAAATGAAATAAAGTTTTAAAGCATCGTAGATAAAACAAGAGATACCATTTGTAACGTATGTTTATATATCCATTGTCCTCTATAGAATGACGTGTATTACAGTCTAAAAATACGAAATCCTAATCAGATGTTGATTGATTGTTAACAAGTTTCAAGAATAAAACTGTTGGCACGTGCACCTAGATACCGAAATATGTTTTAGGGTTCCTTACCCGAAGGGTAACCAACAGAACCTCCTATTGCGATACGCGGTCACTACTCCAGAACCTTTTGACACCATCGGGCATCTGATTATGCTGGATGTGGGAAGCACGGGACCGGTCGATGTGGCTATGCGTAGGAAATGCCTATGTCCCGCAGTGGACATCTTTCAAGCTGAAACGATTATGATGGTAATGATGAAATCTACCGCTTCTTTACAATATTCATATACATTTTATATTAACATGAACTTATATTAACAAGTTCTCTAATCTCTTACTCTTGAGAATTTTCTAGACACGAATGGGGACAACCGCAAACGCTTAACTACAGTTAGGTAATACGATTAGTCCTACGATTGCATTTAAAGTGTATTTTAAATTCAACATCGGCTTTTTGTATCACTTAGACTAAAAGTTGTTTATTAAAATAATTTTTTATTTTTTATTTTGTCTGTTATTAATTTCTATTTATCTTTGTACGGAGTCTACCGTAATTACGTTAAAATTAGACCGAAAATATAACCTTAAATTTCGCAATATTTTGAAGGACACTTTATAATAATCCGTCTCAAGAGATATTTATGAAGAAAGGTTATTTGTGTTATAGTTGGGGATCAAAGGGAATTAAAACTGAAATAAATTAAAGTCATGATCATCACTACCCGCAATCATTTCGACGTACCACGGGGTCAAACTAACACCATTTATAATTATTTTTGATCAAACTTATTTAGGTCTTTCATAAAAGATTAATTATGACAGCAAGCCATTTTGCTATTCATCTAAAGTAATAAGTATCAATTAACTTCTTATAAAAAAACAAGTTCTATAAATTACACTATTTAGGGGAAGTATGTGGGACATGATTCAACTCGAAAACATTCTATGTTTACTAAATTTTTCAGTAAGTACCGATTACGATACCGACGATTTCATCAGCATCAATATTTCAGCAGAAAGAGGTCCACTGCTGGTCATTGGTCTCTCCCAAATGTCGTCACATTCACGGGTCCAGTGCGACTCGCATCCAGCGGATTCTTGCGGCCTTGTAAAAAAACAGCAATTAAAAAAAAGAGTCTTTTATCCAAACAAAATATCACAGACCATATGTAGCAAATCTCAAGTTTACCTGCAAAGGTTCCAAATTATACGTATTTTAGTGCCAAAATGCTAATTAACACGGCGAAAACGAGGGCCAGGCAAATGAGCACTCGCCTCGCCAGGAATCACGAAGAGAGCGGTCCCATTAACTTTTATTCTTCGTCGTTTTAAAGCGTGTCGTCGAAATTAGTTGGCCGTATTCGCCGAACATCTTCGTCGGGCCCAGCCACCCATTACAGCAATGGCACTCCAAATTAATTAATTTATTGTTGATGTCAAGATTATGAGTTATTTTCTTCCGTTTACTTGATTTAAAAGATGTTGCGGGAAATTAAATGTCTAAATGTTTGTTAAATGGAAGTTGAAGATTGGTTATAAATTAATTACCTCAGTTAAATTTTGGTTTCCAAGTGAATATAATATTTAAAACCACACTCTGATAATACCTGCAAGTCCAACTTCCTTCACACCGCACTTCAAACTATTTCAAGCGTCGTCGTAAAAAGCATTCAAAGGCCGATTGCTAACTGGGGCAATATCGCTCTATCTTAGAGCAAGTACCAGGGTACCAGTCACACACAACTTTGCAAAGCGTTTGCACTCCACTAATTGGATTAATTTGATCATTCTGATATCATTTCACCATCAATAACTGTGTCGAGTACTGTACTGTATAAGTTTAAAGATTTAATTTAAGTCTGTTGGATGCGAACTCGCGAAGTTACTTTATTTAATTTAAACTCAACTTCCGCAAAACGTTCAGACTTTCTTTGAAAGTGTTGTCCTATTATTGACCCCGAATATATTTGTGTTACATTATTTCAAATGTTGTAACTCTATTTATTTAGCTTAGATAGAAATGCTTCAGCTGTATGTTTTTGTTTGTAACCTCAAATTCCGTGATTTATGAATAGATTTGAAAATAATCTTGTTTTATTTGAATGAACAGATGTATTTTCAGATTGGTTCTTTTATCAAAATCTTGTTCTGTTAATGTGGTCCATGAGGAATTGAGGAAATTTCTCAAATATTATTTACATACTTACTTACATATAGCGATTTTGGTATTTTTATAATCAAGTTCCGTTTGGTGAAGAGGAATTGATTAAATAGATTACAGATGGCCTCTAGTGGCCCGTTTCAATAACGTATCTTACCTTTAACCAACTTTCAAATTAGCTACCAACAGTAGCTGTAACGTCATTTCTGCCTTTGTAACATGACGTTTCAGTTTTTCGTAATGGTAGATACGTTACTGAGACCGGACATAGAACTCCTCAATGATAGTTTAGCGACTAAATAAGTGGTGTTGATGCTAGCTAGACGATGACAATTTCAATAAGCCCATCCTTATTGAAATTGTGAGAAAGGAGATGCACAATGGCTATAAAAGATAAAAAAAAAAATAAAGATAAAAGATAATTTATTTGTCAAACATGCGTTTACATAAACTGACTAATCAGACATGCAAGGTATTAATTATATATATTTATATATATTTTTTTGTGGTAAAATATCCTACGTTATTATAGAACTTGCACACTATTTAGGTTTAGTTATGAGTACCACAACTACCACAACAAAAAAGTGAAAAACAGTACAAAGTGAAAAATAATTTTATTTTCGTATTTTAGTGTTTCTGGTTGTTTCTTCGTAATTTGTCCCCGACTTCCGAAATTCAAATTATTTTGCTCTTTTATTGTGATTTTATTTGGTACGTAATATTTTTTTTACCTAGAATTTTTAACCGAAAATGTAATGTGGTTTTAAAAAGAACTAATATTTTAGAAATGTAAGTTACTTAATCAACCACGAATTAACCATTGGCAACACAAAATAAGTAATAGTACTACAAGCACTGAACATTTTGATACTGTTAAACCCAAATAGTGTTTAAAATAAATAATGAAGTTTTAGGGTTTTCTGTCAATAATTGTACCGACCTATTTGCAATTATTTATTTGTATTTCGATCAGTAAACATTGCCGTGGCTTCAGTAGGTAGCTATTAAAGTGATACTTTATCAGTAATTGAATGGAACATACATGAATATTGGTTGCCCTGAAATAATTTTGAGACTCTCAATAAATATTTGAGGGCTACCAATCAAAAATTGTGCTCGCATAATTTTCGAATTGAAATTTGCATTTCTAGTAATTCTTAAAATAAAATTAATATTTATTATTTAATCAGAAAAAATACAGTCAGTTTTTTTCGCACTGGAAACTGCAAACTGTTTCAATATTAAAAATCAAACTAGAAGTTCAAATTATTTTCAGTGACCAAGATAACGTACGAGGCCAGATTTTCAAGGTAGGATATAAGCAAGCTTGATACATCACTATAATGTCCTGGCTTAGAACGTGGAAGTGCTGTTTACATGATGCCCAATAGTCCATGAAGTAAAATGAATTGCATTTTCGTAAATAAAACAACACACGAAGCTAGAATATAAAGAATAACCAATAATCATTTTTAATTGTGTAACATAGGTAGTGAATACAGTTCTTAAATTAAAGTTCATAGGTCGCTATGTAATGCCAAGAAGCGTACAAATATAATTGCATGCGATTTAATCATGCGAGAGGTAAGAGTTGTTAACATCAGTGGTGTGGGCTGCTACTAGCTCAAAAAATACAACCCCATCCTTTTAAGCTATCCTAGCATGTGACGCTAGCTGTTTTTTAGCTTACCCATTAGCTTACTAGCCTAGACATGAGGCTAGTTCTGTATACACGAAGCTAGGCTTGCTAGATTAATTTATTAATTGAATATACAATAATGTTAACTACAAATGAACAACCACTCGTCCTTTCACAGGTTCATTAGAAAACCAGCGTCAAACTGCATTCGTCTGTCTGACATATCGCTGTCAAACACTTAGTTTTAGGCATAATGTTTTTTTTTTTTTTTATGTAAGTACTGTGCGTGTTTCATGTATGTGCTTAATAAATTAACTTCTGTTTTTCTACTTACACTTGCTTGCAATCTTGCAAATTTTCTAACTAGCAAGCTAGACTTTGAAAACTTCTCTACATCAAATTCTCAATTCGGAAACCGCAGATCAGTCGTGATATCTTGTATTATAAACATATTTCATGGTGTAGGCATACACTCTTCATCATCGGAACATCTAAATCGACTGCGTGTAGCGTGCTGCATGCTATTAGATGAACGATAGAACGATTGTCAGGCGAGTGAATGACTGAAGCAATCGCATCAGCAACTAAATCACTGGAACAGACACAACGCGAATATATGCGTCACGCTTGTAATACTCAGGGGGTTTTGGTTAAGATTAGTATGATGTCAGGATCCTAGTGGAGATAAAACTGTTAGATGTTTCAACTAGATGAGTTTTTAACCGACTCCCAAAGGAGAAGACGGAAGGAGAAGGCGTGTAAGATTATAAAATACCTTGAGAGATTGTAAACTCTCGATAAATTGTCAACTGTACATTTGGAATACTTTTTTATGCATTCAAATTTGATAGTCTAAAATATCTCGAAGTCATTTCGAGAAATTGTGGACTGACATAAAATGACGACCAATCGACCGACCGATTTGGAAATCCTTTTGTTTAAAAGAGTATACTTTCCAGGTGGTCCCATGGTCACCAGCTCAGGATCTGATGATGGGGTCCTGAAGAAATCGAGGGAAATCTTCATATTTCATAGGCACACATAAATGCGCGCAACGGAACTCCTTAATGGTAAACAGTGCGAATGTGTAGAATAACTCATTAAGGGTACAATTTAATCCTTAAGGTAACTTTCCACAGTATTTGCTTACTAGTAAGTTTTAGTTTTTGGGGGGTGTCGGCACTAAAAAGTGTAAAAAAAAAAAATTTACAAAAAAAATACAATGCACTTCCAAAAAAACCGGTTGTGATCGGTTGTATTTTTTGGTGGAAAGCTACTTCTATTCGTAAGCACTACACTGGTACCTTTTTCATTCAATTCCTCGTTTTTTGTTTGCGGAGGAAAACTTTCAAAAGCCCCCGGGCTTTGGGGATAAAACCGGAGAGTGTAGAGTTCTCACCTGACTAAAACCTCTCCGGTGATCACCATCAGCACATGGAAGGGGGACCCGTTACCTCTTAAAAGATCACCCCAGTGGATGGGAAACCATCAAATGACTTCTTCCGCTCTGGGTGGAGCGGAAGGGCGTGTCAGACTCTTACTGACTAAAACCCACCCGTGTTCCTTCTAAAGCCCTTTGCGTTCCAGGACCGCGGTGACTCTTTCGAACAAATGCCGCAACCCTGGGCTACCTCAGAGCCCCTTCTGTGCAACTTTTGTTAAAGCATATCCCTTCCTTCACTTCGCAGCAAACACATCATCCCGAACACTTTAGGTGCTAGCGGTATAACAACAACAGCAAGATTTTAAATAAATGAAAACCTAGTAGGTACAATGTACATATTACATTTACATATATTACTAGTATTAACTTATTTTACATAGAAATGTGGCGAGATTGAATGCTCCCATTCGTCTCGGGTACAAATTTTTACTCGGTTGCTTTACGTTTACTCTGTGAGAATAATCCCTCGAAAATGTATTTACATATTGATGAGTAGATGCGGTCTATCCGTCGGGTCGAATCAATCATCTACCAGCATATTTAATCAAATAACTCTATAAACTTTGAATTGTAAATATCGAAAAAGAACAAGTTTCCCAGTAACAGTCCTTCAGTAAAACTCGAGTAGTTTATTTTGAAGCTAATACAAGTTTAGCATATAATCGTCCATTGAAAAGTTTCTTATAAGTTAAAATTCAGTCGAAGTCAAGTGGCTCTTCCCTTTAACAAGATCTCAAGCTGGCATTCCCATTTCATCTACAAAGGGCTTCTTCTGGAATATAACAAGGTGGCAGTGCTATTGTAAAATATTCAATTGTTGTGTGTGATTCAGTAGATAATATATTTTATACATTTGATATAAAATATTTTGAATTTCTTTTATAAGTTCCGTGTTCGTAGTGTACAAAAGTAGTGCAACACTGTTCGAGCAATCGTATTTTTTATCGTTAACACAAAATAAATAAATATGTACATTAGGCTGTATACGAAAGCTTCGACCCTCTAGGTTTCCTACAGGGACCGTGAATTTTCTCAGGTTAAATTTCTTTGAGTCAAATAGTTTTCGAAATTGGATCATACTATGACGTCTCATTGCCATCGTGAATTCTTTGTGACGAAGAGAAAGTGCTTAGCGTTTTGTATTGCTTCGTCTCCCTTCCACACCGGAATCATGATGGTTATATGTCATACAAGGAAGGACCCTAGTGCCTAAATACTTCCTGAGGTAGAAAATAATTTCTGAACGTATTTAGGTCTACAAAAACCAATTCTTAAGTTAACATAATTATGTTGCGGAATTGTTTGAAAAAGTTACCGCGGCCCTGGAAAACTGGGTCTGAAACTGGGATTCCCTCCCGCTGCACCCAGAGCGAGCGGGAGGATTCATTTGATATAATTAATTTCACATCTAAAAAAATTGTTTTTTGAGGCTTTACCGAACCGTCAATCGAGATTCCCGTCACAATTCCGCATAAACAGTGTCATGTCTCAATTTCTTTAAATTCCGTGTTAACGATGGCACCATATGGACTGGGGGACTAATTACACGGTCTAATAGGTTTGTCTGGCCATCTGTAACTGCGGCTCCGTGGGACGCTCTAGTTAATTAGTGTCCTAACCGATCCCAATGTGATTTATTTAACGTTTAAACAGTTTTAAATTTGAATTTAAGACTTTAACTGGATTAGAAAAGTTAGTTAAAGATATTTATATAGATATAAATATTTTATCGACTCGGTTTGCAGTGTCGAGATAGCAAAAATAGAAACGTCCGTTTTGAAAAGTTAGCTTGAACAGAGCCTGGATATTGTGTTGTTTGGCTTCCTCGGAATTGGAATTTTAAATAAATAATGCTAAAATAGAAAAGTCTATTTTGAAAAATTAGCATTAACCTGCTGGCTACTTTGTATTTTTCTGACTTGTTTTGTTTTAGACTGCACATAAACTACCTCATCATCTGCCTAGCCTTTTCCCAATTACATTGGGGTCGGCTTCCAGTCAAACCGGATTCAGCTGAATACCAGTATTTTACGTGGAGCGGCTGCCTACCAGACCTCCACAACCCATTAACTGGGTAACACGGTACTCCTTGGTAAGACTGGTGTCAGATTTTCTGGCTTCTGACTATCCGTAACGACTGCCAAAGATCTACAAATGACAGCCGGGACCAACGGCTTAGCGTGCTTTCCGAGGCACGGAGGAGTCTCGGTATGTTAAGATGGTCACCCATCCACAGACCAACCCCGGCAAGCGTTGCTTAACCTTGAAGATCGACCCGCACGGGTCGATCTTCTTTCTGTTATTATTTAGCCACGAGCACATAAACTACCTATTCATAACAATTTGAATAGGAAACGGTTCTTAAAACTGCATTTTATAATATTTTAAGGAGTCAAATATGAGCCAACTAAAACGCGTAAAAGATATGCATCCTGGGCATGCTTCTATACAGGCTGGTCTAAAGAAAAAAAGACAGAAAGAAAACTAGTTTATTTGGCACACACAGACACACATTGTAGGTTTGGTTGTGTTGTTAATCGTTGTTACAATATTTCGGCTGGAGTACTCGAGCAATGGATTATTTGAGTTACTAATACACATATAATATCCTGCCAGGGTTGCGGAATTTGTTCGAAAGAGTCACCGCGGCCCTGGAACGCAAAGGGCTTTAGAAGGACCACGGATGGGTGTTAGTCAGTATTAGTCTGACACGCCCTTCCGCTCCACCCAGAGCGGAAGAAATCATTAGATGATTTCTCATCCTTAAAAAAATACACATATAACATAATAGTTATAAGTTATTTTTTTTACATCTTGGATATATCTCGGGATCCTGGGGTCCCGGACCTTTGAAAGGTGCATGAGGGGCCGAAGCCAACTCGCAGAGGCCCCGTTAGACAATTAACGTAATCGTCGGTTGACGCTACTTAATATTGAAATCGTCACACAATCACAAGGTTTATTACCTCTACGCGCTGCAAGTACAACCAATGACAACCCTCGGTTGATGTAGGTTGCAAAATATGGAGACAAAAGAAAAGAGAATTTTGAGGAGGATAGGAGGTTTGGGTGGTTTAGTGTACTGATAATTGTATGCTATGGTAGAGCTATTGGCCTATAAAGTGTAATTTTATTTATTGTTACTAACACAGTCTCATTTTTAACGAAATAAAGTTATCTAATGTAACAAAATGAGACTGGAATAACTTAAATATTTACCTCGACTTCAATACAAAATCGCATTATTTATAGAATCGACAGCGAAGTAATAAGGGTAGATTTGTCACCTGTACTTCAGTGCTCCTTGCACCTGGCACCAGGCGCCTGAGTGAGGTCTACTGACAAGGAATAATGTTTTACTAACTCGTGTTATTTTTACGTCTATGAATATAATACAATATATTGTAGCGGCATCAATGCCGTCACATGAAAAACTAAGAAGCGAAATTTGTACGGCAACAAAAAGAACCGCAACACCGTCTACGACGCTCTAACAACGAAATCCTGCATCGCGCAAGTAAAGTTCTCCGTGCGATTTGAACATATACAACAGTCCGAATATTAACTATCGGGCAGTTGCCCACCAGACACAACAACCGTCTGGCCGGAGTATCCTCCCATTTCAGTGGAAGTATACGAGACTTTACTCTCTGTACCGCATCCGTCTATAATATTTATTTATTTATAACTAGCGTTCCCGACAGACGTTGTTCTGTCCGAACGTTTGCTTTGTGTCTGACGTAAAAATATAGAAATCGATTGCAGCGCCACCTACCGGGTCCAATTGTGAATCTAAACCATTCTCGAATACACACAAAAAATTTCATCAACATCGGTCCAGCCGTTTAGGAGGAGTTCAGTGACATACACAAGTACACAAGAAATATATATATTAAGATATACTTTATAGTACACCTCATAACAAACAATAAAAACGTTATCAAAAACAAGTGTACAATGGGCGGTCTTATCGCACAGGGCAATCTCTTACAGACAACCTTTGGATGGACTGAACGAAAGAAGTTAGATTTAGGGCGGTCAGTGTACAAACATCATAAACAAAATAAATTAGACATAATAATATAAAATACACACAGTACTTAATAATTTACAAATAAATATCAAATATATAATTGGGAGAGGAGAAGAAAAATTATACTGAGAGGTAATGTTCCTTCACCAATTTTTTTAAACGTTGGTAGTGTTTGTGCACGCCTCACATCTATGGGTAATGCATTCCACAAACGAGTAAACCAAAGCAAAGAAGGATGTGGAATGCATAAGTATACTTAATTGAAGATTTTTTGATGACATCAAGAACCGAGAATGTGTGTCACAGAGAAACTGAAACCGTTCTTTAATATAAATAAAATATAATCAGAGTTATGCAAAGCTTTTCGTGTATGCTCAGTTCTTTTAATCTTACTCAGTTAATTGGAGCCGTTCAGAGAGCCAATATTCTACTATTTTTAAGCAACGTTAACATTTGCATGTCAGTCGCAATCTGTCTAAAATGTATGGAAATTAAGGCTTTTTTAACTCATTGCGACGAGATGCGAATCCAAACGCTAGGATTCATCATTGTATCAGCCGAAAGACGTCCACTGCTGGACATAGGCTTCCCCCAAAGACTTCCTCCTGCCATGCTTGGCAGGCGGGTTGGCGATCGCAGTGTAGCTGTTGCAATGCACAGAACCACAGAGAATGCTGCTGCCCTTTCTCTGGTGAGTCCCTTAGTCGCCTCTTACGACACCCACGGGAAGTGATGAGATGGTGGTATTCTTTTACGTCCGACACCATACAGAACACCTTAGAATTGGCACTCTGGAATTTGAACAGTGACAATAATTATTGCGTGTGACATCTCTCGTAATGCTTTTTTTTAAGGATGGGAAATCATCAGATTACTTGTTCCGCTCTGGGTGGAGTGGAAGGGCGTGTCAGACTCTTACTGACTAAAACTCATCCGTGTTCCTTCTAAAGCCCTTTGTGTTCCAGGGCCGCGGTGACTCTTTCGAACAAATCCCGCAACCCTGGATCTCTCGTAATGCTGCCATAGTAATTTTGAGTTAAATCGCCCACGTATTTTAATAACGTCCTTCAAATAAATATTTATGAATATACTTATTTTTTTTTATAGTTTTAACTTTATTATCAGTTTCATCTTACACATTAAATTATATTATTTAACTGGGATATTGCACAGAAATATCGTTGTTCTATGTACTTGGTGCTACTACATCAGTAAATGGCACCCGTACGAAGCAGGGTCAAGAAAAAACAAAAGAAGGAAAACAAATGAACGTAAATAAATAAACTTCCAAACTCGGCAAGAGAAATCCACCGTAATAGACTCTTGAAAATACATAAGTGTCCATTTAAATATTGGTCCCCATGAATAAATCATTTTTACCGTTTTCAATAAATAGGAGGTCAGATGCCAGTTGTTGTAAAAAAAATATAAGACTGGCTTGTTTGTTCGATGACAGGACATCCCATCCACACGCACAAAACGTTTTGGGAACACATTCATTATGCGTACAGCAAGGGAGTGGAATTTCCTGCCAGAGTCTGTGTTTCCTGATAGCTACAATCTGGGAGTCTTTAAGTCAAGAGTGAATAGGTTACTTCTAAGCAAGCTTGCTCCATCTTCGACCACTTCATCGCTTACCATCAAGTGAGATAGTGGACACACGCATGCCTATCAATAGTAAAAAAAAACAAAGAATTCTGTCTTCTCATCAAAACGTTTGGATTTTGTATGGGTACCCAAGAGACTTTTAAATATCTACTAAGTAGCTTATTTTTTGTTACTATTAGAAATAGTACAGAAGAAATATATCCTAACTTAATATAATAAAATATGCTAAAGTGAGTTTGTTTGTGTGTAACGCTTAAATCGCTGAACTGATTATGAACTGGTTTTTTATGAATTTTTCGTACTGAGAAACATATTTTTTTGTGAAAATATGCTTTAATACGAGCAAAACCGCGGGAAAACCTAGTAAATTTATATTTTACTATTTAAATTAAAGGTAAAGAAGAAACCTAAGTCTGCAGTCTGTAGGTATTCATAAAAAAACTTACTCGAGACCGTATACAAAAACCTTGATTAAAATAACGTAATTATATTTAATCGTAACAGAACGAAATAAAATTTTATTTTAAACGTAGGTATAAAACCGCATCTTTTTAATTAAAATCAGACAAATTGGCGTAGGTACTTGTATGTTTTTAATGATTTCACCAGTATGAAAATGGAATATGAATTTAAAAATGAAGATAATAAAATAAATGTAAGTTTATGTTAAATTGAGTTTTATTTTCTAGATAACTGTTCCTCGCAGATTCACTCTGTTACCTAAGTACCTAGAGGTACTTGAAGCGGTGCTAGGACAGAAAACCTCCCCGTGTGTCCGAGAACTGTTTCCCTTAAGGGTATGTCTGGGGGGAAGCCCGGTTTGTAGGACGGTGCACCCGGGTGCTGGCAACAACTCCCCGTTAGGAACTGTGTACCTGCGGAGTCTCATTGACCACATGCTAATATTCTGTCGGGTGGGGCCCAGTAAGAGTCACTCCTTGGAGGACTCCTCACGAGGAGTCATTTGATGACATCCCATCCAAAAAAAAAGTATCCACTTGAAATTTTTACCCTGGATATTGCACACAGGGCTCAAAACCAGAATTTTAAGTGTACTATAGTAGTTACACTTAAAATTCTGGGTTTAAGCCCTGTATACCTTGGATATTGCACACAGGGCTCAAAACCAGAATTTTAAGTGTACTATAGTAGTTACACTTAAAATTCTGGGTTTAAGCCCTGTATACAGATATCCAGGATAAAAATAAAAGTTTAGAGTGAGTTACAATCTAATATCAGTTTGCACAATCTGATGAAATTAATAATGAAAAGCATCAAATCTAAGTTTGGGGCGGCTTCCAGTCTCATTGGATGCAGCTGAGTACCTATCCGTATTTTACATTAAGTGACTGTTTATCTCCACAACCCAGGAGTTGGGTAGCACTAGACCCCTTGGCAAATGAACACCCCCCCCCCCCTTGGCAGCTCCTTAACAATTGTCAAAGATGTACAAGACAGCCGGCAGCTGACGTCGAAGGCGGTTTAGCGTGCTTCCCGAGGCACGAAAAGGCTGGGTATATAATGGAAGGCCTCCCATCCACGGCAAACGTTGCTTAACCTCGAAGATCGACATATCGACATCATACTGCTATAATTACTTAGCCATGAGTTATTTAGTTTGACTAATAAACATCCAAACATCTTCACAAAATTCTACGCTTATCAAATTCTCCATATCAAATACTGTTTTTAATACACGCACAATATTAAAGTTGTACCATGTTTCATTATAATTCCAATATAACTTCAATGTTTAGGCGTAAAAGTCCTGTAATTACTTGTCAAAGTAACCACGTTAAAGAGCTGTTATTTGAATTACCTACGTAGTTTCGAATTCCCAGTATCCTGTACCAAACATTTCCGTACATGGACTAAATTAAATAAGTAAACATTTATGTAAGAGCAATGGAGAGGGCAATGCTCGGAGTGTCCTTGCGTGATCGAATCAGGAATGACGATATCCGCAAGAGAACCAAGGTTACCGATTATAGCCCAAACGATCGTCAAACTGAAGTGGCAGTGGGCAGGGCACATTACTCGCAGAACAGATGGTTGATAGGGCCGAAAAGTTCTGGAGTTGCGACCGCGTACCGGAAGACGCAGCGTTGGAACGCCTCTCACATGGTCGATGACCTGGTGAAGGTCGCCGATGGATGCGAGACGCACAGTTGCGGTTCTTGTGGCGACACTTGGGGGAGGCCTATGTCCAGAGTGGACGTCTTTCGGCTGATATGATGATGATGAAACATATATGTACCATGTACCTACATAATTATGTACTTATGATGCTTGCTTGCTGAACCGACCTTACTGCAGAAAGCTTATAGGGTATTTGAATAGTATGAAAAGTCTAAATGAATTAATACTTATTTGATAAAAGATATTAAAACATTACGATTTGAGAAAAAAATAATAAATGTGGTCGAAAAACAGAGAAGTAATACACTTTTGAAGTTATTCTTTTTGTGACAACGATGTCACAAAAAATGTCATTTGTACTGGATGTCTTTAATTCAACATGGCGGGACTTATGAGTGACGGCACAAGCAATTAGTGCTGTCTCTGTTTATTACAGATTTTCAAAACGTTGACTACTCCGCCATTTTCAGAGATTGTTATGCAATGTCTTTAAACTAAAAAAAATTTTGTTCTGTATGGTGTCGGACATAACGAATAGCACCATCCCATCACTTCCCGTGCCATAAGAGCCGACTAAGGGACTCACCAGAGAATGGGCAGCAGCATTCTCTGTGCATTGCAACAGCTACACTGCGGTCGCCAACCCGCCTGCCAAGTGAGGCGATTATGGCAAACCCCTCCCTTGTCAAGCAGTGGACGTCTTTCGGCTGACATGATGATAATGATTTTTTAACTGCGTCTTGTCTGCTCTCTAGATTTTGACAAATGTGAATAAAAAATCCAGTCAAATACTCTATTCTCGCACTTAAAATCCGCAACATCCTCTCAGTGACAGACAATGTTAAAAACTTATCAAAATGTAGGGAAATTAGAGGTGTTTTTGTAAATTTTCGACTACCTACCTGTGAATGTGAACGCTTTTTAAAAATAAATAAGTGAATTGCATCTGGTTTATAAAAAAAACTAGTTCTGGTAGGTTTTGAACCATCATGCGAGATTAAAATCAAGCATGAAAAACATCTGGCCAAGGCCGACTGTCCACTGGAGCGGAGAGGAGAGTATAATATTAACCAATAGAATTGTATAAAATCTCCGCTCCGCGTCAGTCACCGAGATTTTATGCAATCCCATTGGTAATATGCCTCCGCTCCAGTGGACAGTCAGCCGTACAGTAGCTGTTGCTATAGTTACACATGCTTATTGATTGGTGTAGTTTACAGGCACCATCCATCAATTTATTTCGAATGCTACAAAGTCAAAACTAATGGTGTTTTGGCGTAGTATCTCAATTTTTGTTCGCAATTTTGTGGCATTCGTCAAATATGCCAATGGAAGATTTGATAGAGATACCTTTTACTATATCCTGAAATCTACACTGGACAGGTAATAGTCATGTAACCTTTGTATTCTGAGTCATTTTCTTCACTACAATTAGTCAAATTGACAGTGGCAATAACTGCTTTTTTTCCGTACTCATGGCGACCGAGTTGCATGGACTGGATGATGTTTCCCTAGCAAAGGACTTGCAAAGGCCTATATATTAAACTAGCTTTTGCCCGCGACTCCGTACGCAAATGTCCCGTTTTTTCCGTTCTCGTGGCCTATAGTTTTTGTTTTTTATGAATGTGGCTATCATATAGGTACAAAAGGGACTTCCCAAAACCGACTGGTAGTTCCAGAGATTTGCGCGTTTAAACAAACTCTTCAGCTTTATTATAATAATAATAATAATAAGTTATAAGTTAAGTTATTATAAGTTTGAGTCCACTTTGGTTTTGCTTAGCTCTGAATCCTCTAAGCACACTGCTGGAGGATTCAGGCCTAGGCTATCGGTTGAGAAGAGGTGGTCAGGCCATATCTCACCTTCTTTACATGGATGATCTGAAACTCTTTGCCCCCAACAATTTGCGACTGATGGAGCTACTAAAGGTAACTGAAACCTTCAGTAGTGCCATCAGGATGGAATTTGGTGTGGACAAATGTGCAGTCATGCATGTAAAGAAAGGGGAGATTATGGAATCTGAGGGAATTCAACTCTCGGATTCCATACAGGTTAGATCCCTCAGCTCAACCGAATCCTACAAGTATTTGGGTATGTCGGAGGCGTTGGGCATTAACGGTACTGACATGAAGCAATCGCTGAGGGAGCGCTTCTTTGGCCGCCTGAAAAAGGTTTTAAACAGCCTTTTGTCGGGTGGAAATAAGGTGCGCGCCTTCAACGGTTGGGTCATGCCGGTATTAATGTACACTTTCGGCATACTCAAATGGACTCAAACCGAACTCGATGCCCTGGATAGGAGGGTCCGCACACTGCTGACCGCAAACCGGATGCATCACCCACGATCGTCGGTGATGAGACTGTACATCCCACGGAAGTGTGGAGGTCGAGGCTTTTTAAATGCTAAGACTCTCCACAACCGTGAGATGTGCAGTCTCAGAGAATATTTTCTCAAAGCCGATGTGGGTATGCACCGAGATGTGGTCGCAGGGACACGGGACTCACTCCGTTGTCCATGGCTAAAGAGAACTGGCGCAAACCTGTGATACTTACTACAGATGACCGCAAAGAGGTATGGAAAGGCAAGGAGCTTCACGGGCGCTTCTATCGGGCTCTTTATGGGTCCGATGTAGATTTCTCAGCGTCCGTGGCCTGGCTACGTTTCGGTGATCTCTTCGGGGAAACCGAAGGTTTTGTCTGTGCGATTATGGACGAAGTTATCTTGACGAACAACTACCGGAAGCATATTATGAAGGACGGGACGGTTGACGTGTGTCGGGCATGCCACCGTCCGGGTGAGTCCATCAGACATATTATCTCTGGTTGTTCTCGTCTTGCTAACGGCGAGTACTTGCACAGGCATAACCAAGTGGCCAGGATTATCCACCAGCAACTTGCTTTAAAATACAAACTTGTAGATTCCGAAGTACCGTATTACAAGTATGTGCCCGACCCAGTTCTCGAAAATGACCATGTCACGTTGTACTGGGATCGGTCTATCATCACTGATAGGACTATTGTTGCCAATAAGCCTGACATAGTGGTGATAGACCGATTAGCGCGCCGCACAATGATAATCGATGTTACCATCCCGCATGACGAGAACCTCGTGAAGGCTGAGAAAGAGAAGCAAATCAAGTATCTCGACTTAGCACACGAGGTTGTCGACATGTGGAATGTGGACTCGGCTGTCATTGTGCCGATTGTCATTACGGCCAATGGCCTGATGGCCAAAAGCTTCGACGACCATCTGTCGAAGCTGGCGTTACGCGGTTGGATAAAGGGCCTGATACAGAAGGCAGTACTCCTCGATACGGCTCGTATTGTGAGGAGGTTCCTTTCTCTGGAGCCCTAACCACCGGTAGCTTGGACCTTGCTCCCGACACCGGCGGACTACTGCTTTTTATATTTTTAAATGTTTTTTTTTTTAATGTCTGTGTGTGTGTGTTTTTTTAAGAAATATTTAAAAATATAAATTAGTATGTAAGTGAAATGAATAAAGAGAATAATAATAATAATAATAATTATGTATGGAGAAAGACTACCTAATAAACATCAAAGCAGATTCAGATATTATTATTTAGAAAGAAAGAAAGAAAAGAAAGAATAATATTTATTTAGCACTTACATGAAACACGCACGGTACACAGAAATAAAATTAAAAAGAAATGTAGGTATGCTAGGAACTAAATGTGTGTCTCACGGCTGCACTAAAAAGGTCCATTTCAGCGATATGTCAGACAGACTGATGCTGTCTGACGCTGGTTTTCTAATGAACCCTTAAATGGACGAGTGGCGGTTCATTTGAATCCATCTAATATAGTTATATTCTTACATATATCTACATATAGCATCTAAATAAAGTAAATAAAATAATAAACAGATATAATTGAAACAATGTGTATGAATGTGTTTGTGTACGTGTAATGTGTTAATGAATACTTAGAGAAACAAATACTTGAAACCAAAAACAAGCCACACGGCCAATTACAACAATAACAAAACTTTTCACTGTTCTTAATATTACGCTGTGGCGAGCCCGGTGACTCACAAAGCGATGCAAACCACCGAGCGCGTCAGACATACCACGTACATTTTATAGGTACTCAATCGAAGTTACCATGATAGTAACCCGTATTTTTATGAAAATAATTGATTTAAGACAAAGAAATTTATTTAACATGTTTCGGAGAAGGTTTAACGTGAAAAGTTGGTAATAAAGTGCGACGGAAATTAATGGAGGGTAAGCGTTACTTAATATCTTAACATAAATGTCAATTTTCTTATAGCTTCTAGTAGGTTCGAAGTGTTTGACAAGACTTCTTTTCTGTTCCAGTTTTGCAAGGTTTCCAATCTTTCAAGATACCTAACCCCATTTACACAAACAGAAGGTTCTACCAAGTCGAAGTGCGCCGCATGACCCTAACGCGTCGATTGCACGTCACAATCACATGTAGACCAGGACCATTGGGTAAGTAGGACACATAACACACGTTCGAGGTTGATCTGCAAGACAGCTGGTTTTGAGAAAAGATGTAATGCGTCCGTTTGTGTCTCCCACAGGTCTCACAACAGCGACGGCACACAGGCGACTAGGATACCACGGCAGCACGTAACTTAGGAGGCACAACAGGAGGAATATGCCGGTCGTGATCGATGAATACTACCCGCAAACCCATAACATACAATGTTAAAGATGAGTAGGTATTGTGTTTTTTTTATATAATAGAAACATTTAGGGTGATCATATCTTGTTGTCGCTGTGCATCTATCAAATACTGCCGTAAACGTGTTCTGAACGTATGGATGGTTCCCAATACCCTCAATGGTGGTGGAATATTATTCCACACCTTAGATGCAGCGTATCGGAAACTGCCTCTGAAGGCTGCTGTCCTATATGACTGTGTAGATAGTTGCTGCGCACAAAACCTGGGCGCGCATTCTCGTCTACTAGCCATCCAACTAAGTTTGTCGTACAGATACCTCGTCTTCTTAGACCTAATGACACCAAAAAGAAGACAGGCTAGATGTAATTTGCGCCTCGACTTCATTTTGAGGATAGAGCGTTTGTTTAGAAAGGGGGTGACATGACCTCTAGGGGGAACCGAATAACAGAAACGAGCACAAGCATTTTGGATTCTCTGTATTAGCCTATCGGTACGAGCCAGCAAGCGCGGGCCGTAAACCGTATCAGCGTAATTTAATTTAGATAAAACTAGGGTTTCGACTAGCTGCTCGCGAAGCTTTTCGGACACGAATGGTTTTATTTTGTACAGCAGCCTCAGGCGAAAGAAGCAGTTTTTAACGGAATCAGCAACGTGCTTCTCAAATCTAAGGCCGCTGTCCATACACAATCCAAGATTCCGCGCCTCATCGACTCGCTCTATAGGCTCACCCATAAGAGTCAAACTTAAACTTGAAGGTAGCCGCTTTAACTGCTGCTTCGTACCAAACAGCATGCACTTAGTTTTTATGGGATTTAATGCTAAACTGTTCTCATCGGACCAGGCGGATATCCTATCTAGCTCTTCATTTAGATCCCTAATGGCTGTGTCATGATCATCTGGTCTGAAAGACAAATACAGTTGCACATCGTCGGCATAAATGTGATACTTGCATTTCCGAAGGCACTTTACAATATCCGCACAGTATAGTATAAAAATAATCGGACCCAGAATTGATCCCTGAGGAACTCCTCTTTCTATAGAAGCAAGAGCTGAGGTCAAGGTAGTACCATCAGCTAAACGTAATTCTACGAGTTGCTTTCTGCCACTGAGGTAGCTGTGAAACCACTGGATTGCATTGTCATCAAACCCGTAGTATTTTAACTTTGACAGTAACAGTGGGACATTAATACAATCAAAGGCACGGGAAAAATCCAGTAACACCATCAGTGTACACATACCCTTATCTTGGGCAGCCAGAATGTTGTCAGTAACATCCAGCAACGCCGTAGAAGTACTCCGCTGCTTCCTGAAACCGGATTGTATGTCAGGTAATATTTCGTTTTCTTCCAAAAACCGAGTCAGTTGACGGCACACAACCCTCTCCATTACCTTTGATAGACAAGGCAGAATACTGATAGGCCGCAAGTCCTTAACTTCTACAGGATTTGGATTCTTAGGTAGTGGTCTTACTGTGGCAATTTTCCATTGGTATGGAAACTTAGCTGTCCATATGGAGTAGTTCACAATATAGGTTATAATTGCCAAAGTATGTGGTAGGGTTAGGGTAAGCATGTCTAAGGTTATATTGTCATACCCTTCTGCGTTAGACTTTAAGTCAGAAATAATGCGGGATATGTCATTTTGGTCCACTGGAGCGAGTGTGAAAATAGCTTCACTATATTTGTGGGACTCATAGAATGACATAAGTAACGTGCTAGCTACCGGGTTACCAGGGACTTTCAAAAAACTGTTATTTAACAAATCTGGGTTCCTAAAGTGCGATGGAAGGTCATGTCCTTGCTTTGTAGGTGCGAACGTGGATTTAATATTCTTCCATAGTAATTTTGGATTGTTTATTTTGCTGTTTATATTGTGCGTAAAGTATGCAGTTTTTTCGTAAAACAAGGAACTTTGCACTAACGATTTCAACTGTTTGTAGTAATCTTTTTTTATATCAGCTTTAGTCGTCCTGTATTTAGCTAGTGCATCATCTCGTAATCTCATCATAAGCTTTATGTTATCCGTAATCCAGGGATACGTTACTTCCCTTATTGTGCAAGTTTTAATCGGAGCATGGACATCGAACAAGGCTATCATACTGTTATTAAAACTTTCAACCATATCATTAATATCGACCAATTCACAAATACGCTCTATGTTTAATGTCAACAAATCCGTATAAAAACTATCCCTGCAAATATTTTTAATCGGCCTAAATCTGGTTACAAATGGTATAAATTTGTCCCGCTTTACATGAAATTCGCTGACTATAATGGAGTGTCCTGTAATCGAACCGAAAGCCTCCACTGTCGTGTATCTTGCCTTAAGGTCCGTACACAAGAGGTCGATTAGAGTCTCACTCGAATCAGTGAAGTGAGTCGGCACCATAACTAGCTGAATGAGACTTAGGTAATTTAAAAATTCCTCTACCTTTTTCGTTTTAGTCTCCCTTATGTTGAGCATGTTGACGTTAAAATCTCCGAGCAAAATATAGTGGTCACAGTTACCTATTGATGTTACAGTATTTGTAATGGCATCCAGGAACAGGTCAATGTCGAACCAAGGTGGCCGGTACGCTGTACCAATGGCAATCTTTTTCCCACTAAGTGAGATTGTCAACCACATCTGTTCGACGGAATCGAACCTGGGATCGACCGCGCCAGTAAAGGTACGCGCGCTCAAGCCACGGCGCAGATAAAACCCAACGCCCCCACCACGACCCGCGCGAACAGATGACGGCCGCGGCGTGTGACGTAGTCGGTAGCCGGGCACGACCGGCGCGCGCCCCTCCCCGCCCGGCCGAAGCCAAGTCTCGTTTATAGCCATAACATCGAAACTATACTTGTCCATTGCACAAATCAGATCGTCATGGCCTGTACCCAGAGAACCTGCGTTAAGAAAGCCAACCTTAAAGTATTTCCCACTTTTAGGCATCATGTCTGTAGTGTGTAACTACTGAGCCTAATAGTAACCATTTGATGTGTCTCGACCTGCATTCCGTGTTAATCCAAAGTCGTAGTATCATAGTAGTAGTGTTTATGGCAAATAGAATAATTATATAGTCATTTGTAAATATTGAATAGTTAGGAAGATAGTAATTTGATTTTCTTATGTGTAAAATTGTAAATAGGATAGACATAACAGCTGGTTTAATGAAGTAGTAAATAAATAATATTATCAGAATGTAATGAAACCGGTTTACGAGTCCAGTGAGTTGAGCCGCCGTGACACAAACATTAGCTACAATTAACGAAATACGATCAACAAATACAGATGTTTCAATTAACATAATATACTTAAAGAACCATGAGTGCAATAATATACACGTCATGGGTATGTTTAAAACATGGAACTTAAAGTTAACATTAAAACAGACAAACACATAAATATTAAGGCTAGAAATTACAGTTATAAATAAATCATCTGTAGGACAACCTCTAGCCGACAGTAACCGGCACAGATAAGGGTTCAAAAATACGCTGTATATCAGCCTCGAAGCGGATTTGGAAAGCGGCGTCCCCGGGTTTGTGACGGGCGAGAATACGTCCGCGTTTGCACCATACAAACTGCCAACCGAGCCTACCCCCAGCCTCCCGCGCCATTCGAAACAACTCACGATTTTGTTTCGTAAGGCGCTCGTTGACGTAAAAACGCGCTGGCGTACCGGGCATCCCGAGATCAGCAGAAGTCAAGCCACGACGTACTCGTGCGGCTTCCAGCATCTCGTTCCTTAGGTCACGGCGCGCGAAGCGCACGACGAGAAAGCGCGGGCGGGACTCCACCGGCACTGGCTGCGTTGCATTGATGCGTCTACCACCAATACGATCGGCACTCACAATATCGCGAGCCTCGACCTCCACTCCAATCTTAGACGCCACAAGCATTGCTGTATGTATGGGGTTTTCACCGCTCGTCTCTGGCAAGTTATCTCAGTAGCAAGAAGCTCCTGATCGCGGTCATTTAAATCATTTCGCAATTGGGCAATTAACTGGTTCACATCTGATGACACCTGGGGCTCGACCGGTTTTTGACTCTCAATAGCCACCACTCTTTCCTCCAAAGAGCTCATACGGTCATTTGTGGACTGCAATGAGGATCTCAAATCCGCCAGATCGTCGCGCAGTAACTGAAACTCACTGCGCACCGTTTTAATAAAATCCTCTTTAAATTTTCTTAATTCAGCTCTGATGTTTTGGGTGAGTACCTGAGCAGCATCGGAAGCGGTAGTGGCAGTATTTGTAGGACTCGTGTCTATGAGATCAGCCAACATACTGTCCTCCTGTAGTGCATCTGCACGCCCTCTAACTGGTGTTTCGGAACGGTTGTCCCGCACCAGGTTTTTCTCGCATTCCGGGCACTGCCAAGGAGACGTTAAAGAGCCGGTTTTCTTGATTCCAACGCACTGCCTATGGTACCAAGATCGGCATTGGTCGCATTTAGCCGCATCAGACGACGTAAGGAATTTACCGCAGCCACCACACTTAACCATATTGAAATTTGATCTCGTTAACCAGTTGATCGATAATGCAGTCCGCTCGGTGACCAATAGATGGCGCTGTTTACAGTAACGCGTTTATGGCAGTTATCACAGTGTTATGGCAAGTTGTGACACCATAAGTCGACACACCGCTACAACGCAAAGACTTGCACACACTGAAACTAGGTTATATAATATTTACAGTAACTACGCAAAAAATGTTTGTGTTTATTTACGTGTATCGGGTAGGTAACTTTGAACCACGGTTTTTACTGGTTTTTGTATGTTGTACACACCACAATAACACTTGCTAATAATGTCACTTGCGATTTGCTTTTATTTCATGTCATAACTGCACCTCAGTACAAACCAACAGACAATTTAAACAAATAAGTCCACAACAATGCAACCGTCGCTTTTCTTTATAATTCAAATTAAGGTGACTATACACAAGTACGGTGACGTAGCGACTCATTTTATGCTCTAACTCGCAGACGCTGCAGTTTCTAGTTTCTAAGGGAGAACTTTATTCTTAAACTGGATTTAACACATTTATGTGTTGAACGCACCTGAGAGTTTTATCCTCTACAGACTACACAACGAGTTTGTTCACATTATTATGATTGTTTGTTTTGTCTTGCGACATCCAAAAGCAATTTGAGGTAAGCTGCCCTAAGGGGCTTCCGAGCGTATGGTTTACTTCCTACTGTGAAATGTGTGCTTGTTGTAATGTTGTCGTATGCGTTCTGTTTTGGGAGCAAACGATTTGATTGTGTCAATGTTGCAATCTTTTTAGTACGAGTATAAAAGGGTAAAAACAATATAAAAATCACTAATTATAATCATGTTTTCGGCTAAAACCTAAAATTATAGGAATGTGGAGTAGCTGCAGTAAATGTTTAAAACTTTAAATAGTTAACACCAATCAAGAGAAATATTAAGGTGTGATTCTGAAGCCAACTGCAGGCAGAAAAAGCAGACGTGTGTCTGCGACACTACAGTGACCTCAGTGCGAGTTTACGTACTCGATTGCGTTAACGTAAACGTCGCTTTCAAATCGATGTTTACGTTACCTGTGTGCTTAGTGCGAGTTTTTTAACGTCCTCGATTGCTTTAGCGTAAACGTCAATGTGTATTGAAACTAAATAAGCGCCGTCTGTTGACACTCACGGAAAACCTTATTTTTTTCCTACAATTTGACATAAGCGAACGTTTACGTTAACGCGATCGAGAACGTAAACGTTTGCGTAAAAAGCGTCGTCTGGTGACAATAATGGTTTTTTTTTCTATGCCATTTGACATGAAAGTGAATGTTATCGTAAAGGCGATCGATTTAATTCAAAAACTCACACTAGCCCCTCTTGTTTCTACGTATTTCTATGAAATACTAGCAGGCGACTTGTCGCAAGCTACGAATTGTAGGTATTTCATAGATATACATCGCCTCTTTGCTTCAATAACATGATAATTGGAATCACCGTGATCGATTAAATATTTCAAAAAAGCGTAAAAAAAAAAATATTGTCGGACTAACCACGTTATTGAAGCAAAACCACCGTGAGCAATTTTATTAAAAAAAAAACAAATGAATTGCGAGACGATAAGTCTCGCAATTCATTTGTTTGTTGTTGTCACGTTTGTCACGTTGTTGAAGCAAAAAGCGACATACAAACGCAGTGTCGCGCCGACACGTCACCTGCCGCCGCCTGCACTAATACAGCCACTGTAGCTGGAGTGGGTCTCCAATGACCAAAAATCAACAATCGTTGAGTATGCGAATATATGCGTATAGCGTATTAGTACGGTAATAGATGAGTACGGAGAAAAGTCATCACCGTCGGAGCAATTTCGCAACACACAATGTAATGGCTAGGTATCGTTGTCTATAAGTTCCATTACCCCTTCGCAGTACACCTTCCCAAGCCGCCACGCTAGGCAGAGTCACGCGATCTCCACATTACAACGCTGAAAGATTTCGTTTCCACTTACAAAATCACTTTGTATCTTATGTTCTTTGACTTTTCTTTTGAATCTCGATTTTTATTCGCTAGATAAGGATTTTCGCTCTACTTTGCAGTTTCAAGATGCTTTTAAATTTTAAATGGATCGAGAGTCCGTTGGAACATTTTTACTTGGCCTATATATTTTTAATTGATGGTAATTAATATGATTATTTCCACTTTTATATACTGTATTTGTACGTCATATAGATATATAAACATACTATAATGTTTCAGACATTTTCTAACCAATTAATAAATTGGTAGGAATACATACAAGCCTTAACAGGTTGCGCCAAAATATTCTGTCCAGATGGTTTCAAGTTACTGAGAGTTGCATATTGAGTCTAGGTCCCACGTAGGGTGAAACCTACGTGTTGTATGAATACCGGTGGAATTACGGTTTGTTTTCAAATAATAAATATGTTACGTACAGAAGTTCTATCTGTGGCGAAAGTTTTGTACTAGATCGTGACCAGATGACTCAGATTGTTAATCATGCTTGTAAAATATATTTGGCCCACTATAGGTAGTTTAGTAGGAATGAAAACTTCACAAACATATTTCTTGTCTGTAAGTATATTTTATGCGCGTTTTTCAAATACATTAGTAAATACAAAAGGCGTAAATCAAGCCAAATCAAATTATTAAATTGCTAGAATTACGTTATAAATTACAATAAGGTGGAATACAATACCTTTTACAGTTGAGCCATACATTCTGTCCAAGATTTAGCATGTGAAATGTAGATTAAAAAAATTAAAACATTGAAATACAATTATTTAAAGTACAACTAACATAATTATCTGTAATAGTCAAAATAAGATAAATTAAATCAAAAATAGAAAAATCAAAATTAGAAACCTTGCTCTATTCATAAAGCGCTACAAAAAATATCTATAGATTTTATTAGAAGAACGAACTAAGTGTAAGGAATTCCCAGTAACATAGACTTTATCGTGGCACGACTTTATCATGACATTTTTATCAGTCGTGTCTATATTTTTAGATGCCCTATACTTGTGGCATGTGGCGATTTTATCGTTATTGTATCCGTGATAGAAAGTGTTACTCTCAAGTAGATCTTTCTCCGAGTATTCAGGAAAAGTGAAACATTAAATATAATTTGTAAATAGTCTTTCATATTATTCTAGCTTTTCTTTGTGGCCCGTCCCACAAAAAAACATCTATTAATTCAAGATAGATAGAATCCAATTTTCTTTCTATATATATATTTCTATCACTGAAAGATTGTTAGTACTCTCTCGTATATAATCCTCTATAGAGGCATGCGGAACAGGGTGTAAAGTCCAGCAAACCGACATTGAAAAGCGAGGACCAGACGGGTCTTGTTTCTGGTGGGCAAATGCCCGACGGTTGTTGTCGGGCTTTTATACGAGTCTATACGAGTATTATGTTAAAATCAGAGAACTTTGATACCGCGATGTGTGCGGTGTTAGTTTATTTTGTGGTTCGTATGAAGCGGTACGGATGCCAATACACCGCCATTACAAAATAGCTACGTTGCATTACAGAAATCGACGGATTATAGCGTAGGTATAATTATGAATTACTGTATATTTTTAAATCATTTAATGTAGTATAATTTTTAATCGACTTCAAAAAAAGTAGGCAATTCGGTTGTATTTTTTTTATATGTTTGTTAGGTACCTCATAACTCCGTCATTTATAAACCGATTTGAAAAAAAACTTACCATGTAAAAGGATATACGTTCCAATTGGTCTCAAAGAAATTTTATCAAAATCGGTTCAGTACATTGGTTTTAAATCAAAATAGCTGGAGGAAATAGAAAATATATCATCCAAGTAAACTAAATTGCGTGTTTTGCTTTCCTATGACTTTCCAGTGGTGTTTTAAGGTGTATGGGTACCAATGAAAAGTGTAAAATAAAAAACTTTTTACAAAATATACAACCGACTTCCGAACTTCGACTAACATTGAAAAACTTTTTTTGTAAAAAAAAGATTTTTACTACTACGTGCAATTTAACAATATTTGTTAAATTATACAAAAATGTATCAAAAGCAAAAGCGTATTGTTTGATTCAAATAATATTGTGTAATTTAAATAGCATTGGCTTTGTAAAAAAGTTTTCTAACTCCGCTTGCATGTTAACCCGGATATTCATGATAACTTCTTGGTCGCCCAATTTTTTATACAAATATAACTTAATCTCGACCATTATAACTTTTCGAAAAACGGCGGGTACTTGCTGGATTACCTAGAGTGGTTTAGGGAGAGCGTACTGTATTCAGATCGTTTTCAGAGATTACTTCGGAAAAACAATATGAAATATGTGGACATGCTCCTGAAAAGTATAAAGCTCCGGCTAAATAATAACAGCCGGGTTGAACTTCGAGATTAAGCTACGTTTGCCGAGATCGGTCCGGGGATGGGTGACCATCCGTTACCGGATTTCATCAGTGCCTCCAAAAGCACGTTAAGCTGACCAAAGTCCCGGCTGTCATTAGGACATCTTTGACAGTCGTTGGGGTACTCAGAAGTCAGAAACTCTGACACCAGTTTTGCCAAGGGGTATCGCAATACCTAGTTACTGGGTAATGGAGGTCAGAGAGGCAGTCGTTCTATGTAAAATACTCGTTTTAGCTGAACCGGGTGACACTGATAGCCGACCCCAGCATCGTAGGAAAAACGCTAAGCCGTTTGATTGAGGTCAATGGACATAAATATTTTAAAGTCTTCCACAAAACAACAGTAAATGTCATTCTAAGAAAGATACATAATAATTGTTTCCAACATCGCATTGCAGTTCTAGTAATCCAATAGCTTCTAAGTACTTAAGCCTTGTTGGCGTTCGCTAGTACGAACTAGTACAGTTTTCAGAAATTATTTACTTTGGTTGGGATAGGTATTGAAATTGACAATTTTGCCAGTTTTTGATGTCTAGGAAGCAATGTCTTGTCCATTCATCTATGCTTTTGGTAGGTTTAAAATCCTAACAAACTAAATGTGATTTGTTAAACAACGCCTCAACGGCTGAACGGGTTCAATCAAACTCGGCACACATATAGAGCTTGATCTGTATTGGAACATACTTTTTGTCCCGGTAATACGTACCCTCGGGATAATAAAACACGTTAGCGAAGACAAGACGACCTAGACGAAGGAATTTGGAAAGGTCCTGAAAGCATGAAATGGGCATCATCATCTGCCTAGCCTATTTTCAACAATATTGAGGTCAGCTCCCACTCAAACCGGATTCAGCTGAATACCAGTATTTTACGTGGAGTCTTGGCAAGACTGGTGTTAGATTTTGTGGCTTCTGAAAATCCGTAACGACTGCCGAAGATCTAAAAAGGACAGGTATGTGCTACCAAAATATCGTTGGATCCAAATATATAAAATTTCTTACAATCGCTGATATAATGTAGGTGAAGCCCAAGGTTTATTGGATAAAAGCCTTTCTCAATTTAGATTAAGGGCTATTATTATCTTCATGCTTTTATTCCTGCTCTTCGAGTCTGATGTTGAGAATCTAAAGTTACTTTTTAAATCAAAAGTTACAGTTGGTACCACATTTCTGAACGAAGAAATTATTCTATCTTCAGAGATCTCAACAGAAAACAGACGTCATAAATCGTTCACTCATGCCCGCCGAATCTGCCCGAAGAACTATTGATCAATTGCAGTTATACGACTATACAATGAACTCATATTTATTGGCATTTCTTTCTTAGTATATTTGTAAAAATATGAATAGTATCTAATATCGAATCAACTACAGCTGAAAGAATAGAATACTAGTTAATGAATGATGCTCATTAGCATTCATCTCATTTTGTTTTTTGAGAAATCATCAAATGACTCTTTCCACTCTGGGCGGAGCAGAAGGGAGTTTCAGACTATTATTGACTAAAACCCACCCGTGTTCCTCCTAATGCGGTAACTCTTTCGAACAAATTCCGCAACAGCATGAATCTCCCTTCTCATTTTTAAGGATGGCAAATCATCGAATGACTTCTTCCGTGTGGAGCGGGAGGGCGTGGCAGACTCTTACTGACTAAAACCCATCCGTGTTCCTCCTAAAGCCCTTTGCGCTCCAGAGCCACGGTGACTCTTTCGAACAAATTCCGCAACAGCATTTATCTCCCTAGGAAACATACTAAGTTGAGAAAAGGCTAGGGAGCATTAATCTCTCTAGCCTTTTATCAACTAAGTAGGTATGTATGATAGCGTCGGCTTCCAGTCCAATGGTACTTACGGTGCAAGTAACTGGAGCAAGTAAAGGCGCGGGACATTGGTGCGAGCAGTATACATACATGTTCAAGTTAATCACTTGTGCTTGTACACGGTGCAAGTAATAATAATAATAATAATCTTTATTCATTCAAACGTTAGTACAAAACATATTATACACATATAACATCCGTTGACTTAGATACTAAAAAATACAGTATATCTCTGGACCCCACACTAGGATATCCTGTGTCGTGAGGTCCAGTCCCTTCCGTAAGTTTCGAAAAAAATTTATATATAAACCAATGAATTTACTGTGTATATTTTTGCAATAATATATGATATGCTAAATGAAAAAGAAATAGAAGATAGTGCTTGTATGTGTGTGTGCGTGTGTGTGTGTGTGTGTGTGTGTGCGCGTGTGTGTGGGTATGTGTGTGCGTGTGTGCAATGGTGAGTTTGTATGTAGAACTTCGTGTTCGCGTGAATTATATTACATATCAATGTTTAAGAGGTTCTCGGTATGAGCATAGTCTTAGGGTATTAGCCATTTCTGGATGGTGGTTTTAAGGCTTAATAATGTTAGGTTTATTACTGTTTTGTTATTTTTAAAGAATTTACTGTAGAGAAAGGGTCCCATAAAAGTAAAAGATTGACGAGCAAACGCAGAACGAGCTCTCGGTGTATCCCACTTAAGAGTTCTATGAGAGATTCGCGCTGTGGTCTTCGCAAGTTTATGAAAGCGGAGAAGAACAGAGGCAATGTAAAGCTGTCTCACGCTGAGGAGGTCAGATTCAGAGTACAGTGCTTTGGTAGGATAACGCCATGCCTTTTTAAATGCTATTTTTAAAATTGCTCGCTGTGCGCGCTCGAGCTTAAGAAGATATGTTTTTTTCGACGCTCCCCAAGCAATGACACAATAACCTAAAATAGAATGACAAAGACAGAAGTATACGGCTCGAATAAGTTGTGGTTCTGCTACAGACCGAATTTTCTTAAATATGTGAGCTAGCTTCCTTACACGTTTCGTAACTACATCTATGTGTGATTTCCACGAGAGGTGTTCGTCGATCATTACACCTAAGTATTTTATGCACGAAACTTGTTCAATAAGTGGGCATTGGCATTGCAATGAAGTTGTATGCTTGGCAGACTCGCATGTATACAGTTTAACGTCAAGAGCTTGCTTAGGAGCAGACCTTTTGGATATACTTAGTGCTATGAGTTTTGTTTTGCCTGCGTTGAGAGTCAGTAAATTGTTTTTCAGCCAGCTGGCAGTACTTCTTAGGCCTTCTTGAGCCACATCAACAACCTCTGTCCACGTCTTAGCGTGGAAAATTATGGCAGTATCATCTGCAAAAGTAAAAATATTTGCCTGTCGCAGTTTAAGCGAACAGAGGTCGTTGATGTAGGTTAAAAAAAGAGTGGGACCCAAAATACTGCCTTGAGGCACGCCGTAAGCAATATCTGCATAGCTGCTAGTGTGTTCTCCTATTCGTACTCGCTGTTTCCGTTCGCTTAAGTAAGATTGAAACCATTTTAGCGCTAGACCTCTAACTCCCAACAGTTGTAGTTTTTTTAGTAGTATCGGTCGCGAAACAGTATCAAATGCTTTCGCCAGGTCCAGGAAAACACAAACACATTTTTGCCCGTCGTTAATTTTATCAGTTACAAAATCAACAAGACCCGTGACGGCGTCTTCCGTGGACCGGGCTGAGCGAAATCCATATTGGTTAGGAGCTAGAAGGCTATTTATCTCTAGATATCTGAGTAGTCTTACATTACCTACCTTTTCAATCACCTTAGACACTGTACTTAATAGTGAAATTTGTCTGTAGTTAGCCGGTTCCAGTGAATCACCTGCTTTGAAAATAGGTATTACCTCTGCAATTTTAAGGTTATTTGAAAAAATACCTGATGACAGACTAAGATTACAAATATAAGTTAGGGGGGTCGCAATCACACACCTGTTAAGCTTTAACATGTCATTACTGCTGTTATCGTGTCCTGTAGCCTGACTGGATTTTAGCGTACTTATGAGTTTGATAACTTCAATTTCATCCGTTGGTTGGAAAAACAGAGAATGTGCTGAGTGATTTGAATTATAAGTGAGACTTATATTGCTACCTAATTCAGCCTCAGTTATTTCCAAATCATCCAAAATTGTCTCAGCCAAACGCTCACTAACAGTACTGAAGTAATTGTTTACTGTATTGAGAGATTCAATGGCATCAGTTTTTAATTTTAATAATTGATCATTTTTATTTTCACATGTATTTAGATTACAGATAATTTTTAGAGATCTCCATGTCTTTTTTAAGTTATTTTTATTTTCCGCTAAGAGGTTGTGTTCATATTTGTTTTTTTGTTCATGTAATAAGTTAACACAGATATTTCTATAGGTTTTATATTTATTTTGTAATTCGAGATTGTTGGGATTTTTCCTAGCATCAATGTGTAATTTGTCACGAATTCCAATTGATTTCAGAAGCCCTGTTGTAATCCATTCAACAAGTAGCTGGAGCAAGCAAGGGCGCGGGCTACTTACATCTCCCTTCACAAAAACAAAATTGAAACAAACTTGCTCGGGTCGCTAGACCCGCTCACCACCTTTCCACAGAGCATACCTATAACCGGCCTCAAAATACTTAAACTACATGCACCGTGTATAAGCACAATACCGGATACAGGTGAATACCAGTATTTTACTTAAAACGACTGCTTCTCTGATCGCCACATACCAGTAACTAGACACGAGACTGGTGTTAGATTTCCTGGCTTCTGACTACCCGTAGCGACTGTCAGATATCAACTACTAGAAATGACAGCCGATGCTAACGGCTTCACGTACTTTCCGAGTTACGGAGGATCACAAGATGGCCACCCATTCTCGGACCGACCTCAGCAAGCGTTGCTTAACCTTGAAGATCGACCCGTGTGGCCACAAGCTCCTCTTGCTTACCTACTAGCATCAGATGCTTAAATTACCCAAATGTGTTCGGTTTGCATAAAAAGTCCTAAAATTATCACCAGTTGCTTAGTGTTCAGTGTACCTTATGATATAGGCATGTCACCGGAAAATAGAAAATTCCGTAAGATTAAAAAATAACATGAGAGATTGTAAACTCTCGAAAATTGTCAACTGAACATTTGGAATACTAATTTACGCATCAAAATTTGATAGTCTATAATCTCGCGAAGTCATTCCGAGAAATTGTGGACTGAAATAAACTGGCGACCAAAATAGTAATAGTAAAATAGTATTCCAAATGTTCAGTTGACAATTTATCGAGAGTTTACAATCTTTCAAGTTATTTTATTATCTTACGGCACTTGCTATTTTCCGGTGACATGCATAAAAGTTTTACGACGAAATGTTTTCTGTAGGAACGGGATATCCCGTTTCTACAGAAAACATTTCGTCGTACATTTTACAATTGGTTGAATAAAACGAAATACAAAATAAATAATTGCACATGTATCAGTTCGTCTGTGGGTTCAAAAAGTAACAAAATATCAGAAGCTACAAAATCTCATCGACGCGAGGTGGAACAATCAAGAAGTCAGTTTCTAAAAAAAAAGAATGGTACCACTAACAATACTGGTAACAAAATACCAGATATATCTTCCATTTCATGATTTAAAGCGTTCATCCGTATTTTATCGAAGGTAGAAAAAACAGTAATAGATATTAAATAACATAGATTCATAGAATTTTATTGTATGAACTATTGGTGGCTTTTATTTACTCATCTCGTTGTAGATATGGCTATTGAATTGCATGGTTTAATCAATTAAAATTTTCTGTGATAACGTCTATTTTTTCTATTGTATTTATTCTATGTTTGCAGCATAGCCAAAAATATTTTTACTGTAATAAATCATATTTGGAATTTTACGAAGTCTTTTTTGTTTCCTTATACATACATATTGTATTCTCTTCCATCGTATCGTAGTTTCCGTATCTTCAATTATTTTATAAAAGCAATATAGCCTAATAGTTTACTTAGCTAAGCCTTCTTTTGGTAAAAGAGTCCCCAGAGGTGATGAATCTTGCGATCAAGACACTCCAAAGATGTACTCGTAGTGTCTGGCGAACAAGGCACCATATTAGTTTGAGAGGTGTTAAGAGACAGCCATGCTTCTCTATTTATCTGATAACAATCATTTAACTTTACAGCATAATTTACTTTTGCATAGACCAACCTGTACAAACTTAAACACGTATGACCCCTATGGGTCCCTGCAGTTTCATTGCACGCGGCACAAAGTCTCAACGTCATTAGGTCGCCACGTCCGCTGGCACCTCGTAACAAGCACCGGAATGCCTCACATTTAACCGTTCCATATTCGGAACTTATGACGTCTGTCCAAGAGTACTACGTCAGCCTGACGTCTGCAAGCCAGATACAATTTCACGCTTTGTCAACTAGCAAAATTCATTGTGAAATTCTAGTTTCATCCAGAATACGGATGATGGTTGCAGCTTGTGTTTAACGTGTATGTTACATGTCTCTTGTTACAGTAAGTGGATGGCTAGTATCTGGCTTCAGGCCATTAAGTTGGAAGCGCCAGGGTAGCCCGCAAAATTCAAATTTTCTCATGTTTCTTGCAATTTGCATGTCAGTGTCAGGCTATATGTTGAACAAAATATGATTCGCGACCGTAAAACGTATTTATTTACAGAATTATAATCATTAAAATTTTCAATATAAAGTTCATTTAACTTTTATTTCGTAAAAAAGTCATTCAAATGAGTTACATGAATAATACAACCTGAATTGATGATATTAATTATTATAACGCAGTAAAGCCATATTTGTTACGGTCGCCAATCGTATTTTTATCAACATACAACAATGCAAAATGCAAAAAACGTATGAAAATTTGAATTTCGCGGGCTACCCTGGCGCTTTCACCATAAGTGATTATTGTTTGCATCTTCGAATTTTGTTTATTTAGACTCAGGTAACTGTAGTTGTAACTTAGGTATATGTTACAAATACATGTTCATTCGTAGTTTCGGTACCTACTACTATACCTTCTCCATTAGGCAAAACAGATATCATATATTTAGCCCGTAGATGTCCAACGAGTATGCTTAAAGACCGCTTCAATAAATGTACTGTTTTCAATCGCCCTTTGTGGCACTTGAGCACAAGAGCATTTTATTTGGTGATAATGACAAGGCTAATATGATTTTGTTTTATTTTAGAAACAAGTACATACTAAATACTAAGTAGTCGTTTTGGTTACTTGTGATTTCTTTGATAAAGAAATTGGAAAGACAGTAAATAATAATAGTGACCGATTTCGGCCATGGTGGCCAATTTCAACGGTGACTAGCCATCGGCGCTTGACATATTATAGTGCACAAGTGAGTGCCCAAACACGGAGCAGTACCTCTTCCATCACTCTTATTGCCCGATGGGTTGGGAATCCGACACGACCGGATAGACATCTGGCGAAGGACCAAGTTTAAAGGTTCTAAAGGAACCCAGGTTAAGATAACCAGTTACGTGAATCTGGTTCGTGTACCAGATTCTAATAATTCTAATAATTAATTTCCTAACGTAACTAATTAAAATTCAAGTAAACGTCAATCTACTTAAAAGCAAAGTCTTTGTTAAGAAATTAAAGAATATCTACCAATTCAGCGTTAACACCTTCAGAGAACAAGCTTAAATTGAACATTGGAAATTTTACTGAAAATGTCTCATTAAGAATTCTAAAGCTGGCAAAGAAAAGTGGATAATCTGTTTGGCGTCCGGCGCATATTAAAGGAGGCGACCAGTCCGGAAGGCCGTTTTATAAGATCAAAGGAGTTCTACGGCTTTTCTAATAGACCTTTGCATTTTGATGGAGTCCCAAATTCACCTTTTTCTATAAGTGTGATGGACAATCCCGTCTATCCCCTTTGTCTCAGGTGTCATTTTTGTAGGTCAGGGATTGTCGTCATTGGACGCAAGGGTTGTACAACTTTTGTTAAGTGGGTTGAGTTGGGGTTATTCTGAGTTATTTTTGTTACAGGTCATTAGTGAGTGTCTTTTTTTATCTTGCACAGAGCGTGGGAATCGAAATGAGCTTTGATGGGAAGCGAGCAAAAACAACAGATTTTTTATTAATTTTTATTTTACAGCATGGGATAATAAAATTCAAGGAAGTTTTTATCAAAGCCGAGAAATTGCTAACAACGTTAGAAAATGTCAAGAAAATGAAATTATCTTCAAAATTTAATCTTAAACGTTTCCAGGACTTGCAATTAAAGTACTTAGATCCATTTTTCTTCGTACTAATTTTACAAGTTAAATCTTTTTCATAAGAATACAATGTGATTGAACTCGGTTTTTTGCAACACTGTTCTTGGCCCCTGCACTTTAAATTGAGTCTTTCTAACGTGCTAGACTTGCGTGTTCATTGCGGCGGGAACAAGAAGTGGGGGGTTGAAATTCTCTGGAAAGACTGAAATGTAGTGTGAAGTGGAAGGAATTGTCGCTTTTCTTTTGTACCGGTGGGGCATGCCGGGCACGCCTCCCGCCGTCAAGGCACCATGAGGGTTGTTCCGGGAACTTTCTAATAGTTTCCCCGAGTTCATTGTACGGTACAATTTGACTTGTTTTAAGTTTTTATTTCTAAAACTCGATTCATAGTTTGAATGGACCAACGATATTTAATATAAAATTTGTTTTCGCAGACAATTTCCTTCGGGAAAATAATGTTATAGTTAGGGAAAATAGTGTGAATGTTTGCACTGTAAAGATGTATTTTTAACTGAAATAATCTTTATCTTACTTAATTTCGCAAAAACTAAACTGAGCTTAAGTACGATGACGGTCTAGACTAGATTCTGTAATTACAGTATGTTAAGTTGAAGTACCTATTTCAAAGCAATTAATGCGTTATGGTTTATCTTCACCTGTTAATCACCTTGTTTACATTAGTAAATAATAAACCGGGATAACTACGAGTTGTATATTTTTACCCTTGGTTAATTAAACTCGTTGGCCCGTAGACGTCTACAGCCTACGTAATCTGCTTCGAAGACAAAACAATACGGTTTTAAGATTGTGTTTTTCATGGATGACTATTTGACCTTAATAACCTTGTAACTGGGTACCACAAGTACTTGGATTACTGGGTAGATTGCTTTTCAAATTTTAGAGCTTCTAATTACTCATGAAAACTGCCAAAGATCTATAGACGAAGGGTGCGTTTCATAACGTGTAAACTCATTTGGTCTTATTTCATTTTATTATCGTTCATAAGATATAATCAACGTGAGATATACCAACTGTTGATATCATTTCTTTACATATAAAATTTATTTCTTCTATAACTTATTTAGGATAACGTTGTTTGATATAACGTGTATTTCATCGAAAATCATTTGGTCTAACGTTTAATCTATATAAAAAACGTCATTATGGTTAACACCCCGACTCAGAGTACCCCGACTCGGATACGTTAGGTTAGAAGGCTAAGGCGGGAGCAAAGCGGAGTGGAGCTCCCACCTTAGCCTTCGTGGTTTATTTTTTAAACCACTCAGAAATAGGAGCCCCGCCAAGCTCCGTCGAACTATCTTAGCGCAGGTGGTAATCAGTAACTAGTTATGTTTTTATATCTTTTGAGTGGTATGTCAAACGATTTCATATTTAATGTATGTTATGTCAAACGATTTTATATTTAGGTAATGTATGTTATGCTTTTATTTAAAAATTATATCAATCGTTTATTATATTAACTAATCGTTATATTAAATAAAAATACTAGCTTCCGTTGTTATATGTTGTAAATATTAGAGATTTTGTTGTCATCCATTACTTACCTATGGGCGACCATACGCACGGCCATATTGGCGGATGTTCGTTGACAACCTTCAGTATTGTAAGTCTTTAAAAAACGACTTCAAATGTGTTTCTCATTTAAGCAAAATAACATCTACACGTTGGTTAATGATTTATCTTATCTAGTACCTAATGATCGTAACGCAATTAATAACTAAATTCTTCTGTTTCACACATACTGATATAACTACTAGATGAAATACATTAATTACGTATATTTTCCTTTTAATCAGTATACAGGAGATCAAAGAGAAGAAGAACTACCTCACCTCTTATAATTAAGTACTTAATTAATACAAGGGTGCTTTTCGTATATTTGGTCCGGCGAGGTGAGACGAAAAGCATGTAGGTAATTAGTTTGATTAATAGGTAAATCATGGTCAAAATAATGTTTGGTCACTATTGGCCAAGAGTGGCAAGGTGAAAATATTTATAATACTATCTTTTGCCCGCGACTTCGTAGGCGTATATCCCGTTTTTCCCCATTCCCGTAGGAATTTCCTGTTCTTGTATAGCTTATAGTATTCGTCATGAATGTGGCTATCATATACTAATATCATATAATAATTTTCCAAATCCAACCATGGTAGTACCAGAGATTAGCGCGTTCAAACAAACAAACTCTTCAGCTTTATTTATTTAGTAAACTTTATTTATTTTAGTTTTGTGTTCCATCCATGTTCCCTGGATATAAATTATCCCATGTTCATCTCGACGTGGCGGTCTAATCTCTTAACCAAAAGTCTCCAATATTGGTTCAACAGTTTAGGTGTGAAAACGTAAAACAAACCATGTTAGTTTGGATTGAAAACAAGTAATATTAGTATGGATCAGTAGAAACTATTGGATTGATGTATATGGATGGCAATTGTCCAGGTAGCCCAACTGATGATAATAATTTCTACCAAAATGAACATCGTTTAAAAAAGCTATTCTCAATCACTGCAACTGATACCTAGAATCAACAGACAACACATCAACCACCACAAAAACGTAGAGTTAATAAAGTTCGACGAGTCCCGGAGAACGATTCAGCTGTCTTGATCTTGAGAAGAAATTAATCTAAACGAAAAACGTTATTGTGTTATAAGTGTTATGAGCCTGTACCTGCGAGTATACACCGGTTCCATACACTTCAAACCGGCATCGGCATACAGCAACACTTCCTTTTTTTTAAGGATGGGAAATCATCGAATGACTTCTTCCACTCTGGGTGGAGCAGAAGGCCGTGTCAGATTCTTACTGACTAAAACCCATCCGTGTTCCTTCTAAAGCCCTTTGCTTTCCTGACTCTTTCGAACCAATTCCGCAAGCCTCTGCGGCTCTGGCACAGCAACACTACCTGGCAGCGGAAAAGGTACAGTGGCAGTACTTACCTGGGAGGAGCTCGAGGCTAAATAAACAGTCGCATGGGTCGATTTCAAGGTGAGGCAAAGTTTGTCGGGTTGACCTTAGTGTACTGAGGTTCCTCCGTCCCTCGGAGAGCACGTTAAGCCGTTGGCCCCAGGTATCATATGTAGATCTTTGACAGTCGATACGGGTAGTCAGAAAAATGGAAATCTGACACTAGTCTTGATAAGGGATATCGTGTTACCCAGTAACTGGGTTGTCGCGGTCAGAAAATATTGGTATTCCGCTGCATCCAGTTAGACTGGATGCCAAACCCTGCATAGTTGGGAAATGGCTAGGTAGATTATCGGTAGCAATTCCCTGGACGAGTTCCTACACAAATACCTCTACTCAATTTAATAAAAATATAGCAATAAAACTCCAAGTGCCTCTTTTCTCATTATTAGAATTTTCTAAGAATATTAAAGTTCTGAGTAAGAAGTTAATGAAAGTTAATAATTTTCTTTGAATAGCATGCCGCCTTATTGGCTGAAGCAATAGTATGTTACCTACTGCTTATAACCTTCGACCCACTGGCAACCAGTGGGTGGCCCTCTTTTTGTATGCAGTTATTTTTATGATTTCATTGGAATGGTTTATAATATCGTTGGAATATCGGTGACTAAAATTGAACTCTAGAATTCTGGGTTTAGTTTTTGCGGAAATTGAAATATGTCAATTTTATTGTATGTGTATTTCTTTATTTTTCTACGTATGAATACAGATGCAGAACCGATTAAGTAATTTTGTGTGCGGAACCCATTAATAAAATGCGTTCCGCACATACATACATTGTTAATTATTTAAGTATTAAAGCATTTGCTCCTAAGTTGTATGTAGTTCCTATGATCAACACTCATATAATTTTGTTAAAAAGGTTGGATTTCGCCATAAAACAATGTTGAACACAAGCAGACACCAACACAAACAAGGTGATAAACTATGACACCAAAGAGAACAAACTGCCTCTATTAAGACGCAGCCAGACGCGGGTAGTCAAATCATTATCCTAATTGCTACTTATTTATGATGCCTAAACAAATATATGGACATTTCTTGTGAGGTAAACCATGTATTATTCATAGGAAACTGGACGTGGATGGATCTTAAGTTGGAAAGAAAAGATTTGTTGGGTACGTTGCACAGATTAATGGTTCAGAACCACACTATCGCGTCTCACGCTGTTTAAACTTGAATGTAACGGTTCTCGGTTCTCGTTTTTCGTAACGTATTGGAATTGTTTCACAATGAAAAATTATTTCAATATTTTTTCGACAGTATTTTTTTCGGTTTTGTTTTGCGATTTGAAAGCTTCTGAAATAGGCATGTTATTTTAGAAACGATTTTCAATGTTATGTTGCTGTGAACTTACTGGTACAAAAATGTGGGATTCGTTTCGAAATACATGAATATTATACTCTGTCTATATTTTTTTACATTTTTTTACAAAAATGGCATGTCATTTGTAAATCTTTCTTTAGTCAGTCGCTACGAGTACGAAATCTGACACCAGTCTTGCCGAGGGTTACTTATTACTCAATTACAGGATTGTGGAGGATGGTGATAGGATGGTGTTTCTGACAGTGTGATAAATTTGTCAAAAACTGATATAATTGTCACGTTTTCGTGACAGGTGTTGTTTAATAAAGCGATAGTGTATGAAATAAACGTACAAAATTGTAGGATTGTCAGAATGTCACTTGACATCAGTCAGTTCTATTAAATAAACCCCAGATAGGCAGTTACTCCGTGTCAAATAATGGTACTCAGCTACATCTGGTTATACTGGAGGCTGACCCCAACACAGTTGGGAAAAGGCTCCTAAAACGGCTCCTAAAAGTATAAGAAAAAAATTTGAACAATAAAAAACTAATTAGTTAAATCCACTAGTGTAAACCTGCTTATAAAACAAACATATCAAAAGATGTTTTGTAAAACAACTTTGATTCTGAACGAAATTCAAATGTGCAGCCGCAGGGAACATTCTCAGCTAAAACTGTAATTTGTGTATTCAAACTTTTAATTATTTTCATTTTAGTTTTGTTTTAGATACTAACGAGTTGTGACAAATGAAACGAAGTAACGTTATCTAGTAGCTAAAATATTTATAAATTAGTCGAGGTATCTTCGTGTACAAAACATATTTGAAGAATAATTTTAATATTTTTTTAAAAATAAATTTTTAAAACCTAACCGAACCTACTAATCAAATGATGACCTGTATCCAACGTAGAATACTTAATTTTAAGGTTTTTATATCCTTGTTTTAGACACAAAAGCTCTCTGTCTAATAATTTATACATCTGAGTGTAAAACTTTCCAAACATATTTTTTAACCCATTAATAATTATTATTAAAAGGCTCGTGTCTGACCACTATCTCACCTGATGGTAAGCCATGGTGTAGTCGACGATGGAGCATGCTTGCCTAGAAGTAACCTATTCACCTTTGAATCAAGTCAACCTGGCCTGGCTGGTCAACACGACAACCTAGGATTGACACACGTTAATTCATTAAAATTAAATTCATAAAATAAATTCATAATATACTTTAAACTTTTTCGTAGATGACAGTACACTCAAGTTCATTTTATGCAACATTGTTTCCAACTTAAAGATATTTGCATCTTAACACAACAGTTCATTACAAATTTAAAGATTAGTTGGTACTTCAAACCGCTCGCCTCAATTCGAGACAGGTAGAGCTTTGAGCTATTAATCTTATATAAGCGCTTAAACTATTAAAGTTTTCGTCGGATAAGCTCCGAAACTAACAGTTTAGACACGGACAGCTGTTGATCCCTTGAAATCCATTAACATTTAAAACATTTAAATTAAACTCTTATGAACTTTTCGGCTGAAGTGACTTTGTTAGTCACCTTTGTCATTTAAGTTAATAGAGGAGAAAAACTTGACATCTACCTACGTGATACAAATAAGGTCCTTTGCTCACGGCGTATTTCTTACGCGCCTGCGACGCGCGGATGACGCGTTTCAAACGCCATTCAGACGCAGCCAGTAAACCTTTGCACACGTACAAAATTTTAGTAGTGCATTTATATTGATACAGGCGCGCTGATACGTATAGCCGTATCAACGCGCCTGTATCGCGCGTATAGGCTGCAGTCGCGCATATGTATTGTGTCTGCGATGGTTGTCTCGCTGTACGCGCGTTTTTATCGATGCAAATGCGACAATCTGCTTTTTAGTCGTTTACATCGTCGTCGGCGCGTATAAAATGCGCCGTATGCATAGGTTCTTAGCTTTGTTTTCAGTTGTTTCAAAGCGTTGTTGTTTATCTGTAGGTAATTATTTTTTTTAAATTACGTTGTCATGTGTAAATAATAAACAAAAATGTTTGTTACTTCATTGTGCGTTGCTTCACTGAAAAGAGGAGGAAATCGTCGATAAATAATAAGAGTGGTACAGGTCGATCTCTACCGAGACTCGTCCGTGGAAAGTACAGAAAGCTGTTGGCCCCGGTTGTCATTTAAAAATCTTGACCAATCTGAAAGATCGTTACGGATAGTCAGAAGACAGAAAACTGACATAAGGCTTGCCAAGGGTTATCGCGTTACTCAGTTACTAACTAGGTCGAGGGAGGGGGGGGTTAAACAGTCGCTTCATGTAAAACACTGGTATTCAGCTGCGTCTGGTTTGACTGGAAGCCGACCTTCACGTACGGTTGGGAAATGGCTTGGCATCACAATAGATGATTTCCAAATATCTCAAAACTTTTTCACTGCTGGACATTGGAAGTCTCCCCCAAAGTATGGCCACAACGATTTTTCACGTGATTCACTTGCCCCTTTACCACTTCTGTGGCAAAGGGGCAAGTATGAGGATGCTAACGTCCTTTATAAGTGAGGGAACTGTCCTTCTGAAGTAGCGTTGTATTTTGAAAAATCGTGTCAACTAATCTAGATAATTGTTTACAACCAAATAAAACGAAATAAGAACATCAAAATCGTTTCAGCCGTATTGCCCTCTTAAAAAATCGATATGAGAACTATTCAAAGAATTTTCAAAGTGACTATTATTACAAATTCATTTATTATGTTTCTTCGCGGTAACAGGTCGATAGCTGGGGTTGCACCGCAATCTGTGACGTCACGACTTCAGGGAAAAAGCTGAGTTAACAGAATGCTGCATCGCGGGGAATGTTTGCTTTGCCTGCGATGGAGTGCCTACACAATGAAATAATATTGTTACTGTTTCGTTAACGTTTGTGTACTGGGAGAAGCTGTTCTTTTGGGAGCGAAAACGCTGATGTGACGTTGTTGAAAATAAGTTCGTCGTCCAAAAGACACATTGTTAATTATTTGTGTGAACACAAAAATATTACATATAATCAAAAATATACAACAGTCAAGTAGATATTCTCCAGGATCGGCGTGTCTCACGCAGCTTAGAATAAATGTTTAATAACACTAATTTATAAGTTTAAATTGGTACTAACAAATATGGAATTTCTTCCGAAATAAATGTTTTATATTATTATTAAACGTCAAACATGTTATTTAAGAAATATGAAGTCCAAGCTTTTGCTCGCGACTTCGTTAGGCGTATCCCGCTTTTTCCGGTATTCTTTCTTAGTAAAGAACCTATATGCTGAATTTCAGCTTTCTACGACCAGTAGTTTCGGCTGTGTGTTGTTTGCCAGTCACTCAGTAACGGAAGAATTTTAAACATATTGGTTTTAATTGTTTGATACATTAAATATTACGTTTGTTAAAGGTTCATTACGGTCAGATCCATTTACGAAAATTAATTTACAGCTAAAAGTTATCCCGGAAAAATGTACGGTTTCAGTGGGATATACCGTAGAAGTGAAGTCGCGTGATAGCTCGTGCTTCATAAACTTGGGTAAATGTCCTGAATTTAAGTCTTTTTTGTAAATCTAGCTCGTAACCAGTGTCTGTTGCCAAAAATAAAACTAAACTGCACCTAAGGAGCTTTCCAAAAGGTCAAAGGGAAATGCTTAATAAAAACTTGGTATTGTAACCCACTCTTTACAAAGTAAAATAGTCTTTTCACTAGCTTGATGGTTCTTTGTTACTAAACTCTTTTTAATATAATAAATTATTTCTTTTCTTCGCATTTTTTTCACAAGGACTGGCTTTTGTGAGTGACATAGTGTCTTTAAAGATTAATCGTTGTTTAGTGAATATTTTGAATTTGTGGCGGTTTCCGGTTAAGCTGCTATGGTTTTAGGGTTCTGATCGACCGAATGGATAAACGAAACCCTTATGGGATTATTCGTTCTGTGTCCATCTGTCACAGACAATTTACTCCGAATCTGCCGGTTATGTTGTTTAGTGAGTAGGTACACAAATGAACTTCTATGACCCAAACGCAACGTGTAACTTAAATAACAAATTTTTGAAAATGGGGATTTTTTTACTTTTGGAGGGCAAATTATAAAGCTGTAAAAAAAGTTTGTGAAATGAAGGGGCTTATTGTGACGGCCTCAAATTATTTGTCTTAATGATTTGAAATCAAAAATTTTACTGTTATTTAAGAAAATAGCTGAAAATTTACGATTCTCTTATCTCCGTGTCTTGTCTATTCTAAACTAATATTTTCTTTAATCTATGTTAGCAATAATAATACACTACGGTAATATTGCTCTGTAGACATTTCTCGCTGTGCCGAGTATTGTTATATTCTATTAGAAGTAGAAGTAAAGGACTAGTTTTCAAAAACCAGATATTTCTTTTAACAATTTATCACTCCGACTACTGAACCAAAACTTAATTAGAAGTTTTTGAAAATATATGATACCTTTAGAACCCTTTCCATGCTAGTCCGATCTGCACTTGGCCAGCTTTTCCGCCTATAATTTCTTAATTTGAGGAATCAAGGTAATACGCAATACTATACGCAATTGCTTCCAAACCTTTATCGAAAGTTTATCCGAACAAAACGATAATATAAAGTCACTTAAATGATCGAAATCAGTTGTTACGACATGTCAAGTTAACCCCACTCGTGCCGTATCGGGCTCAAATCTAAAAGGTATAAATCGCAGTGCCATCAGATAGGCACTCCGAGGCGTTAAGTGGAAAACTTGCACTATGTAATTAACTATTCAACGGGTTCAGACTGTATCAGGGAACCTATGTACGTTATAGTCTAACGTTACTTCAATAATTCATCATAATCTGCTTTGTTAGTTTGTCTTGAATTGATTTTAACTATGTTTAAGAAAGAAAACACGTTTATTCCGCCAAAATTGATGCAAAAAAACACAAAACTAAAAGAAAATAACTTAACAACTGACTAACTAAATAAAACTTGTTTCACTGACAAGCTGTGTCAGGACCGGACATTAACTCCCACGAGTCTCTGGTCATACCACAGACAAAACCAAACACAGTTCAAAAGTTGTCTAGAGCATGACGTCCGACACTGACTGGCAGTGACAACATAAAAACAAAATAAACAATAGCACTAGAAGTAGACAGTATACAAATATTCGAAAAAAAAATAATACATAAATGCAAGTTGTGCGTCGCTTCCATGCAAGAGACTTGCGGAATTTGTTTGACCCGGAATTTGTTCGAAAGAGTCACCGCGGCCCTGGAACGCAAAGGGCTTTGGAAGGAACACGGATGGGTTTTAGTCAGTAAGAGTCTGATACGCCCTTCCGCTCCACCCAGAGCGGATGAAGTCATTTGACGATTTCCCATCTTTATAAAAAAAATCCATGCAAGAAGTTATTATAAGTTTTGTGTGTTATTGAGTGATGGAAGAGGAAATGCATCTGTGTTTGCGGAACCACTTTTTTATGCATAGGAAATCATCAAATGATTCTCTCCGCTCTGGGCGGAGCGGTAGGGAGTGTCAGACTCTTACTGAATAAATCCCATCCGAGTTCCATCTAATGCCCTTTGCATTCCAGGGCCGATCTGACGGCGAGCCACCCAACGCTCGCCATTCACAGGTCCGCCCACACTAGCGCACTATAATATGGCCAGTGTCTCCGTTGTGATTGGCCGCAATGGCTAAATCGGTCAGATGGACTGTTAGTGTTTCATCTTATGTCGATGATCGTTATATCACATGACATAACGATCACCAAGGAGATGGCGGAACGACTTAGAGTTCCCTAGGAATCGGCAAAAAGTGGCACAGAACCGGGACAATGGGAGGCATGGAGGCCTTTGCCCAGCAGTGGGACTGTTCAGGCTAGATATAATAATAATAATAATTGATCCATCATCATTGATAGGACTATTGTTGCCAATAAGCCTGATATGGTTGTGGTGGACCGAATCGAGAGAGAAAAAATAATAGTGCATTTTTAGAATAAATGAGAATAGGCAAGAACTTAACTTCGCCACGTCTTATATGTTATTTGAGCTCTATCCCGCGACTTCGTACGCGCATATTCCATTTTTTCCCGTTCCTCTAAGAATTTTGGTAAATCCTCTCTTAATGCACCTCTACACTCCCCAAGGAACCTACATGCCAAATTTCAGTGATCACTACTTTCGGCTGTGTGTTGTCTGTCAGTCACTGAATCACTCAATCAGTAACGTAACAATTTTATAATATTGATTGCTTACATCTTTTAATTCTTAGACCAACAATATGTTTGAGCAAATAAATACAACGTGTAACAGAATAAACGCAATACCTGAAAAGAGGTTATTGTACAATAACCTCTCACCATCATCACTTTTACTGTGAGGTGAACAATGAAATCGCGATAAAAACGTTTATGTTCGGATAACTCGACAAAATGTACTGACAGCTGATTTCGGGTTTGGTCCCCTAGTAACAGTTGTTCATACTGACGAGTACAATGACTCCTTTTCAGGTATTGCGTTTATTCTGTTACGCGCTGTATTTAATAAATAACATACATATATATTTGTAACGTCTTTTCACACATCAAATCTTACACGCGCGCCGTTAGTGAGTACTACGCGCCTGACCTTCTCGGTGGACACGAATGAGGAAGTGGAATGAAATATTATGTAGTTCGAAAATAATCAGTAACCTCTGTAGCTGAAATAGTACATTTTGATGCGAGTGGGCAAACTGTGTCATTTTTATTTTTTATATATCAGTAGGGATATAAGGAACAGGGGGAAAAATGGCTCTTGTTTTAATTGTATTATTACCCAAACCCCTTTCAGAGAAGTTCAATAAGTGAGGTCATGATAAACATAACCGGAAGATTTTAAATTCCTTGTAAAGTACATATAATTATTATGAATGTTGGAGGAATTGTTCGAACAGTTATTTTAAAATTTCTAAAAGTAGAATTGTATCGAGTAGGTTTCGTTTAACAATTATTATTAAAGCGAAACGGTATGAAGTGCTATTGAAAGATTTTTGGACAACAATGAAGGTACTATAATTTTATTGTTTTAATATTGAGGGTTTGCTGAAACCATTTTTCCATCCAAGAATCTGTTTGCGAAATATTAAGCTTTAAAGTGATAATTTTTGTTAGAGAAAAGGGGATGCGAGCGCAGCAGACACCGTGTACCCCCCACTTCCACACCCCGCCCCATCACCAATAATTTCTCCAATAAAATCGTATTTTTTAGCGAGGATGCTAAACTAAATACAAAGATGATTTTTCTCTCCGCGCCGATTAAAACACATGCTATGCCACGAATTACGTATTTTTAAATTGATTTTCATACCTTTTCAGAAAGTTTACAGAACAGACAATTTATTTTAGCTATTTGTACGATTAATGTCATAGTAATTTTTTAAATCAGATAGCATTGTTTTAAACGCAAAATGAAAATATTGGGAAGATATTATTCTTAAATCGCTCATAATTTTATTTATTTTGTTGAATTAAGTACTTTTAATTATGATCATAGCTTAATTGAAGTGTCAGTGTCTATAACACATTTTTTAATTGTACCCATTCAATATGTAGTTTTATTTTTATTCGGAATTAAATGTAAAATTTTGGGTACCGATTCAAATGTCTCAAAAACTGTTGAATTTCGGCCATACATATAGGGGGTTCAATTTGTTGGATTTTGGCCCCCAATCGCAGTGGACAGTGAAAATACCTGAGTAGTATACAACCATGTAATCTCAGGTACAATCACCGCCCAGTTTTTAGCGCAAAGTAATAATAAAACGCTTAATAGATAGGTACCCGATAAACAAGAAAGTATAGCTTGTGTGTGTAATTAACATAACACTGACTGATCAACAAGCTAGGTTAAACGCTTCTATTTACCTGTCCAATGTACTTTACAAATAATTACATGGGATACCTATCAATCGCCCCTTAAGCGGCGATACTTAAATGTATAGGTATATCTTAGTTCTTTCGAAAAGCAGGAACGATGGTTGTAAATCTTTGACCAGTCTTGCCAAGTAGTGGCCCTGTAGATACGGCCCCAATTATCGAATTAAAAGTCTGAGATTCGAACCCAGGCAGTTGCTTTGCTTTGTGTAGTTTATGACATCACCATTACTCTCAAAACGGTGAAGAAAAACATCATAAAGAGACCGTTATAGCCTAGAACAATGTTAAATAACAAATTTAAAATTCGAACATTAGTGGCCACACCCATAGAAGGCCCTTTTTAATGGATGAGAAATCATCAAATGACTCCTTCCGCTCTGGGTGGATCGGAAGGGAGTGTCAGAATCTTACCGACTGAAACCCATCCGTGTTCCTCCTTATGCCCTTTGCTTTCCAGGGCCGCGGTGACTTTTTCAAACAAATTCCGCAAACCGGTATGGGGCCGACATGGTGCATTACAGCCCACACTCACAGAGAGGAGGGCTGTAGGTATTTATGAGTATTTCTCCCTACGGTTAACGGTTTGTCCAAACTATCTCATAACTTTGCCAAACATAGTGATCTTGGGTGTTCCTAGAAGCAGTCTGTATATTGACTAGCATCCAGCAAAGGACGTCTAGTGTGTCATTTTGATACATTATTGACTAATTGCTGAAGTACTAGGAAACAGCTACATAAAGACCGTCAAGAAGGTCTTTACCATGCGATATCAAAGTGTGGTTCGTGTACATAAAGTTAATTTATAGGCTTCCGTGAATCGTAAATAACGTCTACATCTGTCTGGCACTCCAATATTTTTTAATTCATTCCTCATGTTAGTGCACATATAAATACGATTGCATTTATTGCGTATCCTTTGCTCATTAAAGGACACAATTTGTTACGGACTATGCTAGCACAGATACTTGGCTAAGGAAAAAAAAACAACGGGTTGCACTTGGGAGTGCCGGCAGAAGTGAAAACTTAAACATTAACGTTGTGCATTTTTCATATTTTGGAATGGTCAGGGAATAATTTCCCACGAATTGCTTTAATTATCAGTATAAAAGTAACATCATTTATGTGGTAAAATACAATATTCATTTATTGCGCTATCATACACAAACATGACAATTTATATTACATTAAAAATTTAACACTTCAGAACTTTCCCTCCGTCTTACCAATTTTCGATCGTGTCCTGACGCGACTTTAACATTTTTTACCCATTCCAAAGAGTGCACAACGCTGCTGAAGAAGTTTTCACTTCAAAAAAGAACCACATACCTTAATAATTCTATGTTTCTCCCCCTATAAATGGGCTCTATAAGTAGTCTGCAGACTGATTCTACAGAAGTGCATATTGGTAATCTAATCCTAAGTGAGATGAAACTCCCAGGTCGGATATACGAGTAGCATATTAAGACCTCAAGTTGTGTTTACTAGTCGACTGATAGACCTTGTTGAATACTGGCCATGTTTCTTCTACTTGGTCAGTTTAGCTCTTTTAGTTGTTCTAATATCAAAACCCTTGCCTGCGAGATTGAAAGGTAGCATAAAACAGGTTAATTTCTAAGGTTTTCGAGACCGTCTTGTATATTAAATGAGTGGAAGTATGCATCTTCTGGTGGACGTCCATCCGTAAGACCGATGGTCATGTTACAAGAATTTTATTTGACAAATTAAGAACGGACAAACTGGTGACGTCAATCAAATCAAACGACTTAAAAATATTTTTAAAGAACTCCTTTGGCACTTTTTTGAGTCTCGTCGTGTCCATGGTTTTTGAATATCACAAAAATAATGTACTTAAGTAGTAGTCAAGGCTCAACAAAAGTTTACGCCTGAACGACATTGATAAAACCAACCAATTCTCAGAGTACAACTCGTATAAAACTTTACTCACAAAGCTTAAAGTCGCTGAAAATCCGTTGCTGACTACCCTATTCAAAATGTTATTTATATTTTGTAATAAAAAGGACATTTAATGCTCCAACTTCGTTATTTCGAATGTTTAGTGGATTGCTAATTAGACAAGTTTCCATCTCAGCTCCATGGGCGCTCGAACACTGTAGAGTGCTCAGCACAGACAGACTATATATAATAGGCCTGCCTGTTTGGCGGTAACTGCTTCCGGAAAACATGCCACAGTGATATCATTATATAACTTTTCAAAGCTTTCAGGAAGCGCCCATTTACCACAAATACCCAACAATTTTGTGCACGTCCCTTTCAAAACGAATTCACCGAAATGTTCAATACGCCAAATAGCTTTTATTTCTTGAGAATTAATTTTATTCAGTGATAATATACCACTGCAATGCAAACCCAATCAAACTCGGCAAACTCAAACAGTGAGGGGTGTCCCGTAAACGAGTAATCGAGTGTTCAATTGAGCAAGATCTCGATTATCCAGAAATTAAAAACGAATGCGGCTGGTGAATTGAAAACGAATCTTCAATAAGTACCTAGTGGTTCTTTTTTCGCTTTAACGCTAGAAGCGCTAAAACAGTAACAGTGCCGTCTTTTGTCCGTCCTTTATAGGGAAAAGAAGCAATTACCGCCTTTTATTACTTACGTAATAAACTTCCTTAGAAGTATTCTGCTATAGATGAGCCACTGTGTACATTGTTACGTCAACAGTGCTAAGAGTAGTAATTATTTATAAATTGCTAAGCTAGGTGTAATGAAAGGGAGAAAGAGCACTTGTTTACGCTGAAAGTTAATAGAATTATCTATGGACGTTCAAAGTAAACTAGAGCTTGATTATATTGGGTGCAGAATTTTATCTTAAAAATCAGATGCAAAGAAGAAGTGTTCAAGGACTGGAGGTATTATTTAACCCAGCCCAATCAAAATCGGAGACCTCTACACTCAAACTTGTAGACGATTACATTTACGCAGAGACAAACGGTCCAGTTAGGAAGGTCTAACGTCGAGAAAGAAGTCGATTGACGAATCCAACTCGGCTGGGTGGCGGTAGAGAAGCTGCGCGGTATCTTCTTATACAACAGCGGCACAAGACGAGAAGAGTCATTGACCAGTGCGTGTTGCCAATGATGACATACCTATGGTACTGTAACATGGTCGCTCACAATGGGCCTCATCAGAAGGCTTTTAATCACCCAGAGGGGAATGGAAAAGGCTATGTTCGGAGTTTCGTTGCAAGATCGAATCAGGACTGAAGATATCCACAGAAGAATCAGAGTTACGGACATTGCTTGAATCATCGCCATAATTCAGTGGCAGTGGGCAGGGCAAATTGTTCGCAGAACAGAGATCGAAAGCTGTTGCGGTCAAAAGATTCTGTAGTGGCGACCGTGTTCTGAAAGATGAAGTGTTGGAAGGCCTCCCACAAGGTGGACCGACGATCCGGTTAAGGCCGCAAAAATCCACTGGATGTAAAACGCATAGAACCGGTTGATGTTAGGGAGGTCTATATACAACAGTGGACGACGTCTGTCGGCAATGAAATTATGATAATGATGATGAATCTGGTTTGATAATTTAACTTAAGTGGGAGGAGACGGAAAGAGGAACGGAGATGGTCATGTGAAGAGGAGGGATGAAATGCACGTAACTAAAAGAGTTATGAAAATAAATATGGATGGATGGACAGGGGGAGGGAGGCCAAAGAAAAGATGGATGGATTGTATTAGGAGTGATATGAAAGAAAAGGGAGTTAGTGATAGCGTGACGGTTGACAGGACAGAATGGAAGAAAAAAACGTGTTGCGACCCCAAGTAACATGGGATAAGGGCAGGAAGATTATAATGGGAGGAGACGGAAAGAAAAAAACGTAAGAACCCAGAACAAGGGCAAAACGATGATGAATTGATGATGATGACTTTTAATTCACAAGTGCTTTCTGTTTTTTTTTTTGAGGGGATCACATTTACCAGAGCATTGTCATACAAAGAAATTAATTAGGGGTAGGCATAATTGTGAGAGCGTTACATTCACAACCGCCAACCATTTTGTATCTGATAATGACAATGAAATTCTCAAAATAGCATTAGGTTTTTGCGTGACAAAACAGCCCACAATTATGTGTTTTGATTCACATTAATAGGTTAATGGGCTCATCACAATGTTTTGTTATCAAATTTTCATTCCTCCTACACATGTTTTCAATACCTACCTCGTTTTATTAAACCCATCGAGATACAACAGCTCTCAAGGAACAATATAAACCAGATCACAATATTATTATTTGTACGAACACTTGAGGGTTTAATAACGTCACTAGGTAGATCACAAACAGTTTAATTTTAATTTTACGATTACGCACTCGCGCCAACCCTTTGCTGTGTCTAATGTCAATTATTAACCCTCTTAAATAAAATATTAAGGGAACGTTACGGGGCACCCTCAAAACGTGACATTTAATGTTATTCCGGAAATTATCATACATGTTCTATGATTTCATTATGATACGGAAGCCGCTGACAATGTTTAAAGACATAGGCGTATTAAATGACTTGGAATATGGGCTCTTATAAGAATTTACTTTTGAATATTGCGATTTCGAATTACATTATTTCGAATGGACATTTACTTGACTAAGTCGCTATGACAACGGTAAAACTGACAAGTTACAATTGTCAATTTGATGATTCGAGGTGAAGTCGAGTAGGAGGACATGAGTTGGAGTATAGGGATAAATACTTTTGAAGGAAACTACCTCCACTCCAATCTACTCAATCTCCATAACAACGAAAAAACTTCGATAAATGTTTATATATTGAAAACTATAACAAACAATCTGTAACAAGTGGAATATAAAAAAAAAATACTAAGAATACAAAAAAAATGCGGTATCTAATATTCTTCGCAAGTATCTTCGTTCTCTCATTTGAAGCTTTCGTATTAACATACGCAAAAGAGGATTACATTCTATCACTTAAAAGTACGTAAGCGGTATTGAAGCGAAAGCCTTTTTATAGCTTAGTTTAATTCTCTTTTTATTTTACTCCACCTTTATCGCAGAGAAGAAATGCAAAATTACTTGCTTACGGCAACTATAACACTTTTTATGCTATATAACATTAGTACCAAGAATTTTGTGAGTAACTTTTTGCTTAAAACAAATGTAAAAGGGTATCACGTAAATGTATAACCTAGATATTCGATTTAGATTGCACGCTACTTTTGTCCTAAATTTTCACAGCGCGTTATTTTATTTTGAAAGTATTGCGACAGTTTTCACATCCTCATTTTTAGGGTCCCGACCATTGCGTTGATTGAAAAAACGGAACCTTTAGGATCACTCGTGTATTTTTGTCTGGATGTCTTTCAGTCCATCTGTCACATTAAATTCTCTCCGAAATATGGGCGTGACTTTTGGGGGTTAAAATGGAAAATTCTTACCTCTTCATTTTGTGCTGTTGTAACACCGTTCGTGTTATTTATTTTTTTACGTCTGAATCGTGTTCCCTTTAGGAATTTCTAAGTAGCAGCTTTTTTTTAAGGATTGGAAATCATCAATAGACTCTCTCCGCTCTGGGTGGAGCGGAAGGGAGTGTCAGACTCTAACTGACTAAAACCCATCCATGGTTCCTCCAAATGCAATTTGCGTTCCAGGGCCGCGGTGACTCTTTCGAACAAATTCCGCAACTTAAGTAACAGCCTAAAATCTGGATTTATGCCCGGTTGATGGCAATGTACATTAAATGGGACTGTAACATAACTGGTGAAATGCAAAATGTATATTAATATGAATACCTTTACCTTTCTGGAAATACAGGCATGAAATTATTGTAATGTCCGTTTTGGTAACAGATCAGGATCAAAGTATTTTATATGTTAATCCCAGCTTTAGACAACAAGTTTCCAAAATCCATTCATCCATCCGTCCTCACAAACTTTCACATTTATAATATTAATTAGGAGTAAGAGAGGAAACGGTAGGTATCTATATTTTATAATAAAACGCCTTGCAAACGGGAATTCTCAACGAATTCATAAAATAAAAACATTGTGGTCGATTAGAAAAACTTCACAACTCTAAGCTCTGTGGGGGAAGGGGCGCAAAACAATAAATAAATAACGGGCAACAATCCGGCTAGCCAGTCTAAATAAACCTCCGGCTGTTGTGATGGGAATTAGAGCCATCGATGCGTCAGCAAACCGCTTGTTTAGCCACCATTTTGAAAAGTAGTTTTGCTGTGGATAGCGTAATTATAGGGTCTAGATCCGTTTTTACATCGTACAAGTTTGTGAAATAAAATTTCTACCAAAAGTGAGCATCCTGTTGAATTTTAGTTCCGCAATAAAGCTTTGTGACTTGCCAATACTTATTTTTATCACAACATAAGCTGCAAAACCTAACACCGCAAAAAATTAGTATACGAATATGTATCTATGCGTCTTTTCATCACCATTCTCTCGCGCTTTTTAATTTGGGGTCAGTGCAACGTGTCTTCTCCTTTTCAGTGTCAACCGGTTACTATCCACATCATCTATTACACAGCCCATTTACAGATAAATATCTTTATTCTAATACCCATCTACAAACATACTCAGTAATTTTTATTAACTCAAATTAATATCTACAAATGACGAAAATTTATTTGAGCAAAATTTACAATATTTGCCAAGGAAGACATTGAAGGTAAATTAAAAGACAAGTGGATTTCGACGGATGATTTTCAACCAGCAATTCGTTTCCTCCAAGCAGACATTTTCACTTTCTCATTGTGCGTACCTATCTGTTATGTTTGCTAAGGGCCTAATTACCCCGCCCGCGTTTTGTTTCGTACAGCCAAGAAATAATACAGCCAGTACAAATACTGGGAGCTCTCGAGTTGGCTAATGTCAATGAAACTGTGGCTGGACGAAACAGACTGGAACTTTGTTGGTTTACAGACAATTTAGTCAATTAGAAAAGTAGTGTTGGTTTTTTTTTGTTTTTTAGTACCTAGGTAGGTACTTATTCAGTTAGGTACACTCAATATAAATAAAAATATAACTATCTGTTAAAGTTTTGTATCTTTCCTTTCTCAGTTTCTTTTTCTTTGGAATTCGAATATAATCACGGATTAAGTAAGAAGCCAATGATATATAATTCGGATGGTGTTTTACATCAATTACAACTGCAATGATGTATTTGAGTTAGTTAACATTCAGCGGGTAATCCTTCACCCCTCGGATTGAAGCATAATGAATGAAGAATTCGATAGATCCACCAACCACGTATATTAAGGCAATCAATCTAAATTCTCGACATTATTCGTATTTCAAAGGTCACTCAGCATTGTAATATATTATCAAGACGACTGCGCACGTGTGCGAGAGAATCTAATAAAATATTTTAAGAATCTCCTTACAAATTCCCTCCTTTATTTCACCAGTTGCTATTGTTAAACCCCGTTCAGGGAATATTCAAATCAGTTTATGGCAAAGTGTAACCAACCCGACAAAAGAAAGAGTAATAAAATGAGAAAACAAGCAGGGAGGGAGTGCAATTCGGTTCATGTCGAGCGGGAAACGTTGTTTCCGCACTTTTGCTACGAATAACTGTCTTGAACACGACTCTAGCACTATTTGCTTTGGTTTCTTGTAACTTTACCGAATAAAACGTTGTAAAACGTTTTATATAGCATCGGTATGTAAATCGTGGAATAAAATAACTTTGTACATGATCATAAAGTTTAACAAAACTTTTCATATTAATTTTACTGAATTTTCTCTTGTACACTACGGTGCAGAATAGGTATCCCGGCAGAAAGCTAAGCAGATGTATAATATACTTAGTAAGACGTCTGTTCACACATGACTTCAGAAACAAGTTGTAGTAGGAAACGGGACGCCGACAGGGAATATCTCGGCGTACGCATTATATATGAAGAGGCGAGGCGCCCCGGTGCGTACCTACACAAGTATGGAGCAATCTTAGGAATATACTGTCAACATTCAACGAATATGTTTTTCTAAACTAATGGGGATAGATTTAATATGATTCTTTTGTTTTATACTATACTAGTGGTCCGCCCCGGCTACGTTTGGATGTATATATTTTTCAAAATTTTCTTTCATAAGAATCTTCTCCTGACAATAACAATCACAACAAAAAAATAATTTGCGAAATTGGTCCAGCCGTGACCAAGGGAAATAGGGAATTCATTTTAATATATATGTTTCTGATATCAACTCGTATCTTGTGAAGACATACGATATAATACATAAACTCACGCTTTTTCCCAAGGAGGTGTGCAGAAACAATAGAATGCCAACTACGCTACGATCCTTATAAACTCCTTTTGTTTCGTTAACGTTGTAATGCATGTCGTCAAAACAAAAACGCGAACATCTAAATTGATAGATACATTTCGCCACGGTGTCAAATTCGTGACGTTGAAGTTACCAACATTTACAGTAATTAGTAACTTTTGATCAATATCTCAAACGTAGCTTGATAATCGCTCGGCAGCGCTTGGCCTAATTCAACCCACTTTTGAACCGTAACCTGAACTTTACTTATCTCGTTAACTATCACGAAAGTGGTTTATATTACGTAGTTATACTCTGTCAATCCGATTAATTACCCTTAGAAAATAAATAATGCGAAGCTACTCAGGGTAATATAGAGTGATATATCTTTATTATCAGATTGTAATTCATCAAGTGTCTATACAGTAATGAAGTACCCTCAAAGTCATTAAACAGTAATTAATCTTATTAATTTAGAACGACACTAAGTGCGAAGGAATGTTTGTAAGCTCGCGAGTGTAATACCTACCTACATTAAAGTGAAAACACCTTTATGCTCAAAAGTATCAACGTGTAAAACCCCTATTTTCTTAATTCTTTCCGAGGAAACTTCCTCCACTCGACTCCGCGTCGTCAAGACGGAAAAGAGGAAAAGACTCTTGATCAATGTCAATAAATGACAAGTTATAATTGTCAATTTGATTAAGTCGAGGTGGAGTTGAAAGGAGAAAATGACTTAGAAATAGGAATCTTCGATTTTTTTATTGGTTATGTTAAAATGTCGCTTTCTGCTACCACACATTTCCAGTTTGTTTTTCATATTTTTCCACGTAACTATTTTTTTGTAAACCTTACAATATACCACACTCGTTTTCTTAGAAAATCGGCTTGGGGCTGCCATACAAAAGTAAGTTTCTATTATGCGGAAAGTGAGTGCGTCATTGTCCGAATGTTTGTTTACTGTAAAAGTCGTTGTTTTTTCAGTAGATACAGCTTTTATTTTTAGTTATCTTTATAGCTACTATTAATAAAAATAACCTGAAAATTTGTCAGGAAATATTTGACTATTAGAATTGTCCATAAAATAAGTTTTAATTACCATAGTTCGTTGCTTTCACAGTTGCAACAAAACTGAAAATATTATTCTCTGCTAGCACGAAAAATTGTTAATGGTTTATTATTTTCTAACTCGGGATTACTTTGTCTAAAGGGCCGGTGGTCGGGACAAAATCAACATAAACGCTAAATATTCATCCATTCTGTTTCACCCCATGTCAATCGAAGGATTTCATTCCACCAAAAAACCTTTTTCAATTCATTCGTCATAAAAATTTGAAATGACACTCGAGTTGAGAAGTAACGAAACTAATTTAATTTCAATTTCTAATTATACACGACGCGGACATAAATCTTCGCATCCAAATTTATGCAAATAAAATGAACCATTACGCTTCGTTACACAGAATCAAGCATCTAAGAAGGATTGGAGAAACTTCGCGGATTTAATTGCAGATTTCATTTTTTATTTTACATAAATTTAAATAAAGTTTTCGCCGTGTTCCAATAATAAAAAGTATTGAAGATATTTTTTAGGCATCGAAAAGAAAATAAAGGTGCGAAAAGAAACATTTTATCTTACGTTGATCTCTTTATTTTTATTGTCAGTTAAGACGGGGAGATTTAAAAAAGGGAGAAGATTTTTCTCCGTAGCGTGTTTGTGTTGGAGCGTATCGCCATAATAAAAATTCGTCGATCTAGGTTCTATTAGCACATTTCTTTTTATATTTATGTTTAAGAAAAATAGCAGATTTTTATTATTTGTATTTTTATAGGGCAATGTTAAAAATGAGTTTGAATTGTTACGGAGTTACGGGGTGAGTCGGTAATTATGTTGGAAGTCACGTACGGGGAAGTGTTTTATTTGTCTATCAGTGTATTTGTATTACCATCCAGCTTTTCTATTATTCAATCAAACAAGCATTGCTTCGATGTTTATAGCCTCTTCCCCTAAATGATAGTCGGGTACACGATCGATCGTTTTACTTCGGGGAAAAACCATGAGTCGTCGTCGTTAGAAATTACAAAGAAACTAAACGTAGTGAAGTTGTATTCGTGATCGGTCGTTTACTGATGGTTTCATTGTGATTCTCTTTCATAAAAGCACTGTCGCTTTTATTTAGGCTAATGTATTAGTTCTTTTTGTAATGTTGTATTTATTTATATTTGAATAAAAAAAATATTTTTTAGAGTAAAATTCAGATTAGTTGATATTTACTTCCATTCTCAATATTTATTGTACCCGGCCGATGTTTACTGATAGATAATAAAAATAAAAATTACTATGACCTCTGCAGGTTGTTAGGTGAACAGGAATAGGTCAAGTTTTATTTCGTTATTTACTTACGTAAAAAGATTAACCCATTTTATATTTTTGTCTTTTAAGTTAGTCAGCAAGCCACCGTCACTTCAAACTAATATTATATATGTATATATTTCACGGAAAATTGCAAACGCCGTAATATTGTAAAGTATCGCGTGAAACCGTAAACGTTTTTTCTTAATAAGACACGGATATATTAGAAATTATTGAATTTGGATGGGATTTTTTGTATACAAAACGATTTTTTAAATTATAATCTAATAGAGATTTATAACAATCTTACGGAGTCTGCAATAACGACAAAATGGATTTATTTAATACCCAATGCGTCTTTGTAAATAAACAATAATCAAACGTTGGCACACAGTTAAAAGAAACAATAGACAGTGATCCGAGACGATCAATAGATCGCTGCGGAACGATCCCGGTGGATATCAGTGTTTGCTTTCCAAAGCATAATGCCTGCTTCCTGTTGGACCCTTGAGGAAAATACTTAGAAATTGATTCCGAACCTCGGTTTACAGAGCTGTCGAAGAGCCGGCCGATAGCGCTCCTCACTATCTGTGTGGCAAGTAGGTGCTCACGGGACAGAGGGCCGCGGCCGGGGCGTCTGCGACTCCATTGTAAACACATAACGAACAGCGCGAATGTTCCCGACACGGCAAATTGAGTATTCAGCCACGTATTGTTTTGTATCTTTATCAACTTACACTATTGCTCCATTCTCCACAATAACAAGATGTTTCCTTAAAACTGAATAAAATCTTTACAAAGAATAAAACCAAGCGCGAACGCCCTAGAACATTTTATATTGCCTTAAACGGCTGAAGAATCGTCTTTTCCGAGAAAATATACCATTGGGATTCAAAAACTGTTTCTTAAGGGATTCTCTCGACATTCATTTGGGGGATATTGCGGCAAGCTCCTTCCCAATGTAGTAATGGTGCAAGTTGTTCGTGCAAGCCTAGTTCTGAAGGCTTCTTTATGAATATTAAACTGTGAGGAAATTTTGGTTTGCCTTTGCATATAAATTATAATGGACTTTTCCGTAAAATTAAGAAACGACTCAACTTGACAAGAGAACTGAGTGGTATAAAAACAGTGAAGTTAAGTTTTTGCATTTATTGTATTTCAAATATTGTACTTACCGTGTATATTTCGTTCCAATGAAATTCTATGAACTACCAAATTCAATGAGAAAACAAAATCTATAAAAGTTTGAATGTTTTGATGAATGGATGGATGGACGTTTGTTACTCAAACACGTCAGAACGGCTGGACGGAGCGTGATGAAATTTGGAACAGAGGTAGATTATTATAGTACTTTTTATCCCGGGAGTATGTTCCCTTGGGATAGTTTTTAAATTTTAGGCGGGCGGAGCCGCGGGCGGAAGCTAGTCTTTTATAAAAGTGGGAGAAATAAATACGCCACAAAAGATTTATGTTAATCTCAGATAGAAAAATACACGGCTAGGCCTCTTAAAGTTAGGTATTCCATAAACATATAATATGTAAATACTTTCAGGCAGGTGTGTTTACGCACGTTCATTCAACTCAGGAGGATTCAAAAGCCAAAAGCGGGATTAGTCTTGAGGGCCTTTTAAGAAATCTACAGAAATAAAGACATTGCCAACAAATGTTACAGAATGGTGAATTTATTTGCATAATTCAGCAAACCTAAATCCTTTGTCCGCGGCTCGCTGCTCAAATAATAAATTTACTCCATGTTCTACACCCCAAATGGTCTATCTGAATAAAATTATTTAGCTATTTGAACGCCGCATCTTTTACAATCTCAGACTATACATTTCCACATAGCTTCCGCGCTATCGCGTATTTCTGAAGATTGAGTTTTATTGCAGTTTAACTCTCATATTTATTTAAGCATTGTTACGCAATAACACGCCATCTTTTATGTAAGTGGCATTGTAACTATAAGTATCTGATATTTCACCCTATCGCATTGAGTATTCCGATCGTACGCCACGCGGGCGATTCTGCCGAGAGCACAATATGTGTAAATTTAGAAAACGTTTTCGGCACATTATTACGTTTAGGGATTTTCAAGAAAATTGCCTTATTACCTTTTTGAGTTCGATTCCGAACTAGGATTTAGTGGGATTTGCCGCACGCTTTTACAAAATATTGTGTTTGCTTAAGTGTTATTACTGTAGTTATACCCAATGTCATTATCGTGCGGTATTACAGGCTTACAGCTAAGTAATTTATAGTTCTTAAACATAACAATATTTGGAATATGTTCAGGGGTTTGTAGTTTTGCAGATTACTTTCTGTCTAATGTTGGCTCACTGCCAATCCGGAAATTCTTAACCGGACTTAGAACATTTTGCGCTCCAGCTCTTAAAATTATTTATACACATTTAAGTTTAATGGCTACCGACTTTAGGAATTAGGCCTGTACCTAATCTTTATAAAGAGTTGAAACTTTCTTTGTTAAATTATCGTAGTAAAAGAAAACGTGCGTAAGGTTTTATTCCCATTTAAGTAATTGAGTCGAACAATCACGCATTTTTCTTATGGTGGAAAGTTAAAAAGGTGCGGAATTACTCTTTATTTCATTGCTGCAGGGTTCATTAAAGATAAAACGTTGACATCCCCTTTGCAAATGTTCTTGTTGGAAATTACCAGGGCAATTTACAAATTAATGAAGCTTTACAAATGTACTTTGACTACGTAGATGCTTGGCTTTATATCGTGTTCAAAAAAGTGTACTTAAATGAATTAAATCATTGAGAGGATTATGAAATAGACAAAAGCATTTAATAGATTGCGAACTATCTTTATTTCGATAACTCTTGTATGATCTGTTAGACAGGGATGTAAAATAATTATTTATTATTTAAGTAAAGGTAGTTTTACGTTAGAAGTAGTAGGCCAAAATAATACTGGCGTAACGATTTGGACTCGTTCCTGACGGATTGTCCGGAGAAGGCAAAACATAAAGAACAAAGTAAAACTGTAGGAGGTGCAGCAATGGAAAATTGTATTTTATTTTTTCATTTGTTCATCTTCTAATAATAATATATACGTACTTATTTTTTAATATAAATTTTTAAAAAATTATAAAAAAAACAAAAAAAAATAGGCTAGAGATAGGTTTTTGAGACAAACTTAAATAAAAGTAGCTTTTACACTTTGAAAAACCAATATTGAATAGATTTCACCAACTGTCCCCATCGTATAATATTGTCCTCGAATAAGGAAAACTTCAGTGTATCATAACGTTAAATTGTTATCAGTAATTATACTAACCCGCAGTTTTAGATAAAAGCACAAGCACGTGTACAAAAGTTAAGTCGCTAGAGATTCCAAAAGTTAACAAATACAAATTAATTCTGATAATACGGAAATCCGGAAGTGCCCATTTTGTGGTAAGGGTGCGTACAAATTGTCAAACGCGTATGTTTTCTCGATGCAGCTCACGGGCGGCGCGCGAGTCTTGCATAAACATCTCCGTCAACAATATAAAATGAGATATTCGTGGGCGTCGCGTTGAAGTGTGCACGTAGCTACAACGTGTGCCATGTGATAGCTAATGTGTACGCAGCCTTACGTTGAAATAAGGGTGATTTATTCTTCTATTTTATGAATTTACACGAATATCTAAAAGTAGTCGTTCCTATTTTTTTTTGTATGGATGGTAGAGCATCTAATGTCTTCTTCCGCTCGGAGCGGAGCGGAAGGGAGTGTCAGACTCTTACTGACTAAAAGCCCTCCTTGTTTCGCCCTTTGCGTTCTAGGGCCACGGTGACTCTTTTGAACAAATTCTGTAATCGTGCAGCAATCTCTTCGATGCGCGCGTGCAAAGCGCCGTCGACCCGGACCTGATTCTGATCGGACGGTAAGCCACCCGACGCTCGCCATCAGCAGTCCTGTGCCTACGGTGACCGGGACTCGCCCTGCGACTCTCGACGCCTGAGACGTCACCTTCGCGGCGGCTGGCGTGAGGTTTTGCTAGTCGTTCCCATACAAAAGTAATTATACAAGTCTAAATATAAGATGCAGCGTAAAAAGGCTCCCACAAAGTGGACCGACGACCTGGTAAAGATCATAGAAATCCGCTACATATGAGAGTCACAGGACCGGTCATTGTGGTGAAACTTGGGGAGGCCCATGTCCGTTTTTTTTTGCTGAAAAGATGAAAAATAAAATATAAATGAAAATGTAATTCGATTGACGTTAGTATCAGACCACTAAGTTTTAACCATCTCCAGGAAAACATTTCTATCACAAAGGGGTTTTAACCTCTCAATTTGTCTAATATAAGAAAACAACCGCTTCCATTAATTCCGATATCCGCGAAAAATGCTAACCACCCAATGAAGACGTATAAAATCGTGATAGCAGCTAACACCGACTTACAAGCAATACAGAACAGTCATCGCATCATAAACCACGGCTTGCCACTGGACAGAGAAGCGCAGAAAACCGAGTCAGATATGGAATCATTTAAATATGAGTATGACTGGTAGCTAACGGATGAGAAGTGCAGCGCTCGTTGATTTCGTGGTTGCAAAAAGCCAGCCGGTCCTGGGTTTCAGGGTGGGGTAAAGCTATTAGGTTTTTATTAGAAGTTTTTCATTAGCAGCCCGGAGTTTGGTATTTTGTGGTGTGATACCCCCGTGCCTCGAAAAGCACGTAAAAACTAGTCTCTCCCCATTCATGTCAGATTACAGTCCCATCGGACCTGGAGAGTAAAGGAACAGTGAGTGTACGTGTGTTTGCACACATATTTCTGTAACATATTATCCTCCTCCTGCGTACTAGGCTCATCTCTGTTGAGAATAGCCTCTGTGCCCGTTTTTAGGGTTCCGAACCTACGCATGGAAAAACGGAACCCTGTCTTTTTATAGTGGAATAGTGCAGTATTAATAAAAACCGGCCAAGTGCGAGTCGGACTCGCGCACGAAGGGTTCTGTACCATTTTCTATAAACACGGCAAAAAAAAAAAATTTCTGTTGTATGGGAGAACCTTAAATATTTATTTTATTCTGTTTTTTAGTATTTGTTGTTGTAGCTGTAGCAGCACCAGAAATACATCATCTGTGTAGATTTCAACTGTCTAACTATCACGGTTCATGAGATACAGCCTAGTGACAGATGGACAGAACGACGGACAGCGGAGTCTTAGTAATAGGTTCCCGTTTTACCCTTTGGGTACAGAACCCTAAAAAGGAGATAAATATACAGATAAATATTGCGCGGGAGTTTGCAAACCAAAAAAAATATTCGCCGACCTGCTTTTGGCTTCACTGTTTCAAGTCCCCTTATGTCTAAATCTTCTGCTTCGACTCGTTCACACCAGAATCCAGCTTGTCGGATTCGCAGCACGTACCCGGCTGGTATATATTGAACAAACTAAACAGTTGTAAGAATACCTCAGACTGTAGGTAAATTGTTTCGCTTGTTATTTATGTTCCGCAGCTTGCTCATACGTGCACGGCTTTATGAAGTACCCCAACTGTGCTTATTCGTTTTCACTTATGTTTTCAAGAGTTTCATTAGCGGTTGTCGGTTTTTGGGTTAATGATCTTGCAATATAATTTAAATAGGCGAGTTATTGTTTGTTTAAAAATGGTATGGAAACGTTTCAAATGGTTAATTTGTTTCAAATATCTCTAGCCGCTACGCTATATGTAGGTACATAGTTTTGTTATTTATTTTAATCTTATAATATTTTTTTTTTGTTTTCTTCAACCTGTATTTATCTGCTTTGACAGGTAAGACACCATAGTATTAATACAATTTGTTTAAGTCTTGTGACGCTGCCTTAAATTGCACAAGATCGTGAAAAAAGCATATTTTTAGTTGTACCTTCTGAACATTTGCGTTTTATTTCTTAATTGTGAACAAAACCATCAATGGTATTAAAAAAGGATTTGCTGGTATATATGCAATCTTTTTTCGAAACTGTTCAATATTATTTTGCATAAATATGGCCGAATTGAATTGATTAATGGTTGTGTTCCTCCAATGAAGGGTTGGCTTGATGGCAAGTTGGCATAGACCTGTGACTTCAAATAACCTCGTAAAAAGAAATCCAGTGGTGTAAATCACATGATCTAGGCGGCAATTGGGGGCCAATTCTGATAACTGGACAGCTTTACTAAAAAAATACTAGCCGAATGCATCACTTCCTTGTTTTTTAACTTAGTTAAAGATTAAACTTTCCTATTTGCAGGTAATTCCTTGGACATAAGGAGTCATCTATGTACGAGTATATCTGTAATAATAATAAAGCTGAAGAGTTTGTTTGTTTGAACGCGTTAATCTCTGGAACTACCAGTCGGATTTAGAAAATTATATTTGAATATGATAGCCACATTCATGAGGAAGGCTATAGGCTATACCGGAACAGGAAATTCTTAAGGGAAAGGGAAAAATGGGAAATGCGCGTTGTACGCGGATTTCCCATTTTCGTCGGGGGCAAAAGCCAGTATAATAATAAAACCTTGCAACTTTCACGGTGACCACTATCATTAAACTGCCTTTAAAAACCTCAACACGTTCAGACGCAAACTACTTTCATACGATACATAATTTACATTCTATTAAAGTGAAATAAAACTGTAACGACCACCATACTTACGTGCACTAGAAAATCATGAAATCAGGGGAGTTGAAAATAATTAGGTGGCTGGCTCCTTCCAAAAGCGTGAATTACTACTGTACACGCGAACATTTCATATTATTTTGTAGTTAGAGATGTAATTAAACGTAAATTATAGCCAAATTATTATCAGATTACTGATTTTGTGGCGAGGTGCGCCTGGCTGAAACAATAGAAGTTTACTTCGCTTATTTGTGTAATTGAATTGATGTTAGAGTTATGTATAATTGTATTTGTCGTGGCCATATCGTAGAATTGGCCATTTCTTGATGAAGCTGAGGTTAGGTTAGCCGGGGATTAAGGAAGTCGCATTCGTTCCCGCGATCCACGGCGTAGGTGGGAGATGGAACACCGGGGTGGTTTAGTCAGTAAAAGTTTGACAGACCCCTTCGCACGCCCCAGGGCGGAGGACATCCAAGAGGATTTCACCCAGACATCAAAAAAAAAAAAGGTTAGAAGAAACTTAGAGCACCTCGACACATAAAGTTTTGGTTCAAGTGGAATGACGAGGGAGCATGCGAACTAAACTCCCGTTATCCCATTCATGTTCGATTTTATTTATTCATCGAGGTTTGAAGTGGCCATTTCATGAAGTGGTCGGTCAATTCATGAAGCAGTTGGCCATTACAATTAATCACATTTTATGAACGCCACTTTGAGTGTGCATACAAAAGTTGGCTTTTATTTACCATTTTATGGTTTATAAAACCATTTCGACTTGCATTCAGTCACGGCGGCAGATAAGTCTTTCAAAAACTCATCCTGGCTCCAGAAAAAAATAGAAAGCTGTCTATCGTGAAGACCTATTCTGACGCTCGTTGAGAGGGTTTCATGGAACAGTAAGGAAGATGAAGTGTTACATTTTTTTTTGTTTAAGCCTATCTCGTTCCATTGTTGAGCAATTCCCCCAAATCCTTCCATGTATTCTTTTCTCGAGTCACTTTTTTTTTATTTTGATTTTATTTATTTGGGAACTCGGGGCCGGCTGAGTCGTCCTGACGCGGGGCTACACGTATCCACGCGACGAGACGATTTTGGACCGCCAGGCACTTCTTCTCATGCAACCGAGCGGGTGGGCGGGTTGCGGATAGCCCAGCTTCGGCTGGGGGACCGCCACCTGACTACTGGGAGTCGATCTCCCAGCCGGAGTGTCTCGAACGAGACCCCGGACAGGAGAAGTTTCCCGAAAGCCAAATCCCAGGCCAAGGGTTAACCTAGTACCCCATTATCCCTTGACTTACCTACTCCAAATTCTCACTCCTTCCTTCTCCCTCTACTCCCATCGGTCCAGAGGAAGGGCAACCTCGTAATCCAAAAAAGCCCAACAACCACCAACCTAACAAATGAAGCAGGAAGTAAAAGCAACTACCCAGGTGGGTCCCGGCCAAGCCGGGGAATCCCATGCCGACTCGTCGGTCAGCCCCCATCGTATTCTGGGAGGGGGCAACCTACTGCCGTTAGAGGACGCGCCTTCAGCGCGTCAGGCTGCTACTACAGCGCCAAATACACATACAGACTCGGCTGCGGTACACGCGCCAAAAACACCGAAACCGGCTGCGGTACTCGCGCCAATAAACACAGACTTGGCTGCCACTCAAGCGCCACAAACTACCCTGACCAAGCTTTCCACGAGCGCCTGGCAACAGAGCATCGTCCGGAACAGCTTTAGGAAAAACCCTGACAATGACCAGAAAGTGACGGGTAAGGCTGCCGGTTCAGGTGGCTCCATCCCGACCCCAGCGGGCGAAGTACGCATGCATCAGCGCGAAAAAACCTTAGCTGGGGAGAGGAAATACGGCGACCGGATGGTCGCCACAGAGCAAGTACGCGACCAGCCGCGAGTCCGCGAGGGTTTAACCCAGCGCGAAAAACGGCCGGACGCGGAAACGCGCGACCGGGGACGAGTCCGCGAAGGGGAAACCCAGCGCGAAAAATCTCCGGTAGCGTTGGAACCCACCGGAGCTGTAGGCCAGAACCCAGACCGACAAAGACGCGACACCGAAAGACCACCGAGAAGGGCGAGGGGGAAGCGGCTTCGGGCCCCACGCGGGGATAACCTGGAGCCTAGAAATCTTCCGGGCACCTCCAAACCACAACCTGAACCTAGCGGCTCGGGTGCGGCGAAGAGGGAACGTCCTGACGATACGGCTTCGCCGAGCACGCTTCAGGGAAACCCGAAACGTGTGAGGACCCAAGCTGCTCAAGGGGAGCAGAGAACCTACGCGCGAGCCACAAAGGACATTCCGGCGCGACTCTCCGTAGCGATCTGCTTCTCCCCCCCCTCCAGAGACCTGACACACACTGAGGCGACACACATTCGGACAGAATTAGAAAGACTGGTTATGGAAACCGACCCGACGAAACCACTCCCGGCCTTCCGCGGATACCCTCGGGTAGCGGACGGCACCGTGCAGATGTGGTGCGAGGACGACAACTCCCTGACCTGGCTTACCCTGAATGTGCCCAAAATAAGACTCCCAGACACTGACCTGACTCTGACCGTCATGCGACAGACCGACGTGCCTACCCGTGTCAGAGCTGCGCTCTTCGTTCCCAGGTACAATGGGGACATAGCGCGGCTCCAGAGCATTCTGATTCGTCAGAATACTTGGTACGACATCGGGAGGTGGTCACTGTACAGGGCAACTTCTGTCGGTGGGGATAACCACGGGACATATTTGACCCTGGGAATCCCGACCGATGAAGCCGAAAAGGTCTTGGGGCGGGAGCGACGTATATCGTACCTTCTTGGGTCTATATACGTCCGTTTCTACCCCAAGGCCCAGCCCGCTGACGTCAGGACTGACACCGAGACTGTGACTGAGACCACAGAACCGACCCAGACAAACGACCAAGATATGACCAGACTGGAGGAGGAAATGGCGAGAGCAGCGATGGCTGATGCAGAGGTAGACTCTGCACCACCTACATCACCAGGGTGGACATCGCAGCTGCTCGCATCCTCGCCGACTCGAGACAACTGGCCCGGAATGGAGGAGGGAGACAGACTGTCCGATGGATCCGTCTCCTCCTAACCCACCACCACCGTCGACGTCGCCCACACCTAACACCATCCAGATCATACAGGCAAATCTCCAGCACAGCCAAACTGCCACCGCTAGCCTGCGCAGGGCGCTGGAGGTGCAACCACGAACAATTGCCCTGATACAAGAGCCGTGGATCAGAAGTGACAGGATATGCGGCCTTGGAAACATCGGAGGTAAACTAACACTCAATACAAGTAACACCAACAAACCACGAACCTGCATATTCACACCTAAAGACGTACCTATTACGCCACTAACTCAATTCTGTTCCAGAGACCTGACAGTGATCAGGCTTCAAACCGACAATAATATCCCAGATCTTGTACTAGCCTCGGCGTACATGCCAGGCGACGACGAGAACTGCCCACCTAAAGAGATGACTGATTTGGTCCAACACTGCGAGAACGCCAACCTGGACCTCATCATCTGCACCGACTCAAACGCTCATCACCCACTCTGGGGCAGTGAAGTATCGAACACCAGAGGTGAGGCACTATCCACATATCTTTTCTCTACTAACCTTAACATCGTAAACCACGGCTCTGAACCCACTTGGGTCACTGCTAGGGGACAAACGATCATAGACCTAACGCTGGCCACAGATAATGCGACAAGAATCATTTCTAATTGGCGTGTATCCGACGAACCCTCTTGCTCTGACCACAGGAGAATTCGTTTCACACTAGTAGCCAACACAAAAAAACCCGCACCCAAGCGAAATCCGCGCCGAACAAATATACCTCAATTTAAACGCCTCCTAGCTTCTCTGCTAAATGGGCACCAGCTGCATCAAGCTCCAATTACAAATCCCACAGAACTAGAAAACACGGTAACAAAACTAACCGATTACATAACCGAAGCATATCACACGTGCTGTAAACTAACAGCATCACATACCAAGGGTAAGGGTAACCCCTGGTGGAACACAGAACTTAAAAAACTCAGAAGTACACTCCGCAAACAATTCAATAGAGCAAAGAACACTAGACTTCCTGTAGACTGGGAAACGTACAAAAAAACCCAACACACCTTTAAGAAACAAATCAGAACCGCCAGGAAAACTGCTTGGCGGAAATTCTGTGAATCCATAGAATCAAACAACGAAGCCGCCCGAGTAAGGAAGATCCTATCAACTGAACAGGACCGCACTCTCGGCGCACTAAAGAAACTAGATAATTCATACACACAAACAGACCAAGAAACCAGCAGAGTCCTTCTGGAAACGCACTTCCCAGACTGTAATCTTCTTGAGGACAGAGTGTGGGCAGGCGAATCGGGACGTACCCCTGCTGACCAAGACTGGTCTACAGCCCGGAATATAGTAACAGAAGATCGAATAGCATGGGCTATAAAGACCTTTCAACCATATAAATCCGCAGGACTAGATGGCATCTTCCCAGCCCTGCTACAATGGGGGGAGAGCACCATAACACCATGGCTGCTAGCAATCTACCAAGCCTGTATAGCACACAGATACGTACCCCTAGCATGGCGCGAAGTGAAAGTCATTTTCATCCCCAAACCGGGAAAAACAGACTACACACAACCCAAAGCATACAGACCAATAAGCCTGACATCCTTTTTACTGAAAACCCTGGAGAGGCTCTGTGACAGATACATTCGGGATGGACCCCTGCGCCAATACCCACTCCACAGGCAACAACACGCCTACTCCGCGGGGAAATCAACAGATTCTGCACTGCACAGCGTGGTCTCAAAGATCGAAAGCGCTATAAACCATAAATGCTCCTCACTGGCTGTCTTCATTGATATCGAGGGCGCCTTTGACAAAACCATGTTCCAGAGTATAAGCAAAGCCCTCGGACAGCACGGTGTCGACACGACCCTAAGCGGCTGGATCACAAACATGCTCAAGCAAAGAGCTGTACAAGTCACAATAAATAACACAACAAGGGCCATTGTGGCGAAGGGTTGCCCCCAAGGGGGAGTCCTTTCGCCATTACTATGGAACCTCGTCGCAGATAACCTCGTTAAAAGACTCAATGATAAAGGATACTTTACCGTTGGTTACGCAGATGACATAACCATAATAATAAACGGAAAACACGAAAACACGATATGCAACCTCATGCGCCAAGCCTTGAAAATAGTAGAGGACTGGTGCAAAGAATATCAGCTAGCAGTGAACCCTGCCAAAACCGAACTGGTCCTCTTCACCAAGAAGAGGAAGTTACCAACACTAGAATTACCACGGTTCTTCGGAACCACCCTCAGCCTTTCAACTGAAACCAAATACCTGGGCATATATCTGGATAAGCAGTTGAATTGGGCGAAGCACACTCAATACACCACCACAAAAGCCAGTATATGCATGTGGCAATGCAAACGCATGCTAGGTAGGAACTGGGGTATTAGCCCCAATACAACCCACTGGCTATACACCACAGTTATCAGACCGATAATCACGTATGGCTCCTTAGTCTGGTGGCCCAGGACCGACTTGAGCACAGCACAGAAAGACCTTGAGAAGCTGCAACGGCTTGCCTGTGTGGCAATCACTGGCAGCATGAGAACGGCACCCACTGCGGCCCTTCAGGCTATGCTGGGACTGCCACCACTGCACCTTATAGTGCAGGAGGAAGCGGCCCTAGCGGCCTTCAGGCTCAGCACAACTGGCACTTTAGGTAAAGACTCTAGAATCAAGCATACACGCATCATGGAAGATGCCGTAAAACGACAACCCATGATGTCATCACCCAATGACAAAGCTCAAAAGATGCACCATTTCCAAAAGCACTATAACATAGTGCTAACACAAGAATCGGATGACCACTCAGGTCCCAAAGAGCTGAGAATCTACACTGATGGATCAAAAACAAGTACCGGAACCGGAGTTGGAGTTTACTCTAGCGACCTCAACATTAGAATATCCAGACCACTAGGAAAGCTCAATACCGTTTACCAGGCGGAATGCGTGGGCATTATCCTAGCGATCCATGCCATAGAAGCCAGGGGAGTCACGGACACTCATATTCGTATACTCTCCGACAGCGCCTCAGTTCTCCAATCCCTAAATAGAAACTATACCACCTCGAAACAAATACAAGAATGCCACGATGCACTAGAACGCGTCACGGTGACAAACCGCAACACCGTGACTCTGCAGTGGATAAAAGGTCACAGCGGATCACTAGGAAATGACGCGGCCGATGAACTGGCCAGGAGGGGGTCTGGTACGATGGCTGTTGGACCCGAACCCATAGTGCCACTCCCTTTCACCCAGCTACGCACGTGGCTACAAGAACATACCCACACACAAGCAGAACGCTGGTGGACCTCGGCACCAGGCTGCAGGCAGTCCAAGGAGGCTATGCCACTCCTAAACAATAAACTCACCAAGCGCCTTCTGCGACTGGATAGGGGCAGCCTGCGAATGGTGGCAGGGACCATCACCGGACACTGCTCACTGAATAAGCATTTCCACACACTAGGTATAACAGACAGTCCTCTGTGCAGAGCATGCATGGAGGAGGAGGAAACGGTGTCGCACGTGCTCCTTGAGTGCACAGGCGTCGCCGATATACGTAGACAAACGATAGGAACACCAAATTCACTCACAGACACCCTGAACTCTTTAGGAGGACTGATCTGCTTCTGGAGGGAGGTCGGCTGGTTGGAATGACGGCCGCCATGGCCCACGCACAATGGTCCAGCATCAGGACTAAGTGCGGAAACCATACCCCAATAGATAGATAGATAGATTTATTTGGGAAGACAAACAACTGTACAGTGAGGATAACATAAATATTAAATTAAATTAAGTCTTAGGCTGGTTACAGTTGCCAGGGTTGCGGAATTTGTTCGAAAGAGTCACCGCGGCCCTGGAAAGCAAAGGGCTTTAGAAGGAACACGGATGGGTTTTAGTCAGTAAGAGTCTGACACGCCCTTCCGCTCTGAGTGGAGCGGAACGGCGTGAAGTCATTTGACGATTTCCCATCCTTAAAAAAAAAAAGGCTGGTTACAGTACAATCCACTACGTTTCCATGGATAACAAAAATAAATAATGGTACAATGAAGAAACTATATACATATTTAAATTAAAGAAAAATGTTACAATATTATTAACAATTAAAACCAGCACTTCGAACCAGTCGGGCAGCCCTTGTAGACATGATATAAGAGTTACGTTAAATAAACTCAAATAAGGTACATAAGTGATTAATATGTATTTCGGCGTTTAGCAAAAGTAAATTAATAAATAAAAATATAACGGTTATTTGCATGCACGTTTCAACCAGCTGAGTCAATAAAATATCGTCATCACGAACGGGATACAATCAAATAGCTGCCTGATTGTGTCGGCTTGTATAATAAAACAATCGTTATGAACATTTTTATCAACTCGATTACGAATTTATAATCGTGTTTGCTTTTAGTTGAAGGTATGTTGTTTTTCGCAACAACTAGGCCACTTTGTCCAAGTGAAAACTGTTTCAGAAGTAAGTTTTTAATCCTGAAAATGTGGAATTGGCTGTGGTCTTTCCGCGGAACTGCGATTAATTTTTATTAACTCGATTACGAATTTATAATCGTGTTTTTTTGGTTGAAGGTATGTTGTTTCTCACAACAACTAGGCCACTTTGTCCAAGTGAAAACTGTTTCAGAAGTAAGTTTTTAATCCTGAAAATGTGGAATTGGCTGTGGTCTTCCGTGGTGTGGTCTCCGCGGATCTACGATGTGAATAGCTTCAAACAAAAATTGAAGACTTTCCTCTTTGGATAGATTGTGTACTACACTTGTGGCACCACTGGTATTGGAGACATTGGGAGCCGCTAGTCTTTTGTTCACTCTGTGGCACTCATAAACCCCGGGTACAAAATTTTGATTGAAATCTCTTAGTAACTTAATTCTAAACTATTTACTTAGCTTGGTAGAATATAGGTGTGAGTATGAATAATCGAATAAATTATCCTGCTATTTTATCGAACAGAACTCTATTCTCTGTTCCCTATGTTATATTGAATTAATTTCAGTTCGATTATTTATTCGATTACCGAATCAAACTGTTAATTACAATCTATTGTTTCTGCTTACCAAAATAGTACTGAATGCAGTGATTTGGATTCAATTCTTAATTATCTTTTTGGCAAGCTGACAGCTAGCGGTTAGGTGTTTTGATTCTCTGTTAACTGTGTAAAGCTTTAAAGGCGCTTTTGTTCTTGATAAATCAATTTATTGTAGTATTTGTAGTCTTTTAGTAGTTAAATACCAAGATGTTTAATTAAGTAATAAATATTTCGAATGTGAGAAAAGAAGTCTGAAACAATTAGCGATTTAAATGGGAGAATAAGTTTTTTGCCCTTGTGGCGGTATGTAGAGTCGTGTCTGTTTAATATTCAAATAACAAGTAGGTAGGTACGACTTCAGCAGAGCTTTGACCAATTTCTAATTTGGTCGCATACTTGTAGCGGCATCGATAGCACCACAAAAAAACACGAACGTAGCGGAATCTATACCACCACAAAAAAAAAAAAACAAACATAGCGGAATCTATACCGCCACAAAAAAAGCAAACGTAGCAAAATCTACACCGCCACAAAAAAAAAATACGAACGTAGCGGAATCTATACCGCCACAAAGAAACGAACGTAGCAAAATCTATACCGCTACAAAAAAAACGAACGTAGCGGAATATATACCTTGTTTCGCATGACCTCTATATACTATTAGTGGTAATTTAGATTGAGAAAGAAAAGAAACGAAGCTATATAGCAGATGTACACAATAGGTAATATGCATGAAAAAAATATTTATTATCTAAACAGTTAATCTACAAATATACAAAAAATATAATACTAACAGTGAAATTAGAATCGAAATTGACCGAAAAACAAACGAGATACAACTATTTTAAACAAATACATATATTTGTCCCTCTCGTGAAAACGCCGTTTTCTATGGCAGCTGTATAGGCGTCATAGTATTTGACGTCAGAGTTGGTATCGGACTTCTCTTTCTAACTGTCAAATTTGAAGCTTTATAAATTCATGGCTGGTTAAGGTATTTTTAAAATTATTTTAAAATTGTTTACAAGAATTAAAAAAAAAAATTGCATGCATATTCCCTATTGCCGTCAGTCGATAACTAATAGCCATTGTTGCTCGTCTTCCAATACACTAACTTAACACTTACTGCAATTATCCAATCATGTATTTATGTAAATTATCGCTTACACAAGGATGCGCTCAGGAATGATTAAACCATTGAGGTAGGACTTCGCAGAAGCGCCATACAACGTAGTTATTAATTGTTTCCAAGAAATTATGTTCATTGAAAACATTAAACGGTTTTAAAGTGAAATATAATAATTTTAATGAAACTGTTGATTTTAGAGCATTATTTAATTAATTACAGGATTCTAGAATTTCTATTTAAATATTTTTTTGGGAAAACTTTTGGTCTTATTTTAATATGTTATTTTGTTGGAAATAAATGAAACAAAAATTGAATGAGGGCTCCGTACCCGAACGAAACCCTATTACTAAGCCTCCGTTGTCCGTCCGTCTGTCTGTTTGTTAGCAAGCTGTATCTCATGAACCGCAAAATGTTGAAATTAACACAGAGTATGTAGTTCTAAAACCGCTTAGTAGTTCTAAAATCATTATTTGAAAAGAGTAACTATGGAGTTTCTTGTCCGTTCTTCTCCATAAGAATCTACCTTTCCGAATGGACAGTAGAGTCACTTTATTAATGTAATTCTATTATTTTTACTGAACTGTAAACGATGACGTTCAAAAGTGCCGTTTAATGGCCTAATTGAAATAAACGTTTTGACTTTGACTTTGACTTTGCTTTTAAAATAAAATAAATCACACAAGCAACGTGTTTCGGTTTATAGTAGGTGCGGCACCCTTCATGTGCGAGTCCGACTCACACTTGGCCGGTTCCTATTTTTACTAAAGGTAGTGGCACTCCATCATAAAATCATCATCAACATCTGCTTTAGTTATATTTTCCCAATTTTAATGGGGTAGGCTTGGCTTCCACGATATGGAAACGGCGACTGCCCAGCGCTGGGTTGCGCCCAGCGCTGGGCACGCCAGGATTGCGGCGATAAGACCCCTCTTTGAGGAGTGGCTGGAGAGGCGCTACGGCGTCCTCACCTTCCGCCTGACGCAGGTACTTACCGGACACGGCTGTTTCGGGAGGTACCTCTTTCGGATTAAGTGGGAGGACACGCCCGAGTGTCAGCACTGTGAGGATCACCCGGAGGACACGGTGGAGCATACGGTGGAGATCTGCCCTGCTTGGGTTGAGCACCACCGTGTCCTCGTCGAGGCGATCGACGGCGGCAACCTCTCGCGTCCGGCCCTGGTTGAATCCATGGTCCGGAGCGAGGAGGCTTGGGAAGCGGTCACCTCCTTCTGCGAAGCAGTAATGCTAGCAAAGGAGGAGGCGGGCCGCGCGAGGGAAAGGCAAGGCCTTCGCCCCAACCACCGCAACAGGAAAAGACGCCCCGGGCGTCGGGAGTCGTAGGGCGATCCCCGGCCACCGTAGGCGCGGGCCTGCGGACGGCGAGCATTGGGTGGCTCGCTGTCCGATCACCACCAGGCCCGGGTCGATGGCGCGTTGTGTTTCACGCGCGCCTCAAAGAGATGTCAGCATAAAGGAAGGGGCCCGCTAGGGCCAGAGCCTGCCAGGGTTGCGGAATTTGTTCGAAAGAGTCACCGCGGCCCTGGAACGCAAAGGGCTTAAGAAGGAACACGGATGGGTTTCACGCCCTTCCGCTCCACCCAGAGCGGAAGAAGTCATTTGATGATTTCCCATCCTTAAAAAAAAAAACAAAGGCTTGGCTTGGCTTCCAGTTTAACCGCATGAATTCTATTAATTATTTTTACCTTAAAATTTTAGATTATTATTCAGCTTCTATACACTTATCCTTCTCTGCGTATGGTGCAATCCGCCCCTTACTGGAGAAGCTCGGAGAGGATTTCCTGAAATTCTAAAAGTTATAGGAAATGTTAGAATTAACAAAAATAGCTATTCAATCGGACTGGATTAACCGCTACTTATTTCATTCATTTGTTTTTTTTTTAAATTTTTTATTATAATATTACTGTCATCATCGGCAACTAAACATATAGGTACACTGTTAATTCTGAAAGCACAGGTTTAGGTCTATGCCCAGTTACGAGCAGGGTCGGTCTTTCAAAACGTTACTGAGTTTTACTTAGTAGAAAATCGAATAACACTGACTTTAGCATCAAGAATCAAGGCGGTCAAATGAGCTTCCCTTCGCCCAAAACACAATGTCAGTATAGAGCGCCTTCACGGGACAAGTCTCATCACCAAGCCTTAGTGCCTGGACCCTTCCTCTTTGACATAGGTACTGTACGTAGCAATTCAAAGAGCTGTTTAGCTCCCCAATTACAATATGTTAAATGCTAAGTAGATATTAAATCGTTAATTGCTTATACTTCTGTTTCTCATATAAGAATTGTTATTAGTGGGATTATAGTAACAAATTATTGAGGGATTATTGGTTCTTATATTTTAATAATTGGGCATGGATTATGTTCATCTGGTATATTTTGTTTAGCTGTAGCGCCACATGAAAAACAGAAGCGAAATTGGAACGGCAACAAAAACAACCGCAGCGCCATCTACGACGAACTAACAACAAAATCCTGCATCGCGCAAGCAAAGTTCTCCGTGCGATTTGAACATATACAACAGTCCGAATATCAACTATCGGGCAGTTGCACCCGTCTGGTTCGGAGGATCCTCCCATTTTCAGTCGAGGTATGCGGGACTTTACTCTCTGTTCTGCATACCCTCTATATAGTTATCACAAAGCGAAAGATTTGGGAGAAAATTCCCATAACATTGCTTCTGAATTTTTATAGGTTGTATAGTATCCAAAAAAATGCAAAATTTATTGCATGGTTCAATCATGTAAATGTTGAACCATACAATAAATTTTGCTGAATAGTCAAAATTAAAGGCATTGCTATAGATCATATATTACGCAATATAATCTAGCACGTAGTCATGTACTGGTCGAAAAATAAAAAAGAAAGTAAATTTAAACGAAACACAGAAGAGAAGTAGTCAAATAATGTTGTAGACAATTTATTTCAACTCTTTATTTATATGTAATAGTCGACGTGAGTGAATATATCTTCTATATTGACATTCGATTAAGAAAGTCTCTCTTTAGTTCACTGGGGAATTAAAACGCGGAGAGAACTAGCGTTATCATTGCATTGAGTATGTTACTAGAACTGAATGCAATGTTAGCAATGCTGAAATAATTTTTAAAAAGAAGGAAAACTGAATTTATTGCTGTTTTTGATGAGGTGGTGCATATTTTTTTTATTTTTCTTATTCACATATTAAATACAGTTATTAATTTTAGAATAAAAATATATGAAGACATTTCACAAATCACACTAATATTATAAAGGCGAAAGTTTGTGAGTGTGTATGTTTGTTACTTCTTCACGCGCAAACGGCTGGACCGATTTAGATGAAATTTGGTATAAAGATTGTTTGAGTCCCGGGAAAGCACATAGGATAGGAGTTTTTATCTCGGGAGTATGTTTCCTTGGTTTAATTTTCGACATTCACGCGGGCGGAGCCGCGAGTGGCAGCTAGTTTAAAATAAAAATAGTAGCCAACCGATATCGAGAACAGGGCCCAAGCTACCCGTGGTCAGTGCCCCTGAGAGAGGAACTTCTGCTGTGTCCATAAGTATGGGTCAAGCCCTTATTCCAGCTTCCCAACGAAAGCCTCTTTATTTATTTTCGTCTTCCGCTTCTCAGCAAACAAGTGCATCGTCAAAGGAGATTCGTTGAAGTCGGATGTGTAGTAGTTAGTAGGATATTTATAACATGTACACACATATTTTACATGTCATAAAAAACAAGATATAAATTGAAGTCTGTTGATTAATTTGGTGAAAAGTGATTCTGGGACCACTCACTACCGATGAATATGAGTGAAGGAATTAAAAAAATATATATACATATATATTGAATCGATAACTCCAATTTAAAATCTCATGAAACACGGAAATCGGACGTCGGCTAGATGTTTCCACAGTCATTAGGGAAACAATGCGAATTCGAGTGAGCAAGTACTCAGGCCAACATTCGCATTTGGTAACAATTGTGTTTACAAAGTCATCATATAGTTCCAACTGTTTTTATATTCAGGGCCCCGTCCAACTTATTTCGGTAACGGAAATCCGCGCAATAATATTTCATCTGCGCATTGTTTGTATTCAAAATAAAAGTAAAATTGATTTATGTATTTTTTAAACAACCTTTAAAACAATGTTTGTGTACCCATAAATAAATTTGTGTTCGGGTAAGAGGCGATTCCCGTTGATTGCCTGTGTGTTTTTCATTTTATAGAGAAAAATATATTCGTTTTAACGCGAAACATGAGGATTGACATATTTATATTATCCTTATAACCTTTATATACATTTATGCTGTATACGACTTAGTGACTAGCTTTCAGATCGTTGTCACTATGGTTAGCGAATGGTTAGTTTGTAGATACCACGATCACTATCGTAGTATCTTCAAACTAATCATCATCCGAAAGATGTCCACTGCTTGACTTAGGCCTCCCCCAAAGGGGGTGGGGTTTGCCATAATTACCACGCTTAGCAGGCGGGTTGGCGATCGCAGTGTAGCTGTTGCAATGCACAGAGAATGCTGCTGCCCATACTCTGGTGAGTCCCTTAATCACTTCTTAAGAAACCGATGGTGTTATTCTTTCACGTCTGACACCATAAAGAACAAATATACACTATATGTACAGATCTAACATCATTATTTTAACATCATAACAACATTGAATGTGGAAACCTCGATAGCGCAGAGACTATTAGCGTTATTTGAGTTTACACATTTTGGTTCTTCGTATTTGTAAATCCGAAAACCTTTGAACGTTGTTTCAGATTCAGCGTTTAGTGTTTCAAATTTTAGGAAGCAACACTCATTTTGATAGTCACGTATTATGTAAATATCTCATATATCATACTAATGTAAAACACCCCGCACATACGGAATTTGTTCTCTTGCCCACAGTTTTCATTTCGTTCCCTTTCTGCACGTGATGTCGATTTTTAGAAACTGTTGTAGCTCTGAATTGGAAACCCGTTAGCATGCAAACTCTGAAATATGCTCATTCACTAGAAATTCAGATTGTATGCAGTAGGAAACTAGAAAAACCATCTCGGACTGCGAAATAAATCGACTTGAAGTTCTAACAACGTTCCAAATAAACGAATTAGTACAAAGAGAGGGTTTAGATGATTTCCGTTCACGTTTCTACGTTGGTTTCAAGTTAATTGCAGAATGAAAGAGGAACAGTATCAATTGCCGACAAATTGAAAAAGTAAAGTATGAAGAACTGTAGCCATTTTGAGCCGCTTTAATTGCTTAAGTAATTTTAATCACTGTTGTGCCAAGTATGGATTTAAAACAAAATGTTGAGAAAACCAATTCCATTAAAATAAGTTTATGAAAACGTCTCTTGCCCCGCAGGTTTACTAAAAGTACAAAAAACGGTCTTCCTATAATTTCACTTGGATTAAACTACTTTTCACCGCTGAAAATAAATGTCGCAGTTGCCAAAATCTTTGTAAAACATTCTCTCAACTGAAACTATTTATTAAATTAGCGCGCGCTCTAAATCAAAAAACATTTTCAGGTTCTTACACTTTTATATTTTATAAGATTCTGCCTGAAATTGCTGTAATTTATCCTTATCAGAGCGAAACTAATTTTCTATTCCATCTGGTACCGGTTATTATACATTTTGTGCAAATTTTAGGCAAGGGTTGATTTTTGTGAGCGAACATCAAAGTTGATGAGAATTTAAATTATACCTCCTTACAAATTATGCAAACGAATATCGGATGTAGACGTCTTTTTGTTAAAGGCTCTTTTAAATTTTCATAATTTTAAGGTTTGGTGAAGTTTAGAACCGATTAAAATTAATTGTCTTTTCTATTTTATTCCGGAAGTGTCTACCTACTGCTACGCTAAAATGGAATTGGACTGGCCACATCTGCCTCAGGGCTTACGGGTAATGTTTCAAACTGACGACCAATGGGGGCCTCAAACCGGGCAGGTACGTGAGGCACAAACGGAGGTGGCAGACTGAGCTAGATTGCTTAGAAAAGGTAAAGGCTTAGTAGCCCTGGGCAGAGAGAAGTAGAACGAGAATAGGAAGATTTTTGCCCTAGAGCGGCCATTGCAGGCTTGTAATAATAATAACCTATCTACTAACTTCTAAGATTGGTCTCGCAAATAATGATGACGAAATTGCTAGCTTACACTACATCTACAGAAAAAAATACCAAAGGTGTGTAAAAAATAGAATAAAAAGTTACTTTGTTGCGTCTGTTCCTGGTATTACAATGTACCTGACAACCTTATACAGGTTGTTGTAAAAATGACAAAGGTTTTTAAAAATGCCAATGCCCTCTCTCAGAATGTTCCGGCTTAAAATGCAGTTTTTCAGTGTACGTTTCTACCTAATGAAAAAATGACTTTGGAGAGACTCTTTTAAAAACTGTTTCCTAAGATTAAAATATTGTGAAAGTGGTGCTCTAGGTAGTGGTTGATGCAAATTTGATTTTGGTTTTTATTTTTTCACTGCACCATTTTTTCATTTTTTACCTTTTGCCTCTATCTTATTATTGCTTTTATTTAATTTTTTAAAATTTAATATGGGTTTGCTCTTGACTCTAGTCTAGGTCATAGATGACAGAGACAAAGTCGACGATGGAGCGAGCTTACCCAGAAGAAGCCTGTTCACTTTAATTTTGAAGAGATTAGGGTTGTATGCGTTCGGAAACACAGACGCAGGCAGAGAGTTCCACTCCTTTGCTGTGTGCATTATAAAAGACGTTTGGAAACGTTTAGTGCGAATTGGTGGAATAGCAACACGGTAGGGATGGTAACTTGCAGTGCGTCTAGATGTCCGATGGTAGAAGGGGGCCGGTGGGATGAGATCGTGGAGTTCCTGGACACTGTTCCCGAAGTACAATCTGTAGAAGACCGACAAGCAGGCAACCTTGCGGCGATGAGCCAAGCTGTGAAGCTTGGCATCCACCAGTTTTACGTCGCCAATGAGCCTTTTAGCTCTGCGTTCCACCGAGTCAAGCGCGGCAAGTTGGTATTTAGCTGAGCCATCCCAAAGGTGGCTGCAATACTTCATGCAGGGTAGGACTTGTGCTTTTTAAAGGGTTAAAAGCTGTCCAGGCATGAAGTATCGCTTCACTCTATTTAGGATGCCCAGCTTTTTGGCCGCAGTTTGGGCTTTGTGCTCAATGGTGGCACCGAAGTTCAGACTGGGTGTCAGCTCCATGCCTAGGAACTCGAGCCGATCGGTTACAGGTACAGATGTACCCCTAAAAGTAGGAGTTATGTCGAAACGACTCCTTTTTGAGGTAAAAGGACACGCAGCTTAAATCATTCCTTAAATATTTTTTAAATTTCATGTGACTATCATAAGATGCTCACACATTCTACATTGACTAGGTACCTTCTAAAAAAAACAAAAAACTAACTGAAAGAAAATGTTGATTGATAAAGTTCAAGTATCTGCCTAATCCCGAAACATATACATCTGGTAACGAAATATATGTCATAATACTAAATCTCTAAGGTCCAAACATTTTAGAAGCTTAATGACGAGCTTACGTCTAGTTTTTCATTAGTAGCAAATCTTAAAGAGAAAAACTACTTGCGGAAATGCAATATCTCCTTTGAACATTTTCACAGAAATTTTCGAAATGCTTCCACATTCTTTTCGGCCACTCAAAGCAGGTAAAGCTTCTAGAATGATACAGCAAAAGATCAAAACGATGTGTATAAAAGTAAAATAAAATCTTCGTATAAAATATAAAGATTCCACGAACATTGGTACTGTATTTACGTCACCCAGTTGCTGGAAGTGGACTATAGAATTACATTTCTCAAATATTGTCAATAGACTCTCTCAACCAATAGGTACTTGACAACCAACCAATATTTTCATTTTGGTATATTTATATCCCTTTCTGATTATTTATTATGTGTAGCTACTGGCGAATATTCCGTTTCTAATATTATCAATATCTACTAATATTATAAATATTAACTGTATGTCTGTTTGTTACCTCTACGCGTCTAGCTGAGCGGATTTACATGAAACTTGGCACACTGGTATACCGTATCCTGGTTTAAGACATAATATATTCGTAGTTTTTACTTTGGGAGTTATAGTTTCCAACGTTCACGTGAATGAAGCCGCTAGCTGCTAATGATATTTTTGCGGAATACAGCGTAATTATTTTAATACAGGTTTGAAATGCGTCTAAATGTGAGACTAGGCCTCGGTAAATATTGTACCAAGCAGGACGTCACGTGAATTTTCATCGAACTTTTTCGTCATCATTTTTTACGGATGTACATTTTTTTTAAACGACTTCAGAACAGGATGTGGTTTCCAATTCGGATGTTTAGATATTTTTTTATGTATGTTCGGGCACAACTCCGTCATTTATAGACGGATTTTCAAAATTATGTTTGTTCGAAAGGGGTTTATTTCAAAATGGTCCGTCCTACTAAAATTTCGTAAAAATCTGATGAAAAACTTCGGAGATAGACAATTAAATAGCTATGGACTGGCCTGCACTAAAAAGTGAAAAAAAAAGAATAATAACAAAAAAAATTAAACCGCCTTCCAAATAAAAACCACAACAAAATACAAACTAACTTTAATTTTGGAAGTCAGTGACAAAAAGCGACAAAACCACTCCAGGAACACCGACTTCCAAAATAATTTTACTTTGTACTTAATATTATTTTGTTAAAAAGTTTTTTTAGACAACTAGGTACCCTAATTAGCAGCTGCTAAACAAATGCCCAAACGTTAACTGAAATAAGCAAATGCTATAATAAATTAAACGTATGTAACGTAACACCGTTATTAGAAACAGATATTTATTGCTCCTATCGAATCGCAATACATCAGGATAACCGTTAATTAAATGGATCCTACCGTAACGAGCCGTTTTGTTATTAGCCAACCGTTTATTGATGTCCGATAATTATAGAAATAAGTATTTATTACTTATCTCCTTCGGTTTGACGTGATTAATATTGCCTGTCAACGTACGGCGCGGGAAGGTCTGGGTAGATTTTCCGCAACGTCACGGGTTAGAGATTGCTCTGGATGCGGGCTATAATTCGAAGTGGAGATAATTTTAGTACGCACTGATTTATTACTTTTTTCTTGCTGGAAAATTTCAGGTCTATGACTATCTAAAGTAATGCAAGTAATGTAAGCATCTGAACGCCAATCCCCGTGTAAGTTTAAAAATAATTTTCAAATTCTAGTTACAATCGCAAGGCCAATTCTAGGTAATCATTTTTAAACAACGTTCTACTTATATCAGCGATCAATGTCAAACGTTATGTGTTAAACGTTTGTACACTGACAGCCCTAAATCTATCTCCCTTCGTTCAATCCATCCAAAGGTTGTCTGGAAGAGATTGCCTTGTGCGATAAGACCGCCCATTGTGCACTTATTTTATGTATGATTGTCCTGTTCTTATTATGAGGTGTACAATAAAGTATATAATAAATAAATAAATGTCAAAATTTTTAATTTCTTCCAATTTTGACAGATTGAATTTGAGATTAAAATAAAGTCATTCTCAAAAATAACAGATGGTGATTCAAGTGTGAAGTTAAAACTAAATAGACCTTTATACATGTCAAAGCATAAAATAAATATAATGTCTTTTTGAGCCGACTTTCAATAGTGAGAAAACTTTTACCTGAGGAATTAAAATGGCGATTTGGCAGATTTTGTATAGAAAATTTGTCCAACAGCCATTCTTATGCCTCACTTTAAAATATTAGATTATTGTAAAATAGAAGCTTAGAAGTGCTGTACCATACACAATTAACAGCTAACTACTATTAACTATTAAAAGTGGAAACTTAGCGGGATAAAAAACAACACTGCCTTAACAAGTGCCATCTGTGTCATTGTACCAGTACTACGTATACTTTATTATTTTTCTCAAACACTTCGCGTAGAACCAGGTTTGTGTTGCTACAGTCGTTGCTACGTTGCGTAGCACTTTCGTAGCGTTCTGTTTCATGTGGACGAGTACAGATGGCGCTTTTCTCAAAGGATATCATTGTTCATGGGCTGTTGTGTATATTGTTCAAACAAACACAGCCGGAAACAGTATCGACACGGTGAAAAATGGTACGCTCTAGGAACTTAAATTAACAAACATTTTATTGAAGTGATGAACCGCTGAGACGCTAGAGTTAATCAATTACCTATTAGAATAATTTCGTTTTCAATCACTATCAACGTCGCTTCTGATAAAGATTTAAGATATAGGTACTGTAAACCTCACCTGAATTTCAGACTTCACATAAATGCAGCTATTATATTAATGTCAAGAGGTCTATATAAAATAAGTAATAATAATATATTCATCAATTAAAAACAAGTTTTGGTCACAGTAAAGTAAAAGACAGTATAAGTACCTAGTAGGTATAAGCGAGCACTATTTTAAAAACGCATCAAAATCTGTTGCGTGGTTTAGGGTGTTACCACACCAATCGATCGATCGTTGATCGATGCCATCGATCGATGGTAAAATGGATTAGTCAACGTTGACCAATAGTTTCTACTTCTTTCTCTGATCAGCCGAAGCTACCACACCAATCGATCAACGTCGATCGATGGCATCGACCGGCGGTCGATCAACTGTTTATCGTCCGGCATCGATGGCATCGATCGACGATCGATGGATTGGTGTTACTACATCGTTGATCGATGCCATCGATCGATGGTAAAATGGATTAGTCAACGTTGACCAATAGTTTCTACTTCTTTCTTCGATCAGCCGAAGCTACCACACCAATCGATCAACGTTGATCGATGGCATCAACCGGCGGTCGATCAACTGTTTATCGTCCGGTATTCGTCGATCAGCCAAAGCCGATCGATGGCATCGATCGACGATCGATAGATTGGTGTAGTAACACCCCTAGAAGAAGTAAGTAAAAGCAAACAAATAGAGGTAGATTTTGATTTATGGATTAACTCTTTAGTCTTAATTGAGGTCAAAACATAAGAATTAAAAATCTTACTGGGCTCCTACAGAAAGTAGCTGAAATGTTAATAAAGAATTGTTTATTGAAGCATTGTAAGTTCATGAGACACACGTAAGTCATAAAATATAGTTGGCAGTGACAATTTCTATTGTTTATAGGTGTACAGTGTATTAGAGTAGTAGCTGAGACTATCACGAGGCCGCGAGATACAATGATGAATGTATGTACCTATGGATAAGTATCACAAGCAATAAATTGTAGGTATAACGAAGTAAACGTAAAGTTGTATGAAGTTTTCTTTATTGTGACTTTTATTGATTGATTGAGTTTTTTATCACTGTGACTTATACTCCAGCAGGCAGTTGCAACCAATGACGTGTTTTGTTTAAGAGGCACGTCATGCCCCAACGTCAGCTTTAGAAAACAGCGCAAGCGCAATCGGTATCAATCGGTAGCATGACAGCTAGGATTGCGGCAGTTGCTTTCATTTTTAGGGTTTCTACCCAAAGGGTACCCAACGGAACCCTATTACTAAGCCTCCACCGTCCGTCCGTCCGTCTGTCTGTCAGCGGGCTGTATCTCAAGAACCGTAATAGATAGACAGTTGAAATTTTCACAGAGTTTGTATTTATATTGCCGTTACTCATAAAATAAAATTATAAATTAAAGGGGCTCTCATACATTTACGGGCATTTTTTGTTTCCATTTTAGAGTGCGGGTGACACCTTAATAGTTTATGTATCATTTGTTGCAACGCTCTAATCCGACAACGATACTACAAAGATGCGAAAGCGATTTTCATACAAATCTTTAGAACAGTAGCGTTAAATTTCATTTATTTTCCGGTTTCTTTTGTTTCTTTACCAAGTTTAAGTCGTTATTTAACAACATTGTTGCTTCTTTACACCTTTTCTTTATTTTATTTTTTTGAGGATGGGTAATCCTCAAATGGCTTCTCCCGCTCTGGGTGGAGCGGAAGGAAGTGTCAGAATCTTACTGACTAAAATCCATCCGTGTTCCTTCTAAAGCCCTTTGCGTTCCAGGGCCGCGGTGACTCTTCCGAACAAATTCCGCAACCCTGGCAGGCTCTAGCCATAGCGGGCCCCGTTCTTTACACCTTGCGTTGTTTAAATCTACACAGTAAAAGAGCTTGCTTCAAATAGGTAACTGTTATTCATAATCATTAACAATTTGATAGTTATTTGAAGTGTTCAGAAACTGGGCCGTTCTTTTCCATTTTCTTTTTTCCTGGCTTTGATAAGTTCATGAGTGATGAATACAAATGTGGATGGATGATTTGTGTAGGGAATGCTAGGAAAGATAAGGCAGTTATATTGATGTTGTTTTGTACCCAAAGTAACAAGAGTGCTTTCTGTTTCCCTGAATAAAGAACACATTCGGTGTGTATTTTGATATCTACTGAAGTCGCAGTGACAGTATAATCTGCCGGTCGATTCTGTAAGCATGTCGAAGTGAAGGCTTGGGTGAAGTGATCCGAGGTGAGCTGTCAATCCATATAATCAAGATGTCACGTGATCACGAAGTAAGCTGTCATTCCATCTTGATTATATAGATTGACAGCTCATATCGTGATCACTTCACCCAAGCCTTCACTTCGACATGTTTAGAGAATCGACCAGCTGGTAATAGTACCTGTTATTGTGAGAGTTTCTCATTCACTAGAGTCAATTAATTTACTAATTAACTTCATCTGCGGTCGGTGTCGATTGTACTCACTGCACTTTAGTCACCCATTAGCTTGCCCGAAACGTGACAGACATGTCAACAGCTGTAATAAATAATAATAATGTGTCCAGGCCATTATGTCCAAATAATAGCTATATACCTATCACCAACCATTACATAGATACATCCAAAAATCTGATAATTATGTTAACACATACGTGCGATTATAATTTTCTATGTGTAGTGACCGTTTTTGTATGATTAACGAGTCGGGTACCATTTCGCTGTTGCTATCTTGATAATAATTGTGTCAATATAGTTTTTCACACTGCGAGGAACTGATATATCAATTTCACATTGCTTGGGTCGTATGAAAAAATTATATAATATTAGTAAGTAGGTAAATATAACAAGAATTCGTAGATGTTACGAGAGGAATTAATTAATTAGAGAGTCGATGAAGCGAATAGAAAATTCGTGTAGTAGTCACAGTGACGCGTCACAAATCAAACACAAGTCAATAGGGTATATAATTAGTCCGTCAGATAGATTTCCAAAAAAATATTGGACACACATTTCTTCCTTTGTCATGAATACAAAAAATGACGACGATACAGTGCGTTGAAAACTCATGTGACATCACTTACCAGTACACTTTTTACTGTAAAGTGACGTTACAAGCGCCCACTCCTTATGTTTGATGCGTTTTATCTTTGTATTTTTTTATTGATTTGATCATATAAAAATACGTTTCCAATATTTTTCGATAATGTAACTGACGGGCTAGTTAGATTTATGGTCAAATACCCTATTGACGCGATTGGCAATAAAATTGTCATTTTTTTACATGAATTTTACAATAATTTCAGTTTCATATTCTGGGGCTACAGGGACTTAGGAATAAAAGCGAAAGTGTATCTTTATGTTATTGTTTTCAGGAAAGATTTTCCCACTGAAACAAACACATACCATCCATTATTTTTGTCATTAGGCAATTCTCACATCTTTGACTTTCAAACGCTAAGATAAAAGACCAATAGATCCAAATCATTATCACCTTTTGTTTTAAGCAGAGAGAACAAACATTTTGTAGCCGTACTGTCGGGTCAATTTGTCCTTTGTCTAGCGACACATCATGTTTGGATTGTTACCAAATTTGGCGATCTCTGGGAGCATTGGAGTATGGAATTAATAACCATCTGTGACATTGTTATACTGGATACATCTGGATGGTACTGACTTATGCAATTGCCAATATATTTGGCAAATAAATTGTTATAGATACCGGACGCGGAGCTAAAACTATGGGTGATTTTCTGATTTGAGAATTTTGAGTCAAGAATTTGTCAATCACGTTTAATGCCTAATTTTGACAAGTTTTCAGGCTCAGATAGAGTTTGAGAGGTACTCAACTTCAATACTTAATTCAGAAATCGGGAGTAAGTTAAGAAATGAATAGGTATAAGCTGTCTGTCTAATTTGGTGGAAGATGAAAATTAGGTGGAAGAACTTTTGAATTTGTTTTTTAATTCCTTTGTAGAACAAGAGTAACATCAGTGGTGACCCAGTGTGTTAACGGTCTCATGTTACGAGTCGGTAGTGTGTTAAAATGTTCAACAAATTCAGGCAGGGACTTCATTTTGTAAAATTTATCACCACCGCTGACTGCTCTCAAAACGGTACAGAAAAACATTGTAAGGAATCCGACATATTAAAATCTAAGACATGTGACATCAACCAATTCGCACTGGATCCATTTGGTAGTTAACAGTCAACATCCCAGTGCGAGTGGGCACCTTTTTTACGCAAGAAAAATCGTCAAATTACTTCTCCCGCTGTGGGCGGAGCGGGACGTAATGAGACTCTTACTGTCTAAATCCCACCCGTGTTCCTTCAAATGCGCTTTGCGTTCCAGGGATACTATGAAGTCTTAAGTCATGATTCCGCTCTAAGAAGAGACGGAGCTATACATAGCGAATAGCACTATCCCGTTTACATCATCGGAAAAGGATGGCATTAGCACGTCATAGTAGGGCTACAGGGCCGCGGTTTTTTCGAATAACCTTGCATGATAGTGAGTGAGATCTTCTCACAGGCCTTTGTCTCAGCTATGGACAAAAATATAGGCCTGTTATAGCGTACTGAACCTATAACGTTCCCCCAACTTATGCTGTACGCAAAGATGAACACAATGTAAGTAAACACGTGTTGCAATTTCGTGACGAAGTGTTGATAGAATAACATTTAAAGTGAGTAATTTATATCTCTTTTGCTTTCTTGTAGAGGCTATTTAGTCGAACAATGCCACTGTTAAACATTTGTGAGTATCAAACAAGACGTAGGTATAATTGAAAATCTGTCGTTACCTTCAGCTTATCTAAACCTTACCTAATATTTTAAAGAGTCACCTACAACTATTTGTACGTTTGTTGTTTTCCACTTATTCTTTACTTGATAGAAAGCTACAATATCGCTAATTCTTTATATCTTGGAAAATTGGTCGGTTTCTGTGGGATTGGCTACATTAGTGAAGCCGCGGGAACAGGCAAAGTGAATGTGTAACATCAATATCACACTAATATATATATTTAATATTATAAAGGCGAAAGTTTGTGAGTGTGTGTATGTTTGTTACCCTGAATTAACACAGAGGCTACTTTTTATTCCGGGAGTATGTTTCTTTGGGATGATTTTTGACATTCACGCGGGCGGAGCTGCGAGCGACAGCTAGTATTTATATAAAACTCTTCCGTCACTGAGTGAGTGACTGACAGACAACGCACAGCCGAAACTACTACTCGTAGAAAGTTGAAATTTGGCATGTAGGTTCCTTGGGGAGTGTTGGGGAGCACTAAGATAGAATTTCCCTAAATTCTCACGGTATCGGGAAAAACGAAAATGCGCGTACGAAGTCTCGGGCAAAAGCTAGTTAATTATAAAAACTCGTAGCGTGAATAAAACGTATTCCAGTAACGGAATCGAATATACCCACTGCCAGGGATAGAAGATTTGCGGTATGCAAATCTTCTAAGAGATTGCATCTCGATCGATTGCAAATGCATATTGAATTACTAACAATAATGATTTTTCCCATATTCCAAACGCTCTCACAGCTGAGACATCAAACAGTGTTTTATCTGTGACCTGCATGATTAACACTGCAAGTGAAAACAGTTATCAAAACAGCCATTCACAATAATAATTATAATGTGAATGGCTCCGGCGGCTGTGAAAATAATAATAAATAAGTTATCAAAACTCCCGGTAGCGTCAAAATTAACGAAACAGTCAGACCTACACTTCCAAACATTAAAAACTTCATTTTTATGGCCTTTGTACGATACAACGGTCGACGCAATTCAATTTTTAAAAGGTTATGAAGATAAAAGAACACGACTTCACAAGTTATCAACCTCACTCGGGTGTCCGACGAAGCTATCAAAAAATACATTAAAAAGTTTTGTTTAGTTGCTGAAACCTATGAAAAACAAAACCTTTTTTCGTTCGAAAGTACCAGCATTTTTCTGGTTTTGTCTTTCTTTTAGTATCCTAGACATCCCCATCTGTCATCGGTGTAGTAAACGCTTTTGAGGAAATCTTAGGGAAGTTTTCTGACAAAAAAGATAAGTAAAAGCCTTCAGTAAGATAATCAAAAAATATTGGACACGAATTTGGTTTTGAATTTTATTGAAACTATTTTACGTCGGTAAACGTCAAAGCTCACCATGGGTTTTACTACACTCCAAAAGTAATTTCTCTTCTAAAATCAAATCTCAAGGAATTATTATTGGCATACAGGAATAGTAAAAGCAGCACGGTTCGATCGTCAAGGTACACTTATCGATATCGGTCCGTGTATGATTTGTGACCCATTTATATCAATACTAGCTTTTGCCCGCGACTTTGTACGCGCGTATCCCGTTTTCTTCCCGTTCCTATATAGCCTATAGTCTTCCTCATGAATGTGGCTACCATATACAAAAATAATTTTCCAAATCTTACTGGTACTTCCAGAGATTAGCGCGTTCAAACAACGTTTTCAGCTTTATTATATTACTAGCTTTTGCCCGCGACTTCGTACGCGCATATCCCGTTTTTTCCGGTTTCCGTATAGCCTATAGGTTTCCTCGTGAATGTGGTTGTCATATACAAGTTTTAGAGATCAGCGCGTTCAAACAAACAAACTATTCAGCTTTATCATATTCCTCCGTGTGTCGGACAGCACGTTGGTCGCGACCGTCTTTTGTAGAACTTTGAGACACCAGTCTTGCCAAGGGGTAGCGTGTTACCCAGATTTTGGGTTATGGATGTTAGGCAGGCAGTGGTTCCATGTAAAATACTGGTACTCCGCTGCACTCAATTAGACTGAAAGCCGAACCTTATCATCATAATCATCTGCCTAGCCTTTTCCCAACTGTATTGGGGTCGGCTTCCAGTCAAACCAGATACCGCTGAATACCAGCATTTTACGTGGAGCGGCTGCCTACCAGACCTCCACAACCCATTAACTGGGTAACACGGTAGTTCTTGGCAAGACTGGAGTCAGATTTACTGGCGTCTGACAATCCGTAACGACTGCCAAAGATTTACAAATGACGGCCGGGACCAACGGCTTAAAGTGCTTTCCGAGGCACGGATGAAACTCGGTATGTTAAGATGGTCATCCATCCACAGAAAAACCTTGGCAAGCGTTGCTTTACCTTGGTCGACCTGTACGACTGTTGTTCTTTTAGCCATGAGCTCAATAAAACTGAAAGCTGAACCTCATATAATTGGAAAAAGGCTCGATAGATTGACTAACGTATGATGGAATTAACTTTATCCACAGTCTTCCTGTGGCAATTTTCCCGTTGCATAGAGATCAACAAACCGGACGGTTGCAAACAGGCCTAAGTGCATTTTTATACGTGCCGGACATATTACCCCGCGATCGCTTGCCGGACATATTACGTCGGAACGTATGAAAGCTAACATACATGGCTATACACTTCGCCGCAGGTAACCCGGCACCGGCTACCCTACAACTGGCACGTATGAAAAGTCACTAACGTCGCGCGTCGCCTTAAACGCGGTAAAAGCTCCTGTAACACCTTTTCCATGTTCCGTTCTCCCGTTCCATGTACGATGCACCTTAAAAATATTTGCTAATAAATCACCACAGCCTTTCCCTAAAGCCTCTGACTCACTCCAACATTCCTATCTGTCATTTGCCATGCTTAATGGTTTATGGCAACATTTGACCCGAATGACTCATCTTCATTTGTTTTTGTTACATTAATATAACCGTAATAAAACTAAGAGGAGTTGAATCTATTATCTCTGAATGGAAATATATCATGCGGTGATACGGACTAGAAATGAATTTATTAAGGCTACTCAAACCTGGATTTGATTGCCATGGTCATGATGTGCACTTTGGGGGTCAAGTTCAAATATAATGGTTTTGAGATCAGTGTCAAGTTTATTTTTCGAATGTATTTGATACATAGCAGAGTGGGTACGTTCTAACTCACAGTTTGAAATAAATAAATCAATATTGGCCTGTCTCTTTATCTTTTTGAGCATAGTAGAGTAGTCGTCTACATAGTTTTCAAAAAACCGTCAGATCTAAAAAATGTTGTCTGCACCTTTCTTGATCTCTTTTCTTGAAAGGCTACGGAATCAATGAGGGTAAATTTTACTTAGGAATGCAACAATATTACATTTTCCTACTTTTCCTGTTTCACTCGCGTGGTCTATCAAAAAGTATAATATTTACCTAAGTACACTCATCTGATTTTATATTATACAGATGTCACCGGAAAATTGCAGACTCCGTTAGATTGTAATAAATCTTGATTAGATTATAATTTCTCGATATTATGCAAAAATCGTTTTGTATATAATATATAACCCCATCCAAATTCAATAGTTTCCAATACATCCGTCTCATATTTAGAAAAAAATTGTTTACACGCGATATTTTACAATTTTACGGCGTTTGTCATTTTCCGGTGACGTACTTAGATACTTTATATTATAGAGATATTTTAAACCACTCCTGATAAACACTAAATTCAAACTCGCGACCCTTCGTTATAAAATTGATCAAAGAACACCATTTTTTTAACCTAACGAAATAATACTTCGTTAAAACTATTTTATTTTATGGACACTGTAAAAACTAATGCTTTTCAATCATAGTACTACTACATAAGTTAAGAAATACATATATACTCAAGTACAAAGTTGCACGTGCCGGAACCACGAGGGTAACTATTAAAAAAGATAACTGCACTACGCAGTTTGTGAACTCTATAATTTTCTTTTTAATAACTGGTGTTGGAAGAAGAGCACTTAACGTCATGTGGTTGGAAAGTTGTACCTAAGTCTGTTAATTTTCATCTATTTATACTTGAGGAATTCTTACTTTAAGTCTATCTTTCGCAGAAAACATCATCCGGGTTTCATGAATTTTTGCTCCAAAAGTGAATAAGCCGGCCAAAAAAGTGCTTCGTTCTGATAAAGCTTGTCCTTATCAAACCACCCGACTATTATTATTTGAATATAGTACCAACAAGGTGTACTGATGACTAGGTGACAGCCCACTATATGCGTCTCGCATCACCAAAGGATTTTGGGAGAGACCTATGTCCAGCAGTAGACGTCTTTCAACTAAAACGTTAATGATGAAAATGGTATATACTTTCTTTCTCAACAATTGATTTCGCAGAGTGTGAGCAGGAAAATCATCACAACATTTATTTAGTTTCCTCTACTTAAATAGAATCCAGCAGCTCCTATATGATCATTTAATTATCACCATCCTTAAGTGACTGCTGTATTGATCAGCTAATGGGCACCGTCAGAGGCACAGGTGTCAGAACTTTATTTGTATTGTTTTCTAACACTGCTATCAATTCATTAACTCCGTATGAGGATGGTGTGAATCGAAGTGTATTGGTTTTAACACTTTATCTTTGACGAATGTCACGTTGGTGTCCCGGCAGAGGTCAAGGACTTGGTTCCTACTCTTCGTTTACATAATAATCAAGTTTCTGTGTGACCTCCGGCCAACGACTGCATGTACATATTTACTTTGAACACCTGCCAGTCACTAAAAGATTTGATCTCGGTTGGTTGTAGTGTCTACTTTCAATGGACGATTACAGTTTTAAATAAATACATCCAATTTTAATAGCCAATTTCTTAAGTAAGGCCAAGAAGTGCCTCATTCCTGACCAGACACTTTCTTAAAATGCTATGCAATTTTTATAGTATTTTGGTTTTTCCTTCCGTATTTAATTTCATCAGTGAACAGGAAGTAGGCAACTTTTCCTAGAGGTCATGTTTCATTTGGGCTTGTAGGAAACTAACTTGTGGAAATATTCTAGAAACGCGGCAGTTAAATTAAAAACCGCAGTATAGGTAATAAGCGATTGTGTGTACCAACATAAGTACCTATTTAATATTCAATACACAGCATGTTTAACTACACACAGTATGCCTGTTATATGATTATAGACAAACAACTGAGGCGTCAGTTAAGAATAATATATGCTTAGTTGTCTATGAATGTGAAAATTATTGATATCTGCCTAACTATCAGTGATCCGATTGCCATTCACCAATCCATATATTTGATGGTTTTTCTCATAACAATACGCTTATATTCCCAAAAGAGTTAGACATAGGCTCACTTATAGTACATCCAATTACCGCTATCATTTTGTTATGTATAACTCCCACGTACACGGGGCTTTCAAGTGCAAAATTTCAGGTGAAAAACCCTTATAACAGTTTTCTCGATCCAGAATGTAACCCAACACCAGCAGGTACAACAGCATCGCTAGCGAGCAATAGATCTACAACCTAGTTCATCATCTTCCTGCCCTTATCCCATGTTTCTTCCATTCTATCATGTAAGCCGTCACACTAAAAATAATCCCTTAACTTTCATACGACTCCACACACAATCCATCCATCTTTTCGTTGTCCTTCCTCTCCCTCTCCACCCATCCACATTTATATTCGTAACTCTTTTAGTTGCATGCGTTTCATTACATACGAAAATCTTTAAGTTACATGCGATCAACGAGATAGTATTATTCTATAGTTACATACTTTTTTCATGTTACGTATGTGTCACAGCATGGTGGGAAAACTCGTTAATAGCTCCAGCTAAACCACAACAGTCGTTTGTGAGAACTAAATTGCAGGGCGCCGTGAAAAACAAAGTTTTTTTTTTTTATGCTGTGACATTTAGTTATCCGAGAAAATTGCTGTTGAACTGGTTTAGATAAAGAGCGAGTCATCGGGAAATTACTGTTTTGTATGAATGCTATAAGTGGTCGTTGTTCAATATCATCAGATGATAGACAAATCTTCTGTAGTATATATGTAAGTAGACCAGTCAATTTACCAAGCCTTTTCTGAACTTTGTCGGGGTCGGCTTCCATACAAACCGGACGCACACACACACACATACACGAACACACACACACATAGACACACAAACATACACACACCAACACCACACGACTCACACTTTTCTACACACTTACTGCAAGACGCTATAGCCCCTTATAATTTTTGTTTTTGTTTAGCTTTCCCTTTGTTAGACATATTATTACGATATTTTACATTGTATTTTATGAACCACGATGAAAGAGACTGGCCTCCACGACACAGGGAATCCTAGTGTGGAGACCAGTGATTTATCTGATTTAATCATGTATTTTTCTGAACAATAAAGATTATTATTACTTTGGTTTTTTTATTTTTTTTCTCAGGTAAGTACCTTGTATTTGCTAGAATCTCACGGGTGTGAACCAAGGTGAAAATCCTAGTTATTATTATTATTTGATTATTATTATTCTTATTATTATTTGAGTAGGTACCAATATTTTATGTTTTCACACAACATGAAGAAAAGGTTTTATTGTTTACTGACATATGAAACTTTACACCTTTGTAATGCCTGGCTAACTAGGACATTGTACGCTCTTGGCCTACGATAAGAAGATAACGTCTGCCAGGATTAAAATTTATTTTAAAACAAAATATATAACTCGGCTTATAACAAACAGTTCACAACGGAAAAAGAAATTTCTACATAAGAGTAATGTCCTTAGTTACCATGCTACTTAAGCGGGTTGGTGACCGCAGAGCCTATCGTTCATACATAAAATAATATAATTTTATGCAAACATCGAGTCTAAGTATTGTATATTATACCTACTCATCTAAATTACCAGTTGTTTCGTCATCGTTTTTATTTAAATAAAATTCAGAATCCTTTATAGAAATTACATCACGCTCCATCAAATAAAAAGAAATATAAATTGTATTAAGGAATATTTATTTAAAATATAAATATAAATCTATCTAAATAACAATTCGCTTACATACTGCTAATACTAGAAGGCCATCTCGACAGCATCGCAACTTTAACATAAAATCACCAATACCTTCACAATGTTGGAAATTCAATACATTTAATTAAGAAGCGAAGACTTATAAAAGTTCCTTGTAAAACCAAGGAATAACAATATCATACATGGTTCCGAAGTCTGCGCAGCGCAGTTTCGAATATCAGTCGGGTAACACAACTGTCACAATAATTTACAAACAATACTGCAATGAGTGTGCATTCAAGGAGAGGCCTATAAGTACACGGTGCCAATCCTGACTTGAGGCTTCGACTTGAAGAGATTGGAGGCGGTCTTGATGATGCTAATGATAGGCCTGAAGGTAGAGGTTTCCTGCCGGTGGTAGTAAGTGTCAGGTTGCTGGTATCTGTATTGGTATTGGTTGTTGTACTGGTTGTAGTACTGGTTGCTGAACTGATAGCCGAAGCCGGCGGTGTCGGCGGAGCTGTCGGGGATGGCGTTCGAGATGTAGCTGTTGCTGTTGTCCACCGTCTGGTAGGACGAGGAAGCTGTGTAGCTGGCGGCTGTAACAAAGAACATAATAAATTAGATTTATTTGGCTCATAGCAACTTTGCAATTTTATGGAGCTTGAATGGATCGTTAAAAATTGAAGTATGGTAGGTGAAGACAAGAATCTACCCTGAGCAAACATAACATAGATAAATATAGAGGTTTATTTGATGTGAAACCAGTTCTGACGTTCGTTTGTTTGTTGAGAATAAAAGATATTTACCGCAAAGGCCGGAGTATTTGCTCGATTCTGTGAGGCCGTAGTTGGTGCATGATGGGTAGCCTTTCTCGTAGGGCTTGGATCCAATAACGTTTCCGCCGGGACCGTAGTTGCAGACGTAAAGTTTGGTGTAGCCTCGAGAGGGGTCATAGTAGAATGTGAAACCACAACCTACTTTGGATGTCTCGCCCCAAACTAGCTAAAAGAAAAAAAAGAATAAACGTTAGAAACTCGTTCGATTTCATTTCCAAACAGGTTGGTATAAAATGGATCCACATAGGTTACACTTATGAAGGCAACAATGAATTATTATGTAATTTACGAAATTAAATATTCAATATGTCACATTTGGCAGAGAATTGATATGGAGATTGGCTTTACTATTAAATTTCCGAATTTAAATTGCAAATTACCTGTGAGTAATGCCCGGTGCCGTGCCCTCCAGTGATAGGCTTGAAGCCGTAGACATGTACTTCATCGAACCAGGCGTTGATCTGTTTGTTGAAGTCGGGTTCGGAGTCAGCGTTCTGGCTTGGTGGGCGAGTTGTCCAAGTGGCTGCGAGGTTCTGACCCACGGGGAAGCGACCGTCGTAGCGTTGGGCAGCACGGTCATGAGCAGTGATGCACTGGTCAGACCAATGCTGAGCGCCTCCGGCCAATTCATCATCCCATACCTTAACAAAAGAAAACATTTTTTGTTAGCATCGTCAATGTTTTGTTGTTTACGTTTTGAGGTTGTTTGTTTTTCATTAATGATTTGAAGCGTCGCCGGGTCGGTCGGGCACTGAACTTTGCTGCCAATTCTGCGTGTTTTTCGGAAAGGTTCAATTGACTTTGTAACTTTTTTTTTGACTTAGCGACTTTGTATTTGCAACAATTATTGGCCACTTATACTTATATTCAATATGTAATCAAAATAATAATTCTGGTCTACAAAAATGTATCATCTCCGTAAATATTATTTTAATCCGAGATTATACTGATTAGGTAGACATTTAGCAGAGCACCCATCAACAGGGTAAAAATAGTAGACTAGTTTGAAAATCTCAAGCATTTTAATTGAATTTATGCCAAAAGTCTCGTCCAATACAGACTAGATATCAAAATGTCTTCGAATCAGAAGATGAATTTGCATGACTTTATTAGATAATAATGTATCTAGCTGATGTCACTGCTTTAGTGGTTTTGTATTTTATGACTCCACTGAATTAAAATGTGTGACAAAATGTCAATGAATAATGTTCAAGATCAAGTTCGTATTCATATTTATAAGTCTTTATTTACCATTTCCATCATGTTAGCCGCTGGTGGTTGGCTGGATACCTGCCCCAGAGCAACGGATTGCCTGAGACGATTGTGTGCGTCGACTATAGCTTGCTTCTCGTACGCCGTCAATCCTCCAGATCCTATAAGAAAAGAAAGAATAATTGTAAAAAAACCCTTCTGAAATTCATCTCCTTCGCTAAAATTATACGAGTGTCATCGGATTCTGAGTGTCAAGGCGACATTTTCGCTCGAGTGATTTCATAATCCGTTGGATTGATCTGATTTATTAGACCGGTGCGTGCTAACACAGGTGTCGGTCAATAAAATTTTACGACCTCGACCCATACGGGTATGTAAAATAGGAGCATCTTTTTGGGTAAAAACTCGTTCGCAAAATCCAGACTGGGTGGCGGCGAATGAATTGATGGTCTCTTGCTATCATTACGGACACTTTATGAATTTTTATGTCCTTTAGATGCTTTTGGAGTTTAATGGATAGACACATAAATTATCAAGATAATTTCTGACATTATTGGTGCAGATTTGTGATAATACTAATTTTATCAATCGCGTTTCTAGAATATACGAATACTGCTTATTATCATAATTTATGAGTTCTGATCACTTATTTATTCGCAAATATGGTGAACTAAATTAAGTGAGTTAAGATAAGCGTATTAATCTATCCGACTCTACAGTTATATATGCTAATGGAAAGTGAGAGTAATATAAATATTTCCATGACTGATTAAATTCAATAAGAACTGAAATAAAGGCAGACGATAAATTTTGAATTAAAAACTGAAAATAATTGATTGTCGCCTGAAACTACTGAATCAAAGTTCGAAAAATAATGCATAAAGAGTTAAAAAAGCACTTACGTAGTAATTGTTTTCCAGGACCACAGCTACCTTCTGTCGTTGCGAGGAGACCTCCCATAACAAACAACACTAAGGATATCATCTTGATTGTTTAAAAGTTAATTCACAACACTTTTTATAACTGAAAAAATTCACGCGTAAAGTTGAGATTCGTAACTAAAGACTTGTTCACTTATAATTTACGAAACTTCAAACTTGTTAAATATTTCCCGGTGATCCGTAGCACGACGTGCTGCGCGCTCTCCAGGCTTTAGCGGTGTGTGCGGCCAGCGGCCCACGCGCGCGCTTATGTACCCCACGCGGCGTTACCATGGAGACCAAGCGACGCCGCCCGCCCGCTGCGTCTGCGCATAGCCGCCCGCGCCAATCGCTCACTACCGCACACGCTCGCTACAATACACCCTTAATTCTTAATATTATATTTAACATATTAATTCAATTTACAAAACCCCTTTTTATTCAATTTAAACACGAGTCTTCGAATACTTCAACACTCTTGATTGGCAGACAATACCCGGGATGCTCTATTCTTCGATCGTGTAGAGTCTTCAGTTACGAAATATAGAAAGGTTATACGAACATCGGCCAGCTACTTTTTATCTGCAGTAATAATTTAAAACTCATTATGCTGCAGACGGTTGTTGTCAATGAAATCGAGTTCTTGTGATGTGTCCGAGCCCAACGTGGAAATATGTTGACAGATATTGGTCGGAACGGAAGTGGTCTTTAAGCGAAATTATACGCAGCTAAAAACAAGGAAAGAATAATCTGTAATCACCCTTTTTTATGTCAAAGGCTACTTAATTTTACATTTTTGGAATGAATAAGAATAATTTGCCTGACAAAATAAATTACCAATAATTTTATTCGTTTAGGTGGGAACTAAATATTTACACATGCACTGCGGTGTGTAATTTATTTCAAAAGCCATGAAATTTGATTTAGCTAGTTTTCACGTGTTATTAAAATTTTATTTCTGGTTAGGTACATTTATTTTAATGTGTTCTACATTATTTAAAAAGGCCATTTACGAAAAATGTCGAAAAATTTACATTAAGTTAATTAAAATATCTATGTTTATCTTTCCCGGTACTATAGTGAAATGTGTCCATATATTTAGGTAAAATTACAATTTGCCTAATGAAACGACGATGGTGAGTCGTTAATTAGAGCTAAAAATTGGCCAAAAAGTTTAAGGTGACATGTTGTCTGTTGGCAACCGATCCGGTTTGCCACCTGACGCGAATTTTCGCCGGTGCTTCAATATTTGCATATTAATGACTTTTATTTTATTGACTTTTTATTTTACGAGACTTTATACATGCTTAGGATTATTATACGTTTAATTAAAATCGCTAACTTATGTGTAGATGTTACAATTATTAGAAGAAGGTTCAACTGATTAAAGGTTTTGAGTTTCGTGGGGAGCATAAAACTTCTAATGTTACCCATATCGTGTTTCATTAATTATTTTTCTTCTTGAAAATATACAAGTTGGTAAACAAGGGTATCAAATTACAAAATTTGAATCAATTAATTAGTTTTCGTGTAAATAAAATACGCGAATGGAGAAAAAAAATGCTGGAAATGCATAGTTTCTATGGCACCTTATTATTTTAAGGTTGGCATCACAAAAATAGTAAAGTAGATAATGTTTTTATATGCAATGCTTTCGGAATCACTTAAGTGGAAGCGCCAGGGTAGACCGCGAAATTCAAATTTTCTTATGTTTTTGCAATTTGCAAGTTAGTGTTAGGCTATATGTTGAATAAAATATGATTCGCGACCGTAACACGTATTTATTTACAGAGTTATAATCATTAAAATCATCAATACAACCCTCATAAGTTCATTTAACTCGATTGAATGGTTATTTCATAAAAAAGTCATTCAATTGAGTTACATGAATGATACAACCTGTATTGATGAAATTAATTATTATAACTCAGTAAAGCCATATTTGTTACGGTCGCCAATCATATTTTATCAACATACAACCTGACGCTAACCTGCAAAATGCAAAAAACGTATGAAAATTTGAATTTCGCGGGCTACCCTGGCGCTTTCACCTTAAACAGGAGAATGATTCATGAATATCTAGGATAGGTAGGTTGTACATATCCTGTGATTTCATATATAGACGGGAAATTCCTAGTGATTTCATAACTTTATATTAAAATCATTGTATTTTTAATGAATAATTAAATAAGGTCGATGGTACGCATAGTGGGTGTCTATAAATATCAATTTAATTATGGAAAAAAATCCATAACGAAAATTTTGTAGAGGTAGACAAAAATTTGCAATTCTAAGCATCCGCGATGGCTTGGACCTTGACAGTGGACTTTCTTGACCTTGCTCAGTATGACCTCTCTTAATTGATTTATGAGGTGAAAGTCAATATATTTGTCGAGTTAAGGAGCAATTTCCTCACTTGACCCTTTAAATGTTATGGAAATAGAAAATTCATGAAAATACGAATATTCAATGCCATGAACGAGTACGAAAAATAAACTTATTTCATCCTACTAGCTAGCCCAACACAAATCCTGTTCAAGTTGTACATACATATTTCATAGAAAAAACCTTTTTCGTTTTTCCCGAATTTTTCAACTATCTGTTTTTTTTTTCCTTCAAAACTAAAAATAATATTATTAATGCGAGAGTAAGTTTTTTATTGATTCTAGTGATGTGCTTACCAACGGTTAATTATTGTAAAAGGAATATTGATTTGACACTTGCAGACCTTAATAGGTCCTGATGCAGACCCACTATTTCTCTGAGAGAAATAAAATACATACGAAAATAATAAAGGTGCCACAATTTTCTGTATGTAAATCATAAGACAAACACTATTTATTAAAGATTTAACAATTGGTGGTGTGTATAAGTTTTTCCGCACTACGTTGTTTTCCAAACCGTTACAAAAAAAAAACAATCTCATAGGTAACACAAAATCAATTATGCACCTTGAAAGCGCCTCATTGACTTTTGACCTTTACAGAAAACATAGAAAAAGTTATATTATTATTAGTAAAATATAAAATTGCGTTGACTTTTTAATTTTATTTTTATCTACTTATCTGTTTTCTTCAAGGAACAAAAATCAGCGCCACTTTTCACCCACTTTAGTTTATCTTAATATATAATATTCCTTGTTTTTGTTTTCAACGAAAAGCAAAAAACAAACAAACAAACAACAAAAAGTTAATGATCAGAATCAAAAATTTATAAATTTTTAAAATTGCTGTAGGTACTAACAGTTTTTCAATTAGGTACTCGTGTACCTATTAATCAAAATTTCAATGTATAATTTGGACAGAAACTTTGACTTTACATACAAAACTGCAGTAAAAGTAATTTGAGTAGGATGCGTTAAATCCGTCACGTTAACGTTTTATCTTTGATAGTAATAACCCATAAAATTCTGTCGAACCCATCTTGAAAGTCAGAGCCAGTTCATTTGACCTTTAAATAAATAGCCTTATTAATATCATTACAGTGAAAACGTGTTGGTCCACCATCCACTAGACAGTTTTATGAAGAACTTTCACATGAATGCACAGTGAACAGTGGATTGATTGAGTCACTCACACAAGAAAAGAAGAAGTACGTTGATATATGTAATACGGTTAAAAGAATAGAGATTTGGCTTAGAAATAGACTTATTGATTTTTAATTGGTGGTTGTGACTCGTCTGAATATGATTAAGCGGATTAACCAGCTCTTTCATTGATTGTAATGATGAGAATGTTTTTTTTTTGTAGTGACTAAGGATGGGTGCTAATTTTATAGAGAAGAGGATTGTTTTGAACATTTTTAATTGGGCATTTTGTGACTTGCAGATTTTCTCGTCAAGAAAAGTAAATTTAACCATTTTAATATTTATGTGATTGGATCCTTCATCAATAAATCGTCTAATTTGCTAACATGAGTCACAGTTAGTATTCATAGCATACAGTCATAACATACTAGAAATAAAACCTATCAAAAGATATTTTAAAAAGTGTCATTCCGACAGTAAACTTTTTCATGACTTTTATTTACCACTTTTATTTGGTGTTACGTTAAAATTTACTTCCTTTTCATTGAATTTCTTTCACATACAAACCATTATTACAATATTTCTGTCGAAAACATTACAAGTCACATTATGAAAAAAGGTGAACTGCAAAAAAAAACACACAACTTTTCCATCTCAATGGCTGCGCGACTACGAAGAGGCAACTTTCTGACGCTGATGTATAGGTATTGGGCCGGCTCAACGCTGCCAGACAAAGCGTCGGCCGCCGTGCCAGCCCGCCACAGTATCGTTGCATGAATCAAACACTTGCGTCTGCTCGTAATTGTGCATTGCAATGAATCCCAATGTCAAAACAGGTGATTCGACGCATGCAGTGAGATTTCCGTATAGTTAAGTGTATTGTAAACTTCACGTTAACGAAAGTATTGTTTGTGAATCAAGGTATTGATTTGCGTGTGCGGATTATGTGTTGTTTGTTTTGACGTACTGTTTATTAGTTTAAGGCTCTCGCTTACGAGTACGATGCGACAATGCGACAACATGCGACGACGCAATTTCATATAAATAATTCTAAAAATTGTCTACAGATTGTTGATCAATTAGTGTTCAAAAATGTTGTCCCATCATGGCCCGCCGGGAGCCTTTAGTCCTTTAGCTAGTGAAATTTTTAATTGAATTAATCAGGGAAAATCAATACTTAGGTTTTTTTATGCAAAGTAATATTATAAATATTTACAGCCAACACTTACGGTAATTTATTTTGCCAAGCCTACTTTTCATTAATGAGTAAACACTTATTTAAATGTTAGGTAATTCGCAATGACCACGTCCAATATTTGCAGTTAGAATATTAAGGAGCTTCGTGCGATAAATGATACCATGACGCTTTTCAAACAGTGCATGCGATAATGTCCTTTAACATTTCTTGGATAAAGATGATAAAAGCTTGCAAGATTTTGGATAAATTCTTCTATGAACTGGTAACGCCTCTCGTGTTTGTTCAGCCTAAGTTTGTCCGTAATCAACACGGTACATCCTGTTAACAACTAATTTAAATTAAGGAAAATCCGCTATTTTATCATTTTTAATTGTATTATTTTTTGATATGGCAACTTTACATCTATTTTTATACATTTAACGAACTATAATATGTACCAGCAACAGCTAAATACTGAAAGACTAATAATCGTGAAACTATGTACAAACGCGTATAAAAACAAAAATTGGGCATCAAAAAATTCATTCATCCACATCGCTGTCGATGGCAAAAGTGCCCAGAACACTGACAGCATTGCCAATTATTTTTTTTCACATTAGTATGTAGATACTTAATTCATTTTATAAAGCTGTTTAAAAGCAAATACTATTTCTAAAATAGACTGCATAATTGTTTTTTTTTTCTAAGAATAAACTGTTACTACAGGAAAATGTCTGAGTTTGCAGCATAAAATTAATGAATGACACTTGTCTCAGACTAAGTTTAAACGATTTTATGAATACCCGTTTTAAGAGTGGAATAATAAATACATATAAAAATAAACAACGTGTTTGACTTCAACAGGGATTCAGAATAGTGAAAATGAAACACTAATGGTCAACTAAAATTAACTAAAAATCTACTTAAAGGGAAGGTTCAAGAGATATTCCTATTGTTATTACTGTTTTTAGATAGACGACTGACCCCTTTTGTCAATGTGTGTCTTAAATATAGTCGGTCAATCTAGCCTGGGCCTAGTCGGCTTCAGTCTGACTGGATGAAGCTGACTACCAGTATTTTACCAGCAACTGGGTAATACGATGCCCCTTGGCAAGACTGGCCTCAAATTTTCTGGCTTCTTACTATCCGTAACAAGAGTCAAAATTGTTACGGCGACAGCCGGGCCCAACGTGTTTTTGCGTGTTTTCCGAGGCACGGAGGAGTCTCGATATTTTGATGGACACCCATCAACATATCGCCCATAACCCATCCAGAATGACCTTGGCAAAGCAACGCTTATCCTCGAAGATCGACTCGTGTGTCTGTTATTATTTAGCCATAAACGCCTCCTCGAATTAAATAAAGTATTGGCAGATAAAGTTAATCTTTGAAAAGGATTCACCATTAAATTTGCCATTAGGCAAGAGAATGTAAGAATTATAGTCATAAAATAAGGTAGGCTTATCATTTGTGGTAACTCAAGTTCTTGTTCCCACGACTGCCAAAGGTTAGCACACACGGACCAACAGTGGATGACATTGCGGTTGACCAAGACCGCGAATTTTACCAAGAAATTGAATCTTTAAGTGCGTGATAAAATTGCTTCCTTTTAAGTCAATTAACGAGATGTCTTTACTAGCGACACGCCCCGACTTCGCACGGTTTTTATGACTTGACAAAACGATGACAGTTTTTGTCATAACATTTGATTTTAATAATAATGCATCACAGAAATAACTCTTCAAGAATTAATTTTCTTTATGATGGTGGAAACCGCATCAAAAACCGTTTAGACGAAAAACAACCACACAAACAGACATGAAGAGCGACTTCAATGTATAAGATATTTAAAGATTAAAAATACGATGAATATTCTTTTAGGATGATTAATGTTTTCATAAGAAGTAAATCTAGTTCGTCAACCGTACCTTCATTGATTATAATTTTAATAAAACCGTGACCTTTTCACTAAATTAAAAGAAGCACGTAAATACGGCACAGTACAAATTGATTTTGACAAATGACTTGAAGATAAGATTCATCATGATCCTTCATACATTAGTTTACTTACGTAATCGTTTTTAATTGGTATGATACAGAGAGGTCATCGGATAACATCTGTTTTATGATTTTCTATTCTTGCGGCTTGAGTGCGTCAAGTTGTCTGATGAGACCTTATGTTATTTATAGCGTTAAGTTGTACTTAAATGAATGTGTCGGTTGGCCATGAGGTTTCCGGAAAGAAAGACCATCTCTTTTTGGGGCTCATGAGAGGCGATTGGTTTGGTTTCGTTTCTAGGTTTATCATTAGAAGATAAGGCCGTAGCATTATCTTTTTAATAACTTGCTTCGTTCGTATGAAATGAATGAAATCAGTAATCCATTTCGCATGCACTCAAACATATTTAATTAAGCTGAAACTTTTTTGTCGAGTTTTGTTAGACCGGACTCGATTGGCTAGGTAGGCTAGGTACAGCTATATCAATCTGTCAAATTTCTTTAATAGATTTTCAACTTTATCGCTGAAGAATTAAGTTCATGGTTGATTGGGAAAATTTGACAGTTTCGGGTAGCTAGATGTGCTGGCGTCTCTCTGTACAAGCTGTTTCATAGTTTTCATTGTTGGCAATACTTTTGTGTTCTTGTTTGGTTTATTCGAATGGGTTGTATGAAGAGGCATTTTTTCCATAGCGGTTGTTTACAGAGTTATGATGTATTCTATAAGAGTTTATTTCCAAAAGATTCGCACTTGACATAAGTTTAACAACTTGATCAATCTGTCTAATTAGCGTTTATTTTTAATGACTTTAGTAAATCTGTAAGCTGTAAATCACTCAAAGAAAAAGATTTGTCCCACCACCTGAGGCAATTTCAACTATAATGACCTCAAAATTAAGCTTTATTTGTTTTTTCTAATTAACGACTTTCATCGAAAGAAATAGATGTTAATTTTCATTTTATGGGCTGACATCTAAGTAGCTGTGTTACAAATCATATGTCGACGTCCTGCTGATATGTTTTATGTATCGTAAAATTTTAGGTAAGTATTAATTTTTTTTTAATTTATTTAGTAATTTTTTCGCTCCTGTCTCAATTATATATCTGATATTTATTGGTATATAAATTGGTATTGTATTTATGTATTTTATATTATTATATCTAATTAGTATTGTTTAAAACGTTTGTACACTGACAGCCCTAAATCTATCTCCCTTCGTTCAATCCATCCAAAGGTTGTCTGGAAGAGTTTGTGCGATAAGACCGCCCATTGTACACTTATTTTATGTTTGATTGTCCTGTTCTTATTATGAGGTGTACAATAAAGTATATAATAAATACCTAAAAGTTCAACTTTGTATATTTTCACGTGTAGCTTATACCAGTTTTTCTACTTTCGTCTAGTAATAATTTGTAATGATCTAGTAAAACTTGAATGAGTGAAATTTATAGGACAACCCTGTCGCTAAGATTCTTTAAACACGTGTAAATATATGTTTGTTAATTAGGCTAATTAAAAATCAAGTTTGTTAGTCAAATGAGAAGACTAAACTGTGAGGTCAAAGTAAGGTTGTTGCTGACTGTAAGTGCCTTTGCACTGGGGCCCTACGCCTTAAAACGATCATGATTCCGCTCTAAGAGAGAGACGGTGCTATACATAGCGAATAGCACTATACCTTTTACATCATCGGAATTGGATGGCATTAGCACGTCATAGTAGGTCGGCTGAGCTTTTGTAGGGCTTGCGCGCCTCAAAGAGATGTCAGCTCAGAGGACGGGGCCCGCTAGGGCCAGAACCTGCCAGGGTTGCGGAATTAGTTCGAAAGAGTCACCGCGGCCCTGGAACGCAAAGGGCTTTAGAAGGAAGACGGATGGGTTTTAGTCAGTAAGAGTCTGACACGCCCTAACGCTCCACCCAGAGCGGAAGAAGCCATTTGATGATTTCCCATCCATAAAAAAAGGGCTTGCGCTTATGCAGCATAGACGCCTCGTAGCAACGCGTAGCACCGGCGTAGACGCCGCGTTGCTTTGGCTTCGCTGCCAAAGCTACGCGAACGTTATGACGTTTGATTTGGGCCAATGACTTTGCAAAGGTGCATAGCTAGTACTTGTTGACTAGTTTTAACTGCCCGTGAGCATGCGCTTAACCCGTCCCAGCGAAATCATTCAATGCACGCATAAAATGTAACCTTTAACACATAACGGCAGCGTGGCTTTCTTTTTTTCAGTAACTGAATTTTTGTAATGGGATTAGTCCATCCGGAAAATATTTTTAATAGATTATGGTACTGGTATCTTTAATATGAAGATATGAAACTGTTATGAAACTTTTTATAGTCCCACGTTCTAAAGTGGAATGTTATACGGTAACTCAGTGAACTGAGCTATTTATCCTCTGCTTTCTTTGTGTCTTAAATCATTGTGCCTAATTTATCTTTTATGTTAAAAAAAACTTCTTCCGACCATTTGTTATCTTCAAAGATTAACATACTTAACGGTGCTAAAAGGTAATTAAACTAATTTATGCTTGACGATCAGTGCTACGGATTTATGATAATGACATAATGTCAGTGTTGATTAATAGGTAGCCAATGTTAGTAGGCAAACGTCTGGTGGGAATTGGACTTTCACGTTAGCAAACTAGTGAAGAAAGGTTTTATTTTTCCTTATTATAATTTCTGTTATTTGTTCCTGTGTGGGAATGATTGATTGGTGCCGATAAAATCTACGCTACAAGTGCACAAAACTGGAATGGGTAACAGAAAGGTCGCTTCACACTTCGGAAATTGAAACTGACCCTTATTGCCCCTTCTGTTAGATTCAGATGTTTAAATTTAGAATTTAGGGTATTTAAGACTAATGGATTGAACAATGCGGCTCCTTGGACTCGCATTCGGCTCGAGCCTCTATTCCACCTTCACTATTTCAAAAGTACAAATCAGGTACATACCCACAACTGTTACCTACCTCCTCTCAAATAAGCTGGAACCTTGTAAAAATTCTGTCAAAGGTTAGTTACCTGCTAATTAATTGAATACATAGTATGGAGGAAACAAATTACTTGTTTTGGCTTCTGCACTGAGTAAAAAGGAAGCCTGTTTATATTTTCAAGCGCCTAGAGGTAATTAAATTGACAAATTGGGCAAGGACAAAAGACGTGAACATAATTGCTACTTAAAGGTTTTGTATCTGTGTTATCGGAGAGGGCAAATCATTTATTTATTGCTCGATTTAGCACTTGGCTACATTTTTATCGAGACTTTGCTCCCAATGCCTATTTCAGAGTCTATAAGTAAGTTGTACCTTTGGCATTCAGGGACCACAAGCCCACTTTTGGTCGTGGGCATGTCAGACTCTTACTGACTAAAACCCATCCGTGTTCCTTCTAAAACCCTTTGCGTTCCAGGGTCGCGGTGACTCTTTCGAACAAATTAATTCCGCAATCCTGGCAGGCTCTGGCCCTAGCGGGCCCGTCTCCTATGCTGATATACACAACACAACGCGCCATCGACCCGGGCCTGGTTGTGACCGGACAGCGAGCCACCCAACACTCGCCGTCCGCAGGCCCGCGCCTACGGTGGCCGGGGATCGTCCTGCGACTCCCGACGCCCGGGGCGTCTTCTGTAGCGGCGTCACCTCTTTATAATATTACTAGTTCAGAAGATTGTTTGGTATGAAATGTTATTTTTTTCCTGTACAGATTTGTTTCTTTGGATCACCCAAGTCGTTGCTTGCAAACAAAAACTATTTCTCAGAAATACTTTCGATTTTTCATCCAACTTAAGTATTCACAATCCATCTACACTGTTGTTGACAATGTATCTTGACAGTTCCAAGATACTTGAGTTATTTCACTCTCTCCGTTTGTTTTGATAGTGAGTCATACTGACCGACTTACTGTTCATTGATTTATTTATTTAATATGTAATTTTTAATCACATTTTGCGGAAATATTGCCATACTTGTTCAAAAAGGAAGGCAAGTACAAGGTGTGGTTTTTATAAAGGTTGACTAACTGGTACAGTTGAGTGAGAAGATAGGTGTGCATGCAAGAATTAATTATCATAACGCTAACAACTTATCGCAAGCAGCTAGTCGACTATTCACGTGACCAGAAGGCTGGCATTTTTTTCGGAAAAAGAATCAGCATTGCTACGCGGTAAGGCTGCCAATATTTTGGACACATCTCATTGATAGTGATGCAGACAAATTTATCGAAGCCCAATGACTTCAACCGCGAAAAAGAGGAGACCCTTTTTATCGGTTTTGTACATTTTGCTTTTTACTGTCAATATATAATTAAATACTATTTATCTGAAAAGTCAATGTTTTTGGTACTTGCCGACAGAATACGATATTATGAACTTTGTCGGGCTCCTTTTCAATTAAATTGATTAATCGTTTCATAAGCTTTGTCTGGGAAGTGGTGACTGTCCAACAATAATTTGGGTTTGTAAAAGATGCAGGTCTGTGCCCTGCATACTTATTTCATTTGTCGACTGTACAATTTAAGGATTAATTCGTTCCATTGGAGCTGTCATTCCACCTATAATTATTTTTTTACGTTAAATACCTATCGCTAATTGTTCCAGAAGAGGGCTTAGTTTCCGTTTTAATTATGTCAATGTCGTGTAATTATGTTCTTAAATAGATTTGTAAACTTGATATTGTAATTCACAATTCAGTGTTACTAGCGTAGTATAATAATATAAGGCTCATATTTTAGATCGTATGGGCAGGCTCTTTGGTTTTTTTATTTTATTTAAAGTCTGGTAGATCAAAGCGAAGATTAGGACGAGCTCGATTTCTGCCGAGACGACTGGTTCTCACTGGCATATGACAGAATTGAGCGGAACTGTCAGAGGGCCTACAGTGGGACAGCGTAGGCCAGTCAGATTGTTTTGATTTATTTTACGTACAGTAAATTCTATTCCGAATTTAATTACATTTTTGTACATATCTATTTTGTCAGTTTTAAATCCTGAAAATCGCGCTAGAGCACTTAGTAGTAACTGGGATTAATAGATGAGTGATTGTTACTTTTTATTACACATTAAAAAAGAAAACTAGCAAAATAATTTATCTCATGATGAACGTTCTAAACATTCGACGAATCATCTGCCTAGCCTTTTCCCAACTATATTGGGGTCGGCTTCCAGTCAAACCGGATTCAGCTGAATACCAGTATTTTACGTGGAGTGGCTGCCTACCTGACCTCCACAACCCATTAACTGGGTAACACGGTGGTTCTTGGTTAAACTGGAGTCGGCTTCTTTCAATCCGTAACAACTGCCAATCCACAAACCAACCTTACCAAGCGTTGCTTAACTTAGATCGACCCTTGCGGCTGATATTCTTAAGCCACAAGCTCCAGAGAGTCTAAACATTCGACGAATATATAAAATAAAAACCCGATAATCAACTCACACATTCCATGCAACATAAAAAAAGAATTGTGCAAGTAAGTGCAGTTCCAAAGAATGGACACTAAAAACAAACAGCAACCAAGTATGGCCAAACAATTTCGCTGTCTTTCATGCGGTGAATCGTAAATGCATGATGAATCATGGTAAATGTGCCACAGGTTAAAAAAACGAGGTCATCGGCCGAGCTTCGCGAAACTTCAACTGGCTGTCACAGAGGTATGCTTAGTGCAGGGATGGCAAACCTTCGGACCTAAATTTATGTAGGGACGTGCATTGCTTTATGGTTTTGTTGTCCACTAGCATAGTTGTTTAGTTATATATAGGATAGTACCTTTGTGGCATAGCCTCCCGACGCCATTTTGATATTTTTTCAAAGTTGCGGCGCACGATCTTAAACCTTCTTCCCCATAAATCCTTGCATATATGGGTAGAGGACACTTCAACAAACTTTACCTCTAAATATTTCAGCAACGTGACACTTTGGGGCACCATGTTCCTAGCATTTTTTGTTTGTTTAAGTGTCCTCTGTCCATTATATAAACGTTTCATTGTGCGTGAGTTTGGCTTCTATTAGCATGCAGTGTTACTGGGTTAGCAGAAAACAGGTGTTTTGCTTTATTTATACAATAATTTACAATGACTTTATTCAGATTATTATTTTAAAAATGCTAAGCCCACAATTACACGTCACGTTCCATTTATTGGCCATCCCTGTCTTTGAGGAAAATCAATGTGTTTAAATGATAATGTAGTAAGTATATGTACCTAATTGTGCGAACTGACCGTTACCTATTGATTCATAACTCGGTAACCCAGTTTTGGGATAAAAACACTTATAAAAGGTTTGCGGGTCACCATCGGTCTTACAAGTAAGCGTTGATGAGTAATAGAGTGGCTCACCTATTGACTACGTGGCTCTCAAAGGTTCTTCATGAATATATTGGCATTTAGCAGAATTGCATTTGTTTTATTGCAAAGTGGGCTCTCTTTGTCTTCCAATAAGGAAAATGGAAATCGAAGCAAATTCACTGCATCTATAGATCACATTTTTTATAAGAAATCTTTTTATTATTGTTATCTCACAAACGCTCGCAATTTGTCTATCTTTCTTTTTTAAGAATATTCCATTTGAAATAAATCATTGAAAGTCCATGTAAGATTATAACTGACAGGCGCAGCCGGCAGACAGTCTGACGCTACACCAATTTAGTCATCTCTATGTTAATTCCACCATTTTATTAATATACCCGATCCGTTACAACGATAAACTCACTCCAATTTATAACTCTGAACTAAAAAGCAGCTGTTAATAAATAAGAATCGTATTTTTATCTTTAAGCCCACACATAATCCGCAAATTAGTTAGAACGCTATTTAAGAAAAATATTAAAACGACAACATTTATATTTACGTACCTTATATAAAAGAAAAGTGATTTATCTGAACACTGGTTAGTACAAAAACGATGACAGATAAAAAGATAAAAAAACGGTTTCTTTAACTTCCGTCCAACTCTAGCCAATGGCTCTATATGAGGATTTTATTCGATTACTATTAACTAAATATTGTTATGCTAATGTGCAATTAAAGTCGTAACCTTCGCGAGCACAGTGTCAACAACTGAGATGACACTGTGGGACGCACTGGGTCAAAGGTTTCAACTCAAACTGTCATACTAACTGTTTATCAGATTTTAAGTGTCGGTACATGTGGCTGCATGTCAATAAAATATTGAATTGTAAATTAAGTTTTCATACCTGTTAAAATGGCATGAAATATCAATGGTTCAAGCCGCTGCTCGAAGGTTCTATACGACGGAGCACTCCAAGAAGTTGAAAAAAAAGACATTTTTGCCACTTCTTTTGTATTGAGTTTTTGTAAAGTGCAACCGATTAAAACAGCTGTCCAAACATTTTTATAAAAATGTAATAAATTGAAATAATAGAAAAATCAAAAAATCTATTGTTGTCGGTCATTTGTAACACAGATGTCATTCAATGTGTTAACCTACACCACAGAATTATGATGAAGGAAAAATCGTAGTCACTGAAACCGGACTTGATGGTTTTGTTGCCTCTGCAACCAGAAGGCCGATTCTCGGAGTTGGTAAACGTTCAAATTCAAATCGCAATATAAATTCAGCGACATTCAAAGTGAACGTTAAGTTCCCTCCTTCTGGGGCAGCCGGATAAAATCTTGTCAAAATGTACGGAAATCACAGGTATATTGACAGATTGCGATTTCGATGCGAATTTTAAAAATACAAAAAAAAAAAACAAGAATTGCCTCTGGTTGGGCTCAGCCTCTCTATATGCCTTTTAGCCTGCTTGGAACATTAAAAGAAAGAAAGAAAGAAAAATGTTTATTTGGGACTCGCACAAGACAAACAACCATGTAAAATAATTAAATAGTTATCTGGGCGAGGCCAAAATGGTCCCTATCTCAGCTTATGCTGCGATATCTAAAAAATAAATAACGCAGCGCTGGTATTCTGATAGGGCCAGTCAGTGGTGACACAGAAACGACGGTATTTGACTTATGATATAGCACAGGACAAATATGGCAAATGAGCAGGTTTTAGAAAAGACAGATTTATTTACCTAGGTAGAATTTAAAACATACTAAATCATAATATTGCAAACAGAAAAAAAATGCCACTTTTGTTATTTGTGTCTAAGGTGTCGTCTGCTTTTATTGTTGGTTTATATGATTTACGATTTGTTATTTCTATGACTAAGAAAATATAATTCTAGATTATTTAGTTTTTCGAAAATATCTAGTCTTAAATGTTAGGAGTTTATCAACTAGCGTTTGCCCGCGTTGCATGTCCTGTATGGTGTCGGACGTAAAAGAATAGTACCATCCCATCACTTCCCGTGGTCGTAAGAGGTGACTATGGAATTCACCAGATAATGGGCAGCAGCATTCTCTACAGCAACAGCAAACAGCTCGATCGCCAATCCACCTGACAAGCGTGGCGATGATGGCACATCCCCTCTTTGGGGGATGTCTATGTCCAGTGGTGGACGCCTTTTGAGTGACGATAATGATAGTGTTTGCCCGCGGCTTCTATAACGTCTATTACCGTCTCCAGTCCCCTCCACCTCCCATTTTTCATTCCATTCCATTCCCATCCCCTCTACCAAAATGCATCAAAATCGGTTCCGAGATTTAGGAGTGAAAACATAACAAACTCACTTTCGCATGTGTTTGGATAAATCATGTAAAAAGAACCTACAGATACTTTGGCAGCTTTTCATTTAGGTACTGATGTGATGGATGAATCGATACTAAAATTCACGTTATAAATGAAAATCCTTGACACATCTGAGGAACTGTTTTCCTTATTTATATAGCCATCGGCCCTGAAGGTAGACCCTTAATCATAACTAGATTCGAATTCACTTTGTAAATCGATTGGAATAATATTTCCTGTTCGAGCACTTTCACATTCAATAAATCAAATTATCTATTTAAAATTACAATAATTAATTGTTTTATTTAAAATGTGTCAAAATAACAATTTTTATCGACTAATTTATGAGCTGTGACAATCGATTCTATGGAACAAGATTCGAATCATGTATTGTTATTATTATTTTATTGATTTTTAAACTATTGATGTTGTGGTTTTCATTTAATTACAAAGAGGCTCGTGTGTGATTAATTGATAATTTTTAATTGAATGTTAATTGAAAGGCGAACGGCAGAATTCGTACAACATACTTTTTTTGTAGTTCTGTGATAGAATTTGTACCACTTATTAAGGCAACTAAACCATTCATTTTCATGTAACATTAGTATTTTTAGAATTATTATAGCAATTAAAAGATTTAAGTAATATTTAAAAATAGAAATGACAGTAAATATAATTAACCAATTACACATTATACCTTACAATGAATAATTATTGCATACAATCTTAATAATTAACTATTTAATTCTAGGAATTATTTTCGCCATTAATGTTTTTTTTGTATTGGCAATTATTTTATTGACAGGTAAGGAAAATCTTTCCGAGTCTCTGTTCAGTTCTTTGCATCTGAGCAATTAAGCAAATTATCTGGCTATTCTTACGTTGAGTTGAGCTACCTGCCCCTTTCTTAGATGAAATAAAATTAAGAATCGATTAAGTAATTATAAGAACAATAAAATAAAATATTTAAGTTCCTACAAAAACAAAGTTGTTTTATTTACCCACACTCAAAACTCCATCAGCACTTCAACATCATCATCAAACTATTGCAGACCGCTGCTGGACGTAGGTCTCTCCTTAAGCACCCTACTGAATAGTTACAATTCTCATGTCAATTTGCCAACTTAATGATAAGCAAAACACTACAAAGATAGCACCAGCTATCTAGAACATATCCTTTTTGACCAAAACAATGTTATGTGCCTACACGTAATAATATTTATTGGGACATAACCTCAAAAATAAAACTGGTTATAACTTTTAGGTCCCAACTTCTAAAAATATAAGAATTTTAAAAGGGCTTGCCTATCGTATTGACTACCAATTAAAACAAAAAATATCCCAAAACACGATATTTTATTAGGTGTACGAAACTCCCATACAACCCTGCCGTTCGCCTTTGATTATTATTAAAATACTTTGGACCTTTTTGTATGCTTCGATCGTCTTAGACCACATGTGACTTGCAAATTTCATTGATGGTAGGTATTATGCGTGGGCCCGATTGGCTGCGATAAACTGTCAACACATTCTTTGTTTTGAACTACAGCGCAGGTAAAGTCATCCTTACGTATTCAAAATAAAAATAGTGTTCTTTAAAGTGTTATCTTCTTAAAAACAATCGATACCATTAAAATTATTTACATTTATAAATGTATTGAACCATTAAAATCGTAATTATTTGCGTTGTGCCTAAATCCCACTTAATGTAGGTCCCTACTATAGGACTTGCAAAGTGACCACCTACTCTCATTAACACTGCTAGTCTATGGTATTAACGGTTCTTAATAGGCAAAGCTTTTAGATCGGAGGCTTGTGTATTTCCGTGTGTGCGAAATTTTGATCCCAAACCAAAATATCAAAAAAGGAACTTCTTATTCTTATCGACAGTTCATCAAATGATACTGTATGGGCCCAGTTGGTTTGGGCCCATTAGGCCCACGTTAATTGTATTGTTGGAGGCGTTGTTTAAAACATAAATAGGGTGCAGGGTAACCATTTGGGACATTCCAGCAAATTAGGCAAAGTCTGAACCTCACCGCACTTGCATTGGGTGTTTCATGGATTTAGTAATTCCCACTTTCGCCAAACTATATTTGCAGCGGCCTACTAGGGAGACATCTAATCCAAGCTTTAATGACACAAGGCCTTAATGAAGTTGTGAGGTGGTGGGTTACCTTTCTTCTCTCAATTTGGTCCCCGCCTTAGGTGGCTTTCTCCTAGATTGGCTGTGTAGTTCAAAGGAAGCTTTTTCGATTTTTTGTCTATCCGAAATTGTCGAGTAGTCGTTGAAGAGATGTCAGAATCGGATTCCTTGACCTGGTTTTCTAGCACGCATGCATCTTTTCTTCATACGGCAGGTGGTGTTGCAATACCTGCTCACGCACAAAGCTTAATGAGTAGGTTTTAAGCAATCCGATATTATCCTGTAGATCTCATTGAGGGCTATGTCTACTTGCTTGGCGTGGGTGGATTGGTGCCACACTGGACACGCAAATTCGTGTTTCGTGTTCGTTGTGCGGAAAATATCGTCATCATGTGTCTTTGGTATTATTCCAAATATTCATAAAATTTAACAAATTCCCTTCAAGGGTTATTACTAGAGAAGTGCTATTACAGCGTAGATTAATTGTTAAACGATATTTTTCTAATAAAGTATTCTGAATGTGAACATTTTTTTTTGTATGACTTACTCAAATTAAGTTTAAATTATGAATTGAATTTGAAATTTGACATTGCAATTTTTATTTAACTTAAATTTAAACATGGTATTTTTTTCATATTGTTTGTCTAGTGCAACTAATTTTGTACGCCATATATGGCAAAACATATAGCCACCACATAATAATTATAAGACCATCATATGCTGTACTCATGTTTATAAAATATCTCTCTTCTCTTATCTTATCTTTGGAGATTGAAAATGTGGTCCAAACGATAAATTTATAAATTCTAACAATTCCGAATATCTTTTGAGACTGCTTCTTCTTCACTTTTTATTAAATATTAACATATTACATCATATGCCATTGATATACTATGTACTATCAGTAAACACATATCTATTCACACTCACTCACACCACACACCCCACACATTCTTACACACCTTCACACGACAGCGCGTCTATTAATGATTACTTTGTTTTTGTTTTTCTTCATATTTTTGATTTATATCGCTCTTTTCCTAAAACCTACTAAAATGGAATGTCTATTCAATAGCTTATATTATGAGTTGTAACTAGTGGAAGAGCGGAACTTCCTTACACAAGTATATTTCTTATTTAAATGGAAATTCCCTAATGACCTAATGTTAACGTATTCTTAAGTTATTGAAAATAAACATTTTATTTATTATTTATTTATCTTATCTCATGAAACTACTACAAAGATCAGCTGATGAAAATGAGTGAACATATGTAGCAGTTTTTCCTTTTGCTAGATTTCCGACAGTTGGTGAACTGGCTATTCTGTAACAATGTCACCGTGTAAACTAGGTTGAAGTGAGCTGTCAACCCCTAGCTTTAGGAGCAATCACAGTTCTCTTCACACTTGCGTCACCTGGCTTTCTTCAGGGAGGTGTTTACAGAACATACAAGTTGGTCGATTAAAATACATGAACTTAAAGAAATCATCAAATTTATTTTTTTACGAATCTCTCCATAGTACCTACAAATGAGTGAAACATTTACAAATAATACCATATAAAACGCTTGGCACATTTACCGGCAACGAGGCTTATTTTATAATGAGTCTGCCTCTAATTAGGAAACACCAGTTCTCAATGATGCCAATAAAAAACAATTTTTATTATCTTCCTTAATAAAGTGTTCACAGATACATGCAAACAAGTTCATATCAATTAATATAGGTAGACAATAGTTTTTGTTAAACAAAACAATTTGTAATGCCGAAAATAAAACAACAATAAATAATCATCAATTTATTATATCGTTAACATTTTAACGCGTATGTTGAGAATAATTAAAATAATTAATAAATGAGGAAGATGATTCATTGATGTCAAACCTGTGTCATTGTGTCTTCCTGTTAATTGTGTCGAGATTTTTAACAAAATATTTATTCAATTTAGGACACCTTTTTTCATTTATTGGGGTTTCACCAAAAGCCTCAATGGAGAATATACTTTTCATACAAACGCTCGGACGTGATAATGCCGTTATAGCACTTTTAATTTTTTGAACTAATATTATCTTGTGTACTATTTCTAGGTTTCTATGAAACTAAAAAATTTGGAAAAACAAATTCAGTATAAGCCTCCAAAAATCTGCTGTTTGGCACAAATGTAACCGGAGCTTTGACCGTTCACAATGTACTCATAAATTATTGTAAAAGTAAAGAAAACATTTTGATAGAAATATTTATTTCACAAACTTGTAAGGCTTATTTAAAAACACCAATTTCCTGGAACAAGTTTTATGAAATTTTCGAACACTATAATTTGTTCAATGTTATCGCGTTCTCACTTGCTTATTAGTCAATAACATTGCGCTGGATAAAAGAACAAGCTTTTCGATCATACTCGTGTTGACAATAGACGGACCGGGAAGGGCCCTCTTAATGTCTACTTATTTATTTCGACATAGGTAAAGAAAAACAGAACTTATGAATATACTTACGATTCTCTGTATACAATTATCATCGGAATATGAGAGTGATTGAATAGGGATTGCACCTGTTTTTGCGCATACACTTGTGCACTTTAATCTCGGCTAGTCTCGGTTGAGATTGGCCGCCATGGCCGAAATCGGTCACGAGGACTATATACAGTTAAATGTCCTGCCTGAGGCTGTAATAAAACCTGTAAATCTTGAGGTAGGTAACTTGTGTCCAAATCACAACATATTATAAAATATAACACTCCTTTTTTAGGCAGTCGTGTAAAAACAAAGTTCCCCCGCCGCGACTGTCTGTCTGTCTATACACGATTTACTAAAAATCTACCAAACCAATTTTCCCCAATCAGCGGCGTGATCTATGAGGAAGGCTTAAAAAGTATAATTTATTGAGATTTTTTGTAAATTGGCTCAAATACGACGATGTTTGTTGCAGATATCGAAAAAACAGGCCACGGGAAGCTTGTGTACAAAATATAATATCTGCTACTCGTGCGGAACGGATTGCTGGCTACACCTATAGCAAAACTAAACGCAGAAACCTTAGCAACAAACGGTTTCAGTATAAAATTCCACAATTCCATTATACCATTGGAATCCACCTACTAAAAAAGAAATTTTTGTTAATCATGCTTGTAGCACTTAACTTTATTTTAATTAACTAAAAAATCTGCATAGAAATGAAGTAACATTAAGATAAGAACACACATTCACTAAAACCTTATTAACACGTTATTTTATCTTAAACTTCACACCAAAAAACATTACAAAAACTTTTTATAAACGTTATTATGCAAATGAATCTTAATTGGGCTATCATCTAACGATAATTGTGTATTATTTATTAGCCATGCTTAATTAACAGACACAGTTGTCGGAACACGAAACAGAAGAGCATCGATCACTGTCATTCCTTCCTAATTCTTTTACAATTGTATAATAATTTAATAATATAAATGTGTTTTTAATATTGTTATTGTTTAAATAAAACGATAATAATGTGTTTAATTGATATTATTTGTGTTTTTTGATAATTGTTTGTATTTAATGGTTGTTGACTTGTTCCTTATGACCCTATTGATTTTGATTATGTTTTGACCATGACCAAGTCGCTAACCAGTTGAATTGTGTACGGATGCAGGTCAAACTTGGGTGAAATCACCGACAATCGATTTCCGTCAAGAACATTATTTTGACTTTCGTTTTATATTATTATGATAAGGTGAACGAGACCCGATAAACAAATATTTACATTATTTACACGGTAAATTATTTCTGCTTATTATTTATTTCTTTGTGTATTTCATTTTGCCTTGGCCCCTTGCGATGCAAAGAGCTCCCAACAAAGCTTTTCTCTCTTTATGTTTTGTTCTAATATAGACCAATTTACCTTTTCTTTTTATAATAAAGTTCATTAATATGTTAAACAGATAGTTAATCCGCTTACATTATTCATAACGGTTTCTTAACCGGCTCTTAACAAAAGTTAATAAAGATTATTACTTATCAATAAATTGCATTATAGTTGTGGAATACCTACGTAATATAAAGGTAGGTTACGCAATTAAATAGATATTGTAAGGTTACCTCATACAGACAGGAAACCTTACATAATACAAGCTGGCAAAAAATGGTTCTGGCTGAATTTTAAAACTCAATTGAATTTAGAATAGATTTCAATTTACAGAAAGTGACAATATTGTTTAGTGAGAGAAAGATATTTTGAATTAATAGAGTCTTTCTATAGCAGCTGAATATCCAAACCTATTTTAAATATCCTTCGATATGGTTCTATAAACTGCCCCAATTGTACAGTAGGTAAAATAATAGGCTTGGCAGAAATAATACCGTTTCGCTTGAAAACATGTAAAAAAAATAATTAAATCCGTAGTTGTACGAGTGTCAAGTTTCAAACAATGATTATATTATATTAGATTCAAGTAGGTTTTTCTTTACAAGCTATTTTTAATAAATTATGATATTTAATTATTTTGTGTTGCCACAAACTGTAAACAGAAATAGAAGATGACAATGCTTTAAAAATATTTATTAATATACAACAGATGTAAGATAAGTAAGTAGGTTGTATATTTTTAGTTTAGTCAAAATCAATAAATGTTTTAATTGTTTCGTATCAAATAACACCTCTTGCATTTTAATGGCTACTAACTTTTGGGACTTATATACAAATATATATATATATAAAACTTGCTTTATCTTCATTTTTTTTAAAGATACTCTTAAAACGACGAATTAAAATATTTTTGTTTAAAAAACTATGCGTGGCGTTTATGTTCGTAAATATTAAATCAGTTTTTAATTTCGATAATAAATTAAATCAAAATTGACTATATCGTACTATTAATTATTTATTATTCATACATGCAATAGAACCGCATCAAAATAAGACATTTAAATAATAATGTCGGTGAGAAAACTGTTGTTTGACCTTACCTACTTATTAGTGCTTTATAGTAACTACATGGTAACGTGACGAGTGAAACTAACGCTGCGAGAGATAGAAAGGAAGAAGATAGATACTCTGGAAATGTGGTGTTGGAGAAGGAGTATCATGGACCGAGTTCAAATGCATCCATACTCTAAATTAGCCATCAAACAGTGCCAGTCAGCCCAAGCACTAATTCGCATCCGCAAGTTCGTCGGACACGTCCCTAGGCGGGACAGCGGCTCTATCGATCGCTACGTTGTGCAAGGCAGATTCGAAGGCACCACCAGCCGGTCGATTCTGCAAACATGTCGAAGTGAAAGCTTGGATGAAGTGATCACGAGGTGAGCTGTCAATCCATATAATCAAGATGGAATGACAGCTCATTTCGTTATCACTTCACCCAAGCCTTCACTTCGACATGCTTACAGAATCGACCGGCAGGTCGCGCTGTAGATCACCCATGCGATGGACCGACCAAATCAAGTCTGCTGTGGGCGGCTTATTGTATGAGTGTGCCAAGAAAATCGCCAACAATAATAAGAAGATCACCAGTCCCCTGAATAGTAAGTACATGACGACCACGACCGCTCTGACAAGATCGGTCCAATTGAGAAGGAACGTAACGAGTATCTTTACGAATCAGTCACAAAAAGCGGTTATTATAGGTCACATCACTCGAATCTAATAACCACTTTGTTTCATTGATTTATGATGCGCTGATGGCGGAAGCATAAACCGTATAATTATTATTATAGGTGTTAATTATATTAATCATAAATTAAAAAGGTCATTTTATTTATATCTTTATTAATGAATTGTGTCTCGTTCTGCTTTTAGTTGTGTGGATATCGGTTCCTTTTACTTTCTCTTCCATTTATATAGAGAATTTAACTTGGTATCCTGTCTATATTATGGAAATGTATAATTATGGATGAATATTAGCGACACATTTATTAGTTAGATTTTGGGATCACTCTTTAAAGATACGTGTTTTCTGCATTTATTAGGTCGATTTGAAATAATTGTGTTTTGTTGGTTTCCTACCGGTTACATTTTAGAAAGGGTCATCGTACTACAAGAGGTACGGATGGATGAAGGAGGGATTTGCTACCAGTTGGTATATCCGACCCATCACATACGCACACAACATTTTGGGATACTTTCACTATATGAACAGCTATGGAGTGGAATTCCCTGCCGGAGACTGTTTCCTGATAGCTCCAACCTAGGAATCTTTTAGTCAAGAGTGAATAGGTTATTGATAGGCAAACGTGCTCCATCGTCGACCACACCATCAGTTTCCAGCACGTGAGTTCAAACGCGCTATTAATTAAAAAAATACACAAAGCACAATAGGACCAATTTTTTTTTACAAAACTTATTCGTCTATTTGATTTTCATATACTGTACCGAGAAGGAAGAAGGAGTTCATAAACAGTCTGCGATTATCTCATTGCAGGCACCCATATTACGTTTAAACAATTAACTCTCGAGCCCATAGCTCCTTAACGGCGACATTTTTTCATATAAAACTCGAACAATTAACATTATTTCCTCGAAGATCATAGTGGCTTGTATTTCTTGTTAATTTTATACGAACAGCATAGCTTGGCTCGTACACCAGTAATAAATACGGACGGTAACGGTGACAGTAAAAGTTAAGGTCACCGCTTGGTCAAAAGTTCAATATGTCGAATATCCATCTGAATAAAGGTGTACACGTATAATTAATCATTGTTGTTTCTTTATTAAACTGTTTAGCCTCTCGGAACAAGAAAATTAATCAGCCAGTTTGAAATTTGTCTCGCTTTAATCGATTGTATGTGTTATTTGATTTATTTTCATGATTATCATTCCATTATCATAATCATGTCACTGTAGAGGAGCTTGTTGTTAAATAATAACAGCCGCTGGGTAGTGAAATCTGCTAGGCGGAATCTGCCAGGGTTGCGGAATCTGCCAGGGTTGCGGAATCTGCCCGGGTTGCGGAATCTGCCAGGGCTACGGAATCTGCCAGGGTTGCAGAATCTGCCAGGGTGGCGGAATCTGCCAGGGTTGCGGAATCTGCCAGGGTTGCGAAATCTGCCAGGGTTGTGGAATTTGATCGAAAGAACGCAAAGGGCATTTGGAGGAACACAGATGGTTTTTAGTCAGTAAGCGTGTGACACTCCCTTTTGACAGTCATTTGATGTTTTCCCATTATTAAAAACGGGTCGATCCTCAAGGTTAAGCAACGCTAGCCGAGGTCGGTCTGTGGATGGGTCCGAAAATCCTCCGTGCCTCGCAAGAGCACGTTAAGCCGTTGGTCCTGAATCTCATTAGCAGATATTTGGCAGTCGTTACGGATTGTCAGAAGCTGGAAAATCTGACAACAGTATTTCCAAGAACTACCGTGTTATCCAGTTACTGGATAGCGGAGGCCGGATAGGCAGTCGCTTCACGTAATATACTGGTATTTAGTTGAATCCAGTTTGAACGGAAGCCGACTCCAATTTAGTTGGGAAAAGGCTAGGCAGATGTCTGATCATTCCTTAATCACAAATGACACTGCGTCTGTTTTAATCTGTTTGCCTAGTGTTACTTTAAGTCGTAACCTTTGCGTCTTAGTCATTTGATATTTTAATGTAAACTTCCTCATACGTAGTGTTCCATCTTTCTTGTATGTACTTTTCTAAATCTAGGAGTAAACGTCATTTGTTTACATTCCGTTCTATAATAATAATATCTTGGGACAACTCACACACGGTCATCCAATCCCAAACTAGGCAGAGCCTGTGCTATGGCAACCAGACCAATGATAAACATACTTATATATTTCTAAATACATACATATTATAAACAAATTGCACCCAGACACAGAACAACTGATCATGCTCATCACACAAAGATTTGTCCTGGATGGGAATCAAACCCACGACCTCCGATTTAGCAGTCAGGTCACTAACCACTCGACCAACAGGCCAGTCAATATTTTGATGAAGGTTTTCATGAGTGAAGTAATTCATGCATGCTATACAACCTTTTGATTTAAATAAATTAAGGTATTTATAAAAGGGAGGCTTTTGCCCTGCAGTGGGATGGAACAGGCTGAAGCTATCCTCTTATTATTTGTAATGAAAATGTTCACTATCAAGTTTTCAGTTAGTTGCTGTTTTTTACTGTAGAATAGAATATTGTCAGGAGGATCTCCTTGACTCCCTTTGGAAGCGTCTGGCAAAACGTAAAAGAGAATTTGAATTAGGAATATGAAAAAATGTTTTGTTTTTATATGGGACTCCGGTGCCAGCGCTCGTTGAAGGCTGACGCAAAATATATTATGAAGTTTAAATCTCAAATATAGTTTTATTTTATAATAATATCAGTTAGTAGCACTAACGTGAGTCCGCTAGTGTTACAATAATTATGTACACCATATAAGTTATAGAAAAGATAGATGCAGAAAAACATTACATAGGGTGACACAATGGATGGCTGTAGGTTACTATATTTATTGTTTCTATTGCGTAAATATACACGGCATTATAGTAATCTTGCAATGGCAGCTTACTTCATCACTTCATTATTTTATTCAATGAATGTGTGGTAGTCATTGGATATGACTGCCACACATTCATTACAAAACATGATATTTATGAACATTTGAATTATTAAAAAAATAAAATACTGTGCATTATCATGAATTCATGACGTATGACGTAGTTTGAAACATTCAGGAACGAGCGCAGTCCGAGCCTTGTGTTCCAAGGACGGCACGGAATGGAACAGCGCCATTGTTTTGATATGTAACATTCAATAAAAACATGATGTTTATGAAAATTTGAATTATTAAAAAAATTAAATACTATGCAATATCATGAATTCATGACGCATTTCATTTGAGTTTGGAACATCCAGGAGCGATCGCAGTCCGAGCCTTGTGTTCCAAGGACGGCGCGGAATGGAACGGCGCCATTGTTTTGATATGTAACATTATTAACAGGATGTTTCATAATTATAATTAATTAGAAATTAATTTAAAAAAAAATGTCGCCCGGTGGTAGTTTATTATTTTTTATTTATTTATTTCAGACAACATAGTCCATACATTCACACAAACAAACTACAACAAACAAAATACTTAGTTTATGTCGAGTACATTAAGGCTGCGTTTCTAACCAAATTCTAGCTCTAGGGAAATGGAGCGATTCTATTGGTTCTTACAAACACCCTCGCTACTTATCCTCGCACATTTTTGTTGGAAACGCACCCTAAGCTGCTTTGTAAGACGACTAAAATGGCAGCGTGAATGTACATAATGTTACATTTTAAATACTTAACTAAATATATTATACCCAAAAAAAGAGTTGCTTATGATTTTTTGTAAGCCCAAACTTTTGGATGTGGTTACTCATTATTTTATTTTCGTCATGATTACGGTAAGCTTTTACGTCACATTGAAAATTTTCCAATTTAGCGATGATGCTGGTCTCGTCGACAAAGCAAAACTTGATTAGACATAACCTAGGTATTCCTATCTACATAATTATTATAAAAAAATATGACTCCGTTACAAAAAAACAAGTTTCTACGTCGATTTTGGAAATGTCATAATGCTAAAAATATTCATTACGACTCGACGACATGAAATCAATCTAGCTTAACTAAATATTATAATGGGGTAACATTGTTTGTTGGTTATTAGGAAGTAATATCTGGTAGTACAGATTCAATAACTTATTTCAAAAATATTTTTAATTTTTATTTTTTTAGAAAGCTACACTATCGCTGATCGCTGTTTGACATATTAAGCTACTTTCTTTACCGGAAAACAGTATAGTTCCTATGAAATAGGCCACAGGAGCAAACCCGCGGGCAAAAGCGAGTTTTTAGGCTTCCGTACCCTTGGGTACCCAACGGAACACTATTACTAAGCCTCCACTGTCCGACCGTCCTTCTGACTGTCAGCGGGCTGTATCTCAAGAATCGTAATAGGTGCAAAGTTGAAATTTTCACAGAGTATGTATTTCTATTGCCACTATAACAAAAAAATATGAAGAAAATAATTAAATTAAAAATGAAAGGGGGCTCATAAAGAAGCGTGTTTTTTCCGGATTAAGTTACGGAACCATTCGTTTGAGAGTCCGACTCACACTAGGTATTAGTATATATTTATTTCTATGCAAATAACTTTACTTTAGAATACTGAAATATGGCTTACCAGTTTTCAGTAGACAACTCCTAATATGACAAACCTCGTAGTGTCAAAATTCGATAGGACAAACGTCACACAACTGTATTCGTCTCATAATTTTATATTGCTGTACATTTCTGTTTTCGTAAGGAAAGTGATAATAGCATGTGTACTGAACAAGGCTATGTAAACAGTCTATCGAAAACGTTCCACTATGTCTGTGATGTTACTAAGTAGCTACTTAAGAATAAATTTTATTTGTATTACTATTAGTACGAAGGCCCGTATGAAGGTTGTTGACGTTTGTGACACATGTTTATTGCTAATAATCATATTTCTCGACAATGAAGTTATAAAGTTGTTGATTTGTCGCATCACTAGGTCTTGTTTACTTAGTGTTGTCACTTGACTCTCGGAGTGAGATAATCCATGTTTTTTTTTAAGTAAAAAAGAAAAAAAAACGCGTTTTTTTTCTTTTTTTATTTTAAAATTGTTTTGGTGTCTCGTTGCCTGTTTCCCTCTCTTCCCTTCTTCAATCTTTTGTGCCTGTTACCCCTTCACTGGATGCCACTTTTTCCAGGCTAGATCGTTGGACTTATCGTTCTTCGCTGCTACCAACCAGGTTGCCAATCAAGTACCAGATCACACCGATACTTAATTGGCAACCTGGTTGGTACCTACGCTTCTGAGGACGGGCTAGGTAGATGAGTACTTGCCCCCGGCGAGCGCCGCCGCCGGGATCGCACATCGTGGTCGGGGGGGCCCGTATCGCTGTCGAGTCCACCATGAAGTACCTGGGATTGGTGCTCGACAGCCGGTGGGATTTCGGCCCCCAGTTCCGGCGGCTGACGCCCAAGTTGTTGGGCGCGGCGGGGGCGCTGTCAACGCTGCTTCCCAATCTGGGGGACCCGAGCACCGCCTGTAGGCGGTTGTACGTGGGGATCGTGCGATCGATGGCCCTATATGGGGCCCCGAACTGGGCGGCTGACCTGACGGTCAGCACCATCACTGTTCTGCGGAAGCCGCAGAGGGTGATGGCCGTCAGAGTCATCAGGGGATATCGCACGATCTCCTACGAGGCGGCTTGCGCACTGGCCGGATCTCCGCCGTGGGACCTGGAGGCGAAAGTGCTCGCGTCACTGCATAGGTGGCGCGAGGGCGCGCGGGCGCGCGGCGAAAGACTGACGCAGCAACACTTGGAGCTGCGTCGGTCGCAGCTGCGCGAGGTCCTGGTGGCGGAATGGCGGGACAGGCTTTCGAGCCCTACCGCCGGCCTCATCACCATCGAGGCCATCCGGCAAGTGCTCGACCTCTGGCTCGGGAGAAGGCACGGCTCTCTGTCGTTTCGTGCGACGCAGGTCCTCTCGGGGCATGGCTGCTTCGGGAGGTTCTTGTGTCGCATAGGCAGGGAGCCGGACGCTCGATCCACCACTGCGTCGACTGTCGGGAGGACACGGCACGGCATACGCTTGCAGAGTGTGCAGCTTGGGAGGAGCCGCGCCGTGCCCTCATCTCTGTTGTAGGCGGTGACCTCTCGCTGCCGGCCGTAGTCCATGCTATGGTCGGCGGTGAGGAGTCCTGGGACGCGGTGGTCTCCTTCTGCGAGACAGTTATCGCGCAGAAGGAGGCTGCGGAAAGGGAGAGGGAGATCACAACCGCTCTCCCTGCCCGCAGCAGGCGCATCGGGCGTTGGAGGAGGGCATACGCTGCCCTCTTCCGGCCCCCCTAACTGGGTCCAGGGGCGGCGGACTTAGGGCTGTCCGTCGCCCCCCATTCATCCGGACCCAAAGTGGCGGCGCGTGGTGTTCCCGTGCGCCCCTCTTTGACGTAGCGAGGGGAGTCAAACACCTCACTCCCCTCGCTGACGCGAGGTGGCCCGCAGTGGCGGGCCGGCACCAGCCGGGGATTGCGGAAGTCGCATACGTTTCCGCGATCCCCGGCGTAGGTGGAAGATGGAACACCGGGGTGGTTTTAGTCAGTAAGAGTCTGACAGACCCCTCCACCCGCCCCAGGGTGGAGGATTTCCATGAGGATTTCCCCCCGAGATCAAAAAAAATAAAAGGTAGATGAGTACTTACTTCTACGTCAGTCTTGGTTTTGCGTGAGCGGAGCTCATTCAACTTTTTCTCCTTTTTAACAATACAGAACAATGGAACAATGTCTCTTCAAGTAAGGAGCAATGGTAATAAACCTGCATCCTTAAACTATTGCCTTTTCGAGAAATAGTTGACTATTTATATTTTATGTTTATACTAGGTATATACTAATTTTATAAATGCGAAAGTTAGGATGTTTGGGTGGATGGATGGGTGGATGTTTGTTACTCAATCACGTCAGAACGGATCTACGGATCTTAATGAAATTTGGCACAGAGGTAGATTATAGTCTGGAATAACATATAGAATTTATAGAATTTTTATCCTGGTATTATGTTTTCTTGGGATAGTTTTCGACAGTCACGCGAGCGGTAGCTAGTATTTAATATTTGTAGCGGTTCTACACGTACGTTGATTTTCGATGACAACAAACAAACATAAAAGAAGCCACGTGAATCTTGCTCTTTAAACATTCTGGTTCGATTTTGAGCAATAAGTCCTAAGTTATAATGGTCTATACGTTCGGCCTTGGTCAAATGAACGTTTGTACGCACGTGTAGACTTAGCATAAAGTAACAAAAATAAAAGTTTTCATTCGTTACTTCTCGAGAAAGGTCATCTCTTCAAAACCATGTTTTTGTACAATATTGATTCTGCAGTCATAAAAATCGAAAAAAAATTGGTTGCCTGTAAAGTCGGTATACGGGCGAAAGTTTTACGTGACAACGACTTTGAGTGGTAAAATAATTTTAATGTGAATATTCATTCGTATAGTAGGAAAAAGGTGTGAGCGCATAACGTGAGCGGAGCGTAACGCAGTTTCTTGAAGTGTCACCCGGCAAACCAATTTATAAGACGTTGTCACGTCAAAACACAAACCTAATGAAGCTATAAATTAAGTAAATAATATGAACTGATTTTGAATTAATCGATGCCTAAACTGAGAAAATTATACACGAAAATCGAGTGTTTTTTTTTTTGCAAGGAGCGAATTCTTTTTTTAACAAGGTGGCTATGTGAAAAGTTTCTAAATAGACTTTAAACCAATAAGTGTGAGCGTTGAAAAAAAAATGCCTTTTGGTAGGTACTTTTAGTATCTACATTTTCTACTATCGTGAACATAATCAAGAGCCCTCCTATGACGTGCCAATGCCATTACGATTCCGTTTTGAAAAAAGAAAAGTCATGCGTCTTGCTACATAACTCCGTCTCTCTCTCACACCGGAATCATTTTGGTAGTAACACTTCATAGAAGGCCCCACATTTTTGTGCAGTTGACAAAAATACGATGATGAATTGTCCAATTGTCACGATCCTAATTAATGACTAGGTACTGAGGACATTTTTTGCGCTAACTGTCAATACTTTGCCTCGAGATGCTGGTCTCTTTTAACCGTCCAACAGGTGTTACAAGCCCAGATGAAAAAAGCCTTAATGTTAACAAAATTGTATAGAATAAAAATATTGTTAAAGTACTACCACCTAAATAATTTATTAATTGTCGACTGTGTATCAGAGATTGATTATAATTATTTGTTTGGATTATTTTCATCATATTTCAAAGGCATTAACTCTATTAATCACATTTTTATTTTTAAACTCGGCTTGATGTAGGTACATATGTACTTCTGTTATCTAAAAAGATACTGTGTTTTGACATTGATTTGCCAAGTATGGTGACTTATGGCAATATCCCTATGACCGTCCGCTGTGGAGGACATTTTGAGGCCTACGTTCGGACATTTTAAGTTCAGCGGACGCTTGGACGGACTGACAGACAATCATTTTTGAGGTACATTGACATTGTTTCGTGTTTACATGTTAAAGTTTGTTTTTGTTACTGCGTAGTTTGTTATATTGTTGCTTAATAACAGGCCTAGACAAAAATACATTCTATCACCAGCTATAACTATTGTCAATGTTCAAATTAAATGGTATTGACAAGCGTGTTTAATCTAAAACATTAAACAAAACTGGGCAAGTGCGAGTCGTAGTTGAGACCGCGATCAAAGGGTTCCAAACGAATCTCATTTTTGTAAGATGTTTTTTTAACACTATAGACTTCTTATAGGTTTTCCTGTTATCATTAGGTGAAGAACTATTATCTGCATTTATTTCAAAATTGTAGGCTCAGTAGTTTCGGAGATAAGCGGCGGGGAATGGTCATTATTCATTTAATTTCTTGAATAACTTCTATAATACTACTTATACATTTATTGTAAAATTATGAAAAAAATGTAATTAAAATTCTCACAATAAGCCCCTTTAAAAGTGATATATCATTTGATATATCACTTTTAAAAACTTTTTTGAAATTTTCCAAATGTGATCCAAATTTCAACTGAATTGGTTCTGTAGATTCGGAGAAAATTGGCTGTGACAGACGGGCAGACAGACCGAATATTTTTATATGGGTTACGTTTTTTTCGTATGTTCGGAACCCTAAAAATTGACAATCGTGAAAATCTAAAGGTGCAATAAATCGCCTGACTACCGAAGACATGATGACATCATCATCAACAGCTGAAAGACATCCTCTGCTGGTTATAGGCCTCTCCCAAGAACACCACATCACATCTGTTCAATTCTAGTATAAGTACTACTTACACGTCCTCCTTTTAAATGTAATATCACGAACCGCCAAGCAGTCTGCCCAAGCATGGTTAGCAACTACATATATCTATATTCAGTCAATAGAAGGTATACCTATTTAGTCTCATTTAATTATGATAATATCTACGTCACTAAAGTCTAAGCCTGCTCAAAGTATGACAAAAAACCTGATAAGCCTTTGAGGTATCACCGCACCTTACATCATGACTAACATCTTCGCGAACTACGACCCCTTTGCCAAAATTATAATAATATTTAACATAATTGTTATAAAATACAATAAAACATTCTAATTCGAGTAGTGAGTCAGCATCAATGAATAAGTTACTTTTATGACATAGTATTATCATAATTAATTATTCTTCTTCATAATAATGACTAGCCAATGTAGGCGCAGGCGCTCATGAACGTTAATTGGACATTAAATATCTATAATTTTCAGGGCTGCTAGGATATTTCTGTATACTAGACGTAATATGCAATATGGGAAGATCGTAAAAGATGTTCTACTCAGTGCATATTAAGCAGGTACTTGTTATTATTTTTCATTTAGCAACATTGAAAGCCACAAACGTTTTAAACTGCGTCGATCTGTATATGTATATGTTGTGCCCATATCGTAGAATTTGGCCATTTCATGATGTGAAATGACAACTTCATGCAGGGTTAGAGGAACCTAACATGAAATGGTATGACGGTAGCTAAGATCGCTCGACCACTCTAGCTCCCGTCATCCCATTCGAATCTATTATCCGAGTCAGCGTGCCTCAAGTTTTATGCCTCAAGACTGATTGGTAAATTGACTGTAAAATGAATTCATTAACTTTCTTGAGAGCAGTTGTTGGCAATTTACAATCATGATAATACTTTTTGAACATGTATTGAAATAAATTATTTAATTTGATGAAAAATCTTGATTTATTCAATATTTGATTCCAGTTTTCTATAAATACTTACCAAATGATTATTGTATTCTGTTCATTCAAGTGCTCTAGACGACAAGAAACTCTTAAAATTCATGATTATTTCTAAATCCAAGTTGTACCTCTAGAGACATTGAGCAAATATTTATTTAAAGAAACACGTTATCCTATTATATAACGCCGATTCGGTTGATACCTACGTGTGCCGTATGTATAGCAGATTATATAAGGATAAAATTCTTAAGTGCTTGCAATTAATATGTAAATATGCGCGAAATATGTCCGAATAGCGGTGAGATATGGTTCAATATCTCAGAATATGCTGACATATATGTAGTTCAAGTTTATGGGCTAGGAGCTGGTCGAAATTATTATTACCTTTCCACATGTTCTGACATAAGCGCCATTTTGTTCGCACCTTAAAATGACAGAATGACAAATTCTTCTTAAGCATCATTTGTTCATGCAAAATCAATAGGAACTCAAACTGCTTGCATAATAAGCCATACGACACAAAGTTCTACTTACTATAAACGAAAAAAAGGCATTAATATCTTAGCCGTTGACTGCCTTTCAAGGAGTTATAAATAAAAAAAGGAGACAGCTCCTTGCTTACAAAAGTTTACTTTGACCAAGATTTCGCTTTTGCAGAGGTTAATAGAAATACTTAATGAGTGTCCACTATGCTGCTACTATTTTAAATAATGATAAGACTTAAGATAACGGTCGCTAGCTTTCTGACCATAAAGATGTGTCAGTTCAAATGGTCTTCAAAGAGTTGAAGGTCAAATACATTTGACAGAGGAATTATGTGCTTCGTGATGTGTCTATTAGTCATTTAGTCAACTAAATTTCTCTCAGTTAATCAATTAATAGAATAACTAACAGGCGATAACATGTTTTATCGCCGTTTTCTACTTTTTAATGCAGTCAAAATGATTCTGAGAAGAGGCAGTAAAATGGCCGTTCTGCCAAATAAAATTAAGCATGATCTTGTCATCTACCACTATCATTTACATTTCCCATGCCTTTTTAATCAGTCAAATCAAGCACTCGATTAAACAAATAATAATTCGCTCGTTAAACACTTGGAAACGAACTTAGATTAATATTATGAGAGTAAACCACTTTTATCTATTTGATCGTCTTCATTAACAACTCTTAAAGTACCTACTAGTGATGTTTCTAAGGTACCTTTTAGCAGTTTGATCACCCGCCGCTCATTTAGAGATTTTATAGGCTTGTAAATTATAATTAATTGAACAAACAGACAGGAAGTGTGATATTAAATTTAATTTTGTAACAGGTTATCGTCTTTGCTTTTACCTATTTCGTTAAAATTGTGGAACTAGTTTCTTTCTCACAAATTAAAAGGTATCCAGTAACATGGTTTTGCTAATTAGCATTGAAGAGTCAATTGACTGTTCAGCTGTTTGCAAGCCGTGCCTCTCTATTTGTGTTTTGCTTTGCAATGCGTAAATGAACATAATATGCTTTCGGAGAACGACAATGTGTGGGAAAACATACTGATACTATGTCATTGGTTTTATCTGAAACCTAGATACTGGTTAAAAACAGGAAAATTAGTTTTACTTATTCAAAAACTCAGGACAGGATGCAATGTTTATTTGTTTTGCGGTGTTATGTACGTCAATCACAGAACATTTTAAGAAGAAACTGTTGTTTGTGATAGAAACGTGAATAATGTTCAAATATTTTGATCAAGTGAGTGCGTATTTGACACTGAATTAGAAATGTGCTGTGACGTAGATACCTAGTAGTTGGTTCAAAACATTGAATGAACGTTCGAGACAAAATATTTACATGCGACAAATAAAAATTGAATTAGCGGCATAGTGCGTTTGTTTGGAGAAGATAAACAGAGTTAATAATAATTTAGTTGTTACTTGCGCAAGAATTTTAGTAAGAAGAAAGGTTAATATTGAAATATTTTTTGTTTACAACAAAGGAGATTGACATAGATGTCTGTATAATATATAAATAAGTATTAATAGATAGGTGCTACGTGGTCTGAATTGTTTTATGCTAGTTTTTCGTGATTGACTGACAGTGGTTTTAAAGATCAAAAATCAAACAAGCACTGTGCACATGTAGGCTACAAGATTGAACTGGATGATAACAGATTTTTCAAGACACTCCTGAGGAGTAGTAGTGCTCAAAACTGTTTATAAATTTAAAAAACCGGACAAGTGCTAGTCAGACTCGCGCACCGAGGGTTCCGATCGAGTCTTGATTTTTTCCGATTATACATTACTTACGGAATAAAGAATAAAAATATAGCAGGTAAGATTAAAGGACAAACTTAACTTTGTTGTTTAAAAATGTTCTTCTATATATCGATATACGTCATGGTCAAGCTTTCAACCGAAAATATATGTTTAAGATCGCAAAAAAATATTTGTTATGATAAACTACAAATTCCCATTTTCAGACTTTTTCCTGTACTAGTATTTGATATTAATTTCAGCTTGATTCCTCCACGCGTTTATGAGAAAAAGGTTCTTGACAGTCGGACAAACAAACAGACAGACAACAAAGTGATTCTATAAGGGTTCCGTTCTTTCCGGCAGAGGTACGGAACCCTAAAAATACAGAATGTAAGCCAGTGCAACGGCTTTGGTCCCCTGTGGCGATAATTGTCTGGTTTAAGGCTCTCACACCTCACAGATAGGCGCGACAAGACAGTGTGACACCGGTTCGATGGCCTTTACACTTCTCTACTCTCACAGTTGCCAACTGTGTCACATCAAACGTCAAAACACCTTACTTCAAAAAATATCCAAGAAGAAATCTCATTACTAAGAACGCAACATATGGCTATATCTATTTCACTTTAGGTCAAGGTATAGAGGAACCGACTCATCAAAGTCTCGATGGGAAACAAACAGTTTGTTTATAAGAACAACATACAAACCTTGTCGTCCTAGTTCCAAACATATGTCCACTGACATAATAATATATTGTAAAGGGCAACATTATCACGTAGTCAGACAAATAATTACTTACTTATTGAATATATTGTGAATAGATGTCAAAAATACACATGTCCTTGCCATCAATATTTATAAAAACATATGTATTTTAAATAAGTTTGTGTAGGAGTAAACGATGTCGTATTATGCGGATACATCACAGAGCAAAAGACGCGTCGGCCACCTCTACACACAACATTATCAAATAATATTTTCATCTGAACCAAGTGTCACCGTTTACTCATACAAATTGATGGCTTATGGCATTTATGACTTAACCGAAGCTTCTGGTCGGCGCCAATTGCTCGGAATATGTGTCTACGTGATGTTCTGTAGATTCATACATTTTTCGACTACTTATGTATAAGCTTACTCAAGTAAGTGCGTTATTGACTGATCTATACTGTCCTTTGTTATCTATCAACTGTACCATGCTACATACATACTGTATGACCTGAAAACAAAATCAGTTATTAAAAGGAGTTTGTATTCCCGACATTTTTTAAGTGCCCATGTTAGCCTATGTGAAATAAAATATTTGAAATTGAATTGATTTATTATAAGTAGGTAATGGTATCTCTCGCTACTTTGGTGTGGTGTTTCCGTACTCTGTGTATTATATTATTGTAATTAGTATCAGCTAATTTTAATTTTAGATATTTCGGTTTATTTGAATTGTAAACAATGGCTAGCGCCTTATCTAAAGGGCTTTTTTTACTCATAAAATCACAAAAAGCGACAGAATTGTATCAATTTGATTTAACTATATTGCTGATTTACATTGAATATATTAAATAGGTACAATTTCATATTACGTAATCGGATGATTTTAAAAGGTTTTAAAACATTAAATAACTCAAGGAGCTGATGATGTCACAGTAATTCAAGGGCATTATTATTATTTAATAATTCTCGATGGTATTGAAATGAATTTTTTAGGAAAATAGCAATGACTTAGAAAAGAGTAAGCTGTGGGTTGATTTTACTGATGAAATAGACCGACGCAACCTCGTCCAATGTTCGAATCACAAACATTTAAAAAATGTTTAATTGTCTTTGGTAGCTATGAATTTTGCGGAACAGATATAAGAAAGGAAGGCAAACATAAGATGAAAATAGCTGAGAACGAAGGAAGCCCTCCAATCGATCCGATAAGCCTTTTCCCAAATATGTTTTGATCCTCTTAAATTCTAAATGGATGCAGCTGAATACCAATACATTTCCACAGTATAAATATGAACAGTACGGCAACTACCTACAAACGCTCGAAACGGCACACTCACACAAACATGCGCATCGACGAGACCCCTAAGCGGTTGCCGCGGTGCTATCAGTATTGAGTGCCGCGTCAAGACGAGTGATCACGTATAAGTTTATCTCCGCGATCTTTTTACAAATGCCACAAGCGTATTGCGTAGTATACGGCTGTTTACAAAGATAAAGATCTATAGTTCTACAAGTTGTTGTGTGTTAATATTGAACTGTTTTCCTTGTTTTATACTATCGTCTTTTGCTGAGATTAACCGACGCCATGAGATTACCTTTTTAAATTGTATTTGTAAGCTAGTTATTTCAATTCGATTGATCACTACAGACCAAAAATGTTTTAATAAAAATAACAAAAACAATATCAAAAACATTAAAAGTTACAACCTTATTGCTTCAATGGAACGTAGACAATACTTTTATCAACTATGCTTAGTTTCCGTACTGTTCATATTTATACTGTGATCTTTCATTGAGTGATCCGAAATTCACAAATCAAATCAATAAATTTAAATATTACTAAAAAAAGGGAATTACTATAAAATTTAATAATGAATCTATTATGCATTATTAAATTTTATAGTAATTCCCTACTTAATTTAGTGTTAACCCACATATTAACCAGTTACTGATTTGTGAATTTCGGATCACTCAATGAAAAATCACAGTATAAAAATGAACAGTACGGAAACTGCGCCTAGTAAACAGTCTTCTATTCTGTACTCTATTAACTGTTTGTTATCTAGGTACACCACGTAAAGTATGGACGAAGAAAACATGCTACACCGAAAATAATTTTGAAATTATTCACATTACTATATTATTATTATTTGTATTCTTTATTGTTTTTTTTCTTGTATGTCATGTTGCATGCCAATTATTATTATTTTATGTTCTTATATTAATGATTTAGAGCCGTGTACGCTCGGTTATGTTTAAGCTTCGGTTGCCTTTAATTGAGTGTGGACACTGTTAAGTTATACCAATATTTATATTTTGTAAAGTTTTTATCATTTTGTACACTCGTTGGTGATCCTCAAATAAATAAAAATAAGAAAATCGAGGTCTCCCTAGCAGTAATCTTTTCAGTAAATATATTTAATAAAAAAAAAAAAAACTAGGTCTATTGTATATTTTAGTCACGATTCATATAATTTATACAAAAACTAAAAACACAGCAACGAATGTTCGTCGCGCCGCCATCACCGTTAGGCAAACTGTCACAAAGATATAAATTCAGAGATTTGCTTAATTTAGAAGGTCTTTCACCGTTCACTCTTTTGCTAAAACTAGATAATTTGAATTTTTATTTTATTTTATATTATACAAAGTTTAAATGTTCGTTGTATTAAATGACGTTTTAATGGGCGATGACTTCACTTTTTCATTATATTATGAATATGGAGGTGTGATTTTATCAGGGCAGTAGTTTCTACTATTAGAATTTCACTCATAGAGATTTATAGTTTTCTTGTAAACCCGAGTGACCCGATCGAAAACGAAAATTCGGTCAGAGGCTATAGACAAGTGACATAGTGTCGGCGGTAGCTTGGCGAAGGTGACTGTCAAAAATGTATGTATAGGATTGTCAAACGCTGTCGAAATATCAAGTGATAATCCATTATATTTTGGGAATTTCAACAATGGCATTCGTTTATAGAATGACACTTTCTGTAGAGCCTCTGATGACATCAGAGTGCCAATTCTACTAATTTTCAAGCAACGTTCGCATCTGTCAAAAATGTATGATAAATGAGGGTATTTTGACAGATTACAACTGAGATGCGAATCCGAACGTTGCTTAAAAACAAACAGAATTGGCTCTCAAGTACTAAGGCCTAGTTTCTCGTTCTGAAATTATAAACACGCTTTGTAGACCCGTGATTGGTTGAATACATTTTTAACAGCCAATAGCATCACTGGACTTGCATTTTATTTGTGTCGGAACTGATTTAAGTAACTGGTTCATAAGTGTTTTTCATTTGAGGCCACCACAGGATAGTCCGGTTAAGCAGTAACCAGCCTTAGAATGCTGAACTGCGAGTGGTCATCATCAAAAAAAATAATTGTTTCAGTTATAACTCAAAAGCAATAATTGATACTTTGTTCAATTTATCTTAATAATGACCAAGCTCCAGTTTTACATAATATCCATAAAATCTTTTTACCTACTTTTTAATTCACGATGAGACGAGTTCATTAACCCTGAAAGCCTACTCTACTAGAGCAACATTTTAACATGGAAGTGGTCTCATTAATTTCGTGGTATAATTTAATAACTTGATCTAATCGTTTAATTTCCTTAATGATGAAAATGGTTAAGACACGTGGTCCTACCTAAGTTTTGTATAAAAAATATTAATAGAGTTACTTTATGCAAAACTTACTATTAATATTCAGAACTTATTTTATGAAGGAGATTTGTGAACAGATTGTTTTTAGAAACATCTTATTTTTCGTACCTACATCTTCTCGGAATATCACAAACTTTTCTTACAAAAAATATTTTTACGGTAGGAAGATTGGCTTAACAATTAAATCGATACGGAAGCGCCGTATTGATTTAATTGTTGAGCAAATTTTTCCTTATCGTTAACACCTAACATATTTTTGCGTAACAAGTTTATGTCCATCCACCATTCGACGGAATCATTCAAGAAAAAATGAAGTCACTTCTCAACGGTTTAACAAATTTAAATGAAACTTGCACACAGGTAAATCATGAACCTGAATTAGAACAAAGAATACTTTTCATCCCGTGAGTATATTTATTCTCGAAGGATAATTTACAACTTCCACACGGACATAGACTTAGCAATTTTTTTTTTTTTTTAATGGTAAGCGGTATAAGCCTTATGTCAAAAATGACGTACGATATTGCTCCTAATATTGAGAATTTATGATATAAAAAAATATTATATCATAAATTCTCAATAATCAGCCTAAAATACAATAACGAAAAATAATTTCGGTTTTGTTCAAGAGACGTTGATACAGGCAAATTGTCTAAAAAAGTTTTTAATTCAAACGTTTATTTTGTCACGTATGTAAAGTTCCAAGAATTGGGAACTATTTTTGATATAAAAAGATAATAAATTTTACTTCCTTTTATTTTCTTTCTACGTGAATATTTACACGTAGGTATTTAAATGAAATAAAATGACGAAATTAGATCGTTATTTCTCTACTATATTGGAAACACAAACAAAATAGTTTTATAGCTTTTCTTGTAAATTTAATAATTTATTCTATTTAGCATATTGTTTATCACACTTTTATGGTTCGAGGGTAGATTTTTAAAGTAGTGGTATTATTTTCATTTAATGGGGAGTCCCCAAAATCATTGGGTTGGTCACGTAGGAATGGTAGTATCAACACTTAAGTAAAACACTTATTTGAAAATAATGAGTTAGGAGTATGTTGTCCGTTTGTCTTTGCGAATGGACAACTATCATCAATTAATTATATTTTTTATTGTAAATTTTGACGTCCGACGACGTTTTATATGGAAGAATTGGAAAAAATATTACTTTGACTCTGAGCCAATCTTAAGTAGTTGAGTAATATGTTTAATGTTTACAATTATATTAAAGTTCAAAACGAGCAAAGCTTTAGTTTATTAGTCGGCTAGACTCTAGAGTGATGATAATAAACATACGAACAATTGCATTGCTCAAACTTTGCGGTAAGTAGATAGTACCAACTAATGGATTATTCATCATAAAACCATAGCGTACATTACTAAAGTACAAAAGAAAGCTCTTTACATAGATAAAAGCTTCTGATAAATTCCACGAATCGATAGGAATTTCAAGTTGCCATTGTGTGTTAATAAAATTCTTGCGTTGCATACATGAATGACATATTATATGCACTGTATAATGTATATAGGTAGTCGCTGACCTCATTTTGACGATGTACTGTGAATAACAAAATACTCTTCTCAAAAACTTGAAGGAGTATTAGTCAAAGGTAGGTGTTATTTGTTAGACTGCAAAATGTGGTTGCATTAATGTCAAGTTACCTCTGGCTTCCTGCTTTTGGGAAGATGACTCAGTCACCTATGACACTGGTATTTCCAAGGCACAAAATGTTTAGTGGAAATTGTTTAGCTAGAATATCTATTCAAATTAATCAATTTGCGCCTATTAAAAGTTCAGTTTCATGAATTTAGGTGAGACTTGCGTTTCTGACGAAGTTATGGTTAACGCCAGATAAATTTGCAATAACGGTCATTGACCCACCTTTATTGACATACATAATTCCGAAAACAGGAATAATGACATAAAGCTGTCCTAAATCGCCATCTATCGTGATCTTTTACATTTTCTAGTAGTGAACTTGCAAAGAGAGGTTCCGAGATGGCAGTACTAGGCCCGTACCCACTCCTTCCCCTACCTTTCTCACAGTTTCGTACATGGATTTGCCAGAGATCCACTGAACTGCATAACAACAAATGGTCACGGGCTACAGACTGCAGCAGTCAAAAATGGCGATGCCGATTCTATATCCACGACTAACAATACAATTACTCAGCCTAAGTAGAAATAACCTCAGAACAATAATAGAGACAATTACGGCCATTGTCCCCTAAACAAACATCTTTTTAACATAGGCGCCACAGACAGCCCACTCTGCAGAGGCTGCTTTGATGCCGAAAAAACAGCCGCCCATGTCATCCTGGAATGCGAGGCCGTGGCTACCCAGCTTGAACAAATCCTCGGAACGGTGAGGTCGCTCCGCGAAGCCTGTGAAGCTCGGCTGTGGCGGAGCTAGGCTGGCTAACTTAGCCAGGATACCTACGCACAACGGACCGAATGGGAGTCTAAGTGCGGAAAATGGAGTCCCTACTCTACTCTACTAAGATCACTTTTCCTTTTATAATACGTCAACCTAGATTATTTTCAGTGCCGGAAAATTCTAATAGACTAGCTTTTGCCCGCAACTTTGTACGTGCATATTCCGTTTATTCCCGTTCCCGTAGGAATTTCGGGAAACTCTCTCTTAGTAGTAGTACGACAATTTTTTTTAGTTTCAGATGTGCGTTGTCTGTCAGTCACTCAGTAACGGAAAAGTTTTATATAGGTACTATGTCACCGGAAATTTTGCAGACTCTGGAAGATGAATCTTTATTCGATTATAATTTATCGATATATTTTGAAAAAAATCGTTTTGTTTACAATAAACCCCATCCAAATTCAACAGTTTCCAATATATCCGTGTCTTATTAAGAAAATATAGTTTACAATTTCACGCCATATTTTACATTCTTATGGCGTTTGCAATTTTCCGTTGGCATATATATTACCTAGATTAATTAATTGCTCTATTAATCCAAATGCATATCAGTACCTCAGAGGTACCGTTGAATGAAGAAGTCAGAAGTCACTGGGTCACCGTATACTGTCTGTTACAAATAGCAGACATTCGGTCTGGTCGACTGATTTAAATATTGTGGTCCATTCGATAATTAAAACATATTTCAAGCTCAGTTTTGTGGCAACATCATTTAGTGCTTTCAGATTTAATTATAACTAATGCGTTTGTTAAGCTCATTTTTTGTGAACTACTTATAAATTGGTAGGTGTGAAATATGTTTGCTATAATAAGAATTTCTTTCTTTGGTTTTGAAGCTTCATCTTATGAGTAATAGGCATCTATTACTCAAGCCATGGTAAACATAAAGCCTCGTATCTACTAGGCAACATTTGACGAGCAACATTATGCGCAACACGTTGTTCATAATGTTGAACAGCAACAAGGTACTTTTTTTTTGTAACATTATCAATGTTGCGCGCCTGGTGGCAACGTCCCGCGTTGTTCGGCAACGTAGCGGATCATGTTGAGCATCACGTGTTGCACGTCAAATATTGCTTAGTGGGCTTAAGCATTTATATTTACCATAGCTTGGAGTCTTCGTACGAAGATTGCATTAGATCATTATAAATTTCATGCAAAATGACTTACCTATCATTCTGTATGTATTTAAAGACTGGTCTTAAAAGTTCCCAGAAAGCTCAGGTGCTTATTTAAACATGTGATTCAGGTGACTTAACAGGAAATAACACCTGGTCTATTTCCCAGAAGATGCTATTCGAACATTTGACAGAAATCGTTTTCTGACTGCGTGTTTCCCAGTTCGTTTGATTCCATCCTTAACGACCAGATTATTGTGTAATTTATGATCCAAATTAAAATTCGATAACCTATGTTCTAATCAAGAATTTATAATTAGGATGAAAAAGTTCATTTGCATTTAATCTGAACATCGGAAGGAGAAACTGGGGTCACGCTACACAAGTGCCTAAAACCTGTCACCAACTGAAATGCTTTGAAAAATCGTGACCACTTAGAAATCTATTAATATTTTAGCTTGTTAATGAAAATGGCAGGTGTGGCTCATTCACATAATAACGGGGTTATTTTTAAACATAATTTATAACTTTTTTATGGGATAATTTATAATTGTGGATCAATATTACCATACATAATTTTGATTGTAATAAAAGGATGAGAACCTTGACGTTTTTATTGTGGATTTTTTCCAGAAATAGAGATGAGATCTTTTATTTAATGTCAATTTTATGAAGACAATCAGTACAAAAGAATAATTTTGTTAAATGTGGAAATCTGCGCGAGAGAAGCCACGTGCAAAAACGTATAAGAATGGCCAGAAAAGTTGTTAAACTTGTTTTGTTTGGCTGTCACTGTTCATCTTTCTTTCATGACTCATGACTAAAAACAAACTCGCCGAGACTTTTCTAGAAGGTCCTTCGATGATCCACTGTTGAACGTTTGACCTCTGAATTAATAAGTACGTCCTATTCATGCGGGCGACAAACCTGTTAATGAAAGTGACTACAATGATGAGTAACTATGAAAATTACACAAACCAAACTACTACACGGAACGGATAGTAGTCCGCGGAACTTCGTCTGCGCCACATTTTTCATTAATGCTCCACTCCTTTTACTCCGTTACATAACCTTTAACCTTCCTCAATAAATCTTTCCAAAACAAAAGATTTTTTCAATTCAAACCAGGAGTTCCTGAGATTAGCGCGTTATTAGTCTAGATAAATATAGGTACTAGCTTTTGCCCGCGACTTCGTACGTGCATTACCCGTTTTTCCCCGTTCCCGTATACTCATGAATGTGGCTGTCATATACAAAAAGAATTTTCCAAATCCGACTGTTAGCTCCAGAGATTAGCGGCGTTCAAACAAACTCTTCAGATTTATTATATTATTAGCTTTTGCCCGCGACTTCGTCCGCGTGGAATTGTAACTTGGGGCAGAAGTTTTTATTTTAAGATTATGAACTTTAGTAAAGTTTCAGATAATGTAGTAGCATTAACTGAAACTTACTAAACTTCATAATCTTCAGTAGAACAGAGAAAGAATAGATAGATATAGATAGTTTAACAAATGTTCGATGTGATTCTTTAAATTGGCATAACTTTTTTATTTATGAACCGATTGACATGAAACAAACACTAAATGTTAAGTGAAGCTTACCACAATGTATTAGTGATTTTGGAAGAATTGGCGTGCACGAACGCACACACAAACAGATAAAAATTCTAACAATTATTGTTTTGGGTGCTGTTTGCGTTGATAAAGGTCCCAATATTTTTTTTTCTCATATATCTTCCATGTACAGACTTAAGTATAGATTTATAGCAATCTATTGTTGGAGATAGACCACTGCAATAGTAAATGTTAACCAATTAAATTTCTCGATCCCCGGCCACCCTCATACAGCTCCAATCAGCTACCCGGTACAAAACATTATCTTAGCATAATCAGTTTACAACGTTTCCACTCCTAGAATACAGACCTTCTCTATGTCAGAGGGAGTCGCGGGTGCAGTGCAGGTTGCTTTACGAGATATGGATAACTTGAACTTGACCTGAATGAATGGTTGCGACTGTATATCCACACGAGATGGAATGACAGTTCACTTCATAGTGACTCTAGGTAGAATCACTATGAAGTACTCCGGTAAGTAAGTAAGTACTTCGGTTACAGCCGGTCTATTCTGTCAACATCTCACAGTGTATACATAGGTATGTATACACTGTGAGATGTTGACAGAATAGACCGGCTGTAACTCGTAACGTACGTTTGATTAACAGCAGGTCATTAATTTGATCGTCAAGTTAGGTCAGATAACAGATAAAACTACTTAGTTCCACGTGTTAAAAACACAATCAGCTTAATGATACTTTCACCAAAGACTGTTTTATTTAAATGCAATATTAATAAACAGATTGTTGACCTCCGAACGGGGCTAATTAATATTTCGCGATTAATCGTAGAGATGGCGCGAAATAAATCTCCTTGCTGATTTTTATCTCACAATCTCAAGTTATAATGGTCAGGTGGCCATAGCGTTATGTTTCCTTTTATTTTGTCATTGGAAATTTACGATTAATGTTAATTTGTCCGATGATCACGTTGTGGACACGGTACTTATGTAAATGTTCTGTCGATGCTGCAGACAGAGTGGCAACAACTGAACGAGTCTCTACTGATGTTTGCTTAAATGTTTTTCGTTTGCACTGTCCAAAGTTTGTTCAAGACTTCGTTGCTAGGCTCAAAATGAACAGGTTTCACAGTTTAAGGCTCCTTCAGATATATGTGAATCGTCACTTCGGCAGCAATGACACAAAATATTAAGGCTCTCAAAGACAAGTGTGACGCAACTATGAGACAACGAAGGCAACCCATCGTCATAGCGATTATTCTAATCTTGCTCTATAGATAGAACCAATTTCTAGAATACGCTCTGTCGCACTGTCGCGTCCCGCCTGTCATCGAAAGCCTTATAACATGTAAGGCCATACCATATTTCAAGATCTTTATAAAATTTTCGACTAAGCTCCTATTATACGACACTTCGCCATGTAAACCATTATTTACTATGTTGGTGTCACCAATTAAGATATCATATTACATAACAGCATTATAAGAAAATAGGTGTTGGTAACATGACTCTTGACAGGTACAAGCTGAATAAATTTTTATTACCTTGTCTTTGACAAGCATTAATAAATTTAACTAATATTTTAATTGTTTCTTTCTATAATAAGCATTAATATTTGCTTTCGTAAGTGTCAAGTTTCATCGAGTTATTGACTCGATTACGTTATTAATATTAAAAATATGATGATTATGTAAAAGAAGGTACTGTATATAAAATACAAATTGCTTACCCATCATCCTTTCCATATTTTTCATTGCATTTGACAAGTTTAAAATTTTCGATCGTTAATTTTTTATGGGTGTTCGGAATAGCGTTTACTTTAGCACCTTGTTAGCCTTCGATATTTCTTGTTCAGTTATCTGTTGAACTGGCACCTACCGCAGACATACTTACGGATTTTATATATATAAAATTGTTCGTGTGTGTTGAATACAATTTTATACTATTTTTTTTTTTGGTTTGCAGATCGCACAAGATAGAATGATTCGGAAGGAGGTTCTTTTCTATAGGTGGTACAAAAAAAACCTGGCAAAAATAAAACATGTATTATTAAGTACTTATTTTATCTTAGTATGTGTATACTCTTTTCCTTATCGGTATTAATTTTATTATTTTATAGGGCCAAACATTCTTCTGGTTTATCTGTTTATGAAGCGTTTTTACAGATATTATGTGTGTTTTATAACTAAAACCCTGGTTTTAGTTTTCATGTTATTTAAGAAAGTGTGATAAAGATACTAGGGTACGTGGGATTATCTACTTTAATTTTATGTTCACGTACAAAATATAAATCTTTGTCAACATTGTCTTATCGGAATGGTTTTCCCCGCGTGAAGTTAACATTGAAGTGAAAGTAAAATCATAAAACTGGTAAGTTTTCTGTAAAAATATAGGGCGCAGAATTACATTTTTTTTTTTTATTTGAGTTATTTAGTTTTGTGGGAGTCAGGAATCCAACATCCACATATACAAGGAATGCTTATTATAGTCGGTAGTAAAGCGGAAACATCGAAGCTTGAGTGCCAAAGAAACAATTTACTGTCATGGAAGATCCATGACAGTAAATTGCGAAATAAAAAAAAAAACAACGAAATGAACCAGCCGGTCGATTCTGTAAACATGTCGAAGTGAAGGCTTGGGTGAGCTATCAATTCGTAGAATCAAGATGTCACGTGATCACGAAGTGAGCTGTCATTCCATCTTGATAATATGGAAAAGAAAAACAAGAAAGGAAAAAAAAATACTGAACTTGATATTTAATTACGAAATTGTACTAATTTATCTTTCAGAAATTCCATGTATACCAACAAAACTCATATCAAAGCAAAGCACTGGAAGTAAAATTCACGAGCTCAACCAAGAACAGTCGCGTGCAAAACCAAGTGCAGCCGCGCAATTCCTTTGTGATTTTCGGACATGACTTTAAAGCTCATCCCTACCGCAGTCTTCACGGAGATAAATTAACTTCAACCTCACTGTAACACGTAATTAGTACTGAAGTGATTATCAAACCAGTTGTCCCTTATTTAACTATTGTAAATTGCACCAAATTGCATGTTTGTTAGTCTTTGTTACCACTTGAATGTAATTTTTTAGTTAAAATTGAAATTGCAGTTTGAAAAGGAATGATAATGAGGGTCAGAAAAAGTAGTCTTTGATGTCGAAAAAAGGTGATTGGAGTGGATTAAGTTGGTCATTAAAACTGGTCATAGTTTTAATTTGACTAAAAAAAGCTTTAGTCAGATTATGGATTACGTCGGGCGATCAAAGTGTGTGTTGCTTTTATAGTCGGCTCGCAGTCAAAATCCGATTATCTACTTTGAAGACTGCGAATTTTAGCAAAGAGCTTCTTTCAGAAATTATTGCATCACATTCTTGACGTTCGAAGAATCAAGAGCCCTGCTTACTGATACATTTTAAAATAAAGTTCTAACACCAAATCATGGACTGATTCGCCTGTGTAGTTACGATCTTGAGGTACCCTAAAAACGTATTGTTAGTTCTGCCAATATTTAAATATAGAGCCATAAATATCTATAATTCTACAAATACAACAATTTAAGACAGCGATGATGAGATGAGTGACATTTTGACTGACACACATTTTTTTTTATAAAAGGATTTAACACTTGAAGGTGTATATTTAGATTTTCTGTTTTCGATAAAAAGAAACAAGAAAAATAAAATGATAATCAATCATAGAGCCAATCAATGGTTTAATTCTCAATCTTTTTTTATTGCACGCTAATTAAGCATGAGTCTAATTTGAAGCGATTCTCAACTTTTTTTTTCTCTTTTTTTATTTATGTAATGTAAAAAATATACAAAAGCTTCAGTTGATTATTTAATAGTCATTACAATTAGTTGCTAAGGACTGTATGAATGTAAGGTGTGATCATCACCTACTTTGTATAAGTACCTACTTGCTACTTACAATGTATTTAATACTTTTTTTATCGCCCATGATAATCTGTGATATTCTGTGAAACATAATAAGGTAATAATGTTCTACAGAATCTCACCGATTACTAGAAAACAACATATAAAACGATTAGATAATCGTTAAATTGTTTGTTTCATTAAACAGGCTGGGCCTGGCCTATGGATAAGTAGCGTCAACTCACTTCATTGAAATGATTTCAAAGTTTTGTTTTCTCAGTCAAAAACGTTGAGTGTATTCAATTGGTTCATGCATTTGTTAATAAAGATCGTTGAATAAGCGAATTAATACCTTTTTAGAAAAAACGGTTTAATGATTTTATTATTAGAAAAAAACCGTTTTTTTTTGTAAAAACGGATTCAGACTACGCGAGCTAAGCAATCTTTAAGGCTGCGGTCCCACTAGGAGTGCGAGGTAGCTAAGCGGTGAAGCTAAGCTACAAATTATCTGTCCCTAGTCTGTTTTCCTAGAGCTAACATACGTAGCTGTGCGAGTAAGATGTGCTGTGTGTGAAGGTGCGCGACTCCACTTCACTAGCTTTGTTCCGTATTTTACGAGTACAAAGCTAACTACAACACTCGCGAGTCTTAAGCTAACGCGCATAGCTTGAATCCGTAGCACACATCCGATGCTTTAGTTAGGAAATAACTTCGCTTTATTGAACTCTATTCCACTAGTGCTACGCTAAGCTAAGCTTTGAAAATCGAGCAGTCTTATTGGTGGGAATCAGACACATCACTACTTGAAACGCAGCCTAAGGCTGTGCTGTGTTTGTAGAGGACTAAAATCAAATACGAATTTGTAATTGCTACCGCTTAAACTTAGCCCAAAACCATTTAAGGTAAGTTACGAAACAATAATTTGCAATAACATTAAACAGCTATAGGCAATTATGTAGGAAAGGAAGTAGGAAAAGGGCTTGTTTTTGATCTGACTCATTGACATTGAGTATTTTTATATAAAAGAAAATATAATAGTGACTCACTTTACTGTATCGTTCGATTTAATAAACTACTTAATAAACGACGTGCCTAGTATCGGGTCAGCGGTTCAAGCGCAGTATCAATATTTCTTCCACATTTTAACATTTTGTGGACATAAAGTAAAACAGTAAATGATGTCACGAGAATGACTCACATCTTCTTTAAAAGAATGATTAACTAAATTTTACAATAAAATCGGTTATCTACACGTATTCTCTAAAATAGGCGTGTGGAGGCACAAGATATGACTCTATTTTATCCTAAACAGTGATGTTGAAAAGCGGGCGTGGTTCGCATAATGCGCATTTGAATGAGACACTAGTAGGACGATCTAAACCACTTTAGTAATATTAATTTTAGATTTAGAGCGTGTAAAATTTTATCACCAGCTTAAAGCGGCGACTTTTGGAAATCGAGAAATAAAAAGTCAACCGGCGTCGTAACTTTGACAAAAACATCAAGATTGGATTGATGAGAAAATCAATAATCAGGGAATTAATGGAGTTGCCTTTTTAGTTCATAACCTGTCAATGATATAATATTGATTTATCGATACCTATTCTATATTGACGTCAGATGCAACAATCAATTTTTATAGCTTTTCTTTCTACGACATTTTATTGGACTTTTAACGATTGAACTTTTTAGTTTTTTGGAACATTAATAATACAATAATTCAAGATTAAAAAAGCTCAAATAAAACAACATGTATAAGACGGATCGCCAGATATTCACAATAAAAGGAATACTGAACATTGTTGGTTCTTCATTCGCAATAAGTCCTGCCAATACTTTGTAAACACAATACTCTTACGAAGAAGTTATCCTCACAAATATTCCACGGCAGTTCTTTGTGTTTATTTCGCATGTGCGGCGGCTGTAAGCACGTGTAAGCGTGCACATGCATAGTATGTTGTGTGTGTTTACACGGAATAAGGAGCCATGCCGTAAGAATCTTAATAAAACGCCACATAAGGAACGATGAGATCGTGCCGACCGTGCGTAATTGTACAAAGCAAACCAATCATACGGATTTTTTGCATTTTCATGCTACTTTGACATTTATCAACACCTACGTAAACAAATACTCTTCATGAATAAAACGTAAAGACTTTATAGGAAACGCTAACTCGAATAGATAACAAGACATTTGCAAAAACCTGTAAATAGCGATCGTTGATTGATTGAAAAAGATAAATAGTTACGCGTGCGTTTTTATTTTGTTACAAAAAGCCAAGTCCAAAGTTTTGGCGCAAATTTTTAATGGTTCAAAAGTAAATAAATATTGATGTCGGAAGTGTTGGAGCGGCTTTTTTATGTTTGAACAATCATTAATTAGATGCGTTTTATTGGCTCTTTATCGATGAAGATCCTCTGATATGTGCCGAGAGACAGATTTATTACTCGTACAAGGTAATGTTTTGCCGACTCTTCCGTGTTCACTATATTTTGTGCATCATTGTTTTGCGCCTAATTTTGCACACACCTTATTATAATTGTATAGATTTTACATTAAAATTCTAAAAAGCTAAATTAAAGTTATCATAAATCAATCACAGTCGTTATAGTAGATATGTCAATAAATAAAGTGGGCTTGGCGTTGCTTCTGATTATAATAGTCAATATACTTTGGTCAGACAAAGGTGTTAAAATTTAAAGTTAACATAAAAATAAAAGAATATTTTTAAAGGACAGTGTTAAAAACAAACTGTATCTAATCAGTCAGTCAGGAAAAAAGGCAGATATGATATAGTTATTAATGATGTTGAAAGAGAAAGGCGTAAACATGAGACAATGAGATATGGTAAGTAATGCATATCGTCCAGTAAGTGGCGTGGAGTTCAAAGGCGGCCGCCACTGAATTGATACTGTGTTCCGTTTTGTAATCGATGTGTCGCATAATTCATGAACTGACCGCATGTAGTGTTATGCTTCTATTAGATCTGACGCTATGTGAGATTTATTAGGAAAGTGTTAAAAAGATTTGTGGGTTGAAAATATGTTACTGTATTTGATTCTTTTAGATAGGTTGAATACTTTTTATCATCTACTTCTTTTAAAATACATTACAAAACAAGGCTTTGTTTTCATTAATTAGGCTCAATCTGCACGGGGCGAAACGGACAGCCACTTAAAAATATTTTACGGAACATTAGGTGAATTTTGAGTTTAATAGAATCGCTGTATCATCTGAATGAGAAATCATGTTGTGATTTCATTTGAATAATAAAATGAAAGAAGGCCTTTTGCATTATTTAATTATTTGGTTGAAATGAATGATGACAGGTGCAGGTTCAATTTTTTTTTTAAAAGGTAACTTAAGTTATACTGATAAGGATCTTTCCTTGTCCTAAGTAGCGGCCGAAGGGCTTGTCAAGTCTAATCCGTACATACAGCTACACGAGGAGGCAGCGTCTGCAAGTGACTGTGTGAAAGGTCAGGGTAGCTCAAACTACACGGTAATTAAAGGTTATTTTTGGCGATAACCATCAGTAAAACAGTTACCTACGTGCGTGAAATAAAAACCCACTGGTTCCACTTCAACAAACCTTGGGATCCGAAAGAGCCTTGGAGCGCAAAAAGTCAACGCATTCGTGTATCACTTAAGACAGAGTTGAGGGCTGAAGGGAACTTTTTTGTGGCCACAAACAGTTCCGTTATGCTCTCCAAAATCAACAACCAATCAAGCAGCGGCTCGAACTTCTGAAATATTTTTTGCATTTCATTGGTCATTAGTTGTGGTTGATATCAGTATGAACAAACCAACAACTTTAAATTTCTTTTCAGATAATTATCCGTTGAACTTTTAGCTGTCGGCTCGGAAGAGAGCGATCTGTGATGCATCGCCCAATAAATCGCATAATTATCCAAGAACCTCTCGAGTCAAGGCATCTCTGTGTGTGACTCTTTAAACGAGTAATGAGAACGGCTGATCGATACCCAAATAAATTCGCCAAAGTAAATGACGCCACAACAAATGATCAATTTTATACCATTCTTGCTGAATCATCATTTATACCCGCTTAACATTATAATATTACCAACAGAGATCTGCCGGTAACTTCTGATCGAACATGTGATTATGCCTTGATGTTTATAACACACAGATAGGGCATGAACTCGGGTCTTAAAAGTGTCAGATATCGATACAATCTATAATAATAAAAACCACATGAAAAGGTCAATTAAGATATTGTTTTGCATGCATATTTAGATCCTGCAGACACCTGCAGAAAAATTATTTACGAAATCAAACTAAAACAAAAAGAAGTTAAGTTTGCATGTGTCAAGGCAGTAAATACGGAGGCTGTCAAAGCTGTCCCGCAGAACGCTAGTGCAAAAATAAATCGGTCGGCGCAAATTAAAGAAACGCATTAAAAATTCTGATTTACAACCAAAATTATAATACAATGGACATTGTTAAATTTATACCTCCCTATTCAATGATCCTGCAATACATGTAAGCTTACGTTTTATTGTAAATCTCTTATTCATTTATCATCTCTACAGAGTGTGTATAATATTATGTTAAATATTTGAGTCCGTTCGAAATTTTTCTCAAAAGTAATTTAAATTTACATAATGTCTTATCATTAATGTATTCTGAATTAAATGGCCCAAATTGAAATAGTGGTGTCATCATCGCGGGCAGACTCTATGGCGTCGAGTCGTTGTATCTACAGTTTTATTATATACCTACCATGTTATTTATGGTTTCATTTAGACTTGTGGCACTACGTGACCGAGTGGTCTGGCCAAATTAATATATTCATGGTCCATAAATATTGTAAGCCCATTAATGAGGATAGACATGGGAGTGGATTCACTTACTAGGTTGTCATGAGTACCGTATTGCTAATTTGTGAATTTTATGTTAATTATCCTGTCCTGGTACTTATTGGAAAATTCTTTCGAAAATTATGACGATTCCGAAACGCCTTCTCTGAAATTTAGTTTCGGAGAAGACAGTCATTGAGGTTGTCTCCCTCTTAAGCTTATCACTATGAAGAACATCTCCTCAACGGGCAACGCAATAGCTGAATCTCAAGTTGGCCTAATATTTCTTCGTAAAACCAAAAACCAAATAATTTTCACGTTCATTTTTGAAATGCGAATTAGCTTTTAGTTCTATGTTTGTTAATGATATTCATAGTAATTGTAGATTTTAAATATCCCGAATACTAAGATCCAATTGAAATGTCAGCAAAAAGGCAAACTTTTCCTACAAATTTTCCATGCTTTTTTGTACACCTAGCTCAGAATTTCTTTTTTCTTTTGCAACCAAATTGCAGTCATCTGAATTTATTTAACACACGTTATGTTAATTTCAGATTTTTTGCTTCGCGTTATTTCTTTTTAGATGTGGAGTCTAAGTAAATGAATCACAAAACGTTTAATGGCTAGAACTTGAATTAAATTGATATTTTTGAGGTGACATTCTTGACCCTGAAGTTTGTTTAATAAATTGGTCTATTCTTTTATTTGCCACTGTCGTTATTGACTAACAATTAATTACATACTTACGTTTGTTTAAAACGTAATTCATCATTTAATTAAGATTATTCAAGCCGAATAAATGCATAGCTAATTGAGCTTTTATGTTTGGCAAGTGATTGAAGTCTTTGATTCGGTTTTTCTATCAACTTCCTTGTTGGTTGATCGGAAGGATATATTGATTTCACGGTACGATTAATTACATGTTTACTTGTTATAAGTATCAATGCATCAATTTATGGCTTTGTAAAGCTCCAAACAATTTCTAAAGAAGTTCATATGATTGCAGTTTTTGTAAACCATTGTTCCTTTGTTTTGTAAATTCCTTTGTTGAAAACAGTACCTAAAAAAACCTAGATGCCTACAAGATCTGTTTTCCAAATTGTGTTTAATAAATGTAGAGAATACAAACAAAGCCAGAGGCGAAAGGTGTTTTATAAATAAATACATATGTAGATGTAATAAAATACACAATATAATTATTAGAAAATCTATTTTAGACACCTGACCCATTGCTTTCATGTTTCTATCGTGTTCAATGGCCATTAAATAATAATATAGGGACATTTTACAAAATGCAGAATAAATATTGGCTATACTTCGAGAATTAATTCGATAAGCCATACTAACGAATATGTTCAGCTTTTCTAAAATAAATAAAAAGGAAAATGGCTTTATAATCGATAAAAATAAATATGATCGTTCTAATGTTTTAATACTAACTATCAACGTTTAAAGTTTTTCTAGGGTCATGTCAAAAGAAAATAAATAATTTGTTGTGACTATAATAAACGCACTTAAATTACTATTTTGACACAGATATGGTTTATGGTAATGAACTTTTGTAAATTAATTTGGGGTCGTGCTCTGATAAATTTTGGATGTCGGATTATGCATGAACAGTGACTATATTACTAATTAATTATGAGCTTAAGATTTTTAAGTTATAAATAAGCATTGAAAAATGGTAGGTTTAGGTTGCGTGATGATACGGAGATTATTTATTCATTTTTATAACTCACAGTCGAACGTATTTCTTGCACCGAAATTGAGGTAAACGCTTACGAAAAGATTTATTGTATGTGTATAAAGTTTCTACTTAGGCCCCAGGCATTCCAAATAACTAAATGTATTTAGCGCTAAAACGGATTTAAATCATCGTTCCATTTTTGACATCGCTTGAAATTGACAGAGACAGAATGACGTTTTACAAGATTGTGTTTGATGTTTTGGATTTGGTCGATTACCTACCTACCTAGAAGCAAATACCAATAATATTTTATTAAAATAGTAGTTTCTGGAAATTTTAAATAAGCGCCATCTCCTACACTTTAATCACAACAGCATAGGCTAAAGATATGTTCAACCGGTCTAACATAAATGTAGCTTGATTCAAGTTTTGTTGTTGAATCAAGTTTGTAGCTTGCCAAGTATATCGCAAGATGGCGCTGATTTCATACGCCATCTGTCGGTGGAAACTTAAACCTAGTATTTTCCTAGTTTTTCATCCACAAGGGTGCGTTGCCTGTTTCTTTTAGATATAAAATGTTGATCATTCCTGCTTCCCATAATTATTATTTTCCCATAGTGAAAATAACTATTTTTGCAAAAATGGTGAAGGTTTCTCAATTATATATTTGATATTTATTTGTATTATTGTCTCTTATTCGTATTGTTTAGGCGTTTGTACACTGACAGCCCAAAATCTCTATCTCTAATCTATCTTCTCTCATTCAATGTATCCAAAGGTTGTCTGTAAAAAAAAAAGACTGACCCAGTAATAAACAGTTAATTAAAAATAAAACATTTATTACTAAGAAAACTGGTAATCTCAAAAAAATATAATCTAAATATCAATAAATAAAATAAATAGCATAGAATAGCTAAATAACATATAATATTCAACTAACGACATTCTATGAAAACTGGGTAACAATTCTGCAATCCTTTATCAAACACAGCCTTTGCCAAAGGCTCGTGAGTATTTCTCATTTTTATAACCGTATTATTATTAAGTGTAATTTCGTTGAAAGGGTCTACAACTAAATTGTTATAAGGGTGAACTACGAAGTTTTCCATCTCTTTGATTTGCTTCGCATGGCCGCTGAAGAAACCTAGTTCAGAGCATATGGCTTCTAACTCTGACTTGGTGTGGTTTTGAGTGGCGTAACACTTGGAATGCCAGACGCCGTGGGAGCGAACTATAACTTGTCCTGTGCCATACCTGTAAAAAACAACAATGTAGGTAAGTTTATTCAAAATAACTGATAATCTAGATTTTTTGTTAACCTGAAAAAGTTTTTCCAAATAAAAAAATCGTTGAAAATCTTTTTGAAAAATCAAGAATACAGTTCTTCACCGTTATTATCAAGCGATATAATTCAGTGTTGCTACATAGAAGAGGAATGTAACTTTGACAATTTTTTAATCTTTTGAACGCCATTGTCACGTATACACGTCAAGCAAGCGCGTGCCCTGTACGCCAAACGTCACAAATATGTGACAAAAAGTACGGCGAATTTGTGGCTTGGCATCGGAGGCACACCGATGCGTTTATGCTCTGGCGTTTAAAAGATAAAATGGTCTTTATGTTTTTTTCTTTGAATAGATATTTTTCTATGTATATTTAAATATAAAAAACGAACTACTGATCTGATTACAAAATTCTTACATCGGCAAAAGCCACAATATTGCTGAATGCCGTACACTAGTTTTCATCCTGACAAATGTTTAGTTCCTGTGCGAATAGCTAATGGGAGCAAAGCCGCGCGAACAAGCGAGTAATTTATGTGGACTTACGGCGTTCCATATGGAGCATTAAGGGCTATGCAAGTCTGTTCATCCTCTCCGTTCGGACAGTCCCGAACCCCGTCACATACTGTATCGGGAGCCACGCAGTGATCAACACCAGACTTAGAACCGCACCTGTAAGGAAAACGTGGAAGTTAATTTTATTTACGATACTAATTATTTGTTTTAGGATTCCGTACCCAAATTGTATAACGGGACCCTATTACTATGACTTCGCTGTCCGTCTGTCCGTCTGTCACCAGGCTGTATCTTATGAATCATGATAGTTAGACAGTTGAAATTTTCACAGATGATGTATTTTTGTTGCCGCTATAACATAAATGGAATACAATAAAAAATTTAGGGGGCTCCCATACAACAAACGTGTTTTTTTTTTTCGTTTTTATAATGGTACGGAACCATTTGTTAGTTGTTAGATGTTGAATAATAATTTATAACTTTGGTTACACAATTATATACTGAAATCGGCTGTTCCCTGTCTTTGGTCGGGTTATGCAAACATACTATAAATAAATCACCTGGATATCTTTATTTTTTACAAACTTTCGAGCTCATCCCATAGTAAAAGATGATAACATTTATGAGCATTTTCAGCTCCTGAAAAAAATTCAATGAAACAAAAGTCACACTGTACTCCATATAGCCTGATACAAGTTCGCCAATAATAGATTAAGAAGAAAAAACACTGACTTGTAGTTCGTCTTCGCAAAACATTTGCAGAACGCCGGGTCCTCGTCACTCCTATCATGACAATGGAGTATGCCATCACACAATCTGGAAGGCATGACGGTTGCCAAATAGTCCTTGCAAATGGTCTGGCCCGGTTCATCAGTACCGTCTCCGCAATCGTTGTTGCCATCCCTGAACAGTTCCTTTGATATGCATTTTCCGTTGCGACATTTCATTTGGCCCACTGAACATTCTGTGAACAAATGATTAAGAAGTTTTAGAGGATATCAAGTACAATATTTTATCTTCCCTAATTCAAACCGGAAAATGATTATTTCACACAACGCTCATAAGGCTATGCTATGGGCCGTCGACGCCTGAAATAAACGATTTTTTTTTTTTTTTATAAGACATGAACTATTGTATCAAAGGCCTTTGATACATCAGTTCCATTGAACTACTGATTTTTAGTCGCACTATGAATTTCACTCAATCTTCAGACTTGTGACTAATAAGTTTTTTAACCAAATCGATTAATGATTTAACTTTGACTTTAAATTCATTGACACTGTATCATAAAAGTATTAAGTCGATTACGAGCCGCAAATGATTAAATGAAACACGTAATGAAAAATCGTCATTGCCTATTTGAGCGAACTGACCCTTTTACACCTCTGAAATATGATATTCCCAATTGAGATCCGATATACCCATTTTTAACGGAAAAAAATGAGATGTCATTCTTCATCTGAGATTGATGTATGGACTGAATATAATAACGTATCATATATAAGATTATAATTTAGTTATATAATACTTAGAGATGAAGGCTTATAAAGCTGTTACTTAGTAACTCCATTTTAAGGAGATTTTCAGAAAAAAAGCGTAGGACTTAGTGTCGTTTAGCAAGCAATACCGCTCAAGTAGATTTTTGTGATTTCTACTTTTTAATGTTATTGGATAGATACCAAACCTAGTCAAGTTGACGCTGTGTCAGTACATTTATTTTAACTGTTCCGCAGGTCTCCTGGGCGTAAGCGCGACTGCCGAACGTGTAGTCCTGGGTTTGATTCCTAGGTAGGGCAAAAAGTGTGTCATTGGACTTTTCCAATAGGAATTTCTCAGTGACAGCCTGGAGTTTGGAAGTTGGTGGTGTGACACCCCCGTGCCTCGGAAAGCACGTTAAGCCGTTGGACCTGCGCCAGTTCTCTCTCCGGTAGTGTTGGGTTATCTCATCGGAATATGAGAGTGATAGAATAAATAAATATAAAATAATAAAAAAGATAGAAGAGGCAGTGCACCTGTGTTTGCGCACACGCTTGTGCAATATAATATATCCCGCGCTGATGGTTGGTCTCGATTAAGATTGGCCGCCATGGCCAAAATCGCTCAGGAGGACTATATACATTTGTTACAATAAACTAATCAGTTTTTCCGCTCTACTGTAAAATTTGTCAAAATTACTTGAGCGGTATTGTTAGTTCAGCGACGTAATGTACAAATATGCATGTATATTATATGTGCATAAATAGCGTGATATTGTTATCTCATTAGTCTTGATAAAACGTAAATACATTGTAAACTTAAGAATTTGGATGTGATTTTTTGCAATTTAAATGATCTGTTCACAAGATAAATTTATAATCTGATCATAATTTATCAAACGGTGACATAATATGTACGTGAAAGTCATAATAAAAAAATCCGAGCATTGATAAGACGGCAGAATGATCTAAAAAATAACTACATATAATGCTACCGAAATTCATCCAATAGTTTTCGTGGAGTTGACTGGGGGATCAAAACATAAAAGTGATTGAAATGACTGTTTGCCAATAGAGCATGAAATCGCAATCATACGCAGGCTGCGTGGAGAATTTGATGAGAGAGCATGACTCAGTGACATCATTCTGAACTTTGTTTTGTGAAAGATGGGAAATCATAGTAGAAAATCATTTACACTATAAATGCATTTCAAACTCGAGTACAGTTTTTTTTGAACGCATAGATGTATCTTTCTACCCTTGTTTCATTATATTTAGGGTCGGAAAAATACATTTTCTTCTTTAGTAAAATTCTCCCGTGACAGCCGTCACGCTATCATTTACTACATTAGATTTATGCATACTGAAGGCTTATATTATAATAGATTTTCAGATAGATAATATGCCAACTCAAAATGGCAGTTTTGCAAGTGCAGTACAAAATATGATTTTTCTTCGAACCGCTGACAATTCCTTCGTCGCGGGCTTAATTTTGAAAACGTACGCGTTTTTTACTGGCACAAGGCGGTTTTATGGACATTTATAATAATCTAAGACTGAAAGGGTTTTTTAAACTTACCACATCCTTTATGATAAGGATCACTTTCACACATTTTAGTTTTCTTCTCACAGGCCGCTTCTGCTTCGTCGTTGCCGTCTTCACAATCCCTGACGCCATTACACACTTGGAGCAAAGGTAAGCACCGCCCTCGTCCACATCGCACTCCTGCGCAGTCGTCGCCAAAATCTTTGTCTATCAGTGATGACAGCGTCTTTTTACCTGTAAAAATCGATGACTTAGACTGAAAAATTGAGTGCAAACGAAAAATCGGCAAAATAAGGTGGGATTTTTTGTTTTATTTTGGAAGTTCCTTGAAAAATTGATTCGTTGAATCATTTCGTACGCATTTGAGTTGCAGTATTGAGGTTGGTAGATATAATATACTAAACTCAATATTAGTGTTTTAAGGCGCATTTTAAAACGTGCTACAGAATTAACGCAATTTAAGTGCAATGATACCTTTTCAAGTTTTGAGATCATTCTGTTTAATCGTGAATTCATAAATAAAAACAGAATAATAATCCGTACTTATCTAGTTAAAACCTTACCATAATGATGCTTTATTTCATTTTTAAGGTTTTCTATGTCTGTAGCGTTGATGTGGTCTCCTAGTCCACATTCGCCTCTGCCGTCGACAAAGGAAGCAGCTGGGTACCAGCCCAGATCAGTGTGACAACTTACTATACCAGCCCAGTGACGATGTGATGTCACATCGAGCTAAAAGGAAAGTTATTAAGATCACAATAGAGATGTCAGATAATTCTACTAATATTATAACAATAAATGTGAAAGTCAGAATTTTAGGCTGGTTGAATGAATTTGTTTGAAAATTTGGAACACAAGGAGACTATAGTCTGATTCAGGACGTATTATGACTTTTATTATGACCAATTTTCAACCGTGGGATGATATTCAAGTTTTACGCAGGCGAAGCCACGGGAAGAAACTAGTTAATATCAAGGACAGATTAGCCTCGTATTTATCAAATGAAAATTTCCAAAATGTATGACTCAATATTTTGTAGGATTATTATTATTGTTTGAGTACTCACGGAACAAATATTTTCACTTGATTTTCGTTTGAAGCAACGATTGCTGGGATGACAGTTCTCACTAGTTTCTTCTAGGAACACACTTATTGTATTATTTTTGTAATCTTGACCAACGGCGACACAAGTCGACTTCTGCTCCAAGGAATAGCTGTAATAGTAAGTACTGCATTGATATTAATCATTTAGAAGTAATAATTACCAAAATTAATAGGAGTTTAAACCAGAAAAACTTACGACGAAGAAACCACCATTGGCTTGACGAGATTGGAGTAATGTGCTGGTTCCCTTAAATGCAATAACGACGCTTTGCTGCGATATACATCCTTCTTGGCATCTACTTGATAAACTTGTTCGTGCAAACCGTTCATACCTCCTAACGTTCTATGAGATCCCAGTACAACTGTTATGTAGTGATATGAAAGTCTGAAACAATGTTTTGATTACAATTTATACATGTATTATTTAAATCAAATAATAAATTTAACAATTGATAATAAATATTTTTCTATACTTACGTTGAATCCCAGAGGCACGAATCACTTACTAAAACCCATGATAAGTTAACTAAAACTCCAGTACACCTATAATCGCCTTCAACAAAGACCTTAGCAATCCAAGGCCATGTGTGATTACTAACTGATGCGTCTGATTTAGCCTCTCGCAATAACATGTTTTGAGAATCATCAAAGTTAGTAAAGAGTGAATTGTCACAGAAAACATACAAAGATTTGCAAGTTTTTGTAATGTTCGGTACACATTGTTCTTTTATTACTTGGGGATCCTTTATAACGGTATGTCGAGCAGTATCGGTTTCCTCACTTTCCTGCCTGTAGGCGAAGTGTATAGGAACTCGTTCTATAGTATCTCGTCGGTTTCTTTTGTTGTCTAAACTGCGTTCCGCGATTTCATCTTCTTTGAGGTTTATGTGTTTCACATTGAATGTATTTGCAGAGCTGCAAAGAAAATAAAATGTGGTGAAATAAAATGGAGAATGCAATCCCCAGCTACGATTTTGCTCAAGTATTTTTATATATATGACCAAAGTTTATCCAAGTAGTACTTATGTACTATAATTAATTTATTTTGTCCACTGGGGACGACTTAAAGCATGGAACCATATTTAAAGTTTTTTTTTTTACATATTTTACCTGAATCCTAAATAGCGGCAAATATGTGTAGCTGCTTGTTCTTGCTGTTCAATAGTGAGTTTATCATCACAAACTACATGCCAGTCATTGAAGTGCTTTTTCGTCAGATATCCTTCTAAGTTCACGATCGGCCTGTCATCTATGTCGAATTCCATTTCTTTACCATTTGTTAGAGCAACTGAAATGTTAACATTGGTTTGTTAGTCATGCATAATTAATCAATAGTTAGTTTTTTTCAGTATTCAAAAGAACGTAAACAGCTCAGTATTTTATTGTTATAAAATAATACTTACAGCAGTTAAGTTCATCTTCGCCTTGTGGACATTCAGCTTTTCCATCGCAAACATGTTTTTCAGGTAAGCAAATTCGGCTCTTCTTGCACAAGAAATGGTCTTCCGGACAACTAACTGAAAGCAGATACTCGTATCATTTGAATAAATAAATTCCATTGTATTTTGCGCATCACATTATTTTATATGATGATTATTTTAGTGTTTTCTTTTATATCAATAAATACTTACAGCAGTCGGATTCATCCTGACCATCTGCGCAGTCTATAACGCCATCACATATCAAGTTTTCGTCAAATGTAAATAAATAGTCAGTGCATGTACATTCCAGCTCATCAGTGCCATCTTCGCAATCCGCTTTACGGTCACAACGGTGTTGGTATGGTATGGTCTGTTCAATTCTGCAGCAAAAAAGACCTTCATAATAAGCAAAGCAGCAACAATTTAAAAAAATCTCATTATATATATCAATAATCATAAACATATTCACTGAAATTGTTATATAAATATTGATTTAACAAATACTGATTAATTACTAACCGTCGACATTCGAATTCATCTGGAACACGATGTTTTCTTCTTATTTTAGCTGGTTCAAGCTCAGAGGAAACAATGTCTTCTATCTGATTTAGTGCTTCTGACTTATTATTAAAGTCTGGTAGTTTTTTGGCTGATGGTTTCTCGTGACTGACAGTTATTGTTTTATCATCTTTTGTAAGAATTGTTTCTGTTGCTTCCTGGTCAGGTACTGTTATATTCAAATTTGGAAGGAGTTCTATGCGAAGTCCTGATTTATTTTCTGATTTATCTTCGAGATTGTCTTCATGAATTGTCTTTATGAGGTTAGAAGGAGTCGTTGGTTCGTTTTTGTCTATGGGTTCTACAAAGACTTTATGAGTAAAGGCAGACGTTGAAGTTTCTATTTTTTCTGTTTTTTTGCCATCTGTAAAAGTATCGCTATTTTGTTCCGACTCAGTTGGTAGTTTTTGCGTTGTTGTTTCTTTTAGGCGTTCTAATACTGACGATCCAGATTCAAGTGATTCCACGGAAAAATCCATTGTTATCATTTCTGTATCACCACGACTTGGGAAAGTTGTTTCTCTACTAATTAGGTTTTTTGTATCTTCTGTCGCAGCCTCTTCAGAAATAGACAAGTTCTCTAGACCTTCATTATTTATCACCTCAAGAGTTGATGCATTTTCGAAGTCTGGTTTTTTGCCATGAGTCGATTCTTTTAAAAGTGATTGATCATTAATATTTTTCTCATGTTCTACGTCTTGTTTTTGGGCACTCGTTTCTTTTGACTGTACATAACTACTTAAATTTTCCGCATTTTTCAAGCCTGTGGTTTCGGCATCGCTTGATTCTTTTGACTGTGACTTATAAACAGGATTTTCTCTATTTTCAAAGTCTAGTTTTTGGGCATCTGTTGACTCTTTTGTCTGTGGATGATTAGTAGGATTTTCTTCATGTCCAAAGTCAGGTTTTTCGTCACTATTAGATTGTTTTTCGGGCTTAGTCGATTCTTGTGACTTTGAATTTTTGATTGGATTTTCTTCATCTTTTAAATCATTGTTTTCTGTTTTCGTTGATTCTTCGGACTGTGGGTCTACGTTTTCACTTATTCGATCACTTGTATCAATAACTTCAATTGAATTAACGGTTTCGTCATTATCTGACTGAGGTGTTGAAGAAATGTCATCTGACGATATCTCAGGAGATGTTGATTCTTCTTGGTTTATGTTACTCCTTGTTGTTGAGGTTGATCCTGTTTGAACTTCTTTTTTTTCAAGTAGTTCCTCTAGTGAACTTTTATCTACAAATATACTATCCGCAAGCGTGGAAACTGTTTTTGTAAATTCACACTGTGTTTCATCTTCTCCGTCAAGGCAATCTATTATCTTGTCACATTTTCTTTTGTTTGGGAGACATTTTGAAATACCTGTTTCACATTTAAATCCGGGACATTCCTGTATCGGTTGGAATTTAGGCAAGACCTTGGATGCTGAAACGAAAAATAGAGGATGATAAAAGGATTAATGGAAAAAATATGTTGGAAGTAATAAAAATACTACTCACATATGTGATATTTAATCCATTTTACGAAGAGGCTGACTCGAGTATAAACACCAGGCTCATCTTTACGAGCGCACCCGTCTCCATGACTTACGATCCCTGCCATGTACCATTGTTGAGAATTCAAAGGGTTTCTACATAAAAGCGGCCCTCCACTATCACCCTGAAATAATCCAACGCATAGTCTGTAGGCAGTGATTTACATAATATGTAAGTGTGGTTTAAATATAATTTGTAATTTAAATTGTGTGTACCTACAATAATTTCGTTTGTGTAAAGTAAGTTTTCATTATTTGTATTAGCATAATTTTAATTGCTAAGCTGAGTTTTGTATGAAAGTTTAAATGTAAGTTAGGTATGACAATGTTCTTGTACCTGGCATGCATCTCTTCCACCTTCGGCTAGACCAGCACAAATCTCGTTGCCAGCTCGATCTTCTCGATGTTTACAGTTTGCCCAAATAGGCACTTCTACTTCTCGCATGTGGTCAGCTAAAACATTAGGAAAAACACGAATGCTATAAAAAAGTCGTAAATAAAGGGTCACTTCAGAGACATTGCGCAATTTTTACGTGTAGTAAGATCATTAAAAATAAATGCCCTCGTGTTTTTTTTACCGTGCTTTGAACAAAAAAAATTAAGCAACCATAGTCACTCTTTTCGATACTTAACAACGAGACACATGATGCCAATTCTTCAAAAATACATTTAATTTATTCGTGAAATATGTTCTTCTAACAATAATGCTTACGTGGAAGATAAATGAGCACTGTTTCGAAGTAACCCAGTATAAAAAGTTGTAATTCTAAATTTTAATTAATTCTTACGATCAGGTCCGTGTTCTGTAGTAGCTCCCCAACCAACGGATGTACATATTGTGCCAGGAGGAGGTCCCCAAAGCCAATCAGGTCCAGCGGTTTCGGGGTTCGGTAAACATATCGGTCGAACCCAACGACTAAACTGAATGGCGGGTTCGACTTTCAATAGAGACAGATCGTTTTTCATGTCAGTTTGACTGTAATGCGGATTAACTATGACATGCGTCACTTTGTGACTTTGTTCTTGAGGCGAGAATGAAAAGCGACGCAGCATGCCCACTTGTACTTCGTAGTAATGGTCCCAGAACCTGTAAATTAGTTTTGATTTTATTAAAAAACATAACGAAAGGACACAGACAATCTTCGATATGTAGTCAAACTGTTATCTTACTTATGAACACAATGAGCTGCAGACACCACCCAACTATGAGTAATAACGACTCCACCGCAATGGAACATGCCGTTCCTGTACACAGCGACCATCCAAGGCCATGCAGCCGGCTGGCTTGGCTTCCCTCCCACCACCCTGCTCTCCGTTCTTTTGTTCCTCATGGTATCAAAGAAATCCCTCTTCGATCGATCAGATTTAATTTCGTAATTTGTCGCAGTATCGGTGTCTTCTACATCCCTTTTCAAGCGGTTACCATAAAACATCAAAGGATAGGGATGGTTCTTCAGAAGAAATCTTTTGTTACGCCCAAACAGATGATTTTCGATCGCAGCGTTCTAAAAATAAATAAAAAGATTTGATAGTAATGATCGACCTTTTGAGAGATATCTGATTCACTTGTTGGTACTGTAATGAAGAAGATGTATTTACTTAACAGTATTTTTTTTTCTATTTTTGGAACAAAACATACATATTTAATGGTAGTGATTTTATTTTTCCACTATTACTAAATGGATCGAGACATCTTTATACAAAATAAGTATACGTTATTTTAGTTCCGAAAATAGCTCGCGAAGCGTAAACTATTTTCTTCGACAATTCGATTGCACGTGAGGGCATTAGGTACCTACCTCTCTAAGAAGCTGTGACGTAGACTGCACTCTCGTTCCACATAACAAGTCAGGGCATGTGACATATACTGCTGAAGAGTTCATACAAGTGTCACTCGTTTGTATCAAGCCACCGGGACCCGTGTTCAGGTAATCGATCTTCATCATTGGGTCTATTGGAAGAATCTGGATGAATGGAGGCCTAAAATAAACAATTTTAAGTTAGAAAATACGAAATCAGTAAATTACACATCAATATCTTCTTTGCTAAAAATAGATTGGTAACGGAAGTCCTTAAAGTATTACCTGATTATGAGGCCAGTTTCTCGTCGACAAGCATCATGGGCCCACATATACGGATTCTTACACACCGCATACCAATCACCTTTAAAATTCCGATGTAGAAATCCTTCAGTATTTGAAATAGCAAATAACTGAAATTAAATAAGGCCATATTATACAAAAAGTAAACATAAATTAATTTAATCCTATGTCCACATCGTTATCTTAATGAAGGACCATTGTTTTCATGAATTGGTCATGAATTGGTAATCTAAGCCCAGTATTATTGTTTATTTAACATTTTCTATAGTCAGCATTTTATTTCAAAACTCAAACGCAGCATAATTATGGCAGACAAAAGTTTAAAAATAACACAAGTCAATTTGAAACAGTGAGCGTATTTATATCTATTTTCTGTATTCATTTTTGGGCGACTGTTGAAGTGAAGTAACGTTTATTCCATCCGTCGCCTCAGATTGATTGGAATAGAAGTATCTGATGCAGAATTTTTTGTGAAGTTTTGTGTTTGTCCCGAAAGTGAAGTGAAATTGGTGTGTCCGTCATCCGTCACCTACTGTTTTGATGCATGAGCATTGGAAGTGGGAAAATAGTTTGGTTTTGTGCTATGTTACAGAAATAGACTAGTCATGTAAAATATAATTTTGCAAATAGCATCGTAATTATATGTGTACGCTTTTTCCTAATTCAATATAATAAAAAGGTCAACCTACTGGTTTCTGAAGTAGACTCGGAGCCAGCATGTTACATTCAACTTCATCTTTGTGGTTGGGACAGTCGACAACATTGTTGCATCTTTGCTCTTTGGTGAAGCATGTACTTCGGCCATTCATATCCAAGTCTTCACAGCTGAACATAGTTTCACTACAACCTGATAAAAAAGAAAAATTATAATGAAAAAAAATAGCGAAAAAAGGGTTTCGTGCTGACAGAGAAAAACGAAACGGAAAAACATTGGAACAGGCATGTTGGTGACGCCCATCGGAGGGCCAGGCTTTGTTTTCAGAAGTGGGTGTTTTATGGTCGTCCTAGATCTGGCCATGATTATAATAATATGTGTATGTGTAAACCCGCTGTAGACATGGGTCAAGAACAGATAGAGGAAAGTATTTTTTTTGTGGTCGAGATCAATTAAAGAATCATGTCACTAAATTTATTCCAAGTATTTTTTTACCATAACAGCCCATTTCATCTTCTCCAAACGGACAATCGAAGTATCCATCACAGAGTCGAGATTTATCAACCCTAGATTTACAAGTACACCTCGCTTCATCGCTGACATCTATGCAGTCCACGTTGCCGTCGCACCATTGTTTCTCATCTACGCAAGCGTCTCCACTTAGACAGGGAATGGTGCCCGGCTGACATATTGTTTCCCGTGTTGAGTTGGCAGCGCGTTGTGTCGCTGTTTGTCCTGATCTGTGAAAAATTAGAGAACGTGAATTATAAGTGTGTTTTGAATAGTCAATATTTTAAAGGGATATTTGTTTACTACTTATTATTGTTAACTACCTATTAGCACTTAACACGATATGAATATAAATAACGCTCTTTATCTTTCATATATTTACTTGTCAAGGACTCAGTATACGCTAAATAAAATACACCACTCATGATAAATATATTTTGATTTACAAAGTACACACTCAACACTTACTTTGACGTCAACAAGCTCATGAATATATCAACGTCTTGGGGATGAATTTTATGTCTCTGCAAGTCCATATCACGTTCTTGAAGGTACGGAGCGTGCATACCAGGCGAGAAATACCTGCAACATGAGGAAAAGTAGGTAAACAAACTGAAGAAAATATAGAAGACTAAATAATGAAGATAATATAATATGTAGATCTGGCTAACATAGTTCCCGTACCTGCTCTGGGGCAATACTTGATGATCGTAATGTGGTCCTAAGTATTCAGGAGACGGGTCATAAATTCCTGCGAAATAATTAAGTGGGTAAGTACTATGTTAACAGTAAATGTGGACGACAATTTACTATTTATTATATTAACCTTTTGCGCGGGGATATTTTTGTTTCAACAGACGTGCCAATAGACAAGTTTCAGAAAGATGCTGCGGAGAAACCGAGTGGGAATGTGGCAGGCCTTCTGCATTGATATATGGGCTGGCGTCTCTTGATTCCAAGTGCATGGCAGGAACCGATTCTAGAATACTATCGAGATTACTGTTTGGTGATGCTTCGCGTTTAGTTAAATCTGCAGAAGCAATATCGTTTTCCTTTGCTTTAACATCATCGTGTTGATCATCACCACCAACTTTCAATTTTATTCTGGATGGATTTTCTTTTGCTTTGGTTTCATCATTGTTATGTACTATCGCTTTTAATTTACCCACAAAATCTTTGCAGATTTCCTGTTTCTCTTCATTTTTGCATAAAACGTCGTGATTTAAAATTATTTCTCTAGCTGTTTGTAGTTGCTCATCATTCATATTTAAAATGTCGTCGCTGTCTGTTGGAGAAACAGCCGGGGTGTTTGCTTGTCGTTTTTTTCTTTTCGTTTTAGGTTCAGATTTTAATTTTTGATCGTCAGTTTCATTTTTAATTTGCAGAAATATTTCCATATTGTGGACGGTGACGTTTGGAATTTCATTATTCCCAGTGAGAATTATTATTTCGGTGTTTCTCGCATTATCTGGGAAAATGAAATAAAAATAAATATTCTAAATTTTGTAGAAATCGATTTCAGTCGATAAGTTTAAAAGTTTTACTAACCAGCATTCTCTGATAGTCTTAATAGCAGGACGTAAGTTCCTATCCCAAAAGTTGTTAGCAATAACATCATTACTAGTTTATGTAACGAGGGAAGCAAACATTTGTACAGTCCACTATTATCGCGAGCTGAAAAACAAACAGATCAATAATAACGAAAGTAATAATCCATACCAAATAATACCATATATGCGATAGTTTCTCTATTTGTTTGTTATGTTTTCACACCTAGACTGCTTAACCAATTTTGATGAATTCTGATATACAGATAGATTGGATCTTGGAGTGATGCCACTGGCAGAAGCTAGTACATAATAACCTACGAGTAAGGGACAAGTAAACTCTTGTATCAAAACCTATATCACTTCTAATTTAAGTAATTCTTAGAATGTCTATAAGAAAATAAAATATAAAATTTTGCGTACTACTATTTTCCGATGACTCTGCCAGCTCCATTGGAGGTAGCCCCAGCTGGTCCCAGCGTTCCTTCATTATATTTTCACTGGTCATCTGGAAAAAATAAACGAACTAACAATTATTTTTTTTCTTCTTACTGTGTAAATATTACTTATGCAAACACAGCTCGGCAGTCGAATACATTTGATTAATTAGGTCGAATACACGCTGAGTAAGTACACATTAACAATGTTTTCTTTTATCAGTCATACGTTCTACAAATATATAAATCAGAAAATTTGAGGATGCATGGATATAAATGTTTGTTACTCTTTCACGCAAAAACTACTGAACCGATTTTGATGAAACTTAACATTGATATTGCTTAAACATCGTATTAACACGAAAGCTATTTTTTTCAAAGGGAGGGCAGCAGCGCCCGCAGTTGTATCTCTATACACTACTTTAGTATCTTTGGATCAAGACAAAGTAAATTATTCTATCAACAATAACGATTGTCAAAAAGCTAAAATGTTTAGGACCCCACATTTTGGGTATTTAAGAGATGATTCCTGAAATACCTCTGAAAGGGCAACGAAAGGTTTGAATTACATTATTAAATTGAAACCGTTTGTTACTTTGCCAAGAGTATTAGAAGTAATGAGTCTATTTATAAGAGCTTGCTTTAAAATAACAAGGACTATTAATAGAAAAAATAGTTACTGTTTTACAGCAATCCTTTTTTGAGAGACCTGAGGGGCCGCCCTTTGGGGGGGTGGGGTATAATATAGGGGACAAACGTTTTGCGTCCACTTTCACCTTCTTGGGATGCTCTTCCACCAAAGATGCGCAAGACGGCGAGGTGATGTAAGGATGCATAGCGGCGCTGTGAAAATGTGCGACTGTTTCCTCCAAAGCTGTACGAGATGCTTACGCGGTGCGAGGATACGTAGTACCGCTACACTTTAGAAACGGTGTGTACCTGAGTGGTGCGAGGATGCGTAGAGAACCTGTTTAGCTGTGCGCGTTCCAGTATATAGATAATGCGGAACAGATATTAAAGTCCCGCATCCCTCCACTGAAATGGGAGGGTCCTCCGACCAGACGGTTGGTTGTTGTGGGTAGGAACTGCCCGATAGTTGATATTCGGAGTGTTGTATATGTTCAAATCGCACGGAGAACTTTGCCTGCGCGATGCAGTATTTTGTTGTTAGATCGTCGCTGACAGAATAGATAGCGTTGCGGTTCTTTTTGTTGCCATACAGATTTTGCTTCTTAGTTTTTATTGATGCCGCTACACGTTCACACACATTTCTAGCTCTTGGCACACATCTCTTGCAATTTACCTACATGTTAAATTTCCTCTGCTGCTCTGTTCCACCAGAGCTACCCAAATTATGGTTAGAAAAATGAAGTGATGCCACTGCATTGGTAGATTTTTCGACCTGGCACATCTTTTGTAAAAAAGACCTTAACCTTCTATTACCATTTTAATTAAACCTTTTTCTTTAATATTCTTCTAAATGTTTTAAGCAACATTGGAAGAGAAATGATATCCTTAATATATGTGCCATTACCAATATTAGGTGCGTCCCACACTCGAAGATGATGTTTGATCATTTTATTATCGCGATGTGTGACGGCAACAAGACACGATCGACATTTAATATACGAGTAGTGATGTCGATTACTATGGTAGGCGCCAGATAAAATTGCAATAAAGTACATTGACCTTTCCCTAATATCCCTTCGTAGATTCCCGAACAATACATTATTGAACGTTTTTCATTACTAGATAACGTAAAGGGTCACGACTGAAGTCGATTTAGGACAGCTTTATGTCTTTATTTCTGTTACTGAGATTACGAGAGTCAATAAATATATGCGGGTCAATTACCGTTACTGCACATTTATGTGGTGTCTATCATAGCTACTTAGACGAGCAATTTATTTATCTTTTATAATGTTAAGAGATATTATAACTCAACAGACAGATGTGTTGCTGGGGAGTTTGTTGCGCCACTTCTTCTTCCCAGCTAAAACACTAGGAAGTGGTGACGGGCGGGCGTTTTGGGGGACTGTCTTTATGTAGAACTTTGACGTTCAAAAAGTGCTGGCACTCAGCCTAATTTGAATAAATGACTTTTGAATTTGAATTTGAGACGATTATTTAGTAATAGGGTAGAAAGTTTGGTGAGTCCAGTTCAGTCTTGCCAAGGAGTCTAGCAGAAGAAGGTCCCACAGCTGCATTCGTTAAGACTAGAAGCTGACCCCAACATAGGCTGCAAATTGATTTTAATTAAATTAAAAACATGTAAAACTATATTAATAAGGTCGACTGGTAGAAAATGCCTAAGTCCGTCATTGTACAGTGTTTTTAGGGTTCCGTACCCAAAGGGTAAAAACGGGACTCTATTACTAAGACTCCACTGCCCGTCTGTTTGTCTGTCACCAGGCTGTATATCATGAACCGTGATAGCTAGACAGTTGACATTTTTACAAATGATGTATTTCTGTTGCCACTATAACAACAAATAATAAAAATTAAATTAACTTAAAAATAAAAAATAAACGTTTCTTCTATGATGCTCTCGTAGAAGAAACGTGTTTTTTTGGTTTGAATTTTTAGGTTGATTAATTTTTTATTATTTGGAACCCTTCGTGTGAGAGTCCGACTCACACTTAGCCGGTTTTTTTAATAGTGCATAAAGTTTCAATAAATAAAAATAAAAAAATATTTTTTAGGAATCGATAATTTTTTGGTGACTTTTCTATTAACAGTGGGTATACATTAGATAGGTAACCGGGGCCTGGAAATTACGGAAACTAAGAACTAAAACTGTACACCTTCTATACTTATAAAAACGTCTGTCCTGATTGACAACGTAGAGCCAAAACTACTGACACGATATAGTTGAAATTTTGAATTATTTTATAAATTAAGTATCGGTTAAAAATAATTTTCTGAAATATTTACTTGAAGGGCAATCAATGCAAAGGAAACCTGGTATCGTGAAAACCGACATCTATTCAAATTCCATACTTCGCTATGCTAACACAAAACAAATTGTGAAACTGACGTGCTGTCAACTATACAATAATTAAGTTAACTGTAAGTTACAAGCACAGGAGCAACAGGAAGTTCATAATTATAAGTACCTAGTTGCTCGCAGTAGGTGCAAAATTATGCACTCGAAACTTCGTCGGCACAGGGAATCGAATTTCCGCGTACGACAAGGTCAATGTAATTAATTTTGTTAAATGCATTGCAATATTATTATAGGCGTTTTCCTGCATTTCAGCTTTAACCTAACTGATGCAATTTCATCGCGAATAAAGGTTAGGTTTGAGGGAACTTAGAGCGACACGGTTGTTGTGAGTGGTTTTAGGGTTCCGTACCTCAGTTGGCAAAAACGGAACCCTCATAGGATCACTTTGTTGTCCGTCTGTCTGTCTGTCCGTCTGTCAAAACCTTTTTCTCAGGAACGCGTAGAGGAACCAAGCTGAAATCAAATACTCAGATCTGCTTCTCCTTGAAGCAGTGAAAAAATCAAACTTCTAATTCAACGCAATCTAAAGGTAAGGCCATTTATGGCGCGTTATTTGACGCTTGCAAGGGAATCAAAACCTTTATGGCGCGTTATTTGACGCTCGCAAGGGAATCAAAACATTGGCAAAAAAAAACTAACTGAACAAAAAGTCCGAAAACTGGGATTTTTATTTTTTTTATCATTGTAAAAATATTTTTTTGCGATTAAAACTTATGCTTTCGGATGAATTATTGACCGTGACGTACATTGATGTATCCGTAATGTAATGTATAGGTACTCGGAAAAAATCAAGACTTGATTGGAAACTCGTCAAACTCGGTGCGCGAGTCTGACTTCCACTTGCCCTTTTTTTCCACTCAATGCGCCTTTTCGTTCTTTGGGCGTAACATATAGGCATAACCGTCAACTTATGTTATAATTCATTTTCTATGGAACTATTAGGATTTTTTTACAAAAAAAAAGCACTTTAAAGCTTAATATTTCGCAAACGGATCCTTGTACGCAAAAATGGTTTTAGTAATAGGTTTAATATTTGTAAACGACAACCCACGCCATGAGGTAGACGATAAAAAAATTCATCGCCACTTTACATGTAGGGGGGCCACCCTTAAAAAAATGTATTTCAAGATTTTGTTTTACCACTTTATCGGCGTGATTAATATACCCTTACCAAATTTCAGCTTAACCGCGGGCGGTCATGGCGAAACTATACGGGTTCCTTGTTGACTACGGAACCCTAAAAAAGTGTCAGTTACATTAAAATAGCGATTATAGTGTCTCGCTTCCTGGTATAAGAAGTGTACATCGATGTTATCAAGTTGGCAAAATGACTGCGCAGTAAGCCCAGCTATAATTCCTCCTATTAATTAGTGGCAGATTTCTATTATTACTTGGTATTATATTTTTGGACTCGGCAGATATAACTTTCGCACCGTCAGCTGTCTAAGAGGGAGAAACTCCACAAGCGTAGGAGTAAGAAACCCAAGGGAAGCAGTTGTGTACACCGCAGTATATTTATTTTGTTAGTAAGACACTGCCTTAAGAGAACATGTTTTGAGACACATAAACGATTACTTAATTAAAGAACATTTCAATAAACAGTTCCTTTGTACTCATAACTATACTGTTATTTATTACTATATTTCTAATAGATTTTTTACTATAGTTATTTATTACTATATTAATAAAAGTGAATAATAAAATAAATAAACATTTAATAATCGCAATAGATGCATGGGTAGACAATATAAAAGAAGAAAAAAAACAAATGAATGATTGGTTTTGGAAAAGTAATAACATTAAATATAAAACATGACTGAATATAGTTGGGAAAAGGCTAGGCAGATGATGATGATGATAATAATTGTCTGAATTTGAATTCCAAGTCAGACCAAGCCATTTGAGATGTCTTGTTTATTAAACCTGTAGGTGATTTTGGTGTTGTTAAATTTTAAACCAATATTCGCGTTGAGGGTAACGATGCCTTGGAACAGTAGGTGGAATCAACTATTCTAGGTACTTACAGTTTCCTAAAGTTAAATACTTTCACTCACAAATCACGAGAATACATTTCTTTGTAATAAAACAAAGTTTAATGTTACTTCCCACCACCGATCGAGCGCATCCAGCACACTGACTCACGCCAACCGAGTACTTGACAATCTGCTGACCGAGAGATTTCAGGTAGAATCACATTTGTCGAATTAACAGTTTTCTTTGAACGTAAACTTGTGGGTTTCGAAGCGTTTTTTTATATTTTCCAATATTAAGAGTGGATAAATTTTTAGATTTTTTTTTTCTTAAAATAAAAAAAAAAGAATTTATAAATAAAATTGGTTGTCTGTAAAGTCGGTTTACGGACGATAGTTAAACGTGGCAACGTCATACTAAAACATTAATGAAATGATCGTAACGTTACAATGAGTCATCCTTTTTCGTGTGTGCAGCCGGCGTTCATCGATTTATTAGACGTTGTCACGTCAAAATAAAATTGGAAAATGTTTTTTTTTTACTGCCATTGACATTACCTTATTGTGTCTTCATAATAAGGTAATGTCACTGGCAGTAAAAAAAACCATGCCACCCATGTGACTGGAGAATTAGCCCCTTTGTTGTGTGACCAACTAAATAGTTATTTTAATTATGCTTGGTCATAGTGCGTATTGCTGAGAAGTGGAATTCGTACTGCATCGTTAGGTAGGCGTACTCCATCGTAGACCTTATTATTACCTGATAGTAGTATGTACACACATACACACGATACGACACGCATTCAAAGAATTTGGAAATACCTCCAATTGTTTTTCTTAGAAAACATTTTTACGTCTTTGCAGTCAGAAAAAAGATCTTACGCTTCAATATAAAATGAAGTTACATTCTAAAGCTATATAATCGTAACGACAATACGCAGTGTCATCAGAACACTTCATGCACCTTAAAACGATGACCCGATTATTTCGAAATCTTGATTTGTACTTACATTTTTAAAACATTTGCGTACTTGCAAATACTAAATTAAAAATTAAATCTGTGTTTAGACTCACCTAGATTTTAATGATTATGTTAGCATTTTTAAAGATTTTTTTTTTTGCTGTCGTATCTTAAAACATTGAATATATCGTGAAACATTAGGTAATAGGCAGATTTTATCTAGGTAAATTCTCGTGTTTTTATGTGAAAAGTTTTAAAGCGTTTTAATAATGAAGGTATACGTGTAAAATACTTTGTAATATAAGTAGGATGACTTATGTTTTTAGGAAATCTTTGAGGAAAAAGCACTTATGAACAATTAGTAACTTTTATTAAACTCTTGTTATATCAGAGTTGATCCCATATTAAAAGTATAATATTGTGTAAATGTAATTTCCTACATTTTGTCCAGTTAGTCGATTAATTCGGCGTTCCAGGGTTGTTTCCATACTAAAAATAGTTCTTGTTAATGAGTACTTACCTCCTGAAATATAGCCAATTTTATCACTTTGCACATTATATACAGCTCGAGTTCTGGTTTTCCCACACGTACTTGAAATGAGAAGGATATAACACTCATGATATGTAACAGTACTTAGAGACAATGTTTCATACGAGACCACATCTGGCATTCTCGGTTATATTACACAAAGTTATCTATTCAGTCACACTTCAAAGTATTCTCTTCTGTTGATAAGGAAACATGAAAGTTATTCAAAGTTGTTTGCAAACAGAAACATTAGTAGTTATTGGTAAATCGCAACTTTCAATAATTTCTTTCAGTTTGTTCGATCAATGTTTCTAATTTGAAAGTTTCTTATACCGGGAGAAATCAGCATGAAAATACTGGCTACAAAGGAATGAATACCAATTGTTTTCTACCAACAAAGTATTGCATTACAGCCAATTAGTAGCAGGAATGGGAATAGAACCTTGATATTGTTGATGGGGGTTAAAAATATTTTTAATGATATACTAGATATTAGCTTACTACAAGGTTCCGAGAAGGATTACCAAAAAGATAATTATTAATTTATTCAGTTAACTTAGTTTTCCTATAGGTAAATAAATAAACACGTCACGTGCTCCCGTGTAACCAATGGTGGAGACGCCAGTCGGTCGATTCTGTAAACATGTCGAAGTGAAGGCTTGGGTGAAGTGATCACGAAGTGAGCTGTCAACCCATATAATCAAGATGTCACGTGATCACGAAATGAGCTGAGCTGTCATTCCTTCTTGATTATATGGATTGACAGCTCACCTCGTGATCACTTCCCCAAACTTTCACTTCGACATGTTTACAGAATCGACCGGTAAGGCTTAAAAGGCGTACAAAGACTGCATACCTGCCATCAGTCAAAACATGTAGAATAAAATAAACTATTGAATTTTTGAGTTTCATTCTTTACCTTCATGCCTGAGAGGGCACATTATTCCAGCAAACGTCGCGCGTCGGTGCTAGTTGTGATAAAATGTGAATATTTGCGACAGTCGTGCTCCTTGCGGGTAGTCAGGTACCCAATCTGACAGAATCTACTACAAAAGGATCGTTCAGTTACTTGAATATTAGGAAAAATGCTTCTTTTAATGTAACTAGTATACGGATCTAAGTACAGCGTACCCACTCTTCTGCATGCATTCAGTTTCATATTGTTATCATTAATTTTGTTGAATACGTATTAATAAAACGTATGTAATAATATGTAGTTCTCTGTGTATATATTATATTTAAAGTAGTAAAGAAGTTGCGCCGATGACAGCCCCATTTTATGTCCAGGCAATTACTGTCCATTCCAGGTTGCCTGGAAGAGATCGCGGAATGCGATAAGGCCGCCAATTGTACATGGGTTTTAGTTTGTAGTTTTCTTTGTATGTTATTCTCGGTGTACAATTAAGTATATAATAAATAAATAAATAATTCGAGTTTAAAAATAAAAACGATTGTCAGTAGGAGAATAAAACGTCCCGTAAATTGGCACTACGCGACAATATTAACAATGATATTCACGAGGTTAAAATTGTAAACAATGTTAAATGTGTAAAGTATGTTTTCTCACTGTTGCTTATCACATTGTCGCGCCGCGCCCGTTAGCGAGAGTCTCAACAGGCTGCGGTTTCCAGGTCATCCCATGCAAACCTAGGTTCCATTAATAGACTAGGCTTTGCAATCACTTAGTATGTTTATAATTAGAATTCCTCAGAGACGTGTGTTCCAATATTGTCTTATGCAAAGGCGCGGTCATAAAACAAACCAATTAGCCGACAATCCGAGGCAAATGTCCGTTCCATTAGTTAATTGATCTTTATCCCTTTAGATCCCTTGTTTTTGCAAGTTAGTCTCTACAGAGAAAGCGGAGACGCAAAATGCGTGGGCATGCAATCACTCGCCCAATCTTCTATTGGGCATGAATAACGTCACGTTGAACCCAAACGCGCTATAACTATGATAAAATGTACTATAAAATTGGGTTTATCATTTACAAACAACATCACGACTATTGCCCGGACGGAAGTTTATTTGGCGCGTAAAATATGCCATTGTGAAACGCAAATCAATCAAAATGTACAATCGCTTTGCTTTCATTGTTTCTAGATACATAATTTTAACCGGATTTTACAATCACCGCATGCTACCATGTTTTCAGTGTGATACCAACAAGGATCACCCCGCTTGTTCAATGAATTAAAAGCACTACAAAGTATAAAATAACCTTCATTTCGGAAGTCGGTTTTCCGGTTGTTTCTTGGAAATGCTTTACACAAAAATAATTTTACTATTTCGGAAGTCGGTGTCAAAAACAAAGGAACAAAACTAAAAACACTGACTTCCGAAATTAAAGTTATTTAAGACTTTGTAGTGTTTTTTGTACCTCAGCAACAATGCCAACATAACACAATTGTAAATATTTCTTTTAGGAAGAAATTGCAACGTAATGAAAGAAAGCCGCTAGTTGTTAAGCAAATGCCTTATGTAGTGTGACGCAAGTAAGACTAGATTAATTTGACTATGAAGCATTAATTATTGATCAATACCTAAGAGTAGGCACTTTAGAGATTGTCTATAAGTAAATTTTAATAGGTTACACGTCTTTAGCACCTAGGCCTTAACTTGCTTAAAAAATACTTTATCAATGTATCGAACCCCCGTTTCAGGCATTAAACTTTTTAAGCTTAAAAAACACTATCAAACGGTAAACAGAACTTAACTCATATGTTTAAAGCTCTATTCAAAGAGTACTATTATTAAACTGGAATATTTTTCAATTTGCATTACAGAGAGATTGACCCCGGTCAGTGTTTGCTTAGGTGAAACTTTATTATGTAGATTTATGATCTCTTGTAAAATGAAAGTTCTACGTTTCAATGTTCACTTATTATTTTGGGTTAGAATATAGTCAAAGTCAAAGCATTTATTTCAAATAAACCATTGTCAAAGTCAGTCCGTCAAAAACATGAAGCTATTTGCACGTTCGAAAGCGTAGATCTCTATGGAGAAGAACGTGCAAGAAACTCCACGGACACTCTTTTAAATCATTTTATGTTTACAAAAATCCTGGTTACATTAACCTTGTTGCTTCTATATATGAGAACAATGTAAAGAAAGAAAAAACAATTTACAGTATCAAATATTAAAATGAGGCAGTGGCAACTAAGGGATGACCAGTCTCCACTGACGGCGCCCGTTCACGAACACGACGCGGATAGTAAAACAGTAAAGCCATTTTATAGCCGTTTTAATCCTATAGAAGGCTGCAGTCAGAATTTTCTTGCCCATTCATCAGCACGTTTCAAATCAACATGCGCAAAATGTAATAAGTTTGTAGGTAGGTACTGTTTATGTTTTAATAAAGCGCTAAGAGCTTTATTATACAAAGAGAAATGCAAACCAAGATTTCCGTCTGTCTTTGACGTAGACGTATGAAAAGCGTAAATCAGCGGTGACGTCATTTTAACAGCGTCATTATCAACCAATCTTCAGCGCTAAATATATTCTTCAGTGGGTTTGTGTAGGCGTATTTGAAACAGGTTAAAAATACATTAAACAGCGATAATGACCTGAAGAGTCTCTTGTTGGGTTGTGGGGTCAAGGGCTTGATGGATGAAAGCGATACTTCTGTGTGCGTTTGTGATTCATCTCTTTGGAGTTCTGACAGTTTGGTATCTTAGAACTCAATCTTATAGAAGTAATCACCAATGAGCTATGCGTCGTTTACGTGCATTTTTCCCTTATTTTCAACAAAGAATCGACTATTTCTCGCAGATGTCAAGACGCACATGAAACAAAAGTTTAAAACACATGCTTAGAGAGTAATGCGCCCCTGCTCTGCTTAGTCTAGCGGTACATTAATATCTGTGAATGTTTCGTTACCAAAAATACTAAATAATAATACGAACAATCGTAATCTATTACGTGCTTGTAATGTTACCTTAACGATCCCAGGACGAAAATAAAAGTTTAACAAAGAAACTGAAATAGAATAGCAACATCAGTTGGTTCCTAGAACAATCTAAGACCAGCAATACTATCAATTTTATTGGAAAACTACTGTCATAAAGGCAGCAATTTAAAGTAAAACAAAATAGTTTTCTTGAAGAAAACATTCGATAAATATATCGTAGATATGTCAACTACCGTCATGGTTTCGCACAGCGATAGCATGTCTGTAGTCATTCATTAACATGATTTGGTCAGTGGTCGCGTAGAAAATTGATCGCTTTCCATTATCTATGGGCATATAAGGTAAGGGGGTCAATAATGTTCCTCCATTTATTGTTTGACCTTGGCTGACGACGGGTGTAAACGTGACTGTGGAAATTATCTTTGAATTTTAAACAGTGCATTGCTTGTGCTGCAAGACTTGCCTTTAACACTTCGAAGGTAAGTTTTGATTTGGAAATCTTTACTGAAGACTGAGGTTTCAAAACTGTCTCTCCTTCTAACGTTACATCTCATTCATACTCAGTATTTATTAAGTAAGTTCGAAAAAGGTAATTCTAAAGGAGTAAAGACATTGATACATCTTAATTTACAACTTTTGCTTCTATTTATTCAAAGTCTGACAGCAAAACTTTGTATGCGATAAATAATATTAACACGTAAACTTCAATGAAAAGTGAGAAGTTCATTCAACAACGCCTACCTACTGAAATACCTGTAAAGACACATTTTGCATAAGCTCTCATCTTTAATCGGAAAAGGGTGAGTGCTTACAAGATATGAATCTTGAAACCTGATATAAAATATTCGGAGGTGAATCAATATTAACAAAACAAGCTGTCTGAAGAATATAATATTATTTTTGCAGGAAAAGTAATTTTGGACGGAAAAATTGTTATCTGGGGATCGAATGTGGAAAGCCATTAACTTATAGATTTATTTTTAAGAAGAAAAAAAAATAAAAGCCTATCAAGCAATTCCCATGAAAAAAGAGTTATTTAGACTTAGGTAGTTCACGAATAAATAATCTATTTTTTAAGATTTTGGAACACTGTCATGGACCAGTTGGCATTTAAAACTTTTATGACAACCCTCGTTTTCCATTCCCCTTTTCACTACTAGTAATTGTTTATTAAAACTTTATCATACGTCAAGCAATAAAATGGTGCTGCCCAATTATTTTACTTTTATAAAATACTGGAAAATATTCTGAACTTTTGTGCCCACCGACTTTTAAATCAATTATATCTTTACCACTGAGTACCTAACTGCTAATAAACGAACTAAAATCTATCTAAAAATGGACAATCACAAAGTTCTAATGATACAACTTCTCTTTCGTAGATTGAACTCAATACAACAAAATTCAACAATAGTACCAATTTATCAAGCCACACCTGAGTACGACATCTCGTTATCGCGATAAGTCACCAAAATATTACAGGAACATTCAACATATAATATCATATCTATTTATAACTTTCTTTTCAGACTCGAAGCTCTTTTACTCGTTCAAGAAATGGCAAGAGTGTGGATATGAAATACGTGACAATGCGTTCTTTTCTGCTCATAGTTATATCTATATTAGTCCTGTCCCTGAAGGGGTGTCATGGCGTACAAAAACAGACGGATCCTGACTCTTACATGAGTCAACTCATCGCAGATTTGTGGTTGGAGGGGGCTGATGTTATCAGAATTATTTGGCGAGATTGCTCTAAGAAAGTAAGTTTATTTTATTTAATAACAGTAAAACTGCCAACAATATTAATATTGAAGGTCCGTTATGTAATAGTGGCAAGGAAAATATATTGGAATAGAAGGCTCTCTTGTGAAGTTTAAAGTGCATTTTGAATTCAAGTAATAATTATTGCAAAGATCTAGGTGATGTTTTCAACTTAGGGGCATGAAAATTTCTGACTATTCCACAGGAAAGGCTGTATCGCTAAACCTGTGTCCTACTTTTGTAAAGTATTTTAAATAATGAGGTGTCTCCTTCACACTACACTGTACTAACAGTAGACATTGTGGAATATTGTAGCTACTTTTACCATGCAGTTTCTTGTAAGAAGCACTACCTACACTTGCCAAGACGAATACTTAGAGACAGATTTTCCAATTTATTTTAGTTTTTTCGCTTTTACTACGGACCGGGGATTAGTATTGCGATACAACGTGGCAATGCCGCCAGTCTTTTGCGTAAACTTCCAGTTGACGAGTGCGGATGAATTTATTAGTCGCCATATTTTAGGGTTTATTTAGTTATGTTATGTTAAATGCTTTTGACTATCATCATCATATCAGCCGAAAGACGTCCACTGCTGGACATAGGCGTCCCCCGAGTGTCGCCACAACAACCGTTCCTGTGCTTCTCGCATTCATCAGCTATCCGCGACCCTCACCAGGTCATCGGTCCACCTTATGGGAGGCCTTCCAACACTACGTCTTTCGGTACGCGCCCGCCACTCCAGAACTTTTCGACCCCATCGACCATCTGTTCTGCGAGCAATGAGCAATGTGTGTGTTGACTATACCGTTGAGTTTATAGGGTTTAGAAAGGAAAAGAGAACCCTTATTACTTGTTCTATCCGTCTGTCACAGAGACATGCTGTAGTTGATATGAATAATAGGTCTATCACAATAAAAACCATTGTTAAGATACACATATTCAAAGTAGGGTAAACTTGCCTAATTCGTACCCCTTAAGAGAAAACCATCATATTTAGAAAATTAGAAAAGATAAATTAGTTTCAATTAAAAGTAATTTTAGTTTGCTAAATGCTTTATTAGTTCTATAATCAAATTTAAAATAAATCTTATAAACTTCTCAAAAATAAAAAATTAAAAAAAAAAACTAAAAAAGTACGATTTAAGACTATTCATCCCAAATCGTACTGCTATATCCTTAATTCGTACTTTGAGATCTATTCATTGGTATACAGTATTGAGAATCAGCATCATAATCAACAATGTGTTATTAAAACAAGTAGTAATTCTTAACAAATTCGACGGATGGTCTTCGCCAATTCTCGGCAATCATCGCAGTTATAATTTTTGGTTTTTTTATTGGTTCCTGCACAGTTCATGCACCCACGTTTCACATTGTGTGCACTGGAACGCCTTTTAAAGCAAGCCTTTTAAATGTCGTCTAAATATCGGTTTTGGTATTTTAAATACACGACAAACTTCATTGAATTTTAAATCCCCATTATTATATTTTTTAATCGCTTCTTCCATATCTTCTTCACTCCAAGAATAATATTTTCTTTTTATCATGGCGTTCTAAAATAGAAAATAATTATGTTTAATATATTTTTATCTTTAGTGGTTAATTTTCCTATCAATAATATCATAAAAAAAAACTTATCATAAACAGTTTAAGAATTGGTAAATTATCAAATACAGATTCATAAATAGTTTTCCTAAATCGTACCAGTACGTTTTAAGAATTTAACTCGAGTACGAAATAGGAGCAAGAGACAAACATTTTAAATTTACCGCCAAAAAAAATGACAACTGTTACGAGTTTGATAACACGTCAGATGAATTTGCAAAGATACACAAGAATACGTGTCAAATCGTAAAATAGATTATACACGAACTTATTTGAATAAAACTCTTACGAAATGTGTAAAAATATTACAACAATAGTTGAAAAAAACTTACTTTTTCAATATTTTTGTCGAGAGCAGCTTCACAGGTTTCATCTGTCAGGTGGTGAAATGGCCGACTGTTATTTCTATTTTTTGACACTAGAGGCGCTGATAGCTGTTACCAAAGCCGAGTTTTAAGTGGAGTACGAATTAGGCAAGTTTACCCTACGGACCGATTTGAAGGACATTTTCCTAAGAACCTTCCTCATTGTTATTTTATTCTCAAGTACGACCATACTTAAGTAGATAGGCACTGCCCATTACGGTTATTTGTGGACATTCAACAATGTCCCTAGTCTGTCCACGATCAAACCTCGTATAAGCCTCCAGTAGCCGCTCGAAATCACCTTAATCGGCTTTGCAAACAGATGCTTCGTTTATACACAAAAAATGTATTTCGCATTTAAGGTTTTTTTATTATACTGCAACACGTGACTCCTTTCTAAGTGTACTCCTGATATGGAGTGGTATTGATGGAGGTAAGTTATCCTAAAAACGCACAGCCTTAACCTTTTTATATAAAGGGTATTCATGGAACTCCAAGGTAAGGAACCCACCCTTAAAGAGGATAAAGTAGGTGATGAAAGTTTATAATGAAGTACATCAGTTTTGCCCATGGAACATCCCATCGCATCGTATGAGCGGCGGATTCTTTCGAATCGGAAGAATTTTATCTATTTATACATAATATAACTGGTATTTAAAAGGCTTGGTGGTTATCAAAGGCCTCAAAGGTAACCTTTTGATTTTCCATACTATTCATTTATCAAACACCGTAATAGGTATTTCATTACCTCAAAAAATCCTTTGTAGTATATAAAATGTTAGTAGACCAAGTAGACGTCTTGGCCAATTTATTTCTTTATTTTTAAATAATTTTTTTTTTTTCCTTCACAAAATGTTTTTAGAAAACAATTTTCGTGTTAGTAAAGGGCTTAACATGAACAATTTCTGGGTGAAACTGAGTTTGTTAGCAGTACTTTACCTAAGTACCCTGAGGCAGAATATACCTACACCGAGATTTTTCCTCATTTTTATGCAAAGAACTAATTTTATTAATCAATATGATTATACGCTAAGAACACAAATATCTTTGATATAGGCTTTTTCAAATGAAATTTAAATAAATAAATATTAAACAGTTTCTACTATCTTCATTGTTTTTTTGTGACAGTAACCGTATATTTTGCACATTAATTCGTCTACAAGTAATAACAAAAAAGCCGGCCAAGTGCGAGTTGGGCTCGCGGGGTAAGAGTTTCAAATCATATTTTAAACATGTTTCTTTTAAATCATTGACTTTTATAGGTTGACTTGGTACTCATCTACGAGTATTTCTGTTTTGACGAACAGACGGACAAATGAGTGATGTTAGGAACCCCAAAAAGTTATTGTCTGTATTATTCACTTGATGGAATTGTTTGAAATTTTTTATGTTAATATTACTATTCGTTAAACTAATGTTTGTTTATTTGCTTTTTTTTTAATATGAGTACTTATTCATTTTTCTCAGTAAGATAAGATAAGATAAGATAAGTCTTTATTGGCCTTAAACATGGTATGAAGTTGTTATAGTCAGGTATTAATCTAAAGTCCACATGTTTAGCTATACAGAATGTATCAATTGCATGCAAAATAGTAATAATAATAAGTTAATTGTTATTCAATGTCACAGATATTTAAGGTCAATACAATAATCAAATTTCAGTAGGGAATATGCATGAATTATTTTTTATTAATACTATACTAAACAGTTTTTCTTGAAATTTACAAAAATATAATACTAACAGTGAAAATAGAACCAATATTGGCCGAAAAACAGACGAGATATAACTATTTCAAACAAATATACTTGTCCTTCTCGCGAAAACGCAGTTTTCTATGGCGCTGTATAGGCTTCATAGTATTTGACGTCGATGTTGGTATCGGACTTCTCTTTCTAATTGTAAACTTGGAAGCTTTATAACTTCATCGCTGATGAAGGTATTTTAAAAATTATTTCTAAACCGTTTACTAGTGCTAATAAGTATTTTATATTGAAAATAAAAAAAGTTGCAAGAATATTCCCTATTGTCTACTTTTTAATTTAAATTAACATTGCCTACTTATCTTAATATAATATTTGTTGTGTACGTGTGTATGTCACTGAACTCTTCCTAAACGGCTGGACCGATGATGATGAAATTTTTTGCGTGTGTTCAAGGGGATTCGAGTATGGTTTAGATTCACAATTGGACCCGGTAGGTGGCGCTGCAATCGATTTCTATAATTTCAGACACAAAGCAAACGGACAGGACAACGTCTGTCGGGACCACTAGTTTAGTGTATAATGTTTAGTTTATGAAATTGCACTGAATGTAGTTATAATTAATATTATGAATAATATTGGCTTAGGAAAACCATTAACAGCTGACTCATGACACTAAAACTAACTTTAAACCCACAGTTGGTGGACGTGAAAGATGTCATAGATCACAAGGAGTACTTCCCGAAGTTTGTAAGATGCATGAAGAGGAAAACCCTGAGGGCTCTCGACCGGTCGTTGACCCCTGACGTCGTACCCGTTGCCGATGGGATCAACTTGGTGCGGTTCGAGCTCGTCGACAGGTCTGGCAATGTCATGCCTGAGAATGAGACCAGGTGAGGCTATTACTGATCTACCTATCTGGCAGGGTTCGACTCATTAAACTAATTTGAATAAAAAAACTTGACCACAGAAAAGGAATACAAAGTTTGAAACTAATCACTTATCAAGTCTTTACCTAATGGCGGCCATCTTGTATCTTATTCAAAATTCATACATCGTAGGTATGTCACTTCAGTAGGTACCTACTTAAAACGAATGTATCCTCATTTTGTTAAAATCTATGAAGACGTTTTGTCTAGAGGGCATGTCGCAGCCAACTTGTTTAATCAGCCGTTTCATTGGCGGCCTAGCCTTTTCATTGAACTGCGCGTTTAATCAGGGGCAAAAGTGACATGGGCAAGTCATTAAACACTATTGAACCAAAGATATAGGTCGCTGAAAAATTGGCGCAGTTCAATGAAAAGGCTAGGCCGCCAATTAAATGGCTGATTAAGCTAGTTGGCTGCGACAAACACAAACATACAATGAAACGAAACGAAAACAAAAGAAAAACATTTTGGTCGGCTTTCTGGAGCAGACGAGTATTAAGATTGATAACGGGTTGACTGCTCAGGTTTAACTTAAAAGTTTCCACTCATGGCAGTGTGATGCCTAAAATTTACAATAATAAATAGACTAAATACAATTGAGGGGCTGTTATCAGCTAACCTTTAGAACACAGTTACCGGAAAAATATCATAAGTAAGAGCTAGGATAATAAGAATTCTATTCGTTTTTAAAATGACGTAAAAGGTTCCTGCTGGAAGACACTCGTAAATGATGAGAAATCTGCCAGGGTTGCGGAATTTGTTCGAAAGAGTCACCGCGGCCCTGGAACGGCTTTTGAAGGAACACGGATGGGTTTTAATCAGTAAGAGTCTGGGACGCCCTTCCGCTCCACCCAGAGCGGAAGAAGTCATTTGATGATTTCCGATCCTTAAAAAAAATTATCTGCCAAGCCTTTTCACAAATGTATTGGGGTCGGCTTCTAGTGTAACCAGATGCAGCTGTTCCAGTACGTTACATGTAGCAACTGCATATCTGAACCCTGTAATGGGGTAACACAATACTTCTTGGCTAGACCCTGAATGAAGGATGGGAAATCATCATATGACGATGATTTCCCATCCTTTCATTTTCAGTATAAAGCTATAGTGTTTTATTATAAGACCCCGAATTAATTTGACTGAAGATAAGTTATTAAATCATTCAAATTAATTAATTACGTATTACTTTATCTCGTTAAAATAGTGTAAACTTACTAACAGACAATGTTATTATTTGCTCTAACGAACCACGTTTCATTAATTATGCTCCAAATCTGACGCCGTTATAACATTTCATCTAATTATTGTGACAGAAATTCAATAATGGCTAATTCGTCAGGTTAGTTATATAGATTTGAGCTTATAATATTTGGATGACATTATTAACTTTGGTAGTTTAGGTGAGCATTAAAAAGGTTAACGAATTTGTTGAATAGTACAATGAAATTAGGGACAATGTAGTATCCTAATATAAGTAAAAATATCTTTATTTTTCAGAGAATTTGAAAGCGTAGGCAGTAAAAGGGATCCTGTATTATCTTCTCTACTTATTTTTTTTCCTTAGCCTTTTGTGCCCTACTGCTGGGCAAAGGCTTCCCCCATATCCTTCCAGACATTCTTTTCTTGCGCCACCTCGAACCGGCCTTCGCGGTGTGCATCTAAATCATCTCGCCACCGCTTTCTGGGCCAGCCTCGGCGACGCCGTCCATACTCTGGCACCCATTGCGTGGAGACTTTTGCCCAGCGGTCACTATGCATGCGGCTGGTGTGACCCGCCCAGTCCCATTGCACTCTACTTCTTAAATTCTTTCACTGACAGACATGCAAAGCCCTAACCGCTAGGTATAGAATAATAAAATTTATACAGGAATAAATATGAATAAAAACAAAAAAAAAGGAAGTTGGCCTTGAGATTTTTTTTTTAAAGGGGTTCAATAGAGGACGACAGTTTACCAATATGGTATTTCGCTATTTTCGCCGATTGGAAATCTTTTGGCAAAGTCAGAACCTCCAACTCGATATTGCTTCTTATTTATTGATATTAATCGAGGATTGCTTTCCGTTATCATGACGCCTGAGTAGTGTGGAGATCCTTCAAACAGACTTGTAAATATGGGACTGAGAAAAATATTTTACTGACTGGGTCTTGGCGTATATCCTATTTTCACTTTCGAAGAGGCGACTGCACAAGACACAACATTTTAAAATGATCTCTGCCTATCCCTGCAAACATAAAAAGCGTTTAATATTATATCGAACAAAATACTCGATCGTCAATCTCAACGAACACAAAAGTCAGGGTATTGACCTCGGAACAATTCGTCAGCGCCATCGTTCAAAGTGGAGTGTCGTATAAAATTGCGCAACGGATCCTATTTCAGTTGTTGTGGCGAAATTACGAGCTTGTACTCAATAAAATAACAACAGACTGATATAATAATGTAACTTATCTACGTTGCAAGTTTATCTAATTAATGTTTTGACGGTGAATTTCCTTTAATAATAATATTCATGGTTGGCTAGTTTTGTGAATACTGTAGCTTGAAAATCGATCAAAGTATCCCCAGTTCAGTAAATCCTCAATTGTAATTGATAAGAGACCGAGGACGTTCGTAAGTTTGTTTTGCTAAAATGCCTTAATTTCTTGAGTGAGGAACGTCTCCGTGTCAAAACGTCCTAAGAGCAAAACGAAATATTCGCAAAACATCTTCTTAGTAGAACCATAAGACGTCCTAAAAACAAAAGAATGGAAAACGTTTATTCACAACATAAATCTACAACAGTTTAAATACAAGATTTTTGAATTTGACATGTATCTAAATACCGACTGATTCTTCTTTATCGCGCACTCATCTACAGTTTAAAAAAATCTCTATTCTCTTTCTTTCTTGAAGTCTATTTTCCTAAGATAAATGTCTTTACCATAGTAAAATTACTGGTAATAGAGCAAGACAAGGTATCAGTGGTTGCACCGACACACAAACGTGAAATCTTCGTGATTTATGGCCGTATGTGGTAAAATGAAGTTGCTCTGAATTAAAAGTAGTGACCTAAATTGGAAACTCATCTTATGGCACCACCTTTGGCTCAACAATAAAACGTTGGATACTTTTTTCAAGCTTTTATTTAACTTGCACTGTTCGTTTGTATGTAAGTGGTCCGTCAAAATTTGCAAATCATTTTTCGACCATTTGTTGGTATCCGATTGAGCTGAAATTTTGCATACAACTGTGGTTCTGGTGATAATACAATATACAATACTCAATATTGTAATGCTTTCAATATGGCCGCCGCTCCAAAATGACGGATTACATTTTTTTCAACCCCCGTAATATGGGTATCAAACGAAAGGGCTTGAAGAGTAAAAAACAATTAAAAGATTGTTTAAAAAATCATCACACATTTCATTTAGATTGTTTTTGAGTAATTAATAAAAAAATAGTATTGGCTCGTGTATTGGCTTGCTAAATCGTGTTTGAATTTTCATGTAGTGAATATCAGGATTAAAACATTATTGATTCTATAACTTCAGGTAGGTATATGACTTTTTTTCTAAATAACTGAAGTGTTTATATTATTACTTACGACATTTATTTTTATGCTCATAGTGAAAAAGTTTATATTAAACCGCTCTCAACCCGTGCTTTATATATAATTATATTAAATAGTAGATTATGCACCGAGGGGATAAAGCAGTGTCTTATGTCACGGGCGTCATATTGAATCTCGAACGCAATGAAAAATTCGTTAGTTAACTCACAAGTGTCGCGAGGGAGTTGAGAGTTAACTAACGAGCGAAGGGAGTAATGTGCGACTATTAATGGGATACTTTATTACTAAACCGAGAGGCGTTAAGTTAGTTTTACTAAAAAGTAACTTAACTGGCGATGATTACGAATCACTAAAAATAAGTGAAATGAGCTGTTTGAAGTAAGAAATAATTTATGTAAGCAAGTAATTAAAATTTAAAGTAACTGAGTAAAGTACTAGAGCGGGCGAAAAATATACTGGATGAGCGACTAAACCAAGTTTACGGGGCCCCCGACTCGGAATATCCTCGTATTTTTTTAAACCACCCAGAAATAGTAGCCCCGCCAAGTGGGACTCCGTCGACCGGACCCGAATGAAAAGTTAATTTGACATTAGCTAATAAAAAAATTGCGAAATTAAATATAAGTCAAATGTTAAATATAATGTAAGCTATAAAATTGTCACTTAAATGGAGAAAAGATCGCTCAAGAATTATTATAGATACTAATTGTATTAAATAACTCGTAACTCATTATTTTATTTTCAAGTCGCTGTTTGAAAGATTTGTATTCGCCCACTGTTTGTCGCCCTCTTAGTATTTCAGTAAGGCTTAAGAAAAAAACGCAGCACTGGTATTCTGATAAGGCCTGTGATGCCCCCGGGCCCACTCACAGAACAGTGTTAAAAAAACAATGGTGCGATTTATTTTTCTTTTAGCTTTCCTGTAGTCTGGTAAAAGGACTAACTAGTTATGGAAATACGTCAAATTGATTTTGCGAGGGAATTCCCATTCAAAACTAAATATTGTTAAACTTTATTATAATTAAATGGAATAAATTGGTTTGATTCGAAGTGCTTTTATTTGTTGTGGGTTGAATGTTGATTTACATTTTTTATTATTTCATTGTTAACGTTGAAAACAGAACCAGCCTAGAACGAAAACTGTTGTTGATGATTTTAGTTGTTTTTGCTGTTTCCAAATCAAGCCCTTGGCATCACTGTCCGACGAGATTTCTTTATTCGCATATATTATCACTATTATAGCAGAAACACACACACACGTATTTCTTGATTCTCTTCAATAAGCAATGCCACATGAAATACAGGGATATGTATCTTTCTTCGATTTCCCGGAAAAATCATACGGTGTCTTACACTCGAGCGTAGGTTGACGTAATATGGTCGAAAAAATGTGATATTGTCAAAACACCCGGTTTGGCATGCCTCCTATTAGATCAGAGATACTCACCGTAGGGCCTTTGATATATTTAGAATAATAATATTATTTAGCAGGCTCGGGTAACATGGAATATATTTTGTTGTACGGTTGGCGGAACTGAGTGAGTTATTTTTGTTTTCTGATTATTTCTTGTGCAGACGGTATGCTTTAATCGGCACTGTCTGAGCGATCGGGTTTTTAAATATTGTGTTGTCAATGTCAAACACAGTGTTTCGAAAGTATCAAGGCTATATGAATTAGATTTGGCTTCAAATTTACATAAAATTCGGAAAAAGGTCCATAAAATGAATTAAAAAATACTGATATTGGAAAGAAAAAGATGACGATAGCTGGACTAGATTACCGTTTGTTTTGGAAGACTTTATTTCTAAGGGAAAATCTAATAATTTTGACGAGTTTACATTTTTTTTCAAATTGTGGAGGAAAACTTTAATATTTTCGATAGACCAAATAAAATACAATTGTAAAAATAATAAACAAATGCGAACCATGCTCGAAAGCATTCTCTAGCAGTCTGACATTCTTCGGTTAAAACTTTTATCGCAATATTGTTCAAATTGTAAAAAAATATTTCAAAGCAAGTTTAGAAACCGTACAGCCCAAGTAGCCCTTTGAAAGTTTCCAATATAACTATGTACTATGTATTATATGTAGTTAAAAATAACCCATGATTAAAATAACAATCTATGAAGAATGATCTGATGTAAAACCCAATTGGAACAGAAGCCAAATAGATTTATAATAATTACAGTAATAGTCAATGAGCTTACTGCTTTAAAATACATAGGCCTCCCCCATGGGGGGGGGGATTGCCATAATCACCACGCTTGGCAGACGGGTTGGTGATCGCAGTGTAGCTGTTGCAATGCACAGAAGCACAGATAATGCGACTGTCTATTCCTTGGTGAGTTCCTTAGTCGCCTCTTATGACGCCCACGGGCACGGTCAGTAATGGGATGGTGCTATTCTTTTACGTCCGATATATATCCATACAGCGGCTTCACTCGCGTGAAATTCGAATATTATCTCAAGGAAACATACTCTCGTGATAGAACGTATCTTTTGACCTATTACAGGGCATGGTCTGCATCATTGTTTGCGGGATGCAAACAATGATGCAGACCATGCCCTTTTCACTCCTTAAAAAGTTTAATTTCAGAAAATTTCGAAAAACGTGTTTGATTTAATGGATCAAACAGCATTTAGATCAAGTTTCGAATTAATCTTATACATATAATATTCATTTGAGGTCCTTTTAAACGAAATATGAAGCTCTCTAGGGCCATGGATTTAGCCTGGGCGATGATATGAAAACCTGTATTATTTACGGGGAAAACCGACTTAAACCAAGTAGTATTCTTTTAGAAAAACGATTTTTTTTCTGCCTATTGTAATTAAGGAGCAGTCATGAGCAAAGATAATTAAAATCTAGTTTTTAACCGAAATAATTAAACAATATCTAATCAAACTTTGAAAAACCCGTCGTAAATCATCTTTTGGGAGTGGTAATGAAAAACTAATAATGACAACTTTTATTATTCATATTAGCCAAGAAATAAGTTTCTTCCATACAAACTTTAACAGCCCCTAACCTAAATCTTGAGTTTGGGGATAGTTGTGAAAAACTAATGTTTAAATTGGTCAGTTATTAATCCGAGTTTTTAAAAGTATTGGCCCAAGGAATCAATGTTTTTTTCATAAAATCTTCCACCCCCTATTTCACCCACTGAGGGCATGAGTAATCAAAAATCCTTTCTTGTCGAATACTTACACCATATAAGGAATATGTCCACCAAGTTTTACATTTATACAACCAGTGGTTTAGACTCGGCAACGCAATAACTCTTAAGGGGTCATTATAGTTATCATTATGAACAACTTTCAGTATGAGACTAACACTGAAATTACGAAAAAAATTCGATTGCCACATACACATGTGCCCATAACACGACAAAATGTACTGAACAGCAGATTTTTTTTCGCGATTTCGGGGTTTGTCCTATAATAAAATTGTTCAAAATGCAGAGAACAATGAATAAGAGGTATTGCGTTTATTCTGTTATACATATTTCATATATATTTCATTTAGGGCACTACAAAACATAAGCTGCTAAAATTTCCAAAGCTATCAATAGGACATTTGAAAACAATCAAACGTCAATAAAACAAAAAACCACGATATAACTATTGTAGTTCGATCATGAAACCATTATACTGTACTACTATTATTTTGTCTTCACAGTTCTTGGACTGAAAAGGAATTGGACGAGGGCGAATGGCGAACACTGGCAGTACAGAGAATGGCCAAAGTTCTCAGAACTCATGTAATCAAGTTTGACTTTGACGATGGAAAAACTATTGAGAAAGGTTTGCATTATTAATTACTTGTTATCTAAGTTCTTAAAGTAAACGTTTAGGCTATTTTCCACCGTTTCAACTGTTTGATAGTACCTATTATACCAGTGTGTTTGTGGAAACAAACATTTAGAGTAGTTTTATTTTTATCATAAAACTTTTTCAACTAAATAATAATATATTATCATTATATATTTTCTTTTTATTGTTTTTGTTATATATTTTTTTTTATCTATGTTTATTTTTCTATATGACACATCTGACATAATACGTAACCAAAAAAAAACTAAATTCTATAATTTGAACTGACATCCGTTGACCTACCTAATTGACTTGAAATAAGACGCGTCACGGAAATATCGAGCCATAGATCTACTAGGGATTTCTTTAATTCAAGTAATTCAGGAGCATTTTTAACCGACTTCCAAAAAAGGAGGAGGTTCTCAATTCGGATGTATTTTTTATGTTTGTTACCTCATAACAAACAAAATCTGAAAAAATACTTTTTCATGTCAATGGATACTTTCTGATTCCAGTACCATAGAAATTTAATCAAAATCGGTTGAGTAGTTTGGTTTCTAAATCAAAATAGCTGGAAAAAATATGTCATCCAAGTAAACGAAGTTGCGTATTTTGCTTTCCTGTGACTTTCCAGTGGTGTCGTTACCACTAAAAAGTGAAAATTAAAAAAAAAAATTGCGAGAAAAATATAACCGACTTCCAAATAAAAAACACTACATAAAATAACTTTATTTTCGGAAGTTTTTTGGTTGTTTTTTTAAATTATTTTTTTTTTGTTCATTTTTGTTGAATTTGTTTAAGTCCATAAGACACAGTATTTCTACAGATCGTAAATTTTCAGTTAACATAGTATAAATCTTCCACAGTTGAATACCGAGGTCGTCGCCGCCACCAAATGTTGACGATGATGATGTTCGGCGTCGTCTCCATCGGTATGGTCCTGATTCCTATGGGCTTTCAGTTCCTCGCAGTTTTGGGAGGAAAAGCCCTCTTGCTCGCAAAAATGGCCCTAATCCTCGCCTCGATTCAAGGATTAAAGAAGGTAAGCATCTTAAATCTTTAATCCTACCAAAAATCTCTTATATATTCAATATTAATCTTTTACACAAATGGGTAAAAAAAAATAGACCTTTTTGTTCAAAGAGTTTACCAACTAATACTTTAACAAAATGTTCATAAAGAAACGTAAGACTTTATTGGGCGCTTATGTAGAATAGAGCAAACAACTCTTCGGAGCAATATTGTATTATGTCTACAGAGTAAATTCCTTGTACGAGCTACTAACATGACTTAATTAATCCTTAACAACGTTGTTCCATCAAAAAGCAGCGCAGAAAAGGCAAGTTAACACCACCCCACTAATAACATTAGGTAATTTTACCAACTAACAGAAATAATGAATTTACATAACAGCATTCTCTTTTAGGTAGACACTAATAATCATGATGGGTATCATGACAGGGGGAAGGTATGAATTTCAATAATCGATCTTACTTCTTTCCTTATCATCTAACAGAGTCATAACGAACATAAATCACAAGACTAGGCTTTAACGCACTGGTACTAAAATCACCGGGGTAACCCGTTAACAGATGTTCTGTTCCAGATCGCTTCAAGTCCGGTGAACTACGGGTTTTATCACTCAGGCTACCCTTACGACTACTACGAAAAGAGAAGTCGAGACGACTGGCCTCAGCCGGGGATCATGCCCGCTACACCCCCACCTGCGATGTCCGTGCACAACCCCTGGACTGACACAGAAACTATCAAACGTGATAGGATACACATAGCAACAGATAAAGAACGGAGACCGAACAAAAGCCCAGAAATAGTGACGTGGAAGCCTGAATTACCGAAAGCTGTCAAAAAAGAATCGGAACCGAGAATATATCCGATCTATGCTGGGCCTTCGGAAGTTCCGGGTATCTTCACCTCTATTGATGCGCCAACTCCGCTAGCAGACTTAACAACAAGACCTGGCGATGTGCAAGCCGATTACGCAATCGATTTGCCGTTCAATCGATTTCATTTTCAAAGTCCCACTACTGTTATTTCAGCTTGATGTGTTCGTTCAACTGTTTTACGCTTTGTATCATGTAGTTAGTGGTATATACTCGTATATAGGACAAGTGCTATATCCTAATAGACAGGTTATTTATTCTAATTATTAAAGTTGTATGTAGTGCGTAGACAATGAATTTAATAAACAAATCTCATCTTTGGTAATGTTTTTGATTCCTGTTTATTTATTATATACTTTATTGTACACCAAATAAGAAACACAGTGAAAACGTTTAAAAAACAAGTGTACAAAGGGCGGTCTTAACGCACGGGGCAATCTCTTACAGACAACCTTTGGATGGACTGAACGAAATAAGTTAGAGTTGGGGTGGTCAGTGTACAAACATCATAAACAATATTAATTAGTCATAATAATATAAAATACACACAATACTAAATAATATACTATCTAATAAATATCAAATATATAATTGGGAAAGGAGAAGAAAAAACACACACACATCAACACACAATCATTTTACTCAATCAAGTTTTCGCATTATCATTATTTTAAGAAACAGAAACTCGTCTACAAATTCAGTCACATCGTGCGGGTGTGCGAAGAATCCCCCAAGTACTTGTTTTTGCAGAACCCAAATTAAGCCAGTTTTCTCATAAACTTTTCACTCAAAAAGTATTTCTTTTAAAATAAACCATCCCACATAAAAAGTCTCCAAGTTTAGCTTTCCCAAATTAAATTATATTTGACTTACTTGAACGTAAAGACAAAAAGTCAGGTCTAAGACAAACACTATCCCTCTTTGACCGAACCAACTGTAAACCAACTGTACCTTCATGTATATTCACTCGGCTGTGTCAATAGAGGAACGGTAGCTTAGTCACGTAACAGGCAATCAATGTAATCACAGGCTATTTCCTTGTCAAAGGAAGCGACGCCCGCGCCTTGAATACGTTGACTGAGTTCATCTTTGATTGGTTGTTGCAGTTCGAACGAGACTCAATGTGAATGCGTTTTTATGTATTTCAATATCTATTCTGAAAAATGAATGAAATATGAGAATTTAATGGCAGAGCCTCTTGTGCAAAAGTTTTATATTCTACATATGTATATGTCACCGGAAAATAGCAAACTCCGTTAGATTATTAAATAACTTGTAAAAATTGTCAACTGAACATTAGGAATACTTTTTACGCATGAAAATTTAATAGTCCATAATCTCTCGAAGTCATTCCGAGAAATTGTGGACTGACATAAACTGGCGACCGGTGCGGTGTGATAGTTAAATTTGAAACTTGACCCCTCATTGGTCTTTGTTTTCTCCGAAAAGACCTTGTTTCCAGGTTTTATTACACGAAAACAGATAAATTGTAGACGTGCGCTCTGATTGGTCGCCATTTTATTATAATCCACAATTTCTTCGGAATGACTTCGAGAGATTATAGATTATAAAAATGTTATGCATAAAAAGTGTTCCAAATGTTCAGTTGGAAATTTATCGAGAGTTTACAATATCTCAAGTTATTTTATACTCTTAGGTGGTTTGCTATTTTCCGGTGACATATATAAAGAGAGAATAAGGAGTCGTAATAAGGTGCCTCATACTGTTACTGACATCAAAGAGGCAATTGTAAGAAGCTGTCGATTCTGCCTTGAGTGAACATTTCTAAGTTATTTCCTCTCTTCAACCTCCTCTAATCAAATTGACACTAAATAGCTTGTTTTTTATTGACATTATTTCGAGAGTTTCTTTCTGTTGTCATGGCGACTGAGTCAAGTGACGTGGAGAAAGATTTTCACTTCAGGAGAGCCTTCCTGATGTGAAACAGTAAAGTCTGCCATAAACATTATTAACTGTAATAAATAAAAATGTACTCGTTTCTTCATTATTTACCTACTACTGCTTTTGCTACTAAGTACTTCGTTGGTCTTAGGGTCTAAAGCGCAATTGCCAAGCGTGGAGTCCTGGGTTCGACTACCAAAAAGTTTTTGGGTTTATCCAATTGAAATTGAAATTTCTTTGTGATAGCCTATTTGAAAGTTCGTGGTGTGACAACCCCGTGACTCGGAAAGCACGTTAAGCCGTTGGTCCTGCGCCAGATCTCTCCTCGGTCGTTGCCGTCCCATCAGAATATGAGGGTGATGGAAGAGGGAGTGCACCTGTGTTTGCGCATACGCTTGTGCACTATAATAATTACGTCCAGCGCCGATGCCTAGTCTCCGTTGAGATTGGCCGCCATGGCCGAAATCAGTCAGCAGGACTATAAATACTATCTAACACTTTTTTTAGGGATCCGTACATAGGATTGAAAAAACATATTACCCTAATAGGATTACTCGTGTGTCTGTCTGCCTACCCGTTTATCAGGGCCAATTTAAATATGGGGTCACTCTTGGAGGACAAATAAGAAAATAAACCAAAAGGTTTTATAAACTATGCAAACTGTGCAATTTGAAAGATCTCAAATTATGTTCTTAATATTTTTATAATAAAAAAACAATGGTAAAAAAATAAAGGTCATTTAAAAAAATTATATGGTGATTGACTATTCCCTTCCCTTATCTTTGAAACAGGAATACCCATAAGAAGAATCTAGTTTTATAATAAAGCATGATAAGTTCGGAAACATTCGAATCAAAATAAGAAACGGGAAAATATAACGCCGCAGAACTACACATTGTCTTGTTATAAATTATTAAAGCGATAGGATGAAAACGATTTTACAATTTCTGCGGAAACAAAGGTATGCTAGTGTATTAAGGTAAAAACCTTCATCCAAGGCTAGCTTTTGATAAGATAATGTAAACACAAAAGGGAGACCACACGGTATTAACTTGTATGCTCAGTGCTAACAGAACATAGTGTAACGATAGAACAGTATTATAAGTTTATACAGTTGAAAAACTAATTAGCCATAACATTTGAAGCATCGACTCCATTAGGCAACATTTGACGCGCAACACATGACGCCCAACATGTTCAGCAACGTTGCAAAACAACGCGCGACGTTGCCAGCAGGCGCGCAACATTGACAATGTTACTAAATAACAGTTGTTCGTTGCCTTTCAACATGATGAGCAACATGTTGTGCATCGTGTCGCGCGTCAAATGTTGCCTAGTGGATACGAGGCTTTATACATACAGAACAACTATTTCCTTAAAACCCCTCGGCAAACTTCGTGTTTCAGTCGTCGGATTTCTATCAGAAATAGAATATAGAAAATGCCGAGGGTCATAAAGAATCTAGTTGTACTGTACAACTAATAGCTAGTTAGTCAATCTAAACTAAATTTTAAATAAATATAATTTATCCACTATTGAAAAACACTGTGCAGACGCTAGCACGTCAAGCTACATCAGTCTGTCAAATTTCTTTAATAGATTTTCAAGTTTATCGCTGAAGAATTAGGTTCATGGTTGATTGGGAAAATCTGACAGTTTCGAGTAGCTTGATGTGCTGGTGTCTGTACAACGACGGACTTAATGCCTTAGGCACATTTCCTACCAGTCGACCTTGGGTGGTGCAGAGACAGAAAATGGTAGGTGGAACTTAAGAAAGACAAACAGAGAAAAAAATACAATAGTAAATACAAACTTATCCAAATAATAAATACATACATATAACCAAAATTAACAATTCTATTAAGATAAACGATGTTTGTTTGACTGTCTGTTTATTTATAAGAGCTAGTGTGTAAGAGCTATTGGTGAAAAGTTGGTAGCCCTGATGAAATTACGAAAATTTTCACTGATAGAAAGCCATGTCACTATTGCTGGGTGACATAGTTTACTCTTTATTTTATCTGTGGAATAGGCCACGGAACCAAGCCGCGAGAAAAAGCTAGTGTTAGCGACTCAATACATTTTTTTTTTTGGACATGACCACTCGACCACTCGCAGCTCAGCACGCTAGGGCTGGTAACTGCTTAACCGGACTATCCTTGGTGCCCTCAATGAATCTAAGGCCCCCAGCCAGGGCTTACAAACTAAGTTAAATTAAATGACCGCTCGCTAGGGCATCCCCTGTGGGATACGGACCTCGGCTAGCGGCGTCATTTTGGGAGGAACAGCAAGGGACAGGCTGGGTCATAACATTATTTGGGGAGTTTAAAACTACTGGCTCAGCGACACGGACTGACTCGGTAATCAAAGGACGATTCCTTATCTTAAAATTTTGTTGCCCAACCCTGCAGTTAAAAATATAAATCCTTTGTTCAACACGTGTTATTTTACCATCGATCCACACCCTTAACACCTAGTAATAGATAAACACTGACTTTCATTAAAACAATGAATAGATGTTAAACTTACAATAAAGGAGTCAATTAATACACTTTTAATAAAACACTTTCTTCTAAACTTTAAAGTTCTAAATCATTTATAACGAAGACTGAGTAAAGTTTAGTTAATTGATATCTATTGTCGTGAACAAAGGTCATTTTTCAGCAGACATTTTAATTTCAGTCACTTAGCTTTTGTAAGGTTTATTTGATTAAATGTGAAACTTTTTGGCCCCAAAATAAAGATAACGTTAAAAATATATTTTCTTTAGCTCGCACATTTGTTCGCTCGGTTTTCATTTAACTTATGATCCACATAGCAGACAAATTGAAATAGAAAAAAATGAGAAATCTTAAAATAATAACTATGTTGGCTTCAGGCCAATTCTGGCTATCACCAACTTGACTACGACAGCTGTCGGTGACCTAGCAAGTGGTAGAAAATAATTGAATAATACTTAGTTCTGCCCCACATAAGGCGACTTAACTGTGCAACAATTCTGGCCTCAGGTCGGCCACTATATGTTCCTGTTCAATTGTTTCAGGTCAGTAGCAATGGATGGCTTCTTACTTTCACTCTCTTTGTCATATTATGTCACCAGAAAATTGCAGACTTCGTAAAATTGAAATATTTTTTTTCTAGTAGTAATATTATAATTTCTCGATATATCATGAAAAAATCGTTTTGTTTCTATTGTATACAAAACGATTTTTTCCTAATCTCATCCAAATCCAATAGTTTCCAATATGTACCTGTCTTTTTAAGAACCCTTAAGAAATGTCCTTATTACGAAAAAAGTTGTTTACCATTTCATACGATATTTTACAATCTACCGGCGTTTGCAATTTTCCGGTGACATATACATGGCGCAGACACAAACAAGAGACCTACTTGGTCGAGACGTTAACGTATTAGTATAATAACATTCTTGCATATGAAAAGAATGACTACAGTAAAAGTTTCACAATTTAAGGATGCGCAGGTGTTCGCCAATCTTTGTTATTTTTGTTTCGATTGCCATACTTGCAACTACAACATATTTGCTAAATTCGGATTCAGTGCAAATTATGTTTTTCCTACTGCTTCGCTGATCTTTTCTGATAAATTTCGTTGCAGGATCCAAGACCGTTGAATTGTTTTATCCGGGTCTCGTTGAGCACGTCCAGTCTCTGTTGATTCTGGCTCTGAGGCGTTGCAGTATCTGGATATAGTGTGACGGGTTTGTCGTAGAAGGTGCAGGTGGTTGGGCTTAATGGATAAGAAAGACAATAAAGTTAGGCTTGGGAAGCGTCCGCCGGCTTAAGTAGACAAGTTTGCGCCCTAACCAAAACGTTTATAGAAAATTCATTTATCGTAGCTTTGAAGCCAGCCATTGTTTATATGAGATCATCAAAAGCAATTCCAACAAGATCAGTGAATTAAAGGAAAACAAAACCGTTGGATATTATAATCATCATCTAAGTTGAGTCTGTTGTGTGTGAAAACAGACGCAGGTTTAACAACTTTAGTTCTGTAGCTAGTAAAATAAACTCTTGCCTTTTGCAAAGGGCGGAAGGAACAATAAAGTGAGAGCCTACATTAAACTAAACAAAAAGAATTAAAGTGGCAGGAGCTGAATGATTTGAACACAGACAGTGAATTAGAGGTTATGAGTTCTCGAAGCTTGTAGCTAAAATAAAATAACGTGTTTTCCGAGGCATAAAATAGTCAAATAGTAGTAAAAAGTCAGAAAATCTGACACCAGGTCTAGCCAAGAAGTATTGTGTTACCCCATTACAGGGTTCAGATATGCAGTTGCTACATGTAACATACTGGAACAGCTGCATCTGGTTACAGTAGAAGCCGACCCAAACATATTTGTGAAAAGGCTTGGCAGATTAATTGAGTTCTATTGGGACCTTCATTGGATTATAATCACCTATGTCCCCTTTTTTTTAAGGATGGGAAGTCATCAAATGACTTCTTCCGCTCTGGGTGGAGCGGAAGGGCGTGTCAGACTCTTACTGAATAAAACCTTCTAATGACCTTTGCGTTCCAGGGTCGCGGTGACTCTTTCGAACAGATTCCGCAACATCCTAGCTGGGACAGAGGGCGTCCACAGTAGTCCGCCATCGCGAGCGGTCTTGAGCTTCACGCTTCACCTCGCTCCACGTCAATCCGATGCTCGTTGCTTCTGCCAACACGATACGTCGTCGCCAGGTTTGACGGCGACGGTCACGCTTTCTTTTACCTTGAGGATTCCAATCCATAGCCTGCTTGGGAATGTGATCGGAATCTCTCCGGAGCGTGAGACTAATCCATCTCCACTTACGATGCATGACGTGGCGATCGATCGGGCTTCCGCAAATAAGTAAAACTAAACATATCTGTGTGTGTTTAGTTACACTTAGTTGGATCGGATAGTAAAATTACCCGCAAAAAGCAATCAACAGTTAATATTTTTTTATTTAGTAAATGAAATAACAAATAAAACATAAAAATTAGGGCTGCAGTGTTAAGTTTATTTTTTTACAACTTTTTATAGTTCCGTAGGCAACAAGGAATCCTTTAATTCGCCATGTCCGTCTGACAGATAGTTAGCACTAGAAAGTTGGAATTTGGTATGGGTAAATTATAATCACGCCGACAAAGTGGTTTTCTAAAATTTAAAAAAAAATTGGGTATTTTAATAATAAATTAAAATTAAGAAGAGGATTAGTTTTTAGGGTATAAAGTAATGATATTTTTTTTTTATCGTCTGTCCCATGGTATGGGGTGTCGTTTGATAGGTCGTTAACAATATTTAGGGTGTGCGAAAACCATTTTTCCATCTAAGGATCCGTTTGCTAAATATTAAGTGTTATTATCGTTTTATAGTATAAAGTGCTAATTTTGTTAGAGTCAAGTGTCCCTCCGGGGTCTGCCAAGTAAACGAAGGTTATTGGAGACGTGAAAAAAAAAATTTCTTTCGGAACACTGCACGCGAATCCTACCCGCACTTGGATGTTTTTTGTTATTAAAAATCTAACCTTTGTGTGCCTTACGTTAAATAAGCTTGGCTTTAAATCCCGGTTTTGAAAGCTTACTTCTACGCCCCCTCACGGTCGTGGGTGTGCGATACGATTAAAGAATCTTAATGAACAAAATAAAACAAAAGAAAGTTATTTTTAGAACAAAGCTATTAGGTCCGTTGCATCGTAGGGTCGTATTCATTTATGAAAAACTCATTAATTCATGCTGGTTGCAAAGAACTTTTTGAAGTTTAGTCATTGAGATTCTATATCCGTTTTATGATAAATCGTCATGACATCAGTGTCGCGTTGTCACGTCGCGCATGCTACGGGAGACTAAGCACAAGGCATATTATTGACGCAGAGCTGAGAAGACATGAAAATCTATAGAGAAAATTTACCCTTATATACCACATCCAGAAGCACTCCATTTTATCGAGACAAAAAAGATGATCATTGAAATGTGTGCATAAATGTGCTTTTAACCTTGACCCATCGCACAAAATGAAAGATTCGAAAATTAAAGTGATCGTTTTTTTTCTGTTATTATATTATAGGTATTTTGTTTTATTTTATTGTAATAAATTATTAAGTAAAAAATAGTGATGTCAATAATCAGATTACCTACGTTGAAAATTGCATGTTTCTGGCATAAATTGCCAGGCGTATTCTATTAGTGAGTAAACTCGAATTTAGAAATTGTATGCAGATTATTGTAAACCTTTACTAACGCTTGGTTAGCAACTATGTTATTCGCTTAGATTGGTTTATTAATTACGTTGCTCTATCATGTAAACTGCTGATAAACTAATTCCAAGTAAAATCATTATTTGGCGTAATTCTGATATTGAGTTAATTATTATAACAGCCTACTCGCATATCTATGATTTCTAAATATTTATCTAAATTGTGCAACAAATCAAGTGCAAATAGTGCGTTTGTTAAAACAAACTAAGACCTGTATGTAGGCCATTGGAATGATTACGACTACAATAGTACAACTGTCGTACGTAAATGTATTTTCTCTTATAGTAACTGGTATTGGGATTAGATATTTTGGTTCATATATGATCTAAGTACCTAAATTCTAAAGGAGTACACCATGCGAAGAAATTTTCTCTTCAGCAAAAATATTTTTTATTTTTTCTTGGCGTTAGATTGATTTTGTGAAAACTGCTTTCAAACATAGAACATAACCTTATCCAGCTTAAAACCTAACAGATTTTGATTTTATTTATTTTACGTTATAACATTCGAATATTAATTATGGCACTTACGGTATTTATTCCGAGCAGCCCTCATTTTATCGCCATCTCTTCTTTTGCCTTTTTAAAATATTTGCATCACTGTCGATTTATATCAATTCAGATGGTCCGTAGGTATTGTCGACAGGTAGGTATCGTTGGCAGATCCGAGCTGTCCGGTTTTTTAAATTAAACATTTTTTTTAAATAATATTTTACATAGTTCAGCAGCTTAAAGTTGTCATTTATTAAAATTAGTATTATAAAATTATTTCTACCGTGTGAGTGAGTATTCTTGTGACTTTGAACAATATATAATCTTGGTCATTCGTGACAATATTGAAATAATGTATAAAATTGTATGAAATAAAAGACTACAAAAAATACAACCGACTTCCAAATGAAAAATACACTAAAAGGATCAAATAACTTTAATTTCGGAAGTCGGTGTTTTTGTTTATTTCTTCGTATTGTTACACCGACTTCCGAAATTAACGTTATTTTATACTTTGTATGGTATTTTTCTATTTGAAAGTCGACCGATTGTACGAGAGCTTGCCATACGACCAAAATTAATTCATTTACGTAATACGGGTTTTTATGATTGGACGAATCAAAAATTTTAAAGTTATAAAACCCCTATCAAAATCCATTGTCCAGTTCAGTGTGAACTAAGTGTCACCCAAATAGAACCGCGAAGTGACTTTATTTTATATTTTAACACATACGGAAGATTATATATGAAGTGTTTCATCGAAGAAATGAAAGGTGAGTAATAAGGATGGGAAATCATCAAATGACTTCTTCCGCTCTGGGTTGAACGGAAGGGCGTGTCAGACTCTTACTAACTAAAACCCATCCGTGTTCTTTCTAAAGCCGTTTGCGTTCCAGGGCCGCGGTGACTCTTTCGAACAAATTCCGCAACCCTGGCAGGCTCTGGCCCTAGCGGTCACCGTCTCCTATGCTGACATCTCTTTGAGGCGCGCGTGGAACACAACGCGCCATCGTTGTGGTAGATGCTTAACCTTCGGAAGATAAACGTGAAGTGAAAGTCCTGTTAGTAATCCGAAAAATATGAGTTTCACAAAATATTCTCTATCTTATACACCGCGCAAACTATTTCTTAGATAAGATCAGTCAGAAAAAATTAGCAGACTGTTTCCTAAAAAATCAATTAGAAAGATTATTTTTGGTAATTTATATGGCAGGGACTGCTAATTCTAAAATGATTTAAGTACCTACTTTGTGGTCTCTTTCTAAGTTCTGTCATTCTATCTGTTTGCATTTCTATTGGCAGTCGGGTTGTTATTTTAATCTAGAAAATATTAGCATAGCAAATATAGATACTATTTTCACGTAATTTAAATGCGTTCCAATTCAAGTCGCAATATCATCTAAGAGATACCGCGCACGAGCAACTTTTGTCTCTCACAACAAATGAATGGGTTTATATGAAAAGTCTCCCGGCTGTCGCGTCGCTACATGCGCGCACTTTCATATACACTCATAGACTTGATGTAAAAGACAAATTAGCTGCGGAGACAAAAGTTGCTCGTGCGTGCAATCTCTTAGCGATAATATACCTCTGTCATAAACTTCTTAATGCAGGAAAATTAGAGGGATTTTGACAGTATGCGTCTGCAATCCGAAGCGTTCCTTAAAAATACTATAATTGTCCCTCAGATAGCATCTAGTTAACATAAAAAATTGAGTGAAGAGTTGAAATTTTAACGTCCAAACCTATGTAGGTACATACAACCAGAAAATACCAACACATTTTCAGGTTGCTCTTGAACTTGTTTTTTGATGTAATTTCATCAACAACATAACATTAATGAGGCATTACCCAAGCGCGAACAGAATTAAATATGTTTCCACAACTCGGCCCGCGGCGGAAAAGCTAAAATACAACGCGGTTGTGCTGGAAAACTGATTTTGTTACATCGTACAAGGCTGTTTTTATTTTTGTAACGCGTTTTTGAAAATACAGTGAAACATATGCCACAATATTTGTTGGTAGGACCTATATACGGGTTGCGGAATTTGTTCGAAAGAGTCACCGCGGCCGTGTAACGCAAAGGGCATTAGGAGGAACACGGTTGGTTTAAGTCAGCAAGATTCTGACACTCCCTTCCGCTGCGAAGAAGTCATTCGTTGATTTATCCTCTATAAAAAGGACCTAATACGGGTGTTAAATAGAAGAGGGGAAAATTTATTAGGTAGTCGCCTGGTAACTTCTAAACATAATGTGACGACTAATAATATGACAGAAAGGTGAAGAAGTCATGTTGCGCCGACCCATGATAAATTAAGAATTCAAAATTAGTATTCTGGGTATGTATCATGGTTTGGGCAGTAATCTAATTAATTTGTTATATGGAGAGTCCCGCACACCTCCATTGAAAAGGGAGGATCCTCCTACCAAACGGTTGTTGTGTCCGATAGTTGATCTTCGGACTGCTGTATATGTTCAAATCGCACGGAGAACTTTGCTTGCGCGATGCAGGATTTCGTTGGTAGTTCATCGCTGACAGGATAGATGGGGTTGCGGTTCTTTTTGTTGTCGTACAAATTTTGTTTCTATGTTTTCCATGTGGCGGCATTGATAGTCACTTTTTATTTTGTTTTTCCTTTACATCGCCATTTCAACAGCTACAGATATAGGTGTACTTACGGAAAGTGTCACTATGCAATCTCAAGGAAGATCTTTGTCACCTATATTCATAATCGCTAAGTAGACGATCTGCTTGAAACATATTTAATTAGAGTCAATGACTTAGATTGCCCTGAATGTATGTATACTGAACTGAATGACATTTTACTGAAAATCCCGGAACCAATTGGAAATTAGTACAACTCAGAAAATAAAATTGAGGGTGATTGCATGGCCACTATTCTAGAAAGTCAAAGACAAATTAATTGCATTTAAGATGTTGTGCTGAAATTAAAGTATTCAGCCCGAAGACATGGTTGTCATTCCTGGTAGAATCTGGAGGTTGTCACTGAAACGTGCGGATTGGCACAAATAATAGAAACCTATGCCCAACAGTGGGCAAAGTCGGGTTGCGGATCATCATCATTATCTCCTCTGCTGAACATAGGCTTCCCCCAACTGTCACCACACCGACTATTCCTGTGCGTCTCGCATACAGCGGATTCCTGCGGCCTTCAAAAGGCCATCGATCCACTTTATGGAAGGACTTCCGACGCTGTGTTTTACGGTACGTGGTCGCTACTCCAGAATCTTTCGACCCTATTGATTATCGGTTCAAAGTTCTATAGTATCTAAGTTTTGCGATTCTGCGGACTATGTCAGTAACCTTAGTTCATTTTGTGGATGATGATGATTAAAAAAAAGTAATTTCGTTCACAAAAGAAACGGCTTTCTCTTCGCAAAAAAGGAGCTTCAAATAACAACCTTTTTTATTCAAAGACAGTACCTTCACACCTTGTAGATTGAAACCGCATAAACTGATGAGCACCCAGCACTTTGCATAATGTTATGAATATTATGCAAGTTAAGTCCACGCTTGCCTTACACTACGGTAAGCAAAACAGTTTGTGCTTGTTACCTATTTAACGGTAACAAAGCCTTGTCTCCCGAGAATGGCTTTTAAACGTTGCAAGCGCACTTTGTATCGACAGGCTGTTGGTTTAGTTACTTATTTTTATCTTGACATTTACTTTAATAAGTGTTTGTGGATGTTTAGTACACTGGATAAAAATAGAACAATGGTGGTTTTCGTTCAGTCTACACTACGATATAGGATTGTTCAGAGGGTTTCAACAAACAAACAAATTGACATTCTCACAGTTGTATCCATTGTTGAAAGACAAACTGTAAGGCCTCAAACAGGGCGAAGGGCTAGTGCGGTGGTGACAGAAGGCGAGAAATATCAAACATATAGACTGAGATCCCAGAGATTACATACCTCCATTATTTTCTCAATAACAAAAATGTGGGACGGAGTAGTGTTAGTAATTTAGTATGTGCTTTTAAAACACGCATGCCTGCTAGCTTGGGCTTACGGCCAATATATCGCACCTTTTAAGTAAAACCGTTACTAAACGAAATTATGAAATTTTATAGGGGAGCCAATATAAGAAAATAGACACTGTTTTAGATAGATGGCATTGATACCGCAATTCATGAAAATTTTCGTTTAGTAACGGTTTTACTTTAAAGGGGCGATATATAATATTACTTTTTGTGATGTATCAAAGATATTTGGAATATTTGTTTGGGGGCATTATTTATTGGGGGTTTATTATCTCCTCCCAAATCCTGGCAGACTTTAGCTTTCGTTATTTGCACCTTCTAAATAAACAATGCCCAAATTTCAGCTTTGTGAATAGGATCTCACTCATGGTTAAAAATTACTAATATTATTAAAATATTATTTAATTACTAATTATCCAACAAAATTCTGTAAAACATACATAAATCAGCACCCAGACTTTAAAAAAGGGATTTACCTAATACCTGGAATTCGGCCATCGGCCTAAGCAAGCAGGTATGCGTATATTAAAAGTACATAGGTACTAACACTACTCTGTCCCACACATTTCGTTAGTGTGAAAATTAGGGAGGACTGGCAGCTCAGGGATCTTAGTCCAAAAGAACGTTCCTATTCGCTCATTGTGGCCACACTGACGCCTAGCTAGCGATATTTCGACCACTGCTAACGCTGGAAGCATAATAAGTACTTTGTCTAGGACCTCAGGATGACCACTCGTAATGCTTCTATGATCTGCAGCGTCGTACGACGTAATAAATACTTATGTCACTCGTAATATAAGGTGAAGGCCGCCTTGGTTTCTTGGCTTTCTGCTGGAAATTTGAATGCTGTCTGTTCCAGTCTTAGGCCGGTACATTTTCATGATTAGGTTGCGTACGAATTTTTCCCAATTCACTTTAGGGTACCTATACGAGTAAAACCTACCGGTAAGTAACATATGAGTATCTGCAATAACTTTTTAGTTCGGGACGAAAATAAATAAACGACCCATGAAATATTTCAGCGAAAAAGTTGGAAATGTACCCATACGCTTGGCATAAAAAAATAACTTTAATGGTATTCAATTAGACGTGAAAACCTGAAAAAGAAACAATTTGTTTTCTTATCTTAAATCTGGGTTCTGTGGCAATCAACCCTAGATGTGGTCACAAAAGCTATGCTGAGATTATCATGTTGGAATTTTGTTGTGTTACAATAAAAACACCCATGCGAACAAATAAAATGAGTGAACAAATTGTTTGTTTGTGATTACTGAGTAAAATTTATTATTATTTCATTATGGACGGGCCATTTTATAATAAAATCTTCGTCCTTTCGATAATTTTCTATCAGTTTTTATTTTTGTTTATTGAGTTTCCACATAGGTACTGAGTTTTCCTTTGTACATTCTTAGATTGAATACCCGATAATTCTACACTTTTTAAATGTGCCGTGCTGAAGATAAAATCAATACTTACTCATTGATTATGAATTGATGATGTTAAAGCCGATTTCGGCCCAGCAACCGTATTCCTTGACTCCTCATGGTGGTTGTGGGCTCAACCACGAGATAAGGGTTGCAAAGGCAGCCGTGGTTACCTACTACCTCTAAGTTAAAGTTGCTGAACAGTTTTTGGATTACGAAGAAGTCTATGAGAAAATCTTCGTTCTCTTGACTAACCAAATTATTAAGACCTGTTTATGAGAGTATCTAGTTAAAAAAAAACGATTATTGCTTGCGAGTTTCGAAGAAACACCTACGGATCGTTTAGTCTCTATGTATGAATGCAAAATAAGGTGTGAAATTGCTTACTCTAGTAGGTAAAGACGAGGTTTGGTTTCTCATCACTTCAGTACTGCCTGAATTTTTTAGGACTGTGGAACTGTATTGCTACTCAATTTATGAAAATACTAGCTTAAAACATGGCATGCAAAAACAAACCTAGGTTATTGGTAGTATTGCTTTCTTCCTGTGAAATAACTAACAAATTTCAAGATTTCCGGACAAGAATTAAAAGAATTTTCCAGGCAGATTGCGTCGAAATCAGTCACAAAAAGTTTGAGAACTATATATATTTCCTAGGTAGGTAATTATCATCTCCCACTACACGGCCAGTAAAACTTTCTAAATAAATTACAATTATTTATTCCGCAGAAATATTTGATTGTCTCAGAAATTAGATAAATCATGGCAGGTTTCCATAGAGATATTAATAAAATAAAAATATCACCCCACCCCACCTTTATTCCAATTTATTTTAGGGTGTTTCTACATCTACAGTTGCTACATGGTGTGGTAGCATTGGCTGATCGAAGAAAGAAATGGAAACTACGATCGACACCAACTAATCCCTTCTACCATCGACCGATGGCATCGATCGATTGGTGTGGAACACCCTTAGATCTACACTGCATTCATACTTCTCTATTTATAGTCATTTCAATAGTCATTTCTTTTCTAGCCATGTCATCTTCAAAATCCATCCAGCGTTTCTTTGGTCTACCACTAATAAACAAAAACTAAAACGCCACATAACATTGTACTGTTGCGGAATTTGTTTGAAAGAGTCACCGCGGCCCTGGAACGCAAAGAGCATATCGAGGAACACGGATGGGTTTTAGTCAGTAAGAGTCTGACATTCCTTTCCGTTCCGCCCAGAGCAGAAGTTATTTTTGATGATTAAATAAAGGGAAAATTCCGAAAAATAAAAAAGTTGAAAATTAAGGTAAATTTTGGTACTTACCAGTTTTCGCAAAAAACTAAATTTGCCCATATCTTTTGATCGTGTTGACTCAGGGCCATGATTTTTATACACCCAATAGAGACTATAGATCTCAGTATCTGGTATAAATTTGCTAGGTCCACCCGTTCCTGAGAAAATCAGTGGTGACACAGGGACAGACAGACGGACAGGCGAACAAGAGAGTAATCTTATAAGGGTTCCTTTTTTATCTTTCGAAGTACGGAACCTTAAGAAAATGCATAAATTTACGCCTTGTTAGGTTAGGAAACTATAGAAGGCAACCTGCAACGATATTACGACGAACGACTTTGCTTTACTTACTCGTACGTTCTTACAAACATCCCAACCCTTAAACAATTTCAATAAGAACTATTTTAGCTCTACTCTGTTGCGCCATTCTATAAATATTTGAAGTGTTACGTAATATCAGTCATTTGAATGTCTCAACAAGCCGTGAATGATAAATACAGTTACTCAGAAGTCCTTTTGTTAAGTTAAGCATATTATTACAAATCCAGCTACTATTCAATACAGACAGTTACTAACAATGTAATGAAATATACTGGAATAACAAACTTATCTTCAAAGTTGAACTTCAAAATGGAGATGGCTGCTCATCGTTCAAAACTGAACTGTAAGATATTTTAGGGTAATTATTATTATAATGTGATTAATTTTCATTTCTTGCTGCTCCTTATGGCTATGACAATTGTAAAACTGTGGTTCAACTTTTGCCTGTTTCAGATTTAAAATTTTCTTTAATACTGAGAAGGCTAAGAATTTTAAAGAAAGCTATTATTTTTCGCTTATTTGGAGTTGATCTAGCTAGACTAAATAATTCATAAAATTATCTGTTTCTTTTTTGCAACGGTTACATTGACTGTTCGTTTGTATAATAGCAGGTAATCTCTAGTTCTGTATGGTGTCGGACATAAAAGAATAGCACCATCCCATCACTTCCCGCGGGTGTCGTAAGATTCGACTAAGGGACTCACCAGAGAATGGGCAGCCGTTTTCTCTGTGCATTGCAACAGCAACAGTTCGATCGCCAACCCACCTGCCAAGCGTAGCGATTATGGCAAACCCTCCCTTTTGGGGAGGTCTATGTCCAGTAGTGGACGTCATTCGGCTGATGACGATGATGAATCTTTCGAAATACTGATCCGATTACGAAAATTCTAAAGTTGCATCATCGCTGAGTGCTGAAGGGTATTTTTTATCCTGAAATCGCACCATTTCTCTAGGATAGGCCATGGGAACGAATACGTGGGCAAAAATAAAAAGATAGCACTTAATATAAAAATATTTCCAAGGCAAGAACTTACTTTTTATAAGAAGGTTGGTATGTGGGATCAAAATAAAGACGACCCACTTATTAAATCTGGGAAGCTTATACGAGGCACCCACGCAGTGGCAGGGGTCGCTAAAAATAACGCAGAAGGTTATATACATACAACATAAAGGATGAGTGGGTGGGAGCATACATTTGTCATTTCTATTGCACTATTGTGATCTTAACACAACATTATCGCTTTATGTGTGGGTGAAATGGCCCCAGAATAAGGCGCTAAGTGTGATGTCCCGTTGAGGTTTGTTTACGAGGGTGACACATTGTGTGACTCATTTCTTCGCTATAATATGTATTTTTAGGTGAGGCTTTTTAATTTTAAAAATTGCACTACCTAAACTACTGTATAGTAACTTCTTTAAAAGTTCGTCTACTAAGAACACGCGAGTCACCGCGGCCCTGGAACTGGCTTTAGAAGGAACACGGATGAGTTTTAGTCAGTAAGAGTCTGGCACGCCCTTCCGCTCCACCCAGAGCGGAAGAAGTCATTTGATGATTTCCCATCCTTAAAAAAAAAATGTCTATTAAGAAAGGATTTTTTATTAATTGACTGAATCTTTGAATAAGTAATTCGCAAAGTAAAATTCTAGGGGCTTTTTTTACATTCTGAACTTCATTCACTACTAATACACAGCCAGCTTATGTGAGATAACTGATACCTGAAAAAGGTCAGAATGTTTTCATTACGGAATGATTCATTACAAGAAGCATTAATCGGACAGCATTAATAATTTTTGAGTTCCGTACCCAAAGGGTAATAAACGGAACGGAACTATGCGTCCACTGTCCGTCCGTCCGTCCGCCTGTCTGTCAGCGGGCTGTATCTCAAGAACGGTAAAAGGTAGACAGTTGAAACTTTGAGACTGTGTATTTCTATTGCCGCTATAAGAACAAATATTTAAAAAAAATCAAAGGAGCCCCCTTTCATTTTAATTTTTTTCCACACAAGAAGCGTGTTTTTCCGTTCATGGTACGAAACCGTTCGCGTGAGAGTCCGACTCGCACTGGGCCGGTTTTTTTCTTAATTGAATCATGTTGAGACAACAACAGCACGTTTTCAAGGCTAGGTAGTCTACTAGCCAGACTGTTACAATGAGCAAAAAGTTTTGTTTTAACATAGTTTTTTTTTGTAAGTGGCCAATTACCTCCATAAAATATGAATGTTAGATAGAATATTTTGTGAACGCATTTTTACATTTGAAAAAGAAAATATTCAAATATCGAAAGCATAACAATATTTGATTTTTAATGGCCGTGAATACCTACGTAGGCGGGGGTTGTAACATTTTATCGGTTTCAAAGGCCGTCATATTTTCTTTTTATGTCGAGTTTTTTAGCTAAAAATGGTAATTGTTTCTGACAAGCGGTGGACAGCGTGCTTTGATACCGAGGTTAGTGAGGTATTTTAAATCTTAATTAAAAAATCATTACGCACCTGAAGCTGCAAATATTTTCCATTCTTTTGATTAAACATTATTTTGAAAAGAAATACAATGTCGTTTATATATTTGTTTGTTTTCCAATCTCTGGAGAAATAATCTAAATACATTTCTATTATTAAATTGAGTTATATAATCAGCTTCTCTGCCTTGTAATAACGAGGTAGCAATCGTTTTATTTATTTATAAAGAAACTGTATCGCTATCTAGGTAGTCCGCGGTTTGTTTTTAACCTTTTGTCTCTATTTTAAAAATTGTTGAAAAGAATTTAAATCAAGTGCATAACAGAGTAAATAACCTTTTTAGTTTTAAATTATGCATAGAATAAGTTATCGGTATTTTTTTTTTATTGTCTGTCTGTTTTCATAAACGCCGAATCAAATGGACGAATTGATGTTAAGTTTGAGCACATAATTTCTTCAATATAATAAGCCTGAGTATGAAAACAGTGAAAATTTATTTTTGAAATCATTACCAATTCAGAGTTCACGGTCATATTTCCACTGTACTTTGTGTTTTTTTTTATGTGAATCAATCAAGCAATCTTTCTAGCCTTTTCCCAATTATGATGGTGTTGGCTTCTAGGCCAACCGAATGCAGCAATTAATACCTGTATTTTACATGGAACTACTGCCTTTGAGACCTCCACAACCCAGTTACTGGGTAATACGATACTCCTTGATACAACACTTTTTCTTTATTTCATTTAATCTGTCTAAAAGAAAGAACATTCCAAAGAAAATGAGCTTAGTACACATATTATCCATTCAGAAAGCGTAGCAAATGTAGCAAGGTATTTTCTTTGTAGCGGTCTCGTAGCTAATTGGCTACAGCGTGGTCGGCGCGATCTTAGGTACTTACGAGTGGTTCTTTACGCAACGTGCCAAGCCGGCCCCGGTCTTATCTGCTGATAAGTATCAGTTGTAAAGATGTAGTAGATAGACATTTTAAAATTATAATCTTCATTAGAGGGAATTCTCATACCGGCGTTGCAAATTTAAAATCTCCTATGTGTAAAAAGTAACTTTTCGAGTATAAATGAAAACTTCCTGTAAAATATTGGCTGACACTTGAGATTTTTTAGTAATGTTATGTGCTTTATCTATGTAATAAGTAACGTTGTTAAGTTTTTGCTAAGTATGGGTATTCAAAATCTCTTTTCAAATATCTGCAAAACTCATTTTCGATAAAAATGTCACATAAATAATGAAACTGGTAGTAAGAAAAAGCGTGAAACTGAACTTAATTTAAATACTGTACATGGCCCCATAAACTCAGATGCAGAGGTAGCTCAGGAATTTGAAAACTTCTTTGCTGATATTCCTCGTAAAACGACAGAGGCTCTTAACTCGTCACCCGCGCTCTCTGCTGCCTTACTTCGGAAGAACGTCAAGGTATGTCCATCAGAGTTCAAGTTTCAACATACAAACCCCCAGGCCATTATAAAAGCTTTTAAAGATCTTAAAATTAAATCAACAGAAAATCTTTGGGGAATGTCTGTAAAAGTCTGTAGATCTATAATTGAAACTATTGCTCCCTACTTAGCTCTCATATTTAACTCTAGTGTGGATCAAGGAGTATTTCCTGATCTCATGAAACACAGTAAAGTCGTTCCACTGTTTAAATCGGGTGATAGTCATGAACCCAACAATTATAGGCCGGTGTCAATCCTGCCGGTTCTCAGTAAGGTGTTCGAAAAGTTAATGCTTAATCAGATGTTACTTCACTTTAATAAAAATTCCATCTTTCATGAACAACAGTACGGTTTCACCAAAGGGCGTTGTACAACTGACGCCGGTGTCACCCTAATAAAGAACATCTTTAATGCCTGGGAAGATTCAAAGGACGCCATTGGAATCTTTTGCGACCTCTCGAAGGCGTTCGATTGCGTTAACCATGAGACGATTTTGTTGTAACTCGAGCATTATGGGATTAGGAATACATTCCTTGATTTGATTAGATCATACTTAAAAGACAGACAGGTTAAAGTCCAGGTAAACGGTGTAAACTCACTAGGGTCTGAAATGACAATAGGCGTTCCGCAAGGTTCAATATTGGGTCCATTCCTCTTTTTAGTATATATATACGATTTGCCCGAATTGCTTCAAAATCAACCAAAGATGGTATTATTTGCTGATGACACATCATTGATATTTAGGATAGACCGACGGTCACAAAGTCTTGATGATGTCAATAACTCTATTCATCAGGTCCAACTTTGGTTTACGGCAAACAACTTAGTACTAAATGAAAAAAAGACCAAATGTATTATATTTACTTTACCAAATGTTAGAAGCACCGAATGTGACATCGTATTGAATGGACAAAAACTGGAATTTATTGATCAGACGGTTTTCCTGGGAATCACTTTAGACGAGAAATTGCAATGGGGACCTCACATAACATCTCTTGCGGGCGGCTAAGCTCAGCCGCTTATGCTGTTAGAAAGATAAGACAGTTAACAGATGTAGAAACCGCGCGCTTGGTCTATTTTAGTTACTTTCACAGCATTATGTCGTACGATATTTTGCTGTGGGGTCGTGCTGCTGACATTGAATCTGTATTTATTTTGCAAAAGCGTGCTGTTAGAGCCATTTATAATCTTCGTCGCCGCGATTCTCTTAGGGTAATTTTTAAAAAGATTAATATTATGACAGTACCTTGTCAATTCATTTATGAGAATATTATGTATGTAAGAAAAAATCGACATCTCTTTAACAAAATTAGTGATAGACATCATATTAATACTAGAAATAAAAATAATTTAGATCAAACATTTTATAGATTAGCCAAAGTACGAACATCTTTCATGGGGTACTGTGTTAAATGTTACAACAAAATACCTTGTGACATATTAGAACTAAATGAAAGAAAATTTAAAACTTACATTAAAACCACACTTTGTAAACAAGCATATTACAAACTAGATGATTATATTAAAGATAAGAATGCTTGGAAACATGCTGGTCCTGCTCCATAGGACAATCGAGGGTATAGTAGAAAAAGTCAAACTTGTTTTATTTACTGGTGTACTTTCAGGTTTTTAATATGTAATTTAACTCACACACTGATCCATTGTTTTTAATTATATTGTAAATATGTGAGTACCATGTCCCTTACTAGCAAACTTAATTTTATCTCTGCTGGTATTGCTTTGTTGTACCTATAGTATATAAGTGTGTGCTGTATATTAGTGTAATGTTGGATGCATTGTGCTCACATAATATAATCAATTGATCAATGTACCTATGTATACAAAATATTGTAAAACGTATATTTGAAAAGAGTAACTATGGAGTTTCTTGTCCGTTCTTCTCCATAAGAATCTACTTTTTGCGAATGGACAACTAGAGTCACTTATATTTTAATTTTAAACTGTAAATTTGACGTTCAAAAGTGCCTTTTAATGGTCTAGTTGAAATAAATGAATTGACTTTGACTTTGACTTTGACATAGGAGATTTTAAATTTGCAACCACGATATGGAAAGCTGGCTATCGCAAGCTATCAAAAACATCTCTTCACAGCCTGCTTCTCTTCCCGATACATTTAAATAGAAGAAATAAATTTATAAAAACAATTTCGTTTATAAATCGTCATCATCTTTCAAGATTAAATTAATAAAGGGATTCGTTTTAATTCAACAATTTTTCATGTTTTTTTTCAGACCAAAAGAAAAACTACTGGCTTAATGAAATACTCAGGTATACAAGATAATACTAGATAAGGAAGACAAATGAAGGTTTTCGCTTCGTTACTTCGTTGTATATTTTGCGGCTCCACTAAATACTCTCTACTATAATTTATACCTCCCTAATTCACTTAACTAGACCGGTCACCCAACTGAAATGAAGTTTGTAATATTTAACAATATTTTGCATGTTTATAATTCAATTTATACTGAAAAATTTTGCTAGCAAAACTTACAACATTTTATGAAAATAACTTTGTATGTACGGATGCGAAACGAAATTGCAAAATTGAAATTGAATAAAAAAAAATAGTAACAAAAACAATAATAATTTAAAAAAATAGATTTGCAAAACTGTTGAAAATAGCACTGAGGTGTTAACATACTCGACCGCTGCGCTGTCATTGAAAACAAGCTTCACAATCCGAAAACAAAAGGTAAACAGAACCGCAAACAATAATAAAAAAGGAGTGTCTGAAAGGCGAGGCGAAATCAAAGGATTTTTTCAGTAAAAACCTGTGTACCATCAGGCTAGAATTTCCTCAAAGGGAAGTAGTCAATATGCCGTGTTTTCAAATATCTAACTGAATTTTTCCTACTCAAAAATATCAAAGAAATGGGACTCGAAGCCACTGTCTTATTCAGTGCCTTGGGCTGATTTTTCAATAGAACAATAATATTTATTATTAGAGTAATGAAATAACTAAAGAGTATATGGCCAACATATTTTGTGTTTGACCAGTACGATAATATGTTTGACCAGTACAATTGTATGGACTTTGAAAGAGACTTTGACCTCTGAGTTTATTTCGGTATTTCTTCTCAGGGTAGGCAGCTAGGAAACACCGGCCTCATCTAGTTTGAAATTACCCAAAAATATTGACGTGTAAAAGTGTTATGTTTAACCTACTTACAAAATAAATATCATTTATCATTTATTTTCCATATACATTCCGTGGATTCACCATTTTTATTCCTCAGTTAAAAATTCTCTGACTATTTTAGATTCATTCATTCTAATAAAGGTATTTTTATTTATCTTGATTTTCATGTTTCTACTGTATAGTAACATGTAAACCTCAACTTAAATCATAAAGAGATAGAGAGAGATCAACATTAAAAAAATAATCTCTGCTAGTGTTGATTCCTTGAGGAAAATTCTTTCACTGTAATAGATAAAAAAAAAACTATAAAAAATAACACAGTTGGTCAAAAATTCAAAAATTCAAAATTTAAAAGTCATTTATTCAAATTAGGCTGAGTGCCAGCACTTTTTGAACGTCAAAGTTCTACATAAAGACAGTCCCCCAAAACGCCCGCCCGTCACCACTTCCTAGTGTTTTAGCTGGGAAGAAGAAGTGGCGCAACAAACTCCCCAGCAACACATCTGTCTGTTGAGTTATAAGAACTATCACTTATACAAAGGTATGTAAGTAGTCAGTATTCTTACAAAGAAAACAATACAGCAAATGTAACACGTAAAAACATAAAACTTAATAATTCGCTACTTGTAAGCTAGCACACTCCATTATGCCAGCATAAACAGACAAACTCAAGCATAAAAACAATATCAAATAAAACTAAATAAGCCTCCAGACATGAAGGGTGTGCCCGCTTACACGTGCAGAGGGTAGAATTTAATAAAAAGATCTGTGACTCGACGCCACAAGTGATAAACCAGGGCCATCAAAATTAAACATTAAGCATATAATCGTTATAACAATAGTAAAATCCATGGCTAACAAGACGACCTTTCACCACAAGCAGCACCCGTTCACGAGCATAACGCAAAGATCAGCCATTACCCCCCTCGCCGTAATTGAGGGAAAGAGGTAACCCGACCCCCGACGCTACCGCAAGCAGTAAAATCTAAGGGAGCATGACGAACTTGCTGCCGGTTGCTCAGGATAGAATAAAATCATACAACTGTCGAAGTCACTAGTTAATCACATGTTGCAATACACTCATTATAAAACATTGCTATGAGAGTATTAAGTCAATACAAAAAAATAAACAAATAATTGACCTCTACGGACATATAAATTAACAAATATATGAACTCATATGTCATAAGCTAACTATGAAAGAACATTAAAAACGAAGTATGTCTTGCGTTCAACACTGCGACCAACTATTATCATCGTCTAAATAATCATTGATTGAATAGTATGCCTTCGAACAAAGGTTAGATTTAACTTTAGCTTTAAACGAGTTAAAAGGCAGCTCAAGATAAGAAAGAGGTAGCTTATTGTAAAAACGGATACCGAGCCCCACAAATGAGCCTTGGACCCTTCGAAGACGATGGGATGGTGCATGTAATTTGTGCTTGTTTCTAGTGTTAAAGTTATGGATATCACTGGTTTTAGTGTATAAATGTATATTTTGCCTAATATATAATATGTTTGCAAAAATAAATTGAGATGCTACCGTGAGAATTCCAATATCTTTGAAAAGTTCTCTTAAGGAAACTCTTGACCCCAGCTGATATATTGCTCGAACAGCCCGTTTTTGTAACACAAATATATTTTGTATGTCTGCAGCTCTTCCCCATAATAGGATACCGTAAGACAACGCTATGAAAATAACTAAAATAGACTAACCGAGCTGTGTAAACGTCAGTGTATTGTCTTACTTTCCTGACGGCGTAGGCAGCCGAGCTGAGCCTTCCTGACAGGCTTGATATATGCGGGCCCCATTGTAGTTTGGAATCAACAGTTATTCCCAAGAATACTGCTGAGTCCACAGGTCAAAGACTTTGTCCAAGTTACGCTTCAATACCCGGTTCTTCGGTTTCCGTAAATCCATATCCAGTCTGAGACCACATCTAGCTGTAATTTTCATCAACTTTAGAACTGTCAACTACAGAAGACATTAAAGACATTATCATTTCGTTCCTTCATAAAGTAAACTAAACTACTTTGAATTAAGCACAATTGAAGATAAATAGCAGCTGTCTACGAATACCACTTTTGTTCGTGAGTGTACGTTAATGAAGGGAAATCGTGATGTTTTAGTTTAAGCAGGAAAGGTCAGGAAAGGCTTTCTATGCTTCAGGTGATAAATTGGTCTTACTGATTGTGTGTACCGTGTGTGGACGAATTATTTCATTCAATTAGTATGGGGAAACCAAAACAGCTTACCAATTTACCTTGAGTTAATTAATGGCGAGTGGTATACATGTCACCGGAAAATGGCAAACGCGGTAAGATTGTAAAATATTGCGTGAAATTGTTACACGGGTATATTGGAAACTATTGAATTTAGATGGGATTTATTGTATGCAAAACGATGTTTTCATAATATATCGAAAAAAATATAATCTAATCAAGATTTATTACATTCTTACGGAGTCTGCAATTTTCCGGTAACATACATAAATATATGGGCTTTGGTCTATTTACTATTACTTCTGCAAATAATTTAGTTTCTTTTTGCTAGTGTTCGGACTCTCTCTCTCTCTCTCCTCTCTTCTTCAACCCGTATCCATCCATTGTTGAATGTAGGTTTCCTTATATGCACACGATTTTCCCTGATCCTGGGCTTCCCACATCCAACCCCTGCCTGCTACTTTGATCAAGTCATCAGCGTCCGGCCTAATGAGCAATAAATATCCTACCTAGCAACAAGTATTACATTATAAGCATAAAAAAATCATTAACCAAAAAAAGGAGGAACTATTTTTATTGTTTATTCTGATAGTTTATACGAATAGAAACCCAGTATAATATACTATGATAAAGAGATTAAAGTAGCATTATTGTTTGTGGTGGTATTGGTCCATTAACGTGGTTGGCGAGAATTTCTCTGAACGGCAAAGGTTAATCGATTTATAATATTCCAGTATTACAGTCACACAGCTTGACATCAATGTAGTTAAAAATATTAGTTTTAATCTTTTAAACGCCATTGTCACGTATACATGACAAAAGCGTGCCCTGTAGACCAAACGTCACAAATATGTGCCAAAAAGCACGGCGAATTTGTGGCTTGGTGTCGGGGGCACGCCGATGCGTTTATACTCCGGCGTACAAAAGGTTAATTAAACTAAGACCCACTTGCGCTGCTCCGCTTAGCACTGGGCTAACAGTTTATCCAGGGCTATCTTTATACATTTTTGTCAGTGAATAACTAACAAAAATACAGTTAAAGCCAGGGCTAACATCGTTTTCACAACTATGCAAGACCATTCTGCAAATTTGTAAAGGTAACCCTGTACTAGACCGTTAGCCCAGTGCTAAGCGGCGCAGCGCAAGTGGGCCTTAGGTGTATCTATATCTATACTAATATTATAAAGAGGAAAGATTTGTATTTTTGTATGAACGCTTAAACTTAAAAACTACTCGACCGATTTGTAAAATTATTTCAGCAATGAATAGCTACATTATCAGCAAGTAACATAGGCTATATTTTATCCCCGTACTCCCACGGGAACGGGAACTACGCGGGTGAAACCGCGTGACGTCCGCTAGTTTTTAATAAAATTGAAATGCTACAGGCATCACAATTTGAAGGTGGTCCTATAACTGTTATGGATGTGTTATTCTGATATCATCAAATCAGCCGAGTCCCGCGACCCTCACCAGGTCATCGGTCCATCTTGTGGGAAGCCTTCCAACGCTACGTCTTCCGGTACGTGGTCGCCACTTCAGAACTTTTCGGTAATCTGATACATAAGCTATATAAAGTAAAGTAAAAGTTTAATGAAAATCCTGTCAGCAGTTTTTGCTCGAAAGTGTAACAAATATCCATCCTTACTCAAAAATTTGGTAAATATGGCGGGAAGCCGCAAACATAGTTGGAAAAAGGCTGGGCGAATAAAAACAAATGTGTGAGTATTCTTAGAATTTGCTGACGAGGAATTGGTGGAAATACTGGCAATAGGCTCGCCCTTATTTCAGGGGAGTTATTAGTGATGAAACTTGAGTGTACTCTACACCTCCACTGTCCTGACCTTTCGGGGAATGCAAAGCATGTTATTCATCTATTTAGCAATGTATGTATGTATACACTTGTAACAGACAGATAAGAAGAAGGAAAAGAATAATAGGTACAAAGGAGATACTCAATCTACTTTAGTATAACCGCGAAAGGAAAGTCGAGACGTAGAAAGATTTCTGATAAAAGTACTCATGAAAAAGTAAAAGAACTCAGTCGATTACGTCTCTCTCAGTATGTCAAACTTCAAAAAACATCACATGGTAATCAAATAGGAAATGTCCATAGGATTAGCGGAGACATTGAATTCTTCGCTAAGTGCACAAACAATGTAAACAACACTACCCCACGCGCAGCCTCTGTCCAAACAAATGCTAAACACTACTGCTTAGCTACAAGATAGTTAGAAATACCTTCTTATCTCTGTATGGTGACGTAATAATCAAATAAGACGCTAAGATCTTCGTCTTAAGTCTTTGGCTTGGATTTTATGACAATTTTAACTGCGGAGATAGTACAGCTAATGATTGCTTCTCAACTGACTGATAATCACTCAATCAAAACGTGGGAAAGACTTGAATCAAAAAGGAAGTCTATGTACCAAATACTATTTCCATTTCCGGCTCTTATCTATGAATACTCAATTAATTCAAAACACACTGATCTACTCCATTATAAAATCTGTATAAATGGAACGTTCATAATATTTACCGATGAAAAACAAATAAGAGGCACTGATAAATCCGCTCGTGCTGCAAACAGATAACACATTACGCTAGAATATTTGTACTGACAACGTGTTTCACTAGAACCGGTAAAATGTATAATTTTACTTTTAAAAATATGCTTTTACCGGACATTTGTCGGTCAAAAAATATTGCTACGAACAATTTTTCCAAATAAAAAATTACCAAGTGACTTTGAGAGTTAATAATTGATAGAAATTCCGGGAATAATTAGCTAGGGTTGTCAAATAGCTGGAATTTAAAAATAATACGGAAGTGAAACGTGTGTGAAAAGTAGCGAGCGCAGTAGAGGGTGCGCAGTAACACTGGCTAGCCCTATAAAGGGAAGGGAATACGCGTCTCATTCACAAGTAAGCCGGGGTCGACGTCACAGCAAAGTTGGGAGTACCAGGCACAACTTTCAGTTGCTCCCAAATTCTTTTCGTGAAGTGTTTTTGTGGTACTTTTGCAATGAAAACGTTCCTGTATATGCTTGCTGTGGTACTGGCCTGCGATGTCGCTAATTCACTGTTTTTACCGGTAAGTTTATAGTTTAAACTAAATTATAAAAGTAACGTTGATACTGAAACTGTCTTATTTAAAAATATATAGCTTAGACATCAAAACTAACAGCCATTAACTTTTTTCCTTTAAAGATTAAAGGTTTAGTCGTTATACAAAAAAATTCGGAAACAATTTTATTTTTTATTTTTTTTTTAAGTAACCATTTATTTTCACTCCCTATGGAGTTTTACACTCAATTTTTACTATAGTAGTTCCATTACGATACTATAGTAATTAAACTAATATTTTTGCTAATTATAATCACAGCTGTTATCTATCTCTAAAGCTAGGGCCAATATTTGTTTCACTTTTACTTGTGCGTCATATTCTTGTAGTAAAACTTTAAGGAGTTTGTAAATCATAAAAACTTATAATGAGAGCTAAGTTTATGGCGTTATAAATTATTATATCTGAGATTCATCTCACCAAAGTTGCATCGTCATAATAAGATTTCACTTTCAAAACTGTAAATTAAGACGCAGATAAATAAACGAAAAAAAAGCTGTTACTCGAAAAATTTTTGGAATTCGGGAAATGGTCGGTTGGATTAAAATGAAACGAAAATGAAAAAAATACATTTACTTTTACTGCAAAAATTTTTGGAATTCGTTAAATTGACCATTGGATTAAAACAAAACAAATATGTAGGAATTAAAAATGGAAGCATATAATTTTACTGCTTCAATGAAAATGGTTGGAATTCATGTATTGGAATTCACCTACATTGCGTTTTATTGTGAACCAATAGTGAGTCGGATAGGTACAAACTTTTATATCGGAAATTAAATTAATTGGGGCAATGAAATGTGTTTCCAATTTGGAAAAAAGCATGAGTTACTTAGGCAAAGTATTTTTCCCAGGCACTTTGTTGTGATAGTTACAGATCTACCTATCTATGTGTATGATTCATTGTTATTTATTTTAACTTTATGTACAGTCTGGATAATACGTTACGCAAAACCAGTAAACCTTTGGGCTAAAAAACTACTGCAGTGGGTGTAAAACAAATAAATATTATTATTCTAATTCCTCATGATGTATTTTAAATAGCAATACCTTACTTGAAAATTTCACCGATCCCTTCATTACGAACTAGAATCAGAAGGTAGGTATTCTGATTCTAGTTCGTAATGAAGGGATCGGAGAAATTTCATCAAATTTCAATAACATTATTTCATGACTAAACAGTTTTCAGCAACTGATGAAAATAAAAACGACATTTTGTCGTTTAAAACGATTATTTGACAATTTTAAGTAAAAAATATGTTTTTACGTCATACCTAGTGACGACTGCTTCCTTTTCTTTTTGATAATTATTATAAATTACAAGCGACTTGTTTCGCACTTTTGGGATTGGAAAAAATCTTGACTTGACTAAACTTAAAAACAAGTTTTATATTTTCAACAACTTAAAAAAAAAAAAATTAATATGCGTCAGAATCTGTTACTTAGTTGAGGAGATTAAGGCGGCCTTACAGACAGATAAGAAAAAACCTTTTTTTTTACAAAAATATAAAATCGACTTTTATTTTACACTTTTTAGTTGTAACATGACTAGAAAGTCACAGGAAAGTAAAACACGTAATTTCGTTTAGGTACTTGGATGATATATTTTCTGTCTCTTCCAGCTATTTTGATTTAAAAAGTAGGTACGTACCGATTTTGATAAAATTTCTAAGGGACCAATCCGAACGTATATTGGTATATCCTTTCACATGAAAAAAGATTTTTTCATGTGGAGTGTCAACGGAGTCATGTGGTAACAAACAAAAAAAAATAGAGCCGAATGCAGAACCTCCTCCTTTTTTCGAAATCGGTTAAAAAGTGACTTTATTTTAAAACCCATGAAAAATGGTGCATACCTACTTGACCTTTAGCTCTTGGCTTAGTTGGCTTGGCTTGGCTCAGTATCTCAGTGTACCATTTGGTTTTACGTCACAATTGTATCAATGGCCACAACATAAAAGGAACTTAATCTCAAATTATTATATCCCTTAATCGTCTCCTCACAAATAGGTGGAAAAGTTCAGGCTATTCATGAAAATAATTACACGGGTTATAATCTGACACTAAAACCTACGAATATTGACCGACCATAACGTTAGGACCAAAGTATTCTATCTTTCTCCTTATAGAGTACAGTAACTATAATGATATCTAAGATAACTAATGGATGGCGTACTTACAAGGATAGTAAGCAAATAATTAGGAATTAATTGAATTTAAAAACCATGAAAAAAAACATGCGCGGCTGTCTTTGGGGACTGCCGATGGAAGTGAAAACTAAGCGAAAACTAAAGCGTTCGGGGACGATGACGCGAGTTCCATGATTTTTGTCTACCCAAAGCGTTCGGTGACGGTGACGCGAGTTCCATGGTTTTTGTTCACCCAAAAAGTGCTCAACGCGCCTAGCGCACAAGTTTTCACATACAAAAAAAACAATAAATAACGAGGTAAACATCCGAAACCAAGCTTATGTCACAGAAGTTGAAATGGGCAAGCGTTGGTGCTCAACTAACTATATACACTAGAAATAAAAATAAAATCTCCTAACTAAATAAACCCTAAAATATGGCGTCAAAAAATTCATCCGCATCGCTGTCAACTGGAAGTGTACCCAAAAGACTGGCGGCATTGCCACGTTGTATGGCAATGCTTATTCTTTGACCAAGGTAAAAGCCAGCCCTTGGGTCACGTGAAGTATCAACTAAGCGCCTTGAGAGATCTTTAAATAAGTTATGTGCACTCGGACCCCAAGACCCGAGAGTTTCAACCCCAAACGGCTCGAAAATATAACTACCAACAAGTTTATTATATTTCCGCCGCTTGAGGTTCTCTGCAGCCGCAGCGGCAGCGCCAGCACAGCACGAAGAGCTAGGAAGATGGAATGGCGCAAGAGTATCGACACAAGTAGCGTCCCACACTAATGGCCTACCCATCTTCCATGGAAATAACGATTTAAATTTTAATTTCCATATAAATTTATTGGTGCTCAATTAATTTATATGTCCATTACAATTATGGTCAGTTTATTGGGAAAAATGTAGAAAATAAAACATGTTCAACCGAGACTGCACTGTTATCATCTGACGTTACAAGACAGAAACGCAATAATGACTTCGTGCCATTTAATACAAACAAAGATACAAAAACTAGTTCAAAAGCGTGTAAATCGTCCATTGTGCCACCGATTTTTCACTTATCGTATTTTTCATATAATGATTAATTCATTTTATATATCAGTCAAAAACCCTAAAAATATCCAACAAAGAAAGTAATTGAACACACTAAGTGACGAAGTAAGAAATGAAAAGCTTCAAAACAAATTAAGCAAAGTGCAAAGTGACGAAAGGTATGCAAAACTATCCGTTTATAGACTTCCTGTAAGAACCGTCTATTGAGTATACACACTTTAAATACTGTTCAGTAAAAGTTCATTTCTATATTGGATCCTCTCATTAAGTTTGCAGCACGCTACTCTTCGAACCGTTTATAGAACGTTCGTGACAGTCTACTTATTTCGTTCAGGCTTAACTCAACAAAGGTCTTATAATAGAGTTATTCTTTACTTAGAAACCTATTTATTCGATTGATTTAGTCGTTTGAAAGATGGACAAAAATAGCATGGAAATTGTACGTCTATTTGAAATATAGATTCAGGTTAGAGCCATTTAAATTGGTTTGTATTTTTAAGTTGCAGTTAGTCTCGTATCGCTTTTAAAACTTTATTTTGTCTTGAGAGTCACTGGGAAGAACTAAATAATTAGTTATCTCTGCTTCCAAGCAGAGCGATAACATTCTCTGATTTCAAGGGTAGATATGGGTCTACAGAAGAAGAGTAGATATGGCGAGCGTGGGGTGGCTCGCTATCCGATCACCACCAGGCTCGGGTCGATGGCGCATTGTGTTCCATGCGCGCCTCAAAGAGATGCCAGCATGGGAGACAGGGCCCGCTAAGGCCAGAGCCTGCAAGGGTAGCGGAATTTGTTCGAAAGAGTCATCGCGGCCCTGGAACGCAGTGGGCTTTAGAAGGAACACGGATGGGTCTTAGTCAGTAAGAGTCTGACATGCCCTTCCGCTTCACCCAGAGCGGAAGAAGTTATTTGATGATTACCCTTCCTTAAAAAAAGAAGGGGAGATATGGATATGGATATGGATTGCCTTGTGCGATAAGACCGCCCATTGTGCACTTATTTTATGTATGATTGTCCTGTTCTTATTATGAGGTGTACAATAAAGTATATAATAAATAAATAATAAATAAATATGGGTGAGGGTGTTCAGACACGTGAGACACACTTGCTATATGTGCGACACAGCTTTGTCACTATGACAGCAACTAATATGAAGAAAGGGTATTTTACTTCTACCAAAAATCTAAATTAATTAATATTATTTTTAATTAAAATAGTAGGTACTGTTTGTGAAAAAAAAAACAGAGGATAAATAGAGAAGTTGAAGTTATTCAAAAGTGCGTAACCCAAAACGTGGTTTGAACTAGATATCTCAAATAAACTGTGGCGTGACTTGCGAGTGATATCACTAACAACTAGTGCTGTCTCTATTTGTCATAAGATTTTGAACCTCTCACAACTCCGTCATTTTATGAGATTTGTAAACATTTTTTTCTTTAGATTTTAGGAAATGGTAAATATGACCCTATTGCCTCTAGTATTGCTCCTAGTCGGTCCCAGTGCGGGACCGCGCTGGCAGGATCCAATATGCTGCGTCCGGCAATACCTACGACGCAGCTCTATGTGTCCCGGCTACATCAGACCACGAAGGTTGAGGAGATCGTGGACTATGTTCGAGCAAAGACCAACTGGACCTTAAGGGTCGAAAGGTTGGAGTCACGCCATAACACGAATTTCAAATCGTTCGTGGTGCGAGTTCCGACTCATCATATTGAGACCTTCCTCAAGGAAGAGTTTTGGCCGAAGGGTGTCGTATTTCGGCGATTCCGCGGAAGGCTACGTGACACCATGCAGCGCAACGCGACGTCGTCAATTCGTGTAAAATAGTGTTTTAATTTTTTTGTGGTTTTTATAAATATGTATGATAGTCTGTAAGGTATTTATTTAATGGGTCTTTGTTACCTGAATTAAATTATATATTATTATTAGATATTATTATTGCAGATATCCATAATTGGCATCGAACTGAGTTTCTGTCTTATTTGTCTTTTAATTAATATATAAAACGGGCCATAGCTTAGTTATTTCCAATATATCGAAAGCTAGTAAGTTAATAACAAATCACGTGGCACAGTCGTGCTCATATGACCGTATGTGTTGTGCTCATTCATACGAAATAACTGACAACTGCACTACACTACTGTGATATTATACTGTTCTTAAATATTGTACGAGCGAGCGGGTACGGGTTTCAAATTATGTAGTTCAGATAAATTTTAAAAAGTTTTCATTATTTATTTGATGATGAATTTGATGATAATATTTTGTTTTAGTGTTGAATTGATTGTCAAATGTTTTTATATAAGCTTTTGTAATTTAAATATTGGGACTTGGAGCTTTAATAAAGAAAATTTATTATTATTATAATTAAATATATGAATAGAGCTCATTTCTTTTTGATTTACAATCTGGGTGCCAAAAATTCTACTATTTTTAAGCAACGTTCGCATTTGCATCTCACTCGTAATGTGTCAAAAAAGCCTCGATTTTTATACCAACACAACACAGATTGCGACCGTAATGCGAATGCGTACATTGTCTAGTGGGTGGTTTTATTTCCTAATGACGAATCTATACTTATATTATAAAGATGAAAGATTTGTATTTTTGTATGTAACGAATAAACTTAAAAATTACTAGACTGATTTGAAAAATTCTTGCAGCAATGGATAGCTACATTATCAGCGAGTAACGTAGGCTATATTTTAACCCCGTACTCCCACGGGAACGGGAGCTACGCGGGTGAAACCGCGTGACGTCCGCTAGTTATTAACAGTTTAGCTGAACTTCTTAGTTAAGTTCAATTTTACAGTTTCTTTACAAGTTTTAAATTTTCAGACTTTCTTTATGAAAATATTTATCTTTCTTGTAATTAAATACTTTTAGCAGATTCTTAATTCGAATTTGAGTAGCAGAATCCTACATGTTGATTAGCAGAGACTGCCTAGGGGACTTTCTCTACAAAAAAAAGTAGACATTTTTCAGTAGGATTCTGATAGTTAGATTTTAAACTAGGCTTTTTAATAATTAAAACCTATAGTAAAACAATCAATAGACCTCCTGCATACTAGCGATTAAGGCGGTTGCCTCAATGACAACGATCAGCGAGAAGCAAGTTAAGCTAGAAACTAGATACGAGTTGGCGAGCAGCGACAAAAGAGTGTGTAGTACCGACAGTTTTGACACTCGGCTATAAGCGAGTGTTCTTGTGCGACGGGCGATTAGTCGCACCACTTACTCCGGACGGCCGAGAAATACATTCCTGTGTACAACCTGCACGCATTATGGAGCGCTGAATTCAAAATATGTTAGCTAGTACTCAAATCCGCACTATATTTGGGAATGAGCGCTGGTTGGTCTCTCGGCGTTAGTTCTGACCGCCAAGCGAGCATCGCTGAGCGAGTATTATCTTTGATAGCTCTTGTCGCTGCGACAAACAAGCGGTAAGCGGGAACGTTCTCGCCGTGAGTGTGAACAGCCAGCTATCGACTATAAATGTATGTGTCTCTTTTACTCACGCGGGATCTATATCTTTTGTCCATTTCTTCAGCGAGAAAATAGTCGATAGCTAATCGCTTCCGCGTGCGGCGGTGAGACAAGTGCTTTATTCTCAACTATTTAAACATAGTGTTTCCTGATTTAGTAATTAAAAGATGTGGCTTTGAAGGCCCTATCAAAACACCCTCTATGGTATTAGGAGTAAAATCTCTTCGTACGTTGTTCCGATATCTGATGACCGCAACAGATAACGTCTTCTCAAAAGTAGGTTAAAAGTACTTTGTTCTCCTTGTGAGAAACAAGGTGACGTGACAATGTCCCACTCACCATCTTTAGTTACTGTTGTAGAAAAGTATAACCTCTGTTGTGCGGACTTGTTTTTATAGATATATTGTTTCTTAATGTATTGCCTAGTTACTTGAAATAAACACTCTTGTCATTCAGCATCTTTTTCTAACTCTTATTTTACTAATAATATATTTAATACTATTCCAACCAAATATCACATTACGTTATCAGCACGAAGCTGTGGAAGAGTTTAAAATATAATTTGTAATAAAATTAGTTGAGTTTCTTGTGTGACTAAAAATTTTACTAGTCGAAATGTCACGTGAAACTGGAGATGCTTCGAGTGTTAATAAGTCTAATCCCTCTACGTCGAATTCATCTTCGATTCCATCATTTTGTCTTCGAAATAAAGATGGATATCCTACTTGGAAGTTTAAGATGAGAAATTACCTTTTACACGAAGACTTGTGGGTAACAATTAGTGGTTATCCGGATGGTGACACGACCCCTGCTTCGATCAAGGTACGCAACGACGAGAAAGCTCTTGCAAAAATTTGCTTAACAGTTGACGGTGCAGCTATTACTCACGTTAGATGTGCGAAAACTGCAGCCGAAGCATGGAAATACTTGCAACAGGCGTTTGAAGATAAGGGAATGGGAAGAAGACTAGCTTTAGAGCGAAAACTGTACAGGTTTAGTCTGTCAGATTTCGGAAATATTGAACTGTACATTTATGCAGTTTTATCAACCGCACAGGATCTTGCGGATATTGATGTTGTCATAGAGGATAGGTCTATTGCTGCTATACTTTTGGGAGGGCTCACTTCAAAATATGAACCTCTCATTATGGCTCTAGAAAGTTGTAATATAGACGTGACTACTGACTTAGTAAAGACAAAACTGCTGAATGAGATGTCTAAAGATGCAGCTATATCTATTGATTCCGCCTTTCATGCGAAGAAGAAGCCTAAATCCAAGAAGAAGGGAATAGTCTGCTACGAGTGTCAAGTACCTGGTCATAAGAGACCTGACTGTCCGCTGAGAAACAAGGAGAAAGGCAAAACGGAGAAAGCTAAGAACATAACGTTTACAGCTCTCAATACTTTTGGCTGCTCAAGCAAGGAGGTATTTTACGTAGATTCTGGTTGTACTAAACACATGAGTTTTAGACGAGATTGGCTTCAGAACATTACGATACAGAATAAAGGTAGTGTTACTGTCGCAAACGGAGAGCAGATTAAATGCTGCGGCATAGGAGACATTTCAATAAATACACCCGAGAACGTAATCAACAAGATCAGCGATGTTGCTTTTGTCCCCGACTTAAAAGCTAACTTATTGTCTGTGCAGAAAGCTGTTGATAAGGGTTTTGTTTGTATTTTTGATAAAAATGGATGTAACTTTTATAAATCTACTCATTTTCATTTTACAGGTGATTCGGTACTTCATGCTTCGCCCTGTGGTGGACTGTACGTTGTAGATGGTACTGTTAATGTTCCCGAAGATGTGGCAAGTAATCATTTGACGCAGGATGTGCACTCTGACTGTCAGAATATTAGTTACAAACTCTGGCACAAGAGGTTAGGACACTTGTGTCGTATAGGCATGACCCAACTGAAGAATCACGAGGTAGGTGTAAAGTTTAGTGTAGTAGATAAAAGCAGTTGCATCGCTTGTGTGGAAGGAAAACAGGCAAGGAAACCTTTTAAGAAGGTAGCATATAACAGAGCTACTTCTCCTTTAGAACTGATACATATGGATTTATTGGGACCTGTGTCTACAACCTCTTTTCGGGGGAATAGGTTTATGTTAACTATTGTTGATGATTATACAAGGAAGGTATTTGCTTACTTTATTTCTTCCAAGACAGAGGTTAAAAATAAATTTAATATTTTCCAAACCTTTGTTGAAAATCAATTAGATAAGAAAATTAAAGCAGTTAGAACTGACGGCGGGAAAGAGTTCGTTAATAGGGAATTCGATAATTATCTTGCCTCTAAAGGTATCCAACATCAAACGACGGCGCCGTACAGCTCTCAACAAGTGGGAGTAGCTGAACGTACCCACCGCTCAATTACAGAGTAGGCGAGGACGTTGTTAGCAGAAAGCTCACTACCTAAAGCATTCTGGGAAGATGCTTTCCAAGTTGCCGTATACCTGAAAAATAGGTCTCCTCACAGAGCCTTAGGTGGTCAAATTCCCGAGGACAGGTTGTGTGGTTGTAGAAATGACCTCATTTGAAAGTGTTTGGATGCAGAGCACTTATACATATACTTTCATGTCAAAGGAAAAAGTTAGACGTAAAGGCAAAGGAAGCGATTTTTGTCGGTTATTCAGAAAATCCAAATACTTATATATTTAGGAATCCTGCTAACCTACGAAAAGTGTTTACGTCCAGAGATGCAACCTTTTTTGAAAATTGCTTTACAGGGTTGAAAGAGCAGAGGCAGTCTGAGCCTGTGGTACAGTCAGATTCCATATTGTTATTTGAAAATAAGGAACCTGAACATAACGATTGTCAATTTTTCGATTGTGTTGAGAGTGCCGATCCTATACATGAGCCAACTACACAGTTAAATGTAGAAAGTACAGAAGAATCAGCAAATATGAGAGAACCAGAACCATTCTTTGAGCTGAGACTTCCTAGTGTCGATGAAGAGCCACCTAGTTTGGAAGAGGAGAGGAGGTATCCCACGAGAAACAGAAAACCACCAGATTTTCTTTCTTATAATTTGTCGACGGATGATGCAAATGAACCTACGACTTATTATGAAGCTACTTATGCTGACGATGCTGATAAGTGGCACCATGCGATGGCTGATGAGTACAACTCTCTGATAAAACTCCACACATGGGAACTAGTAGATAGACCAAACAAAAAGGTCATACCATGTAAATGGGTTTATAAACTTAAAAAGGACGCTTATGGTAATGTCACTAAATATAAAGCCAGACTCGTCGTCAAAGGTTTTAAGCAAGTTAAAGGCGTAGACTACGACGAGACTTTTGCGCCAGTGATTCGTCATTCTTCTCTCCGCACCTTGTTTGCATTAGCTGCAGAGATGGGCTTAAGAATGAAACACTTAGAACGTTGACACCGCGTTCCTTAACGGAAACTTAGAAGAAGAAGTTTTTATGGAGCAACCCCTTGGCTTCAAAGCAAAAGACAAGGAAAACAAGGTGTGTTTGTTGCGTAAATCCTTGTACGGCCTTAAACAGGCGCCAAGAGCTTGGAACAAAAAGTTAAACGAAACGCTTATAAAAATAGGTTTTACAGGAACTCCTTCTGAGCCTTGCGTATATACGAAACTTTTTGGTGAAGAACTCGTTATATTAGGTATTTTTGTCGATGATATAATCGTCTTCTTTAAATCTGAATTGACATTTGACATTGTCAAAAAGGATTTGTCGAAATATTTTTCTCTGAAAGATCTTGGAGTATTAAAATGTTATTTAGGTTTACAAATTGAATATGATTCCGAGAGTATAAAAGTAAATCAGAGAAATTATATTTTATCGTTACTGGATCAGTTTAACATGAAAGATTGCAAGATAGTGGATACTCCTTTAGTTAAAAAGAATATGGAAAGGAGAACCGATGGACAAGTTGGAGAGTCTTATCCTTATCAGAATTTAATAGGAGGTCTAATGTACCTTTCGGTAAACTCTAGGCCCGATATCGCCTACGCCACGAGCTACTTAAGTCAGTATAATACGTGTTATACGAAGGAACACTGGAATGCTGCAAAAAGGGTACTGTAAACTATTCATTGGTTTATAGGAGAAGCGGAAACCCCTTAAAAGGCTATTGTGACGCTGACTGGGCAAACTGCACGATAGATAGAAGATCATATACTGGGTACGCCTTCAAGTTGAGTGGAGGTCTTGTATCTTGGGAGTCCAAGAAGCAACCTACTGTTGCCTTATCCTCGGCGGAAGCAGAGTATATGGCACTAGCGTCTGCCACGAAGGAAGCGTGTTACTTGCGTCGATTTATCTATGAGATAACAGGTAAACTTTCATCAGTTAACTTAGCTTCTGACAGTCAGAGTGCCATTAATCTGGTTCGAAATCCCGTACACCACAGCAGGACGAAGCATATTGATACTCGTTTTCACTTTATTAGGGAAAAAGTATCCGATAACGTTATAATGTTAGAATATGTGAAAACTAGTGATATATGCCTGCTGATGTGCTAACAAAGCCACTAGGGCCTATAGTACACAAACGATGTACAGTTAGCTTAGGTCTAGAAACTTAGTTTTATTATTTTTTGTTTTCTGTTAGTGTGTTTGTCTTGCACAACTTCGATTAAGGGCGGCTGTTGTAGAAAAGTATAACCTCTGTTGTGCGGACTTGTTTTTATAGATATATTGTTTCTTAATGTATTGCCTAGTTACTTGAAATAAACACTCTTGTCATTCAGCATCTTTTTCTAACTCTTATTTTACTAATAATATATTTAATACTATTCCAACCAAATATCACAACAGTTACCAAGTTAAGTAAAAGGAACTGAACCTAAATAAAATGTCCATTAACTTTGTTAAGAACGGAACTTGACTGAAAAAGTGTGTACATACTTAAGTGCCTTAGATTTCAGGAAACAACTGTGAAAGTGAATTATAAAGTTCTTATAACATATTCATTTATTTTGTTTTTTCTTAGAGTAATTTAACATTGACTGATTTCAAAAACATTAGATTTATCTTTGTTATTTTTAATTCATGAAAAATACATTACTTTAACCTTTCTCTGACTTTGTTTTAACACTACTTTGACCATCTTCTAAACACACTGTTTCGTATGCAAATCATCTATTAACAAAACTGTGAAATGTGATGTGAGAATTCCACTAATTACCACTAATTTATCAGCAGCAATTATCGCAATATTTCTAATGACCAATCATTGCAAGCTCTATTTTCAGCCGTGGCCGATTATTGACTATTATTAGACTGAATGTTTCAATACAAATCCATTCATTAGAACTGGCAGTAATACGGGTTATTTAATCTTTTATTTATAGAATGGATAGTGACCTTACAGTCCTCATCCAAACCAATACATATCTCATGAGACGATATTCAAGCAGCGAACATATGTACGAGTATGTCTAGCACATTATTATCGGGTCCTCTTGAAACCACAGCTCGTTATCGAATCGGACCTACTTAAGTATGGACATCGTTATCCCACCGTATTCAAATCCCTCACAGCTGTCTTATTTATTCAACTTAGGGCTGCTTTTCAATAGTCAGATAATTGAATATTAAATATTATTTTCGATTAATTGAAGAATAAGAATAGCTGTTTACTACTTATTTTTTTTCTTACAAAAGCTGTCAAACCGCCATTTTTATTTCTCAGGTAAAACATATCTGACTGTTGAAATATAGGCCTTATTACATAGAAAAAGTTATGTAGGGACCTGTGTTATTTTTGTAAGGTCGAATTTACTTTTAAATGGTTTTTGCTCGGCCAATTTCACTAATAAATGATTCGCTCGAGCAACACATTCTAAACTGCGTTCAATAGCTTTCAGTGTCATCATTGTTTTGACATATTTATGCAATCATCAGTGGAATATAACACACACACACTATTTGGCTCTCGAACGCGAACGTGATTTTGACGTCGATCTGCCGGTTGATTCTGTAAACATATCGAAGTGAAGGCTTGGGTGAAGTGATCACGAGGTGACCGGACAATCCATTCAATCAAGATGTTACGTGATCACGAAGTGACCTGTCATTCCATCTGGAGTATATGGATTGACAGCTCACCTCGTGATCACTTCACCCAAGCCTTCAGTTCGATACGTTTACAAAATCGACCGGAATGTTTTCAGTTTTATTGGTAAATTTCACCCTAAGATGTGGCAGATTTATAACCTGAGAGGCATTTCTCGTATTTTAAGGAGAGTTCGCATTTGTAACGCATCGGAAACTGTCAAAGGCATCTCTAACCGTACACTTTGAAAGTTACACTTATTGCAACTTCAATTTGAACTCTTTTAATATAAGACAGTTGGGTTTCTGTTTGTAAAATATCTAATCTAATTGTGCCTCTTACAATTTTTAATTTTACGGCAAAAGATTTTTTTTTTGAGAAATCCTGACGTCATTGATTTGAGTGAATTGCCAACAAGTTGAGCAAGAAGGATGAGAAATGATCGTTCATTTTTTGTTTGGTGATAGCCTTACCTTAGGATAATTACATGTCACGTACGAGCAATTTTATAAAATTGGTAGATCTCTCAGCATTACTGGTTACTGGTGGTGGAACTACCTAGACAAAAAATCCTATTTATTATTGTCTGTACACAAAAGACAAGTTATGAAATCTAAAACTGGGTACTGACCTTTGTTACGGGCCCTAATGTAACATTCGCACGAGCATGTTATGTTACGTCGTGTCCTAAAATCCTTTGTAAAACAAAACACATTCGCAAAACGTTCGTGCTCGTTTCTACGTACTGACTGCACGAATGCTCGCTTTGTAACATGTTACATTACGCCCCGTAACACCGGTCAGTATGCTCCTTAACAAAGAACCAACTTAACAAACAATGAAATATCGTTACAATCCTGTAAAACCCCGAGTGGAATATTCCCCAGGGGTAATGGCTTTGTTGGTGATGACTTTATAATACCACCGTGTTGCCTAATAAACCCACTAGCTTTTACCCCCGGCTTCCCTCCCGTATCCTATTGGAACTGTACCTTTTTAGTGTTCCGTACCCCAAGGGTAACTAACGGAAGCCTATTACTAAGCCTCCGCTGTCCATCTGTCTGTAAGCGGGCTGTATTTCTATTGCCACAAATTAATTTTAAAATTAAAGGGAGCACCCATACAATAAACATGTTTTTTTCGTTTTTTGGTACGGAAATCTTCGTGTGAGAGTCCGACTTGCATTTAGCCGGTTTTTCGAGATAAAGTTAACCTATGAAATTAGATCCATAGAATATGTCTCTATCAGTTATTACTGAACTCAATCGAATTAGAATTACCTCCTAGAGATTATCTTTTACACAAATAAAACAACACACAATCAATTGTAATTGTGTAAAATAGTGCTGAATTATTGAATTCTTACTACATCGCTGTTATGTTTCATTATGTTTTCTTTTTTTTTGTTTTACTATGTGTTTTGTTGTGTTGTGTATGTGTCGAATAAATGTTTTATATTCTATTAAATTCTAATAATCTTAATATATATATATGTATTTCCTGAATACGTGTGTATGCCACTGAACTCCTCCTAAACGGCTGGACCGATGTTGATGAAATTTTTGTTGTGTTGTGAATCTAAACCATTCCCGAATCCCCTAGAACACACACATTCAAGGGGATCCGAGAATGGTTTAGATTCACAATTGGACCCGGTAGGTGGCGCTGCAATCGATTTCTATAATTTTTCGTCATACACAAAGCAAACATTCGGACAGGACAACGTCTGTCGGGACCGCTAGTTATATATAAATGTGAAAGTTTGTGCAGATGAATGGGTGGATGGATTGATATCAGTTCCTCTATCACGCAAAAACTATTTAACGAATTTTGATGACACTTCACAGTAATATAGCTTATCCATCAGAATAAAACATAAGCTATAATATTTACAAACGACGGCCGGGCGTGGCCTCAGACGGCAACCAGTATTTAATAAACAAATGAATATTTTGACTCCTGAATAATATTATCGAAATAGGTAGTCGAAGTGCAACAGAATTATACAGTCAGTACAGATGACATTTCCACTCGAGACGCGTTCCAAATTGCGCTATTACCGTATTATTCATGGTGTATGACACTGTTGAATCAGTCAGGATTGTACCGAGTGCAATCTTGACTGGTTTAATGTTTCGCATGGTGGCAAAGTTGAGCTATTAGTCACGGTTTAGGGACTTAGCTTCTATACGAGATATTTGTCACCGTTTTCAGTGTAATAAACGATATTTAAATATAATGCGTTAACAGTTACTTGGCAGAAAACAAGATTTCAGCAACCGCAAAGCTAAAGTTTTGATACTCATTTTATTATATTTCACCAAACTTTGAGAAAAGACAAGTCGCAGAAATAAATTTATAACAAATCTAAAAAAATACGGAGTTGTAAGTGTTTTTAAAATCTATGGTAAAACAGAGACAGCACTAATTGTGTGTGACGCGTCACTCGCAAGTCACGCTATAGATAATTTGCCAGGGGTAGTCCTTTTATGTTAAATACTAGTACTCAGCTGCTTCCGTTTAGCCTGGAAGCTGACCCCAAGATAGACGGGAAAAGGCTCGGCAGATAAATGTTTATTTATTTATTTATTTTATTATTCATGTAGGTACACACAGAAATATAGTAAAAAATAACATTATAATTATGAGTACAAAGGAACTGCTTATTTTTAACGAAATTTCTTCCAGCAAACCTGCGAAAGGAGAAATGAAAAAGAAATGTAGACAATAGTGTCACCGCGGCCCTGGAACGCAAAGGGCTTTAGAAGGAACACGGATGGGTTTTAGTCAGTAAGAGTCTGACACGCCCTTCTGCTCCACCCTGAGCGGAAAAATTCATTTGATGATTTCCCATCCTTAAAAAAAAAACGAACAAGAGAAGAAAAGTATGTGAAGCCTTAAACTAAAGAATCAAATAAAATACGAAAACATACTTACAAATATATGCACAAACACGCACATGTCAACACTGTCAACACATAGTTTTATAAATTAAGTTAACGTTCATTTAATAAAACAACTAATATGAAAGGCATTTAAATTAAATAACACAAGCGAAGAGCTTTCTAAATTAAATTGACCAAGTTTATATTCGACTAATTAAACACCACTTAAGATTACTGTAAACAACGCAGATGCCAACATAAATTTATTCACAGCAATGTAAATATAATTAGGTACGTGTCTCTAATGAATTGTTACGAGGTAGGCATAAGTGAAAAAATATTGTATTATTTATTTATTTCATTATTCATGTACTTACACACAGAAATTTAGACATTTATTTCCAAAAGCCAGAAAACTTTTTGTTTTATAAGAACGATCTCTGTTACCTGTTTAAGAATATAGAAGAAACACGGACATTTTAATGAGTACCCTCGAAGATATAGTGAATTTTTCCACGAGGTAGACTCGTGGAAAAATTCGCTTCGGCCTAGCGGGTCAATGACAGGCCATTTTCTAGCGTTAGAAAAACACGCAGCTTACTTTGTCTCAACCAAATATGTCAATAGATATAGCTTATTATCAGGCTCCACAGTTCTCCTATATTAGCGAACACACGTATGCAATAAAATATCTTCAACATCGAAAGCTGGTTACCACTGAGATACGTTTGAGAAACATGATCGAAATTCGTCAGGAAAACTATTTATACTGGCCACAGCATTACAGATGAACCTTAATCTTATTAACCTTACCGTCTGGCGCTGGCGTCAAACGTCAAACCTTATCTGCTGGTATGTACAACGGAAAAGCAGCCGGATTTGATCGCTTCACTTAGTTGAAACATAATTATCATTAGAAAGCTGAAATTTTGGATTATAGGTCTATTTTAAGCATACATTTAGAAATAAATTGAGGAAATTTTAACTTCAAGGAGCCAAATGGGAGAAGGAACTTTACTTGAAAGTCTAGTTGTTATATGAAACCGCCATCTACGCGGACGAAGTCGCAGGCATCAAATAGTATATATATCAAATGCAACCCCATTTCGTTTCCAGGCTATCTCTATCCATTCCAGGTTGCCTGGAAGAGATCGCGGAATGCGATAAGGCCGCCAATTGTATGTTTTTAAGTTTAAGATTTTCTATCAGTATTTTAATTTGGTGTTCAATAAAGTACCTATATACAAGTAAATACGTAAATAGTATGATTACAAAACAAAAATGTTTAACGGTACTACTTCAGTAAGCTATTTGAACTATTTATACAATTCGACTGTTCCTATGAGATGTGGCACTAAAACCTGAAGGAAAACCAAGCAGCAATGTATAAAAGCTTAAAAGACTTGAAACTACCAGAATCTTCAATAATGCATGACACTGCAATTTCACAAATAATCTACTTACAAGTAAAACCCAATTACTTCTCATCCAATGAAGAACGAAGACTTCCAACGTGGATTCAATTCGACGCGATCATATTACGTTCCTTACATTAGAAGTGACTCTTGCTTGTTAGGGAAAATGAAATGACTACCAAAGTCATGCATACAAATCAACGTGAGCACATTGACAGTTTTCTCAAATATCCTACTAATATTATAACGCGAATAGATGTTTGTTACTCTTTCACGTCAGAACGGCTGAACGGATCTCAATTGAAACTTGGCACAGAAGTAGATTATAGTCTGGAATAATACATAGGATACTTTTCATCCCGGGAATATATTCCCTTGGGATAATTTTCGACATAAACGCTGGCGGAGCCGCGGGCGGTAGCTTGTAATTAATATATTTTGTTATCCTTTTAAAACAATTTTTTTTTTAATTAAACGATTAATTAAAATCGACAAAATGATTACTTTGTCTTATAGACTAACGATTGTCAAGAGTTCGAAATACTAGTATTGGTAGTTATATCAGTAGAACATGTCCTTCATGTCACATCCTTAATGTCAAGCTATCAGTTCCAATCATTTTGGACTTTTGACAATCGTTTTCTCTGATAATTTTGTCTATCTATAGATTTTTTCAGTGTAAGTGTATAATTTTGTTGACTACCTACAAATAAAGTAAATTACTGAACCTACATGAATTACTCATTTTATTCCCTGTACCTAAGTGAAATTTGCGTTAACCCAGCTACATTTTTTGACGAACTCTTTTAATATTCAATAAGCAAGATGATTTAATAATCGTAGGAGCCATATAAAACTGGCGAAGAATATAAGGTAGTACATTACCACACACGGAGCACTTTAGCGTTTTATGGCCTGATGTCATCCATGTACCAACTGTGACGATCATGGTTATCCATTTTTTGGGCAATGAGGTGATGACATTTTTATGTTCATGGTAGTATATATAATATTTTACCCCGTGTATATTATTATTATTTTATAGGAAATATTTAATGTTTACGGTATTATACTCCATGTATATTATAATTTATAGGAAATGTTCTGTTCGCTCGTTTATCATCGTCATTGCCCTCGGAAAATCCGATCGAAATTTTATTATTGACTAGCGGACGTCACGCGGTTTCAACCGCGTAGTTCCCGTTCCCGTAGGAGTACGAGGATAAAATATAGCCTATGTTACTCGCTGATAATGTAGCTATCCGTTGCTGAAAGCATTTTTCAAATCGGTCCAGTAGTTTTTAAGTTTATTCGTTACATACAAAGATACAAATCTTTCCTCTTTGTAATATTAGTATAAATACAGATGAACTGCGTTTTGTTTATAACGAGTGTAATCTTATAATAGGTGGTGAATAGAATAGAATATAATATAATAAAGTTTGTTTGCATAAAAACATGTAGAAGATGGTACAAAAATGTGAACAATGAAACCATAAACTGCAAAATTACTTAAAATACGTCTACAAAATAACGATCAAGTACTCGTACCTGTCTCATTTAGTAGAGTAGAGTAGTCCCAACTGTCATCGACTAAACTCATAAATTCCATTTATAAAATACTTTTTATTTTCGATATTTGTCTACAGGTTATTGCCATGAAAGTAATACTACCCTGACATTTAAATTATTTATACATTGAAGAGGTGTAGTAGTGGCTCTAAATTGTCCAAGACAGTTTAAAACATTCTTCGATGTTGGTGCTCTCTTTCATTTTATACTGGTAGATATTTGAAAATATTTTAAGTAGTATTCTTTTATATTCGACGTCTATATTAAACAAGTTATTTACTGTAGAATGATATAATATAATATTGATAATACGAACGAAGCTGAAGCTAAAGAATTAAAAAGCTTTTAAAAATAAATGGAATGACAAAAATTAAAATAAACTAATCAAAGAAAATGTTCGCCCAAGCAATTAATATATTCCGTTCTTTAAATAATACTGAGAAATAATGCTCTTTGTTCGCAAATACCACATATAGTGGTATCTAGTGTATAGTGGTATATAGTGGTATGGACTTTTCCATGTCTTATGTCACTCAAATACAATTTATTCGTAAAAATATCTAAGGAAACGATTATTACCGAGAAACAGGTGTAATATCATCACTTTACGAGAACATTTTACACATGCGGGAAATGTACTCATCCTATAAAATTTTCATATTTATTGAATACTTATTTCGCGAATAAAATCCGTGTAACGCCTACTGATATTACTAGAGTAGTAAAGTATGTATGAAGTTCTGAATAAATTATTTTACTGCTTCAGAGTTGCAGAAGCATGCAGTTCTGATTTGGTGAATTGCATATCTTAGAATGAGAGATAAGTTTTATTCAAATTTGTGTTAAAATTTCATCCATCCATTGAAATCAGACTAACCTACTAGTCTTCTTCTAATATATCGAATTCTCGTGTCACAGTGTTTGTAACCAAACTCCTCCGAAACGGCTTGACCGATTCTGATGAAATTATGTGTGTATATTCAGTAGGTCTTACAATAGGACGTAATCTATATTTCATACCCCTAAGCGATAAGGGTGGTCCACCCTAAAATTTTATTTTTAGTTTTTTGGACAAAATTTTTAATTTTAATTTTTTTATTTTTATCTTTAATGAAAAATGATACGCAGACGAAGTTTCGCGGGTCAGTTAGTTATGTTATATGTGAAATCTGTATATTTGTATGTTTTTGCAGGCTTCAACGGCTGAACAGATTTTGATAAAATTTGGAACACTATATGTTATCGTGGCGTATACACGGGTGAAGCCGCTGGCAAAAAACGCCCTAAAATAATATATACTTATTTGTAGATTATATATATTAATATGGGTATGCCGCACGGAATGTTATTTCATTTTAACTTACTTAACGGATGAATTTGAGTCCAATGTAAACTCTTACGATTTGATGAGACAATTTGGTTGTGTATTCAACTTTTATACATATTATATATGCTACATACATTTTATAATATAATTTTGGTAGAAGGATCAAGTTAACCAACAAAAATCTACACGTTTGTGATTTCTCAGAACTTACGAGTTATTTTTTATAAAGCTGTCTCCTGCTTTTCTTTCTTTATACCTGTTTATTATCAAAAGCATAAATATATTTTTAAATTACGTTTTTATTAAAATCGGTATTTACAAGTTAAATTTCTGTCGATTACATACATGTCCATAAAATCCTTTTACAAAAATTCAAGTAACAAAAGAGGCAATGAAAAAAATCAGTTTTGGTTAAGCCAGACGAACTATAGTGACGTATCACGTGGCTTTGACTAGTTGTATATAGTGAACTAGTCATAGCAGCTAATTAAACTACTGCTAATTTCATTCAACGCGGCAATGCGGCCAGTGTTCTGGGCACTTTTCCCGTTGACAGCGATGTGGACGAATTTTTCGATGCCCTGTGAGTTCTTCCCCTCCCCTTTTTACTCGGCTTGTATATTTTCTACTAGCTTGTATATAATATAGTATTTATAAGTTTTTATGTATTTGTAAATATTGCCTGAAAACTACCCTATATTCCAATATTAGTTTAGTACGCAAACGTAAATGTCAAAGCTGTTGGGTTTTTTTTCCAACTTTTATCTATCAACTTTTTCACGGTAAAATGAATTCCAAAAGAGCGCGGAAAATGTTTGTGACCAATCTTGTTGGTTGCAAATATGTTGGTCTCAAATATTGGACGTGCGTTTATTGGTTGTTAGTATTTGTTCAGGTCAAATGTGTGTTTAATCTACTCGACAAAATTGCTACGATCGAGTGTACTTTGATATTGACTCGGGTGACTTTGTAACTTATCCGGATAATATTATTACACCCCTTATAATATTTGGGATAACATTTAGGATGGAAATGAAATCCTTGTGGGATTTGCGTTGGGATTTCCTCTAACGAAATCCGATAGCAATAGATAAGATTTAATATGATTTTACAAAGCAGCTATGTATATTTTGCTACGGATGTTCCGGGTAGAACAATAGACAGACCCATTACATTTTCTTTTCACATTTTTAGAGAACATAAAAAATTATGACGCATCGGGTGGAAGACGCAATATCTTCTTAAAAATAATTAATTTATCGGTTGGCCTTAATTATTTCGGTACAACAATATTTACAAAAGAGGAAAAATGTTACAAAAACATTATTTATTATTATTTATTCATAAGCTTGCTTAAAAAACAGACACTTTTACATAGGTGCTTTTTGAGATTGAAACAAAATTGATTTCCTTCCAAACTTAATAATAATAAATTGTGTCATTGTGGTGTCAGTCAACGGCTTAATAGCTACGAGCCTCGACCAATACCTGAGGAGGCTCTCGTTAGGCAGCTGTATCAAGGGCATGATCCAGAGAGCAGTACTTCTGGACACGGCTCGCATTGTTAGGAGGTTTCTCTCTCTGGAGCCCTGACCGCCGGTAGCTTGGACCTTGTTCCCGATACCGGTGGGCTACTATTTTTTATATTTTTAAACGTTTCTTTTTGTTTTTGTTTGTTAAGAAATATTTAAAAATGTGAAAAATAAGTTTAAGAAAACGAATAAACGGAATAATAATAAATTCATATATTTTTTTCACACCCATTCCAATACAAATTATCCTCCAGACCAAACAGACGGTAACAGGAAATACCTATCCACTGAATAGGACATCGCTTCGCACGTTATTACTCTTAGTTTCCCTTTATATTAGAAGTTTCTTCAACTTCAAAGTAATTTGAAACGTCTCAGTTACTCGGTATTATAGACTGTTAGGACGTTTCTACATTGAGGCTTCATCATCATCTCACAAAACACACGTCTGCGGCTGCGTAGGTATACTAGGACATATTATTAGTTCTAGCTTTTGTCCGCGACTTCGTCCGCGTGGAATAGTTACTTTGGGTAACCATTTTTATTTTGAAGGTACTAATTTATCAAAAACGCTTGAACATAATGTTTATTTTTTTATCAAGTGCTTAAATGCAAATGTTGGTTTTATCTTCAAAAAGACGTACTCCCATACAAACTTTCTTCCCCTATTTCAACCCCTTTAAGCCCTTTTCTCGAAACAAAAGGTAGCCTATGTCCTTTTCCAAGGTCTAATCTATCTCCATATCAATTTTCATCTGAATCGGTTCAGCGGTTATTGATTCCCCATACAAACTTCCACCCCCCTTTTCACCCCCTTAAAGGATGATTTCTAGGATAAAAACTTTCCTATATCCTTTCCCGGGATATTCTATTAATTCCATCTAAATTTGTTTAGCGGATTAAGCGTGAACAGGTAACACAGATAAACAGACACACTTTCCCATTTATAATATTAGTATGGATAGAGCTATCCCAAGCGTGGCTACATTGACAGGTCCTGCGTTTTTCGTATCCAGCACACTTAATCAGCCTACATACTATAACGTCGTTCTTATACTTACTCGCAGAAAGTGAGTATCGCTTGAATACGCGATCATGGCGTTCATTTGTATGGCAATCCGGAACGTGTCGTCGCGCCGACATAGGACAGAAGGCTTTTCCGTTTTACTCGAGAGATGATCGCTTTCCATTTTGACGACACCTAAGTGCAAGGTATATCATAGTTTTACTATTGCAATGACCACGCCGATACTTGGTAGTTCCGGTGTACAAGTACGGTGTGGCCATTGCTGCATGAGTCATCGTCAAATTCCTTCCTTTGCCACACGTCCCTTGGGTGGGCGCAAAACGTTTTTTTTTATATCGTTTTAATCACAATTCATCCTTCCTTCTTTGACCTTCATCTCATGGTTGCATGATTAATTTGTTACTTGTTCGACTTCCGCTACATGGAAAACTTAGCACAAAGCGAAGTTCTTAGATGGTGTGGCGTTGGCCTTAGAAAACGGGGATGACTAGGGTGAACTGAATCATAAGCAAGTAAGTGGAAAAGTTACTGAATTTCGTTTGTGAAACTGTTAGTTAAAAGGACTTTTGATATGGCTGCTGTTTCCAAATTCAAAATGAATTGGAAAAGGGCTGTTGATGGCGGAGAGGTCACTTTGGTGTAGTACTTTATCATTAATAAATAATTTAATGCATACTAATATAATAAAGCTAAGGAGTTTGTTTATTTGAACGCTCTTATCTCTGTAGGGCCAGTAAGATTAAGATTTTGACGTGACAACGTCTAATAACTCGATGAACGCCGGCTGGACGTACGAAAAAGGATGACTCATTGTAACGTTACGCTCATTGTAACGTTACGATAATTTCATCAATGTTTTGTTATGACGATGTCACGTTGAACTATCGTCCGTAAACCGACTTTACTGACAACCAATTTTTTTTTTGTATTTGATAGCCACATTCATGAGGAAGGCTCGAGAACAGGAAAAAACGAGATATGCGCGTACAAAATAGCGGGGTAAAGCTAATAACAAAATATTCGTTTTTCTGATAAATATTTCCTTTATTTTGGAAGGGAAATCATCAAATGACTCCGAAATCCCGTTCTGGACGGAGCAAAAGGTGAAGAAGTGTCAAACTTTTACTGACTAAAACCCACCCGTGTTCCTCGAAATGCCCTGTGCGTTTCAGTGCCACGATAACTCTTGCGAAATAATTTCGCAACCCTGGCAGGCACTGGCCATAGCGGGTTCCCACAGGCCCGCGCATACGGAAGCCGGGAAGCGCCCTGCGACTCCCGACGCTCGAGGTGTTTTCTTCTACTGCGGCAGGTTTGCCTCTCCCTTACACGTCCCGCCTCCTCCTCCACTTGCACCGCTTCGCAGAAGGTGGTGAGTGCTTCCCATGCCCTCTCGCTTCGGACTATGGATTGAACCAGGGCCGGACGCGAGAGATCGTCGGCGCCGATCGCCGCTAAGAGAACACAGCGGTGCACCACCCATGCAGGGTAGGCTTCCATCGTATGCTCCACCGTATCCTCCGGGCAATTCACACAGTGGTGACACCCGGGCGTGTCCTCCCGCGGAATCCGAAACAGGTACTTCCTAAAACAACTGTTTCCAGTGAGTACCTGCGTCAGGCGAAAGGTGAGGACGCCGCCGTGGCGCCTCTCTAGCCACTTCTCAAAGAGGGGTCTTATTGCCACAATAGTGGCATGCCCAAGTTCTAGAGACCTAGCAATTGAAGTATTTCCAAATAAACCAAAAAAAATGATCTAATATTCCTTATAAATGAAGTAAATCTAATCCTTTTTATCCGAATCTGAAGCGAAAAATTAAACGAAAACTAAACTTCAAATAAAGAAACAACCTTTTCACAGACCTCTCTTAATATTTTATTCAATAGATACCTCCGAGAATCGAATCAACAGTTTGAATTGCCGTTAGCCGCTTTAATCAAGTATCCTCTATCGAAATACCTTCTAAAGAGTCCAACAAAGCTTCAATGCCATCTACAAACGTTTGAAAACTAAAAAAAAAACATCAATTTTACTTTTTTATAAAGAGTTGCTTTTACCCAAGCTTTTAGGACGGCTTTTTGCACTTGAATACTTTTTGGAAAAAAACCTTTTTGAAGAAACTCAGTAAGGTACGACGAATCGGGATGGAGTGCAATGCATTTTACACTTCAGTTGGTTTATACTTTCGTTTCAGACGAATATTTTCACGGAGTACCTACTTACATTCTCAGACGTATTAAAAGATACTGATACAAAAATGCTGCACGTATTTTATTTGGCTTAAATCTTTTCGGTGTCACTTTTTTATTTAATTTAGATAGGCGGGACGACCTCGATATTTCTAGGAACGATGTGATTATTGACATAACAGCAAATGGATATGTGTGTAAAAAACCGGACAAGTGCGAGTCTGACTCGTGCTCCGAGGGCTCCGCACAAATTCATAAATACATAGTTCGTCTATTGAGGGATCTAGTCTCGATTTTTTCGAGTATACATTACCTACTGAAGTATTTAAACTATGAAAGCACTCAATGTCATTACTCTGACAAAAGATGAGCAGGATTGAAGGATAGACTTAACTTTTCAGTTGAGAAAATTGTTTTCCCATGCGTAGACGTATGTCACGGTCTTCAACTGCAAATATAAGTTTCTGATCGCAAAAAGTATTTCTTTTTTTATGTGATTAAAGTAAAACCTACAAATTTTCAATTCACAGACTTTTTGGCAAATTTCATGATTCTAACTCAACGGGAAGTACCCTATAGATTTTGATTCCCTTGCGAGCGTCAAAACATGCGCCATAATCGGAGCATAACGGCCTTATCTTAAGATTACGTTGACTTAGAAGTTTGATTTTTTCACTGCTCCAAGGGGAAGGGGTAGCAGACCTGAGTATTTGATATTAGCTTTATTAATTATTTCATTTCAGCTTGATGACTGACTGACTGACGGAATCCTAAAAAGTGATAAGTTGACGCTGATGATAAGTGTTAATTAAAGGCCGGTCTCAATAACGTATCTACCTTTGACCAACACAGTATAGCTGGAACGTCAACATGACGTTTCAGCTACTGTTGGTAGCTATTGAAACCGGCCGTTAATGACCCAATAGAACAAGCTAACATTTCGCATTAGCTACCATTAAAACGCTCATGATTATGAAACATAGAAACAAAATCAGTGACGTCACCAATACGATTCGCGAATGTAGTTTTGTGTCATAAACATGACTCGTCCGCTGAATTAACACCCCATTTCACGTGCTCACGGTTCGTTAACTACATTAATATTTAATATTGTGGTCGAAGTACAATTTCCAAATTGTGAAAGCAATCAGAAAAGAGAACGTAGGTAATTAAACGTCCAATCAATTGATTTAAGAGCTCATTAAGGCTTAATAAAAACATTTCTTTAGAATGATAAGCAAAATTTCAAACAAAAATGCCTAAGGATAAAATTTGAGAAGTCTTCAAACTATTCGTAAGAAAAAGGTTAATTTCAGTATCATCTACATGTTCCATGTCATTTATTTCAATATTTCGATGGATTTCAATATTGAGGTCAGTTAAGGGTTTCTGTCAATTGAGAAAATCTTGCTACTACGAGAACGATCTTTTATAAGGGAAAAAGTCGGGGCTGACGTGGACAAGGGTTGGATTATTAAATTCTGATCTACCAAATCTGGTCTTGAATCACACAATCGCTACTGATTTTTTAAGGCTATCATTTTATTTGTGGAAATAGGGTACCTATTGATAACTATAAAAAATCTACGTAAATGGATGTAGCTTATTTTACTAAAAATTATATTTTAGTAAAAATAAATAAAATCGGTGAAAATATAGAGAATTTACACGGTTTGGAAGTTATTGTTCTCTCCTTGTCAAGCAAAACGTCGTTTGCATAAACTTTTTTGACATTTTCAAACGATTGATTAAAAGTGATATTTAATAAAGAAAACAACCAGTCGAATATTGTATTGTGAAAAATTAGACTTTCAAGGAAGGTGAGCTGACCTGACCAGCGTATAATGATGTTTTCACTTAATTTTGTCAAGTGAATATGATACAAACCTACAATAAATGTCACGCTCAGAGGCCAAAAACGGTCATTGAGCGAAAAAACACCTCACAACGCGCTGTGGCTTCTTTCAAATCGCAAATACTCACATCGCGAATTTCGAGTCGTGCACAACGTGTCGTGGACATGAAGAAATACTATGACGCGTTCTAAGCCCTAACTAATGCAACCTATTTATGTCAGCAGGGTTTAAAGAAACCTTACATGAATAGTATGACGGGAGCTAAGTTCGCTCGTTTTGCTCGCTCACTTTACTTCCCGCCATTCCATTCAAACCTAACCTATCCGTGTCGAAGTGCCCTAAGTTCCCTGAAACGTTATCTTTCTTCGCGATGTGATTGCATCGGCTAGGGCTCAGAACGTGTCATGGCATTTCTTCTTTCCACAACGCGTTTTGGCTGTTTTCTCATGTGGCACGATGCAAAATTCGCGTTATGGCCGTTTTTAAGAAGCCACAACGCGTTGCGAGGTGTTTTATCGCTCATTGAGCATTTTCGATCTTTGGGCGTAACATAAATATATCATTTCACAAACCAGAATACCTATTTCTTTTGACGCAGTGCAATGCTTCTTTGAGAGGTCAGCTGATTTTGGTCAACCCTGGTTTGATGAAAATATTTATTATAAAATATTTAATTTTGGTACCATACAAAGAAAGATTAAGTTATTAGGATTCCTGCCGTCTGCACAAGAATCTTTAGTCAGTAATTAGTTCTAAGAAGACTTACTCTCTTGGTATTTTATAAACCATTAGAGCTGAGATAACGAATTCACTTGGGACAAATCCGTTTCAATTAAGTACATAATCAATTAAGTACCTTCTTAAAATTTAATAAATGGAATGTGTTTTTTTATTATTATTTAGGCACCTACAAACGAAACATCTACATAGTAAGCCAATTGACATTTGTCTCAGTGCGAAATAGAAAAAAAAACTGAAAATTTGAACGGGCCACTTTAAACTATGAAGACTTCGGATATATTTTGAATTATAAATTAAATTAAAGTTTTATTTGGCTTACCAACAATAATACATCATAAGGTACCTACTCGATAGATTGAGCGACTATTTATTAAGATATTTTAGAAGTTTCTCATATTTTTGTGAACTATGTTGTTCTTTTTGAAAAATGAATTTCTTTAAACCGAGTAAACATTAGTAACCCATGCCATTCGTTTTTTTAATCGGGTATTTCTTTGTTTCTGATAGTTGTGTCTTTTCAAGTCCAACCGACGTTATGACAGTTTAAGTAAGTGGCCCGAAAAAAAAAGGCAATTTCATAGGTAAAGACCTATTATATGTTATGCAGCACAATACAGTAGGTTTGTACTTAGAACCTTAAAGGCTTAAGAGTAACACATTGAACTTTCGGAAAGAGACACACATGAGTGAGTGACCTAACAAAGTGAGTTTGAGTGACCTATCAAAGTGAGTTTAAGTGACCTAACAAAGTCGGTTTGAGTGACCCAACAGAGTTTGAGTGACCTAACAAAGTGAGTTCGAGTGACCTAACAAAGTGAGTTCGAGTGACCTAACAAAGTGAGTTCGAGTGACCTAACAAAGTGAGTTTGAGTGACCTAACAAAGTGAGTTTGAGTAACCTTTCAAAGTGAGTTTGAGTGACCTATCAACGTGAGTTTGAGTGGCTCAACAAAGTGAGTTTGAGTGACCTAACAAAGTGAGTTTGAGTAGCCTAACAAAAGTGACGCTCTACAAAGCCGAACTTTTTCAAAACGTGACACCATATTAGCAGCCAGATACTGTAAATCCGCATTTAATCCAATCAATAAATTCTTCCGCACAACCTTTTCAAACATTCTTTTTGTTTTCTAATAAAGATTTCTTTATAGAATCCCTGTAAGCTTCAAGCAAGTACAATGAGCTACAGTATTTATAAAACAGACTTGTGGAGTAAAGGATTTGCTCGTAATACCGCAGGAAAAGCTTTAATTAAAACATTATGACGGTGGAGTTACTGGACTGTTCGAAACTCCATACATAATCAAGTTCCAGCTCAGTTTGTGGAAGAAACTTGTGTATAATGTTTAACACGGTGCCTTGTTAGCTCTGTTATTAACTATGTTATTAGTAATTTTGCTGTTGAACAGTGATGTTAGAACCTTGCTTTCTACTCTTGTAGATATCTAAAACCTTGTTGCTATTCCACCAATTCGCACTAAACGTTTCCAAACGTCTTTTATAATGCGCACAGCAAAGGAATGGAACTCTCTGCTTGCGTTTGTGTTTCCGAACGCATACAACCCTAATCTCTTTAAAATTAGAGTGAACAGGCTTCTTCTGGGTAAGCTCGCTCCATCGTCGATTTGGTCTCTGTCATCGATGACCTAGACTAGAGTCAAGAGCAAACCCATATTAAACAAAAAATAAACTTAATTTAAACTAAAGTTACTGTGCTTATTTTGTTTGCTGGCCAGACATGATATTATCAGTTATGGTGTATTTGATTAGAATAAGTAATATTTACGAAACCAATTTTATTGTATAACTATCACAGAATAATCTTTTTTACCCATACGTTGAGTGGTAGGGAGGGCCTTTTTTGCATTAAGTCCGCATATATACCACTATTGTAGATAAAGTTAAAATAATTAAATGCATTGAATTGGGTTTTAAAAAAAGTTACGCTATTTCATTTTATTTTCAGAACATTTAAATAACTATCACAGAATAATCTTTTATACCCATATGTTGAATGGTAGGGAGGGCCTTTTTTGCATTAAGTCCGCATATATACCACTATTGTATACAAAGTTAAAATAATTAAATGAATTGAATTTTTTTTAAAAAAACTTCTGCTGGTTGATTTAATCTTCAGGACATTTAAATCATTGTTAAGGTCAACACAATGATTTTTTTCTTCTTACAAGCTACTACAAGCAAAATTATTATTGTATTTTCTTATCAGTATATAGAGTAATGACAGTAACAAGGGATTAAAACACTTTTTCCTTTTAATTTAATACTTAATAAACATCTTCCTGTCGCAGAGACCTGCGACAGGAAGCTAAAAGAATTCCCTGTTGAAATAAGCATTACATTTGTACTCTTTTATCTTTATGTACGTATTTCTCTTCCGTATGTACACAAATGAATAAATGAATATTCAAGGAACATAAAGTAAGAAAGAAAAAGATTCAGCAGTCAAGTATTTCTTTATTAGCACATCAAAATAATATTCATGAAAATTGCAACAAAAGGAAAATAACAAGAAAAAACAAACACTAAAAATATAAAACCTTTCTAAAAATAAAATACGCGTCCGACAACAAACCAAATTAAATATACTGAGTTTAAATTGCGTCCAGCAAACAGACATTTCCCCCAAATAACAAGGGTGACTGTCAGATTGGAATTTGGTCACGTTTGCCCGTGACTGAGTACTGGCGTCTTTGCTAAATCATTGCGAACTGGCCTGTCAGTTGTCGGCGCGCTCCAAATTGTCCGCGTCAATCATTCCGGACTGACATAACTTCGGATTAACTCAAACGTTGATATACTTCGTGGTAGTATTAGTATAAACACTAGCTTTGTCCACGGCTTTGCTCTCGTAGTCAAACCGTGCATTTTTCCTGAGCTTTTTCCTTAAAAGTGGCCCCAAACGTTGTAAAGCATTGCAATTCTAAGAATTATTGATTATGGTATTTATTTTCTGCTATTCTGTTCCAATGTAGAGCAAATGCGTCCCTTTCTTCTTTCAATTTCTCCCGGCTTTGGGCATGTGTGGACCAACCCTGTCATTAGGAGTCAAACTCGACCAGCCAAAGGACAATGCCAGAAACTCTATTCATAGATCTTTGCCTCATTTAAAAAGTAATATACAAGCATGAAATAGGCAGCATTTTATTGCTTATTTATTACTGATAACTAAACATTTGTCCTAATGCCAGAAAATAGGAAATGTCAAAAGGAATTTTAGAGGTTGAATTCCTTTGAAAATTGATTTGTAATACGCAAGTTCCAAGGAAAAACAATTTATGTTGAAAAGGTCCTAAATTCATTATAATTATTTTAATTGATTTACATTTTCTGTAAATTGCTGGGGCAGAATCTGGCATTGTCCTTTATAGTATTTTAATTGAAATAAACTTTTTGTTACGTAGCCGAGGATTATAAAGTCTTCGTAAACAAACATGGAACGCAAAGGGCTTTAGAAGGAACACGGATGGGTTTTAGTCAGTAAGAGTCTGACACGCCCTTCCGCTCCACCCAGAACGGAAGAAATCATTTGACGATTTCCCATCATTAAAAAAAACATGCGTGGTTATAGAGGTTGTCAAAACTGAACAACTGACATGCGCTACTGAAATGTCACGTTTACAATCCCAGACACTTTATATTTTCGACAAACCTATCCTTACTTACAATGATTACTTTTACAATCATATACAACATGTTCCTTTTGATATCCCACAACTTTAAGGTTACATTCTATGAATGGAAATAATGTAAACTGTCGAAGAAACATAGGTTCCAAAACGCATAGTTACGCAGATAACACCAAACTTAATTAAGATAATTAGAAAATTGTCACCAGTGTAACAAATCTTTAAGTATTTAAATGTCATTGATAAGTAAGGTCAGTCATCCACTAATTAAGGTAAAAATACGATGTTGTCGTTTTTCAGGTAAAGTCGCAGTTTTGTCGAATTATTTTGTAGGAGAAATGGAAAAAAAAAATTGAATTATAAAATATTTAAAATACTTTTGAGTGGTGGTCTGATTAATACCCTAGAGTTATGGGATATCAAATAACAATTAGACCACTTTGTAATCATGACTTAAAAATAATCAGTTTTACTGTTTTAATGAGCACAGCTTATTAGGTCCTACGTAGAACGATCTAGTTTGGATGGCGGGAATTCAGTAAACGTCTCCCGTCGCGAGTGATTCCCTAATTTCCTGTATTTCTCGTAGAAGTGTTCGCACAATAGAGTTCGTTTCATGCTCATACCGATAGGCTTATTTATTAAACACCTTCTGCTTCTGCCAACAGCTTCACCCTCATGAGAGACGGAAATAATCCCAAGAGAACACACTCTCGGGATAAAAAGTATCCTAGACAACGTGTAACAGAATAAACGCAATACCTCTTAAGGGATCATTGTGTTCTCATCATTATGACAAACTTTCACTATGGAACCAACACTGAAATCGCGAAAAAGAAACGACTACCCCGTACATTTACGTATGTGCGAATAATTCGACAAAATGTACTGAACAGCAGATTTTTTTGTCGCGCCGCTGAGCTCGTAGTCTTAAACTCGCCCCAAAATAATAATAATCCTAGTTCGATCCAGCCCGTCCCTCGTTGTCCTCCCCCCAGCTACGCTCTAACCCGAGGCCCGTACCCCAGCGTGTGCCCTAATCGTGTAGTCGCGTAGTTTGTAAGTGTTTTAATAAGCCCAGGCAAGTCTGGCTGAGCAGTCGACATTCTCCTAGGTTGAACTGCGAGAGGCCACTCACAAAAAAAAAGTAATTTCGTTTTCCAGTAGTCCAAGTGGTTGGTGTTCCAAAATATAAACTAATGCACACAAATTAATTATCTATCTGCAGCCTTGTTCAACCCACTTCTGAGTCATATAGATGTTTACTATCATTGCTTTTACACAGTAATAGTCAGTCTAATAGAGTCTTGATTATGTTTGTTAACAGCCTTATTTGCATAAATACTGCCCTAACTCACTTTTGCTTCACGTAAGTGTACGGAACCAGCCTATTACAGGGCACTGTTGCCTTCAATTACTTAAATTATTCGTAATAGGGAAACCTAATGGCATTTCCCTTAAATTATACCTAATTCGTTACGTGGAATGGACCGCATGGGTGCATTGGAAAATATACCTTCTAGCAATAATAACTAGAACTTTTTTGGGAGCAAAATGACAGTCATACGACTCGTGATGCTTACCTTATTTTGAGAAATTAAAAACAAAAAGAAAAATGTTATTACAATTATATAATGTTATTAAATTAGCAGCAGTTGTGGTACTTTATTGGTTTCAGACTATAAAAAAGCATATTCAAATGCAGATTTGCAATTCCATAATCCGTAATTCGAAATCCGTGTAAAGCCCCCACAAATATCCACTAATGTGGGACATTTCCTCTGTAACCCAATAAACTGACCATAATTGTAATGGACATATAAATAGTTTATTGAGCACCAACGCTTGCCCATTTCAACTTCTGTGTCAGCTTGGTTTCGGATGTTAACCTTTACCTCGTTATTTGTTGTTTTATTATTGTTTTTTTTTTTGAAGTGAAAACTTCTTTAGGCGCGTTGAGCGCTTTTTGGGTGAACAAAAATCATGGAACTCGCGTCATTGTCACCGAACGCTTTGGGTAAACAAAAATCATGGAACTCGCGTCATTGTCACCGAACGCTTTGGGTAAACAAAAATCATTGAACTCGCGTCATCGTCACCGAACGCTTTAGCTTTCGCTTAGTTTTCACTTCTACCGGCAGTCCCCAAAGACTGCCCGCATGTTTTTTAAATAATATTTGTTATTTTCCTATTTTTCATGTAATATAAAGACACACTCAATAAATATGTGCTCCTTGGTCTCATTTGCTCGATCGAAGGGAGGTTATAAACGCTTCTTGATATAACACACCAGTAAAATTGCATGCATTTAAGGAAACCATTTAATGTATTTAAATGGTTTGATAAAATAAATGCAACCTTAGATATTTTTAAATATTGCCATTGGTTTAAGTCTTTAATTAATATAGTAGGAATGGGTTACGTGCTGATTTTACGTTATTCTTACAAGTAAAGTAAGAAGAAGAATCCTTGTAAGTAAAACCGCGACTATTTTTTTTTTAGGTCATTTTTTGGGTTTAAACTTGTATTCCTATTAGAAAATATCACTTTTTGTACGATCGTATATACCAAACAAAATGATAAAAAATCTAAAAGATTTTCATTATAAAATCAACTCACTTTGAAATACCTGTAGAATACATTAAAATAACCGAAACGACGAGTACTGTACTGAGATTGGTGTTTATTATTCAAGAGCAAGCCAAATGTAAATGGCTACCGACTAGAAACTCCAACGTACTCAAACAGTAACCTAACTACTGTAATTCAGCGATGAAATAGAATTACAAGTTTAGTTATAAAAATATTTCACTAAGTGAAAAATTTACATTGAAACGGTTATTTAAAATTTATTTTGTCACGTAAATGTTTTTTGTAGAACAGGAGGCCCTACTATGAAGTCTTAAAACGATCATGATTCCGCTTTAAAAGAGACACGGAGCTATAGGGTAAAACCAGGATAGTTGCCCCAGGGGTATAGTTGCCTCGATTTTAATTACTCTAGCTTCGCGGATGAATCACATGTTATTTTATTTATCAATCGAGAGACTTTACAACGACAACTAAGTAGACCGTGTTGCATGTGTCTGTGCGATTGCATGGGAAGGCAAGGTGCGATCAAAGTTTTTGCGCGATAAAAATCTTCTTTCTCGGCGGGGCACCTATCCTAAACGTAATTTACATGGATTAGGCAACTAACCCCCATATGGGATAGATGTCACAAAATTTAGAGGTCGACAAAAATCGCCAATATTCTGGAAATATCAAAAATAATGTTCTTTACTTTCACAAATTTGAAGATAATAAACCAAAGTACCTACCCGTTTTATGAATAAAGTGACAACTAACTAAATATATAATAATTATATATTTTTATAAAAAGTGTGGCAACTATCCGGCTTTTACCCTACATAGCGAATAGCACCATCCCTTTTACATCATTGGAATGGGATGGCATTAGCACGTCATAGTAGGGCCCCTGAAACTTCTAAGTTTCATGATCAATAAAAGTTTTCTTGTGGCAATTTCGTATCTTCCACACCCCTTATGCAACACATTTCATAACCGTTTATTTCATCAGAAAACTTATTAGACTTTTTCAATATTCCAAAAGCATAACACATGGGTTAGAAAGCAAATTGCTGTGGCTTGATTACCAAAACCGGGTTTTTAATACTATAAGCCAGGTATCAACGTGTCCTGTCAACCAGACCTATTGTTTCCCTTAATTACTTTCAAACTTTCAATTTGTTTCGATGCTTCATTCAACGAGGTTTTGTTCGACCGAATTGTAGAATTAAATAGAAAAATCCACGCTCACACAAACTTTCAAAATAACTAAATATCTCTAGGACTGCGGTCCTCACAACCTTTTCAGTCCATCTCAAAGCGTTGTATGCATCGTGGACATGAAAAGAATTTCTCGCCACAAGGATCGTTTGTGCGCGGTTCACGTAGTAGGCACATAAGTGCGGCCACGTTACATTTAAAATCACTCAGATATGAACATTTATCTTGGATGGTGGCGTTTTTTTATGAATCTCCCACTCTAGCAACAAAATTAGAGGGTTCTAAGCTTCCTAATCTCTTTATTCACTTTAATTCAATAATTTGAAGAGGTCTTCCACTGACTAATGGTAAATGATATTTATTTTGTAAATAGGTTAAAAATGAGTGACGACGTGAATGAGAGACGTGTAAAAGTTTTGGTAATTTTAAAATAGATTAGGCTGGTGTTTCCTAGCTGACTGTCCTGAAGAAACAATGAAACAAACTCAGAGATCAAAGTCTTCTAACGTTCATACAATCCGTACCTACTGGTCAAATCATATGAAAACCATGTAGGTTAATGTCTGAAGAGGTATTTTAAGGAAAACAGGCAGTGCAACCATTTGTTAGTTATCATGTAGCTCAAAATACTACCAAAAGTTGAACTATCTCAAGTTTTTTTCAATTAAATCATTTTTTTTCAATCATTTTTTCAATCAAAAAAGATTCAGAGTTTAACTTTCAATTCAACAATTATTTCAAACTTTCCTCCTATTTAATCTATCTGATTGTTTATCTTCAATTCAATTCACTTCCTAATTAGTTCCAATGCTTGCTAGTGTCATGGCAGTCTCGAGGGGAGGTCATCAAACTACGTAATTCGTTCGGACACGCAAATATTAATTAGGTTAGGAAGCGACACCGCGTATTACGATTGTTATTTACGCTTTATTTTGCTAGCAGCGTTGCCCGCGCGAAGTGACAACCAGGACTATTAACAGAATACCTACGTTTTTTGATAGAATCGTGGATTAGTCCAAGACGTGGTAAATTTGCACACGGGTAGTGTGCAAATTTACATATAAATCCGTTAGGCTTTTGAGGCGTAATAGATTAACATCTACATTTTACAAGTATTATAAACATTAATTAAGTAAAATAAAAAGGAAGTAGGATGGGTGTTGTTTGGTATTTATCTATAGTAATATAAAAAAGCAGAAGAGATTGTTTGTTTGAACGCGCTAATCTCTGGAACTACCAGTCAGATTTGGAAAATTATTTTTGTATATGATATTATCCACATTCATGACGAAGGCTATAGGCTATACGAGAACGGGAAAAAACGAGATATGCGCGTACAAAGTCGCGAGCAAAAGCTAGTATCTAATAAATTAGACAACAGAATGATGTTGATAGTTATACCTAGATACAATAACCAAAGCACAGAGTTCTCCAGCATGTCACTAGGTTATTGGATTTGGCCTGTATTCCCGGTCGTGCCCGCCCCGTCGTCCCCACTGGGCACGAGTGGGAAAAAAAGTTTCGTTCCTCCCCAGTGGTGACAACTGGAACTTTTTTTTTCCCACTCGTTCCGCTATAGACCGAGAGTCAAAATGCAATAATGGGGATTTCAATAAAATATTTCACGGATATTTAAAATGTTTTAATCACGACTTTCTGAGCAAGAGTGAACAATGTTTTTGATTCAAAATGGGGACGACGGGCGGGTACGACCGGGAATAAAGGGGATTTGGCACCTACAAGCTAGCATATAGCAGTCTGGAGTTGCAGCAACACATACGAATGTATGGTCGTTATCGACGCCTAAACCGCAATTTTTAAAGACTTAGATCTTCAATGCGTCTTGCCCTTTATGACAAAGGTAAGCCCTACTGTTAGTGTCTACATCTCCGTAGCGACTGACACTAACTGTAGGGTTATTGAGTTGATTGATTAACTTTTGGACTTATCTAAATACTAACCTAATCTCCCCAAAAGTTGTGTCTTACTTTGGGCCGAACGTCCTTCTTTAGCCTATTAGTTATAATTAATATTGACGTAGATGTCAGAGCAGGTTATTGGAAAGTCCTAAATGTTATACTGATACAGATTTATTTTTCTTTGTTACCAGGGCAAAGAGTATGGTCAAAGAAGTTCTGCAGCAGCACTGTCACGGTTCTCCAGGATACGGCGACTGCCTAGACCGGCACATCGCGTCATAAATCCTGATGAAGGTAAATCTTTCAGCTAGTCTAATATTATGCTCGTATTTTTGATTTTTGCCTAATTGCCGCAATTCCAAAAAATAAAATCTTATTACGGAGGTCAGGGGTCCAAAAAGAGGAACCTAACAATACAAGACGTGTCCAGAATAAGGCTCTTGATCCAGCTGCCTAACGAGATCCTCCTTGGCCACGCTGAGTCCACTTACATATTATTTGAAAAAGTAAAAAACGTTATAATATAGGTACTGTTTAATAAATCTATGAAATATTCAAAAGGAAAGAAATATTCACATTTTCGTTTCATAATTGAATATACTAAGGGTACAGAAAATACCAACGTCTTTGATGATTGAGCCTCACGAATATAATGATATAACTAGCTCAAAGTCATTCCTGGAATGTTTGCATATTTCAGTAGCTCATTTGAATACTGAATATAAGTAACCTACCTACACCTACATAAATAACAAATTGGAAGAGACCAGAGCTTACTGAATGAAAATTTTATCAAATAAACCACAAGAGGCTTAAATTTTAATTGACAGGAAAAAGGCCTGACTTCATTTGTACTTAATTCCGAGGTATAAACTTACTGTGTCAGCCTCTTTTTGTGTATTCCCTTTAATCTTTCTTCCATGCATAATTTCAGTTGCCTCCCAAGGCTTAGAAATTTTCGTTTAACTTTGCAATTAATTCTGACATTAACTTATCCATAATACAATAGTCGGAGTAAATTGAATCCTTTGCTTGGTGAGAATTGGGTGTATAATGGAATAATTTTCGCAGATTGCTTCCTGGTGACGTCAGAAGAAGGAGAGTTGTTCTTTAAGTCGCCGTCAGATGATCCGGTCGTGTGCGGTATCTACATGATAGCTGAACCTGATAAACGGATCGAGGTGATTTTCAACTATCTCGATGTACCCTGCGAGAATGGAGGATTGGTCGCGGTAAGTTGTCTAAGATTATGTTTATAAAGTCCAATTTTATTTGGGGTTGGTGAAGCAAACACTCTCAAATAAAATTCAAAAAATATTTCTGAAAATGTACCTACTGATTTTTACGAGGAACCTGAAATAAATTAAATTTTCCGATATTAAAACCTTAAAAATACAGAGGCATGTTAAGAATGCCAGTTACAATGTTAATCCTTTATTGGCTTGAAGCAGGTTTATTTTTATTCAGTTTAAAAAATATAAAACTCACATTTTATTTAGTTTATGACACGGTTCAGAATATCCTAATTTTGACACCACGAAGACGTGGTGTTGAATTTGCTTCTCATAAATCCCACCGCTCGCTTCTCAAGGGACTTTACAAGATTTGCAAGGCTTTAAAGCATAAGTTAATTAATATAGCTCGTGTACAACAAAAATAACCCCATAACGGATGAAGTAATAACTCTAAAATAACTGTAAAACTGTCGTAAACTTTTATAACAATAAAGTGGTTAGGAAACTTAAATTGAATTTTATCGCTACGTGTAGACGCCCTGGTGTTAGTTATAACGGTGTTGCTTACCCTAGATCAGCTGTTTCACGGAGTTTTATTATTTTTACGCGCCATTGAAGGCAGGTTTGCTTGGCCTGAAAATTGTGCCTTTAACACAGAAAGTACATTGCGGTAATCTTTTAGTGTGATCCTCCTTATCTCATAGGTGAGTTTTATTAATCAGACCATAGTATATTTTGTTGCATGTGTGCAAACTTGTATCACACGACCCAGGTAACTCGATAAAATAAGTATAAGTATAATTATAATTATTATTATAATTTCAGTAACATAATATTTTGCAAAAAAATATTGTGAGATACTTACTCGCGATTTTTTCATACACTGCGCTCAATTTTCGTGGGGGCTGACCGGTGACCAGCCTGATGCTATAAATATATTTACATAAAATCAAAGTAGTGGCTGAGCCCTGGCTTTAATATTCATATTAAGGCCGTCACAGGCAAATCCGGTTCAGCAGTCCACAACCTCCTAGGTTGAACTGCGAGGGGCAACTCATAAAAAAAGTAGTGGCTGCCTGGCGAACTTATCAGCACTAGTGTAAAAAGCACTTCATTGCGTGTGTAATAACGAGGCACTTTTCCCGTAAGTGTGTTAAAAAATATTTCCCTATTTGAAACAAAACTTACTTAAAACCTGCAACCTTATAACGCAACGCATAGTGTTAAAACTATACACTATTATTATAAATACTATTTCCAATTTCCTGCCTGTATTTCCAAAAATACAGGCAGGTGCAAAATCCGATCATAAAAAAACCCAAACTTTAATTCAAGTTTGCTAAAAAAAGAACCTTATTCCAGTGGGTAGACGGCTGGGAGTTGAATGGCCAGGTGTGGCCAGCAGATGCATGGGACGATGACAGGGTGGTGGAATCCTGTGACCAGAGGCCTTCGCGCAAGCTGGTCTCCAGACAGAACGCTGCGTTGGTGCAGTACCGGGTACCAGCCAGGGGGAAGGGCTTCGCTGTTACTGTGCGACATTTGAAGAATTCTAAGCGTAAGTTTTATGCTATTTTAATTTATTTAAATAAAATGGCCGGAGCTAATAAAACTACTTACTTAAAAAACAATGACACATCAGTGACAGAACAATAAAACGTATTTTTTTAAAAGTACGTAGAACCGCAAAGTCGATTGTTTAAGTACCTAGAACATTTTATTTTATTCCTTTTATTATCTACTCTCTCTATCTCTCAAATTTCTTTACCGTCTAAAAACCAGTTTTAGGGTTCCGTACCCGAAGGGTAACCAACGGAACCATAATGCTAAGTCTCCGCTGTCAGTCCGTCCTTCCCTTCGTCTGTCTGTCAGCGGGCTGAAAAACCTTAATAGCTGGACAGTTGAAATGATCACAGAATGTGTTTCTATTGTCGCTATATCAGCAAATAATAAAAATTAAATTAATAATTAACGTGTTTTTTTTTCGGTTTATGGTACGAAGGATTCGGCCCTTCGTGTGAGAGTCCGACTCGCACTTGGGCGGTTTTTTAATACAAAGTCATAAGAAACATGGGATGACTCATTCTACCAATCACAGTAGTGAAGCCCACTTGACAAATTGTCCCGTTACCTATCGGAAGGTTACAAAAAGTTTAATGAGGTTATAAAAGAAGATTACGAGTGCATAATTGCTATTTAAAAACAGAATTACTTTAGAATATGACAAGCATTTGCAACTTAATTCAGTAGACCTTTGGTAGGTAACTGTTTGGTCGATATATGTCGCAGCCAACTAGCTTAATAAGCCGTTTAATTAAAAGCCCAGCCTTTTCATTTAACTGCGCCGTTTAATCAGCGACATAAGTGACATGAGCAAGTCGAACCAAAGATGTCACTTAGGTCTCTGAAAAATCAACGTAGTTAAATGAAAAGGCTTTTTTTTTTTTTTTTTTATTTTTTTTTTTTTTAAGGATGGGAAATCATCAAATGACTTCTTCCGCTCTGGGTGGAGCGGAAGGGCGTGTCAGACTCTTACTGACTAAAACCCATCCGTGTTCCTTCTGAAGCCCTTTGCGTTCCAGGGCCGCGGTGACTCTTTCGAACAGATTCCGCAACCCTGGCAGGCTCTGGCCCTAGCGGACCCCGTCTTTTATGCTGACATCTCTTTGAGGCGCGCGTGAAACACAACGCGCCATCGACCCGGGCCTGGTGGTGATCGGACAGCGAGCCACCCTACGCTCGCCGTCCGCAGGCCCGCGCCTACGGTGGCCGGGGATCGCCCTGCGACTCCCGACGCCCGGGGCGTCTTCTCCTGTTGCGGCGGTTGGGGCGAAGGCCTTGCCTTTCCCTCGCGCGGCCCGCCTCCTCCTTCGCTAGCATTACTGCTTCGCAGAAGGAGGTGACCGCTTCCCAAGCCTCCTCGCTCCGGACCATGGATTCAACCAGGGCCGGACGCGAGAGGTTGCCGCCGCCGATCGCCTCGACGAGGACACGGCGGTGCTCCGCCCAAGCAGGGCAGACCTCCACCGTATGCTCCACCGTGTCCTCCGGGCGATCCTCACAGTGCTGACACCCGGGCGTGTCCTCCCGCTTAATCCGAAACAGGTACCTCCCGAAACAGCCGTGTCCGGTAAGTACCTGCGTCAGGCGGAAGGTGAGGACGCCGTGGCGCCTCTCCAGCCACTCCTCAAAGAGGGGCCTTACCGCCGCAATTGTGGCGTGCCCAGCGCTGGGCCGCGATAGTCTCAGTCTCCATACCGCCATAGTATCCTGCAGGAGCTCCGTCCGCCGCGATGCAATTTGCCGTGGCAGCGGAGTTTCGCCCCGGCAAAGCGCCTCCACGCGCCACGCGTAAACGTGCGCGAGGGCTCTCGCTTCCAGATCCCATGGCGGTAATCCGGCAAGGAGGCTCGCCGCCTCGCCGGAGACCGTGCGGTATCCCCGAGCCAGCCGGATGGCCATGACCCTTTGGGCCGCGTTGAGTTGGCGGGCTGGTCGCCCCTTCAGCGTTAGGGCCCACACAGGGGCCCCATAAAGGGCCATGGACCGCACGATCCCCGCATAGAGCCTCCGGCAGGAGGCGTTTGGACCCCCTAGATTGGGCAGGAGCCGCTTGAAGGCAGCCCCAGCCCGCTCCAGTCTGGGAGCCAAACGTCGGAAGTGCTCCTCGAAGTTCCACCGGCTGTCGAGAACGAGCCCCAGATACCTGATCGTCGACCCGACGCCGATGTGAACCCCTCCTACCGTTACTTGGGATCCCGCTGGTGGCCTGTTCCGAGAACCATGAAAGCACATGGCCTCGGACTTGTGCAGGGCCACCTCGAGACCCAATTGCCGGATCCTTCCAACGACTATCGCGACCCCGCGTGCCATTAATTCGGCCGCTGCCTGGTGCGACCCCCCCTGTGCCAGAACCAGCGTGTCGTCAGCGTAGCAGACTACGCTGACGCCGCTAGGGAGGTCGGCACGCAGCACCCAGTCGTAGCCGATGTCCCACAGGAGCGGCCCGAGAACCGAACCCTGTGGAACACCGCACGACATCTCTCGCCGGTTCCACTCTCCCCGGTGACCGGGGTAGATGACGGCCCTGTCCGTCAAATAGGCCTCGACCACGCGACGGAGGTAAGTCGGCATCCGGTGGTACCGGAGTGCCTCCCTAATGCAACTCCAGGGCAGGGAGTTAAAGGCATTGGCGATGTCAAGAGACACCGCCAAGACGACCCTGCCCCGGGACACAGCATCCCCCGTCGTGAGGGCTCTCACGCGCATGATGGCGTCCACCGTTGAGCGCCCCGTGCGGAAACCAAACTGGTTCTCCGCCAGATTCGGCCCCACCCTCACCAGGTGCCCGACGAGGCGGTTTGCAATTACTCTTTCAAAGAGCTTGCCCAACTCGTCGAGCAGCACGATGGGCCGGTAGGCGGACGGAGAGTCCGCAGGGCGCCCTGGCTTCTTAATGAGAACCAGTTTCCCCGTCTTCCAGCGAAGTGGGAACTGGCCTCTCTCCAAGCATGCGCTTAAGAACCCCCTTAGTCGAGGCCCGAGAGCCTCCAAGGCCAGGACCCAGGCTTTCCCAGGTAAGCCGTCGGGTCCTGGGGCGGTATTTTTGGCCTTCAGCCTGTTTACCGCCACTCTCAGGTCTACCTCAGTCACCTCTGGAGCGTTGTCATCGTCGTCGCCGTCGTCGGTGTGGTCCGCATCGGGCACCGCAGGTGGCAGAGCCATAGGCGGGGGAGTATGCTCCCCTCGCGAAGGAAACAGAGTGCTCACCACGTCCTCCACCAGCTGGGGCCGGAGACTCTGCGTCAACGGGGGGGCCCAGGTGCGGAGTTTATCCCGCACCATTTTGTAAGGGCGTCCCCACGGGTCCCCGTTCAGAGACTCCAGCATTTCCTTACGAGCCAGATTCCTGGCCCGCAGGATTCCCGCTTGAAGGGCGGCCTTCGCCACTCTGTATTCCTCGTACAGCTCCACCTCCCTGGCCTGAGCATCCGGAGGCCGGATGCGGAGCCTGCGATGCCTGGTGTACAGGCGCCGTGCAGCAACGCATGCCTCGCGCAGCGAAGCCAGCTCCCGCGACCACCAGTACACCTGGCGGCGGGCGCGTCCTGGCCGGACCCGGGGCATTGCCACGTCACATATATCTGACATGGTCTCCCGGAACCACTCCGCCTCGTCGTTGATGTCAGCAGGCCTGTCCGGTGGTAACACCCAGGCCTGCACGATCGAAGCTTCCAGGAGGAGCTCCCGGTCCAGCTGCTTCAGCGCCCACCGCGGACCACTCGGGGCCTCTCGGACTGGCGCGGTTGAAGTCTGGGCGGAGACGTCGAACCGGATGTACCGGTGGTCCGAATACGTCTCCACCTCCTCCATGAAAATGAAAAGGCTAGGTTTTTAATGAAATCGCTGATTTGATTTGGCTGCGACATATATTTTTTTTTTCAAGTTTGTTAATATTTAATTTAATTGCTAGCTTCTTCCCAAAGGTACATACATGCTCCTGGAATTAAAGTGTTCTATTTCCTAATCCAGGACATTATCTACCCGTGTGTCATTTGCTCGATTTTCATCCAAATGAGTTTAGAAGAGGTAACGGACAGACAGACAGAGTTAATGCTTTTAAATCATAAAAATATCATAATTGTAATCTTATTATTATTTATTGCATAATGACATTGTCTCTGATCTGATTTTGGTAATTTTCAAAATATTTGTTAATTTTGGTATTGCTTGTCTAGTGGCAACCATTAGAAATAATTTAAAAAAAAAATCGTATGAGTTCCAGATTATGTAGTAGCTCGGTATAGCTATTTTATAACAGACCGAACTTGAAAAACTATTAACTCCCAAAATGACTTCGAAAGAAACTAATTTTGCCAACGCAAGCAATAAAAGTTAATCCAAATAGCTAAAACGAAGCCAAACAGCCTTATCATGTGTCATAAACGACTACATACCAGCGAATTGCCAAAACTAATGTTATTTAACTTTTCTTATCTCTTTAATTCAGACATTGCTATAAACACAGGTTTATTTAGGGTGAGTTTTTTGATCCGTAGTTAACTCAAGCTCGTGGCTAAAGAATAAAAGCCGCACTAACCGATCTTCAAGGTCAGGCAACGCTTGCCAAGGTTGGTATGTGGATGGGGTGACTATCTTAACATACCGAGTTTCCTCCGTGCCTCTGAAAGCATTTTGCGTTAAAAAAATGTTGTTCCCGGCTGTCATTTATAGATCTTTGGCAGTCGTTACGGATTGTCAGAAGTCAATAAATCCTGACTCCAGTCTTGCCAAGAAGTACCGTGTTACCCAGTTAATGGGTTGTGGAGGTCTGGTTGGCAGCCGCTTCACTTAAAATACTGGTATTCAGCTAAATCCGGTTTGACTGGAAGCCGACCCCAATATAAATAGTTGAGAAAAGGCTAGGCATATATAGGATGATGAGTTAGCTCAATCAATGGTTAAAATTGTGATAAACAGTTCGTTAATGTGCATTTTCGATCAATTTTCAGTAATTTATAAAACTTTATAACCATTACTTAGCTAAAATACTGATAAGCAAATTTTTTATTCAATATTTTTAATGGAAAATTTTAATGTAGAATCTCTTAGACAGTAACTAAATATTTTTTATGAATAGGGGCCTTACAGTTTTTAACCAATGTATATTTATTTGACCATTGGTCACGCTAAATATTGGTCGAAAAACGCACACAAACGAAATTTAGTTGCCCGTAATTGTTAACTAAGGATCAAAAACTCGCCCTTACACATGCAGGAATATTGTACGGTAGGTTACATTTAATTTTACCTGGGAGCAGAAGATATTAGTTTTCAAGTATCTCGGCGTTGCTAACTTGTTTAAAACTTTACTTATAAAATACCAGCAACATGGCGGCAGTTTATCCTTATGGTATGGCTGCTGAAAGTAATTTTGAATACGAAAAGCAGATTATAGATTATACAGTAAAGTAAAGTTACATCCCCAAATAATTGAAGATACACAACAGATTATTTTAGCGGCCTATGGCCTAAAGTTTGAGTCGGTACTAAAAGCCTGTTATGAAATTTTGATAGCATACGAAAAATCAAATATCTTGATACAAAAAACTCGTGAATTCGTTCGTTCTTCGGTAATAAAAAAAAAATAGTATTTCTGAAACATTACTTCTGGTAGGTAAAGTTTCGCATGGGGAACTGGGTTTTTTAAATTTATTTCTTAAAACAGTGATAAAAAAATTGTTTCGAAATAAAAAATTACGTGATTGTAAGAATTTTAAGATCTATGATCAACAGAAACAGCACTTAGTACGTGTGACGTCCACGCTACTCACGCCATAGTGAATTTTCCATCTAGAACAAATAAGGATTACATGACAAGATAGAATAATAACCTCAAAAATAACTAAAAAAGCGTGCAAACGCCCCTTTTTCCACAGATTTAATTTAGTTTTTCACTAAACGTACTAGATCGTTGCAGATATTAGAAGTCAGAAAATAAAAGGCATATTTGCCAAATCAGTTAAGCTGTTCTTTGTCAGGGTTTTGTAGACTATGCTTCTAGGAAAGTGGTTAACAGGTTTCTGGGGGAGAAAGATAAGTAGTCTTATAAGATAATTATTGGTAAAATAAATATATACCTATTAAGTGTCCGCACTACTAAAACCGTGAATTATTACCGTTTGTTCCTTTCCCACAGGCAAACCGTTTCGACGGTTTTGTGGGGCATAGTCTCACGTAAGATTAAAAAAAAATAAGGATGAAACATCCTATAGCAGTTGAAAACACATTGATATCATCACTCATAAACCTCATACACATATACAGTTATATGAAGTCCGTAAAATCAATGTTGAATTTCCGCCGTTAGAACAAATATCGGAACAGTTTTCATAAGTTATGAGTACAAATAACTGGTATTTCTGGCACTGGAACTGTGGGCGATGGCTAAATGTTTGTAGAATATGAATTCACTCTCATATTGCATATGGAAATCGTATGAACTATGTATTTTTGTTTGCAGTAATATACAATATATAGGAATGTGCCATTCCCTCTCTGAATTGATCAAATTGTGTATGAAATGTGCTTTCAGCGATGAATAAATATTAGATACTAAGTTACTTTCAAGATACGCTTTTTCATAAATTGAGGATGTATGTACAAAATGGTATGCTATGTTCGTGTAACTACGTGGTAAATGTTGATCGAATCTAATATATAGTATATATATTTATTTTTACTTAAAAATAATGTATCTACCAATAAGATTCAGAGTGGTGTTTTCGTATTTTTAAGAAACGTTTGCATTCGGAATACCTAAGTCTAAAACTCCTCTTATTTCTTTTTTTTTATAAGTTTTTAACAATAATTGTCGCTAATAAAATATTGCGCCTTGAATTTGGACGCTTTTAAGTACGAGAATTGCTTACAGTTAAGAATGTGTCGCAAAAGTTAAACAAGAGTTTATAATTTGTAATAATAATTTACTGTCTACTTAATACCTACCACGTAGTTTACATCCGCTTTAAGAACTAACAAGGTCGGTGAACGTACATTCTAGCTGGCCATTTCCCATCCCTAATTCCTTCGTGAACCAGTACATTAACTTCAGACCCCGCTGGACTCACCCAACTAGCACTGGACGATAAGCAAATGTTTCCACTAGTAGTTTTCTCTCTTGGTTTGTTTTATGACGACCATCAACATTATATGAAGATGTACTATTCCAGAGCAAAGTCAGAATAAAACAACATGAGGGAACTTAATGTTCTCGCTTACTCTAGGAAGCTGTTAATGTCATCTAAAAGGATATCCCACGTATATTGTGATACTTTTATTTTATTATTCCGTACAAAATATGTATTATTTTTCCTTTGATAATGTTATGAACCGTTCCATTATTATTATAATAATGCCTTATCATGTTTATTTTCGTTTGAGACATCATTATCGCCGGCAGAATCATAAAATTGGTACGTCGAGTACGTTTTTATAATATTAGGTATAGGCACCTTCAATAATACGTTATAACTACCGATACGTTAAAGTATGTCAATCATTACTTGGTAGGTAACACTAATGTTAGTGATACTTTAGCAATTTTATGATAAACAATTCAATATATTTTACCCTTACAATAAAAATATTTTCACATGTTTTGTGAAGTCATTATAACTCTAGTTTTTGTAAACGTAACGTTAGAGAGGTGTCTTTCGTGAGTTAGATTGGTTGGAGATGGCTGGAGACCTGGAAGAGTGGAAGGTTTATTGAGGAGACCTCTTCTCTCTCTCAGCAGTAGAAAAATATGAGATGAAAAAAGTGGTGGTTAATGGTGACATGAACACAGCTTAGGCATTTTCCTTGCACAAAGCAACTTCAGTATTAATTAAAGTTGCTTTGTGCAAGTAAAATGTCTAGATTATTAAGCTGGACCAAAAGGTCCAGCTTAATAATTTTATTTAGAAAACAAAACAAAGGTCCAAGATTAACTTTAGTAACTGCACCATTTGCCCATCCCTTTAGGATTAGTGCAGACCAATATGAGCTCTAACAGCATCCAACTACGAAACTTTAGTTTCCACAAGGTCGGGGGTCGTAAAGCAAAGTTTTGTTGAATAAACTGTGGACTCCACCGCAGTGTAAGGAAGTGGTCGTACCAACCTTAGTTTGAGACTGCATTGTAGCGTACTTTAAACATGTTTCCATCATGGAAAGTACTTTATAAGTCCTAGTTCTATTTTCCGGAACATTTCTAACTATCCAAGAACCTTAAATGGGACAGAAAATTAAATGTCTATGTTCTACAGCTTGCAACGTGATGCTGTTTGGTGCTGAGGGTGTGTATACACTGCGGAACCATGGTGAGACCGGCAACTGTTCAATGCTGGCCGTCTCTCCAGCCACTGTCCACGTCCTAGACCTTAACGTCGGAGTGACCATCAAGAAGGGACGACTCATCGAAATGGAGACTGGCACCATCCATCACGTAAGTCCAATAGTTCAAGTATTTGCCTAAATCTTTTTGTTTCACGATTCGATGAACTTGTTACAGATCGGCGATAAATGTTTACCTAGGCTACTTGTTCAATTTTAGTTAGGTACAAAACTTAATTTTCAATTTATGAAAGAATAATAGTGTTCAGTTTAGAAATTTAATGAACATTTTTCGTATTTACCGTGAAATATAGATTCGCTGTAAAAATATCGCGTAAAAGTATACAGGGTGAATTTTTCAATTGATTGTGGGTGGCCAAATTCTAAACTATGAAGAATAGCGAGAAATACTCAATGTAGTCTCGGACCTGATTTTGATAAAAGCGTTTAAAGACTATTGTTAGGGAGGAACCATTGTAGCTACAGAAAAACATCCTCAGGATATATACTGTCCGTAACATTTGAAATAATAGGAGGTTTATAAAAAAAAAAAAACTATTTTGAACACTCACTCAGATAGACGAACAAAACTGCGTAACAGTCTGTGTAAGAGCTCGTTAAATTAACATATCAAACAATCTAGGTAGATAAAGACGATTCAAGTAGTGACTAGTGAGCAAAGGAGGTACTATGCACGTGCAGTAGTCTACAGTAAGGGTAGGCCAGCCCATACATAAAGCCCAAAAAAAAAATTCGTCCATTTGCATCGTCAGTATTGTGATTTCAACCCTGAATAATGTGGTGAGTTTTTTTTCGGCATTATATATGGGCTGGCCTACCCTTACTGCCTACTGCATGCCCATGGGAGATACTTCGGCATTATTTAAGAGGATAAACAGGTCAGCTGAAAATGGTAGACGATAAAACGAATAGCTTTAGTGCCGTTTAAGGAATAAAATACAGATAAGGAGAGACAGATCTTGAGAGAGACTTTATTTTGATACAAGTTCCATACGTGTTTATCCTTCCAACAGTTTGATAAAACGCCAGCAGGCGATAGCACACGCCACATAATTTATTAAACAATTAGCGGCCACCAGTGGCTTTCCGTCTGGACAATGATAGACAGACGCGGTTGGGAGCATTGTTAGTGAAGCCTGCCCCAATTCCATGAATGTTTATTTTCTAGCATTTGTACGGTCTATAGAGAAGAGAGTTCAGTAAGTTCTGCCCAGATTATATTTTCTACATGTAAAGTATTAGAGGTATAATATATTGTTTGTGAATATGTTTATCAATAAAGGGTACAGGTACTCTCTGAAATTAAAAATGTCATTTAAACATTTCTAATGGATGTTAAGTTAAAAAAATCACGGAGGAGAAAGAATAATTATTACACTCTAATTATGTTTCATCGATAGAGGCATTAATTCTATATAGAACTAGCTTTTGCCCGCGACTTCGTACGCGTCTTTCCCGTTCCCGTATAGCCTTCCTCATAAATGTGGCTATCATATACAAAAAATAATTTTCCAGAGATTTTTGTAGTTCCAGGGATAAACACGTTCAAACAAACAAACAAACTCTTCAGCTTTATAATATATACTAGCTTCTGCCCGCCACTTTTTACGCGCATATCCTGTTTTCCCGTTCCCGTAGGAATTTTCCGTTCCCGTATACCATTCCTCATGAATGTGGCTATCACATATAAAAAAGAATTTTCCAAATCCGACTATTAGTTCCAAAGATTAGCGCGAACAAACAAACAAACTCTTCACCTTTATTATTAGTATATAGATAATATATTATAGTACCGATTAGCATAGATGATATAGATTAATGCGCCTATCGATGAAACACAATTCAAGTCCATTGTCGTGTATAGACACTGTATAGGCGATTTTCATGAACTCGGATACAATCCTCTCTGCAATTAGTAATTATAGCATTGGCTTTCACTATTACATACAATACTCGTACATAAGTAAGTACGTCGAAACCATACTGTTTTAAATCTTTTTTTTTTTAATTAACGTGGAAACCATGTTTTGAGGCTTACGAAGACAACGCTAATATGACAGGGTGGCTTGAGGTTTTCGCATGTCAATCAAGACTATTTAGGAACAAAGGCTTAACCACACCACAGCGACTAGAGAAACCACTATCTACTAATAATATTCATGTCCCCGGAATTCATTGGTGTCACAGGCTAAGTTAGAGTATTAGACATCGGGACTTCTGTCTCCATTATTTGAAGCCATCTTTCTCAAACCGAATAGGTTTAAAAAACTTGCATCTTCTGTGAAAACAGAACATAAGACAAATGTTTTGTTATCACAGAAAAAGAAAGTGAGTATCTCTTCTTTATCTCTACGTATCTTATTTTTATTCATTATTATTGTCTCAACTTAGATTTTAAATATTAAGTAAAAAGCAAATATTTTTAATTTTTTGACGTGACAACGTCTTTTAATTCGATGAAGGCGGCTGCACGCACGAAAAAACATGACAACATGCGGCGTTACCTCGCTCTGAGGCGTTCCATTTAAGGCTTGAAGTGCAAGCGAGAGCGCGGAACGAGCGACAAAGAGGCACAATCGGCCCCCGCGTTCGGCAGCGTTCGACATCTGATTTTCTTTTGAACAATGAAACCATTCCATCAGTATTTTATTATGACGTTGTCACGTTCAACTATCGTCAGTAAACCGACTTTACAGACAACCGTTTTTTTTTTAAAGTTAACAATGTGAATAACCACAAATTGTGCATGAGGTGTTAACCTTTAATTAATTGTTGCATTTGTAAAAGAAGATGGAATCTAACTGTGATGTGATGTGTAAACAATTGTTGGTTAACCAAATAAATAAATAAATAAATCTCCATCTGATTGTTTGATGTTCCAATTACCTACTGTTACAATGGATAGCGAATTTGAAACCATCAAGTTTACAACAAGTAATTTTCCGTTTGAGGCTAATCTACTGAAAATAGTATCAATGTCAAAATTACTTTTGCTATATTTACATAATAACAACCGCGAGATTAACCCTAGTGATATAATTTTCAAAATTGAGAGTCTATCAAATTCTAAAACGAGTTAAACTTAATTTAATGGGTCGTCAAAGTAAACTAATTTATTTTGTTAGTTAGGTACTTTAATTGGGGACGATTTTTGTTGATAGATATTTCGGAAAACGATTCAAATATTACGGTTTGTTTTGATAAGTTTTCTTTCGTGTTATAGCCCAAGGGACTACACGTTTTCAACGGACTGCACTACGCTTCTTAGTTGTTCCGGCACATTTTAATTATTTTCCCTGGCAATCTTGTCTCAATATCCTAACATCAATCAGAATTTGTAATCCAAACCGCAAATCAACTTGGACATTGTGTGTAGGCTTCAAATTATAATGGTAGATGATCTATGTGAGTTGAAATTAATCTGAAAATACCTTTAGTTAAATAGATTTTAATAGTCGATCTCGTTATAGCTTTATCTACTTTATCATCGTTATTGTTTGAACTTTACTTGTACCTATAACAAAAAGAGGAACAAGAGCGAGTCGGATTCGCGTGCAAAGGGTTCCGTCGAATCTCATTTCATTTTTAACCTCCGATTAAAAAAGGGTATATCTGTCTGTGGCATTATTGCTCCTAAACGGATGAACTGATTTTGATTTAGTTTTTCTGTTGGATAGTAATTTAGTCCAAAGTGTAACCGATTTTCATGAACCATAGCTAAGAAGCTATGGTTCAAGAAAATCGGTTCAACCATTTGAAGATCATCAGCTATTTTCTAGTTAGTGAAGGGATGTTAGCAACTTCCACAGGTCTTATTGACGCGAAATTTTGTATTTAGTTACTTCGATAGTATTGCAAGATCATGGTCACCTTGACCTGTTGCTGCAGCATGACCGGAGGTCTGCAGAATACTCAACTCCTCGCTAAATTTAAAGTCAAAGTCAAAACGTTTATTTCAATTAGGCCATTAAACGGCACTTTTGAACGTCATCGTTTACAGTTCAGTAAAATAATAATGTTACATTAATAAAATGACTCTACTGTCCATTCGGAAAGGTACATTCTTATGGAGAAGAACGGACAAGAAACTCCATAGTTACTCTTTTCAAATAATGATTTACAAAATTTGGTATACAAAAATTAATTTAATATTATGTGAGGACGATGCACCCAGAGTATGCTACTTATAAGAACAAAGTATCACCAGCAGAGGTAAACTTATTAATTTCCTAAACAAATTTAGGTAAATGGTACTCACATATTTACAAACATTGGAACCATTAATTAAACAACAGTGTGTGAGTCAACAGAAAAATAAAAACACAAAAAAAGATACAGTATATCTATAAAGTTAATACATAAATCAACCAGTTTGACCTTCACCCTTGATTGTCCAGGACCAGCATGTTTCCAAGCATTCTTATCCTGAATGTAATCTTCTAATTTGTAATATGCTTGTTCACAAAGTGTACTTTTAACATGAGTTTTAAATTTTCTTTCATTTAGTTCTAATATGTCAGAAGGTCTTTTGTTGTAACATTTAACACAATACCCCATGAAAGAAGTGTGGACTTTAGCTAATCTAAAAAATGGTTGATCTAATTTGTCTTTGTTTCTAGTATTAAAATTATGTCTATCACTAATTTTACTAAAAAGATGTCGGTTTTTCCGCACATACATAATATTTTCATAAATGAATTGGCAAGGGACTGTCATAATATTAATCTTTTTAAAAAGTTCCCTAAGAGAATCACGGCGACGCAGATTATAAAGGGCTCTGACAGCTCTCTTTTGTAAAATAAATATGGATTCAATGTCAGCAGCCCGACCCCACAGCAAAATACCGTACGACATAATGCTGTGGAAGTAACTAAAGTAGACCAAACGTGCGGTTTCTACGTCTGTTAACTGTCTTATCTTTCTAACAGCATACACGGCTGAGCTTAGACGACCCGCAAGAGATGTTATATGAGGCCCCCATTGTAATTTCTCGTCCAATGTGATACCTAGGAAAACCGTCTGATTAATGAACTCCAGTTTTTCTCCATTCAATATGTTGTCACATTCGCTACTTTTAACATTTGGTAAAGAAAATCTAATACATTTAGTTTTTTTTTTATTTAAAACCAAGTTGTTTGCCGTAAAACAATTTTGGACCTGATGAATAGAGCTATTGACGTCGTCAAGATTTTGTGAACGTCGGTCTATTTTAAATATCAATGATGTGTCATCCGCAAATAACACCATCTTTGGTTGATTTTTAAGTAATTGGGGCAAATCATTTATGTAAAACTAAAAAAAGGAATGGACCCAATATTGAACCCTGAGGAACGCCCATTGTCGTTTCCGACCCTATTGAGTTTACACCGTTTATCTGAACATTATCTTGTCTGCCCATCAAGTATGAACTAAGTAAACAAAGGGCTCTATTCCTAATCCCATAGTGCTCAAGTTTCAACAAAAGCGTCTCATGGTTAACGCAGTCGAACGCTTTCGAGAGGTCGCAGAATATTCCAATGGCATCTTGCGACTCTTCCCAGGCGTTAAAAATGTTCTTTATTAGGGTGACACCGGCGTCAGTTGTACAACGCCCTTTGGTGAAACCGTACTGGTGTTCATGAAAGATGAAATTTTTATTAAAGTGACGTAACATCTGACTAGGCATTAACTTTTCGAACACTTTACTGAGAACTGGCAGAATTGACACCGGCCGATAATTGTTGGGTTCTTGAGAATCACCCGATTTGAACAATGGAACGACTTTAGTACTGTGTTTCATGAGATCCGGAAATACTCCCCTGTCTACACTAGTGTTAAATATGACAGCTAAGTAGGGGGCAATAGTTTCAATGATAGATCTACAAACTTTTACAGATATTCACCAAAGATCTTCTGTTGATTTAATTTTAAGATCTTTAAAAGCTTTTATAATGGCCTGGGGGTTTGTATGTTGAAACTTAAACTCCGATGGGCACACCTTTACATTCTTTCTAAGTAAGTCAGCAGCGAGCGTGCATGACGAGTTGAGAGCTTCTGTAGTTTTAAGAGGAATATTGGCAAAGAAGTTATCCAAATTCCTACTGCTAGCTACCTCTGCGTCCGAGTTTATTTGGCCATGTACAGTATTTAAATTAAATTTAGTTTCACGCTGTTTCTTCCTACCTGTTTCGTTATTTATTATTTTCCAAGTAGTTTTTATTTTGTCGTCTGCTGATTTTATTTTATTGCTAATATGCAGAGCTTTAGCTGTTTTGCATACACTTTTATATGATTTTGAATATTTTGCAACATACTTATGAAAACTTATATTATTCATATGCTGCTTTAAGCCATACAATTTTATTCATATAGCTTTTCCCTGCTTATACGAATGCCTGGAGTTGCCCAATCGCTAAATAAGAACTTAGTGTAAATACTTTTAGACCTTAAAGGAAAAGTGTCATTAAATTGCGTGTTTAATATAGAAAAAAACTCGGCATAGAACTCATTAGGGTCGTCTATGTTATTAAAACTATGAGCACCTAGTTTACTAGCCAAAGTATAGTTAAGTTTCTCCAAATTTTTAGCTGTAATCGGTCTAAATTTTATTAGAATTTTTGTAAAGGAATGTAAGTGCAAAACGTTATTGTTTGTCCGCTGTGATCAGATGGTAACTTATTTAGAATTTCTTTATGTAACTAATCACAATTACAAAATATATTGTCTATACAAGTTGAAGTAGAAGCTGTCACACGGGTCGGTTCAATAAAAACATTTGACAAATTAAATGAATTAAAAAGACTCAACAACCTGATAGTATTCGAGTTTGTTTCTAATAAGTTAATATTAAAGTCGCCACAAATAATTATTGACTTACTACTAGTACTTACTTTTTTTAACACCTCTTCCATTACAGTATCAAACACAGGTAGATTCTGGTAACTCGGAGGTCTATAGACGCATACCACAACATGCTTATCAAGCTCAACACAGGACAATTCAATGGTGTGCTCAACCGACAGTTTCACAATATCTCTTCTTTCTTTTGATTTAATCGAAGTTTTAATTAAAATTAATGACCCACCATGTATCATGCGTTGTCGGCTAAAATTACTACCTACACAATAATTTTCATAATTAATGGAACTTACTTGGTGGTCTTTTAACCAATGTTCTGTTAGGCAAACTACATCAAACTTGGTTTTTTCTAAAAAAAATTCTATCTCCAGTAATTTGGAAGAGCAACCTTGAATGTTTTGATTAAATAATTTTAAAGTGCAATTAAAAAAAAAAAGTGCAATTACAGCAGAGGTATTATGTTTGGACTCACTGAAATGATTGAAATTAACAGATTATAGGAAGATTAGTAACCATGACCTGATGCTGCAGCATAACCTGGAAGCTGCAGGATACCCTACTCCTCACTTACGTATAGCAGACGCTTCGTATTGGGACTCATTTATATGGTCTCCATTAATCTATACTAATATTATGAAGAGGTAAAGTTTGTATGTAGGGAGTAATATCTGGAACTACTGAACCGATTTTGAAAATTCTTTTTGTATATGATAGCCATATTCATGAGGAATGCTATAGGCTATACGGAAAAATCCTACAGAAAAGCAACCCCGACACAAAAAAACTCAAAAAACGAAAAAAAAAATGATTTAGTTTAATATCGATATGAATATTTTGACCCTAGCGTCATCGCATCGAGGGACCGATAATAATTAAAATAAAACATGGTAAATACAAAAATACATATAATATTCGTACCTATATTAAACTAAAAGAATCAAAACTTACTATTTTTTTACTTTTTCGAGTTTTTTGTAACTCTTTTTAGGCTCAGTAGTTTCAGATAGAAAGAGGGATGGTCATTTGTAATGGGGAATGGTAATGGTATCTTTAAAAACAAATTATGAAAAATAAACATTTAAAACTAACTCAATAATCCCTTCATTTGCTGTATGTCACACGGTATAGTTTGTTTTTTATTTCTGATTGGGTGTAGTTCGCGAACGATCATTCGTAAGAGCGTTCCCACTGGTAAAATACGTGAACTAGGTCCCAGCTCCAACGCTCTTTAGTTCGTTAGTTGCTTCTAAATTACCGACCTAATAGTATAGCGAGAGTGAGCGGGAGCGCGGAGCTGCGCGTCGCCACTCACTTACTCACTGATGTGCTTCACATCTTTCAATGCAATGCAATATACAAGCTATTATTTACAAATTTAGAATTAACACATCATTAAGTATATTTTATCAGCAATTTTCTAAACTGAAATAATAATTAAAATAAGAGTACAACGTTTCTAAAGTAACAACTAACGGAAAAATAGATACTTTATAAACAAAAGAACGCGCGCAGCAGCAAACTGCAAAGATCGCGAACGATCTGCCTTTCTCTCAGTTCACTAGCTCAGTCAGCTTCCGTCTCGAAACATTGAGTTCGGAGCTGGTGAACCAAGAGAGCGCTCTCTGTTGCCAACTACCATGCTCAAGTCTAATTGGGTGTGACATCATACTCAAAATATTATTATTAACATAACGCGCATGTGTTTAGGCCACAAAAGTTCATATGTATACCAAATTACAACAGGATCGGTTCAGTAGATCCGGAGAAAACTGGCTGTGACAGACGGACAGACAGACTGACGCACGAGTAATCCTATAAGAGATTCGGTTTACGGATGTTCGGAATCCTGAAAATGCTAAAAGATTGCGAGGTTCACTATACTTCCATAGGTATGCTTTAGAAAATTAATTTCACCGCTGATGAGACATCGACCTATATAGAACGTGTTCTCTTAAAGAATAGACGCGTGGCCTATTGTCTTTAAAGTCTGCATCGGTCATACCAATATCTGCTCTGAGTTGGGAATGTAAGGCATTTTATGAAAATCCTGTAGATTTTCGCCACGACCGACGAAGGAATGGAGCGACAAGACTAAGTTATGTCGATTGTCTGACTAAATTAAGATTAAGTTAAGAGAAATTTCTGACTTGATTGACTATCAAAATTGGCTAACATAATGGGTTAGCCTAAAATGGTTACTAAAATGGGATGGGGCGGGTCACGTTTATGGGATGCACAAGGACAGATGGGCCAGGATGGCCACGCAGTGGGAGCCTGAAGATTGTCGTCGCAACCGAGGCAGGCCTAAAAACGCTGGCGTGACGACTTGAACTCATTCCTGATAGATACGACGGAAAAGGCATAATAAAGAGTTAGCGTTAGTTAGTGTTAGTTAGTGCTATTAAAAAAATTGGTTAGCCTGTAGCTATCTTTTACTGTGGAGATCAGACAGAAGTCAGCATCTAAAATACTACGTAACTCGACATTCTCATATAATCCTACACTTAGTAGTATTACTTAAAACATCATAAAACCAGAAGCCGTAGGAAGATGTCTTTTCTCAAAAGTGGGATAGTGCAGGCAACAACAAGAATTACCAGTACAATTTTAGACTGGCCATTGCTGTCTAACGACTAAAATTATACTGAATTGTATGTTTTTGTGGCAATAATAGATCTTATTCTTTCACAGTGCACAAAGCGCGGCATGTCTGACTATGTGGATATCGGAGGAGCCAACGGACTCGACCACACCAAAATGGAGGTCCAAGATAGCGTGTGTGGACTTGATTCTAATGAAGGTAACTATGCTTTTACTATCGATGCAGAATAATCGTTAGAAAAGTTGATTATGTTGTTCTTTTTCTCTGTGTTCATTATCATCTAGGTTCCTTAAATTAGTGTCTGAACCTGAATTAGATGTTGCTTTGACAGAATTTATCATACTAAATGTTATTAGAAATTTTGACGAAGTAATGGTCCTTCTATACGACTTAAAGAAGATTTTTGGCGACTAAAACTAAGTTAACAGTTTAGGAAAATACCGACTAATTTTAAAACATATATTTTATATACCTCAAAGAAAAATAAGAAAATCTAATTTTCGAATCACTATTCGTGTAATGGTGGTACTTTGAAGCATTTATAAGTAGGGAGGTACTTGAAAATTGCCTTTTTACACTACTGCCCATATAAGGAGTGTTGTTTTTGTTACAAAATATAAATATTGCATCCGAATCTTCTGAGTATTTTATTTAGATCAGTGTTAACATGGAAATAGTTTTCCTTTGTGTAGTATTCAAAGAAAGGTGTAGCGTGCAATAAGTAGGTGCTTTTGTAAGAAAACGCGGCTCTTTCATCTTCCATTCTCGGCGACAATGAGCGAAATCTCAAGGCGCAATGTATTTTAGATTACTTTATTCATAGTGCTAGCTTAGATCTATAAATAAAAGGGAACCGATATCTGTGTATGTACTATAGTTTTTCGCATAATAAAGCTCAAAATTATAAGTGTCATACGTTTTCACGGTCAAACTACCATACAGAATCTGATGAAATTTGGCAAAGGCGAATCTGACAGTGTAACCTTTTATTATTATATTATTTTCCGGGACGAAAAGTATCCTACGTCCCGGAAAATTAGAAACATTTTATGCGTCTGTAACCAGACATAGCCAATCATGTATTATTTTCCTTTGATATCCATATACTGATATAATTAAGCTGAATAGTTTGTTTGTTTGAACGCGTTAATCTCTGGAACTGGGTACCAGTCGGATTTGGATTTTTTTTTGCATATAATAACCACTATCATGAGGACGGCTATACGGGTACGGGAAAAAACGGGATATACGCGTACGAAGTCGCGGGCAAAAGCCAATCATTTTATAAGCTGTCGATAATTGTTGCCAAACAGTGACTTACGCAATTGAAAATTTTCCAAACAGAAGTTCAAGACTACGTACTCTATACACATAGAAGTGACATTCTGTCAGCAATAGCGTGGCGAAGGAATTGTCAAAAAAAGTTTTTTTTGGTTTTTCTTTATTTTCCCGTATAGCGTAATAGCCTCCTTCAAATAAACTCTCTTTCTTTTTTTCTTCTTTTTCCTCATGAATGTGGCTATCATATACAATTATTTTTTTTAATCCGACTGGTAGTTTCAAAGATTAGCGTGTTCAAACAAACAAAAATACCAACAAATTCCTCCGTTTTATTATATTAGTATAGATATGTAGTATATGGATTTGGACAGGTTTAAAGGCTACACATTATCACTTTACACTTTACAGACTAAACATTGAAAAATTTTCACTCCACGTGAGAAATTTTCAATGTTTATTTGTAAACGCTCTGCATTCATACAAGACAGATTGTTTGTGAATTTTCCAAACAAAATTCAAGGGAACGGTACCCAAATTGCTTTTCTGTCGACTTTTCACACTTTATTGCTTTTTATTGTCCTCACAATCAGACACTTAAAAGGCCCAAAAAGCTTATTGCATGTTGTAAAATGCAAATTTATGGTAAATTTAACTCGGAAAGGGTACATCGGACAGGTTACGGACAATCGCTGATCAGTCACGTCAATATATGTACTTATATAGTTTTCCATATGCACAAAACTTCTGGAAATACTTGCATTGTGCGTACAGTTTACGAATAGAATTCTCTGTCTGAGTCTGTGTTCCCTGTTAGCATTTGGAAGTCTTTAAGTCAAGAGTAAAAAGGTTTCTTCTAGGCAAGCGTGCTCTATTGTAGAAATGCAATCCGAGGTACAGGCTACCGGCTAGTTCGGATGCAAAAAGTCCCAAATTATGTATGTATAATACAAACTCTAAGCCAGTATTTAGTTGTACATTATCAATTTCCAGTTTTTGTAATATGTGTGTAAATATTTAGGTGAATAAATTTATTACAATAATAAAGAAAAAAATAATAATTAAAAAATATATATAAATATAATTTTTGACCACATCATCGCTTGCTATAACGTGAGATAGTGATCAAGCGCGAACCTACTATAATAAAAAAAAATGTGAGCCCGAACTGGCTTATGGTCAGTTACATCACGTCACATACGACTAGTGACTGTCCGAAGGCTTGACGGTGACGTAACTACGAACTTTTATGTGTATGTACATATTACTCAAAGAATTTTATTTTCAGCTCGGCGTCCCGCATTAATCGCTTGCGAAGATACCGTGGTCCGGCTGGTCTCCAGCGGACGTTACCACAACTCTGTGACCCTCGCCTTCGCACCCCTTCCCCTCGAAGACCTTGAACACGCCGACCTCATGTGTGGCCTAAACGACCTCTAAATGAAAACACGCCTCTCGACTGCGGATCCAGGGATGATGTTTGAATGCAATTTATTTATTTCACGTCCCATGCGTGCGTGAAGAATTATAAACTGACCGTTGAATTTTCTGTTATAATAAAATAAAAAATCTTCTTAATTCGTAATTTTACTGATTGGATGTAGACAGAATAGAGTTTAAAAAGCTGACGTTACCTACTTATACTTATCAATCCACGTAATGGCGGTAGATTATCTGTATTAGAAAATATAAGTCTTGGATAAGTTTAATAAATCAATTAGCCGATGAAAGTTTGGGGCATAATGGACTTAGCCTGTCGATGTCGTCTTTGGCTCAAACTTTGGTCAAACATTTCATCTATGTTAGAGGTAAGTTGCAGTACTTAGCGTCGATACCAGATTTAGACAGGACCCTTCTCAGGACGCCGGCTCGCATCCAATCAGGGGATCAGTGGGAATAATGGTCGCAAATTGATTCAAACTAACTTTTCCCTACATTTTATCAAAACCGTGTCAGTGTAGACATAAGTAATTAATATTACCTACAAGTAGTGGATACCATCACATCTTAATGTAGTATTAAGGAACTAATTGGTAATAAGTTTTTCCGTAATAACATGTACGTAGTTCGTGTGTTAACGACTTAAAAATAAAAGTTTATTACCAAATTCAGTATCACTATCTAGTCATGCGTTAAGACGATCGCGTTAAATGTTAACGCTCTAGCTATTTGTCAATAAATAAATGTACATGTTGAATTGTTTTATTTTTACTTAACCTCCCTTTTATTCACACTTATGGAATACTGTCAACACCCTGAGCCAGTTATCTTTTTTTAATAGTCAGTAGGTACCTGATCATAAACAACACAAGGAAAACAATTTGAATACCCCTTCCTTCCCTCTGTACTATCGTTTTCTAAAACAAATGTAACGACATTACAACGACGATGCTACAACACCAATATCACGCTACTACGAAACTGCGACACCGCTACGACGCTGCTTTGGAACTGCTGAGACACCGCTAAGACGCTGCTACGACACTGCTACATACGGCTACGAACGATAATGCTACGATTAAGAGCAACGATGTCACTATGACGACTTGAGCTATTCGTATTGACAATAATGAAGAAATGATTAATAAAGGAATAAGTATTTAAAAATTATGTGCGATACATCTCCCCGTAAACTGAAACAGTGCCGTTTTAGGCCTATCAGTTCATATTAGTAAGTTAAAGGGTGGCGTAATAACTTTAAAGAGACCGGGTAAAGCACGAAAACTCGCTTACCTATATGATTTTTACACTAAATTCCCTACTCCATAAGCTTGTTAGAACTGATGTATAAATCAGTGAGATCAGCAGTCTAATCGCGTGATTCAGTGTTTTTTTACGTTGATAAGAAGACGAACTTTTAAAGATATAAAGCAATGGAACCTGAATCTCTCGATTATGAATAAAGAATTTGCGGTTTTACGAATTAGAGTATTAGTGTGCAGAACTCATAAAGTATTATTACTTATAGAAGGTAATAATGAACCACAAGCCAGTTACTTATTAATAACGACCTCTATAAACTTAATGCTCAACCCACAAAACGAGACGCCCTCACACGTTCACCTCGCATGTGGTCCCGGCGTCCCAGTTTGTTTTTATAAAACGAAGTCAGGGACTACCTGTAAAGTTTGGTTCGGAAAACATAGATGTCGCTGCAGTTAGGTGGAGTGTTGAAGAGTTTCGGAAAAATGGAACATCAGAGGGGAAGTTCTCGAATTTTAACAAACTTTTAATTTAATATATTGTCGCTGAGATGATATTGCGACATGATTTTGAATGCTTTTTTGCATGATTTAGGTGTTTTAAAGGCAGTTTTGACTGTAGTCTGACTCCAGATTGTAGATAAAGATCTACTGTTTCCTTTATTTTTATTGATAGACTTGCATTTGATCACTATCGTACCTGATGGAAAAAGTTGATATGCTCGACGATGGAGCGCGCTAATGCCTAGAAGTAACTTATTCATTCTTGACCTAAAGACCTCCAGGTTGTAGCTACTAGGAAACATAGACTGCAGCAGGGAATTCCACTCCTTACCTGTACGTGCATTTAAAGTATTCCCAAAACGTTTTGTGCGTATGAGTGGGATTTCAACCAAGTACTGGTGATGCATCGCCATACGTCTTGAATTCCGACGATGGAACGGACTTGGCGGAGTTAAATAGTGTAAGCATCCCCCCGAAATGTACTCGATTGAATAACAATTTAAAAAAATTGCTTCTACAATACTAGTACTTTGGATGCTGACTGTACCAATAACAAATGACAACCACAAGAGTTTCATTTCAAAAGACTTTTCGAACCAAGGGATTTTTCACTACCAAGAGAATAAAAGGCACACATTTTAATTAAATTTTATTGAGTAATTTTTTGGATAGAGATAATAAACAAATACTTATTTAAAAGCAATATATATCACTATTGTGTAACAGTATTCTGACAAAAATAGTTTATTCCCGCTACGGTGAAATAAATATTCGTGCAACTGTACAAACGAATTTACGTAATAATAAAAATATACTAGATTTTCGACATTAAAATTCTATGACAATAATAACTAATATCGATAGTAATTTTAGCGTTACGATTAGATTAACGTGTGAAGAAAAACAAGTTAGAAAACGTTGTTTTTTCAAGACACACGGCAGTGTGTCAGCCAAGTTCGCGAAGCAAAAAGGGCGACACACTGGCCGTGGGTTACATTTTCACCTACAGAAAGCGCTATGAGCACACGACACCTGGATCTAACATATAAAACACATATTGTCGACGTCATTCGCATTTAGATTCCAGTGACAAAAACGAATAAGTGCACACTCATGTATACACGCATTAAATTAGCACCTAATTTGTAAAGCAGTATCTACTATTATCGTTTGCATAACATATATAAGCTTTTACACAAATAACATTAAACATTTATTTTATCTAACAAATAATACCATTGTAGATTTCTCTAATTTACTACACATTTAAGAGCTGTTTTACGAGTACTTACATACAGTGTTAATGAATATTATTGTTATTTTATATTTATATTTTATAGAATTTTCTTGATCGATAGGTTGGATAGTCTGCCTACATAGCCGTAATTGCAGATTAGAGAAAATAAGGGAGTCCAGCAATAGTTACATAAAATTCTAATGGCAATCACATCAAATCTAAGTCTTAATTAACACTATGCTTTACACTACGCCTAATGAGTAGCTTATTGAACAAATATATATTAACAAACAGTACGTATTGATATCGTCTCATACAGCTATAGAGTGTGGGGCTGACCCTACACATATACTATAACACAGATCTATGAGTGAAAACATAATTTAGGCCTATTGAAAACAAATAATGATCATGTTTTATCAATCGATTAACGTATTTGTTACTACAGTCGGTTCATATTAGGTATATGTATTGTTTATTTCATGATATACTTGTATTTTACACTTTTTTTAAAACTAAAATCACAAAGTCACAAATTACTTTGTTTTATTTTTAAATGATTATCAAGTTTTGCTATAAAGATCGGTGTACATTATGCATTTTTTTTGTGTAACATTGTAAGGGCTGATTGCACATTACCTAAGTTTGACACAAATAAGTAACAAGAATTTATTACTATACATAGTTTTTGCAGTTAAATCCAAAATATAATTCGTTTTCAAAATTAGTGCAACACTCCTTTTACAATATGAATGTGACTGAAACGTATTTCCTATTTATATTTCTACAAAATATATAATATTTGTATACAGTTTATATTAATTTGTTTAAGCATATTATTACAACATGTTTTAAAATAATATTTTGGTTAAAACAGATCTTAACATTATTTGAAATTGCTACTTATAATACAATCCTTATTTAGATCACTTTACATCTTATCCTTACTAATTAAAGCTATCCCATATAACTTCTCAAATTGTGCTTAATTCAACAAGAAAGCGAGTGTGGTGCAACGTTGCCAATTTAAGTATATTCCCTATATTTTGTTAATTAATGACATTCCACTGTTAGGGTTTGTAGAAGTAATGTGAGGACAAATTATAAAACTACTTCGTGCTTATAAAAGGGACATAGTGTGTTTAGGATATTCCGAAATACATTACTGTCGGGAAAGGGTAATTTCGACATTATTCAGTACTAAATCAACATTTTTCTTGTCGTTTTGAGTAAGGATGACCACTTTCTTTCAATATTCCACCGCTTTTCCATGTTATTCAAGGATAGTAATTGACGATCGCATAGGTATAAATATGTTATTACCGCTAACGTTTCTTTAGTACAAATATTATGTTAAAAGTATAAAATTGTTACTAAGTTCATAAGATAATTTTTCACTTAAAGCATTATTAAGCTACAAATTACGTACTGTTTCGGCTATTGTGAAGACGAATAGATTTCCTGTATATAATTTTACTCACATAAGTTTTACATTACTGATATGTATATTGATTTTGACATTATCAAGGAAATAAATACTAAACCAGTGTTATAAGTATCAGAATCGTGTGACTTAGTTGTACTAAATTGATTTACGGTATATTGTGCTTTGCCTATCAAATACAATAAGTAAGGTACAGATAAGTCTACTCAGCGCTCAGAATATCGCATTCTATTCTAAAGAAGGGACTATTCACAAAATATACTATTATCTGTTCGAAGTCATAAGAATTTCGAGTTCATAAGATCCTCAAGTGGTACGAATTATTAGCGTCCTAAATACAATAGTAGTAAATATATTGATAAAAATTCATCTCACAGTATACACTCGACTTCTATATTACCATTAATATATAAAATCGTAAAATTTTGCTACGAATAAGATATGTCATTTTGCTATTAAAGCAGAGGCACACTTTGATATGTATAGTGATTTTTATCAAACTGTCGTGTGTGAAAGCTTCGCTTTAACAATGAAAGCCGACGTATAAATACTTTCTCTAAGTATAATTACTTACATCATTATAAACGCACAGGTATTATAATAATCCGCCGACATTTATATTTTTATACTCATAACATGAAATATACACATTAACTAAATATATGAAACATCAAACATATGAAACAACTAGTTACAGGAACATCGTAAACTAAATTATTTAACATTCAACATACTTTTGCTACGATATTATTATGATACAGAAAAATAAATATAATATAATCAGATTTTATTAATGTCCATTCTTCATTTACACTTCCACGTACAAATTCACATCACTATTACACTTTTTAAAGTTCCATTTTTTAACGTTCTTTTCTTAGTCCATTTTGATTTCTTTCATGTTCCACACTCCATTGATATGTTATATTGTGATAAAATATATTTAATGAATAGGTACAACAATTACTTCTAGTACTTTAGTAGCCGATATTAAAATTCGAAATGCCATCTGCATACTCATCTAGGTTTTCACAGACAACGATAAAATTACAATTGCACTGAGATATCTCAAGAACTTTCTCAATTGAACTGTAATTTTTCAAGTATGTGTGAAGTAAAACATTTATTTGCATTATTGTACTAGTTTGTATAAATAATTTGTCTACTCTTCCCTAACGCGTAAATATACACTTGAGTGCTTCAATTGCGCTTCCGTGCCTCGTTTACAACGCGACAGTTGTGGCGAGAGTTGTCAGCAGGACTATGGGCAGAGTGGTGCCCGCAACACTGCTGTAGGGGCCAGTCACTGCCCCGTCACATGGCATGTGCTCCAGTTCTGAAAAAGATAATATAAATAGATATCACTAACTGGAATTAACCTTTTGAACGCCACTGTCATTGTACATGACAAGCTAGCGCGTGCTGTACGCCAAACGTCACGAATATGTGACAAAAAGTACGGCGAACTTGTGGCTTGGCGTCGGGGGCACGCCGATTCGTTTATGCTCTGGCGTTCAAAAGGTGAAACAGAATACAGCGTTGATTGTTATGCAGTTCATAACATACACAGTACACAGTTGCGGAATATCGGAGTGTAGACGCAAAAACGCAATTAGAAGGAACACGGATGGGTTTAATTCAGTAAGATTCTGGCACGCCCTTCCGCTCCACCCAGAGCGGAAAAAGTGATTTGATGATTCACCATAAAAAAGAACACGCGGTAACGGCAAGAATAGAGAATAACACAAGAAAAGTGTGGCCTAAAGCCAGCAGCGGGTGACTTCAGGCCCAAATTACAATGAGAATGATGACAATGAATCCAGATACAGTTCCACACCATCCTACATCAGTCCTTTTTTTGTGGCTAAAATTTATTTTTATCGTCAAATACAAGAACAGTTTTTCTTCTTCTTCAAGTTCTAAATTGAGCTACTAAACAGATGAAAAATTGTACTGTCTGGACTCACTCAAATCTGTGTGGTACTTTCTTCAAAGGACCATCTCAAACATTAAGCTACGTAGTTTATACACATACTCGTATGTGTATTAATTGAATGTTCTCTGAGTTTGTTTCGGTGTTTCTTTTCAGAGTATTCAGCTAGGACCCTTCTTTTTTGAACTGATAAAAAAGATTGATGTGTTAGCAAATAAATATATTTTACCAAATGATAGCCGAAAATGAAGAAGGACAATATTAAAAATATCTACTTTTAGATTTTCATCATTGGACGAGACATCGACAATTCAGTAAAAGCAGTCGATTGCTTAGAAGTCAGACATTTAATATTTCACCTAATTGCCAAGTTGAAAACAGTCGCTGTCGCCGTCAAGTCAGTTCTCAACAAATACATAAGTGAATAATAAACCTCCACTATAGTTCGTAACTGACTTCAAGTTACATTTAAGTGAAGTTTTAATGCGTTAAATGTACAATTCTACTAACTACCAGACAGTTTTAAGTCGTTGAAGTGGTCACTTATAAGTTTTTAAGTAACTCTGAACTGTAGTTTTCCAGGGTTGCAGAATTTGTTCGAAAGAGTCACCGCGAGTCTGGGACATAAAGGACATTTCGAGGAACATGGATGAGTTTTAGTCAGTAAGAGTCTGACACTCCCTTCTGCTCCACCCAGAGTAGAAAAAGTCATTTGATGATTTATCATCGGTAAAAAAAAAGAAAGAAAAGATTGTAGTTTTAACACTTAACAGACATAATGCTACAGGATTAAAAGATGTGCGACAGTTTAAAAGTTATAAAACCAAATGAAGAATAATAAGGTTTGGTCTGACCAAGAATAACCCATATTGTTTCAGCTGTCGTAGATGAAAACCGTATACTTCTTATTTTATTTGGTTCCTGGAAGCCTCTAGGTGGTCAAGAAGATTTTCTTACATTAAATCTTTCTGTATGTGCAGCTGTGATGCTTTTGAGTCCTTAAAGAACAGCAGTAAGTGAAGGATATTGAAACTGGGATACCCAATTAACTTAGGCATGTAATAAGAATTCGTACACCTTTAAGCTTTCTTATTTTATATGTATCAACACAAGTTACAGTCGTTCGAAACCCAATCATATAATACCGACCTATGCACATGACATTTTGAAATCCTTGAGGCAATATAGTAGGCCAAGGATAAATCAATTTCTTTAATGATAGTACGAGTAACTAAAGAAAATGCTGAAAACTATGCCAGGAAGTAGATAAGTGAGCAGTATGATTATAATAAGTAGCGGGACTTTTCCGTGCCTGCGTTTATTTATCAAATACATATATAGATAAGGGTTGGTAGTAAAACAGTCATAGTAAGAACACAAAAATCGACTGCCCCATACATTTACCATAAAGTGAACAGAAGATTTTTTTTTTCGCGATTCCGTGTTGGTCCTAATAGTAACAGTTGTTCATAATGTTATACGTTGTATTATGATTGTAATTTGTTGCAATCTTATAGATACAGGGCAGTCCAAGAATATGCGAATATGCGTTTTTGCCACTCTGCTCAAACGCATTGTGGTCAACGATCTTTTAGGAAAAAGACTATCACCAGACATGGTAAGAAACAACTTTTCAATATTTCTTATTGATAAATAATTGTTATCAAAGGTATAAATTATATCCCCGTCGCCATCTATGGTATAAGTTGCTTGAAATCTTTTCTTTACGTCTCGATGGTGCTTTTCATTATCATTTTTGGACCCAATAGATGGCCACATTAAATTAAGTAATGGTAGTGTGGGCCGGCAAATGCGAAATCCCAAGCCACAAGTGATATCTCAGAACCACCAAATAAAGCTAATGTATCTCTTACCATTGAGCTTGTTGAGAAAGTCGTTCCAGAAGGCGCAGGCGGAGGCACGGGGCCCGCGGGGCCCGGCGGGGCCGCTGGTCCCGTCCGCGGTGTACGTATAGTAGTGGGGCGATGAGCGCGAGTACAGCGGCCACTTCTCGTCGGGCTTATGTGGTTTGCTGGAATGTTGAGGAGGTTCGCGTTAGTCGGGTTGTTGTTGGAAAAATTAGGGTGCATTAAAATAGCTGCTTTTAGACGGTGAACCAGACTTAGGTCATCAGACAAAATTACAGTGGCAAGTTTGCATGGTGTAGGTAAATTTATCAGTCTCTTCGTGATATCTGCGGTTTTTTTTCCAAAATAATTTCTCATGAATTTAACCTCCTCTAAGAAGATTATCTTTTACCCAGTAATACTAAACTGATGATACGAGGTAAGTAAGGAAACTAAAAAACCCTCAAAAACGTGATTTATGTAGAACAATTGCCATAATCAAACACGCGGTACTTATTACCGTGATGTCAAGGGGATCCATTGGGCATGATTAGCTACCCAACTATAGATGTATGAACGTAAACAAAGCATATACTCCACCTGCTGCAGGATCTGTTGTTTCTGTCTGCTCTACCTCATGAGGAAAGGCGTGTGATTATGTACGTATAAATACAATATTATGATGATCTATCAACCCATAGTACTCATATTTACAAATACGAGTACCTAAACAGCTTCCATGTTTAAACTCTTCAACCTGTTCAGTGTTGAATAATGTAAGAGACTTTGTATGTATTTATATCTAGGCGGTAGTTAGAAACTGTGTCACGGATTGTACGGGTAGGCCCCAGAGCGCTATCGGTTTCGTTGATGAATGGCTATATCGATCCCAAGGATTATCGAACCCTAGCCCAAGTAACTTCATACTAATTTGATGCTTATCCCAAAAATAATCCACAAAAACCACAAACAACTGACCCCGAAAATTATAATGAACATCGGACAGTAGACCGGTATAGCTGCTTTAAAATTCAGATCAATATACCTTAAATAGTCGGTTCCATACCGAAACTTCATATCGTAACGAATTTAGACTAAAATCGATAGGCTGACATTTGAACGTGTGAAAGTTTCCGATAAGTTTGGCCTAAATCTCGAAGATAATCAAGCTCTGTTTAACATTACCCTATTAGATTGAAGTTCACATGAGGGAGAACTACGACGAACAACTTCGTGTATCAAGAATTTACTTTGATGAAAGACAATCATGTAATAGGTGATAATGCCTTATTTTTCTGCATTTATAGCGTTTTAGGTCTAAATGCAGACAAGGAAGACATTATCGTTGTATATATTAATAACCTAAATTACTTTGCACATTCCCCCAATATACCCATTGGGTTTCAATATTATGACCGTATTACATCGACTAAAATGGATGCCAAGAGAGCAAAACCATTAAATTAATAGGATCCCATTGCGGCGTGGCACCATCAATGAAATGGATAGATTGATGAAATGGACGAAGCTGCAATATTTAAGCTGAAACTATAGGATTAGCTTGCAGCTGCAGTGTACAGAATATTTTCACTAATGCATCCACGATACATCTATCTATATTATATATATATAAATGAATCCCTATTTCCCTTAGTCACGACATCACGCGCGAACGGCTGGACCAATTTCGCTAATTCTTTTTTTGTTGTGTTTGTTATTGTCAGGAGAAGTTTCTTATGAAAGATTAAAAAAAACCGGGCGAAGCCAGGGCAGGCCACTAGTATTATTGTAAAACGAATGGGCTGTTCAACTATTTAAATATTATATTTAACCTTATATATTGAATATTTTATATATATTGAACCTTATAAATAAATAAATATTTGGAACTCAAAACTATCTGGCCTGCACCCTAATTGTGTATAATTCATAAAACGGTTTTCAGAAACGAAAAGAGCTTCAGATCCATTGCTTTATATAATGTTTAAAAATTCATCAGCCAGTCTATTCTGACAACGTCTCGCCGTGTAAACTTAGGTGGAGTGAGCGTGAAATGAACTGGCATTCCATCTTGTTTGTATGGATTGACAGCTCACTTCGTATTCACTTAACCTAAATTTACACGGTGAAATGTTTACAGATTCGCACTGCTGATTGATCACGTAAAACACGCAATGAATACGGTTGCAATAACAAATTGAATGCATATGTGACCCGATTCTGTTCATTTTTATATAAAGCTTCTGGTCGCAATAAGGCTTCTGGTTGTTTAGAGAGACTGTACGGTGTACAAAGACCGAGACTGAGAGAACAGCAAAAATAACTCACCCAGTAAGAGCAAATCTGGTGAAAGATTGCATGATGTGAGCCGCAAGGTCCCTCTCCCTGGTGTGGTACTGAAGGGACATGTTCAGAGGATGCCCGAAAACATACTCCATCTCGTCGCCATGCATCACGCCCATCCATTCACCCCAGAGGCTGGTGCTGGTGCGCTAGAATTTAATAAAGAGGCAGCTTTGAAAAATAGGTTCGGTTAAAGTAGCCAATAACCATCTGCAAGGTCACATAGTTGCAAAAGAGTAAGATACAAAGTCACTTTCGCACTTATGATATTTTAGTTAGGATATTGGATCCTGATTCTGAGATCTATTAATTGGGGATTTTGATTTGATTAAGTTCGAAACTTTAAGGTTGTGTAAGTAGGTATACATATTCTGTGGACTCCAAGCTAAATAATATAGCATTGAGATACAAGTGTGTTATGGTATTTCTGCTATATTTCCACGAAACCTTAATGGAAGTACTAAAAAATCATCTTTTAGAGTCGTTAAAAAACATTTCATCAACAAATTATATATAAATCTTCCTCTTCATCGCTTAGTAAACTTAAACATCAACTCCCAAAGACTTTTAATCTATGTAACGCAAACAACCACTATATTTTGACAGGTGACGGAAAAAGGAACTAAATTCAAAAGGACCTTCTCTTGACATTTGCCCCAACTACCAGCGCCACCATGAAATGTCAAGATACATTGGCCATTGGTACATACGCTGGAATTAAAGATTAAGTACACGTATTAAGGCTATGGAAGAGTTGAGCTCGTCAGTTTACGAGCACCATGCATTTATCTTTTAGTACACTTTTATAGCTTTTCTCAGTAAGGTAAGCCCAGAGACACATTGCTGTAATGTGTTGGTGTTTTAGAAATATTATGATGATATACACAGTTATAGTTTAGGTGATCATGCCTGTTTATATTATAATTTGGTCAGATGGAAATTAACTTAGCAGGTATTTAGGTAATAAGGGGACGAAAACGTAATGCGTTGCTGAAAATAAGTAAAAAAAAATTATTTGCCAACAGCTATATTGTAAGTGACTGAAACGAGTTTGATTGAAACCCTTGTTGTGAAATCTTTTTTGTTTTTAAGAACGCTTTGGTCATCATCATTATATCAGTCGAAAGACGTCCTCTGAAGGACCTAGGCCTCCTCCGAGGGGGGGGGGTTGCCATAATCACTACGTTTAGAAGGCGGGTTGGTGATCGCAGTGTAGCTGCTGCAATACACATAAACACAGAGAATGCTGCTTCCTATTCTCTGATAAGTCCCTCAGTCGCCTCTTACGACACCCACGGGTAGTGATGGGTTGGTGCTATTCTTTTACGTCCGCCACTATGCAGAACACGAGAACGCTTTGGTGCGTGTCCAAATCTGAACGAATACCGCCACCTTGTTTTTGAAAACTTTTATTTTTATTACAGCAAGCTAGCAGCCAGCTATGTCATTATTTGTCAATGTCATTCGAGCGCTAAAAGATCCGTATAGTAGGTACTGTGCCGCGCGAGGGAAAGGCAAGGCCTTCGCCCCAACCGCCGCAACAGGAGAAGACGCCCCGGGCGTCGGGAGTCGCAGGGCGATCCCCGGCCACCATAGGCGCGGGCCTGCGGACGGCGAGCATTGGGAGGCTCGCTGTCCGATCACCACCAGGGCCGGGTCGATGGCGCGTTGTGTTTCACGCGCCTCAAAGAGATGTCAGCATAAAAGACGGGGCCCGCTAGGGCCAAAGCCTGCCAGGGTTGCGGAATCTGTTCGAAAGTGTCACCGCGGCCCTGGAACGCAAAGGGCTTTAGAAGGAACACGGATGGGTTTTAGTCAGTAAGAGTCTGACACGCCCCTCCGCTCCACCCAGAGCGGAAGAAGTCATTTGATGATTCCCATCCTTAAAAAAAAAAAAAAGAAATAGTAGGTACTGTATATTTATAAAAGTATACATTTCCAGAAGCCTGTAGAACTATCTTACTATAGTTAGCTACTGCCAAGAACAGTAAGCGCATTATTTCCTTTTGATTGCAACACGATTTATGACCTAACCTAGCCTGAACTGTAAATTGCTAATTTAGAACTTAGCGTCGACGTCGTGAAACACCGAGTTTAGATTGAGCCTTAATGGTGTTCCAGACTAAACCGCATGACGGTTTCATTTGTTCGTACAGTCAGATACCACAATTAGCTGACCCACCTTTGCATAAATGGTTGAGATTTTTAGAATACAAATCGATAGATAGAGAGATTTTATAATTCTTTTATATTTTTACTATTTCAGCAAAGTCAAAGTCAATTCATTTATTTCAACTAGACCATTAAAAAGCACTTTTGAACGTCAAATTTACAGTTTAAAATTAAAATATAAGTGACTCTAGTTGTCCATTCGCAAAAAGTAGATTCTTATGGAGAAGAACGGACAAGAAACTCCATAGTTACTCTTTTCAAATATAAGTTTTACAATATTTCGTATACATAGGTACATTGATCAATTGATTATATTATGTGAGCAAAATTCACCCAACATTACACTTATGTACAGCACACACTTATATACTAATAGGTACAACAAAGCAATACCAGCAGAGATAAAATTAAGTTTGCTAGCAAGGGGCATGGTACTCACATATTTACTGCAAAGTAAATACAATATAAAAGAATTATAAAATTCTATCGATTCGTATACCGCCGGGGCCGTCTTGTTTTTGCTAGGAAACACTGATATTTGACCATGGCCATGACGCGCCTTTGCAGTATTGTTATACATATCACGTTTTATCAGTATTCTGTTTAAAAGTAGCTTGGGTATAGAAGTTATCTTAAGTATTATTAATTCAAGAAATAGGTTGATGTGGTTTTTGGCATGTGGGCGTCGAGAAGCTCGTGGCTAACTAAAAACCGCTGCACGAGTCGATCAACCAAGTTGAGCAACTCTTGAAGATGTCGGTCCGCGAGACTGGGTTTTGGAGGTCAGCAGACGCTCCATGTAAAATACAGTTAGTAACCTGGAACCGATTTGACACAGTAAGGAAAGTTAGGCAGATGGGTTATTAGGCCTGTATTTAGATATAAAATAGTTATGTCTAGCTGCATAACTATTTTATACCTAAATGCAGGCCCTTTTTTATGGAAGGGAAATCATCAAATGACTCCTTCTGCTCTGGCGGAGCGGAAGAGGGTGTCAGACTCTTATTGACTAAAACCCATCCAGGCACTAGCTCTAGTGGGCCCCGTCTCCTATGCTGACATCTCTTTGAGGCGCGCGAGGAACACAATGCGCCATCGATCCGATTCTGATCGGACGGCGAGCCACCCAACGATCGCTGACCGCGCCTACGGTGGCTGGGAATTGCCCTGCGACTCCCGACGCCCGGGACGTCTCCTTCTGTTAATGTCGCTAGACCCGCGTGGTGAATTATGTATGGCCCATTCCCTTACTCAAAGGCTAATTAAAAAGGCTATGCTAAAACCTTCAATTTGGATATCTGATTGACGCTTTTCTTCCTATCTTGTCTGGACGTTAATTCTGGCCACTCAATCCAGCTTAAATCAAAAGTCATATCTTTGTAATATCTCTTAATGTTTGAAAAGTTCGTTTCACTTGAAACAAAGCCACAAGAAGATTTGTTTCCGACGAATATTGTTCTACATACAACTTGCGTAGGTGGATCTTTTAATATTAATCACGCGAAGGTTTACTCAAAAATAGCTAGATATACATCAGAACTTAGAAACAATCTTTATATGAATTAAGAAGGCTTGGCGTCAGATCAATTAACGCACGAGTTCCCAATCGGCGTGGGCGATTGTGAATCAAACTAATCAAAGGGGATCCAATTTCTCCATATCTCGGGTTACCCTATTATTCTGCTGGCATTAATTAATAATGGCAATACGTTATGGTATGTACCTTATTGATATAATCTTTCAGCTTTAATAACTCTGGAATATATCTGGCAAGGAGGATTGTGCCAAAACTGTAAGGTTATGTTAGTACAACAGAAGTCAGAATTATTTATTGTATTTGAAATGATAACTTCTTATGGGAGGGTAAACCGCTTCGTAACGTAACGCCTTACGGCGCAAGTCTGTCTGGCTTTCCTTTCTCTCACGCATACGGCAGTGGTAGGCAGGCTCTTCCTCTCTCACTCTAACCCACAGCGCTAGTCCTATTTCGGACAGACGCTTCCCATATTAAATAGTTCAACTTAGATTAGTTTAAGTTATCACTTCTGTCGGGCGTCCCGAGACGCACACGTTTTTTTTTTAAGTTGTAACGAGAACATGAATTTACGTACTAATAATTTGATATTTTTTCCATATCGAGTCCCTACGACTTGATATGGAAAAATTAGGTAAATCATAGGTTAATATCATAAAAAAAAATAGACTAAGTTAACTCAAAATCTAACTAACAGCTTTGGTATCACCGCATTGGCTTTAGCCTGATGAAAAATAATCACCGAATAACATGCTGAAATAGGTGCTTTTTTTTAACTCACCGAATTCATAATAACCTCCTCATATTTAGAAGTCGATTAAAAGCTATCATCATATCAAAAACAGTAACATTACATAGGTACGTACATCAATAATGTAACAAAATATTATTTGCCATCAGAACATCAAAACAGACCAACATTAAACCATAAAACAAAATAATTTGTTTGTCAAGCTTTTCAAATGCAGTTCGGTGGAAAACGGGCTTAATTAATATTTTCGATTCAGCGTACTAATCAAAATATGCTGGTAATTAACCAAATTGATCTATACATGATAGGCATGGCATAAAACATTTTAAGGGCCAAAACACATACACATATGACATCACATCGTGGCACATTGTACCATGTGTGTCGAGATGTCGTGTCGTGGAAAGTCTGTTTTTGACCAACGTTTTGTATAAAATAAATCCCATCCAAATTGAATAGTTTCCAAAATATATCCGTGTCTTATGTAGAATAAATAGTTTCAATTTCATGCGATATTTTAGTCTTACGGTGTTTGCAATTAATAATAATAATATCTTGGGACAACTCACACACGGTCATCCGATCCCAAACTAGGCAGAGCCGGTGCTATGGCAACCAGACAACTGATAAACATACTTATATATTTCTAAATACATACATATTATAGACAAATTACACCCAGACACAGAACAGATGATCATGCTCATCACACAAAGATTTGTCCTGAGTGGGAATCGAACCCACGACCTCCGGTTTAGCAGTCAGGGTCAACCACTCGACCAACAGGCCAGTCAATTATCAGGTGACATATTACATAACGAACGTCAAATGCGGCACCCGCGCAGGATGCAACTGTAGTTTTCACAATACGACTTCATGCTGTGCGTCGTACCTCGAAATTAAATCGTGAGCTCTAATTAAAATTTCATGATAAGCGCGCTAGCGGTTCTCAAAATTACAAAATGTAAGCGATTGATCACGTGAAATATCGATAACGCTTGTCAATTCAACTTTTTGACAATCACAATTGCAATTACCGTATTACCGCCAATGAAACGTCACTTGTCTACAGCCTGTCATGATTTTCAATCGACTTTATAATGGTATGATACATTTCCTATATTTCTACGATATGACATCACATCACGACGTAACGTCGCAACTCGCACCAGGCTGCGACTTTGTGTAGTGTTTTGGCCCTAACTCTTAATGACTGCCAACAAACATACCCAGCAACTAAGTATAGTGCTATAAAATTCCACATCACACGGAGCTAATTAAACATAGCTTTTACGAATTCTGACATTCCAACAGTACGTATTATTTCGGGTAGAAATAACACTAGGTGTTTGTAAAGGCAGTTTAAAACGAAATTAACACGCTTGGAATGAACTACGTGAATTTTCGTTTAAAGCAACTGCTGGACTCACTATGTTTAAGTACTATATAGCTTTTGCACGCGGCTTTGCTCGCGTTAATATAGATTTTTGCCTGTAACCTGTAGTATCTAGCCTGTAATCAGTAGCCTATAGGCATCTCCAGAGACCCATCTATGACTGTACCAAAAATCATCAAAAACGGTTTAGCGTTTTAAGCGTGAAAGCATGACGAAAAAAATAATGTTGAGATTAACATTGAGTAAGGATTTAAAATTGATACGAAATATAACAGACAGTAAGACGTCGTCTTTGTGGAAAAGTCTCAAGTGTTCTTCCCATTTTTACTTTAAATGTAAGATTCAATCAAGTAATTTGAGTGTCGAAAGGTTTTGTTAGAGTTTCGTACCCGAAGGATAACCAACGGAACCCTATCACAAAAACCTACGCTGTCCGTCTATCTTTCTGTTAGCGGGCTATATCTTATAAACCCCAATGGTATTAAACTAGAAAATTGTGATTTTCACAATTCATTTTCACAAATTAAAGAATCCTACTAATACTATAAACTCGAAAGTTTGTAAGTATGGATGGATGGATGTTTGTTACTTTTTCACGTCAGAACGACTGAACGGATCTCGATGAAATTTGGCACAGAGGTAGATTATAGTCTGGAACAACACATATATTAATTCATCCCGGGAATATGTTCCCTTGGGATAATTTTCGACATAGACGTGGGCGGAGCCGCGGGCGGTAGCTTGTAAACTATAAAATAAACTGTTTCGGTTTATGTCACGGAACCTTTCGTGTGCGAGTTTTACTCACACTTGACCGGCATTTAGTTTGATTTGAAGTTAACAGAAGGAAATGATTAGCCACTTGATATGGACTTACGATTCGTATGATCAAGATGGAATGACAGCTCACTCCGTGATCACGTGACATATATATTGTATGGATTGGCAGCTCACCTCGTGATCACTTCACCCGAGCCTTCACTTCGACATGTTTACAGAATAAACCGGCAGAATCGACCGGAAACGAATGATTGTTTTAATTAATTTGTGGTTAGACGCTCAAAACAATGAAAACCAATCATTTACGTTGGCCCAAGATGAAATTGGACATCCTTTTAGAAAACGAGGATTACTCAAAAGAAAGTATACTTACGTAAAAGGTATAAATTCCTACTAATGTCGCATGTGGGCAGTTTTTTTGTTTCTTTTCAACTCTCAAAGACAAAGCTTCTTTGTACAAAAGATAATTCACAACGACATCTGTTGGTTCGTAAGAAAGCGCTGTTTTGACCTCTATTGTGTTTCGCGGAACAACGATCTATTTGTCGTACATTTATGATAATGTTTCGAAGAACTCTAACCTTAAGTAGTAAATAGCTTCATTGTTCCAAACATGTAATCATTAGATTTGGACCTCTACTTGGGCAAGACCTGTTTTCATCTGCATATCTTAATTGGGATCAGCTTCCTTTCTAACTGGATGCAGCTGAATACTAGTAGTTACATGGAACGAGTGCCTATCTGGCCTCCACAACCCAGTCAGGTATTTTCGGAATGGGACTGGGACTTTCGTATTTAGCGGGAGGACACGCCCGGGTGTCAGCACTGTGAGGATCGCCCGAAGGACACTATGAAGCATACGGTGGAGGTCTGCCCTGCTTGGGCGGACCACCACCATGTCCTCGTCGAGGCGATCGGCAACGGCGTCGGGACTCGCAGGGTGATCCCCGGCCACCGTAGGCGCGGGTCTACGGACAGTGAGCGTTGGGTGGCTCGCTGTCTGATCACCACCAGGCCCGGGTCGATTGTGTTCTAAGCGCGCCTCTAAGAGATGTCAGCATAGGAGACGGGGTCCCGCTAGGGACAGAGCCTGCCAGGCTTGCGGGTTTTTTTCGCAAAGGGCTTTAGAAGGAACACGGATGGATTTTAGTCAGTAAGAGTCTGACACGCCCTTCTCTCCACCCAGAGCGGAAAAGTCATTTGATGATTTCCCATCCTTCAAAAACGGTAGCACGTTCCATATTCCTTGTTAGCCACTATCACTGGATAGTCTACCATCTACCGACCGACCTTGACAAGCATGGCTAAATATTGGATAAATATCGATGTTATTATTTAGCAAAAAAGCACTCCTTTAGGCTAGTCTGAATGACTATGATATGATTATCATAGTCATATTATTATAATAAAGCTTCGACGACCATCTGTCGAAGCTGGCGTTACGCAGTTGGACAAAGGGCCTGATACAGAAGGCAGTACTCCTTGATACGGCTCGTATTGTGAGGTTCCTTTCTCTAGAGCCCTAACCACCGGTAGGTTGGACCCTGCTACCGACTCCGGCTGGATAAATTTATTTTTGTATGTTTATTGAAATTTTTATTCATTTCAATATACATATAAAAGTAAATTTATCGGTATATTATATCGGTAGAATAAATAACAAATATATTCTAGTGAAGGTAACCGGTCTGTCAGCTTATCACCTTTTCACGTCTTAAAGGCTAAACGGATTTAGAACATGAGCAGTATCCCATGTCCTCATGACCTGGTGTCCTGGATATGAGGACATAGGATACTTTTATACCGGATGCATGTTCCGTTGGGATAATATTCACGAGAGCTAACGACGACACTGGCATGAGCTAGTTAATTTATAAGAATAAAAAAGCCTTGGCCAGGTAGGCCACCGAAGCTTTAAAATGCCCCAGTTCTAACCTAAAAGCGACTAATTGACAAAACCTTGATGGACGCGGTAACATAATTAATCGATGGGCTGACCCACTAGGCCAATCTAATTTTAAATCTAGAAAGCGCCTAGATCAATTTAAAGTTTGGTGTAGTGGCCATCTAACTTCGGCTTGGACTAGAAAACGAATTTTAACTAAGTTTTGTAGTTCCATTCCATTTTTTTACTTGATATTTTATCTATAATTCCAATTTGGTTCGAGGAGCTCGGGGCTTTATAATAACAGCCACACGGGTCGATCTTCGAGGTTAAACAACGCTTGCCGAGGTCGATTTGTGGATGGGTTACCATCGAGACTGCTAACCGTTGGTCCCTGCTGTTATTTGATCTCTGATGCCATAAAATCTGCCACTTGTCTTACCAAGGGGTTGAGAAGGAAACTGGGTTGTGGAGGCTATGGAGAGATATTTGTAAATACTGTGGTTACTCATTCGAAATCGGAAATAACCTTCATAGTCTGTCATTGCATGGACTTGCATCATCAAATCCCTGTTTGCACTGTGTTCTACTGAACGCACAAAATGGAACCTTACGAACCGGCACAGAAATGGGTCACGAGAGTTCAATACTGTAATCACGTTATTTTGCAAAAAGATTTTTGCTAGCAGCATTTATTCGTTTCAGAATTTAATTGCAATACCATCTATTTTTTAACCGACTCCAAAAAAGGAGGAGGTTCTATGTTCGACTGTATGTATTTTTTTTGTATGTTTTTAAATTTATCCTTTATTTTACACCTCATAATAGGCACAAGAATTTAACTAAGATACAATTTTATAAGAGATGAAGATGAGCCTGAAGCCATTGCATCCAAGAACAAAGCAACGAAGAATTTCATTGAAGAGGTACTTAACTGGGTGCAAGCAAAAATATATTGAAAATTATTTAACCACGAGTGCCAGAAGGCAGTAGGTACTGTAACACCGGAGGAACTATACCAAAACCCTTAGACAGGAGTTATTAGATGTCTGATGTTCAAAACAATATACATTTTTACATTCAAAATTAAAATTTTATTCATATGTTTGCCAGACCCTTCTAAAGTTCCATCGACTAACTTGTCTGCCAGTGACTTGCATCCAAAGAGGCCACAGTACCGTAGCTACTTTAGTCTATTCGGATGCAGCCAGTATTTAACATAGCACGAATGCCTACTTGACTAGGTAATAAAATTAGCTATCTGTGGGTATGATAAAATGTTGAAAGCCAAGATGAGTGTAAGATGTCAATCCAAACCTGATTCTCTGTATTTGTTTCCACCCACTGTAGACTTTAGCAAAGTTAGCTCAGCCATGATGCCATTTACTCCATCGTACAAAGTTTTATTGACATTGTCGAGTTTAAATTCAATCAAAGTAATCAAAAGGTCATAAAGTTAGTAAATGCCAGTATCTCCTGTTCTCATAAATTAATTGATCATTGTTAGAGAACTGACTACCCCTTTTTTTGAAGTACCTAGTGGGTGGCTTAAAGGGCTATATTGAAAACCCTTTGTAAATATATTTAAAAGTACAACCATACATGATAAGTTAATGCTGATTGTTACATTCAAACAGCCTTATTCATAAAAACTTTAAAGCCATTAAATAAGCAGATGCTTTATTCAAAATTTTCTATGGAGAAGTTGAATTTAGAATCTCTTAAGCAGTATTTTAACTAAGTAATGGTTTAAACGTTTTTTATGAAAGCGGGCGTTAATATTCGACTTTGAGTAGCGGAAAACAAAACGTTGATTGGCAAAGAGTGTCTAAAACGATCAGCTTATGGACCCGTAACCATCAAATAACAAATAAATATCAACAATAGTTCAACTAATCATATGGTTAGAATTTTTGCAAGGATGTTCACAAAAATTGTCGTTTAATAGATAGCAATATAAAACGTTTTTATGATAATTATGCCAATGATTGCTCGATGATAATTTAGTTATTGATGTGGATGAGAAGGTCGTGTCAATTTTCATGTATAATTGTAGTACGACTGATTGTGTGGAAAGTACCTAATTTAAAATTACATGACTTCCAAAACCATCAATTCTGATTCATCTCTTTGCATAATATGTTAAACAAATGATGAAAGTGCCTGACCTATCAATCAAACGAGGTTACCTATTAATCTAGGTCACAACCGCAGATCGATGCAAAGGAAAATCACTCCCCTAGTTCACAAGAATCACGCACATAATAGTAGATAAGGTAATTGCTCCGTTTCGGTCCACAAACGACGGGCCTTAATTGTTGCCACATTAGTTTGGCAGTCAACGGATACCCTCCATCCGAAATACCCCACAAACAATGCCAACTTTGAATTTAAACCTTGAAAACAATTCCCCCGTGCTTAGTAACGTTTTTAGACAGGCATTAAATTAAAAGCGGCCGTTTGGTACGCGAGGCCCTTTTAATAATGCAGGCGGTTGGCAGCCAACATTATGCGTTGTCATGCATGAGTGTGACGTAGGTGGCCACCTAAACCTACCCACCCATGTACCCGCGAAAGGTCAGCTCTTACACAAAGTAACACGCCTTACATAACATCACAGGAACTACCAAATATAGGCTATCTTTCGCACTTAAAATAACGCTGCCTAATCCAGTAACGGATCCCCCACATGTCGTTTGACATGTTCGCATTAGTAGCGACATGTTGTAGCAGGTGCGATCGTACAGTATTAACGTTGAAAAAGGTTTATCACCTGACAAATGGCCAACCTACGCACATGTCATAACAATGCGAATCGAGGAATAACTGTGATTTATTTTCGGAACATATTCGCAAATAATCTAGGCCGTGAATTACATGACATGTAGGAAAAAAGGAATTGGTACAAAACAAATTGAACATCCAAATTCCCTCTACAGTGTGTGTAATCTGGAGGCATATTCGCTGAAAAGTCTTCGTACGACGTCTTAATCGTTTCGCCGTGCGAGGGAAATACGAATGTGGGCCAAGGTCAGATAAAATTGAATAATGAATGCGAATTCTACATGTGTGTTTCAAGTTTTCCTTTTTGCAAAGAAACGTGGGAAAAATTGTTTCTGGGATTATTATGTCAACCTTATAATATAGAGTAAGACTTTGTTTCTTATGGATTTTCACCAGAGTAACATCTAGTTCACCTTTTGATTCTTTGCTGCAAAGTAGATGTCTTCAAAGTCCACACAGTTAATTAGGTTAAATACAACAACAATTATTGTATTATTAACCGTACTAACGCTTAGCCCTAGCTAATAAGAGAATTACATAATTATGTTTAAGAAGAATAAAAAAGATTTTTTTATTATTACACCAAAATAGTTACACATGTAACTGTTCCACAAGAAATTTTAATTACAGTTTCACAATAGCGGTCCTATTGCTAACAGCGGTATCTACCAGGCAACCTTTGAATGGACTGCAAAAGCTTATATTAAAAAGGGAGTCAATCAACCTGCATTTTCCCAATTATGTAGGGACCGGCTTCCAGTCTAACCGATAGCGGGTGAATACCAGTATTTTAAATGCAGCTTCTTTTTTGTGAGTGGCGTCTTGCAGTTTAGCCTATGAGGTTGTCGACTGCTTAACCGGGCTTGCCTGTGGTGGCCATAATATAATATTAAAGCCTCCAGCCAGGGTTTTAAAGCCTCCAGCCAGGGCTTTTTAAATGCAGAGATAAAAAGGAAATAATTAAGGAATCCAATGGTACTACATACTTATTACATTCATGGTATAAATATCGCAGCCAACTAGCTTAAGCAGCCGTTTCATTAAAATCCTAGCCTTTTCATTGAACTGCGCCGTTTTATTAACGACATAAGTGACATGGGCAAGTCATTAAACGATATTGAACCAAAGATGTAATTTATGTCGCTTAAAAATTAGTCGCATTTAAATTAAATGGTTAGGTAACCAATTAAACTGCTGATTTATCTTTTTTCCTGCGACATAAATACCAATCATTTGCCTACGTAAAAGAAATCTGGAATAGCTACAGACAGTGGGACGTGGAATGGCTATGAATTTTGCTAACCAACTTGTTAGCGGAAATCAAGTTCGCCTCTTCGTAATATTTTTACTTGAAATTAGGTTATCGCTTGTCAAGCGTTTTATTGGCAGAGTAAACGTTGTTAGTGTCCGCCTACATACGTCATTTTTATGGAAATACAGATACTTTAGCTGACGCCGCGGTTCCGTTTGGGAAAATTTTTGTGTTAATCCAGCAAGGAAGGAAAACTTTTAGAAAAAATCAAATGATGTTTTTTTTAGGGTTCCGAACTTTTGTATGGAAAAAACGGGATCCTTATACGATCACTCGTTTGTCTGTTTATCTGTCTGTCACAGCCAATTTTCTCCGAATCTACTAGACCGATTCAGTTGAAATTTGGTACAATGTGTACCTACCAAATTTCCATTGAATCGGTCTAGTAGATTCGGAAAAATTTGGTTTCCTGATTCCTTTGCAACCTTCTGTGACCCAAACACGGACGAGTAACAAAAATAATCAACTAAAATTTAGAAAAATGCAGATCAAGTATCTGTAATTTTTCTAAGTTTTAAAATAGGTATTTATCTATAGATTAAAAACCTATAAAGATTTTAAGGAATCATGTAAAAAAATATTATTCGTTCGGAACCCACGCGAGTCAGACTCGCATTTTTCCGGTTTTTCAAATCAAATGTGGATGAGGAACAAAAGTCGATAAACGGTATTGAATTATGTTTTTAGGCTCTACCGATTACCGATACATTGTAGTCCATTACAATAATTATGCTAACCATCTCGATTGTACAAAAAATCTTCACTAATTTTATAATTGCGAAAATCAGTTTGTTTGTTACGCTATCACCTACTAAATCGCTGAAACGATTTTGATTAATTTGGTATAGAGGAAAAAAGGAAGAAAAAGAGTTTATTAGCGACAAGCAAGAAAAAAAATTGTGAAATTCCATGCTTCAGTTTTGGTTAACATGAAAATGTTGTTTTTAATCACAGAAATTTAAGCAAGTTTCCCCCCATCATTCTGCACCCTAAGCAGGCGTTCCAAAATGTTGGCTCGAAACGGTGTAAGTTGCAACGTTGCAATTAATATTCGCCATCCAATTTGTGCAGTAAATACCTAGATGTATACTTACTCTCGTAATAATATTGTACAGCGCATGCAGGTCTGTTTACACGTTGAAAATTCAAACGTTAACATTTCTGAACACTATAAATTTAATTCCGTGGACTACTGTAATAAAATAGAGAGTACATAATGTACATTAACTTCAAGCGTTGCCTGCTGTGCAACTTAAAGTAGAATCGTTTTAAATATGTAGGAATGTTAGTATGTGAGGTAAAAATGTTTAGAAAAAAAAAATAAAGCTAGAAAAGAGGTTTCATTTTTTGAGTCTAGACGTGACAGAGTTTTGGTAAAAGGATTTAATGCATTTCAACTTGCCAACAATTCTAAGTAGTGTATGTATCTGAAGTTTGATGAAATCACATAGCTCAGATTCGTTTTAAAAGGTTCAACATTTTACCGTAGACTTTTCAAGTAAAACTAGTATGGAGCTCGTTCTTGAAGACATATAATGAGAAAGTCAAAGTTAAAGTCAAATAATCTTGCAACGGAACACCACCTGACTATCCATGCAAAAAGACACTATTTTGAATACATCCCGCAGCCAATACATTATCCTACTATCTAAGGACGAAAAGGCAATTCAGCTTCCTGTACAGCGAAGCGTGGGACACAAATCGATTGTTTTAATGGTCCCATCTAAGATATAGAGGAAATAAAGCTATAAAGTGGAATAGACGCACTGTCGGGAGCAGAAATGGAACGGCGACGGGTCACAACCCAAAATAGCTTGCTGTTAATCTGTGACCTTTGGCTCGGCGACCAGGGCTGACCCATGCCTAATTTATTAAAGGTGCCTACAGCCGTTTGTTGCAGACATCTACATGTCGTCGTCTGGTTAGCTACTCATGTTAATTTTAGTGCGAACCTTGAAATTAGGAACAAACAATTTTATATCAGTTATTTGTCATATGCAACTAGAGTACAGTGTTCTATTCTTGTTGTTATTTTTATATGTCCCATTGCTGGGCAAATGCCTCCCCTTTCCCTTTCCATACCTCTCTATCATGAGCGATTTCTGGCTAAGTTTAGTCCGGAAGCGTCATCAGATGAGTAATCATTAACTCCTCTTTAATAAAAGCCCACTATCGATTACATAGCTTCCACAAAAAGACTTCAAAGGCAACTTATTTAGTATTCATAATGTTTTATGCCAGAAGCCAGAGGGCTAGTTTGTTTGTGTGTCGTGACTTGACCTACAAAGCCGTTCTGATGCCGACAGTGTCCGTCAAATCGTTATTTCGTCGACAAATCGCGAGCGCGGTCGAGCCGTGCCGTCCCACTAACTTCCTGATTTATCGGCGGCCATTTATCTCGATATTCTTAAATCGGGATCATTGTGGACACCTTTTGCATTTTAAGTTGGCGTGCAGATGGCTGGGCTGTCGTTTGTCATATTTTGGCTTTGAGTTTTTTTTTTACTATTAATAGGCACGAGTTTTTTGGGCATAGTACAATATTACATGGGTATATGTATAGCAGATATTGAAGCTAAGACAAAAGGATGCTGACGCTGTAAAAAAAATAATCGGCTGTGCTTGCGGACTCTTTGACATCGTTTACTACAAATAAATACATTTAAAGACAAAATGATATTATATTGCCCATAACGATAGTGAAAAGTGAATGTTTCACTTTTGGTGTATGGAATATATTATATCATTTTAGACTATTTCATAAACGTGATCACTGATAGATTGTCAGTTTCTTTAGACCCTCTTGACCAAAAAATAATGCAACCGATTCTTTTCACCAATAACAGAATATCACATAATAAGATAACCCTTTCATTGCTTTTACGACATATTGAACAAATAACTATCAAAGCGTCAAAAGTAAAAAGGTTTTGATCTCTTACTTGAATCTGAACGAAAAAAAAATAAGTCAACCCAAAGAGTTTTGACCGGTTCAAAGGATGAACGCAAAGGTCACATCAAACATAGACACTATCTACCTTTGTTTGAATTTGGAATAACCTGATTTTTGTCCGAGACCCCTCATAATTCTATATTAGAATTAAACATAGACCCCCTTATTCATACAACATTTATAACCATTACTTAGTTAAATACCGTTTAAGAGATTCTAAATTCAAATTCTCCATACAACATTTTTTAAAAAGAGTCTGATTATCAGTATTTTAGCTATGTAATGGTTACAAAAATCTATGAAGATGGCTGTATGATAGCAAACGTCCGTCCATGTTTTACTAAAAACCTAAGGGCCAAATCTACTAATTTTTAAACATCGTTCACCGTCCATCTCCTCATTCGTAATATTATGTCAAAAAAGCCTTAATTTTTGGAAGATTAAGATGGCAGAAAAGTTAGTAGAATTGGCATTCAGACAAGAAACAAGAAACTCGATTTGAGTATCAAAAGATCTGTCTGAGCATCATTTTCCAACTAATTCTAGCCCCAAATTTCAACAAAGTCTGTTTAATTTTAAACTTATTATTCTCTCCCGCTGGCCTCGACTTCAATTTACAGATTCACAATTCATGTGGCCTCTTCGTTAGCAATTCAGCATCGATCTAGTGCATTTAATAGTTAATCAGTTGGTTTTATTTCTGAACGGCTGGTAAATTAAATAGTGGTAGAGTGGTCGCGTACCGGCACACGAATATTAAATTAGTAAAGATTTATTATTTTGGTAAATATTTACGTCTCCTTTGAGATACTGGCTGGTGTTGATAGAGGGTTTTCTTTGGTTATGGCTTATGTAGAGTACTGGAGCCTTAATACAAAATTATAGAGCAGCAGTAAAGTTCTTGTTTTTGCAAAAAATATTAAAACTTCATGGTCAAATCATTTATTTCAATTAGATCAATTGCAATTTTGAACTATTTACAGTTAATAAATAATAATAAAGTGACTCTAGTTGAAGTCCATCCGCAAAGGTACATTTTTATAAGAAAAACAGAAAATAAACTCCATAGAATGTAACTCTTTCTTATTTTTTTTTATTGCTTGGATAGGTATGTATACCTATCCAAACCTAAATAAATAAACCTATATAAACCTATCGTCATATTTATGCTTAATTTATGTAAATTAAGCATAAATATGAGGACAATGCCGACATTTCCGCAACACTTGGCCTATGTAAAATACAAAATTTTCAGGATTCCTCAAAGTATTTAACCCATCATTCTTTTATGCTTTACAGAATACGAACAATTAAACACAACGCCCTTTGCACAATAAATTAATTAACCAAACATCAACCATAAGTGACAAAATTCAACTCACAAACTCAACTGTAGGTAGATACCTAAATTTTTGACAAAAGACATACTCGTACGTGAGAAAATTCCAGACTGCTGTCCATCTACAATAGGGGCAAGTTGAGTGGTTATTCTAGAGAATTGAATGACAAAGGGAGTAAAACTACGCGAGGGTGGGGCGAGATGCGCGGACAATAGCCAGATGGCGGTGCAATTGAATACCGCACTTGACGCGCCCATGAAATATGTATTGGCCCCATCCTTGGTGTCAGTTGTGGTTGGAATAAGTATAGCTTCTATAGCTTGGGAATTGATATGCGTCTGACGCCAGCAGGGAGACAATGAGAGGATACTGATGCGGGTAGACCGTATTCTCTTATTCTGTCCATTTGGTGCAACTTTAGTTGCACCGTCTTTTTTCAAGATTGTGATTGGGTACTTGAACCATTTATCTTTTTTTTTTCTTAAGATTACTGACGAGGTGGACTGTATTTTCTTGAATTAAACTTCGGAACTTCTTTATCTTGTTTATTTTCCCAGGGCTGGCTTGCTGCTGACGGTTGAGTGACGAATGACGGAATGACCCCGAGCGCGGCAAGCCACCCGCTTTTTATCTTATTTCCTACTTACACAGGTAGTGAGCGTGGGCGCTTAGGCCTCGGCCAATCAGAGCGCGGGTGGTGGCGCGGAGTTCGAGTCGTTTTAGCGCTGACCAATCAGAGGCGAGCGCATCTGTCTATTGTTTAGACAGGTTCAGACCTGCTCGAAGCGTGTTACGACCGAATTCTGTGCCACCTTACAATCTTCCTTTATTAAACATAAATTAAAACAATCCCTACACTATTGCTTATACATAAAATCCCTGCTATGAACAGTCTTTATTTATTTAAATCTAAACCTTATCCATTAGGTATATAATTTCCCTTAACATCAAGCCTTAGTATCTAACTTATCTATTTATTTATATCCTATTTATTTCGACGTCCGTAATATCCTCCCCCCGGCGCAGGGCTACCGTAGCCTAATCTTCTACGTGAAGGACGGCGAGCTTCGTAACTGGACGTCGTAGGACGCCCGCTGTAGTTCTGACGTCAGCTGACCGCACCTTTCCATCCGGACCATTGTAGACAGCCTCCACGACGCCTCGAGGCCACGTTCCTCTCGGGAGTGAGGAGTCGACGATGACGACTAAGCTGCCGACTTGAAGGGGTCGTCGTTGGTCGTCTGACGCCCCCCGGGGCACCAGCGTAGGCAGGTACTCGTCTACCCAGCGCCGCCAGAAATGGTCGGCGAGCGCCTGGGCAGCTCTCCATTGTTTGCGGCTGGCCTCCTCACAAGGCCCGGTACGGGGAAGGCCCGAGGAGGTACCTATTAAGAAATGGTTAGGCGTGAGGGCCTCCGGATCCTTGGGATCGACAGAGACATGGGTTAGAGGTCGAGAGTTTATGGAGTGCTCGGCCTCTGTCAGCAGCGTCAGTAGTGTTTCTTCTTTTAGCGCTTTTTGGTGCAGCGTCGCTCCCAGCGCCGCCTTAACGGAGCGCACCAGTCGTTCCCAGGCTCCCCCCATATGCGGCGCTCCTGGTGGGATGAACTTCCATTTCATGCGCTGCTCCAGTCCGAATGGAATGAAATCTTTCGTCCACTCTTTGTACGCCGCTCGTAGTTCGGCGTCTGCCCCTCTAAAGTTGGTACCATTGTCTGAGTACATGACTCTGGGCCAACCTCGTCGAGCTGCCATTCTTCGTATGGCCATTAGCGCCGAGTCGGTAGATAAGCTCGACACTAATTCCAGATGCACTGCTCTCGTAGTCAGACAGGTGAACAGGGCTCCCCATCGTTTTTCGTGTCTTCTTCCGATGACTACCGTTATCGGTCCAAAATAATCGGTGCCGCAGTGGGTGAAGGGCCGCGGCGTCTCCATGATTCTTTCCATTGGCAAGTTTCCCGTAACTGGTTTCACTGGCGTAGCTTTTCTTATTCGACAGAGCTGGCATCGCTGTGCTATGGCTCGCACTGTAGGGCGTAGGTTGACGACCCAATACCGCTGTCTTAAGTCATTGATTACACGCTCGTTATTAGCGTGCCCAGCTTTGCGATGTGCATGTTCTACCAATAGCCGTGTGAACGGATGTTTGCCGTGTAAGATCACCGGGGTTTTCTTCGTTTCCTTGACTGCCGCATGTCCGATTCTCCCTCTGACCTTGAGAATATGATCCTCTAGGTAAGGGTCCAGTTTATTCAGACTGCTGGACTTGGGTACCGGCTTTCCTTTTCGAAGTAACTGTATTTCATCGGCATAGTTTTCCAGTTGTGCTTGTTCCAGCCATAATTTCTCGGCCCTTTCGATCAAGTCGACGGTCATTTGGCTGGACCTATCGTAACACTTTGCCTTGAAAAGGAATGGCATGGCTGTAGCTCGTAATAATTTTTCGAAAGAAGAGAATCTATTTATGTCTGGCAGGTGAGAAGGTCGTTCTCGTTCTCTTTTTTCTTCGACTATCACGTACGTTGACTCGTCTCCGGTAGTGTCTTCTTTGGATTTCTCCTTTGGCCAGAACTCTTCGTCATTGTACAGGAACGCGGGACCGGTGAACCATCTGTCTTCGGGTTTCATTCGTACGGTGTAGTTAGGGCGTGTAGCGTCATCTGCCACGTTGTGATCGGTGGGTACCCATCTCCACTGGCTGGCGTCAGTTAGCTCCGCGATTTCACCCAGGCGGTGGGCCACAAACGGTGTGTACTTCACGGCGTCTTTTTCGATCCATCGTAGGACGGTTTGTGAGTCTGTCCAATAGATCACGCTTCTGGGCTTGTCACGGTGCTCCTTTATTATAGTCTCCGCCAGTCGTGCGCCGATCACTGCTGCCTGTAGTTCTAGTCGTGGGATAGTAACTAGCTTCAGGGGGGCCACTCTTGCTTTTGCTGCGACCAGCCTCACATCCACTCTTCCGTCTTTCTTCTGGATTCTCCAGTAGGCTGCAGCTGCGTATGCTTGTTCGCTAGCGTCGCAGAAAATATGCAGGTCCATGAGGTCGTCTGGGCCCTTATCGTAGCACCTTGGGATGCGAAGCTTCGTTACTTCGTCCAGACTTTGTATCCATTCCTCAAAGTGCTGCGCGTCTTGTTCTGGGATTGCCTCGTCCCATCCGATGCCGTGTCTCCACAAGTTCTGGAGCACGATCTTGCCGGTGACTGTGAAGTGGCTGATGAGTCCTAGAGGATCGTAGACTGCCATCACTGCACCAAGGGCTTCTCGTTTAGTCGGCGCTCTGTTTCGAGTTTTCACTTCGGGTGACAGCCGACTCAATCCAGTGTTAAAGCCTAGCTCGTCTGAGCCTGTTTGCCAAAGTAGGCCTAGTGTTTTGTCCGTATTTTGTTCTCGTTGTCCGAATCTTACTTCTGTGTCGTGTGCCAGCTTCTCCGGTGTAATACTTTTCAACACGTTGAGTTTATTTGAGCACCAACCTCTCAAATTGAAGTGGGCGTTCTGATGAACTCTAATGACTTCACGCGCTATCTTAATTGCTTCTTCCTCGGTTGCCACGCTGTCTACGTAGTCATCCATATAGTGGCTCGTTGTTATAGCTTGCACGGCGTTAGGGTATTCTTGCGCGTACAGTCTTGCGTTGGCGTCTCGTACTGAGTGCGCGATGAAAGGTGAACACGAGGCTCCGAAGATCATCGAGGTCATTTTATATTTCTTCGGTGGCTTAGTACGTTCCTCACCTCGCCAGAGAAACATCTGCGCAGCCTGGTCTTGGTCTCTTATCTTCACTTGGAGAAACATTTCCTGTATGTCTGCCGTGACGGCTACTGGACGCTCTCTGAATCGAAACAATATTCCTGGCAGCGATTTCAAGAGGTCAGGTCCTTCTAGTAGATAGTCGTTTAGGCACACTCCACTGTATCGATGTGCGGCGTCAAACACTAGACGTATCTTGCCCGGTTTATTTGGGTTTACAACCGGGAAGTGCGGCAGGTACCACACTTTCTTACTTCCTTCTTCCGTTCCGTTGCACTCCTGGGCGTATCCTTTATCGAGTAGGTTTTTGACCAGAGTGCTATACTGTGCTGCAAAGTTTGGTGATGAATCCATCTTCTTCTCTAATATCTTTAATCTTCGCAGGGCACAGCTGTAGTTGTTGGGCATCGAAGCGTCTTCATCACGCCATGGTAACCCGACTTCGAAGTGATCACCGACTTTTCTCAGTGTTCCCTGAACCACGTTCATTGCCTTCTGATCTTCGGGTTTGATCTTCTTGGCCAAAGAAACTCCTAGGGCATCAATCCTGAAGTGTGACTTTACTAATTCTTCTATACGACGTACGTCATCTGTCTGTCTCGCTGCAGACACATCGTATAGATGTAGCACGACTTGTCCCTCTTGTTCCTTCAGCGTGGTGCGTGGCGCAGTCCCGTGGATCACCCATCCTAACTGAGTGTAGGATGCTGCAGGCTCATTTTTCTTGCCCATGCGTAACTCTCGCGTGACTATTAGGTGCCAGTTGTCCGCACCTATCAGTACCATCGGTGTAGCTTCTCTGTAGAATGCGTCGCTTTGTATGTCTTGGAGGTGAGGAAAGTTTTCGAGTTTTAACCTGTCCATCGTCTGACCATGAAGTCGCAGGTTTTTCATTGTTCGTGCGCGTAGTTCTTGGAATTCACCGCTCTGGCCACGTATCTGTAACTTGACTTCCTGGCTTTGTTCTTCTTGTTGTTGTGAAGTCACGCTCTGGATACGTAAAGTAGAGACCGGTCCGCTTATGTGCAAACGACGTACTAGTTCTTCGTCGACGAGCGATATTGTTGAGCCTTCGTCCAGTAGGGCGAACGTCGATATTTGCCCGCCGGGCCCTTTTAATAACACGGGACACATTTTCAGCAATACGCGTTGCGACACATTATTTGACGCGGAGACGGTCATTACCGCTTCCTGCGAGTGTGGGTTCTCGGTATCAGTTGACTTATCTGGCTTATCACTTGGCGGTGCCTCTCTCTCCTCTCGATCTTTGTGCAGCAGCGCGTGGTGTGGGCGGCTGCAGGTTCCTCTGCCGCATCGCTTCGCTCGGCAATGTTCGCGTCGATGGCGTCTTGTCACACACTTGAAACACACTTTGGCAGTACGTGCCCAATCCCATCTTTCATCAACGCTCATCTTCAGGAACTTTGCACATTTCGGTACCTCGTGATCACTGCCACAACACAAACACTCTTGTTTTCTTTCTTCCTCCTTTCCCGATGTCGCGTAAACTACTTCCCGACCCGACTTCTTCTTGGCGTTAAATTGTGGCGCGCTTCTCATTTCCTTCTTCTGGACGGGTGCGGGCGTCGCGCTAGTGAAGGCGTATTTCATGGCTCGGTCAGCCTCCCGCATCAGGAATCTGGACAACAATATCACTTCCGGTTCACGCGACGATTCCGCAGTTTCAGAAGCGTAATCGCACCATCTTGACTTTATGTGCGGGCTCAGTTTCTCTACAACTTCGCGAACTAGCATCGGGTTCCATATATACCCACGATTGTCCATCTTGGAAAGCACGCACACTATGTTTTGAAGTTTCACTGCGAACGAATTTAATTCACTGGCCGCACCCGTGAGTCGAGGTAACTTCTTCAAATCTTCCATCACTCGATTCATGAGTATCTCCGGTCTCCCGTAATACTGTTCTAGTGTCTTCATGATCACTTGCGGGTCAGACGCGGAGTATAGGAGCGCGGACACAGCTTCTCTTGCTTCACCCTTAATGCAATTGCGTAGTCTTGCCAAATTTTCTGTTGTCGTGAATTTGCACAAATTCGACGAGTCGTCGTACGCCGCCTTAAATGGCAACCATTCAGTAGCCGCTCCCGTGAACGTGGGCAGCTCAGTCACTTGTCGCGGCGGCGGGCGTACGTGAATCATTTTTTCCAACGCGTCGGCCAACTGTTCTATTCCTCTTCCAACTCGGCGTTCTCCTCTGGTAGGCGAACGCGAGGTCGACCGTTGCCTTTTCTGGTCATTCCTGGCAGGTGCGGCGGCTTCGATACGTGCGGCGGGTTCGACGTAAGTGGCAGGTTCGAGGGCGGCGTGCATGGCGGCGGGATGCGGAAACTGCGCTTCTCTCTGCGGTTGATCCGCGACTGGAGGGCGACTTCGGTCAACACTTTGAAGCCACTCGTCCACCCTGTCTTCACTCATGTGCACGGAGCCTTCTTCACGAGCCTCTGCCTCTGCCTCAATCGTCGACACTTCATATTCGAGTCGCTTGTTGACGAGTGCTTTTTCGAGTTCTAATTGCTCGTTCCTTATCGCAGCGATTCTCTTCTGTGCCTCGTATTCTGCCTTCTTCACTCTTGCCACGTCACTACTGTACGATCTTCTGGACCTTATCGTACTTACTGTATCCCTCACAGAAACATCGTGCGCAGCTGTCATAGTTCTCACTGATTCCTGGGTTCGAAACACGGCGCGCGTCAACGGGTAACGCGATGTGGATGGTGTGGCGAGCGATTCACCATAGTCGTACGCGGTCGCGGTCGCGGTGGCTCTACTTCCCGTCGGGACGCGAGGAGCCGGCGCGGCGAGGGCGCCATCGGACGTCGTCGGCGCAACTCTCCCCGCCGCGGGCGTGGCGGGGTGTGCGATCGCGAGCGCGGGGGCGGCGGGATCGGTCCCAGCCGCGGGCGCACCATGCGGTGGGCGCGGGAGCGCGGACGCGATGGTCGACGGCGACCTAGGCGGCTCTTCGAATGCGAGATGGCGGCGACTATCGTAGCCCGATTCGGATTCACTTTCCTTGGCCGAAATGCTTCTAGTCTTCATTGTAGATGTTCGTTTCGACCGGCGGTTTTCTATCTTCTATCTGCTATCCGGCTCGAAGGACCAAATGACGAGGTGGACTGTATTTTCTTGAATTAAACTTCGGAACTTCTTTATCTTGTTTATTTTCCCAGGGCTGGCTTGCTGCTGACGGTTGAGTGACGAATGACGGAATGACCCCGAGCGCGGCAAGCCACCCGCTTTTTATCTTATTTCCTACTTACACAGGTAGTGAGCGTGGGCGCTTAGGCCTCGGCCAATCAGAGCGCGGGTGGTGGCGCGGAGTTCGAGTCGTTTTAGCGCTGACCAATCAGAGGCGAGCGCATCTGTCTATTGTTTAGACAGGTTCAGACCTGCTCGAAGCGTGTTACGACCGAATTCTGTGCCACCTTACAATCTTCCTTTATTAAACATAAATTAAAACAATCCCTACACTATTGCTTATACATAAAATCCCTGCTATGAACAGTCTTTATTTATTTAAATCTAAACCTTATCCATTAGGTATATAATTTCCCTTAACATCAAGCCTTAGTATCTAACTTATCTATTTATTTATATCCTATTTATTTCGACGTCCGTAATAATTACTAATTTTTGAAACACGTAACATCACGCCCGTATTCCATGAAGGGTTCAGCACAGACGAAACAATTATTCTTGACAAACAATGAACACTGAGCTCTGAATTGTATTAGCCTTTAGGCATCTGTCTATACATTGTGCGGGATCTACAAATTCACCACGCAAGTGAGTCCCTCAGAAAATTGCGTCGAGAGTTTGGACCCCTAAAAGAGTTTTAATAGACCTTTCTGAAACAATCTCATTTTATATTATATGAGAGACTAGTTTGCTCGCCTCAGCCTAAGTTTTTTTGAGAGAAAAGTTTTCGTAACCGCCCATCGTGCGTAAGTATTGTCTGCCTATGTGCCAGGTGCTTCGTCTGGAAGTTTCTAGAACGGTTTTAGGTATTATTACATTAGTATTCAACATACAAACATTGGTTAACTTCGCGCTTTGCTCCCGCGACAGATCTTACTGAGAAGCGTGATTTCAAGTTATTATTTTAAGTAACGGACAGTCCTCTGTGCAAAGCATGCATGGAGGAAGAGGAAACGGTATTGCACGTGCTCCTTGAGTGCACAGGTGTCGCCGAGATACGGAGACAAACAATAGGGACACCGAATTCACTCACAGACATCCTGAACTCTTTAGGAAGACTGATCTGCTTCTGGAGGGAGGTTGGCTTGTTGGAATGACGGGCGCCATGGCTCACGCACAATGGTCCAACATCAGGTCTAAGTGTGGAAACCATACCCCAATAAATAGATAGAAGCGTGATTCTTCACTTAAGACACTAAGCGAAAGTGCAGAGTTTAGCTTTTTACAAATAAAATAATTTAATTGGAACAACTATTAGTTTATAAATATACAAGGTGTAACAGAATAAACGCAATAGGTACCTGAAAAGGGGTTTTTCATTGTACGCATCATTACGAACAACTTTTACTATGGGACCAACCTTAAAATCGCGAAATAAATATCAGCTGTACAGTTTGTCAAGTTATGCGCTCAGAAATGTATGGCGCAGTCGAATTTTTTCGCGATTTACGCTTTGGTCCCATAGTAAAAGTTGTTAATAAGAGAGATTAATATGAGAAGTACAATGACACCATTTCAGGTATCGCGTTTATTCTGTTACACGTTGGTAATGAAAACGAAACATTTTTTATAATAATTAAATTATCGGTTTAGATGTTGTTAGATGACGCTCTTTTGTTTTTCTTCTTAATAAATCTTGAAATGCACGTGTTTCACGTCATGGGGCAACTTCTAGTTATTTAAAAGAAAATTAATTGCTAATGAAGTGAAGATTTTTTTCTGCGCAGAAACTTGACACGTTTGAGTAGTAGATAGTATCTTATAAAATAAAGAATATTATTAACGTTGAGTAAATGCGTAGCGATCACATTTCTCGTTCTTTCTTTGTCAACATAATTAAACAGTGTTCTTAATTATCATCAGTCTTCCATTATCCCAATTTATTTGGGGTCGGCAAAATATATATTTTCTTTGTAACTTACGTTTCTATCAGCCAACATTTCAATATTTACTTCTCTTCTTTTTGTATTACATAATTATACCCATGTATATCCCATGTCTTCGTTCGTTTTTAATTCTGACATTATCTTATTGAACGAATTTTCGGGAAAGTATCCTATGGCGTTTATGCATTCACTTGTATTTGACTTGACGTGATTTTATTTATTACGATACGATACGTTTTTAAAATGTATCGTAAAAATTCAAAAATTCGAGTCGATTTCGAGTGAGTGCAAAAACTATCTAAATCCTTTCAGCCGTTTAGGAGTGCCTTAATGGCAAACGTGCAAATCTTAAAACATTCATATTTATAGTACCTAATTATTAGGATTGAGAACGGCATACATTTGACTGTACCTAAATCTGCTTTACACTATGGCCGAGTCTGTTGATGATTATTTATTTTATTTGTAAACCACGCTTTTATTGCAGTTAGATACCAAACCTCTATAATATTTAATGTCAAAGTCAACAATGTAGGTTGCATTCAGATTACTAAATCGAGTGACCTAATTGAGGTTCGAATATAGACAGAGCTTCCTGTATATTTATTCAGGCCCCATCTAGTCGAGGTAGTGTTGCATATTTAGCAACGTTTCATCGATTTCAGCTGACGACGGGTCAGTGAAAAATTTAAAAGAACTAGAACTTTCAGCTATCTGTTAGTTGTTCCGTCGTTCTTTTGTTTTTTAAACAATTAAGTTTATCATTTGTAGAAACAACCAGAATTAAAAAAGCAGGATCGTAAATATGCGCTTAAATAAGGACTGACATTTAATTTTACGGTAAGTATAAAGTATTTATATCTTTTAATATAAATGCTTATTTCTAGGAATATCTTCTAGCAAATAATTACGTGTTGGCCTTTTAAAACTGACTGCTTTTCATGACCTCAAGAACAAGAATGATCTTCAAAAGGAATTGTTTCTGCCTGGGCATAGACTAATCCCCACTACCAAGCCACTACCCTACTAAACCAATGGAACTTCGGACTCAGTGTTGCCAGTAAAATAATTAAGTGTGTTTCAAGTCTGTTATAGCCTCAAAAATTTCTTTTATTTAGAGAGGAGCCCAGTCAGTGTATTTTTATTTCTGTTTGTAACCTCCTAATGTCGTAACCGCTTAACAGATTTAGATGAAACTTGTCACTCAGGTAGACCGTGTTCTGGAATAGGATAATGGATATTTTTCATCCTGGGTTAATGTTCTTTTGGAATACTTTTTGAATTCCTCGCGGGCGAAGCCACTGGCAGAAGCGGTGTAAGATAATTAAATACGAAACCATTTAAATTCCGTTCAGAAAAACATTGGTAACATCAATAAATTCAAGTTTTTAAAACTTAACAAATATAATGTGTTGCTGGGGAGTTTGTTGCGCAACTTCTTCTACCCAGCCAAAACACTAGGAAGTGGTGACGGGCGGGCGTTTTGGGGGACTGTCTTCATGTAGATTTTTGACGTTCAAAAAGTGCTGGCACTCAGCCTTATTTGGATAAATGGCTTTGATTTTGATTTGATTTCATAGTTAGATTATAAGTACCTTAAAAGTACCACACCATAAAATATTTAGTTAGTATACCGACGGAAAATTATATGCCTACATCAAATTACGGAGACAAACAAAACCTATAGACATTCTTATAACTATAGGTGTTTTCGGTATACATCCTTGAAAGTTACTGACGAGTACAAAACAACGCCTTCGTACGATTTAAAGGCCTACTTTTGGATTATGTGGTAAAAACCAAGTTGACAAAATCAATCTGCATAGCCTTTTCCACGCCAAGGAGGCTTCCAATCTAACTGGATGCAGCTAGCCATCAGTATAAACCAGGCTGCAATCAATCTGCCAAGCCATTTCCCAACTATTTTCTAATCGGATGTAGCTGAATACCAGTGTTTTATATGGAGGGTTTGCCTATCTTCTACAACCTAGTAACCAGACAAGGCAAAAAAAAAATAAGACGTGTTCGATTTTCTGACTTCTATCGTAACTAGGCTGACAACCAAGGGGATCATCGACCATGATAGACTCGACGAGTCGAAGGTCCAAGCTCCAAAATCTTAAGCAACGACGCCGAGTTTCGGTCGGTTTTTTATCGGTTGCATTTTAGGCAGTGTGCGTCCATACCACCAAGCCCGTTCCATCATCGGACTACAAGACGTACGGCGATGCGTAACCGGCATGGTGGACAGCCCACACACGCGCACAAAACGTTTTGGGAACACATTCATTGTGCGCACTAGCTGTATGTGTGTGAGTGGAATTATGCCAGAGTCTGTGTTCCCTGATAGCTACAACCTGGGAGTCTTTGAGTCAAGAGTGCATTGGTTACTTCTAGGCAAGCGTGCTCCATCTTCGACTACATCATCGCTTACCATCAGGTGAGATAGTAGTGGTGGGGTGGAAGTGGGAGGCTGGATCAGTGGATTGTGGTTTCATATATATGTCTCGTCATTGTAAGTAACACCGACACGCGCTTCAAAAGCGTCTAAATATTTTAGGATCCCATTTTTACATTATGAAATACACTACAATCACACTACTGTTATAAAGGCGAAAATTTGTGGAGTGTGTGTATGTTTGTTACTTTTTCACGCGCACACGGCTGGACCGATTTAGATGAAATTCGGTATAGAGATTGTTTGAGTCCCGGGAAAGGACATAGTAAAGACAAGACTTGGGATAATTTTCGACAATCACGCGAGCGGAGCCGCGGGCGGCAACTATTTCAATATAAACCTATTATTGGTCTAGTTGTTATTAGTATGTCGTGGTTACTTTAGGTTACCTGAATAAACCTTCAGACAAAAATAATGACCACCTTCATACAAGATTTATTTAATATTCAATTTCAAATTTAAACCCACAATAATTCCGCATTACGCAAACGTGTTTACCCGTTCTTTATTCAAAAGTAGTGCTAAAGCAAAAAGCAGATGTTCCTGGCAGGCTATAAGGGCACTCGAGTTTGGTTCGTTAGCCAAATTAACGTGTTAGCCCCAGACCGGTTTTGCAGTTTCAAGTGCGTCTTCGTCACAGGAATGCCTTTGAAATGTTTACCCTGCATGTCTGTCGGCCACTACACTTTATCGTTTAGTTAGGTATTCGAATGAAATCTTTTTATTATACGTGGTCGGTATGGGTTAAATTGGTCGGCATTTTATGCTACCAAAAATGTATACTTTTGTTAAACTATTGCGAATAGACCTCCGTCTTGTTCATGACATGTTAGTAATGTTTCTCTAATTTTAGACGGTTGGCTACATTTGGAATCCTTATTTTTATTAAATGCGTAGAATATTTCTGAGAATGAAGGCAATTTCTCGCAAAACATTCAGAAATTACCAGACAAACAGGATTCTACCTTTAAATTACAAATGCTACTAAAAAGTACTCACATGAGTGAAGTAATAATAGTAGACATCGACTCCTGAATCCGCCAGTATTTCCGCGAAGTAGTTGGTAGGGCACACGAAGAAGTAGTCGCCTACCACGTCAGCAATCATTTTCTGGTTCAGATAGCCATCGGTAATTTCCTCCCAGTCCGTATACTAGAACAGAAACAATCTATTAGAAACTGAAAATACAAATGAACACCACTTAATTAGGCAAGACCTGGATACTTCTTTTACCTAAGCTACAGTGTATTTTTAGTTCACGAAAGTTTTACACTAACTTTTGAAATGTATTACGGTGTTCCTTTAATCGTGCACCACACTGTAATTTATGACAGGTGTGTCAGGGAGGTTTTATCTCTTTCTAACTCTAAACATTGTCATTAATTATACAGCGTCTCTCTCTGTCTAAACTTCACACATAATTATAGACCTGTACATCAACCATTTAGTATTTAATTGCCTTCGTATGTTTCCTCGTTCAAGGCTGTTCATCTACGTCGATAACTCTTTAACAGGTAAATTGGAAATACAAAGTGCAGCAATGAGAAAAGTAATTTCGCATTATTGACGGTAATTTGCGATGGACATCCTTTTTAGTGAGTGGTCGGGATGTGATGAAATCACACCAATTTCTACGAACTAAGTATTGGAGCATGCACTGAAATGGTGCGATTAAGATTGTGAGGATAAAGACAAGTAGGAACATTGCGTTCTTATCCCCGAATTAATTGCAGGCCTATCATGTGGTTAATTTATCTTACTGTACTTGTTATTTTCATGTTAATGAAGAGAGAGAATTATGTAAAGTTAGAAGACATTCAGGACGATAATTTCCCAAAAAAAAGCAGTGCAGTATTTTGTGGTCGCCTTTTCGAGTCAGACATTTTTTTATTTATTTTTTTTTATTTTATATGGGTTTGCTCTTGACTCCAGTCTAGGTCACAGATGACAGAGATAATATAATATAATAATCCATACATTTTACAAAGTATGGATTTAAATTTTAGATAAATACTTATCTCTGGAAGTCTGGATGATGTGACAGACAGTGCCAGACACATCATAAAACATTCAAACTGTCTTCACACAATCGATACAAAGATAAGTAGCGTACACAACTTTCATTGTTAGTCTTTCAAATGAACGGTAATTACACATGGTACCCCAATTACATACTGTATTAAAGGTCTTGACCCTCATCATAATGAACAAACTTTGTTTAATTTTAAACAACGTAATCCTTGTAACGTGACCTTTCAACGTAGATGTGAATTAGTTAAAAGTCCCTGTTTACACATCACTTACTTGAAAAACGATTGCTTCTCGCTTAATTTTGGAGAAATCCTTGAAAATAGTATCAACGATTTCCAGAAATTTCTCTCGCTGCAAAAAACTGGGCCCGTCCTTCTCGAAGTAGTCGAGGAAATCGTAGAGCAAGAAATACGTTCCTGAAACGAGAAATACATAATTTATTATGTTAATGGTGCATTAAAGACGAACCAGGTACATAATTGCGGAAGATGAAGATGTAGATCCATTAGGGACATGGAACGGCGAAGAGTGTTTGCATATTTGATTATTGGTGATTCATCGCAATTCTTTCTACCATGGAATTGTTAAGATTCGTTGGTTAAGCCAGTCGTTCTTAATGTAGTCCACCTAGACCCCCAGGGGTCCACAGTAAACATGAGATCATACGAAGAAAAATGCAATTGGAGTTCACAAGACTCAAGAGGTTGGTAAATTCCTCAAACTGTCATCAAAAAGCTTTCTGTATTAGTGAGAGCGTACATTAAAAAATATGCCGATTTTATAAAAAATACTTGACATATATGTATATAGAAGTCGGTGTGGGTCCAACTTTCTTATCTAACTTTCTACCTAGTCTACCCAAATCGACCAAGTTACAAGCAGTCTTCTTGTTCAAAAACAAAAAAAATCGCTAAGGGATCCAGGTACAAAACAGTTTGAGCACCTCTAGACCAAGCGAATATAGGACAAGAACCTGATTTTACTGAGCATCCTTCTTTCGCTGTCTCACAATAATTAAATCATCAACGTTGGAGGCAAATAAAATTAGGTTCCCGTCCATTTCATTCCCGTTTGTTTACGTCTGTTCAAAGCGCTAGCTTTGACTTGGTTCCAGCTTTTATTTAGTTCTTGTTCTTTATTAATTTGCTCTTTACCCGCTATCTTAACATTGCTGGGGGAAAATTGAGCCGAGTTTTAATATGATGTTTTATATGGTTTCCCAGTCACACTGCGATCCGTACTTTTTCACCTCATTCTAGGAGTAAGATTTTGGGCCATTTCAGTAGTTTTGACAGTCTGACATGACTGACAGTAAAAATCCTAGGAATACAATATATATCTGCCTACGTTATACCTAAAATGTGTTTCTTTTTCAACTGTTAATTCGTTTGCGACAAAATATACCTGCTTACATTATACCTAGATGTAAGGATATTTTCAACTGTTAATTCGTTTGTAGTAACGCCTTATCGTTTATGTGCAACACCAGTGCATAATTTTAGTATTCATGAAATGATCCTTTTAATAAAACTGATAGGCGACAGATGACAGACAATATGACTATCCGACGGTATTTACGACCTGTCGTAAAAATGTTTCAGATTTGTAATTTTTTGACAAATATGTCGCACTTTCCGTTATTTGAAATAAAGTTGTTAGCAATCATCATGTTTATTTGTTGTATTTCCAAAACTTAATCTTCATAAAATACTTATCGTATTCACAACTTCCTTCATTCTGTAAATGTATTGTGTAAACAATTCTTGGCTTACCACAATGAATACTTTAATATTATAGGTAGGTACAAATAATTTAAAAAACATGCTGGTTGTCCAATAAAAAATTGGCAAAGAAATGTATAGGTACATTTAACGCTCATTATTTTAATCAATGTATGTCGATAACGAGGCGAAGCTGTTGACATTTCCCGGGCAGAATTCCAGAACCCCTTAGAAACTCTTAGAACGGACCTACTTGTGCCCAAAAGAACAATAACCATCTTTTCGAGTAGTCATAAGTGCTTTTTGTATATTTATTTAACACCTGCTTTTGCTACAGGGTTGGTCTGCGTGAGATTAACTATCTTATGTCCTAATACAGAAACCATTGTATGTATTAGGATTTTTAAAAGACCATTATTTTAGTGTTCCATATTCTACCAATTCAGCAGTAAGAGGTAGGTATAATTGATTCATCACCATCATCATGTTAGCCGAAAGTCAGAGGAGTCCACGGCTAGACCAAGTATCGCCACAACAACTGCTCCTGTGCCTCTCGCATCCATCGGCTACCCGCGACCCTCACCAGGTCATCGGTTCTCCTTTTGGGTTTCCAACGCAGCGTCTATCGGTACGCGGCCGCCACTCCAGAACTTTTCGGCCCCATCGACAATGCGAGCAATGTGCCCTGCCCACTGACACTTCAGTTTGGCGATCCTTCGGGCTATGTCGGTAACCACCAGGTTTAAACTAAAAGTCATTCATTTATCCACAGGTTTTCTTATCCAATCAATCAATATTGACGACACGGTTGGCGCAGTGGTTGAGCGATTGGCTGCTGCGCTGCGTGTATGATTCCCGCACGGAACAAATATATTATGTATGGCCTACAGATAGTTGTTCCGGGTCTGGCTGTTTGTGTAAGTGAGTTTATATGTTTGTAAACGCACCCACGATACAGGAGAAATTCCTAGTGTGGGGCAACGTGTTTAAACAAAGAAAAAAAAATATATATATATATATCTAGCCTTTTAGCCTGGTCGGCTTCCAGTCTTTCCCAATGCAGCTGACTACCAGTATTTTACAAGGAGCGACTGCCTATCTGACTCCCATAATCCTTTAGCAGGTTAACACGATACCCTTTGCAAGATGGTGTCAGATTGGGTTCGGACCACAAGTAACATCTGTCAAATAATTTTGATCAAAGATCACGAAATGACAGTCATGACCAACTTTCATATTTCAATCAAAATCATCAAATGACCGTTCTCATCCTGGGCGGAGTGGAAGGAAGTGTCAGGCTCTTACTGACTAAAACCCACCCGTGTTTCTCCAAATGCCCTTTGTGTTCCAGGGCCGCAGTAGCTTTTTATAACAAACTGCAACCCTGGCAGGCATGGTCCAGTAGGCCCCGACCATAATGCTGAAGTCTATGTGAGGCGCGCGTGGAACACAACACGCCATCGACCCGGGCATGGTCTTTATCGAACGGCGAGACCCCCATCGCTTGTCGCAGGCCTACGCCTACGGTGGCCGGGAATCGCCCTGGGACTTCCTGTCGGCCAGGGCGTCTTCTTCCGCTGCAGCGGCTAGGGCGTGAAGTTTGCCTCTCCCTCACGCATCCCGCCTTCTCCTTCGCAAGCATTGCTGCTTCGCAGAAGGAAATGACCGCTGCCCATACCCTCTCGCTCCGAACCATGGATTGGACTATAGCTGGGCGCGACAGGTCACCACCCTCGATCACCGCTACGAGGACACGGCGGTGCTCCACCGGGTTCTCCGGGCGATCCACACAATAGTGACACCCGGGCATGTCCTCCCGCCAAGGGACTAACAGCTTAAAGTGCTTACCCAGGCACGGAGTTGTCTCGGTATGTAATGGATGGTCACCCATCCACGGACCGACCTCGGCAAGCGGTGCACACGGTGCGTCACTGTCTATCGTTACTTGACAACGAGCTCTTCAAGTATGATTTATTATTAAAAACAGTAAATTGTAACAGAAAAGTCTAGCAGCAAAGTAACGTAGTATCTTGTGTGTGTATAGTAATAAAAGTAACAAACAAGTCGAGTACTACGTACTAAGTTCACACGAGCGGGTACTAACGCACGGGTAGGCACTGACTTTGCCCGTATGAATATTTAACGCAACATTAGCTTGCTTGAGGAGACTTTTCAGAATAATTATTTGCATATGTACGATTATTTCCGCTCGTGTTTCCGATTTGTCTTTAAGAAAATTGGTCAAGTGAGAGTCAGCCTCGCGCGCAGTGTTCCGAACGAGTTATATTTTTATATGGATGTTTGGATCCCAAAAGTATTCATTTTGTGGTCGTCTTCTACTTTTTAAGGGATCTCAAAAGTATACATAGGAATATGTACACACTTCGGTTAGATGAAACGAATAGAGTCCCTACGGAGAACGGAACCCCAAAGCACAAAAATGTGAAAAAAGGCCAAGTTCCTATCCCCAAAAATTCGGCCAAATAAAAATAATAATAATAGTCCATAGACTATTCTGCAGTTCTGAAATGCTTGGCCTATAATATATGTATTGATCTCATTACTTTTTTTTACATGTGTCTTGAGAATACCAGTGAACAGAGAGCTTGGATCTTAAGTAGTTTAATCATCTTCCATTAAACTTATTTGCTAGAATTCTCGTACACCTAAACCTAGATCCAGTCTAACTTCAAAGTTTTTAAATTAATCAGTGTAGAATAAAACAAGAAATTGTATAAGACAAAACGATTCAACAACGAATCAACGAACTAGCACCAGGTTTTAGGATCATTTCCTAGCCTATTTTACATTATTTTATACCCCAGTCTGGGAAAACTTTTACCACACAGCAAATTATAAAAGGCCTTCGCCGTGCTATGTATAATCATCACAGACTCTTAATACAATATTAAAACCCTTTTCATAATGATTACTGACATTTTATCTCCACCCACCTTGAAAACGGCATTACGATCCGTTCCAACATGAAAACCTTTTATTCCGTACCTTTTAAATTTTAAATGAACTGTGTTTACGAGGCCTTGGTAAAATGACAATTATTACTGATGTAGCAGTAGTAGAACCTACCCGTAGTGTTATATGGGTCGATAAGTAGGTCACGTTGACGGCAAGAGAAATATTAATATTTGGACCTAGACGGTGTTGACACCTGAACTAATAAACAAGACGAAATGAGCTTGTCACGGCGTCGCGCTGAAACTAACGAAGTATCGCACACAGCGAGGCAACAAACCGGAAAAAAATATTATTATTACTGGGAAAATACGAGCTTGTTGTTAAAGGAAATAATAAAAATGAGTACAGATTTCGAGCCCGACGCTTGCTTTTATTAATATTGTTGAATTAATTACAACTGAAATCTTTTGTAAATCTTTGTATCATTTTTTTGTTCCTTAATATTTCTTGTTTTATTCTACACTGATTAATTTAAAGACTTTGAAGTTGAGAATGATTTAAGGTTTAGGTGTCCGAGAATTCTAGCAAATAAGTTTAATGGAAGATGATAAAAATACTTAATTATTATTAAAAAACTAATTTTTTCGTGCGTGTTTTTGAATTCAATTTTTTTTTTTAATTAATATTAAAAGTACTTACCAATTTTTGAAAAACATTGAATGAATTTTTTTGATGTGCATATTTATGGTGTAAGTATCTATAGCCGTATCATTTTTTTTATTCATTCGTTTGTACTATACCGAAGAAACTTGTAATTGGCCTTCATTTTATCACACTTATATATCACACTAATATTATAAAGGCGAAACTTTGTGTGTGTGTATGTATGTTTGTTACTTCTTCACGCGCAAGCAGTTGGACCAATTTAGATAAAATATTGTATGCAGGAAGCTGACACCCTGGATTGCCACATAGGCTACTTTTAAACCGCGGGTAACACCGCGGGGCGCAGCTAGTTAGAATATAAGTAAGCCTTGTGATTAGCTGTAACTTTTACAAACATTATAAAATAAAATAGAGAGACCGTTTTCCGATACACATGAGAAATAAAAAGATATCCGAATATCAAAATGATAACCCCAATAGTAGAAACCGAACAAAGACAGACTCAAGATGTCCATATTGTATTTGCCAAAGAATCGATCCGCCTCGGGCCACACATCCTGAACCACGATAACTAACAATAAGACTATGTACTTAGGATCTAATTCGGATTTATAGATAAAGTTTTCTCAATTGCGATCTAACATTGAACAGCCTGTATGTTGAAATGAATTATAGGCAGCTTTGACGCTACTACTTAAGTCTTTGTGGGTTTTGTCAAAGTACAACAACCAGCACAGCAAGCTACCCAAAACAGTCAAATTTTCCCAATCAACCTTGAACCTAATACTTTGGCGATAAAGTTGAAAATTAAAGGAATTTAACAGTTTTTTATAGCTCGATGTGCTGGCCTGGTCTTTATATGCACCATCCAAGATTTAAATGAGGCCAATGATAGAAGTGGCTCAGTACTGGTCGGACAAAATTTAATTTGAGTCAATCGACACGGAAAGGAGAAGAATAGGGCATCATATTACGACTCTGCATGGCTACTAACCCCCCATTGAGAAGCCCTATGTCCAGCAGTGGACGTCTTTCAGCTGATATGATGATGGCTCCGATATTATCGCGATGCAGTGTTCTGTTGGTGCCGTTTTTGTGTGAGTGTATGTTTGTAACGAATAAACTCAAAAACTACTGTGCGGATTTCAAAAATTCTTTCACCATTGGAAAGCTACATTATCAACGAGTAACATAAGCTATATTTTATCCCCGTACTCTTACGGGAACGGAAACTACGCGGGAGTGTATGAATAAAGGCGAAGACAAACGAGCGAAATTTTGTGAGACGAGAGTCGCGTATTTTAAGTTGCGCATTTACGTTCAACTGAAATCCGGTTAGGCTGCCAGACGGACTGACGAAATAGGGAAACCTTACATGGACGACTCACCCCGAACGCAATTCGGTTTATATAATGCACGTCAGTCAGCAGACAACTCATTTTGCGTCGCCGTTTGGCACAAACAGGACTTTTGTATGAAACCGAATGCTACTTAAATTCCGCGACTCATTTTACGCAGCTCACAACTCAACAAACAAAGCCTCACCCTAAGATACACTGCCTTGCAGCAATTCTCTTAGCTACTGCTACCCTTTCAATGTCATATGAGTCTCAGCCTACTGGCTGATACTCATATGACATTGAAAGGGTCGTGCAAAGCATCCTTTTAACCGAATTCTAATGAGGAGGAGGTCCCCAATACTGTTTTATTTTTTACGTTTGTTACCACATCATCCGTCACTTATCAACCGATTTGAAAAATCATGTTTTATGTGAAAGGACATACAACCAGGTTCTTCAATTTTTGTTTTCAAACGAAAGTTGTTGGAAGTCAGGCATTTGAATGCAGAGAGTATCATTTGATAAAGTGAAACTGATAAAGAAGACCATAGAACGAAAATGGGAAAATCAATAAAATTATTGTTCTTGATAGTTCACTGTACCTATTTGACGAGAATCTGAGCCTTGTTTGACGAATTCAACAAACAATCAACTTGATTGACGAATTTAACAAACAAACGGATTTGACATTTCTTACGGAAGGTGATTGATTTGCTACAATTTTCTTTATTGACGCATTGACAACTATTAATCACCAAAAAATAGGAACCTAACTTTTGTTTTACAATTGTAGGAGTCTTGTTTGCTAAGAAAAGACTAGTCTTTCAGAACAATTTAATCACTTTTTATTTCTTTCAGGTATTTTTTTTACTCAGTAGGTACATTATATTTATTTTATTTGGATAGGAATGTATAAATTTGGACACACTTGTGTCTTTTATCTATCCTCATCAGTGTCATCGTCATAAGAGGAACTTCGGACAATATTCTTTGATTGGAATAGTAATTATCCGAGCATTTCGTTTTATTCGTTTTCGTGAATATCGTGCTTGCTTTTTTCCTATTGATAGGCACGCGTCTGACCACTATCTCACTTGATGGTAAGCGATGATGTGGTTGAAGATGGAGCGCGCTTGCCTAGAAGAAGCATTTCGGATCGTCCAAATGATATAAAATTCGAACAAATAATCCTAAAATATTATAGATGCGAAAGCAACTCTGTCTTTTTGTTACTTCTTCACGCCTTTAGGACTTCGATGAAACTTGGCTCACGGGTAGACCATGTCCTGGAATAGTGCATTATGATATTTTTATCGCGTTAGTGTGTTCCCTGATAATTTTCGAATTTCGAAGTCGCTGGCAGAAGCTAGTTGAATCTTAATTGATATAATGTAAAAGCTAGTTCACAGAGAGCGAGCTGCTGATGCCAGTAGCTCGGCTCGCCTTAGCTGTCTACACGGTGATAGTAGCTGCCCAGTCTCTTTGAGATGATGCACCACCCTAAAAATATAGGTTCCGCTCGCAACAGCCTGGCTGACACTGGCGAGCTACTGCCAAACGCGTCCGAACGATGCGAGTGATGGCCGAGCTGCTGCCATGTGCGAATTGCACGATTGTAAGGCAAGCAGGTAGTGAAAACAAAAAATGTTATGATGTGAGCTACTGTCCAATTCGCACGTGGCAGTAACTCGTAAGATACGTCCATACGATGCGAGTTACTGAACTGCAGCTACTTGCCAAGCTAACTCGCGCGCGCTAGCTCGCACTGTGTAAACTAGCCATAACAAACAAACAAAACAAAAGCCTGTCGATTTCAAATCAGCGTGTTCTATTTAACCTAACCGCCTTTGTCAGATTCGCCTTGTGTGTGGAATTTGAGCTGCCCATAAACCAATACGAATGCCGTGTAAACGCTGGTTTCTTCTCAAAGGCAAATTGGGGACATAGTTGACAACATAGCTCTCTGTATTTGAACGTGGAACCGAGGGACGTATCCACCAATCACGATTGATTTTTGAATGCTGTTTGATTCGCGGTATTCCTGACAGCTGCTAGCGTTTTGCATATATACCCTCCATTTAAAAAGTTGATTAATTTCTTAGTGATATTATAAGATAGAAAATAAAAGTCACTACGAAAATGGGTTGAACACCTCATTTTTTTTCTAAATTTACCAGTAAACTGGAAAACTATCCATCAAGATGACAGATAAAACTTACAAAAAAAAAATGTTTCAGGGCAAAATAGAACGGTAAAGGCGGTCCAAGGAAATTAGATTTCAGTTCATCGTATTCCAAAGATTAGCGAAAAAGAAGTTAAATAAGTAAATTATAGAATTGTCAAGTCAAAGGTTTCTTTTGAAAGAACTTGCGAAAAGTTGTCTTCAAACGAAAAAAATGGTATCCACCTGCCAAAGGGCAAACTATACGTAAAGATAAATCTTGTAAACATTTGAAGCCAAAAATAATGTAATAAAAAGTACCTATACCTACTATAACCTAATTGCCTGACAAATAACTGGTAAATTGCTATTATGTGCCTTTGTTTACTTAACAATGTCGCCACCTTTTATATGAAAGTCCATCAAATCGATTAAATAATAAACTCCAATCAAATACTGTCACCGCCTGTCAACTTCTCAAATCTGTCAAAGCATCGTAACTTTTTACAAAGTTAAATTGTCTGTGACAGACAGACGAATTGACGTACATAATCAAATTATTGTTTTAGATTTCAAGTTCAATTATGTAAATATAAAAAAAACAACAAATAAATAAATCAATTAATGGTTCACCATAAATCAAGCTAATGTGAAAGCTCCAACATTGAGTCAATATTTCGTTTGTAACAAAAAAAAACAAATGAAGTTCACATAATATCTAATACCTTGAGCACAAGTTCATAATAAAGCGCTTATCGCATTATACGATGATTTACGTATAACACACGCGATAATCACGTAAAAAAAATGGCCGCCGGCGACATACGTACCTATATGGCGGTTGACATTGGAACTTCGCAATCCACGCCGTGCGACCAAGGTCAAGGTTGAGTACAAGTGGGCACCCGAGGTGGAATGTTCAAGAAAATCGCTTTATAACAATTCTCATATAAGGGGAGAATATTTGCACGGTAAGAGTAGGTACTGCATGCCGCGACAAGCGCCAATTTTCGTGATTGAATTTGTAATGGAAATAAAGTAAACAAAGCAACAAATGAAATGAAAAATATTTGATTGGGCTTTATATTTTATAAATAGCTATGAAGCAAGTTCTTTAAAATTTGATTGCTTGCATTGAAAGTCTGTTGCTTCATAATAGATTTGTTGATTCTGTCATTTTGTCGGTAAACAACTAATCTAAGCACAATTTTACTAAAAATCCGTCGTACTTTTAAACTACCAGATTTTATACTAATGGAACCAATTTTGAAACGAGTTCGGAATTCAAAACATTGTTCTAGGATACTAGAAACTAGATGGTATTTGTACTAACATTTCTTATTCTATACGACCTATCATCTGCACTCCTCGCAATATGTATATAGGGGGTGCACAACTTTACACAAGTACACGACCGTCTTTCATTTAGGATTCCAGCAGCGAGAAGTACTGGTAAATCCTTTCAAGACTGAGTCGTGCCCATTGCAACATCCGACTGGTACTTTAACGGATACACTGCGTTTGAAAACAGCCTGTATATTGCATAACGTAACTCCTTGCATTTTCCCCGCTTATTTGAGTACTCGAAGAATATGATTTTATGTTTGCTGCGCAGATTTCAGACATTCGTGCTGTAGAATATTAAGTTTTTGAAGTCTGTAGTAAGTTTCGTATTATGATAGTTTACTACTGGGTTTTGGTAGTAGAAATCTGGCAGGCAAATCACATCTTGCAAGTTGAACCGAAGCTTATTTTCGGTGTTCATCGTTTGCGAGGCTACTGTGTACATAATCAACTGGTGGCCGTTAATTTGATCATCGTCGAAGGCATTACAAATAATTTTCTCGGTTATACGGTTAAATGAGGCCAAGTTAAAATAGCCACTGCATTTTAAATTGTTTTAGCATTTAGACAAAAAAAAATTGAAAAGATGAGAGGCCTATTCCCCTTACAAAAATTCCTTCTTTTCAAATTAAAATATTAATTTGTGACACATTTGTATAATTTTGTTACCGGTATTATTAATAATACGTTGTTTCAGTATGTGGTGCTTTGCAGGGAATACCTACAAATATACTTTCGTTTAGAAGTTTCTTGGCTAAATGATCAGCTTAGTATTAAGTATTCTAGTTGTAATTTTTCTTGTGCGATAAACCAAAACTTCTAGACTTTTACGATCCCACCTATCACGAGTTTACTTTTACTAAGAGTCTTGATCCGTAGTTTTTCGGTTGCTTCAGATTTACTGCTTCACCGGGAAATGGTAAGGGAATGGTGAGCACAGAGAGCTCTTAGGCGATTTATGATCTAGCAAGACCTGGTTCTAGTCTCGAAGGCTTTCAATTTCACTCAGGTCGAATCTTGAAGATATTGCTGACTATACAGAGCTGAATTGGGTTTGAGGTGTGTATCTTTGATATTCGATATTAACTACCTTGTGTATTTCCTGTTTTTAAAATTCGTTGATTACCTTATAGTTACTGTTTTTTGCTACTTTATGGACAAACAAGTTCATCTTGTTAAAATAATTGCTCATAACTTAAACTTATTGGCAGTTGTTAACCACCCGCTCTACAAAAGCTTCGGAAATCTTATCAAGCCCCCAATGTTATTATGCCTAATGTAGTTTATAAAGGTACCGCAATCTCCAAAAGAACGTTCTTTTCAAAGGTACCTATCATCACGCTCTGTTTCCAATCTGACGAGCAAACTAAGACGAAGCTCAGACAAAAGGGAAACTTAAAAACCTGAGATTTGTTCGACTAGTTTAAGGCAAAGCTCCAGGTGGCAATAAAATATCTCATTTTCTACAAGTTGTCCTTAGGAGGAGCCGCTCGAGTGCGGGGTGCGTAGCAACAGCGAAGGGGTGGGGTGGGAGGCAGCGCGGCGGAGGGGGTAGCGGCGCCGGGACGTGGGCGAGTCTGTAGTACTTGGTAGTACGAACGCCACGACTCACATCTACAGCGTGTTGTTGTTGTGTCTACATAGATTTGCGCAGGCGCGTCGCCCGCTACTTAACTACGTACCGATGTACCACGAACGACCTCGAACTCCACACCAAATATTGATAAGTCGTACTTAAGCTTTTATTCGTTCGTTTTCCAAATGTGTCTGGGTGAACTGTCAGTGTTCCATAACACGTTCGTCGGGATACGCGGTGGCAACTTATTTGCCACCCTCGACTACGTATGTCCTAAACTCGTGATGAAAGTCACGTCGCCACGTGTGACTGGGTTTTCTTGATTTGTTTATTACATTTTCTGAACTTAGGTATGTTTTAACGATTTTTTCTTGTAGTAAACTTCTGTTACTCACTTAGCTTGTATAGGTGTATATCCCACTATAACTGTCTTGTAACAATCTGATAATTATCTTCGTTTGTTTACGTGACAGAAACATTGAAGCACTCCTTGATATTACTACTAACAGTACTACGATTAATTTATACTGTGCCAGCACCAAAGTTTTAGGTACAAGGCAAATATTATTCAACATCAAAAGCTAAGTAAGTGGAATAATATTATCATTGTAAATCTCCTATTAATTTTGCTATACTGAGGCTGAGGTAATGGCTACTCATCTCGCGGCTTTAATGTATAAAATAATTGAAGCTCTTGTAACTACGCGGAGGCACGTTAGAAGCAGCAAAAACTTACCTTCGTCTTGATTACTTCCAAGAAGCACCTCGGTATTATGGAAATTGCCTTCTTTCATCATTGTGTCCGGATCTTTGGGCAAAAACACGCCGTCCACCGTCGGAGCCGACGGGAATCCCAATATGCCAGTGTATGAATTCCATTGCTGTACCGATATAGTTTTTGCATCAACTCCGCGCATGCAGTCCATCACTAAGCTCGGGTCGGCAGCCAACAGACTGCTGTTGCAATTACAATCGTCCACTAAAACTTTCCCTATGTCTTGTGCTCTCTCTCCTGTCATCCAGCTCCATGGGGCGTTTAACGTCCCCGACTGCAATATTCCTCTTTTGAATAATCCCTTCATCTCCGGCGAAAGCATATGCAAACTCACGCTCCCACCGCCAGCCGACTCTCCAAACAATGTTATCAATTCTGGGTCACCGCCGAAAGCACGAGCATTATCTTTAATCCAACGAATAGCAAGTTGTTGATCCCATAAGCCCATATTTCCCGGAGCTTCTTCACTCCCCGGCGAGAAATATTTATTCAAGTATAAAAATCCGAACGCCCCAACCCTATATTGCATAGATGCTACTATTACATCACTAGAAGAAGCCATTATGTCTGCTTTATATAGGTCGAGTGTAGCCGTGCCACTCATGTAGCCGCCACCGTAAATCCATACTAGTATTGGCACTTTGGGCCTCTCCGTAAGAGGCTTATCTTGATGATGGCGGACTCGTAAGTGTTGAGGAACCCAAATGTTAAGGTAGAGACAGTCTTCTGATATGTTTGTGTTTGGATTCCACATTTCCTCTCCCTCAAATCCAGGGAAGTATTCATACCGTTCTTGATAGCAACTATTCGGCATCGCTGTGGCTTCGAGTACTCCATGCCACGGGTCGATGGGTACCGGTTTGCGGAATCTTAATGGTCCTAGAGGAGGCTTCGCGAACGGAATGCCGGTGAAGATGTGTACCTCTCTGCCCATGACTGTCTTAGCGTAGCCTTTGACGAGGCCGCTTTTCGTTTCAACGATGAGGGGATCATTGTGGAAGTTCTTTGGTGCTGGGCTAGTGGTGGGGGTGGTTTGCGTGGTGGAGGTGGTGGTGTCGTGGTGATTGGCCCACGAGCGCGCACAGGCGCTGGACACCAGGCCGCACAGCAGAAGCTTGGTGAACACAATCTTCGTGTTGCTGATCATCTCGAATGTTGTAGTCCACGCGAGCATTAACGAGACGTGTCGGAATACAATCTGAAGTAGTCCGCCAGTTTGATGAGATACTTATTAAAACACATTTCTAGTGGCACCCGATTTGCTGTTGTGGTCGTACCTGAAACAAAAAGATAGTATTACTCTAGTGTAAACTACAATTGTTTACTTTTCGTTGTTTTTGGGTGGTTGTAAAGTTGTATTGTAGTTTTAGGCAGTTAATAATTTTCAAGTTTAAAATGACTTAGATTTCATCTACCGTTTGGACGTTCCTTTAAAATTTTTGCTTTATTATTCCATCCAAAGTTATACCGAAGGCAATATTAGGCCTCTTTGTGTTTGTTTCTACTAAATGATAGTATTATGTAAGGCGTCTTGGAAATTATATGATTTCCGTTGTTCATTTTACAAAATTACCTACTAATACCGTTAAAATTACGTATCGTTTACAGCGTTAACGGTAACGAGCAGATTAATTAATTAGTCGATACAGCCGGGTAGAGTAACAAGGCTTTAGGGATATCAAACTTTATGCTTTTAAAACTTACTCCTATGAAGCTGGTTGTATTGATATTGTTTGTGATAATAAAAACTCTCTGTTATGAAGATACCTTATGTAGGTATATTTGAAATCAGAAATCGAGGTAATTATAAAATTTTGGAACACAAACTCTTTGTCGTATAATACAAAGTTAAAAATCAATTGCAACATATATTTTCCAGGGACACTTGTATACAAATGGTCACTTAAAATTATCTTAAAATACACAACGCTAAGTCTATACTTGAGTTGGTGGCGATGAATTGAAATCATCTCGAATTGTTAATTTGAGTATAACTTATCTAACAATTTGTTGAGTTTCTTAGCAGTTTTGATCTTAATTTTTTTTAATGAATTTTGTAATAGATAGACTTTTTTTAACTTAAGTATGTTACTTTAACATATAGATACTCAAGACCAAATAAGTCCCTTCAAAGCCTCTTCAGTATCGTAAAACACCACTAAAAGGAGCATAAAATGGATAGATTAGGTAATGGGCAGCATCATGTACGCAATCAAACTATTTATATACTAGATAAGTATTTAATATAAAACATAAAATTGACAAGGGTATTTTCAAGTAAGAAAGGAAAAAAAGTATCTAAAAAGTTGTAAAATCCAGTCTTCTTTACGAAGTCTTTATTAGCAAGCTTACACCAACGATAAAGTTACAAAGGGCAAGAAAAAAAAAACAAATAGCAAAACGGAGACAAGACAATCAACAAGTTTACCTTAAAATTCTGTAACTTTACCTTTTACAAACCACTGACTTAGATTTACCTAAAAAAATAAGGGTTAATCACATCGATGAATTGATGCCATTGCGAGTAGAACATAGATGACAATGACACAGGAAAAAAGAGTCCCTTTGCCCAGCTGTGGATGAATTTGGGGTGTGGATGATAAACCACATACAAGTCTTTAATATGAAACCAATCAATTTTACGAACATCAAATTAACCTGAAGAAAACCGTAAAATGGAGAATTAAAATTGAAAAAAAAAATCAGTCTAACTTACACTAAAGACAAACTACAAAAAAAAACAAATGTCAAAGAAAGCAACAACCTTAAAATTCTGTAACTTTTTACCCTTTACAAAATACTACCTCAGGTTTACTCTAATATTTAAGGGTTAACCTTATAAATCGTTCATTTTCGTTCAACCCTAGATTTGTATTCTCTCAGCACGACGTCCTTCAATTTACCATTGAGCGACAGAAATTGATTGAAGGGCACTTGTACACAAAGACCCGATTTGAGTAATAGAGGAGTAAGGTTGATGTATGGGGTTGTTGGTCGAGAAAGTGGTTTCCAGTTGATTGTCCTTTATAATTAAAATGTCCATACGAGAAATTCGCAGAGGACGCTGGTTTAAGTGCCTAGTTTTGAGAGATATCTAGCTTTAATTTCTATGTTAGACTTAAATGCCATCGACGCACCTTGATTAGACTTGCTGACACTCACTTTTATCGTGTTATTCTCATGGATACCCTTGTTTAGGGATCTTTCGGGGGCAAAAGTATACGACAAATTCCTATTTATTAGGATCGCATGGTGTTTTTTAATTCTTAAAAAACCGCTCGTGTGCGAGTCGGACTCTTACACGAAGGGTTCCGTACCATAAACCGAAAAAATAATAGTATTTCTTTTTTATAAATCGATTTTTTTTTCCGGCTTTTGACTGTGGAACTTTTCTCAATCTGTGAAAAGTTCAACTACCTTTCGTCAACCTATTACGGTTCTTGAGAGACAGCCCGCTGACAGACAGACGGCCGGACAGCGGAGGCTTAGTAATAGGGTTCCGTTAGTTACCCTTCGGGTACGGAACCCTAAAAATGGCCTCACGATAAGAAGAAATCACATCACATCTTCTTGTCCTCATCGTGTCAACGTACGTAACGGTGCAATCAATTCAAAAATGGCTAATTGGTAGCTCTTATTGTAAGGAGGAAATTTTAGTAAGGAATGAAAAACCTCTTGAAAAAGCTTGAATCTATGAAAATAGTTACGCAGTTTTAAAACGACACAACAGTATCCACCTTTTGTATTCCGTTGTGTCGTTTTTAAACTGTTGAAATAAGACGAATAAATAAATAAATGATCGATTCATGGCCTGGCAAGAAGAAGGATCAAAATTAGGCAAACAAAGATATATTACTCCACTACGTTCCCTGAAGGGTTAGACAGAAGCGTATTTGTTTTACACGCACCGTTGCCTATAACTTTATAAAATCAATTCCTGCCCGGGCTCACGGGGTGTTGACTGAGAATTTTCAAACCGAAAACTACCAACACATTCGGGGCTGAATTCAGATGATTTAACTGAACTGATATACTTTTATTTCATTTCATATTCATTTATATGCGTTCCATAAGGTAAAAACAAGATGTTAACAAGGCTTAGAGCTAATAGCTGTTGTAGGCCCTGTCAGGGCACAGCAAAAATTATTGATATACACATATACATATAAACACAGCTATTACTTAAAGTTAAAAAAATGTTAATCATAGAAACCAAAATTGAAAATGAATTTATACATGAAAACTGAACAATAACATTCGAATAAAAAAATAATATACAACATGGATAATTTTTATCATTAACTAGTGGCCCGCCCCGGCTTCGCCCGGTTGCATGCTTTTTTTTTAATTTTCATTCGTAAGAACCTTCTCCTGACAATAAAAAACACAACAAAAAAATAATTACCGAAATTGGTCGAGCCGTTCACACGTGATACCGTGACCAAGGGAAAAAGGGATTAATTTTTATAAATATAAATATATATGTATATAAGATATGCAAGCATACGACTTATTTAAATCACGAATTAACTCTACTGTCCACGAATTAACCTTCCTATCTTTCTCTTCCTTCGAAAAGAACCTTATTTTCTTCCGTAGCTTATTTTCTACGATAACAGATTTCACGTTAATTGCATGTTGCTCAAACTCCTCGAAGATCGCAATAACAATATCGAGTTCAATGAAACTGTAAACAGCGATTACTGTTTACAGTTTCATTGAACTGATAACTTGTTCTATCGATATATTGCTGAGTTAATATCATAATACAATATTGTTTTTCAAAAGCGAAGGGAGAAGATGGATAGCAAAATGTGTTTACTCAAAGCCATTAGCTGATTTTAAAACAAAAAGACTCGACATGTCGTGGAAATGGTAAATCAATCACAATCAAATGTTCGATCGTGAGTGGATTGTAGAGGTAATGACGCTATCTGGGTGATGGCTACTGCAGGGCTGGCCGTCATTTGCTTTATTGAAAACATTTAAAATAATGGAAAGCTGAAAACTTAAAAATGTTGACCAAAATTTGAACAACAATAGACACATTCTGGTCTTTTATTTAATATAGCAATAGGGTAAAACCAGGATAGTTGCCCCAGGGGTATAGTTGCCTCGATTTTAATTACTCTAGCTTCGCGGATGAATCACATGTTATTTTATTTATCAATCGAGAGACTTTACAACGACAACTAAGTAGACCGTGTTGCATGTGTCTGTGCGATTGCATGGGAAGGCAAGGTGCGATCAAAGTTTTTACGCGATAAAAATCTTCTTTCTCGGCGGGGCACCTATCCTAAACGTAATTTACATGGATTAGGCAACTTTACGGGATGCCATATGGTATAGTTGTCACAAAATTTAGAGGTCGACAAAAATCGCCAATATTCTGGAAATATCAAAAATAATGTTCTTTACTTTCACAAATTTGAAGATAATAAACCAAAGTACCTACCCGTTTTATGAATAAAGTGACAACTAACTAAATATATAATAATGTATGTAGCAACTATCCGGCTTGTACCCTATATTAAAAGACCAGAATATGTCTAATATCAAAGAGTTAAAAGAACAAACCAGACCAGAGAAATGAGAGAGATTCAATAATATTAATTAGATTTAATGTTCACTGTCAGCGATGAGCCTTTGAGAGAACCGCTAGCGAGACGGAAGAATTCTGATAAAGACAATTGCAGAAAAAGAGGGACTAGAAAAAGTTATTAGAAAGAAGCACCTTATAGTAATGCAATGGTGATTGGCTAGAAAACTACTAACCGCGAACTAGCTCCTGATATGTTCACCATAAAAGATAACGTGAACGTTTGAGTTTGCCCCTATTTAAACTTAGGAATATACCTACAGACAGCATGAAAAGCAAATGATCTTTGCACGTCTCTAAGTTAGTTTATGAATTAGAAATTGTTTTGTTGATACTTAAATACTTTAAAGAATGCTATCTTGATTACTTGAAGTATTTGATTCGAAGACACTCAAATATGATTGAGTTTTACCTGTTCCTAAACCGAAAAATAAATATAAAATGCGAAACTTATAAGAACACGGTTGGCGCAGTGGTCAAGCGATTGGCTACTGCGCTGCGTGTCGCGGGTTCGATTCCCGGAACAAATATTTCTATGGCCTACAGATAGTTGTTCCGGGTCTGGCTGTTTGTGTATAGTTGAGTTGAGTTGAGTTTGCATGTTTGTAAACGCAGCACGAAACAGGAGTAATTCTTAGTGTGGGGCAACGATTTTAATTTTTAAATTAAAATAAAATAATATTAATAAATAATATATAGATTTAAACAAACGTGTTCGATCGATTCCTTTGATTTTGATTTTAGAATCACCTAAAGGTTCATTTTCATACCATGGTTCGGATACGGTAATCTTATTCACATAAACTGGCGGTAAAAAAAAACGACCACATTTCATACGAAGTATAAAAGTTGACAAATAAAACGAAACATTTTTCGCCGTAAAAAGCCAACATTTTTCTAGCTTTCATAACCGTGGTTCCACACGAAGAGCATAAACTGTTATATTAGGCGCAATACCGTTCAGCTAACACATAGTTACAACATTCAACAGATAGTCAATCGAGGGTTACTTTCTATTCACTTGGCTATGAGGTCGCGCTTATCCGCCGATCTCGGTGCCGATCGGGTGATCATTATTTCATCGGCCGCCCGGATCGGCCGCAGGGGACACATAACCGTTGGCTACGGCCACCGACCGCGCCAAGTGAAAATAACGGCCCGTAATAATATTTGTTTCATGGTGATTTTTATTGTCAACCCCTGTAATGAGAATTTGAATGGATTGCGGTTTTGTTCTACATAAAGCCATGACGTATGACGTTGCTTCCACGCCTGACCTAATTTATACTATTTTGCTCCTACGATTATGTCTATTATTTTTCTTGCCTTTGTTGAAAAGCAAGGTAAATAGAGCCTTTAGAAATGTACGTAGCAACAACAAATCAGCGGCACGAAACAAAGGGTGATTAACAGAAAGGTATCATTTTGAGGGTCGCGATCGCAAACCTTGTTTTACGGAGCAGAAAAAGGACGAAAGAGCTATTTGTCGAAGCTTCAGTAATTTGTAAACAAATGCCGACTAATTACTGCAAAGATTTGTAGCTATCATAGTACCTACGTAAAGAAAGGCTTCGACCCCAGTTTTATCAACATAAAAATAAAAATATAAATTATATTATTTAAATTATATTATATTCTTTGAAATATTTTCATAAATAAAAAGTAGGCATAACAGACTAACGAAAAGTTGAATACGACGCGCCGTAGCAGGGTACGAAGTAGCGACTCCTGAAATGTATATAAATCATTTCTTGCAATAGAGGATGAATTTAAATCTATCAAAAAAAACACATTAATACAAAAATCAGAGGTCATTAAACAGTACTAAAAGGTAATTTAATATTTATATCTACGCAAAAATCTAAACAGAAACCCGGTGTACCGTCAACACGTGTCGTCGGCAGCAGATTACAGGCCGTAGTACGGTGTTAATACTCAGTTAGATTCCCTGATTGTCCTCCCATGTACTAGCGTAATCCCTTAGTCGGCTTTTACGATGGAAGTGATTGTGTTGGCAAATCCATATGTATGGGAACCCACCTATCTGTGGCGGGTGTCTATAACTAACCGACTGGTTATTGTAGATTGATGTATTGTACGTCGTGAACATACGAACATACAATCATACGACCATACGAACGACAGTAATTAATATGTATAAATGTGGGTGGACGGAGAAGTAGAGGGAGCCAGAAAAATTATTGACGAATGATATAAAAGAAAAGTCAATGATCGTATGACTGTTGACAGGACCGAATGGAAGAAAAAAAAAACATGTTGCGCAGACCCCGAGTAAACAAGAACAGGGTCTGGAAGACGATGATATGAGCATACTACATAACAGATTGCCACAAAAACAACCACCCGTAATTTAAACGAATCATTCGCAAAAAAGGAGACATGGTATTACAAACACAAACAATGTATGTACGACACCAGAGTGGTTATACAATTTGTTCAACCGACAAAAAACTATTCGTTTTACGTCGTACATTTTACCGGCGGCTTCGGTAACACAAGTTTTCAATTCGAACGAAATTCTATCGCTATTTATTTACAGCGAGTGAGTCGAATACAAAGAGCACGTAAACTTGTAAGGCAATCTACAAACGATAACATGTGGGCTCAGCGCGCACGAGAAAACCAGCTTATTGGATTTTTAGGAAAAAATTACCTACCTTCATGAACAAAACTTTTCTGATAAATTTTGCTTGAACCTGCACCGAATCGATAATGGTGTCGTTGTATTATTGAAGACATGAGTTGGTTTGTCGGATTCGCTAGAATATTATCTGAAAGCTAACATTCCTCTCCTGTGAGTTCTTTGTTGAAAATTTTGGTCTTTTACATACAAACTTCAATACCCCATTTCAGCCTTTTTGAGCTCAAGTATACGTAAATTAATTAGCTTGATTGCTTTATTTTTTAACACTTTTAATGGCTTTCGTCTCTTAGGCACGCTCGTCTTTGACCATCAAATTAGTAACGTCATCAACTAAGCTAAAATTCAGAGTAATTATCGAGACACGGACATAACCGCACGGAAAGACTAACTAGCTGATAAGTACTACTACGTCGATCTACATGTCGTAGGCGCGACTACCGAGACTTAGGAGTAGTAGACAAGTGATAATGGGTTTTTTATTGATCCTCTTCTATTGTCATAAAGGTCATAAACGATTAAGTCAGTCAGTGAGAATAATGGCGACGTTAACAGGCCGGGGTGCGCCTAACGTACTGAAGTATCTTTTGAAGGTCAACTTCTTAGAAGAAAACTAAGGATGGTGAACTGTAGTTTACCAAAGGTGATGCTGGTAAGGAAAATGTTCAATTAAGTTGGAATGTCAAGGCATATAAACAAGAAATGGACATAAGGAGGGGTTAAATGTAGTAAATACCATTAGTAATTTTGGCGGTTTGCCTTCAATCATCCTTTATCCTTACATACTAATAAATGTATAAATTTAAGTGACTTTTAAAATAACAAACAGATAGGCAGACAGCTATCTGCTTATAACCTTTTCATTACTAATAAGTTTAAATGTATGGATAAAATTGGCATACTGGTAGACATAGTCATGTCCTAGATTATCTATGGCTCTATATAAGGGTATGGAGGGCTTTTTATTCCAGGCGTATGTTCCTTTAGCAGTAGTAGCGAGAAATGTTTCCGACAATATTTTGAAATTTTTGAAAGGAAGCATTAAAATGCGAACGACAAAAAGGTCACCTTTTAAGATCACAATTGGTACAAATATTTGAGACCTATTACGAATGTTTGTAGAAGTGATGGGGTCGGTTGCGGTCAATGAATTAATGATGACGCGATCGGCACGGATCCCGGATCAGCTGATGGGTGCGACCTAGTTGTACGTAAGACCTATGATGCTGTGCGAATCGATACCGGTATTTAGTTTACAATATGTGTGACAGGTGTGACATATTTGGAAATATTGATAATAGCAGATCAACAAAGTTCTAAACAGCTATGTTTATATATTTATTGTACAATTATTTCAATTACATGAGTACTCAGTTACAAACTAGAAGTTAGACTAACTGGTGGCAAAAACGATAATACAGTCAATATGCAAAGCTAAGCGATCAGTTTTTTTTACAAAAAACCTTTAGAGCACAGTTACGCAAGATCAAACAGAAGAAACCTCACAAGACTAAAGAGCTCATGCAAGACGAAAACCACTTAAACTTGAACATTAAAGGTTGTGAATAAATTCCTTTCATGTATGACGGTAGCGCATATCAAAGTACGTTTGTGGAGATCAGTAGCGGCTTCCCTGGGGAGTAGCCCGCTCTAAATTAACTTAGACTCGCTATGTATGCAGACTGTCGTGTCATCTAACGAGGTCCGAGACGGCACAGTACAAGTTTACCAAACGACAATGTACCGCTAACTTATATAGCGTACATCGCTGTTAAATTTCGGGGTCCTAAAGGGGCGAGTTCTGAGACCTCTTGTGAATAAACGTCTGCCATTATAACCGACATTAAACTTTAAGCGACTACGTATTAGCTAGCCTTTTCATGAGTAACTTTAAAGTCGAAACTAATATCATAAATTGAGGTACCTCAAAAAGTCTCCGATTACATTTAAACCAATGTCGCTTTCATTAAACACAATATTATCTTTAAATCCCGAACAAACAACACTTTATTTTGTCGGTTCAAAATTGATTTACTGTACATCTTATTATTCGGCGTGATTTTATCAAGCAAGTATAATAATTCCATTTAAAGTTAGTCGTCACGAAGTCTGTGAAGCAAGCAGTGCCTTCCAAATATTTTTTCAACGTTGCGAAATGAACGAGCTCATTATTCAGTGTTGACTTCCAGTTTGATGGTTCTTTTTTCCCTAAAAGTTCGCGTAATCCGTTTTGAGAATATCTCTTGCCTTACTTTTTATCAACTCTCTTTTTTTTGTCTCTCTCTCTCGATGTAAGTACTGGGAGAGAAAATGGGTCTTCCTGAAATTATTACTTTTCTTGTAAAATGTACTAAAAAATAATTGTAACCGTATTTCGAGACGCTGAAAAACGAGTGTCGTAAAATTGATTTGTTGCTGCTCTACGTTTGAAATGATATTACCATTTTTAAATCTTAATAAAATATTGAAGTTAAGTGCAAAATTATTATAATACTTTTATACTTTTGTTTTGTTCAAATTACTTTGAGAATTACCTTCACGCATGTTAAATAACTGACCATCGTTAAAAAACTAAACTAAACTTCAATAACAGACTTAACAAAACCAAAACGTCTTACACGAAACAGAAAACATCCTCGCTTACCGCGATCGCCTCAGCCGTGTGCCCGCTACCTTATAGTGGGGAAAAGAGGTGGCAGGGGAGCGGGACGTAACGAAGAGCCGGCGCGCGCCGCTCGATAAATCGATGTGGGTAATACAATGCTGTGCGGTGGGACGGCCTTGGGAGCTTGCAGCCTGCAAGACACACCCCCGGTCTACTTTCAAGTTCATTACCAACGAGACGTCTTCACTCGGCGACGAATGAGTATCATCTGACCTAATTAATTACTCACTGACGCATGATTACTGTTTGCTACGGTGGGTGATTGGATCAAGTGCTCCCACGCGGTCGGCGCCTGAGTTGCCGTGTTACTGGCTTGGTAATTGATATTCATTTTGAGATTTTTTTATGCGACGGCAGTCTACAAGTCTACAACTTTGAAGTTAAACAGTCGAATTAAAATACGAAATATGTAATTAAATACATACGAACCTACTTAGATTTTTTAGGAGTCTGGTTCGAATAATAAAAGTCGTATGTATCCATATTATTTTCATGCATTTAAATTAGGTTTTGTATTGCAAACCTCAACACTTTACTTTTATCTATAATAAATAGCTTTTAAAACTGAAATGTTAATAAAATTCAACAGAATTTATTCAACCCTAAACAGCTCTGTCTCCAGTTAAATTAATATGAGAAAATAAAATAGTGTTCAGTGTTTTCTTTTAAAAGGAGCAAACGTTAACAAATGAGCGTCCATTTGTAAACGTCTCTGGGTAGCGCGACACTCTAAATTGCAGTATTCTTTGAGCAGGTGATATAATATAACCTAGTACTTAGTGCAAAAAATATTTATTGTAATTCATTTCTTGATTATAACATTATTTCTAGTCAAAAAAACAGGACATTGACCCTTGTATTCATATTTTGAATTTTTAAAAAGTAATACTCTTATTTTTTTAAACACAATGCTTTAAATTATTAAAGCAATTAACGAATACATACTTCTATAAATATTTTTCAAGTTAAAATAAAATGGCATACCTAAATACCATTATTTACAACGAAGTTCATCAACATTAAAACACTAGTGGAAAGTACTAGAATAATGATGACATTTTAAATAATCCCCAACCTAATTTCGATCACGATTAAGTGCAGAAAAGAGAAAAATATGTGATTTATTTTATGCTCTTAACGAGCAGACAATTGAAAAGCATGGGAACTATTTTGTTGCCTGGGGGTGTAAAAGTGGAAAAAGAAAGAATCATTTTTTAACTCTTTGTTTTTTTGCAAAATCAGAATAAATGGAGGACATTTTTTTAATGAATCCTTATAGAGTTCTACCGTTGAGAAAGCCTATAAGCAAATCCTTATCTAACTCTTAAAATAATTTCAAGAAAATAAACAGTAGTTACACAAAACGTATTACATAAAATGGCAGTGTTTTGCTAAGAAAAGGCACCCCTCGTGTACCGGAGATGTCGTCAGCAGCGACTAACGGATTATGTCAAGAGGTAGACAAGCATCCTTCCGACTGGTAATTTAAATGGTAGCTGACCTACATAAGGTATTAGTTTTATTACACGTTTCAGAAATAAATGGGTAAATAATAAATACTGTTTTTGTCTACATTTTGCCTATGACTGTTTTTTGGTAAATAATTTTTATAAACGTGATTTTTTATCAGTTTTTTTTTCGTGCGTGTTCAATCAAAGACACAATTTAAGACACTAAACAAATTTGTTTTTTTAATTCATAAGGATGGAATGGGACATCCCATCGACAAGATAAAAAAAAGACGAACTAACATTTTTGTCATAATGTATAGGCGTTTCACTTTTTAAAAACTATGCATACCTACCCTTGTTTAGGCTTTTTACTATTGATAGGCACGCGTTCGACCACTATCTCACCTGATGGTATGTGATGACTAAAAGTAACCTAATTACTCTTGACTTAAAGACTACCAGGTTGTAGCTATCAGGAAACACAGACTCTGATAGGGAATTCCACTCCTTAGCTATACGCACAGTGAATATGTTCCCAAAACGTTTTGCGTGTGGGTGGGATTTCCACCAAATACAAAATATATTTTAGATTTTTTTTTTTTTTTTTAAGAAAACGTTGCCCCACACTAGGAATTTCTCCTGTATTGTGGGTGCGTTTACAAACATACAAAGTCACATACACAAACAGCCAGACCCGGAACAACTATCTGTAGGCCATACAAATATCTGTTCCGTGCGGGAATCGAACCCACGACACGCAGCGCAGCAGTCAATCGCTCAACCTCTGCGCCAACCGTGTCGTCGTGAATGTGTGTCGTCATTTTATTTACTAAATATTACTGAAACCGTCAACACAAAGTGAAGAGGAGCTGCCAAAACAAAGTTAGCGCTTTGTTTAGTAATTAAATAAAAATCAATGAAGAGCCTTCAAGTCATAATTTTTTAACAGTCTATATTTTACGAGAGCTTCAAATATTATCTACCTAAAAGCGGCTTATACCAGTAAAATAATATCAGACTTTTTTGGTTATTGAAAATATACCAATACAACGTGTAACAGAATACACGCAATATCTCTCAAGGGGTCATTGTACTTATCGTTATGAACAACTTTTATTATGGGACCAACACTGAAACCGCGAAAAAAAAATCAGCTGCTTCATACATTTCTGTGCGCACAACTCGACAAAATGTACTGGTTTATTCTGTTACACGTTGTATATAATGATTATAATATTTGATGATGAAAATGTCGTACAAAAAAATATATTTTAATATACGAGTAAGGATAGAATTAAAGAAAAAAACATCGTTTTACGATCCAAACAAAATACTGACTAGGTACTTGTTTTCTGTTCCAGTTTCTTGTCTGTTTAAAATATGTGTGACGTGTGTACTTTTATTATTAAAGAAATACATTAAAAAATATGTCAAAATAAAGAATATTGACGTAGTATGCCTCGTAAAGTCTTTTCTTGGCTCATTGCCAGAACCCGTTTTGCTTACAGAAAATGATCGTTCGTTGCTCGCTGTTCCTTTATCAATAATGTGGCATTTACCATGTTTTACGAGACGCGATTGAAAACTGTTCATGCTTTCTTTATGATCCGTGTGAGGGATGAGACTTCACTGCAATCATCAATAAGAGATGAATGTGAAAGATTTTATGTTCTGTTTAAATGACTGCCGCTTGCCAAATGAAATTAGTCTAGTTTGCTAACTAGGGGGCAAAAAGAAGACCGGACTTTTTTTGAAGTTTACTCTGCCCCACTGATTCATTTAAGTGGGACAGTCAATTCCAATGGTGTCAACCCCAGTGAGGCAAAATATACCAAGACTTCGTGCGAGTGTGTTTTGCCCCACTTAACTGGAACAGTGGGATAATACAGGCTTGCAGTAAAAAGTTACTACATTATGTAATGTTAAATGCAACTAATGGGGTTTCACGGGAACAAATAAAAATTCAGAACATCGAGAGAAAAGAATACCTATACAATAACTGCAAAGTTTTTAGTTGGAATCTAAACCCACTTCATAGAAATTACGAAATTAAAATATCTGGTGTACCAAAATGCTGGTATTTGGTAGAAAACCTTTTTACATGAAATGAAAAATAATTGAGAGTTGAGAGCCTACCATATTGGATTTGCTAACCGTGCATTGTCATCCAAAACTAACGATGATGCAAAATTTCAGCTCAATCTGTTGTGATAACTATAATGATGTACAATACAAGTTTTAAAAAAACTGAAAACTGTTCATGCTTTCTTTATGATCCGTGTGAGGGATGAGACTTCACTGCAATCATCAATAAGAGATGAATGTGAAAGATTTTATGTTCTGTTTAAATGACTGCCGCTTGCCAAATGAAATTAGTCTAGTTTGCTAACTAGGGGGCAAAAAGAAGACCGGACTTTTTTTGAAGTTTACTCTGCCCCACTGATTCATTTTAGTGGGACAGTCAATTCCAATGGTGTCAACCCCAGTGAGGCAAAATATACCAAGACTTCGTGCGAGTGTGTTTTGCCCCACTTAACTGGAACAGTGGGATAATACAGGCTTGCAGTAAAAAGTTACTACATTATGTAATGTTAAATGCAACTAATGGGGTTTCACGGGAACAAATAAAAATTCAGAACATCGAGAGAAAAGAATACCTATACAATAACTGAAAAGTTTTTAGTTGGAATCTAAACCCACTTCATAGAAATTAAAATATCTAGTGTACCAAAATGCTGGTATTTGGCAGAAAACCTTTTTTCATGAAATGAAAAATAATTGAGAGTTGAGAGCCTACCATATTGGATTTGCTAACCGTGCATTGTCATCCAAAACTAACGATGATGCAAAATTTCAGCTCAATCGGTTGTGATAACTATGTATAATGATGTACAATACAAGTTTAAAATAAGGTTTCAATATTAAGTAGTCATTTTAAACAATTGTATAACTGTGATTAAAATGACACAGAATTATCACACGACAATACAATTTCTGTAGTCGTTTTCGGAAAAAATATAAAACCTGCAAACAAATCTTTGTTCCAGCGTTTACCGTCGTAAAAGGGAGGTAAATAAAATGTAAGTGTTGTACGAGAGAGCAAATTAATTAATTAAAACAATTTTGATTTAAGCATGACACGTGCGCCAACTGGGGCTCCATCTTTCGACAGTGGGGTTATCATCTAGCCTTTTCCCAACTATAATGGGTTCGGCTCCCAGTCAAACCGGATTCAGCTGAATACCAGTATTTTACGCCGAGCGGCTTCCTACTCCACAAGCCAGTAACTGGGTAACGCGGTACTACAAGACTAGAGTCAGATTTTACTGGCTTACTGGCTTCTGACAATCCGTAACGACTGCCAAAGATCTGCAAATGACAACCGGGACCAACGGCTTAGCGTGCTTTCCGAGGCACGGAGGAGTCTCGGTTTTTTCAGATGGTCACCCATCCAGAGACCGACCTGGGCAAGCGTTGCTTATCTTTGAAGATCGACCCGTGCGGCTGTTGTTATTTAGCCACTATCTCCTCTTCATACATGACTTTATGCCAATAAACATAGCTTTTTCTCGTGGATTTGCTACCCTAACCTATCCCACAGCGCCCGTGCATTTGCCGTGATAAAAGTACAATCACCGATAGTGTTTATCTTTCTATCAATTAATGTTTTTTTTTTGTAATCGGATCGGATCTATACTTTTAGAGATTTACTCCGACTAGCATGAAATACCGTAATTACTGTACTTTAAATCTATACTTATATTATAAATGCGAACGTTTGGATGTTTGGATGAACGGTTGTATTTTTGACACAATCACGTCAGAACGGCTGAACGGATCTTGACGAAAATTGGGAAAGAGGTAGATTATAGTCTGGAATAACTAAAATTTGTTATTGATGAAGCGAGCTTACCCAGAAGAAGCTTGTTCACTCTAATTTTGAAGAGATAAGGGTTGTATGCGTTTGGAAACACAGACGTAGGCAGAGAGTTCCACTCCTTTGCTGTGCGCATTATAAAAGACGTTTGGAAACGTTTAGTGCGAATTGATGGAATAGCAACAAGGTAGGGATGGTAACTTGCAGTCTAGATGTCCGAGTATTATCCCGGGAATATGCTCCCTTGGGATACATGCGGGCGGAGCCGCGGGAGGCAGCTAGTATACATAGTTACTTTAAATGTAACAAATACAACAATAGTTAAATCTTGAAAAATAAGAAAAAAAACATCCAAAAATGCTGTAACATCGATACCAACATCGACAGATCCTCATTAAAAAGCCACAAAGTCATTTACCGACTTCTTTTAAGTCAAGATTAGTTTTTTGTACTTTTCAAAGCGTAAACAGAACGTAGAGTGAAAGTTTCAGCTCTCGACTCAATCCCATCTTATTGCAATATTGAGAATTAAACTTTCTTAAAAGAATTTATTTATTTTTCCACAAATCACCAAGTAAGCACTTTAATAATTCAGAAACTTTTTCATTATTTCGCATGTAACTTAATAAGTTAAATGCTTTGGAACTACAAAGTCATTTCTATGATTGCAAAATATTGCGTTTTTTTTTTATTTATAATATTTTATAGCACTTTTAATAATGGAGTATAATGGAGACACTTTATAGAGCATTATGATAAATGCTTTAAGCATTTATTATGAATTCTCGTAGTTGTGTTCAATTATGACTTTTTTCGATGAAGTTAAATTAATTTGTTTATGCATATTACAAATGGTGAGCTCTTAAAGACTTAGCGAACCTTTGATGCCGTTACCAGACAGATTAGCTAAGTATTCGTAGTATGCAGATGATGTTTTAAGGTCGATAAGACAATCCTTTAGTTGCTAAGGGTACCCACAGGTGGAAAGAAACCTATGTAGGTACCTATTGACTACCTGCAGACAGACATTGTGGTTAAATGACTTTGTAAGTAAACATGTTGGATTCGAATAGGAGATTTATATAGATAAGTCTATCATTTTTCTCCTAGCTATCTCTTTTTAGGTAATTATTTGTGGTTTTAATTGTAAAATAAAAAAATAAAATAAAATTAGACAAAGTAAATATATTTTATTCCTGAAGAGCAGACGTGCATTGGAGTAAATGACAAAATTATTAGCTAAATATTCTAAATAACAGTATTATAAAATTTAATAAAAAGTAAACTTGAGAAAACAGTTACAGAATGAATCAGAGTAATCCAGGTAAAAAAAAAATCTTTGCCACCGCAACATGAATTTGGAAGATGTGCCAAGTATGTTTACGCCATATTACGCTATCCCGCACACGACTCAGCCAGCAACACCAAAAAAAATGTCCGCTAAAAGCTTGCGACCAAGAGCTTTCAACGCGAACATCTCAAGTTTTTCTCTAAGTAAAACCGACTATGTGTTTATATAAAAGCGGCCTCAAAGATACGACCTTTATATGTCTTATTATGTTGACTAAATCAATATACACTGAGTCACTGATGCATCTACCTCATCTATTATTCATTCGGAATCCGATGGAAGTCCAGCCTTTCCATTTACGACTTCGTGTCTAGGTACAAAGATACCAATGGGTTCGCAAACCCTCCGTGAAAAACATATTTTATAATAAATAAATCTCTTTACTGTAATATTTAAAGCATCGAAATTGTAAGTCGGTCGTTGGTGGTACATTGTAAATTATACCTCAAACTCATGACTAAATAATTGGGATTACTGTCTCTTATCTACTTATACCGTTTTTGTTAGAGTAAAATGGATTTTCCTCACATAAAAGGATGGAACTTAAAATCGATCTAACGATAGAGATGATATCTATTTGAAATAATATCTTATTCCCTTGGGAACATGATACGTTTCTGTAGCTCCTAAGAATTATATGTTCTCAAAATATAGTAATTTCATATAATATTGTGTTTGCTCTTTTGGGAACAAAAATGCTATCATATCAACTATTTCTATTTTATTTTTTTTCTAATATCAGTATTGAATGTACATGATATGCTCACCGTGTTTTCATTGAATGATCAAAAACAATTAAAAAAACACGAAAATTTCGATTCATTTTTCACACAGGACCATTTGTTCAGACATTTCTAAACTACCGTTTTATTAACACAAACGTCAGCAAAGTTCAGTTCGTTTTGAACAATATTGATAGGTACACGTTTAGCCTCGGGCATAAACAAAAGCAATATATGCACATTGTGGAAATAACCATATTTGCATTTAGATCAGATATTTTGAGCTGGAAAAGTCCTTCAAAGCCTGACTCGGTTAGAAATAGCAACAAGGCCGGGGCAACGAGGCCGTGGCATCATTTACCTATATTTTACTTAATAATACATCTTAGTTACCTTGTGGAGGCTGATAAATACTTCAACAATACTTTATAATTATAGGGCATGTCGCCTTATATGTAAAACTGTGGGCAATATCACGTAGCGGCTCCTTACTCCGCGGTACACTACTTAGTATTTTCGTCCCGTTGTAAGGGAATATAAAATTCGCATCACGATCTCTGAAGAGCCCTACTCGCTGCTTATCTTAATACTATAACAGTCTCTTTATGAAAATGTTTACTGAATACGAAAAGTAAATGATGTTTTTCTAGGTCGATGATGACAGATTCTGGTCGTCGCAAATAAGGGATCTTTTGAAAAAAATCGTCGAAAATACCGAACAGCGGTGCGGTTCGGAGCGGTGTTATTCTGTTAATAAACACTATCGAGTTTACTTCTGTATTCACAGCGAGAAATGGCAAAATACTTAAACGATTACGTAAATATTATGGATCGTATTCCTTTTCTCGGTCTTCTTAGAATGTCTTATCATGAATCCCTTAACCACAGTACGGATGTAATCTCAACTAAATCCACACTAATATTATAAGCGAAAGTAACTCTGTTTGTAACCTTTTCATGTCTTAACGGCTGAACCAGTTTAGACACGTTTACACGGGTAGACCATATTCTAGAACAGGGCACAAGATTTTTATCCCTAGAATATGTTTCCTTGGGATAATTTCGAATTCGAAACCACTTCTTGATTTTCGAATTTTTATTCGCCTTTAGCTGTTGGCAGAGCATACCTTTTATTTTTTTATTTGAGATGAGTTTGCTCTTGACTCTAGAATAGGTCATAGATGGCAGAAACAAAGTCGACGATGGAGCGAGCTTACCCCGAAGAAACCTATTCACTCTAATTTTGAAGAGATTAGGGATGTATGCGTTCGGAAACACAGACGCAGGCAGAGAGTTCTACTCCTTTGCTGTGCGCATTATAAAAGAAGTTTGGAAACGTTTAGTTTGTAAACCTAGTGATAAATCCAAGCACCAATGTCCTTGATCAATCCATTCCCAATTGAATATATTCTAGTTTTCCTTGGAAGATGGGTTATCTTTAATGATATAATTAATGTTAGACATGTACTACAACATATGCCACCGTCATTTCCCAAAGGAACGTATATTCCCTTGTTCACTAAAGTTTCCCCGAAACTGGCAAATCCAATGTATGCATGACGGCTTATTGCATGTTCCAGGCACACACTGCTGAAATTGATGTTTCCAAGGAAACTAACCAATCTATCTGTATGGTTTAGAATTACTTCTTATATCAGGTAGCCAACATTGCTGGAACAATATTTATATTCTGTAATTGGTTTTCCGAAATTTTCCTGGATTAGGTTTTCATTTTCTCTTGCCTGGTTATAGTAGGACGAATATTTAGAAAGCGATCAGACGATCTGGCAATATGTTCACGACGTGTTTAACAAAAGAAAAAAAGAATGCGTTCAAAAATATACACGAACATGGCGAAAATTCAAAAATGAACTTGAGCAAACTGCAAGGTTGTTTTCATATTTTCATGTTTTTGTGCCATAAAAATCAAAGTCAGCTTTAAACATTCACTTTAACAAATGAAAATAAGTACAGATTTATTAAAGTAAAACAGTCCCGCTAACTGTTGGGTCCGGGGCTTTTTCATTAGATTCTCAATAGAAGCATGAAGTTTAGAAGTAGTTGGTCAAAGCTTTCAGTCCTGCGCCTGATGTCTCCTCGGTCGTGTCACGTCGCCTTCCCATCGGACTATCAAATTAAAGGAGCAGATTGCCACTGTTTTGGCGCACATACTTGTGCACTTTAATATCGCCTGCGTACTAAATAATCTCCGTGCTAAAGAATAACAGCCGCACGGGTCGATCAAGGTTAAGCAACGCTTGCCAAGGTTAGTCTTTGGATGGGTGACCATCTTAACATACCGAGGTTCCCCCGTGACTCGGAAAGTACGTCAAGCCGTTGGTCCCGGCTGTCGTTTGTAGATCTTTGGCAGTCGTTACGGATTGTCAGAAGCCAGTAGATCTGTCTCCAGTCTTGCCAAGACTACCGTGTAACCCAGTTAATGGGTTGTGTACCACGTAAATACTGATATTCAGCTGAATCCGGCTTGACTGGAAACCGACTCCAATATAGTTGGGAAAAGGCTATAATAGGCAGATGAAGACTAACTTATCTCCGTAGAGGTTCAAAAAATGTATGGTTTCTATGGGAAGCCGCGGAAATAAATATTATAAGATATAGTAAGTACTAAGTAAAGTTTGTGTACCCTGAGTCAAATTTAGTTGAATAACCTCTTTCTTCACCAAGTTGGTTCAGCTAAACTAAGTTAGACTAAACATATTTTAATGTCCATATAATGGTTTTCATATAGGTAAGTATCGTTAGCGAACAAAATGGCTTCGTAATTATATGTTCGTGCTGTTTCATTATGATTATCATCTACTGGTAACTTTTTTTGAGTATCTGTATATTAAAGTTAATATGATTGCTTTAATTTATGTAATTTGAAAATAAGTATAGTATTATGTTTTTTATAATGCCAACATTTTTAGTGGCAACACATTATAAAAAATATAGGTAGTAATAATCATATAAATACAAATATAGTAAAAAGCAAGCAGATATAGTATATTATATCTGCTTAGGTTTTTACCTATATTTTTTGTAATATTTATAGGCTCGTGTTTGACCACTATCTCACCTAATGGATACTAATGATGTGGTCTATTATGTAGTACGCTAGCCTAGACGTGACCTATTTAGGCTTGACGTGAGGTTGCAGCTATCAGAAAGCACAGACCCCAACAGGGAATTCCTTAGCTGCACGCACAATAAAAATATTCCCAAATCATTATATGCGTGTGGGTCACATCATTTAGAAATGGCCACAGAAGACACTTAACACTTACACAAAAATATATCTAAAGATAATGTAACCTCACAAGCAACCAATTAATAAAATCTACTCAAAACTACAACATTAAAAACACTTCACGATTCAAAAAGCGTACCACCATTAAAATTCATAAACGATAATATATCCGATACCTGCCGAAAAATAGTAGATAAAACCAAGTAAATAAATACCGATGAAATTAACAAACGAACTATACGGTTGTCGGTTATAAAGTCGGCCTTGATAAATGTTTCCCTTGACATTAATATAGGGGTGCTCGGTTCTGAGCTGTGGAGTTACAGCGTGGCGCCGTGACTTGTGTCACTCAGTCACGTCAGGGGAAGCTAAACATGTTATTATTTACTGCTTTATTAGTACATATTATCGTCATTACAGCCTTGTGAGAGTTTGAAGTAATTTTGTAATGTGTAATACTGCAAACAATTGTGGATACTGCAAACAAAAGTTCAAAAACTTTATCACCCGATAAATCGTCTGTCATGCGCAAGAGAACGGCATCCCTAATGCGTAGGATACGTGGAGGCTCCAACAGCATCCTGAAGGTTATTTTGGAGAGGCCAGACTGCCCTTTTCTGATGCACTGGTCCGTAGGCATAGCTGCGGGCCCGGTGCTGAGGAAAAATACCTGAATTAGTTTTTAGAAATAATAGTATTTTATTTAGCATGTTTCCTTAAATGTCATACTAACATAGCTTATAAGTAATCGCTACTAACCAATATGGACGCATAGTTCGAAATAAAGTTTTTTGATTGATTGATTGATAAAGAAAAATGGTAAAAAATACCAAGCAAATAAATACTGATAAAATTAACGAGCGAACTATACGGTTGTCGGTTATAAAGTCGGCCTTGATAAATGTTTCCCTTGACATCAATATAGGGGTGCTCAGTTTAGAGTTGTGGAGTTACAGCGTGGCGCCGTAACTTGTGTCACCCAGTCACGTCAGGGGAAGCTAAACATGTTAATATTTACTGCTTTATTAGTACGTATTATTGTGATTTAATGTGTGTGATTACAGCCATGTGAGGGTGCGAAAGCTGAAGACGGGTTGATTACTTGGATGCATGTTTTAAAAAGTAAAAACAGGCATCCAAGTTCTTCACCCCAGTCTTTTTTCCAGTGTTTTTATGGTTCCGTACCTCAGTCGGCAAAAACGGAACCCTTATTCTCTTTACTCTTTCGAACAAATTCTGCAACATGACACTCAACGTTAGTGTAACTTTTTATTAATGAAAGAATGTTAAAATCAATTCTTCCAGAAAGCCAACTCAACAAACAAACAATGTCACCTCTTTATAATGTTTTTTTTAACATAGTTTTTTTACACACAAACAAATAACAGCATCAACAAAAAATGCCCCCCTTTAAGGCAGTGTGTTGGCACCCACGCTTTTTAATATCTCGTAGTAGACGTAGTCGAAATAAGATCTCTCAAAAAAATAAATAAAAATTCACATTATGGTCATCAGACACAAAAAAATGTGTATTTAGTGCGATCTTCAACTTAAGCATCTCTGGATAGAACACTATTCACAAGATAGATTGAGAAGTGAAAGTTTCATGAGATAACATTAAGGGAGATAGTAAGATATTTAATTTCGTCACGAACGTTTTATTTTATGTAGGTATGTATGTCTGTGTACCTGATGGACTGCCATCAGGTACACAAAACACACATAAAATAAAAAATGTTTATCAAAATTAACGTAGTAAACGAACCCCTTACTACTTTTCAAGACTCATATTAAGGGGGATCATAACGGAAACCCTGATATGATCTGTAACACTATTATTATTTATTTTAACATGTTAATTCAAATACCTTTCCACCTTAACATGGTATTTGCCTATACGCACATTCCGGATAGCAACAGGCAATTATTCGACGCCCTAATTCTCAAACAAAAGCAGAATGATGAATACACCTAACACAAAAGTGGGGAAGAACAATGCCCTTAGTATTGAAAGGCTGTACAATACTATAAATAGGTTCTTATGTAAATTATATATTGGTTTTGTGTTCGCGAGGCATCTGTTTAGCCTCAACAATTGATATTCGCACCCGGAACAGGCTAGGTATTAATTAGGGTCCCAATGTTCTGTGCCAAAAAATTAGGGACCTTTGGTGAGCCGCATTCACACTGACGGTGAGATTGATGACAATGGATTGATTTACGGGATAAGGCTTTTTTTTTTTCTTTAAGGATGGGAAATCATCAAATGACTTCTTCCGCTCTGGGTGGAGCGGAAGGGCATGTCAGACTTTTACTGTCTAAAACCCATCCGTGTTCCTTCTAAAGCCCTTTGCGTTCCAGGGCCGCGGTGACTCTTTCTTTTTTTTTTTTTTTTATTTAATATGGGTTTGCTCTTGACTCTATTCTAGGTCATAGATGACAGAGACAAAGTCGACGATGGAGCGAGCCTACCCAGAAGAAGCCTGTTCGAACAAATTCCGCAACCCTGGCAGGCTCTAGCCCCAGCGGGCCCCTTCTTTTATGCTGACATCCCTTTGAGGCGCGCGTGAAACACAACGCGCCATCGACCCGGGCCTGGTGGTGATCGGACAGCGAGCCACCCAACGCTCGCCGTCCGCAGGCCCGCGCCTACGGTGGCCGGGGATCGCCCTGCGACTCCCGACGCCTGGGGCGTCTTCTCCTGTTGCGGCGGTTGGGGCGAAGGCCTTGCCTTTCCCTCGCGCGGCCCGCCTCCTCCTTCGCTAGCATTACTGCTTCGCAGAAGGAGGTGACCGCTTCCCAAGCCTCCTCGCTCCGGACCATGGATTCAACCAGGGCCGGACGCGAGAGGTCGCCGCCGCTGATCGCCTCGATGAGGACACGGCGGTGCTCCGCCCAAGCAAAGCAGACCTCCACCGTATGCTCCACCGTGTACTCCGGGCGATCCTCACAGTGCTGACACCCGGGCGTGTCCTCCCGCTTAATCCGAAACAGGTACCTCCCGAAACAGTCGTGTCCGGTAAGTACCTGCGTCAGGCGGAAGGTGAGGACGCCGTGGCGCCTCTCCAGCCACTCCTCAAAGAGGGGCCTTACCGCCGCAATAGTGGCGTGCCCAACGGGATAAACCTTACAAATGGAGTTTTATAACCACTACATTGTTATTTGTGACTGGTTCACAAATAACCGAAGTCCGACATACGAGTAACACTCCATTCTCCCCAGACAGAGGGGATACTCTGGGCAGAACGCAGTGTGGGTCACCCAACACAAAGAAAAAGGAAGCTAATGTGATTTGTCGTAATTTAACTATTTCAGACCTAATTTTGGATACCACAGATAAATTCATACATAGACAAAACGAGAACTTTGTGAAAACTTGGTCTATAAGATGTATGAACTTGCCAAACCGTAACCAGCAAGTGAAGCGTTCCTTCTCTTCTCTCTTATTTAGGACTATTTCCTATGAGTCGTCACTATATTATCCGAGATTCAAAATATTATAATGTAGCCTTATGAACTACGCCAAACTTCCGAGTTTTCCAATGTTTAGCAGCAAACGTTTACAAGTTGTTAAAGCTGAACAACGTTGCCAAACTTATAACTTTGTTACTTTTCGAACAAAGCACTGAATAAGGCACATGTTCGCTTTTCCACTTCGGAAAATTTAATTCAGGTTCAGTCGAAACGAATGGACTTTGAAAAAATATAAACGATTACACTGAAAACGTATTTACCCCCATGCGGAGCACGGAGCTTGCCATGCAAAAATATTCAGGGAATTATTAATTTAAAATGCAACCTGTACGACTGTTTGTATTATTTTTAAATTCAAAAGATAAATTCGTGAAACAATTAGTGCGAATGTGATTGATGAAAAACATGATATTCGTGTAAACCGATAAACAATTTCATGTGAGATTGTATATTCCTTTTGTCAAGCTATTGCGATTTTATACTGTAAACAAAATATATATATTAAAATGGAAAGTAACTGATTAAAGAATGTACGTTCTCGGGGTACTGGTTGTTCAAGTTTATTTCTCACATGTGCGTCGAGTTTCTTTCAATGAAAACTGTTCGAATTTAACCTTTAAAAGTTTTCAAAAGCAAAAGACAGCAACCGTTGTACCCGGGTATATAATGGAATTATATAGCTACCTACCTACATACTGCCTTCATACAAACTTCGTAGACACGTGTTTTTGATAAGTATCAAATAACATCACATTTTGTAAGAGACCAAATAAATTGAAACACCTACGATTGAATTGATACCTCGCCGAGATCAAATTTATACACCTACGACCCGTTCTATACACAAATAAGAAAATAAATATCTTTGCCAACTTCAGGAAATTGTAATATTGAATGAATTTGTTAGAGAGACTGCAGGACAATATCATCCTGATTAATACACCTACGTGTATTTTTTTCTAAGATGGACATAATATTTTGACTGTATTAGCTATCTTCAATTACTGCGACTATCCACCAAACAAACCAAATACATTAATTCATTGGATTTACAAATAAAGTGAAACTAGGTCGAAACTGTTTGTGCTCCTTAAGCCTAAATTGAGATTTTTTGTTCGAACGTTTTCCTCTAAGAGCCTCCAGTCTTTTAATGTTTATACCCATAATTCTATTCAGTCTGTAAAAGTTTGAAGATAAGTAAATAAGTGAAAAGTGAGCCGAGGTTGCGTGCCCGTGATTATACTTGAGGAGGGCTTGATGGCCGCCCAGATCCATGATAACAAAACATTTTCGATGATGGAATACAATTTCGCTTCTATCACTGCAAATTAAGACTGAATTTTAAATAAGATTTAAGTGTCGCCTACTGCTCTTTGTAAATAATAGTTTAGGATACTATTAGTATCAGTACTAGAGTCGTCTTGCAATATTTTGAAGACACGAATTAGATTTTTTTTTTTTTATAATTTTAAGATTAAATCCTTTGATTCTTTCTGAACTTTCATCTTACTGTGTTTGCTGATCACATCTTGCTCATTTGAATGATTAACGAATGACAGTGAAGAATAACATCAGTCAGAACTAGCCATCGTAAAAGTAGATCGCTCACTCACGCAAATAAGGCGGTTCGAGGCTACACTGGCTCATAAAAGTAATAAATCACACTTAATTCTGACTCCCGGAGCCACTCGTCCCAACCCCTCATTCGTGAACGGAATGCTTATTGAGTTCTTTTTATGTGGCGACATTTTATTTTCTTCGTACGTTTTCTTAGAAGCCAAACTCGTTACGCTACCATCACTTTTACCATGTGTTAGGCCTGTTGTTCACACACGTCTTTTCGCCATGAAAATGTCCGCTTTTTTGCCAATTTTTCTCCTGCGCTATGGTAACTCCGCTGCGTCGTAGATATATTCGCTATTTGACAACAAACTTCTATAATAATCCATACAATACGAGCAGTATTATCGTGCCTATACACGGCGAATCAACCGATGTTTTTACGGCAAAAACTCTTAGGCTGAGACGAGAAACGTCATTATCATTATCATTTCAGCCGAAAGACAACTGCTGGACATATGTAGGCCCTCAAATGTTGCCATATCATCCCGTCCTGTACGTCTCGCATCCAACGGATTCCTGAGACACATTAAAACATAACCCACCGTATTTTTATTCATATCCCTTTCAAGATTCCACATGTTTTAAACATGCTGTGTTCTGAACCTTAGTTCTACAAACCTTTTTCTGTAAATGAGCCACTTAAACAGAGTTCGCCGGCGAGTCAATACTTCTTCATAAGAAACCTCAAACAGCCTCGAGGGGATCGTTCGGAATCTATCACCATTTTACGTAATCTCGAGCCTCGTGTTCGGTTTCAGTACTTTTTGGAGTGTGGGCGGACACAACTTCACCTGACGTAAGATTGACTTTTAGAGGGCATTCGGAAGTACAAGAGATATTGGGATTTTATGTAACTTCTGCCTTTATATTGTAAATCAGTGGCTACGGCCTATCTATATCAAACGATAGATAAATCTGTTACAAAAGGGATGGCGCCCTTTTTAGGTATTACGTAACAGATAGGGTAGAGGAAATTGAAATCGCGAAAATTGGTTTTAGTGACAGCACATTTAGATAATATCCTAGAGCGATACCATTTACTGTCCTGCGTTGGATCATGTCAGGTGGGTAATCCTTTGAATATATTTTGCCCGAAGTTTAGTATAAAGGCTTCCACAAACAATGCGACAGTGTGACAACCGTAGTCATGTTTCTTCTAGTTATAATATTCTTATGCTCAGAACAAATTTCCGTAGAGCTTTGACGCAACTCTGCGTTTTTACTTCTACAAGAGGCGCAGGACATGCAATACTTACAATTGTTTATATACATACGTGCTTTCACTGTCTTATTTATTTATTGTATTATTTATCAACGCACAAAGTTACAGATATAACATTATAAACATGAGTACCAAGTAAATCTATTTCCAAAGAAATTCAGTCATGAAAAAGAAATGTAGACAATTGCGTGTGTGAACAATAGAAGAAGATTATGTGAAGCCATAAATAAAACTATTAAAACCATAATAATGAAAATACATATTTTTTTTACCAACATCAAAAAAAGGAGATTCTCAATTCGGTTGCATGTTTTTTTTTTCTTTTTGTGTGTTTGTTACCTAGCTCATAACTATGATTTGTGAACCGATTTGAAAAAATATTTTTATTGGTTACATAGAAATTTCATCAAAATCGGTTCAGTGGTTTGGTTTTTAAATCAAAATAGCTGGAAAAAATATGTCAATGAAATAATACAAAATTGAAGCATAATACGCAATTATGCTTTACAGGAAAGCAAAAACTTTTCAGTGGTGGTGTTAGATGTGGGAAAGTTAAAAACTTTAATTTCGGAAGTCGGTTTTAAAAAACGAAGCAACAACCAAAAACCCCGATTCCAAAATTAAAGTTATTTTATACTTGTGTTTTGTTATGTGGAAGTCGGTTGCATTTTTTTGTAAAAAAGTTTTTTTGAACTTTAAAGATTGCCAACAAAAAAAGTTAGGCACCTATTACAACACTTGATAAGGCAAAGCCCTGTATACCAACTAGACTTTTGATCGAGACAGTTTAGCCATTGTAAAACCAATTACAACTACGTATATCAACTACACAATAGCCGCTATATTAATTTGTCGCATTCAAACCATAAGTAATTAATTTTACGTGTCACCCCTGTCAACTCGTAAAGCGACCATTATATCAACTTCATTATTATGTTAACTAATCACTGTGTTAGTATAATTATGTCAACTGCTTTGTTTTAATTTACGATAGATACATTATCGAGCACATTATGAAGTGATGTTTTAATTAAAATACGCGCCAATTTGTGAAACTATTTAGGTAACACTACTATAGTGTAATAGGCATTCAGTACATAAAATAATAGGTTTATAAAATATAGAATTAAAACGGGGAACAAGGAATCTTTGTTTTGTAAGTCGTAGTGAAGCTTAATTTATTTATTTTTATTTTATTTTGACAAGTACAGTGACAGACTACAGACTAAAAACAATTCATCATAGCCATGACAACATACATTATGTGAATCTGGGGCCCAATTATTACTGTACACAGCGTTCAATATTTAATAAGCTTCATTAGTAACATTTTATAAATGTTTAACTTAATATGAAAAAAAAAATACACTTCTAACTACAATTTATATAAAGCATTTCTAAATTCGTTGAAACTGTTCAAAAATAAGTCTACCTTAGAGCATATTGCATTATAGTGACTGCACATTCTGGACAACGGGTTATTTTCAGAAACATTATTGTTATTAGCCGGAATACTGAATAATTGTGGAGTGCGTCAATGGGCTACATTATTTTCCAAGGAAGAATCATCATAATAATATTTTAAGTTAACTTTGTGTACCTTATCATTCAGCCGAAAGACGTCCACTGCTGGATATAAGCGTGAGCATTGGAACATCGACCGGTCCTGTGCTTTTCACATCCAGTGAACTCTCGCGGCCCTTAGATACTAGGTCATCGGTCCACTTTGTGGGAGGCCTTCCAACGGTGTGTCTTCCGGTAGCCGCTAGCCAATCGTCATTTCAGACTTGTTCGGCTCATGACCATTTGATTTTTGATTCATGAGCCCAGCCCACTTTTATTTTTTTTAAGGATGGGAAATCATCAAATGACTTCTTCCGCTCTGGGTGGAGCGGAAGGGCGTGTCAGACTCTTACTGACTAAAACCCATCCGTGTTCCTTCCGCACAACACACAACAAATTCCGCAACCCTGGCAGGCTTTTGCCCTAGCGGGCATCCTCTATGCTGACATCTCTTTGAAGCGCGCGTGAAACACAACGCGCCATCAACCCGGGCCTGGTGATGATCGGACAGCGAGCCACCCAACGCTCGCCGTCCGCAGGCCCGCGCCTACAGTGGCCGGGGATCGCCCTGCGACTCCCGACGCCCGGGGCGTCTTCTCCTGTAGCGGTGGTTGGGGCGAAGGCCTTGCCTTTCCCTCACGCGGCCCGCCTCCTCCTTCGCTAGCATTACTGCTTCGCAGAAGGGGGTGACCGCTTCCCAAGCCTCCTCGCTCCGGACCATGGATTCAACCAGGGCCGGACGCGAGAGGTTGCCGCCGCCGATCGCCTCGACAAGGACACGGCGGTACTCAGCAGGGCAGACCTCCACCGTATGCTCCACCGTGTCCTCCGGGCGATCCTCACAGTGCTGACACCCGGGCGTATCCTCCCGCCTAATCCGAAACAGGTACCTCCCGAAACAGCCGTGTCCGGTAAGTACCTGCGTTAGGCGGAAGGTGAGGACGCCGTTGCGCCTCTCCAGCCATTCCTCAAAGAGGGGCTGGAGAGGCGCCACGGTACCGCCGCAATTGTGGCGTGCCCAGAGCCCAGCCCACTGCCTCTTGGATTTGACAATTAAGTTGATGTTCCTGCAGATCTCTTCATTCCTGATTAGATCATACAAAGAAACTCCAAGCATAGCCCGCTCCATGAATACTTTTGAAGCAGTCATTTAAGCGCATGTCCAAGTGGAATGACGTAGCATACTCCTGCCGCTGTGAGTGAGAGACAGAACAATACAAACCGAATAACACTATCTCTTTCCCTCAATGGATTCATAACGTTATTGACAAGTCAAAATAGGGAGGCACGTGGGTGAAATCAATAAATTAGTAAATGTCACAACGCATCACGTGGACTAGTCACCAGTTCCATAACAAAATCTGCAAAAAAACGAGTTCCTAACTTCCAACTTCAAATAAATCAAACAAATATTTGACTTTTGTAACTTTTTAAAGGTCAGTGACGTTACCTATAAGTAGGTTAGTATATTCAGAAGCTCGCCATGTCAAGGATACAGATACCAGGTACTCAAATAACTAATTACTTTAACTACTTAGGTAAGACTTTGTTTAAGTAACTGAAGAATTAATAAGCTTTGCAGCCACGTTCCTGAGGATATTGTTATAGGTGGTAATTTTAATTCCTTAGTATAATGTTACCTGAGCTTTCTAGGGGCGAAAGGACATACGCATGAATGTGAACAACTTTTACTATGGGAACATACAGAAAATCGTGAAAAAAGAAAAAAAAATCGCTGTCCCTACATTTTGTCGCATCACGGACGAAATTGAACCAAACATCTGTTGTGTTTTTCTTTCGTTTTACAAAGTTGATCCCACAATAAAAATTGTACATGATATGAGTACTTCCACCCCTAAAAGACTGCCAATAGATTGAAAGTCACCCTGTATTCTTTATGCTCACACATGGAACGCATCCTGCCTGATAATTCATTGACCGAGCACATTCGTGAATATTTTATCACACGCACGACTCCTAACATATTAAATCCCGGAACAAAAGGTACCAACATAAAGGTTCTATATAGCAAACCATTCTTTATTTATGTGAAGCAGGCTTATCTCGGAAATGCGTAATTTCTAAAACTTTTTATTTCTTTTCCATCATTTTTGTTTTAAAATTCGCTTTGATACGATTGTCATTGTCAAGCAGGTAGGAACTTTCAGGGACACAAAAAGGAAATTAAATTTCTTAGTCCTGTTTAGATACTATTTATCTGTACTTACTTTTAAAGTGACTTTTATATGAGATGGCAACTTTTCTTTTTGGAATCGTAATCACTTTTGAAATAAATTTTTTATGTATAACATTTTTCTCCTTAAGATTTTCGGCTTTTAAGATGATCTAAAAAACATCTTTATCATGTTCTAGGCAAAAGTCACTCATATCAATCTGATATAGCTAAACGTTTTTGATTTGAACGACAAATGAATTTGTATACGTGGGTCACACTGAAAGTTTTTAGAAAATAAAAAAACGGAATGGTGCCTGTTAATATTTTTATTGCTTTTCGAAGCACTATCCGTTTTTTTTCTCAGTACCGTCGCATGCGATCGAACCATTGACTGAAGCAGTGGGCCCACTCTTCTTTAAAGAATCCCTTCCACGCCTTTTTCAAACGCTGCCACGGCATCTTCAGGGTTCATAAAACGAATTCCTCTAAGTTTATCTTTTATTTTTCTTTTATCGTAAGGTGCCAGGTCGAGACTGTAAGGAGGATGACTACCTATCTCCACACCCTCGATAGACAAATATTCGATAGTCCGTCTGGCGGAGTAAGCTGGAGCGTAGTCGTGGTGGAGGAGATCCTGCTTCCTGGGCGCTGCCGTCTAACATTTTCCAAGACAACTGATAAACAATGACTGACATACCAATCTGCAGTAACAGTCCTTTTATCTTCTAGGACAATTGTTGCGAAATGACCCATCCATCCAAAGAATGAGGCAAGAATCTTTTACCCTGACTTCTGCCTTCTTTACTTTTATCGGCAAATTTTCTATTAGAAACATCAATTGCGCAGATTGTCTTTTGGTTTCGGGTTCGTAACAATATATCCAGCTTTGACCATTCGAGTAACCTTCGTCATACTTTTCAAGCATTGAGCGGCACACCTTCAAACGACCGCGTTTTTTATCTTCCGTCAAATTATGAGGTTTCCATCTAGCGTTCTGACGCTTTAATGTTCATGGAAGACTTTGTTTACTTGCCTTGACATCCCAATGCCTAAAGCTGCTCGAATCTGTTGATATGCCACCCTTCTATCAGCTTTTATCAATAGTCGCACAGCCCTTCTCGCGAATCACCAGTGAGTTTGCTTTGACCACGTTTAAATTCATTACACCAGTTGTAAACAGTGGCACGGGACGAGGTTTCGTCATAGAATGCTAATTGAAGTCTATCGTAACATCTTATTGAGTAAGACCGCAACGAAAGTCGTAATAAATCATTGAGCGAAATTTTTATCTAGTACATCCATTTCGACGCACGACAGACACTTTTTGAAACAAATCTGGTCACTACAGTTTTTTGTAAAAAGAAATAACACGTTTCATTTTTCAATAATTATAAGGACCTTTTTTTGTACTATGAAATAATGCATTGTTCTACCGTTCAAAGCGACAAACTTTCTTGTCATAATCTTGGCATGTCGATGAATAGACATGATTCCGTGATAGAAAAATGTAAGTACCCAAAAAAATTGAGCATGTAAAACGGATATAAACTAAAAAACTTTACAAGGTTACTTAAACACTACCCACTGATTTCAGAAGTTTCTTCGTTGCTAAAAGAAATGAAAAATCCTCTTTCCTACTCCACTATAATCTTCGCCATTTCAACTTGCCTTCAAATTTCCTTGAACGAGTGGGCGTTGTATGCGATCATCCATTTTGTCTTTAAGCGAATTGACTGCGCGTAAAGTCATTGAACCCTAACAGAACCATTTTTCATTTTTCTCTTTGTGACATTATCAGAGAACGCTGTGCCCAGTCACCTAAGAAAATCCTTTAGTCTTCCCTTACCACGTCACTGGGAAGAAATGGGGACGTTTATTTTTAGATATTGAACATTGTTGTACTTAATATTTTTATCGAATGATGACAAAAAGTTTTTGTAATAATTAATTGAAAATTTCCCTTTACTCCTAGTTCGACCGTGACCCGAAAAAAGTAGTAGAGTAAGAGTATGCTGGATGCGAGTAGCAAAACATGATCGATCAATGTGACGACGTTTAAGTTCTGCCTATGGCGCAACAAAGGAAGTTTTTCGGTTGAGATGATGACGGCATGACGCCCATCTCATTTACCAACACTGCCAAAAGAACAATCAGTTTTCTGACTCAATTTTTTTTTTAAACGTTGCCTCACACTAGGAATTTCTCTTGTATAGTGGGTGCGTTTACAAACATTTAATCTCACATACACAAATAGCCAGACCCGAAACAACTATCTGTAGGCTATACAAATATTTGTTCCGTGCGGGAATCGAACACGCGACACGCAGCGCTGCAGTCAATCGCTCAACCATTGTGCCATACGTCAAAATTGCTGGCTAGTTAAATAAAGATCTGTCTCACGCAGAAAAAAAACAGAAGATAAAATAAACCTTGTAACATCGGCTTAGTTTTACAGCAAAAAGGCCGGTATAACAAACAGTTGCTAGGAAATCCTGCCACAAGCACACAGTTTTACAATACAACGGCCAACAATTACGTTGAAAACAAAAGACTGGCGCTCGTAAATGGTTAATGCCCTCATTGTTTTGTACCAGTTAACAAAGTTGTCATAAACTAATGAAAAATGCATTAGCCACGCGTCTGTTTAATTATGTATTATTTCCTTAGGGCTTAGTCGGTTAACCGAAACGCGAGTTTGAAACTTCCTCAAGCGTTTCTTGGGGAACGTCGAGGGGAATTCAAAACACACGCACAATGTGTCTAAATTTTTTAATTTTATTTTTCAATTTAACCGTCCAAGGAAGCAAGTATCAAAACAGAAAATTGCACGTTCAGCACGTTTTCTTTTCGAAAAATACTCGCTTTTGTGGGCTAGGATCGCGTCAAAAACGAAAATTATACCCGAGGTCCGTAATTCATGCAGATGGCCTGCATGAATTACGGACCTCGGGTATAATTTCGGGTTTACGTCTTATGATCCATATTGTGTTCCAATCCGTCCAGCCACCGTGGCGTGATTGATTAATAAATATAAAAAAACAACCAAACATGAGCACTCATTTAACTTTCAAATTAATTATGAATTAATTAATTTTGTTAGTATTACAGAAACAATCAAATAACGCCGTTATTATTTTAAGATACTTCGACAACACAATCCATGTACAAAACAAACTCAAAATTACAGTCCATTTAAAACAAACTATCCAAAACTGTCGTACGTATCATTAAATCGCTTCTGAATATAATAATATAATGAATTAATAAAACGTACCATGCTGTAACGATAACTGTAGTTTCCGGAGCACGACAGTTGTGATAGTCGGCTGTCAAAGAGAAAGTTATGTATCTAATCATAACGTGGACATAACCGTCAGCATTGAGAAAACGATGCAAGGAGAGGAGAGGAGTAGTATACCACTCGTAGTAGGACATCACAGATTAAACTATCTAGCAACGTAGCCATTATTACTGAGTCAACTTTTCCATTTCAAAATAAAGCTCAATATTAAAATCCAATTACAACAAACTATCCAAAACTGCCGTACGTCAAATCATACTCGCTTCTGAATGTAACAATATTATGAATTAATGAATCGTAATAGCTAGTGTAGTTTCCGGAGCTCGACAATCGCTACGGTTCGTTCAGCTCGTGTGGGGAGTACGATGTGGATTTCACACGTCGAGTAAGTAGGAACGTTTATTCTGAATATCTTTGTCTCTGTCACCGGAAAATTGCAGACTCCGTAAGATTGTAAAAAAACATTATTAGATAATAATTTCTCAATATATTATGAAAAAAATGTTTTGTATACAATAAATCCCATCCAAATTCAATAGTTTCCAATACACCCGCGCCTTATTTATAAAAAAAAAAATTACAATTTCACGCGATATTTTACAATCTTACGGCGTCTGCCATTTTCCGGTGACATCTCTATTTCAGAAATTAAGAGCTTCAGGTTAATGGAAGTAGCATTAACTAGTTAGTGGTATCGAGAAATTCACCAACATAAGGCGCCGATGCGTCTCTATCTCTAAATTATTTTATCTATAAATAATTATGTCCTAGATATTGTAGTGATAATTATAATCTGAAGCCATGTTGAGCAGCGGATGACGCTTCCTGGATTTAGCATCGTGAACTTCAAAATAAGGAAATAAGAGAAAGATACTTCATCAACAATTTTAAGCTAGAATAATGGTAATGGAATAAAATTTGTAATGGCGTGACGGATGACAGGGCGAGAGAAGAAAAAAGACGTGTTGCGCCGAGCCAAGTAACATGGGGTAAGATGATGAATTACAATGGAATATTCCGACTAACCAGCGATGTATCCTAAAGCCCATGTTTAGCAACGACAGCCTTGATACGGGAAAGTAAAAAGAGGGTGAATGTTTAATTAATTAATGGTTAGGGATACCCGGCAATCGGCTAAAAGATATTATTCAAGATACAAATCGACGAACAAAAATAACGTACCCAAAATTGTAACCGTCAAATTATAAACACAGTTTTGCGGAAAACTCATTAAATATAATTAGAAACATAGGTACTTTCCCAGTTGATATTTTAGTTTAAGTTTCTTAGGGCTAAAATATTATCACATGAAAATTTGCATTGAAACACAGTCAAACATCCACCCACTAAATATAATATCTGTTATTACCAAACTAACACATTTAGGGGAGGAGGAGCTCGTGGCTAAATAATAACAGCCGCACGGATCGATCTTGAAGGTTAAGCAACGCCTGCTGAGGTCGGTCTGTGGATTGGTGATCGTCTCAACATTCCTAGATTATGTGCCTGCGAATATCACCATAAGCCGTCGGTCCCGGCTATCATTTGTAGATTTTTGGCAGTTTTTACGGATTGTCAGAAGCCAGAAAAATCTGACACCAGTCTTGCTTGTTACCCAGCAACCTACTGGGTTGTACAGGTCAGATAGGCCGATAGTCAACGTAAAATACTGGTATTTAGCTGAATCCGGTTTGACTGGAAGCCGACCCCAATATAGTTGGGAAAAGGCTAGGCAGATGATGACCAAACTAACACATTAAGTTGCAATACCTTACAATCGTGCTTATGCTATGTGCCCTTAGTAGCTGCAGTACCTACAACTGGAAAGTGACGCTCGCCGGCCGTTGGCGCGGCACCGCTCGCTTTGCTCGCTCGGCTCGCACGTCGTTGGCTAAGCTAACCCATTTGGCAGAAGTGCGCTAGGTTAGTTGCGTATGTGTCAGCACCATTCAGCTCAACCATTTTGACGGATATCGAATGATAATGACATTTGAGTTAAAGACGCTCTTCATTTCAGAAGACAAATGGTCATCAATAATCATTATAAGATCAGTGTTTTCTTCGAAATCCAACTAAATACATATCATAGTTATAGTCTATGAGGTTCTGCCAGCGGCTTCGCCCGCGTGAAAGTCGAAAATTATCCCAAGGGCAAATACTTCAGAGATCTGTATCCTTTGTCCGATTCCAAGACATAGTCTACTTGTGTGCCACGTTTCATCAAATCTGTTCAGCTGCTAAGACGTACAGAGGTGAGAAACAGACAAAAATACAGATAGAATGGGGAAAACGTGAACTAAAATCATAATAAATAGAAAAGACAGTTTCTGGACTAGATAAAGATTTCTAAAGTCTATCATGTGGACTGTGCCGGGCGTCGCTACAAATTACTTACTTTAGCCACTACTACGTATTTCCTAACCTCGTTAAGCCATAGCGAAGAGAACGCTCTCATGGCAACGAGATCGGCAAAGTAGATTTTTTGTAAAAATGGCCAAGTGCGAGGCGAAGTCGCGTGCAAAGGGTTCCGCGCGGATTTCGTTCTTGTAACATGTTTTGTTAACACTATGGACTTCTTATATATTTTCCTGTAATCTATAACTACAAAACTATTACCTGTATTTTTATTTCAAAATTTTAGCCTCACAAAAGGGCACCCCCGAAACTACTTTTAATTTCTTGAATAACTTCAAAACTGTTTCTTAAAAAATGTAGAAAAAAAAATATAATCAAAATCCTCACAATAAACCCATTAATTTGATATGTCTCACGATACAGTTTAAAAAACATTTTTTTTTTCTAGTTTGTCCTCCAAAAGTGACCCCCATACTCAAAGTTTATTTATTTACGTAATGCGTCCGTGTTTGGACCACAGAAGTTTATATGTGTACGAAATTCAACAGGATCGGTTCAGTTAATTCGGAGAAAATTGGCTGTGACAGACGGACAGACCCGGATACTCCCGAGTGATCCTATAGGTTAGGGTTCCGTTTCTTAGGGATTTTCGGAAAACCTTAAAACTAATCAACTATCAAAGAAAGTGCTAAGTTTAACTGTTAATAAGATTAGTTTTCTTAACAAGATTAACCAGTTTGATCATCATCATCATCACAGCTGAAAGACATCCACTACTGGACATAGACAATTGGGGGAAAGAGTCACCACAACGACCAATCCTGTTCATCTCGCATCCAGCAGGTTCCCGCGGCCTTCACCAGGTTATCGGTCCACCGATGCGCCATCCGGTACGTGGTCGCTACTCCAGAAAATTTCGACCCCATCGACTATCTGGTCTTCGAGTAGTGTGCCCAGCCCACTGCCACTTATGATTAATTCTTCGAGCTATGTCGATAACCTCATTTGATAATTTCACGTAAAATAGAGTATCACAAAATGCGTTTGAAACGTAATCCAATTTAATTCAATTCGACTCATAACTAACCATAATAACTAATGGCAACTATAAATTAACAGTAAAATTTGCATATTTCAAGGGTATTTTTCCAGTAATTTATGCAGCTATAATTGTTTTCATTATGGAATTGATTTCTTGCAGCATGAATATTCCAATAGGTAATTTTCCGTGACCTTGGAAGCTATTACAGTGCGCCGATATGACGTCTTGAAACTATAATGGAACTCCAATTTAGTAGTTCGTTCTTATTAGTTACTTCCAGTTTAGCAGGACTTGACAAATGGCAGCATTTACTGGCGAATTCCATTGAAAGCAAAGTTAGCTACCTACGTTTTGCAATGAACTGGCAAGCATAAAGAAATGAATACCAATACCAATAGCCAGTTCTCCTTTTAAGCAACGATCGCATTCGCATCTGAAAAAAGTGCAAATAGGTAAGTCCCTAAGCTTGATACACAAAGGGTTCCGGGCGCGCGGCGGGCGCGCGGACAGGGCGCTGTTACGAAAATGTATGACGTCTGTCCGCGCGCCCGCGACGCTGAGTATATTTCGTTACTTTGACGCCATACATTTTATCTTGTCAGCGCCCTGTCCGCGCGCCTTGTACGCTTTCTATATCAAGTCCCTTGGAGTAGTAGAGTATTTTAGACAGATTGCGACTGAGGTGCGAATGAGAACGTTGCTTAAAAATTAGTCCTCATAGAATTAGCCGTCCGAAAACAAAACATATTTGTCAAAACTGAGATAATTGTCACAATTCCGCAAAATGAGCTGTTTATAAATCAGAAAATGCATAAAATAAATTAACAAAATTGTCGGATTTTCAGATTATCACCCGTCGTATGACGGTTTTATTAAATAAGTCTCTTGGCTAATCCGGTATTTTTCGTATCAGTCGGAAATAAACGCTTTAATTACTTAGATTTTTACAGAGGAAGAAGAAGACCACTGAACGTGCTTTAATATATGTATGTGTGGAAATTTTGATAAGACAGAAGCGAAAGATTTCACTGACTTTCTAAAACAAAGGATCCTCTGAAAATTATAAACTCAAAAAGGTTAATGCTAGACAACTTGGTGTTGTTTTAGACAAAAAGCAAGTGCAGATATGTTTTAGAGAGACCGCGCAAACAACTTGGAGTTGTTTTAGACAAACACCAAATGCAGATATGTTCTATAAAGACAGCGCAAACAACTTGGAGTTGTTTTAGATAAACACCAAAAGCAGATATGTTCTATAAAGACAGCGCAAACAACTTGGAGTTGTTTTAGACAAACATCAAGGGCAGATATGTTCTAGAAAGACTGCGCAAACAACTTGGAGTTGTTTTAGACAAAAAGCAAGTGCAGATATGTTTTAGAGAGACTGCGCAAACAACTTAGAGTTGTTTTAGACAAACACCAAGGGCAGATATGTTCTAGTAAGACTGCGCAAACAACTTGGAGTTATTTTAGACAAAAAACAAGTGCAGATATGTTCTAGAGAGACGGCGCAAACAACTTGGAGTTGTTTTAGACAAACACCAAGGGCAGATATGTTCTAGAAAGACTGCGCAAATAACTTGGAGTTATTTTTGACAAAAAACAAGTGCGGATATGTTCTAGAGAGACTGCGCAAACAACTTGGAGTTGTTTTAGACAAACACCAAGGGCAGATATGTTCTAGAGAGACTGCGCAAACAACTTGGAGTTGTTTTAGACAAAAAGCAAGTGCAGATATGTTTTAGAGAGACTGCGAAACAACTTAGAGTTGTTTTAGACAAACACCAAGGGCAGATATGTTCTAGAAAGACTGCGCAAACAACTTGGAGTTATTTTAGACAAAAAACAAGTGCAGATATGTTCTAGAGAGACGACGCAAACAACTTAGAGTTGTTTTAGACAAACACCAAGGGCAGATATGTTCTAGAAAGACTGCGCAAATAACTTGGAGTTATTTTAGACAAAAAACAAGTGCAGATATGTTCTAGAGAGACTGCGCAAACAACTTGGAGTTGTTTTAGACAAAAAGCAAGTGCAGATATGTTTTAGAGAGACTGCGAAACAACTTGGAGTTGTTTTAGACAAAAAGCAAGTACAGATATGTTCTAGACAGATTGCGCAAACAACTTGGAGTTTTTTTGACAAACACCAAATGCAGATATGTTCTAGAGAGACTGCGCAAACAACTTGGAGTTCTTTGTTGGGCAGGTCCTTTTGAGAGAGCTTGAAGCTGCTATTTAACATTTGATGAAGAGCTTTTGGGATTTTGATACCTTGTTCATTGCTTTTCGACCTAAATTTTGTTTTATATTTTGTTTCCAGAACATCCTACTAATAAAGTCTTTGTGTTTTGGGTATTTGTTTATCAATTATGTCTCAACGGCTGAACGTACTTACGAAAAATTTTAACTTTAATCAAGTTAAAATTTTTAAATATGTATATGTTACGGTAAATGTGATTAATTGAAAATTATTAATAATTAACGAATATTAATAATAATAAAGTCGAGGTAAAAGTATGAAATTAATCACTTTTATCGGTGATTATTAATAATGAATCCTTAGTACCTACCGATAAACGTAATAAATTTTTTGAAATTAAAGTACGCTAAGCATCTTTCTGAAATGGAATATCTACTTATTACGAAAACCAGACATCATAAACCTGATTTATGGGGGTGGGAAGATACCCCCTTTTGCCACACAATGTGGTCGTAGGCGACGGAGACCCGCTTCGCGGGGCTCCTATTTCTGGGTGGTTTAAAAAAAAATAACCACGAAGGTAATGGCGGCATCCCCTTCTAACCTAACCTGTCCGAGTCAGGGTGCCCTTAGACCATATACTGGACAAATAACTTCGAGCTTTATTTAATTTACTACTTTTACCGACGAGAGTAGTGAATTAATAATATTTTCTGCTAAAAGTGTGAAATTTCAATTTTATATTCACATTCATCAAATTATGAGGTAATTATAAATAATGTTCGGTAATCACATTTACCGTAACATATAGACCATGGCCTGAAGGACGTATCATATCATGCTTTTTGTCCGATACTACCTTTCCTGAGATAATTTTCAACACTCACGTTGGCGAAAATCTAATTACACGAAAATAACTTTCAGTCCATACTATCAGGTAACCATCGTTTTGTTTAAAAATCTTTATAGTTCCTACTTTCCTTGATAAAATAATAACACTTCTCCTTGAAGTATCAAGACCAATACTTTTCTCAGAAACAAGTAGCCACTAACAATACTGCGGCTATCGCCGTACCTAATAACAGAAGAAAACAAAACAATGTCGGCCCGCTGTGTACTTTTCTCTACGACAATTCGAACGTCTCTTGTACTGTCTTATTGATTACGTAACTCAAAAGACACTAATAGGATAAGGCACTTGTCTCACTGCCGACGAAGGAAGCGACGATTTATCGACTATTTTGTCGCTCAAGAAGTCTCGAGATATGTAATAGATGTAGATGCCGTGTGAATAAAAGAGACACATATTATACTAATAGTTGATCGCTGTCTGTTCAATGCTCATTCTGCCATGCCGGCGAGAATTCTCTCTCCACTAGTTTGTCGCAGCGACAAAAACTGTCAAAGATAATAGTCGCTCTTCTCGGTAGAACTAGCTACATCTATTTGACTGACAGACCTTGATAATTCAAAAGTGCAATTGACAGGTCTATATGAAATTAATTATTAATAAAAAATAATTATTAATAAAAAAATATTTTATTATTTTAATTTTGTGTGGATATGCGTGCACTCATTTATTATAAACTCGTACACTCGCTATATAGCCCAGCGACAAAACTATCGGAACTATACACTCGCTTCTCGTTGTTCGCTAATTCCTTTCTAGTTTCTTGCTCTACTCACTTCTCGTTCATCGTCGAAGAAGGGACAAGTCCCTTAAAAATGAACTAGAAATATAAGAGGCTATGGGTAAGTAATAAATTGTGGGTTGGAACCTTTTAGTTCGTTATAAGGGCCCAATTGCGCCTGATAATATTGATTATCCTTTCCAACACGGGCTGTCGAATTGTATTCGTTAGATGGGCTTCGATAATTACGTGAACAATGTCTTTGTGAAGTAATCGATAAGGAATTTGTAGTATGTTCATTTCCTTATTGTTGACTTTATGATGCTGTTTATCAACGTGTTTACTTGTCACTGAGCAAATCTTCTTTCTCACAAGAGATAAGGTGTCCTGTCGTTTATATTGTAGAAATTTATTTAATTAGTATCTATCTATTGAAAATAAAAGTAGTACTCCTCTACTACTACTACTATTAAGCTTATGTCCACTTGCGCTGCTCCGCTTAGCACTGGGCTAACAGTTATCTAGGGCTTTCTCTACACATTTTTGACATGATTGTTTTTGAGAGGCTAGTGTAATCACTAAAAATATAGTTTTAGCCAGGGCTAACTACGTTTTCGTAGTTGTGCAAGATTATTCTGCAAATTTGTAAAGTTAGCCCTGGGCTAGACCGTTAGCCCAGTGCTAAGCGGAGCAGCGCAAGTGGACCGTGGATATTAATAAGCTTGGAGGAGAGCGATTACTTTATTTTACTCCTTTTTTACACGAATCTTAGAATAACACGACATTGTTATGATTAACAGTATACATAGCTCAAGAGATGTATTAAAAAAACTACCTGCAGAAATCGTATTCCAGCTAAAGTATGCGTATGAATTGTTTCACTGTAGAGATTTTTTTTTTGCCTGAAGTTATTGAACACGTCTTTTGCCTTTAAAAATAATGTAGATGCCATAGAATTCTTTTTCTTGAACATTCAGATTTTTAACCTTTTGAACGCCATTGTCACGTATACATGACAAGCCAGCGCGTGCTCTGTACGTCAAACGTCACGAATATGTGACAAAAAGTCCAACGAATTTGTGGCTTGATGTCGGGGGCACGCCGATGCGTTTATGCGTTCAAAAGGCTAAAGTCTTGCAAAATGTGGGCCCTTGAACCATTTTCATAGGCACAAAACTAACTAAGGCGAGGCTAGGAGCGATAGTAATTCTTGGTATTATACGTTTTTAATTTCATTCATGTGAAACAATCATCACATCACACTATCACACTAATATTATAAAGGCGAAAGTTTGTGAGTGTGTGTGTATGTTTGTTACGTCTTCACGCGCAAACGGCTGGACCGATTTAAATGTTTGGTATAGAGACTGTTTTTATCCCGGGAGTATGTTCCCTTGGGATAATTTTCGACAATCACGCGGGCAATCACTAGTGTTCCATAAAACACTGATTCAATCTTTTTCGACACAAAGGTTATTTATTTGAAGATTTGTCCGGTCAACCATCTTTTGATTTTCCGTCATGTGCTTATTTTGGGACTGGTGTAAAGGTGAACCAAAAATAGAATTTTTCGGGGACAAAGTTGGGTCTTTGCCTTTGTGTAATCAATAAACCAGGAATATTTAAAACATTCAGATTATTGTGAAGGATAATTTTGTTCTCCTTCTATTAGGAATTAGGAATTTCTATTGAAAAGAAAAATGTTGTTTGATTGTGGGAAGCTAGTAGCTGTCTAGCTGTCTAGCTGTCTAGTAGTCCTGATCTGATTAAGAAAAATCTTTTACTGATAATAATCTACACTATCACTGAAGGTGGGCTGGGATGGACTAGTTATTATTCCGGAAAAAGACAATGCTAAATATTTTTTCAATATACTCGAAAATGACTCTATAGGCTCGCAAAGAAGTGTATTTTGCACTCGTGCGGAAATGCAATGTGGCATGCAATGCAGGCCATCCCCTAAAATAAACGAGCGCAGTTCACAAAGATAAATTCATTACAATTTTTTTTTAATGACTTTTTTTAACACATTTATGTTGAAAAACCTCGCATTTGTCATTGCAGACTCTCGGTTCCATCAGGGGCCTTAGGCTCGGGAGTCTATTCTACCTCAAAGTTTGCCTACTTGCATCAAACATTTTATTTCTTACCCGGTTTTCAACAGTTGACCTACTACTGGCCACGATCTACGGACTTCTATAGTAGTATACATAGGTATTCGGTCGACGGAAGGTAGAGCTCGTAAATTCCAAGTTCACCAGATGAATTATTGTTGTACTGAATATAGTTGAAGCGAGCTCTGTCTTGATTTTCTTGGAACTCTTCATAAAATTACGAAGACAAAGCTTACTGTTATACTAAAATGAATTAAAAAGTTTTAAAGGTATCTTGTTTGACTTTGATGCATCTATGCAACTGAGATGTCTCGTATTTAGACAGTTAAAATAATTACGACTAATGAGGGTTTTCTGGAAAATTTAAGCCACTAGTTGGCGCCACTAGGAGAGGTCACGTTGAAAATGTGACTTAGAGAGAGGACATACGATGCGGTGCGGTGCGTTGCGAAGGCGCGCCGCCGCACCTCAACCATTTTCCCGCATCAGCGTGCACGCGTAGTACGCGGCGTCGCAACAATATTACGGTACCGTTCGGCAACGGCTGCGGCGTATACACCCTCCCCCCTCGTCTTGGTCCGGTGAGCGTTGCGGCGCGGCGACGCACCGTACCGTGTGGTATACCATGGACATTTGTATGTATTACGCCGCAGCGGCACCGCTCGGGCGCCGCGCCGTTGACGCACCGCATTGTGTGGCCTCTCCCTTACGATCGTCAACGTGACGCTGTCGTCAACTTTACTAATGTCGCCAAACACAGAAAGGTGCCTAACCTGAGGTCTCAGTGCTACTTGCAAAAGTGTCATTGGGTTTTTCCGTTAGGAAGTTCTCAGTAACAGCCCGGAGTTTGGAAGTTGGTGGTGTAACACCCCGTGCCTCGGCAAGCACGTAAAGCCCTTGGTGCTGCACCTTTGATTTCTTCCCGGTCGTCTCGGATTGTCGAACTAAAGTAAAGGAACAGTAAGTGCAACTGTGTTTGCGCAAACACTTATGTTTATGCGTTCAAGAGCTGTCAGAGTCAAAATTTCATAACAATAATATTAATAAACGCGGTTCAGATGCATTAGTCACGTTCAGTTTTGTTAAAAAGATACTTTTAGTCTTTTCAGATTTTCTTTAGCAATACGCAACTGATCTATCGACAACCCTGTCTTTGTAAAACTATTTCCGCACATAGGAACACAACTCTACCCCGTATATAAACATAAATCCTCGCACTAAAAAGTGGTAAAATCGTTTGTCAAAACAAAAACTGCGATCCAATAAAACAGACTCAACAATAACATAAGTTTTGGGTTTATCAGGGGCTACACAACCACCGCCGTAATAAACTGCGTACCTTGCTTTAGCTATATGGGTAAAACAAGACAAACTAGTTGACATTTTGTATGTTCAGGCTTTGACTGGGATCTCCAATGGTGCGGACCTTTTCGTCCCACTTTCCTTGCCTTCCCTATGTTTTGTTCTTTGTTGCTGTGCTCGGATCACGTCTTTTCGACGGTATTTGACTCAAGCCTGTTATATTTAGTAAGTTTGACATATTATTATACAATAACTACACTGATTATTTATATTATTTAATTTTTATATTTTGATTTATAAATTTAAAATCAATAATTAAATAATAATTCATCATAAATAAATAAACAATAATTCTGACTCTTCTTTCAATTATATTATAAAAACAGATATGATCACTGCGCATTGAAACTCGTAGTAATTAATTAATCGGACAACAGATTAACGAAAAAAATCTGTTAGAGAAGCTGGTATCGTGAGAATAATTCCTGTTCGAGGGATTGTTTTTACAAAGAAACAAAAAACACGATATATCGTCAAGCTTTTGGTAAACCGTTACTATTGCCATGTCTGTTGTATTTCTTGGTATATTGGAACTGCATTTTTTTTACTATGTTTTGTTGTGTTTTTACGTATAAGGAAAAACCATAACTGTAGAAAACCACCGCCCACCACATATTAATTTATTTATTTATTTATTCATTCATTATTATAACACCTATATTATATGTTTTTTATTTCTGTTATTTTAGAACATTACTAAATGTTATAAAATTGAAATTGATTTCACACTATACTTCGTCTAGTGCCTACAAATATATGTGTCGCTGCCAACTAGCTTAATCAGCCGTTTCATTAAAAGCCTAGCCTTTTCATTGAACTGCGCCGTTCAATCAGCGACATTGAAATGAAAAGGCTAGGCAACCAATGAAACGGTCGATTAAGTAAGCTGTTTTGCTGCGATATACACATTCCTTTTGCCGAAATTTCGACAATTTCTGCATCTAGTTATACAGAGTGTAAAACAATAAACGCAAACCTGGAAAGGGGTCATTGTACTCATTATTACGAACAACTTTCACCATACCAACCCGAAATCGCGAAAAAAAACAGCTGTTGAGTATATTTTGTCGACAGTTATGCGCACATAAATGTATCGTCGTTTCTTCGATGCCTGCCAGGGTTGCGGAATTGTTCAAATTAATTACTGCGGCCCTGGAACGCAAAGGGCATTTGGAGGAAAGGTGGGTGGGTTTTAGACAGTAAGTCTGGGACACATTTAATGATTTACCATCCGGAATAACAAACCTATTAATCCCGTCTGTAATTGTGGATCTTTAATAGTAATTACGTGTAGTCAGACTTAAAAAAATATGACACCAGTTTTGCCGAGGGGTATCTGACACCAGTGTTGCCGAGGGGTATCTGACACCAGTGTTGCCGGGGGTATCTGACACCAGTGTTGCCGAGGGGTATCTGACTCCAGTATTGCCGAGGGGTATCGGACACCAGTGTTGCCGAGGGGTATCTGACACCAGTGTCGCCAAGAGGTATCTGACACCAGTGTTGCCGAGGGGTATCTGACACCAGTGTTGCCGAGGGGTATCTGACACCAGTGTTGCCGGGGGTATCTGACACCAGTGTTGCCGAGGGGTATCTGACACCAGTGTTGCCGAGGGGTATCGGACACCAGTGTTGCCGAGGGGTATCTGACACCAGTGTCGCCAAGAGGTATCTGACACCAGTGTCGCCAAGAGGTATCTGACACCAGTGTTGCCAAGAGGTATCTGACACCAGTGTCGCCAAGAGGTATCTGACACCAGTGTCGCCAAGAGGTATCTGACACCAGTGTTGCCGAGGGGTAACCCATTTATTAATTCGATAGTAGTGGTAGTGGTCAAAGATGGAGCACGCTTGCCTATAAGTAACCTATTCACTCTTGACTTAAAGACTGGGAGTCTTTAAGGTTGTAGTTATTAGGAAACACAGACTCTGGCAGGGAATTCCACTCCTCAGCTGTGCGCACAATGAATGTGTTCCCAAAACGTTTTGTGCATGTGGGTGAATGTCCACCATGTACCGAAATGGGCTTGGCGGAATTGAACTTTGCAATTCTTTCGCACACTCCCCAAAATGCAACCGATAGTAAACTCAAGACCTTGGAGCTTCGACTCGACGAGCCTATCATTGCTGATGATCCTCTTGGCTCGTTTCTCAATTGTCTCAAGAGCATCAAGCTGGTATCTGGCAGATCCGTCCCAAAATGAGAGCAGTACTCCACACGATCGAATTTGCGCTTAATAATGTTTGAGCAGCTATTCCGGCGTGAAGTACCGTCTCACCTTTGCCAGGATCCCCAACTTTTTGGCAGCCACTTGAGCCTTTGCCTCTATGAAAGGACCAAAATTGAGGGTAGATGTTATCGTTACACCAAGAAGCTCAAGTTAGTCGGTTATCGCGAGTATAGTTCGGAAAAGGTAAACAGATGGATTGAAATCCGTTTCCAAGCCTTATTAAATCTCCTTTATATTTGAAGCTGTCAAGGTAGGTAACAATCTATCTCACATGCCTACTAATTGTAAGTAAAACTTTAAAAAAGTTCTGAAAACATTTCAAGAAAATCTGTCATCTCTCGAAAATGCTAAGTACTTACTTATTCTTTTAAAACAAAAACCATTATTCATACCATTTGAGCGCTCTAAATTACAAAGTTGTATGAGTAATTGTATTAACAGAAGCTTAAGACAATAATTATCATCTTATTTAAAACTCCGAGTACCAAGATAAATGTACTTTAGTCAAAGTTAAGGGTGGTACCACCTGGTTACGTTAAATAATAAATTTGAACATTGAATTAGAGGTCTTAAGTCCCTACGTAAGCTTGAAGATTTTGATGGGTGAGATACTTTAATAATAATTATGTTGTATTAAGAGATAATTCAGGTATTATTATTCGCATTGTAAGCCTGATTAATCAAGTCTATAATTTAAAGTGTGGAGTTTTGGAGTTTGGATGTTGGTGGTGTGCCACCCCCGTGCCTTGAAAAGCACGTAAAGCCGTTAGTCCTGCGCCTGATCTCTCTCCGGTCGTGTCGGATTGCCGTCCCATCGGACTATGAGAATAAGGGAATGGAGAGTGCACCTATGTTTGCTCACACACTAGTGCACTATAATATCTCCTGTTCGAAATTCGGTCGGGGGAGTATACATATACCTTCATATTCAAAGGGTATATTAATGGTATTTCAAGAATGTTTTGAAAAAATCTGTAGGTGCTGCCCGAAGTCTGGACTTGGCCCGGTTATTATAATAATATAATAGCAATAGGCTCAATCGCTATTAACCGTTTGAACGCCAGAGCATAAACGCATCGGCGTACAAATCAAAGCCTCAAATTCACCGTGTTGTCGTTGGTCATATGTGACAATGGCGTTCAAAAGCTTAAATGGGACCTAAGACATAACTGGCCAAATTCGGGTATAAAAGATGCACCTCTGCCTATTCCTTTCAGGAAAATTGCCATTATGTTAAGTGTTTGTTATTTTTAAATATGATATGGTGTTAGCTCACTATATAGACTAGACTAGAGAAAAAAACTGGCCAAGTGCGAGTCGCACTTGAGTGCAAAGGGTTCCGGACGAATTTTCTTTTGTAACGTGGTATTTTAACACTGTAGACTTCTTATAGGTTTTCCTGTAATCTATGGGTAAAGAACTATTATCTGCATTTTTTTTTTCAAAATTTTAGGCTTAGTAGTAGTGCGGAGGTAAAGGTCATGGTAATTTTTTGTCTTATTTCTTGAAAAACTTCAAAACTATTTATTTTAGAATTATCAAAAAAAATATAATTAAAAAAGCTCGCAATAAGCAAATCATTTGATATGTCACACGGTACAGTCCGAAAAACTTTTTTCGAAATATTCTAGTTTGTCCCCCTTAAATGACCGCGTACTCAAAATGTATGTATGTATTTACGTAACGCGTCTGCATTTGGGTCACTACTACTAAATTTCAACAGAGTCGGCCTAGTAGATTCTGAGAAAACTGGCGGTGACAGACACACAAACATATAAGGGTTCTGAATCATACGAATTTTTGGAATACTTAGGCAATAGAGTAGGATAGAAAAAAGATAAAACAACCATCGGTCTTACTATAGAGAGAAACATTGACCAAAACAATTTGGCATAAGAGTGATTTTAATATTATTGCATAGAAAAAGATGCACGTTACAACACCGTCAAAACATTTTGCATAATGATGACTTTAAACCAAACAATACGTCTTACAGTTAAATGTAAAACAACAACAGTTGAATTAAACTGCACCATAGTAATTCTAATTATTTTTAACCACAGACAAGGAGGATAAAATCTTTTTCAATATCAACTTAAGTTTATTTCTTTCTTTTAAAGTCTACGTTCATTATTTTAACCTGAATATGCATATTTTAGCAACGAGTCTGTTAAGGGTAGGTTTGTTTTTCGAAAATAATTATAACTGCATTTTCATTTAATTATGAGGAAGGGGACGCCAGACAGGCAACCCCATTCTGGGTCGCACAATTATTATATTGAGTTATTCTGCATCTGTAGGCAGATATAAAAGGGTGACTGTTAATTGAGTATATTCTTTGAAATGGGATGTTGTTGAGCTAATTTGCAACGGCGTTTTTTATCGAACTTCTTTTTAATTTTGACCTCGGTACCAAAAACTGCAAATCGTGACAATTCTCCACTCTGGATATGAAACTGATACTTTTCTGATAGAGAATGACTTAATTTGTTAGGTACTTATTACTACCTATAAAATCGTCTGCGAGAGTATAGGTATGTCTAACTATTATGGTTAAGTCACAATTACCGCTTCTTGTTCAAATTATTCAATCAAACCCGAGTGGAATGGAATAGTGGTGATTTTGGTTTCATGATATTAATCCATAACATTTAAATGGTTTGATATTAAGAGGCAAAAGCTTGTCATCTATAATTTTTCAGACAATCCATCCATCGTTTCATGAATCCAACCAAAAATGTTTATTGTAAGTCATAAATTATTCCTTTGACATTCTGTAATACTTACTGCTTGATAATCAATAAAACCTTTTTTATTTACTGCTACAAAAACGAATGCCCATGAAAGTTTAAGTTTTAAAGTTAATTTACGTGTCACGCGAACTTGTCAGACTATACCCGAAGGACAGAGCTCCTACAATACAATATAGAACAGCGGAGTGATAATGATTTGTTTGCGCAAATACTTCGGCTACCTACTCGTTATATTGTTTATTGTTTCTGACCGCAATGCTGATTAGGTACTCAATATGGCTATGTCGTAGAGAATGCGGAAGATTGTTATAATAAAAATAAAGTATAGGGGATAATCGTCGGTTGGTGCCCCATTCCATTAGAAATGTGTAACGGGACCTTTGCAAGTTGGCTTTAGCACTCTCGTACACTTACCAAAGATCAGGAATCAGGAAGATTGTCAAAGACATACTAAGATACAGTGTAGAAAAAATAATCAAGTAGAAATGGGCTATATTCACAACAGTGGTCATATTTCAGAAGAGCTTTACCTGAAAGTTGTAAAACAATTTATCTATACCTATATTTTATACACGTTGGATTTCAAAAATGCTATTTTTTCCACTTCAGGTCAGAAAGAAATGAATAAATATTAAAAAGATTGGCTAAATATTACAAAAGACCGGGGCTCCTCAAAAGTCTTTTAATAGCCCTAAATGTGCCACGTTCTATCTATCTATCTGTTACGAATTTACGAAGTGGTGATGCATTTCTGTCAACGTCAGAGCGTGTGAGCTAGACTCACGTCCTAACCGCGTGTAGGCTTAGTGTTGGGACACTGTCGATAATATTTATCCACCGTGTTTTATTATGTTAGCGTTTTGATAAATTCATTGTTTTTGTTCTAGATTCTACCTACCTATCGATTACAGCTACTACCTACTTGAAGTGCTTCTCATATTTTTTGGAAAAACAACGTTGTTTTCAAAAGTTATAAAACTTTATTTTATAAGGATACGTAACGAATACACACAATTTTCTTTTCAACGATTCAATAAATAGCATAAAAGTTTTTTGAAAGAATTTTTCTCTTAGAAAACCTTATTTTCAATAGCGGTGAACCGAACGCGGAATTTATTGAAGTTGGCTTTCATTAATGGAATCGATTTATCAGTGGCTAAGAAAACATTTTCGGGAACCTGTAAATCCGCGAGGAAAATCTTCTTTTCGGAATAGAGTAGCTAAGTACTCCATTAGTAGATTGCCTTGTAAATTAACCTGTGCTTTGTGTACTACACTACTACCCGTTTCCCGAAATTGCTGAGGATAACGCGTAAATTAACAGAAGAAACAATAAGTACGGAATTTATTATAGTATCGTTGTTCTTGCGTAATATTGAAGAAATTATTGCTGCTGAGCTTCTCCAGCTGACAAAAGTAAAGAAGATATATTTCAAGTTGATGACCAAGCTTCAGATTTTGGAAAGGCATCAAAAGTAGTAGGAGAATGCTACATCAAGATAGACGTGTATCGTTTCATAGTTTACTGACGAGTACTTACAACAGTGCTAATGTTAAGTGTAGGGGAACTTATGCAAGCTTCTAATTATTTCTAAGAACACTTACTAGCTCCTAAAGCTTAACATTAAGAGAAGAGACATGTCAAAGAAAACGAATAATGTAATGTATGTAGATGATAAATACTATAGAATTAATGGAATATATTTTAGTGTCCCCATAGAAGACAATCCATTAAAGACAGACGACGATTTTTAATCAGGCATTTAAGTTAAAACAAATACAAAAGGTAAAGATATGGAACACATATCAAACAATGTAGATAATCATCTGCCTAGCCTTTTCCCAATTATATTGGGGTCGACTTCCAGTCTTACCGGATTCAGCTGAATACCAGTATTTCACGTGGAGCGGCTGCCTACCAGACCTCCACAACCCATTAATTGGGTAACACGGTACTCCTTGGTAAGACTGGTGACTGGTGAAGTAACAAAGTAGATAAAAATGTAAATATAGACAACAAATACAGTAAATAAGGTTATCTCATAACAAAATTCATTAAAATGGCTTTGAATCCGATTGTTACGGTAATGTAGTCTTGGTTTCGGGAAGAAAGACGTAAAATGGATTTTCAGTTATGTCATCAAGTGAAAAAGCTTCAATCAAGTATGAAATTAACAAAAAAAAAGATGAAAAAAAAGATTAATGGATGGGAAAGGAAAACTATGGATGTAAAGAAAATAAGAAAGCCTAGATTTTAAAATTCTGGGTGGTCATAGACAAACGCGCTGCACCATGCAACATGGCATAAGATAAAAGAGATAAAAAGAAAAAGAAATGACAAGCCTGTCGTCAACCGAGTTATCAAGCTAACAGCAATATAAACTCAACCAGTTAGAATAGAAACTGCGTCTAATCACTTTACTTGCCCTTAACGACCTAAAAGGGTAGAAAGAATGATAGCTTTACCCCTTATATGGTCTGTTTTATTCATTAGTTGACCCCTTGCGCAATTAATGTATTGGCCTATCGAAGCATTGTGCTGATGTACGAAGTAAAAATGTGTAGCTTCTTCAAATCTTATTTTCTTGAAGGAATAACAAGCAGAATAGTTGTCATTCAAAAATGTACAAATACTATTCATAATTTTGACGCAGAAAAGATGTTTGTACAAGCAAATTACTGACATTGTTACAACTCAATCTTTAAGACAAAAATGATTCCACAAAATTGCAACTGAAGAGACAACGTCGAAAGGTATTATCATGTTGTCAGCCTTAGGTTTTTCCAGATTCATATACAAACTAGTACCTTCTTTCGAACAAAGGGTTTCCTGTACTGCCATCTTCAAGCTATAATGCCGATAACTAAGGGAATCACATTTACAACTACACGAAAAAGCAACGTTGAATATCATAGAAATCAAGGAAGCTTAACAGTGATAGTTTTTTTTTAAACCATTAATTACATTATAAGTACTGCTTAGATAGATCAATAGAAAGTTTTTTGCTGATAACCGTGGTATGAAGAACCAATAATTCGCCACTTTAGCTTGAAGACGGCATTGTGGCGGTAACTGGAAGTTCGAAAAAGTAATCACCGTTTTGTCCGACCCAAGAATCGAACGCTCTTACTCGGCAGTCGCTTAAACAGCTAGCTCGCTTTCATAGAATAATTACCGAGCATTTAAAACAAGAGCGTTTAGGCATCCCTATTCCGAAGCAGTATGAAGTGAGACTGCCCTGAGCTCAACACGGGATTTAATTGAATTATTTGAATGAACCCGACGCTTCCGCCGGGCCAGCGCTGGCTCGACCAACTGTGCAGGATACACCAATTGCCACTTTAAAATATGTATTTTTGTTTGTTTGTTTTCTGCTACATGAGTTGTGTGACGTGTTTGTTATAAACATGAGGATTTGAGGGCGATTTTGGATGATGTTATGTAACTTTTGGCAGGAGTAGGGAATGTGAATTATGATTCGCGTGACCTGGCTGGTTGCTACATATTATTTTTAACGCTTCTGTTTTCCATAAATCATTCAAAAGAATGTTTAGCTGTGAAATAACTGTTTTTAAAACGTATGATATAGTCTTGACATCAATAAGGATTTAAAAGAAAGGTAAGAGAAGACAGTCTCCTTTTAAAATTTAGAATAACGGTGAAATGTCTTTGCCGATCCCGTAATCATGAAGTTTAAACTGTTGTAGAAACTATATTTCCTATACCTATAAAGTTATAGGTATATTCATTGAACTAACACTACTGTCCCATAATAAATGATAAATCGATATAACTATTAAATCCGTAATAATAGGACTTACGACAGTTTCAAAAACAGTTACAAGGTCACTTAATTATCATATTATCAAAACCTGAAAGAGAATAAAATAAAACATCTATCTACAGAAAAAAAAACATTGAAACGACGTCTCAATAAACCAATCATAACTCTAAAGCTCCAATAATACTTACTACAAGACTCAGGTTAAACATTAATCAACTAATTGCCACGTAACCGAGGTATCACGTAATTAATTAGTCAATTAACGTCCGCAAATCAAGTCCACATCAACATAAGCCAATACTTACAATGTTACACAATACTACTGTTTATTTTATTACATATGAAATTACATACATATAGTATATCCACACAACAGGTGTCAAATTGCTGATGGATGACCTTGGCTGGACAGCTCTTGTGGGCAGGGTCTGGTGTAACGGGCACTTAAAGTTGGTATAAGTTCACAAGCACTCACTCGCGTTTTGTATAGTAATAAAGTAATATATTTTGGGACAGCTCGGCCGCGATGTGTCTCCACCAACGTGTCAGCGTAGACTGAGCGGCGAAGTGAAATTGGCCCGGTGCCTCCGAGGGTTGCAAGCTCTCAGTTACGTTTTCCACTTTTCCAATAAATCAGACGTTGAGCTTTTCATCTTTTTTGATATCTGATGTGCGGTGTGTAATATTGATTTTGAATTTGAACGTGTAGTATTTTAGAGTTTTTTTTCGATTTTGTGAAACATTGTATTGCCTTTATAACGCAAAGTAAGGAAGCAAATATCGCGCTGTACACAAGAAAAAATTGTAAGATTTTTCAGTTCTACTGTGTTAGTTAAGTACGATAGGTTGGTATAACTTTAATTTGATTTCAAACACAAAAAAACCTTTTAAAGGCCAACATTTTGTTGTGCATCAATAACCGCTTGATCCGATTAATAAAGGTTCATAAAATGGCCTTGAATCATTCAGTTAACGAAGGCACTAAGGCGTTAAATTTTTGATTATTTCTGGGAAATTCTCCCAGTTTGCCCTCGCTCGCCGTGGATGATCACTCTTCCCCGAACGGTATCGCGCCCGGGGCACCCCATACGATGACCTCCTACTACTTCCTCCATGTACAACGCCCCTCCCGACTTGTGTCACATCCATTACTTGTGGCATGAACTCCAACCATTTACTATTCCATTACCAAACTCCAATGTATAACGAACTAGTTGGATTACACGAGGGATCACCGATATTGTTATAAATCCACAGTTTCCGTGGAGCAACACCTCGAAAACGATTAAATAATTGCAGATTCGCGGTTGTGGTTCGGCTCTTTCGTGAAATTTCGACGAAATTGGGGCATTCAGTGGGAAGTTTCTTGATTACATTGAACCTAATGAATAAATAATGGAGTGGTTTTGAAGGGGTTTGCTTTCAGTTCTTATTTGTGGCGTTTATAAAGATTTTGGTAACATTGGTTTATTTAACCATATTGGTTTGATTAAACCTGCAGCTCGACCAAAACGGTTGTGTTTTCCGCTCGTCAGTATTTTTCCCACGTTTCTGTACAAAATGTGTATAGTCCGTTAGATTTAAATTTGCTAGTTCCAGGCCACGCTCCGAGTATCATTGTAGGGCGGAGAACGTGCGCAACGAGCCACCATGCCGCCTCTCGTTGCATCCACGTTGAGCGTATACTAACGTTCTTATTCATGTATATTTTGTATTCATGGACAGTTTCATAGGGACGAAAATTAAGTGAGAAACTGAGAATAACAACTTCTAAGAGAATAACCAGGTTCTAAGTACGCTTTGGAGGATTGTGAAGTTTAAATTGAAGATTAAGAAAGTGTAAGTGAAGTTTTAACGTGGATATTAGGCATGTACCTATACCTACACAATTACTTGTAAATACAAGGAAACCCAACTATATAAAGACAAAGACGAGTGATATATCGACGGCGAAGTGCCAATAACTCCTTACTGCTGAAATCAATGATTTACGCAAACTGAAGAAAAAATATATTTTCTTGAGAAGTTGAAAATTAATAAGTATATTTAATTAGTTAGTGACCATTTAATGCAGTTGCAACTAAAAATACACTTCAGAGATTTCACATAATACATGGGAATAGCGCCAGTAAATTAGAAGGCGTAAAAAATGAAACGCTCGAAAAAATACAGTTAGGAGGTATTGGAACTTCACCGTCGATATGGATAAGAACTGGTTTAATTAACGATATCAAATGGGCGGAAAACTATTTCAACTATCTTAGAGCTTATTAGATATCTGTTACGTATGAACAACTACATAATTATGAACACGGACAAATTAAAATAAGTGTGAAACTCAAAACTCATGCAGTTATTTCAACTAAATCATTTACAAAAAAAATTAAGGGAAATTATTTGTCAAAAACATGAAGCTACACGTTCTACTTTCAAAACGTCGATATGGTTGATAGCTACGTATGATAGTTCGTTGCAGTGTAGCACCGTTGGTTACACCGTAGCACGTACGTGCATCGTTTCTGTCTACTCCTATTTAGATATATGCGTTCGTTCATACACAATCAAAAGAAGAAGCCTGCCGAGCCTTCTCCTTAATATGCTTGGATCGGCTTCCAGTCTAACCGGTTGTAGCTGATTAGGAGCTACTGCTTATCTGATTTTCACAACCAAGTAACTGGGTTCACGATATATCACGATACCTCTCGGCAAGCAAATTTCATCAAGATCTGACGTGAAAGAGTAACAAACATCTATTCATCCTCACAAACTCTCGCATTTATAATAATACTAGTTGCCGCCCGCGGCTCCGCCCGCGTGATTGTCGAAAACTATCCTAAGGGAACATATTCCCGGGATAAAAAGTATCCTATGTGTTATTCCAGACTATAATCTACCTCTGTGCCAAATTTCATCAAAATCCATTCAGTAGTTTTTACGTGAAAGAGTAACAAACATCCATACATACATCCATACTTACAAACTTTCGCCTTTATAATAGTAGTAGGATTAGTAGGATTGGAATTGTTTTGATAATTATAAATTGTTATTTTCTATAGCACTCAAACATTGAAAGCTGAAACTGTTATTGTTTTAAAGAAAGAAAGAAAATTGTGTTTATTGGCATTATAAAAAACAGAACCGCCTTAAAATTAAACAAAAAAAAAATAACCTATTAACTATTGGGTGTTACTGTTTTACGGCCGGTTTCAATAACTGAGCTACTTTTGGTAGCCAATTCAAAGTCAAAGTCAAAGTCAAAGTCAATTCATTTATTTCAACTAGACCATTAAAAGGAAACCACTTTTGAACGTCAAATTTACAGTTTAAAATTAAAATATAAGTGACTCTAGTTGTCCATTCGCAAAAAGTAGATTCTTATGGAGAAGAACGGACAAGAAACTCCATAGTTACTCTTTTCAAAATATATACGTTTTACAATATTTTGTATACATAGGTACATTGATCAATTGATTATATTATGTGAGCAAAATGCATCCAACATTACACTAATATACAGCACACACTTATATACTATAGGTACAACAAAGCAATACCAGCAGAGATAAAATTAAGTTTGCTAGTAAGGGACATGGTACTCACATATTTACAATATAATTAAAAACAATGGATCAGTGTGTGAGTTAAATTACATATTAAAAACCTGAAAGTACACCAGTAAATAAAACAAGTTTGACTTTTTCTACTATACCCTCGATTGTCCTATGGAGCAGGACCAGCATGTTTCCAAGCATTCTTATCTATAATATAATCATCTAGTTTGTAATATGCTTGTTTACAAAGTGTGGTTTTAATGTAAGTTTTAAATTTTCTTTCATTTAGTTCTAATATGTCACAAGGTATTTTGTTGTAACATTTAACACAGTACCCCATGAAAGATGTTCGTACTTTGGCTAATCTATAAAATGTTTGATCTAAATTATTTTTATTTCTAGTATTAATATGATGTCTATCACTAATTTTGTTAAAGAGATGAGAATTTGACAGTTGGTCAAAGGTAGATACGTTATAGAGACCGACCATTAGTGACACCAAAACAAGTTAAAAGATTTAATATTTGCATGCTATCACTAAATGGCGGGATGTGTCTTTGCACTAAATATATTATTGCAACATCTATTTGTACCACATTTTATGCAAAAAAATTATATAATTATTATTATAAACCCAGTGTCAGATATTCTGTCTACTGACTGACAACGATCATTAGCTGAGTAGGTACTTGCATTAAATTCTTCAAAACCCCAGTAGGTACCTTACGGGGAACACGGTACCCCATGCCCTTGGTTCGAGTCTCTGGCTTCTGACTACCCGTTACGACTGCCAAAAATGTTCAAATGACATCGGGGCCCAACAACTTAACGTGCTTTCCGATGCAAGGAGGAATCTTTAGATAGTCATTCAAGGACTGACCTCGGCAACCATTGCTTAACTTTGAAGATCGGAAGTTATTATATAACCTGGAGCTCCTCAGTATGCATACGATACACAATCGATAGTTAACTACATATTATATTAGCTTTGGACCTATAAATATTAGAAAGACTTGTGAAACCAACGGTAATTTTTCATGTTTTTTTCATCAAGATAACCATAGTAAGTACCGTAACAATCAATACTTAAGCTGCCTAGGAAATACTTTTTATCGTACAGCTGTCAATGAGACAAGGTAACGTTCTATCGATTGAAATAGTAGGTACCTCCTATTACTATAAGTACAGTCACCGGCTTAAATACCTTACAATTACTCAAAATTCAAAACCAATTTTCTCGCAAAATCCTACTAGAAATCCATAATTCTAAAATTATTTTACTATCTATACTTTTCCACTTAATATCTTTATCTATCTATACTAATATAATAAAGCTGCAGAGTTTGTTTGTTTGAACGCAGTCGGATTTGGAAAATTATTTTATTATTTGTATATGATAGCCACATTCATGAGGAAGGCGGTTATACGGGAACGGAAAAAACGGGATATGCGCGTACGAAGTCGCGGGCAAAACCTATTATTATAAATATCCACATTAATTTTAATCTATTAATGCAAAAGCAACTCTGTCTGCCTGTTTGTTACCTTTTCACGTCGTAGCGGCAGAAGGGATTTGGATAAAACGTCTAGTTATGTCCTGGATTAGGACATAGTATCCCGAGAGATTTTCCTTTGGGATTATTAATTCCATCTCTGAAGCGGGCATGCCGCTGGCAGAAGCTAGTCAATTATAAATATAAAAGTCAAAATGTTGGTTAATTATGTGTCACAAGGATTTGATTAAAATTGGAACACAGATAGACCTAATCCCGGATAAGGACATTTATCTTAACACCTACGTTCTCTTGGTTTTATTTCCGACTCTCATGTGGGCGAAGCCGCCGACAGACTGAAGCTGGTAATAATCATAACTTTGAAGAAAAAACTATTTCTTAATATTTCGGTTTCGAAAACACTAAAATCTACTTCTAGACTCAAGGCTTTTGAAAAAATCGTTGGGTAATTTCGCGTACCCAACTGTAACATATCTATGCTTGTGACTGTACCTCTATATTGTTACCTAGTTATAGTTTACCGATATCATTATTAGTTCCCAATACGATAGGGGCGAGCCTATTATCCTTTGTCTAGCACAGTTTAACCATCGGGGGTTTATTATGGTTTCTGTTCGGTAGCAGATTTTTTGCTTTTTATCTAACAAAGGAAGACTATGAGTGCTTGTCAGTCGGTTACTAGGGAGGTATACCTAGGTATGGAATGTGAAATCAATGGCACTGGACTTTTGTCTCCTTCCTCCTTCTCACCCCTAATCATTTGCTCATCAAACGAGTGAGCTCAATGTAATGATGTGCTCGACTAAACTTTTTGAAGATCCTCCATCGGTAACGATATTTGACCAGTGCATCATACCTTAATGTCATCACTCAGCATCGTATAGGGCTGCGGCCCCACGGTCTCTTTTCTTCTAATTGCAATCTTCATCAGCATTTTAGAGAAAAGATGTATACTGCTGTGCAAAGGCCTCCCCCAAGTGTCGCCATATCGACTGGTCCGTTGCGTCACGCATTTAGCAGATTCCCGCCTTTACGAGGTCATCGGTCCACTTTGTGGGAGACCCTCCATCGCTTTATCTTCCGGTACGCGATCGCCACTCCAGAACCAATTTGTTTTTTTCAGGACATCGGATAGATCCACCAAGTGAAGAGTCAGAAGTTAGTAAATCAGACACCAGTCTTGCCAAGGAGTACCGTGTTACCCAGTTAATGGGTTATGGCGGTCAGAGAAGCAGTCACTTCAAGTAAAATGCTGTTACTCAGCTGGATCCAGCTAGACTGGAACCCGATCCAAACATAGTTGGAAAAAGGCAAGACAGATTGATATTATAATATTCGACATACCAAACTATTAACGTTAACTCAACTCAGCCTTAAGTGCAGTTTATCAGGTAAAATGAAAATCCGGGACGAGCTGCACTCAAAGCCTTACAGGAGATCCATAATTCTGTTACTACGAACGTTAGGCCCACTGCCTCGCTTTTGAAATATAAAAGCGCTTTAACTTTTCGCTGTACCTAGACGAGAGGTGTCTCTGTACATTTTTAATCAAGTTTAGACCTTATGCTGTAGGGATATGTGCTGAAAACCTGCTGTTAGAAACGCTTGGATTCTCTGATGTTTTACAGAATTCCGACAAGATTCAGAGGCTTTAGCCAAGTGCATTCTTTTAGCGAATGCGACTGTCAAAATTCCAAAATATGTACCTATAACAGATTTATCAACTGACATTTTGATAGCGTTTGGCAATCCCATATATTACGGGCCATTGCTCCCTAAACAAACGTCTCTTTATCATAGGCGCCACAGACAGGCTGCTTTTATGCCGAAGAAACAGCTTCCTGTCATCTTGGAATGAGGAGGCCGTGGCTATCCAACGTGAACAAATCCTCGGAACGGTGAGGTCGCTCCGCGAAGCCTGTGAAGCTCCCAGGAAAATTCTGTGCTTCTGGGCGGAGCTAGACTAGGCTAACTTAGCCTTACTCTACTCTGCTCTAATCCCATATATTTTTGACGTTTTGACAATCGCCTTCGCCACACTACCGCTGGCAGAATCTCACTTGTCTAGAGGCTCAGTTCTCGTTTGTTGTTAACTACCAAACGATAAATTATATTAAAGAAGCAAGCTAACTAGGTACGGCAAGTACATAACAACGTCAACAGAAGCTAATGGGCCGTCCACACGACACAGACTTTGAACTCTGAATTAAAAATGTCTATCACACTAACATTTGACTGTGTAACTAAGTCTGTGCAGACAAATGTCGGTGTGATCATCATCAGCATATCAGTCGAAAGACGTCCACTGCTGGACATAGGTAAGAAGCTCAACGGTCTTTTTTATTTTTCGAATGAATGGTGTTAATTTAATATTTAATTAAATAACGAATAACAGTAGGTGTCGACACTAACCGCATCATCAGTTATTTTTCAGCAAAGGGGCAGACAGTCTGACACTTGGTTAAACCTCATATCAGTATAGCCCAGAAAACAAAATTCTGGACATGGTGAGGAGTTTAACTTTTGAATGAAAATAATCTCATAAGTTATAATTTTGGTGGATGATGCTCACCTATGTATCCTATCTATATACTACTATAATAAAGTACTCTAAATACTATATAATACTAATATAATAAAGCTGAAGTGTCTGTTTGTTTGAACGCGCTAATCGCTGGAACTACCAGTCGGATTTGGAAAACTTATTTTAATATAGTATAACCACATTCATGAGGCTATAGGGGAAAGGCTATACGGGAACGGAAAAAAAACAGGATATACGCGTACAAAGTCGCGGGCAAAAGCTAGTTAGGTATATATAAAAGTACAATAGATCATCAATGAAAATCAAACTGCCCAAAATATGTAGGGACTATAGCATATATTTTTAGATACCTGCTTCTCAATACCACAAGCTTAAACGCTACTAAAAACTAAAGTATGCTAATAAAAAGATGCTCTTAAAATAGAAAGGGTTGGGATGCAGAAAAACCCTTGCATTGACCTAAAAAGCTGTAAAATAGTAGGTTAATGAGGCGGGAAACGTTGTTCATAACTAGAGCATGAATAACTAAAAAAATATATAAACCCAAAACATTAACAGGGATATAGACCCATCTACATATTTCTTATAAAATAAAATCTTACAGAATGTCAGGTCATTGCAAAACAAACTTCTCAACCGTCGTTCTCTTGAGAAAAAGCAGGTGTTTGAAATTGAAACCACTTACTTCATTTTAAGTTTCGGAACACTGAAGACACTGTGTCTAGGTATCTGTGATACCTATCTATAAGCAACACAGTGCCGCTTTCGTTTTGTCTCAATTGGTGTAACGTCGCACAAAATTTATAGAATATGTCGTATTACAGTACGGCAAACCGGTTTACAAAACGAGACGGATTGTAATTCTTCTGTTCCTAAAATATACGCCGCATTGTACAACGTGCCACAGGAATACAATTAGGTGCGTCATAGCAACGCTGTTTTAGGATTTCTAGCCTTAGGTACATAATCCAAATATCGCCACTAGTACCGCAACAATTTTTATAACAACAAAAACAGAAACTGCGTCACAACAAAGTGCAATAAGTACCTATTGTTTTTAAGAGTGGAAACAGTGAAAATACGCATGAGAAGAATAATTAATTTATGGAAAGATTCAATTAATACATTAAGTACTTACCTTGTTCATCTTTTATTCATAACTAACTTTTGTCCGCGACTCCGTACGCTTATATCCCGTTTTTCACGTTCCCGTAAGAATTTCGGGTAATTCTCTCTTAGTGCTCCCCTACACTCCCCAAGGAACCTGCCAAGGAACATGCCAAATTCACGATTTCTACGACTAGCAGTCTGTTTCAGCTGTGCGTTGTCTGTCAGTCAATCAGTAACGGATGAGTTTATATATTGATTCATAGACACTCTTAATTTTTTCCCGTCAAGAATATTGCTAAACTTTGTACTTATCGCAACAACAATCCTGGCTGCGACATAGATCTACTTACTAATTTTATTGTTGGAAAACAGGCCAAGTCTCGATCGCCGGAAATTGCGAGTAAACCTTTTAATATTTTTACTACGCTATAATTAAGTGTTGAAGGCCTCTTATAAATGCGCTGAAAGGTTTTTAGCGCAGCTAGGTAGTAAGTAGGCATTATTTAGACCTACCAATATAATAATATTCTGACTAAGTAGGTACATATAGGTATGTGTAGTATGTACAAAATAGACCCGTCTTTTCTACAGGGGGGCGGGCTACTCTCTAAACCCGAAGTCCGTAGTTTCGGGCTAATTTGCCGGCTACTTATTCTACTCCGTATCACCTACGGACTTACGATTAGTTCCGAACCCGAACTAAGAACGAATGACAACACGACTTGACGGTCAAATCGTATTGTCATTAATTATTTGTGATTAGGTGATACGGAATAGAATACGCCCGCAACTAAGCCCGAAACTACGCCTTTTCGTTTCGCGAGTCGTTCCTACCCATTCTAGAATCCTTTGCATGGATTATTTCATTTCTCTCTCCCGAATACAACTACCTTCTCATAACATAAGAAGACTTCAAGGTCTTCAGTGAATGGAGCACTGCAATAGTTATCTGAGGAACTAAAAAAAACAGAAAAACGTAGGTACGTAGGTAGATAAGTTCTAGAACCTCATTTACAACACGCAAAAGCATGTCTGCCTAGAGACAAATAGGGGCAAAGTGACATAGGTTGGTACCAAGAGCATTTATCACTTTTACCTTCAAATCTGTCTTCCCCAACGTGTCTTCAACCTCCTTGCTCACTTTGTACCCTTGTTTCGTCACTATTTGTATTCATGACACTGAATTACACGGAATCACGTCCGTGCCGGGAAATTATAACGTTCTCATCAATTTGCAATAGACACGTAGACATGTAGGTAGGTAGGTGGAACAGCAGCGTCTTGAGAATTTCCAATGTAGGTAGATCTGTGAGTGAAATATACAGTTACCTACCTCATAAGTAATATAGGTAGATACCTAGCTTACTATTGTATAAACAGGATGTTACTCTGAATGGCTTTTCCCTCGAAAAAGTAAATCTAGAGAGTCATAAGGTAACTGATGCTGAATTTGTTGGAAAGAGTCACCACGGCCGAACGCAAAGGGCTTTAGAAGGAACACGGATAACAGGTTTTAGTCAGTAAGAGTCTGACACGCCCTTCCGCTCCACTCAGAGCGGAAGAAGACATTTGATGATATCCCATCCATAAAAAAGAGACATTAACTAAGTTCTAAAGTGCAATGGGAATGTTAGTTAAGGTGCAGTTAACAGTGTCGGCAAACGACATAAAATTGTCATCCATTCCACCCAAGGCATGACTGATGTCAGATTTTCTGGCATCTGACTACCTACCCGTAACGATTTTCTAAGATGTTCAACTGCACAGAGTACTACTATAATACTGATATAGTGCCATCTCACAGGATTTTAATGCCAACCTTTCACGAGTAGCGCCATCTGGATTTTGTGTTCCATAACTAACCATACCAGATATATTATACTTTTAAATCCATAATTTTCATTTGGTTGTTTTGCAAATATTTACCATAGATATAGTTTGATTTATTTAAAACCATGTTTGGTAGTGTGAAATTAATTTTACAGTAAACAGCATTAAGGGCCCGCGCGCACTAGCGATTAAAGTTGTACAACTTTTAATTTTCAAGTGCGCACACTGCCATATAACTCTATACTGATCGTCTGACCGATCAAACTATCGGCCAACTTTAATCGCTAGTGCGCACGGGCCCTAACAACACAAACACAATTCAGCGTACACGCAACGAAAACTGCAAAACTTAGATATATCGGCCATTTCTTCTGACAATTTCGCATTTTGACATTTGTGATTTTTATAAAGCAATCGAATCAATGAACCAATAAAAAAAAAATTCGTTATTTTAGTCTTTTAAATTTAAAGTAAAACAATAAAAATAAATTACAAATAAAATTAGGAATTTCAACAACTATGAAGTCTAACTCGTTTTGTAGAGACACTATGCGAATTATTTGCCTTTAATTTAAGAACATGATTCATAGATGGCGCACCTAAAAAAATAGCTGTGAACGTGAAGATAACTTTACCCCCTGATTCAAGTGACAGCCGGGACCAAGGGCTTAACGTGGTTTCGAGTGTACATAACGGGGCATAGGAAAAATACTTAGAAAATTTATTTCCGCAAATCGTTAATTTTCTCGATTCTATCGTATTTAGGTAACACCTAAATATATTTACCTAAGGCTAAAAGAGTCTTGGTATTTTTTGTCTCCGCACAGCCGTTCGTCGTAAAAACGATGTCGAAGGGATCCTTTAACCCTTAACTTGACAACGGCAATCACTTTCGGAATTTTGACCTTGGTCTCGAGGTCAATGACCCTGAGGTCAACCCTTGAAGTGTCTCATGGTGTTCTCTCAACCTACTACTCCCTCATCCCACCGGGTCCAGAAGGCTTGATTAGGCGATGTTTTTTTTTCTTAGTGCCCCGTTTCGTATCCACTGACCCTTAACGTGCTTTCTGAGGCACGGTGGATAGTCGGTATGTTACGATGGTCACCCATCCACGGATCGACCTCGGCAAGCTTCGCTTAACCTTGAAATTCGACCCGCACAACTCTATTATTGGGCTGCATCTTTATTTTTAAAACCTAGTACACAATGTTAAGAAGTACCTACTTCAAAACACACGTGAGATATAAATAGAACTAATTCAAATCGAATCAATCGATTTCCCACACTATGTACATAGGTGCATTGAACTTCCTTAAGATCTGATCAAGCCATATCAGAGACCTAGTATAATACTAAATTCGTATAATTTAAAGTACCTAGGTCAATAACCGTTAGATCAGAATACTTACCAACTGTAGGTATTTCATAAGTAGGATAAAATGGCGGGTTCAGTGTTTTTATCTCTGTGAGCGACTGTAGTCAAAATTCAAAGCTTTTTTTTGTGAAAATCATCCACCATCTGTCTTCATCATCTTCTCCTCTCTACAGCTTTTAAGTATAGACCTCTTTCAGGAATTAGCTAAATAACTATGGGGTTATAGCAAATACATGCAGGAAAAATAAAAGAACTCCGATTAATGAAACAAATATATTTCATTATGAAATTAATTACCAACAAATCCATTTTCAACACGTTTTCAAACCATTTTCAATATGATAGGGAAATGTGCCTTTTTTATAAGTGCCAAATATTCATTTAATATGCTGTACAAATGTGGCTGCAGTGATATTTTGAGATCATTGTAATATTAAACAACATAGAGTGGCCGATACGACAGCATCGTCCAATATATCACGAGCAGCCACACCTGCACAGCTAAAAATTTTACGCCTAATGGTAACACTACAACACACATATTTATTGCACATTTAGAAATTTCGTAAAGTGTTTTTGTCTTTTTTTTTCTTATTTTTAGAGATCCAAGACATTTACTATAATTTTGCACATCGATATTAAAATGAAATAATATACACAATAGCGTTTAAATTTAGACTGTGGTATAATACACATCCAAAATATGGAACTATACCTAAGTTAGTTTGGACAATGGACAAGATATTATAAATTAAATGGACTATTTTATAGACGAATAGTAATATTGCAAAATAAAAATCTTGAAAACAAGTAATAGTTAATCACGATAAAAATATAAAACGATCTGTATAACAATAATAATTATCTGAAATATACACGTAAAAAAAATATATTATGTAACAGTATGTATGTACTATCAACTAGGTTTCGGATAAACTGACCCAAGACATAAATAAAGTTTGTCAACAAAAACCGTTCGTCGAAGATATACATAAATGTAAACAATATATTCATCGTTGGTGCCCGCCATTGGCACATACACACTATGAATATTTAGGAGTTCAAATAATATATTAAAAAAACCAATTAAATACTTTTTGTCCAATTTTCGTTACTTTAACATGTAAGAAAATGTTATGTTATTACTATACATACAATTTATTCCGAGATAACTTTATTTTAATAAGGCCATAAAACAATTTACACATAATATTCCAGTATTGTTTGAGAGTCAATACTTCTGACCAGCCAAAACCTAATGAAAATTTACTAACTAGCATTGTCTGCATTACGTTTAAATACATTAACGATCTCGCCTTATTATGAATGGTAATAAGACTTGGACGTATTTATAAGAAATAATTAATTAAAAAACTACAATTTTAAAACTCGCACCGCCACGTCGATGGCATTTGGTCGACTTAAATCTCATAGAAATAAATTACAAGTGAAAGATACAATATTAAAATTGTGGAATGGTTACACCATCGAAGCCTTACAAACACAACTCCTTACATTACTGGATACTTTGGTTTCTAAGAGACACATTCGACCAACCTCATGACACCTTTAAAATACTGGACAAAATAAATCCTTATGTAAATTACCTAAACCAAATTATTGCTGATGGGGGTATATCATAGTGTAATGTGACTATATTATTACCTATGGAAGCTTCAATAAATAAAATGTCTCTGAAGAACAGTTTCTATCACATATCATTACACATTGTAGCACCACGCGGTTAATAGACCCATCTACATGTCTACACTTACCTCTATTCATTGTTGTATATGGAGATGTATAAAAATCAATACATCTGAAAAATAATTTAAGATTGGTATATAAAAGATTCTGTATAATTATGTTTAAAAATTAAATAAACTCTCTTATTGTTTTATGTCGTAAGCTATTGAGACTGTGTTTTGGCTTGTAAAACATTTTTAAATCAACACCTATTTATAAATATTACTTATTGACTGCGAAACTTCTGGCCTACTTTGCTACCCGAAAATCAGTCTATCTACGTTCGATCGTCGTTGGCTGTTCTGTGAGAGGACAGTGCCTCGTTCCTTCGTTACCTCCTCGTAAAATAATATCACATTCGTAGCCTTCTCGCACTACATTATACTACATTCAATATCCTACAGTTGTCATAGTTGCGTGTGGTGACAGCCTCCGCATGGCTCGTATCGACGTTTCCTTGTAACTTCCACAAATAAAGCTGACGAGAGAGACGTGACCGTTTGCCTCACATCATATAATTAACTAAACCCACCAGATAACATCAGCTACACAAGATCGCCAGTATATCATTTTCCTATTGCAGTACGTAAACATGTAAAAACTTGTAATAAATAGTCGTTGTAACCGTATTTCTTTAACCATTAATCTTATAGTATGTATTGCAGTAAGATGTTGAAATAATAAATATTAAATGGAACAATCAGTAATCAGAATTTGACACTACAATGCCATCAGTCGGTGAAAAGAATTAAACAAGACACACAATATTTAGTGGACGGAGATAATATATAAAACGCTTTAAAAAGTGTCAAAATTGTGCGTCACTGTAACACTGCACGTTCTTACATTATTCCAGACTGGCGCAATCTTACTTGTCTACCTACCCTTCCTTCGTGGAAGTTCTCTTAATATGAAGACTATAAAAAAACGTAGTACAATAAATAATGCCCGTTAACCTCACAGTCGACGATTAAAATAGGTTTAATGAAAACGTTCAAAAATATTATATGCCCACTTCTTATACCAGAACTGAAGATATGGTAGAGCTGGTAAAATGTTTTCGAATGAAAATATTTACTGTTCTCAACAAAATGAAAGATCACTTAAATTCTAATTTATCACATTTGACCTGGTTAGCACACAATCATGCATATTTACATAACGTTTGCTGTGCTCACTATATTTTAGAATCTGATTTAAAATTAAATTATCTAATATATATATTAGAGTTAAAATGTATGTTACAAGAACAGATATAAAGAATACCACACCAATTTTAACACTACGAGAATTCAAAATGATGAACCACTCAAAGTAAGTGACTTTTGGAATACCGAGACGACATTTATATTTTAAAAACTGGCCACTGACACACATCGGACAAAGATACACCTACTAACATGAATACTTTGAGTGGTTTATGACCTTAAACCTATAAGACACTAAATTACACCACAACATCAAGTAACTACCGCTGATATACTTATAAAAACAGTCAACATCAATTTTGAATAATATTAATATTTTAAATTTGAAGTAATGGCAAAATATCTACATTATACACAATGTGAATGCATTACATTGTTTATTTGATTGTATAGTATAAACTCGTACAGAGAGTGAATACGAAAACCGGCTGTGACACATATTGGATGGCAATGTTTAATATACTGTGGCTAAACTTTATAAAAATCGAGTTCTTTCATTAATATTTTAGATGACGAGTCTCCGTATTCGCTCCTTTAGCAATTAGAGTATTTCGGTAGTAAAAATAAAAATTCAGAGTATTGCTTCTCGTTTATACTAAAAGTTTTCGACTACCTATCTTATTTATTATATCCCTCTGGCAAAGTCACTATTATATTTTAATACACTTTATTTTAACTGTATCATGTATAACAATGAACAAATAAAACTATAAAAAAGGTTAATATTCTCAGTTAAAACCGGCTTATGTTAAAAGTACTAACTAAATGAATTACGCTATATTAAAATGTTTCGTTTAACATTTCCTGTACCTGAATATTTCGTTGCATTGACTTCCTATCTTACTGTGGTAAAATGTAGGCTTTCTATGGACACGAGTAGTTTAACACTCGTTCCTAAAATGTATTGGAAATATTCGCCCGCAGAGTTGTTCAATAAAATATCTGATTACTGTAGGGTTATATAGACAGCATTTCACTTATCCTAGACTTAATTGACAGTATTTTATACAGTTACATTATAGGCTCATTTCCAGACAGACTAAATGAGAGTGATTTAGCTATTTTAAAGAATAAAGCTCTCGGTTGTACATTTAACATTTGAGGTTTTAATTACAAATTGAGGATATTCTTAAGAATTGAGAGGACACTGCGTGTCACCGAAATAGAGAAAATTACGAAAATAATATCTCACATAACTTTATGAAATTATGAAAACGAATTAAAAAAATATATAAATTCTGTGAATATATATAAATATTTATATTTATAAGAAGAATTATATATAATATTTGTATTTAGTAGAAAATGTCATGACATACGAGTGCTAGAAAAACCCAAAATAAATTTTATTACTTATGCGTCATTTTATGAATAAAATACAGCACATTAAAACCAGCACTTATACTGTATTGTATAGAGAATATCACAAGATCGGCAGTTAAAATTCGTCTTGAGGAGATTATAAAAATTAATTATATTTATTAAAATAGTACTTTACAGAATATTCCGGTAAAATAAATAACGATTTATATTCTTGTGAACAATGTTCTCTTAGAAATCAGAAAACATTGATATAAATATACGATTCTTATAATTCGAAATGGCGCGAATTAGCATACGGGACGCACTTCCTGATACACTGCGGGCGAATATTTCCCAATTGAATAAAATCCATAGATAATTATAATCTAACCTTTAGGCTCGTAGAATTCTGTAGCAGACTGAGCAATCAGTTTGTCTATTATATATATTGTTGTTAATTATACATCGCAGTGGTATTCTGTACTGTAACATCAAATGTAAAACAAATGTGTACAATCAATTATTGACAATTAATTTATCTACTTCAGTGTTTATTTTTATGAGGTACATATTTTGGCACAGAGAGATTTCTTAAAACTATAGTTAATTAATACATAAGTATATTAATTGTTAGATAACGTTATTTTAAATTACATAAAACATTTTTCGATGTTCTAAAACTTGTTTGACTGGTCTTAATCGTACGAATCACAGTTTTTGCATTCTCCTAATAACCTATCGTCACGACTACCAATTTTCTAGTTCCTCTTTAATGGAATGAGTTATTTAAAAATCTTATAATACGTAGGCATACAAAAATATGGCAAAAGAACTATGTTTAAGCCTTCATTGAAACGCATATGGTGTGCTTTGTTGTCATCACCTGTGTATGTTCATCGTGATCGATTGGACGGCACGTCGCGCTCGCCGTCGTCGGTAGATCAACACAGAGGTCGAAGTCAAATGCTCGTGATCATGCAAAGCGGTAACATACGCGGTCCCTCATCTTTAAACAAATGCGCTGTATTGCACAACTAAGTTATACAAAACGATGCTAATTACTGGCGTGATGAGAGACGAGAAAACACTGCTGCATTACTAATGCAAAACTCTTACGGTAAGGATTCAAATGTGCACAAACTTAATATTATTTAATTTTGTCCTGAAATAGAAAATCAAATTATAAGTAAGCATTTTGTCCAAGCCACGTGTTTAACACAAAAATATAGTTGCAGCATGAAAAATAAGCCGTTACCATTATTATTATTGCTCCGCGGTAAACACAAATAGTTTCCATTCACTATTTGTTTCTGAATCAATATAGAAAATTATGTCATTAATATACATAAACCACTCCAAAACGAAAAATAGTCCTGTAAAATTCTAATTAAACCTGCTTATATCAATAATGTTGTAAAGTTTAAAAACGTTTTTAAAAAATATTCCCATTTACTGTTATAATATGACTCGGTCATTAACTATTGGGGCACAATGTAACTACCGACTCCATACAGTAGTTCATCGCCTTGGGTAGTGATGTACCCCTGGAATATACACCGGGGCGTCACATGACACGAATAATAAATTAAAACGATTGTCAATATCAAATAGTCGCAACTTCGTACGAAATCGGAACGCGCCAGCCTAAACAGTTAAGGGCGAGTCAAGAAGAGACATCAGCCCTGACTATTTCATCCCGCAACCCTAGCACTACTCTGCAATATTTATACTGTATGGAGTTCAGTTATATTGTGCCAGAGGTATGCGAAGATCGAGAAAAGGACGGCGCGTTCGTAGATCAGCGTGTGTTGTGTACGTGAGTGGTGAGGTGCTTGGAGAGGTAGTCGGCGCGCGCGAAGCACTTGCCGCAAGCCTCGCAGTGGTAGGGCCGCTCGCCCGTGTGGATGCGCAGGTGGCGCGTCAGGTCGCTCTTACCGCCGAACGCGCGGCCGCAGAACAGGCACACGAACGGTCGCTCGCCCGTGTGCTTGCGCACGTGCAGCTTCAAGTTCTCTTTAGACCTCACGCACTTCCCGCAGAACGGGCAAGCGAATCGCCTCTCCCTGTCCCTCTGTCTTTCGTCGTTTTGCATGAAGCTGAGGATTCCCGAGTGCGAACTTGCTGAGCTCTCGTGCTTGCTACTGTCTGCCCGCGACTCATTCTCCGAGCTGTCCGCCATTGAGCTAATGCTGGCGAACGACACAGGCACTCGCCTCTTCTCAGGAGTCGTCTCATCATCCCTTTTGGTTTCGCTCTCAGCACCCGAAGTACGACAGTCTACTGAATCGTCAACGGTCACCACAGAATCTGAAGCACCGTTCGAGTCGACGGTGCTGTCTTGCTCAGCGTCGCGGATCTCAGCGGGAGGTGTCTTCGCCGGATCGTTTCTGTTTTTCTTCTTCATGGATAGGTCCATTTCACCGCACTGGCCGATTAAGGCCTCGTTAGTGCTGGAGACTTGATCGGCTCCTTCGGGTGTGTCTGTATTCTTAGTGTGAAGACGTTCTAGGGTGTGGTTGAGGCGATGTTTTTTGAAAGATTTGAGATAGCGGAATTGCATGCCGCAGACATCGCATGTGAATAATTTGTCGGCCGGGAGCCGAGCGCGGTGGTTTTGTTCGCGGTGTTTGACGTAGGCGGACCTGTACCTGTAGCTTTGTCCGCACTGCTCGCAGACGAAGGGCTTGTCGTCGCAGGGGGTCTGCGAGGCGTGCTGCAGCGCGGCGTGGCGCTCAAGCAGCCAGGCGGACGGGAAAGAGGCCAGGCACACACCGCAGCGGCGCCGCTCCGAGTGCAGCATGTGGCGGTGCTGATACATCATGCAGTCGTCGCTGAGGTAGCGGCGCAGGCGGCACGCTTGTAGCGCGAGCAGCGGCGACCACAGCGGCAGCGCCGTGGGGCTGCGAGCGGGGATGGGGCTCGGGATGCTCGGAGACACGCAAGACATGTCCAGGCACATCTGGAATTGATACAAGAATTGATTTATGATACGTGACAATCAAGTTTTGATAGAAGTTTAACAAGCCAATGTTTATTACCTGTGTGAATCCATGAACAGGGGAATGACTTCAATAAAAGAATAGGTCTGTAATGATTGTAGAGCTTTTATTTGTCAAAATTGTATTTTTACAGCTATGATATGCTTATATTTGTTTCAAAAGTTACAATGATCAACAGCGATGGGCCTCTGTTTAGATTGTTGCAAAATTGACAAAACATTACACCGTTTGATCCTTGATCCGTTTTGATATACTGTAACACTTTTTCAACAAACCGGTACTGCTCTTTGTTACAACATTATGAACTATTAATAATGTTAAGGCAAAACAGATTTTCTCTAGTCTAAAATGTCAACAATGTATGTTAAATAAAAGAGCTTAAGGGGAAACAGTTATCGTTTCACTGACGAAGAAACGACAACTATATATTAAGCTCTATAAATAAAGTGGACCTACGTTATTTGAACTTGTGCTGAAAATATTCTATACCAGCATAATATACGAAGTTTATTATACACCTAAAAACATTCCTAAATCCAAAATTTTAAACAGCAATTATTAAAATTTCCAAGTCACTACTGAAACTCAAGCGACTAAAACCTAGTCGTATATTATGCCAATACGAATATTAGTCACGAAAGTTTAACTCTAAATAATTTATAATAAACACATTACAATTATTAAAACAAATTGTACCGATATACAATAATTAATACACCTACAGGAACTTAGAAAAATTGCAATATAAGTTCTATATTTAGGTATGCCACTTAAATAAAATGGTAAGTTAAATTACAATGAACCAGTTTAGGCTTCAGTGACCTCTAGTTCGATCATGTTGGACGAAACTTAACGATACTATCAAACAGTATACAACACAACTGCATGTAATATTGGTCGAGAACATAATCTAGCACTGGGTGTTCGTCACGACTGGAATGCGCTAGCTGGACGTGGCCTCGCGCGGCTATCACGCTGCGTACAAATCATAGGACAGAAGAGTGCGCAAGTCACATATCATAACGCAACTTACAATTTTCACCATAAAAATTACAGTTTTTCTCTATCTGCTACATATTCTATGTTTAATCCGTGATTTGCAGCCTTTATATAAGTCTTGTATAGGCAAGAGGCACTCTAAATATAAAACTGTGGTCACAATTTATGATAATATAAAAATGAATCTACGTCGTATCTATTTCAACACATGAAATATTTCGTGCTAGTGTTTTTCTTAAAAGTTATCATGCTCTGTAGGTACTTGGAAAGGTACCTACGTAAATTTAAAATATAGATATAATAAAGTTTATCAATAGATATATATTTATATAAGTATCATTTATTTGTGCTAACGGCGTGTGAAGTCTGCGGGGACGTGGCAACAACGGGCAAATGTTAAAATTTGAATAACTGCACTTGGGGGTAGTATAATCTATTGTTCATGTACCTACTTTATATTTTACTAACAACATTTACCACATTGCCTATATACACGTAAATACATAGATATAAATCTATTTGAATATAATTATTTTAATAATAAATATTACCTCTGAAAGTTAGGAAACAAAATAGTATTTTAAACTGCATTCTGTATTATTATAAAAAACTATTTCGATAAAAACTCGTACAAATTTGTTAATTCGCATCATTTATTAACCATTTATTTATTGCTATTAAGTATTTCTGTAAATTGTAAATATTTAATCTTTCTTAAAATAAGAAGAGGAACATTAATCAAGGTTTCAATATTGCTATACAGTTTGGTAACGTTCGACTCTCATAAAACAAAAACGAGTGCAGCTTTTCAAATAGCAACATTCTGGTGTCTCATTTTTTTATCATTTTTATTGAATTTTATTCATGTCTCATTACTAGCTCCGGAAAGTAGCGCATCTACCAATCTATTATCTAAAATGCATTTTATATACTGTGTGACTTTTAACAACAGACCAACATTATTTTTTACTTTCCCAAGTTATTTTCATAGTAAATTCGCTAAACTTTACGCAGGAGTGTTCAAAATAATATGTATGTAGGTATTCAAACGATTCACATTATCATGATCATCAGTTTATGAATGTTTAAATTTACTTAAAACGACGAAGCCGTGGTCAAGTTCTAGCAAGAAAGAAAACACTGTTTGTACACCCTTGGTCAATCTGCCCAAGTAACTTTAACCTTTTGAACGCCAGAACATAAACGCATCGGCGTGCCCCCGACGCCTAGCCACAAATTTACCGTACTTTTTGTCACGTATTTGTGACGTCTGGCGAACAAGGCACGCGCTTGCTTGTCACTTATACGTGACAGTGGCGTTCAAAAGGTTAAACATTTACTGGTATCATCAGTGCTTAGATGTCGACATACAATTGACCGGTTCATGGAATGTAAATTATATTGCTAGCAATTTTTCAAATCACTTTGATCAATATAAAGCACACATTCTCATCAACCATGTTATATAAAAATCACATAATACTCAAAAAACAAGTGTAATATTACCACGTGCTGGAAGAGCTGAAGAGCTTCCACTAAGACACTACCACATCATTAATTCAATAACTATTATCGTAACATTCCATTCAAACGAAATAAACTTAGTTTATAAACGATTTTGAAATGCCCCGGTACTCACGGCAACCACACTACAGAATTTAGACATTCTACATTAAATAGCTCATATAATATTTACCTATTATATATCGGTGGCATTTGCTATAAAGTAACCAAGTTGACACTGGAATAATTTTGGAATGTTAGGCGTTTGCAATCCAAATGTATATAGAGTTAAAATAAGTACTTTAGATCTACCAAAATTAAATCAACGAATAGGATACTGGCCTTAATTTCTACATGATGCCTAAAAAACTTATAATTAGCAATGAGATCTGTTGCAGAATTTTTGTTTCCTAATTTTAATGCTTCTCGTCCCTCAATAATGCTTTTTTGCACTTTAATTTCTGATTTTAAAATACCGTATTGTTTTTCAATTTAAATGTTGCTAGCGTTTATAAAATAATTCAGGTCGCAACTTAAATCTTTAGAAGCTAATTTCTAAACATTGTTACAAGAAAATAAATTTAAATAATCAAACTCATCATAATATTAAGATTTAAGATCTCAACTGTGTGGCCTAAAATCCTAAATATTTGAAATCACATTCTGAGATCGCATCATAAATTCCCAGATGTAATACCCTTACTTGTATTAGACATATATCACAGATCTTTTTCTATATTACCATAATACTTTCTTTTGAGTGAACCCAAAATTATGAATCACTAAATATCTAATTTACAATCAAAGATATTTAAACGCCTACATTCAGAACGAAACGTTTACAAAGAATTTTCAATATCCTACTTTAAAATATATATATTTATAAAATAAGTGTAAGTCACCCTTATTTTATCCGTGAAATTTATATTATTTTATATAAAATGATATGTCCCATGACCAAAAGATTATGAAATGATTAGGCAGTTCAGTCTATATACTAGTACATTACGTAAACCATGTAGGTACATTAAGATAATGATATAAATTTCTATAAAGATATTAGTATGCTCTAGCCAGAGAGTACCGTGGGCAGATCAACATTATGTATAGGTAATTTTCCATTGAACTTACAGACTATATGAGCCAACATCCAATCAGTTCCAAATCAAAGCTTTAAATTTCTCGGTTGTGATGTCGAAATATGAAACTTTGTATAATACAAACAAATATTTTCTATAAATTCTGAGCCCAAAAAATAAAGGCTATGACATGTCTAAAATCGTATTTTGAACAAAAATATGGTGGTGTTGAAAAATAATGAATCTTACGATCAATAAAATATCCCTGTATTTAACTCTGTTGAATTTATTGAACACAGCGATTATTGTGAGCAGTTTCAAACTCTGGGTACATCCGTCAGATCGAATGATCAAGTGATTGTCTGATAATATTTAACTAATGGAAAAAGGCATAATTTCAGACGATTAAATCTAAAGTGCGGTGCTTTCATTAATAAACGTCGATATCCGCAGGGTTTGAAACTTGAATAATCATAAATCAATGTGGTTCTGCAGTATGAAAATAGATAGAAATTTGATATATACTTTTATATGTATATACCATGCCTCTTACAGGGTGTGGTTCTACCAGTTTATTAAGTTTGTATTTGACAGTAAGGGGTTTTAAACTAAACGTATGTTGTTTGGCGGCGACGGCACGCCGCAAGAGGCACGCCGCAAGAGGCACGGTACTCGGACAGAACAGAAACGGCGCTTAAAGCTTTGATTCCCATGATCACATCCACAACCCTCCCCGTGTATACCGAATACAGAACTACCGAAGCGTTTACATTCTAATAAATTTCCTAAAAATCCGATATTATCAAACTATATGTTATTTACATTTTATATGTCATAATATTGCTTTTGAATTACCTCAGGGGAGCGTGCGTCGTAACTTCGAAAGACATTAAATTAGTAAAAATCTCAAATTCCTAACTTCTTAATTGTTACCAACTATGTTGAGTGCAATTTTCGTATGGTCTCTAATAATAATAATTAAAGCACTCTTAATCAATCTTTAATTTTGTTTATAAAATCAACTCTGACAAGATACTACTATAATAAATATGCAAGTCTCTAAAGATTATGCCAGCTCTAAATTAATATGATATTTTACAATTTCTTCATTAATTTTAATAATCCACGAAATTGCAACCAATGCGACGTCATTAAAAAAACCTTTTTGTACAAGCAAATAAAACTAAAAAAGCATTTGTTATTATCTCGACTTGGAAAGTAACAATATTAAAAAGGATTCATACTTCTCTAGCTAACTTTGGCTATGCCGTCTAATGACCCATCGTAGAATGAGTTTACTTTTTATTATAAACTAAAGCATAAAGAAAGCACCTAACGTTCAAAAACTCTTAAGAAAGGAAGCAAACAGAATGTAACGGAAAAATGTTCAAATAAATTTAAGAAGTATCAACGTTTAGTGTGTCAATTATCTATTAGTGAAATATCAAATATTATTCATATCATTCAGATCACAGTTGCGGCGCTTTAATCACATTCTTAACTAATTACAACATATTGTCCTTCATTTGTTCATTCAACTATCACTTCGCTCACATTGACTATTTCCAGTAATAGTAGTTACTGGTGAATATATCGTGGAAGGCTAATTGTGCACTAAGGGGGTCCCAGGCTCATTGATGCGGGCTCTCCTCCTCCGTGTCCACGGGGCTGGGGGACAGAAACTTGCGCGCGTACTTGGGATAGTGCGTTTTCTCGTGCGCCTTCAGAATTGTCGACCGCGAGAACGTTTTGCCGCAAAGCCCGCAACGAAATGGCCGTTCACCTGAAATGGTAGCGTGGGATGATTAGTTATGAAGATAGAATGTAAAGTAATGCCTAAATATAATAATTAAAATTTCAAAAACAAAAAAAAATTGATAAACGTAAAAGTTTTGCAAAAAAGATAGCTCAAAGTCGATTCGATAATTGAATATTTGAAGATAAATTGATGCGATTTCAATGAAGTATTTTTCTAAAAACGAATTTACTTTTCTATTGGAAGATTTATGCTAGTATCTAATGAGTACTAAACTTTGGCAATATTAAAGAAATTTTATTTATAAAATATGAAATCAGACAAGTAAGAAGGATAAAAAATAAAGACATTGCTTACCAGTGTGAACTCTACAGTGATCCTTCATATGGTGCCTTAACTTAAACGCCTTGCCACAGAATTCACACTTAAACGGCCGGTCCCCCGTGTGCACTGGTAAATGTGTTATTAACGACGACACGTCCGGGAAGCTCTTCCCACAGAACTTGCACAGCACTACGTTCCCGGGCTCTACGGCGCCTATGTCCAGCTCTATGGGGGACTCCTCCGCGTGCATGCTCATGTACGTGGGGTCACTGAACTGGCCTATCATGGGCAAGCCGATGGGCCTGCCCAGCAGCGCGTCGCGGTACTTCAGCGTGTCGAGCGTGTGCGTCGTCAGTATGTGCCGCGTCAGTTTGCTCTGGTGTGGAAACGCCGCACCGCAGTGGATGCAAGGATACCCCCTCTCCCCTTCATCAATTCGCCCCCTACCGGACCCATCGTACTCCTGCAACCACAAAAAAGAACATCAACTTCTTTTTTCTTGTTCCATTTAACACGGACCAAACTGTGTGCAATATCTCTAACACTACTTTCTAAATTGAGATGCAGTCTCGGTATATTTTTAATTTCCACTATCTAATTGAGAAGTTGACGCTCATTTTTGCCCAAAAAAATGTGCAGGAGTGACCCGGGAGCCGGCTACGCGTAATGCCTTGTTGTTTAGCAACGCGCACGCGTACTGAATCACAGATTCGTACAATAACGTATGCATGTAAAATGGCCAAAATTTAAAATAAAAAAAACTGCCCAAAATATATATCAAACAAAATGAATGGATATAAAAATGATGGCCAACAAAATGAAGGTCAACTTCTTGACAGCAAGGCATAATACTCGATGTTCAAAGTAGCGCAGCGTATCAAACAAGCATGCGTGTAACTAATCAATTTACACAAAACACCAACAGCCAAATTAAATTTTACTTAATAGTTACGGGAGCTTAACAAGACTGTGTTAGTTACTTTATTTTGTGCCACCACATATATTAGTAGGCGTACAATGCGTACATACAACAATTTTCCTGATATATAGTATTATTTAAGCAGCCACTCACAACATACATTCAAGTCTTTTAAAAACTGAAGAAACTTTTTGGAATGTTGACAAGCACAAGGCAGTCTGGAGATTAGATAAATTGGGCATTTTTGTTTTTTTATAAAATAAAATACTGTTTTGTACATTAGGCATATAAAAAAAACTAGCCTGTTTTGCAAGAATCTGGCATTTTTTTATGTAAGTATGTTTATGTTTTTATTTATAACATCAAATATTTTATGATTGTGGAAAAATAAATGAAACATGCAATACAACACTGATCTATCATAATATACAGAGACATTTATTACAAGCATGCATTATTTTCTAAATACTTTAAATAAATACATAAATATTGGCAAATGTCACAAGTATATTGTGAAAAGAAAATATATGGTGACATTCCTCAATATATAAAAGAACACAATTTATAAAGCAATGAACCTTAAAGGGGCATCACACACATACTAAAGACTCGAGTCGACTTTGAAAGAAAGGCAGGCCGTGTTTGGACTAAAGAAATCAAGAGAGAAAGCATTATGTGCATGCTTTCTCTTTCTGTCTTCAGCTAAAACGCCGCCAAAGGCTCGATTCTTTTATCTGTGAGCGATGCCCTTACTAAGCATCAAGATTAAATACTATCACTGTTTTTTTTTAAACAAATTCCAGTCATGTTTTGGTAAAATAACATTTAATTCCACTGAGTAAAAACAGAGAGCAAAAAAAATCGGATTTTAATCAATCGGATTTTTTTATTGTTTGTCTCTGTTTTTTTACTCAGTGGAATTCAACATAAATTTGTTATGTATGAATAATACTTTAATTGATACATCTCTTAACAAATCTTACTGAAAATTGTGTTCTATCTACATACAATACATTTATACACATTTAAAATAAACAGTAACTTTACTCACGGATTCATGTTGCATTCTGTACTCCGATGATGTCTCACCACCAGCCTTCTCTTCATTGCTCCTGTCCCAGTCAATTTCTTTCTTCAAAGACTGGAATTATTTTTATTATAATTAGTATTATAGAAAACTTTGCTGCTTCGAATAAGTTAATTAAAATCCCTAAGGAAATATGATAATCATGGCTTTATTTTTCCCCACTGCCAATGTTTTAGTCTAGGCTATTTCTATATTGGGTCCTGACCACAATTGAGTTTTTTTTAGATTACATTTGTTGAATGAAACACATGAAAAACATGCTTGTTATTAAGTCTTATCAACACGTTTTACAGATAGCAAACCACGAGTTGAAACAAAAAGACAACTTGACAGGAGAACAGCTTGACAGGTGGAGAGTCTAGAATCTTCAGACTTTTACCATTAGCAGACAACTCATTTTTATGAATATTCTATTTTTGTGAACCATATGTATTAGTATGCAAAATTTGAAATGTTACAACAAAATACCTTGTGACATATTAGAACTAAATGAAAGAAAATTTAAAACTTACATTAAAACCACACTTTGTAAACAAGCATATTACAAACTAGATGATTATATTAAAGATAAGAATGCTTGGAAACATGCTGGTCCTGCTCCATAGGACAATCGAGGGTATAGTAGAAAAAGTCAAACTTGTTTTATTTACTGGTGTACTTTCAGGTTTTTAATATGTAATTTAACTCACACACTGATCCATTGTTTTTAATTATATTGTAAATATGTGAGTACCATGTCCCTTACTAGCAAACTTAATTTTATCTCTGCTGGTATTGCTTTGTTGTACCTATAGTATATAAGTGTGTGCTGTATATTAGTGTAATGTTGGATGCATTGTGCTCACATAATATAATCAATTGATCAATGTACCTATGTATACAAAATATTGTAAAACGTATATTTGAAAAGAGTAACTATGGAGTTTCTTGTCCGTTCTTCTCCATAAGAATCTACTTTTTGCGAATGGGCAACTAGAGTCACTTATTTTTTAATTTTAAACTGTAAATTTGACGTTCAAAAGTGCCTTTTAATGGTCTAGTTGAAATAAATGAATTGAATTTGACTTTGACTTTGACTTTGATTGTACATTTAAAATTCTAATAGAAGTACTGCTATAGGTCAGTTTATGGACACTAGTTCAGTTTACAGAGTATGCTCTGTAAACAGCGAGTATGCATTAGACTAACCCAATTGTGTATTTAGCTAATGATCTGTTCAAAGGACAGATTAAAGTAGTGGGACAAAACAGGCTAGATACTTTTCTTGTAATACGTACCAGAGGTACTTGCTGAACAGGAGGTAGTCCAGAGGGGCCTGCTATAGGTTCACTCCTCGGACTTGGCAATGATGCATGGGCAGGGTGGGTCAATCCGGGGTGCGCAATAGTGTTCAGCACACTTAGCCGCTGCTCCACGGGAGAGTAATGGGCTCCTAGTACACTGCTACTGCTGTGACTGTTTATCGTCATGTTTAAGCCTGGAAATACAGAAAAAAAGTGATTAGTGATGCTGTTCAAAACAACTCAGGAAATATTTTGGTAAGTAATCTTAAGTGAAAAAATGCATAACATGCTACTTATGAAAATACTACTGTTTGTTACTAGTGATTTGAATTGTTGATCATCTACAATCATTTAAGCCTTTAATTCACTGAAATTTAATTGGATCAATGCATGTAAATTTTATTTTTTAATAGGAATATCTTGCGGCAGCTACGGCATTACAGCAGGAGATTTTATGACTCTGTTTAAGAATTGTACTTTACGGTTTTCATTTACTTTTAAATGTTAGTAAAAGATTTACCTTTACTCAAGTAACAGCACTTAAGTTTTTATACTTTGATATTACGCTGTGTTTTGCAAAGTTTTGACTGAAATGAACTATTAATTGCATGTTTAAGTTTGTTGTCATAACTTGCATTACGTTAAATTTCACAGAATTATTCATTTAATTCATTAAAACCCTGTTTTCCTATTATACACTGGTTTCTTTTCGTATTCAAATACGACAAACGTCAAACCAAACTCGATTTCAAAAGTCAAAACAATTTAGAGATGTACCCAGTGCTGATCGTTACGGTTCGCTTAGTCGATTATAAATCCGTACAGTAGTTAGACGAATTCTAAGAAATATAATATTTTTTGGTTGTTCTCATTTTTTTTTTTTACCTTTTGTACTTACATTTTACTAGGTTTTTTTTGTTTACAGTACTTTGGAAAAAATATTGTGCTCGAAATCTCCGCATTACTATAAAAAACAAGTGTTTTTTGGAATTATCGTTTTTAATCAAATTAAAATGAACCAACAGGAGATTATGGGTAAAATATTATATCAATCTCATTAGGTACTGTTTTTTTAAAACAGTTGTATTTTTTTTAACTAGACACTAGACATATCAAAACTTGACTGTGGTGTGCGGTGTAGGTAATAGTCGATTAATAAACTACGTGAACCTCACAATAATAGATCTTGTGCAGCTCACAAGAGTTTACAGACCTACTGACACAGTCTGAATAGGTTTTGGGTATCTAGGTCGGGCGTGGCCACAAAAATTAAAAATTAAACCTACACAGTGATAGAATGGATTTTGTAGAATAACATTAGTATCGTAACTTTTACGTACCGATACTTTCATTTTGTGCTCCATTTGATCTAATCGAAACCGTATCGTCTTCTGGTGACGATGATCGCATGGGCTCATCAGGAGGCTCATCTTTTGGGATAGGAGGGTGTGAGAGAGTTGGAGTCTCGCCCGTGATGTCTGGCCTAAATCGCCGAACTGAAAGCAACGGGGATATTCTCGGGGGCGACGCTTCGGGCATTTCTCTGTGATCACGAATTTCTCGAGGCTCACGTAAGTCCCTTGGGTCCCTAACCTCCCTCAGATCTCGCGAAATATCCCTAGATTCTCTAGACTCCCTGTGTTCCCGCAGTTCGCGCGGATCCCTCAAGTCTCGAGGGTCTCTTGGTTCCCTAATGTCTCGAGATTCTCTTAAATCTCGAGGTTCTCTGTCTCTGTGTTCTCTTGGTTCTCTCGACTCTCGAGAATCCCTTGTGTGAGTCTCTCTTACGTGAGTTTCTCTTACGTCTCGAGTCTCTTTGTTTTCTCTTTCACGGACTTCCCGTGTGTCTTTCAGTTCCCGCCGATCCTCTTTATCCCGGTGATCTCTGCCGTCCAACTTTTCATGTGTTTCAGAACTTTCCCTCGGCTCTTGTGGTTGGCACTCTTCCATTGGTTCTTGAACTTTTCTTGTTTCAATGCCGGCGGCGTTTAGGGTAGTCATTTCAGCAAGTCCTTTAACCTGGAAAGTATAAAATCTTCCTCACTATCTGATAGCTGTCCTACAAATAAGTTGCTATAAGTATTACAGTTTCAAAAAATAGGCGATGTCGTGCTCACTCAGTAGGTAATTCAAATAGACTTGACCTTAATATTTTATTTGCGATAGCAGACAGACTGAAAAACAGTCTTAGTAGAAGCTAGTTTTAAGTACTTATAATTTTTATTCCTAGAATTGAATATTGGTGTAGGTGGAACTACATGACCTGAGTAAGTTGTACAGACGCCAGCACATCAAGCTACCCGAAACTGTAAATTTTTGCCAATCAACCTTAAACTTAATAGTACCTATCTACTTTAGCGATAAAGTTGAAAATCTATAAAGAAATTTGACAGATTGTTGTAGTTTGATGTGTTGGCGTCTGTACATTAGGAAGAAGGTAAGGGTATTTTCTGCCAGGGTTGCGGAATCTGTTCGAAAGAGTCACCGCGGCCCTGGAACGCAAAGAGCTTTAGAAGGAACACGGATGGGTTTTAGTCAGTAAGAGTCTGACACGCCCTTCCGCTCCACCCAGAGCGGAAGAAGTCATTTGATGATTTCCCATCCTTAAAAAAGAAAAAAAAAAAAAAAGGGTATTTTAATAGCGTACAAAATCGATTATACCTGAAGACTCTCAGCAGTTTTGAGGAGAGCAGGCAGTTGACAGTACTGGACGTTGACTTCGCCCTTGTACATGAAATCGACCAGGGTCCGAAGTTCCTCAAGACCCACGTCCTTGAGAATCACGATGGGATGTCGCGACGGGTGGTCAACGAACAGAGATCGGAAGTACGATGAACACGCAGACAGCACTACCTGAAAATGATGCGAACGTTTTGCTTTATCATTTATTTTAATTACTGTATGCACCGCCGGTCTTTGTGTGAATAGGTAGGCGGTGTGAAATTGCACCACTTAAATGTAGGCTCAAGGTGGAGACTATCGTCCTCGTCACAGTGAACACTTGTAAATTTTATGGTAGCGTAATAGTTGCCACAAATCCCTAATTGAAATAAGAAAGAGCCAGACTCAGAAAAAAAATGTAAGTACTTGACTTAAATGTAAGTACATGTTTATAGGTACTTACGGTTTTTGTAGGTATACCTACCTACCTAGGTACTTTTTTTACAAAACCGGCAACCTATTTACCTACCGCTTACGTGGTAGGTACCTATTCCATTTTGTGTTCATGGGTACCTTTATGCGTCTGTCATTTCCCTCCATTGGGCTTGAATTCATACGCATTCTCTCATCTGTATACTTACTTAGAATTCAAAAGGTAGGTAAACCTACGCGGTAAAACGTCTTTGCATATCTCGATTCACAGAACTAAACTAATCGTGTTTAGATGAAAGTATTTCCTCGTATTCCCCGATTAATAGCTACTAAATCTCAAACGGGATTGACGGCATAGGTAATTTCCATTGCGTTCGTCCCTTTTGATGTTTAACTTAACGTACGGTAACCTCGGTTTTAAGTTTTAGAACGAATTGCACCGTTAGATACTTAAGGTAGGTATCTATTTACTAATATGTACCTTCCTACTAAAGTGTCACCTCATTATTTATAGATTTCCGTGAACAGTACCTAGTTACCTACACAATATGCAAAACTTAATAAGTAGGAAGGTATAGGTAGGTAATGGAAATTAGTTCTGTGGAAGATAATGCCAGATCTTCCAATCAACAATTCCTTGGTAGTCGATAGTCGAGGGGATGTCAGTAGGGTAATACGAATAGAGTTTCAATACCTACAATAGTGGCCGGTCTCAATAACGTTACCAACCTTTGATCAACTGTCAAATTGGCTACCAACAGTAGCTGAAACGTCATGTTACAAAGGCAAAAGTGACCTTTCAGCTACCTACTGTTGGTTACGGGCCGTAAGAGAGCAGCAGCCGAACTGATACGTAGGTACCTACCTAGTACCTACCCACACAAATTCAAACGGTCTAATAGCGTATTCTTCCATTTTGTCATTTCAATAGTTTTCATTGCGTGTTTTACGTTGTCACTTGTCGTTCTTGTTGTCATTTTTACCTACCTATGTTACCTATTTTATGTTTAACGCAATTTAGGTGACACAGGTTTTGTCACCACTGACTTACGGCTTACTGTACCTACCTAATTACCTATACATATACCTAGGTAGGTAGGTATTTACAAAGAAACCCAAACTAGATTTCCTACCTACCTATGTCCATCCATCAAGCGGAGAAACAAGAATAAAATCATTTAACAATACCTAAGTGTGAAGAGGCCCAACAAAAAACATAGGTAAGTACCTAAGTTCCTTGCTAGGATAATCCTAGGCATTCCTAGGCTACCAGACTAGGATTAACTAACAACTTCCTTTATCAAATGTGAAACAAAAGAAGGCAACACATTCGGTGATCGCAGAGTGCGTGATGATACAAAATTATGATGCAATTAATAACAATTTAATCGCATTCTAAATGCAATTATATTCTTGCATTGACAATGTCGTATTGGCCGAGACGTGCATACTAACAGAAGGCGGCTAACGGAGAGGAAGGCCAAAGGAAAGATGGATAGATTGTATCAGGAATGATAGAGAAGCTAGTGATAGACCGACAGTTAACAGGACGGAATGAAAGAAGGAAACGTATTGCATTAATTGCCAATTGCCTATTTAGACATGCGGTAGCGTGTCCAGCCAAGTTCAAAGAAAAAGGAACTGACCACGCAGCAGCCGTGTGTAATATTACATTAACTATTTCGAGCTACTTTTGTCCCCTTCACAACTCGAAATCTATTTAACCTACATACCTACATGAAATTTGACACATTTATCAAATACCCTTTGTGTATCTAAAATCCAATGTGGCTCAAACAGTTAATTGTTATATTAACGTTTAAAAACCGGTATTTTTATAGATCAAAAACCTAACCCACTTCCAGATTACGTAAAAGTTCGAATTTGGCATTCAGGTAGGTTATTGTGTATATTTCACCGGAAAATTGCATACGCGCCGTTAGATTGTAAAATATCGCGTAAAATTGTTAATTATTTTTTCTAAATATGAGGATATATTGAAAACTATTGAAATTGTGTAGGATTTATTGTACCTATACAAAACGATTTTTTTATTATATATCGAGAAATGATAATCCAATAAAGATCCATATTTTTTTTCTTTTTCGTCTTCGGGAAACCGGGAATTTCCAAGATTTGAAATTTTAGTATTTTGGTGCCTTTCAAAATTATTAGAATGAGAATCATCATCATCACATGAGAATTCCATGATGAAAGGTCGTTTTTATAGGTATTTCCGGATTATTTTTAAAACTTAGACAACCGATAATAGCACAAACTGCTCCTGGCAGCACCGGATCAGCGGTCTGACATCATTACGAACAATTTTAACATGATGAGAGAATCATCTCTCATTATTTTAGTGAGATCAAAATGTCGTACTCAATCTCAGCTTCAGTTAAGGCACACCATTTTTTTTTTGAGGCAAATGACTTCTTCCGCTCTAGGTGGAGTGGAAGGGCGTGTCAGACTCTTACTGATTATTGATATGATATTACTAAAACCCATCCGTGTTCCTCCTAAAGCTACAAAGCTTTAGGAGAAGCCTCCACTTCGGTCCGTCACAAGAAATCGTGAGTTTCCGGAAATACCTATAGCTATTTTCCGGAGAGAACATTTGAAGGATCGATCGGTTTAAAATAATGGTAAAGATTCTTCCTACATTTTTCTTTCCTAATCAACATGAATTCACAAACTTAAATAAGCTTCACGCTGGTACATTTTGCCTCGTTATACAATGCTTATACTTGTTTTTTCACCACACCTCTGCACGGTAGAGGTGCGGCAGCATTTCGTTGACAAGGAAAATATCAAAGCAAAATGTCGGTTTCTATGCAGATACAGGCAAAGGACGCAACGTGTAAACGGCTCTTAATAGCGCGAAGATTAACAATAGGTACGTACAAAGTAATGAAATGAAGCGTAACGAGAGGTTTCTACACGTGCCGTACTAAACAGAAGTCATTAAACTTATACGGAATCACTATCGCTCACTCAATGCCAACTGCCAACTGTGAGAACTTTAGAGGAAAATCGAAAGTGACATGTGTTTTCAAATCTTGGAGGTATCAGATCGTTAAAGTCCAATCCAATCATTTGTGGCAACCATTTTCCACACCGTGTCTGCGTGGGCGATTGCATTCCTTTGTTGGTATCTAACTGGCTCTTGCTTGCTGTTCTGACTTGCAGGACTAAAGCTCCAAGCTCCCTTATCCAATCACTCCTTTTGTTAGGAGTTCGGGCTGAAGCTCACTCCATATTACCATCCTCTTGTGCTTCTCCAATTGTAATTGAGGTTGGTTAAGCACGTTTTTCAACGTCTTTTATTTCTACCCCTTGAGTACCGTGTTACCCAGTTAATGGGTTGTGGAGGTCTGGTAGACAGCTGCTCCACGTAAAATATTGGTATTCAGCTAAATCCGGTTTGACTGGAAGCCGACCCCAATATAGTTGGGAAAAGGCTAGGCAGATGATGATGTCATTCCTACCCCTTATTAGCAATATTATCATCCTTCACACTTCATCTAACATCTTCCTAACTTTATTGAGCTAGATCATCCTCTACCCAAAAGTCATCCAGTCGGTGAATTTGCGGAGCCCAGGAGTTAACTGTACACTCTTTAAAAAAATGCACTTCATTCCTCCGCAACACATACCTACATCGTCATCACTCACTCACTCGTTTTACTGTCTACACAACAGACACATTTTTTAGGGTTCCCTAGTCAACAAGGAACCCTTATAGATTCGCCATGTCCGTCTGTCTGTCTGTCGGCGGTTTAGCTCAGAGACGCTTAGCAAGTTGGAATTTGGTATGGGTACACAAATTAAACACAAAGTGGTAACAAAAAAAAATCTAGTATTTTTTTTTAGTTATTTAAGTACACGTAAAGTGGCGATTTTTTTATCGTCTATCTCGTGGTGTGGGATGTCGACGAATTTAGAAGGAAAAACCATCACCGCTACCTAGGCTTAACGAGTTAATGAGTAATAGTCGACCAATTTATAAAATGGAACTGGGTAGGTACCTAAGTAAAAAAATCTTAATAATTCCACAGAAAATGACTTAAACCAAGTGCATTTGTAACTTTGTAATCTAATTATAAGTACATTTTACTATTTTTCTGGTATGGTTTAGGAGACGGGCAACTACGGAACCCTACACTGTGTGTGGTCCGAAACGCACTTGGCCGGTTTTAAAACAATCGGCGAAGACCGTGTTAACCGGTTAAGAACAGTTTTGAAGTGTACCTTGTGAGCCCTAATGGATGCACCTTCGGAGCAGGCTAGCGTGACGTCGACCAGGCTCTCGTCGTGCAGCAACTGGCTGAATACTCCCAGCAGGTTGCTCTGATGATTGTTCCACCTTAGGCAGTAGTGCTCACTTCCCATGTCTGAGCTAGCTCCCGCCGCTGTAATATGTAAAGGGTATCATTTTAGTAACTAAACTACAGATTCAATCTATAGCAAAAATATTATAAAAAAATAAACTGTTTTTAAAACAATTAAAATCATATTTAAAAAAATAATAATTAACCAGACTTAAAAAAATATTTACTAGTTAAAAAAAATAACAATTTAAACCAAAATTTCAAAATTTAGAAGCCAAAATGATTTTGTAAAAACTAAAAACCAACGCCAAAATTTAAAAAAATCGGCCATTTATGTTAGAAACCTTTAAGGCTAAGTTATTGTAGGCGTATCTGAGCTTGCTCTTTTTCTCTGTATAAATGAATTTTGTTTGTGTAACTGCTAAAATAACCATCTATTCTCTAAAACCTTTAGTAACCGCAAGAGAACCACTTGTTTTAATTTATTATCAGAAAAAAAAATCATAACTATTTCCATTTTTTGTATATTTTCTTAAATACAAAAAAATACATTGTACGAGCCTGATAATATATTTTCTACTAAATTATTCATTTACATTACGTATGAAGAATTTTCTAAATAGCGCGCCAACGACCTTTAACCTTTACCAAATTGCAAAATTCTAATACCAGATCTCAGAGGGCCCGAATGTTTTGACGTATAGTAACGTTGCAGTATCGTTAACGTAGGTGAATATTGAATATAAAGAACTACACAACCCCATAGTATTTTGGTTTAATTTTATGCGACATACACAATTTGTATCATACAAAAATATGAATATAAGTAGTATCCAATTCAAAAATATATGTGTGCAACGAGTAGTAGGTAACTAGAGTGAAAGTCAGCACTTTTCGAATTTCAAAGTTACAAATGACACCACCTAAACACATCCTTTTTTGAACGCCAGAGCATAAGCGCATTGGGAAACCACCCACGCCAAGCCGTATTTTATTGTCTCATATTTTCCATGTTGGCCTAAAGAGTAAGGTTTCGTTTGTCACATATAAATATGTTACAATGGCGTTCAAAAGATTTACGACAGAGACAAAAGATTTAGAAGTAGAGCATCAAATTGGCCTGCAACACGACTCTGTCTAATTCATCTGCAATACTGTGGTTTTATCTTCTCATCAAATTAAGCCTACTTTCACTGCTGAAAATAACTATATATTAGGTACCAATTAGTGGTTCTGCGTCAAAAGCTGAATTCCTCAAGCTTGCATATCCACGCGATTGATGACACCCGAAACCCGGATCCCGCGTTTTCGGGATTGAGTCCCCTAATAGAGACCACTTCATAGAAATAAATTGCTCAACAAACTCCCCTGTAACATGCCCCTGTTCCACCAGCGAGAAATATTCAATATTAAAAAAGAAAATCCTCCAGGTACAAAAAGTAATTGGGAATAAAGTCCAGCCACAATCAGCGGGTAGGTATGACAAAACGAATGATTAATCTCACGGTGCGTCTTGTATCCGCTTCAGCACAGATAAGTAAATATATTTTAAAAAACATCACGTGGTCGTATCTAGGTGAAATGTCCAGCTGAAGATAACGGCCTCAAGTTTAGGTACCTACGCAATACAAAACAATCTCACCATACGCAAGGTCAGAATAATTTGACTAGCGAAACTCCAGGTGTGTTAGGAATTTATTTATTTATATGACCTTCAGAAACTGGCTAACACGGTACCCCTTGGCATGACAAGTGTTCGATTTTCTGGCTTTGCACTAACCATAATGACTGTCAAAGATCTACAGATGACAGTTTAACGTGCTCTCCGATGCACGGTAAGTCTCGTTATTCAATGGATGGTTACTCTTCCACGGACCGACCTCGCTAAGCGTTGCTTACCCTCGAAGGTAGAAACATTTTTTTTTAATAGGAAATCATTAACTTCTTCTGCTTTGGGCGGAGCAGAAGCGAGCGTAACTCTTACTGAACCCAAATCCAAATGCTTCAAATGCTCTCGCTTTCGAACAATTCCGCAAACCTGGCAGGTACTGATCCTAGAGGGCCCTTCAAGTATTCTGACGTCTCTTTGAGGCGCGCGTGGAACATAACGCTCCGTCGACTCGGGGCTGGTCCTGATCGGACGGCGAGCCACTTATCGCTCGTCGTCCGCTGGCCCGCGCCTACGGTGGTCGGGAATCGCCATGCGACCCCCGATGCCCAGAGTGTCTTCTGCTGCGGCAGCTGGGGCGTGAAGTTTGCCTCTCGCTCACGGAATAACCGAATGAGCTCTTCCATTATTATCTGGATATCGATACCCAATTAACCATCTCATATGTGGAGTTCGCTAATTCGACTCAGTACCAGTGTTCAAACACAAAATCTTTATAGCAATAAATAAAATAATTGAGGTAACTCGAGTTTTTACAGCTTCTTATTAATTGTTTATGCACAAAACATGTGCTCAAGTGTTTATGAGCTTATTAGAGCTGCCAATAATCTCTAAATTGAGATGAGGAGTTCTATTGCCATGTGGATTTAATAGGTACGCAAAAAGTGACGCATCATTTTCTTATATAAATTTTCCCAGATTACTCGTTTTCCAACCCTACTTCCTAGGAAGCCAGCTAAACAACCCTATTTGGACCGCGAGTAATTATTTTGGTTCTCAACCGGATCTAAAACCGTCTGTCGCGTAGGCAGCCCCAGCCCTATAGTTTAGTATGTAGGTACTCATGGTTATCGTTACACGTGTATTTTACGTCTGCCACAGACTTATACGTTATCAATTTAAAGGCCTATTTTCAACACCAGTCACGACTCGTTATTCATTTACCGCTTATTAACTGATACAGTGTTATGGTGTATACCTGAACACATAGTACATGTTAAATCATCCACGAACCGTCATACAAATACAAAAGGTATTGTGTCTAGGCATAATACTAATTTTATATGTGAACATAAACGGTTTTAGTCTGCGACCTCGAAAACATCATTGAATATATATAAATTAATTTTGCTCAACACAGCCTCGATAGGTATGCTAAAAATGTCTAATCGTCTCGTTGATAAGTCCTTAAATAGTGCGCAAATTTATTTCATCTGGGCTATAAAATTTTAGTTGCCATGTGATTTGATGTCCTTTTATGTATAACTGTTCTGGCTGTTGAAGATCACGAAGTAAACATAAACTGTAAAATATAATGCACAGCAGCAAGTGAACTTAAAATCAAATTTTCTGCGCATCCATCACTAATTACAACATTTACCTACCCGAAGCAGCAGCCGGAACACTCAGATTTGCTAATAAGTACAAAACGCCACTTGTGTATTATTTTTTATTCTGTGATTACCGCTTCGCGCCTACATGCGCGAAGATAAATATAGCTGCGAGAGTACCTAGTATTTAAACGTAGGTGTTGTGCGCACACGCGTGCGGCCGCGACGCAGTCAAGATCAAGGGCGCACGATTGCGCAAGAGTTGGCGGTCGCACCGCACTGCAACTCGATGTGATGTCATCGGGCCGTCTGTCGCCCCCCTCTCCTCACTTCATCACAAGCTCGTTGTAAAGGCCGTGGACGCGGAACATTCTATTTTAAATTTTTGACCGTACGCTTGATCTTTTTTTTTTCAAAAGCCTTTGGATCCTTTTCTCATCGCATCCATCGGTTCTCAGTAAAACGTCATATCATTGTTCTAGACTTAGTAAATGGCTGCAGAGTATAATGAGCGACGAGCTTGCTATATTGATGGTATCTCGGACAATTTGCTGTAATTTTCAGGAACGACTTAAACAGTACCTACTCTAACTAGCAGTTTTAAGTTATTTCCTGTTCATTATTTCCGTGATGTTCTTAACTTGAACCAGGCCACATTAGATATGGATTCTTACACACATTTTTTTAAACTTTTAGGTACCTATATAACATAACAGTATAGCTAACGCATTTTCTTTCAAGATTATAAAAAACGTAATCGATCAACTTATCAGGACACATTTTCCATGATATAAATGGCTACAATCGTATGACCTTCCTAAAATGCACTTGATAAAAATGCAATAAATTGCCGTTAACACGCTACGTAGGCATTTCGATGTTATCTTTTCAGATAGAATCGACAAATGGCGCGAATTCATGCGTTTTATTCATAATTAATTCAAAGGAAAATCTAAAAATACTTGTTCAGGTTCGTTTACAAAGAAGCACCTTCTCTTTAGAAGTCTTTCCTTAGTTTATTTATTTATTTATTTATTTATTTAAACTTTATGTACAATAGTGGTACATGGGCGGACTTAATAAATAAAGGAAAAAGGATAAAGGAATAAGGGAAATCTTTGAGACTTCGAAACTCTTTCGTATAAAAAACAAGGACAACTGTTTCATTAAGAATAATAATTAATTATGATGAATTCATGATAAAAAAGGGAGCTCAAAATGGACTTAACACAATGCATTATGTCCTTAGACCTTGAAGGAGATGTAAAATCCCGATAGGCAAATATTTTTTAAGGAGTAGAAAATTCTTTAAGAACTACAAACGATATATAATAACGTACCAGTGTTATTCTCTCATCCATCACAGCCTGCAGTATACACCTGTTTATAAAAGGCACGTTCCAGCTTAGCAATTAGACATCGACCAATGAACATACATTTAAACAAATAATTATTTCTTGTTACCACTAACTGCTAAGTAGCAGGAATTCTTCGCAATAACTTACTCTTTCAGGATTACTTTTATGTATTTGTTTTGTGCCGTGTACTTTGGCCTTAGAAATATGGTTTTCTGTAGGGGGAAAGAATTGTATTTAGTAAGAGGTTTCATGATATTCGTCAAGGTAACCTTAAATGGTGAATTCGATATTCCAGGCGATAACCTGTGACTACACTCACATACGACTGGTTTTAGTTTATAGAAAATAATCTCGTGTAGCTTCTATGTGAGATTTGAGAAATAGGATTCAAAGAAAAATATTTTTGTCAAAGGATTTCTTTCAAGGATTTCACCAAATCCCAGACGCTATCATCAAATCAAACCTATTTGCTGTTGTGGTATTATGTATTGATTATTAGTAGGTACCAGAGTTTGTTCATTAGTTTTTATCATAGTAATTGCCTAATTTTACGATGTCCTGACACCGCATAGGCGAACATAAAAAAAAATGAAGGACAATACAAGTCATCAATATAATCGTAGAGGAAGTAAGATTAGAGCGCTTAGCTCAAACGCTAGCGCACATTTGTAAACCTAGTTAGGTATAGCTATGGCCGACCTTCGCAGCACAATAGTCTAGCTAACATGTTTAAAGGAGTGGACACACGGACGAACGCTACATTGTGTTTCTTTTATGTGTATGTAGGTTTAATTAACTCAGTGAGCTGAGGTCGTTTATTATTTTTTTGAGTGATGACAGAGCATGCAATTATTTTATTGGTTACATGCATTTGTAGGTAGGTATATATTTTAATGTTAGGAGGATGTGTTCTGCCAAAAGGTAGTTTTCAAAACGGAAAAACAATAATTGTATATTTTAGGTAACAGTCACTTATTCAGTTTTGCATTATTATTTTATCACCTACTGGTCCATACGTATAATGGCCAGAGTGAATTGAAACATGAAATTCGTATTGTCTCTATGCTTGTCAAATAGAAAAGTGATCTCTTTCAGCAGTACCTAACTATGTTTTAAATGCATCTGCTTTTTCTCCTAACATAGACATTTCATTCCAAAAAGCAACATAGAACATGGCTGACTGGGTTGGAATGAAAGGGGCTGATAGGGGCTAATTTGTATAGCAGCTACAGGACGAATGCAAATTATCTATATTTGACATGACTTTGAAATCCTCTAAAATTAAACATCGCACAACATTATCCAATGCTTGGATAAAACACACATGTCTAACACATATAAAAACAATAGGTAGATGTTCGAACATAGTTTTTGTTGTAGTAATCAGTGTACCCTTGGCTTAACGATGCAGTTTGCATGAGCTGTCCTATGTTAATTTAATGGTACATTAGGTGTCTTTCACACTTCTATGTCACTTTATACATTTTGCGTGTGCAGTTTCCTATAGCCTAGGCATACCTAGATATGTCTAAGTATGTCGTCACGTGGCTCAATATAGGTATGAGCAGTGAAGTCGCTAGTGCGAATTGTGGACAGAATTAAGTCTTCCTTTATAGTGATCTATCAATAATAGTGTTAGCATATTCAGATTGGATATGGTTTAAAACACGCAAGATAACCGGATTTTTAACTCTATGACATTTATTTAATTAGAATGTTTTACAAAACCTTAGTTTTAAGAGTGAAGCAAGAGGCCGTCAGCTGTTCCTTATTCATATTTTGATTCTTACTTGAATCAATCGAGTGACCTTATGGATGATTTGATAATTCTTTTCAATTTTTAATGCCCATTGCTCTCATCAATTACCAGAGTAAAGTTAAATAAATAATATTATAAAATTCTAAAACAAAACAATCGAACGGGAAACGCGTGCCCACGCACACAGAGGTGCATTATTCATAATAATTCCATTAAACATTTTCTATTTTTGTTCTGTTCTCCTATCAATAGGGTGACGTTACACGGCGGCGTCGTCCAGTAGTCCTGAAACTGCAGTGTGTGGTGTGTGGCAGTGGCCTTACATAACACGCGTGAGTCGAGCCGCGCGGCGTGGGGATCAAGGTCGCGCGAAATAACGCATATGCCCGGTGCAGGTCGCTCGCGGCGGCGACGGACGCCGTATCTTCGGCATGACGACTGGGCTTGTCGAAAAAATATCGATGTTTTTTCCGTCCATGTTACCGTTTTCAACAAAAAATGTTACGCCATTTGATATTTCGTTTTAAGTAGGTAAGGTAGATTTCGAAGTACCTATTTGACAGATATATCGGTAGGTATGAGAAACGTATTTTTAATCGATGTACAAAAAGACGATTTAATTCTTCGGTGGATCTGAATCCGCGATAAAATACAGCACCTACTTCTAGCAATCAGTCGGCTTAGCAATTTCCCAACTATGCTGGGGTTGACTATCAAGCTTACCATGTATGCATCTGAGTAGAAGTCGCCTACTAGCCTTACCAAAAAAGATCAATGTATCGATTTTTTATTTAGGTAGGACGAAGGCGATATCGATAAATTAATCATTTTAAAAATATCGACATAATATCATCGATATTCCGTCATCCCTACCGACGACGCTGCCCGACGCTGCCCGACGCCCGACAACGCTTGAGCATCCGGTCGCGCCTAAATCTATACCTAACACTCGGCTAGTTCTTATCGAAATCATGCCATCGGTATGGATATTTTTTACTGACTGCGTTTACCGTATTGCACCCAGATCCATTTCCGGAACATTCAATTTTAACTGCAATATCCTTATTAAGTACATAATCCAATCAGCCATGCCTACTGTAAAATTCGTTTAAAAAACCGCAACCTGCAATATTTTATACAAGCATGTTATTTCAGGGCATTCTAATTTTAAATGTGGTTGTACAATCTAGGTTTGGTCCCATATTTTGTACCTATTTTCCTTGTCGATAATAGTAGAGGCATTTAGAGGTTAAAGTACTACGTTTGGGTGGAACGAGTCAAACAAGGAAGTGTGATATGAATGTCGACTCAATTTGATGAGGTTATTTTAGGTCTACAAATTGATCAGTAGTCTGGGTAGGTACTGCTATTTCTATGGGCTTTCAATGTGTAGGTGGGTAAATGTGTGCATAAAAAAGAATTGCATTTCTGCTCGTACATCTATCTATAAGTATAATTAATAAAAATGTTTGTTTATTTGTTTGTTTGAAAGCGCTATGATCTCTGGAACTACCAGCCAAATTCTTTTTGTTCTTTTTCCCGGAGATCAGCTTGATTATATTAGTATAGACCTATTCCAATATCTACCTTGTATTTAGATACTAATCTCAAATGTTTGAAAACTTTATTGATGTTGATCGTAACTCTCGCGTCGATCGTGATACACTAATTAAACGAAAAGATTTTTTTAAATCGAAAAAATTCGTGTAAATTCAATGTCGAATTACTTAGTCTCGAGTATGATCTGTGCGATATGCGTAGCGGAATCGCGAGTTTGAGAAGCGTTCAGAGAGGGTACGCTAAATAAATAATAATTCAAAGAATCTTCATAGTCATAGTTGTTTACTTATGGTTAAACGTGGAAGTACTGCCCCTCAAGTCTTTAAAGGTTACTAGGAAATTTCTTCTCTGCATGAGGCATTTGGCAGTGCACATTGCTCGCAGAACAGTTAGTCAATGGAGTCGAAAAGTTCTGGAGAGGCGACCGCGTACGTACGGAGCGTTGGAATACCCTGCCATAAAGTAGACCGATAACCTAGTGAAGGCCGCGAAAACCCGCTGCATGCGAAGCGCAGAGGATCAGAAGATGTGGCGAGAATTGTGGGAGGCCTAAGACAAGCAGTAATTATTATGATGAGGCCTTTGCACTGGCATGGGTCAATACTTAATAGGCAGTTACAGTAAAGAACGCGCATTCGATCATTCACCTTTCTCGCTTCAACAGAAATGAACTTCCAAGCAATTATGGAAAATCATCCTTGCTCGTTCATTGCATCCGTTGAAGGAAGTCCCATATTCAACAAAGGACACTTACAGGCGATCAGACCGATAATGATCTGCGTAGTTTAGACATCCGTCACTGACAGCGTCTGTCATTAAGTGTGCGCATCTTATCCACCTTTTCGCACGTTCAGGCAGCCGGGTATCCGCGGCCTGAATCAACGGCGATTTGAATGAAAGTTTTCACCTGTTCCGGCAGGTTTCACCCAGCTTAGGCATACATTCACAGCCGGGTAATATAGTAGCTGAACGGATTTGTGGGAAGGTTGGTTGGTGTGGTACGGTGTGTGTGTAATGCCTCCACATGGAAAAGCAAGAAGCGGAATTTGTACGGCAACAAAAAGAACCGCAGCGCCATCTACGACGAACTAACAACAAAATCCTGCGTCGCGCAAGCAAAGTTCTCCGTGCGATTTGAATATATACAACAGTCCGAATATCAACTATCGGGTAGTTGCCCACCAGACACAACAAGCGTCTGGCAGGAGGATCCTCCCATTTCAGTGGAGGTGTGCGGGACTTTACTCTCTGTACCGCATACCTCTATTTATTTATGTAGTAGGTACGGACAGTAACGATCCCTTGAGATTTTTTTTTGCCGACACGCGGGCAATGACTATGGCAGATGTTAGATAAATTATTTTACAGCATGGCTTTTGCAGATCACCCTAGTCCACCGGTTATGAGTAGACGGCGCCGGTAGCTAGCAGCCAGAGAGTGTGAAAAGGGCCTTATAGTCACTATGAAATTGGATCAAACCCGATGTGTACTTGATAGGCACATAACTAAGCAATGGCTCTCTTTGGCAGGACAGACATGTCAGATGTCACGTATAGTCGTATACTACGGCTTTCAGGGTTTTCAACCGTTTTTATAGGCAGCCAGGAAAAAGTGGGTAAACAGAGAGAAACATAAACCTAAATTGTTATAAAAGAAGATAAAATCAATAGTCACCTTCCTAGAAAACTGGATTTGATCATTGTGTGTAGCCTTGTTTTATTATTTTGTTGCTACAAAAGAATATTCAAGAATTATTAAAAAATGTCGACGACGATTTGAAATTTTCATTCATCAAAAACTCCACGTAGGTATTACAGCAACAGGTGAATATCAAAAGCTAAGTTTGCATCCTTATCGCCAGACTGACGCCTTAGGTGTATCTCTAAACACGCATAATATAGTAATATTCAAATATATGCATAATTATATTACATCAAAAAAAGACCAACAGTAGTTTGTTAAAAATTCGAAGCTAGCACTGTGGCCTTGGTTCTAATCACACCCAGACTAGTCGGGCAACGACTGACATGCAGTTGGCGGTATTTGCATTTTCTGAAGGTTGCCCATTTTATACGCGTATCTAATAAAAACTGGGCAAGTGTGAGTCGCCGTCTGCGAACAAAAATAGGCCTATAGACGGACAGTTGCAAGAAGAGAAAAAGGACTAACATTTACATATTATGCTGGAAAAACAGCTGTTCTTTTATTCAAGCATGCTCTTTTCTATAGGCAGAGTGCATAAAAATGTCTGTGAACATTTATTCTTGAATTAAGACGATGATTTGTGGTCTAATATCAAAGACGGAATTTTTCAAAGCTGCCAGTGTCATAAAAGCATCGGGTGCCCGAATCCGGGTAAATTCTTTCAGCAAACCGGATGCGGGCAAACGACCAAGTGTATACACTTTTATTCAAAGCATAGAGATCCCTTATCTGTCTTCCCAGCTTGGTGATTATTGGCACTATCCTTCCAAGATCACGCTGCGTTCTAGGGGAGGTCTGATACCAGTAGAGCGAGGCGAACTCACACGATACGCGTTGCTTATTTACATTTTATTTTGTTTGTGAAGTAATTATGAACTACCGGCCTATCTTGTGGGCGTACACCACTTTTTTTCTGGCACGAAGAGAGGGGATTGTTGTTGTCGTTTAATCCGTTGCGATGCGAATGCGATTCAAGTTGTTAAAGGTCAATAAAAGGTTAAATTATTGCAATAAAAAATGTAAGAATAAAAAAATTAATGTGTCGCCTGATTTATGAAAGCAATGGTGTCTTACATAAAAACTGTTTTTACATAAAAATAATTATTAACTGAAAAATATATACAAATAAAAAATACGACCATGACAAAGAATCAACTGGCACATGAACTATTTTCAATTTTTTTTTTCATTTTTATACAAAATAATTCGACAATGTCACGATTATTTATTTAAAACATCCTTACGTGAAAAATGACAACGTCACATTTAAATTTTGAATGATTGATTTGAATGGAAATGATTTATTCGTACTTTTCAATGAAACTAAGAAACACACATTGAAAGTCTAGTGTTAGTCTTATGTTCAAAACTATGTTGTTTTGGTACACTTGTTCTAAGACTTCTTGAATTACTTTTACATATTATAGAAGATAACCTGAAAGTTATGGGATCTCAAAAGGAACACGTCGTATTCCTATATCTGTAGTACCCGCTAGAGTTATAGGAATACATCGTTTTCTACGGCGAACGGCATCCCATTAGTCAAGCCAAGGATTACGCATAATTCTTTACACGCTTTTCAGATTGTTCTGAGATCACAAACCATATAAAAATGGCGACACCATTTTTAACACTAAAAAACTTTTTACAACATTCTGCAGTTGGGACGGTCTGTCAATTGGTTTGCATGACATAATTGTGTCATAATTCCAAATTGACGGCGTCGTTGAACATGGAATTCAGAGACAGTTGAATGAAAGAATAGTGTCTTCAAAGTTTTAAAACTGTGGTGATTTTCTAGCAAATTCACTTGATTCAGGTCCTTCCAATTAAAATAATACCTAAGTGATGTCTGAACATTATTTTTTTTTGGAATCAATGTGACGGATAATTGACATCAATCGACGCAACCAACAATCGACCTGCGTCAGATTTTTTTTTGGTTTTGTCGCTTGATCCGTTATTCCATAACGTCGTCAAAATATCGTAGCATAATGTTCGTGCGTTCTTTCTCGTAGCACTTTCGTAGAACGTGCGTAGCAACAATTATACCACGGACATTTTTTTATGTTCGTTGATAAAAAGAATTAATATTATATTGACCAAAAAAATTATAAGCCCATGCTAATCGTTTGGACGAATTCCGATAAAATTAAAGGTCATTCTATTTTTGTTAAAGGTTACAAATGCAACATACATTTTATGATAAATGTGTTTTACCGAAAAATTGCGATATTTGATGATTTTTGGTTACGTTTATTTTTAAATGGCTGCCGTGATGTTTCATTTAATTGAATCTGCTATTATAATTTTAAAATATTATATCTTTTAGTGGGATTTTACAAAGTAAGTTTCTCGACCGACCTTGCGAGAGCTTAATGGTCGCTCGAAAGGTAGTAAATTAAGGGCTGATTTTTCAATATGATAGTTTGACAGCGATTGCGAAGGTATATTGGAAGACCAGCGCCAGACAGTACTGTCTGGCAACATTGCTGAAATGAACCTTTTTAGCGAAGCCGTCAGCCACGCACTATTTTTTCTCGTTTTACTGTCACATTTTATTTTATTTTGTGTGAACTCTGACTGTCAACAAATAAATGTTTAGTTTTTCTAGTTGCTTTCTTTTTTCTTTCTATGTCATACATCACATTTATTCAACAAAAAAGTTATCTCGCTTGAAAAATCGGCCCTAGTTAAAAATCTTTGACATTTTAATGTCAGTAGTAGAGTTGAAAAGGCCTTGGTAAACTATCTACGACGATTTTTTACAAATAAGTAAGTACTTATTTAATGTACCTATGTAAGTACATTAAATAAGAACAAAAAAAACAAAGGCAGTTAAGTAAAAAGCCTATTGGTTCGTTTTTACAAAAAACTGGACAAGTGCGAGTCAGACTCGCGCACCGAGGGTTCCGATCGAGTCTTGATTATTTCAGAGTACACCAATGTCACGGTAAATTCTTCAACCGGAAATAAAATTTTGTAATCGCAAAAAAAAAATATGATAAAACGACAAATTCCTAATTTTCGGACTTTTTCCAGTACTTGTACTGTAAGATTTATCTTCTTGCCAAATTTCATGACTCTAGGTCAACGGGAAGTACCCTACAGGTTTTGATTCCCTGTGAGCGTCAAAAAATGCGCAATAATCGGAGCATAAACGCCCGTATCTTTTTTTATATTAACTAAGAAGTTTATTTTTTTTTACAGCTTTAAGGGACTATAGACTTGAGTACATGGTTTTAATTTCAACTCGATACCTCCACGCTTGACAGACAGACAGACGGAAAACAAAGTGCTCCTATAAGGGTTCTGTTTTTTCCTATTGAGGTACGGAACCCTAAAAACGGCGCAAGGCAATGAGTTTGCAGTTTTTTTTTAAGTTCCGTAGGCTTGGGTTTAACCATTATCTCACCTATAATTTATTCAGTTTAATTAAATTAACTTCTATCAGTCGATCACTATATTTTTAAGTGCTGCACTACTTTTACTTTTTGAGGGATGTAAATTAAGTTGTGGCATTGAAGCGACATTAAGGGTCTCCATATTCCGTTCAACTTGACTATTCAAGTGCACGTTGCTTTCACGCCATTCACAAAGTATTTTTAAAATTACCTCATTATTTAATATTTTGATCGTATTTTCAGAACCTATCGATTTATGAAACGAACTAATAATAATCTAACTAGTATAGGTATACTAAATATTCTAGTATTTAATTTCAGGGTTCTGTGATGTACCAACACACATATTTGGTAAAAATAACTTTTTCTTTTCAGGATCCATTTAAAAAATTAGGGAATGAGGGTGTTTAAAAGTACCACAAATTCCTGCTTCATCATGAATGCAGTGCCTGAAAATAACATATTACAATGCGTACGAGTTCAGTGATAGGGTACACAAATAGCGCAGGCGGAGCATATGTTGCGCCTACGCAAGATTTTTGAACGGAACGCCGCCTATCCGATATCGTCGCAATAAATCCACTATTATTGTAGGAAACCATGTCACAAGCTTGGGCGTGACACTGTGAAATGTCGGATTTATGTCCCCCCATATTGATACGGTCACATTTTGATGAATAACATGATACATATTGTTCTGAATTTCCGATGGTATATTTGGACAGACAGATATAAGTAAGGGAAGTTTATTCTGTATTCCGCATTCGCAAATATCGGACCGGGAAGAAAAGTATGTGTATGATTATGTCTATACTAATAGGCTTTTCACATAGGTATGCTTATTAAAACTTTGAGATAAGCCGATGTAAATTAGAGGCTGAAGCGTGGGAAAAATCACTTCCTGGTTTAGAGGGAAAATTATTGAGAGAATCTTTGATGTTTCAAATCAAAAGTCGTGTTTACCTATTCGAGAATCTAAGGCAATAAACTGTCATTACATACCTATTTGTTGTAAAAACTATAATTGGATTCTTCGATATCCTGCGGAAGCGTTATATAGGTACTCATCATAATGACCGAACGCAATAAGTGTAAGTAATACATACTGACATAAACTTTTAAGTAGCAGGTGGGTATGTAACCAAAAAAAATAAAAATTAGGATTTGCAATACAAATCAAATTAATTCTTTTTTAAATCCTTATCATGGATTCCGGAATCTTCATTTCAAGAATATATATTCATGTAAAATAACTAAATCAAGTGGTTGCAAAAAAAATATACCTAAGTATTTTTAAGAGATGTTTTCGAATGATAGTAATCTCATAAATTAATATTTAAAGTCCAGACCGTGAAAGTCCATGAGATGAATGCATTCTCCAAAGTTGATTTCTTGTTGCAGACAGATTAGCAGATAATAAAAATATAAATGTTGATATCCATGTCTGGGTGCCAGACAGATGAGAAAACATTCACTAAATTGGCGTGCGTGATTCATACTTAATGTTCTAAGTTGGAAAAAAAATGGTCCTTCAACAAGCGACTAAGAATTGTATCACTACTTAGAGTTTTCATTTAATTTCCTGTAAAATGTAGTAAGTGCATCTGTTGATAAATATTCAATAGATAAAATGTAACAACAATCCTTGAAAACCATTACGTGATCGATACGAACTTCAGAATCTCTTTCCATTTGCAAAAACTGAAGATAATATTTTCTTTAGTTCATTGCATAATAAATTAATTTTAGAGACCTATACTCAAAATTATCAGTTTAATAAATTTGATAATGCTGTCATCTAACCAGTTATTTTAAATAACACAGACATATAAAGTTCCAGTCAATGAATGCACCTACTTCGGTCGTACGACGCTAAGATCTAGCAAAAAAAGTCTAAATATATATCTACAAAGATTTCGGCTGGTTTTTTTGTTTATATTCTGGCGCGTAAAACCTGTCTAGCCCGCCGAGACTTAGACTAAACGTTAGCAGTCCGGTACATTTGAAATTTTGTTCGAAAAGTAATATTTATCATGTTTTTTTAGATAACACGGAAGTAGGTAGCTTCTGTATTGTTCTAGATCTTTTTACGCTGAAACTTTGAAAATAACGTATCGTAATTTTAAATTAGGAATGTTTTTTGCGAATAATTTTCTTTCATTTTTTGTTTGTTGAAAGCAACATCGCAAGCTCAAAAAAGTTTTTATTCGTTTTTCACCTTTCTTAAAATACAGTTCAATTCGTTGTTTAAATCAAATAGTACATCTTGTGGTTTAAAAACGATGCTTATTGCTCCTTTAGTAGTAAGTGCTGTGTTATTATTTCTAAATTATAGATCAACAACGGCTCGGAGGTGGGATTCCCAAAATTTATGAGAACGGCAAAAAATTTCGCTGCCGAGGTCGTCGCGCCAGCTATGCGATGAGCAATAAAAGGAACTTCACTTATTTACTCGAAGTAGACAATCTATGTTTGAGATGAGACTGATATACTGACACACCTACCTTTCAATGATATTTGTTTAATCTGCCTGTAAATAGAATTAGATGTCGTCTAGAGCGAGGTGTAGGCGTTTGGTTTGAGCCGGGAATTTTTGTTAAATTTATTTGGTCTTTTTAGAATGAAAATCTTTCTCGTTAAATCTAGCTTGTAATTGATTTTTTATATTAGGTAAGCTTAATTTTCATCACGTACTTAGTTGATTAATTTTTTAGGGTTCTGTACCTCAAAAGGTAAAAAAGGAACCCTTATTAGACTACTCTCTTGTCCGTCTATCTGTCCGGGTGTCACCACCGATTTTCTCAGGAACGGATGGATGTAGCAAGTTGAAATTTATACCAGATACTGAAGTCTATAGTTCCTATTAGGTGTAGGAAAATCAAGGTCCTAAGTCAACACGATAAAAAGATATGGGCAAATTTAGTTTTTCGCGAAAACTAATAAGTACCAAAATTTACCTTAATTTGCAACTTTTTTTATTTGACCAAGCCTCGTTGACATTGTCACTGTCAATGGGCTAGTTCTGTGTCACATTGATAATTCGAACTTTTGTTAAGAGGTCCACAATTTTAACTATTTTCTTATTTCTCTTATGAAATTGTTTAATATCGCAGCTCAACAACAATTATTCAAAGTAACCATTCGAATTAGGCAAATTACCATTTTGATAAAAAACCAGGAACAAAACGCAGCGATAGCGGTACGTTCGATGCAAAAATGAAAATAACAGTAACACGATAAAAAAAATGATAAGCTCATGACCCTATTTAATGATTTAGCTCACCATCGGCACCAACTCGTTTTTTAATCCGTCTCTCAACAATATATAGCGTTACTGCATACAGAATTATGTAACAGTCTACAGAACTACAGATGCTCTCGGGCTTTGCTTGTGTGCGTCTAAGACAAGAGAAATACAGGCTCGTGACTCACAAACACACGCGTACCACAAAGGCGTTGTTATAGTGATGCGTCTACTCGCTAGTGGAAATAACAGTTAAAGGTTTTTTATTATATAATACTCGTACAGATCTTCCCATTAGGTTGACTATTGAACTTGTTTTAACAGGGGAAGCACAAAGCTCCGCCATTTTATTGGTTCGTCGGCTAATTAGACGTTAAAGTTCGCTGCAATTATACGCGTGTATAATGAGCACGTTAAGGACGATTTAGTGTCGGGCAATTAGTACCAGAATATTGGCGTTTTTATACATCGTATCGGGTACCATTGTGCCGATTAGAATCTTATTTTACTCAATTTGCATGTTTAATGTTATGACATTATAATAACGTGAGTTCGCGTACCTACTGCGTTTTGAATACGACGGTACGCGAGGAAACCATAATGGTGCAAATAAAAGTTCATCGTTTGAGAACGTGATAGTTCGATGCTTTCAATTGTTGGAGCTAGTGATGCGCCACTCACTAAATATATCGAAAAAAGTAGGATCTACAGCTAATGTTGTAAGAAACCCTGGCGTGTCGACTAAGAAGAGTTTGCGAGAGTTAGATCGAAAAAGGCAACACCACGAGAAGAATGGAAGGCCCAGCACTATAAAGGTTGAATAAAAAAAAAACATGTTGTAGTAAGGTTGACTGATAGAGAATGCCTATGGCATTAAGTCCGCCTCTTTACATTTGTGTGCGTAAAGTGTTAAACAAATAAATAAGGGCCGTAAGGGAGGTTTATGGACCAGTAGTCTACGGTAGACTAGTTCTATCGAATCCAGTAATAATTCAAGTTGATAATTACGGTCGGCGAGCTAATAATAACGTTGTCAACAGCTGTTAAAGGGAAGAAATATCTCTTTAAAAGTCACAGGTTATTGATAGTACGGAGTTGGCCGATAGGGCCACCTGTCGGTTCTGGTGTGAACATGTGCCATTTTGGCAAGTCTAAAACAAGTCTGTCAGGCAGTAGGTAAAGTAATAAAAATAATAGAAAAATAAGATGTCGAATGTGGGAATGGAAAGTCACGGTGTTTTTTTAAAGAATATTTGGAAATTGAACCATGAAAGTTCTCCTATAGGTAGGTACTTACTTTTTTTATATGTTTTCAATTCAACCCAGTTTTCCAAAAACAACAAAATTTTAACAAAATTACTTAAACACAAGTTAAAGACAATAAGGCTAACCTGTTTGCGTCATAAATCATGAAATGCCATAAAAGCTAAACGTATTTAAAACATAATTACGTCTCTGTCATCCTCAAACGATTTACAGGAATAGAACGATTCTAAACTCGTATGGCTCTAAATGCATTTACAGCCTTATTTACAACAAAAAATCAACCATATTAATAGCTTAAACGCTGATTAGGAGATTCTTAATTCGAAACAGAAAGCCAAACGTTGATTGGCACAGAATGCCTAGAGGCTTAGGCATTCTATAAGAATCAACTTATTAGGTTTTTAATTCAAATTTTATATAGTGGTTTGAATTAAGAATTCATTTATCATATTGGTTAGACGTTTTTGCTAGTGATTTGTAGGTGTAGGCCTAAGTCATCATATAAACTTAACCTTTTTTTTGGCACAAGCCCGTATAAACTTAGCCTGCATCATCTAAGTTACATAAGAGCTGATGTTAATGGTTTATTTTTAACCTAACTTGATAGTGTCATGGATTTTCCTAAGTACGAGTACCTACCCATGATGTCTTCGGAAAAACCTTTGATTGGTATAACGGCCTCTTAGAACAATCGTTTACAAACACCATCGTTCTATACCTAAACCTATGTTTAGGTATAGAACGATGTATATTACAACAGACATATTATTCTAGTTGATAATGCCTGTTTTATGTTAATCTTTTACAATTACTTAGGTACTGATTGAAAATCTAAAAGTAACTGAAGACGGTGAAAAAGTAACGTGAATTAAAGCTAATGTTGAATTATCTAAAGATTAATTTAAAAGTCCTTAATTCGTCAATTCTTGCAAGTATCGATAGAGTATTAGTGTGTTTAAAATTAATGATTCCATAAGGCTCTGGAAAAAAAAAAGTTTGTTAAAATCATTAGGTATATCAAGGCTAAACAAATGTCAAGCAAAACAAAATTTAAGGCGCAAAAACTGCGTAGACGCACATTAGTCGAAGATCTATAGATTACAATGAACAGGCACGCTAGAAGAGACAAATGAAGGTTAGTATTCCACGTCATAGGCTTTTTGTAGATCTGCGACCGCCGTCGTCTCGACCCGCTAGCCTTGAGATTTTTTAATGGCTGAACCATGACATTACCTGGTTTCTCCAAGCAAATATTTTTTTGCCTGTTTTTGAACAAGTATTAGGTTAATTTGACGTCATTATGAACCAATAAAATGACAAACTAATGTTGCATAATGAAGTTTTTGTGAAATAAAGTATACGTTAAATCAAATTCTGGGGTAGATTGTAACGAATTTAAGATACATGTCATATTATTGTCGGACAATCATGGTTTGGTGATTCTATTTAAAGATAAAAGCCGTTAAAAGTGTTCTATAAATAAACTTAGATACATGAAGATGTCTGGCACGATAACAGTACAGTAATTACCGTAATTTTGAAAAGAAACAAAAAGTGGTACAAAATAAACACATGGTTGAAAGTTTGCTCGCTTTCGGTTAACACTTTTCGCGTTGACTATCCCTAGCTAAGGAACAAGGAAACCCTTCAATAGACATCAACGGGCGCACAAATATAATGAGTTATATTATTGTAGTTTTGAAAATTATCTGGAATGTATAATTACTTACGTCATTTTATACAATTTCTGATCTTGTTTTTGTTAATGTAATGAATTAATATATTCTACTGAAACACTTATCTTGTCAAAAGCTGTTTGAGTTTATTTTCTGAAAACTTGTGTGTTGTGGAAGAACTGTCCCTGTAAAGGACAGCGGGATCAAATAGATTAAACTAGTATAAACTCCTATAAAGGACTATACAAAGCGTAAGAGTCAGAACACTTCATATACTTAATTTTATTATCATAGAAAAACTGTTTTTTATATTAAAACACCATATATAAAAATCAAATATGCATCGCGTTCTTTTAAAGCCCCTTCAGAAAATCCAAAAAGCGCACACGCAATCCTTTTTGCAACATGCAGTTACGCTATCGCCGACTTAGTGATTGATTCGATAAGGTATCGATAAAAGTGACTTTTGAAATATTTATTATCGATGCCCTTATCGGTATCGTAAAGGCGTTGGGAGTTGCTACATTAAAAGCTGTATAACGAAAGCTAAGAACGCCTTCGATTTTGCGATGTGTGATGTACGTTTTGCGATGTTTGATTTACGTTTTGGGATCTGTCATGTACGTTTTGTGATTGTTAGATGATGGGATGTTTGGGGTCTTTTTAAAAAAAATCAATCATGCTTCAGCGGTAGAACTGATTTGGGCGAAATTTGGAACGCAGGTAGCCCATGACCTGGATAAGGGCACATGATACCGGGTTTTTATACCGGTAGTTCGTTCGAGTGGAAAATTTTCAACTTATACATGGTTGTCACAGTGGTCTAACTAGTTTTAAACAAATTTTTCTTTTACGAGTGTTTTTATGTACATAAATAAATTCATAGAAGTACTTGATTCTAATTTCTTACCGAATTCAGGTGATTAAACATTATTCACATAAATATTGGCAAACAGACGGTTAACTCATAAAACCTTGAACGCACATTTCTGAGTGTCGTAGAAACTGCGTAAAATCAAATATTCTTTTCAAAACTAAATAAAACGCGTTGAGGTAGGTTCTTTAGTAAAAATTACAACGTAGGCATGGCAATATGACGTCCATTTATGCAAAATGTATACAAGTTTACTCATCCGCATTATACAAAATAATCTTTTAAAAGACACGCCATTGTCAAATTTTTTTATCACTTAAATTAATGCTAATTTAGTATTCATGGATATCACATTTTTTTCCAGCATTCCAAAAGTATATTATAAAAGCTAGCTACAGCTAATGTTTGCAATGAAAATTATGCTTAACTGAAATCTCGCAATATCTTGTGATAGTCATCACCAATATCGATGCATCGCAAGAAATTGGTATAGATGTAGAGTGCCGGCTAATGTAAGCAATCGCGTCAATAGCAAGAATTAGGAATGCGTGTATAGATTTGCCACGAGCATTCATGTTTTGAGTCATTGTGCTGTTATTTTTATTTAAGTACTAGCTTGTAACAACGGTTTCCCCCGCCTAAAAACCAAAAAAAAAACAATAAGGAACATATAGTAGATATCCGTTCAGCCACAACAGAGTAACCATTTATTTACAACAGTAAACGAGCAGTTATACAATTAATACAAATTAAATACACGTACAATTCTAACAATGATATTAATAACTAAGCTAAATAATAATTTTAATAATGTGAACAAGGAAATGCAACGTATCCTTAAAGTAATCTATTTATTAAATTAAAGATACATTTATGTATATGTAAAATCATTACCAATTTAATATAATAGTAGTAGGTATATGTACAATTGTTGCTGTGTAAATTCTTAATAAAATTGCTCAAATCCGACTAGAATTGAAGTATTTGCGTTTTTTATTTAAATTCAAGAAGGAAGGCCGTTGCATGCCTACAAATGAAGACTAGTGTAAATTGATTTACTATGAGTGTGTTTGTGCATATGTAAAATAGAAGCACACTCTATAGCACGTGTATAATGACGTCATTAATATTTTCTACTCTCTGAATAAAGCACTCTTTCTTAAAACCTATCGGCTATGCATGACAAATAAATCCTAATTTATTCGGCTCATTGAAAGTTAGGTAACCTAGGTCGACTTCATTTTTAAATGAGCTATTTAAAAATCAAGTATGTCTAGGTTAACGTAATTAAATTTAAAAACCGAACAGGAAATCTTAAATGACGTCTGGTAGGTTGGTAACGTCACTAGTAGACTAAACATAGAGGTTGAAACGTATGTCCAGTATAAATCCTTGTCCTTGTAAATGTTATGCAAATAATATTTTTGACAGTTGTGTGAAGTAGTATGTGGGCTGCTAATAATAATCCCTTTCTTTATCTACATTTTATTTTTATTAGAGGTCTAATACAGAATCCTCTAAAATATAAATATAATAATGTAACCTATTTTTTTCTTCGATATTTAATTTATGAGAAGAGAAGAGTTGAAGATCAATATCTTATTGCACCGTTACCTCTTGGAGTGGAAATAAATAAAATTATTTATTAAAATATTAGATGTTGAGATTTCATTTATTTTATCAACATAGTAAAATTAGTAGTTAGCGCGATTCTAATCAAATTAATTTTAAAATGCAAATTCAGTACTTGCCTAATCTTAATTATATTTGCACAGCTATGAGAACTAATAAATTTTAAATATTACAAAACAACGAGGTGAACCTACGAATGTGTCAAATTTTGAAAATATATTAATATATTATTCATTTGAATAGATTCGACGAATAAAATTACGATCAAAATGGTGGATGCAACTATTTAAATAAAATTCTAGAACAAGTTTTTGGGTTTTTCGTATTTCTTGTGTTCGTCTACACGTAAGTGGCAAGTACTTAGTATGTAATTAAGAAACTTGTTCCTAAAATAGTTCTAGTGTTTTCTGTACTTTGACTAGATACTGTTTAATTTTTTAAATTTAAAAATGAAATTCTATAATAAATGAGTTTATTAGTAATCCCAATTAAAATAACTCCGTTAATATCAGTAAACTTTGTTTCTTAGAACTTGGTTACTTAGCAATAAAATTAACGATACTCAATCACAACTATCCACTAAGGTTCGAAGACATAAAAAGCCTACGAGTTACCTAGAACTTGTATAAGGAACTTTTGATAAAGATGGTTTAGAACGAGCTAATCTAATACGTGGAAGGCAATTGTTCGGCGCATGCGATCGTACAATCGAATTCAAGTTTGTCGACACTCCAGACTGACTAATTCGTTTGAAGTCTACCACTTTGTACGCTGTCACTCGTGACGTTCCTAGACGAATTGCGTAAGTGCTGAGAAATAAATATTGTCTTGAATTTCATTATAACTTGAATACGTGTAGCCGTGTACCCATACTACCGGTACTGAAATAATGTTTCATAGACCATTATTTCAGTTAAAGTGATATTTTTTTTTTTTCATAACTTATTACGACATTTTGAAAGAAATACTAGAATTAAACCTCATAAAATGTTAGAAAAGTACTCCAGATAAGAAATAGGCTCGATACATAACTCGCATGAAGTGCTGCCAAAACGGTAATTGCAGTCTCATAACATTAGTTTTTATTTTTGTACTCGATAAAAATCTGTACAACAGTGCACGATATGAGTTCGTTGACGGATAAAATAATTTTACTACATGACTGTCACATAAACAAGAGCACATTGCCATTTCTTTGTCTAGCTTCAGATGTAATTCTAATACAGTTCATTGCATTTTTAACGACACTATAACTATAAAAATCGAAAAAATTGCAAAGCAGGTATGTCATCGCTGAAACCTGCCAACGGTTTATTCAGGTTATCATTTTTTATCAATGCACCAATTCGGTGTGGAATTATCTAGTGTTTCGCATGCGTTCAAGGGTAAAGTCTGCGGACGCACACATGTGCATGCAGCTGTGTGTGCGTGTAGACTGGCATAAACGATACCTATATACCTAGGCCTATTGTGCGCTCCTGCACATGTGTTGGTGTTTGTTAGTGTGAGTGCGTCAGCGACGGCGGGTAACTTTTTCGCTTGCAGATATAGTTGCTATGCCCGAAATATAACACGGATGAATTTCGCGTCAATGTTAATTGCTAGGCATTACACTGAGCGTCGGCGCCGACGCCGATGTCAGACAGTAGACAACGCAAACCACCCGCGCGTTTAGTAATATACGTAAACTATTGTGTGCTGCAATCCAGTGCTGAAAAGGACATTTTTTACGACGTCTGCTACTGGTCTCTTATTGATTTTTGTTCTTATAAAATAATTAATGACACTATACGCGTTGTAAAACTTCTCACAATCCTCTTACAAGATGATTTACAGGCAAGCAAGAATATTCATTGTGCTTGGGTCCCACATTAGTTGTTTAGACTACTCTATAATGTTATATTTTATATTAACACAGCATTATATTAAATACAACGCAAATATATGTGTCTTTATTATTTTTTGCAACCATTTCGATGTAGCTATTTTAATAAAATAGTTTGCATATTTTTCTATGCTGTTTGCCGTGCAGCCTCTATAAGTGGCTTGTATAACTAACCAACAGTTCCTTGCTTACTGTACATTGTTATAAGTATTTACCGATATAATAGGATGCAGTTGTGTATATAATAAGGTGCTTCTATTAGCGGACGAGCTCTTCATCACATGTTTGTTTTCGTTTGCACCTTTCCTGTCCCACGACAACGATGTGATATAATTTATACATTAAGTACTGAAAATACTTTATAAACAAACTAGCTTCGGTCCACGGTTTCGCCCGCGTTTTATGTTAGTAATAATTATTTAATTTTAATTAAAAATTGTTGAGCGGCTTAGACGTTTGAAAGTAACGAACAAAAAGACGTTATTTTATTATGGATAGTATGTAATAGCCATAGCGACCTGGCCCCGGACACGACAAAACAACGAGATTTCCTGATTATACATATAATGTGAGTATAATAATAATGAAACATGCACAGAAACCTTCTGAAATAAATTTTCTACATAATGCTGAAAAACGTATCAAATCCGTCGTGTAGTTTTGAAATACAACGTGGCTTCACAGACAAAAATATACTAATATAATAAGATAATATAATATAATAATAATGAATAAGTCACAGGAAAATTGCATTAATTGTAATAAATCTTCATTACATTATAATTTCTTAATATATTCCAAACTCAATAGTTTCCAACATATCCGTCTCTTATAAAGCAAAAATAGTTAACGATTTCACGCGATATTTTACAATCTTACCGCGTTTACAATATTCCGGTGACAAAAACAATTTGTGACATTGACATTAAAGGAAAAGTTAACTGAAATATCGGTGTTATAAAAGTCTGCTGAAAATATTTTAACCTCGTTAGGTTAGTTAATTTACATAATTATTGGATACGTTATCAAAGTAGGTTTTTGATTTTCGAAACAACATGAAAACATGTATTCGCATAAAGGCAAACTTGGTTTGCGTTTACGCGAATAAGAAAAGTACCTACTTAATTTAAATCGCGATTTTTGTTACTAATTAAGTAATATTATACACTGCTACTATGATGTGATAAAGCAATTTGTTCGTCTGACTGATCCGGTTACGAAAATCTTACGCTGATAGGAACGTACACTATAGGGATGTTGCCAGGGTCCAAAAATATAATTCTATATAGTCCGTCAGTTAGATTTCCGAAAAATATTGGATACATATTTTTTATTTGATGAAATCAATGAAAAGTTACGAATATAAAACGCATCAAAGATAAGGAGTGGGGGCTTGTAACGTCACTTTCCAGTAAAAAGTGTACTGGTAAGTGATATCACACGAGTTTTCAACGCAATGTATCGTTTTAATTTTTTGTTTACGTGACAAAAGAAAAAATATGTGTCCAATATATGTATTTTGGAAATCTATCTGACGGATTAATTGGATTGTTTTAGTCAAATACCCTATTATTGAGTGCCTTTGGCTTCTTATATCCCGGTGACTGGCACTGTCTCTATAAGGTAGACTGTGTGAGTAAAGCTGCGAGAATAAGACAGTAAAATAAATTCTTTGACTAAAATTACACATACTTAGACACTGCCAATCCATCAATTTGCCTAGTCTATTCCCAACTACTTTGGGTTCAAGTCTACCCAGCTGTAGTACTGAGTACCAGTATTTGACAGGGAGCGACTGCCTATCTGGCCACCCACGACCCAGTACCTGGGTACCACGGTACCCATTGGCAAGACTGGTGTCATATTTTCTGGCTTCTGTTGTAACCAATAAAAATTCATGAATCTATTCATGATCAATCTGTGAAATCACCGAAGACCTGATAACGGTATAATTACGTTACAATGTTGTTATCAGCCAGTTTGAGTATCAATTCCTTAAGATAATCTACGCGTGACATTCATTGCAAAATTATTTTTAGTTTGCAATTTCAAAATGGCTATTTACATTCATCATTATTGAATAATCCTGTCAGTGAGTATTACTTACTGTTCATTTCGTATACCGCAATCCAAATAATCATGACTCGAGTCATTAGTATACTATCATAGAAATCTGAGTTGAAAAACTACATAACCTCCGAAGACAACAGAATGAAAATCTCTATTTATATAATGTAGATTGCATATTTTTTATATATCAAATTCAACTACAGTAGAAAAAACAACGGGTTGCACTCCGGGAGTGCCGGCAGAAGTGATAAAGAGAGGGGGATATTACTTCCTCTCCTACGTCTACTCTCCCTCCGTCTTACGAATTTTTGATCAGGTCACGTGTCCTAACGCCAGATTACAATTAACATTTATAATATAAAAACAATACAATACAATAAATTAATCAATATAATACAATTATTTTAATCAATCTAAATTAATCTAACTACAGTAATATTTTCTATTCCTGAAATAAGAAATATTTTGAGTTGTGCTACTGTTTATCTATAGGTGTGCGATATAATTGGCCTGTTTCACCACCTACGATTAAGTTCCCGTTTATTTACTTGGCATATAATTTCATACAAATTATGTTCCATTTTCGAATTCTATTCGGTGATTAGTGGTTATTCGGAAGTCGTGATACAAGCCCTATACCACAGATTAACTAATCCTCCTATACCAAATTGCCATTGTTCTCTAACCAGTCGTATTTAACTTACTGAACTATTTTGAATAAAAACCTGAATTTGAAAATTACCACATCTGCATTGCTGAAATGATTTGGATGAAGTTTGAAACAATTAACAATCGTTTGGATGATTAGTAAACAATTATCACGTTCATTTGGGATGATTTCCAATTTAAACCAATAGCAAAGCCGCTGGCAAATGTTTTCACTAATACTTCGTAGTTGTTGTATCTATCATTAAAGCTAGAGACTAAATAATATAAAAGAGTTATCTGCCTTTCCAATGATGTGAAGTTATAATCTACAGAAAGTAGTAAATGTATGAATGTCATCCTATTACGTTTGCAACTATGATAGTGAAGCTCAGATACATAATTAACTTAGTTATTGGAATGTACTTGTTGATACTGCTAGGTACTACATATATGCATGTGACTTTAGCGCGAAGATTTGTTCCTCATAAAATTGGCAAGTTAATTCAAGCATTTGATTTTTCTAAAGCTGACTGACCGGTGTTATGGGCCGTAATGTAACATTTGCAGCGAGCATGTTAAAATCAGTGCGCCGTGTCTTAAAATCAGTGTAATACAAAACGCATACACACATGTTCGTTCTCGTTTCCACGTACTGACTGCCCGAATGCTCGTTTTGTTACATGTTACATTACGCCCTGTAACACCGGTCAGTGCCCACCTTTACGTACCGGCACGAAGTATAAAATAATAATTGCTATTGCTAAAATGATTGAGGCCTTAAATTAATTTACAATGGCCACAAACATTGACTATATTGCCAATCATCATTTTGACTATTTAAAAACATTAATTGCATTATTTATGTTGTCGAGCAGACAAATGAAGCAATGGATTAAAAATTGGTTTCAAGACCCTTAGGATTATGATAGAAAGAAGTTAGTTACGCATTTTTGGTACGAAATGCACCGGCCAAACATTTAGAGATTATTTTTTGACGTGGAGTTTCCATTTAAATAAACAAACATTGATAATTATTAATAACATTATCTATAAAAAGTAAAGAAAGAAAATAAAATTCCTAAATACTGTAATGTAATGTTGAACTGCCAAAACTTCATTTACAGATAAGTAATGCATTACATTTTAGAGATTTTAATTATTTTATCGTATGACCAATGAATTAAACTTTTTCCTGCTAACTTAGGTTACAGGTTCAATGCTAACTATTTGCTGTAATCGTATTGTCTACAATCGAAACAAAGCTAGGCATAGGTCTATCAATATTTATACGAATTTTCGACAGTCACGAGTATTACACAACTAAGTTTTGTATGTTAATGCCTAGTTTAGTAATAATTCTTAAATTATTGCCTATGTTACGTTAAGTAATGTAAAATTTTTCCTATATTATTGATGAGGCGTGGTTTGGAAATTAATTATAAAAAGGAAAGAAAACTAATTAATTCCATGTATGTAAATAAATCGCACATTACAAATGAAATTACGGATATTATGGTCTAAAGACCTTTATTTAAAAAAAAAATAAAATGAAAAATTAACTAAAATAAAAAAAGTTAAATAATTATGATTATACTTTATTATTAAATGAAACTAAGACACACTTAACAAATTAAGTTTTAAAATTCTGCAATATAAGTAAACGGCCTAAAAGACTTGGTTTCAATCACAGCACAATTATCATATATAAAAAGTTTAGTTTTTTATCCCGCTTAATGATCCATAGACGTTTTAAAATCAATGTCTGGAATGCAAGAGTCTAGACCAGGCCGACGGCTCTATAGTTTTTTAATTACATGGTTAATTTTACGTGAAAAGCGGCTGCGTTTAATCTCAGAAGAAACGTAATGGACCGGTGCACGGACGATAAATATAAGACGGATTGTTTGAAATGATTCATAAAAAAACGAACTAACGAACGCAATGTTCTACCTGAATAAGTTATACAAAGCTAAGCAATGTTTATTATGGCAACTTTTCTGTGCCTAGAAATATGTAGTTATTATGTTCTAGTAGATATACCTTGTAGAAATCAGACATTGTCGTTCTTTGTCAAGTTAAGCGAATCTTTAAAAGAACATGTTGTTTGTAAAGTCGGTTTACGGACGATAGTTTAACGTGACAACGTCATAACAAAACATTGATGAAATGATCGTAACGTTACAATGAGCGTAACGTGACAATGAGTCATCCTTTTTCGTGGGTGCAGCCGGCGTTCATCGATTTATTAGACGTTGTCACGTCAAAACTAACATCTAAGCTCGATTAAAGTGGCAATGGGTCAGAATAGTCAAAAAATTGCATAATTTTCTCATTTTCGAGACAGGAACTGCCTAGACAAAGCAGAAAATGTGAAAAAAAACTTTGAATTTGACGGGTTTTCACGTCACTTGTCACCTGTCGGCTTCCTCATTAGGCCTGATGAGATAATCAATTTGACTGACGATAAAACTCTCCAGTTTATAAATTGTCCATCAATAAATTTAAGAAAATAATGTATAACAGCTAAAAATAGTTACTATTGCGATGACAACAACTATGTAATTCTGAAAGAAGAAGACAAAAAGCGCTGTCCCTAACTAAATTAAAATTTCTTCATGATGACGTTGATTTGACATTATTGTAATTTTTCATTAAAAAAACTCTTGCATACGCGGATAACCTTATCTGTCTCAATTTTAGTCTTCACAGGGCTTAGTGCGAGTTTTTATACTTACCCTATCGCGTTAAACGTTTACTTATGTCAAATCATATGGGAAAAATGTTTTCCGTTATTATCACCAAGCGGCGCTTATTCAGTTCTATTCATAGATTACTTTTACTTTTGCATTTATTTATTTATTTATTGCACACAATGTAAACACAGTTACAGACTTAACTAAACTTTGTGAATACATTACCCTGTTAGGGCGCAGCAATCAACTTATAGCTAATCATAAAATAATTATCTTTAATAATCATTTAATAAATAATAATAATTTAAATTATTAGTATTATTATTTATATTTTATATTATTATTATTAAATTATTATTATTATTAATAAAAAATAATTTAAATTTAATAATTAACATATTTTACTTTAACGCAATCGAGTCCGTCAAAAACTCGCACTGAGGCCACATAACAATAATATTTTATTGACATCAAAATTAAGCGTACTCGTGTATGCAAACTGAATAGGACTGCTAATTGGAATTGATAAATCGATCATACGTCCTTTTATTGAGGACATAGTGAAAAGATCGTTTAAAAATTAGGATTGAAATCCCCTACGTGAATCTTTGTTTCCGGATAGCTATAACCTGGGGGCTTTATGTAATCGCTAGCCATCAGGTGAGATAGCGGTCAAATGCAAACTAAAAAACAGAGAAAAAAAAGGTTGTCAACCTTATTTTAAGACGAATCTCAACTCTTTCGACATAATTAAATACCCATTTGTTCTTTAACTATCATGAAAATTACCGTAAAATGTATTTTAGCATGAAATTTATTACTGTTCTGGACATAAACTGCAAATGTTACATACAGACAGGATGTTCTGAATTAGCGTGTATAAGTATCAACCTTTTTTGGCAGTAGTTCTTAACAAATTATACTTAGTTACGAACAAAACAAGTAGTAGTAATGCGCAACCTTAGGCAATCAGGTAGATGTTCGATATAGCAGGTTTTTATTAATTTTAACGGGTATGCAAATAATGTATTATTGATCTTACAAAAAATCTGCGTTCCTTTTTCCCAATTACATTGGGGTCGGCTACCAGTGTAACCATATGCCTGACCAGTATTGTACAGTCAACGAAGCTACTTGGTATAGGTACAGGCAAAAATATAAATTTATCCACTGCACTGCCAATATTTATTTCTAAGACGACGATTACGAGTGTGGTGTATAATAATTGTCTCCTCAGCACACTCACAACATTTTATAAAAGTAGTTGCCAGTTAGCTGCCTGCATACCAAATAGCTTTGTTGACTGTACATGGCGCGACCGCCTGTCTGATCTCCAAAATCCAGTAACTGGGTATCACGATTCTCCTTGGGAAGACTGGTGTCAGATTTTCTGGCTTCTGACTATACGTAACGGCTGTGAAAGATCTTCAAATGATAACCGGGTCCATCGGCTTTACATGCTTTACATCATTTTTTTAAACTTTCTTGGCATTTTCCGAATTATCAATTAAACTAGTTTTTTGTTGTGGCATATCCCGTAGTAACTGTGCATTTCGGAATAAGCCTATGACACAGCTTTGCCTTTAGTGAAATGAATGTTCGTAATCTGGTCAGTACTTCTAGAGATTACCCATCTAAACAATCTATTTGACCGCTTTATAATATTCGTTTTGTTAAGATTATCTCTAAAACATACATATATATGTCACCGTAAAATTGCAGACTCCGTAAGATTGTAATACATCTTGATAACATTATAATTCGCTCGATATATTATGAAAAAATCGTTTTGTATGCTACAAATCCCACCCAAATTCTTTAGTTTCCAATATATCCGTGTCTTATTTAGAAAAAATAGTTTACAATTTCACGCGATATTTTACAATCTTACGGCGTTTGCCATTTTCCGGTGACATGTATATATTATCTCTAAAATATATACATAATCACTAAAAGAAGAAATATGTATTCGTTCAACCAATTAATCATTAATAATTAATTTAACAAAACCGAACATAACATAATTCTTTGTTTTTCCTGAAGGCTTAAGTAGAAGTGACCTAATACACTTACGTTTCGTGGAACCTTAAGACTACCTCAGAAATCAGGAAATGTATATACAAACGAAAATAAATCATTCTAAGGGCGTGTTTCTGAATTGAATAAAAAAAGAGTTTGAGAAATACTGAAGTTCAAATGCTTGTTTCAGAATTTGGAGGTTAGACATCATTTTCTTTACGTTTTGTTAAACAAACATTATATTAAGAAAACTCCGTTTTAATTAACTTTTCACAAACAAGTCCCTAATTGTTTCAATCTAGCTACCCGCGTCGGCTTCACTGCAATTTAAATAGTGAAAACCGTATCAAAATTTGTTGCGTCGTAGAAGAAGAAAGGAAAGAAAGAAAGTAAGCGGAGAATCAGACAGAGGTTTGCCTACATTGTAGTTGATAAGTTTTTTTAGTTTTTAGTGTTTCTGTGCGTTTTTTCCGGCAGAGTAAACTGAGTTTCTTTCTTTTCTTTTTTTCTTTTAATATTTATTTTGTGAGTAGGACATAACACTTTTACAAGTCAATCTTTTTTGGTCATTTTTAAACTAGATGAGGCCGGTGTTTCCTAGCTGACTACCCTTAGAAGAAACACCGACACAAACTTAGAGGTCAAAGTCTCTTTATACTTGGTATTTAGAAAAGAGAAGAAATGCTGGTACCTATATGGGTAACGCCACGATTTCGAAGGCGAATTTCCCGTTTTTCCCTAGGAAGTTTCGAGAAATCCTCTCCTACGCTCCCCAAGGAAACTACATGCCAAATTTCAGCTTTCTACCGACCCTATAATTATCACTTTAAATACTTTTTATGTCGGTAGTTGATTTCCGACTCGAAAAACGGGACAGAAGCTCGTATCTTATTATTTTATGGAGTTACATGTTACGGCAAATCGTTTTTCAGAGTTACAGTAATTGAAGACCTAAGGCCTATTGTTCTTGCTGTACGGTTTTAAGTTCTGATTGTTTTATTTCGAAAGTCCTAATTAGAGTTTATGAAGTTTTCTTCTGAATTTCAATTAGCCAAGGGGTAATTTCACTGACGCTGGGGTTCTTTAGTTTTGTAAGAAGTTCTGTAGGATTCATCTTCTTAAGTGGATAGTTCATGTACCTACAAATAATAAATTTAAATGTGAAAAGAGAAGCGTTTCCTTGTTTTACATTTTTAATTGATCTCAATTTTTCGTGTATTTGGTATATTTGTCTTCTAAGAGCCGTCTGAGGCATCCTTTTTAATAGATATGTAATATTACTAAATGAAATAACTTTATTCGACGATGATGTGAAGTTCGTAGACCTTTTCCATCACATTAGGCGGCGATCAAGTTTTTTTATTATATTTGAAAGGCAACGTGATATTTGAAGAAGCAAACTTGAAGAGAACGAAAATATAAAACGACAGGCATATTTATAATCGTATGTCGTAATAAATATACTTATCTGATAATGTTTTCATACTCATGATGTAACAATTATAAAATAAGTAATAATGTGATATAATCAAGAAACATTTATTAGCACTAACCACACCACATTTATACTTAAGTATATTGATAAATTATCGAACTGTTCATTGAAATATTAAAATGTTCTTATATTTTTTTTCAGGAGAAAGAGACACTGTGATCATTTTTTTTTTAAATTTTTATTATTTATTAATGAATCTACATATACGCTAAATTAATGTTTTTTAGATATTAAAAGTTTCATTGTTTGCTTTGGGAATAATTATACGATTACAAAATTGTTTTTTCTGACTGAAAATTACATGCTGTGTGCCAGAGACTACTTTTTATTCCTAAAAATGCACAGTTCCTATTTTAAAATATAATATTATTTTAAAAAAAATCGAATTATTTGTATGGCCTCTATGTTATCCATATAGGCTTCCTAAGTTAAGCTTCTTAAGTTGAAGTTACGACAAAAGATGAAACAAAACACAACTACATGGCTCTAGCAATTGATGAAATAAAGAAATCATACATCCATAGAGTTTTCAAAGCAAATAGTTCTGAGAAAGATTAGGTACATTAAACACTGGCATGCTACAAGGAAGCTACAATTGTAGATATTTATTATGAATTAAACCGACGATAAACTAAGATCTTTTTTAGTGCATTTCTTATGTAAAACTATTTAATCATTGTAAACGGAAGTATTTTCTGGATTCCATGTTGATTTCAAATGTTTATAAGTTATAAGTCTTATAGGAGATATTTCTATAGCAAAAAAAATCTTGCAAGTAATCCCTGGAACTGTTATTAGATACAAATAATACAGAATAAATAAGAACTATGTTCAAATTACATTTCCTTTGTTCTCTAGCCTCATTCAAAGAAAGTGAATTTACGTGTTTCAAGTTGGCATACGTCTTCAAACTTAATACCTAATAAAACTCGAAGCTTCGAAGACTTCTAGTTGTTCTCTCGAACTATTAATTAGTGGATAACTATTCATAAATCAATATAGTTACTCTGAATAGTGTAGATAGTTTTCAACCTTCTTTGCAATAATGAAAACAATAAAGAACTTAAAATGATTATAATAATAAATGAAGTGATGTACCAATATTTTGTAACCGCATAAATGAAAACTCTTTCCTTAGATGAATACAGGCTTTCTGCCTAGTTCTATAGATAACTATACATGCCATGTACGAACTACTTATTTAATAAATTTATGATTATATTGTGCACAAACTCGTATAAAAAAGGAAACAGTGGAAGAATTAAATGGGCACCAAAAAGTTCGTCAACATCGCTGACAATGGGAATAGTGCCCAAAATGCGCGCAGCATTGCCGCGTTGCATGGAACTGCTAATTATTTCACTAGAAAAGGGCAGATAATAAATAGTATAGTATATTTTGTTTATCTTTGAGGATTTTAGTACTTACTACTTGTGCTGAGCTTTTTAAACAGTACCCCGCCCTGCTTCGCATGGTTTTAAGTAGTATCGATTTGATAAAAAAGTGTTTTTTTTTTTATATTGTGAGTTTAATATTAATGAAGGTACACAAACATTTCTCTAAATAATGGGTCAAACTGCATCAAAATGCTAAAGCATAGCGACCGCACGGGCAGTCGGACAGACATGAAAAGCGACACTACTTTACAATATCTAGTATACATATAGTTAGATTAGATTGGTAATGATAATGATTCCTCTTTTATACTGGCCTTAAATTTTTTTATTCGTCTTTGCTTATAATCATCTTTGGTTACTGAAGACTATAATATCTTCATTAACACAAAATTTGCGGGTCCCTTTAATCAGTTACATTATGCACTCTTTCTTCTTCAATCTATTGTAGATATTGGCAGAATAGTCGAGATCAGCATTGTTTGTCATTTAAAAAATAGGATGGAATATACCATTTTGCGGGGTGCTAGCAATCTTAGAAGTATCAACAATGGCAGGACAGTGATCTTTAGAGAACTTTATGAATTCGTTATAAGTAAATAAGTTGGTATCGGTAATATTAATCTTTTGTATACTATATAATGTGGTAAACTCAAAATACTAATACAAGAAGTGCAAAATTATTTCTGGCGGCAATGAGGCTTGGTCTTCAAGTCATTACTTCTGAAGATTGTTATTAAAACATAATGATAGCTGGCTATGACCGTTTCTATATATCTCTTATTTAATTACATAAGTTGGTAAAAAAAGATTTTAGTAGAAAATTTAAGGTAGACAAAGAAAATTTCGTTTCCGGTCCTGAAAGGTTAGAAACTGTGGGGTGTAAGACGCGCGGCGTTTACAAGCTATCCGACACTGCTCATCGATATAATCGTTTAGCCAAAGGGTAAAACCATCGCTACATAGACGGAGGTAGTATTTTTTTCCAATTCTAATGTCACGCGATGTGTGCGGCGGCTAAAGCTGCTTTTTAAATATTGACTGTACGTGCGATCATCGTACCCCTGTATGTGCGACACGCACAGCGCGACATACCAGGTTCCACCTGCATGCACTTCTGTATTCACTGAATACTCTACTCATAACGAAATTAATTGACAATTATTTATTTCAATTAAATATATATTTTAGCCAATAAATAAAAACTAGACACAGTCCAATTTCACCGCATGCTCCGCCCGGTGCGATGTCACGTTATTGTCCAACACTGACTCACGAACAATTTTTTATATTAACTCATCTATGTTTACATAAACGTTGATACAGGCTACTATAAAAAACCAAATCTCAGACGATTTAATACTACGAAGGATAACAAACCAGTTTGGCACTAAATACACAAAGGCGGGAAAACAACTCCTAATCGTCTAAGAAACAATAGATTATTATAACGTATTTTAGCTATTCAAGTACTTGTGAGATTCAGCTTAGATTTTCTTCAGGGTGCATGAAAGGAAGTTTTCGGGAAAAATGTTTCACAGAAAACGGCCTGTTGGAATTTTACATGAGTCAGAGTCGGGTGGCGAGTGGCTCTCACGTGTTGCGACCTACCTATGTGTTACTGTAGTGCGAACAGCTGAAGTACAGGGTGCGCTAGGGCGCGCTGGTCGGCGGCGGGCGGCGCACTAACACTCACATTCAAATATTCGTCTAACCTTGATGCGAATCGGCGCACTCCGGGTTCCATCCGACGACTGTCGTCAATACAGACGGGCTGAAGGGCTCGCTTCAGGTGTAACAGTGAAAGTGACACTGGTGAGGATACGACTCGTGGTCGCGGAGATCGCGAGGCGTCGCGGCGCGGGCGTCGGGCTGGTCGGGCCGGGCGGCCGGCGCATCGGCGCGCCGCCACCGGCGGAGAGTCGCGGGGCTGCGGCGCGGCGGCCGCGCTACATGTCACTGTGCGGCGAGCGCGCTCCTCGCGCCGTGGTCACCGACTCTCAGTGGCGTCGCCGTCCTACTGTCTGCCCGCCGGCCGGGACGGCGCGCGTTGCACCGCCCCGCTGCACTCCGCCTGCCCCCCTGGCGCTATGCCCCCCTCGCTCGCCCCCCTCCTCCCGTCGCACTACACCCGCCCCGCCCCGAAGAATTTTCCGCATCGGGCGGGAAAAATCGATTGTGCAGCGAGCCCCGAATAATTTCGGCAAGACGCACGGCGCCCTTGCGTCCCCTCCGGCGCCGCGCTCGCCGCGACGGTCAAGCGCATCGCCTTTCACTGAGCGACGGCGGCGTCGCCAGCCGCGAATGCCGCCGCCACTTAGCCGCTCTGCTATCTCTCGCACTATTCGTTTATATAATATCACTGATATTACAAACATGTTATTGTCAAGGTTAGATAAAAAGCCGCTAAGATATAAAACGGCATAATTTTTATCGCTTCCAAAAAGCCGAAGATAAACTATCTCAAAATTGTGCATGTGCATTTAGTGGTCACATTTCAGTTTCATTTTTAAATACCGTCATAATGATGATTTCGATTGATTTTGTGAACGACGCCACTGAAAACATAGCTAAATAAACTATACAATGCAACAGGAAGAATCTTTCAAATTAATGTTCTGCATGTTTTTCTTTAACACATTTATTGTTCGCTAGAGTCAGCCAAACCGAATTTCAACATACTCAAAAACTAGTTTTAAAATTAGTCATGCAGTTATAGATTTGCATTACAACTAAGTAGAAACTGTTTTTCTATTAGAACAAAAATATGTTTGAAAAATGGTAGAGCAGACTTGCACTTTATCAAACAAAATACATTCTTACAAACGCAAGTCGGCTCTACTTTGGTATACTCGACTGTTTTGGGAAAACCTTACAAGAATCAGTTTTGATTCATAGGAAGCTCAGAGGCGCATTGTATAACTTATGTAAGCCGGGTATAACAAAACAATTAAAAATAAAGACACGTATGTTTATCAGGCAAGCAGTAAAGGCGGGTAAAGGAAATTATACTCGTAAGCGATGGAGTAACTACCCGCTGCCTGCAACCTTTGGACTTTACTTCCTGAGCGACCTACTGAATTACAGGAACTCTAAAAATAGTGGTGAGAAGGTCAGGATCCTTAGATGTTGTATTGAGCAATGAATCTGTTCTTACAGAGGGAGATTCCAAGATGGTAACTTACAAAGGAGATGAAAGAAGGACGTGAAATATGGTGGGTGATATCGAAAAGCTTCATGAATGAATACTTGTACAAAAATAGTACGATGTCGATTTGTGATAAAATAAATAATATCGGTAGAAAAGTAGAGAAGTCACACGTATCCTTCACAAATTATCAGATTGACATGAAATTTATCGAAGGCCTGAACTAAGACTTCAAGAGCAATTAACCGTATACTATCGAAAGAAAGTAAGCCTTTCTGCTAGACTTATTTTCTATAGATATTGGCCGCCAGAATACGTTGTCTTTTCTGCTGTCCAAAACAATATCACACTAATATTATAAAGGCGAAAGTTTGTAAGTGTGTGTGTATGTTTGTGACTTCTTCACGTGCAAACGGCTGGACCGATTTAGATGGAATTTAGTATAGAGATTGTTTGAGTCCCGGGAAAGGACAGAGGGTAGTTTTTATCCCGGGAGTATGTTCTCTTAGGATAATTTTCGACATTCACGCGGGCGGAGCCGCGGGCGGCAGCTAGGTTAAGAAATAAATGCAAGAGAAAGTGTGGGGAAATGAAACTTCTCAACTTCATAGTTTTAGTTAACAGCAACAAGATTTCCAAAAATAAATGATGTTGCCTTCGATCAAGATGCTTCAGATTTTTGCTTTTAAAGCATAGGTAGTAGATCAATCTCATGCGTAGACATCTCTCGTATTACAGTGCTATAAGGGATCAGGGTAAGTTTTGTTTCTGTATCTAGTCGACTTGGCTAGTTGACTGAACTCAAACTTAAAGAATAAAATGGATGGGTTTGGTGGCAAAGTCACACTTTTAGAGTAGCATAAAACATAACCAATTTTCTTTTGAAATAATTGAAATACGATTTTTTTGTAACTATTGATAGCCTCGCGTTAGACCATTACCTCACCTGTTAGAAATGGATGATGTGGTCGACGATGGAGCACGCTTGTTTAAACCGAACCTATTCACTCTTGACTTGAATATCCGCAAGTTGTAGCTATCAGTAACACAGACTCCGACAGGGAATTCCACTCCTTAGAAGTATGCACAATGAAAGTATTGTTGTTTTTTGTACAGGAGCTAAGAAGAAACTTTAACTTTACTATTTTAATCATCGAAGCTATTGTAAAGAGCTTTGTTTTCTTTGATATTTATGTGTTTGGTGGGATAAGGGCAGTGCGCCAATCGGTATATTGTCTTTCGATGGAGACTGGTCCACGTCGGTTGATTGCTGTGGAAGCTATTGGTGTTATAGAAACTGACAGTCAAGCAATCATCGATGACATCGACCGATTGATCGGTTTAGTAAATATAGCCTTATTATAATTTCACACATAATATCGGCTTCTCGTCCTGCTCGTGTGTCGTAAGTATCTTATTTCTTAATGCGTCCTGTTTTCTTGCACCTGTATTCAAAAAGGTAGGTATGGATTAAATAGGTATTTATCTCGATTCTAAAACTTTTATAAAAACGCAACAGACATTTTTTTTCGACAAACAAAAACGAGACACGTTTTGTAACTGCATAAAAACTTTTGCTTATTTAAAATTCGCTTTCCTCACTCAATATTTAAAGTTAATTTGTTAATTATCGGTTGCGCCAGCGCAGCCTGTAAAATTGCATCGCTGTTGCCCACGTACATCAGTGGTAGACTGATTCTTATTTCGTAATTAGAATAAGTAGATAATCAATACACAAAAACTTTGTTTTTTAAAAAAGTTCAGGCTGGAAAATTAACACCCAGATTCATAAAAAATCTAACTATACGAATAGTTTGAATACTTTGGCAGATTCTAAATTCAAATACTTTCAGTGTTTAATCAGAGTGCTAATTCTAATATTTTTTAAAAATGTATGGAATTTGAGGCTTTTTTGACAGATTGCGACTCAGATACGAATGCAAACTTTGTTAAAAAATATTAAAATCGGCCCTTTGGTCACACGTTTTTATAAAAAGGGCAGTTATTGTTTCTTACGTTAAGGTTGAATGCCCTTTGTACCTACGTCATTAAGCGACGAGAGGCTCTAGAGCTTGACAAAGTGAGATTCTATATCAGCGATATCGATTGTTTAAAAGTCATAATGTAAGAGACTGACTGGGTGTTATTTCGTGAATGCTTGTCATTCCCATACTTTTGGACTTTTTTTTTGTATAAAGCCCAAGGTCTTTGCGAAACTTTAATATTTTATGCCTCAGTGAAGTTTTGATTACTGATATTACACTTCTCATCAAAAAAATCGAAACACCTCGCAGTTTATGATTTGATAAGGATTATCAGAAAAATGTGTATATTTAGGAATAAATGTAAAATGTCATTTAATAGTGAGTAGTATGAGGTTTTTAAATCCTAATGTTAATGTTCTAAATTCAAATTAAGTCTTCATAGGTTTCGTATTTTGTATAATGAGTAATTTTTACCCTGTATGGAATATGAAGGAAATGGGTAAAACAACACGCGTAAATGAAAAAAAAATGTAAGAAACGTTTATTTAATAACTTGTATTCCCTCCGCGAGCTCTTATTACTGCTTCCATACGGTTCTTCATCGATCGGATGAGAGTCACGATCACATGTTGTGGTATATTATCCCATTCCTCTTGGATTGCATTTTGCAGCTGGCTAAGTGTTTCTGGGGCTGGATCTCTTGCTCGAATTCGTCTCTTTAATTCATCCCATAGATGTTCAATGGGATTCATGTCCGGGCTTCTTGCTGGCCATACCATAATGGAGATACCGACTTCGGTAAGATAATCTCGTACGACGCCCGCGGTGTGAGCTCTAGCATTGTCGTGCATGAATATGAAGTCGTTGCCAATAAAATGTGCATAGGGCATCACATGAGGTTCAAGACACTGTTCGATGTACCGATGAGAGTTTAGTGCAGGCAGCCGTGGCCCAGATACAAAGGCAAGTTCTGTCTTACCGTCGGCGCTGATTCCTCCCCAAACCGTCCACGAACCGCCACCATAGCTGACCTTTTCTTCAATGCAGCATTGTGCAAAGCGTTCTCCATCTCTTCTGTAGACCTTGTTCCTTCCGTCGTTACCATACAGCATAATTTTACACTCATCAGAAAACAGTACTTTGCTCCACTGAAGGTATGACCAAGTTAGGTGCTCGCGTGCAAAGTTAAGGCGCGCTCTTCGATGGTCTGCAGTTAATTTCGGCCCATTCGCTGGCTTATGCGGTGCCAATCCGCGTTCCTTCAACCTTCTTCTTATTGTAGAGTCACTTACAGCTACTCTTCGTACAACGCGAAGCTGCTGCTGCAGTTGAAAAGCGTTAAGGCGTCGATTTCGTAAAGAGGTTGTTACAATAAATCGATCATCTCGCTCAGAAGTGACCCGATTCCTGCCAGATCCTGAACGGCGCGTGAACGAACCAGTCTCCCGATAGCGTTTGTAGACTCTATGAACAGATGATAAGCTTAGATGCAATCTTGCAGCCACAACACGCTGACTAAGTCCAGAATCCAGCAATGCCACCACTTGGGCGGCTTCTGCGGGCGAAGTATCCATATGTTTTAGAAAAAAAAGTTTTTTCAGACGTCCCAAAGTCACAGTAAATGAAATAAGAAACAAAAAGTTTAAAGACAAGCGCTAATTTTAGTTTTTAAACGAGAAACGTACTCCAACCCTAAATACACATTTGTCTCAAAACAGTGATTAATTTCATTTATAGGATAAACAAATGAAATTCTAATTTCGAATTTTGATTTTTTTCTTCTTACTGTAATGACCAAACTGCCAGCTACACAATAATGTTTTTTTTTTCATGGAATTAATTCTCTTTTGTAAAAAATTAGGACAAAAACAATAAAAACGAAAGTGTTTCGATTTTTTTGATGAGAAGTGTATTATCAGAATTGAAAATCTATTTTATTTACTTTACATCAGTATCAAATTTCGTAGAAAGCACTTAGTAAATCTGTCTACGTTATGTGGGGACTTTATAAATGTGGCTTATTTCAGTTTTCTTGGTTTGGGCTTTGCATTGAGAAATCAGTCTGTAGGACTTTTTATCGGTACGTTTAATTTAAATATTTAAATGAAATTTTAATTTCAGGATTTGTTCTTGTTATGATTAATTGATTATGTTTGTAAAAGATGATCTGTAAATCACACTTGCATTTGGAATCAGAAAAGAGATCAGAAAAGAAAGTTAAACGGAAGCGCGCAAGCTTCAATTTATTTCCGGAGGAAATATATTTCATCGAACAGGTTAACATAGGCACACGAGTGTCAAGAAAAAAAATAACTTCATGAAACTAAGAAATACTTTGATACTAAAAGGGCAGTCTCAAAGTCACAGTTCTTGAAAACTTACTGAAACATAGTTCAAGAAAACTTATAGTAAGGCATTCAAAACTTATATGATTCCGATGTATGCAAGGATTTACAGGAGCAAGCTTCAACTTTGCGTGAATCAATGACATACTAAGTCAATGAATCCACCTAGCCTGTTCCCAACTATATTGGGGTCATAGTAGTAGCCATCCACAATGATTATCTAAAAAAAAATCTACAAATGACAGCCGTTACCGACGGCTTAACGTGCTTTCCGAGGCAAGGAGGAGTCTCGACATCTAATGAATGGTAACCCATCCCAAACTGACCTCGGCAAGCGCTGCTTAACCTGGAAGATCGAACTGAGTGGCTGTTATTATTTAGCCAGGAACTCGTCTGCTGAAATACTACGTGGGCCAGAAAATAAATGATCACTACTTACAGTATTAAGGTAGCATCAATGTGAGTGTCCATGGAGTTTCTTGCACGTACTTTTCTTTAGGATCTACTCATTAGAACGTGCAACTGCTGGTGCTGCGCTGGAGATAGGGTCGGTGAGTGTGTTTTGCTGCAGAACAACTTGCTGCTCTTGTTGCTAGCGCGGCAAAACTAGCTTTATCTATTTCACTGACAGACCTTGACAATTCAAAAGTGTCTGTAACTGGTCTATTTGAAATAAAAAAATTGTATTTGTATTTTTATTTGCGAAGGTATAATATAGAACAATTCCCACTGTGCTTTTATAGCCCCAGTTAAACGTTGGACTGTTGAAATAGGTGACAAGATGGACATCATTTTATTTTATATTTTATTACTTATACAGAACTGATGCATGAAAATAACCAGTAAACCAGTTTATTTTTTTCTTAATTTTTTTTTAAACTTTCAATTATAATACGCATACCTTTGCAACTTGCGCAAAAATACCCTTTTATAAAAATATTTTTATAGAAGCATTTAATAGGTTAAAATAAAAATTGCACCATGTCCGTCCTTACCTAGAAATAACAGTTAAAAATAGTATATAATAGTGCATAGGTATGATTATTTTGCACATAACGATTCGCGTCAAAAATTTAACATAGTCATAAATTAAAGGCAAGCACATTTCAAATTCTGAGAATATTACAACAGTTGTTCGGTGTTGTGTTTCGTATTTATAGGTAACGAGGTGTTCATAAGTGCAGAATTTTATTTCTTTGTACTTTTAAAAGTGTTAAATGGTTTTATATCTAGTACTGCTACTAGTCTTTGATCTAAACAATTAAAATACTTAGGTATCAACTAATCAGTAAAAGTCTGACACTCCCTTCCGCTCCGCCCAGAGCTAGCTGTCATATTGATTACCCAACATTAAAAAAAAGAAAAAGGTATCTACTTATAATAAGCGAGTTTTACAACTTTAAGGCAAAGGCGTGAAATTACCCACTCTGAAGTCCCAAATAATAAGTTGAATTTGGAAAGATTTCTTTCATTATTTTATCGCAAATATTTATTATACAAGAACCGGTATCGTTCATAAATCAGGTTGCTAAACGAATACAACCATTTAACCTGCGACTTCTGAATTAAGTATTTGTTTTAATTTGTTGCAAGTTTATTATTTCTCACACTTTACTTAAGCCTCATAAAATTTGACTCTAAAGTAGAGATTGACATGTTTTAAATCGAAATAATCGATGCAGAAACCCGTCCTTGGTCTTAATTAAACCTGCACTAAACTACATATTTTTGGTCACTTTGTTGCAACTAAGTCACCGGGCGCATTTAAAATACTTGTAAGCAATGAAGCGCTATTACACGCTCCTGTTAAAAAAAAAAACCTTATGAGTGGTGTTAGTATCTAGGGGGATCGATCTTAAATCGATCTATTTAAGATCTTGCAGGTTTTTGTCAAACTCTTCTTTAGCTTTAAAACATTTCATCTCTCACATTAGCTAGGTTTGACAAGTTCATTCAGAAAACTGTCGCAAACCAAATATTTGAGATTGACCTCCTTACATTTCGGTAGCACATGTCAATCCCATACATTTTCGACTTATGACAATCGTTATTTCTAGTAGAGTGACATTTTGTCTAGGCTCCCCTATGAATATTCTCAGTAACTTAATGTAATACGTCATGTGCGATCATTTTTGGCGATTCATCAAATACTTTTGTTAAATGACGTCGTTCCTTCTACTCCGTAACTAATAGAAAACATATTATGTATCGTATTTGAATTTCATGTGTTTCCCGATAACTAAAACCTGGGGGTTTTAAGTCAAGAGTGAATAGGTTACTTCTAGGCAAGCGTGCTTAACCATCAAGAGTGGTAAGATAGTGATAAAACGCAAGCCTATCAAATTTTAATCATAATTATAATCTCTTTATTTCAGGCACATAGACATAAGTCAAAGTCAAAGCATTTGTTTCAAATAAACCATTTACAGGAACTTTTGAATGATCAAAGTCAGTCCGTCAAAAACATGAAGCTATTTGCACGTTCCAAAGCGTAGATCTCTATGGGGAAGAACGTGCAAGAAACGTGCAAGAAACTCCACGGACACACTTTTAAAACATTTTATGTTTACAAAAATCCTGGTAACATTAACCTTGTTGCTTCTATATGTGAAAACAATGTAAAGAAAGAAAACACAATTTTTAGTATCAAATATCAAAATAAGCCAATGGCAACTAAGGGATGACCAGTCTCCACTCAGCTCAACCATTTTGAAGGGATCTGATAAATACCTTATAGACAACCAAAAAATTATTGTACCTAATACAGTGTGTGTAATACATTTAAACTTATGTTAGTAAAAACTTCACTTGGCACTTTTTTTAAACAGGATAAAACAGGTTTTAACGATTCCCCATCTGCTGCACCAATAATAATTTGGTACATTTTCTGTTACAATCTGTGTGGGATAGGTTAGTATGTTGAGCCAGGATTAGGTGCTTTAATAATTTACGTTACATTTTTCCTTTCTTTTTTAAGGATGGGAAATCATCAAATGACTTCTTCCGCTCTAGACGGAGCGGAAGGCCGTGTCAGACTCTTACTGACTAAAACCCATCCGTGTTCCTTCTAAAGCTCTTTGCCTTCCACGGCCGCGGTGACTCTTTCGTTCAAATTCCGCAACGTTACCTTTGTCCTACGTGTATGTACGATGTTGGGTTACCATTTCCTTTCCAATTCCTTCTTGCTCTCCGTTCCGTCAATCCTCACATTATCCCTCACTTTTAATCCATCCCTAATTCCTCACACAATCCATCCATTTTGTTCTTTGGCAATATCTATCCATCTACTTCTATATTTTATGTTATGGGTAGTTTAGTAGCCAAAAAAGTCGAGGTCTGGTAGGCAGTCGCTCCATGTAATATAGATACTAGAAGCTGTATCCGGTTAGACTGAAAGTTGACTCCAAAATAGTTGGGAAGCACCATGGGCATGCAGTATACTACAGTAAGGGTAGACCAGCCCATACATAATGCCCAAAAAAAAAAACTCACCACATTATTCAGGGGTGAAATCATGATACTGAAGATGCAAATTTTTTTTGGGCATTATTTATGGGCTGGCCTACCCTTAGTGTAGCCTACTGCACGCGCCTGGGAAACACCTCGGCAGCTTAAAAAAGCTGTATCTGTTTAAAATTAAAAGCTTGATCGATACCCATCACGTCTGAGTTTCTACTGAATTTTGCTTGCCTCTGTGTACCTATTTGTATCTAATATTTCGGATTCGATGACACTACCTAAGAATTCCGCAACTTTAACTGAAAAAAAAAGGTGAAAAATAAGCTAAACTTTGGTATTTACTAGTTTTCGCGAAAATCTAAATTTGCCCATATCTATTTATCGTGTAGACTTAGGGCCTTCATTTTTATACACCTAATAGGGACTTTAGACCTCAGTATCCGGTATTAATTTCAACTTGGTCAGACAGAGAGACGGACAAGAGAGTGATCTTATAAGGGTTCCTTTTTTACCTTTTGAAGTACGGAACCCTAAAAACAAGTTTGTTGTGTGCATTCTTAGAGGTTATCTCTTAGAAACATTACGCCCACCAATACACTTTACACAAACGTTTGCCCCCAAAACACACACCTTACACGAACTTTTGCACCCAATCTTAACACACACCTACACGAACTTTTACTCTCAAACCTAAGACACTCTTACACGAACTTTTGCACCCAACTTTCTATCCAATAGCAATGATGTCTTTTAATTGTTAATTTATTTTAACATCAACTCACCAATTTAATTCTTTGTAAATGTTTGTACAGTAGCAACTTATCCGGGTAGTTTGGGAGGTTTGGAGCCCTGTAACACTACCTTTGTACTTCATAGTACAGGATCCAGTCTCCACGACATCAATGTTATAATACCGATTGTAAGCATGTACTGTATTTTATGAATTAGTTTTAATTACATTATGTGGTGGAGATGAATAAACGCTATTTACCTATTTATTATTTTGGTCGTTCATTTTTACTTACACATTCATCATATTTTTTCTCTTCATCTTTAAAAAAAAAACTTAAAATCATTTAAAAATATAAAAATTGTAGTCCGCCGGTGTCGGGAGCAAGGTCCAAGCTACCGGTGGTTAGGGCTCCAGAGAAAGGAACCTCCTCACAATATTAATAATTATTATTATTTCGCCTCTTTGCTTCAATAACGTGATAGGTCAATATTATATATATTACATTATATAATATTATATTTGTTTTTGGTTATTTTTTTTTTAATTTGATAATTGAACCGAATTGATCAATTTATTTTTTCAAAACAGGTCTAAAAAAACAAATGAATTGTGGGACTTATCACGTTATTAAAGCAAAGAAGCGATTTATTCTTTCATTTTTATTTCATTTTATCATTTGTTTTTTGCGGCAATAGTCTGGGCACAGACACTCAGTGAAAAATTTCAAGTGTCTACACCTATTACGATTCATGAGATACTCGTACAACCCGCTGTCAGACAGACGGATGAACCGAACGAATTACCCTTCGGGTGCGGAACCCTCAAAAGCAATAAACACCCTCAACCTTATCTCGTTCCATTCTATTTACTAGAACGAGGGTTCATTATATTAGTTCTAGGGGCCGAAGCGGAAGTTCGGGTGAATAATGTTTCTAATGTTAGGAAATTATTAGATTATGTGGACTTAATATATAAAAGGAAGCAGGCAACTACAACTATTTGTTTTTAAGTGTGCCGTCTATAACTTCTTTCTTTGAATTATTTATCATTTTTTTATGTATTTTATTTATTTATATATTTTATCTTTTTTTTATGGTTCCGAAGGGTAACCAACGGAACCCTATTACATAGCCTCCACTGTCCGTCCGTCCGTCTGTCTGGCAGCGAGCTGTATCTCAAGAACCGTAATAGGTAGACAGTTGAAATTTCACAGACTGTGTATGTATTTGTATTGCCGCTATAACAACAACTAAAAATTATAGGGACCCATACAAAAAAAGTATTTTTTTCGGGTTATTGTACGGAACCCTTCGTGCGAGAGTCCGACTTGCACTTAACCGATTTTTTTGCCTCTACAACGGACTTGTTTTAGAAAATATGAAAGTCATAATTATTTAAGATACACATATGGGTCAGTAAAATTAACAAGTTTAATTATTATTTATTTTTTGTCTATATGGACATTTCACAGTACTCCCGCTTATAACCTATACTTAGTGGGGCAGTCGCAAGGGTTGACGATCGCTGTACATGATATTATTAGTTCACAGGTGGATAGTGGATGCTGCAGCCACCCCGCTGGTGTTACACCCTTAAAGACACCCATGGGACAAGACGGGGTGGTTCGCTTGGTAACTAGAAACTAAAGAACAATTTTGTATTTAGTTTGTTGGTAGGTATGTAAGTAATATATTTTCTATAAGGGCTTCACGAAAAATAAGAATACCAAAAAACAGCTAAATCCAATCTTATTGCTAAAATTAATATTTAACGTTTTAAAAACAGTTTTTAATTTACCCAAATCAAAAATCTTTTAAAATTAACATAACTGCATTCATTTATTTTCAACGTTGTGAATTTTCGATCGAATTTTTAATTAATAAACCCATTATTTAAAAAAAAAAAAACATAATGGTACCGCTCTTTTTACAGTTTCGTCTGGCTTTCTTTTCCTCCGTTTCCAGTTTCACCATAAAGTGGCTTTATCTGCTTAGAGCTGATTTTTCAATAATCAAATAACTTTTTACTGAAGAATAAAAATTGCGGCTTAACTATTTTGACATTTATTATATTCTAGTACCTGGATGAATCGAAGCTCGGGTTTTTTTTTGGTAAACTATTTCTAAAAATGAAACCTAGCTAGATCGATGTATCGCCTCCGAAACTCCCTGCATACTAAATTTAATGAAAATCGTTGGAGCCGTTTACGAGATTCTGATTATACACAAATATATACATAAATACAAGAATTGCTCGTTTAAAGGTATTAGATAGATAGATAGATACGAAAGCTTAGTTTTAGTCCTCACATAATAAATATGTGAGAATAGAAAATTAGTGTTTCATAACATAGGTTTACCGCCATACTCAGAATCTACAAGTAACCGAACCAGTGCGTAAACTTTCGTTCAAACATCGCACTCGCTCGTTTCGAATACTGGTGTACAAATTAAAACTTTCAATACTTTGAAGCGCATAGAGGCGCGACTTCAGTAATTGACGCTTACGCCTTTCTTCTACTGGTGCGTTGTTTTTTTCAATATTACCTATACTTACTAGTATCTGATGTCTGATTTAAAGATTTATTTTATTTTAAGCTATCGTACATATATGGTAGGGAAACGGGCATAATGGCATATTGAGGGGTACCTACTATAAATAATTATGATGTATAAAACAACCATTTTGATATTAGATTATTATATGTACAATGTTAGGTTACAAATAAGGTATTATTATGTAAAGGAATCACTATACTCCAGTAGCTAGACATAGAACTTGTCTCATCATGCCTCAGAAAAAAAAAAGTCTACTTTAATATTTTTGCTTAAGACATACCATCACAAACTTTAACCTGATAGATACAAATATTATACCCACCTTACAAAAAAAAATACCTAATACTTATTATTATAACAGCGCACAATAATGTGATTCATCGAACTCGCCAAAGCTCTTTTAACGAGGCGAACGAGTACCTACTAAGATGTTTTTGTAGCTAATTATTATTTATCTTCTCTAGATTTCGCTGTTATTTTTTATATTTATTATTAAAACTTCATGCAACACAAAGGTACGGATTTAATGCCTAAGGCATTCTCTACCAGTCCGCCAAGGGTACAGTGAGTTATAGCAATTAGGTGAACCACCCTCGCATAAATGGTTGAGATTTTTTGAACACGAATTTTCAACATTTTATCAAAATAATCACACTTATTATTATAAAGGCGAAAGTTTGTGAGTGCGTGTATGTGTTGAGTGTGAGTTTTTATCCCGGGAGTATGTTCCGTAGGGATACTTTTCGACATTCACGTGGGCGGAGCCGCGGGTGTCAGCTAGTTATAATACAAAAGAATAATAAAATTCTATCGATTCGTATTCTAAAAAATCTCAACCATTTATGCAAAGGTGGGTCAGATAATTGGTATAATTCATATTCATATGACATGATATAGCCAAAGAAGAGATAGAGAAGAAGAGATGACAGATGTATAACAAAAAAAAAACCGGACAAGTCCAAGTCTGACTCGCACACCGAGGGTTCCGATCGAGTCTTGATTTTTTCCGAGTGTACATTACCTCATACCGAACTCATAAACAATGAAGGCACTCTCATAACTCTGACAAAAATATAGCAAGTAAGATTGATGGACAAACTTAACTTTGTTGTTGATAAAATTTTCTCCCATACATCAACGTATGTCACGGTCAATTCTACAACTGAAAATATAAGTTAGTGATCGCAAAAAATATGTATCATTTGGGAATCACAAGTTTTTAGATTTCATGATTCTAGGTCAACGGGAAGTACCCTGTAGGTTTTGATTTACTTCCGAGTTTGAATATATTGCGAAAATGACGTATAAATGGCCGTATTTTTCTATTTGGTTGATTTTTTTGAAGCTCCAAATATACATTAGATATACATTAAATATACATTTAATGTAAATCTAATCTGTAGGTTTATGATGCCTTAGAGCTTCTACGCGTAGAGGTACCATGTTGAAATTTTCAACATGGTACCTCTACGCGTTCCTGAGAAAAAAGATCGTAATAGACCGACAGACAAACGAACAACGGAGTGATCATATAAGGGTTCCGTTTTTTCCTTTTAAAAACCATTAAAAATTATTTCAAAATTACAAGTAAGAAGGTGTACCTATGGTTTAGTAATTTTATTTACCAATTTTGATTTTATATCATCTTGCTTTAGCATCTAATATTTAAATGGTTTCTGAAGAATAGGTACCCTGTTTAGTGCCATAATTATTCAGCGTTATTACTCAGCGTTTACTTAGAACTAAGAAAAGAATAGTGAGATCACCAATGGTATCTACTAAGTTTGGTGATCACGTGAACGACGGTTACAGAAGTAAGTATGCAGCGGTGAAAGTTTTAATGGAGCTTCCATCGCCGCAGGGTTGCCTGCTTGACGGTCTTCTACAGATTGTACTTTGGAGAGAGTGTCCAAGAACTCCACGACCTCATCCCACCGACCCCCTTCTACCATCGGACATCTAGACGCACTGCAAGTTACCATCCCTACCTTATTGCTATTTCATTAATTCGCACTAAACGTTTCCAAATGTCTTTTATAATGCGCTCCGCAAAGGAGTGGAACTCTCTGCCTGCGTCTGTGTTTCCGAACGCATACAACCCTAATCTCTTCAAAATTAGAGTGAGCAGACTTCTTCTGGGTAAGCTCGCTCCATCGTCGACTTTGTCTCTGTCAGCTATGACCTAGACTAGAGTCAAGAGCAAACTCATCTCAAATAAAAAAATCAAATAAAAAAAGTTTCTTACAAGAACTGTATTAGCTTGTCTGCAGCCGAAGAAAACATAAAACGGCAAACAATCACACTCCCGCCCTTTTCTCAACAGACAGACAGAAAAAAAACCACGTATCACCGATACTTTCCACTACTATTGCTTTACATACATACGTGTCTTGTTTAACTTAGATATATTAATTCACGAAGAATATCTACTTTGTGAGTAAATATTTTTATTACAAGGCAGTCGAATATTAATTACATTTTGGAAAATCTTTGGGAGGTGTTAGTACTCATGAATACGAACTACATTTATTATGGCATTTTATTTCACATTTACGAGTTGATACGTAGTGTTTGAACGCGCTAATCTCTGGAATAGCTAATTTGGGAAATTCTTTTTGATGAGAACCACGTTCATGAGAAAAACTATTGGCTACACGGGAACGGAAAAAAACGGAATATACGCGTATGAAGTCGCGGGCAAAAGCTAGTGTGAAATAAAATACTATGCTTTTAATTCATGGGCAATCTTTCAGGGCGTTATAGTAACCACCATGAAATATTGCCCATGAATTAAAAGTTTTCCGGACTTCTCTGTGGGTATGACAAACATGACCATAGTATGACCAGACGGTACAAACATCTAAGATAATAAAGACGTTGCTCTTTCCCTCCGTCTAATCCAAACGGAAATGAGGAAAATACCAATTTATTCCTGAATTCTTTTGCGTAGAATCTCACTGAAAGCCGTCTACGACTCGTGAAAGTTTTGTCAATACTATAAAAAGTATGACAAAGGTGCAGTTTGTATAAGCAGTGCATACCTCTTTCAATTCTGTCGTTCCTGTAGCCTGCATTTTTGTTGACAAAACATTTTTCAATCAAAGCTATTCATGAAGATCGTGACTTTATTAAAAGCAAAATGTGTTTTAAAATTTTGTGAACAAATATTTATTTCCGAAATATTGGCATTTCAGTACATAAAGTCAGCAATAAAATTTAAAATAATTAAAACAATAATACAGTGCTATTATTGACAGTATTAGATCAGTAAGAAACTTTTTTTTTGTTTATTAAAAGTATTAAATTATAATTAATTTATTAAATTATGATGGATGACGCATCATTTCGGCTCGCTATCTGTTTGCGCTTAAGCGCACATTGTGTTGCTCCGCATCGGTGTCACTGCGGAGTAGCTGTCGACAGCCTCGGGCACCATGGTCTTTCCTGCTGCAAGAGCGCAGGCCGCATAGCACGCCATGCCAGCATCAACGATATTATTCGTCGGGCTTTTGTCACCGCCGCCGTACCTGCGGTATTAGAACCTAGCGGCTTGGTACGGGACGATGGGAAAAGACCAGATGGTATGACGTTGGTGCCGTGGAAGGTGGGTAGGCCTCTGGTGTGGGACGCAACGTGTGTCGACACTCTTGCGCCATCGCATGTTCCAAGTACGGCAGGCTGTGCCTGCCGCTGCGGCTGCCGAGGCCCTCAAGCAGCGCAAATATTGTAACCTTATTGGGAATTACAGTTTTGAGCCGTTTGGGGTCGAAACGCTTGGATCATGGGGTCCGAGTGCGCGTCTTCTTTTCAAGGACATATCTCGCCGACTGATCGACACTTTACGTGACCAGAGGGCTGGCTCGTTCTTTGCTCAAAGAATTAGCATTGCCATTCAACGTGGCAATGCTGCCAGTCTTCTGGGCACGTTTCCGGATGACAGCGATGCGGAGGAATACTTTGACGCCTGAGTGTACTTTGTTTTTGCATAATTATGTAAATACTTAGGTTTAGTAGATGTAAATAGTTTTAAGATAGTATATAGTTATATTATGTTTGTCTGATTGTAATAAAATTAATTAAATTATTGCATAATTAATTTTATGTGATCATCTTTTCCTTTAGATTATTATTTTAGAGCACGTAAAAGATTCCCGGAAAATAACATTTTTAATTAAAATAGCATGATATTTCACGCCAATTTTGAAAGCAGTAATAAATGAATTCACGGAATTAGTTCATCATCCATCTTGCACAACAAAAAGCACCCCCTACCGCAGTAAGCACGAACTGGCGGCGCTACAAAAATACCTGAGATGCCGAGCATTCGCCGTCATTAACACCGGTACAAGTTTCCACGGTACAGCATACCTAGGCACTCAGAAATAAAGGGGCCTCTCCACAACAGACTACGGCAAAGCTACGCACATTTACTTAGCTTGGGATCGTCTAATGCAACCCACGACATCGCTACGCATGAATGCGTGTCCGGCAAACAAATGAACCGCGCCGCTAACATGGCAAACCTCTCCGAGCATATCCTACGCAGCAGTGGACGATTAGCTTAAGTCTAGCGGGAACAGGCAACACTTATTCACGGTATGGTAAACAAAAACGCATAGAAATATATTTATCTACATTGTAACTGAAAAAGTCGGCTCATTGCTTATTGCAAGCACGGCTTCGGACTTTGAAGGTTTTCTAAAAAGAAAAAGAGAATAGTTTTCGTGTCAAATGTTATTTTATTTTCTGCATTATTGTGTAGTTGTGAAGGTCAGACGGTGGCGACTAGACTTAAATACTAATCATCATTACTGCTGCATCTTAAAAGCAAATCAAGTTGAAAAAATAAATATTTTTGAATTCAGCCTCAATGTTCCCATTCCTGGGCATGAGGCCTACCCTATTCGTTTCAAGGAAGTCCCAATTTTCAAGGAAGTCACAGGGTACAGGGCACTCGTATTATAAATATACACGAACAAATTCAATTAGAAATAATTTGTTAGATCCTACTCAAAATAACCCCTATCAAAATCCTCTCTTGTAAAACATTGTTGAGAATTCGAGAATCGTATGTATGACAACAATCTCTACGAATCCCGAACAACTCAAACATAATTATTACGTAAACTGATACGAAAAGTAAATAGAGTAAGTTAGTATAACAGCGGGTGACGTTCTGTAGTTACCCCTTCGGAAAAATAACAGAATAAACGCAAAGCCTCTTAAGGGGTCATCGTACTTAACATTATGAACAACTTTTACGATAGGACCAACCCTGAAATCGCGAAAAAAAAAACAGCTGTTCAGAACATTTTGTCGAATTATACGCACGTAAATGTATGGGGCAGTCGATTTTTTTGTTGCGATTTTAGTGTTGGTCCCAAAGTGAAAGTCGTTCATAATGATGAGTACAATTACCCCTTATGAGGTATTGCGTTTATTTTGTTACACGTTGTATACCAACATAATTTGCAAAAACACACAACAGTTATTTAGTCCCAGTAATTGCACGCTGCATTTTACGTAATACAGGTGACGCGGGTGGTAAGGCGTGGTGGCCATTTCTAAAGATGGTGCCACCTGCTTAGTCAGCAGAACATCTTCAAAGAAATCCAGACGTGAGACCTGAAGACACGGACCCGATCGTATTTAGTTTTATAAGATAATCCTGATTACATCCCCCTCTCGAAATTGAAAAGCACCAAAATGGCGAAATCCGTCTTCGATATAGACTAGATCAAATAAATATTTGTGGGTGGATCTGTTTGACGGTATCAGACTGCTCAATTATTTTCCATTTCCGTTAAAGGAAGGACGTTTCTTGTAATTTCTATTCTAAGACAACTCTCCATGAAAGTGTGTGTGGGAGTAACGTTATATTTCGGAGTAGCAATTTATTTTATACACAGAATAAGCCCACTTAGTTGGAACACTGGAGCATTCCTTTTAATATCGTATTTTCTAGAACCTTTTCAACGATGATCGAGATAGGTACCAAATATAATTTATCCTTATGAAATATGAGTTTCAAAATAACTCGTATTTCCTGCTAATTAAAATTATCGTGCATGTTGTATTTATATGTAAGTTATTCAAGTGAATTTATCGTTGATTGAAGCTGCCTATCGTCCCATTCATACGTTGAGTAAATTCTCAGTCTCGTAGCACTTCAAGTTGCGTAGCAGTTTTACTGTTCGCAAAGAATCAATAAAGGTATATACTTTCTTGTGTAGCTTCGGAAATCGTTCGTAACTTTTTCATGTATTTTTATTAACGTTTTGTAATAATATTTTTTTTCTTTAATACTATTTGTGCAACAGTTACAGTACAGTGACTACAGCCATAATTATTATAAACCACCATGACGAAAAGAACAGAAAAACAGGAAATCTATGCTTATATATAAAGAGTAAAGTTTGTGAGGTTGTAGGGGGTAATCTCTGGATCTACTGAACCGATGAGGAATGCTATGGACTATACAGGAACAGGAAAAAATGGGATATGCGCGTACGAAGTCGCGGGCAATAGCTAGTTAAAAATAAAAGTGGAACCTTTTACTAGGCTATTATTTTATAATGTAAAGTTTCAAACTTAAAAAAACAATCAAAATCAGTAAATTTTCCAAAGTATTTCAGTAAAACCTATTCGCTTTTTTTCAAAACGAATACCAATACTTGATACCATCGTATAATTAGGTAGGCAAATAATTAGGTAGGTATCACTTTTGTAAAATAACATTTAAAACGCAATACTAGAGTACCGGTAGACTGTACGCTTCGCTCGCCAGCATTTAGTTGTAAAAAAGAAAAACAAAGTTAAAAGTTATTGTATTACCCATGTCTAGTAGGTAGTCTATTGGTTTCTTGTATAACATTTTCGTTGTATAAGCATAATCAGTATTTCAGTCAGTTCGTTGTATAAGTATGTTCCCACTGTTTGGACACAGACCTCATATCTTTAAGAATCACTTTCTATCTATAATATATAGGCTATCATATACAAAAGGGATTTTCTAAATCTGACTGGTTGTCCCCGAAAATATCGCGTTCAAACAAACAAACTCTTCAACTTTATTATACTATAGTACATATTTAAAAAATATCTTTGTTAAATAAACTTTAAAAATGGCTATACATATTTATTAAAGTAATCTGGCTTTTTTGAAATGTAACAATAAGTTACATCTAAAACTTTGAATGTACAACTTATCATGCACTTAAAAACAAATCTAGTAGGTATCCTTATTCTATCTAAAACGTACATTGACTTCGACGTCAAACGCAGCCAGACGCCCTGTACTTAATTACATTAATTCACGAACATACAAAGTCACCTCATAAACTAATCACAACGATAAAATCGGTTCAGTTTACTCTACCCAAAAAATAATAAATTCAGTAATGATTGTAGTCGTAACAAATTTAATAATCTATTTGCTACAAGTATAAACCTAGGCGAATACGAGTAAAGTTGGTTGTTCATATAAATCCGTGTGTGTAGGTCGCGAGTGACGTTCTCGCTGCACCGTCGGCCGCCGTCGGAATCATTTTTTGCGACGTGTCTACTTCGTACCGCTTAAAAAGCGTGTTAGGCATCGTTTTTTCAACTAGCCAGTCGCGCCGTGACCTCGGCTGACATTAAAAATGGTTATGCCTGGCGCACACGTACTACTTTCTGCTGAAACGAGCTTTGTGAGATGTCTCGTCTCCATATCAGTAAGATTCAGACGTCTTTCACGTCACTGACGTCTGAGCCGAATATAATGTGCACCTGTCCTAACAAACGGTCTCTACGGCAGACAGAAAAATAAAGGTCTCGGAAGTCTTTGTGTAGACGTTTCCTTATGATCCTGGTTGCTTCATGTTTTGACATTCATTATTTCAAGCGCTCACGAGTCGGTCTACACTTTTTAGGCTTGTTTAATGGCTATATGTTGTTTCAAAGCGGCCTTGATATTATTTTTTCTTATTTCCTGTCTTCTTCTCGTTTCCGTCGCAATTGATCCGCTTTTTGTTTTTTTTTTGATGAGAACATCTCCTGATTGTTCGTTTTTTAAAAGGGTAGTGACTTTTCTTATGTATGGGTACCTAGTTGTTTGGCTCTCCCAGTCTTTGTAACATGTGTTAATAGAGTAAGGCTGGATAGTTTAATATGTTCAATTTTGCAAACAGCATACTTTAAGGCCATTAGGCTATGCTCATTATAAATAGGCAGTACACACTATTTAATACTAATCCTGCTTCACATCACAGGACAGAAAACACTTATTTTATGGTTATTTTTTTCTTACATAAACGGTTATTGAGAATCCAGTAGTCGAATATAATTATGAAAAGCTACTTTCAGTTTTTCTTTGTTGACCAGACCGTCCGTTCCAAACTTTAGAACTATATAAACTATTGTTAGACCAATACAAATATAAAAATATTTATATTTCGTAATAATAATGTTCCGTCTTCTGTATGTTGAAAACTTTAAACCACACTGCATTTTTTATTATGAAATCGGTTGCATGATAATTGATAACATACTGAAATATTCTAATTTGGTTAATATTCAAATAAATTTTATTGCACTGTGATATTTTTAGCTCTTTTTTTGATTTAGGTTATAATGTCTAGTTAAAAATCTAAAAATATTTGTAAATTGCATTGACCGCTCGCTTACTTTTATTTCGAAAAGATTATTTTTAAATTTGAATAAATTAAATATGACATTTGAAAACATAGTTTTGATTGATTTTCCTTTATGTAACAAAATCGATCAGCAATTCTTTGGTATCGGTTCTCTGGTATTTAAAAAACAGTTGTTAAAGTAGGCCCTGTACCAACAAATCAGATGTCATTGACATATTGAGGAAAACTCTTCGATACTTGTCTATAAAGAGCATAAAATCTACGTGACGAATCTGATGATTTAGCACTACGGCTTGAATTACTTCTAGGTGACTCAAGGAGCGGGAATTCACGTTAAACTGATATAGAATCAATAAGAATTAACGTTACAGTACCTATAGTTTAATAAGAAAATAATAACCATTTATTTTAATTATAAATAAAACTTTCTATACAACGAACAATGTGAGATAATCTTGCAAAAATATATGTACATGCTTAGCAAAAATCAATTACGATATCCTAAAGCATTGATTCATTTAAATTATACATGGTCTTATGCATAAAGTATCTTCGCATACAATGGTTTTTTTTAATTAACATTACAATGGACAATAAAATTACAAATATATGCTACTAGAAAATCTCTTTTGAATTTTGCTTAGTGTTTGTTAGTTTTGCACGTGACTGAACAAAATCATTGCTTATTCTTATTTCTTAACAAAAACCACTTCACGCAACTTTGAAATGGAATATTTTCAGTACGATCATGCGTTGTAGTTCACAGACACTTAGACACTATGTATAGTACTAGACGAATTCATAGACAGACTTTCAAGGCCAGACTATCTTCGCTGGTCATCGACCCCACGTTTCGACGTCTGTAAGGCAACCGTTAAGAAAAAAAGAATTAAAAAGCGCAAGTTTGTAAACTGTCTGCATTCAAGCCGAAATTATTTGTGTAGTCCAATAAAAATAATTACGCAAATTTGCTAATTAGGTAAGGGTGCCTGTTTCGTGATTGATTTTACAGCTGATTGTGATTTCTGATTAGTTTTCGGAATTTAAAAATGTTTCTGTGAAAGAATTAATTTAAAAGAGGTACTTATGTACACCTAAGACATTATTTCGGAAAAAATAGAAGTTAGATGAATAAACGTAAACAAATAAATATCTCATTTGTGAAAGCTCTGCCTTAGTTATTTCACTCTCCTTTTTTCTATTCAATATTTTCTACACTTAGACAACAATAATCTACGTCGTCGTGTCTAGGATCACCGAAACATGTGTCTTCACTAGTAGAAATAATAATAACTAGGTACCCAAGTACTATAAAACTATGATGTATATCAGTGGGCAGACAACAAAGCATAATGGCTATAGGCGTAGAATCATAACTAGTCGTAATAATTCGTGCCTATAATACTAAACATCGATATAAAACGCTCAAACGTATGACAAAATTAAACTATTATTTACTGTTTGGTGAAATTGCACTATAATTCAAGCAATTGTGTAACTATTGATCTCTTAAAGCCTGGACAAAGTGACTTTCTAGCAACGGTACCTAAAGATTGACAAAAAGTCTAAAATGCACTTTTGGGAAAGTTTATTCCCAATATCCGGGACGACACATAGGCTAATGAAACGTCACATGGTCAATACCAGACATTTTGGAATTTAGAAAATCGCTATCGCTAATACAATGTCGCACAAGGACATACAGGGGTTTCTCCTTGTAAAAAATACGAAAGTCATGTGTAAACTGAATCATAACCTGGGTTGGTTTTTTATTGGTTTTTTTATTGGTTTTTTTAAATATTATGATTATCTTGAGAGTAGTAAGTTCCGGAGCTCTTTTATTTACCTTAGTTAATTCCCAAGTGTCGCCTGCGATGGGGGATTGAGCGCTGATGTCTGAAATACAGATATTTTGATCTAGTTCAGACACAGATGTCCAGTATGTGAACTTAGAATTAAGTGTATTATAGTGTATCACCATGTTATTTAAATGTCTGTTTGTTTTAGAACAAATAAATTATTATTATTATTATTATTATTGTTTATGGTTTCATTTTCTTCTTAAGATTGAAATGGGTAGATTTCAGCCGAGAAACATCATTCGAAGCAGTTGGTCCCTTGTTTCTCACATCCAGCGGACTGCTGCGGACCTCACCAAGACATCGGTGCACCATGTGGGGGCCTCTTAACGCTGCGTCTTCCGGGTCATGTTCGTCATTCCAGAACCTTTCGGCCCCCTTGGCTATCCGTTCTGCAAGCAATGTGTCATACCCACTATCAGCTAAGTTTGGCAATCACTTGCTGGGGAGTTTGTTGCGCCACTTCTTCTTCCCACCCAAAACACTAAGAAGTGGTGACGGGGGGCATTTCACGGGACTGTCTTTATGTAAATCTGACGTTTAAAAACTGTTGGCTCTCAGCCTATGATTTTGAAGGATTGACAAAACATAGGCCTTTCCACCATAATTAATTTCACTATTGTAGTATTTTTAATGAAATAAGGGAGAATGATGATCTTGTGGCTAATGTGATATTGGAAACATGTGCAAGCTTTTTTTATGAGAAGTCATCAAATGACTCCTTCTGCTCGGGGGGGAGCGGGAGGGAGTATCAGACTGTTCCTGACTACAACCCATTCGTGTTCCTCCTAAAGCCTTTTGAGTTTCAGGGCCACGGTGACTCTTTCGAACAAATTCCGCAACCCTGCCAGAACATGTGCATGCTACATAGGAACAGCACAGATGTTATTAAAGCAAAATAATTGTAACTGATCCAATTGGCTTAAGGAGACACTAAGCACAACTTTAAGCTTGTCTAGCTCAGTTAATCTAATAACCACGCTAATCTGAGCATGTCGACTACCCACTGCAACATGCAACGACCTTATAATTAATTAGATCTAATAGGATAACTTATAATTGGCTTGCTTGCAAAACAGAAAAAAGTCTGGGCTGAAAAAAAATGTTTTTTTTTTGCACTTTCCAATTAATTGGTACCAATTGAAGGAAGCCTAAGACTTGATGCTAGAAAAATATATATTTACCAACCGAATTAAAAGAAGCAAGAACCTCCGCCTTTTTTAGAATTCTTCTTTCTTTGCCTTCTCGACAGACAAACATTTGGTTTTCTTGAAGATCAATTATATTACGTGAACTTTTAATACTTAGCTTTGTTGAACTATTGCATCATCATCATCTTCCTCTCCTAAGAATAATATTAACCTTTTGAACGCCATTGTCACGTATACATGACAAGCAAGCGCGTGCCCTGTTCGCCAAACTTCACAAATCTGTGACAAAAAGTACGGCGAATTTGTGGCTTGGCGTCAGGGCCACGCCGATGCGTTTATGCTCTGGCGTTCAAAAGGTTAATAACTATTTGCCCCATTTCATTTGAAATGTCTAACGGGGCCTCTTCGAGTTGACTTCGGCCCCTCGTACGCCTACCAAAAGTCTGGGACCATAGGAATAACAACCTGCTCACTTGCACCCAATTACCAGCACATCAAGCTACCCGAAACTGGATTTTTTTCCCAATCAACCTTGAACCTAATGCTATAGCAATAAAGTTGAAAATCTATTAATTTTTTTGACAGATTGTTGTTTTTGATGTTCTGGCGTCTATGCTATTCCTTGAGTCAGCTTTTAGTCAGAAGCAGTTGCAAAGCATACCGAAGTATAATCAAAAGTCTCCTTTTTCTTTTTTTATTTTGAGTCCCACTGTAGGACTCACACAATCAGTGCTATCGGCGTGGTTTTGACAGCCTGTTTGTGTATCTTACCACCTGAGTCCGAGTAAGAAATGCTTCCTCACGTACGTAGCTACTGAGTACACGTGTTCGACAACAGGCTTGTGAATGTTTTGACAATACTAGTGTAATCTCCTGCTAGCCTGGTAACTCCGTGATGATAAGTGACGGCAAACTGCATCAACATAAAATATTATTATTAGTCGATTATGTGCAATCGTTATAGCTCATATTATACACTCAATTTAAAATATTTAATGTAATGTGACGTTTCCCATTCGTAACTGCAGTTTTAAAATTAATCACAATCAGTCTCGCGTCATTCTAGACAATTTTCAGGTTTTAAAAACGCCGGTCCAGTCTCGAATGTTGCATTTGATTACAGTTAGCCAAATTAAGATGACCAATGAGCATAAAGCAAGTTTGCATCTAGTTCGCGGACACACCGCAGACGCATCTAATAGACTATATTATTAAATAATTTTATAACGTCCGAGTGGCCGCAAATGTATTCAAGTGGGTCGCCAGACGCATTAGCGCGAATTCCTAAAACCGACTAGACGTGTTCATATGGCTTCTTTTGTTCGATGTTTTTCGGTCTGTCTGGCTGGCTACAAAGCCTTGAGGTCGACTCACACCTTGTCGGTCCGCTTAGAAAAGCCTGGCTTTTTGTACTCGCAGGAGTAACTTAATTATTTTAACGCAAACTTGTCATACGTAACGGTCGCCGCGGAGAGGGATCCTAGCTCACAAAGAAGTAGCAACTAAAAATAATGTATGCGCCAGACGGTTGCATACATTTTGCAAGTGTGAAACCTGTTTCTATCGCAAAAAACTTTGATGAATAATTTTAACAAAAAAATGAATTCGTCTTATTAGACGCGACCGCAACGTGTGAATACACTCTAACGCATCAACGTAAGCGACTACGACGCAAAACCTGAAGTAATTAGAAGGCATGATCAACGACTTACCTGTAGACTTTAGAAAATAACAGATTTTTTATTTTGAAAGAGATAAATATTTTCGAATGCCCGCTGGGCACAATATTTTAAAATAATGAAACAGACACTGGATCCCAGACGGAAATCATTAGGTGCCTCTTCATATGCATTTTGTTTTATTGCCTGAATTGCAAATAGGACTGCAAAAAATCTTAGATGAATTCTTTTGTTATTTTAACAGTACGAAAAAGTGCATTATCACCCTTTTCTTAACGACAGGTGTGGAAACATTGAGTAAGATAAATGAAAGAGGAATTAACGGACTTCCTAGCTCTCTGAGATAATCTTGATCTATTGCATTATCTTGCAGAATGCAATACGTGAGTTTCGGCCAGTATCTTTTGGTTGGTAAGTGAGTGTTATCTGTGTGCTCGGCTTGACTGTCACTAAAATAGCCGGAGCATGATAAGGCATCGTGACACCTGCGTTCGCGAATTACCTATCTGAAGAATAATGTAGCACGCATCCACGAGCAAAGTACACAAGCCTGCGCAAACATTATAGACCTTCAGTGCCAGATGTAGCGAACAGTTTACTTTTACTTATGCATCGCATGTATTGACAGCTGTTTAAAAGAATGGTAATAAAATTGAGATAAATATATCGACCTTGACGAAAATTTGGGAGTGTGCACGTGATCATGTAATTTAGACGAACGCCTGCGCAGTAGGTATCGGTGCAGCAATTCATCTACTTGCTGTTAACTGTGTGTGTGTCACTTGGGACTGGTACACTGCGTACATGACAGCAAGCTACTTATTTATTTATTTATACACTTATACACACTTACTTACGAGTACTTGGCACTTTTATATTCAATTATAGAAGAAAACAAATTGACAACTCCAAAGGAAACCTAAAACAAAGGAAACATAGCCATTCGTGGGTGTCCAACAACAGATAATCACAATCTGCATATTTTGAACTAACTTTTCTTTCCAGGAACTATCACCACAGAGAGAGCTTTTAGGGATTTGATATACAAAGTGGACAGGGCGCGCGGACAGGGCGCTAACAAGATAAAATGTACGGCGTCAAAGGAACGAAATGTACTTAGAATCGCGGGCGCGTGGAAAAGATGTCATACATTTTCGTCACAGCGCCATGTTCGCGCGCCCGGAACGCTTTGTATATCAAATCCCTTAAACTTAATTATGTATTAATCTATCCTGTATTATCCCTTGCAAGGCAAATGGCCTCTCAATCCCTTCCCACAAAGATATGCTACCGACCGAAAAGTATACAATAGTGTCATTGAATACTTTTTTGTCTGGTCTTTCATCTGGCACATCAACCAACCTTTATCTATCTTCCAAAATTTGTTGGGGTCATTTTCTAGCTGCATCAGATGCAGCTTTACTAATTTTGTTGCGATTTACTAATACAAGCAGTATTTTTAATAGTCTTCACTGTCACTATTATGTACTTTTTCGTCTGATCTTTCATCTGGCACATCAACCAACGTCTATCTATCTTATATTAATTTGTTGGGGTCATCTTCTAGCTGCATCAGATGCAGCTTTGCTAATTTTATTGCGATTTACTAATACAAGCTGTATTTTGGATAGAAGCATCTGCACTGTCACTATTATGTACTTTTTTGTCTGGTCTTTCATCTGGCACATCAACCAACGTCTGTCTATCTTCTATTAATTTGTTGGGGTCATCTTCTAGCTGCATCAGATGCAGCTTTGCTAATTTTATTGCGATTTACTAATACAAGCTGTATTTTGGATAGAAGCATCTGCACTGTCACTATTATGTACTTTTTCGTCTGGTCTTCCATCTGGCACATCAATAAACGTCTATCTATCATCTTCCAAAATTTGTTGGAGTCATCTTCCAGCGGCGTCAGATGCAGCTTTGCTAATTTTATTGCGATTTACTATTACCAGCAGTATTTTTGATAGGAGCATCTTCACTGTCACTATTATGTACTTTTTCGTCTGGTTTTTGTTTTGTCTGGCACATCAATCAACGTCTGTCTTTCCTCTGACCAAATATGTTGGGGTCAGCATCCAGTCTGATCGGATGCATCTGAATACCAGTATTTTACGTATGGCGGCTGCACATCTGACCTCCACAAGCCGGTTCACGTGCAATACGATATTTGTTAAGATTAGTTGTCAGACTGTCGGGCTTTGACTTAGTGCCTGTCAAAAATCAACGAATGGCAACCGCGATCAACATTCACCTTCGGAATAAAAACCGGCAAACTGCAAGTCGGTCTCGCAACAAGGGTTCTAAACGGAGCAGGATCTATAAGGTGGTTTTGAAATAACATGTTACTAAACTATAACATGTTATTTCAAAACTACAACCTTATAAATCCTGTTATCTATAAGCAATTAACTATTAACAATATTTATTTCAAAATTTTAGGCTCAGTAGTTTTGTAGCTATAGATCTTTATCTACCAAATGTAAACCGAATCGGTGTAGTAGATTCGGAGCAAATTGGCTGTTACAGACAGACACACAACCACACGATAGATCCAATATGGGTTTTGTGTTGCCATTTGAATGTACAGAACCTTAAGAACATAGACTTGGCTCCGTCTGTAACAAAACGCATCATCTCAAATAATGACCTACTTTTTACTGTGTACTGAACTACTGATATGCAACTTCGCAGACTCGGTTTAGTCCAACGGCATAACAATATTACTGTTGCTAACTTTGGATATCTTGCCAAGATCTACGGCTGTCTGGACTTAGAGATGTTCTGTCGAACTATGTTTAGTGGATTATAAGGACGAAATAAAAAAAAGAAATTGTAGTTTTTTAATAATACCAAATATTGTAAAAAAAACTATGTTCCATGTTTGTAGTAGGTATTATGGTAGATAGTAGAATATGCTTAATTGTATAGTATCTATTTTTCTTCTATTTTTATCAACTTTACTTTATTGTAGATAATACTTGCCAGCTATTTTTAGTCGCAAGCCAAGGTTATTCTTTAATGCACGTGGAAAACAAAGTCTTAGTCAAGAAAACGATCTATCTTTGTGCTCAATTCCTATCAAAATATATTCATCTGTTCATGTTTTTTTTTTATCTTTTGGAAGGTATTTCAAATCGATATCAACAACATTATCTTATGCCACAATCATGCGAAGAACAATAGCTTTTAGGTCAAATAAACATACGTTTGGAGCAGGAGTCGAAATCGCGCCAAAGTGCAGAAGCCAATCGGTTAGCTACTGCGCCAATAGAGCTTTCAAGTTCTTCAGGGCCTGTTATGTAGTTTGCAAGCCTGTTTTCATCACAACTTCAGGATACTTGTCGGTTTTAGTTTAAGAAGTAGAAAGAGAAGAGTTTACAAATGAGTGGTAGCAACAAACACTGTGGTATGTACACTGGTACATTTTTCTTCTGTCTTACAAGCTGATATAATTGTGATAATACCATCACCATCATTATCATTTTTACTGAAAGACGTCTACTGTTGGACTCTTCCCAAAGCATCGTCAAGTCAACCAAAGCCCTTTTTTTTTGTTTTCAGGATGCGAAATCATGAAATGACTTTTTCCGCTCTGGGTGGAGCGGAAAGGAGTGTCAGACTATTACTGACTAAAACCCATCCGTGTTCCTTCTAATTCCTTCCACGGCCGCGGTGACTCTTTCGTCGACTTCTTCCGCAACCCTGGCAAGTCACCTAAAACCCTGTTTTTCACATACATCGGATTCCGACAGTTAATGTCGGATGCAAATTATTAAAGCATCTAGAGAACAAAGCAAAATTCCATCACAGGAAGTACAAAATGAGATTCACATGCGCTATCGAAAAGTCACGTGATCAATCCAGAACATTTTGGACAACTGTAAATCTGCACTGTATCGGTGGTAGTTTAGTATAATTTGCATCGGGGTAGTGCTTTTTTTCAGGGAGTGGGGGGGGGCTGGTCTCTAACCTAAGATTCGGCGCCAAATATAGATACAGTCAATGAGCACGATTAAAATGCAATTTTAGGACAGTCACAGAAGATAGATTAAAGGCGAAACCTTCACTGTTTTGATATTTTGGGATGTCATTAAGATAGATACCAATAGTGTGAAACCACACGCCTTTGAAGTCTAGAACAAAATTTGCTTCAGAGGAAAAATATTCCGTTGAAGTATTAATATAAGTGGATGCGAGACTGCACTTGTCACCGTATCAGTGACGACAAATCACCTTGCCCTTGTTGTGGTGCGCTATCTCTTAATGCGTGCACCTCCAATTTAAGGTGCAGTCATCGGTGACCCTTCAAATTGTGTCCAATCTTTATTATTTTGTATGTTGTTATGTAGCTTGGTAGGTATGCATATGTGTATACGATATGCCAGATGTGGCAATTTGGTGTATCTATTCGTTCGACACTTTATAATTAATTTTGCATTTTGCAATAAAGATTTTAGGTTTCTTTTGAAACACTAGGGTGACTCTAAACGCCCACTGGCTTACGTAAATTGTTCACATTCAAAAAGTGTTGATCAACAACTTTCCTTCTTAAATATTTTTTTCATTTGCATCACACAAAATGCATAATGCAAACGCAGAAATCATGTTCAATCCAAAATGGCTCCCAATAATTGCGTAACACAGCATCATAGATATTGTTTTAAAGCGCTCTCATGAATCGTGTGACGTCACAAGTGAAAAAGCGGGAAACAAAATGCAAAGCTGCGAACATGTGAGCCGCTCGTATGGAAAACGAAAGTCTTTCGACGCGAGTTTCATTCAGGCGAAGTTGGCTCGCTCCCGGCTGCTGAACGACAACGTTGGAAGAAACTGAGCACACGAATCTCTTGGAGACGACAAACACTTCTTCTTCCTTTCAAGTCGATGGTTTACTCTTTCATCATATCTGCTGAAAGACGTTCACTACTGGACATAGGCCTCCCCCAAGGGTTCGCCATAATCGCCACGCTTGGCAGGCGAGTTGGCGATCGCAGTGTAGCTGTTGCAATGCACAAAGAATGCTGCTGCCCATTCTCTGGTGAGTCCCTTAGTCACCTCTTACGACACCCACGGGAAGGAGTTTAGAAGCCCAAAAACCAGTCTTGCCAAGGGGTAGCTTATTAACCCAGTTACTGGTTTGTGGAGGACAGATAGAAGTGCTCCATGTAAAATACTGGAATTCAGCTGCTTCCGGTTGGTCTGGAAACCAATCTTAACATAGTTGTGAAAAGGCTACGCAGATCGATTAAATGAACCTTTTATTGTTTGGGCGCAGAATAAGGCCACGTTACTTGCAGTATTGGTGGCATTCATGAAATACTCCAATGTAGAGATGTGTGTGTGTGTGGGCACTCCAACATGTGGCTCATGTGCTGAACCGGGGCACAGAATACCATAAACAAACACAACCCGCAATACAAAATGGCGTGCTTAGAAGAAATGTATGTGCGCCCATCCATATTCAGTCTGCAATCTCGTCGAGATGCGAAACAGACCTCAATTTTTTATTTTTTACAAATGGAAATAGAACATCACGTAACGTTGGAAATGATTACTTTCTTAATAACATGCGACTTTTACATAAGCTCAGTGCGACCGAAGCTTTCATAGAAAGAAAAAAACATAGACATATTTGCATATAAAACTAATTTTGAAATAAAAATTGATGCAAGATAAGACGCTGTGTTGGAGAAAGCGTAGACCAGCTAATATGTTTCTCCGAAGATAATTCCGAAACTACATAACAAAGTTTTCATTCAATATTCCGGTATTCACACAATGGATGCAGAATGAGTCGTAAAAAGGCTGAGCTCAATGTGCAAGACTCAATTAGAGATAAAATCCTAGGGTAACCCAGATCCTTAAGCCTCATGTGTTTAAAAAATCATCTGTTTGACAACGGAATCACGCAATGAATACGGTCGGAATGACCGATTAGGGTGCCGCATGCCGTCTATAACAAACGTCTGGCCTCTCTAACTTGAAATGTTAGCACTGTAACTCCGAACTAAATCTCTAATCCGTGCGAATCTGCACTCTTTTTGATTTCATTACACCCGTAGCCTTGTAATAAATACGTGTAAATATCACGGCTGAATAACACAATAGATATCATGGTTCAACCTAGATCAGTGTCCACCGGCTGTCCAATTCTGGACAGATTGGCTACGCTTGTTGTGTCTTATTATTTGCAGATGACCCTCGTAGAAAAAGAAATTAATGTCGAATCGTTTTCCTGGTATTTATTGCAATCTAGTCATCGCGGAAATAAAATTTTGTAGGTTTTTTGCCAATCCATACTTAGTATTTATTTTATTTATCACAGACATACATGCAGCTATCATTACAGTAACCCAATGCGATAGTGCAGAAAAGAAAAAAAAATACAATAACAAATATATTTCAGTTAAGTAATTAATACAATATATACAATTAATATTATAAACGCGAAAGTATGTCTGTCAGTCTATCTGTTTGTTACCTACCATATATTTACGGATGGAACCTGGTACAAGACTAGACCATATCCTGAAAGAAGCCATCATCATCATATCAGCAAATTGCGGTCCACTGCTGAACGTAAGGCTCCCCCAAAGAGCGCCAACCATCCCGGTCTTGAGCGGTCCGCATCCATCCGCTGCCAGCCACCTTCTTCACATCATCGATCCATCGTGTCGCAGGGCGGCCCACACTACGTTTGCCCATACGCGGTCTCCACTCTACCACATGTCTGCTCCATCGAACGCCTGTTCGTCTACAGACATGGTCGGCCCACTTCCACTTCAGCATGCTGATTCTACGCGCAATGTCGGTGACTTTAGTTCTCTGGCGAATGACTTCATTGCGAATTCTATCCACCAGAAAAACCCCGAGCATTGTTACCTCCATTGCACGCTGAGCAGAAAAAAGCTATAAGACACTTTTATTTTATTTTATTCGTAAGTATATTTTTTTCCAGGGTTGCGGATTTTTTTCGAACGATTCACCGTGGCCCTGGTACGCAAAGGTCTTTAGAAGGAACACGGATGGGTTTGTAAGGGTCAGTAAGAGTCTGACACGCCCTTCCACTCCACCCAGAGCGAAAGAAGTAATTTGATGACTTCCCATCCTTAAAAAAAATATATATATTTCCTTGGGATGATTTTCTACTTTCACGCTGGCGAAGCTGCTGGCAGTAGCTAGATTAAAATACAGAAAGGAAAATACAGGAAGATTCAAACTTTAAGGCGACTCTGAAGTTAACTTTTCACGGCAATGAACCTCACCCCTCACCCCCGCTGTTAGATGAATCTGCTGCTGCGCAGCGACTCACCTGTATATCACACACTCACACTCACTCACACATGAACACAGTACAGTACACTCATGAATCTACCTGTATTTTAGGATCTGCTTTGGAATTGGTTGATTTTAAACAGCATCTATGCTGATATCAGCGCAGATGCATTAACATGCCGAATTCTTAGGAAACCCACAGCTTCAATCGATATGGAGATTATATATTCGTGGAAGTTTGAATCAGAAACTTCGTCACGGTAACAGAATAATCTGAGCAGTTATAAAAAGCAGTCTGGAAATACCAACAAAACGATTACTTACTTTCCAAGAAAAGAGCAGGATTTTCTAAGAATAATTTTCTAGATCAACAATGATGATTTCTTGCTGTATTTTTTATTCATTCTTTGAACAAACTTAATACAATGGAACTCTGTACTGTACTGTACAACTGTTCTGAATAAAAAGACTTTCGGGTCTTCAAAAAACAAGTGTATCTCTTATGTTTTGGAAACAACCGAGTACAGTGTCACTGATAAATCAACACACCCATTATCCAAATATTATAGATTTTATGTTAACTATTTTTCCGTCCCTAACTTATATTAAAATCAAAACAGAGCAAAGTTTTCACAAACCCCAAAAAAATTTGAAAGTTTTTTCGCGACATACATTTTTGGGAGTAAAAATATTAAAAACGGGAATATTCTACGTCATCCTCAAATAAGTAGGCTGTTTCCATCAAAACATACACTAATCCAACACCACCACCACCAATCCAACATACACTAATCCAACACCACCACCACCAATCCAACATACACTAATCCAACACCACCACCACCAATCCAACATACACTAATCCATCAAAACATACACTAAACATACACTAATTACCAAAGCCGAGTCCAGCTATTCTCACATCCTTGTCGTTAAACTTTGCCAGACTCTAACTTACTGTTTAATAAACCGCCAACAAATTATAGCCGTGAATGTTGCGTCTGCATTGCCCCAGTGCTCCAGTTGTTGTTACAGTCTGAGTTAACTTATTGATGAAGTAGAATAAAAATAGTAAGAGATGATTATGATATTTATAGACCAAGGATCGTTGTCAAAGATATGAAACGGGCACAGCTGAACATACAGACATCCCAGACAAAGCGTCTTGGCGTCTACGAACGAGGTTACCCCAAGTTAAGGGAACAAACAAGGAAGGATAAGAAGAAGAGTTGATGGACGGTGGATGAAGAAGTGATATTTTTTTTACAAAAGAAAATATGAAACCCTTGGTTTTTACAATCGACAACATTAAAACAAAAAAAGTATTTACAGATAATGGAAACTGGTTGCAGAATAGAAGAAAGATAATAGAATAGAATAGAAAACATTTATTCGATGCAGACACAACACAACAGCAACAAAACACAATCATAAGACATAACAATTATCTAGTAAAATTATGTTGAGCGTGCCTATACCGAAAGGGTTACCATCTCAGCATTTGCTGGGCGTCAGACACCCAGCGCTGGTTGGTGAGGTGTTTGAGAGGGGCTTAGTAACTTGGATTTTTGAATCATAAATCTACTAGCACTGATTAATAAGATTGGTTTCGTAAACGAGCTTTGTTCTCAAGATGTACAGTAAAGCATATTCTATCTTTCTATTTACTAATACAATGGGATCCTAAATATGAATGACAAGTAGAAAATAGTTAAATCACCATGTTTTGGAAAACAAATTCATAATAGCAGTTTGCTGAAAGCCTTTTGACATCTCTAAAAAGTCATGGTTGAAAGAGGAATATAGTATTTAAAAATATTAAACCTTTCCGAAGAAAATTACCATTACTGACTTTAATTTAAGAGACTTTAATTAATTCAAATAGCTAATGAATAACATCAAACAATAATATTGAAGCATATTAAATGAAACAAAAAAAAAAGTACACTGTGACCTCAATTGTAATAAAATTAAAGAAAAATTGTTATAGATCACAAGGAAAACGATACTGAATAGACGTCTGTCGTAAAAATAACTTGCAAACGGTATTTTTTTCTTTTTGGGCATTGTATTGATTGCCTTGAAAATAGGTCAGACTTGCATAAATTTGTGTAGTTTACGCATAGATCGACCTCTAGTCCAAAAAAACAGACCAGAGTTACGTAGGTCCACATAGTTTAGTTCGCAAAATAAGTTACAAAATGAATAAATCCAATTAATTAATGCAACAGACGTTATAGGAACTGACTGGTCAGTTCCTACTACGTTAAAAAGTTAAAAGTTAAATGTTGTGGTAACTATGTCACTTGACAGCTGGTTAAATCAACAAATAACCAAGTACGAGGCTAGGCTAAAATCATAGTTTAAAAAAATAAATTATGTAATACTTGCGTTGACTTAAACCAGCAAATGTGGGGACAGGAGTGACAGTGCGGGGTTGTTTCAATGTCACGAATTGGGGGCTCCCCATATATTATGTACTCATGCAGTATATAGGTGTACATAGATAAGCACATAGCACTATTTCTATGAGCGCACCCCACCGATTGTAATCTGGGTGAGGGGCGCCCGGTTGAGGCGGACGGACCAATCGCTGTGCTCCCGTGACCAGAAAAGGGGGAGGAGTTTCGCACCCCTAGTTTTGTAGGGGTTAGTGTGCTTCCGCGGCCAACCTAGTTTGCCGTAGCCCTCCGCGCGCCGCGCTCTCCCCGTATCCACTAATTTAGGGTTGATCAATCGGCCGCGCGGCTAGCGTTACGGAACAGACACCAGACGAATTTCATGCGATGCAACGCTCGCTGGCCGTCCGACGCAGACAGCCGACGACACAGCCACAGCCTACATAACGAGCGAGACAAGCTTTCAATAAAATTAAACTCAATTAATTTCAGTTCAAATTTAGCTTCAAATCTTTTGTCTTAAGATTTAGTTTTCAGTGTCTCATTCACGATTTTTCAACAGTCTTTGTTCATTTTTTCGTCTCCTTATACAATACCAAATCTATTTTCAACAGCACTATTAAAAATGTCAACCAAATGTGTTACTATATCTGTTGTCATCACTTTCTTTTTCGTTTACATTCTTGTTATCTTCTGCAGAAGTGTCGAACATTTCTGCACATTTTATTTGAAACTAGGTTAATGAGAATACTCTATTTGAATGGTAGATTTGCATAGCTGAGAAAGAAAAACTGTAATATGGAAAAGTAAAACTGCTTAGCCTTTTTTGGCTGCAGTGCCAACATTGAAAGTACTGAAACATGTTAAAGCGTTTTCTAATTACCTTTTCATGTTATGACTACCGTTTTCATGGTACTATTATTTCGTTTTAACTTGAATAGTTAAACATAATAAGTTTACTGATATGCCCTATTGACCTACTTATACCTATTGTAGTCACAAACCCTGAATTTATTGGTTGCCTAATTTTTGGCTAAGCGTTTTCAGTATTTAGTGTGGTCTACGAGATCGTTTGTATTGTAATTAACATAATATTCGAAGTTCATACAAACATGAAATGTGCTGAAAAAAAAAACTATAACATTAGATAATTAATTTTAAAACTAAATATCTAAATTAGATCGAAATTTCAAAAATAAAACATGTATTAGAACTGATTTTACAATTTACGTGGAAATTAAAATACCTTCTATAAAATCTTTCCGTTTCTGAATTTCACAAAAGTTCTACTTTGTCCACGTCAAAAAAACCAACAAGAATATTTACAACTCTGAAATAAAATGGACGACTAACAAAAAAGTCCGCAGGGACCCTTGTAAACCTCCCCCCTACCCCCCCGTAAATCTATCGCTCTTACACTACCTCTTCGAAAAACAAACTTCTGAGAATGTTCCTGTCCCGCGTTTATGCAAACTATCAACGGACGGCGACCTCAGCGCCACCTATGCAGATCCTTGAAAACAGTTTCTATGCGACGTCGTGCTTAGAAAAAGAAATAAGTAAGAAATCTTTCTATTTTCCAACATTTACGATTTCAATGGTTTGGTTAGCAATTAGTAGGTTCTTTAATTTACAGGAAAAATGAAAAAGTGAATATATTTACTTGTTAGCAATAGGAGAAAATTGGATTGGTACCTATTTAAAAATGTACCTACATGAATCCTAAAGCCTTAAATTTCATTACAAGTGCATTTTAAATCGAAAACATTGGTCAATTTAAAAATAAGAAGCCTGAATCAAATTCAATCGCCTGCCACTGAAAAAAACCTTTGTCCTACCTTAAAAAACTACAATATATGCAGCTAACATGTCATTAAATGATAAAGGAAGACCACTCGAAGAATCTATTACAGTAGGCAATTGCAAAATCCATACAATAGTTGTACTGCAAACATTTTTCCTCAAGCGAATGCCGCTACTTTTAGAATTGAGCTTTTTAGCCGTTGAAGTGGAAAAAAACCTATAATCAGATAAAAAACTCGCTACCTGTTTACACGTGCCACAAAATAAAAGTAATAGAAAACAATTTAGGACATCGTCATGATAGATGCGACTCGGTAAGGAAATGTAGCAAGTTTGACAGAACTTCGTGACTTAAAATGTTTGAACAATAGCGGCTGGGTTGGAATTCTGAATAAGGTATGATTTGATCTACTTTTTATGCGATACTGTGACGTCTTTAGTTGTTTTGTTTTAGCATGGCGATAATGGTTGCTGCCCTTTTCCTAAAATCACTTTGTAAGAACTCGTTAAGCTAAGGCCCAGGTTCTGAACTATAATTATTGTGGCAAATTGTCAAACACACGTTGTCTAGCCGTGATTGATTGAATGAGTTTTCAATGGCCAATCACTTTTGTTAAATTTGTGACGGATCGATATTTTTTTTCCAGAAAGTATAAGTATTGATTATTATCATTGGTATAAAATATTAAGGATTTCGTTCGGGAATCGTTTCAGGACGGCCCTAATAAGTAGTATGTATGTTTAAATTAAGAATTTAAATAAATGTAATTAGGTTAAGCCGCTAAAAAATGTCATGCTAAAAGGCAAAATCAATTTTTTATGAAAATTTTTACATCCTAGAAAATTGTGAGATGGAGGAGTGATTGGAATTTGCATTCCAAAGGGTAGGTAGGCAGGGGAGCTCTTCCCTTACCCCTAATTTAGGTCAGCAATATTAGGGTCAGGTAGTGGATCATTGTTTGTAGATTTTATCTAGAGCCTAGTTCTAGTAGTAATCGTACATAATTATAAGAACTATTGGCAATATGTATAAAAATCTCAAAAATGAGAATCAAATTCTTAATTAATATTTTCTTAACCTGGTCTTATAATTCAATCGGCTAAAATTCTGATGTTCCACGTTTTGTCGAATTCTGCAAACATCATAAAATAGTCTTAACAGCAGTTCTTTTTTCAAATCTCAGAGCTAAAGTTGTTTGAAGGCATTAGTACTTTCACCGTCCAAAAATAGCTAGACTAAAAATAACTATGAATAATCAAGTAATTCATACAGAGTTATTATTAATTATTCGTCTGACAGTTAATAATAACGTCATGTCTAAAAAACACATTTTGAAGCTAATTATTTGTTGGGGGTGCGGTAATTTTTGTGCGATCCGAAGCCCTTAAACTTTCCCCAGATACAACAACGAACCTCAGGTACAGTCAACATAAACGTAGGTCAAATCTCAGGCCATGGCATGCTAGGACAGATCCCAGAAGTCTACTTGTGTGCTTTGTTTTAGTGAATGGAGAAAAAAAAAACTTGTAAATTATAATAAAAAAAATAATTTATGCTGACAAAATCTCTTAGCAATGTGCTGCTCTATTATTTTTTAGTCTATATTTTTTAACTATTGCCTAACCTAAGTGCCAGTGGTTACGGCATGTTGTTCGTAGAACAGATGGCCGCTGTGGCTGAAAGGTATTGGAGTAGCGACCGCGCACTGAAAGACGTACCGTTGGAAGCTCTCCAACAAGATGGACCGACGGTGATGGCAAAGGAGCAGTGGATGTTTTTCGGCTGAAATGAAGGTAAACTTAAAAAATATCAAACAAGATGCTAAACATAATTTCCAGTCACAATGACTTAAAATAGAGGTCTTTATTTTAATCCCCGCATACCTATTCATTTTTTTTTTACGACCCTAGATAGAATTCAGGTAGAACTCAAGTTCACTCAATTCTAAGCCCTTCTAACTTCCACTCAATTCTAACATTTTATCGTCAAAGAGTAATAAACAAAATGTCTGCTCTAATTTCATTCGCGTTTAAAGACGTCTACCGACCATCAACACGGAGTAATTAGAAAGGCAGGATTAATCAGAAAAATAGATCTAACAACGTATCTACTAACTTTTATTAATGTCGTTTTTTAGACAACGTTTTAAAAATGGCATGGTCTTAATTTTGTAAATAGTCTAGAATGTCCCCTTGTCTATCCAAATAATAACCTCTTTTTTATCTAAATCTAAAACGATTACCACCTACCAATATTTTTTTTTCGTTAGTCTATTGTGTCCCACTGCTGGGCAAAGGCCTCTTGTGAACGCTCCTTAAATTTCACAGGAATTGGCCCTTAAGAACGAAGACACGAGAGAGAGTGTTTTTTGTTCCCAATAAATAAAATAAAAATTAGAACGAAGAGACATTCAATCACCGAAAACGATAGTCACAAGAGAAATACGGTACCATATGTCAATCCCATTTCAGCTCTTTGACAGACAATATCGACAGTTTCAAAATTCGACCAAGATGTCAGGATTTACAAGTTTGTAGAAGCATTTTATCTAATGGCATCAACCTAATTAGTGATGGTGCTACTGTAAAATTAGATAGACAATGGTGACAGCTAGATACAATTATTGGAACCAAAAATATCACGGTCAGAATGAAAAGTAAACCTTAATTAGTTAAGCAAATTACGGACGGCATAAATTACTCCTCGAGAATATTATTTAGAAAAAGTTTACCAGAGCCAAACAGGCCTATCCAGAAGAACTCAATTAATTAGCCTAGTCAACTCTCACGAAAGCTCTCCCTTTTTGTTGGTTGGGAAATCATCAAATGACTCCTTCTGCTCTGACGGAGAGGAAGGGAGTTTCAGACTCTTATTGTCTTAAACCCACCCGTGTTCCTCCAAATGCCCTTTGTGTTCCAGTAGCGGTAACTCTTTCGAACAATTCCGCGACCCTGGCAGGCAATGGCCCTCTCGGGCTCCGTCAATTATGTGAACGCGAGAGGTTGCTGTCGCCGATCGCCGCTGCGAAGAGACGGTGGTGCTACGCCCAAGCAGGGATCTCCACCGTATGCTCCACCGTGTCCTCCGGGGGACCCACACAGCGGTGACATCCGGGCGTGTACTCCCGCCAAATCCAAAACAGGAACCTCGTTAGTTTTTAATTCTATGTAGGACGATTTAGAGTCGTTCATGACGGATTGGTCGGAGAGGGCAACAAACTGAGAAGAGCAGAAGGCTCTGGGGGAGACCTTTGCCTAGGAATAAAAAGGCTGATTTAAAAAAAAAATGTTAGAAAAAAAACAGATTCGTTACATACAACACAAAAAAAAATATCAGCTAATGGTAATGTCATTGTATTTGTATTAATAGAGAAGAATAGTTACACGTGTCGACATAATCTATTAAGAGCTCAATCAACTCAAAACATTTTTTGCAATTCAATCGTGTGTTAAAAAAAATGTTTTGGATTTTCCACTTCACTTAGTTTTTTCTCGGCCATTGAGTAATTAAGTTTATGGGTAATTTCGATAATTGAGAATGGCTATTTGCAGTTGGGATGCGTGGGCAGCAAGCAGCTTTAGGTTTTTCCTTACCTGTCATAATTAGGTGGTAGGCCACCTAACTTAATTTAGAAAAAAACCCTCCCTTTTAATTAAGTACACTCAGCAACATCCAGTTGAACTGGAAACCAACCCCTTATATAGTTTATTTATTTATTTATGTACACACAATATACTTATAAAAAAAAAACTATATAGAGAAAAGAGCACAAAGGTACTGCTTATTTCATTAGAAATTTCTTCCAGCAGAACTGCGACAGAAGAGTAGGATAAGATGCGTAGACACAGTTTGTAAAGAGACAGAGAAGGAAACTTAAAAAAGACAATACTAACTTAACTAAAACATAGTATCACTAATAATAAATATATTAAAGTTGGGAAAAGGCCAGACAGATTCACTGGGAACGTTGACATTTCCAATAACTTTTCATTTTTTAATTTTATTATTACTTTTCTTACAATAGTCTTACATGTCCTACTTTGTGGGAAAAAAAATAAATCTTATTATTATTAGCTATTATTCCAGTTAAACTCCATCACCCTACACTTTTCAGTTCAAATATTACATAAAATAAATCAACTCTTTGGCATGACTAATTCACGAGCTAAAATAAAATGACGTGGGTTACGAAACATCTACCTGAATGGAGCGTGTATTGTTAGTTTCTTTGTATTCATTCTCAATCTCTAAATTAACAATTACTAGTCCGTGTGAGTTAACCCTAGTGAAAGTTATGTCATATTTTTAACCTTACACGTTTAATCACTAGTGAAAAACACTTTCGTCGTAAAGTTTTTTCTAAGCTTGACTATTATATACAAATGTATCTTCAGTTCAAGTTCAATAAAAACAATTTCACCACCAAAACTAAATTATTATGACGTCATAAACTCATAACGATCTGTATCTACATTCAAACACTTTTGCCTTGTAACCTTTTCCGAAACATGAAGTATCTGTGTCATATAATTTGTATACTAGATTATGAACGTGGATCCATATAAATCTGCACTTGTAAAGATGCCTTGCTCATCCATACAGTAACCTAATTTAAGCCTCAGCAAAGAAGCCGCAAGCCACCTATTTATTTTAAATTTTAGGGTTACGCTACAAAAAATAATTGGTTTTCTTTGGGTTTCTACAAGAAACTTCATAAAACAACAACGTGTTGTACTATTAACGAAAACAAATAAAGGCTGATAGGTATACCACGCGACAATGCGACACTGATGCGACAAAAGAAAATACATTTATTTAGCACAAACTTAAAAGCACACAACACGTTCACAGGATAACCTAAAAAAAACAATAAAACAATTGTTTTAAAATGTCAAAAAGAGTGTGAACAACGGTTTTTATACAATATATATTTTTCTGTCTGTAGAACAATTTTAAAACATTTCTATGAAAACGCATCGTCGCGTTGTTGTTCCATTATCGCATTGCATCTGTCTGGGGAGCTTTAACATTGTGAGAAAAATAAAACCATGTAAACGTACGGCAAATGCACTTCTCAAAAGTCGACGTCTCTACACATTATTATGATACACCCAAAGATTATTTTCGCTCCAAACATCGTACGTTACGCTTTCGCTAATAGAACTTTCATTATCATCTTTCTGTGGTCGAACTTTCCCTCCGTAAGTTAAATAATCTGTCTGGGATCGCTGCAACAACAACTGGTTAAACGCAGACTCGATGCATTTTTGACTAGGTAGTTATTATATGAATATTCGAAACCGGAATCGTTAACTGTGATATAACCGAGGTATAAGTCGTTTCTGTCTATAATTATATCAACAGATCGAAAGTCAACATCATCAAGATAGTAAAAGTTTGATAAAATAAATAAATAATAAATTAATTAATAACGTCTGCCAAGTGTAACCAGCTCACATGCTGAGCTAAGACCCTGTAGAGGTTCTGTATCCCGAGATGTAACCAACGGAACCCTATTACTAAACCTCCGCTGTCCGTGCATACGTCTGTCAGCGGGTTGTATCTCATGAACCGTTTACATATTAGGTATACAGTTAAAATTTTCAGTGTTTAGTTTTATTGCCGCTAAAACAGGCAAATAATAAATGTGCAATATAAGTAAAAATTAATTAAAAGAAATTATACATGAAACGTGTTTTTTTCGGATTTTGGCGTGCCAGTCCGACTCGAACTTGGCCAGTTTCCTTTTCTAAATGTTGTACCTCTATATTTTTGTTCGTTATATCCTTTTTTGCCGTGGAAATGTATGCCATTTTCTTTCTTTTATTCACATATAATTTGCATTAATTAAAACATTTTACTAAAAGATTTAGTTAAGGTAAGATAAGGAACCCTCTATGAACAATCTCAACCTGTACTTGTCCACTTTTTTTTTCTATCATTAAGAGCGAGTTTTTATTTGGCATGGATAGTTACGCTCTGTTGGTTTAGGATTTCCCGTGATCGAGTAAAGCTCGGGTCAGTGACTGTCTACCTCAGCCCAAATTATCAACCTACTATCAGCCTCTCAATTATAAAACACGTGTAGGAACAATACAACATTATGACGTTTCATGGAATTATTTCGGTGTCTGTCTTGCTGTCACAGGCGATTTGTTTCAAACTATTATCAGAATATAAATATTTTATGTGCTTAATTTGCCTAATTTCATAATATGTTAAAAGATGAGTAATTGGAACATTGGGTGGTTAGTAGTAGGCATAAAAATAAACTTTTTTTTTTCGTCGAGCTTTTGTCAATAATTTGAGTAGAAAATAAAAAATATCTCGTAACTTAGTCTGATTTGGAACACTACATTTTTTTCGAAATAATAAATTTCAAAAAGAGATTCTCTTCAGAAAAACATAAAACTCACAAGTGCCACAAGAAAGTTGTGAGATATTTTTCATGACTACCATTACTGACCACTACACAAGATCAGATACTTATAAAAACCAAAAAAAAAATATCTCATTGAGGATTTCAAAAAAGGCAAAAAACCATTTAGAAGCCGTTTTTGTGATGGAGTAGATAAAATCAAGACCGTCACGTTGGAAATTTCCGTGGGGATTCCCCCGAAGTAAAAGGCATTTTTTTTTTTACATTCACTAGGCAATTGTTGAGCCCCTGTTCTCAATTATTGGAGGCCGGTTCGACCCCAATTATATCGGTCACATCTCATCTGTTGCGGTTATTTTAACAAAAACGTGCGATTGTAACCAAGTCGTTATCTGATCCAATATATTTGATAACATTTTGTCGGTGTTCTTTAATTGCAGAATGTTGATATTGACGGGCTTCTGGCAAAAAAGAAGCCGCGCTAATTTATTGATTTATGAAGTACTGCGCGTATGCGGTCAGTCTTTAGATGGGTGACCATAGGTTACATTCTCAGACGCACTGTGATTGATGTAGCACGACAGTTGGTGTCACGGTTTTCACGCCATCATGAAATATTGCTTTAAGTATTAGGGATATGCTGCAGAGAAAATATCTCCCATCCATATTCCCACTTTTGTGCCAGGCCTAGTCTTTTGAGAAGGAGATCTTTTGTTATTTTCTGGCATGTAAGTTCCAGTAAGCGGTAGTTTTTACCCCTACTTAAGGCTGCTATTCCACCAGAGATGTGCGAGGATGCGTAGCGAGGGATTTGTTTGTTAAGAACCAATAGAATCGCTTCATTTACCTGGCCTCGCTCAACGCAAGCGATTCTATTGGTTCTTAGATTAACAAACACATCCCTCGCTACGCATCCTTGCACATCTCTGTTGAAAACGCAGCCTTCATACAAGCTTCGCCAGCGTCCTTTTGACACTCGGTAATCGTGTAGCTACAGTGAAAGGTTTTCGTACTCGGATAATCACGTTCAGAGATTAACTTTTACGACTATAAATATAAACAAGCCATTTTACCACTTTATAATACCTATTAATTAAGATTTATAAAACCGCCTGCTTAACGTTCAAAGTAAAAAAAGGTAATGTGGATGACTTTAATAGCAAAAATATCTAGATGAACTAATCGCATATTAATTAATGGTATGCTTTTGTGTGCTCAATTTATTATTGTTTTATTATCTAAAGAGTTACAATAAAGTATGGCAGGTGCATAGATAAGATAGATATTATGAAAATCAGACAACTGTAAAGGTTATCGATGTCCTAAGTAGAATTATTACTTTCTTTTGGTATCATTAATTGATTTATTATTTTATTGCGATTATCATGTTCATATTTTATAGTTGGTTTTGTACGGTAAAGTAAATAAATGATTTCATAACAGATAAATATATCGTTTAATGGCGTTGTTTCACATACCTTTTTTATTTTAACGATATCATCAAATGACTTCTTCCGCTGTAGGTGGAGCGGAAGGACGTGTCAGACTCTTATTGACTAAAACCCATCCGTGTTCCTTCTAAAGCCCTTTGTGTTCCAGGTCTGCGGTGACTCTTTCGAACAAATTCCGCCACCCTGGAGGTACACTTTTACCTAAATATATTACTTTGCAGTCAGTTGATAAAGATGTGTTTTGTATATGGTCAGAAATTGGTAATGTTTAAAGGTTTTTCATTTTTTATAAAGAATAATGTATGTAATCAAATGAGCCGCATTGTCCCATCAGTGTAGACTGGTCATATCTTAGCTGCCACTGGCTTATTTTAATATTTGATACCATTTTTTTTCTTTCTTTACTTTGTCTCACATATATAAACAAAAGACCCGAAAGCTCCTGCCCGTCACCATTTTCTAGTTTTTTCAGCTGGGAATAAGAAGTGGAGAAGAGCTTTGATAAGACATGTGACCGACCCCAAATAAATCGGAATAAGGACAAATGAAACAAGTGACGTCTGCTTTGATCTTGAACTTACTCGAGCTTTTAGTTGTTACAAGATAATTATATAGATCAACTAGCTTTTGCCCGCGACTTCGTACGCGCATATCCCGTACGGTAAAAAATCTCTAGCAATCAAGTGGGTAAAGTGCTGTTCTCCTTTCTAGGCATTGAAATAGCCTGTATTAAGGAGTAACAATGCCGAATATAAATATATTAATATTTTAGACACCTACACACAATGACATTGAAATATGTTTGCTGGTACCAATTACTGACCAATAAAGGTCCTTAAAAAAGTTCACGCCACTAGTTGGCGCTACTTAGGCAGAAACATAACCTTAACGTTTTGACAGGTGCCTGGACCTGACGCCTCAGTTCTGCTACGAGGCTCTAGACTAAATGCCATTCAATCGGTGAATGCAAGTGTCGAAATTTCAAAATTTCAACTGTCTTTGTCAATCCCACACATTTCTGTCGTTTTTACAATCGCTTACCTCTAACAGAATGTCACTTATCTAGAGCCTCTCGGTGCTCGTCATTTAAAACCCTCATTCGACATACAATTTGCAAACTCTTTTATACAACTTTGACTAATCAGCAGACTATATAGTCCTCCTGACCTTTCGACCATGGCGGCCAACCTCAGCCGAGACTAGCCAACTGCACGGGACATATTATAGTGCACAAGTGTGTGCTCAAACACAGGTGCACTCCCTCTTCCATCTCTCATTCTCCCTCATATTCCGATGGGACGGCAACCCGACATGACCGGAAAGAGCTCAGGCACAGGACTAACGGCTTAACGTACTTTCCGAGGCACGGGATGTCACACCACCAACTTCCAAACTCCGGGCTGTCACTGAGAAATTCCTATTGGAAAAGCCCACACTTGACCCAATGACACGGGAATCGAACTCGGGACTCCACGCTCGGCAGACTATAATGTACGTAAATGTCAATCTTCCTGAAACATAACATAAGTTACTCATACGAAAAATGACGTTTAAACAAAGACCACACATTGTGCTAAAACAATACACACTAAACTCTAAACTATAGACAAATGTTTGGTTAGATTTGTTTAAAAAGACTTGTTCGATATAATATATTAAAACAAGCCAGCCGATACATTCATGTCGGCTACACCGCCTGATAACAGCCACATCATTAGGTAACCCGTCTAGACATGAATATGACTTACTCGTCTAGACATTCGCAACACCTAGAACACCTAGATCATTTCATACACCTACTCCAAATTATATAGAAAGCATTCAACTGTCAGCGAATCCGGACACAAATTGAATAATAATATAATTACCGGCCGAACATCCCCAGGCGGCGTCGGACCGAAATCGATTTAGTTGATCCGTATTAGGTCAATAGTCTTTACGTCGCGAGCGCTGAGTGCGCACTGGGGTTGTATTTAATAATATTATAGTTCCAATATCGGCATCAAGAGATAGTGCAGATCGTGACGCGGAGACTGCGACGCGCCTTATCGCCGCATCGCCTTCGTGGCCGTCGTAAATAATGTGCAACTTTTCCCGCCACGCCCCCACCGACGCCAGAACAAAAAAACTATGCAGTCGCTAATAAGCGTTTTCATGCGTAACGTCACAACTTGTCCTTGCTTAATGCTCTAACGATGCATGCAGCTCCGTCTGAAGGCTAATGAATAATATTTGTCTGCACTGCAATGCTTTAGACGTTGCAAAAATATTGTTTGTCACTATTCTATTCATGCACAAACTCACTTTGTTTTTGAAGCATTAAGTTTTCTTAGAATTAGATGTTTTTCTATTCTTTGCTCACGTGTTTATTTGCATACTAACCTAGATATTGCATAACCGGAAAGTTATTGTTGATGCGTAGTTTTTCGTAATTCGGTAGCTAGTTTATTTTTCTAAGAGTTTTATTAGACGTTTTCTTCAATAACATACGTGTTTGGCAAGTGTACGGGAATTGATGCATAACGGACATAACAATAGTAAAACCGTTTAAGGAAACCTTGCCTAAGAGTTCCATATATGGTCGTAATATATAACATTACGATGAAATTATTATAAAAAAGTGGTGGCGCAAAGATTATGAAGCACGCAAGTCCTAATGGCCGTCTGCGGAAATGCGAAATAATGTTTAGAGGTTGAAAAGAATTAGTCGCAGAGAACTGTAAAGTCGCCTAATAGAGACTGCATGATTGCGTTGGTGGTCTATCATCGCGCCATAAATGTTCACATCATACTAGGAGCTAGTGAATAAACTGGCTCATTGAATAGTGTAATTATATCTTGGCAAAAAAATAAAAATGCATACATGCATTGATTGCAACGCGGTTCGTTTCTTTATACAGACGTCAACAGGAGTATGGCAAACCCAAATGAAATTAAGATAAATGCAAGATAATGATAATATTGACACAAGAAAAATAATACTGAGGGCCCTCTAGTTGTAGTTGTAGAAAATCAAAAGCTTTAACCCCAATTGAATTTGTACCTTTTTTTTGTAATCATGGGAAATCATCAAATGACTTCTTCCGCTCTGGGTGGAGCGGGAGGGCGTGCCAGACTCTTACTGACTAAAACCCATCCGTGTTCCTTCTAAAGCCCTTTGCGTTCCAGGGCCGCGGTGACACTTTCGAACAATTTCCGCATAGGTACATATCATGTCTCACTTGTACGTCTTGCTTGTTTTAATCGAATCTTTTAGTTTTGTAAAACTGTTTTGCATGCCCTAGTTAAGATAGAAAGTAGGTATATGGATCATTTAATATTAAATAACATCTGTATCTTGTTTCTACTTTCTATGCAAATAAACAATCTATTCTTTTCTATTCTATTCAATAACAGTAGTCAGAAACTAAGGAACACCACCAGCTATGATCTTTACAAAATCCATACTTAGGTAAAAATATGAAACACAATTTTATTAATAGAGTTAGAGAAGATCCTTTTCCAATACATGAGCTTATGTTCTTGCATCTAGTCAAGGGGAGTTGTCGATTCCTAGCAGTACTGGAGCAACGATAGCAGATAGGCTGGACAAAGTGGCATTCTATCACGTTTGTAATTTTGCCTAGATCACCAGGTTATGCTCACCAAAGAGGTCCACGCTTTGAAACATACAACTAAGTTATTCGCTTTAAATTACCGACCTTCACTACATATTATAAAACAAAGTCCCTCGCCGCGTCTGTCTGTCTGTTCGCGATAAACTCAAAAACGACTGAACGGATCTTCATGCAGTTTTTTCCAATAGGTATTTCTCTGTGACAGCCCGGAGTTTGCAAGTTGGTGGTGTGACACCCCCGTGCCAATTTACGAGGAAAACGGTACGAACAAACCAAAAGAATAATTGATGTAAATCGTTGTGCTTAATTTAAATTTGTGGCATACCTACTAAATCCGCGCAGGCGAAGTGATACTATAGTATTTTTACCACCATTTCAGTCTTTCTTGTTTATCGCCATCGACGAGAAGCAATGACGCTCTATGGCTTGTCTTCTTCCTCGTCGGCGTGCGTCTCCACGTGTTCCCTGTGCTCTCGGCTAGACAGTGCAGCGGTCGGTCAAACCGCGGCAACACTCGCAGTCGTGCCATAGCGTTGTTTTTGACTGAAAACGGTGCACGCGCGCTTCATGCTTTATGGCGAGCCACTAAACTTATACGAGCAGCGATCTGTAGTGTTGTGCGATGCGATTTTATTGACTATGGGTTAAATCGAAAGTTTGCGAGTCGACTTTAAATGCGACATTTTGATGATATGAGTAAAAGTATATAACCTTGTAGCAGAATGCAGCTAACAACGTTTAACAAAATGTAATGACAAAATTATCTATGCTCCACCACTTTCTAGTCCATATGTAGGTCTTGCCGTGGAACGCAAAGTGCCTTAAAAGGAACACGGATGGGTTTTAGTCAGTAAGAGTCTGACAGGCCCTTCCGCTGAACCCAGAGCGGAAGAAGTCATTTGATGATTTCCCATCCTTCAAAAAAAAAAAGTTCTTATATATGTATAGGTAGATACTTGTGTAGGCGTCGCATTCTATAGACTTCTAAAAAACACCTCATTTAGTAATGTAGAATAAAATAAAAAACAGGTTTTATTTAAAACACCAATGTGCATCAGACACACAATTTGAAACTAATATATTTTAGTTGAGCGCACTAAGCGAGGTCAATCCTAGGCCAAATCTAGTCGGGGCGTGGTTTGCACGGTGATTAAAAATATTAAGATACACGTTCCATTAGGTCGTATGTTTGCGTAAAAATGACCATCGAGAATGATGGTCAAGGCCTATTTTTTTGCTGTCATAGATGCCATACACCGATCTATTTTTATTAGATTGATATTTAGTAATCCTCTTTATTCAACTAGATCTCGTGTTATTATATTTTGAAGTTCCTGGTTTTATGGCTCATTCACGAATTTATTTCATAATTTAAGAAGGTATTTAAAAAGCGTTCAAATTCGAGACGCGATATCGTCTCAGCGACAATCAATGCAAAAAATGTAGGGAAATTAGAGGTGTTTTTGAAAGTTTGCCACTGCGATGCGAATGCGAACGCTCCTCAAAATACAATTTTATTTTGCCGGTCTGCTGATAACTTATTTACGAAAAATTACAAAGGAATTCAGAGAGCTAACGGTTTTAACGAAAGTTCTTATTTTTTTCCATGTCTGGTTGATTTATGCCTCAAAAAAAAGAATAATTCCAATTTCGAATTCTCGCATGATGTGGTCAATGGCAAATAAAAAGAGGTCCCTATCAAAAGAAGCAGAGGTCTTTGTATTGAAAAAAAACTGGCTAATTCTTCTGTCAGAAAAAAAAGAGCTTCCATTTTCAAATTCTCTAATGGTGTGGCCCCACCTACGATGCGACTCACGAGTACGGTCTAGTCGTGGCCCAATGCTCCGACTAAACGCGGCTGTGTTTACACGAGATACTGACTTCACTGACCACTAGCCAGCGGCTATGAACAAAATTTCTGCTCGGATATTAAATTTATATCGACCAAACACCCACCTTGGTTGGTCATCCATACGCTTGTCTAGTTGTGTAGGTGCATGACGCATCTAGACGTTGTTTTAGTTCAATGTTGAGGTGGAGTAACGGTGCCTTAATTTTTTACTGACGTATGCGGTTTTTGCATAGTTATAACAACAGTAACTGAAAAGATTGTTGGTCGTAGATTACGCCGGGCGTTAATTTTTTGATGGAAAACTATACATATATGTCACCGGAAAATTGCAAACTCCGTTAGATCGTAATAAATCTTTATCAGATTATAATTTCTTGATATATTATGAAAAAAACGTTTTTTGTCCTATAAATCCCAACCAAATTCAATAGTTTCCAACATATCCGTGTCTTATTAAGAAAAAATAGTCTACAATTTCACGGGATATTTTACAATCTTACGACGTTTGCCATTTTCCGGTGACATATATAAGATATTATTTCAGTGCGTTGATTGCGTATATTTTTTGCATGACGTGGAAAATAGAAGTAGGAAAACAAGAAAAACTAAATAATGAATAAATGTTCTTGTCACTTTACGGACAATTAAATTTGTCCGTGAACATTCCTAATATTTATTATAATCTAACTAAAAACTCAATTATTAATTTAAAATTAAATTGATGTAAAATTAAGGATATCAAATTCATATCTAATTTTCATTGTGAATCATTTTCTCACGAATAGACGGCATTGAATTTTATTACCAAAAAAATATTATTTATTCGCAAAAAAAAACGCATTCCCAAAATAAAATGCGATAGTGGCTGAATATTTTGCGTCTATCGCGAGTTAAGGAACCTTGAAAATAGAGACATTTTAAAATGCAAATTAGTGTCTGTCTGGGTCTACTAATAATTAAATAAGTAGGTACATATTTGACTGCGTATATTTGAAACATCCACGGGGACTTTTGTTTCGTTTTAGAACGATTTTTGTGTTTTTGTTCGTGGTAATAATTGAAGAATGAAAAAAAGTGAAGTGAAATTGGTGACACCAGTGTTGCAAATGCGTATTGTGTTACCCGGTTACAGACTAGGTTGTATATAGGCAGTCGCTCCATCGTGTTGAACACTGGAATCCAGCTGCATCCAGTTAAGCATTAAGCCCAGTGTTAAAATACATTATTTTGCTGAAAATCAACTGATTTGTTATTGATTTACGTACGGGATTTGGAAACTAAGGCGACACGTACATGTAATGCCTCAAAAGCGCACTCGGCAACAAAATAAAAAAAATATAAGCAACGCTTAGTAATGAAAACAAGTGTGTTTAAAATTGGCTATGCTAGGGTGTGCAATTATAAACATAAAAACCGGCAAAGTGCAAGTCGGACTCGCGTGCATGGGGTTCCGTACTAATAATATTTTTTAAACATGCTACTTTAAAATCAAAAACAACTTGTAGGTTTTCGTGTAATCTATGGGTAAAGACCTAGTTTCATACAAAATATATTTAAATATAACAACAACTAGTTTGCCAACAAAACTTAACAAAGTACTACTAACAAACTTCTTAATTATATTCAATTCCATACAATCGTAACTGTAACACGCACTTGTTACCAACCTTATATACCTACATATATTGGCCATAGGTACTCTATTGTTACTTACACAAAAAATAATTGAATTCATTTAGCTTTTGTGCGTCTACCTGGTGACCTTCTGTCGGCTCGAATCACTCTAGACATACCAGTCTGAACCTAGCCTAGGTTCAGACTGGTATGTCTAGAGTGATTGCCTTATAATCTAAAAATGCTCGTAACGATCAAAATTTAAATTATGAACGCAGCTTAGCTATTTCTCATAAAAAATCGGTCAAGTGCGAGTCCGACATGCACGTAAAGGGTCTCGAACGAATATTTTTATGTTTTTTAACAACTTATTTCTTATAATGTAAGTTTTTTTAATCTTAAGGAAGGAACTATTTTTGTATTCTTTTTCAATTTTTTTTTTTAAATATTTTTTACTGACCGCGATGTTAGACCAGAACTTGAATTAAAAACCGAATAAAAATGTAATTTCTTCCGCTTTTAAATAAAAAGTATGCAGATATTTTTCATTAGGCATGCTGATTACTAAATAACATAAATTAAATCAGATATATTTCAATGTTGGCTAGTGAATTAGTGGCAGTTTTGTTTATGTGTATTTAGTGGCTCTGTATGGTGGCGGACGTAAAAGATTAGCACCATCCCATCACTTCCCGTGAGTATCGTAAGAGGCGACTAAGGGACTCACCAGAGAATGGGCAGCAGCATGCTCTGTACATTGCAACAGCTACGCTGCGATCGCCAACCTGCCTGCTAAGCGTGGCGACTATGGCACCCCCCCCCCCCCTTTGAAGGAGGATAAGCCTCCCTCAAAGGGGGTTCCAGCAGTGGATGTCTTTCGGCTGATATGATGATGATAATAATTTTTACTCACGGAACTGCATCTGTTCATATCTCGACAGCCCCAAAATATTGTGATGTGTTCTTGAGCTCAATCAGGGATTACTATTGTGTGAATGTGATTGTCTTGTAGGACGCAAGTTTTATGCGGAATTTGTTCGAAAGAGTCACCACGGGCCTGGAACGCATAAGGCATTTGTAGGAAAAGGGGTGCCTTTTAGTCAGTAAGAGCCTGACATCCCCCTTCGTTCCGCCCAGAGCGGAAGAGTCACAATATGAAGATTACCCTACTTAAAAAAAAACCTTTAATTTTTTGCAATCATTGCCAATTTAATAATAATAATGTCTTGGGACAACTCAGACACGGTCATCCGATCCCAAACTAGACAGAGCCTGTGCAACCAGACAACTGATAAACATACTTATTTCTAAATACATACATATTATAGACAAATTACACCCAGACACCAATAAAAAGCTATACTGAATTCCCTTGTTTAAAAAAAAAGTTTTTATTTTTTTGCAAACCAATGCTTGCTTATCTATGCCACTCTTAAAAGCTCTGTCAATACATTGCAGCTGATATATACTTTTCTGAACTAACTCTTTCAGTATTTTTCGGCCCCATTTTATGAACATAACATCAACTCAATATTTGCCATTTCAATTCGTCACGTTGAATTCTTCATTATGCTTTTATCAGCCTCGATATGAGACACAAATTCCCAACGGGTCTAGTTTGCCCGATATCCGATTTAAGCCAGACACGTTCGGCTATTTATATCAACATCCGTTTCCGGCCAAATTAAGCCTTCTCTGTCTGGCGTTTATATTTATATGAATTAACCTGATTGTTTAGTCTGGTAGGTAAACCTCCGTATACCAAAAGCGATTATTTTTTAACAAGCAACTCGTCCTGACTTTGCACGGGTGTTATTTAATTTCCGGTGAATTTTCCCAAATAATCTTTCTCAAACCTTATCCGAAAACTACGATTTTTATTACTATAGCACCCCCGAGCAAAGACATCACCTACATTTTTCCAGCTAAGTTTGACAACTGCCTTCTCCGGCCAATCAACTGCCTTCTCCGGCCAATCCGTATCTTAATAGTCACACCAGCGTTTTTAGGCCTCTTCAGTTACGACGTCCGATCTTCAGGCACCCATTGCACGATCCTGGTCACCAGTCCCCAATGTCCCCATGCATCCTATAAATATGACCTGGGCAATCCCACTTTAGCCTCGCAGATTTGTGTTCAACAGCGGCGATGCCTGGCTCGAAGCGTATAAATGTGATAATTAGGAACACATAAAAAACACCCAATTCGGTGTACCAGCCGTCAAGTGATTATCTTTTATAGACATACATGTATATGCGGTATTTGATTTTTGCTTATAGAGAAATATTTTGTTTGTCGATTAATTTATTTATGTCGATCAAATAAATTTTCCAAATCCGACTGGTAATTTCAGAGATTAGCGCGTTCAAACAAACATACAAATTCTTCAGCTTTATTATATTAGTATAGAAGTATAAATAGTAAATATGTAGTATAGATTGATTTACAGACTTTATTTGAGAAATAATGTTATCAATTAGTATTTTAATCTAAAAAATATTTAATTAGCTTCAAAACACGTCATCGATTCGTCTACTATAGCGGTAGCGCGCGAAAGAATTCTGCTAGACAATTTGTTATACCACTATAAGACCGTACGACATAATAAATTAATTCTGGCCAGACAGTTCTCCTATCTGAAAGTAGTTTTTAACACGTATAATGATATGCACGAAACTATTTAAACAGGTATTCTTAGTTAGTAGGTACTAAACTGACGTTCAAAGAAACTGCATCAAAGTACAGTGTAGCTTTCAAACAAAAGTATTAATCCACTAGTTGCCGCCCGCGGCTCCGTCCGCGAGATTCTCGAAAATTATGCCAAGGGAACATATTCCCGGGATAAAAAGTATCCTATGTGTTATTCCAGACTATAATCTACCACTTTGCCAAATTTCATCAAAATCCATTCAGTCGTTTTTGCGTGAAAGAGTAACAAACATCCATCCATACTTACAAACTTTCGCGTTTATAATATTACTAGGACATACACGTTGCGGACTTTTCGGTCGATATGTCCATAGAACAGTGAGGAAACTGATGTATAACGGATGAGAGAGAGATGAGATCGAATAAATGACTTTTATTTGTTATCCAAAACTCGATCAATTTGTCTGTGATTATTAGTAAGTATATTGTGTCTTCATTTGCAAGGATATCAATAACTTATTTAAAACCTTTGTTTTTTAAAAAAATATTAATTGTTAAAGCTTCTCTCTACTTTGTTGCAGTTTCTTTGAACGTCAGTGTATATGTACTCGTAGTAGGTGTAGTTTCACGAAGCACGAGATACAGCAGTAATTAGACCTCGGTTTTTGAGAGGTATACCTTGTGTCTTTCTATTATATGTTCTACTAGCGGTCCCGACAGACGTTGTCCTGTCCGAACGTTTGCTTTGTGTATTACGAAAAATTATAGAAATCAATTGCAGCGCCACCTACCGGATCCAAAGTGGAACAGTACTAATATCGCTATTAAAAATAGGGGTTGGTGGTAGAGGGGTGAAAATTTAGGGTTGTATGTATTTTTTTTGTGATATGTCAAAAAAAAATATACCAAAAGCTTAAAAAATATGTTTTCGGTGGTCCAACTCAAAACATATTTTAATACTTACGGGTATAAAATATAGTTTACGTCCTATTCTCAGACCTACGAATATACACAAAAAAAAATCATAAGAATCGGTCAAGCGGTTACGGAGGAGTTTTGTTTCAAACACTGTGACACGAGAATTTTATATATAATCGATTAGAAGATAATAATAGCTTATTTACTTATCTGTCAATCGCAGTAATTATGGTGACATCGGACTTTTGTTAGCAGTCATTGGGGGTTCAAGAGTTCAATGAGTTCATAGAGCACAATTATTTGGAAGTTTAGTTCTTGTTAGTCAGCATCTCCCCCAATCCTCCCACGAGGTGGACCGATGACTTGGTGAGGGTCGCGGGTAGCCGATGGATACGAGACGTACAGGCCCGGTTGATGTGGCGACACTTGGGGAGGCCTATATCCAGCAGTGGACGTCTTTCGGCTGATATGATGATGGTGAATCTCGTCAAAAACAGACTAGGAAAGTGAGGACTAAGGTACAAACACAATGGTTTAAAATAGTGCAGAAGATGGGTTTAGGATTTCTATACGTGAACGTTTCTCAGAGACTGGTTAATAAGAATACAGATTGTCACCCTTAATCACGCTGAAAGAATTGCGATTAAAACCTAGTAAAAAAGTATTTTCTTAATAAATAACAGGCGTTATTCTGCCTCAAACATAGTACGTGTCTAATGACATAATTCAACATACCACTCAGTTGGCATTTGCTCCGGGGGAACTACAATCGAATACTCGTAGCGTTATTTTTTTCGACTTTTCATGGGCAGCAGATGTTGGGAAAGGCCACTGGCTAGGCATGAGCACGATTAACGGTTATACCACACGCTTTTTTCGAAATACATTTATGTTTCAATTATTGCTAATAGTTGTGTGTGCTTCCATATTTGGTTTTCTTGAACGTGGAATGGTTTGTAATCGTGTCGTATAGTGTCATTTTGAAAAAGACAATTTCCTAAACTTGTATCTATTTATGATAGTCAGTTCAATAAAGATTTACCGATTTGGTGCGACATTCTGCAGTTTTACGAGTGTATTCGTCTGCTAACAATTAATTAATATTAAAACACGGTTATAAAAGTATGAGTCAACTGTTTCAAGGTTTTTTTTCTTAATATTCAAGCTTGTAACACATTAAGTTTTTGTGGCATATGATTTAATTGAATATACAGTTTTAATATGCAGGTTGTTGGAAGAACCCTGAAGTTAAATCAATTGTTTCGTAAAGTTTCATTGTTACGACTTATGACTTAAGATTTTATTTTATTAAGCCAACGTTTTTTCAATTTAACTATGTATAACTAGGTTACGTTTGCTTCCTAGATTCAATTTTTTTCTATGGGAATGACAATCAACTTTATAAAAAATGGTACCATTGTTCTTGAACATCAAATGAGATTTATCATTAAGAAAAAAAATATGTGTTACGAAAATTTTCCATAGTGGATTTGTAAAAATATAATTGGTGGCCAAACCTACCTGACCCACTACATACATTTAATGGAAAAAAAAACTACTAATGTGGACACTTGCGAATGAAATTATATTATTTTTTATAGAATCAATTAAATTAACTTACTCAATTTTAATAATTATTACAATAGACTAGTTTGAATCGCTTGAATTCTTGAACAATTATTTTTCGTGAACTTTTTAATTGATAGATAAATGAAATAATGCCTTAACGAAAATATTTACTTACACTAGACTTTTGAATGTATACCTAATTAAACAGTTAGATACTATTTATTGTCCCGATGTACCTTTTTAACAAACATACACACGTTGGAGCGAACAGGCTACTGCGTAAGCTCGCTCCATCGTCGACTTTGTCTCTGTCACCTCTGACCTAGACTGGAGTCAAGAGCCAAACCTCCACAAAAAAAAATATACATAAACTCATCCCTTCTTACCAAGGCAGTAAGGGACGCCATCTGCTAAGATGCAGTCATTCTGAAAACCTATTTTGTGAAAACAAACTAAAGTAACGACCATGACATTTTAAATCAAACTCAAATACCTGCTGCATAAAACATTCTTTAGCGGGTGCTCAATAAGGTTATTAGGTATACTGCTGAACACCGGCTTTATAAGATTTTTTTCAGAGGAAACAGTTTATAATCGAACTTAATTCAGATGTAATAAATACCTTATACTTGTTAGCTAACATGCGGATAACACAGTGGGCTGCAATATTGCCACAAAAAAAAAAAAAAATTAACTAAATTATAGAATAACAATATCTATTTCAAACACTAATACATAATGTAGGTCTGTATGTATATCAAATGAAGAACATAGCAATCAATATTTTAATTTACTTCATCATTCAGAAATAACTTATACAATGGATTGCTAATTGGATACTGGTCTAATTAAATGGTCAAGAACATAATCTACTTATAGCAGACATATTAAACACATGGAATTTATGTGTATCAAATGTATGGGACAAGTTAGTTTATATTTACGCATGCTAATATCACCAATAGTTTTATGGACGGATAAACCTAATTAAGATTTAGGTTGACCTTCTACATCTTTCAAATACCCCTCAACGAATCATCAATCCTGAAACATAAAATTCTTCCGTTACTGACTGACTGAGTGACTGACCGAGTGACTGACAGACAACGCACAGCCGAAACTACTTGTCGTAGAAAGCTGAAATGTTGAAGGACTCTTCCTAGGGTAGTGTAGGGGAGCACTAAGAGAAAATACGGGATATGCGCGTACGAAGTCGCGGGTAAAAGCTAGTTTTATAATATAAAGTACCTGGATGACCGAGCTTTGAACGTTTTTTTTTTTTTTGGTAAACCTTTTCTACAAATGAAACCTTTTAAAAGATTGATCGCCCCCGAAACCCCTTGCATACTAAGTTTCATGAAAATCGTTGGAGCCGTTTTCGAGATTCAGATTATATATATACTCTGACTGGCCTGTTGGTCTAGTAGTTAGTGACCCTGACTGCTAAACCGGAGGTCGTGGGTTCGATTCCCATCCAGGACAAATCTTTGTGTGATGAGCACGATCATTTGTTCTGTGTCTGGCTGTAATTTCTCTATAATATATATGTATATAGAAATATAAAAGTATGTTTATCAGTTGTCTGGATGCCATAGCACAGGCTCTTCCATGTTTGGGATCGGATGACCGTGTGTGAGTTGTCCCAATATATTATATTATTATTATATTAAACATATATACAAGAATTGCTCGTTTAAAGGTATTAGATTAATAAATTGTTTTCGCTGTGTGTGTGTTGTGTGTGTAAATTAGTTTTACTTATAATGTGTTGAATCATCTGCTAAGCCTTTTCCAAACATGGGTGAGGAAGAAACGATCCAAAATATCGGTAGTTTTAGATGTTCGATGGAGCTGAAAGTTTTACAGTGGTGTCGTGTCGTGGGTTACGTGTCGAAAGACACAGCGTTAGGAGGCCTCCTTCAAGATGAACCGGTATTGCGGTGCAAGGCCGCGGGGATACGTTGGATGCGAGGGACCGCGCGAAGTGCCCCCACCACTTGATATATTTAGGCTGATATGAATCATCATTCACCTACATTAGCATAATAATTTTATTGAACATTATGATCACCTTTATCGACAGCCCGACTTCACCCACTGCTTGGTACATCCGGTCAATTTATATATATATTTTTTAAAAACGTTGCCCCACACTAGGAATTTCTGCTGTATCGTTGGTGAGTTTACAGAAATAGAAACTCACATACACTAACAGCCAGACGCGGAACAACTATCTGTAGGCCATACAAATACTTGATCCGTGCGGGAATTGAAACCACGACACGCAGTGCAGCAGCCAATCGCTCAACCACTGCGCCAACCGTGCCCTCAGAGATTGCGACTCACATGCGCATGCGAACGTTGCTTAACAATTTGTAGAATTGGCATTCGGTTGTTCCATCTTATTTTTATAGATTGACAGCTCTCTTCATGTTCACTTCTTCTTCATGTTCAAGTTTACACGGCGATACCCTTTCGGGATCGCACTGCAGGTCACCGGCTTCCTTGGCTGGCCAATGTCCAAGCTCATTTTACTGCCTATTCCGATATTTTTTTTTAGTTTTAGTTATTTTCTTGACAAGTATTTGGCATTCTCCAGTAGTGGTCACATGATGTCGCAGACGACTCATGTATCACCTAGATTTAGAAACCTATAAAATAAACAGTAACATAATTAATATTGGCATAAAAATTAAATAAATAATTTGTAGAAAATTCTCGACAGCAGGAAATATAATAAAATGCATCGTTATTGATGCAAAAAATATAAAAGCATAGCCACAAATGGTTTATATCAAAGATTTTATAAATATTCTTATTACTACACTAGACCGGTCGTTGCATTAAGTATTTGCATAACCGGATCACCCGATAAGGAAATTTGAAAAGAAGGATATTTAAAAATGCATAGCGAATAACGATATTTATTGTTATTCCAAAAGTAAAGTAGCATAAGTTCTCCTTTGCATTCTATTTAAAAAACATATTAGGAATGTATCTGAATAAAACACTCAAAATTCAATTCACCATTTTATTGTTAGAGGCACAATTAGAATAGCTCATACACAACTCAATATCACTAGTCTATTTCACAATAAACTGGGCAAGCGCGAGCCCGACTCGCATACGAAGGGTTCCGAACAATAAACCGGCAAGTTCACGTTTCTTGTCTGTTACAGCGTTAATATATTTACAGAAACAGTGAAAATTCCAACGGGCTACCTATTACGGGTCATGAGACACAGACAGACGAATACCTAGACAATACGGCTTTCTCTTGATTCATCCAAACCATACTTTTAAGGGATATAAAACTTTTTTTATTAGTGTAAATATTTTCGTATTATGGCAGAAAAGCTGAAAAAACCTATTTTTTTTTTTTTTGACGATGACCACTCGCTGTTCAGCACACTAAGGCTGGTTACTGCTTAACCGGACTATCCTGTGATGGCCTAAAATGAATTTAAGGCCCCCAGCCAGGGCTTATTGAAAAAACCTTGTTCATTTTCTACTATTATAATATTCACAAACTGGGTATCTACTGGCGCGGGCGTATAAAAGCATCGCATTAAATTTCATTAACGATACTGCGTCATAGTGAATTATTAATTTCTCCATTTTTGACACTTTTTGTCAGGTAAGTAATTACTCGCTGTGAAAAGTATTATAGTTGTATTTACGGGTCGATCAAGGTTAAGCAACGCTTGCCAAGGTTGGTCTGTGGATGGGTGACCATCTTAACATACCGAGTTTCCTCCGTGCCTCGGAAATCACGTTAAGCCGTTGGTCCCGGCTTTCATTTGTAGATCTTTGGCAGTCGTTACGGATTGCCAGAAGCCAGTAAATCTGACTCCAGTCTTGCCAAGAACTACCGTGTTACCCAGTTAATGGGTTGTGGAGGTCTGGTAGGCGGCAGCCGCTCTACATAAAATACTGGTATTCAGCTGAACCCGGTTTGACTGGAAGCCGACCCCAATATAGTTGGGAAAAGGCTAGGCAGATGATGATATTTATCAGTAGCTACACACACATCACATAACATAAACAGCAAAAGAAAAGTGTACCAAAACGTGACGTCAAGCGAGTTTTCAACATCTTCATCATTTTTTGTTTAGGTGAAAAAAACTGTCATATGTTTTTTGGAAAGCTATCTGACGGACTAAATAGATTTTTTCAGAAAAATACACTATTATTACTCCTGATACGCAAATTAACCTTACTTTTTAAATGATCCAGATCTACCTTTGCAAGACTAAACTTTGTTATAGCCTTTTAGTTGAGTTACCAGAAACTAGTATATCCGGTACTATGCACACAGGAATAATCCGGAAGCATCGAACTTGGTAGTCGGAACCTACATCCGTGGGTACACAAATGCTAGTCCCTTTGTTGAATTCGAATATGCGTCCCCAAACGCAGACAGCTAATACTTCGTCGCTACATTTGTAGGTTTAGAAGATAGCAAGAATGTTCAGAAACTTTGGAGCTTTGTTTTCTAGGCATTATAATATTGAAATGAATAAAATTGCTGGTGTTGACAAGAATAAAAATCGTTTTTTGCATTCTTCTTCCTCGTCATTTCCGCACTACTGACATGTCTCCAAGTTATGCTATCTTCGGCAGAGCGGGACCGCTCGATACATTTTTTAAAAAGAACAACTTTTTTAAGACAGCAAAGCACAAAAACCTTGCTTTACACATTATTTCGTGAGACCCATTCCGGAAATCTTTCTTTTAGTACTCCATCACCATTCATTAGAAACGCTGTTCTAAAGCTTCTATTATAACTCAACGATGTGCAGACCCCCTTTTTTCAATTGTGTCCTATCCGCTTTCCAACTCTATTGATCCTAATTGCTTTCCATACAGTACCTATTAAACATGTAAACTGGCGTTAAACAATGTCGTTGGCATTATACTTAATTGATCAAATTCTGTCACGGATATAATCCAACTAGAAACGGCCCTAACTATTTGTGTTGCAGTAGCAAAGCAAGTCTTTTTTATTAAATGTCAATAACCTACTGTCTTTTTATTAATGGTTTTTACATTTTTAATTTTCGACAGCACTAAAGATATAATTTATTTAAATTGCAACATTAAATGCAGATGGATGACCCGAGGCTAGACATGGCTAATACTGTTGCAGTTCAACCGGATTTAAAGTCGCTGTAGCATTTCTTGGGAATTTGTTTAATATTAATTTCTTCCTTAGACAGAGATTGATTCTAAGCAACTGTTGTTATACTGTATCAAGCACAACTAACTCTCGATTACTGAGAGTTATTGATTTGTGGTTATTTTATTCAACTAACCAGAGCAACAAATAGGCTAGTTATTGAAAGTCTTTTAACTCCACAAAAACTTAGAGAAATAAATAGACTTATAATTAATTACCGATAGTATTATATTTTTCTTGATTTTCATTTCCACTTCTAACTTGAGAATCAGAACCATCTGGTTATTGAACCGAGCCTTGTTAGTTTTTTTTTTAATAGTACTTATTAAAAATCATTTTCCAACCAATTGACTAACGGCCGGTTTCAAGAACGTTTAACTTTTAACCAATCGTCAAATTAGCTACTAACAGTAGCTCAAACGTCTGCCTTGTTTGTCTTTGAAACACGACGTTTCTGCTACTGTTGGTAGCTAATTTGACATTTGGTCATAGGTCGATACGTTATTGAGACCGGCCGTAAGACAAGCCTTGGGTTGCGTAGTAAGTTTTTGCTCAGATTATTCACTCTAGAACTCATCTGCATCTCGCAAGCCTTTTTCCCAAACTGTTGGGTTTCTTATCTATGCTGGAGCAACACCAATGCTGAAGCGACTGCCTATGTGACCTGTGACCGGGATGTTCCAGTCGATGGGTAGGTTATACAAAAAGGTCAGACTAGTTTTCAGATTTTCGAGCTTCTGTCTTCCCGTCCGTAACGACTGTTAAAGATCTTCAATAGAGTTCTTGACTAAAAAAGAAAATGAATAATCTATTTACTAATAATAAAGCTGAAGAGTGTGTTTGTTTGTTGAATGCGAAATTCCAACGGGAAAAAACGGGATATGCGCGTACAAAGACGCGGGCAAAAGTTAGTAATATTATAACGGACGAAACTAATTTCAGTGCTGAGCAAAAGCCTAAAATACTCCATGACACGACCAGTTCTTTTCAGTTCAGTCATTACTGCATTTTCAGCTCGTCCTACCATCTTTAACGATGTCTGCTGCAACTCCTTTAAGGTTCCTTTAACGTTATTGGTTAGATAGAGGTTTTTGCTTAACCTGTCACCTCTTTCATCCAACAATACTTTTATTATAGACTAACATCCTTCCTACTACTATTATAAAGGCGAAAGTTTGTAAGTATGGATGTATGTATGGATGTTTGTTACTCTTTCACGTAAAAACTACTGAACGGATTTTGATGAAATTTGGCACAGAGGTAGATTATAGTCTGGAATAACATATAGGGTACTTTTTATCCCGGGAATATGTTCCCTTGGGATAATTTTCGACAATCACGCGGGCGGAGCCGCGGGCGGCAACTAGTAACTAATAATTACGCTTATTTTACTTTCCACGTCTGCGTCCATTAGGTGTGTAGTAGTAACGGCTTGCATGCGAGCCCCGGTCGCCCGACACGCAGCGCTACGAACTTGCGTGCGCCTAATGTTTGCATTTAGGTTGCAACCGGGTCAAAGATGGATTTTATATGAGGTAATTATACTCTTTGGTACTTTTTTTTGTTGTGTTTCATGACAATATTGTTTGACACTTGCTTATTAATAAGCTTGTTAGGTTGTTTTTAATGGGGCTAACTGGCTGTGCAATGTTTTAAGTGCAGAAATAACACCAAAAATATGCCTTTTGTATGCATGACATACACATTATTAAGTTGCTTATTAAGCTCGTATAAAAACATTTCTAAATAAAAGAAAATTGTAGGTAACTTATGTGGAGTTATTATATAAAATATTAAATATTTACAACATTTTTATTTTTTTAATATAATAAAAACATAAAAAAAAAATTAGTAACTTACAGGTATCGGGGAAAGAGTCCAGGCTAAAGTATCTATGCCAGGGTTGCGAAATTTGTTCGAAAGAATCACCGGGGCCCCGGATCGCAATGGGCTTTAGAAGGAACACGGATGAGTTTTAGTCAGTAAGAGTCTGACACGCCCTTTCGCTCCACACACGAGCGGAAGAAGTCATTTGATGATTTCCCATACTTAAAAAAAAGGCTAAACTACTTAACCTACAATTTAACACATCCACTATTTGATAAAATACGTTTTTTTTCTTACTTTTTATACAAGAAATACGAACACTCTCAATCCTCAATTTCCGATTGCACAACTTATTCGTTTGTTTGATTAAAACTGCATAAATACGTAAACATGCGTCTATGTTCCGGTCTATCGCTTCCAGTAATTAATAATGCCACAGCACATGACTTCATACAACTTTTTATTAGGATCGATAATTAATAAATTACACGCCTTTGCATAAATAAAATATGTTATTAAAATAATTAATATTTTTTTAACATAGTTTTGCGTTGAAATGTATTTCTATGTGAAATAACTGTGCGAAAGAATTACACGTCGTATGCATCAATAACTAACTATGTTTGGCACACCTGCCTGCTTTTCTGTATCAGTTTAGATGCTCATTTAGTAATTTCTTTGGTCTAAGTATACTTTGCTCTAAACCTTTAATACTAACGTGAATACCTGTAATGTGCGTACAAGAATGTCGGTTTTAACACATGCAGTAACATACCCATACATTGTTAAGTCGGTATACTTAGTTGTTTTTTAAATAAATATAACGTAACGTAAATGTGCGGGTAAGGGCGAAGTCAATCTTGATGCAAAATTATGCAACAACTAAAAAGTTGATAAGCAGAAAAATCATCACTCACCTACTACGACGTCTTAAAACCATCATAATTCTGCTGTGAGTCATGGACAGGGCAAATAACACTACAGCAGCCCTACTATGATTGCCAGGGTTGCGGAATTCGTTCGAAAGAGTCACCCTGGAACGCAAAGGGCTTTAGAAGGAACACGGATGGGTTTTAGTCACTAAGAGTCTGACACGCCCTTCCGCTCCACCCAGAGCGAAAGAAGTCATTTGATGATTTCCCATCCTTAAAAAAAAAAGCCCTACTATGACGTGCTAATGCCATCCAATTCCGATGATATAAACGGGATAGTGCTATTTGCTATGTATAGTTCTGTCTCCCTCTTAGAGCGGATTCATGATCGTTTTAGGACTTCATACCTTCTTCACGACTTTTTCAAGACACTGAAATCGCAAAAAAAAATATCGACTGTCCTATACATTTATGTGCGCATAATTCGACAAAATGTACTGATTAGCGTTTTCTGGGTTGGTCCCATTATCCCATAGTCAATGTTGTACAATGACCTTTAAGAGGCATTGCGCTCATTCTGTTACACGTTGTATAAAAGCGTCATCGCGATTCTAGACCTGCCAAAACAAAACACAAATACAGCAGCACCCCAAGCCAGCGCATGCGCGATGGCCATGCACAGTTCCCATGATGTAAAAATCTAGCCTCATCTCTATAGGAATAATCATTTTACTATGACCATTTATATAGTCCTTATTGCGACTTATATACCAGTAACTGTACTTTTCCGAAGAAAAAAGAAGGTGCATGCAAAAGCCCCGAGCGCATGATATCTGAGCTTGTCACCATCGCGAAACTTCTCCTGCCAAAACAACACTTATAATACGGCACCACCCCGAGCTGAAGATGGTCGTGCGCAGTTCCCATGGTGCATGGCAAGCGCGCACGTCCGCAACCATTATCAATTAGGCGGCGCGCGCGCGTGCGGCCTGTCATTACTGCCAGGGCACGACCACGCACAGGGATGCGTGTTGGTGAATCGTCGTACGAAGATGTTGCGAATTTTTGGAGCTGAAATTGAGGGGGCATGTCCAGGAAACGGTCGAATCTTGCTTTGCTTTAGGGAAAATAGGCGTATTTTGTTTATTGTTCTGGAATTGGGTTGTGAAGTTTTCAAATTTTCTTTGAACATAATAAAATAATCAAGATATCGGAAGGGAGGAAGAAGACAACTCCAAAAGTTTTGTGCAATCATTGATAATGGATTCAACATTTTTTTTAGATTTTTTACAAATTAGAATTCTCAAAATTTTTTTCCGTAAATTGTAGGCTTTAGTAACATTTAGTAGGTGTTGAATTCAATTGGTATTTTACTTGCATCTTTATTCTAATAACAGAAAGAGCGCAGATTTATACAAATACAACCCTAACAAAACTGTAATCGAGTTCAGCGCAGCACACGATAAACTTAGTTCGCTTTTTCGCAGCCAAGACGTTGGATGCAAATGGCAAGATCGCGAGATACCGCGCGACCCGCGTGCATTCAGACAGGAACGTGTGCGGTGGCCCTTACAGGGTTTAAGCGACCATCTGATATGACGTCTAACCATTTAAATTAAAACATTTTTACGAGACATTTAAATATTAGAAATATAGTTATGGCTACCTATTTTGCATATTTATGAGCTCCTAGAAGTTTTTATAAGTGGCATCTGCTAAGAACTATGCCCCCTGCTTATAATTAGTGATTAAATTCAGTCTGATTGTAATCATAAAACTTCCATACATACATATTATGTTGATAATGCACTCTAGTACGACGGTAGTTTAAAGTATTTTAATTGAATCAATAAACCTAGTCATTTACATTACTTGTCAGAAATATCTTAGAGCTTTTAGTTAAGGAATAATTAGTTTTCTAGATAGAATTCGCCAGAACTGGAAGCGCAGACTCCGGAAAGGGGGAAGGAGTTTAGGGATGTCTTTTCCTTAAAGTTGAACAGATCAGGCTTGAAAAAAAATGACTATACATGGTGAAATATTAATAACGCAAAAGAAAATGGGTCATTGTACTCACCACCATGAACAACTTTAATCATGGAACCAAATAAGAAAACTTGAACGAAACAACTTTTCAGTATTTTTTTTTCCACTTATTAAAACATCAATGTATGGGGCAATTATTTTTTGTTGGTCTCATAGTAAAATTTGTTCATAATGATGAGTACAATGATGAGTACTTTTTTCAGGTTTTACGTTATTTCTGTTACACCTTGTATACTTATAACAAACAATCTATTATGAAAAAATATATTTTTTATTAATTTATATTTATTAAATTTTAAACAAATTTTTCTTCACTCAAGATTTAAGTGAAGAATAATGTATGAAAAATGAAACATTTGTCAATGTATCTATTGAATTATCACTTACAAACGAGACGAAAGCTCAAAGTTTTTTTTTCCATAAAAGTCGATCGTGTGCCACTGGTGATTAGGGCTAGCTGGCCATATAATTCCACGCTTTCAATCATGTAGGTAGTTCGGAACAGGCTGACGTGACCAGGAGAGCAAATAGGGTCGCGTTGCCACGTAAAACTAACACTACATTGATCGTTAATATAATGGTTGTAACACATGACACACGCAAGTTTGAAATTCAATATAAAAAATGCTTAGAAGTTATGTAGGTTGAAAGTAGCATTTAGATTTTAGAGCGTGTTTTTTAAGTGTGTCAAAAGTTTTATTTATAAGACAAGTAAGTTCTACTCAACAATTTTCATCTGCCACAAAATATCCGTCTTTTATATTATAACAGTTGAACATTTACACCTCTATCGGAATCGGTCAAGAACACCTTTAATTTACTCTACATATCGATAAGTTTTTGAAGTAGTGCAGCGTATCGCAGTCCTCTGCTGGACATCCAGTCGGCCCCACCTAGCAGGAAGCACTAGCACTAAAAAATAATAATAAAATATTAACCTTATTTCAAAATAAAATTAATTGTTATCAAACTGACGACACACACGATGCAAATTTCTATACACACACCATCCTCGTTTATCGATCTTTCTATTTGTGAAAACCGTATTAAAATTCTTTGCAGAACCCGTATCGTTTAACATGAATCAAGGATCAGACGTAAAAGAATAGCACCATCCCATCACTTCCCGTGAGTGTCGTAAGAGGCGACTAAGGGACTCACCAAAGAATGGGCAGCAGCATTCTGTGTGCTTTGCAAACCCGCCTGGCAAGCGTGGCGATTATGGCAACCCCCCAATCCCCCTTGGGGAGGCCTATGTCCAGCAGTGAACGCCTTTCGGCTGATATGATGAAGTCTTAGGATACCTTTTCTAAAACAGAGTTCTCATAATTTATATCATTGTTAGGTAGTATTTACAAAACAGCTAACTATTCTTGATAATATCAATGTCAAACGAGAAAAACGTGAGAGCCTGCAACGCGTTGTAGGCATAACGAACGTTGAAAAAATAGTAACAGAAGGTCCAGTCAACACTAATAGGAAACAGAGCTGCGAAGGAAGACGAGTTATGCACAAATATCAGCAAATCTAGTGAGCTTCCACCTCATTCTAATATTAAAGGATATTGTCAGCATGTTGGTCATAAAGATTGAAGACAGGTAAATCAAGTCATCCCAGTTGTGTTAGTGAAGTTTCTTCTCAGAACTAGCCTACAATGCTGTTGCTTCCTGCCAGGGTTGCGGAATTTGTTCGAAAGAGTCACCGCGGCCCTGGAACGCAAAGGGCTTTAGAAGGAACACGGATGGGTTTTAGTCAGTAAGAGTCTGACACGCCCTTCCGCTCCACCCAGAGCGGAAGAAGCCATTTGATGATTTCCCATCCTTAAAAAAAAAAAAAAAAATGCTGTTGCTTGAATTTTTGCCATGGAAGTCATGGCAAATTCGTCTGTCATTTAACTCGTCGAGTCAGTGCCATTCCACATTACAGTTAGGCTGGCTTGAGATTTGCTCTTTGCAGACCCAATAAATTCAAGTTAATAAGGCTGAAATTCATATTACAACTGTACGGATTTGAAGCAGGTTCTCCGAAAATAAAAATTCTTATTTTTAAGTAAACCTTCTGCAGACACTTCCTGTTCACAAAATGAACCTCCACATTTTACGATGTACGTGTTTTATGGTTTATGTGTTAATAATATTCTTTGACTGCGTCGAACAAGGAAAGATTCTCAGGTATGCTTGTGACAGAAAGACCTAGAAAATAAAGAACTAAAATATACGAGACCCCAAACAAATAAGATAAAAACATTTCCCACGAAACCCATCATACAATTTTAAACCATGATATCTCAAATAGCGTTTAATTGTTTGGTTTGTCTCATCTTCGCAAGCTCGCCTTAGATACTAAGAGACAATACAGAATAATAATAAAGAAATTAAGTTTCTTACCTATTGTAAGACCTTAATTTGTGCATGGTAGGTGGATGATCGTGTATCACTGCTCACATTAGTCCTCTAGAGTTATCTCATGGTAAAGACTTTTTTTGTAGAACTTTAGTTGGGGTGCATAGCTTTGAAGTAAAATTGACGCAGGTACTGAGCTAGAGACACCTCATAGGACCGAGTCCCAGGGGTGAGGGTTTTTATATAGATATTAATATAAATTTATATTTACCTGCGATTTCTGAATTACCCAAGCATTAAACAAGCAAAGTTAAAGAGCAATTCCTTTCGCAATGACTATATTTGTAGATATGTGTGTAAATATATCGCACCTTTAAAGTAAAACCGTTACTAAACGAAAATTTTCATGAATTTAGGTATCAATACCATCTATCTAAAAACAGTGACTATTTTCTAATATTGGCTCCCCTATAAAATTTCATAATTTCGCTGTTATGGTGTACAATAATAGAATTAAAGAATTGAATATTTTTCAAACTCAACTTTAATAAAAACCTGTCAAAATGTAGCCTAAAATGAGGTTTGACACGTTATTAACTCAAAATACTCAATTAAGAAACCCGCTTAAATCAAATTACGTGTTTTTTAATCTTTGGGTTAGTTTTCGTACTAACAGCGTTTAAATTAAAGCCATATCATCTCAGAGACAATCAATATCAAAAACTTTTCAAAATGTAATGATATGACTTGTTTATGACTGCGATGTAAATGCCCCTTAAATTTTTGAGAATTGCGCCCACACTAGCTCCTCTAAATCAAAACTGTCCATCACCAAACAATCTTCACGTTCTAAAAAAATTCAAAACGATTCTAAATTCGAATGAATCCAGCCTCAATCATTTTTCTGCCAGCCTGCGTGTTTTAAGGTTCTCTACAAAAGGCAACCTCATTACTTCAACATTTTATTATTTATTGATAAATTAATAAATAATACAATGTGGAAGTAATAACATTTTCGTTGTAATAAATGATTGAACTGTAAAACTTATACTCAGAGAAGCAGCTAATATCATTCATTCAAAGGCCCCGCTTTCTTACAATAATGTAGTATTACTTAGGAGTGGCTCATGGCTGTCAACCAAACTATTCAATTTCATTACAACTGTATAGTGCTATTTATTTCTGTGACTAATTCACATACGTGGGAACATCTTTTTACGAAGACTAAAATATGTTGTATGGCTTAAAACAGTACTTTTATACCCTAATTTGCTTTTTAGTAGTAAACGCTTAGTGTATTAACTTCTACAACATCAAAGAATTTAACGATACGTAGCTCGCCTAAGAGGCGAAGTTGATTTTTTCACATTTTAAGTGCCTGTATTTTTTTTAATTTAATATTGGTTTGCTCTTGACTCTAGTCTAGGTCATAGATGACAGAGAAAAAGTCGATGTTGGAGCGAGCTTACCCAGAAGAAGCCTGTTCTCTCTAATTTTGAAGAAATTAGGGTTGTATGCGTTCGGAAACACAGACGCAGGCAGAGAGTTCCACTCCTTTGCTGTGCGCATTATAAAAGACGAATGTAAACGTTTATTGCGAATTGGTGGAATAGCAACAAGGTAGGGATGGTAACTTGCAGTGCGTCTAGATGTCCGATGGTAGAAGAGGGCCGGTGAGATGAGGTCGTGGAGTTCGGCACCATCTTCTTCCAACAAGAAATCTGGAAATTCTCTACAGTGGTTTATTTCCCTTTGGAGAAAACTTGAGTGATGCTCGAATCAAAATCAATGGGTTATTTTCTCGAAGTATGCAGGCAGCAGACTTGACAGAAATAAGTTGTTATTATCGCCTTCTTGTGTTGTTTTAGTATAAGATCCCAAGTAAAATCGACCTTCACTCACCCGCTTACCGTATGTAAATTATATTTTATCAAATAAAATATGTTTCTGAACATATACCTACCAATATGGTTGCCGTAAAAAGTAGTCATGACTATAATAAAAAAAAAATATTATAATTTCACTGACTATACTATTGTATTCACAATAAAATTGCCTTCATTTTGAATGATATGTTTCAAGTGGTTAGCTTATGAATACAACTACTATCTACTACTTACCTGTTTGTACACAGCAACCAGGTAATAGGAACAAAAAAGGTAGGCAACCTAGCTGTTACATATTCTGTATGTTGTAAGCTTTCTATTGGAATTTCCTTCGCTTGGCAAACAAGTCAGTGAAATTAAAATTATAATTACTTATTTCAATGTTTTTAAAATTACTTATAGCTTAAACCCTATTGGTATATGTTCAGAAACATATTGTATTTGATAAAGTATGATTTTCATCCGGTAAGCAAGTGAGGTCAATCTTACTTGGGATCCCCTACTATTTAGTTCAATCTTAATTCTGTTAATCTGCCTTTGTTTGTCAAACTGAGTGTATTAAATAAACATTTTACCGAATTCGTATTTTTTAAACAGGTTCCATGCCTAGTTATGACATATTTTAATGGAAAATGGCATCACCGTAGACCGAAATGGAGATTGACTAAACTCCTTCGAAATAGTGAGAAAAAGAGTGGACTTTCATTTCGAAAAGGTTTTCAACAATAAGAACTACTTACTTAAACTAGTTTTACAAAACAACTACGTATAACAATTTCATCTTAATAAGTAGTACTTAAAACTTCTTACTACTTAAGTTTCGTTCCTGGTATTTAATGAAGCTGCTGTTAACAATATTATTATGAACAAGCAAAAGACAAGACTATGTTTTTAATGAAAATAAATTGAAATTGTTGCTGTTTAGAGCTCATTATTACATTCTTGTTATCTCTCGAACAAAGCTTCAAACGAAACCGACATATTTTCTATGAAAATATTATATTTAAGTGGGTTGACAAGACTCACAAGCTCATAACGCTTTCGCTGTTAAAAAGTTATCAGATCACAATTCAAGCCAAACCCCAAAACTTTAGAAGACCTAAAAGAAGGACTTTCAACAAACCCCACATTTCAAAAAAAGTATGGCACGGCCATTAAAAGTTCTTAATGTTCGTGAAACTATATGTATGCCACAACAATATTAAAAATCCAGTGACTTAATTTGCTGCCAGGCTTTAGAAGGAACACGGATAGATTTTAGTCAGTAAGAGTCTGACACGCCCTTCCGCTCCACCCAGAGTGGAAGAAGTCATGTGATGATTACGCATCCTTAAAAAAAAAGTGACTTTATTTCTTCCCATGTATATGGAAGGAACTGCAAGTTCTTAATCTTGAACTTCTGATGCCGCATCTCTCTTAAGTACTTATAAAGGTGAACAAGCTAATGTGAGTATGCTTTAGCATTAAGGGAATAACTCCTATATTCCACAGAGGCGAACGTACAGCCACACCAATGTTGCTAAAAATAAGAGTCGTTTAGATAAACGTAAAAAATGTCAGGTCAAGCAGACGTTAATAATAACTACAAGCAACGAGTTTAACCAACGGAAAGATTTGGAACTATTTTTAAAGCCTAAACAAAAAAACAACACATACCAGGATCTCCTAATCCCAGTACATCCGCACAAACTACGTAGTTCGTAGCAAGTTGCATCCGAAAGCGGCGCGGGCGAGCGTCGTGCGCGCTGGGCCAGCCTGCGTCGTGAGAGCGCACAGATAAGTGCGAGGTCGCGCGGCGTCACGAGCGGGCCTACCAGCGCTAACAATAACGATAGATACTACGGGCTATATAGCAGCTTATAATTAGTGGGTTTAATCGTTTTCAGGGTAAAAGATCAAAAAACAATAGGTGCAGTAATTAATTAACAAGCCAATAGAGTAGGGTAGAAAGGAAACAAAAAAAATAAAGAGCAAGAAATTAAGAAACCGTAAATCAAAAACGGAAAGAATAGAAATTAAGATGCTATCATATCCAAAATAATAAGTGAACTAATTCATTAAGAAGCTATGATGGCAGAAGCAGAGGGTAGAAATAAAAAAAAAGAAGTTAACAGCAAGAAATTAAGTAATCTTAAATCAAGTGATAAGATGCCTAATACGATAGAAGCATGCGGTACAAATGCCGCGAATACAATACCAATAGATACTACAGGCTATAGAGCAGCTGATAATTAGCAGATTTAATCGCTTTCAGGGTAAGAGTTCAAAAAACCATAGGTACAGTAATTAATTAAGAAGCTAACAGAAGCAAAGGGTAAAATTAAACAAAAGGAGTTAACAGCAAGACGTTAAGAAACCTCCTTAAATCAAATACAGAAGGAAGAGACCAAAATACAAAAATAAAGATGCTACAAACAAACAAGCTAGATACAAATAATCAAGGAATTCAAATGTCTGAGATCTACAGGAACAAAAGAATGCGTAGTTTCCAATTTTCAAACCAGCCAGATACTTCGCAGCGTCACGAGTGGGCCTAAAAGCGCTAACAATAACGATAGATACCACGTGCTATAGAGTTGCTAATAATTAGAGATTTCATAGTTTTCAGGGTAACGAACCAAAGAAACAGTAATTAATTAAGAAGCCACCGTGACAAAATAGAAGAAGGCAAGAGATACATCAGAAACTGAGAAACAAATAGCAGTTGTTGATTAGGCATCTGCTACACAAGACAAAACCAGATTGTTGTTTCACATAGTGAAAAGTGCGCAAGAAAAATAGAATAAATTTTTGTCTACATTAAAAAATCAATCGAAGCAGAATGTTTCACAGAACATATACAATATTGAACTCACGGAAGCTGAACCAATCTTGATTTAATGAATGAAGACAAAAGTACGGCAGTTTTAGATACTAGCGACACTTCATCATTCCATAGGCTGAGAAATCAGTTCACTCAGCCACTGATTACTTCGCAAGATAAATGCGTATCGCAATATCACAACCGAGGATACGCCAGACAACTGCACAGGCATTATAATAATAGGTAAACGTCTAAATGGTAAAGCTCAACCTAGCTCAACTGTAGCTTAACACAACTTGTAATTAGCGGGTTAAACAATTATAGAGATATCATTAGGATTTTTTGGGGTTTGATTAGGGTTTTCAGGGATTTTTACAGGTAGGCAAGGAGCAGACAGACAACGTGTTGAAGGTTAGGGTAGGACATGATTGTAATTTTGGAAACCGAGTAGATACATGTGGCTTAGTAACATTCTCAAACAGGTTAGTACAGTAGTAGAATAGTATGTATTATTTATAATTTTCTATATTTATTTAACTGTATATTTTAACACCTCACAAAACTGATTTGTATCCGTACAATCAACGTTAGGTCCAGTTGAAAACCCGAGTCAGGTAACTTCTAGTGGTCTGGCATTTTGCTGAACACCAAATAGGTCCTTATTTGGTGACGACGGTGGGAGAAATGCTACTTTAAAAAATTATTTAAGTAAATTTTTATATTGTATGTTATCTGTGTGTGCCAAATTAACATTAGTTCTTTCTTCTTTCAAAACTACATAATACTATACAACTTTACTATACATGTTATTTCAGTGTACACACTGCTATAAATCCAATAAATTCAAAGTTCCTTTCCCTAGCGTGTTCCCGCTGAAAAATTACATTACAAAAAGCATAATTTGTCTAATAAAAAATGTTCCACTCGCAGTCCCCATGCCGTTCCCACAGATATCTAGAATGCAGAGTGGTGCATAGTTTTCAATTAGAGGGAAGGAAAGCAGTTGTACACAATGGACAATTACTAGTGTTTGTAAAAACGTCAGTCCATCCGTCCGTCCGTCAGTCCGTCGGCGACATTTTACATCTAAATTGGAGGGTAATTTGCGAACCTTTCCTCGATCACAATTTCGTAATTAGCCCAGACTTGTTTATTTTCTTCGTCAGTTTTATTCGCTTCCTCTTTTTGATGAGAGTAAAAAAGTTAATTGCAATTCTAGAAACAGCCCTAAAAACCATTGCTGCGCTAAAAAATAAGCATCAAGAAGGAACTGTAGGATACTTAAATCCCTATAATTAAAATAATTAAATTAATCTTCCATATGATTATGAAACCTATAATAAAAAATATGGGACCTTAAATAATCGTGGTTTGGAGATTGTTGTATCAGATTTACGAGACCTTATATTTAGTCTAAGCAATCCGACTACTACGCACTCAGAAGTTGACTGCCTACAACACAATAAAAATAGTTTTTGTACAGAATCACAAGTTAATTCTCAGTTTTTTCTTTAAATACCTTAATATTCTACATCAGAACATAGCAGGCCTAATAAATAAATCAGATACTCTGACTGTAAAGCTAGTGGAATTATCTGACAAAGGAACCATTATTGATGTTATTTGTGTTACAGAACATTTCATAAAGGAGGGTTATGAGGATTTGTTGCACATTCCAAATTTTTGTCCAGCCGCTTTTTATTCCAGAAATACAAGGAGAGGAGGTGTGTGTATTTTTGTTAGAGCAGGATTGCAATTTAAAGAAATACCGGACATAGCAAAACAATCGGTTGCGGGTATTTTTGAATGCTGCGCTGTAGAGATAATATCTTCTAAAATTATTATTGTCTGTATATATAGAATACCTAAACCTAATTATGAAATATTCTATGAAAAATTAGACAATATTTTGACTAAAGTTAGTTTATCCTCAAATAAAAAAATCGTCGTATGTGGTGATTTTAATATTGATGTTTTGAAAAGAAACAAAACTACATTAGAATTTGAGTATTTTCTTTTGAAATACAATCTAAAACTAGCGCTTTATACTCCTACAAGGTTAAGCAGTCAAACTTGTATTGACAATTTTGCGCACAACTATAGGAAAAACTGCAAAGCGGAAGTTAAAGATCTGGTCCTTTCTGATCATACATGTCAAATACTTAAAGTACCTATTAATAAAACTTGTAAACTACAATATTGGAAAACTAAAAAACAGGACTTAAGCTTGAATAATTTAATAACTTTTAAAACGCATCTTAGCTCTCTATCTTTTACGCAAGTTTTTGATTCTATGGACGCAAAAAAAGCTTTTGACAATTTCATGGACGATTTCTCTTTCTTATACGGTTTATGTTTTCCGGAAAAAATTATAACCATCAAAACAAACAAGGAAACGAAATGGATATCTCGAGGAATAAAAGTATGTAGTAAGAAACAAAGGCAGTTACTTTGGGAATATAGATTAAATTCAGACTCCACGAATAAAAAAGTTCTTAAAAACTATACTAAACTTTATAGAAAAATTATCAAGCTAACACAGAAAGCACAAAATAATCATTATATTAACATTGCCGAAAATAAATCAAAAGCTACCTGGCAAGTAATAAATAAAACCAAACTGTGTTTGCCACAGGAGTCAATTATGTGCATTAATGGACATGATTTGTCGTTCACACACCCCGTAGACATTGCAAATGAATTTAACAATTATTTTATTGGTGACATTGAAAACAATATAAAAACTGACATCTCAATGAATAATATTAATTTTAACAATCAGACATTAAATTCCTTGTTTATGCAACCAGTTACAATTGACGACATCATAGAAATAATTTCCACCCTAAAAAACACAAGTACTGTTGGTTACGATGGCATTTCTACTAAAGTCATAAAGTTCACTAAAGAGGTAATAGCACCTCCATTGGTGCATATAATTAACTTGTGTATTACTGATGGCATATTTCCAGAGAGACTTAAAAAAGTTATAATAAAACCGTTGTATAAAAAAGATGACAAAACAAATTTAAAAAACTATAGACCTATTGCAAAAATCCCAATTTTTTCTAAAATATTTGAGAAAGTCATCTATAATTCTCTTTACACGTATTTCGAAAAATATAAATTATTTTGTAAAGAACAAAAGGGGTTCCGTAAGAATACTACAGTTAATATGGCACTCTTTGACCTATTGACTAACGTCATGTCATCTGTAGATAAGAGAAATCCAGTTTGTGCAATTTACACGGATATGACTAAGGCTTTTGATTATGTGGACCATAAGATTTTGTTACACAAGCTACATAGTTATGGTGTAAGAGGAAACATTCTAAAGTTGATAGAATCGTACTTGACAGATAGACTGCAATGCGTAGAAGTTTCTAGAATTTGTCCAAAGAGTAAGTTAGAGACAATATATGTATCTGAACCAAGGTACACAAAATATGGTGTTCCTCAAGGAAGTGTACTTGGACCGCCACTTTTTTTGATATACATCAACGATCTCCCAAAAGTAACAACAAACAAAATGGTTCTTTTTGCAGATGACAGTACAGCTGTAATCAAGTGTACAAATAAAAATGATTACAAGCAAGACATCAATACTACTTTACAAAATATAATTAATTGGTTACATAATAATAATTTAGTAATAAACCTAAATAAGACAAAAATAATGCACTTTCATCAACGTAGTGAATACCCGAATGTTCGTATTGATTACCATGGCTGTAATATTGAGGAAACAAATAAGGCTAAGTTTTTAGGTATAGTGATCGACAGCAAACTCACTTGGAAACCTCATATTGAAGTCCTTTGCAAAAAACTTAGTAAATCTGCATATGCTCTCTTTCAACTTTCAAAAAAAGTCAACAGTCAGGCTCTTTTAACAGCCTACCATGGATTAGTTGCCTCTGTTCTGCGGTATGGTATTATTTTCTGGGGGCAGTCTACTGATAAGGAACTAGTATTGAGAATGCAAAAGAGATGTATACGGTCAATGTTGGGTCTAAAAACAACGGATAGCTGTCTTCCCTATTTCAAATCTTTAAAAATTTTAACTTTTCCGTCGTTATATATTTTGGAAACAGCATTGTTTGTAAAAAACAATCCACAATTATTTCAAAAACTGTCGGAAGTCAGAATTAATCCGATACGGACTCAATATTTAAACCAGGTATGTCATGTAAAATGTAAAACTGCGCTAATGAAGAAAAGTTTTTTTGGTATTGCCCCGCGCATTTATAATAAAGTACCTGATGTAATAAAAAATATGACTGTAATAAAATTTAAAAGGGCGCTTAACGAAATATTAATTGAGAAAGGATATTACGCGATTGACGACTTCCTTAATGATGAGTCGCTGACTGATTGACTTATTTGTTATTATTATAGCTGCATAACCTGATTGACATATCTTTATTCCAATTGCCTTACTTATTATTTTATTTTGTATCATCTCACTCCGACATTTTTCAGATATATTTATTTTTTTATTGTAATGTAAACAAGACATTTATTGAACAAAATTTGACATTTATAATTTTTATTAGCGTAACCAGTTCGAGATTTTTATTGTTTTATTGTGACCCACCCTAACATGACATTTATTTAACTAAATCTGACATTTATAATTTTTGTGATTTAAATTTATATAGTTATTTTTTATTTGATTTTAATTTGTGAATTAAATATTATTTGCATGCCCTTGCGACGGTAAAATATGGAGAACTATACTATGTAAAATAGAACATCTATGTACCAATACCCATGTTTGCAAATAAATTAATGATTGATGATGATTGATGATATAAAATCATTAAATTAGCATGCTCCACTCGGCCATAGAATATTGATGTCTAAAGGAAATAACATAATCAAACGGTAGAACATAGTAACATGCTATGTTTTCATTAACCTTTGACAACAAATAATCGAACATTTCGTTGTTGCTCACGTAGGTACTTGTGATACCTACGCGCTGTCACACAATAGCGACTCTGATCCTTTGAATAATAGATTACAAGTCATAGAAAATTACAGGCAATTAGACATTCTTCGCGCTGTTTTTTGCCCCCTACGTACAACAGGCGATGCAAGAATCCGAATGTTTTGCAATAGGCGCCAAGAGCCTAACTTGAGCTCCAATGTCGAGTATGGGATACTTGGACCGCCTTAGCTTGAAGCAAAGGGACATAGGCAGCAAAAAGTATTTATTTAGACCTCCAATGACGCTTCCACAACCTAGGCTATAAACGACGTGTGCAACTAAAGGTCATATTTTTTCACGGTAATTCGCAATTATGCGTGAGTGGCTCTGCTTATACAGCAGCAATTAAAAGAATTAGACCTATTACGTTTAATGTACACGCTAAAGATTATGATAATAAAAATGTTTCCGTTCAGTTGAGCGTTAAAATTACCGACATGACTTACTACTATGTGTCTTTTAATAATATTGCATACGTGAATGCAATATCATTTACTAACTAACCTATCAAATTAAATGGAATCGGAGTTGAATTAATGAAGGTTTCAGCGAAATTTGCAACTCGAGTGACCATATCACGAGTCTTCGATCGGAAACCAATATAGACCCATAGAAAGTTCTGATATAGCCAATAACTCAAACATAAAATTTGTCATTCGATTCTTTCGATCTAAGTGTCGATCGCGTGCGGTGACGGGTACCATATAGAAATTTAAACAAGTCATGCATAGGACTTGTCGTGTTTGATCGGATACATTACTGGTGCCTTTCGTGTGGTAGTTTTTAAGGCTGAGTTGTACCGTCAATGTACAGTAAAGGAATGAATTTAAAAGTTTGTGTTCGATTTCAATTTATAGTGTCGCATACTATGCCGCATTGGTACCATGAATCGATTGTCCACTGCAGTTACGACCTCGACCACCTAGCAGGCACGCAATGGTCTCGTTCAGGACCGACTAATGATTACAAGTACATTTTTGACGTGACGCGACCGTTTACGCGGCCATTTTCAGTGCGTTTATGTGTAATCAAATGTGTTACTTGGTTGCTTTGAACTGTAATAGAAATAGCTTGGAGTGTGATATCGAGATGTGAGACCAGCCCTCGTTACATGCATATCAGAAAAAGCTATGAAGGAAATATCAAACTAGCTCTTTTTGCTTACACCGGACCCTGACATTTTTCAGAATAAAAAGAAGCGTATAGGTTGGCGATAGTGTAGCTCTATCAATAAAAAAAAAATAATCGGATCAGCACTTCCAAAGATACCGGACTTAAAATTAAAAACCAGACAAGTGCGAGTCGGACTCGCCCACCGAGGGTTCTGTACAAATTTGTAGGTTAGTACATATTTAAAAAAAAAATTAAGTACATATTATCAAAAATATTTTTTTATCTACTTAAATACCTATCATTTTTTATGATTTAATTACAAATGTTTTCAGATTTTTTCCTATACTTGTAGTATGAGACGGTATTTCTTGCCAAATTTCATAGTTCTAGTCTAGGTCAACGGAAAATACCCTATAAATTCTGATTCCCTTGAGTGTGTTAAAATATACATTTTTTGCGGCATAAACGGCCGTTACTATCTTTTTTTTACGTTAACTTAGAAGTTTAATTTTTTCACAGCTTCAAGATACTGTAGACCTGAGTATATCGTTATAATTTTAACTCGATACCTCCACGCGTTCCTGAGATAAAGAGTCTTGACAGACAGACAGACGGACGGACAACAAAGTGATCCTATAAGGGTTCCGTTTTTTCCTTTTGAGGTACGGAACCCTAAAAAAAGAAATTAATTTAAGCATAATTGCAAAAACCAAAGTTTTTTTTTAACTTTAAGTTAGTTTTAACCCAGGGCCATTATAGTATGGATATTTTTTATTTAACCTCATGTCAAGTTTAATCAAAAGATAACTCTAATTTGAACAACTGGGCGTAATTCAAATAAGGCTATTCGTTTTCACTATAAATGGTAAATGATATTTATTTCGTAAGTAGGTTAAACATAACACTTTAAATCTTTTTTGGTCATTTTTAAACTAGATGAGGCCGGTGTTTCCTAGCTGACTACCCTGAGAAGAAACACCGAAACAAACTCAGAGTACACACAGATTTGAGTGGACCTGTCCAGACAGTACAAGCAGTCAGTTATCGTGTAGCTCAAACTTAGATATTTAGGATCATAGTTAAACCGCGCAATAGGCAACCTCCTTTAAAATCGGATGCATTTTTTGTCTTCGCTTAAATTATTAAATTTATGCAAGCAAACACAATTAAACGTTGTTAAGTACTTGACAGCTTTTTACTAACAAACGTAATAAACTAACAATAGGCTTCATTGTCTTTGTAAATATCCGTTATTTTAATCTCGGCTCAACTTAAACTGAAAACTATTGATGAACGTTTAAAGTTTTTATTGCGTTTGCCCAGACAATCATTCAAATGGAAATAATAATAGGTTATAACATTAAAAATTTACTTGTGTAATAGTTTACTGTAATTACTCGTACTGCCTCGTCGCTCAATTTATCTAATCATGTCCTAGGTTTGATTCCAGGGTCGGGAAAATGATTATTGGGTTTGCCATCTGGAATTTTCAGTAGCTGCCCAGAGTTTGGATTTGTGATAAGTCTATGGCAATGATCTCGCCATATGACGTGGTACTTGAAAATAACTGACGAAATATGGGGTTCCTATAAGTAGACCTCTCCCTAACCATTTGGATCCCCAAATGGTTGTTGTTAGTTGTTGATGGTACAGGCGTGATTTACGGCCGTTCTCAATAACGTATCTACCTTTGACCAACTCTCAAATTAACTCCCAACAGTAGCTGAAACGTCATATTTAAAAGGCAAACATGACGTTGACGGTACCTACGTTATTGAAACCGGCCATTAATGTTTATTATTTACTAGCTTTTTCCCGCGACTTCGTACGCGTTTATCCCGTTTGTTCCTGTTCCCGTAGGAATTTCGGAAAATCCTCTCTTAGTGCTCCCCTACACTCCCCAAGGAACCTACATGCCAAGAAAATTTCAGCTTTCTACTACCAGTAATTTCGGCTGTGCGTTGTCTGTCAATCACTCAGACACCAGTAACGGAAGAGTTTTATGTATATTGATTAGGAATACTAATCATCATCATCCTCCATTATTTTTACAAACCATCTTTCCGATATGAAGTCTTCTGCGTTCGATTTCCGGTCTAGGCAAAATGGCGTCTAAAAAGTACCAAATTAAAACAAAAGAACAGCGGTTATTTTACCATAACAAATAATATCTGTTCAAGCAGGTTTACATACCAACATTATTGAAGAGAGTGTGAACCAAACAATATATTACCTATATCAGCAGCTCTTATCTACATCCACGAAATAATGATATCATAACATCGTTACCCAGCACCATGTAAGTGTAGGAAATTTATTATTTCACCCGAAGGCGGTAATGTTAACGCCTTTAAGAAAAGTAAATCTGCATACAATACATGGGACCCGATTATGTTTGGTCCCAAGCCAGCCTACGGGATTTCTTCTCGTTGATTTATGTATTAAATAAATAATTAAATTCTTACACCTGCTTCTTTGTGTGATACTAAACGATAGAACGTTGTATTTATTTAATTTAAACAGAACGTCCTAAGCTAATTAATTACACTATTTCAACACAATGATATGTCACTGGGAAATTGCAGACTCTGTAAGATTGTAATAAATCTTTATAAAGTTATTATTTCTCGATTTAATATGAAAAAATCGTTTTGTAGGCAAGAAATCCCATTCAAATTCAATAGGTTCCACTTTAGCCGTGTCTTATTAGTAAAAGTAGTTTACAAATTCATGTGATATTTTACAATCTTACGGCGTTTGCAATTTTCCGGTTACGTATACACAGAACAGTAAAATAGTGATGTAAAAAAATATTTAAAACTAACTAAAAAAACACGTTTATTCTATAAATATAAATATTAAAAAAAAAAATTAACTATAAAATTAAGGGGGGCTCCCCCTTAATTTTAAGGATAATTATTTTTTTCAGTAAAATTTAAAATATATATATATATATATATATATATATATATATTATACAGCAACAGAAATACATAATCTGTGAAAATTTCAACTGTCTGTCACCAGGCTGTATCTCATGAGATACAGCCTGGTGACAGACAGACAGATGGACAGTGGAGTCTTAGTAATAGGGTCCCGTTTTTACCCGGATACGGAACCCTAAAAACAGTAATATTTCGTTACTTTTCGTTACTTACTAACCAAACATGATACATAGTCATACATTCATCTCACATAATTTAATTAAATCTGTTATGTTGGACATCCTTATCACGGATGAGGTTATAATTAAATTGGGCTATTTTGGTGCTAACTATAGGTACTCAAAGGTGTGCTGATCTGTGTGATTGTTATTGGTATATATGTATTATATGTAATTCTTACCATAAAAGCACAAAAAATGGTGAAGAAGCATTACTTTTCACTGTAACATTTCAGCTCCTTTCTATTGAGAAAGGAGCGGAAAAATAAAATACCAATGAAATGGAAATAAAATACCATGGAAAATTACTAATAAATATCAAAAATGTAATTGTATATATTTGATATTTATCAGTTCAATAATATTAATTGGCATTGTGTTTATGTACTTTATATTATTATCTCTAATTAGTGTACAAACTTTCTACGTTCAACATTAACGTTCTTTCTTTCAGTCCATCCAAAGGTTGTCTATAAAAGACTGCCTTGTGCGATAAGACCGCCAACAATAAGGTCTATTATAAATAAATAAATAAAATTTAGATATGAAGATTAACTAGGTCATAAACGGACAGGCGGAAATAATAGATAACATTTAAATGCATTTCTATCTTATTTACAAGAAAATGTGTAGGAAATCATCATTAAGCTATGGATTACAAATGGCGCATTCAATCATGACTAACGTTAAATCGAGAGAATTCCATAACGCAACAGTACCATTGAACTCCACACTGAAGTTCTGCCGCATTCATGAAACTCGTTCATGACTCGCTTTCCGCATCAAGCTTAGAAAGCAAAAACAATATCACTGGAATTACCAGTACCCACCTACCATTCATTCATAGTACCAACTTCCGTTTACCGGACACTTACATTACAAATCTTTAATTTACTTTTATTGTAACTCAATTCGATGTTCACACGAACATGAGTCACTCGCAATGTGCGGCCCGTTCACATACAACACCACTCGATTCTCGATAACGAGATGCTGACTCGATACATTCTCGAATCGCAAGGAGTCGAATGACATAACACCTGCGCTTGATGCATCGCACCACAGATCACGTGCGCTTATCGAGTGTAATTTTTTAATTATATTATTTCCTTTATCAGGTAATGAATGAAGATGATATTGCCAGCTGGAAGGTGGCGTAAGTAGAGTAATAAAGGGTGTAATTAAACAATTGCCTACTTTGGTACCGTTATCCTTTTGATCAGCGCCGTCTCTCTGCTTATTAAAGGCATTTCACCTACAGCTATTGAATAACCTTATTTTGCCATTAAGTTAACGTTAAGGCTCATAAAGAACAATTGCAAAACCAATGACTGGGTTTTGTATGGTAGGTGTCTCTTGGTCCAGGGTTGAGTTATCTGTTCGAAAGAGTCACCGCGGCCCTGGAACGCAAAAGGCTTTAGAAGGAACACGGATGGGTTTTAGTCAGTAAGAGTCTGACACGCCCTTCCGCTCCACCCAGAGCGGGAGAAGTCATTTGATGATTTCACATCCTTAAAAAAAAAAGGTGTCTATTGGTAAAGCAATACTTTTTAAGATATAAATCCAATCAAGCTGGTCACACCTGCGGTATCTACAGCGTTACATTACAGCTAAATAATGATTTTAACGACTAAAAATCACACATAGGTCTATTATCTACCATATTGACAGTAAATCAACGTAAAATGTAAAATTATCACCTATTTGTGTCGATCTTTAAGTTATCTTTATGACTGTGAGGCATATAGTTAGGGAGAAATTTCAATTTCAGTTTTTTATTCGCTATTGTAATCTTCGAACATAATCGTTACAGCGCTTCTCACATGAGTAGTTTGCACTCTCATACGTTTAACACTCCTAGGTTAATCAGGTAAACTGCATAATTAGTAGAAAAAACCACGCAACTCATATTCACTCAGAAGGTGCGAAAAAGTTGTTCGTGGTAATTTTATCAGAGGTGATTAATAATGTTTTAATCATCTTTTTATATGCTATAGATCTTTAGAACGATAATACAATATTTTAATCAAAGTCGGACAAAAAGAATCCCAGCCTAATCAATATAGAGGATGGATTTTTAAGACGGGACTGTAAGCGCAATTACCTAAACCGTTATAGTTACAGGAAAACGTTCCTAGGAAACCAACCATAACTTATTGACATATTCTGAACCGCATTCACAGATTTTGGAAAAAAATATACCGGGTGATAAAAAATTGATCGATGGCATCGATCGACATTGATCGATTGATGTTGTAGCTTTGGTTGATAGAAGAAAGAAGTTGAAACTATCGATCGACGGCATTCTACCTTTCTATCGACGAATGATTTATTGGTGTGGTAACACCCTTAGTCGCCATATCATTAGTCACCACCTTTTTAGACGTATCATCTTGAACACATTCCATCTCATGTTCATCAAATGTTTGATCTTGAAGCCCTACAAATTCAGCAGCTTCAGCAATTAAGTGAAAGTGTTTTTAAAATAAAAACAATATGAAAACTTTGGTTATGTTTGACGATTAAGATTTATCATGTGAAACAGTAAAGAATTTCTTAACATATTTTTAAAACTAATTCTTAAGATTTTTACCGACAAAAATAACATTGCCAAACCGTTTTCCTGTTAAATCTTCGCATTGAAAATGAAGTGTAAAATCATTACAACCGAATTCGGTAATGAGAGATTTTGCCCAATCATCATTCAACGAACAAGGATTACTAAACTTCAATGTATATTACGAGTATATTGATGACGAGATACTTTTGGGGTGACCGCCTATAAACTTTTCAGCTGGGTCATGGATGCTCTCAAAGGTATGAGTAACATAATATAATATTAATAGTTTATTAATATTTTGTGGTTTTTATAAATTTGTATGATAGTCTGTAAGGTATATATGTAATGGGTCTTTGTTACCTGAATTAAATGATTTATTATTATTCATTTCACTTTCATACCACTTACCTACATTTTTAAATATTTCTTAAAAAAACAAACATTAAAAAAGAAAAAAAAACTATATTATTATAATTATTAAAAATAATAATTTAATAAATGATAAATTTACTATGCTAGTAGGTTAAACATAACACTTTTACACATCAATCTTTTTTGGTCATTTTAAGCTAGATGAGGCCTTGGATTATTTGTAATAATGCAACACTGTTCGCTATTAGAAAACCTAATTGTAGGCATTTAAGCTGTCCTATTATATTATTTGTATCTGTATGTTTTAGTATGCACTAAAGAAAAAGGAATAGGATCTTTCAGAAAGCTAAACTTATCTATTGCATAAAGTAGTGTTATTGTCAGTGAAAAAAATGTTATGTGTTGACCAAATGATTCATCAGATGCTGATAAGATATTACACAACAAGGTACTTTCATAAATTTTAATAACAAAAGCGTAATAAGAGATACTTGGCAGATTACTAATGCAATTTCCCGCTACTCTTTTGTTAGAACCAATTCATTCAATAAGCTGTTATTTTTTTAGAAAAATAAACTTTTATGTCTGGCCTAAATTGCCGCTCGTTCAACAATATGTCGGAATCAAAAGAATTGTATTGAATGTAGATACAGAAATCTTATCGAATTAGGAAAGTTTTTCTTTGATTGTGCTTCTTGGAGCATAATGGATTCAAATCGTGTTAGTTCGAATCGAATTCGTTAATTCACCTGTCGGTTACTGTCTAGAAACGAATCTTTTAGGGTTCCGTACCCGAAGGGTAACCATCGGAACCCTGTTACTAAGCCTCCGCTGTTTGTCCGTCCGTCTGTCTGCCAGCGGGCTGTATCTCAAGAACCGTAATATGTACACAGTTGACATTTTCACGGAGAGTGTATTTCTAATGCCGCTTTAACAACAAGTAATAAAAAATAAATTAAATTAAAAATTGAGGAGGGCTCTCATACAAGAAACGTTTTTTGTTCGGTTTTTGGTACGGAACCCTTCGTGTTGTCACACTTGGACGGTTTTTTTTTACTACCAGTGGCAATTCTATTTGTTGCAAATAAAATCAAACTGCCTAGCCTTTTCACAAATAAATTGGGGTTGGCTTTCAGTCAAACCGGATTCAGCTGAATACCAGGTGGTCCTGGTGTCAGATTATCTGGCTTCTGACTACCCGTAACGACTGTCAAAGAGGTACAAATGGCAGCCGGGACCAATGGCTTAGCGTGCTTTCCGAGGCACGGAGGAGCCTCGATGTGAATCGGATGGTCACCAATCCACAGACCGACCTCGGCAAGCGTTGCTTAACCTCGACGTTCGACCCATGTGGTTGTTATCATTTAGCCACGAACTCCTCATTTGTTGCCATAACTGAGTTTGTAAACATAGTATTAAGCTTATGTTACTTGAAAAAACTACTTATTTCCTCCGTCTATCCATCCATCAATCTCACGGTATTTAAGTAATGTATTAGTAAAGATGTCTTCATTATTGATGGAGACACTAAAGTCTTAATTTGAACGCACAACGGCCGGTTAATTATAGGAATCTGCCAATAATGCGTTACCGGTTTCTTTATACCAAGGTAAATGGTGGAAGGTAAATGTCGACGCAAAGATTAACATAATTAATCGATGTTTTGCGTGTTGCGCGCACGCATCATGTTTTACTAGTCCAACTCTCGCTGAAACATTACGAAAATGAAGTAAAAAAACTTTTATACGTTGAGTAAAGAAGGCCTACTGTACTACACATATTAATTAACAGACATTTAGCTCTAAAAACTGACATAAGTTTAGTATTCCTGCGATGTGCACGCAGCATTATTAAACTTTTTTTACCAAACACGTTTTCTTGTGAAACTGTATGGGTAAATTATTTGATCATAGCAGAAGCATAGTGGGACTATTTGTTTCGTAGACTTCTAATTAGAAGTGTTTATTCGACAAATCGATCAGCAACCGATGTTAACTAGATTTTTTACATGTTATTCTCTCATTGAAACTTTTTCCTAATCTATACTTGCATAATTATCCTACTAATATTATAAATGTGAAAGTTTGTGAGTATGGATGTATGTTTGTTACTATTTTACGCAAAAACTACTGAATGGATTTTGATGAAATTGGGCAACGGGGGAATATTATAGTCTGGAATAACAGATAGGATACTTTTTATCTCGGGAATATGTTCTCTTGGGATACTTTTCGACATTCACGCGGGCGGAGTCGCGGGCGGTAGCTAGTATATAAATATTATAAATGCGAACGTTTTGATGGATGGATGTTTGTAACTCAATCAGGTCAGAAAGTTTGAACGGATCTTGACGAAATTTGGCACAGAGGTAGATTATAGTCTGGAATAACACATAGGATACTTTTTATCTCGGGAATATGTTCCCTTGGGATACTTTTCGACATTCACGCGGGTGGAGCCGCAGGCGGCAGCTAGTGTATACCTAATATCTGCACTTATGTTCCCATTAAGTATCTACAAATAATTTCTTTTAAATCTATAATACAAAGAATCTTTCATATCTGACATGTGTTTTCTTAACTCGGTATTTGGTATTCATCACGAAATAAATCATTTCACTCACTTCTAATCGATGCAAACAATGTTTTATTCGCTCAACGAACATATTCCTTCCTTCATTTATCCCTAAATGAAGGAAGGAATATAAAACCAGTACTTCAGTATCCAATTCCATTAAGTACTAATAAACCTTTAATTTGTGACATGTTCTTAACTCGGTGGTATAATTAAGGGAGCGAATGATTGAAAGGCGTGAAGCAGGCGCCGCTTACCGGGGCGGCGCGTGCGCTTGCGCATGCTCACGCAACTGCGTCAAGATACACACTATTTGGCTTATTCACGGGTAGCTTCATGTTTTATTTAGTATGGAAATAAATTTATGAAATTTTGTGTTGGTTGTTGGTTGTGGGACAGGGGTTATGGGGGGTCGACTGAAATAAAATAACTTGAAAAATTAATTTTAAAAAATAAGATGCCCACTAAAAGCTGCCACGAGAGGTAAAATAATCATGATTCCCATCTACATAATGTGTATAGCCTTTTCTCGACTATGTTGGGGTCGTTTTCCAGGCTGACGGATGCAGCTGAATACAATTTTTTATATGGGGTGACTCCCTAACTGACCTGCACAACTAAATAACTGGGTGACACAGTATCTCTTGGTAAGACCGGTGTCAGATTTTCTGGTATCTAATTATCTGTAACGACTATCGAATATTTGTCTATCGAAGGTGTAGAGTTAGTGAGTCATCCTCTTTACAGACCAATCTTTTCGACCTGGCACCTTGTCACTTTTTTTTTTCCATAAATAAAAGATAAACTTAGAGGAATTCGTTTTATGAAGCCAGAAGACACCGTGGCAGCGTTTGGCGTGGAAGAGATCCCTAAAGAAAAGTGGGCAAACTGCTTCAGTCAATGGTTCCATCGCATGTGACGGTTCTTAGAAGGGAACGGAGACTACTTCGAAAAGCAATAAAAATATTGACAGGCTTCTACATCATTCCGTTTTTTATTTCTAATAACTTTCAGTGTGACCCACGTATTGACCAGAACCAAAAAAAAAGACCCATCAAAACCCCAACTACATGATTACACCTTTGCCTAAGTTAAATATTATTAGCTCCACATAAGTTCTTTGAAACGCAATTGGAACAGTTTCTAATTCTAATGTTCGGCTGTGGTTACGGATTTTTTCTAACAAAACATTAGTCAGTGAATGTCTACGTAAGTCGGGTCTTTCCCACAAAGGCAGTCACCGTTAAAGAGAGCGGTCTTGAACCCACGCTACGGTCAGTGGACTGATGATCACACTATGATGATATTATTATCTTAACCTGGTAAACTGTGGACTCTAGTCAATCGTGTTCAAAAGGTCTTAGATTCCTTTTTTTGAAGTGAAAACTTCTTTAGCGGCGTTGTGCACTTTTTGAGATGGGTAAAATGTTAAACTCGCGTCAGGACACGTGACCTGATCGAAAATACGTAAGACGGAGGGAGAGTAGACCGCCGACGCGGCGTAGGAGAGGAAGTAATATCCCCCTCTCTTTCTACCGCCCGGCGACAATGTATGCCTCAATGCATGCATATGCAATTATTCCCTAACCATTCCAAAATATCAAAAATGCACAACGTTAATGTTCAAGTTTTCACTTCTGCCGGCACTCCCGGAATGCAACCCGTTGTTTTTTTATTGATTGCCTTGCTATTGATCACAATCTCACCTGATATAAATAGATGATGTGGTCGACGATAGAGTGCGCTTGCCTAGAACGAACCTATTCATTCTTGACTTAAAGAAGTTGTAGACACGGTTTGGAGCCTCCAGTCGAAGTGACATTTTAATTAGTGATAAGTATTGAAAATGAATGCTATTGTCATGGACTGCTGCTTATATTTTGGCGTTTCGACAATTGCTATGACGAATTTCATTTCGTTTCATTACAGACTTTTTTTTTCGACTAACTTTTCAAATTATATTTTAACTTACTTTTCTTGTAGAAAAGTTCTTCCTTAGCAATTGTTACAGACAGTTCTATCTACGTCCCTTATTCACATTACACGAAGCCAGGGTACGTGCGTGTCGATTATTTTCACTGCACTTTAAGAAGCTTCACGTTACCCTTAGGCTCCAGGAATTAACGGGAGAAAACCCTTCAGAATTAACCTTTTAATCGAATAGGCTCTGTCGATTGAGAAGGTTAACTCTGAAAAGGGTACGACCTCCTTGGAGTGTGATACCCATCAGCCAACTAGCACATAACTTGACCATTAATTTTGACACGTCACTTAAAGGTCGTATTCAGTCCCAAAAACACACGCACAATATTCAATTAAGTAGGTCGTAACGAGATGAACAAAATTTCAGGTATGTGAACTATTTGCTAATTGACTCTGTTCATTAAAACCTGTCAAATGACACGGTCGGCAGCTGTCATTATATTTCTGAGCGTGATCATGTTTTACTCGCATATTTTTCGACGATGTGTGCGTCAATTTGAGCAGCTAATATTCCAAAGATAATTCTATGTATGTATGTGGATGAGGCAAGGGTGCGTGCTGGGCATGCGCGGTCATTTAATTGCGTTTATGGTGAAATACTAAAGGTTAACCCTATTAGAGTCGGCCATCTTGTTTTTGTAACATTTTAAGCATAGTTGTAAGCAAACCGCCTTTCTCGTAATCATTGTAATTAAAGTTCTATACGATTTGCATATTGATATCAAGTTGCGTTCGAAGTTCGAGTTCAAAGAAACAGGTAAAAAACACTTATAGACCTTACATAAGTGTTTTTTACCTGTTTCTTTATGGGTAAAAATGCAATAATGTAACGTTATTACACGAATTGTAACCACTTGGCAAGAAAGCCATAAAGTGAGAAAACAAAACAAGACTCTCCGATCAATAAAACAAGATAGAGAGAACTCCGTTCAAAAAAATACATTGTGCTCGGTATGTCGACGAGTCGGCTGGCCCACCTTGCCAAAATTAACCGGGACCGTTAGCAAATCAATAAACAGACTCCGCCACCACCGCTGACCCAGTGCAATGAAACTGGAACGATACTATTTATAAATAAAACAGCTTCGTCTGCAAACTGAATGTTATTCCAGCGCCCATTTGAATTTTAGTTTTTATTCAATTATTGTATACGAACATGGAAAAGCTTTTTGTTTTGAAATGATTTTGTTTTATCGTTTGAATGTTTCATGAAACGGTGGTGTGTAATTTTTACTTGTGTTTTTTGTTGATTGAATGTATTGGCAGTTACTTGGTAGATACCTAAAAGAGAATCATCAGCATCATCATCGGCCGAATGACGTCCACTGCTGGACATAAGCCCCCAAAGGGGGGGTTTGCCATAATCGCCACGCTTGGCAGGCGGGTTGGCGATCGCAGTGTAGCTGTTGCAATGCACAGAGAATGCTGCTGCCTATTCTCTGGTGAGTCCCTTAGTCGCCTCTCACGACACCCACGGGAAGTGATGGGATGGTGCTGTTCTTTTACATCCGACACCATACAGAATTACAGAACCGTCCGACACCATACAGAACCAGAAACAGAATAATAAGTTACTACTAAGTGATATATTTCCTTTTCATAGAGAAAAAAACGAAACTTCGGGTTAATATGAAATGAATTCATCTATCTAAACCAAAAAAGCAGCATAAATAAGGCAAGTCTCGAACTTGAAAAGCATTAAAATTCAAGTCGCAATATCATCTCAGCAACAATTAATTCAAAAACTTGTCAAAATGTAGGGAACCAATCGATGCCATCGATCGATGGTAGAATGAATTAGTCGACGTCGATCGATAGTTTTTCTTTCTTCGATCAGCCAAAGCTACCACACCAATCGATAAACGTCTATCTATCGATGGCATCGATCGGCGGTCGATCAATTGTTTATCGCCCGGTATTTGCCAATCAGCCAAGGAACCACACCAATCGATCAACGTCGATCGATGACGATCGATTCACATCGAACACCCTTAAAATATGAGAATTACCTACCCCTCCGATGTTTCCTTTGTAAGTAATAAGTTTATTAGTTTTTTACCAAAGACCTGTATATCGTTAAATATACATAGATAAGTATAATTCTCTCTATTTAAGTATGGCGCATGAAGTTATATAATTACAGAAAAATTATAGCTATTCCGTAGTAAAATTATAATTTATTAGATCATAGTGGATGGTAAAGTAATGTGCTAAAGCTATTATGATAAACACATTAAAATATGTAAGTATTAATTTCGCAGTCGAATTGAAAACTCATTATACATTGGTGCATAATTTTTATATGTATTTATTTATTTTTGGATAAAGATAATTTATACAATGAGATATCGCCAATGACCTAGTGCATCTGTACCTACCTACAATTTATTTAAGAACTGAACTGAAAATAAATCCGCCATTTTAAAAGTAATTACTTGGTGAAATGTTGATTAGTACGGTTATTAATACGGCGTTACGAAACAAAAGATATTTTTTTCCTTATGTTCGTTCAATAAAATTTCAAAACGTAATCTAACCTCGCACACCTCTACCTACATCTAGATTGGACACCCTACTCCAATTCACACACAATGGAGATCGACTGACCTATAATCAGAACGGGCTCTAACCCAATTAGACATCGATCCTGGGATCAAAACAAATGCGGCGCGGTCGTGTGTGTCCGCTTGTGTCCGCTTGTGTCCATCGGTGTCCGGGGTTGTCCAAGGGTGTCAGTAAATTTGCCCTGCCGCGTGAATACTACGAGAGCGCCGATCCGGCTCATGCATTATTAAACACATCAAAGGAGAAAAATCGAAATGTGCATCGGCCAGTGAAGCGGTTTTCCGCCCGATTAGAGGCACACGGATGTATCAATTATCATGTACAATCTCGCCCCCGCACAACGCTTTATACTTTATTTTAGAACAGGAACTATGAAGTCTTAAAACGATCATGATTCCGCTCTAAGAGAGAGACGGACCTACACATAGCGAATACCACTATCCCTTTTAAATCATCGGAATTGTATGGCATTAGCACGTCATAGTAGGTCGGCTGCACTACATTTGAAAAGTAAATCTACATTATCTTTACTACCACGTTCTAGTAGACTTTTTTTACATTTTATTTCTCAATGCTTTTTATTCTGAAGAGAAGGGAAAATGTATTAAGTGAGGTCAGTGAAAACAAATCGCTGAAAAACTGATATCATTACCTCACTTGGGAAGGGACTGGACCCCACGACACAGGGCATCCTAGTGTGGGATCCAGGCAATTTTGAAGAAACCTAGCACTTAAGGCTCTCATGTATTGCAATACTGTCTAACTATTGTACAATGTGCTTTTGAACCGAATATTTTTAGGGTTCCGTGCCTCAGTCGGCAAAAACGAAACCTTTATAGGATCAGTTTGTTGTCCGTCTGTCTGTATGTCAAGACCTTTTCTCAGGAACGCGTATTGGAATCAAGCTAAAATTAACTCCAAGTATTCAGAACAGCTACCTCTTGGAGCAGGGAGAAAACCAAACTTCTAAGTCAACGCAATCTAAAGATAAGGCCATTTAAGCTCCGTTTAGGCGCATTATTTGACGCTCGCAAAGAATCAAAACCTATAGGGTACTTCCCGTAGATCCACAGTCCTGAAATTTGCCAAGAAGATAAGTCTTACAGTATAAGTACAGGAAAAAGTCCGAAAATAAGGAAGTTGTTCTTTTATAATTCACAAAAAAAATGCGAATACAAACTTATATTTTCGGTTGAAGAAATGACCGTGACGCATATTGATGTATCCGTAGGTAATATATACTCGAAAAAAATCAAGACTCGATCGGAACCCTCGGTACACGAGTCTAACTCGCACTTGTCCGGTTTCTTTAATTCTTATTTATTATTATTATTACAAAAATTTTAAATTATCATTGAAAAAAGCTACACTATTCCTGAGTGACATATGATATTTTCAAGTGGGCGTGGATTGCCCTTTCCGAAACTATGAAGAATAGCGTGGAATACTCAAACGAGCCTGGTTTGAGTATTTCTCGCTATTTCTCAACCGCCCTAGTCTCGGCAGATGAAGACGCAGAGTCGGTGGGAATCTCCATGAGGCCAAACCATGAGGCTCAGATAATACCTGGAATATGGCTAGAGAAATATGGCACTGTATTATTAATAATAATAATAAATAACGTAATAATGCAATAAAAATCAGTAAATAAAATACAATAGGTACATGCTTTCAATCTGTATTATAACATTGATGTTGTGAAGACTGGACTGGAACTGGTACTAGGAATACCAGTGTTACAGGGCTCCAGGCCTCCCAACTACCCAGATTAGTTGCTTCAGTAGGTACAAAAATTTACAATAGTGATATTTTTTTGTTGAGTGAAAAATTAACTAACAATTTAAAGACATATTTGCTTAACTAATTGGAAAGAAGGTTGGGTGCAAAAGTCTTAACTCTCTTACACGAACTTTTGTTTGGGTTCAAAAGTTCGTGTTGGTGCGTGTTAAGATTGAGTGTAACAGTTCGTATACGTTTATGTAAAGTGAGTCGGTGTGGCATAATTTTTCATGGAAAACCTCAAAGAGTCTCTCTGTTACTTCATTATCGAGAGATTGAAGCCAGTTTTGGACCTTCATTTTACTTTTAATTTTTGACAAAAAGTAGATGGAAATGGCTTTATTAATTTTATTGTAGAGGTAATCGCCAAGGAAAAAAAAGAATCTACTATAAGCACCACATGGTGGTTTTTATGAGACTAGTTTATAAATAGCATAACACGGCAATGAGCAATGTATCATTAAAAAAAAATGCTATGGACTAGGTACGTTTTTATTGACTACGAAATCAATAAATTCATGTATCAATCGCTATATCAGTAACAGTCTATCAAATGACAAATGTCTATGATGATGGACAAATTATGAGTCTCTTGTCAATTACGATCAGTGTTTCCAATTGGCTTACGCATAAATTGTACGTCTAAGTAAGCAATTTATCAAAGTTTAAAAAAAGAAAAATGATTTCGAATGTTAATTCACAGGAATTAAATACGAATCTAGATCCAGTCTATTTTATGAGTTTGAAGATACACAAGAAAGATGTAATAGCTAGGTAATGGTAAATACTACATCGTCTACCGTCATAATTACTTATGAAAGGTGTTATAGCCAATATAGAATTTTAATTGTCCAATTAAATACTTTTTTTTATCATCTATATTTAATTGGGTATTATAAATGATCACACGTTGGCCGCAAATGACGATTATAACGAACTTGTTATTATGTATTCGTAATGTTTCCTTTTTGTGTTATAATTATCTACAACCGCACACGTAAAGTGTCGTTGGATAGGTCGTTCAAAAATATTGAGGATTCCAAGTTCTAAGGATCCGTTTGCGAAATATTAAGCTTCAACTAAACAATCAGCTAAACAGTTGTTTTTGGAGACTTGAAAAAATTCATGGATTGAAAATTAAATAAACTAAATTAGAGTGAACAGGCTTCTTCTGGGTAAGCTCGTTCCATCGTCGACTTTGTCTCTGACATCTATGACCTAGACTAGAGTCAAGAGCAAATCCATATTAAATTAAAAAATTAAAACTATCACAGCTAAGTAGGCTTTACAAGTTAACGAGTTATAGTCGACCAACTCATAAAATGTAACTGTTTAGGTAAAAATTTCGTAGTAACCCCATAGAAAATGACTTAAAGCTAAGTGTATTTTTAACGTTATAATGTCACAGTAAAATTTGATATTTTTGTCATGACTTACGGAACGGGTAACTACGGTACCCTACACTGTGCGTGGCCCGACACGCACATGGCCGGTTTTAATCTCCAAAATCTTCTTAGTTATCAAAATTGTGAATGAATTAAAACTTTAATGTACGTACTACTGCACTAAATAATGAAAACAACCATAATAAGTACGCTTGTTTTCACTAGCACCATCCCATCACTTCCCTTGGGTGTTGTAAAAGGCGACTAAGGGACTCACCATAGAATGGGCAGCAGCATTCTCTGTGCATTGCAACAGCTACACTGCGATCGCCAACCCGCCTGCCAAGCGTGGCGATTATGGCAAATCCCCCCTCTTGGGGGAGGCCTATGTCTAGCAGTAGACGTCTTTCGGCTGATATGATGATGATACCTACCTAAATATATGTAGGTAATGCGCCCTTAAAAAGGATTCGTTTTTACTCTGCGAAACATCTGCACAAATATTTAGACATTAGGTACCTATTCACCTCCAGGGTTGCGGAACATGTTCGAAAGAGTCACCGCGGCCCTGGAACGCAAACGGCTTTAGAAGGAACACAGATGGGTTTTAGTCAGTAAGAGTCTGACACGCCCTTGCGCTGCACCCAGAGCGGAAGAAGCCACAAAGGTACACCGGCACAATCCGTTTTTGGGACCGAAATCATCATCCAAGTTCCTAAAACTACGTATATATCAACGAGCTTTACGCAAAACTAAAATGTATTAATACAAGCTTTTATATAATTTGCAATGTTAGCAATTGGGAACAAACAATAAATGCTAAGTAGCATAATCGCTAAGCAGATAACACTTATTGCTACATCTGTTCTCAAACGTTTATCCATTCAAGCAAGAAAATGCCTTCGATACCAAGAAATAAGCATTTGCATATTATAACGATATATATTAATAAGCCACTAAAACTCAAAACAATGAGAGAACATTCGCATTTTTTCTAGCCTTTCGCATTGTAAGGGCAGTTTTACATATATTATATTGTAGGGAAATGTGGAGAAACCAGCCGTCCACAACGCTACGCGAACAGAATTAAGTCAGTAGGTAGAATGCTTTATAAGTCCAAGGAAATTGTGAAGTCATTTCAAAACGTATCAACATAAGTACTACATTAAAATTATGTTTTTTATCACTCAAAGTACGTGAAGAAGATGTAGATCGTCCTCGATGCATCTTTAGTTGTTACATTTCTTGTAGATATTGTTGACTATGGAACAGTGTGGTAAGTACGCATAACACTCTTCAGACAATTTATGAGTGACATACAAACAATGAATTTACACGAGTACTTGGGCTGCAAAAATCAGCTATATATGGGTGAAGACTGAAGATGATATTTTTTATCATTATAGGAGTTAATCGCTCGCGTGCGTTTAGAACGTGCGTGCGGCGCTGCAAACGCGCACGCCTATTCAATTACGGAAAGGTCACGCCGTTTGTAAGCGCAGGCGCAAGTCTGCAAGATTATCGCGGCTCACCTGTCGGGGCGCGCGCATTGGATTAATAGCTGCGCAAGCGCACCGTACCCCGTCGCCCGCGCATCCAGCGTTTAGTTATTAAATATTCTCGTTAGAAGAAAAAATCCATTTGCAAGTATTGCTATGCCATGCGTGTATGCAGAATATATCGGTTGAATTAATCTTTATGTTTTTGTCGACCTGTCTTTTATATATTTTCATGGATATCACTTTAAGTGTCTGTTTGAGTGTAATGAGACGGTAGAGGTGCGTTATCTTTCAAATGATAATTTCTAATCAATAAATGATTAATTGACTACATCCAATCGGCTCCATCACCTAGAAGATTAAATTAACCCTAAAAGCATAAAAAAACACAACCGTTTTTTGAAGTGAAAACTGCTTTAGGCGCGTTGAGCTCTTTTTTGGGTGAACAAAAATCATGGAACTCGCGTCATCGTCACCAAACGCTTTCCATGAGCTATATGTATACTGTGAATATATGTGTACTTTTTGGGTGAACAAAAATCGCGTCATCGTCACCGAACGCTTCAGCTTTCGCTTAGTTTTCACTTCTATCAGTAGTCCCCAAAGACTGCCCCACATGTTTTTTTATTTGGAAGCCGGTTGTATTCTTTTGTTAAAAAGTTTTTTACTTTTTAGTGACTTCTTCGGGCCTATCTGACTGTAGTTTTCTCCAATAGATTGTTTTTTTATACGTGCCTAATTCTTGTTTTGTAAATTTTGTATTATTCTGCAGGAATTATAGATATAACTTAGTAACATATCTCTATCAACGTTTGTAAAGGCAAGTCTATAAAGATTTCAAATATGGCAAATGCAATAAGCGTCGCTTTGAACTGCGTGTGGGCAACATTCGCTACCACAGCGCCACCTGTGATGTCTATACATATAATACGCAGTTTTTACAGTTAAGTCTTTACTTAGGCTTAGTAATAGACTCAGCCTAACTAGTGGTTCAATAAAAATAAAAATATTATAATTTAACACTAAAAAGACTACAGATTAACTGTAATATATTCTGTGAAAGTTATGTCATTTCCTGAGACATTTTTAAAAAGAAAGTAAAGGACTTATTTAGTTACTTCTCCGGATCTGTAACGCTTTGGTACTTTACATAGAACCAGTTACTTCAAAACAGGATTAAAGAAAAATAAAATCCTGAATTTTTAATTGCACATGAACGCGTTAAAATACATAATATAGTTGACTTTAACGTCCTCGACAAATACGTGAGAGCTCCAAGGTTGACGTGATTCGATTCGTCATACTTCAGACATTGGTAACATTATTATTTAGAACACTACGAAGATTAAAGTGTTAATAAGTTACGCTTCCGAATTTTTAATGCATGTTGAAGGTCTTTTATTGATACAATTTTTTTTTTCACATCAACTGACGAAATCTACACCTCAGTTGTCATTAATTACTTCATTAAAGGAGTTGTCTACGTGACTTCTGCGTGAATAAGGAGTGACAGAAAGAAATTAATTGCTGCCCTTTTATTTAAATTTTATTTTATATTAACTTAAACATGCTACTTATCGATGCTTTGAGATCTTTATTAGTTTTTCTTCGAGGTCCCAGGCTTAAGTGCTACATGCTCATATTGACTTAAAAATCATTTGGTGCGTGTAAATATAAATCCTGAATTAATGAGAAGTAAATAAAACATAAAGAAAACTCATGAAAACCCACGATCCACCATGAGATCATTTTTATTTTCACATATAATAGCCAGGAATTCGCAAATTAGATCCGGGAGTAAATACTAAATAGTATGGCATTAGTAGGTAAATCGCTGAATCGGAACTAAAAGAGGTTTATAAAAACATTTATAACAATTAACAAATTCAAAAGATTATATTATATGTGTGACTAATAATATGTACAATTAGACAGCCTTGAATGTCTACTGCGTTTTGTGGTGACGGATAATAATTTAGAATCACTTTGCATAGAAAATACATTTCGTTCAAGATGTGGTTGTCATTCTAATATGCCAGTCTGTTTTTCAATGTCACAAAAATGCATTTAGATAACTATCGCAAGGCTTTCAAGCTAAATAACCACAAATTAATATTTGTTAGGTTTTTGTCCTTTAATAATTTATGAAAATATAGTTAAAATAACTTTGATAAGTGTGTGAAATCGTTGCTCCCGCGTGAAAAAGCTTCAATCTAAGTACTTACTGCGCTAACTTAAGGCGCTAGGCAACGTGACAGGCAAATCCAAATAAAATTAAGACGGAATTTTGGTTCATTATATACCTATAATACCCCGATTTTCAGAAGAGAAATTAAGAAAATAACAAAAACGTAAAAAACCCGTTTAATCCACAAAAACCATTGCTGACTATTTGGGGCGCATTAAGTGTCACTGATCTTACCAACTACCTTTTATTCTCACATGGATTATGAGAGATGCTTAATAATGTGGGAATCGAAATACTCTCTAGAAACAGTTAAAATTATAAGGCGCTTCAAAGAAATGTCTCCTACAAAACATGTTCGATGACGTTACGTTAATGATATTTAAAAAAAATCGGACATAATGAGGCTGTTAGATAACATGTAGGAACCATTATTACGATATGTGAAAATTATTAGCAATTCGGTTCTCATAAATGTATTTCTCATTCCATACAAATAGTTATTTCACTCGAATCACGTGCATTTACAACATTTGGTGGGGCCTCAAGTGAGCGCGTGAAAATAAATTAATATAAAATAGTGAACTTCTTTGATGTTTGTCGAGGACAAAGAAGTTCACTATTTTACAAACATCAAAGAAACTGTTTTCGGCACGTGAGAGATCCAAAGTTGACGTGATTCGATTCCTCATACTCCAAACGTAGGAAACATTATTATTTTAGAACACTACGATGATTAAAGTGTTAATAAGTCACGCTTCCGAATTTTAATGCACATTGAAGGTCTTTTGTTGAAACAATTCAATCTTTTTGTCACATCAACTGACGAAATCTACACCTCAGTTGGCATTAATTACTTCATTCAAGGAGACTTCTGGGTAAATGAGGATCGACAAAAAGAAATTGATTGCTTTATCCCCTTTTTATTTTAATTTTTCTTTTATATTAACTTTAACATGCTACTTATCGATGCTTTGAGATCTTTCTATTAGTTTTTCTTCGAGGTCCCAGGCTAACGTGCTACACGCTCATATTGACTTAACAATCATTTAGTGCTGGTACTTGTGACCTAGGTACGTTATTAATATTCTAGCTCGGACGTTAATGTACTTTATTAATTTAATCATCATTAAGTTTTTTTTTAATGCAACCTATTTTGCAAACCAAAGTCTTTTAGGCTTGCAAGCGTCAGGAAATGCCTAATTATTTTTTTAGTTAGTAGAAATGTTATTCTAATTGGTTTATTATAAGACAAGATAACCTTTGTCATTACATACTAAAACAAACGTATAAAAAATTCAGAACAATAATTCATGCATGTAATAAGGTAAGAGCTTTTACTGAATTAGTTTAATCTAACACTTTGTTAAAATTAATAATCCAAGATGAAAACTCCATTTTGCAAGGCGGTTCAAGCTGCGTTCGTTGCTTGCGAGGTCGGGCTCGATGACCCGAAATAAGGCTCGTGGGGTGTATTGCACCCCACCCCGATGCACCCCCTTCCACCCCCAGGGCCCGAGCGCCGACCTCTCATTCATTACGCAATAAAAGTGTTCCGTTAACTTCTATACACCGAGGGACTGGGGACCTTATTTTAACTTACAAATGTTATTTTTTTGGTAATATTTTAATTAGTGACATAGGTAGTCTTGTTTTAATTAGTAACCATCAAAAGGCTTTTTCAGAAACTGGCATAAGAAAGACTTTCTATTTTCATTTTTTTTTTTCGGAATCTGTTTGGTGAACTTAGACCGGTATTGAACGCAATGGAGGATCGGTAGAGTCGGTAGAGTGCCATGATCACATTAAGAAAACTGAAAGCTCGTAGTTTCAATTTGTAATCATATCTATATATATATATTAGGCAGTGATCGCAACAAGTACTGGATACGAAATGAAATGAAACAAAATCAATTCATTGGCAATGTTTCTGGGGGTGAGAGTGATCCTAAGTATGAAAAACTTTTACTATGGGACCAACTCTGAAATGGTAAAAAAAACGCACTTGTTTTTGCAATTTCATTGGATAACTCTTGCATAAAATATAATGCTTCGATGAGAATCTCGACACTATTCAGAATTGGCAAGTTCCGATTAGATCAGATTCAGAGGAGACGTGGAGATTAACAGTGGGAACAACTTGAATAATTAATATTTATACATTAATTAATTATTATTAATATATAATTAAATTATTATTTATAAATAAAATATTATATATTAATTATTATTCATATGTATATAAAATGTTAAGTTGACATTAAATTCAGCCTACGGTATAGCTACGTCAGAGGCGATTCAAGAAGATAATATTGCCACTTGAATTTGAACACTTTTAAGTACGAGAATTGCCCTTTAGTTTATAACAATAAATTAAATTTTCGCAATTCCAAATGAAGAAGAAGTTGTACTTGACAACAAAGACTTTTTAACCCTAATGCGAGTTTTCAAACTCATATTTTTTGTGAACCGTACAATTGTAGATACATTTATTAACTTCAGCACATAGCTGTCATCAGCTATTCTGTGTGTTTAATTTAATAACGGAGCTGTTTCAACGCTGCGGTAGGTATTCAGTTACTGGTTTTTATGATAATTTTATTGTGAATTATTGTCTTGGTAACATTTTAACATGAAATTTATTGATTTATGTAATTGGGTAGACAAAATTATGTAGATTAAATAAGATTTGGACAGCTTGTTTCTGGATTATTTTCTTAATTTTTACAGGCATTTATTAAATTAGATAGTAATCGGTTTAGTCGGTACGATGCACACCACAAAGGCTGAAGAATAGACTGTCTGGAACGATAAGGGGGAGGCCTTTGCCCCGCAGTGGGACACAATAGGCTGAAGAAAATAACTGTTTAGTGAATGATCGAATATTACACTGCTATACTTAGTTTTCTTGCTGCGTTACTTTATCCTTGTCTTTAAACGTCCAGCAGAGTCATTTCGGCTGCATCAAGCAACTCGAAACTGTCAAATTTTCAACTTTGAACTTAATGCTTTAGGGATAAAGTTGAAAATCAATTAAATAAAATTGACAGACTGTTATATCTTGATGTGCTGGCGTCTGTACAATGCACATTTGAATGAAGATAGTACCTATCCATAATACGAAATACCTACATTTTCTTCAATCATTTTTCATTTTACTTACCTTAAAATAAAGTTTTCTCCTCACTAATCCCACGACTTTAAGCAAACATTCCAACAACATAATTCAACAACTTTATGTAATAACACAAGTATGCTGATACATAATATATAAAGTATCAGTTGACTACGTGACGACTGGATGTCTACCGTCGATGATGCGTTATCAGCAGTGTCATTCATAGTAAAAACGTAAATAGATAAGCAATTTCAGTAACCTCTCCAATTTCTTAACGGTCTCAAATTGCAGTGTCAAGAAACTTTACCTCGTATTGAGTTCTAGGAAATCCTAGAATGTTTATTAAAGTACAGCGAAAAGAAGATTGAAGTTCGTTTGTCTATTTGATTGTTTAGAATGCGTTCTTTATTTAAATGCTTGTTTTTTTTTTTGTTTTTTTTTTTTAAGACTGATGACGAGGTGGACTGTATTTTCTTGAATTAAACTTCGGAACTTCTTTATCTTGTTTATTTTCCCAGGGCTGGCTTGCTGCTGACGGTTGAGTGACGAATGACGGAATGACACCGAGCGCGGCAAGCCACCCGCTTTTTATCTTATTTCCTACTTACACAGGTAGTGAGCGTGGGCGCTTAGGCCTCGGCCAATCAGAGCGCGGGTGGTGGCGCGGAGTTCGAGTCGTTTTAGCGCTGACCAATCAGAGGCGAGCGCATCTGTCTATTGTTTAGACAGGTTCAGACCTGCTCGAAGCGTGTTACGACCGAATTCTGTGCCACCTTACAATCTTCCTTTATTAAACATAAATTAAAACAATCCCTACACTATTGCTTATACATAAAATCCCTGCTATGAACAGTCTTTATTTATTTAAATCTAAACCTTATCCATTAGGTATATAATTTCCCTTAACATCAAGCCTTAGTATCTAACTTATCTATTTATTTATATCCTATTTATTTCGACGTCCGTAATATCCTCCCCCCGGCGCAGGGCTACCGTAGCCTAATCTTCTACGTGAAGGACGGCGAGCTTCGTAACTGGACGTCGTAGGACGCCCGCTGTAGTTCTGACGTCAGCTGACCGCACCTTTCCATCCGGACCATTGTAGACAGCCTCCACGACGCCTCGAGGCCACGTTCCTCTCGGGAGTGAGGAGTCGACGATGTCGACTAAGCTGCCGACTTGAAGGGGTCGTCGTTGGTCGTCTGACGCCCCCCGGGGCACCAGCGTAGGCAGGTACTCGTCTACCCAGCGCCGCCAGAAATGGTCGGCGAGCGCCTGGGCAGCTCTCCATTGTTTGCGGCTGGCCTCCTCACAAGGCCCGGTACGGGGAAGGCCCGAGGAGGTACCTATTAAGAAATGGTTAGGCGTGAGGGCCTCCGGATCCTTGGGATCGACAGAGACATGGGTTAGAGGTCGAGAGTTTATGGAGTGCTCGGCCTCTGTCAGCAGCGTCAGTAGTGTTTCTTCTTTTAGCGCTTTTTGGTGCAGCGTCGCTCCCAGCGCCGCCTTAACGGAGCGCACCAGTCGTTCCCAGGCTCCCCCCATATGCGGCGCTCCTGGTGGGATGAACTTCCATTTCATGCGCTGCTCCAGTCCGAATGGAATGAAATCTTTCGTCCACTCTTTGTACGCCGCTCGTAGTTCGGCGTCTGCCCCTCTAAAGTTGGTACCATTGTCTGAGTACATGACTCTGGGCCAACCTCGTCGAGCTGCCATTCTTCGTATGGCCATTAGCGCCGAGTCGGTAGATAAGCTCGACACTAATTCCAGATGCACTGCTCTCGTAGTCAGACAGGTGAACAGGGCTCCCCATCGTTTTTCGTGTCTTCTTCCGATGACTACCGTTATCGGTCCAAAATAATCGGTGCCGCAGTGGGTGAAGGGCCGCGGCGTCTCCATGATTCTTTCCATTGGCAAGTTTCCCGTAACTGGTTTCACTGGCGTAGCTTTTCTTATTCGACAGAGCTGGCATCGCTGTGCTATGGCTCGCACTGTAGGGCGTAGGTTGACGACCCAATACCGCTGTCTTAAGTCATTGATTACACGCTCGTTATTAGCGTGCCCAGCTTTGCGATGTGCATGTTCTACCAATAGCCGTGTGAACGGATGTTTGCCGTGTAAGATCACCGGGGTTTTCTTCGTTTCCTTGACTGCCGCATGTCCGATTCTCCCTCTGACCTTGAGAATATGATCCTCTAGGTAAGGGTCCAGTTTATACAGACTGCTGGACTTGGGTACCGGCTTTCCTTTTCGAAGTAACTGTATTTCATCGGCATAGTTTTCCAGTTGTGCTTGTTCCAGCCATAATTTCTCGGCCCTTTCGATCAAGTCGACGGTCATTTGGCTGGACCTATCGTAACACTTTGCCTTGAAAAGGAATGGCATGGCTGTAGCTCGTAATAATTTTTCGAAAGAAGAGAATCTATTTATGTCTGGCAGGTGAGAAGGTCGTTCTCGTTCTCTTTTTTCTTCGACTATCACGTACGTTGACTCGTCTCCGGTAGTGTCTTCTTTGGATTTCTCCTTTGGCCAGAACTCTTCGTCATTGTACAGGAACGCGGGACCGGTGAACCATCTGTCTTCGGGTTTCATTCGTACGGTGTAGTTAGGGCGTGTAGCGTCATCTGCCACGTTGTGATCGGTGGGTACCCATCTCCACTGGCTGGCGTCAGTTAGCTCCGCGATTTCACCCAGGCGGTGGGCCACAAACGGTGTGTACTTCACGGCGTCTTTTTCGATCCATCGTAGGACGGTTTGTGAGTCTGTCCAATAGATCACGCTTCTGGGCTTGTCACGGTGCTCCTTTATTATAGTCTCCGCCAGTCGTGCGCCGATCACTGCTGCCTGTAGTTCTAGTCGTGGGATAGTAACTAGCTTCAGGGGGGCCACTCTTGCTTTTGCTGCGACCAGCCTCACGTCTACTTTTCCGTCTTTCTTCTGGATTCTCCAGTAGGCTGCAGCTGCGTATGCTTGTTCGCTAGCGTCGCAGAAAATATGCAGGTCCATGAGGTCGTCTGGGCCCTTATCGTAGCACCTTGGGATGCGAAGCTTCGTTACTTCGTCCAGACTTTGTATCCATTCCTCAAAGTGCTGCGCGTCTTGTTCTGGGATTGCCTCGTCCCATCCGATGCCGTGTCTCCACAAGTTCTGGAGCACGATCTTGCCGGTGACTGTGAAGTGGCTGATGAGTCCTAGAGGATCGTAGACTGCCATCACTGCACCAAGGGCTTCTCGTTTAGTCGGCGCTCTGTTTCGAGTTTTCACTTCGGGTGACAGCCGACTCAATCCAGTGTTAAAGCCTAGCTCGTCTGAGCCTGTTTGCCAAAGTAGGCCTAGTGTTTTGTCCGTATTTTGTTCTCGTTGTCCGAATCTTACTTCTGTGTCGTGTGCCAGCTTCTCCGGTGTAATACTTTTCAACACGTTGAGTTTATTTGAGCACCAACCTCTCAAATTGAAGTGGGCGTTCTGATGAACTCTAATGACTTCACGCGCTGTCTTAATTGCTTCTTCCTCGGTTGCCACGCTGTCTACGTAATCATCCATATAGTGGCTCGTTGTTATAGCTTGCACGGCGTTAGGGTATTCTTGCGCGTACAGTCTTGCGTTGGCGTCTCGTACTGAGTGCGCGATGAAAGGTGAACACGAGGCTCCGAAGATCATCGAGGTCATTTTATATTTCTTCGGTGGCTTAGTACGTTCCTCACCTCGCCAGAGAAACATCTGCGCAGCCTGGTCTTGGTCTCTTATCTTCACTTGGAGAAACATTTCCTGTATGTCTGCCGTGACGGCTACTGGACGCTCTCTGAATCGAAACAATATTCCTGGCAGCGATTTCAAGAGGTCAGGTCCTTCTAGTAGATAGTCGTTTAGGCACACTCCACTGTATCGATGTGCGGCGTCAAACACTAGACGTATCTTGCCCGGTTTATTCGGGTTTACAACCGGGAAGTGCGGCAGGTACCACACTTTCTTACTTCCTTCTTCCGTTCCGTTGCACTCCTGGGCGTATCCTTTATCGAGTAGGTTTTTGACCAGAGTGCTATACTGTGCTGCAAAGTTTGGTGATGAATCCATCTTCTTCTCTAATATCTTTAATCTTCGCAGGGCACAGCTGTAGTTGTTGGGCATCGAAGCGTCTTCATCACGCCATGGTAACCCGACTTCGAAGTGATCACCGACTTTTCTCAGTGTTCCCTGAACCACGTTCATTGCCTTCTGATCTTCGGGTTTGATCTTCTTGGCCAAAGAAACTCCTAGGGCATCAATCCTGAAGTGTGACTTTACTAACTCTTCTATACGACGTACGTCATCTGTCTGTCTCGCTGCAGACACATCGTATAGATGTAGCACGACTTGTCCCTCTTGTTCCTTCAGCGTGGTGCGTGGCGCAGTCCCGTGGATCACCCATCCTAACTGAGTGTAGGATGCTGCAGGCTCATTTTTCTTGCCCATGCGTAACTCTCGCGTGACTATTAGGTGCCAGTTGTCCGCACCTATCAGTACCATCGGTGTAGCTTCTCTGTAGAATGCGTCGCTTTGTATGTCTTGGAGGTGAGGAAAGTTTTCGAGTTTTAACCTGTCCATCGTCTGACCATGAAGTCGCAGGTTTTTCATTGTTCGTGCGCGTAGTTCTTGGAATTCACCGCTCTGGCCACGTATCTGTAACTTGACTTCCTGGCTTTGTTCTTCTTGTTGTTGTGAAGTCACGCTCTGGATACGTAAAGTAGAGACCGGTCCGCTTATGTGCAAACGACGTACTAGTTCTTCGTCGACGAGCGATATTGTTGAGCCTTCGTCCAGTAGGGCGAACGTCGATATTTGCCCGCCGGGCCCTTTTAATAACACGGGACACATTTTCAGCAATACGCGTTGCGACACATTATTTGACGCGGAGACGGTCATTACCGCTTCCTGCGAGTGTGGGTTCTCGGTATCAGTTGACTTATCTGGCTTATCACTTGGCGGTGCCTCTCTCTCCTCTCGATCTTTGTGCAGCAGCGCGTGGTGTGGGCGGCTGCAGGTTCCTCTGCCGCATCGCTTCGCTCGGCAATGTTCGCGTCGATGGCGTCTTGTCACACACTTGAAACACACTTTGGCAGTACGTGCCCAATCCCATCTTTCATCAACGCTCATCTTCAGGAACTTTGCACATTTCGGTACCTCGTGATCACTGCCACAACACAAACACTCTTGTTTTCTTTCTTCCTCCTTTCCCGATGTCGCGTAAACTACTTCCCGACCCGACTTCTTCTTGGCGTTAAATTGTGGCGCGCTTCTCATTTCCTTCTTCTGGACGGGTGCGGGCGTCGCGCTAGTGAAGGCGTATTTCATGGCTCGGTCAGCCTCCCGCATCAGGAATCTGGACAACAATATCACTTCCGGTTCACGCGACGATTCCGCAGTTTCAGAAGCGTAATCGCACCATCTTGACTTTATGTGCGGGCTCAGTTTCTCTACAACTTCGCGAACTAGCATCGGGTTCCATATATACCCACGATTGTCCATCTTGGAAAGCACGCACACTATGTTTTGAAGTTTCACTGCGAACGAATTTAATTCACTGGCCGCACCCGTGAGTCGAGGTAACTTCTTCAAATCTTCCATCACTCGATTCATGAGTATCTCCGGTCTCCCGTAATACTGTTCTAGTGTCTTCATGATCACTTGCGGGTCAGACGCGGAGTATAGGAGCGCGGACACAGCTTCTCTTGCTTCACCCTTAATGCAATTGCGTAGTCTTGCCAAATTTTCTGTTGTCGTGAATTTGCACAAATTCGACGAGTCGTCGTACGCCGCCTTAAATGGCAACCATTCAGTAGCCGCTCCCGTGAACGTGGGCAGCTCAGTCACTTGTCGCGGCGGCGGGCGTACGTGAATCATTTTTTCCAACGCGTCGGCCAACTGTTCTATTCCTCTTCCAACTCGGCGTTCTCCTCTGGTAGGCGAACGCGAGGTCGACCGTTGCCTTTTCTGGTCATTCCTGGCAGGTGCGGCGGCTTCGATACGTGCGGCGGGTTCGACGTAAGTGGCAGGTTCGAGGGCGGCGTGCATGGCGGCGGGATGCGGAAACTGCGCTTCTCTCTGCGGTTGATCCGCGACTGGAGGGCGACTTCGGTCAACACTTTGAAGCCACTCGTCCACCCTGTCTTCACTCATGTGCACGGAGCCTTCTTCACGAGCCTCTGCCTCTGCCTCAATCGTCGACACTTCATATTCGAGTCGCTTGTTGACGAGTGCTTTTTCGAGTTCTAATTGCTCGTTCCTTATCGCAGCGATTCTCTTCTGTGCCTCGTATTCTGCCTTCTTCACTCTTGCCACGTCACTACTGTACGATCTTCTGGACCTTATCGTACTTACTGTATCCCTCACAGAAACATCGTGCGCAGCTGTCATAGTTCTCACTGATTCCTGGGTTCGAAACACGGCGCGCGTCAACGGGTAACGCGATGTGGATGGTGTGGCGAGCGATTCACCATAGTCGTACGCGGTCGCGGTCGCGGTGGCTCTACTTCCCGTCGGGACGCGAGGAGCCGGCGCGGCGAGGGCGCCATCGGACGTCGTCGGCGCAACTCTCCCCGCCGCGGGCGTGGCGGGGTGTGCGATCGCGAGCGCGGGGGCGGCGGGATCGGTCCCAGCCGCGGGCGCACCATGCGGTGGGCGCGGGAGCGCGGACGCGATGGTCGACGGCGACCTAGGCGGCTCTTCGAATGCGAGATGGCGGCGACTATCGTAGCCCGATTCGGATTCACTTTCCTTGGCCGAAATGCTTCTAGTCTTCATTGTAGATGTTCGTTTCGACCGGCGGTTTTCTATCTTCTATCTGCTATCCGGCTCGAAGGACCAAATGACGAGGTGGACTGTATTTTCTTGAATTAAACTTCGGAACTTCTTTATCTTGTTTATTTTCCCAGGGCTGGCTTGCTGCTGACGGTTGAGTGACGAATGACGGAATGACACCGAGCGCGGCAAGCCACCCGCTTTTTATCTTATTTCCTACTTACACAGGTAGTGAGCGTGGGCGCTTAGGCCTCGGCCAATCAGAGCGCGGGTGGTGGCGCGGAGTTCGAGTCGTTTTAGCGCTGACCAATCAGAGGCGAGCGCATCTGTCTATTGTTTAGACAGGTTCAGACCTGCTCGAAGCGTGTTACGACCGAATTCTGTGCCACCTTACAATCTTCCTTTATTAAACATAAATTAAAACAATCCCTACACTATTGCTTATACATAAAATCCCTGCTATGAACAGTCTTTATTTATTTAAATCTAAACCTTATCCATTAGGTATATAATTTCCCTTAACATCAAGCCTTAGTATCTAACTTATCTATTTATTTATATCCTATTTATTTCGACGTCCGTAATAACTGACTTCAGTTAGCAGTTGTCCGGCCATATAAGCCAGACCGTTTTGGCGATCAATTCGAAATGTACTGAGAACTGTTTCCTGGTGGTTGCTAGGCCAGATCAGATCAAGGCTTTGTAGTGCTTTGAGCTAGCCTAGCGTAGTACGCAGTTTTAATAGAATGAGAGGCCAGCTGATTATGCAAAAGTTTATTAGAAGGAAATTGACACAAGTGAACGTTTACGTTAAGGCGATCTAGAACATTTAAAATCTCCCACTAAAGTTTCTGAATTCTTGTCCTTGTACACAAATAATAATAATAATTTATTTCGTGAACAACAGGTTTTACAAGTATGTTGTGGAGGCCCTCTTTTAATATGAAAATACCTGTAACAGAAGACCTCACTCTTCCATATTTATGTACATTAATACAGAGCCTGTTAAGAACAAAGAAGGTACAAATATAAATTAAAACTTAACAAAAGATAAAATAAAAGGAAATTAAACAGTTATTTTGATAATTTATTTCACAATCTCAGATAATGATTATAAGGATAGGTGAATGTGGAGTGATAGTGTAGAGTGAATGGTGTATTTGTGTGTGTGCGTGTGTGTCTGTGTAAGACAAAAACGGACTTCAAGTGCTAACTTGTTTTCTATGTTAACCGTCAATGTATGGTGTGTATTTACAATTTACATATAAAATTAGTATTAATAATCATTATACATATATATCTATGGAGTTTCTTGTCCGTTCTTCTCCATAAGAATCTACTTTTTGCAAATGGACAACTAGAGTCACTATAATATTATAATTTCAAACTGTAAATTTGACATTCAAAAGTGCCTTTTAATGATCTAGCTGAAATAAATGAATTGACTTTGACTTTGACTCTATGTTTACACTTACACTTACTTTACTTATTGGTTCCTACCTTAGGGAAAATTATTGTATTATGTGACCGTATGATAAAGTAACTCACACTCTTCTCACACAAAGGTAAATAGAAAGACACGCCTCCCAAAGAAAGCAGTAGAAAAATACAAAAACAATCTCAAATCAAAAACAGGCAAAGCCACAACTCTAAGCTAGCCAAGCCACCGGCGCTTTATTAGAGAAGAATTTCATTCATCATTTACGAGTCGACCGAATGGGCAAGGAAATGAAAAGCCTTGGCATCGCCGCATGACTACTACTATTCAACTACAAAACAGATATAGAGAGATACAAATAAAATAAATCTACGGAAAATAACAGAAAGCTTAAGAAGTTAGAATTAACAACATCAGCTATGCAGATGACATGGTGTTGCTGGGTCCGTCAGCGGGAGCGATCAGAGAGCTGCTAAAAGCGTGTGAAGCCTACGCTGCCGCACATGGATTAAATTATAATGAAAAGAAGTGTGAATACATGGTCTTTGAGGTCGGTGGTAAACGCCGTGGAGAACCCGAGTTTCTCGTGAATGGACAAAAATTAATAGGGTGTCCACTTTTAAATACATAGGGCATTTTATTACCGCCGACCTCAGGGACGATGTAGACATCGAGAGGGAGCGTAGGGCACTAGCGGTCCGGAGTAATATGTTGTCCCGTAGATTTGCGCGGTGTACAGACCTAGTAAAAGTAACACTTTTCAAGGCTTACTGCCAAAGTCTGTACGCGGGCGGTCTGTGGGTCAGCTATACTAAGAGATCGCTGGATGTCCTACGCGTCCAATATAACAATGCTTTCCGGATGTTGTTGAGACTGCCCCGTTACTGATTATTTCCATGCGATTATACGCAAAAAAACAGCGTCGCTTCTGAGGAGAGTGAGGGACAGTCAAAACAGCATTCTGAAAACGGTAGCTGAGAGCCTCGGCTCTCCAATTGTGCAGCAGTTTGTGAAGAGGTTGATTGGTACTAACACTAGGTAATAAGTTTTTGTTTTTATATGTTACTAACACGCTATGGATCTGTGCGTCCGAAATAAAGTTATTATTATTAAGAAGAAAAGTGATCACAACATCAATGGATGGATGGAGGATAGGTAGGTTGATAGTTGAGTACCTACGCATTCTCCTGATTGACGTACCTACTCGTCAATGGCAGCAAAAGGGCCAGAAATGGCAAATGATAGAGAAATTTATGCCCGTTAACACTTGCACCATTTGACACCTTAACAAAGCGAGCTGTTCGGTTTCAGCTTTCGACAATAAGGCGAAAATGTATTTTGACATTTAGGTGTCACTTAGTCTTGATGTAAATTGACGTTACTATGTTTGAAACGTTAACATATTGTTAAAAGATTATAGTTCCAACCTCTATAGGGGTATTTTACTGAAAACATTTAATTAGTCCGTCAGACACATTTCCATAAAATATTGGACACGTATTCTTTGATTTTTCACGTTAAAAAATGAAGACGAAACAGTGCGTTGAAAACTCGCGTGACGTCACTACGATAGTACAATTTTTACTAGCGAAGTGACGTCACCAAACCCCGCTGTTGAACTTTATGCGCGTTATCTTTATTTTATTTTTTTAAATACTTGTCCAAATTTTTTTGAAAATCTAACAGGCGGACTAAATGGAATTATATTTTTTCTTTCTCGTAAAATATTCTATTGTAATTTATTTTGCAATTTTTTGTAAAACATACATAACGTGCTTATTGCACTTCAAGAAAACAACTCTCTTGTAAAGTTTTTACGTAACTTTAGCACCTGGTACCGGTAAATTGGCCGCCGGCCCAAGCTAGCAGATATACGTACGTACTTTCAAAGCCTAACAGTTCTCTATCCCACGCATTTAGTTACCTACTGAGAAAATAAGTAACGTCTGGGGACTAAGGGATCTTGCTTTTCTATGCATTAAAAAAAACCTGAACTAAAAAGGTTTTTTTGGCATTAGGTAGATCTCAGTGTAGTATTAATGAAACCGGGCAAAAAACTTGTAGGAACGTCATAACCTTTATCATGGTGCAAAGTTCAAACTCCACTTTACCCCAAATTTATATGAAAACACCACAATGTCGACCACTGCCTGGACGAACATTCCAGAATTATAAAACACATTCCACTGGACAAGGTAGATGCACATAATTTCACGAGCCGATAGTCCAGACTCCCAGCCGTAACTGACAAATTCCTAATGTAAAAACCCAATTTCACTTTTGCCCGACCTAGGAATCGTACCACGATCCCATAGTCATAATGCTTAGACCAACCATATACCTTAAAAAGTAAATGTTGCTACTACAAGACTGACTTTTATTATTGTTTTTTGTTTTGTTGTATGTTGTCAACTTGTCATTGTCAGTCAGTGCCGGACATCATGCCACAGACAACTGTGGAACTGTGTTCTGTTTTGTCTGTGGTGTGACCAGAGAATCGCGGTAGGTAATGTCCGGTCCAGACATACTTTGTCCGTGTTACAGTTTTTATTTAATTTTTAGTTAGTGGTGTTATTTTCTTTTAATGTTGTGTTTTTGTGCGTCATTTCTGGCGGAATAAATGTGTTTTCTTTCTTTCTTTTTCTTTTTATAACGCAAAGTTTCAGTACCTAGTTCAAAGAGTCGAATTCCCGGTCGGAGCCTGTGTTTCCTGTTAGCTACAACCTGGGGTCTTTAAGTCAAGTCAAGAGTGCATAGGTTACCTACTTCTAGGCAATCATGATCCATCGTCGACCACATCATCGCTTACCATCAGGCAAGATAGAGGTCAGAGTGAGCCTAATAAAAAATAAAGCCTAGCGATACCAAAATTAAAGAACTGTAACTTGTACCGCACTATAGATATATTTAGGAAAGATAGAAAGAAACAAAGAAATCATTTATTTGTTGATAATGTAGGTGTAGGTACATATAAGTTGGAATATTTGAAAAATAATATATTTTGCATTGCATGCTACGGCATGCAAAAATATTAGATTTGAATTTTAATAATATAGTTACAATCAATATAATTATTATAAATGCTAGTCAGAATTTACTACTGATCAGTCTAAAACAAAGAATGATTAAAAAAAATTCTTGCGTATCATACAATGAGAAATATAAATGTCGTAATGTCTATTGTCAAAATGCTTAATTTCAAAATGTTTAAAGAGAGTCATCATTTTATGATTTCATCCAGCGTTAATGAAAACTGGCTTTTATAATCCTAAATATTTTACCGTCCCTTAGTTCAGTGAATCTCGTATAGGTGTTAATCCTTCCCTTCACTTAGTAAATTAACGATGCTTACCCGGCCTAGGGCGTTGGACTGAAGTTCTAGAGGTCTTGAGTTCCAACCCTACCTTACTAATGTCGTGAACCCAATGATGCGACAAATACTCGTGTTATCGAACCTAATTGGAAAAGGTAATAGGAATATTGGCAATACCTAGTATTTTTTTAATTCACTTTCATGGCTACGGTAAAAATACTAGATTTTGGGTATCGACTATCTCAGGTAGGATCGTTGTGATTTCGTTTGGCACGCATATTCATAAAAAAAAACTGGTTAGAGGATTCATACATTCCAAATTCGAATTCTCTATAGAAAAATTAAAAAAAGAATCTGCTTATTAGTACCTACTTTAAACTAAGAATAAGGTTATTTTTTATTATAAATAAGCCGAGCAAAGTTGATACCTATGTGAACTTTCAAGGGTTACAATCCAAATTCTAATGCTGATTATATCCTACCGATTTTTTCCTTGGCCATAACAAACTCGAGGCCAAAATCATTTGTACTTCGTAATCGTCTTGACTTTCTCAAAGGTTACTTATCCTGACTGTCGACTTTCACAGGGCATAACTACTATCCATAACCCAGATGTATGCTATTCACTGATTCTTAATTATTTTCTTTAGATTTTGTCCAAGGAGGGGCAATTAGACATACCTGCAGCTAAATATGGGGCATTTTCATATCCTGCTGTAACTACTGTTATTAACTTAACAGTAATGTAATAATAAAGTATTGATTACCTCCTGTTAGGATGTTACTTGACGGCATTCAAAACACCGATATTCGTTACAACTTATGGCGATATCATTTCGAGAACTATAACCACCCATTGTCTTGACCGAAGTTTCTACTCTATTTTCGAATCCTCTTTATTATTAAATAATGATGACTTTATCAAACCTTATTTATATTCTAAGAACTATCAGCACAAACTCACCCCTAACGCAAGATTTTTTTTTATTTTCCCACTGCTGGGCAAAGACCACCGCCAAATCCTTCCAGATATTCTTTACCTCCACCTCAAATCAGACCTTGCAGTAGGCGGCTACTGAACTTTTAATCCCCCCCCCTCCCCCCACCAGTCCTTTCCGAAATAATCACGCGCCAAGGAAACAAATAAACGATTCATAGAATGCCATAGCAGGACATGTACACACACTTCAGTGTTGTTGCCCCCAGGTCAAACGTTGGCCAGTTTACGCCAACTTCTAATACCATTATGACGGGAATCCAGACCTTAGGCCTACAATTTGTAGCAATTCAATCATGGATACGCCTATCTTGTTTAGAGTCTTGGTCGATGAAATGTAATATAATTATTTGTAAATGATTGTGATACGAGTAAAGTGTTTACGTGAGATAAATTAAAAAGATTTGGTTTAATGAGAAAGGTGTTCTATGTACAATGCATACTTAGGATATGCAAGACAGATACGCATTATAATGTTAACTAGCTTTTACCCACGTACGCACATATCCCGTTTTTTCCCGTTCCCATAGGGGAACGGGAACGGGAACGGGATATGTGTATGTGTATATTATAGCCACATTCATGAAGAAGGCTATAGAGCCTTCTTCATGAATCTTGCTATAATATACAAAAAATAATTTTCCAAATCCGAATGGGAGTTCCAGAGATTAGCGCGTTCAAATAATTAAACAAACTCTTCAGCTTTATTATATTAGTACCTATAGATGATCTTTCAGTCCACCTTTTTGATCTTAAGCTAGCAAAGACAAAATCCGGAGCCCGACTATGACTCCATTGTGAAAAGGAATAGTCTATGCTTCTTCTCCCTCCCACACCGAAATCATGAAGGTTTTAAGAAGTGATGTGTAGGGCCCTAAGTGATGAAAGTCCGTTCCTCTAGGTACCTCTCATGGTCAGGCAGGTGAATTTTCAAGTTTCCAATTTTGGAATTCAAAAGATACAAAAAAAAGGAACTCCGCTAAACCCAACACAAAATACAAAACACCCACACTATAAAAGTAAATTTGCCATTTTGCCTAGAATATACCCACCACTCATAAAATATTTGATATCAAAACAGGCTTATCCGATTACCCTTCCACCCTCGTATCGATTAGTTGACGAGTCTCCGATCCTCAAAGGTTAACATCCTTAATAGTGGTGGACAGTTATAGGTAGCTATAGCAAATGTCTGCAGGTTCTACTGAAATCAGTTTTTACGTTGAAACAAAAATCTATTAAAATTTGAGAGATTGATGGATGGTTGTTACTTATGTATTTTGAACATTTGTAATCTATGTCATCTTGTCGAAGAAATTAAATTTTCCGGGAAAATTGTTTTTGTTTTTTTAAGGATTGGATATCATCAAATGACTTCTTCCGCTCTGGATGGAGCGGAAGGGCGTGTCGGACTCTTACTGATTAAAACCCATCCGTGTTCCTTCTAAAGGCCTTTGCGTTCCAGGGCCGCGGTGACTCTTCCGAACAAATTCCGCAACCCTGGCAGGCTCTGGCCCTAGCGGGCCCCGTCTCCTATGCTGACATCTCTTTGAGGCGCACGTAAAATGGACAACCTAGTGTCTGAGTAGAAGTACCCTTGGCATGACTGGTGTTAGATTTTCTGGTTTCTGAATTTCCGTAACGACTGTCAAAGATGTTTTTTTTTTATCTAATGGTGCAATGTAGATCATTATGGTAGATGGTTATTCGTAACAAACCCTATCCAAAAACACACTTCTATTCTCTTTTATTGTATCAAATCATATTAATCCTTAACCTCATTGTTAGGATCTATATGATGTGATGGGAAATTCAAAACATCAAACAAAAACTGAACTCTCAAACCCAAAATACTGACTAACAATTTCAAAATTTTCCTTAAACACAAAGGTAGTTACGTTATATAAGACATTGTATAGAATATAGATGTCAAGTCGCCTAAACTGAGCGTCTAGGTCCGTTCAACTTGCACGCAACTCTATCGGGTGGCATTGCCCCCTATGCAGGAATTTTGGAACCCCCTCTTGTGTCAATGCCTTTATGATTTGAGAACGTCGTTCCAATTGCAGCCTGGCCGATGAACTTCGAGCTATCCGTGAATTTGTGTTTTGCCCCCTATGTTAAGGAGATTTTCATTTTGGAATTTGTCTCTTGATTTTCTGAAAAGCTTGGTTTAAATAATAGTTTGATTGAACTGAATATAGTGCACCGTGCCTTTCAATAATTTCTAAGAAGAAAATGCTTCAACGAAGACTTTCAAGTTGCAGGTTCTTTGATCTACCGTTTTGAATATCTGTTCTAGAACAACTGTTTCCTCACTGAAATTCGAGCATACTGTGCGAGGCATTTTGTTTCGCCCAAAAACCATTTTAGGTTTACATGTGACAATAAGTAGCACTTTACTGAAGCTTATCTAAATTATTTTCTTACGTTTTTAAATCAGGTAAAACGGTGTACAATTTTACATCAATCATGTCACACCTGGGCTAGACATCCACTATGTTCAGTTTACTTTTAGTAAAACACTTTCGAATTTATGAAAGTTTTCTCCACCATAATCAGGGAGACCTCATTTCTATTTCGTGTTCTCACAATATCTTGACAAAACACGTCATGAGCTATTTGATGGCGTGCACCGCATCGTCTCGAATCTTATCTCAACTTTTAATAACACCCCCTCAGCTTACCGTATAAAAATTCATGTAAAACTCAACTAACATGGAAATGTGGACAGGGAGAAGTTACACTGCTTTGATGTTTTAAAACTGTTTAATTAGTTGGCTTTTATGGTCAAATTTGATTAAAAAATTTCATATATATGGTGGCATAGTAAAAGGTTTACTTCTGAAAGACATGTTTTTTAGCTAGGTTCCGTAACCTGTTAAAGCATGATTCTCTGTCTTCAGTCCATGAACCAAACGTACGAAGGGAAACGTACGAAAAAAATTTACCTGCCATAAAACGACGGTGTCCGTCTGAAATCCCATTGTGCTTTTATCAGGTCCAGTATTGATTTAAAAAACATCGTAAATCTTTTTGATTTTTTGGCTATCCCGACAAGTAGGTATAATACTATTCTATGTGAGCTTGTCGGATCTGTGTCGGCTGGGTAGTTAGAGCTGAGGGTAGTAAGGTTTAGATTGGGTGCGGTCGTGCGGCAGGGTCCGCGACCCTGCGCCCTCGCTCCCGATCCAGGTTATCAACTTCATACCTCCCACTACTTCCACCCCCGTAGCGCACAAATGCTGCAGGGATTTTCTAGAACATTATGTGGAAGACGCTCCTAACATAAGAGAGTGCGTTGACTTCTACCTACGCTTGGAATATTCCACGATAACTTATTATTTTCTTGCTCTATTTTACATTTTCTGCACTTCAGTTAGCTTTGAGGGAGGTGAATTATTTTCATGAAAATATTTGCGCTGTAGCTATTAATTTATTTTAAATTGAATTTAGATGTTTTGAAGTAAGTAATTTCTTCATAGTACATCGTTCTCGTTATGAAAAGTTTATACTCCTCGAAGAATTAATTGCAAATATTATGAAAAACTTTTCAAATTTATTAAATGTTTTGGAAAATGAAAACAGTTTCTCTATTACTTTATTGCTAACATTACACATTCAGCCAAACAAATCTTCTAAAATATCCAACTACAAATAAATGTCTTCAAGCGTAGTTCTCAAGTGTGGTCTTCCTCCTACAAAGCAGCTTTCTTGTCTCTGCAACTTTAAAGTAACGTAAAAATGGGACTCGGTTTAAGATAAGTCGACGTTTAACCAAATGCGATTTCCCATGAGCCTTAGTAAAGTTTCATGATATATCTATTCGTAATCTTCTAACGTACGAAGTTTTTGTGGCATTCCCACATAACTGCAGTGTCATTACATGGATATAAAGAAGCTTAATCACTCAATTTATATTTAAAAAGGGTCATGTTTATCTATTTAAAATGCAACGATAGAGAATTACAGCATACCCTATATAGAACGGCACAATTCAATAATTATAATTTATACGGTATTAATTACTATGATCAATCATGAATGTGTTTTTCACCCCTATGCAGAGGCATGCACATTAAAATAGCGATATTGCATGACACTAGCTGGTTGCCGCGTGACACAGCGTCGTCCATAACGCGTTAACGACATACCAGTTAAATAAAGTAAAAGAATCTCATATATATTACATGTTGCGATATAAAAAATCTTATGAGCTCGTATTAAATATGATATATTTGTGCACGCACTAACGATACGCATGACAAAGGTCAGTGAAGGTTACGTGGGCATGTGCACGCGCAGCCTAGCCGGTGGAACACGCAGACACCAATTAAATTGAATAACACCACAAACCAATATAACGAATATTCGCTCTTTGAACGTAAAAATGTTACTTTATCACTGTTTCCGTGTTTTGTCTCACATGCGATCGTTGAGATGTGTAAATAAACAAAGGTTATTGTCGGTTAGGGCTGCAATATATATAGCTTTTTTTTAAATATTAACAGACTGATGAATTGAACTTGCACCTTTATGTTGGTTTGAAAAGTTTTACTGTTTTTCACGCAATCGATTCTATTTTTACACGGAAATTATCATTCCGAAAATAAAGATGAAAATCCAAGACCAAATCAATGGTAGTTGAATATGTGATGAATCATCATCTTCCTGCTCTCGCGCCATGATACTTGGAGTTAGCGCAACACGTTTTTTCAGCCCTCTTCCCTGCTTAACTATGACTAATAATCCTGAAAAATTGTAAAATGAATTATTAGTTACAGCTCCTAAAATATTAATACCTGTAGCATCAAAATGACGTGACAACAGCCGTATTGCGTGTCACGGTATCCGTGCGTGACTCCGAATGCACCTAATGCACACAGAACTTCGGGCTTTTCAGTTGCCTTTTTTATTTTAATGGCCACGCTATTGTGAAAATTGCGGCTCTAACCTATCAGGATCAGCTCGTTCTGTACACCGGAATATATTATGCATATGGCCAGTTGTAATAAGAACCGTTTTGGGATTCGAATTTTTCAAAATGGTTGGATTCCGCAAGCGATTTTTTTTATGTTCACTGCCAAATAAAGGCCTTACCATTCTTTCAAGTACTCTTTCCTGCATAGTCCTTTTTTTTATCCGTGAATTCTGCAAACGATTTTTTATGTTTTCGGCCAAGCAAATGCTTCAGGTACTCTGCCTGCGTAGCCTAGACTCAGCCGTCCCGAAAAGGCTTTTTCATTGATATGGACATCCATGTAAATGTATTAATTATTTCTAACTAGTGGCCCGCCCCGGCTTCGCCCGGATGTATTTTTTTTTTTTTTTCAAAATTTCCTTCTGACAATACTTAACAATCACAACAAAAAAGAATTCGCGAAATTGGTTTTATCGTTTACGCGTGGTGCCGTGACCAAGGTAAATAGGGATTCATTTTCTATAAATATGGAGTCGTCAGAAGTGACTTGCCCATTCCCAAGCAAGGCCACCAATTCTTTCAGATACTCCCTCCTGCATCACTATGAATCAGCCCTTACGGTGTTGATATAAAAGGTTTTTTTAATGATACGGTAAGGAATGTACCTGTGTGAATTTATTATTTCTAATACAGATGTAGACTGTATAAAAGCGCAAATAATATCGCTGTTTTATTAACAATATATGTATATTATATTATATTATATTATATTTATTAACGGTTCTGCAGTGCCCATAAAGTACCTACCATTTTATATTGCTCCCTGACTCACGTCGGTATTTAATATACATATTAGATGTCGGTACTCGTAAAATATGTAACTACTTACCTACGTGTGTAAGTACTTAGGTAAAGTTTTGTCTTATTTATGCGACATGATTTGCCTTGAAACTGTTCAATTTAACACTGATAAAAATATCGACACCTACGTCCTTAGAATACTTAGAATAATAACGCATTAAACATTTTCCACCACCGGGTCATTCTGAACCAAAGAAAAACGCGTTTATTTCTATAAAAGCTAGGAAAATCAAGTTATCCCTTATTTTCTTTTTACATTATGTATATAATAGGTAATACTAATTTATTCAGTCAGAATTAAACATTTTCGCCAAGAGAAATGTCATTAAAAATAAATACGTAATTTTGAAATATATATGTATTTAATTTTTTATATAAAGTCAGCCATTTTTCCCTCAATCACAATCGCAAACAATCTGATATTAATAACTTGCGCTAACAGATAATGTTCAATTTTGTTAGTTAGTGAATTGAGATTTTTAATTAAGTAATTTTATGTAAAGAAAGCAGTTATTTTTTAGCTTGAAGTACAAAATCAAAAAATTACATTCTTTAAAAAAAATTGGCGCATGGTTTAAATTTTTTTAATTTTATTACCTTCTTGTAAAACTCTCTCTCGATACAATCTCTACTACAATAGCTCCAAATTAACATGCCAATATTTTTTTTCCCATAAAATTATTATTGAAATTAGATTTTATATTTAAATAATGTACATGCGGGGTTTAACATTTTGCGGAATACACTTTGACATATTTCTACACGTTAACGGCAAAAATCAGAGTTATGAATGATTGCAAAGTTAGCCTAAATTTTGGCGTAATTTGCCCGGACCATAGATTCTACCAGCCCGTAAAATTCTACCTTTTTTATAAACTACTGAAAAAAAACAACTATACCAAGCCCACCACAAAAAGGGTAAATAAATATATAGGTTTAATAGCTAGTTATTTTTCAAGGTACTAATGACGCAGATGACGGCTAATCTTTCTAGATATTCTTCCAAATAGCTGGTACCTAAGTATTCAACATTTTACAAGCTACCGAAAAAAAACTAGAGCCACCCCAAAACTTTACGAAAACAACATTTACCTAATAAATATATAAGTTTCCAGCTGGATATATTTCAAGATACAAACGACGACGGCTGCTAAAGGTATGTACCTAAGTTTTTCAATATAATCTTCCAACTAGTACCTAAGCATTCTATTTTTACAAACTACTGAAAAACAAACCAGAGCCACCCCAAAACTTTCCGAAAACGATATTTACCTAATAAATATAATAATAAGTAATAATAATAATAATAAGTTTATTTCAAGCAAGCAATAAATATCTTAGTCACTAGGATACAAACACTTTGAGATACAGCCTATGAACAAATACAATTCTGTGAACATCTGTGTCTGAATATATAGGTTTATAGTTGGTTATTTTTCAATATACAAACGACGATGGCTGCTAAAGGTATGTGCCTAAGTTTTTCAATATAATCTTCCAACTAGAAGCTAAGCATTCTATATTTTACAAGCTACCGAAAAAAAAACCAGAGCCACCCCAAAACTTTCCGAAAACGACATTTACCTAATAAATATATAGGTTTATAGTTGGTTATTTTTCAAGATACAAACGACGATGGCTGCTAAAGGTATGTACCTAAGTTTTTCAATATAAATCTTCCAACTAGAAGCTAAGCATTCTATATTATACAAGCTACCGAAAAAAAACCAAAGCCACCCCAAAACTTTCCGAAAACGATATTTACCTAATAAATATATAGGTTTATAGTTGGTTATTTTTCAAGATACAAACGACGATGGCTGCTAAAGGTATGTGCCTAAGTTTTTCAATATAATCTTCCAACTAGAAGCTAAGCATTCTATATTTTACAAGCTACCGAAAAAAAAACCAGAGCCACCCCAAAACTTTCCGAAAACGACATTTACCTAATAAATATATAGGTTTATAGTTGGTTATTTTTCAAGATACAAACGACGATGGCTGCTAAAGGTATGTACCTAAGTTTTTCAATATAAATCTTCCAACTAGAAGCTAAGCATTCTATATTATACAAGCTACCGAAAAAAAACCAGAGCCACCCCAAAACTTTCCGAAAACGATATTTACCTAATAAATATATAGGTTTATAGTTGGTTATTTTTCAAGATACAAACGACGATGGCTGCTAAAGGTATGTACCTAAGTTTTTCAATATAATCTTCCAACTAGAAGCTAAGCATTCTATATTTTACAAGCTACCGAAAAAAAAACCAGAGCCACCCCAAAACTTTCCGAAAACGACATTTACCTAATAAATATATAGGTTTATAGTTGGTTATTTTTCAAGATACAAACGACGATGGCTGCTAAAGGTATGTACCTAAGTTTTTCAATATAAATCTTCCAACTAGAAGCTAAGCATTCTATATTTTACAAGCTACCGAAAAAAAAACCAGAGCCACCCCAAAACTTTACGAAAACGATATTTACCTAATAAATTATGTATTTTTAAGTATAGTTGATTATTTTTCAAGATACAAACTACGACGACTGCTAAAGGTATGTACTTTCCTACTTTTTTTCAATATAAACTTCCAACTAGTAGCTAAGCATTCTATATTTTACAAGCTACCGAAATAAAAACCAAAGCCACCCCAAAACTTTCCGAAGACGACATATAATCCTACTACTATTATAAAGGCGAAAGTTTGTAAGTATGGATGTATGTATGGATGTTTGTTACTCTTTCACGTAAAAACTACTGAATGGATTTTGATGAAATTTGGCACAGAGGTAGATTATAGTCTGGAATAACACATAGGATACTTTTTATCCCGGGAATATGTTCCCTTAGGATAGTTTTCGACAATCACGCGGGCGGAGCCGCGGGCGGCAACTAGTAAATACATACAGGTTTATCGTTGGTTATTTTTCGAGTACAGAAAGAACGTCGCGCCGCCGGTCGCAATACACGCTATGATTGCAGTATTGCATGACAGCACTGTGATACCCCAGCGCCCGCTTAATGTGACGACAAAAAGACACGTACTTTTATATATTTTTTTTATTAATATTATTCTGTTAAGCCGTTCTACTTGTTCAATGAGGAAAAAGTGCCATGAGTATATATTTGTTTCTTTATCATATAGAAACGATAAAACTGCATTGGATTGGCATTTCAATTCATTTTGGAATATTTTTTTCATATAGAGTATACACTCATAAACGAGAGAAACTACTTCAGTACCAATTGGCCGTTCGGCTTTAGATATGGAAAAAACCGGCAAGAAATTTTGATACTGGCTTTTAATTTATCGAAAATCATTCTAATCTTCAGAGTACATAGGTTAAGTTCCTCGTATTTCCAATACTAGCTACATAAGAGCAACTTTGACTGTTAATTAATTTATATAGGACAATTAAATTGATAGCTATTAAGTACGAGTACGTAAATTATGTCATAATACGAACATAGGCACCTACTAAGCTAGATGTTTTAATCTTGTACAGATACTAGCTCATCTGTCAATTTTCACTGACAGATTTATCAACGCTTTAGCAATAAGCTAAAGCATTAGGTTCAAAAAAGAAAGAAAAAAGTATTTAATTGCCATAAAACGACATACCCAGCCACATACATATTTTTTTCTTAAACTAAACCCTAAACGATAGTGTAAGTAGTTCTTAAATTATATTAGTAAAGACACGATAAAAACTATATAAGTAAAAAAAAAAACAAAATTATAAAGTAGATGTACTTACATATGTCGTGGTTTTAGCTTGATTTGCGGGCGTCTGTACTTCAGAGTCTAACCCATTGTAAAAGTGGCACATTCATGGGCTCCCATCCCATGAAAGATTATATCAATAAATTAAAAGTTAACCAGTGTAAACAAATAAACTTGGTGATCAACAAATAGAATATCTTTACTTCAACATAAATTAATTAATTGTAAAAATAATATTATCTGTCTGTATTCAACAACCCGTCAAACAAACAGTTGCATAAACTTTTAAATTACCTGCCCACTGAATGCTATTATTACGTATTTTCATAAGCTTTTGTAAACAGAAGGAAAAACAGGACACACAAGTACCATTCATACGATATTAAAATTCAATGAAATTGGACGTACCTAACATTATTTCAATACTCACAAAATGAAGCCTTTTGCATTCGCCTGTAAATATTTATAACAACACCGTAATTGGTTATTCATGTTTATTTTAATACTCTTATATTCAGTTTCCAATAAAAAGTTATTAACATTACCGTACTCCATATTATTGACTGTCGGAAACACATGTTTAGAATTGTATACCTATGCAAATTTAAGTGCGTCCATCTTTTTGACGTTTTACCTATTATTTTGTTGAAGTTTAGTTAGTTTTTGCGTCACTGTTACGTAAGTTGCTACCACACCAATCGATCGATCGTCGATCGATGCCATCAATCGATGATAGAATAATTGATTAGTCGACGTCGATCGATAGTTTCTACTAGACCGGTCGATTGATCGTCGATCGATGGTAGAATGAATCAGTCGACGTCGATCGATGGCTTCTACTTCTACCACACAAATTGGTTGGTTTCAATTGTTTATAATACCAATACCTATATAAGATATCATACCAATCGATCAACGGCGATCGATGGCATCGATCGATTGGTGTGGTAACACCCGAAAATAAAATAAAGTTTAATTCCAACATTTAAAGTGATACATTCATAACCTAAATAGGCACCTACATATTCTATTGAGGACATATCTATACATGAGTCATGCAAAAAAATACCTACCTATGTTAAATTCCAACATTTTAATTCGTTCTTTCGCTCTTTAAATGAGGGAAATAAAAAGATAATAATATATAAAACGGTAATAGAATCTCAACATGATTTTCAATGGTTTTTTCATTTCTAAAACTACCAGTATTTTTCTCTGATTCCTGATTAGGTAATGAATGTCTAACGGAAAATCAATTTCATTAATCCTTCATTTCGGTCCCTCTTTCTAAACATGTACTTCATGAAAACTTTGGAAGCAAGCAAACTGTGTTAAGAACAGCACCCCCAATCATCCGACTTCCTAAAACCCTTAGAACAACAGCCAAAGCGCCAAAGCCTGTCTGGGTGCGCTTCAATGCTTTCTGTAACCCTGGACAGAAATCATTGAAGCGCACCCAGATAGGCTGCTGCAAACACAACTTGGCAAATTGGGTTTTGGTTTTATATGCCCAATGAGAATGCGGTGCATCCCAAGTGCTTATACTCTTGAACGTATGAGGATCTAGTTCACGCCACACTGCTTCGAAAATGGCCACCTATCTTCTGCCTAATAATCGTCGGCTCGAAAAGAAGCAGATGAAAATATCCTTCAACGCCGCAAATGCCTTTATCTTGTTGTGACAGTGTTTGCGTGGTCCATAGTAGCTATACTTATCAGTATCCGCCAGCCCTTTATCCTAAGTTTGAGGTCGGCGCAGTTTACATGGTGGAGTCTGTGTTACCTGAAATCTACAACCAGGCGGGCCTGCGGACAGCGACCGTCGCGTGGCTCGCTGTCCGATCACCACCAGGCCCGGGTCGATGGTGCGTTGTGTTCCACGTGCGCCTCAACGAGATGTCAGCATAGGAGACGGGGCCCGCTAGGGCCAGAGCCTGCCAGAGTTGCGGAATTTGTTCAAAAGAGTCACCGCGGCTCTGGAACGCAAAAGGCTTTAGAAGGAACACGCATGTGTTTTAGTCAGTAAGAGTCTGACACGCCTTTGCATTCCACCCAGAGCGGAAGAAGTCATTTGATGAAAAATGGGGGTGTTTAACTTAGGAGTGAATGAGTTACTTCTAGACAAGTGAACTCCATCGTCGACCACGTCATCGCAAACCATAAGGTGAGATAATAATCAAATGCGAGCCACCTATACGTACTTACTTAGAGCTGATTAATATAAATGCGAAAGTAACTCAGTCCGTCTGTTTGTTACCTCTTCACGCTGAACGGAGTTTGATGAAACTTGGCCTACGGGTAGACCATGTCTTGGTACAAGACATATATTTTTCAATATTTTCAAAAAAGAAACTTGTTGTCTTGCTCCATAAATCTCTATATTATGCTGTCATCTCAGTAGTCAAGTCACATCCTTTCTAGCCGTATCACATTTTACACAATCTATTCATCGTACCTATACAAACACAATACCTACATATACTTGTATATTTGTTACATGCTGTGATGCATTTTGTTGGGGTGCGAATTAATTTAGCTAAGCATCCATGTAGACGTCTAGATGGCGCCACTGGCACAGCTTATCCTCCCTAACTGAGCTTCTTTACTTTATACGTTGCATATTTCAACATCGTCTTGTATTCTTTTATATGAAAGTGTTGTTCAGCCGGATTTCAGTGGAAAATTATGTACCTAGTTTCTACAATACAACATCAGTATCAGATTCAATTATCTGAAGGAGTCGCAGAAAAAATCGCTTTTACAGATTAAAGATTAATTGCATCCATAACACACGCCGCACGCCGCACGGGTCGATCAAGGTTAAGCAACGCTTGCCAAGGTTGGTCTGTGGATGGGTGACCATCTTAACTTACCGGGTTTAGAGAGTTTTTAATGTCAGAAGCCAGTAAATCTGACTCCAGTCTTGCCAAGGAGTACCGTGCTACCCAGTTAATGGGTTGTGGAGGTCTGGTAGGCAGCCGCTCCACGTAAAATACTGATATTCAGCTGAATCCGGTTTGACTGGAAGCCGACCCCTATATAGTTGGGAAAAAAGGCTAGGCAGATGATTATGAACACAAGTGACAAGCCTACAAATCACTTTATAAATACCAGAATACCATAAAAAAGCTAATTACTTGGCGTGGAAATCAGTCAAAAGTCGAAAATCACCTTTTGGATACCAAAACCAAAATTAAACGTCATTCATTCCATCTAGGAAATCGTCTCTTCAAAACCAGAAAGTCAAAAACTTACACGAAGACAGTCACCCAAATCGCCCGTCCGTCACCCGAGCCGAAGAGCCAGTCAGCTACTTTATAATTCTATATTGCAGAAGGCAATCACGTGCCAACTACCTAAATTTATATATGTTGCAGGTGAACTGAAATGTCAAGGACTTACGGTCAATTTACAGGTAAATCTGAGGTGCGCCTGCAATTATGAAAATTGGTCATGCACAGCTCTATTATGCTTCTTGGCCGAATATTATAGTCCAAGAGCCCAGAGCAAAATGCAAAATGTGTGGGATAGAGTAGTGTTAGTATGTACTTTGAACGTACGCGTACATGCTAGTTTGGGCCGTACATTTTGTTACTGAGAAAATTAATAATGTCTGGGATTTTGCTCTATTACGGCAAGCTACATCAAGAGGACGATTAGGTTCTTCCATGTTGTTAACAAATATGGAAAAACTAACTTTTATTCCTTCCAGGAGATGTTCTAAACAAAAAAAAAATTAAAAAATTAAACCGACTTCAGAATTGAAATTTATTTAATCAATAAGTAAGAAGAGAAAAATTAAAAGATTTATATATTAAAAAATGTTAAGTTATTATAGGCCCACTATTTTGCATGGGTAGGTACCGGTCGAATTGTTAAGTCCTTTTTTTAAGGCGGTTAAAAGAATCTTCCCTACCTTCATTATAAAGAGTGCTTGTGCAAAATTACAAGCAGTTTAGGAAACGTATTGTCTGTCAGTGAAGGAATAAATTCAAGATTTTATTAGATAGAACTATTTATGTAGTTGGTATTTAAGTTTTTTCATGTATCGCAATATTCACTTTTTTTTTAATCTGACTTATAAAATGACACGTCACAGTAGCTATATTTGGACTCAGCCCAGCAGCTTTAATAATTGACAACTTCATTTTTTACCACTGCTGTTTCGGAACCAAGTATGCTTCATCCACCTATATTAGTACTGAGTACTGAGGAACAAGGCCATTTAACATAAGTTTTTCCGTTATTTACGCAACAAATCCTGACAAGCAAGCCGACAGAATTAATTCGCGAAATAAGGAAGATGTACAATTTAATGTCATGTAAGAAAAAACGTCAGCAGCAGGTGCGCAGGCGCATTAGGCATTGTTTCCAAGCAAATTGACACGTGTGAAGTTCAACAAAGTAAAACAAACAATAAATGTGTAATCACGACTCACAAACGTTACACACGTATTTTTTTTACAATGTATTGAAAATCACACATCAGCCTTAAGTACTGAAACTACACGTACGCAGTAACCTTTGTAGATAACACATGAACGCTTCCAAGGCGAAGTCACAGCCATAAATAGACAATAGTCTGCAACATTCATGTACCAAGTCACGCAAAAAAATTCAAAGTTTAATGCCGATGTTACAGGCCGTACATAGTTTTAATATTAGCATAACTATCAGATATTCGCGGGTCGGGCAATAGAAAATAATTGTATCGACCATTATTTATATACGATGCTCGGCTACCGACGACGGTAATTAGCGATTTGCATGTAGTCGATGGTCAATTAGTCGTCTCCGCTCCACTTGCCTCCACCCCCATTCCTACTTCGTTTGGAGTTTAGACTGCGGTGCTAAACGCTTAGCAACCGCCACAGAGCAGAATACCTTCTACCAACACTGTGGAATTACCTCCAGTACGACAACGGGGAACAACGATATTAGTTTAACACTGTGAACAATTTCTTCTACTACAGTCTTACAAGTTTCCTTGTCTACCAATGTGGACAATACGAAAACTGCCGGATTTTACGAGCACTTGCGACTTCTAACGACATTCGTCTCCCATTAAGTAGGGAAATAGGAAGGATAATTCCCGAATGCGCTGCAGTTTGTGGATTTAAGTTTAGGTGGTACCTACGTAATTGATGGTAGGTTTAGACAATGAGTTAGGACACGAATGCTGCCTATTTATTGTTATAGTTGTTTGAGTGCAAACTGTGAGTCCTCACAGTACTTCAAGTACGAACTACGACAATATTGCAACTGACAAATGACAATGACAGTGAACGGCTGTATATGACAGCATTTCAACGCAAATTCTGACAGGAAATCGCGAGCCGGATCGCGGCTGAAATAGAATAGAGATTGAGGGTATCTATATCGGTACCTATATATCTAGGATTTAAACTTAATAAACGTACATGTATACTTAACCTCACGAGTTTTCCCGCGGAGGTAGGCAAAACCTACAGAACGCCAGCTGAGGCTCTACTATGATGTCTTAAATCATCGTCATTCCGGTGTGGAGGGAGACGGAGCTACACAAGACGCATAACGCTATTCCTCTTTACAAGTTTTTATTTGCACTGTTCGTATGTATATAAGTTGTCCGTCAAAATTTGTAAACCATTTTGCGACCATTTGTTGGTATTCGATTGAGCTAAAATTTTGCATACACCTTTAGTTCTGGTGACAATACGATGTGCAATACTCAATATTGTAACAATTTCAATATGGCCGCCGCTCCAAGATGGCGAATTGCAGATTTTTACCAACCCCCTTAATATGTGTATCAAATGAGGGGGCTTAAAGAGTAGAAAACTATAAAGTTAGTAATATTACACTAAGTTCAATATGGCCGCCCCTCAAAGATGGCAGATTACATTTTTTTTAACCTCTTTAATATGGGTATCAAACAAAAGGGCTTGAAGAGAAGAAAACAATTAAACCCTTGTTTTTAAAAAAAGTCACAACGGAATCATGATGACATTGGCACGTCTTCGCTACGATCCTAACATACTCTTGTTTCGTTTGTCTATACGTCGTATACGTCCATTCGCTATTTAACCTATAGCTTTTAAAAACGGAATACATAAAAATATTGAGGAGGAAGGAGTTCACAAACATATGTGTATTTTCCCATCACTTTTCCTTCGAAGGGGCCCCCAACAAGACCTGAAGGTCAAACAGTGTTGTAACCTATGTTTACGGTCCTAATTATATACGTTTTGTAAGTAGATACATCTGGTACATATACATATGTGGTTCCACCGCCAAGCAATTCTCGTGGAGTCCTGATGCGTTACTAATCGTCTCCGGATTGTAGTAACATACGCGCTGGTTTCCAAGAAATTATTTATTAATATGTTTATTTTTAATTATTGGCGCTTTTGTTTTTAGTAACACGGTTGGACCCCAGTTAAACTAAACTAATATTATTAAGAGGAAAGATTTGTTTGTTTGTTACGATTTGGCTCAAAAAGTACTGAACCGATTTTAAAAATTCTTTCACCGTTATACAGCTGCATCTTCACCAAGTAACATAGGTTATATTAAATTCCAGAAATAATTAAGGATTCCTACTAAAACTTGAATTATGTAACGCAAGGTGTAAAAAAAAATTGTCATAAAATGTCTTTCATCGCATGCGCTGCGAAAACTATTGATGATACATAAAAATAATGTGTACTTATTATTACCTAGTAAAAAGCCCGCGTGGCTATATGTCTAACTATTATGGTTAAGTCACAATGACCGCTTTTTGTTAAAATTATTCAATCAAAGCACCCCGTTCACCTGCAGAAATGGCCGGATAATTAATGAAAATCGTTTTGCTTAATTTTCCAAAACTAAAGGGGGTAGATCGGGCGTTGCACTTTGTGGAGTACCTATTAATTCCGCGCGGACGAAATCACGGGAAAAGTGCTAGTCACGTATAAAGCCATTATTGTTAGTGAAAAGCGAGTCAGGAACCAGTGTCATATATGGCTCTATAAGACAATTTTAAATTGTTTGTTTAATTTTGTTTTGTTTCAATTATGTTTTTCTTTATTTATTTATTTTAAGAATTCATGTCTTGCTGCAAGTGACTGAAATTCTAAATCTTTTATTCCTTTTTAATAATTTAACCTTGTTAGCTTAGTTGTTAACTGCGCATGCTATGGTCTCCTGTAAGTGAAGGAGTACACCTACTCGATATTAATTGTAATTTGTCATTTAAATGTGTATTGTGTATATTCTTTGTTGGAGATCCTAAGTAAATAAATAAAGACAACTGATCCGAACTTTTGTGACCCTTTATTATGGGGTATCGTTATTACCTTTAAGCTCTAATTTAAATCAATATTTTTTACACCCATTTAGCACTTAATTTTTGACAGCTGGGTCGCTCGGGCCCGCAGCAGCGCAAGCGCAATTAATTGTAGAGTGTAAACACAAAATGATTTGAAGAAATCTGGAGATATGAGTAGACGTAGCTTGATTGACTGAGTAGCGAGGATTGACTTATCTAGAAGCACCTACGTTTCAGCCTTGGTGATAAAAAAAACTGAATTTGTTTTTTGATTGCCTAATTTAACTATGTAAGTACATGATTCAAATACTTTAATATTATTGTGAATGCAGTCCGGCAGTGACCTTCAAATTCGGTGCTACAATATAGAAGAACAGGTGAATTTTCAGCGATTTACGATATTAATTTATTTTATAAAACTTTATGCACAAGTATAAATTATGGGCTAAGACGAACTTAATGCCTTAGGAATTTTCTACCAGTCGGCCTTATGATGGTGCAGAGATGAAATTTTTATGATACTAGCTTTTGCCCACGGCTTTGCTCGCATTCGTATACATTTTAACAAAAAAAGGAGCCTATAACCATCTCCAGGTCACATCTGTCTGTTTACAAATATTCATCAAAATCGGTTTAGCAGCGTGAAAGCGTAACAGACAAATAAACTCACCTTCGCATTTATAATAATATTTAGCATTAACGTAGATTGTCCTTTAATAAATAAAGTCTTTACTTTCCCAATACTTCACAATCATCGCGAAAATTTTCCCGTCAGTAACATCACTGTGCGCTACGGGGCATTTTATCGTAGGAAGTTAGTCTGCGAGCGCCGCGTGCTACGGTGTGCTCGGAGCGCCATCTAGACGTCTACATTGGCGCCCAGATCGCTACCCGCTAAATTAATCTCGAGGGACCCTAGGTGGGACATCCCTGACTGATCAACGTTTTATTACGTCAACCATTTCGAGATATTTCTTAATCAAACTTCAAATTCAGGGATTTTCTTTCGATTAGATACATAAGTACGATAATGAGAATAAATACATTTAGGTATGATTACGTCAAAATCAAAAGCGATTTTCTGTTGAAATAACGGAGAAAATACCTATTTTATGATTTTTAGAAAAGTATCATAAAAATTTTATTATTATGAATGCGAAAAAGAGTTTGTTTGATACGCTTTTGTCACGTTTAAATCGCTAAACCGATTTTGATAAATTTTAGTACAGAGATAGACTGGACCTGGCTGGATACGGTCATAGGCTACTAATTTTTTGAAATCTATATTAAAGCAGGCGAAGCAGCGGGTTAAATCTAGCTCTACATATATTTGTATGACCATAAAATTTCATCACTACTTTAAAGAAAATCGCTTAAAATGATCAAGAAATAGTACGACATCTGTCAATTTTGAGTCGAGATTAATATTATGGATATTGTTCTAGAACATGGCTCTAAACCACACATCTCACACACTCGAACATACCTAGCAATTATCAACAATACAAATAAACAACACTACGTCAAATAACTATAACGTTACACGTGTTTCGAATAAAATTTTATATCCACGCCTGTATTCTGTAGGACTATAACTCTAAAAATATATAGGCGATTCTTATGAATGCGTAGGTACCGGTACGTTGACATCACAATGCACCTTATGTAAGTATTGTGTCATGCAGGATGCTGACCGCGTCATGGTCACGTTATCCATAAACGATACGTTTATAAATGTCCAAATGTCAGTTTTAGATTATCTTAGTACTGGGGTTTGCCGCTTATTTAGTTTTACAGGTAGCAAAGGAACGTAGGTGGAGATAGAAAAGGCCAAATACTCCGAAATAACCAAGAAAAGTGGAGCAAGATTATTACTGACTAGTACCCTTTTTTTTTAAGGATGTGAAATCATCAAATGACTTCTTCTACTCTGGGTGGAGCGGAAGGACGTGTCAGACTCTTGCTGACTAAAACCCATCCGTGTTCCTTAAGCCCTTTGCGTTCCACGGCCGCTGTGACTATTTCGAACAAATTCCGCAACCCTGGCAGACGGACTAGTACCCTACACACCCTACATGGAGATAAAGAGTCATCAAAATCGGTTGACAATTGGCGAAGATATCAAAATAAAACAAACAAACTTACAGAAAAATATTCAAATTGAGAATCTTTTAAGTCAGTTTTTTTTTTTATTAATAAGGGCTTTTTATCCAGACGGATACGTCAACCCCATTGTACCTTATACTCTTAAAGTTAGTTAAGAGCGTTTACTCCTCACGGTGTTTCATACAAATTTTCAAGTCTTTATTCTTAGAAATGCATGGACTTATGAAAACTTTGTTTTTATACGCTACATATCTAGATCTAAATAGTTAGTTGAGAACTTTTTGCGAAAAAGAGTTTAGAGGGAGAGAGAGAGCGAATTGAAGAAAGTGAAACATCACTCTATCTTTCCCCTGGACATCTAGCGTATGCATACCAAGATTCATTAAAATCAGTCAAAATAAATCAAGATTACTCATTGATTCCAATCGTCACCACTTGCCACTTGATGGCTAGTTTAAAGTAACTGTTGTTATTATCTGCTTTTTCTGTTTGTAGTATGCAGGTAGGTTTTAAGGTAATAATCATCCCCAAGATGACTAAGAATCATCATCATCACCGCAACACAAAACAATGAGCCAAGCAACAACCAAAGCCTTGAGCCAAGCTCTTCGCCAACTCTTTTTTTTTTAAGTATTGGAAATCATCTAATGACTTCTTCCGCGGAAGTGCGTGTCAGACTATTACTGACTGAAACCCATCCGTGTTCTTTCTAAAGCCCTTTGCGTTCCAGGGCCGCGGTGACTCTTTCGAACAAATTCCGCAAATCGCCAACTATGTTGAGATCGGCTTCCAGTTTTAACGGATACAGCTGAATACCAGTAATTGGGTAACACGGTACTTCTTAGAAAAAACGGGTTCCGGCTTTAGACTACCCGGAAACAACTGTCAAAGATGTTTAATTAATAAACAGCCAGGACCAACGACTTATCGCACTTTCTGAGGCACAGAGGAAACTCGATATGTCATAGATGGTCACCCATCCACGGACCGACCTCGGTAAGCGTTGCTTAACCTTTACATTCGACTCGTGCGGCTGTTATTATGTAGCCACGAGCTCCTCATTTTACATACAATAACAATAAGGAATTTAAACATTGAAATTACGGCTCTAGCTGCAATAACATAGACGAGAGAGAAATTCTCGCAACTACATAGGTAGGTACTGCGTAATTATTTCAAACAGAAAAAAGACAATTTCATTACCGAGAAACCTACCTCCCCATGACGCACGAAAGTTTCTAGGAAAAGGGGGTAACTAACTAATGATACAGGCACCCGTAGAATTCAGTGAAATAGTAATTTATGAAGATTTCCGTGAAACATGGTCAGTGAGCGCGCAGCATCTGTGCCGGGGATCCGGAGAGCGGCCGCCGCGACAAGAGTAATACTGTTTGCAGAAGACGCATTTGTTACCGCCTCCACTCATTTAGGGTGCATTTCACTTGTACGTGTATTATGAATTTATGGGACTTATGATCTAAGGGGCAATTTTCGTATTTTTAAGAAGCGTGCGCATTCGCATCGCAGTCACTAATGGCTAGTTTACACAGTGCGAGCTGCTGACTAGACAGTAGACAGTTACTCGGATCGTATGCCAGTAGCTCGGCTAGTCTTAGCTGTCTACACGGTGATAGTAGCTGCCCAGTCTCTTGCGAGTCGCAGAAAGAAATACAGGTATCGCTCGCAACTGCCTGGCTGACACTGACGAGCTACTGCCGAAAGCGTCTGAACGATGCGAGTAATGACCGAGCTGCTGCCATGTGCAAGTTACTGTCGGCGGGCAGGTGAAAACCATTTTTTTTTAATTTATTCGGATGCGACCTACTATCTAACTCGCACGTGACAGTAACTCGTAAGATTCGTCCAAACGATGCGAGTTACGGCACTGCAGCCACTCGGCAGGCTGACTGGCACGCTAGCTCGCACTATGTAAACCATAATTATTGTCAAAAACACCTCTAATTTACTATATTTCTATTTTTTTTTTTTCTATATTTTGACACATTTTTATTTATATTTAGGTTGTAGCTGAAATAATATTGCGACTACCAGTTGAACGCTTTTTAAATTTGACCTTCAGTAATTATGTTTGACAAACGGGAAAACTGAATTAAAAAGCTTTTCCTTCCTAGAATTCCTAAGGCCTGTGTACCCGTGTGTTGCATGAAGTTTTTCTTATTACACTCGTACTGAAATTATTGAAAATCCTAGTTTTAGTATACTCTCATTCGTACGTATCTATACGTTTACATATATACAATAATCAAATTCAATAACTCCAAACAAGATAGTTTGTCCAAACAAATCAAATCTGAATCTTGTTTTCACAAATGCTTCGGCGATGTTACCTTGCTCAGCTCAATATAGGTAAAGGCCGATTTACAGTAATTTCTTCAAGAAACGACCACTCATTTTAACTATATTTAAGTCCATATAAGTAAACGCTAGAGTCACAATAATTAGCATTTTGATAAGGTATCAAATGCATTAGAATAATTTAACAGAATAGAATATTATTTCATCGTGAAAGACCAATACTGGGCACAATAAATTGCCTTGTCTTTTACTTTATGGTAGTCCTGTTTATCTTAACTAATCTTTTATACATGTAGCTATTGCCCACGACTTCGTGCACGCATATATTGTTTTTCCTGTTCCTGTAAGTAATTCGGGAAATCCCCTACATTCCCCAAGGAACCTACATACATGCCAAATTTTAGTATTACACACTCAAATATTCTCAAATCCTACTCAGCTTCTATCATAAGACGTTTTCCAGAACGAAAAAGATCGTTAATCCAAGTATTACATGGCGTAGAGCACCAAGAAAAATCCCAGGCCAGTTTTTCTCCATAATCTCGCCTTTGCCCGCGCCACCGACCGACGTTGATCGATGCAGGTGAACAAGAAATGCCTTCACTCCTGAACGTTAGTGCAGCCAAGTTTTGAACTGTTTGCGCGAATATGTGAAGCGTTACGTTTTTTGTGCACTGATGTGTATGGTGTTATACTAATTGGTGGACCTACTAATATTATTGACCAATGTATTTGAAAAAGGAATGATAAGCATGACGGTTCACATGGGAGAATGGAAGAGGGCAACATGCTGAACTAAACCAAAGTACCACGGGATGAGGACTAATGATGATGATATATTCCTGAACACTTTAAAACCTGCTTTGTTACTAAAACTAGTAGCCCTCATAAATATTTAAACTAAGCATGTGGTTATTTTTTTAAGAATATTCTGTTTCTCTCTCTGTATAGCTCGGACAAATAGTTCAAGAAACGTACGTGGCATTTTTCTGTTTAAGCTGGGTGCAGGATTACGGGACACAAAGTAAAATAGGTCTATAGATAGTAAGTATAATTTGAATACATGTATAACTATACATGTATTCAAATTATACTTACTATCTTCAGTTAAGTTCATTCGATGAATGCCCACATTATATCTATAAACTAATACTCAAATCTACCGTTCCCGTCTACAACCATATTGAATGTAAAATCGTAGACTCGTAGTAAATACCAGCAAGCCACAGGACGACCTGCAAGTCTGAACAAAGCAAGCCACGGCAGGTCCAAGCTTTGACAACGCTTGACGTATCACAAAGTCTTTGAGAATGTGATACGCAGACGTGGCCCGGCAGACTCCTTAATGAACACGCAATTATTTTAGACGTAGATGCAAAGCTGGCCATAGTTCATTGTGACTGAAGAATATTTAAAATTGAAAATCAGCTTGCTGGAAATCTGCATTTACATAAAACCAAAAAAAGGAACATCGTTGACTAGTAAACCTCTCCCTAGTGTAGTTGAAGTAAAAGTGCTTTCTTGCTTGCCGTAAAAAAGAACGCTAACAATAAAATAACTTATTATAATTAAAGAAAGATTGCCTGTTCGTCAGTAAACACGGGAGACAAATCGAAAAAGCTTCGAAGCTATTCACACAAGTAGACACAAGAATGCACAGCTAGTTTACAGTAAAAATGCAGAATGTCTATGGTACGCGTGATAAATAAGAAAAATTGCTCGGTATAAGAAAAAAAAACTTTTATTTTTGTTTTGCTTGTATCTTCGTATACACCGACTTTCGAAATTAAAGTTATTTTATTCTTTTAGTGATTTTTTATTTGGAAGTCGGTTGTATTTTTTTTTTTTTTGTAAAAAAGATTATTGTTTTTCACTTTTTAGTGGTAACAACACATAACAACACCACTGGAAAATAACACCAAAAGAAAAAGAGTTTATTTGCGACAAGCATGACGCATACGAAAAAATAAAATAAACAAGATTACAAAAGTTATGCAAGTTGGGAAGATATGCGTCACATTCGCGCAAAACGGCCATCGCTCAGCATAATGCATGCATGATTTTGATGAAATATCTATGTGACTATGGAAATTGGAAAGTATATCCTTTCAAATAAAAAAATAATCTAATCGGTTCATAAATGACGGAGTTATGAGGTAACTAAACTTTAAAAACAATACAACCGAATTGATAACCTCCTCCTTTTTTTGAAGTCGGCTAGCAATGCTAATTAGAGAACGTTTTATTTTAACATACTTTCTCGTATTGTTGACTCTTTCATTAGGATCTCATTGATCCTAATGAAAGAGTCAACTACATTTTTTTTTTGGACGGGGACCACTGTATGTGTTTTTGGCTATCTATAATGTTTATACACAGCCACAACACAGCTAACAATAGCCAGACAGCCAATCACACAAATCATTTATTTACCAATATTTCAAAACTTTCCTATAATTTTCTTTCACGTTTCTCTTTCAATTGAAACTTTTCATTTGCTTTGCAACCTCTGTATTCACAGTTTAGTTTAAGTAAAAATATTCTCAAGAAAGTTGTGTGCATGTTTGTATTGTTACGTGTACGTCGACCAGACGTATATGTACAGTGAGGGAAGTGACGCGACCGCGGTGTTTGTCGACTGGGAAGGCGGAAAGATGTGACGTCATGGGTGTCAAACTGTCGAAGACGTGTACGAAGTGGAAAAGTAAGCAACTATCACCATGTTTTATGGATTTAACTCTTTTGTGGGGCATGCAGTGTAAGTGGGTGATGTAATAGCATTAGCGATGGTCTTGCTCTCTTTTCAGTAAACGTTTTAGATCCTTTTTGTAGATATTTTTAGGGCGACTGAACTAAACTTTTATAGGGTCACTTGTGTGTCGGTCTACTGTGTTCTTACAAATTTTGTGAAAATACTGAACATTTTTCCCTAATTTTTAGGGTTCAGTACCTCAAAAGGAAAAATCGGAACCGATCACTCCGTTATCCGTTTGTCACGACCTTTTTTCTCAGGAACGTGTCTGTGGAGGTATCATGTTGAAATTAATATCTATGACGTAGGTCTATGGTCCCTTGTCTTTTATAGCTCTAAAAAATTAGTCATCTAAGTCAACGCAATAAAAAAATTTGCAACATTTTTTTAAACTCGGAAGGTAATCAAAACCTAAAAAGGGTACGTCCTGTTGACCAAGAGTCGTGAAATTGAGTGTAAAAAAATAGTTCCTACAGTACAAGTAAAGAAGTCCTGAAAATTAGGAATCTGTTGATATATATAAAAACCAATTTGTGAAAAGTGGGAGAACATTTTTTCAACAACAAATTTAAGTTTGTCCTTCAATCTTACCTGCTATGTTTTTGTCAAAGTAATTAGAGTGCTTTCATAGTTTCTAAACTTCCGTAGGTAATTTATAATCGGAAAAAATCAAGACTAGATCGAAACCCTCGGTGCACGAGTCAGACTTGCACTTGTCCGGTTTTTTTGGTTTTAAAATAACATGTTGAAAAATATTATTCGTTCGGAAGTCTTTGCGCGCGAGTCCGACTCGCACTTGTCTGGTTTCAAATACTTATTTATGTTTTAGGGTTCCGACTTTATAAGTACAACGAAACTTTTATAACATTACTTTTTTCTAGTAATGGTTCGTCCTTTTTTCATCGAGCTGTCTGGGTTCCGCGCTTAAAACGTTTGAAGCGTTTTATTTTTCAAGATGTCAGGCACCATCGATCGTCAAACTTCAAGCACTAAGCTCAATAATTAACATCGGTAATAAATTTAAGAAATATACCAATGAATACTCATAAACATACTTGTTGTCCAATATCTCATAGACAAAGAAAAGCCCTGAGGAACTGACAAAGAAATCTGTTGCTTGAATATACTGTAGGAGTAGGTATGGCAAGTACGGCGCCATACTAATTCCCAGAATTAATTTCCTACGAGTCCTCAACATTTACCTTTGTTAATTTATTTACGTCGACGATCTGACTCAGACTGCAAAATCCTTTGCAGCTTTTAAACTTAATTCCTATTCACTTTATCAACTAAGCAAACCGCTTTAAACCTCCCTTACATAAAGGAGCAGCCAAACTGGACAACCCCGTGAGAAATCGTTTTAATACTCAAAATCCGCTTGGAGTTTCAGCGTTTAATGAATTACGTCGGGTGCAGCCTCCGGCGCAAGACGTGCATCGATCAACGTCGCACCCCCGGTCGCACTCAGCACCCCCGGGGGGCGCCACCCACCCCAGAGGGGGGCAGTGGCGTGCGGGGGGGGGCGACACGTCCCCGCACTGCCCAAATAAAATATTCGCAGCGCTGCACTCCCAAGCTTAGATGTGACACCCGTTGTCACGTGTCAAACTTGATGTATTACAAATTGTATTAGTTGATCGTGTAATATTGAACTTATTTTCAGAACTGTAGTTATAAACACCCCGTGGAAGGTATTATGAGGGGTTTTTTATTCAAAACATCGACTCATTCTTATCTGCAATTTACGTCAAAAGAATTAAAAAAACAAGTTTCGGAATAGAAATTCGATACTTATTAAGTAAATTAAATTCTCAGAAACTTTAAACGTGATGTGTTTAAACTTTGATGTACATATCGTATTCAATTGCGATAACTATCACTTAACATATGAAGAAGTAACTATGAAAAACAAACTCATAGTAGTGAAAGTATAGTAAACTGAATAGTGCACTTAACATAAATTAACTAACTTTAAAATAATATACATTTCTTCAACAGCATAAACTTATTTAAAAAAATATTATTTAAAAAAATAAAACGTAGAATTCAAACCAATTTTCTTATCTGGCTTTATAGGTGCGGGCGTGAGATAAAAAGAGGTAACTGCAAATTCGCTGGCGTTCTTGTGTAGCCGGGCTTTCAGCCGGGGGCCACGCTACGTACAGGCTACGTGACGCTTCTGAATTATAAGAAAATGCATTTACGACGCTCCACCGCAAAGCAGACGCCACCACGTTTTCGTGCCTAGTACTGGGTGGGTTTTACTCTGACATGATTTGTCGTGCATTTTATATCACGTAAGTATTAGTTATTTCGAAGATACACCGTCATTTTAAAGTATTGGCTTTAAGTAGTATTTATTGAGCACCCACCACAGTGTAGTCTTTTTAACCCAAAGGTTGAACGATAATGCCTTGTTGCATTAAGTTCGCCCATGTACCACTATTGTACATAAAGTTAAAATAAAATAAAATACACAGTAAAAAAACTGGTTGTGGAACTTTTCATCGTGAAAAGGGAAGATTAAAAGTGCAATAATTTCATGCATAGACACAAAAATATACAAAAAATCGGCACGTGTAACAACCAGTTTTTTAACAAATTTGCATAATGAAATGGTTGTGCTTATCAAATAGTTGCAAATAAGCGCCAAATGTCATTGTGGCTCCTTAGAGTCGAAGCAAACTTGTAGCCTTCAATTTAATCGATAAATTAATGTAGGTAATTCAGACGCATTTTATGCTAATTTGAACTGATAAACGATCGCCAAATGTAATTTGAAACTTTTTTTTCACTTTGTAATAAAAGCGGTCTATATGTCTATGAGATGAATAAAAGCAAGGCCATATTTCAAAGATAATTAATTTATGGTGCACTAAAAGTAGGCAACTATCCGATTTAAAACTGTTTATTTTAATGAAATAATGTTATTGACAAGTGGAAAATAATTACATAGTTTCTAACTTTTTTTTAGAATTTGACTAAGCATATAACACATACGTAGCTGAAACATCATCATCATTAGAAATATAAATAATTTATTTGCTAATAAAACTACCTTGGTATATTTAGCCGAATGACGTAGAAACATGTTGGACATAGGCCATTTAATTCTTTATAATGAAAGCTAAATAAATATATAAAAATCATCTGTTATTGATGTCAGAATTTAAATTCATAATAAGGAACACACTGTATACTAATTAATGTTTCTACTAAATATTTGGTTTGAAGCTAAACCTAAAGAATCTAGGTTTGCTAAAAAAAATATTGAATTTTGTTATTTTTCTTCGTAATTTTGACAAATAGGGTACCTATTTCTCACTAGGTTTTTTGTTAATTTGGTAAATACCACCAGGTTTTTAAATACTTACAAAAAAATTGAATTAGTAAAAGTCTTTAAAAGTAATACCAACTTCATAATTCAACTTTAAGAAAATACACATACCTACACACATTATCATAAATAACGAAAACGATAGAAATAAAGATTCCTGTTGGTACGGCACCCCAAAAATCGACGCACATTTTACCCTTAACCTTGATAGACTCGTATTTGGGTAAATCGGTCAAGGGTACGAATATTTTTCGAGGGTGCGTAGGTCAAGGTTAGCGAGAGGGGTGCGTTGACATTGAAGGGTGTGTAAGCCTACAAGGACATTCGTATTTTGACGATCTAAATATTTGAACAGAAGGCCAATTTGGAAAATGTTATTGGTTTCACATTTGTCTCACTCTTTTACTGGAACTGTTTGTAATACTATAATGTGAAACCGTTTAATTTCACAAATAAATAAAAATTAGAGAACACTTTTTTTAGTTTTTATTTCATTTTATTGAGGTTTTTTTCCACATAGATATCAAACCTATTGTAACTGAAAAGCGTCCAAATTCAACGTGCAATTATTTATTAATACAATTATACATGTTACACAGATCAGGATGGTCTGTGACCCCTAAACTAGACATTTTCCTGTATCTTGAGGGTCAGAGTTGCCACATGTTTGGATTCGACGAGATGGTTCTAAAAAAAACATATACAATATAAAATAACACTACAAAGTAGGTATCAAATAACTTTAATTTCGGAAGTCGAAATTTTTTGTAAAAAGTTTTTTATTTATCACTTTTTAGTGGTACAACCGTACAACACCACTGGAAAGTCACAGGAAAGCAAAACACGCAATTTCATTTATGGGACCAATCGGAACGTATGGTATACTGCCGTCGTAATCCTTGCACATGAAAAAATATTTTTTCAAATCAGTTCATAAATGACGGAGTTATGATGTAATAAACATAAAAAAATACAACCGAATTGGAAACCTCCTCCTTTTTTTGAAGTTGATTAAAAATAATAAACTAAAGATTCACAATGTTATAAACTTGTCAAAATGTAATATTTTGATACGAATGCCTACTTTTCTTAAGGCCCACTTGCACAAACCAGAGTTATCTTTTAACTCCGATATAGTTGTTAAATAAACAAATATTGCACCTAATTATAAAAACGCCGAATAAAAAGATAAAAGTACAAGTTCGTAGCCGACAGACAGCAGCAGCAGACGTGACGCTGCGAAACTCCTGGTTTCTATGTATTTCTATGAAATACCTTTCGTAGCTTGCGACACGTCGCCGTCGCAAGCTTCATTTTCATAGACATACAAAGAAACCAGTGCTGCGCGGCGACACGTCGCCTGCTGCTGCGGTATGCAGACGGCACTTGTATCTTAACTCTGGTTTGTGCTAGCGGGCCTACAAATACACTTTCCCATCAATTAATAACTAAAACTTTTGTTGACTTGTTACTTGAACAATAGCATTTTGTTTTCTGTCTCGATGGTCTAGTGGTCACAAATTGTTTAACGTGAGGTCCTTCCTACGTTCGATAATCGGGTCGGGCAAAGCGTAATAAGATTTTTCCATTGAATTTCTCACCCATATCGCTCAAACTGGATCGCAGCAACACAATTTGGCGGCAAAAATATAAAACTAAGTACCTACTTACCGGACGCCGAGCGTTGGGTAGCTCGCTGTCCGATCACCACCAGACCCGGATCGGTGGCGCGTTGGGTTTCACGCGCGCCTCAAAGAGATGTCAGCAGAGAAGACGGGGCCCGCTAGGGCCAGAGCCTGCCAGGGTACAGGAATTTGTTCGAAAGAGTCACCGCGGCCCTGGAACGCTAAGGGCTTTAGAATGAAACCGGATGGGTTTTAGTCAGTAAAAGTCTGACACGCCCTTCCGCTCCACCCAGAGTGGAAGAAGTCATTTGATGATTCCCCATCCTTAAAAAAAAAAACCTTTTTACCAGTAAGAGCTAAAACAACAAAAAACTCTATTACTATTTCAGGTCATTGGACTATTCTAATTGAACTTACAAAATTAATAATGCCATAAACTCATTTCCATGGAAGCAAGGTGCAAATACCCACCTGTGTTGTGACTTTATACACAACATCATATCGAACGACTTTGGAGGACATTGACAGGTAACACACCATCGCCCTGGTCAAGCTATAGAATCCATCAGTTAGAAGAAGTCTCGAGGTACCTGACGTGAACGTTATAACACGGTAAACAAACAAACATCGCAAATTGCGAAAGTGCGGATACTCTACAGGAAAAATGTCTTGTCATATAATATATATATTATTATATGTACAGTAAATAGCGCTTATAAGAGCTTTGAGAGCCGCTTTGAGTATAATGTAATGACATTGAAGGGAAGTGACAAACACGTCATACTAAGCGAACGTCATATAAGCATAGCGTCAACAAAAACAGGAAGTTACGCAACTTCCTGTTTTTTTAGAAATTAAGTGTAATAGAGAGAAAATATTCAAATTGTACAAAATGTCGTCGCAGGAATGATCACGAAAACCAGTGAAGGTGTTAGGAATCATGTCACTCACTATAACTGAACACAAGAGTAACGAAAAAGTAACTATGGAGTTTCTTGTCCGTTCTTCTCCATAAGAATCTACCTTTCCGAATGTACAGTGGAGTCACTTTATTAATGAAATATTATTATTTTTACTGAACTGTAAACGATGACGTTCAAAAGTGCCGTTTAATGGCCTAATTGAAATAAACGTTTTGACTTTTGACTTTGACATACTTGAACATGTCCATAAGCGAAGTCATTATCTCCGAACTTTTTATTAAGAATTTTATGTGAAAACCAAACATCGTGATCGTACCGTATTTACTTACATATTAAGCTGTTGGTCAATATAACCGGAGTCATAATAAACGGTTTCCACTGTATATAAAATATATATAACAGCCGCACGGGTCGAATAAAAGTTAAACAACGCTTGCCAAGGTTGGTCTGTGCATGGGTGACCATCTTAACATACTGAGTTTCCTCCGTGCCTCGGAAAGCACGTTAAGCCGTTGATCCCGGCTATCATTTGTAGATCTTTGGCAGTCGTTACGGAATGTCAGAAGCGCCAGTAAATCTGACTCCAGTCTTGCCAAGAACTACCGTGTTACCCAGTTAATGGGTTGTGGAGGTCTGGTAGGCAGCCGCTCCACGTAAAATACTGGTATTCAGCTGAATCCGGTTGGAATGGAAGCCGACCCCAATTTAGATGGGAAAAGGCTAAGCAGATGAGTTATGAATATACATACATGTGTAAATAGTACATCACGGCCTATATGCGTATTTTTTCTTCACCACTGTCAAATCCATCCTACGGTTGAGTATGGCCCGCCCATAGTGTAATTTTTATGGTGATCGTACATTAAGTATATTTATATTTATCTTTAGCAGTTCGCTTTACGTAGCATCGCGACGCGAAAGAGTAACACACGCACACACACACTATTAGAAAGGTTCGTAGAAAATACCACGAGCCTATTGATTAGAATAGTATGTGACCCTGAAACATTCCATCTTTAACTAACTTGGAATTTTTCGACGCTTAACAATACACCTAGTTTGATTATGATGCCACTAAAAGCAAAACTTGGACAAACATCATAATCACATATACACATCATATCACACCAGTTTCTAAGTTTTTGTATACTAACCAATCAATGGACTCTGTCTGAAATAAACGATTTTATTTATTTATTTTATTTATTATAATTTCATGGCATAATACTTTATTTTCGTTAAGCGTTGTTTAAGTTAGAAGAAAGAAGGAAAGAAAAAGTATTTGATTGCCACAAAACGATATACCTACCCACAGACATAATTTTTTTATTTTATATTTATAATTTTAGTTGTTTATATTTCCCCGACAATCTTCCTTTTACTCTGATATCAAACATGTAAACAGCCCACGACTCAGCCAGCGCTAAAAGCTTTCAATTTTCTCAGAAGAAACCTATTCTAGGAACTGGCAATTCACCTTAATGATCGTAATTAACTAATAGATGAAGTCACTCTCACATGCGAACCTACCTTAATAAAGTTAGTACTTAGGGCGAGTTTTTTTTATACGTAGTGACACATTGGTTCAAAAATTTGGGCAGCCTCGCTACAGGCTAGGCAAATGAAGTGATTCTATTGGTTCTTAACAAACACATCCCTTGCTACGCATCCTCGCACATCTCTGGTAGAAACCAGTCACAGGTCACTACTAAATACGTTTTTACTAACTAATAGTTATTCATTTGAACACCTCCAAGCTAAATATTGATCTCAAAACCCACACTAACGAAATTTAGATGCCCATAACTGTAAACCAATAGGTGACTACGGATAAAAAACTCTCCCTAAGTAACAATAACAAATGCACACCGCTTAATCACGCGGTAGGTACAATTAGACAATCTATTAAAAACGAAAAGATTATGGTAGCGAGAAACTGTAGCAAGAAATGTATGCAGCTTACTTGCATCCGAGCTTATCGCATCTATCAACGTCCGAAGGCTTTCACGGAAGGCTTTGTTCGCACGGTGTGAGCGCCCCCTCCACCCGCCCTGGGCGCCCCCCGCCCGCCCTCAGACGGTACAAACAACTTCAGCTAACTCTGACAGCCGCCCAACTTTCTTTGTGGGTTGATAGCCCACCGAAATGTAGCTCATTTGTTAGTTTGGGTAATCATAATAGTGATGTTTTATGGTTTATTTGCATTTTTATACCTTGCTATTTTAAATGGACGGTGTATGAGCACAGACGTGTAATATAAAAGTTTCACAGCAAAAACTACACGTTTTTATTTTTTATTATTTTACCATAATGTGCAAAACACTGCAGTCATTAAATACAACTTAGCTCTTTTAAACATAACAGATACTTTTTACCTACTCACTCACAACACGATCTATTCCTCCTTTGCACCGACAAAAACTACAATATCCCCCTACAATAATTATTACATGATATTTTTTCCAAAAATATTCCAGCATAAAAGCTGACGCACGGTCTAGCTGCAAGAGGGTGCATCTGAACGTTGCAGGGCGTCCATCGATCAACGTCGCCCCGTCGACCGATACTAATGGCGGCGGAGACCAAGCCTTGAAAACCTAGCCTGCCTGGAAACTCCTCCCGGTTTTAACGAGAATTATATTTCAAATGATATGGTGCTAATGTTTCACGGGGAGAATGTTTGTGAGTGGTTTTTTGAGGTTTTTTGTTAATATAAGTTTGGGGTGGTAAGGTTTTTGAGTGGTAGACGTGAAGCTAGATTTATTATAAGAAAGCTATCGTTAATTTAAAACGTCTTGGAACCTTCATTACACCTTTTCGATACAACTAACCACTCGCTGAAGCTTTCAGCGATACCTACTTACCGAATTTACCTGAAATTAATAATATTCACATTAAATAGGTAGATGCTACTGATTAACTAATTTCAACCAGAAACCAATAACATTCAAACTAGTTGTTATTGAACAACTAATTTGAATATAATTGATTCCTGTCTACACAATTAATGATGAACAAGAGACACTTAATATAGACCACTTAAAACCAATATGAACCAATAACAACGTTATTACCACTTCAAGCATCGTATGTGACATGTTCGTACACAGAAGATCGTGCATCATACATCGTACATGTGACATATTCGTACAGAGAAGGCCTTGTTACAGTAATAAAGCTAATGCGCTCTACCGAAGCCGTTTCGGATGCGGTGGGAGGTAGTTGGGGGGCGTCCTGGGCGCGCATCGATCACACCGATACGATCGCCACCCACCGCCAAGACTACACAGCCGAAACTAGCGAATTAATAGATAACACTGTTTTTTATAGGTAGGCGATATGGGGAACGAAACTGCTGGTGTTTTAAGGAGGTTTGAAAGTTTAGTGTAGAGGGATTTTTGGCTGTTATATCATGATCAGCTACAACTAGAGATAATTATTATTCTTCAAAGAATAGGGGAATATGGTCCAAGAAATTTGGGTATTTTTGTTTTTGTTTTGAACACCGCTCTAATTCGGTGTCAACATAGCTTGGCTGGTGTGGTCCAGAAAACTAACACTAATCAATCAAAACACTCATCAAAGATAGATAGCACAAACAAATCATTGGAAAACGAAATTGGAGCCCCGATAAGGACGCAGACAGATCGCGAACTCTCCGTCAAAGGGAGCGCTGGTTCCCGAACGTTTCATCCTTCTCCGTCGGGCGGGCGTTTAATATCCGAACGGCCGTCTATACCGTCTTTTTACTGCACGCCGAGCGAAAAATAATTGATCGATTTCACCATTCCACCGTGGAGCTTAATGGCGGTATGACGTAAAAGGAACGCGTACACCAGCGGATGCGGATATTCTCTTTCACCTGCTTTGAAATTTCGCTAAATGTATCACGAAACCAATTTGGTTGTAAGCCAATGTTTTTGTAGAAAGCTGATGGGTTTTGCGAGTAATCAGCCCTGTGGGAATAGCGGCTGGTCTAAACATGATTTCTAGCTCAGTAAATAAGAGTTGTTTTTATTTTACTATTGATAGGCACGCGTTTGACCACTATCTCACTTGATAGTAAGTGATAATGTGGTCGAAGATGGAGCACGCTTGCCTAAAAGTAACCTATTTACAGACTCCCAGGTTTCGATTTTAGGGTTGAATTTTGTTTTATTTCTGAAATTGTCTGTCTGTTGCTTCCTTGGGTAAAAAGCCAGAAAGATTTTTTCAACGTTTTTAAGTTTAAAGCCCCAACAAAATAAAACTTATAGCACAAGTACATCTAACTCCACTGCTGATCCCCCAAAACAACGCCACAAAACATAACTCTGTACACAAAACATTTGAACAAATAGCACGTCTCAACATTCATTAAATTCAAACGCCAAGCATTTTCCCAGCTGCTCAGAAGACATTAATTCCCAGTTAGAAAGGATCCAAATCCTGCATTCCTTAGGCACTAATATAAAATTCCATTGGCAGAAGTGCCAGTGGCGAGACGCTTGATGTAAAACGGTTCTTACAAACGCTTGGTATGCCAATAACACAGATTAGAATGCTGCTAGACGTCTAATGGAGCAATGATTACATGTTAGTTATGCCGTCTGTAGGTGAATTGAATTAAACGGCCAATCGTTTAAGACAGAGCAATGAGGGTGTCTTGTTTAGATGGTTTTAGGTGTGGTCTTTCATTTTCATCTCGGTATGTAGGTTGAAGTTGATGACGTACCTATCTGAAACTTGCATGAGTGTTATTGTCTCATGCAATTTGACATTACAATTTGCATGTGTATCATCACTACTTCAGGACTTGTATAATTCAGAACAGTTTCCCTATTGTGATTGACTGGTAAAATTATTGTTATCATAAACCTGACAGCCGAAAAATGTCATTCTTAAAGTAAGTGTAAAAGACGATTAACAGCATATCTTTTTATTTTTCTTTTCAATGAAGTTTTTTTACGTAACGTAAGCATGTAAAGGCAATTTACATGACGGCATTTTAGAGCATCTATCGTTACAGACTCGATTCGTCTAATAAATTGATGAACGCCGGCTGCACGCACGAAAAAAGATGACTCATTGTAACGTTACGCTCATAGTAACGTTACGATATTTCATCAATATTTTGTTATGACGTTGTCACGTTAAACTATCATCCGTAAACCTACTTTACAGACAACCAATTTTTTTTTCATCTTCATCTTTTGTTAAGGTATCGAAAAGTTGCAGGTTCCGAACCTGATAACTGAATGCAAAAAAACTGGCACCTAAGAAAACCATTAGTTTCCCTTAAAACTTAAACCAATCCTCGATACCGACTCAAGTAAACTCCAATAAACATATAGGCCCCTATTATCGACACGACTAGCAAAAGCTCACGGCGCGCTATCGTACTATCCAAGATACAGTGCCTAGGTCGGGAGCTCGCGGCCTTTTGAGAGATACAGGCCATTGTCGGCCCATTGTCAGGGAAACAATGGCTATTTCAACACCTCACAATGGGTCGAGTTAGCTCCGTGAAAAATTAACGCGCCCGACCTGCGTGCGATGAACGTTGCAACCAGCTTCCGTGCTTACTACAGTGCAGACTGTGTGAAGTTTTCGTTTATGAGAGAAAAATGAGGGTTTGTAAATAAATAATTGTGTTTTTTTTCGATAGCATATTAAGGGGTCTGCTTCTGGGTACGCCACAATTGCGGCGATAAGACCCCTCTTTGAGGAGTGGCTGGAGAGGCGCTACGGCGTCCTTACCTTCCGCCTGACGCAGGTACTCACCGGACACGGCTGTTTCGGGAGGTACCTGTTTCGGATTAAGTGGGAGGACACGCTCGGGTGTCAGCACTGTGAGGATCGCCCGGAGGACACGGTGGAGCATACGGTGGAGATCTGCCCTGCTTGGGCTGAGCACCGCCGTGTCCTCGTCGAGGCGATCGGCGGCGGCAACCTCTCGCGTCCGGCCCTGGTTGAATCCATGGTCCGGAGCAAGGAGGCTTGGGAAGCAGTCACCTCCTTCTGCGAAGCAGTAATGCTAGCAAAGGAGGAGGCGGGCCGCGCGAGGGAAAGGCAAGGCCTTCGCCCCAACCGCCGCAACAGGAGAAGACGCCCCGGGCGTCGGGAGTCGCAGGGCGATCCCCGGCCACCGTAGGCGCGGGCCTGCGGACGGCGAGCATTGGGTGGCTCGCTGTCCGATCACCACCAGGCCCGGGTCGATGGCGCGTTGTGGTTCACGCGCGCCTCAAAAAGATGTCAGCATAAAAGACGGGGCCCGCTAGGGCCAAAGCCTGCTAGGGTTGCGGAATCTGTTCGAAAGAGTCACCGCGGCCCTGGAACGCAAAGGGCTTTAGAAGGAACACGGATGGATTTTAGTCAGTAAGAGTCTGACACGCCCGCTCCACCCAGAGCAGAAGTCATTTGATGATTTCCCATCCTTAAAAAAAAACACTCTCCTCGTCTTTGCTCAGCAGCAGAGAGAGCATCGACAATTTAAAAATATTGTCTCATTTTGTGGTTCAAAATATGGATTTAGTAATTTTCCATTTCAAAATCTTACTACTATTATAGATACAATTGATGTTTGTAACTCAATCAGTCAGAACGCTGAGCTGAGCTGAACGGATCTTGATGAAAGGTGGCACAGAGGTAGATTATAGTCTAGAATAACATATAGGATATACTTTTTTGTCCCAGGAGTATGCTGCCTTGGGATAATTTTAGCCATTCACGCGGGCGGCAGCTAGTATCAGTGTTACCAAAAGGACATTCATGATCGCTGATAGGTAATTAATACTACCTACCGGCTATAGTGTCAGAGCTATATACAGAGTGAAAAGAGCGGATGCACCACAGGTAACCGTTTCCCTTGACGTGATATGTCACACGACACCAAATACGTCGTCTCCTAACTATGGCTGTCCCGTAACGCCTTTACTCAGCCGACCGAAGATTATAGATACGGACCTAGAAAAAACGATCTCCTTTCAAAATGCGAAGCCTCGGAATTTGCCCTTTAGTGACATTTCTCCAGACTGCTCTTGCGCATATAAACAGTTAAAATTCATAATAGAACGTGTAGACAACACGTTTCGAGAAACAGGTGTCTGTTACACTAGTTCTAATTTAGTTTATTTATGTTTATCGTCACCCTTGTCCTTTTGTCGGTCAACATGGCATGCTATTAACCGAAAGGGGAAAGCAAAGTATGATAGGTTGAATGTAGTATTAATTACGTACATAAAATAAGCTAGTTTAGCATACGCTTGAGATCGGAAATGGGAATAGGATTCAACTTTTCATCCGAGGTTTTAAGGCTTTCAAACCAACGGTATAAAATATTATGACTCATCAAAGTGAATAAAGAAAAATCCCTAGACAGTGTCAGTGCTCATCAATTCATAAAATCTACCAAAGAAACGAACTTTAATGTTATTACATCAAGTACTTATAAAGCCTCCTACTTAAAGCCATACATAAATTTCATTAAAATTGAGCTCAAAAGAGCATCCAATCTTGCCACAGAAGGCCTACACGGCTTTTCAACGAAAATGATTAAACGAAGTGTCAGGTCACCGGCTTCAGTAAATTAAATAAGTATTGAAGCTCACAATACCTGAAATATCGATACGATAGTGCCGTTGCGGTCTCAATACAGCCCAATTAGTCTGCACTGCCTTCCGCACGTTTTTGCCCCAACACTAATAGGCAAGATCTTGGTTTGAAGACGTTTATAGGAGACGACATGTGAGACAAAAAGTACAACTTCATATTATGCGTGTGTATGTATTGTGTGCGGAGAAGACCCCAAGCTTAAGCTACGTTTGTCGAGATCAGTCTGCAGATGGATGTCCATTTAACATACCGAGACTCATCCTGGCCTTCGAAAGCACAATAAGCTGTTCCTTGGTCCCGACTGTCATATGTAGATCTTTGACTGTTGTTACGACTGGTCAAAAGCCTGAACATCGGACCCCAGTCTTGCCACGGGGTATCGTGGAGGTAAAATATGGTCGCTTCATGTATTTTAAAATACTATGTTAATACTTGGGCAAAGGGTTGGCAGCATAGAAATATAAAAAAAACAGTATATCTATGGTTGACAGATTCTTGTAAGTATGTAGATACGTATGTATATCATGTGTGCATGATCTGTAGAAAATGAAAGGTCAGTTGAAGTAGTTGTTGACAGTCGGTTTGTTACTGTTGACTTGTTAACACTCTAGTTATTGTTCTGGCATTTAGACACAAAAGATCCTCTTTGAAGATTAGAAAGGAATGCTAGCGCCAACTACAAATACGGCTCTTCAACGTTGTTGGTATAACTTAATATTTCCTTTAAATATAATATAAAAACACCGAGTAACATAAACAATAGCAATATAATGTCACTAAACTTTTAGTCAGTAAGAGTCTGACACGCCCTTCCGCTCCACCCAGAGCGGAAGAAGTCATTTGATGATTTCGACTCCTTAAAAAAACAAAAACCTAGATTTCGCTGTCAGCGATAAGACTGTCACTGTGAAAAAGTATATTCTATCGATCTATCTATCAGTTATCAGCATTTTTTCAACAGCAACACTTCCGCGTTTTGTAGTTTTTAACCAAGTTCCTATCCATAGAAGCAAAACAAGCAATGATATCTGTTATTCATAAAATATTATGATTAAGCACTTAGAGAGGAGCTCGTGGCTAAATACCTAATAACAGCCGCACGGGTCGATCAAGGTTAAGCAACGCTTGCCACGGTCGGTCTGTGGGGTGGTGACCATCTTAACATACCGAGTTTCCTCCGTGCCTCGGAAAGCACGTTAAGACGTTGGTCCCGGCTGTCATTTGTATATATTCTGCAGTCGTTACGCATTGTCAGAAGCCAGTAAATCTGAGTCCAGTGTTGCCAAGAACTACCGTGTTACCCATTTAATGGGTTGTGGAGTTCTGGTAGGCAGCCGCTCCACGTAAAATACTGGTATTCAGCTGAATCTGGTTTGACCGGAAGCCGACCCCAATATAGGTGGGAAAAGGCTAGGCAGATGATGATTAAGCACTTACTATAAACCTAAGAAAACACTCACCCCCACATGAGTCCAACTCTACTCACCACCTGTACCGTCAACACTATAATCCGCCTTCAGGATCCCAAGGAGTCGTGAGGTCACCACCTGTACCATCAACACTATAATCCGCCTTCAGGATCCCAAGGAGTCGTGAGGTCACCACCTGTACCGTCAAGACTATAATCCGCCTTCAGGATCCCAAGGAGTCGTGAGGTCACCACCTGTACCGTCAACACTATAATCCGCCTTCAGGATCCCAAGGAGTCGTGAGGTCACCACCTGTACCGTCAACACTATAATCCGCCTTCAGGATCCCAAGGAGTCGTGAGGTCACCACCTGTACCGTCAACACTATTATCCGCCTTCAGGATCCCAAGGAGTCGTGAGGTCTAAAGAACCTCAGAGAGTAGTAAGGTATTATAGGCTCGGCTGTTTGGCTCGGCACACAATTACGCAGGTCAAGCGTGCTCGCTCCATAGTGCCACAATTCACAAAGCTAACGCAAACGACTATATACGTACGTATTGCTGTTTATTGCGGCTCTTCCTCAAGAAGACAATGCTGGATGGTTGAGTTATAATTGGATGTGCGTGTTTAAATTTAGTTTTGTAACGATCTATCAATGAATCCATTGCATTAACAGCACTATGTCATCCAAAAATTTGCTTGGTTAACGAAAGATAGGTACCTACTGTATAATCCGGAGTTACGTGAAATAATAATTTCTTTAAACCACTTCGTGCCACCTTTTGGTGTACTTTGAGCACCTATTATTATTTTAAGATTTTAACTTAAAATGTATCTTTACTGAATAATTATGTATAAGTATTCATAAGTTAAGTACTTAAATACATACTTAACTTATGAATATTTATACATAATCTTTCAGTTTGTTTGTTGACAAAGAATAGAATGAATACAGAAATTAAAAAGAAAAATTTGATAATTTTTACATTCAATTCTTTTTTTATTTGTCTTTCTTGTCCCACTGCTGGGTAAAGGCCTCCCCGTATTCCGGACAGTCTGTCAGGAATGAGACCAAATCATCATTCTAGCGTTTTTTAGGTCTACCTCGGTTGCGACGTACTTGTCACGAACTTCAAATGTGACCTAAACATAAAATACGAATTCATAACAGCCGTAAAACAGCCCACTGCAGTCGAAATAGGCTTCTAATAAGTTCGTTCAAAAGTTTTAATATATGACACTTAAAACTTTCATCGTAAAAGACGTACTAAATCTGATCCGGAAATAGAGCTTCGCTAATGCAGCCCCAATGTTCGACAAATATCAGAAGCTTGTTCAAAATCCTTTTTAGCTATTTTAACTTTCAACAGCCATTGGCTTTTTGCGTGACAGTTTCAACAACTGGTCGATTATTATTAAATAACTCGATGGACTTCTCTGGCAACTTTAACACTACAACGTGTAACAGAAGAAATGCAATAAGTCTTAAGGGGTCATTGTACTCATTATTATGAACTTTTACGTTGGGACCAACACCAAAATCGCGAAAAAAACATCGACTCTCTCATACATTTCTGTGCGCATAACTTGACAAAATGTACTGGACAGCTGACTGTTCAGTACATTTTGTCAAGTTATGGACTAAAAAAAAACAGTTTTTTTTCGCGAGTTCTGGGTTGGTCCCAACGTAAAAGTTGTTAATAATTATGAGTACAATGATCCCTTAAGGGGCATTACGTTTATTCTGTTACACGTTGTATAAATAAGCTCGACCAAAAATTGTTTCCTGATTCACTTGGTCTCTGTTCTTCAGACCACTAAATGGGTCTTCTTTGAATCAAACCACATGGCTGTAATTCTCAAAGGGAAGATCTCCTTCAACGTCATATTCAATCACAGAACCAGCCCACAGATCCCGTTAAATACGGCATAATTTCCATCCAAATATTAATCAAGTACCGCAACAATGAACTTCAAGGAACTGCACTGCAGTCGCAACGTGGGAACGGGCAAGCAGTTAGACTTAACGTCATAACATAACCGTCGATCCATTTCACTTAACTGTGGTGTACTCGCATACAAGCGTTCTCGAAGTATGCAAAGCTTACTCACGATCTGCGTAATAACGCGTGAGATGCTCGAAGCAAGTCTAGCTCTAAGCTATGAACGAAAATCTAGATTCTAGACTCTACGAGCCGCCCATACATTACGAGCTATTCTTTGATGATACACTTAAAGTTGAATCGGGTAATGGCTTTTTAAAATGTGTTAGGGTTTATGAAATGTAGGAAGCTCTTCGTAACATCACCATCATAGCGATGAGAATTTTAATGACACAGCAGTTCTAATACATGAGTCGCACGACATAATTAAGTTGTTGTTAAATTTTGATAATAATTACAAGAAAGCTTTCAGCATATATTTTAATAAATCAGAATTTTGCTATGTTATTTACAAGAAACAAATAAATAAATATAATGATTGAGCATTTCGATTGGTACGGACCGGATATAAATTACTGGTTATTTTTTCACATATAGCGGGTTAGATTCCCGATTCAGACAGGCGATTATTTAAAATGATTTGCACATAATTTTTAAAACAATGTTCGTATTGTTTTAAAAATTAAAATGAAGTTTTCATTCACAATTTTTTTCTATCTACAGTATTTAAAACTTGAACATACAATTAATTCAAGAAGGTATTCAGAAATAACAGTCACAAAGACAAAATATGATGACAGAACAAATTACCTAGCACAAACAGAAAACTAGACCACAGCCTGTCTTTGAAACACAGTATACCAAGGAAGTCCAATAAATCGTAGGACATAAATAAGTAAGGAGCAAAGTTCTCGTTTGTATCACGCACGGTGTGGCGTGGCCGCGTGGGTGCCTCTCACCGATATGTCTCGGATATAAAACAAATAGCGAGGCTGCGTCGGCGCTGCGTGAATCGTGACAAGCCCGCACACCCGGCGCGGGACCACGACTCGGCGTACTGGGTGCTAGCTTTTCTAGGCTATGATCTAATGTCGGCTGTGACGGGGTTATAAAACCTTCTGGATGTTGGTAGGCTGGGAAAGGTTTTGATGTCTCTTATGTGATTTTATTTGCGTATAATTCGAAGTTGAAGATGAAGTCTTGAAGAAAGGCCGAAATTATTTTTACGGAGAATCGATTTCAGAATTAACCTTTACAGAATAAAGGCACTCTCAAGACTCTAAATCCACCTGCCAGGGATGCGGAATTTGTTAGAAAGAGTCACCGTAGCCCTGGAACGCAGAAAACTTTAGAAGGAACACGGATGGGTTTTAGTCAGTAAGTCTGACACGCCCTTCCGCTCCACACAGAGCGGAAGAAATCATTTGATGATGTCCCATCCTTTAAAAAAAGACTACATCCAGTCTTCGAAAAAGAATGTGTGACTAAAAATGTCCCTTTGAAATAGGCAAATGTAAACAACTGACTACAAGTCACTCTAAGATTAACAGGTAGAGCCACTACTGTGCACGTAGTTAAAATTTTAAAAAATATCCGTAAATCTTTTTAAGTTTGATAGAATAGAATAAATATATACTGCGTAAAAATATAAGGGATGCATTGCCACTTAATTTCAACTCCCAGGACCATTATTACAGAAACGAGAAAGTAGCAAGTCTTATAGGTATGTCCGGTCAGTCATCCGGCCACTAACTACTTCCTACTAAACCCTTTGATGTCGTTAATGCACGGCTTCATGTGATATTCCGCCTTTAGAAGCATAGGATACCCGCTTATGCGTTTAGCCTGAAAGGAATATGGGACTACTCAGTTAAGTTTTGTGAATACGAAAGTTCGATGATAATAATGAACACATTTACGTCCTGAAAGCTTTATTTTGAACTATAGTTTTCGACTGAGACAAAGTTATCATAAATGTCTTATTCTAAGACGATAACGATTATGTACCAATATGATCAAAACAATTTTGGAACTTCGCACCCATTTTTTTTTTTTTTTTTTTTTTTTTTTTTTTTTTTTTTTTTTTTTTTTTTTTTAGGATGGGAATTCATCAAATGACTTCTTCCGCTCTGGGTGGAGCGGAAGGGCGTGTCAGACTCTTACTGACTAAAACCCATCCGTGTTCCTTCTTAAGCCCTTTGCTTTCCAGGGCCGCGGTGACTCTTTCGAACAAATTCCGCAACCCTGGCAGGCTCTGGCCCTAGCGGGCCCCGTCCTCTATGCTGACATCTCTTTGAGGCGCGCGTGAAACACAACGCGCCATCGACCCGGGCCTGGTGGTGATCGGACAGCGAGCCACCCAACGCTCGCCGTCCGCAGGCCCGCGCCTACGATGGCCGGGGATCGCCCTGCGACTCCCGACGCCCGGGGCGTCTTCTCCTGTTGCGGCGGTTGGGACGAAGGCCTTGCCTTTCCCTCGCGCGGTCCGCCTCCTCCTTCGCTAGCATTACTGCTTCGCAGAAGGAGGTGACCGCTTCCCAAGCCTCCTCGCTCCGGACCATGGATTCAACCAGGGCCGGACGCGAGAGGTTGCCGCCGCCGATCGCCTCGACGAGAACACGGCGGTGCTCAGCCCAAGCAGGGCAGACCTCCACCGTATGCTCCACCGTGTCCTCCGGGCGATCCTCACAGTGCTGACACCCGGGCGTTTCCTCCCGCTTAATCCGAAACAGGTACCTCCCGAAACAGCCGTGTCCGGTAAGTACCTGCGTCAGGCGGAAGGTGAGGACGCCGTGGCGCCTCTCCAGCCACTCCTCAAAGAGGGGCCTTACCGCCGAAATTGTGGCGTGCCCAGCGCTGGGCCGCGATAGTCGCAGTCTCCATACCGCCATAGTATCCTGCCGGAGCTCCGTCCGCCGCGATGCAATTTGCCGTGGCAGCGGAGTTTCGCCCCGGCGAAGCACCTCCACGCGCCACGCGTAAACGTGCGCGAGGGCTCTCGCCTCCAGATCCCATGGCGGTAATCCGGCAAGGAGGCTCGCCACCTCGCCGGAGACCGTGCGGTATCCCCGAGCCAGCCGGATGGCCATGACCCTTTGGGCCGCGTTGAGCTGGCGGGCTGGTCGCCCCTTCAGCGTTAGGGCCCACACAGGGGCCCCATAAAGGGCCATGGACCGCACGATCCCCGCATAGAGCCTCCGGCAGGAGGCGTTTGGACCCCCTAGATTGGGCAGGAGCCGCTTGAAGGCAGCCCCGGCCCGCTCCAGTCTGGGAGCCAAACGTCGGAAGTGCTCCTCGAAGTTCCACCGGCTGTCGAGAACGAGCCCCAGATACCTGATCGTCGACCCGACGCCGATGTGAACCCCTCCTACCGTTAATTGGGATCCCGCTGGTGGCCTGTTCCGAGAACCATGAAAGCACATGGCTTCGGACTTGTGCAGGGCCACCTCGAGACCCAATTGCCGGATCCTTCCAACGACTATCGCGACCCCGCGTGTCATTAAGTCGGCCGCCGCCTGGTGCGACCCCCCCTGTGCCAGAACCAGCGTGTCGTCAGCGTAGCAGACTACGCTGACGCCGCTAGGGAGGTCGGCGCGCAGCACCCAATCGTAGCCGATGTCCCACAGGAGCGGCCCCAGAACCGAACCCTGTGGAACACCGCACGACATCTCTCGCCGGTTCCACTCTCCCCGGTGACCGGGGTAGATGACGGCCCTGTCCGTCAAATAGGCCTCGACCACGCGACGGAGGTAGGTCGGCATCCGGTGGTACCGGAGCGCCTCCCTTTTTTTTTTTTTTTTTTTTTTGATCTCGGGGGGAAATCCTCATGGAAATCCTCCACCCTGGGGCGGGTGGAGGGGTCTGTCAGACTCTTACTGACTAAAACCACCCCGGTGTTCCATCTTCCACCTACGCCGGGGATCGCGGGAACGTATGCGACATCCGCAATCCCCGGCTGGTGCCGGCCCGCCTCTGCGGGCCACCTCGCGTCGGCGAGGGGAGTGAGGTGTTTGACTCCCCTCGCTACGTCAAAGAGGGGCGCACGGGAACACCACGCGCCGCCACCTCGGGTCCGGATGAATGGGGGGCGACGGACATCCCCAAGTCCGCCGCCCCTGGACCCAGTTAGGGGGGCCGGAAGAGGGCAGCGTATGCCCTCCTCCGACGCCCGATGCGCCTGCTGCGGGCAGGGAGAGCGGTTGTGATCTCCCTCTCCCTTTCCGCAGCCTCCTTCTGCGCGATAACTGTCTCGCAGAAGGAGACCACCGCGTCCCAGGACTCCTCACCGCCGACCATAGCATGGACTACGGCCGGCAGCGAGAGGTCACCGCCTACAACAGAGATGAGGGCACGGCGCGGCTCCTCCCAAGCTGCACACTCTGCAAGCGTATGCCGTGCCGTGTCCTCCCGACAGTCGACGCAGTGGTGGCATCGAGCGTCCGGCTCCCTGCCTATGCGACACAAGAACCTCCCGAAGCAGCCATGCCCCGAGAGGACCTGCGTCGCACGAAACGTCAGAGAGCCGTGCCTTCTCCCGAGCCACAGGTCGAGCACTGGCCGGATGGCCTCGATGGTGATGAGGCCGGCGGTAGGGCTCGAAAGCCTGTCCCGCCATTCCGCCACCAGGACCTCGCGCAGCTGCGACCGACGCAACTCCAGGTGTCGCTGCGTCAGTCGCTCGCCGCGCGCCCGCGCGTCCTCGCGCCACCTGTGCAGTGACGCGAGCACTTTCGCCTCCAGGTCCCACGGCGGAGATCCGGCCAGTGACCGGAGCGCCTCCCTAATGCAACTCCAGGGCAAGGAGTTAAAGGCATTGGCGATGTCAAGAGACACCGCCAAGACGACCCTGCCCCGGGACACCGCATCCCCCGTCGTGAGGGCTCTCACGCGCATGATGGCATCCACCGTTGAGCGCCCCGTGCGGAAACCGAACTGGTTCTCCGCCAGATTCGGCCCCACCCTCACCAGGTGCCCGACGAGGCGGTTTGCAATTACTCTTTCAAAGAGCTTGCCCACCTCGTCGAGCAGCACGATGGGCCGGTAAGCGGACGGAGAGTCCGCAGGGCGCCCAGGCTTCTTAATGAGAACCAGTTTCCCCGTCTTCCAACGAAGTGGGAACTGGCCTCTCTCCAAGCATGCGCTTAAGAACCCCCTTAGTCGAGGCCCGAGAGCCTCCAAGGCCAGGACCCAGGCTTTCCCAGGTAAGCCGTCGGGTCCTGGGGCGGTATTTTTGGCCTTCAGCCTGTTTACCGCCACTCTCAGGTCTACCTCAGTCACCTCCGGAGCGTTGTCATCGTCGTCGCCGTCGTCGGTGTGGTCCGCATCGGGCATCGCAGGTGGCGGAGCCATAGGCGGGGGAGTATGCTCCCCTCGCGAAGGGAACAGAGCGCTCACCACGTCCTCCACCAGCTGGGGCCGGAGACTCTGCGTCAACGGGGGGGCCCAGGTGCGGAGTTTATCCCGCACCATTTTGTAAGGGCGTCCCCACGGGTCCCCGTTCAGAGACTCCAGCATCTCCTTACGAGCCAGATCTCTGGCCCGCAGGATCCCCGCTTGGAGGGCGGCCTTCGCCACTCTGTATTCCTCGTACAGCTCCGCCTCCCTGGCTTGCGCATCCGGAGGGCGGATGCGAAGCCTGCGATGCCTGGTGTACAGGCGCCGTGCCGCAACGCATGCCTCGCGCAGCGATGCCAGCTCCCGCGACCACCAGTACACCTGGCGGCGAGCGCGTCCTGGCCGGACCCGGGGCATTGCCACGTCACATATTTCGGACATGGTCTCCCGGAACCACTCCGCCTCGTCATTGATGTCAGCAGGCCTGTCCGGTGGTGACACCCAGGCCTGCACGATCGAGGCTTCCAGGAGGAGCTCCCGGTCCAGCTGCTTCAGCGCCCACCGCGGACCACTCGGGGCCTCTCGGACTGGCGCGGTTGAGGTCTGGGCGGAGACGTCAAACCGGATGTACCGGTGGTCCGAATACGTCTCCACCTCCTCCATGACGCGCCAGTCGACGACACGCGGTGACAGAGCAGGGCTGGCGAACGAAATGTCCACCACCGACTCACCCTGCATCCGCACACACGTGGGGACAGAACCCCGGTTTAGGACGATTAGGCCTGTCTCCAGAGCCCAGTCCTCCACCAACCTGCCCCTCGTGTCCGTATAACGGGAACCCCAAGCCAAGTGCTTGGCATTGAAGTCCCCGAGAACGAGCACGGGGAGGAAACGATACCCAGCGACGACGACAACCAACTCCCTAAGGGAGTTGTGGAACTCGGCGAGAGATCGGTTCGGAGAGAAGTAGACCCCCACTACTACAATCTCCCCAAACCGTGCTGCTACGCACCCCTGTCCTCTCCTGACACTCTCGAGGGACGGGGTACCGGCGGCGGCCGACGAAATTAGGGCCACTGAGCCGTTGAGGTCCTCCACCCAGTCATCCCTGGGCGGGACAAAGTACGGCTCAGCGACCACGGCGATGTTGATCGACCACTGCGCCATGCTCTGGAGCAACAGGTGCTGAGCGGCGGCGCAGTGGTTGATGTTCGCCTGGAGGAGGCGTAATGGGGCCGTTATTGGCATTCCATTTCGGCCTCCTCCCGAGCCCCTTGCGTGGCGGTGGCTACGCTGGAGGCAGCGGCGGCGACGGCGGTGGCATTGGCTACGGCAGAAATGGTGGTGGCGGAGGGCTTCCTCTTGCCCCCGGCCTTGGCGGGTGGGGCGCAGGCCTTTCCCCCAGCCCAGTGATCAGCCGGCTTGCCAGCTGCCGCACATACAACGCAGTGCGGCGTGGCGTTACACGAGCCGGCCTTGTGACTGGGCTGACCACAGCGGAAACAAAGACCACTGCGGTCCACCTCCGAGGTACAAAGAGCTCCCGCGTGGTTGCCCACAAGGCACCGGAAGCACCTCAGAGGTCTGGGTTCCAGCAGTTTCACCTGCGCGGACACCCACCCCACCAGGAGCCTTCGGCCCTCTGAAATTTTCTTGGCCGCCGTCACGGGGCAGCTCACCACAACAGCCCGCATGCCCGTGTGGTCAGGACGAATGGTGCCTGCCTTTACCTGATCGGCAGAGCACCCCCCAGTCCTGACGACGGCGGCCACTACCTCGTTCTCCATGACGGAGTCGTCCAGGCCCAGGATGCGCATGTCAATGCACTTGGTGGGCCTGGACACTCGGGCCTCTTCCGCATCTAAGGACGCCCTGAGCCTTTCGGCAAGAGCGTCGGCGGACGGGCCACTAGCTGCACCAGGGATCTCCAGCATTCGGGCCCCAGTCTTGGTCACTCTGAGCCGGAGGCCCCCAGTGATGCCGAGCTCCTTGAGATCCACCGCCTCCTTCGCCTTCGCGAGCACGTCACCGTACGTCACACCCCTCTTTTCCGCATCCGGCTGTAGTGTGACCACTACAGCTGCGGACTTCGGGGCGCGGAGCCTAGCTGCGACGCTCTGCTCTTTTCGCCGCCGCTTCCTCTCCCGTTTCTTGGCCGCCCTAGCTGCCTTGCCCGCCTTCTTCTTCCCGCCGGCTACCTGCCATCCGGCTTCGGCCGTAGGATTTGAAGGCGGAGGCGGCTGTTGCACCGCTGGAGCTGGAACTTTCACTACCTGTGCAGCCGCTCCGCCTTTCGTCTTCTTGACCGGGGCCGGTTTGCCCGGTGCCAGTTTCGCGGGTGTCGGCGCGGCCCCTCGATTTGCCTGGCCAGACGGCCCCGGCTTGGCAGCCACGGCGGCCGCGTATGAGGCCACCTTCTGCCTCGAGGCTAGATGGCTCGCTGCTAACGGGGGACGCAGGACGATCCTCTCCAGCGTGGAGAACCGCTCCTGGAACCGCTCCTGGAAGACAGCCAGCTCTTGCCGCACCAGGTTCAGGAGCTGGTTCTCCGCAGGCACGGTCGGGCTTGGCCCGTGCTTGCACCCGTGTTGGGGCGCCTCCTTTGAGCCACCTCCGCGGAGCCCGGCCAGGTCTGCTCGGAGCTTCATGTTCTCCTTTTGGAGAAGCTCCGTGGCGGCCGCTAGGCGTGCGACCTCCGCCCGCAGCTTGGACATTTCGTCCGTCGACGTAGGCCCGCTGCAGTTTTCCTTCGCTGCCGCCAGAATAGAGGCCGAAGCCGCTCGTATGGCCTTGTTTTTTGAGGCCTGAGTCCTCTTCAAGGCCACATCGCGGACCGCGGCCTCAACGGCCTGCACAAACCTCGCCTGGCGCTCCTTATCAGAGCCGCCAACGGTGTCCAGCTCACCGCCGGAAGATGCTGAGGGGAGGACGTTCCGACCAGTCACTCCAGGGTGGCTTTCCTCCTCGTCGAGCTTCGCGGCTCGCTGGGCAGCCTCCTGGGAGGCGAGCCCCCTCCCCCTGCCTCTTTCTCGACCCTTACCCCGCCTGCTGGTGGGGATTTTCCGGGCCGAGGCCATCTCACTGTTGGAGGTCGATCCTCGGTCGTCCTCCGGTCTAGGGCGCTTGCGGAAGAGCTTAATGCTCTCCGCAGCAGCCTCGACTCCCTCTTGATCCGAACTCGGTGAGCCGACGCTGACGCCAGATGCGGAGTCAGAGTCTGACCCCACATCCCCCCCACACGTCAGCGGGCTCTTCCGCCACAGTTTGGCCGGATGTTTCGCGCCACGCCCGCCCGACTCCTTGTCAGGCGTTTTAAAATTATACCGGATCAGGTCCTCAAAGGACGCTGATCGGGAGCCTCCTCGGCTCTTGTTGCCACTGGCAAGCGGATGAGGACATACGTTGCCCCCCCCAGAATACGAGGGGCTTGACGCTCCCGAAGGGAGCGTGGCGGATTCTCCAGCTGCTGCGCAGCTGGTACCGCCCTGGGGTAAATCTTTTGCGTCTGTCTCAATCATTATTGTTTTTGTCCTTTTTAAGGGTGAAGTCCCTCTCCCCTGCACCCTTTCACAGGGTCTCCTCTCACGCTGCTTGCTCACTGTCCTCACAGTCACGTCTGATGAGCAGACGCGTACCAGAAAACAGTGAGCAAGCTTCCTCCCGAAACACACACCGTCCGAAGACCCGAACTCTGCTCAGGTCTCCGAACGGTGTGCCCCTCTCTCGTGTCCCGCTTTGTCTGGTCTCTCACTTGGACCTTTCCGGCATGAGTAACTCTACCGGCAGAGCCCCAAGATCATTGAGACACACAAGCCCCACCACGACGGCAACGTGGGGACACTCTCGGTGGGGACCCATACACATAAAACCTTTTGGAAGTTCGTTAATTGTGCATCTTAGGAGTAAAGCCAAACACAAGTTTTCTGAGTCAAGAGTGAATAAGTTACATCAGGATCACATTTTTTTTTAAATCAAGTGAAAAATTATCAAACGTTTTCCAACAAAAAAAAAAATTGTCATCGCATTTTTTGATCACATCTTCTTCATTACATCCCAAAGCTCACCTTTCAAATGTTCTCGACTTATCTCAACAATACTAAACACGAGCTTAACAAATTATAATCTGCGATATCGTATGTAGCAGGCCAGGCAAAAGCACTAAATAAAATAAATTAATAAGCTCACCACTCGGTAGTTAGGTTTGTCTTATCGGCTGCGTCTGCGCACAAAATACGGCCGGCCAATGCGCCCGGGGCCTAAATAAAATAATATTTATTTAATTTACCGAGATGTTTATCTGTTAGCGTTACTGGCCATACAATATGGACTCTATTGTGCTGTGATCGTAATATTTGATGTCAATTGTTTTAATTCTGTGGTTTGTGTTGTTGATTATTGGTAGTGTAATCGAGTTCATTATAACACTAGATGGGCTACAGAATTTTCACTGAGACAAATTGTGTGATTGATAAAAAAATCTAAGGGTAGGTATTGCAGATTAGTGCAGCGGTTTTGCCACTTGCGAGTACCATCTGTTTGTCCGAATACTAGTTTAAATAAGGCATCCAAACAATGTATGAAGATCGACAAAATTAATTGGAGCATGAGTGACGAAGACTTGTGCTGAAACTAATTGTATTGTGCTCTAGCACTACCAAGAAAGATTAAAGTGCCACACGATTTTTCTATCAACATCCTTAAACTCTTACCTAACATTTTTCTCAGCCTAGCTTCAATTAAAGCCTACAACTTCGCTGGGTGCGCGTGCGCCGATGGGCGATAGCGCAGAAGGGCGTGGAGGGCGGCGCGCGCGCACACACGACGCCCACGCTGCACGCTCCACTGCGCTTAATAAACGCTGTTCTGACGCAGGATTACCGTAGTTAGACAATCGAATGAACTTTCTGTTTTGATCAGCATTATCATATCAGCCGAAAAACGTCCACTGCTGGATATAGGCTCCCCTAAGGGGCGGGTTTGCCATAATCGCCACGCTTGGCAGGCGGATTGGCGATCGCAGCGTAGCTGTTGCAATGCACAGAGAATGCTGCTGCCCATTCTCTGGTGAGTTCCTTAGTCGCCTCTTACGACACCCACGGGAAGTGATGGAAGTAGTTTATTTAATTAGCTGATCGTTTGGAGGGTAATAAAGCTTTGTAGGCAGCTTTGGAAATTTAAAGAGCAAATAACTTTATTTACCCTTTAATAATAATTTGCAAGTCGGCTAAATATCTACAAGCTGAGTCCACAACATACTTCACCGGGCCAGGGCGTGAACTTACGACCTCTGAATTGCCAGTTAGGGACGTAGCCTTTGGGCTATTGTCGCTTTTAAGTTTACCAATAACTCTGCTATCACCAAAAATAAAACCTTAGCCTGCCTACTAGCAGGCAGGACGTCTTCAAACCTGTCGCCTGCCAAGCGTGGCGATTATGGCAAACCTCCCCTTTGGGGGCGGCCCATGTCCAGAAGTGGACGTCTTTCGATTGAAATGTTGATGATGATTATGGTAAAATCCTACCGTCGAAAAGAATCGACGATTTTTAATTGGGAAACCTAGTTAATTCAATCATCAATATATGTACATATATATATAAAACTCTTCCGTTACTGAGTGAATGACTGTCAGACAAAGCACAGCCGAAACTACTGATCGTAGAAAGCTGATTTTGTAGGGATCATATAACTTCCTTAATTTCCATAGACTTCCCGAAATTCCTGCGGGAACGGGAATTAACGGGATATGCGCGTACGAAGTTGCAAGCAAAAGCTATTTAAGGATAAAATAATGCGCACCATCTGTTTTACTGAATCTAGATCGGTCACACACATACACAGGCACGATTTAGGCAAAAAGTAATTCTTAAAAAAAGCAAAAAAAAAACAGCCGTTCCCAAAATTATTCGAGGTATGCGTACAATATTTACTGAACAGCTCTGATGCTGCAAAAAAGAGACAGTAGGTATATATAGTAGTAGGTTTATATATAGTACCTGGATAACCGAGCTTATCCCATTTTTTTTTTGGTAAACGTTTTCTAAAAATTAAACCTAGCTAGATCGATTTATCGCCCCCAAAAACCCCCTGCATATTAAATTTCATGAAATTCGTTGGAGCCGTTTCCGAGATTCAGATTATCTATATATCTACATATTTACAAGAATTTCTCGATTAGGTATTAGATATAAGGGGATAACCAAATAATGTGTTTAGACACTGTTTTAAAAACTGGAAGCCGCCGTACATTAATACTTTTAACAGTGAAGCCAGCGCCGGTCGCTACCCCATTGTGGACCAATTAGTTGGTCGCCAGCTTCTATTTGCAGCGGCCATTTAACCGCCAATTTAAACCTCCACTTGCTTTCGCTAATCTAATAACATTTATTTTTCTGGCTTCCTTAATAACGTAAACTAAGAGCTGGGTAGCTTTCTAACGCTTAATATTTTGGGTTTTGTAACTTTGTTTTCATTTTAATTATTTAATTGTTCTTAAAAGCTAATTAATATTACCTAACCTATAGACCTAACACAGGCAATCTTCAAATAAATTGTGAGAAAAAGTAAATTATTTATTTGTATTTGTTAAAAAAGAGCTGGGGTGCCTAACTCGCAAATGCTGGGATGGTAATTCTTTGAGCATGGACACGCTTAGCACAATGTCACTGTATCATTCTCTACTTTTCTTCTTTCTTCGTTTGTTTTTTTTGCTGGTGTGTTGTTGTTTCTGGGTCGAATAAATTGTAACTTTGGCAATCTGTTCCCTATCCTCTTGTAAGAAGTTCATCTCGTCTCATTTTCCCTTTCTGGTCCTACCACATCGCTGGTTCCTTGATGTCTCGGATTAAATCTGTGGCTACAAGCGCAAAATTCTCTTGCAGCATGTGGCCTACCCAGTAAAAAAAAAATGCATCTTGCTACCTCCCAAATAAAGTAGAATAAGAACCGCGTTATTTTACTTTATTTGCGGTCGGCGCATCTATATGGCAAACGCGAATACGTCGTCGTGTCGACAGAGGGTGCTTTACGGTTTCGTAACACTAATGGACGCGACGGTCGCGTATTCCTGTGATGATCGCTTTGCGTTAGGACGAGGCCTTACACATCTTTATTAACCGTTATCTGAGCATTTACTTCCCTCTTGGCCAAGACTTTAAATAATTCAGTTTTATTTTCATAGTAGGTAATAGGACAAGAAAGGCGAATCCAATTTACAAGTGAAAAATAAAATGAGCGTCCATTTTCCAGATTAATAAATTGAAAGGAATTCTGGAAAAACATGGTTTCATGAACTTGGTATAATACCGGGATTGTTCTGGGAAAGGTATAAATAAAAGAGTTTTTCATAGTGCCTTTAGCAAAAAGGGCAGCCGAGTTGGTAGTGTTCATAATTAATTTTCACGAAAAACTTGACTGCTTTCACAATATTTATTTATTAATATATATTTTTAATTATACTTGCAAAAAAAAATCGTTGGCTTTTGCACGTAGCAATCACTTAATAAATATAAAAATAATTTGCTGGTGTTTTATTTTGGGCATTTTAATTATTCACAAAGTTTGTTTCAGTGTTTCTTCTCAGGGTAGTCAGCAGGGAAACACCGGTCTCATTTAGTTTAAATTGACGTGTAAGAAATATAATTAAACTATCGCAAAGTCAGCGACTAAAACCAAACAAATATCTTGGGTACCTATTCTAAATCGAAGTCTTAGCTTAAGCACCTAAAACCCATATGGTTATTTTTTCCTATTCTCGAGACACTTTATATACAATTTAAAATCATAACATGTGAACAACAAGGATGATGAAACAATTAAACAGAAACTCTATTTCCACATTTATGATAAAATTGTTTGTAATAAATAAGTCTCGTTAAGATTCATTAAAACGAAGGGCCAAGACAGAAGCTATTTGTTTTTTCAATTATTTTTATAGACCTTCGTTAAAATTACGAGTATTTACAGTAATAGTAGATATGGGTCGCTGATCGCAGTCGTAAAAAAGTTAATTTATCTTATTTAAATTGGCAATTATTTACAACTCTATTAGGTCAGGAGTAGCCAGCTGTGCCATTTTTTAACGTAAAAAGTGGATTCTAGTAGTATTTTTAGTGTTATAAACTTATAAGTTCTTGGACATATTAAAATAAAATAAATCTTGGTGAGGGAACAATAATATGATAACATCCTATTCTACTTACCAACTAAGAATTATTGTTTTTTCGGACGAACTTCATATGAGTTCCACTTTACTTTTCAATCTAAGTTATTTATTTATTTGAATTAGGTACCTACTTACGTACTTTTCTAGTAACAGTCATCACTCGTCATTTATATTTTATATCTCACACCACTTAGGTACCTATTTTATGATGTCATAATTCTCATATTATTATTTTTCACGTGAAAAGATCTTTAAATGGATGCTTTAGACGTGGTACAAATGTAGATGTTTATAATTTTATTATAGTAACTAAAACCAACAACGTGAAGAGTTCGAATATCGGATATGGAAGCTACGTATGCATAGTTTCAGTTGAAGATTATTAATTTTAAGACTTGGCATGAAAGTGAACAATTAAGTAAGTACATTCAAATCAGTAATCAGTCGCAATCTGTCAAAAAAAATGAAATAATGCGATTTTTTTGTCTGAAAGCGACTGACATGCAAATGAGAATGTTGCTTAAAAATTAGTAGAATTTAAAATGCCCGTCAGTTAGAATGTCAAAAAATATCGGACGCGTTTTTATTCCGCATATAAAAAAAATAAGACGATACAGTCTTTATTTAAAATATAACACGTATCTATATACGTGTACAATATTTTTTATAATATTATAACGGATAAAAATAGAATAAAACTTTTTGCTATCCAGGAAATATCCCGGCATATTACGGAAGCAACATGTACCTACTTTCAACCAATCACTGCAATTCACGAAAACGTTTCCCCGTCTCAACCAATACGCAAGAGTAGACACTAAAACGCTCACAAAAAAAAAGAATAAAATAAAGCTTCATTATAACCTTGTTAAAGAAAGATACATGCTGGCCATAAAAGTCGTTAGCGTTTAAATTGCGAAGCGGCTGTCCGACCGAACGCGCCATTACCCGGGTTTGTACCATTCTGCAACAATTAACTGATCTATGGACCAGTTTATAGTTTCGCGCGCTTTTATTCCACTACATCTATGTATATAGAGATACTCTTATTGCCCATAAATGTTCACCATTGAACAAATTAATGTTCTTCTCTCCTTGAGAGAAAGGTAAACTATTATCGGTAATGATTTATCGACACACATTATCACGAAACCTATCTAAAAATCCTAACGTCGGATCTCGGCTAGGAAATATTGCCTGCCATTTTATACCCTCTAACTAGACAGTCTAAGCTTCTAAACTATCAAGACATCACGTTTTAGTGTTATGTGGTAGAAAAGCTCAAGGTGCCTTTACAGAACTTTGAACAAAGACGTTAGAAATTCTTGCTAATTTTTTACTTTGTATGACGGTGTGACGTCACTTAAACATGGAACGAACCAATAATTTGCACATAAACATTATTTTATAGCGTTTTTTCTTCTCCTTACCTGCAAACTAACTATGACTTAGACTAGAGTCAAGAGCAAACCAATATTAAATAAAAAAATAAAAATAAAACTTTTCTCAATTTCAAAAGATATCTTTTAAATTCCCAAAGCGTAGACTACCTACGTAATATAATCTTAATAAATTTTGTGTAATAACTACAAAGTATATCCACATTTTTTTTTTCTATATTATAGCTCTAAAGTCACAATACCAAACCAAATAAATTCACTAGTGCACAAAACATCACTACCCAAAAAAACAGAATAAAAATCCATCGACCAAACATTTGTTTCACCAAAATGCGATCGTAAACCTGACCGCTGCTCCAACGCAGCGGTTACCTATAATAAAACTTCGTTACGTAGATAACTCGTATTATTTTCGATTCTCTATCGGTGTCCGTAATAATCGGCATCGAATCACAGTGCGTCGGAAAATAAAGGTAAACTATAGAATCCCGTTGTTTCAGATGTTGACAACACTTTGAGCAACGGCCTAATCTGATGTTATTTGGCATAAAGTTGAAGACAACCAAAACTACATAGAGATTAATACGTTTAGGTAATTCACGTAGGAAAAGCCTAAATGACACTTTGATTTAAGTAAGTATAGTCAGACTAGTACACTTATACACTGTACTAGTCACGACATCGTCCTAAAAGTGTTGTTGACCACTGCAAGTTAAGATTGCTGTCATCAAGAAAGTTAGTTGTTCGTCATCTTGGTATCAGTATCGCTTTAGTGAACTCGGCCTTGTCCCAACTCAGATTTTTTGCTACAACTTTTCAAACAAACACTTATAAATGAAGCATTAAAGTGAATTTGATTACCGATTGCTTAAAGCTTTTAAAAATAATAAATATCGATTTGTTCCGCTTCTCCATTACTACGATATTTTTATTGTTGCGCTTAGTTATAAATCACAGTGGTCTTCTGCCACAAAAATGCAGTAATTCGTAGTATACGTTTCGTGGTAAACCAAATATTTAACCTTTTATTTCTTGCTTTCCATAGTTACTGGAGCTCTAACAGAAGGGTTCTCCTCTGAAACGAATACCTACTTACTTAGCCAATTCCGTATCTGCATTTTACTACTCACAAATAATAAATTGTTAAAAAATCGAAGAATTTTATTTTACATAGGCCTACATGGGAACTGGTCAAAACGTCAGAAGCTAGAACACGGTTCGAATTGGTCGTTTCCTATGGCGGCAACAAACTCAGCGGTGTGTTAGTAACTGACCGATCAGCAAAAGTTATCCCAAGATTCAAAGATTAGCAACATCCAATCAAAGATGCTACAAAGATTTTTCCTAAAGAAGGATCCCTTAACGAAACAGTACAGACAGGACTCGTCCGACGTCGTGCTAAAACAAACTCAGCCCGCAGCAGTGGGCGTGCCGGCGAGATGGTAAGGCACGCGCCGATCCCCCAGATTATTTCGCTTTTTGCCGTACCAATCGATGCACCTTTGCGAAACTAACCCGTTGCTAGCCGACGTTAGTGTGTCGCTTACGCTTCCTGTAATGTGGCATAATAATGAAATCTTTGGAAAATTGCTGCAGAGAGTCTCCTTATACATTAGGAGACTTAGGAATACATTTTGACAGAAGTAAATGTGCATTTAAGGTGTCAAAGGAGTGCTTGGGCATTTGAACAAACGCCAGCACATCAAGCTACCCGAAACTGTTAAATTTTCCCAATCAACCTTGAACCTAATGCTTTAGCGATAAAGTTGAAAATCTATTAAAGAAATTCGACAGATTGTTGTAGATTGATGTGCGTGCGTCGGTACAAAGATTATCCTGTATGGTGATACAGAGTGAGTTTTGCAGAGTTGGATCATCTGAAGGATTTAAGAATAAGTTTTTGTTTCCTTGATTGTAACAAAACATTACCGACACTAAGAAATAAAAAAAAGTCTGTAATTCATTGTAATTTTGACAGCTTTTGTATTGCTAGAAAAAAAAATTAAGTAGATAAGTACTTTTCAAAATTATAACCTGATATAACCTAGCTGGTCATTTCAATAGCAATACAAAAGCTGTCAAAGTTACACTGAATTACAGACAGTATTTCTTAGTGTCGGTAATGTTTTATTTCCTCGCAATCAAGGAAACAAAAACTTATTTCTAATTCCTACAGATGATACAACTCTGCAAAACTAACACTTTCTGCAATGTGTCAAAACCAGAGTTTCTAAGAGCCAATACCGAAAACAAAAGTTTGCTATGTTCCAAATTAACAGAGAGGGTTGTAAGCTTCGGTTATTAAGATTTGTTTCCTTGACAGCAAATTCACACTATTTTGATTCATATTTACAGAACATAACTGTGATTGCATCTTCGACCGGTCAGGCAAAGGGGCATATGTCCATGTACCTTAATTATATTAACTATGTCCTGACTGATGTATCAACGCACAGCTTAAACCGCTGGTAGTTTTTCTCAATGCTGCTATTGAGATAAAAATAAAGTTAACGTTTATAGTTTTTTTTTTTGTATTAGCGCTTAAAAAAAAAAATTAACTATGGAATAAAGTACATTGACCTTTCCCTAATAACTGTTCATAGGTACCTGAACAATTAAATATGAATCGTTTTTCATTATTAGACAATGTTAAGGATCACGAGAGATGATGATTCGGGACAGCTTTGTGTCATTAATTCCGTTTTTCAAATTAAAAATGTCAATAATTGTAGGTGGGTCAATGACCGTTATTCCACGATTATCTGGCGCCTACTATAACTAACCTTCGTATTATTAATCAAAATATATAAAACTCTTCCGTTACTGATGAGTGACTTTCTGAGTGACTGACAGACAACGCACAGCCGAAACTACTGGTTTTAGAAAGCTGAAATTTGGCATGAAAATCCTCTCTTAGTGTTCCCCTACGGAGTCCCTACACTCCGTAGGGGAGCACTAAGAGAGGATTTCCCGAAATTCTTACGGGAACGGGAAAAAACGAGATATGCACGTAAGAAGTCGCAGGCAAAAGCTACTATCTATACTATACTATATTATATATTAAAATATAATAAAACTGCAGTTTGTTTATTTGAACGCGCCACTCACTGGAACTCCAGTCGGATTTGGAAAATTATTTTCGTATATGATAGCCACATTCATAAGGAAGGCTATACGGGAACGGGGAAAAACGTGGATATGCGCGTACAAAGTCTCGGGCTAAAGCTAGTACAATATAATGTAAAGCATCAATATTTTAAGTAGGTAGGTACCCGTAATTATAAACCGTGAATAAATTCTCACTTAAAATTACACCTTGCGTATTAAAGTCTATGTTTATTTTTCAATTAGCAATTTAGTAATTAGGTACCTATGCCGTTTTATATGTCCATTTCTTAACTTAAAGCAACGTCAATAAAAATGAGTATAATTTAATAAGTTTGGTTATTTAACACCTGTAAAATATTTAAAGAATAAATAATTGGAATGTTGGTCTCGTAAAGAATAAATAATTGGAATTTTGCTCTCGGCAAGTGTTAATAATACCTACGGTAATTTTTATAAGTGCTTGAAATATTAAACCTAAATTGAAATTTTTAACGATATTTTAATCGATCATATTTAATTTTATTATTTCCTCAAGCAACAAAGAAATCAATCTTTCCTAGTTGAAGCGATCAGCATGTGTTATGGCCACTTATGTTTTTTTCTTGGACTTCTTCATATCAGCGTATTTTAACAGATAATATAAGGGTTCCTTGACAAAGTTCAGAAAATAAGTCAGTTGACTTTTTTGTCACAATTTTGGAAACACACGATAGGAGATATTATTTCATTTGAACCTTTATTTGTTGGTCTATACAGGGTGTTCCTGAAGTGCGTGGTCATATTTAAGAGTGATGCTGATATAGATTAAGAAAAAATAAAAGCAAAACAAAAAAATATATATATTTACAAAAAAATCGACTAAAAAGTTCCGAACAAATGCAGGTTGTTACAGTTGGTGCCATGTAATTTTTTAAACTTCATCAGACAGCTTGAATATAGACTTGTTTGGAACTTTTTAATCGGTTTTTGCAGTCGTACAATTTTAAAGTCTTTTTTTTTTTGTTTTGCTACCTATAGAACCCCCTGTATAATCCTTTAATAAAATTATACCAGGTATTAAATAAACCATATAACACTAGATTTTATCGCAGTTTTATGAAGCAGTATAATTTAAAATTATTTTAGTAGGTACTTAGCTTAATTAATTACCTATATAATTTCAAATAACTAATCAGTAATTCATCGTTCATAAGTAGAGTCATTACTCTCGATGATTTGGACACTATGAATGCGGTCGTAGAACAAATTAAACAGAAAGAGGATGTAGGGCACAAATAATTGACTAATTAAATAATTGACCTAAAAATACAAATAATAAAACGCATAAAATTGCACATTCAAGCGGTCGTTTTAATAACTATCTATTATTAGAACCTGTCTAAAAATGACAGTTAAGATAAAATCGTTTCGCAGAGGGCGCTGGTGAGCCTTGCAGAGTCATTTAATTGATTATAACCTCACTTTTGCTGATACGCAAGTATTAATCCAGTGTGGCAAGCTAAAGGAGCTAAGTGCAATCACTAATCAAGATGCAGGTGCCTCCCAGGTGCGTCGGCACACTCATTTAGTTAAGTGCACCTAGTTTGAGCGCCGTATCACCAATGGAGTAAACAAAATTAGCGTTTTGAACACTGTTTACCGGATAATTAGCAATCTGTCTATGTCTAACTCGAACTAGCGGCTGCCTTTTAGATATTTAATTAGTTCTTGTTAAGGATGTACTATCAATTTTATTTGCCAATAAATATTATTATAAAGCGATTGTGTTAGTAGACGATATGCAATAGTTAGGCCCTATGACCTACCTTTTGCACACTAATGTAATAAGTTTTGTAACATAATAAGTGAAAATGTCATCACATAGATTTCACACACTGCAAATCATAGGTCTCTCTTTTCCTGTGCTAATCCCTAAGCTCTTATTCCACCCTCAACCAGGTTCTGCCCGTGATGGCAACAATATCGTCCACCCATCCCGCTGAAGGACAACCAATATTCCTTCTGCCAGTGTTTGGACACCACTCAGTCACTGTCTTACTTCACATGTCATCACTTCTTCCCAACTCCATTTGAGTTCCATGGACCATTTTCTAATATACACCCCTACTAATGGTACCTCCTAGCTATTCTACATGCGTAGATCTGAAATAAGTATATGTAATAAATAACAACCCCGCATTGTGAGTACATGTCATAACTTTTATAAAATGGTGCATTACCATTTTATAAGAAGTCTTACAGTTGCGCAAACAAGATCAAGCTTAGGTTTACATTTTCAGCAAAATCATGTACCTAACGCGGAAGTTCATGAAGAAGAACTGGAAAGTACCTACATGGACTTTAATGCGTGAATTTTAATATTTAGAATATTTTGCGAATCGTTTTTAATGTAGGTAAATCAAAAGAATATAAACTAGGTAGGTATATTGCTATTGAAACGAACGACGTTTAATCAATACGAGTAATCAACTATCTGACGAGGTGGACTGTATTTTCTTGAATTAAACTTCGGAACTTCTTTATCTTGTTTATTTTCCCAGGGCTGGCTTGCTGCTGACGGTTGAGTGACGAATGACGGAATGACCGAGCGCGGCAAGCCACCCGCTTTTTATCTTATTTCCTACTTACACAGGTAGTGAGCGTGGGCGCTTAGGCCTCGGCCAATCAGAGCGCGGGTGGTGGCGCGGAGTTCGAGTCGTTTTAGCGCTGACCAATCAGAGGCGAGCGCATCTGTCTATTGTTTAGACAGGTTCAGACCTGCTCGAAGCGTGTTACGACCGAATTCTGTGCCACCTTACAATCTTCCTTTATTAAACATAAATTAAAACAATCCCTACACTATTGCTTATACATAAAATCCCTGCTATGAACAGTCTTTATTTATTTAAATCTAAACCTTATCCATTAGGTATATAATTTCCCTTAACATCAAGCCTTAGTATCTAACTTATCTATTTATTTATATCCTATTTATTTCGACGTCCGTAATATCCTCCCCCCGGCGCAGGGCTACCGTAGCCTAATCTTCTACGTGAAGGACGGCGAGCTTCGTAACTGGACGTCGTAGGACGCCCGCTGTAGTTCTGACGTCAGCTGACCGCACCTTTCCATCCGGACCATTGTAGACAGCCTCCACGACGCCTCGAGGCCACGTTCCTCTCGGGAGTGAGGAGTCGACGATGACGACTAAGCTGCCGACTTGAAGGGGTCGTCGTTGGTCGTCTGACGCCCCCCGGGGCACCAGCGTAGGCAGGTACTCGTCTACCCAGCGCCGCCAGAAATGGTCGGCGAGCGCCTGGGCAGCTCTCCATTGTTTGCGGCTGGCCTCCTCACAAGGCCCGGTACGGGGAAGGCCCGAGGAGGTACCTATTAAGAAATGGTTAGGCGTGAGGGCCTCCGGATCCTTGGGATCGACAGAGACATGGGTTAGAGGTCGAGAGTTTATGGAGTGCTCGGCCTCTGTCAGCAGCGTCAGTAGTGTTTCTTCTTTTTTAGCGCTTTTTGGTGCAGCGTCGCTCCCAGCGCCGCCTTAACGGAGCGCACCAGTCGTTCCCAGGCTCCCCCCATATGCGGCGCTCCTGGTGGGATGAACTTCCATTTCATGCGCTGCTCCAGTCCGAATGGAATGAAATCTTTCGTCCACTCTTTGTACGCCGCTCGTAGTTCGGCGTCTGCCCCTCTAAAGTTGGTACCATTGTCTGAGTACATGACTCTGGGCCAACCTCGTCGAGCTGCCATTCTTCGTATGGCCATTAGCGCCGAGTCGGTAGATAAGCTCGACACTAATTCCAGATGCACTGCTCTCGTAGTCAGACAGGTGAACAGGGCTCCCCATCGTTTTTCGTGTCTTCTTCCGATGACTACCGTTATCGGTCCAAAATAATCGGTGCCGCAGTGGGTGAAGGGCCGCGGCGTCTCCATGATTCTTTCCATTGGCAAGTTTCCCGTAACTGGTTTCACTGGCGTAGCTTTTCTTATTCGACAGAGCTGGCATCGCTGTGCTATGGCTCGCACTGTAGGGCGTAGGTTGACGACCCAATACCGCTGTCTTAAGTCATTGATTACACGCTCGTTATTAGCGTGCCCAGCTTTGCGATGTGCATGTTCTACCAATAGCCGTGTGAACGGATGTTTGCCGTGTAAGATCACCGGGGTTTTCTTCGTTTCCTTGACTGCCGCATGTCCGATTCTCCCTCTGACCTTGAGAATATGATCCTCTAGGTAAGGGTCCAGTTTATACAGACTGCTGGACTTGGGTACCGGCTTTCCTTTTCGAAGTAACTGTATTTCATCGGCATAGTTTTCCAGTTGTGCTTGTTCCAGCCATAATTTCTCGGCCCTTTCGATCAAGTCGACGGTCATTTGGCTGGACCTATCGTAACACTTTGCCTTGAAAAGGAATGGCATGGCTGTAGCTCGTAATAATTTTTCGAAAGAAGAGAATCTATTTATGTCTGGCAGGTGAGAAGGTCGTTCTCGTTCTCTTTTTTCTTCGACTATCACGTACGTTGACTCGTCTCCGGTAGTGTCTTCTTTGGATTTCTCCTTTGGCCAGAACTCTTCGTCATTGTACAGGAACGCGGGACCGGTGAACCATCTGTCTTCGGGTTTCATTCGTACGGTGTAGTTAGGGCGTGTAGCGTCATCTGCCACGTTGTGATCGGTGGGTACCCATCTCCACTGGCTGGCGTCAGTTAGCTCCGCGATTTCACCCAGGCGGTGGGCCACAAACGGTGTGTACTTCACGGCGTCTTTTTCGATCCATCGTAGGACGGTTTGTGAGTCTGTCCAATAGATCACGCTTCTGGGCTTGTCACGGTGCTCCTTTATTATAGTCTCCGCCAGTCGTGCGCCGATCACTGCTGCCTGTAGTTCTAGTCGTGGGATAGTAACTAGCTTCAGGGGGGCCACTCTTGCTTTTGCTGCGACCAGCCTCACATCCACTCTTCCGTCTTTCTTCTGGATTCTCCAGTAGGCTGCAGCTGCGTATGCTTGTTCGCTAGCGTCGCAGAAAATATGCAGGTCCATGAGGTCGTCTGGGCCCTTATCGTAGCACCTTGGGATGCGAAGCTTCGTTACTTCGTCCAGACTTTGTATCCATTCCTCAAAGTGCTGCGCGTCTTGTTCTGGGATTGCCTCGTCCCATCCGATGCCGTGTCTCCACAAGTTCTGGAGCACGATCTTGCCGGTGACTGTGAAGTGGCTGATGAGTCCTAGAGGATCGTAGACTGCCATCACTGCACCAAGGGCTTCTCGTTTAGTCGGCGCTCTGTTTCGAGTTTTCACTTCGGGTGACAGCCGACTCAATCCAGTGTTAAAGCCTAGCTCGTCTGAGCCTGTTTGCCAAAGTAGGCCTAGTGTTTTGTCCGTATTTTGTTCTCGTTGTCCGAATCTTACTTCTGTGTCGTGTGCCAGCTTCTCCGGTGTAATACTTTTCAACACGTTGAGTTTATTTGAGCACCAACCTCTCAAATTGAAGTGGGCGTTCTGATGAACTCTAATGACTTCACGCGCTGTCTTAATTGCTTCTTCCTCGGTTGCCACGCTGTCTACGTAATCATCCATATAGTGGCTCGTTGTTATAGCTTGCACGGCGTTAGGGTATTCTTGCGCGTACAGTCTTGCGTTGGCGTCTCGTACTGAGTGCGCGATGAAAGGTGAACACGAGGCTCCGAAGATCATCGAGGTCATTTTATATTTCTTCGGTGGCTTAGTACGTTCCTCACCTCGCCAGAGAAACATCTGCGCAGCCTGGTCTTGGTCTCTTATCTTCACTTGGAGAAACATTTCCTGTATGTCTGCCGTGACGGCTACTGGACGCTCTCTGAATCGAAACAATATTCCTGGCAGCGATTTCAAGAGGTCAGGTCCTTCTAGTAGATAGTCGTTTAGGCACACTCCACTGTATCGATGTGCGGCGTCAAACACTAGACGTATCTTGCCCGGTTTATTTGGGTTTACAACCGGGAAGTGCGGCAGGTACCACACTTTCTTACTTCCTTCTTCCGTTCCGTTGCACTCCTGGGCGTATCCTTTATCGAGTAGGTTTTTGACCAGAGTGCTATACTGTGCTGCAAAGTTTGGTGATGAATCCATCTTCTTCTCTAATATCTTTAATCTTCGCAGGGCACAGCTGTAGTTGTTGGGCATCGAAGCGTCTTCATCACGCCATGGTAACCCGACTTCGAAGTGATCACCGACTTTTCTCAGTGTTCCCTGAACCACGTTCATTGCCTTCTGATCTTCGGGTTTGATCTTCTTGGCCAAAGAAACTCCTAGGGCATCAATCCTGAAGTGTGACTTTACTAACTCTTCTATACGACGTACGTCATCTGTCTGTCTCGCTGCAGACACATCGTATAGATGTAGCACGACTTGTCCCTCTTGTTCCTTCAGCGTGGTGCGTGGCGCAGTCCCGTGGATCACCCATCCTAACTGAGTGTAGGATGCTGCAGGCTCATTTTTCTTGCCCATGCGTAACTCTCGCGTGACTATTAGGTGCCAGTTGTCCGCACCTATCAGTACCATCGGTGTAGCTTCTCTGTAGAATGCGTCGCTTTGTATGTCTTGGAGGTGAGGAAAGTTTTCGAGTTTTAACCTGTCCATCGTCTGACCATGAAGTCGCAGGTTTTTCATTGTTCGTGCGCGTAGTTCTTGGAATTCACCGCTCTGGCCACGTATCTGTAACTTGACTTCCTGGCTTTGTTCTTCTTGTTGTTGTGAAGTCACGCTCTGGATACGTAAAGTAGAGACCGGTCCGCTTATGTGCAAACGACGTACTAGTTCTTCGTCGACGAGCGATATTGTTGAGCCTTCGTCAAGTAGGGCGAACGTCGATATTTGCCCGCCGGGCCCTTTTAATAACACGGGACACATTTTCAGCAATACGCGTTGCGACACATTATTTGACGCGGAGACGGTCATTACCGCTTCCTGCGAGTGTGGGTTCTCGGTATCGGTTGACTTATCTGGCTTATCACTTGGCGGTGCCTCTCTCTCCTCTCGATCTTTGTGCAGCAGCGCGTGGTGTGGGCGGCTGCAGGTTCCTCTGCCGCATCGCTTCGCTCGGCAATGTTCGCGTCGATGGCGTCTTGTCACGCACTTGAAACACACTTTGGCAGTACGTGCCCAATCCCATCTTTCATCAACGCTCATCTTCAGGAACATTGCACATTTCGGTACCTCGTGATCACTGCCACAACACAAACACTCTTGTTTTCTTTCTTCCTCCTTTCCCGATGTCGCGTAAACTACTTCCCGACCCGACTTCTTCTTAGCGTTAAATTGTGGCGCGCTTCTCATTTCCTTCTTCTGGACGGGTGCGGGCGTCGCGCTAGTGAAGGCGTATTTCATGGCTCGGTCAGCCTCCCGCATCAGGAATCTGGACAACAATATCACTTCCGGTTCACGCGACGATTCCGCAGTTTCAGAAGCGTAATCGCACCATCTTGACTTTATGTGCGGGCTCAGTTTCTCTACAACTTCGCGAACTAGCATCGGGTTCCATATATACCCACGATTGTCCATCTTGGAAAGCACGCATACTATGTTTTGAAGTTTCACTGCGAACGAATTTAATTCACTGGCCGCACCCGTGAGTCGAGGTAACTTCTTCAAATCTTCCATCACTCGATTCATGAGTATCTCCGGTCTCCCGTAATACTGTTCTAGTGTCTTCATGATCACTTGCGGGTCAGACGCGGAGTATAGGAGCGCGGACACAGCTTCTCTTGCTTCACCCTTAATGCAATTGCGCAGTCTTGCCAAATTTTCTGTTGTCGTGAATTTGCACAAATTCGACGAGTCGTCGTACGCCGCCTTAAATGGCAACCATTCAGTAGCCGCTCCCGTGAACGTGGGCAGCTCAGTCACTTGTCGCGGCGGCGGGCGTACGTGAATCATTTTTTCCAACGCGTCGGCCAACTGTTCTATTCCTCTTCCAACTCGGCGTTCTCCTCTGGTAGGCGAACGCGAGGTCGACCGTTGCCTTTTCTGGTCATTCCTGGCAGGTGCGGCGGCTTCGATACGTGCGGCGGGTTCGACGTAAGTGGCAGGTTCGAGGGCGGCGTGCATGGCGGCGGGATGCGGAAACTGCGCTTCTCTCTGCGGTTGATCCGCGACTGGAGGGCGACTTCGGTCAACACTTTGAAGCCACTCGTCCACCCTGTCTTCACTCATGTGCACGGAGCCTTCTTCACGAGCCTCTGCCTCTGCCTCAATCGTCGACACTTCATATTCGAGTCGCTTGTTGACGAGTGCTTTTTCGAGTTCTAATTGCTCGTTCCTTATCGCAGCGATTCTCTTCTGTGCCTCGTATTCTGCCTTCTTCACTCTTGCCACGTCACTACTGTACGATCTTCTGGACCTTATCGTACTTACTGTATCCCTCACAGAAACATCGTGTGCAGCTGTCATAGTTCTCACTGATTCCTGGGTTCGAAACACGGCGCGCGTCAACGGGTAACGCGATGTGGATGGTGTGGCGAGCGATTCACCATAGTCGTACGCGGTCGCGGTCGCGGTGGCTCTACTTCCCGTCGGGACGCGAGGAGCCGGCGCGGCGAGGGCGCCATCGGACGTCGTCGGCGCAACTCTCCCCGCCGCGGGCGTGGCGGGGTGTGCGATCGCGAGCGCGGGGGCGGCGGGATCGGTCCCAGCCGCGGGCGCACCATGCGGTGGGCGCGGGAGCGCGGACGCGATGGTCGACGGCGACCTAGGCGGCTCTTCGAATGCGAGATGGCGGCGACTATCGTAGCCCGATTCGGATTCACTTTCCTTGGCCGAAATGCTTCTAGTCTTCATTGTAGATGTTCGTTTCGACCGGCGGTTTTCTATCTTCTATCTGCTATCCGGCTCGAAGGACCAAATGACGAGGTGGACTGTATTTTCTTGAATTAAACTTCGGAACTTCTTTATCTTGTTTATTTTCCCAGGGCTGGCTTGCTGCTGACGGTTGAGTGACGAATGACGGAATGACCGAGCGCGGCAAGCCACCCGCTTTTTATCTTATTTCCTACTTACACAGGTAGTGAGCGTGGGCGCTTAGGCCTCGGCCAATCAGAGCGCGGGTGGTGGCGCGGAGTTCGAGTCGTTTTAGCGCTGACCAATCAGAGGCGAGCGCATCTGTCTATTGTTTAGACAGGTTCAGACCTGCTCGAAGCGTGTTACGACCGAATTCTGTGCCACCTTACAATCTTCCTTTATTAAACATAAATTAAAACAATCCCTACACTATTGCTTATACATAAAATCCCTGCTATGAACAGTCTTTATTTATTTAAATCTAAACCTTATCCATTAGGTATATAATTTCCCTTAACATCAAGCCTTAGTATCTAACTTATCTATTTATTTATATCCTATTTATTTCGACGTCCGTAATACTATCAAAATATAACTTCGAAACGTTAGAATTACACAGGCTTCAATTTTCAATAATTAAAATCCTGTTACGAAATTCGAAGTTCTTTATGCTTGTAACTCAAACGGAACCCCATAAAACCGAACCGGAAACGGAATAACGTTTTATTTTATCTTCCAACCGCGTACTGGGAAACAAAGCACAAAGAATTTCAAAATTAAGCCGTCTTGCAGGAGTGATGAAGACGTTCCACCTTCCGTCACTCGACTCGTGTGGAAATCGAATTAAATCAGTCACTGGCTGAAAAGAATCGTTTCTTGGCACGAATGGACAACAATGCCTGTTATTAAAAAAAAGAATGGTGATAAAGAACGTATAATTTGTTCAGTAATTAATGCGGGACGGGGCGTGAGTAAAGCTTCTCATTTCGCATGGAGAAAGCCGCGTCTGTCCGCATACTGGTTCAAAGTTACGTCGATAATGTTACGATAAGAACACGCTCATTTGTATAATTAATTGTGACTAATTGAGACGTATTTAAGTGCACAAAATGTGTATTTAAATTAAATTAGCGCAGGTTCGGCAATTAGAGGTTGAATGGTTGTACGGCGGTTCGGTTGCGTATTTAAAACGATATGTTTTTATTGTCTGTGGGCACGCGAGACTGGTGGACAAAAATCTCATCTGAATGAAGCCGCAGACTGGCATGCGAATTGAATTGCATTGTCCGGTGTCACACGCCTCAACCGTCACTGACAGTATTCAGCATATCGCGCCGTCGCGCCCTCAATAATAGTGTTGTAACACAAATAAGCATCGTGTTTGCTGGGATTTTTTGTAGACTACATTCGAATTTCGAATAGTAGATAAATTATGATACTCCCTACTTATATAGTGCACCTTATTTCGAAACATCAATGCGTTGGTCAGTTTAAAAATTGAAACGAAATCCTTACACTTAATAAAATATACAATTCCTAAGTCCGTGTAAGGTGAAAGAAGACTCACTAATTGAAGAAAAAAACCGGCCAAGTGCGAGTCGGACTCGCATGCAAATCTCATTTTGGTAACATGTTACTTTCAAACAATAGACGTTTTATAGGTTTTCCTGTAATCTATAGGCAAAGAACTTAATTTTTTCAAAATTTTTGATACCTAAATATAATTATTATTATTATAAGATATTGTTATTATCTTAGACTCAGTAGTTTCGGAGATAAAGGGGGGGTGAATAATCATTTTTCATCTAAATTCTTGAATTACATCAAAACCATTTATTTTAAAATTATGTAAAAAATATTTTGGCAACCAGGGGGTATTGTGAGGGTTGCCAATATATTTTTCATTAAATATGTCACACGGCACAGTTGTAAAACTTTTTTGTTCCCCCAAAAACTGACCCCATTTCCAAATTTATTTATTTTAGTTACACGGCCGTGTTTGGATCACAAAAGATGCGTGATGTGTGCCAAATTTCAACTGAATCAATCAAGTAGATTCGGTGAAAAACTGTTGTGATGCGACAAACGAACAGACAGACAGACAGACAACCGAGTGATACTATAAGGGTTCCGTTTTTTCATATACTTAGAGGTTCAAAATCTTGTGGAATTATTTCTCAAGTACACAATGCTTGGAAGTCGAATTCCAAAACCGTATGTTCACTCCGATACTTAGAAGATTATCTAATATTTATAAGAACCAGTAACATAAACATACAAACACAACTAAACTACCTACATCCTAGAAAACGTGACGCAATTAAACCTAACATCGTATAAAAATACTAAATAAATGAAAGATACTCGTATAAAGGTTGTGTTCATTAAAAGCGCAGTGGCACGTGTATACGCACAATCGTCAGTTAGGGCAGTAACAGACAGCATGCGGCATTCGTTACCCGGCTGACATTCCAATAGAGCCTGAGAAGCCGCCAGCTGTCGTGAACCAGCCTTATGACCACACTTGTAATACGTACTTTATGAATTAATGTGTTGAGTAGGCTAATGAATGAGTGACAGGATTTAGTGCTGATTAATTTTTCATTCCTTTCTTTCTTTTTGACAAAAAAATATGTAAAAAAATATATTAAGTAGCTCGCGTGTTGCTGGAAAGGGATAGTTGAGATCTAAGATGCTACGAGCGTTCCCAAAAGAAGAACCAAACCACAAAAATATAAAAACTCACATAATAAAGTTTGTATGATGCCGCATGGTGGCTCTTTAGGGCCAGCTGTCCGATCAGAACCAGGCCCGGGTCGATAGCGCGTTGTCTTAACTACGCACACCTCAAAGATATGTCAGTGTAGTCGGGGCCTACCAGAGTTGTGGAATTTGTTAGAGCACCGCGGCCCTGAAACCAAAGGGCATTAGGAGAAACACGGATGGGTTTTAGTAAGTTAAAGTCTGACACTCCCTTCCGCTCCGCCCAGAACGGAAAAAAATTGATGATTTCCCATCCATAAAAAAGGTGGCTCTTTCGAGAAGTGTCGAGAAATTCCGAAACAGACACGGTGAGTCGGTTTCATTTAAATAAAGAATTTCAACTAACAATCCACCTCTTAGTACTCGTTCGCAATTAGACGGACCGTCTGTTTTCTCAGTCCGTCTAAAGAGACGGATATGCCAGTGGCAGTACACTGTTCACATTTAGACTGATCCGAGAAAAAAAATGTATCGGTTCTTTAGACGGACGTTTTGCCACTGCGAAGAGCCGTTTAAACGCCCGGATCAGATGTAGTGTAAATGAATCTGCCGATCGTCGGCCGCCGTCTTCCGTTTAAACTGACGGTCCGTCTAGTGTGAACACGCACGTCCGGCAGCTCTTTTCCGTTTAAACAGAGTGTCCGTCTAAGTGTGAACACGCACGTGCGACTGTAGTCTTCTGTTTAAACGACGGTCCGTCTAAGTGGAAACGGGCCCAAACAAAAATCTCAAGAAATCATATACAATTTCAAGTAAGTATTATTTATGGATCTGCAATGCTATTCTGTAAACAGCTTATAGTAAACACTTACGTGAAGTGAACAGACAATATATAGTCAGTGAAATGTCAGTTCACTCTACCTATGTTCTGGACATCTAATGATGAATGACATAATTGGCTTTAACCCATTGCTGATTTTACGACAGCCACGCGGACGTAAAATATTATATAACATATGGAATAATATTAATTTATTCGTATTTATGATTTAAGTACTCAGTGACATCACTAATACTAGAGAGGGGAGTACCCACGCAAGTCGTAAATATTGGTTTAAGAAGATTCTAGAAGGACAAGCTATTATTTGTATTAAAGTACCTGATAAACAAGACGTGGAAATATTTAAATTGTGTAGAATCATACCAAACCTGATCTTCATTTAAAAACTGGACCAAAACGGTAAAACCTGCTCCGTTATGTACTAAAGTATTATTGTAATTTGAATGAACTTCAGACTAATAAATAATACTTTCATTTCTAGTTTTACAGCTATTATTTGGAAATTTTGAAATAATAATCAGCTTTCTTTTCTATTTTTAGGGTTCCGTAATGAAGAGTAACCAGCGGAATCCTATTACTAAGCCTCCGCTGTCCGTCTGACTGTCCGTCCGTCCGTCCGTCCGTCCGTCTGTCTGTCAGCGGGCTGCATCTTATGAACCGTAATAGGTAGACGAACCGTAATAGGAAGACGGTTGAAATTTTCACAGAGCGTTTGTTTCTATTGTATATAACAACAAATAATAAAATTAAAAATTAATGAGGGCTCCCATACAAGAAACTTGTTTTTTTTTGGTTTAAGGTACGGAACCCTTCGTGTGATGGTCCGACTCGCACTTGGCCGATTAATAATTTCACAGTTAATTCTTAAAAAATATTCTTAATCACATTCTAATAACGTCTCAATTAAACTTACCTATTTGAATTAACTTTCCCAGAAGAAAACACACAAACATGTTTTATTTCTTTCTTTTAAAGTAAAAAATTAATCATGAATCAAAAACTCTTGTGCTAGATACACAAGCGTAGTTTTAATACTCCGCGAACAAAGTCTTAAGTGAGAGCCCTATTTTAGTTGTTTCTGCCTCAAATCTCGAATAACTTTGCATAGCATGAATCGCAAAAAGCGCGCCGTACGTAAAAGATGCATGCATAGCTGGCTAGCGTCCTGATTTAATAGAATAGAGGGCCATAGATGTAGGGACACACTGGGCTCCTACTCGCGCGCATTTCCGTTTATTTTGTTCTCGTGATTCCTTGCTTATACGTTGTTTACATTGATGGCTACAACACTGTTTAATTTGAAGAAAAAACACTTTTGTTTCAGAAGTTTGGCGTGAGCTTTGGTAGGCTCGTGTTAAGGAGAGTTAACGCATTTTCGGCGTTTTATTAATCTAAACTTATATTAGAAAATACGAAAGATTGGTTGTCTGTTCGTAGGAGGTAATCCTTGGAGGCTTAAAGTCACCTGAAGAGCAATGGAGAGGGCAATGCTCGGAGTTTCCTTGCGTGATCGAATCAGGAACGATATCCGCAAGAGAACCAAGGTTACCGACATAGCCCAAAGGATTGCCAAACTGAAGTGGCAGTGGGCAGGGCACATTGCTCGCAGAACAAATGGTCGATGGGACCGAAAAGCTCTGGAGTGGTGACCGCGTACCGGAAGATGCAGCGTTGGAAGGCCTCCCACAAGGTGGACCGATGACCTGGTGAGGGTCGCGGCTAGCCGATGGATGCGAGACGCACAGGACAGGTTGTTGTGGCGACACTTGGGGAGGCCTATGTCCAGCAGTGGACGTCTTTCGGCTGTTATGATGATGATGATGAATCCCTGGAAGTAGGTAGGTATTGATAAGGATATAAAATGATACTGATAAGAATATGATTTCACAAAAAGAAAGCTACACTATCGCAGGCAAGTTTTCTCAGAAAAAGAACGGTTCGGGAACAAAGATGTGGGAAAATGCTTTAATGAGATAAGGCACAATCTATTACACCGTTTCAGTAATAACAGATACTATATAGTTTGCAAATAAAGGTGGCACTTCACTTGGGGTATTTGTCGAAATTTTCGCGTTACTTGGAAAATAGAAAATATACCCTAAAATTAGCAAAATAAAGTGAAATTTTTAACAAATTTAATAAGGGCGAATGTGAATATTTGCGCAAATACGCCAAGTGAAGTGCCACCATATGAATGAAGCCCTAGACATAATGACATTATATTCGCAACAGCAATTATGGTCAAAAATATTGAACTTAGATGCAAAAATGTCACGTTGACAAGCCTAATTTTTGGCATTTGTACAATCGACATCGCCAAAAGAGTCCTCGACTTAGACTCTAATAAATATTCAGGGACACCACCACCGCAAACAGCAATTTAAACGACTTCGTTCGTCTATTATTTCTAACAACATCAAAATCCTTTTACCCGAGCATTGTACAGAGTTCTTTTCAAAACATCGTCGTAAGTTCCGGTGGTAGGGGTAGGGTCGCGCGTGCGGCCTCCTTGGTCGTTTTGCGGCGCGCATGCGTCGTGACCGCGCGCGGTCTCTCGTCACGCGTCCCGCCCTGCGCAAGCGCACACCACTATTTTATCGCATTAATTATTTGGAAAAGGATTCCCGAAGAGCCAACATTCTTGTGAGCTAGTCAGCTGTGGGAACCTGGTTTAATGATTAGATTTACTTAGTTTCATAATATTATTTAATAGAGAAATGATGAGAGGATAGGTGCTTCACCACATAGTGAGTCTTATGGAACCAATTTAGGTACTTGTTTTCTTGTAACCAATTTTTAGTTTTGTACTGTAGAGCTGACCTCATTCATCAGGACCTCTTTCGAAGTTTAGGGAACCCTACTCCAAGGAGAGTATGTTTTCCTGCAGGACGACCTAAAGCCGGACTCCCGGCAAGCTTCTTGGTGAGCATAGGATTTTTATGCAGCATAAGATGCATCCCTATTAATTCAATAACTTTTACATAATCTTAGGAACGGCCTCAGCTGTGCATTGCAACAGCTACACTGCGATCGCCAACCCGTCTGCCAAGCGTGGTGATTATGGTAACCCCCCCCCCCCCTCGCGGGAGGCCTCTTATGTCCAGCAGTGGACGTCTTTCGACTGATATAATCTTAAAAACAGCCTATTGCTTGACAGCAGCTCTAACTCAGTCTGTTCGCAAATAAGACAATGTATTATTTAATGATACCTCGCCCCAACCTCAACAGTCACCATTTGACGTCTATTTTAATCTGAAACCTTATGTTATTTACAGGTGATTCAGAAATGGTATGGTAAAGATATATATTAGCTGGTGCCCTACTATGATGTGCTAATGCCATCCAATTCCGATGTCGATGTAAAAGGGATAGTGCTATACGCTATAGCTTCGTCTCTGTAATCTCGATAGTTTTAAGACTTCATAGTAGGGCCCCAGATCTACTAACTGATGATTAAGGATGGAAAAGCTTATTATATATATGTTCAAAACTGCAGAGAAAAGCATTGATAATGAAAACGTAACTGAAATGTGGGGAAAAGGAAACATATTAAGTAAAGGTGCCAATGTAAATAATTATCAATCCTTCACCATATTGCACCAACCACTTTTATCTCTACATCACCGAAAGGTTTAAGGAAAGTCCGCCTTTGTGTGCGCAAAGTGTTAAATATATGAATAACTACCAGGTAAAGTATATCCAGAGCAGCAAATACGCTGTAATAATTAAATACCTACCCGAAACGTGTTGAAAACGACGACGTGCAGTCGGCTAATGGATTATTGAAAAGTTTTTCATCAACAAACATTTACGTTCACGCAAGTTCTACGTGATATGCGTATGAAGTGGAGCATGAAATAACATTATTGGCAAATCAATAAAAAGTGTAAATAATCAAGAAGATTTTGTATAAATAAAGTAGATACAGTTAGACCAATGAAGCGATGGAAGGATTGTGTGAATATGTTAATATGTAACAAACATACATTTTTATTTTTATTCAAATGAGGATTTCATATTTTAAATACTTATCTAAGTATAAACACTTAAAATTAAAATAAAAGCTCCTATCTAAAATATGGCGTCAAAAAATTCGTCCGCATCGCTGTCGACTGGAAGTGAGCCCAAAAGACTGGCGGCATTGCTACGTTGTATGGCACATCACAATTTTATTATGTCAAATTGGGATAATTTATATATTACTAGCGGCCCGCCCCGGCTTCGCCCGGATGTATAACTTTTTTCAAAATTTTCTTTCATAAGAACCTTCTCCTGGCAATAACAAACACAACAAAAAAAAAATTAGCGAAATTGGTCCAGCCGTTCACGCGTGATGCCGTGACCAAGGGAGATAGGGATTCATTTTTATAAATATATATAAAATTTCGGGCAGAATCTATGACATTAACAACATTTTAGGAAGTGAAAGTATAAAGTCATGATTATAAGACCAACCCTTAAGACTAACAGAACAAAATATCAGCTCTTCAGTAAATTTCGTCGACTTATGCGTAATTAAATGTTTGGGGCAGTCAATTGGTCCCGTAGTAACAATTTTATTGTTGATAGCCATGTGTTATTTCACTCCCTTAAAGGTTGTTAGTGTTTTACAAATAACCATGTACAAAATTGTCTATACACACACGCTACATACAATAAAATCGAAACTCATTAAACATGTATAGAACGCTGCACTGCATACATTGTAACTCCAACCGATTTCTGTTTACCGAACTCAGTTTACGTTAACATGAAAGCTTTCACCACAGATCAGACTGTTTCGGTGTTTTCCCATACAAACTTTATGTACTAGATAATAAATTCCGGGTTCCTAAACACAGGCATAGAAAGGTAAAAACAAATAGCTGTAGAGCGTGCGTGTAATTCCCTTATTATTGATTGTAGGAATCGGTTAGGGTGTATCCATAAAAGAGGATTACAGAGGTTCATTTTGAAGTCAAGATTCATTTAGGTGAGTTTTGAATGGTCTTGATTGGCTTAAACAAGCTAAGACAACATTATTTGGTATAATGATAAGATAGAGGGTGTTAAAATGTTAATGTAAGAACATAACAGTCCAAAGTAAGGTATTAGGGTTTTAAAAATATTAAAAAAAAAAACAATTTTCACACCCGTAATGTCTGTCAGAGGTTTTTTTTAAGGATGGGAAATTATCAAATGCCTCCTCCCAAGGCAGTCTTACTGACTAAAACCCATCCGTGTTCCTCCTAATGCATTTTGCGTTCCAAGGCCGCGGTGACTCTTTCGAACAAATTCCGCAACAATGCCTGAGGATCCACAGTTACAGTGAGGTCAGGTTCAGGTAGACAGGATACGTTTATACCTGCCAGGGTTGCGGATTTGTTCGAAAGAGTCACCGCGGCCCTGGAACGGAAAGGGCTTTAGAAGGAACACCGATGGGTTTTAGTCAGTAAGAGTCTGACACGCCCTTCCGCTCCACCCAGAGCGGAAGAAGGCATTTGATGATTTCCCATCCTTAAAAAAAAAGGACACGTTGATACGATTGAAAGGAGACGCTTCAAAAGTAGCCCAGTTCCCGGCCCATGATTTGTTTCTCAAATTATAGAGTAGGTAAGAAGAGAAGTTATAAAATATACCATCTCTATACTATCCCTCTATTGGTTGGCTCATATATTTTTTGGCTGAAGAAGTTTGTTGGAACAGTATACAATTTGTATTTATGCAAAAATACTGTTTTTTAACTTTTTTAAATTCTTGGAGGTAGGTATGGCCTGCCTATTTACACAATTTATGACAAAACCCATAAATCTACCTTTCTTCAATAATTATGCCCACTTCGCACAACAACGCTACGTCATTAGAGACATGCGTAAAGGCTTAGTGCCAAGTTATTTGGCGTTGTCATTACTTTTGATTTATGCTAGGAACCCGGGTGGCCTTTGATAACTTTTTTTACAAACTCGTACCGTAACAAATAAGATTATTATCAATACAGCTGTTAGAGAGTGATAAAAAACGTTGGTTTCATATTTTTCTTACCACTTTTTTAGGGTTCCGTACCTCAGCCGGCAAAAACGGAACCCTTATAGTATCACTTTGTTGTGCGTCTGTCCGTCTGTCAAGACTCCTTTTCTCAAGAACGCGTGGAGGAATCAAGCTGAAATAAATATCAAATACTAAGGTAACCCCTTGGAACAGTGAAAAATGTAACTTCTAAGTCAACAAAATCTAATGATAAGGCCGTTTATTATAAGATAGATCTTACAGTACGAGTACAGGAAAAGTCAGAAAATTGGGAATTTGTTGTTTAATCGTATTAAAAATCATTTTTCGCGATTACAAACTTATTTTTTATTTTCAGTTGAAGAAAACAACAAAGTTAAGTTACCTGCTATATTTTTTTTTCAGAGTAATTATAGTGCTCTCATAGTTTATAAACTTCCGTAGGTAATGTATTCTCGGAATAAGATCAAGACTCGATCGGAACCCTCGGTGCGCGAGTCTTACTCGCACTTGTCCGGTTTTTTAATTGCAGCCTGTTATCTAAAAGGTCAAAAATCAAAGGGTAATTTTTTGCTTTCTAAAGCTAAATTATCATTGAAACATGGTTTAACTCTTCTCACAAACTTATCACAAAATTTCAAGAAGTTATCTTTAGTGATAGATATCGAACTACAGAAAGATAGACGCCGAAATATATCCAAAACTACAAAATTTCGGCAAAGAAAAACAATATAAATATGTCTGACTTAACCGCACAAGTGTGGAACATTCCTACTTATGATTACACGGGACTCATGCAAAAACGAACGAGTGTGTAGGCCGGTAAGTGGCCGCAAAGTGCAAGCTTACACAGCGCATCGGTTATAGCAGCCTCATAGCATTGTGTGCTGTGCAATTACTCCACTTCCACGTCTTAATACAGCACTTGGAGCTGTATTAATGAGGAGTTGTATGGAGGTAAGACCACTGTAGAATTTAGTGAACTTTTTTTTTTTAATAGTTGAAGGTAAACTTTATAGATAACTAGCTTTTTCCCGCGGATTCACTCGCGTTCATACATATAGATTTTTGCAAAATAGGTCCCTTGTATTTCTGTACCAATATTTTTTTTTTTAAATAAGGTAGACTATAAACCTACCTGTAGTTTAAATAATGATGGCACTCAAAAATCTACCTGTTAAAATAAGCACCACCCAATACCAACATGACAGCCAAATGAAATCGTTAACCAACATCGGTGAAAGCCCCTCGGGCACTGTCAATCAACTCCTCAATAGCCTGCAACAATAATTTACCGGACAATGGACACCTCTATTCGTAAGCCAGATTGCACGGTATAGATATAATTTTAATCACTGTGAACCTGAGTCCACTTTGACAACCCTGTCGCTACGCTACCCCTCCTCTACCCCTAAAGCTGGTACGCAGAATATAGAACGAACCAGAAAGCGCACAGTGTCCACTTTACTCCAATATAATCTGACGTGTTTGTAATAAATCTTGATGAGATTATAATTTCTCGATATATTATGAAAATACCGTTTTGTACATAATAAATCTCACCCAAAATTAAGAGTTTCCAATATATCCGTGTCTGATTTTGAAAAATAATAATTATAATTGTAATAATAATAATTGTAAACTAAACAATTACACGCGATATTTTACAATCTTACGGCGTTTCCTATTTTCCGGTGACATATGCATCAATGTGTTTGACGGCACAGTTGGCGCAATCATTGAGCGATTGGCTGCTGCGCTGCTTGTCGTGGGTTCGATTCCCGAGACACAAATATTTGTATGGCCTAGAGAGTCTATTTTAAACGTAATTGCCCACGTTTAAAATAAACTTTCGAAGTAGAAACAAACTGTTACTTGTTAGGAGTCGAGCTCATTGCGCCATCTTCACTGCGTCTGTGCGATGTCATGTGCAAAACTAAGTAAAGACCTGATCCTAAAAGAGTCATCATTTCCCTCCCGAGTTATTTTGTAAGCTATCTGGTAAACAAAGTATAATTTGAAATAAAGTATCTTCTGCTTTCTTGCCGCTTAAGAAAATAGGGTCGAAAAATATAAATGACAAACAAAACTATAACAAACCCAGAAATTTTCCGGTGACATCACGGCAAACCCAGGCGAAGAAATAAAAAAACTATTTTAAGATTATATAATATAGCCGAAATCCGAAGCCGAATAAAATATGGCCGAAGTGTGCGCAGCGGCCAATTACGCCTTAGAAAAAAGAAGGAGGTCAGAATAAGACCAGAAACACGATGACCTTAAAGGTGAAAGGGACTTTCTGACAATGCCGCTTTGTGCTCGGATTTTCATAAGCCAAAGCTTAATATTTCAATCACATCAAGAGCCCAGAGCAAGCTCTCAATCACTGCAGCAAAACGGCAACATTGCCATGTTTCTTCGGTCCTATACGGGTTTGTTCTTCTGGTGCGTTATTTACTCTATCAGCTAGTAGTTGATAATACAAACACGTTGCATATCTTCTCTCTGTTCGCAGGATTCTTGGAACGGGACGTGAAGTGCCGACAAGGTGTTGTCGTTATTTGAAAATCGATGTCTGAAGATTTGGGATCATTATTGTTTCTGTCTAACACGTTTTCATGATGCAATGTGAGTTTCTTCAGCAAGCAGAGATAACCTTTACTAACCCCTACTGCATGGGCTGGTTTGAGGTGATCTATGTAGAATAAAAAAAATGTTGTATGGCATTAAAAGGGGTAACTGTTATATTTTTAGAATAGTTGCCTTTAATTTGGCAGTATAAGCAATAAGCATGTCTTTGTCCAGGCGGTCGATTCTGTAAACATGTCGAAGTGAAGTGGCTTGGGTAAAGTGATCACGAGGTGAGCTGTCAATCATATAATCAAGATGGAATGACAGCTCACTTCGTGATCACGTGACATCTTGATTATATAGATTGACAGCTCACCTCGTGGTCACTTCACCCAAGCCTTCACTTCGATATGTTTCCAGAATCGACCGGCTGGTACAGAACGGTCACTTCACGGATACTTACACATAAACGGTTATTACCCACACTAATGAAATATGACAGTCGGGCGAAGGTATGTAGAAGCGAAGACGTGATGCTTTACTTAGCCAAAGATAGACACTTCATGTGATCTGAACCGACTGCACTTAAAAATCGAACCAGCTTGCTTTACTCAGTCAACCTCCAACACTTTCACACTTAAAAAAAAACTTATAGGAGCCAGCATTCGCTCATTAAAATACCTTAGAAAAAGGATAACCAATTACGCAGACAGCCTCACCATACCAACAAAGGAACACCGTAAACTTTCACACAAACATTATAATTACTGAGAATTAAACTCTAGAAAGATTGCAAGTTAGCAATAACAAGAAACACAGCCCTATTACTTCGGATAATTCTTCTCGTCATAACCAGGCTTCGTTCCACAATATATCTTGGAATATTCGTATGTAAAACTGTCGAGGCGATCCGTCTCCAAACACCGCCGTCGCGGCGATAATCATAAACTTGGGACACACAACTAGTTTTATGAACCACCTAAAGCATTGCTCTGTGGCTTCCTTACTATTAAAATTAAAATATTTTATATTTCTCGTAGCTGTGGAACGTGCGATATGCATTATGATCGTGTGGCTTTAGATGTATGGCTTAGAAAATATCTCGTAGGCACATAAAAGTTTTAGCAATTACGCTCTAACGTAGACTTCATCGTTTTATGCTAAAACAGAACCATTGGGATCGTCTTATCTTATTTATATATCTCTTGGATGGATGGACAAACATCCATTCAATGTTTGTTACTCAATTACTCCAGAACGGCTGAACGGATCTGAACAAAATTTGACACAGTGATAAATTACTATCTGTAGTCTCTTTTATCCCGGGAGTACATATGTTCTCTTAGCATAATATACAACATTCACGCCGGCGAAGCTAGTTGTAAATAAATTAAAACCCAGCTATAAAATACTTCTGGCTATATTGACTTAGTAAGGAGTTTCGATCGAATATAGAAAATGCTTTTTCATTTATTTTTTACTGTACACACAAAAATGCAATTTCCTCGTCCCTGTTCGAGTTGATGAAGCTAAAATTAAATTAAAACGAATCAAAATCATTATTAATGTACCACTGAATTCATTCCAGGGTAGTTTATAGCCATCATAGTTCCAGTGTGAGAATAAGAAGGAGCTATACGGGACAAATAGCACTATCCTTTTCTCACAATGGTATCGTGATGGCATTGACACGTTCACACGTCGTAGTACGGTCTCTCCGCCAGGGTTGCGGAATTTGTTCGAGTCATCGCGGCCCTGGAACGCAAAGGGCTTTAGAAGGAACTCGGATTTAAGTCAGTAAGAGTCTGACACGCCCTTCCGCTCCACCCAGAGCTGAAGAAGTCATTTGATGATTTACCATACTTAAAAAGAAAAAGTACGGTCCCTGGTAGCTATCCAAGGTAGAAAATATCCATTTAAGAAAGAAGCAACTGAATCGCAAGAAAAACGTATAATTTAAAGACTGGACCATTTTCAATTAATGCCAGACTTGACAAAAAGGCCAATAGCAAATAAAAGATGTCGGCTTGGTTATTTATCGTCTGGTTCAATAAATTAATCAAACTGGTATTATTTCCGATGGCATTAAGAAGCGATCACAAGCCAGACATCTTTTTTGGGGATTTTTTATGATATAGTGATACATTTTTTGCCGTCTGACTGGCGATGAATAGAAACTAGTTAAGATGCACTTCTAATGCTGTCTCGAGGACCTCGATATAATGAGTCCGTTATGATGAATGAATAAGTGGACGGGTACTTCTATTTTGTATTGTTTCTTGTCTAAGAAACCTGCCCACTGGCTTTCTGTTTGAAACTGGACAACGGAGACTGATAGCCTTTAAAAATTAAGTTAGAGTACTTATAAATCCATTATGTTTCTTCTGTAACACACACACACACACACACAATTAGCTGTAGTTATGAGCCATAGGAATTTGTCAAATGCAGTGGCCGATCTAAGAATCGAACGACTAGCTGTCGGCTGGTTCTGCAACTGCATCAGTAAGACAAAGGGCCGATTGTTCATATACTTACCTAACTTTTATCCGAGGAATAAAAATGGCGGTTTGACAGCATCAAGTCAATCATAGCCACATTTATTCATCAGCTTAAAATGATCTGACTTCTGAAAAATCAGCTCTAAGTTAATTTTATCCTTTACCATTTTTTGTTACGAAAATGGATACCTCACCGATTGTAGTAAGAAAATTCCTCTTGATTTAAATTAGAATGTCATTATATATTTGTATCGTTTTTTGGAAGACATGCTTCAATAAGCTTTTATATCATTGCATCTTATTTTTTTCGTATTATAAAGCTAATAATTATACTGTTTCTTTCTTATGGCTTTGCTTCTCGGAGCCAATCCCAGAAGATTCGAGCATTTTGCCGGGATGAAAAGTAGCCATTCACAAACAGCACGCACTCACTCAGCGATAGTGATTTTTATCAGTGAAACATTTTCGTAATACGATTAGTTCCCACTTCCAGAGCTCGCTTCGCTTGTTGTACATTCTCAAACTACAACTATAATATATTGGAAATGTTTTAAAGAAGTTTAAAATAATGCTCCCCTACACTCCCCATGGAACCTACATGATAAATTTCAGCTTTCTACGACCAGTAGTTTCGGCTTTAGGTACGTTATCTGTCAGTCACTCAGTCACTCAATCACTCAGCAACAGAAGAGTTTTATACAATTATATTGATTGATTATGAAGAAAAGATAGTGTATACTAAAGAGTATTTCTATTCTTATTCAAATATAGGCATAATTACTAGTTACATGGAATATCCAACGTTTCCCGCAACTATATCCAAATAACTACCCTTTGTTGTTTCCAGATCAAAACTGTAATTAATTCGCGGAGTTTCCAGCGAGCACGCCCGCCAAAATGCCAATTTGGTGAGTGTAGTCTGAAACGAAATGCGTCCGGTACAGGCCATACAGGGTGGCTGATAAACCTTTCCATATTTCCCTCCCTCCATTCGAGAACACTGATCAATAAAATTACAACATGAGAAAAACTGGTGTACACACAATACAACGTTACACCCGATTTTCCCTGGAAACTAGTAGGTAGAGTCGTTACGTTTTGGTATGGCAATAGAATCAATATCTATTCATACTACTTAATCTATACTTTTACTTATACTAATATAAGTTTGGATGTAAGTTTTAAATTTGGATGTTTGGATGGATGTATGGTTTGTTACTCAATTACGTCAGAGCTGTCGAACGGATCTTGATAAAATTTAGCACAGAGGTAGATTATAATCTACCTCTGTGCTAAATTGTATCAATGTCTGGAATAACACATATTTATCCCGGGAGTAAGATCCCTTGGGATAATATTTGACATTCACGCGGGCGGAGCAGCGGGCGGCACCTAGTGCGAAAGTAACTCTGTCTACCTGCTCTCCGTCTGTTCGCTATCTTTTTGCATCTTAACAGCTGAACGGATTTGGATGAAACTTGGAACACGGAACGGTAGACCATGACCTAGAATAAGACATAAGATACTTTTTATCCAGGGAGTACCTACGAGTATGTTCCATTGGGACAACTTTGGACTTTGTGACGGCCGAAGTCGCTGGCAGAGACTAGTAAAATAATTATATAATAATTAAAAAATAATAGTTAATTAAATAAAAAAACAATAATTAATAATTAAATAATAATGGTTAATTAAATAAATAATTATTATTAAATAATAATCATTATTTAATATTATAATGAAGTAATTAATTGTATATTATATTTAAATAGGAACCTATTGTATTTTGCCAGGCCTCCCTAGAGACAATAGATCCACAATTCAGAAAAAACAAACCAATTAACACGTTTTCTTAACAAGAGAATCGAACCTGACTAGTCGCAATTTCAAAAGCGAGTGAATGTGTAGTATGGAAGTAGCCTTTTATTTTATTTAGATGACTCTACTATATGCAAATGCTCACACTTTGTATAATTACAGCAGTGCGTTGTTAATTAATTAATAGATCACGACTTATGTAGGTATCCCGCGAGGAAACCTACACACCGCTGTTACTGCAAATTATGTGTTGGCACCAAATTTTTCATTAACCAATAATATGTGTTGGCATTACTACAAATGTTTAAGTTACTACTGAAGCCTAATCACTTACACTGTTCTGAAAAACTCACGGAAAAAAGGAATATTCTCGAAATAATCAAAAAACAGAGGATACCGGGGTGGAAGGAGCTCGTGGCTAAATAATAACAGCCGCACGGGTCGATCTTCAAGGCCAAGCTACGCTTGCCAAGGTTAATCAGTGGATGGGTGACCATCTTAACATACCGAGTTTCCTCCGTGCCTCGGAAAGCACGTTAAGCCATTGGTCCCAACTGTCATTAGATCTTTGGCAGTTGTTACGGATTGTCAGAAGCCAGTAAAATCTGACTCCAGTCTTGCCAAGAACTACCGTGTTACCCAGTTAATGGCCTGTGGAGGTCTGGTAGGCAGCCGCTCTACGTAAAATACTGGTATTCAGCTGAATCCGGTTTGACTGGAACCCAACCTCAATATAGTTGGGAAAAGGCTATGCAGATGATGATGATGAAAAGACACCGGGGTGCCAATTCTACTAATTTTCAAGCAGCGCATTCACATCTCAGTCGCAATCTGTCAAAAAAGCCTCAATTTCCATACAATTTTGAAAGATTGCGACTGACATTCGAATGCGAACGTTTTTAAAAAAATAGTAGATTTTGCATTCTGATCTATATCAAATAGGTAAATGTTCACGCCCACGAAAACATTTAATATTTAAATTGGTTGCGAAGACTTCACTTTCACTGTAATAAGTTATCAGATCTCGAGACAAGTCCAGTCCCATAATTCAAGAAGACTTAAATCTACAAACATATTTCTCGGTAAAAAAAAGTATGGCGTGTTTTTAAATTTTTCCCTTCTTGGTGTTAATGTAACAAAATCGTAACTGTAGTTTGCTGAAGCACTAACCATTCAACCAAAAATATTCAGCAACACGTTGCAAAAGAACTGGTAAAAAACTGATTAGTTTCAGTGTGAATAAGTACCTACGCCGAAAATTCATCAACATTAAGTCATTTATTACAAGCAACGCCTGGAAAATCTATAACTTTCATTATGAAAAATTTGAAATCAACAAATTCTAAATTCTACTCCTTTGTACCACCCTCCTGAAACCGTAAAACTGATATGCCAATCGAAACTTTCTTTACTCCGTCCTGCGACCGGCCGGTCGATTTTGGAAAAAAACTCTTCGTGAAAAGTTAAGTGAAGTGAGCTGTCATTCCAATAGGTTAAAAGGAAAATCTAATAAGTCCGTCAGATAGATTTCCAATAAATATTGGACACGTTTTTTTCGCTTAAACAATAAACGAACACGATACAGTGTGTTGAAAACACGCGTGACATCACATTACTTGTAAAAATTTTTTTCGTGTAAATTAAATTTTTGTTTACCTGCGTGAAAAAAGAAAAAAAACATCCAATATTTTTTGGAAATACGTCTGACGGACTTATCAGATTGTTTTATTAAAATACGCTATTAATGCTAGGGATTGACATCTCTCTTCACCTAAGTTATCATATTACAGTGGGATTGTTACAGAATAGCACTACCGGTGACTCACTGTATCGTTGACGCGGGCATAAACACGGCATTGACTATTGAAAAAACCAACGTCGTATTTATACATATCTATCTCAACCCGTCCTGTCAGCAAAGGTATCCCTATGGTTTTCGTCAATCTCTTATCACATGGCTAAGTTCTATAAATGATACCCAGAAAAATAAATTACACATGTCCATCCAGCATTAAAACTGTTCCACCACACCTACCTACATTACAGACAAAAGCACAGAGCATTCCATTTCCAAAATAACTTTAAAATTAAAATATCAAACTACCCTCTTCCTACATCCTGAACAAAGGGTACGTCACACAAAATCAGCGTGTTTACGATGAGGTTTAATCGTGTGTAGTCCACACGGGAGCTACTGGTCTACGGCGTAGCTCCAGGTCTACGTCCGGCCATTGAACTCAACGAGCCGGCGCCGAATTCGCATGCACCCTTCTGAACTTAGTACACCTTAACTTGCGCAGGTCAAAGAGTAATGTACTCGATTCTATCCCTAATATTCGTAGACGATAATTGATTTAAAATATAAACGTCGACCACCTCACGTTTAAGCGTCGAGGTAAGCTCGTAGACATAGCAAAATGCTCGTAGAAATAACAAAGGATAAAGTAATCGCGCATCTAAAATTCATATTTGACGAAGCTGCTAATGAACACCATCAAAGCGCCGCCTAACAAAGAACGCTTTGACAAACATTACTAATCACTACTACTGTCCTGAAACCATCGATTGTGAGTGTGTTCCTAATCGTTCATTTTTATCGAGTCGGGCCTCGGGCGTGATAGATTATCCTTTAGCTTCCTTTTTCCTTTTAGAGAGCGTCGACCGTCGGCTACGACCGGGCCCGGGGGGCGGCGAGGGGAGGCACGAACCGCTGCACCGAACCGCCAACGTCATTGCCCTGTCAACTCAACAATACTAAGCAGACGATGTTACGTATACCGAACAATACGGAATAGGTGCTAAACTAAAGAGGGATCACTGAACTCTTTTGTGCAAAACACAAAAGCACTTTTTGTTTGACACGTTTAACCAACAACGGCGGCTACTTGCATACGACGCAAAAACCGTCACAATGCCAGAAAAAACTTATAAGCTTCAACATAGAAAGTTAACAAACTGATTAATGAGGTGTGCGGGAAAATATTTAATTACAAATTGATTGCAAATTATTGGACCATCTAATAATTTGCAATTAATTTGTAATTAAATATTTTATATATATTACGTAAATAAGAACAATGGTGATAAGGGATTAATTAGTGGTTCGTGTTAATGTGGTAAACAAGTCAACAGCTGCGGTGCAATGAGGCGCGCCCTCTAGCTTCGCTTATAATAATATAATGTCTAGACTTTAGACTACAGCCATGCGTCACCCTCGTTCACACGCAACGCTTTGAAAATAACCGCTCTCCGCCTTTTTGTGCGCTTCCAGTAAATATAAATGATTATCGCCGAGCTTATGTATGTAAAGATATGAAATACTACTATGGGGACTTCTCATTCATATTCCATTCAAATTGTAAGTTAATGTTAGTACAACTTAGTACATTAATCTAAAGGTACTGGTACAAGTAAACAGTACAGACGTATTTTTTGTTTGACTACCTAGTATGTCAGTTTGATCAATATTTAGTAGGACATAAAAAGCTGCATAGAACTCAGGAGAAGCAGTAAAGTAAAATAAACTGCACGTCCATAAATATTATGCAACGACATGAAAGTAAAAGGATTAAGTAAATGAACAAAAACAGTCTTATCAAATAATCATTCAACCGTAGCACACTCTATTTTATTCACTTTGAGCTACTCTGTAATCGAATACAAATTAAAAAGGAAAAAAAACAAGTAATTTTCATTAAACAAGCCTTCAGTTTAGTTTCCAAATTTTCTTTTCCTCGTACAGGGTAAGAACGAGCATTGATTAAAAAGATACGTCGCAGAGCGTAAGAGAAAAAGGGCAACACAACCATTCTCAGATTTATACATATTTTTGCATGCAAAAGTCAAAACGATACAACAAAACAAAGGTACTGGTATAAACTTTAACATTCTTTTACCCCCAAATATTCTCTGTTAAAACAAATACTGGTCAAAATATATCTTGTCTTTGACGCATTGGGATGCGTCATAACAAATTTCTGGAGCCGTAGCTAACTTGGTGCAAGCCCACGAGACCGGGGGAAAGGTGGGGGAATTGAGGTGGGCGCCCCCACCACCCTCTATTTCCCACGCAACGACCTTTGTGCCTCGGCGATGCACTTTGACAGACTTTACTAATTCAATAGATGGACGCTGTGTGGCTCGGCTCTTTCCGTTACATAATTATATACTTTGTTAAGCTTTGCGTTACGTTTAGGGATACATATTATAGTAGATGGAATGGTAAGCAGTGGAGCGTTTAATATTGTAATTATTGTCTATAAACTTTTTGTTGAACTCATGCAAATTCCATTAAAAGGCTGAAAAAAAGCAGTTTTCTCATTGTCGGTATCCCTTTCTAACAGCCCGACAAATTTCTTCAATCGTAATAGGTGATTTGGCCGAAGTTTATCATGAAAATACTGCTAAAAACCTGCATAACAACGTCTAAACAAACCAGATATATCCCATCGCCATAACACAAACACTTAATGAAGAGCACACCAATTAGCAAGGAATTATAACAACTGGTAATCTAACGGTCGTATCTGTAGCCATGTTATAACTATTTGTTCAAGCAAATTGGTGTAACTAAAACGTACTACACACGGGAACGGTGCGACGTCGAATTACGACCATATTGTACCTAGCACGTGCGAAATGAATACACATACATAGATAGGTAATGAATGTATAGGTGGATATTACCTTCTTGTTTAAACCTATTGTTATCCACTATATTTTGGGTGAAACGGTGTGGGTAGGTATGTGACAGCATGTTTAGTTTCCAAATACCTGGGTAGCTCCACCTAGGTACTGGAAAACAGACAAAGGGATAGGTAACAACTTAACAAGGTGTAATTTATCCACTTTTAAGTAAGAGTAATTAGTTTCTGCGTGTTATTTCAAGCAAAAGAGCAGATCAAAAAAGCTTTAGTCTTAAGACGGAATAATATTTGGGAAAGTATAAAGAAAATCCCTAAGGAACTGTTCTTGTTACAAAATTTCGCAGATGTACTTCTTCACAGAGAGTCTAAACATGGAGTTGAAAAAATACAAATATAAAAGCAAATCCTGTAGGGTGTTGAGTTTCTAAAGGTTGTTTAAAAACAGCAAACGCAATATAAAAAATAGACTGTTGACTAGAATATTTCGAACGGATATCGGTACGATCCACAGTTAGAACCTCATAAAAACCAATGATATTTTATTCTTACGGAAATGCAGGAAGTGCAGTTAGGTTCTACTTTCCTGTTCTACGATTTGCAGAATCTTCGACAATTTCCGTATCTATACTATTTCTTACGACTTTCGACGCTTTTTTTTTCGTAAAACTTGCATAACTTTTGTAATTTTGTAGGATATTTTATTTTTTGATATGCGTCATGCTTGTCGCAAAAAAAAACTATTTTTCTTTCTTTGTAAAATACTAACTGCAAATCTTATTTTTTCAAAACTGCTTTTATGAAAACATCTTCACAGTTCATCGTTCGAAACATCGAAGTGAAAACGTCTCCTGTAATATAAATATATCATTTTTAATTCATTTACCTTCTATAATAATTTATCATACACAAGGAGAGTACCTAACTACTTCAAAGAAGACAGATAGACGAGATATGGAGTGAAAAATAAATTCGCCAGTGATATGGAAACCAAAATAAATCTAACAAAAATTGCAAAAGCAGATGAAACAGAGAACCATTTCAACGTTCGGTACGATAAGATAATTAGTAAACCCCCGTACCACGTTCAAAGCATTATCCTAACATTCCAGTACGCAAACCTACAGCAAATCCTTCGAACACCACTTATTATAATGTATATATCAAATACATTGGGAGAGTCCCCGTACCACGAGACTATCGGAACAAGGTAGCGACCAGCGGTGGGTTCGGGTGAGGCTCGATCCGTGGGGAGGCTCGCTTGTTTTGGTCTGTTTGGGCCGAGGACGGCCTCCACACAAAGACGACGACCGATCCGCACACTAATTCAAAGGAGATCGATAGTGCACCCACCCAGTATGCCCTTTCATGCAGACCTCATCATGCGCTGCGATAATTAAAATGTTTTGCTCTCGACAAATATTTGGCGTCGCTAATTACTTTAATGCTGTTTCGAATAACGGTTTTAGACTTTTTACAATCCATGTCGTTATTGGCGCCCAACATATTTTTTTGTTGGGCGCCAATAACGAGGATCATCTAATTTGTTTTTCACAAGGTACCTTGTTTTCAATTGGAATATTTCATGTACAGTTAAAGTATTAATACGCGCAGGACTTTCAACTGACAACAATAGAATACAATTAATTGTGTCTCTTTAGCCCATGCTTATTAGAAACATAGTAACATTACGTAAATACCTCTACTATAGGAACGTATGTTTGTTTTCAAACTAAAAGGTCGTTAAGAAAGCTATTATATAGTTGTAAAATCGAATAATAACAAGGTTTCTTACAAGTCCTTACCTGTCAACTTGTTATTCTAACAAATTACCTGCACATTGAAAACGTAGAAACCACCTACTTTGTATTTACCCAGCATTAGGTACAAGTAAAATGGAAATTTCTCGTATCATAATAATATTACAAAACGTAATACAAAATGAAAGTGTTTTAGTGCAGCAGATTCATTTCTTCTAAGAACTTTGAACGACCTTCGAGGAGGGTGGTTGTTCAAGTTTCAGTTTCAGTTGTAGAGGGCGCTCTCCCACCCATCTTGGAAAATTTGCATGATTAAACACGCTGCCTTAAAATAACACAAGTAAAGTAGATTGGACTAAATTAGGTATAGAGCAAAGCAGACGTAATACGTGTTACAATACAGTTAAAAAATGAAACAACTAGGTAAGTACCTCTTTTTTCGAACAATGATAAAAGTAAAAGGTTACAACAAAACTGAAAACTTAATTCACAAAGGCTAAAATCCAATAAAGTACAGCAGGTACCATCAAATTCTTACATCGATACGGCAATAAATTAAAGGCAATATCGGCAACATTTTGCTGTTCCAAAATTGGAATCCACAACAAAGGGACGTCAAAGAAACTAGCAAGTGCACGCGTGCAAGCGGGGCCGGGTATAAAGAGTGAGCGCGGCACGGCCGAGGAGCCTCGTGCGTCCATTACCCCCCTCCTAGTGGGGAGCTGGGGGCTGCCGAAAGTGCGGGGTGGCAAGTGTCTCGCTCACACCCAAAGATGCATCGAGTTTCTGGACGAAACCGCACTGCCGCTGCATATAATGGTAATGAATTTCGTCTCCATTTTATTTAGTACGTACCTACCTACCTATATGTTAGCTATTGATTTCTCTTGAAATTTCGCCATGTTTTGCAAGCCTTGGATTCTGTTGCAAGCTCACTACATATGAAAATCTGACTATGTAATTCGAATTTCATTCAGCATTTGTTTCTTCATAATACTTAGGTACCTTTTGGCATTCAACATGATAGGTGCCTTGTATTATATAGCTATCTATCTACTTCCTAAGCTTCCTGAAACAACAATGCATTTTCCAAAATAATTCAATCCTTGAACACTATCCTTGTCTCCACACAATGACATCAGTACCTACCTACACATACTCCTATTTCGTTAAAGTACCTACCCCAGTCACGACATGCCCCTGCACCGATAAATCGCATTATGGCCCACGTGTAGGGAATACATTTTTAATCTTGTTTCCTTTATATCATGCGGCTCAGAAAAGCGGTGGGTAGTTGTGGGTGTAGGACACCACTGAAAACTACCTACCTAAATAAGAATTTGAAAAAACTACACGGAAAATTCGAATTTCCTATCTGTTATCTGATTACGGGAAGGGAGAACGGTTTTTAGAGAAGCACCTACAGTTTAACTTTGCCACTGAATTTTGAAATGTAAAATAATCTCAAAAAATATAAAGTAAGGAAAAGTTTTCCTTTCATTATACATATTGCAAGTTCTTGCTGTCTCACAACAAAGCTAACGTGCTAGACTATGGAGTGCACATTCAACACGTAAACATATCATCAACGTTACCAAAAACAAACACGTCAAAACAGCGCGGTAACGTTAATAACGCTCACGTTGCCATCCATAGCTCTTTTCATTCGGCACGAGCCGGTGCAGGCTGTGTCAAAGCACGTAATTAGTATTTAGGAAGGTGGTAAGAAAGGCGAGGTCGTGGGCCAGACGTCGGGTATCGATCCGCCGACCTACCCCACGCTCACCTCCCTAAAGGGTGGGAAGTGGGGAGCCACGCACATCGAGCCACCAATTGACACACTTAAGGTAATACTTGGCACTTACGATGTCGCTTCAACGTACTGGTGGCCAGCGGAAACAATGCTGTTATGCCAAACTACTTCAATACCGAAACGTTCGCCAGCTAGATGAAAGTAACGAAATCGGGAACAAAGAAACTGCGAGTCACTTCAAAAAATAATCAGATAAAGCGAATCATATTGCATCTACGTATATTGTTAGCAGAGTAGCAGAAGTAGCTGAAAATTACAGAAAGCTCGACCCAGTTGGCGCTGAGCCCGCCCGTACATCGGAACATCGCGCATTTGCTTATAGAAGATATGTATCTATTTTATTTAACCTTGGAGAATTGTAAACAAATTATTCTGCATTTATATGGTTGCACCGTGATCGCTTTTTAAGGTTTACTCTGATAAATTGATAGTCAGAGGTCGGCCCAGATTATATTGATCAAATTCTGTGTTAAACGTGTGGGTTGGTACTTGTAAATTTTCATCAATTTACTAGATAGATGGGTGGGTAGGCAAATGATAAAAGCTTCATCAGCTTATGATATTAAGGATTCGTGAACTCCTCTCTAGATAGGTACCTACATATATACCCTTAAGGTACCTAGGTATATTAACACAAAGCCGCGTGCTGAGACACACCTTAACCACCGTCTGCATATTCGCAAGCCCCGGCGTCTCAGGTACCTTTGTTTCAGCAAATTGTAATCATGTCTTGAAATATCTATTTTGTAGTTGGTAATTTCGAGTCTCGGTTTTATGGCAAATAGTTCGATATCTATGGTAAAATAATGTAGGTACACATTATTTTACCATAGATATCGAACTATTTATATTAGGTACTGTAGCACCTACAACTATTTTATTAATGTCCCTCGGCAATCGTCGCATTTCCAAATACCTACAAACGAATGCTAATTTCCATGACCATATTGTGCATCAATTGTTAGATTTATTGTGTATAATAATTTGAATTCAGAACTAAGTTTTTTATTGTTGTTTTGTTTTGATCGAAACAACAATAGAGTACTTAATCTGAATGGACATGGAAATAGCATTTGTTTGTAGGTATTCGGAAATGTGACGATTGCCGAGGGGCATTAAGAAAATAGTTGTACTGTATGTACCCAGTTGTCTCTTAAATCTTCTAAGCGGAAAAAAACAGGCAGTTGTTTTTTTTATGTTGCAATATGTTTAATTTTTCTTTAGAGTTATTTTCGTCAAAATTTACGATACCTAGCAGACATTATTAAAATCTAGTACGTTCCTACTTAATTCACACCACATTCAATTCCTTTTATCTTGCTTTTCTCAAAACTAAATTCTCTGTTCTTTATAAAGGCAATTTCCGCAAAAGGAATTACTGGTGAAAATAAGCAGAGCACGCAGATTGTCCGGAGCGACGTCGCGTCGGCGCTGCACTTTGGGTGAGGGCTGGGTGGCACAGACATTGGGGTGGTGGGCGGTGTAAAATCACCCGCAATCATTTATACCCGAACTGCCTGCAGAATTACTAGCCGTCACTAAATTCACGACACCACCCCCTTGCGCCAACTTTATTATGGCTTTCTCTTACGGTATAAAATTGAAATTGATAGGAATTATTATTTCTTGGGAGTTATTAAGGTGGATTCAGTTGCTTGAAGATAGCCTTTGTTTGCTGTTCTGAATGTTTTGTTAATTTCTGCGCATAGTTAAAGTATCCACCTATCAAGTTTTTGCCATTACGTAGTTATTCGTAAATATAGTCTTTAGGCGAATTTCGAAAGGTTACTGAGTTTAGGAAGAGTAATAGTAGCCTATCTTCATCAATAGTAGGCACGCATGATAGTCTTAAAGTTAATAGTTGTGTTTCACGATTCGATTGAAATTATGAAATAAATGTTTGATTAATTACCTCCCTACTATTAGATAAGCATATTTGATAAACAAATCGAATGAAAAACCACAAAGAACTTTAGCCACGTACCTACTACCGGCTTGCTGTTCTTTGTCTATACTTTTTTTAAATTAAGAGTTAAAACTTAAAATTAAAGTTAAAAATCCCTTTTTGCCGACCAATTAAGAGCGAAAAAAGCCAACACTGCAAACTTAAGTTATAATACTAAAATCCTAACCTAAAAGTACTTACCTAAGTTTATACAACTACCCTCCATCTAAGTATACACTGCCCTCCACACAAGTAGGTACATAGGTACCTACGTTTGCACATTGACAGCATTTGAGAGGCAAGTCGAGGCCACGTGGTGAGATGCGACGCAGCTATTTGTGTCAGGAACTGTACCCGTGACCCACTTCGCAAACACCCCTACTGCCGTACTAGCGGATAGCGAGTCCCGAGTACCCGTTACCGCCGTATATTTTGGTCTAGGTTATGTCAAGTTATATTGCCGCCATTATAGTGTTTTATGTTATCCTTGGTAATGTGTTGGGAGTACGATGGAAGTTGAGTTATAGTGGAAGTTCTATTATAAGACACAAGAAAATACTACTCCTACTCAGTACCTACTACGGCACCAAATTAAAGTAATTAGGACATGATATCAACAAAACCACTGTATATATTAGATATATATATTTACACACACACTTAGATATATTTTTTTCCAGATTTGTGTCTTCGCACCGCGCTTGTAGGTAGAGATTAAAGATGATAATGTTATTGCGGCGACAGCTTAGATGAAACGCACCGTAGGTATACGTGTAACTGTTTCAGGAGTTACCTGTGTATGATTCGACGGGAGGGCACGCCCGGGTGTCAGCACTGTGAGGATCGCCCGGAAGACACGGTGGAGCATACGGTGGAAGTCTGCCCTGCTTGCGCGGAGCACTACCGTGTCCCCGACGAGGCAATCGGCGGCGGCGACCTCTCGCGTCCGGCCCTGGTCCATGGTCCAGAGCGAGGAGGCATGGGAAGCGGTCACCTCCTTCTGCGAAGTAATAATGCTAGCGAAGAAGGAGGCGGACCGCGTGAGGGTGAGGATAACCTCACGCACATACCGCCGCAACAGGAGACGCCCCGGGCGTCGGGAGTCGCAGGACGATTCCCGGCAACCGTAGGCGCGGGCCGCTTTAGGAGGAACACGGATGGGTTTTAGTCAGTAAGAGTCTGACACGCCCTTCCGCTCCACCCAGACTGGAAGAAGTCATTTGACCATTTTCCCACACTTAAAAAAAAATATACGTGTGACGAGAAGACGAAACCCAATTCTTCTGTTAAAGAGAAGATTCGAAAAAATGTACTTTTACACTAGCTTCTGACGTGCCCATAGTGCATAGGTACCTTTGCGAAATAAAATATCTTTGGATTTATATTTTTAAGTCTTAATTAATGGCTAGAACCTTGAAAAAAGAAGCCTATAACCGGATTTATGGTCCCATCTATCTTCGTACTAAAATCCATCATAATTCACAAAAGCTATTTAGGCGTGAAAGCATAACAAACAAACAAAACTCACTTTTGCGTTTAGATTTATTTAATGAAACGTTATGGACATACAGCACTGATTCACTAAAGCGTGACAGAGAATAACTGCACGTCATCATCATCTGCCTAGCCTTTTCCTAACTATATTAGGATTGACTTCCAGTGTATCCGGATTCAGCTGAATACCAGTATTTTACGTGGTGCGGCTGCCTACGAGACCTCCACAACCCATTACTGGGTGAAACGGTAATTCTTGACAAGACTGAAGTCAGATTTTCTGGCTTCGGACAATCCTTAATGACTGCCAAAGATCTACAAATGACAGCCAGGACCAACGGTTTAACGTACTTTCTGAGGCACGGAGGAGTCTCGATATTTTGAGACGGTCACCCATCCACAGAAAGACCTTGGCAAGCGTTGCTTAACCTTGAAGATCGACCCGTGCGGCTGTTATTATTTTGCCACGAGTTCCTCATAATAATGCACATATACCTTTATAAATATAGACAGTGTAAGTATTTTTATAAGTAGCTAGTCAGCTACGTATATAGTAGGTACCTACTACAATTTCACATTGGGTTCGAAGATTACGATGGAGAGGTATAGGTAGGTCATTGCACATCAAATGGTGACGACTGGCGATACGCATCTGATTAATTAAAAGCTGTTACTGTCCTGCCTACCCGATCTGGGAACCCGCAAGATTCAGAACAGCAAAACATAATTCCAAAGCAGTTGTTGGAAGTACCGGAGTCCTATACCATGTTTTTTGCTAGTAGGTACTATTCATAGCTGTTTTTTTATATTTCTATGGTACTATTTAATTTAAATCTCTAATTTGGACAAAGATGAAAATTCCACGGTAGGTTGCTGTATAATGGGACTATAAAAGCAAGGGTTTTGTAGTCCCGTTGTACTTAGAATTTCTTCAACTGGCGCTAAACAAAACTGGATTTGTTTTGTTTTGGTAGTACGAAGATTTTAAGTGCGCGAGTCCAACTCGCACTTGCCCCGATTTTTAGGTACCTACTACTGACTGCACCCGAATCGAATTTAATTTTTGCATACAAATTGTACGTCAACTACTTACAAAATCGTGGTAAGATGCACTTTTACGAAGAATGCGCTTGCGCCGGTACGTCGGAGCTAACGGTTCAAATTTGCATTCATAATGGATGGTTCGCACCAACGGCAGTGTCACGATAGCCACTAATTGTGATATATAATTAAACTGAATATCATAACAATTTTGTTTTGCAGGCGACTTCCACCGGCGGCGGCGATCCGACCAGCAAATTAGTCGCATTCATTCGTCGACTGGATAATTGATTAATTAGTAAGTTTAAGTAAACCTGAATTTAGCGATACCACACGTTTTTGACGCCTAACTTGAATTTATTATTAGCAAACATAAATTTAAATCCATCAAAACTCCACTATCGACGTTTGCATTGATTTTTAGGTGTGTCGGAGACAAAACGTAACACCGCCCGCCACTGCGACCACAGGAGGCACAGCGGCGTGCGGGGAACGGGGGAGGAGGAGCCGATAGCCGCTGACCACCGCCACTACCACTCAAAATGGGAACACGGATTAGAGTAGCGCGTTCTTATGTTCAATAAACGAACCATACCTATTATTACAGTCCGCTATATTATTCTATAACACCTCTGAGAATCCCCAACAGGTGACCTTTTGTTATGAAATGGTGGTAGGGTTACAACGTAGGGCCTTCTTATGTTCAAACTTTATACTGACAGAGTTTTAATTCAGGATATGAACTTGAATTCTGAATTCAAAAAAATAATACAAAAAGGTTTGATTCTTACAAAATATATTTTTGAATTAGGTCAAGATGTGTCTAGCACAAACATATTTACATAAACTTAAACTGAACTGTACAATCAGAATGAACTTACTGTATGTGTCTTACACATATCGATAATAATATACTTTCATAACACTGTTCGATCAATAATACGAATTAATAATAACATAACACTTGTCCATATATTTATAGTCAGTAAACTAGTCACTACACTATAACAAGCCCACTAGGGTCCATGGAGTTTCTTCAGAACTGATTCAATATCAATATCCTGAATATTAGTGGAATTAAATAAATACTGCGCTTCTGGTTTAGCGTTTTTGCTCTCATTCAAAGCCTCCTCGGTGCTATTGCTACCGTGTAATCGTTTTCTTTTCTTCACATCCAATTTATCGCTGACATCTTCTTTTTCCTCTTCTAAAACTATTTCTATCTCATTTATCTTCTGTTCTTTATAGGGTGGGCTATTCAACTTTAATGGTGTATCCAAACTTGTAAGAGTAGAATCAAATATTTCGTAACATTGCGCTTTGTGATGTTTCATTGGCGTATATAGTCTGTCTATATTTGATATCGAACTCACAGCTACTTCTGTCTCTCTAAAACTATATCCTAATTCGCCTTCGCCTTCCGGATCATTACCGAATAACATATTGAAGTCTGTTGCTCTTAATCTAATGGCTACTCCGTCATCTATGCATACTTCCATACTAAACTTATCTTTTAATTTTGTAGGCTCTTGCTTCCATCTATCTTTGGCGTCACTATTACATTTAATATAATTATGACTATCTTCATTACATTCATACACAGATAATTCAAACTCGTCATCTGATTCAGCATCTTGCACTATATGCAATTCGCCTGTAACACTTGCATTTGTTTCAGCACTATTGTCTAATACACTTTCTTCTTTCCTTAACACGGTAACCTCAACATTAGCTGGACATGCTGTCGCTTCCAAAGGAGAATCCAACAAATCACGTTCTATTATTTTTGCCGTTTCAGCGTCAAATCCTCTTTTGATTAAATCTCCATGCAAAGAGCCAGCAGTATCATTGTAATCATGTTTAGTATTAACGGTGGTTTCAATATACTGTTGTATCTTTGATATATCTTCAATTTCAGCTTCTTTTGGCTTAGCGTCTTGGGAACCGTCATCGGACCATCGCAGCGCTATCTGTTCCGTGTCAGAGTCATGGGAAGAAATAATTGAAACTGTATTCTGGTCATGGGAAGAAATCATTGAAACTGGATTTTGGTCACGGGTCACGTTTTGTTTTACGGTGGTATTGATATCCGGAGATTCGTGGCCCGAACTTTCCGAATTAAAAATTTTAGTGCAGTGAAGTTTTCTAGGGGTCGATGATTTTCTACGCGACTTTGTTGGAGCAGAAGCTATTATAGGGGTTATGTGAATATTTTTTTCTTTTGCAGTTATTTTTTTATTTGTCTGTGGTTTAGATGGAGAAAATATTTCTTTTTTCCATCTAGTTCTTTTATTCGTATTTTCTTTCGTCGGTGTAGGGCGCCTTGGTTTTATTTTCATGAATGAATTTGATTTATCTTTTTTCATTGGAGATTTGCGCTTTTTAATAGATTCTGATCTTTTCTTAGAAGATTCAGATTTGGATGTTGTTTTAACTTTGTTGGTTCTTGGTGTTTTCACGGTAACCTCCTTATTGGTCTCAAAAGAACTATTCGCAATTGTAATATCACTACTCGATGAAGCGATTTCCACTTTATCATCTATGTGTTTTTCTTTAGTTTTGTTACCTATGTTGGAACTATTAACATATGACACATTCTTCGTACACTTTCTCACGGGTCTAGAACTTCTTCTACTGGTGCACGCTGTTTCTTTGGGCACTTCAACGTGGGGCACGATCTCCACCTCTACCTCTTTTGATGACGTCACTGGACATTCTATATCTGCGATTCTCAGGTAATCTTGGTCATCTGGCTTGTAGTAAGAGCCACCGCTAGAATAATCGGTAGGCCGCGAAGAATATGAAGAAGGCGTAGCTAACGGTTTTGGAGTATCAAAGAAACGTGGCGTTGGAATATTCATAATTTTAATATCCGATATTGGTTCATCTGGTAAAACAGAATTTAAAAACTTTGGCGTTTCCATTTGGATATCATAGAGAACTTGTTTATAAGGAGTTTCTAAAAATTCTGATATATTTAATCGAGCTCCAATTTCATTGTGCAGGGATAGCCTTTCTGCTTCTGGGGTTTCATTGTTATCGTCATTATTTGACTTATTTTGATTTTGATTGATTTCGGGAACTTTTTCTATCTCCGGTTCTACGTAATTATAGGCAGGCACTACATTGAAAGTTGGTTTAACTGTAGCTTTATTTTCAGTGTGTATTTCTGCTTGCGCATACTCTTCTTCCTCCTCTTCCAGTTTCCGTCTTTTCTTTGATTTCTGTTTTGGAGACAGTTTTCTTTTACCACGCGGCTTTCTTTCAGTGGTTTTATCAATTGCTTTATCTACTTTATCAGTAGTTATATCGGCTCTATCAGTAGTTTTATCGGAATTATCAGTGGTTTTATCAACTGTATCGGTAGCTTTATCCACCTTCTCAGTTGTTTTATCCTGTCCAGACTGAGTGTCTGAAGCTTTCTTATTTTTCGGTTTTCTTGGTCTGGGTTTGGGCTTTGCCGGAGGCTGGCTGGCATAACCACTCGCTGTTGCTAGGGTACGTAAATCAGCATCCCAATTATTTTTCTTTTTTATAACTGGCTGCTTATTATCACTATCTATTTGTACGTTATTGTAATGACAAGATTCTATTTTATGAACTTTGACATTACTCATATCAACAATATTATTTTCATCATTCCCTGTTTCAGAGAATATCAAATTAGGACTTCTGGCGACAACTACATCGACAGGATTTTCCTCGGATTCGTTTGGAACTACTTCATTGATTGTCTCGTGTAATATTCTCCTTGGGGTTGTAAAGTCCAGTACTCTGATATGCGAATTTCTGCGAGGTGTGGAAGATGACTTCCTCATAGGCGGTAGAACTTGTGGAGTACTTGCTTGAAGAGAACCAGGAATGACGTTATCTTTAGGAACAGATGCATTCTTTATCATATCGACTGTTTTTACCAAACCAGACTCCGTAACGGGTAGTTGTTGCTCTATATTTGGTAGCTTATCATCAGGCTTTTTTGTTTCTGTGGTATTACTTGACGAAATATCAATAACTAGAGGACCAAGTAATTTTGGCGATGAATCAGATTTTGTTTTCGCTTTCTGTAATTTGTGCGCTAAAACAGGTTTAGATTGAGTATTTTTCGGTGGGGGACCTGAAATAAAAACAATGCACGTTTCAGACTACTGCTAACTGAAAGACGAAGTTACTTTACGTAGGAAATTACATATATCGATATCTTACCTGTTGCAGGCACAACTATAATAGTAGGCATTGCCATAATTTCATCTTTCGTGAAGTTGTTGTTCACGATGGGAAGCTTCTGCTTGTAAGCCGGCGTACCATTTATAACAATGGTGTGCATCAAAGGCGTTGAAGTAGTCGCTTTTGTGTTACTCAATGAAGAAAACGACTTGTCCACCTTTATGTCCGAAATTATTTTAATTTTTGGATCGTTACATTTAGGTTTTATTCTGGGATATGGGTAGTGGTTATACTGCTGAGATTCTAATTCAGACATTTTTGCTACCTCATTCGATTTTTTACTGAAATCTGTATTGGCATTGTTAGCTACTGAAACCCTGAAAAAATAGAAAGTTGAAGAACTTAATCACCACGCCACATTCACTTATTCACTATGTATTTATTAGTATTTTAAGTAGAAATAATATCCAAAGTCAAAACGTTTATTTCAATTAGGCCATTAAACGGCACTTTTGAACGTCATCATTTACAGTTCAGTAAAATAATAATATTACATTAATTAAGTGAGTCATTCGGAAAGGCAGATTCTTATGGAGAAGAACGGACAAGAAACTCCATATAATTTACTCTTTTCAACTAATGCTTTTACAAAATTTGGTATACAAAAATTAATTTAACATTATGTGAGGACGATGCACCCAGAGTATGCTACTTATAGAAACAAAGTATTACCAGCAGAGGTTATTCATTTTCTATAGAAATTTAGGTAAATGGTACTCACATATTTACAAATATCGGAACCATTAATAAAACAGTGTGTTCGATAAAGTTAATACTTAAATCAACCAGTTTGATTATCCAAACTCAACAATGCAATAGGGTTCATAATATATGTGAAAGGTACTTACAGAGCTATTGAGTTTTCCGACGTGCTCGAATCAGGTACAGGAACATTCCGATTTTCATGACCTATAAAAAATAAAAATTACAAATGTGTACACATTCATTGCCCAAATAGTATGAAAAAAGAAAAAAAACAAGTAGTGATCTGGCATACAGATAACACTCCACAAAGCAGAACTTTCTCTAAAACTCGATATGCCGTTTTTATGGCCAGTAACATTACATTACACAATGAAGGTTAACGAAGCAAAAGTAGTAGGTATATATATATTTATTTATTTAATACTTCTTGCACACAAATTTACGGAGGCGGACTTAATGCCTTAAGTATTTTCTACCAGTCAACCACTGAACAGCCTGCCAGGGTTGCGGAATTTGTTCGAAAGAGTCACCGCGGCCCTGGAACGCAAAGGGCTTTAGAAGGAACACGGATGGGTTTTAGTCAGTAAGAGTCTGACACGCCCTTCCGCTCCACCCAGAGCGGAAGAAGTCATTTGATGATTTCCCATCCTTAGAACAAAAAAAAAACTGCTTTTTTTATGAATTGTAGAAGGTTCTGTAGTTTCTGCATACCCCTATGGTAAAAAGCCGAAAGTTTATATATATATATATATATATAATGTTTAACTTTGCACACTTGATACTTAAACTAGCTGTTGCCTGCGGCCGCACTCGCGTTTAGTTTTATTTTCGCAAAAAAAATTGCCTATAACCGCCGCCGGAGACCCATCTATCTCTGTATCTAAATTCATCAAAATCGGTTCAGCTGTTCAGGCATGAATGCGTAGCAAACAAACACACTTTCGTTTTTATGAAATTTATTAACATTATACATACCACCAACTCCAGAAGCAAAGTCCTGGAACGAGCTAGCATTGGGTATAGTTTTGTTTAAACTTTCCGCTTGAGACTTGTTCTTACAAACTTTCTTCAAGATAGTGTTAAATTCTTCAATTTTCTCTCTGCATTCTGGTGTATCAGCGGGTTTGTTCTGAAATGATAAAAACCACTATTTTTTAAATGCAAGGGTTCATTAAATTTTTAATTCAGTGAAATAAAAAGTAAAATGAGTTTAAACAGAGTAAGCCACCGCGCACTCCCTCTGATTATATGAGTGGTTGGGTTTTGTATATTATATCATGTGGGCAGGAAACATTATCATGACTATGAGCTAATTTTGTTTAACATACAGAAAAAGAAAAGTGTTTTGAGTGTCGAAAATATATTTTTTATTTATTTATATTGCACACTATGTAGTAGTCTTATGTAGTTCGCTAACGAACTAGTTCGTAAGAGCGATCCCACATGTGACCTACGCGAACTAGGTCCCAGATCAACCACTCTTTAGCTCGTTAGTTCGTTCGATATGACCGACCTAATTGACTGAGCGGGAGCGTGGAGTAGACCGCTCACTCGACACTCACTGATGCCGTGATGCGCTCCTTACTTATCGTTCGGTCGTTCTTTTATCTGGTCAGTGAATGTTGTGTGTTACGTATGATTGTTGCAAAGATTTTGCGCGGCCGGCGATATACAGCTAACTTTTACATTTTAAAATTAAACACGTTCAAAACAAGTTATAAACAAGAAGTATGTTTTTTTAAGTTTTTTTTTTTAATATTGAACTTATTACAAACCGCATACTACAAGAACTACCTGAATCTGGCATAACTTTTCTGACGTCATTATTTAACGCCATGACAAGACTGCAGTTCTGTCCCCTGGAGTGGAAGGTTGCGCAAATTATAATGCTGCTGAAACCAGGCAAACAACCAGATGAAGCAAAATCATATAGACCCATAAGCCTGCTGCCCATCCCATCCAAAATATTTGAATCTCTACTACTACAACAAATTCTACCTATACTCAAAGAAAAAGGACTAATTCCGGACCATCAGTTTGGTTTCCGCAATAAACATGCCACTGTCGACCAAGTACATAGACTAGCAAATAAGATCATGGAATCACTGGAGGCAAAGTCTTATTGTACCAGTGCATTCTTGGACATATCTCAAGCGTTTGACCGCGTTTGGCATGCAGGTCTGCTTTTTAAATTAAAAAACGCCCTACCAAATCACCTGTACGGAATACTAAAATCATTTCTACAACAGCGCCACTTCATAGTACAGAGTGGAGAAGCACTGTCTGATCTTTATCCCATACAGGCAGGAGTGCCACAAGGTAGCGTACTGGGTCCCATACTCTACTTACTGTTCACTGCAGACTTGCCGACATCCGATTCACTAACAACTGGGACCTTTGCTGACGATACCGCCATACTAGCTGCACATAGTGACCCAAAAATTGCCTCACAAATGCTCCAAGAAGGACTAAATGACATATCAGACTGGCTTAAAAAGTGGCGGATAAAAGCCAACGAAACCAAATCAGTCAATGTTACGTTTACTTTAAGAAGAGAATCCTGTCCTCCAGTCACACTAAACAACATTGAAGTCCCACAAGCAGATCATGTGAGATATCTTGGATTGCATTTGGACAAAAGACTAACCTGGCAAAAACATATTTTCACGAAGAGGAAGCAACTTGGTATCCAAACACGAAGACTTTACTGGCTCATAGGGCGAAAGTCTCAGCTATCTCTTGAAAACAAAATACTCTTGTACAAGGCAATACTGAAGCCCATCTGGACTGGACGTACGGGATTCAATTATGGGGCACCGCATCTCACTCAAACATAGAAATTATACAGAGGTTTCAAAATAAAGCTCTACGTCTGATAACCAACGCGCCCTGGTTTGTACCCAACGAATTACTACACCATGACCTACGAATGCCCACCGTGAAGCAGGAAATCGTACGCCACACCAAGTCCTACAAAGAACGAATCCAACAACACCCAAAGACTCTGGCTCGGTCACTAATGAAGAATCACAACAAAGCGCGACGATTGAAGCGCAAAATACCCCAAGACCTAATCCAATCACAGTAAATATAACTACTGTTTAACAACTAGGATGTGACACAGGTCACATACTGAGCGAGTCAGCGATAGCACCAACCAACATACTTCTGAATGTCCCACGAAGGAGACAGATTGTAGTACATAAAGAACAAAAAAAAAAAAAAAAAAAAATATTGAACTAATAAATCAATGAAAATACTACGAGTAAAACGTATTTAAAAAACAAAAGAACTACTTTACAAAGTTTACAAACAAAAAATCGCGCGTAACAGTAAAGAGCAAACCGCAAAACTCGCGACCGATCTGCCGTTCTCAGCTCACTGGCTCAGTCGGTGAGTCGCGATCCATCGAGCCGGGAGCTGGTGAACTAAAAGAGCTAACTAGTTCGACAAGGAGCCACGAACTGAAATGAGCGCTCCCGGTCGCGAACTACTATGCGCAAGTCTACTATGTAGATATACATATATCACCGGAAAATTGCAGACTACATAAGATTGTAATAAATCTTTATTGGACTATAATTTCTCGATATATTATGAAAAAATCGTTTTGTAAACAATGAATCACATCCAAATTCAATAGTTTCCAATATATCCGTGTCTTACGAAAAAATTGTTTACAATTTCACGCGATATCTTACAATCTTACGACGTTTGCAATTTTACGGTGACAGATATACAGTTACAGACAATGCTTAACCCAAAGGTTGACTGGTAGAGAATGCGATACATATTTGACAAGACTATAGCTCTGTAAGTACAGAATATCATACATTTAATTTACTAAACACAGTCAATAATACACAGTACCAATATTAAAATAGAAGTTGACTTTATAGTGTAAAGAACAAGCAAATCAAAAACTTAACACCCAAAAAACTGAATATTTGAAAGCAGTCCTCAACACTTGAAGGCCAAGAGTTTTGTTTACAAAATGCATGCAAGCTTTTCCCCTACTGGCAAAGCTCCAAACTTACAAGTGTGCAATAATACACAAATAGTGACAGATATAATCTGTGTATAAGTATTGCAAAACAGCCCAGATTATCTCATTCAAACACAACATGTTACTTGAATATTCACATGATATTTCCTTATCAGAGTTATTTGATAATGGCTTCATCAATTATGTAGGTTTTTTATTTAGCTTGCTTTTACTGATGATAAATAACACTTTATTGCACTCTTATATAGAGCTTGGAAGCTTAACAGAGAAAAAATAAACAATACAACCATGAAATCATGACTACATATATTTTGTTGAGTTATGCAAATTTAAATGTATAGGGCAGTTAAAGTTGTTCATAATGATCAGTACCTTCATGACTTCTTATGCATTATTTCAGTTACACCCTTTAATAAGTTTGTGAATAGCAGGCCATTGTAACTCAAAGTCCATGGGACCCTTCACCCTTTTAATTTTTTATTGTATAACCACAAAAGGCTACTGACCCAAGATTATAAAGAGCTCAATGGGACTTCAAAAGGGTTAGCATTGAGGAAACAAAATGTTGTAAAGATTTTGTTAGTACTATAATGAAAAATACTTACAATTGAATTCAGAGGTAATGAAGAATTGTCACTAGGTTTTATTTCAGAACAATGAGTATTAGAATTTAATGTGTTCAGTCCATTGCCACTGTTATTTAGGGCACTAGAAGATTGCTTTGTAGTGTCACTTAATCCTGTATTGGACTCTGAAATAGATTCCTTCTCAAGCACCTGAACTTGTTTCTTTCTAGTGGTAACATGGTTTCCTGTAAAGTTAAAGATTTTATTTTTTAATTTTACTTGACTATATCCAATTGTTGTTTCACCATTAGTCACCATTGATGTATTTCGTTTGGTTATTAATTGAATAATGTCAATACTTGTATATCAACATGAATCACCAATATGGTCAATAAGTCTGCTAGACTGAAGTGAGGTTAGGCAGGCCATATGCACAATGCACAAAGAAAGATAGATGGGCCCGAGTCATCAGTCAGTGGGGGCCAGGAAACTGGCATTGTCATGAGTGAAGAGAAAAACGCTGGCGTGATGACTTGCCAGTTTGCAGGAGACTGGCTGGAGAAGGCGAAACACCAGAAAAAGTGGAAGGCCAACAGGGAGACCATATCCCAACAGTGGGACAACACAGATTGAGAAACCAAAATAACTTTATTGACCTCACAAAAAAAAACATTGGCTTAGGTGAAAGTAACAACTACCAACAAGGACAAAATCTCACTGAGACAGGGTAGAGAGATAGAAGAGATTGTAAAGCACAAACCTGGGAGATCTTCCAAAGCTGTGGTTTCCACAGATGTCTCCAAGCCACTTGTTTCCACAAAACTTGCTGATACATTAGACTTCTGCTTACTCTTACATGAGCATCCTGACAAACTCGAAGAGTTGCAGTGCTCACAAACATTTTGTTTGGATGTTTGTGATGTATTTTGTTTGACTAGGCTGGAAAAGAAGAAATAACAAGAATTATTGTACTAACATAGCTGTATTCAAGTTAAAATTGTGGTAACTATCATAAATTGTTATTAATATTTCATAACCTAAAACTGATGCTGAACTTTAACATTTTATATTAATATCCTTGTTTGGCTAAGTCAGAAATAAATTCAAATAGAATTGGAAAATGGTGAAAGTTCATAATCTATAATAGATTACTGTGTTGTATAGGTTACCTGATATTTTCAATGGAGCTGTCTTGCGCTTGTAATTTGTTTATATCTGCATTATTCGCCAGGAACTTGACTACATCTAACAAAGTAGAACATTGCACCAGTTTCTTCCTCAAAATGAGAGGTTTACATGTTTCCACTGAAAAGCACAACAATTTTTATTAACTATTACCTAACACATTTTTATTAACTTGAACTGTCCCCACTCTTCATCCTTCCCCCCATTCCTTCCATTTCTCTCTTTGCTGTGCTGCTTTACACCAATTTGCCAGGAAGGAATATTGAACTTGTCATAATACACTATAGATCTAAGATTTGGGTTAACTATTATGACCAAGACTGTCTTTGCCTTTGTGTAAGCAAAGGCAAATAAAAAAAAGTTAATTGAGTGAAGTAGATAGGTAACACAAATTCTACTCAGTCCAAGTTAGTCTACTGGTTAAAATGTTCAAATCATCAATAACCAAGCATGGCTATTCACATAAGCATATACAGGCAGTCTGGCTTCATTCTATGAAATGATCCATAGGCAGTTATGGACTGTGAAGCCTCTGTTCCCACTTGTCTGTATGAAGGTATGTCTAGCAAAACACAGAGTGGAAGTCCATGCAGCTATTTAACTGACATAATGATCGTGAAGCATTGTTGGTCTTAAACTTCAATATTTGTAAAGTTTAAGATAGGCAGACAGAATTCACACTCATTAAAGTGTAAATTCTTTCTGCCACTTAATACATGTGGATTGACATATTACTTCAGAAAGTAGTGTTAGAAAGAAAGTAGCAAACAATAAAGGGCTGGGGGGGGGTCATAGCACAAGCCAATGACCTTCTTCTCTGCTACTAAAATATTGTTTACATTAAACAGCAACTTTCTAATAGGCATTGACTTAGTGTTTGAGGAGTATGTTGGATGTAGGTTAACATTACAAATTCACAGAGAACATAATATAGCTTTTGCCACAGGGGTACATTTCATTGTAAGCGTATCTGTGACATAACAGAAATTGCGTATTAAAAACATGTTTTGCTGGATAGGGCCACAGACAGAGACGCACATCAGAGATATCGTGAGGGGTGAGCATTTAATTCAAGAACTAATGAAAAAAAAATAACAATGAACACGAAGGGGGAGCCCCACGGTACCAACCATATATTTTTACAGCCCTATATTCTGCCAGAATATTCCTCAGTGATGTCATAAATATCCTGTCATATTCGTTTCTCAGAGCATCCAAGTAAGGACTCGCTTGCAGAAACTCATCATAAGCAGTCATAAGCTGCTCCTCAGCAAGATATCCTAAAACACAATACAAAGAACGCGATCATCAGTCATCCCGTCCGTTAATTGGGATCGCAATGTTCCCGCCAAATAACCAACGTACCAAGAACAAGTTTAGCTAAATCTTGTGAAGGAAATGGTGGTAACGTCATTTTTACACAAATTATGAACACTGCACAATCTAATTTAGGAATAACAACATGAAACTCAAAATAACTGATCAACAAAATCACAAATAAAAACAGTGCAAAGCAAACACTCGCTCCAAATTCGTGCACAAACACAAAAACACACAGATACAAAAAAATATACAACACATCAACACAACGAATGAACGAGTATGGTGGAACGAATAAATGAACAACAATCGTCTCTCTTCTAAACTAAATAGAGATGTACCCATGGAATTAGTAAATTCTATAATGAAAGGTGTTGAGTACTGCACTTTTTGTGTTTTTCGTATTGTTATATTTCACCATGATGGTGATATCGCAGGTAGTTAAAATGAGAATGCTAAGGAATGGATATGTAATGTTATGCAAATAACTAAACAATGAGTGAGTTGAGTTCATTTAAAATTGATGTTCAACATTCTTTCCGATAGGCAGCTCCACGTAGAAACTGTTAATCAGCTGTATTTCATTTGACTAGAAGCCAAGCCCAATATATGGTTGGGAAAACCATAGGCAGATGATGACCGGTGATGCACAGAATTTTTGTATTTCTTTTTTTTTGCTAAAGATCGTCACTTCATTGAGTGATGCGAAATAATTTGTCGTCTCTAGTCCAAAACATGAAAGGATAAAAGTAATACCTTAGTCCAGGGATTCTCAATTTTTTTATAGTGCGACTCCCTTGTAAAAGAAGTAACCTAGGTAAGTGTAGCTCTACTTGGGAAAACGAGAAGGTACGTATACGTACAATTACTATGACGGATGAACTCGATTTGCTGATATTCACGGAAAAATGTTTATAAAATCTATAAGTGTGACAAAATATATACCTAAGACTTATTGTAAACTTAGTATCAAAGCTGGAACACATTTTGCTTGCAGAAAGCCCTTCAAAACATGAAAACATAGTATTTCTTTTGTTTTTGTCCATTTCTATTGTTTTTTCCTATTAAATTCTTCTGAAATGAATTTCACTCTTTTTTTTGTGAGTTACCTCTCCTAGTTCAACCTAGGAGGTTGTCGACTGCTTAACCGGACTTGCCAGGGGCGGCCTTTTAATATAAATATTAAAGCCTTCTGCCAGGGTTTATTAAAAACTTACAAACTAAGCGACTACACGCTAAGGGCACCCCCTGTGGGGTACAGGCTTCAGCTTAGGGCGTCCCTGGGGGCAGGACAGCTAGGGACGGGCTGGGCTCTGTTTAATTAACATTACAAATTGTAATTGTATTTTACAAGTTACAAATCTACAAGTTTCTGTTTATTATAGAATACAACTTATAAGTATATAATACCCACAATTTTACATATTTCTGTATAATTCGATATAAATAAATATGACATTCAAAGTTTGCAAAAGATTTACCCTCAAGGGTCTAAAATAAGAATAGGGAATAGGGGATGAAAGTTTGTGTGGAAATAATGTAAGGTTTATGTGAATGTTTTATAAGTTTTCGACAAGAGACAAAATATTAGAGCTACTGATGAATGTGAAACTAAAGTTAACGCGAGTAAGAAACTTGCCAAGCACTGCGCCGTTCATAATAACGCTGTGCAGCCGCGCTTGCGGAGCGCGATTATGTAGGTACTTATATAATTTAATAAGCTCTTTGCAGTGAAATACTGCAAATAGCACAGTATTTATACGTATGTGTCTCAATTGTTAAATAATTTGTCTAAATAATTAAAAATGCTACCCAAAGACACTATTCCACGTGGACGAAGTCGCGGGCATAGCTAGTTCTAAATATTTTAAAATTCTAAGATTTTTTAAATCAATTTAGAATCGATTTAAATTTTTAAAACTATAAATTTGTAGAAACAATGAAATGAAATGTCACCGAAATCTACAGGCGTTTTCTGCACATGTAAACGTTTATAATGGCAATAACATTTGTAATGGTAATATTTTTACTATAGTAGGCGCCAGGTAATCGTGGAATATCGGTCATTGACCCACCTACATTTATTGACATTGTTAATTTGAAAAACGGAATTAATGACACAAAACTGTCCCGAATCATCATCTCTCGTGATCCTTAACATGGTCTAATAATGAAAAACGATTCATATTTAATTGTTCAGGTACCTATGAGCAGTTATTAGGGAAAGGTCAATATACTTTATTCCACATTTATCTGGCGCCTACTATAGTAAACTTTACAAATACCCTGGATCGAACTAGGGAATTTTATTCCCGAGTTGCAACATATATATGCGTTTTATTTCCATGTCAGTTTGCGACGCCTCTGGGAAACACTACGACGCCCCGAGGAGTCACGACGCACAGTTTGGGAACTCGTCTCGCCTTAGTCGACTATTAAGTTCGACTATTTACAGACGTCTGACAGCTGAGTGACATCTGACATTGGCATTAAAAAATTGTAACGCTAATTCGCCATATTTGATATTGTGGAAGCCATTCTTCGATATTAGTTGTTAAATTTACGCGTTTGTAATTTTGTATTCATTCAGTGGACCTAATTTTGTTAAATTTTCGAGTATCAATAGTGTCGTCTGTTTTTAATAACCATGAGTAACACGGCATCAACACCACTATTCGCTTGTTCGCGTTGTTTCTCCAGACACCCTTTCGAGGAATTATCAACTGGTGAACAACTTTGTAAGGTACGTACGTCACAATTATTGGATTTAAAATACGATATTGATCGGAACATTATTTACTATTTTTATTGATGTTTCTGTTGAAAACGGGGATTACGAGTGTGCGTCATACTTAACTGTTATTTTGACGTCAGAAAGTGACGCGTTTGTTGTGTGATATTTCAGGAATGTCGCGGATCATTCCCAGTCGTCAAGTGTACGTACTGCCGTTCTGAGTTTCAACAAACAAGGTCAGTGCCAGCTGCCAAGGCTTGAAAGAACTGCATACTATGATAAAGACTTTTAACTCAAAATTACTATCTCCCTGATTCAAATATCATTGTTCATACTCACCATCAATCAGCTGACATAGCAACTGACCTATTTATTTTCATACTATCGTTTCTCATCATGAATGCTTATTGATATTTATTATTAGTATCACTTTACAATATTACAGTAATAAGTCTATGATGCACTTTATTTTTATAGCAAATCAAACACCTCATCAATTTGTAAGAAGTGCGAGGCCAATGTTAAGGCCTATGGTAAGCCTACAGCATGTGAATATTGCAACATCATAGCTGCATTTATTGGTAAGCTTATTATTCTACAATTGCATTGTTCTTGTGATTTTGGGTATTATTTGTGCATAGCTTGCTGTGATATGGATTTAGAGTCTTATTAACAAAAAAAAAAAAAATAATTCAACTTTATTTTAAACAAAACATAAACAGTTGTGAAAAATTAATGTTTTTACATGCAAGCAAATGCACAAATCTCAAATTACACATCTTCAGTTTTCAGTAGGATATCTTCTCCTACGCGAAGTGGCAAAAATTCACCTTTGAAACTGATAGGTTTTCAACCAACTTAAGCTCAATAGGTGACTTAAATTTGTAATTATCATTTTTTCCTACATTATTATCACGCTCATTGACATTGTTGTATTTACAAACAAAAACTATAAACAGCTGTTTCAAAAAAATATTAACTAGTAAACTGACGGTGTGTAAATGCCCTTTAGCCATAAAACTGTAATCTAAGAAGATATTTCAGAATATGTTTTGATTACAGTTTGAAAACTATGTACTGACACTTCATTAAAAATTAGGTAACAAATGCCAACGGTGTGCTAACTCCGAGCGCAAGTATGGGCCAGCAGTCACATGCGAGCAGTGCAAACAACGCTGCGCTTTTGACCGTCATGATGATACTAAAAAGGTATAAAATTCAATAAAGTTTCTTTCTTTGTGACATCAGTATAAGAAAACTGGTATTTTTGCCGGTTTTCTTAAACTGATGTCACAAACACATCTTTGTGAAATGAAATTAATAGGTTTTGAAAAAACACCATCTGTCAATTAAGTTGTGATGAATTTGGTGTCAGAACATGTGGTATTTTTAGCAATATACCAGTAGCGCCATTTAGTGCCAATTATGATTAGGAAACATGTGATTTTAATAATATCGAGCCATTGCAATTAATATGTATTCAACATTCTCATGCAGCATAGAACGTCAATAAGTCGAGTTTCATAATCGTAAACTACATACTTAGTGCTAGATTGTTTTAGTGTCGACCTAGACGTTGCCTTATTAGTTGATTACAGTCAAGGCTAGCCGCGCGAACAATGATTAAAAGAAAGGTAAAACATTTTGAAATGTAGCATTTCACATTATGTTGCAGTTGAGGTCAACAAATGGATTTGTATAAAATTTAGAATAGGTATGTTTAGACCATAGCCTGTATAAACACATATTATACTTTTTATCTTGATAGGTAGTATGTAGGTTTATGTGGGATATTTTCGAATTTCACGCAGCTGGCGAAACTGCAATTAAGTAGTGCAAACAATAGGAAATATGCATGAAAAAAATATTTATTATCTTTAGACTTTATCTGAAAATATACTAAAATATACTTAATACTAACAGTGAGATTAGAATCAAAGTTGATCGAAAAACAAATGAGATATGACTATTTTAAACAAATATATCTGTCTCTCTCGCGGAGACGCCGTTTTCAATGGCAGCTGTATAGACGACATAGTATTTGACGGCAGAGTTCGTATCGGACTTAACTTTCTAGTTGTCATCTTTTAAGCTTGATAACTTCATCGCTGATGAAGGTATTTAAAAAAATTGTTCATAATTTTTTACTAAAGCCAATAAGTATATCATTTGGAAAATAAAAAAAATGCATGCATATTCCCTATTGAAAATGACAAAGGACAAACCCAAGGGTTTAATAAATGAGAAACTAATAAAATCAGTCAGTAATATAACAAAGTTTTCCTTATTACACACAGTTTTGGTTCATGGACGTTGTAAACTTTGATATCAACCGTGTTTCTTAGTATTGCAGTAAGCCAGACTGAACGAATAGTGGTGCCTTTGTGCAACAAATAATAAAACAGTGCTATCAGTAGATACAATGGGTTACAGCAATGTTAGGGAATTCCCATACAATGACGGAGTTATATAACATGTTTTTTTTTATCAACATCCTCAGACACGGTTTATGCAAAAGAGAAAACAAAATATCAGCTGTACTTTGCATATTCTCAAGTTACGGGAGCAAAAATGTACGCTGTTTCTTTTTTGAGAGTCGAGTTTTGAAATAAAACGCGTTACCGTTGTATAGGTTGAAATTAAATGCGCTAGAAAAACACTGCGGATGGTATCGCGATCTAATGATGATAAGGTTTCCTAATCTCATAATTTGAAATAATAACTGTAACGCCGGCTTGATTGTAGTCAGCTATAGAAATGAGTTTTTAGGGTTCTGTATGTGTGTCATCCATCACTCATGTGTCTGTCTGGCTGCCTGTTTGTTTTGTGTCACAACGAATTTTCTCCGGATCTACTGGACTGATTCTGTTGAAATTTTGCAGAAATATGTATTTGTGACCCAAAAACTGACGCGTCACTTATATTGAACATTTTGAATATGGTGTTACTTTTGGGGGACGAATAAAAACAGTTTTTACACTTTTTTTTTTGTGAGTTGCGTCTCGCAGTTCAACCTATAAGGTTGTCGACTACTTAACCGGGCTGGCGTGTGGTGGCCTTAATATAATATTAAAGCCACCATCCAAGGCCTATACAAACAAACTAAGCGACTACACGCTAAGGGCACCCCCTGTGGGGTGCGGGCCTCGGCTTAGGGCGTCGCTGGGGGGAGGACAGCTAGGGACGGGCTGGATCGAACTATAGTAGGCGCCAGATAATCGTGGAATAACGGTCATTGACCCACCTACAATTATTGACATTTTTAATTTGAAAAACGGAATTAATGACACAAAGCTGTCCCGAATCATCATCTCTCGTGATCCTTAACATTGTCTAATAATGAAAAACGATTCATATTAAATTGTTCAGGTACCTATGAACAGTTATTAGGGAAAGGTCAATGTACTTTATTCCACATTTATCTGGCGCCTACTATAGAATTATTATTAAGGGGAAGTTTTTCACACTACCGTGTGACATACATAAGTATATCGCCCTGGTGTTGCGTCCAAACTAGTACTTTGCGTGCTAGGTAGTTCCCAGAGGTTTTATTTCGCAAAAAGCATTGCTGTAAATTGGTACATAATTGATAGGTTTAACAACATTACGTAACATAACAAACTGTAATATTTCACTAAAGTTTGGTTGTTCGACTAGGGAAAGAAAAAGTTAAGGGAAGCAGCACTGCTGCCTTTTCATGTTTTAAAATATTTTTGTAAAATCATTGAAATGTGTAATTTGAGTTCAACTTAAACATTTTCCTTAACCTTTATACATTTTGAGGTTACCAATTATATTATAGCTCGATTCAAACTTAGTGGTGGCTCTGAAGTGCGCTTTTCGCTGCGTAGTACTCCACTCCTCATCTCACTTATTCAAACAAATTCATGCGACAGCGCAGCTCACCTTGTGTTCCAAGCCGCCATTAAGTTTGAATCAATCTTTACCATGGAATTCAAATCATAATCCACCTTTTCGATTTTGCCACCGTCGGGTGAAACGAATCCAAGTACTAACTCACGAAACAAAATGGTAGAGGCATGTTATTGCAGATTTTATAAACAAAGAGAATGAAAACATTGTGACTTTTTGACTAGCTCACGTACAGTAAGAATTTAAGGCTATTTTACAAATAGCTACCTACTTACTATTGATTTTTCTAATTGGTGATTGTTTTGTTTTATGAAAATGTACAAAGGAATAGTCAGTATGAAATAACTGCTTGCCTTTTGGGCTCCGAAATCTTGATTGAGTAACCTTTTGAACGCCAGAGCATAAACGCATCGGCGCGGCGTGCCCCCGATGCCAAGCCTCAAATTCGCCGTACTTTTTGTCACATATTTGTGACGTTTGGCGTACAGGGCATTCGCTTGCTTGTCATGTATACGTGACCAAGGCTCTGAACCGGTTAAAAAAATACCGGTTTATTCGACGAGGGCTCGAGGGGCGTGGCGGGCGTGTCGGTAAACACGTTGCAAATTGTGAGAATGACACGGCGCGGCGTTTTTTTTAGTGAAAGAAAGAAAGAAAAAAGAGTTTATTTGCGACAAGCATTTGGGTAAAGGCTAGACAGACTGAGGTGTGATTTTGTATATCTAATCTAATACCTTTATACGCGCAATTTTTGTGTATATGTATATATATAACCTGAATCTCGGAAACGTCTTAACCTTTTGCGTGTCTTAAGTTACACAGTTCGACATAAGAAAAAATGCTCCAAATGTCTTAAGTCGGACAGTTACACTTAAGGGCTTGGTCAGGATTGGACGATAAAAATCTGTGGTAGACACACAAAAGGTTAAACGATTTTCGATCTTCCTAGGTTTCATTTTTAGAAAATGTTTACCAAACAAAAAAATGAGCAAAGCTCGGTCATCCAGGTACCTACTATGTAGATAGGTATATGTCACCGGAAAATTGCAAACTCCGTAGGTATATAACATATATCTTGAGAGATTGTAAACTACATAAATTGTCAACTGAACATTTGGAATACTTACTTTTTTACGCATCAAAATTGTATAGTGTAATATTATAACCTCTCGAAGTCATTCCGAGAAATTGTGGACTGACATAAAATGGCGACCAATCAGAGCACAAGTCTACAACTTATCAGTTTTCGAGTGGAAACAACGCTCTTATTGGTCTATTCAGAGAAAACAAAGACCAATGAGGACCAAGAGAAGCCAAGTTTCCAATTTAACCATCACACCAAAACAAATAAAATTGTAGATTATTATTTATTCATAAAAATAGTAATTTCTCGGAACACACGGAGACATTATAGAATAGATCTTGATTCGTTTAATTACAGAACAAATGTTCATTTGTCAATTTATCGAGATTTTACATCTCTCAAGATATTTTGTAATCTTATGTAAGTACCTACCTAACTAGTTTGCAATTATCCGGTGACATATTATACAGGGTGGATTTTTGAGACGGGACAGTAAAGGCAGGTACCTTAACCGTTATAGTTACAGGAAAAGGTTCCTAGGAGACCATCCATTACTTTTTGAGATATTGCATTACACTGCATTCACAGATTTTGAAAAAAACGTAGTCAGCGAAAAAATTATCAAATACCATTTTTTTTTAATGCCTGTCAGTCCTATTTCATGTAGGGATCAAAAGACTATGGGACCATTTAAGGTATTAGTAAGTACTACAAATGTTAGAAATCGCCAAAACTTTCCCACACCTACATTTCTGTAAGAGAGTCAGTAGATCCACTATAATCCGCTGTAATTGGACATAATACAACATAACATTGGATTTGTATAAACTGGATGAAAAAATAAAATAAAGTTTTTTTGGCGATTTATGTCATTTCTAGTACTCATACATTAAAAGGTCCCATAGAGTCTTTTGATCCCTACATGAAATAGAGTTGATCGGCAGTAAAAAAAATGGTATTGCGCTTTTTTTTCTCTGACTGTACATTTTTTCCAAAATTTTTGAATGGAATTCAGAATAGCTCAAGAAGTTATAGATAGTCTCTAGTTATCTAGTATAAATAATAATTGGAATACTCAAACAAATTCTTTGGGATTTTGAGTAGTTTTTAAAATTTATTTATATTTTATTTATTTGGGAAGACAAACAATTGTACAGTGAGGATAAAATATAACATTAAATTAAGTCTTAGGATGGTTACAAAACAAACCACTATGTTTCCACGGATAACAAAAAATATAATGTTACAGTGAAGATACTATATATATATATATATATACAAAAAAAACAATGTTACAGTATGATTATCAATTAAAAATTAACAATAAATTAACATGATCGAAAAATAACACCACTACTTAACATAAATTAATATTATTAAACTAGAAATTAAGATTATTAGTGGCTTTACAATGATAATTGCTAAGACCGCTATCAGCATCAACATTCCTTATTTTAGGCTGTCAACAAAGGCTTTATTAAATGTATGAAGAGGTAAGGCAATAAATGTTTCCTTGAGAAGTGTTGAATTTGTGCAAGTTTAGTTGCTTATTCTCATTTTACTGTTTACTAAAACTAAACGTTTTTTATGCAGTGACATCTAAAATAAAAAAAAATAATAATATTGTTGCAGGTGGACGGAAAACTATTGTGTTGGCTATGTACCCAGTCCCTCAAAAGGGCACTGGCTAGAACCAAGCAGCACCTATCATCTGTGGACAAACATAAGCACAGGGGACACAAGTAAGTTATTGTAATATTCTAACCCTCGACGTATGAAGAGGTCACACTGGAAATGAAGTTGAGTTAATTTAGGTTCATTTTTAGGGTTCCGTATCCGAAGGGTAACCAAAGGAACCCTATTACTAAGCCTCCGCTGTCCGTCCGTCTGTCTGTCAGCGGTCTGCAAGAACCGTAATAGGTAGACAGTTGAAATTTTCACTCAGTGTGTATTTCTATTGCCGCAATAACAGGAAATAATGGAATCACTCCCATACGATAAACGTGTTTTTTCGGTTTATGGTACGGAACCCTTCGTGAGTCGCACTTGGCCGGTTTTTTTTTATGAGTGCTTTTCCCACTCGGGAGTTCAACCTATGAGCTGGTTTTCTACTTAACCGGACTTGTCTGTATAAAAATTAATGCCTCCAGCAGAACTACAAAAAAAACCTAAAACTAAGCGACTACACGCTGAAGGCACCCCCTGCGGGTTACGGACCCTGGCTTAAGGCTTCGCTCGGAGGATAGCTGAGAATGAGCTGGATCGAAATTTAAGCTTCGTTAATGTAGCTACCGTCGTCGGTTGTAGCTATAGTATTTTATACTCCGACTCACCGCGCGATCTTCAAAGCTAAACCACGCGTGCGATCTTGCAAGTTGATGAAGCAGATGATCCCAGCGAAGCAAAGTGCCGCCTCTCGATTGGCAATACATCAGATCACTACCTCGTCCGTTAGACCTTAGTTTCTAGTGTGTACCCACTTCGTTTAGCTCTGCTATACGTTGGGCGACACATGCAGTTATAGTTTTCATCAAAATCCGGCCCGAGATTCCTTTGAGTGTTTTTCGTTATTACTCATCTCATACTTTATGATTGACCATCCACGCCCACTTGAAAAATGTACCCTGTATAAACCGACACACAGACAAACAATAGAGCTGTCAATGCGAAGCCGCGAAAGGCAAATAAATCAGGATTATTCAATTCACGCAGCATTCCACATTCTTATTCTGAGTCTATGACACTTCACACTAATATTATAAAGGCGAAAGTTTGTGCGAGTGTGTATGTTTGTTACTTCTTCACGCGCAAATGCCTGGACCGATTTAGATGAAATTTGATGAAAAGATTTTTATCCTGGGAATTTTCGACAATCACGCGGGCGGAGCCGCGAGTGACAACTAGTAGAGAAATAAAACAAATCAAACAACAGATTAGATAAGTACTCCTATTGCTCTGTTCTAAAGCTTTTATCAATTTTCAGGGCTAGAAGTGGTCACAAAGAGAAGCGTAAGTCCGACATGATGAAATCAATGAACTCCACTGATTCTTCTCTCAATGACTCACAGCCTTCAGAGAAGAAATCTAAGATGAATCCGTTGCAAGGTAAGCATTACTGTTATCACATACCTATTCCAATAATGACATAATTATTTAAATTAATTGTTGGTAGCCTGCAGATTGCTGTGTTATGAATTGAGTGAATGAACTAAAAGAATAGCACTCACTCACTCTTCTATAAATATAACAGTTCATTTTCAATCTCATTCACTTTTAAAGCTGATTTTATTGGCCACATTACAACGGTGTAAATATTACTTGAACTGCATAATGCTGCCTGATATGTTAGGTGTCCATCACCCGACGACTGGTAGCAAATGCCTGGCATTAAGTCCACCTGTGTACAGTTATTTGAACTTGTGGATAATGTTTTATTTAATAATTAATGTTTGGTATATAAGTTCTACCCTTTATCCCCACATTCCTCCCGTTTGCTATGCGAATATGCTTGCGGTGACCGTTGGAATGGTTATGTAAGTTTCATGGACGTGGGTAAGAAGCGTGGTATTGTGTGGAATAATAATGGCAAAAGTATCTATTGCATCTATGGGTCGATCTGGTCGAAGTTGCTCGAGAACTGAACCTTCTTAGCACCGCGTCATGGCTCACCTTTGGACAGTGCAAAGCGTCACACTGAACGAGTCACTGTAAGTGAAACGTTAATAAAGCCTATCTTACTTACCTGCCTTTAGTTAGCCTAACATAATACCTGAATAGTGTCTAACCTTGTCATTTTCACGGAATGACGTGAGAGGACAATGGTGTTTCTGGGCAAATTAAGGTCATGGTGATGTTGCAATCGTTTTTGAGTAAGGTGTGTGATGTAGTCCAAACACTGGGAACACATATCGATGTTGTTTTGGACAAAAAATACATGTATAAGTCACCGGAAAATTGCAAACGCCGTGAAATTGTAAACTATTTTTCTCAATAAGACACGGATATATTGGAAGCTATTATATTTGGGTTGGGATTGATTTTATTAAAAATGATTTTTTTCATATTAAATCGAGAATTATCTCATAAATATTTATAACAATCTTACTGAGTCTTCAATTTTCCGGAAAATAAAAAAAAATAAAGTGAAAATGGCAAACACCGTAAGATTGTAAAATATCGCGTGAAATTGTAAACATTTTATTCTAAATAAAACAAGAAGAATTTCGATGGGATTTACTGCATACAAAACGATTTTTTCATAATATATCGAGAAATTATAATCTTATCAAGATTTATTACGATCTTACGGAGTCTGCAATTTTCCGGTGACATATATACCTACAATATGTTACAAAAGCCCTGTGGTTTCTTAAAGTAGTCTGTATAATAAAAAAATAGTAAATAAATATAGAAAAAAACAACAGGTTTTTTGTTACATAGTGTATATATTACGGACAATCTCGTAAACCTCAATTGGCAAAAAAACACTGATTGGCTATATCAGTAACGACAAAAGCAAAATTATAAAAGTCAGGTTGTAAATAAAATAAATCAAATCTTTTAATCGCTTCTTGTTTTTTTCTTCTTAGTCATATTTCGCTCCATAGGTGAACTGGATCCAAACAGTTCTGACCATGTAGTAGCGATGACTCAGCTCAAGGAAACCATCGCCAGCCTACAGAAGAAGGTACAACAGAAGGACAATGAATTACTTGCCAAAGATAAACTGGTACGTATTTTTGAATTATTTCTGTTATTTTTATTTATAAAACACTTTAAAAGATTATAATGATATAGATGCAACCCTTAGTTCCTTTGTGTGTTCACATGAATACCACACGGTTACAGGCGCCTTTCCTGCCCTAATCGGATGCCTTTAATGTCCTTATCTAATAAGCATACCAACTGCCCGCCCCCCAAATAATAATGATATGACCCAGCCTGTCCCTTGCTGTCCTCCCGAAATGACGCCGCTAAGCCGAGGTCGGTATCCCGCAGGGGATGTCCTAGCGAGCGGTAATTTAATATAATTAGCTAGTTTGTAAGCCCTGGCTGGGGGCCTTAAATTCATTTGAGGCCACCACAGGATAGTCCGTTTAAGCAGTAACCAGCCTTAGTGTGCTGAACTGCGAGTGGTCATCGTCAAAATAAAAATTAAAAAACCAACTGCCCGCAAAACCCTTTTGTTGAGCTTGTCCAGATCCAATAAAAACATGCTCTTATTCGTTTCAGATCACGGAGCTTAAAGCCCAGCACTTAAATAACACACAGGACTTGCGGAACGAAATGAAAAACAAGGATCGCCTCAACGAGACGAAATTCGGCCTCATGAACAGTAAAATTCAGAACCTGCTAAAAGAGGTGGCCACGCTAAGCAAGTCTGCTAAAAAAAACAATAAAAACACTAAAATAGCGCTAGCTAACACAGAGAACAGCGGCAGTGGGACAGATAGCCCAAGCACCAACTAGAACAATTTCACCCCTAAACCATTCATTTCTAGGAATATTACTCAAAAACGATGGAAAAAAATTTCCTCTTATTTTTTTACTCTACAAATGGTTTTATTTGTAGAACTTTTATAATGTTAAGCGTAAGTAGGTTTCAATTTGATGACACGATAGTTTTTAATTTATTATGCAACATTTAAAGTTTATACCGTTTTAACTGAAGTACATTAATGTTAATTTATCCAGTAGCGTCATAAACTATTGTTACGTGTATAAACTGATGCGGGTTTAAAAGGTATTAAGTCTATGACTACTCAGTTATCAAAGAGATGATGATAATATTTGGAGATTATTTTTTGTATAATTTTTCATTTGTCTTCTCCAACTTAACTGAACAGCTTAGCTTTGTTTCATAAACCGTATCATAATCGTTAATAGGAAATTACATAGTTTAGAATAGTGCACAACCTTATTCTTAGGTTTTTTTTTTCTGTTTTTAAGGTGTTAAATCTAAATTAATAATCTGTATCATATCACATTTTTTATTTTTGTATCAATTCAATCTGTTATTATTTTTAAGTAGTTGTACAGTCTTGTGACAATGAATGTAGTGTATACCTAATAGGTAGATCAGTTTGTATTCACGAATACAAAAATAATATTGGCATAAGTATATTGATGTGAAGGAAAGGTAAAAAGATGTAAATGAAAAAAAAAAAAGTGTGTTAATTAAATAACTGTGTTAATGTAAGTCCGATGGAAGGAAAGAGGTTGATAAGGGAGATTTTGTGTAATTCTGTTAGGCCACTTTTCCATCATCAAGCAATTCGCATGCAGGTTGAATTACATTGCGCGACAGTATCAAAAGTTTGATCACATTATACCTCTGTACCCCGCAATGTGCATGTGAGCTGGTTGCAGGTGGACATGTTGCTTACATGTGACTTTAGTTATTTTATTCCTACTTGAATTTGTTGACCTCCATTTCTAATGGTGCGTTCACATTGCCACTTAAAAATACTTGTTGATGTACACTTGGCAGAATTAAAATGAGCACTGTGTTAACCAATGTGTCCGCACCATAATGTGACCAAACCCCCGGACTGAATAAATATTTCATATCAGTGTTAACAATAATTATGTTTTATGAGTATACAGTGTTTGATTCGTATTTGTTTTCCTGTATATGTGTTAAAGATGTAGAATAACCGTAATATTAATATTAAAAAGAGCTGAATGCGACACACTTACTTTACAAAATATTGATGAAGACATTTATAAAATTCGAATAAGAAAGTACAAGAAACTTTGTGTGCTCGTATATTTTTACAGGTAAATATAATTAGAACAATTTTCAAATAGCGACAATGATCAGAATATTGTTATTTTGAGACTTAAAAAGTGTTAATAAGCAGTAATAATATTTAAAAACTGAATTTGTAAAAGAAACCTTATTTTGTTAAGAGTTCAAGTAAATAAAATCAAGTATTGCTTCACTACTTAAAAGCGACGAAGACACGAATTATTATTTTTAAAGGGATATCACAAATTCAATAGCTGTAAGATGTAATTGTTTTCGAAGATTTTTGATGTGATTATTTTTCGCGTGTTTTTAACCTTTTGAACGCCAGAGCATAAACGCATCGGCGTGCCCCCGACGCCAAGCCACAAATTCGTCGTACTTTTTGTCACATATTTGTGACGCTTGGCGTACAGGGCACGCGCTTGCTTGCCATGTATACGTGACTATGGCGCTCAAAAGGTTTAACAAACTTTATTGTTTTACCACTTGACACACACAATGACGACAAATATTTAAAATTAGAAGGTACAGTCGACAAAAAAAGTGCAGGCACCAAACCAGAATGTATTTTAATTTCACTAATATGATAGCCAAATAGGTACGCACGCAATTGCGATGAATATTGCGCGCGCAATGCAAAGATTTGTTCTGTTGCCTGCACACTATAGTGTTCCTGTTTATATTTATACATTTCAGCTAAGCAGCCATTCATCACATCACGCGTGATACGTGTCTCTTTTTGTAATTGTAAAGCGCTAATTGGGTTGAAAAGAAAACTCATGCTGCACAGCTCCAATGTTCACAAATATATAAATTTTATCATACTAAAATAACATCACTAAGGGTGCTACCACACCAATCTATCAATCGTCGATCGATGGTAGAATTGATAAGTCGACGTCGATCGATAGTTTCTACTTGTTTATCGCCGGGTATTCCTGGATCAGCCAAAGTCACCAACCGATCAACGTCGATCGATGTCGATATAAAACGACGATCGATCGATTGGTGTCGTAACACCCTAAAAGCTATAATTTATGATAGTAAAACGCACTTTTAAATGGAAAACTTTCAAAAAAATTATTAAGTGTCAGTAATTTTATTTATTTCTAAAACGATAAATTCTTATAGGAAAAGTTTTCTTTGTAGACAAAAAAAAAATGGATCAAATCGATACCAACACGTTTGAATCCATCAATTGTCCATTTATTGTAAAATGTCGCGTGAGTCTTAATGTTAAGAATAGATTTAATACTAATACACAATCAATCTCGAAAGATGTTAGTATTGTAATAAAAACAAATTTCTTAATGCTGTGGAACAAAATATTCCAATAGAATTATGACCTGAAAAAATTAAGTATACTTGTTAGTGAAAAATGAACGAAATAAAGTGTAAAAGTATCCGATTTTATTTTATTTTTGCCAGGATTTATATGAACTCTGGTTACACCCTCCAATAGCTACGTGTAATTGTAATACACATCGTTGGATAGGTATTCATTCGGTAGATTGAAATCTAACCTTCCGAACCTGCACAGGCTATTATGAGCCCATAAATTGCAACTTTGACACTGTATCCTTGGCTCTCCAAGTATGTCATTGAAATAATTGGTTTCGTAGAACAAACACACATTTGCGTTTTTAGGAACTGTATTTTTATGAGTCATCAGAGTCACTGCTGGTATAGCGTCTCTCTGGCGCCGAACAGCATTGCTACCGGGGCCTCTTCCATCGTGATTAGGTAGGTACGTCTGACACCATGTCCACGTCCGCATTCACGCCCTTGTGTTACCTAACACGAGGGCGTGGAAGAGAAGGCGCGAAGACAAGAAACCGGCCAAGTGCGAGTTGGACTCTCACGCGAAGCGTTCCGCACCAAAAACTGAAAAAGAGTGTTTACAAAAAAATACAACCGACATCTAAATAAAAAATACTACAAAGTATAAAATAACTTTATTTTGGAAGTCGGTGTAAAAAACCAAAAACACCGACTTCCGAAATAAAGTTATATTATACTTTGTAGTTTTTTATTCTCCACTTTTTTATGATACCCCACAACTAAGTGACATTATTTCCATAATGAGTGGTTGTACTATTTGCCGTTATGGAGTTACTTTGTGTGCCTTCGCAGTCCAAGCCCAGACCAGCTCATAGTTAAATATCTACTTTGCTGTGGTACTAGATTTGATTGATTTTAAGTTGAAGAGGTCACTGGTTTATCTTTGAAGTTCACCGTCCAATGCAAATGCAATATATCTATAACTAAACCCAACGCAAAAAGAATCATCAAGATCGGTTAATAAACAATAAAGCTATGCTCAAATAAATAACCCCAAAAACATGTTAATTCAGGTTGACTTGTTTGCATCTGCATACACCTCACAGCGTGCCGGCGTGATGTTATGTTATGAACTGGTGTAAACAATAAACAGACATGCGAATTCAGCAAACCCGGGAGATTTACTATCATTTATTAAAGAGTTCCGTTGCCTACCTCCGAAGTTCTTCATCAGATCTTCACCAAATTGAAATGGTAGAGGAAAGTAACCAAACATGGAATAGTATCCTAATATGGAATCTCATGATTTCTCCGAAGATTAAACTTGTACACGAAATACATGACTATCTTCTATTTCAGTAGCACATCTTACTATCGCACACCCACCACCGTTGCAGTGACAGGAAAGGTTTGCTTGTGACAGGCGTGTTTTTTTTTTGTCTTCACCGAATAACTTTAATGGGTATGGCAAAAAACACAAGTCTTTATGGTGCTACCTATGTACTTCCATGTGTTACCCTATAAATCATATCGTTTAAATATTTGTTTTTATAATTAGGAAAATCTTACTTTTGATGTAATTGTAGTTTGCAAAATATGAGCACATTATGGAACCGGTGCGAAAATCCTAATATGGACCAAGTTTGGAATTTGAAGATAATACCCTGAAGAGGGGATGCTATCCAGCTTGGCACTGACAGTGAACTTGATTAATTTCATGGAGCGAGAATCTTTAAACTCGGATGATGCTGAATGTATGTTTTGCCAAAAACTACACTTTCCGAGGGTAGTTGGAGATAAACTTAAATCAAGTGTTGAATGTGCGGGCTCTGGGAAAATAACGATTTCGATGGTTCAGAGTTCAACATATTCTAAGTTTGTTATGTTGAAAAACAAGTAATTTATATTATTGACCATAATTATCAAATTCTCAAGCCCGTATTTCATTTTTGTTACCCTATTTCATATTCGGTTCCTCATTTGTTACTTTGGTAAAATGGAGATATTACTTTGTTAATTAACATATTTAACATGCAAATATCAATTACCTACTGACTTCGAATAGATAGATGACTGATTAGGATTTCAATCAGACGCTTCTGATTTGTGATTAGTTTTTTTTTGTCCATAAAACAAAATCGTATTCCATATTTGGTTACTTTCCTCAACCTTTCAGTTTGGAAAAATACACTTCCAAACAAAAAAAGAGTCATCCAAATCGGTTGACAATTGGCGAAAATATCGCTGAACAAACATTTTTCCTGGGATCCCAGCATCAGATCCTGACATACCTTTCATCATCAGCTCAGCAAGATGAGATGATCCATGATCTTAAAATAACATTGTAATCGCAGGGGCAAGATGGAAAATTTAAAAAAAAAAAAATTAAGAAAATTGACCACCCCCACCCCTTATCTCCGAAATTGCTGAGTCTAAAATTTGAAAAAAAAAGCAGATAATAAGTTCTTTATCTATAAATTACAGAAAAACTTATAAGAAATATATAGTTTGAAAGTAACATGTTACTAAAATGAGATTCGTTCGAAACCCTTTGATGCCGGTTTTTTTTTTAATAACTCTCATCATAAAAGTCATTAGCAGGCTATAAACTAACGATAGTATAAGTAAATCCATCGGCAACTTCATTTAACCACGTCAAAGATTGAAAAATCACATATTCAAAATTCATAATTTAAAAAAAATCTACGCGGAAACCTGCACCCAACGGTGCATGAATTGGACGTCATCGTGATCGCCGTATATGGTACAATAACTCGTGTGAGCCAACCCTTCAGTAATTCAGTTTCAAAAAAATGTACTTTGTATGTTTTCTCCAATACAACAAAAACTGAAAACTTTTTTTTCTCACATTTGGAGCTACTAATACCATACGTTACTACCATACGTTAGTACCTACCACGTAAAGTGAGGTATACCAGAGGCAGTACAATTTTTTCTTTTGAAATTCAGGACTTAAAGTTTCTATGAGTATGGGGCTCGATTTCCAGACCACTGTGCACCCGCCGCCCCGCTAACATGAAAGTGCCCAACATCAAAAGCTAGTCTTCCGCGAGTAGCGATCGGATGTAGTTGTTTTATTTACTTCCGTCAGAATTTTGTTTCCACGCCTCATGGCTTTCTGTTAAACCAACATTCAATGTCAGAGATGGTGAGGAGTTGAGGACCCTAGCTCGTTGTCTCGTATCAAATTTTTCGTTAGCTGGTCGGGAGTTTATTGACTTCCAGAGTGAGCGCCAGGAAAATGCTTGCTGTAGCAGTCGTTGCCTCGTTGCGATGCAGTTGTTGGATAGGTCTATCAAAATCATAATCATAATCATCATTAATCATCATTTTTTATCTGTGTAACATAGTGTTACGAGCTTGGGGTTCGTGACAATAAAAACAGCCGATTCAATAACCAAAATGACACTTTAATTTAACAACACTAATTACAACTTCAAACTCACTAATTATTAAACACAAGTTCACCACTGATCACTTTATTCGCACTTGAAGATCGCTTTCGAAGTATTCGCTTGTATCGCAAATTCAATACTGACCCGGTCGCGGAATACGCGCTCCTTTTATAGGTCAGTTTATTCTAGAAACTTCCATTCTCGAAACATCTGGAAAGTACTCGTAACTACCGCTGCCGACTGACCAGATACCGAGAAGTGTAGAATGTTCTGGCAAAGAAATGTCTAGAAGGTACTTGACTCTACTAGTTCTGCTACTCGATACTAGATGGCGCTAGTAGTAACTTAATGTACCCGACATTAATTCTGGCGCGTAAGACTGCCCCCTCCTAAGACATGCTCGTCCCGAGCATTTTCGGTCCCATAATAACGCGCCAATCGATCCACATGGACGATCTTAGGAGCACTTCTTGTACCTTTCTGTATACGGTAGGTCACGTCGTTAATTTTTGTCACAATCCGGTACGGCCCGTCCCATTTAGCTTGAAGCTTAGGAGATTTCCCTTTACTGCGAACTGGATTGTGCAACCACACTAGTGAACCTTCGTCGAACCCTTTATTGTTCATTTTACGGTCATAACGGGTTTTCATCTTTTCAGACATTTGCTGGCCCGATTGTCTGACGTGCTCATAAATGTCATTCATTTTGTTCCGCAAGTCATTCGCATAATCGGTTATATTGCGTGGGGCATCAGGTGGTATTCCGGTGATCAGATCTGCGGGCAGCCGTAATTCTCTTCCAAAGTTTGCGAAGGCTGGTGTCACCGATGTACTTTCATGAACAGCACTTCGGTATGACAGCAAAAACGGTTGTATATGCTTGTCCCAATCGCGTTGCCGGTTTTCCACGACTTTTGCCAGGTATCTCTCCAATGTCTGATTAAATCTTTCCACCATTCCATCCGATTGTGGGTGGTAAGAAGTTGTTCTCGTTTTATGAGTACCCATAACTCGACAAGTTTCCTGGAATATTTGGGACTCAAAATTCCTTCCTTGATCGCTGTGAATCTCCAAGGGTACTCCAAAACGACAGAAGACTTCATGAACTAGTTTATCTGCAACTGTTGAGGCTTCTTGATTTGGAATGGCGAAGACTTCCGGCCACTTAGTGAAGTAATCCATTACAACCATGAAATACTTGTTACCACTTTCACTTTCCGGAAAAGGTCCCGCAACATCTAGGGCTATCCTTTCCCATGGTGCACCGACGTTGTACAATTTTAATGCACCTCTACTGCGAGTCTGAGGTCCTTTTACAGCCGCACAACTTGTACATTTGCGACACCAGTCCTCGACATCGTCACGACAGTGGACCCAGTAAAACCGTTCTCTTATCTTCAGTAGAGTCCGTTTTACTCCCATATGGCCTCCTGAAGAACCATTATGGTACAGCTGTAGGACATTCTGTACTTTTGCTTTAGGGACAACCTTTTGCAAATGACAGCTGTCCCCCCGAGCATTTTCCCATTTACGGCACAGGACTCCATCCTGAATCACTAAGCTGTCCCATTGGGCCCAATAACTTTTTGTGATCGAACTCATCGCTGAGACGTCACTCCACGTGGGCTTAGGAACACTGGCCTTCATCCACTCCAGAATCGGCTTGATGTCCGAATCTTCCTGCTGTGCACATTGTAGGCTTTCCTTCCACTCGTTGCTGAGGTCTGTCTTGAGCATCCTCACAGGTACGTCTTCTTTACCCACTTGCCTAGTACAATGCTTGCAGTCTTCGGAGCAAGGTCTTCTTGACAATGCGTCTGAGTTACCATGAGATCTTCCGCTGCGATGTTCCGCCACCAAGTCGTATTCCTGCGGCCGCTTAGCGCTGTTGTTAGCCGCTCTACCTTCTGGAAATCGGCTATCTTTCCTGTCCGCAGTTCGCTTAGGGCAACTGGATCGAAGGTGGCCCCTTTCACCACAACCGTAGCATCTGGGACGGTACCTTATAAATCGGTCGCGAACTGCAGCTGTTGCAACCTCCCTGCCGCGGTGGGAACGACTATCCTGACACACAGCTTCCCTGTCTATTGTTCTCTTTGGGCAACTGGATCGAAGGTGGCCCGTTTCCCCACAGCCGTAGCACCTAGGGCTGTATCCTTTTAAACGGTCGCGAACTGAAGCCGCTGCAACCTCCCTGACGCGATGGGAACGATGATCCTGCCGTACAGCTTCCACCTCCAGTGCATGAGCCAAAGCGTCCTTAAGCGTCCCGTGGTGCCCGAGCCTCACAGCAGCTCTAACTTCAAGATCGCGGATTCCATCGGTGAATGCCTGCACCAGGTTCCCTTCGATGAGCGTAGGTACGGACTGGTAAGCTTTTCGAACCAGCTTCTCCACTTCAAGGGCCCACTGCTGCAGGTTTTCACCGCTGCGTTGCACGCGATCCTTGAGCTGCGCACGAAACACGTGTTCCAGATGAGCGTCGCCATATCTAGCTTCCAACGCCTCAAGAAGCTGCTCATAAGTCACTTCCTTATCGAGAGCTTCTAGGACAGTTAAGGCCTGGTCGCGCAGGCCTAGGGTGAGAGCAGTCATGGCCTGATTTTTACTCCACCCATTCGCCTTCATAACAGCCTCAAACTGTCTTTTGTAGGCTGACCAGGAAGATGTCCCATCGAACGGTGGCACTTTGAATCCACGTAGCGAAGGTGTAGTAGCTACTGACACTGCCACCCCATCTCCAATTATTAGGTTGTCCATTGTCTTTTTCATTTCAGCAATCTGGGTTTCAGCTTCTATCAGCCGGTTCTCATGCTGAACTACCTTATCTTGTACGACTTTAATTTCTTTTCCGAAAGTGGCGTGCAGATCCTTCATGAGGAACGTCTGTTCTTCCTGGCGGCGCATCTGCTCCTCCTTGTCACGCTGGAGCTGTTCTTCCAACCGACGGGCCTGTTCCTCCTGTCGGCGGGCCTGTTCCTCCTTGTCACGCTGCAGCTGTTCTTCCAACCGACGGGCCTGCTCCTCCTGCCGGCGAGCCTGTTCCTCTTTGTCACGCTGCAGCTGTTCTTCCAACCGGCGGGCCTGCTCCTCCTGACGGCGGGCCTGCTCCTCTTGACGGCGGGCCTGTTCCTGCAGCATCAGCATCAGAGCAGCAAAGTCTGGTGCTGCAGATGCTGGAGCTGCTGTGGACGGACCGGCCTCCACAATCGGCAGCTGGCCCTCCGACGTCCGCGGTGTTGTACCTCCAAAACGCCTCTGGTCCGTCTCCTGCTGACGTTGACTCCGGGTACGGATACCCTCCGTGTCGTCCTTTGGTAGAATCGGCATGGTTTAAATATCCCACTTCTGACACCAATTGTTACGAGCTTGGGGTTCGTGACAATAAAAACAGCCGATTCAATAACCAAAATGACACTTTAATTTAACAACACTAATTACAACTTCAAACTCACTAATTATTAAACACAAGTTCACCACTGATCACTTTATTCGCACTTGAAGATCGCTTTCGAAGTATTCGCTTGTATCGCAAATTCAATACTGACCCGGTCGCGGAATACGCGCTCCTTTTATAGGTCAGTTTATTCTAGAAACTTCCATTCTCGAAACATCTGGAAAGTACTCGTAACTACCGCTGCCGACTGACCAGATACCGAGAAGTGTAGAATGTTCTGGCAAAGAAATGTCTAGAAGGTACTTGACTCTACTAGTTCTGCTACTCGATACTAGATGGCGCTAGTAGTAACTTAATGTACCCGACATTAATTCTGGCGCGTAAGAATAGGTAGTGAATACAGTTCTTAAATTAAAGTTCATAGGTCGCTACGTTATGCCAAGACGCGTACAAAATATTATGGTTGCATGCGAAATAATCATGCGAGAGGTAAACACAAATTATTTGATATGTAAGTATGTAGTCATTCCCGCTCGTCCACACCCCGTCGTCCACACTGCGGACGACTGGGAATGTTGCGTTCTGTTCATACACTGTGGACGAACAGAACGCATTATTCCCAGTCGTCCACACCCCGTCATCCCACGTCTAGTCTAATAAATAGTTAATAAAAAGAAAATATGATGATAGTATTTCCTTATATAATAAACATACTTTTAAAATATTATGTACTTAGCTTTATTACTTTAGTAAGGCAAATACTTTAAAAGAACATACCTAGTAAATCTAAAGCTTTTTTGCGTATTATAAATAAAAAAAACAAAAATTATAAATGTTACAATACGGAGTAATTTCTATAGTCAATGCATAAATAAATTACCATCAGTCACAATATTCAATAAAATGTTTCTACAGTCAAATCTAAATCTACACTAATATTATAAAGAGGAAAGATTTGTATTTTTGAATGTAACGAATAAACTTGAATCTACACTTCTACACTATATATTATATATAATATAATTATATTATAAAGAGGAAAGATTTGTATGTAATGAATAAACTTAAACTACTCGACCGATTTTAAAACAATTCACAAATAACACTATCCTAACTTATCACTAAAATTATTACGTGGATTGCGCAGGTCAAGAATTTCATTGCATAATAATGTCTGCAGCCATATTGTGGGCGTGCGCATAGAATTTAGTTATTTAGTTTTTTTATCTGTTGCGGTTTTCTAGACGTTATATTTATTATATTTTCACCCATATTATATTTATTTTATGTTTATATATTTCGTTTTACTTAATTACTTCATATGCTACCCCGACCGACGTCATTCTGTCAACGCCGGTTGTCGCTGAAAACCAGCGCTGTGGCTCTGTCTCGCACATGAGTCCCAGCATTATGCTGAGCGATGACATGCGTCACGCGCAAAACGATGGCCGTTTTGCGCGAATGTGACGCATGTCTTCTCAACTTGTATAACTTTTGTAATTTGGTTTTTTTTTTTTTTTGGTACCTATGCGTCATACTTGTCGCAAATAAACTCTTTTTCTTTCTTTCTTAAAGACTATCTTGAAGACAATGGCTTGGGATTGAGCTGCTTCAATGATGTAGGTACAGTCAGCAAAGCCATTTGGCATACAGGCAAAAATATAAATTTTCCCACTGCACTGCCAATATTTATTTCTAATTGCACACATTACAAATACCAAATATTGGCAGTGCGGTACATCTTTTATAAAATATGTTTTAATTTAATATTTTATAAATGATATTTATTTTGCAAGTAGGTTAAACATAATACTTTTACACGTCAATCTTTTTTAGTCATTGACGCCGGTGTTTCCTAGCTGACTACCCTGAGAAAAAACACCGAAACAAACTTATAGGTTAAAGTCTCTTTTTAAAGTCCATACAATCCGTAGGTACTGGTCAAATAATTCAAATGATAAAATAAAAAGAACCATGTAGGTTAATGTCTGAGGTGGCCTTTTGAGGAAAGTGCCACACAGATTGGAGTGGACTTTTCTGGACAGTGCAAGCATTTGTCAGTTATCGTGTAGCCCAAACTTAGAACGTTTTGACGAACAGTACCAAAGTAAGGATATTGCCGCATAAATAACTCAAACTGCAAGACTAACTAAAATGAAACCCTAATATGGCGCTCATAGTCATCATCACATACATAGTCCTCACATTCACAATACGTTGTAATAATAATAATCATTTTATTATCAGGCTACTGAGGCCCATAGACACAATACACAAAATAAATTTGTTTAAATTTATTTTGTGTATTGTGTCTATGGGCCTATAATAAACTAATCAGTGTCTGAAATGATCTTTGGGGAAAGAACCACACAGATTTGAGTGGACCTGTCCAGTTAGTGCAAACTTTTGTCACTAGTCAAGTAGCTCAACTTAGAAACATTAAGGAGCTCAACGACCCGACGAACAATGCCAAAGAAAGGACATTTGGGTAGGCCGCAAAAGTACCTACTCAGACTAACTAAAGCATACCTACTAAGCGGGCCATCTCTAAATCAGTTAAGCCACGATTTTTTCTAACTGCATATGCTGCAGAGCTACATATATATTTTTGGACAGTTTATCTATATGGGGGCCCCACTGAAGCTTCGCATCTAAAATTATGCCTAAGAACACTGTTGTCTTCGGATTTCAACTCTTCCCCCTTTATTGACACACTAGTGTTAACTTGTCTAATCTGAGGTAACGTGAACCCTATGCATTTAGTTTTTAAGTAGAAGATTGTTAACATTAAACCAGTTAACTACGGTCGTAAGGGAACTATTTACAGCGTCTGTATCATTCTGCTGACGTTTAAGTTTAAATAAAACCGACGTGTCGTCTGCAAACAACACTATAATATCTTGATTATCCTTTACGAGGTAAGGCAAGTCATTGATTTAAATGTGAAACAAAAAGAGACCCAAAATGGAGCCCTGCGGGACCCCCATCCTCACTACAGATCCAGGAGATCTTTTAACGTTGACATCAACTCTGAATCCTATCACTTAAGTAAGAAGATCCACAGAGGCGTCCTGTATTCCGTAATAGTGCAGTTTCCTGATTAATGTCTCATAGAGAACACAATCGAATGCCTTGGCCAAATCGCAAAGCATCGCATTTGTCCTCCCATGCATTATAAATATGTCCTAAAAGTTCAACACCGGCATCGGTTGTTGAACGACTCCTTGTAATACCAAACTGTTTATTATGTAATAGTTCGTATTAAAATATCTTAGCATTAGATCTAGAGTAACTTTTTCAAAATTTTTACTAAAAGTAGGTAGCACTAAAATAAGTCTATAATTAGTGGGGTCTGATGTACTACCGGATTTAAATAATTTTAAAATATTTCATTAGATCAGGAAACTCACCATGGTCAATACATTTATTAAAAAAAAAAAGAAAAGGTGTGTGCTACAATGTGTATATTGGACTTAGCAAGGTCAAAAGAAATTCCCCATAGATCTGCAGTCTTTTTAAAATTTAAAGATGTAAAAGTTATTATTATATCATTACAAGTGGCATGTTGGAATTTAAATTCAGAATCACAAACTGGAACGTAACGTTTCTGCAACAGTGGGTGATGAATTTAGAGACTTAGTTGTCGATACGGGAATCTCTGCAAATAAATTTTCAAAAGCCGCGGCGACTTTGGAATCTAATTTAATTACACTATCATTAATAGCAAGGCTATAATCATTCGATTTGTTGCAAGACCTTCCCGTTTCGCTATTAATAATGTTCCAAGTCATTTTAATCACACTACTACTATTTTTAATTTTTGAACTCAAGGAAGAACGAGACTTCGCGAGACCGAGACTTCGCGATATAACAAACTTTTTATAAAATTTAGAATAGTTTTTAACATATATAAATTAAATTCTACCGTATTAATATAAGTCCTTTCTTCGTACAACTCATGCCGTTCTCTACTCTTATAAATACAAATGGTGGCCCAGTCACTGAAAGAAGTTAAGTAAGTTAATGTTAGAGAGATAGTCTTAGGAATGAATGTCGTGTCAAATTTTGTGCAATATTTATTGATTTTGAAAAAATCAGTAGGTATACCAAATGAACATTATATTAATCGTTATTATTCCATTCGTTGTTATGCTAAAAATACTTATATCGTACATTACACATCCATCGCTGAAATGTACCTTTTTAGTGCAGCCGTGAGACACAATAGTTTTTACGATGCCATTTTTTGTTATTTCTATGTAGGGACCGTACGTGTTTCATGTATGTGCTTAATCTAAACTTCTAAACTAATATAATATTATAAAGAGGAAATATTTGTTTGTCTTTTTGTTTGTTACGATTTGGCTCAAAAACTACTCAACCGATTTTAAAAATTCTTTCATCGTTAAAAAGCTACATCTTCACCGAGTAACATAGGCTAAACCTTGAATAATGTAACACAAGGTGTAAAAAAAAATACAAAATGTCTTTCATCGCATGCGCTGCGAAAACTATTGATGATACATAAAAATAATGTACCTACCACATAATTAAATTACACATTATAACCTAGAAAAGAAGAAAGAGAAAAAAGTCTAACTATTATTCAATCAAAGCCCACTTGGAAAGAAAGAGTGATGATTTTGATATCAGGATATTAATTCTTATCCATTTAAATGGTTTGATAATTAAGGTTAATTATGTACATGTATATTACACTTTAAATTATTCCAATTGGACTTTTCGTTTAAAAGTTACGACGGGTATAAAAATGCTTTAAGTAAGAAAAATGTTGCGGTTTGAGCGAACTGGGGAGAATCTTAATGCTTGGTCCGATGAAGACGATGAAGTTGAAACACGGCATTAATGATTTGGATAAAAACATATGAATAACATATATTTGACTTTTCGAAAATAAAACCCTTAATGGGCGAAAAGGGGTGATGAGTTTTTTAGGGGAGGACATTATTGCTAACTCAATTTACGTGAAAATTGGAATGAACAAACTAAAAGTGGGATATTTGAAACAAATCTAACAATTTTAACATAATCAGCCCCTGATGGGGTAAACGGGGTGAATAGTAGGCTGATCCTGACCGTTGAATGGATATCGTAGTGCTTAATTTTCCAAGACTTACCTTTAAAAAGGGTTAGAGGGGGCGTTGCTGATTATGGAGTACCTACCTACTAAATCCGCGCAGACGAAGACGGGGGCGAAGTGCTAGTAAATTATAAATTAAAAATAAGTAGTTGAAAAACTAATTTCCATTTAGAAAACTTTATTCAAATAAATTACATTTCAGGCTTAGATTAAAATTTAACTACGCTGAAATAATTCCTGGAATTTTTCTAACACTTCAATCCATATGGACGGTCGCAATTGTTTTGAGTGTCACATACTAGTTGGTTTCTGCGGCCAAAACTCTCTTCGTACGGCTTTTGTCCCGGATAATTACCTCTGAAAATATAAGAATGTATTGAGAATCCGGTCCTGTACGGGAAATTAGAAAAAGTAGTGCTCCACCACCAGGCTCGGTTACTGCGAATCAACAGTTTTAGAAAACTTCTAGACGGTTTTCCTAATGAGATTCTAAACTGAGGAGGCTCTATGTCTCCTGCATTGAGGAAATCCATACCGTTTCACATCATTTTAAATTAAAAATTAAAGTTATTTCAAGAACGTATAAGAGTTGTAAGCTTACCCAGGTCCGTAGTTGCAGACGACAAAATATTTGTTCCACTTGTCTGACTGTTCCCACTGGAAGGTTTGTGAGATAGCGCAACCAAGCTTATCGGTCTCAGACCACACCATCTGTTAAAAGTTAACGGTTATTTTATATAAGGTACACAAAAATTACTCAAATCAGAAGTTACACAAATAGGTCACATGCTTTTAAATGTTAAGCGATTGGTGTTCACCCAGTTGTCGTCTATTTGACGTCTATTTGTGCCTATTGGACTAGCTCTGTTTTTTATCCTGCAATTATGCTTTTTTTTTGCTTTTGTGGGCTGGTAAAAAAAAAGATGGATGTATCACATACCTGCGTATAATGCGCGATATGGTAGCGTCTACGGAAGTCGCTCTTCTTTAGTGGTCCAAATGTGTAGTTAACGTTTTCCTTGAACCACGACTCGAGGGCTGCGTCCGGATTCAAGACATACTCAAGATCGGTAGTCGAGTACCAATACAAGTTCTCTCCCGTCATAAATCTATTGGAACCTGAAGAAAACAATGGTAGGTTTTAGTTTGTATTTGTTTTATCAATGTGTAAACACACACACACACACACAGAAGGTACACATTTTTCGTCAGTTATGTTTATATGCCATGGTATTATGGGGCTATCAACCGGCCACAAATACAGGCTGCGGGCTGCTACAGAGACATTCCAGTTGAAAGACCCAATTGCACTTTGCCCGGGGAATTGAACCCAGGACTGCCCAGGAGCTCATAATCATCAGTAGCGCTTTTCTCTTTTGAAAAAGATAGCCACGAATGTCTACTTATTCTTGACTTTCTTCTTACTTTCCTAGTTGCTTAAAACAGAGTTCCAAAATGAACTATTGAGGCATTCTTGCCGAAAAAGCCTTGCCAATAATGCTTAGCTACTTGCAAAGCATTATTGACAAGGCTTTTTATGTAAGGCAATCATATTGAGGGATTTCACCAATCCAGCAGTTAGCTTTATGTATACCTACAACAATTTTCTTTCTGAGAAAATCGCTCGCCGCGATAGCTCGTTGGTCGCTAGAATTGTAATATAATTGTAATACTTACCAACAGATCTATTTGGATTGTGTGTGCCCAAGTTTTTCTTTGCCCACTGAGATGCCTTGGCTTGCAACTCCTCATCCCACACCTGAGGACCAAGTAGCGAATTAGGAAACAAATAGGTAATTGTGATATAATAAAAAAAACCTTCTTAAGGCAGGATCAGTCTTGTCTTGGATGCAAAAGAATTATTATGAGCCTGTCTGCTCTCCTACAGGAAAAATGCATGCCTTCCGTCTTAAAACAATTTCCATTCTTCAGCCATGGAAACAGTAAATAAACAAAGCGAATAAAATAAAAAAAGCTCATTCACAATAAAGACGCAGCACTAGATCGTGCTAAATGGAAAAGGCAGACAAGGAGGCCGACCCCAAGAAAGTGGGATTAGGTCTAGGAGGAAGAAGAAGAATATTATTAAAATAAAATTTATAAATAAATTATTAAAGCGACATACCATCATCTTCATCTCCGACGCAGGAGGCTGTCCAGCAACGTTTCCTTTGGCAACCTGGAGGCGACGGTAATTGTGTCCATCCACGAATACACGAATTTGTTGACAAGATAACGATATCACTGAAACCAACAACGTCAATTTAACACGCAATTTTACTCACGCACAAAAAAAAACCTACATTACCTACGTACAGAAACAATTACCTACATGAGTAAATAGCACAGAGAAGCTAAGCTTCAAGCGGGTTTCAGAATTGTTCACAATTGAGCATGTCTATGTATTGTGATTTCTGACAGGTTCAGGAAGCAGTCGCAGCTCAGTCTGCGCTGACCCAAAAACTAAGGGATTCGAACGACAGATCAACCTTTGCCAAGTATAGTTCATGAGAATTTAAACCATTTCAGCTATTAAAAACAGATCCTACTTCAATAGGTAAGCGAATTTCAGAAAACGTTTATTACGAATAAGAACTTTAGTTTGTAACATAAGATCCATATTCGCAAGAATGGCTGAAAAGTTTACTTAGCAAAGTAATGTTAAAGTACAATCTATGCATCTTGCCCCAAGTATTCAAAGGTCTACTTGAATTTCTGCATGAAAAAATAAAATTGTACAAACTTACAATTAACACCATTGTTCCTCGACCAAGCAGAAGTGGCAGCAAAGAATAAAAACAAAACAAAATATTTCTTCATGGTTGTAGTGAAATATTGTATGCACTGCACGAAATAATTTGACGAATGTGACAATGGCTAGGTTTCAGGAGTTTATATAGGTAGGTACTTCTTCAGTTTCCTTCTTACCTACCCCATTGATAGCAAAATTCAGACGTCAATTGGATATATCTACCCAATTTTAACTTTAACCGTATATTGAAACACTGATTTATTTATATCCATGGCTATGTTTGGTATTCCATGACAAAATCAGGGAATACAATACACGATGAGGTATTAATATGTAAATTCAAACATCAATTGGATATTCCCAATTATAGCTTTTTACCGTATATTGACTCCTGGTACGCAATTGTATTCCATGACAAAATCAGGGAACAAATCACAAGGTAAAATCCAGGTCCACTTTGTTAGCGCTACCTATTACAGAAGTGATCTGCATTGCCAACAATAATATTAAACGGTTACTTTTAAAACCCGCTTAGACTACTGACTAGTAGTCGTTGCTCAAAGAACGACACCAAGCGCGGTCGCCACGACGAAAGGTTCTGGAGTGGCGACCGCGTACCGAAAGACGCAGCGTTGGAAGATCTCCCACAAGGTGGTCGATTTTTATTCTTCATATTGCACCAACCACTATTCTCTGCATCACTATTCATGCATGGTAGAGAATGCCTATGGCATAAGTCCGCCTCTGTTCATTTGTGTGCGTAAAGTGTTAAATGAATAAATAAGGCGGATTGATGACCGGTCACGGTAAGATATTATACTGTGACCTGGTGCAGGCCGTGGGAATCAGCTGGTTGCGAGATGAATAAGACCGGTCGATTTGGCGACACTTGGAGGAGCCATCTTTCGGCTGAAATGATGATTAGGTAGTCGTTGCTTGCTAGCACTAGTTATGCTTAAGCTTCTTTGCCTTTATGAAGAAAACTTCTTCCACTCCACTATAAACTGAGTTGAGGGCTTTAACTGGCGAACTTGATGTAGGGAGACCGAGTCACGTGCGATTGATGGCCCTATACGGGGTCCCGATCTGGGCTGCTGACCTGATGGCCAGCACCATCACTGTTCTGCGTAAGCCGCAGAGGGTGATGGCCGTCAGAGTCATCAGGGGTTATCGCACGATCTCCTAGGAGACGGCTTGCGCACTGGCCGGATCTCCGCCCTGGGACCTGGAGGCAAAAGTACATACGCTGCCCTCTTCCGGCCCCCCTAACTGGATCATCCGGACCCGAGGTGGCGGCGCGTGGTGTTCCCGTGCGCCCCTCTTTGACGTAGCGGGGTGAGTCAAACACCTCACTCCCCCCGCTGATGCGAGGTGGCCCGCAGAGGCGGGCCGGCGCCAGCCGGGGATTACGGAAGTCGCATCCGTTCCCGCGATTCCCAGCGTAGGTGGGAGATGGAAGACCGGGGTGGTTTTAGTCAGTAATATTCTGATAGACCCCTGCGCTCACCCAGGGCGGAGAACATCCATGAGGATTTTTCATATTTAGTCTCTTTGTTGTTTTCCCGCTAAGAAAAATAGCCTAAATTAATTTAAAATTTTATTGATTAGAAAATTTACAAGTTTTTTTTCTACAATGCGATTTTACTATAAATTTAATAAAGAAAAAGTTTGCCAAGTTGATGATAGGGATGATAGGATTTTTAAGAAAACGATTTTTCGAGTGTCATCATTTGTATACGGTCGGGAAAGATCCAAGTTCTCTGTTCACTGGTATACTCAAAAGACACATGTTAGTCATGGACTATTCTGCAGTTCTGAAATGCTTGGCCTATTATTGATCTCACTACTTTTATAGACCGAATTTTTGGGAACAGGAACTTCGCATTTTTTCCCATTTTTGTTTTTTGGGGGATAAGTCTCATGTCTTTTTTCCAATGATAGGAATGATAATAATTCCGAGCATTTTTATTTTTTATAGTTATTATTTTCATCAATAATATCCCTGATTTAATAAAAAAATGTTCTCAAGAGTTGCTTGCATACCAAATTTGAAAATTTCCTGTCGTGGGAACCAAATAAAAAAAATATTAGCTTATGAGGACTGACAAAAAAATGCCTTTTTCCGATTTTTTCCTTCAATTGTAGCCTAAGACCTGTCTTCACCCGAAATTTGAAGTTTCTAGCATGACTGGAAATGCCCCATAATTTAGATGAGTCCGTAGGAAAATCTGTCTTCACTTTTTGTTCCTCTGTAGGTATCTCCTCAACGGTTTAAGCTAATGTTTTGAAACTTTCCAGTAATCTTTTACTGATCATCAGAGGTCGGTTAGGTAGAGTTATGTATGTACTTACACTGATTTCATACAGAGAATGAATAAAGTGGATATGCCTCAAATCCAGAGATTAAAAAGAGCAGAAAAATCCCGTGATTTTTAAATAAAAAAGTTATTTACTTTTACACAATTTAAACCAATACACGCGCGACGTTGCCAAAAGACATCAACGACATCGGATGTCCGAAGTTGCAAAATTCCAATACGCACACGCGCGATGCTGCCACATTTGTAGTTCGCACAACATAGCTTGTGAGAACAAAAGATAAATTATTATTATTTATTTGTAATATTGTTGGCCACACGGGATTGTCTAAGTATTAGAACTCCCGGGAAGATCCATATTAATATAAAAAGTTCTATGCAAAGTACATAAATAACTAACCTAATTCCGACCTCTGCTGATCATAATAAACGGTCCAAGTTTCATCAAGTTGTGATTATTATAAGCAAAGTTATGAGGGGGGTAAAACAGCTCGAAATGTTTCGTGTAATATATGTACCTACACACTGCGTACATTACGCCGGAAAGTCAAAGTGCACCATATTCAGATCCAGTTAGAAATACCCAAAAAATAATAGGTCATTCTGAGTCAGACTGTTTCCCAAGTTAGCGTCAGAATTTCTGACGCTCATTTAGGTGCTAAAATATACTTTTCCAAGTGAATGAAATAAGAATGCCTTTAAAGGTGTTATTTGATTCCACGTAAAATCAAGTTATCTAGGATAAATATACCTACTTAGTTCCCTAAATACCGGAACGTTTGGTTTCGAACAGACCCATATTAAATGGTTCGTCGTACCTCTTCATTATTGTACGTGCAATTCAACACGAATTACAAACAAATACATTTTTTTAAATAGGTACCTACTTATTATTAGGTAGTATTTATATTTTTACCCGACTACGGCAATGCCAGGTTTTTATTGTACAAATGGCGCTATTGTATTTTATTTTACTAAAATCATCTCTTCGTTGCGCCGCGCCGTTGTTAAAATTCGACTAAGGGCAAGAAAATTACTAAGTAGGTATTTCAAAAAAGTTGAACTGTGTTTACCAGATTAAAATAGGTACCCTTTTTTTTAAATTATATTTTTTTTCTTTGTCAGCTAACATTTCGATCATTTTGAGTAGACAATTCGCATTGTCTACTCAAAATGATCGAAAAATCAGAGGATTAACCGTATTTGCATCAAATATAAATTTGAGTGGGAATAAGATTTATTAATTGTATGATTAATCAGTAATGTTGTACTCGTGCCCTTCCAAATTTTAATTCGAATATGTACCTTTTTTTTTTTAAGGATGGGAAATCAAAACCCATCCGTGTTCCTTCTAAAGTCCTTTGCGTTCCAGGGCCGCGGTGACTCTTTCGGACAAATTCCGCAACCCTGGCAGGCTCTGGCCCTAGCGGGCCCCTTCTTTTATGCTGACATCTCTTTGAGGCGCGCGTGAAATGAATATGTACCTAACATGTGGATAACGTAGTTAGTTACGCACTTATATTTCTACCTAAATTATAAGCTATTGTTAACCATGTAAGTATGTATAGTGTTTAATTGTTGGTTATCCTTAATAAATAAATTTAAAAAAAATATGGTTGTATGTAAATAAACTTTATTATAAATAAAATTTATTAATTATTGATTAAGGAAACTTGAAAAAGGTTTTTCATATTTGATGTTGCGTAGGTATATGTTTTAATTTTACAGCAAAAACCCCATTGCAATAATTGCATTTTGTGCAATAGTATACCAATCATATTTCCTCGTAAGTACCTAATACAATTTTATCTTATGTAATAGGTAGCTTTTGCCTGCGACTTCGTACATATCCCGTTTTTTTCCCGTTCCCGAAGGAATTTCGGGAAATCCTCTCTTAGTGCTCCCCTACACTCCCCAAGGACCCTACATGCCAAATTTCAGCTTTCTACGACCAGCGGTTTGGGATATGTACGTTGTCTCTCAGTCACTCAATGACTGAGTAACAGAAGAATTTCATATAATTAGGATTTTACCTAATCCTCGTACCTACAGTCCCTGATATTTTCTTACATTGCTGGTTTTGATTTAGAATGGTAATAGGTAAGTACCTACTATATTGACTTGACAAATTAGTGTTTACAAATAAATGACTTTTATTTATTAATCTATGCAAAAGTATTATTCCTATTCTAAAATAACGCCCCTAATAGATTTTTGAATAAGTACATTTATTGAAACTGTATTAATAAATAAATTGAATTCCGCATGAGTTGATGACTTATACGCCATTATGCGTAAGAAAACAGCTTCTCTGATGTGCCGGATGACACTTTATCTATGACTAACTACCGCCCGCGTTAATGTCGAAAATTATCCCAAGGGAACATACTCCCGGGATGAAAAGTATCCTATGTGTTATTCTAGACTATAATCTACCTCTGTGCCAAATTTCATCAAGATCCGTTTAGCCCTTCTGACGTGAAAGAGTAACAAACATACATCCATACGTACAAACTTTTGCGTTTATAATATTAGTAGAAGTAGATAGATAGTAGAAGTAGACGTAGATAGAAGTCGAAATTATAGTAGGACGTAGGATTACTCTGAAATAAATGAATTTAATTAATACCTACTACAGTAAGTATCTAATTAAATTCTTTACTTTGATCAAAAAATTAGTCGACCAAAACACGGATTTGCAAAAAAAAATGTTACACAAAACAATCAGTTTTTATGGTTCCGAACCTGTGTATGCAACCCTTATAGTAGCACTCGATTGTCTCTCCGTTCGTCTGTCACGGCCGATTTTCCCCGAATATACTAGACCGATTCAGTTGAAATTTGGTAAAGAAAAGGTGGTGGTGGTAACCCCTGCAGGTTTATTGGTCAAAAATACCACTGGTACTTGTGGTATGTTTGACTGCTTTTTGACCCTCGTTCACGATTCTTTGCTAAGCGCAAAGATTCGGTTAGTTGATTTTTGTTGTTACGTGATATGATCACGTTTGCAGTTATAGCTTTTCTTCCACGACTAGAAGTCTTAGTGTTGGCCCTAGGGATTGGCAGCATGTTTTCTGATAGAACCAAATTCTGCGGCTCTTGTACCTCAGTACTCACTCCTGGGGCACAGGGGTCAACAACAGGACCTTTATCTTGATTATCAGGAGTATATGTTTGACCATTGTTAGATGCTTCCGTTGCAAGGAAACCATTTTGCAGCAATTTCTCTCGTTTTGCTCTTAATATATGCCCGGCTAAAAAGCTCGGCAATATCAGTTTTAGTATTTTGTTAAGTGAAAAGAACAGGTCGATGATAATTAATCGACGATGTAAAAGGGATAGTGCTATACGCTATTTCTAGCTTCGTCTCTCCCTTGGAGCGGATTCTCGATCGTTTTAAGACTTCATAGTAGGGCCCCAGAAAAGAGAGGTACAAGGGAATTTTGTTAGAAGTATTGCTGGATAACAAAGTAAAGCCATTTTAATGTAAACAAGCCGATAACATATGACAGAAGCCACTGATATCTGTTAAATTTTCATGATATTTGAGAGCTTTAGAAGTAAAAACACATTATTTAATTGTAAAAAATAGATATTAAAACTCATTAAATGGAAAAAAATATCCATGAATAATTCGTAAACCATATTTATTTTGTATAATGTTCATTAGGTACGCCATTAGATGCGTGTAGTGTATTTAGTTAGAAACTTAACTAGTGCTAGCAAGCAACGACTAATCATCATTTCAGCCGAAAGATGGACACTAGGCCACCTCCAAGTGTCGCCACATCGACCGGTCTTATTCATCTCGCAACCAGCTGATTCCCACGGCCTGCACCAGGTCACAGTATAAATATCTTACCGTGACCAGGTCATCGATCCCCCTTATTTATTTATTTATTTATTTAACACATTACGCACACAAATGAACAGAAGCGGACTTATGCCATAGGCATTCTCTACCAGTCAACCTTTGGGTTATGTAGAGAATAGTGGTTGGAGAAAAAAAATCGACCACCTTGTGCGAGGTCTTCCAACGCTGCGTCTTCCGGTACGCGGTTGCCACTCCAGAACCTTTCGTCGTGGAGACCGCGCGTGGTGTCGTTGTTTGAGCAACGTGCCCCACTAGTCAGTAGTCTAAGAGGTAACTTTCTAAAAGTAACCATTTAATATTATTGTTGGTTATTTTGTGTAATTTTGTCAGGGAATACCAAACATAGCCATGGATATAAATGAATCAGTCTTTCAATTGCGTACCAGGGGTCAACGGTAAAAAGTTATAATTGGGAATATCCAATTGACGTTTGAATTTACATAGTTTACACTGAATTTTGCTATCAATAGGGTAGGTAAGAAGGAAACTGAAGAAGTACCTATATAAACTCCTGAAACGTAGCCATTGTCACATTCGTCAAAATATTTCGTGCAGTGCATACAATATTTCACCACACACAACCATGAAGAAATACTTTGTTTTGTTTTTATTCTTTGCTGCCACTTCTGCTTGGTCGAGGAATAATGGTGTTAATTGTAAGTTTGTACTATTTTATTTTTTCATGCAGAAATTCAAGTAGACTTATGAATACTTGGGGCAAGATGCATAGATCGTACTTTGACATTTCTTTGCTAAGTAAACTTTTCAGCCATTCATGCAAATGCACATAAATAAATAAAAAAATAAAATCTCTTTATCTCAGACCTTTTTAGGCCCATAATATTGTTAGTAGTACAACTTAAAAACTATGTTAGTTAGATTTAAAATATTAATTTAAGTATTTACCACCCTCTGGGGCCCCGGGCACACGCACTTGTGCTTGAACCCAGTGCCACAGAAGGGGGCTGTCGAGCTTGTAGCTGAGAACGTTCAGGATGGTGTTGGCGCTCCCACGCGTACGGAACATCAGCGAAGCGATGCGGCGTCGCAGCACAGTGTGAAAGCCATCTGTGTGCGCGTGCGCAAACATCGCCGACGCACTACAGCAGCGCGGGAGCCCCACCAGCACCCTGAACGCGTTATTATATTGTATCCGGAGAGCGTTGATGGCCCGCTGCGTGTAGTTGACCCACAGATTGCAGGTGTAGAGAGTTTGGCAGAATGCTTTAAACAAAGTGATTTTTACCTCAAAACTACACCTCGCAAATTTGCGTGCCAACATGTTACAGCGGACCGCCATCGCGCCATCGCCCTCCTCTCCCTTTCAATATCTCCATCATCTTTTAAATCCTCGTTGACCACATGGCCGAGGTATTTAAATTCACTCACTCTTCGAAGAGCGACAGCATTAAGCAGCACAGGTGCCACCTCCCCCAGTTTACGACCCCTGGCTTGAAATACCAGGAGCTCGCTCTTCTGAACATTGTACAGGAGACCGTGTACCCTCGCATACTCCTCACATACGCCTAAGAGCTTTCTGAGCGCGGCTATTGATGGGCTGAGCAACACCATATCATCTGCATAACTAATACTGTTGATACAGTGACCATCAATCGAGCATCCTACTCCGGTGTCGCTCAGCTCAACAATCAGCCCGTTCACGTACAAGTTGAAGAGCGAAGGAGATGTTAACCCCCCCTGCCTCACTCCGCACTCCAACCCGTACTCGTCAGAAAGTTCACCAAGCCATTTGACCTTGTTTTTAATTATAGGCACTACCACCGTCTTCATCAGCTCATTTGGCAGATAGGAATGCCTAATACAAATAGTAAATAACAGTCCCAAGAGCCTCGGGAGGTGTGGCCCCGCATGCTGAAAATGTTCGATGCTGAGGCCGTCGTGTCCGGGCGACTTCCCTCGAGTCATGCCCTTTATTATCAGAGCAACTTGTTTTGCTGTGACACGCTCAGGTACCGCTGACACGACGACCCCTGCGTCTCTGGTCTGCTCACCTTTTAGCGGAGACTCCACTTGAAAGTGACATTTAAACAAATTAGCAATGTCTTTTGGTTCGCTGATGCCGTTGATACTCACAGGAACGCTAGGCCTTGGGTTTAACTTTTTTGTTTGTTGCCAAAATCCTTTAAAATCTTTGTTCTTATGTTTGGTAGCTAAAATATTCATTTTTATTAATTCCTGATTATTCTGACAATAACGTAGTTTGCTTTTGAATTTTTTCCTAGATTCATACATTTCATTATAAAAGTTACCACTGTTAGGTCGACCATAACAAACCCAGGTTAAAAATTTGTGCCTAGCCTCCCTGTGAGCATCATGAACATACTTGTTCCAGCCGACAATATGACGCCCCCGGTGCCGTTCGAACACGTTACATAATGGATCATTATGTTACAAAGTAAAGACCACATTCGTAAGAAACGTTTTCTGAAATTGTTATTGAAGTCTGAACATTTTTTACCTACTTACTGTAATGGATTAAATTCGCATGAAACTGAACTTTGACGTTGTAAATTTGACGTTCAAAAGTGCCTTTTAATGGTCTAGTTGAAATAAATGAATTGACTTTGACTTTGACTTTGAACTTGGCAAAGTTTGATTTGTCGTTCGAATCCCTTAGAGTTTTTGGGTCAGCGCAGATTGATCTGCGACTGCTTCCTGTATCTGTCAGAAATTACAATACATAATATAGAATGGTCAATTGTGAACAATTCCGAGACCCGCTTGAAGCTTTACTTCTCTGTGCTATTTACTCATGTAGATAATTGTTTGGTTTTTATGTTATGTAGGGGTTTTTGGGGCGTGAGTAAAATTGCTTGTTAAATTGAAGTTGTCGGTTTCAGTGATATCGTTATCTTGTCAACAAATTCGTGCGTTCGTGGATGGACACAATCACCGTCGCCTCCAGGTTGCCAAAGGAAACGTTGCTGGACAGCCTCCTGCGTCGGAGATGAAGATGATGGTATGTAGCTTTAATCATCATCATTATATCAGCCGAAAGACGTCCCATACTGGGCATAGGCCTAATAGCCACGCTTTGCAGGCGGATTGGCGATCGCAGTGTAGCTGTTGCAATTTACAGAGAATGCTGCTGCCCATTCTCTGATGAGTCCCTTATTCGCGTCCTAAGGAAAGTGGTGGGAGCTTTAATAATTTATGAATATTTTTTTTTTATTATTTACGAGGAAAAAGAAAATGCCCCATTTTCTTGGGGTCGGCCTACTTGTCTGCTGCTTCTTTTTGTAAATGAACATTTTTTATTGTATTCTCTTTAGTTATGTATTATTTATTAATTATTGCCTCCTTTATAATTAAATATGGCTGAAGAATGGAAAATGTTTAAACACGGAACGCATGCATTTGCCCTGCAGGAGAGCAGACACGCTCATAATAATTCTTTGACATCCAAGAATGATGATTTTTTTTTTATTAAAATAAAATTATATGTATTAATTCGCTACTTGGTCCCCAGGTGTGGGATGAGGAGTTGCAAGCCAAGGCATCTCAGTGGGCAAAGAAAAACTTGGGCACACACAATCCAAACAGATCTGTTGGTAAGTATTATAATTATATTAAAATACTGGCGACCCGCCCCGGCTCCGCACGGGAACAATTTTTTTTACCAGAATCAAAATATTGTGGTTCAGGCCGAAATAAAAAGTGTGATAGACAACCGTCAACGACATCTTCTCTCAGGTGTCTACCAGTTAAGGACGTTATCTCTACCTCCGCGGAGGGGTCACACAGTGTTTATTAAACATAATTATTTGGTTGGGCTACTTACTTTAGTTTTGAGATATCTACGAAAATATTCATCCAAATTAAATGGTGTGTTGTGAATGAGCTCCTGGATTCGAATCCCCAGAAAATTGCCATTGGTTTTTCAGAAGCAGCCCGGAGTCTGGGTTTGTGGCCGGTTGATAATCCCATAAGTACATGGGATTTAATGGGATATAAACATAACTGACGAAAAATGGGTGTACCTTCTACATAATGTACAGAAGGAACCCCTGCCTGTCCATTGTGGGAAAGCAGACGTGATTTGATGTTTACGTGTCATTTGATAAAGCCACTACTTTGATAAAAAGTACATACTAAAACCTACCATTGTTTTCTACAGGTTCCAATAGATTTTCGACGGGAGAGAACTTGTACTGGTATTCGATTACCGATCCTAAGTATGTCCTTGATCCGGAGGCAGCCCTCGAGTCGTGGTTCGAGGAAAACGTTAACTACACATTTGGACCTATAAAGAACAGCGACTTATCGCGACGCTATCATATCCTGCATTACACTCAGGTTTGTGAAACATCTTTTTTTTTTGACAAGCCCGTCACTATTTCCTACCTTTTTTTTTCGAAGGGTGGGAAATCATCAAATGACTGCTTCCGCTCTGGGTGGAGCGGAAGGGCGTGACAGACTCTTACTGACTAAAACCCATCCGTGTTCCTCCTAAAGCCCTTTGCGTTCCAGGGCCGCGGTAACTCTTTCGAACAGATTCCGCCACCCTAGTAGGCTCTGGCTCTAACAGTCCCCTTTGCTGGACATCTCTTTGAGGCGCGCGTGGAACACAATGCACCGTCGACCCGGGCCTGTTTCCGAGCGGAAGACGAGCCACCTAACGCTCGCCGTCCTCAGGCCCGCGCCTACGGTGGCCGGGAATCGCCCTGCGACTCCCGACGCCCGGGGCGTCTTCTTCTGTTGCGGCGGCTTGGGCGTGAGGTAATCCAAAAGTAGACAAAAGCATAATTGCAGGATACAAAACAGAGCTAGCCCAAAAGGCACAAGGCGTTTACAAAACTGGGAGAACACCAGGCACTTAAAATTTATAAGAATGAGACCTATTGGTGTAACTTCTGATTTGGGTAATTTATATGTACCTACCTTATTTAAAATCAACATTAATTTTAAACAGATGGTGTGGTCTGAAACCGATAAGCTTGGTTGCGCTATCTCGCAAACATTCGAAAGGAGACATTCATACACGTTGAACAAATTCTTCGTCGTCTGCAACTACGGACCTACGTAAGTTTACAACTCTTATACGTTCTTGAAGTAACTTTAATTTTTAATTTAAAATTATGTAACGTTTCCTTAATGCCAGAGACATAGAGCCTTCTCAGTCTTGAATCTCATTATAAAACCGTCTGGAAGATTTCTAAAACTTGATCCGCAGTGATAGCCTAGTGGTTGAGCACGACTTGTTCTAATGTTTCATGCGGCACCAGATTCTCAACCATCGTCTGCCTAGCCCAACTGTATTGGGGTGGGCTTCCAGTTAAACCGGATTCAGCTGAATACCAGTACTTTACGTGGTTAGGCTGCTACAACCCAGTATTTGTGCGACGCGGTAGTTCTTGGCAAGACTAGTGTCAGATTTTCTGGCTTCTGACAATCCGTAACGACTAACGAATGCCAAAATCTACATATGACAGACGGAACCAACGACTTAACGTGCTTTCCTAGGCAGGGAGTAGTCTCGGTATGTTAAAATTGTCATCCACAAACCAACCTCGGAAAGCGTTGCTTAACCTTGAAGATTGACTCGTGTGGCAGTTATTCTTTAAACACGAGCTCCAAAGAGCCTTCTCGATTTTGAATCTCATTAGGAAACCCGGCTAGAAGTTTTCTAAAACTGTCGATTCGCAGTGATCGAGCCTGCTGGTGGAGCACTACTTGTTCTCATGTCCCGTGCAGGACCAGATTCTAAGTACATTTTCTTATATTTTCAGAGGTAATTATCCGGGAGAAAAGCCGTACGAAGAGAGTTTTGGCCGCGGAAACCAACTAGTATGTGACACTCAAAACAATTGCGACCGTCCATATGGATTGAAGTGTTAGAAATTCATCATTTTTCGAAAAAGCTTTGACTGCAGACATATTATGTTATGAGTACCTATTTAATGAGTATTGCAGGAATTATTTCAGCGTACTTGAATTTTAATCTTAGCCTAAAATGTAATTTATTCGAATAAAGTTTTCTTCAAGGAAATTAGTTTTTTAACTACTTATTTTAATTTATAATTTATTTAGCACATACATTTAACACGCTCGGTCCCTACATAGAAATAACAAAAATGGCATCATAAAAACTAGTGTGTCTCACGGGCTGCACTAAAAAGGTACATTTCAGCGATGGGTGTGTAATGTTTGATATAAGTATTTTAACTATAACAACGAATGCTATAATAACGATTGATATAGGTTATTTTCATTTGTTATAATCATCTATTGTTACAACATCTTATTATATACCTCCATAAGATAATTTAATTTCATATAAGCTTTAGTGGATATAACATTCACTTGAACTAAGGATTAAAAGTTATAATGTTCATCCTAATATAAAACTAGCTTTTAATAATAATAATAATAACCCCACCGCCATATCTCTACGTTGACGTCGTGGTGGGGCTTGCGTTCCCCAATAAACCTTAGATCATACCTAGGGTGAGGGACCTGACAAAGAGAGATTCAAGTTTTGTGGCGAACTGGTGGGCAGTGGCTACCCCACGGACCTGATCTCCCGGGAGAAGTCTTGTTCCTCATCTCCAGCTTACCTTTATTGGCTGGCCAGGGTGAACGCTGACGAGGAAGAGAGCTCCCACCCCACCTCTTTCTTGCCTTAATCGGCCGGTCTGAGTGGAGATTGCGATTTCGCAAGAGCAAACGTGCTTGGGAGAAGGATGTATAATCCAGTAAGATGCTGTTAGGGATCTTGACCGTACTTCCGGGATTGCCCTGATGGCCGTAGTATACCTACCTCTCCTACTCCTCTTGCACCTCAGGATATGTTGCCCCCTTGGCGCTACGTCATGTTGTGCTAGCAACCGTTTTCGGGGACCCATTTATTGAGCGTACAAGTCACCCTCTGCCATTTAAAGCCTGGTTAATTTTCAGTGGTCAGGAGGGGCCAATAGTTGTTACATAGTATACGATTACCAGTCCACTAGACCACCCAAACCCATAGCGTTTCATCTTTTGTTTCCATATTCTGCAATAGAATTGTCCTTGGGTATATTTTAACAAAATTTTGAGGTAAGTGAAAAGTATATATGGATTTGATTTAATTTCACACACCCGCAATATTTTTGACTTTTGGTTCTTTTTGAAAAAGGGGAGTAAAATATTTTATCATACTGTGGCAACACTTACAACAGGAACGTGTGATTTTGTATAGGCAATTATAATTCAATAAAAAGTTATAGAAAAAAGTAAGTTTTTATTGAATTATAATAGCCTCTACAAAATCACACGTTCCTGTAGTAAGTGTTGAATTGGGTAAGTACAGCCCCGGATCTAGGGGAGGCAAACCGGGGCATGTGCCCCGGGCGGCAAGTTCAAGGGGTGCCAAATTGAAATGTTTGAAAAAAAAACTTACACGGTTTTCCATGTATGGTCTAGAAGAAAAATGGTTGCCAATGATGGGTACAATGGATCTTCGTTTTCGTCAAGGCTCGTTTTACAACCAGGACATAATAAAATTAATTACAAACGTGGAAAAGAGGGGGGCGCCACTATCATGTCTTTTGCCCCGGCTCGGAAAAATTGTAGATCCGGGGCTGGTAAAGTATTCGGTTATTCTGTGGCAACACTTACGAAATGGACGCGTGCGTTTTGTTGGCAAATAAGCTATGTAAATTAAGTTCAATATTTTAATAAAATGGATTGGAAATGTACTACTTTCAGATGAAATTGAAATCGGATCGAAGAATTGGGGTAGCATTTTTGCAAGTGGGAAAGACACGCGACGGCATAATTATTTAAAAACTGTCAACTGCAACTAGATGTAAACAGTACTTGCGTCAACCTTTGACTAATTGACAGTTTAACGAACCACGCCAATCTGGCGTGGTTTATATTACACCGCCTCACGTTTGAGCGCGTTGACGATTTCTGGTTTGTTCTGTGTTCTGAGGTTGACATTTCAAATAATTATTCTAATTTACCAGCTTTTACAAGAAAAATGTGTTTAACAAAGTCAAGAAGAATAAGCTGCACTCAAATTGTCCTCAAGGTGAACTTCATAGAAAATAAGCATTTTTGTAAAATTTTATACTCTTCACTTTTATTGATACATATATATATACAGATTCATACAACAATGCCAAATGCACCTGTTATGCTAGGTCCCATGGAGTAAGAGGCGAGCCTTGCACAGCAGAATGAAGCTTCAGGACTTTAGGTTGCTAGTAAGAAATTCCTCAATAAAAAACGACTTATATTTTTTAATTTAGTTTCACAATCTTTGAATTTTGTTACATATCAACTTCTTTTATCAACAGGAGATGACAAGTCAAATATTCTAGATTCTAGCCAAGAGCCTTTGTCGACACCGCAACGATATAAGCCAGCATTGCCACCAAGAACAGACAAACCATGCGGATTGTGGGAATCTTTTGTAACTTATGGCGTTAAAACAGTGCTAATTTACAGCATGTTTGGAATAACTACAAAACTCGTGCTTCCGATTTCCATACATTTGGTGCATTTACGAAACGCTAATGTGTAAAATCTAACGAAGGTGGTTATCAAAAACTTGTGCTACGATCGTTAGTTCTAAATAAGCAAACATGGCGCTGATCAATTTTGCATACAAAAATTGTCGCATTCGATACGTTTAAATTTTCGACGCAATTACGCAGAAACTCGTGCTTGGCCTAAGCATTATATTGTAGTCTGTTGCCTAAGCACGAGGCCGTTCTGCGAGCAACGTACCCTACTATCCAAGTAACAAATTTGGTATTATAAAAGTCCTGAGAACGTTTTAGAACGTGCTAAGTAGTGTTCGTGATTAGTACTATAAGGTTTACAGAACCCCAATAAGGCCCTAGTTTTATCACTGATTTATTCTATTATACATTACACAAAGGCTCTCACGGTGATAAATCAGCTTTATTGTTGAAATGTTAAAGTTTCGAGAAACGCTTTTGAGGACTAAAATAGTGGTTTTTCATAGCCTAAACCGGTTTGTTTTGAATTCTCAGCCGCGATGCAGTCGATTGACCATACATTCAATGTGGATATAAATGAATAGGCGACAGTGAACTACCAAACCCAGGATCAGCAAACTGAACACAGAATTGCATACTGCGTCGAGTAGCGAGTCAGCTAGACGTAAGTTACTCGAATTGGTTGACAAACGCATTGGAAAATGTTGAAAACAAAACAAATTGGACGGACACGGCATTATCATAAATGGCGAGTACATCTCACCCCTGAGATTAAGTAAGATGACAGCGCCGTAAAGTGTAGCGCCGCTGCATGACTGTCTTTGGATGATTTTGGATAAAACAACACTTCAGGATTTATTTTTGCCAATGTTGAATCTTAAGTGGCCAACACGTCTCGGTAGTCTGATCCATATCTAACTCAGCAAGCTATAGAAAATGCTATCCTTTTTTACTAATGGCTAGAACAAATTGATCCCGCAGAGAATCACCGTTTTTGAAGCACAGAAACATGAGAGTCGAGACGAATGGCACGAGATTGGAGACGCCAATGATCAGCAATGGACTGCTGTAGGCTGACGTGACAATGCTGATGAGACGACGGAACCCAAAAGGGCTTTGAAATTTTAAAGTGTAATTACTTTGTCAAGTGGTACGTATATGAGAGGGCTTCATTTGCCCATGTAAAAACGTTTTGAAAATTAGACGGATTTTCAAAGTTCTTCTTTCGTTCGCCAGAGGTTTATTGAAATGGTCCCATTTAAAAGGGCCGTCGCCGCCGCCACCGCCGCCGCGAAAATTCACAATCACTACTTTTGACATTTGGTAATGTGAATCGAATGCATTTCGTTTTTTTCCGTTTATGATTGTTTGCATGTCGATTTATTTAAAAAAAATAAAGATGTATCGTCAGCAAATAACACCATATTCAGTCTTTTTTGTAATTTATATGGCAAATCATTGATATAAACTAGAAACAACAAGGGACTCAAAATTGAACCCTGAGGTACACCCATTTTCACGTTTAACCTTGCTGAATTGTTGCCGTTTCTATGAACTAGCTGCTGTCTATCATTCAAACACGATTTTACTAAGTTCAAGGTGGTTTTTCAACAGCAGCTGGCATTGACTGTAATAGTTTTTAAATCTTATAGTTTTTGAAGGGCCGTTCTCAATTTCAGCTCCCAAGTCCTGAGCAGTAGCCTTGCTCGCTGTCCGATCACCACCAGGCCCGGGTCGATGGCACGTTGTATTTCACGCGCGCCTCAAAGAGATGTCAGCATAGAAGACGGGACCCCCTAGGCTCTTAGCAGGGTAGCGGAATTTGTTCGAAAGAGTCACCGCGGCCCTGGAACGCAAAGGGCTTTAGAAGGAACACGGATGGGTTTTAGTCAGTAAGAGTCTGACACGCCCTTCTGCTCCACCCAGAGCGGACGAATCATTTGATGATTTCCCATCCTTAAAAAAAAATGTTTTCAGGATAAGTTACTGGAATGAGAAATAAAAAAGCGGTGAGAACTAATCAGATAGACAATACAAGAAAGATGAAAATTTAAAGAACATATAAAAGAAATGGGAAAGCATTTACTTTGAAGAAGAATGAGGATGGCTGCTAAATACAACTTGGGTAGCCAGTAGTCTTAAAGGTTTTTAAAAGTCATCATCATCTGCCAAGCCTTTTCCCAACTATATTGGGGTCGGCTTCCAGTCAAACCGGATTCAGCTGAATACCAGTATTTTACGTGGAGCGACTGCCTACCAGACCTCCACAACCCATAAACAGTAACAAAGTAGTTCTTGGCAAGAATGGAGTCACATTTTTACTGGACAATCCGTAACGACTGCCAAAGAACTACAAATGACAGCCGGGACCAACGGCTTAACGTGCTTTCCGAGGCACGGAGGAAACTTGGCATGTAAAGATGGTCACCAATCGACAGACCAACCTTGGCAAGCGTTGCTTAATCTTGATTGACCGTGCGGCTCTTATTCTTTAGCCACGAGCTCCTGAGATTTATTAGATTTTAGAGAAAAGTAACCATTTAATATTATTGCAGGTTACTTTGTGTAATTTGAAATTTTATATATAATAATAGTAATTCAGTAAATCAAAACGAAATCCTTTGTTTCAAATAGAGCATTACTTTTGAATTGTCAAGGTCTGTCAGTCAAATAGATGAAGCGAGCTGAGCAGCTACCAGCAAGTTGTTCTGCAGCAATACACACTCACCGACTCCGTCTCCAGCGCAGCAATGGCACGTTTCAAAGAGATCTTCTGGAGAAGAACGTGCAAGAATCTCCATGGACACTATTTTAAATCAGTGTTTACAAAATCATGGTTACATTTGTTACGATGCACCTGGGTTTTACCTTGTGAAGAAACGCAGATACGCTTTTAGACCTTACCTTGTATTTTTGTTCCCTGATATGTATTTGTTACCAAAACAAAGCCAAGCCAAGCATCCTATTAAATGAATCAGTCTTTCAATTGCCTACCAGTCAGGGGTCGTTATAATTGGGTATATCCAATTTACTTTTGAATTTACATATTAATACCTTATCTTGTATTTTGTTCTCTGATTTTGCCATGGAATACCAAACATAGCCATAGATATACATATATTATTCAGTGTTTCAATTGCGTACTGTGGTCAATAAACGGGAAAACGTTAAAATTGGGTATATCCAATTGACGTCTAAATTTTGCTATCTATAGGGTAGGTAAGAAGGAAACTGAAGAAGTAACTATATAAACTCCTGAAACGTAGCCATTGTCACATTCGTCAAATTATTTCGTGCAGTGCGTACAATATTGCGCTACAACCATGAAGCAATATTTTGTTTTGTTTTTATTCTTTGCTGCCACTTCTGCTTGGTCGAGGAATAATGGTGTTAATTGTAAGTTTGTACTATTTTATTTTTTCATGCAGAAATTCAAGTAGACCTATGAATACTTGGGGCAAGATGCATAGATTGTACTTTAACTTTACTTTGCTAAGTGAACTTTTCAGCCATTCATGCGAATATGGATCTTATGATACAAACTAAAGTTCATATTCGTAATAAACGTTTTCTGAAATTCGCTTATGGAACTAGGATATTTTTTATTTGCTAAAAAGGTTTAAATTCGAATGAAACTATACTTGGCAAAGTTTGATCAATCGTTCGAATCCCTTAAAAGTTTTTGGGTCAGCGCAGATAGAGCTGCGACTGCTTCCTGTACCTGTCAGAAATTACAGTAGGTACTTATGTACCATTAGAATGGTCAATTGTGAACAATTCCGAAACCTTTTACGTAGGTAATATATGGGTTTTTTTTGTGCGTGAGTAAAAGTGAGTAATTTGACGTTGTTGGTTTCAGTGATATCGTTATCTTGTCAACAAATTCGTACGTTCGTGGATGGACACAATTACCGTCGCCTCCAGGTTGCCAAAGGAAACGTTGCTGGACAGCCTCCTGCGTCGGAGATGAAGATGATGGTATGTAGCTTTAATAATTTATTTAACTAACATTATTTTAATAATATTCTTCTTCTTTTGTATAATATTCTAATAATATTCTTCTTCTCTCAATTAAGTGCTGCGTCTTTTTGTAAATGAGTTTTTTTATTTTATGAAATTTACTTTTATAATATTTATTAATAATTATTAACTAAAGGATTGCCTCCTCTTTAATAATATATAGTTGAAGAATGAAAATGTTTAAAAATGGAAGGGATACATTTGCCCTGCAGGACTGCAGACAGGCTCATAATAATTCTTTGGCATCTAAGACTGATGCCTTAAGAACTTTTTTTTTATTAAACCACAATTACCTATTTGTTTCTTAATTCGCTACTTGGTTCCCAGGTGTGGGATGAGGAGTTGCAAGCCAAGGCATCTCAGTGGGCAAAGAAAAACTTAGGCAGACACAATCCAAACAGATCTGTTGGTAAGTATTAAAATAATAAAGTATTTTTTATTTTATTAACCTAACCTAATAATATACAAGGTGGAGACGACGATCCGACAGTAAATCAAAACACTGGCAATATTAGTCCATACGAATATGATGTATTTTATCACAGATTTGATGATACTAACTGCAACAGACTGCTTGGAATTTGGCTAACCTTGACTAGTTTGAGTTTTTTTGTCGTTTTATGTAATTGGAGAGGGTATTTTTAATTTCGGTGACAGGATTTATAATAGTTTCAAAATATTCCTATTAACCAGTATTGTCAGTGTTTTCATTTATTGTCTTATTGATGTCTCCACATTGTGTAGTGGCGCAGTCTGTTATACGTATTTATATTTGCACAAACCTAACCTAAAGCACGTCATTATAGCCCGCGAGTGGGACCCGTTGGCCTCTATCGTGAGGGTCCACATTCAAATCACGTTATTGGTTTATAATTAAATTCAACACAATATTATTGCGGTGGATGGGGGCACAGCTTCGGACGCGCGATCTGCTCCTAGCAGTGGAGGTTGACTCGCGCTGCTCGCGGTGAACAACCGCCTCTCTTCATGGTGTGAGCACAATTTTCTCACAGTAGGTGTGAAAAGTAGAATATGCTCCACAGGGATAAAGGTGTCTTTATCTTGGGCTAGCTTAGATCCCTTGCGCTTCGCACGTGAGTTGAACTTTAAACCTCCTCGCTACGCTTGGGAGTGTACTCTCGAATCCTTCATTGCGTTCGAGATTCAATATGACGCCCGTGACATAGACACTGCTTTATTTCCTCGGTGCATAATCTACTATTTTTGCTTTCCCGCGATCGATTGGACTAATAGCCGCGATCGACCGCTTGGACATCCCTGGTCTATTGGTATCAAGCGCTACTGAAGAGTATGAGCTTCTGGGCAGTCCTGAGTTCAATTCCCCGGTCAAAGTGCCATTGGCTCTTTCAACTGGAATGTCTCAGTAGCAGCCCGCGACCTGGATTTGTGGCCGGTTGATAGCCCCTTAGTACCACGGATTTAAACATAAGTGACAAAAAAATGGGTGAACCTTCTACATCATGTATAGTAGGATTAGGCTTACGTGTTATTTGACAAAGTTTACACTTTGATAAAACAAATACAAACTAAAACCTACCATTGTTTTCTACAGGTTCCAATAGATTTAGCACGGGAGAGAACTTGTACTGGTACTCGACTACCGATCTTAAGTATGTCTTGAATCCGGACTCAGCCCTCGAGTCGTGGTTCACGGAAAACGTTAACTACACATTTGGACCACTAAAGGAGAGCGACTTCCGTAGAAGCTACCATATCGGGCATTATACTCAGGTTTGTGATACATCCATCTTTTTTAATCAGCCCGCCGCTGTTCCCTACCTACTTATGAAAACGGAAAACAACAGTGGTGACCATCAGAAAGACGCGGCAGTGAAGCTAGACAAGTCCTTAGGCTTCAACTATCTTGGATCCCGCAATGAATTTTATTTGAAAAAAAAACAATTTCACAAAAACTACAACCGACTTCCAAAAAAAAAACTACTAAGTATAAAATAACTTTAATTTTGAAGACGGTTTTTTCTGGTTGTTTCTACGTATTTTAACAAGGAGTTCCGAAATTAACGTTACTTTATACTTTGTAGTGTTTTTTGGAAGTGTGTTGTATTTTTTTGTAATAAAGTTGTTTATTATTCACTTTTTTGTGGTGCCCAACTCCTAACAACACCACTGGAAAGTCACGGAAATCAAAATACGCAATTTCGTTTAGTTGGGTGACATATTTTTTCCATCTTTTTCATTTAAAAACCAAACTACTGAACCGATTTTGAAGAATTTTCTATGGGACCAATCGGAGTATATCCTTTCACATAAAAAATATTTTTTCAAATCGTTTCATTAATGACGGGGTTATACACAATAAAAACACAACTGAATTAAACATCAGTGGAGTAAAAAAAGAGCATAATTGCGGGATACAAAAAGAGCAAGTCCAATAGGCACAAAGGGACGTTTACAACTGGAGAACACCAGTCGCTTAACATTTACAAGCATGTGACCTATTTGTGTAACTTCTGATTTGAATAATTTTTGTGTACCTTATATAAAGTAACCGTTAACTTTTAACAGATGGTGTGGTCTGAGACCAATAAGCTTGGTTGCGCTATCTCACAAACCTTCAAGTTGGAGCAATCATACAGGTGGAACAAATATTTTGTCGTCTGCAACTACGGACCTGCGTAAGTTTACAACTCTTATACGTTCTTGAAGTAGCTTAAATTTTTAATTTAAAATTATGGAAAACGGTAGGGGTTTCCTTAGTGCCAGAGACATAGAGCCTTCTTAGTTAAAAACCGTCCATAAGTTTTCTAAAACTGCCGATTCGCAGTGATCGAGCCAGGTGGTGGAGAACTACTTTGTTCTAATGTCCCATGCTGCACCAGATTCTCAATCATCGTCTGCCTTTTTTTTTTTTTTTTTTGATCTCGGGGGGAAATCCTCATGGAAATCCTCCACCCTGGGGCGGGTGGAGGGGTCTGTCAGACTCTTACTGACTAAAACCACCCCGGTGTTCCATCTTCCACCTACGCCGGGGATCGCGGGAACGTATGCGACATCCGCAATCCCCGGCTGGTGCCGGCCCGCCTCTGCGGGCCACCTCGCGTCGGCGAGGGGAGTGAGGTGTTTGACTCCCCTCGCTACGTCAAAGAGGGGCGCACGGGAACACCACGCGCCGCCACCTCGGGTCCGGATGAATGGGGGGCGACGGACATCCCCAAGTCCGCCGCCCCTGGACCCAGTTAGGGGGGCCGGAAGAGGGCAGCGTAAGCCCTCCTCCGACGCCCGATGCGCCTGCTGCGGGCAGGGAGAGCGGTTGTGATCTCCCTCTCCCTTTCCGCAGCCTCCTTCTGCGCGATAACTGTCTCGCAGAAGGAGACCACCGCGTCCCAGGACTCCTCACCGCCGGCCATAGCATGGACTACGGCCGGCAGCGAGAGGTTACTGCCTACAACAGAGATGAGGGCACGGCGCGGCTCCTCCCAAGCTGCACACTCTGCAAGCGTATGCCGTGCCGTGTCCATCATCGTCTGCCTAGCCCAACTATATTGGGGTGGGTTTCCAGTCAAACCGGATTCATCTAAATCCCAGTATTTTACGTGGAACGACTGCCTCCCAGAACTCCACAACCCAGTAACTGGGTAAAGCGGTAGTTCTTGGCAAGACTGGTGTCATATTTTCTGGCTTCTGACAATCCGTAACGACTAACGACAGCCGGGACCAACGGCTTAACATGCATTTCTAGGCACGGAGGAATTTCGGTATGTTAAGATGGTCACCTATCCACATACCGACCCCGGCAAGCGTTGCTTAACCTTGAAGATCGACTCGTGCGGCTGTTATTATTTAGCCACGAGCTCCTCGTACATAAATACAATGTGGAGACATCGATATGACAGTAAATTAAAACACCGTCAATACTAACCAGTATTGACGGTGATTTAATTTATCTCATAGTGACATCAAAGCTTTGATAAAAGACAACATATTCGTATGAACTAGTATTACCAGTGTTTTGATTTATTGTCGTATCGTCGTCTCCACCTATACATATCTCCACAGAGCCTTCTCGGTTTTGAATCTCATTATGAAAACCGTCTAGATTTTTTTTTAAACGGTTGATCCACAGTGACCGAGCTTGGTGGTGGAGCACTACTTGTTCTGATGTCCCGTGCAGAACCAGATTCTCAATACATTTTCTTATATTTTCAGAGGTAACTATATGGGAGAAAAGCCGTACAACGAAAATGGTGGCCGCAGTAACAATCTAGTATGTGAAACTAAAGACAATTGCGACCATCCATATGGATCAAAGTGTTAGAAAAAATCATAATTTTTCGAAGAATCTTTGACTGCAAACATTTTATGTTTTAAGTACCTATATAAAGAGTATTTCACGACGACGCTGAATTCATTCTTGAAATACTCTTTATATAAGAGTATTTCAAGAATGAATTCAGCGTCGTCGTATTTTAATCTAAGTTTAAAATATAATAATTCGAATAAAGATTTCTAAAAGGAATTAAGTTTTTCAATTATTTCTTTTTCATATGAAAGAAAGAAACAGTAAAATTTATTTAGCGCACACATGAAACACGCACGATCCCTACATCGAAAGAAATAAGTAACAAAATATGGTTTCTATCGCAAAAACTAGTCTGTGTGTCACGGCTGCACTAAAAAGGTCCATTTCAACGATACGACAAAAAAAAACAGCGAATTTGTGGTTTGGCGTCGGGGGCACACCGATGCGTTTATGCTCTGGCGTTCAAAAGGCCTTTTGAACGCCGACAGTGGCGTATTGGGCACTTTTTCATTTGTCGGCTACAGCCGACCGTGGCGGTCAAAAGGTTAAGATGATTGAAATGTTTTCGCTTGAGACATGGATCAGCAGCATCAATGTTCATAAAGCTATTAAACATAACATTCCATATATAACTAAGCCTAAACGAGATTATAATTGTAACCGTTTGAGACAAATCTGCACTAAGTTGATAGATAAGGAATATGCTGATTTCCATAAGATTTATAAAGATGGTTCTAAAACTGGTGCTGATAGTAGGGCTGCTGTTTGAGACCCAAAATTAAAAACGTCTGTCCAGCAAGCTATAGACTCCGATATCTCCATTATGTATATCGAGTTAATTCCTATAGCAGGTTTGTTATTTTGATAACTCAATTAGCCATGATAAGTTTGTCATCCTAACAGACTCGAAGAGCTCGCTGCAACACTTGGCTCGGTGCACCTCTTCCGTACGACGAGTACCGATAGCCTACACGATTTTGGAGTGTATATTAAGGTTTGGTCAGAGCTCAATTTCAGTAATTTTACAATGGATCCCGTCCCATGCAGATTGAGGAAAACGAAGGAATGGATCTATTAGCTAACCAGGCCGTGACAGATAGAATTCCCGTAACTATTCCTCCTCTTTCTACTGATAACATCAACATATTTAAACAGCAGTGTTTAGATAATATGTGGAGTGAATATCTTAATCAAAGGTCAAAAGAAAAGAGAATTTGGTACAAGATCATCCAACCACAGCTCCCAGTGTATAATAGGATTAGCCAAAATGTATTTAAGTCGAAGAGATTTAGTTATGGCGACTTCTTTCCGGTCACATTTCATCATCAAAAGTTTAATTTTGTGATGAAAAAGGTAACGTCACCCAACTGTGAGAGTTACTCGGATCAACATAAATAATTACGATATTGGAGATTGTAATGCCATCCTGGCCTGTCGTTTATGGGATCCAGCCAAAATCCTGTACAAACGGGCATTTTCGTTTTAAAATAGATAAATTTAACTGTAGTTTGTAAGTGATTATGTTGATGTTACAGGGCGACGTTACCGTATGTCGATAAAGCCCTTTAAAATAAATAAAACAAAAAAAAAATACATGCACGGAATTAGTAAATGCTACCTGCGTACTTATAGCCAAGTGCCATCTCGAAATAAGATGTGGCATTTGGAAACGCCACAGATCTAATGATCACTATAAATACATATATGTCACCGGAAAATAACAAACACCGTAAGATTGTAAAATATCGCGTGAAATTGTAAACTATTTTTTCTAAATAAGACACGAATATATTGGAAACTAATGAATTTGGATGGGATTTATTGTATACAAAACGTTTTTATGAATGATTATGTCCATTGATAAATTAATTGAAAATTATATTTTAATAAAAGGCTATTGTACAATTATTAAAACTACCAATCATGTCATTAATATAGGCCTATTCACAAAAACGCTCTTTGTTTGATTTCAACAATTCCGTATAAAAAACTACCTTTCCTGTAAATATTTCGTGACATATGGAACAAATTTGTCCCGCTTTACGTGAAATTCGCTGATTACCTATAATGTAGTGGCCAGAATTGGAACCGAAGGCCTCCACTGTCGTATATCTTGCCTTAAGGTCTGTGCGCAAAAGGTCGATCAGAGTCTCACTCGTATCAGTAAAGTGAGTCGGCATCGTACCTAACTAGTTGAACTAGACTTAGGTAATTTAAAAATTCCTGTACCTTTTCGGTCGTAGTCTCACTTATTTTGAGCATATAACGTTATTATCGCCCAGTAAAATATAGTGGTCACAGATGCCTATTGCAGAGTTTGTGATAGCATCAAAGTACAGATCAATGTAAAACCAAGGTGGCCGGTATGCTATAGATACAAATGGTAATATTTTTCACACCAAGCGAGATTGTCAATCACAAAAGTTCTGTTCGACGGAACTGAGAATATATTGCTTATTGGTGAAAGATTCTAAGCTACTTTCAATCGAAATAATATTTTGGTATACGATGTACCTAGTACAGACGCCAGCACATCAGGCTACCAGAAACTGACATTTTTTTCCAATCAATCATGAACCTAATACTCTAGAGATAAAGTTGAAAATCTATTAAAGAAATTTGAGAGATTGTTGTAGCTTGATCTGGCGTCCTTTGGCGACCTTTAACGTGAGAGTCGATCTTTAATGTGAGAGTCGATCTTTAACGTGAGAGTCGATCTAACGTGAGAGTCGATCTAACGTGAGAGTCGATTTAACGTGAGAGTCGATCTTTAACGCGAGAGTCGATCGTAGATAGTAGTTTCTAGTACAGGTATAAAAACAAGAAATAAAAATGAATCAATTTTGTGTTAAATATTTTTCAGGAAGTGGGAATTTCAGGACATTGATGCATGAATAGAAAGCGTTTTTTGTGAACTGTTAGTGATTGACAAGTCAATATAGGATTTTCTAAACCCAAACCTAGATATAGTCATTTAAGAAACAATCAGGGAACGTAGGCATTAGGTAAATTATTACAATTGGTAATTGTACTTATAACTTACGAGGAAATATGATTGGTAAAATATTGCATAAATTGCAACGGGGATTTTGCAGTAAATTCAAAACATTGTACGCAGCATTTTATTTGAAAATCCCGTGTTAGGTAAGGTTTACAATAACCTTCGTGATGTTTATTTACGTCGATAATCCGGTAAACGCAATTACGCAACAACTTGTTTAAACCACTTGCCTAGTATTTTATTAAGGTTTAGTTGAATTTCAACAACGGCGCAACGAAGAGATGTTTCACAATACTTAGACACTAATTAATATAGTAAAGAGAAAAGATTTGTATGTTTGTATGTTTATTTGTAGATGGGTAATCTAAAAGTACTGGACCAATTTTATAATAACTAACACCGGTAAAAACCTTTACTTAATTAATTATCACTGAATAACATCCATACTCCATACTTATATTATAAATGCGAAAGTATTATCTGTCTGTTACCTCTTCTCGCTTAAACCGCTGAACCGATTTAGATGAAATTTGGTATAGAGATAGTTTGAGTCCCGGGAAAGGATATAGAATAGTTTTTATCTCCGAAATCAATCCTTCAGGGTGTAAAAAGGGGGATGGAAAATTGTAAACGGAATCAATAAAAAAGGACTATAAGAATTTTACCATTTGACTTTTCGTTAGAAATAAAGAATGTAAGTAAATATATTACGCATTTTTGACCAATTACTCATCCCTTCAGGATGTGAAAAGAGGAGTGGAATTTTTATATTTTTTTATCTGTAAAAAGTAAGGAATAAAACTCAATATTATTTAACTTTTCCGGAAATTTAACGAATGTTAGGTACTGCAGTTTTGTAGGTGAGAAATTTGAGTAATGCCACTGTTACATGTAGTGAGAGACGGTTCAAATAGGCATTTGTTTTGTTTCTGTTACACATTTGAAATACTTATTATGTAATATCTATTCAAACTGGTTACTACTACATACAAACAGGGTTTAACTTATGTTTTTTACCTTATACCTTTCATATACTTACGTCAAAGTGCTTATGATTGGACAGCTATTCGATTGGCAAATTAATCGCGGTCTCATACATAATTATTCATACTTAATATAGTAAATGTGAAAGTAACTCTGTCTGTATGTCTGTTACGCTTTTACGCCTAAACCGCTGACCCGAATTTGATGAAATTTGGTACAGAGATAGATTAGACCTAGGAGAATAGGCAACCTTTTGTCGAGAGAAAAGGGCGTGAAGGGTTTGAAATAGGCGATGAAAGTTTGTATGGGAGTTCGTCATTATTGAAGCATTATTAAAAACATGAACCTTTGTATTTAGGCACTTGATAAAAAACAAATAAATGTATGTTCAAGCGTTTTTGAAAAATCTCAAAAATAAAAAAAAAAATTAAAAAAAATGGCTGCCCAAAGTAACTGTACCACGCGGACGAAGTCGCGGGCAAAAGCTAGTAGGTACTTTAATAAATTGTATTTGGTTTTAATTCGTGTAGAATTGCACGTAAAATAATGAATAAGTAGGACGAACCTTTTATGGTCTAAGAAACCGAACGATGGATCGTTCGGTTTCTTAGATATTCAAGGGTATTTAGGTAAGTTATTAACCTGCGTGACTTGATATAACGTGGAATTAAACACTTTTTTGTATCGGTAGGTACCTATTATTACCTGGTAATACACGACAGTCAGCGACAGTATGTCTCACCCTTTTTAGGGTTCCGTAGTCAACAAGCCACCCTTATAGTTTCCCTATGTCCCTCCGTCTGTCTGTCTGTCCGTCCGCGGTTTAGCTCAGAGACGCTTATTAGCGCTAGAAAGTTGAAAATTTGGTATGCGTACCTATACATATTAATCACGCCGACAAAGTGGTAAAATGAAATATTGAAAACATATTTTTTTTATCGTCTACCCCATGATGTGCGTGTGGGGTGTCGTTGGATAGGTAATTTATGATTTTAAAAAATATTGAGGGTTTGCAAAAACCATTTTTTCATCTAAGGACCCCTTTGCGAAATATTAAACTTTAAAGTGCTATTTTTTGTTTGAATCAAGTGTCCCCCCCCTCTGCCAGCTAAACGGTTGTTTTAGGAGACGTGAAAAATATCATAGTAGTAGTATATATAACGAATTTAAAAGGAAAACTATCACCGCTACCTAGGCTTAACGAGTTAATGAGTTATAGTCGAGCAACTTACTACTACTTCGCTCTGGGTGCAGCGAAAGAGCGTGTCAGACTCTTACTGACTAAAACCCATCCGTGTTCCTCCAAATGCCCTTCGTTCTGGACTCGAACACACAAAAGATTTTTCATCATAATCGGTAAAGCCGTTTAGAAGTTTAATGATATAAATGTACAGAACAATCATATTTCATGTGATGCGGGCAATACCAACGATTACGACTGAGGTTCATAATTTTCCTGCCATTATCCCATGTAACTTGGTGTCGGCGAAACACGTTTTTTTTTTCCATTTTGTCCTGTCAACCGTCACGCCATCACTAAATCCCTTTTCTTTCATATCACTCCTAACACAATCCATCCATCTTTTTTTTTGCCTCCCTTTCCCTGTCCATCCATTGAGATTCTTGGTAGGTTTTCAATAGAGATAACGAATGCTCAATAACTTGAACATTGTAGGTAGTGATACCTACCTTAAGTAGTTGTCTAACATGCCCGTTTCATTGAATGAGACATAGGTACCTACAGCACTTAGACATATTTATGAATATTAACTGGGTATTATTGTATTTGAGGAGGAAATTGAGACCAATTAAATAATAAGGTATATGAGTCACTAAAACAAAGGCTTCCAGCGTATCAAATGCTGTCTGCCTTTTTTATGGATTGGGAAATCATCAAATGACTCCTTCCGCTCTGGGCGTAACAGAGGGGCGTGTCAGACTCTTACTGACTAAAACCCATCCGTGTTCCTTTTAATGCCCTTTGCGTTCCAGGGCCGCGTTGACTCTTTCGAACAAATTCCGAAACCCTGGCAGGTTCTAGCCCGAACGGGCCCCATCTTCAATGCTGTCATCAATTTGAAGCGGGCGTGGAACACAACGCGCCATCGACCCGGGCCTGGTTGTGATCGGACAGCGTCCGCAGGCATGCGCCTACCGTGGCCGGGAATCGCCCTGCGACGCTCAGGGCGTCTTCTTCTGATGCGGTGGCTGGGGCGTTAGGTTTGTCGTTTCACTATCAATACTGCTTCGCAGAAGGAGGTGACCGCTTCCCATGTCTCCTCGCTCCGGACCATGGATTGAACCAGGGCCGGACGAAAGAGGTTGCCGCCGCCGATCGCCTCGACGAGGATACGTTCTCCGCCCAAGCAGCGCAGACCTCTATCGTTTGCTCCACCTCCGGGTGTCCTCCGGGCGATCCTCACAGTGCTGACACCCGGGCTTGTCTGCCCGAATCCGAAACAGGTATCTACCGAAACAGCCGTGTCCGGTGAGTACCTGCCTGCGTCAGACGCAAGGTAAGGACCTCTCCAGCCACTCCTCAATGATGGACTGATCGCCGCAATTCTAGCGTGCCCGAGAATGTCTCACCCTAATTTTTTGAACAATTATTTTGGGTTTTTCTAGAGAGAATAGGTGCCCAATAATATCTGAATACCTACCCTTTGTTTGACCCGTAGAATACACATAGTTCCGGGATTCCCCATGAAACATTGGGAATACGTTACGCACTAATATCTCTGAAACCTACCATATAATTCTAAACTTTATTAGAATAAGTGCCGAATAGAATACGTAGATCTGAATATGGCGGTCTTTGACCCCTACTAAAATACATAAAGTAACGGGATACCCGAATAAATATGGGGAATGATCCTCCGGACCGAATTTCGATAACGGTGGTCAATTCCAACATTGATTTGAGATTGGCCAAGTACGCACCTACGCGAACACAGGTGCACTCTCTGTCCCTTTACTCTCATAGTCCGATTAGACGGCAATGCGACAAGACCGGGGAGAGATCAGGCGCAGGAGCAACGGCTTAACGTGCTTCAGCAGCGCTTCCGAATTCCGGGCTGCTTACATACCCCGGAGCGCACTCGGTAGTCGCGCTTGAGACTATATCGGGAATACCGCACATAGCCCTGTAACCAACATTATTATTCAAAATATTTGCTCAAATTAAAGAAAAAACGAACAATCCGGTCAACAGCGAGTTTGGCGGACTCGCTCTTGAGCGGATTGTTTTTCTTCAATTTGCACGGGGTTCCGATATCTTTTAGCAAAATTATTCGGCTGTGAACGAAAAACTTAATCTCTTTTCTTTCCGTAAAAATAAAACAAAAACTGCATTTAAAAATTATGAAAAATCAATTCGACATTGATTAAATTAATGTTATTAATAATTGAATTATTAATTATATTAAAACATTAAACCCCCGACAAAATTAACCACTTACAAGTAAAAAATAATATACGTTTTGATTAATTTAGTTTAATATAGGTAGGTACGCATATTTTGGCCCAAACTGCTTTTCAGAGGGTTTTTGTCGGAGTTGTTTAAATTTTCTTTTTAAATTAATTGTTAAACCCAACGATCTACACTCACCTATACGGCACTACATCGTATAACTCCAAAACATCATTTCAACCAAAAGAGTATAATGTACCTACGCACTCATTTGTCTTTTCTGCTTCATCATCAGACCCTGATCACAATCTATTTATAATCTATTCGTGGAAACCATTTAAATGAGCTCAAACACGAAGCGTCTGCTGTAGGTACTTACCTAAGTGGGGAGTAGGGTATACTGCAGATTCCAGATCATGCTGTAGCATCAGGTCAAAGTTAATAATATTCCTATGATCTGTTATTTGAAATAATTCCAGTGAGCCCAAACAAGATACCTCGGCTGTAACTAAGCGAGAAGCTGGGTATTCTGCAGCATCAGTAGGTATAAGGTTACCATGTTCTTGATATATTATTGAAGTAACAGAATACCAAATTTCGCTTCGATCAGACCTGTGGAAGTTTCTCAAATCTCTTCATCAACTAGAAAAGCGCTGATGATCTTCAAACGGCTGAACCCATTTTTTTTAATCATAGCTAATACCACTCTCGATTAAATTATAATTACCTTTCAAACAAAAGGAACTAAATCAAAATCGGTTCATCCGTTTAGGAGCTAGGATGCTACAGACAGACGCACAGATACACACGTCAAACTTATAGCACCCGTCTTTTTTGGTCGGGAGTTAAAAAAATAAATAATTTTAAATAAAAAACATTGAAATGTTCCTTACCATTATCGACTCGATCGACTGGCCTGTTGGTCGAGTAGTTAGTGACCCTGACTGCTTAACCGGAGGTCGTGGGTTCGATTCCCACCCAGGTCAAAACTTTGTGTGATGAGCATGATCATTTGTTCTGTGTCTGGGTGTAATTTGTCTATAATATGTATGTATTTAGAAATATACAAGTATGTTTATCAGTTGTCTGGTTGCCATAGCACAGGCTCTGCCTAGTTTGGGATCGGATGATCGTGTGTGAGTTGTCCGAAGTTATAGATATTATAATAACAAGATACAATAACCATTATTGTAAGACAAGAATAACAACATAAATATCAAACAAAAAAAAACTATGAAAACGGCAAAAAAACACGTTTGTGGTATGGGTTAAGGTTAAAGTTCCCTTAAGTATTTGTTTTATTTCAATTTAATTATTTATTTCTAAAGTGAATATATAACTAAATATTCTGTGAATATTTGAAGCGTCTACCTGTTCCCGTATCAATTTCGAGCAAAAACGAGCAAAAAAATCGCGTTTGTTGTATATTGATTTTATTGTTTTATAGTATTTGTTGTTATAACGGCAACAGAAATATCATCATATGTGAAAATTTCAACTGTCTACCTATCACGGTTCATGAGATACAGCCTGGTGACAGACGGACAGATAGACAGACGGACGGACACTGGAGTCTTAGTAATAGGGTCCCGTTTTACCCTTTGCGTACGGAACCCTAATAAAAACATACGGGTCTGAAGGTAGAACTAAAATTTATAGGGACTCACATTCTAAGTCATTTCCTCCAGTCAACTTCGACTCGGCCTCCCACAGCAAAATTGGACAGTTTAAGCTTTTTATTTAGTGATATTAAGGTCCTTAACTCAGTTTAAAGTGGAGTGAAGAAGTTTCCTTCATAAAAGCTAAGTATATTATAGTAGAGGAACCCAAGTAAAATCGACCTTCACCCACTTGCTTACCGGATGAAAATTATATTTTATCAAATAAAATATGTTTCTGAACAATTATACCAATAGGGTTGCCGTAAAAAATATGGTAAAAATATGGACTTCACAAAGCAAATAGACTTATAGACCTTTTTTTTTTTAAGGATGGGAAATCATCAAATGACTTCTTCCGCTCTGGGCGGAGCGGAAGGGCGTGTCAGACTCTTACTGACTAAAACCCATCCGTGTTCCTTCTAAAGCCCTTTGCGTTCCAGGGCCGCGGTGACTCTTTCGAACAAATTCCGCAACCCTGGCAGGCTCTGGCCCTAGCGGGCCCCGTCTTTTATGCTGACATCTCTTTGAGGCGCGCGTGAAACACAACGCGCCATCGACCCGGGCCTGGTTGTGATCGGACGGCGAGCCACCCAATGCTCGCCGTCCGCAGGCCCGCGCCTACGGTGGCCGGGGATCGCCCTGCGACTCCCGACGCCCGGGGCGTCTTCTCCTGTTGCGGCGGTTGGGGCGAAGGCCTTGCCTTTCCCTCGCGAGACTCATAGACCTTACCATGTATTTTCTTCCCTAAATTTTCGATGGATATAAATGAATCAGTCTTTTAACGTCGTACCTCTGTCTAATATACGGTAAAAGTTATGGGTAATTGGGAATATCCAATTGACGTCTGAATTTTACTATCAATAGGAAAAGAAAATAAGTAAACTTAAGAAGTATATAAGCTCCTGAAACGTAGCCAATGTCACATTCGTGAAATTATTTCGTGCAGTGTGTACAAGATATGATCGCTACAATCATGAAGAAATATTTTGTTCTGTTTTTATTCTTTGTTGTCATCTCTGCTGGACCGACTTTCAATGAAGAGGGTAATATTGTTAATGGTAAGTTTGTTTTCGAATTTTATGTTTTTCATGCAGAAGTTCAATTAGATCTATGATCACTTGGGCAAGATTGAGAGATCGTAATTTGATTTTTTAAGCCCTTCATACGAATAGGAACTTTATGACAAAAGAATTAGTTTGATATTCATAAGAAACGTTTTGTAAAATTGTATGAACATTATTTTCTTTCCGAAAAGGTTTAAATTAGTGTGAAAGTGTACTCAGCTACTTGTACTTGTCGTTCGGTTCCCTTCTCGGACTTTTAGGGTCAGCGCAGACAGAGCCGCGACAGCTAGAGCAAAATGCTTGTACAGATATGCTTATCCTAAGACGAATAAAAGCAGGTCTGATCGGCCTAGCAGGTTTTATTGATTTTGAGCTCTGCCAATTCATTAAAAAATCGGTGGTGACAAACGGACAGACAGATGGACAAGAGAGTGATCTTATAAGAGTTCCTTTTTTTACCTTTTGAGGTATGTACGGAACCCTAAAAAGAAGTTAACATATTAGAAAGCAAAGAACATTCGTCTAAGGGATAAAAACAGTGCTGGCAGTATTAACTTTTTAGACAAGCCTTTTTAATTTTGCCAACTAGACAAGCTGTCTTGGCATTTGGCACCTCTCATGAATTAATCCGATAAATAAAATATTGTTACTAGCATAGAATAAAAAAAAAAAACAGTTTATTATATCTATGGTTACTAGTGATATTTTACTTGAGTGCAGGTGCAGTGGTAATAAATGACAAACACAAAGTAGAAATAGTTGCTGCCTGGTTTCGAATCCACGACCTCGGTCGCGGTCGCCTTCCAATGGGCCTACCTACAGAGATTTCAATTTCTCAATTTAGGCGCAATGACATGTATTTAGCATGGTCGATTTTCCTAATTGCACCGGCCATTATTTTACAAAAGATGTAATTTTGGCTGTAGCGTTACTGCGTCAACAAGTGTCATTGTCGTGATAAGTAACAAAAATAGGCAAAACATGTTTGCTAAAGAGTGCTAACAAAGATACCTTTTATTAGAGTAAACGACACGTTCCGCTCGTAAAGACTTAACGCGTTGTCCATCTTCAGTCACCGTCATACTCATTACTTATCAGTTCTTGTTTACACATCCTGCAAAACTGACGAAATACAAAGGAAGCAGGCACGTACTTAGGGTTTTTTTTTTTTTTAAGGGTAGGAAATCATCAAATGACTTCTTCCGCTCTGGGTGGAGCGGAAGGACGTGTCAGACTCTTACGGACTAAAACCCATCCGTGTTCCTTCTAAAGCCCTTTGCGTTCCAGGGCCGCGGTGACTCTTTCGAACAAATTCCGCAACCCTGGCAGGCTCTGGCCCTAGCGGGCCCCGTCTTCTATGCTGACATCTCTTTGAGGCGCGCGTGAAACACAACGCGCCATCGACCCGGGCCTGGTGGTAATCGGACAGCGAGCCACCCAATACTCGCCGTCCGCAGGCCCGCGCCTACGGTGGCCGGGGATCACCCTGCGACTCCCGACGCCCGGGGCGTCTTCTCCTGTTGCGGCGGTTGGGGCGAAGGCCTTGCCTTTCCCTCGCGCGGCCCGCCTCCTCCTTCGCTAGCATAACTGCTTCGCAGAAGGAGGTGACCGCTTCCCAAGCCTATTCGCTCCGGACCATGGATTCAACCAGAGCCGGACGCGAGAGGTTGCCGCCGCCGATCGCCTCGACGAGGACACGGCGGTGCTCAGCCCAAGCAGGGCAGATCTCCACCGTAGGTATGCTCCACCGTGTCCTCCGGGCGATCCTCACAGTGCTGACACCCAGGCGTGTCCTCCCGCTTAATCCGAAACAGGTACCTTCCGAAACAGCCATGTCCGGTGAGTACCTGCGTCAGGCGGAAGGTGAGGACGCCGTGGCGCCTCTCCAGCCACTCCTCAAAGAGGGGTCTTACCGCCGCAATTGTGGCGTGCCCAGCGCTGGGTTGCGATAGTCGCCGTCTCCATGCCGCCATGGTATCCTGCCGGAGCTCCGTCCGCCGCGATGCAATTTGCCGCGGCAGCGGAGTTTCACCCCGGCGAAGCGCCTCCACGCGCCACGCGTAAACGTGCGCGAGGGCTCTCGCCTCCAGATCCCATGGCGGTAATCCGGCAAGTACGTACACGTACGGGTTGCCAAGTAAAACTTAAAACGTGCTGCAGCCCTACTATGACGTGCCAATGCTATCCAATTCCGATGATGTAAACGGGATAGTGCTATTCGCTATGTATAGCTTCGTCTCCCTCTTAGAGCGGAATCATGATCGTTTTAAGACTTCATAGTAGGGCCCCTATTGTATGTGTTTATGTAGTTTGTTTGATATAGTGGAGGAGGTAATTACAGTATACCCAGTCTCCAGAAATACTGGTCCGATTCCCAAAATTATATCACGCATAGTCCATTAAACTACTTTTTTGGAATTTTGGGATTATTTTCGCTCCTTGCTCTAGCATAGAGATGTTGGTGGTGTCATGACGACGATCAGCTGATTAACTGGTGCTGACCGTGATTTTTACCCGACTACGGCGAATTAAAAGGAGAGTTATGATTTTTAAACTACTTGAATTATACAAGGTGGAGACGACGGTACGACAATAAATAAAAAAACTGGCAATAACTAGTATTGCCAGTGTTTTGATTTATTTTACGATTCGAATATGTTGTGATTTATCACAGATTTGATGTCACTAACTGCAACAGACTGCTTGGAACATTTCGTCAGAAGAGTAGACACTATCCTTGCCTAATTTGATTTTTTTTGACGTTTTATGCAATTGGAGAGTTTTTTTTTAGTTTCGGTGACAGGCTTCATAATAGTTTCAAAATATTCCTATGAACCAGTATTGCCAGTATTTTCATTTATCGTCGTATCGATGTCTCCACATTGTATAATTCGGCTATCTTGGCAAGTTCTGTTTTTGCAGCTGAAAAATAGATTCCGTGTCGGATACATTGGCTCAAACAAATGGCGTGGTCGCAACGCAGCGGACAAAAAAACATTTCTTTGGGAATTGCCAACTGCATAGTACATATTTTTCTAATGCTGCACATTACACGGTCGACAAATAAAATCTTATCGAATACTTACATACGAATGGCGACACGATTTGCGCAGTGGTTGAGTGATTGGCTGCTGCGCTGCCTGTCGCGGGTTCGATTCCCGCACGGAACAAATATTCGTATGATGGATGTTCCGGGTCTGGCTGATGTGTATGTGAGTTTGTATGTTTGTTAACGCACCAACGATACCGGCGAAAAATACTAGCAAAAAAAATACCTTCAATGAGGAATTTTAGAAATGCACTTAAATTTACTATGTTATAACTTATAATAAGTTAATACTTTACCTGTCATGTAAGTATTGACTTATTATAAGGCGCACACCTGTCATATTAATTTGTTCAGCATTTCTTACGTTACGTATTCAAAAGAATATCGCCAAATGAATTATGCTTTTATTATTAAGCTATTTGATACCGGATAAAAACTAACTGTGCTATTGGCTGCTGTACCTTAGGGCCTTGTACCTAATGCCACTATTTTGGTTCCTGAAGGCTGAAAGATTCGTGTTTTGAAACACCCGGTCCATCAAGTTTCGTATGCAAAACCCGTTAACGTGGGATCCCACATAGAATTTGCGTAAACCGGAATCATGCTTATTGTAATTAGTAATGACTAAATTACTGACTGATCGATTGATCGGATCCAGGGTCAAGAGAATAGACAACACTTATTTATTTATTGTTTTGTTTTCACTTGTTGGCTTAGACGCAGACCCTACTATCCAGGGTTGCGGAATTTGTTCGAAAGAGTCACCGCGGCCCTGGAACGCAAAGGGCTTTAGAAGGAACACGGATGGGTTTTAGTCAGTAAGAGTCTGACACGCCCTTCCGCTCCACCCAGAGCGGAAGAAGTCATTTAATGATTTCCCATCCTTATAAAAAAAAAAAAGACCCTACATAGGTATACTACATACTTACAATTAAAAGCAACCTTGATGAAAAAAACTAGATACCTACTATTGGCAATAGTGCTAATCGTATCTATAATGTAAGAATTGCTACGGAAATAACGTCGAATACACCTATTCAAGTTAAGATAGTCTTTTCTTTTCGAGTGAGTACTGTCAGTTATTATCATCCCACTGCTGGGCAAAGGCCACTTTGAACTCCTAGGACTTCCAGCCGTTTCGATCTAGAGCTAGTATGGACCATTGATTTTTAATATTGTCTAGCTCGTCGCGCCATTTTGACTTATCTTATTCTGGCACTTCACTTGGTCTATTTGCACAAATATTCGCCTAACTTCTTTGTTAAAAAATGAACTTTATTCACAATATTTCTAGGGTATATTTTTATTGTCCAAATATCGCAAATATTTGGGCAAATACGCCAAGTGAAGTGCCTCCTTTAATTTCATTTTTGGTCCACTGCTGTTGATTGATACGGCCGGATGTAACATGTACCTATATTTTGTGGTTCTGTGTTCTAAGTATTTAATTTTCAATGCACTTAACCCGGTACCCTCCATATCGAGATGACAGAGCAAAACATAAGTACTATCTACTCTCTTTTGCTCTTGACCTCCATGCAGTTTTGAATGGCTGATTCGCTTTTATTTTTCTAAAGTCTACATACGGAACCGTGCCTCCTCTTACAAGTGTTTGATTGACGTTTGGACTACATAGCAGCAGTATATAATACAAGTAGCGTTGTTTAACAATCAAATCGCGTTCTCGAATATTAGTCGGTCCACAGTCGGTGTTGCCAGTTGTTGTGCTTTAACTTGAACAATGGAATTAAAAGTGCTTTTTATTTTGACTTGTGTAGCGGTCGCACAATGCAAATGTTAGCATGTTATCAATACCGTTATTTTTTTTGTTTCTGTAACTTTTTACGTAATGTAGCGTTTTTTTGTGTATTAGCAAAATTACGTTTTAAATTGAAGTTGTTGGTTTCAGTGGTATCGTTGTCTTGTCATCAAATTCGTGCGTTCGTGGATGGGCACAATTCCCGTCGCCTCCTTGTCGCTAAAGGAAAAGTAGCCGGACAGCCTGCTGCGTCGGAGATGAAGATGATGGTTTGTAGCTTCAAAAATATTATAAACTAGCGGCCCGCCCCGGCTTCGCTCGGATTTAATTTGTTTTTAATTATCTTTGATACAAACCTCGCCCTGACAATTCCCAACACAACAATAAAAATAATTATTTAAATCGTTCAAGTCGTGCCCAAGTTATGCGCGTACGAGTACATACATTTCGGCGATTCATTTTTATTTATATAGATTTTATTAATGTAGATAGAATATAATACATAATAATTAATAGATATGTAAGTATAAGCTTTAAGTAATTAATTTTGATAATTGTCACCTGTGTGCCTTCATTTTAAAAATTTTTGCTTCCCCCAAGTTAAACACGGGGAAAAAGGGAGGGAAGCATTTGCCCTGTTGTGTGACTAGCGTATTTATTAAAATCGTTTGCCTAGATTTATACAAATATTTTGGGGTTTGATTTCCAGTTTTATTGGTTGCAGTTTAATATCTAGTGTTTTTTAATTGAGTGAGAGCCTATCTAAACTTCACAACCCAGTTACTGAGTAATGCAATACCCTTGACTTTCAGTCTTCAAACTACCTGTAACGACTGTCGAAGATCTACGAAATGACAGCCCGGACCGCTGCCTTTAGATGTTGTTATTTTTCTAACTCAACATTATACATTTGCTAATTGCCCCTTATTTGTTCCCAGGTGTGGGATGAGGAGTTGCAAGCCAAGGCATCACATTGGGCAAAGAAAAACTTGCATCAACACAACCCAGATAAATCTGTTGGTAAGTAACTGCTAGTGGTAAACTAAAAGGAGACGGATACGCTTTCATACAATTTTGGGCCTAGATGTAAAAAGATGAAATTAGTGTTAATTGATAGCTACTATATTAACAATCAATCACTGAAAATTTTGCAGATTTTGGCAATCTGAGAGCCGAGATAAAAGAGATATAGGAAAAGTGAGGTTAAATAACAATTAATACTTAACAGCCGATTTTTGAAGTGCGATTGTCTTATTATTATTATTATTGTTAAAATATGTATACAGGGTCACATAAAATTGACTAGCGAAACTCCGTAGCCGTGATGTGTTCATATATTTCTTGTTTAGGATCCCGTACGTCCTAATGAAAAAAAGGAACCCTTATAGGATCAATCATTTGTCTGATCGTCTGTCATAGCCTTTCCTCCGATTCTGTTAAAGTTTGGTGCACATATTAATATGAATTAACTTCTTTAAGTATGAGGCCGCTTTTTTTATTTTTATTTAATATGGGTTTGCTCTTGACTCTAGTCTAGGTCATAGATGACAGAGACAAAGTCGACGATGGAGCGAGCTTACCCAGAAGAAGCCTGTTTACTCTAATTTTGAAGAGATTAGGGTTGTATGCGTTCGGAAACACAGACGCAGGCAGAGAGTTCCACTCCTTTGCTGTGCGCATTATAAAATACATTTTTGGGGGAAAAAAAACCAAACTGTTTTATGCGACGTATCAAATGGAAAGTCTTGAGAGAGTCTAAAATATGCATATTTAAAAGTAAATAGGGTCAAAGTTGTTTAAGAAAATAGATAAAATTCACCATCAATTCCTGGTTTCCGAAACTACTGGGCAAAAACTGTAGATACGAGTGGTTCCATACCTAAACGTCCCTTTTTTAATACGGACGTTCGGAACCCTAAAAATGATACATTACCTGTGGTCTAGCTAGGGAAGAAGCAGATTTATAAAAGGTGAACCTGCCCAATTGAGCCCGAACATGTCGTATCTTAGCAGTTCATAAATAAGAACTTAGTCAATAAGCCGCAACGTATGTTAAAAAGTAAAAGTTACTAAGTAGTTGCTGAAAAAAAACTTAGTAGACCTGTACAAGAGTTAAGACCGTTAACTCCAACGTAAGTATGTCACCTGTCGATTTTGACGTATTACTAAGAAGCTCATAGTTTAATACAATGAGACGGGGGGTAATGAGGCTACCCTACTTCTTGGAAGTAGTTGAGTGTATTATGATTTTCATTCAATACTACTTTCACTACTTTGCTGTGCTTTACAATAAAGGAATGTATTAATAAAACCGGCTAAGTGTGAGTCGGACTCGCGCATGAAGGGTTCCGAACAAGATGTAATAAAAATAATTTAATTTTTACTATTTCTTGTTACAGCGGCAACAGAAATACACCCTCTGTGAAAATTTATTTTTAACAGACAGACGGACGGACTGACGGACAGCAGAGGCTTAGTAATAGGGTCCCGTTAGCCTTTGGGTACGGAACCCTAATAAACTTTCTAACCGTATGATTAGTTTAAAACTGATAAGCAGATTGTTAAGTCCAATTTTCTATATAGAATTCTAATTAAGAATTGAAACTAATTAGTGTTTAAACTAATCACATGGTTAGTACACAGCTATATTAGAAATAGGTAGATAAACAGAACAGAATCATCACAGCGTTAATTCGTTGGATTGGTTTTTCTTAATAACTTTGTTTATGTGTATGTATGTATCTATGTATTTATAAATGTTTTTTATATTTTTTCATCTCTCTATTTTTAGTTTTTCCTGCCATGTTGTCTCTGCACCACCCTAAGGTCGACTGGTAGAAAATGCCTAAGGCATTAAGTCCGCCTTTGTACAGTGTTTTTACTAGTGCATAAAGTTTTAATAAATAAATAAATAAACTTGGCATGGTTTAAGCATTAGCTAGCTCACCTGTAATTAGAATTACTGAATTTTACTGAAAGAAAATTGTTGTTGGTTCATTCATGATGCTAACGGTCTTGATGCCCATAAATAAGGCCTTATTTGCAAAACTTATTTGACAAGTTTAACAGCACTAGAAAGTTGGAATTTGGTATGGGTATACATATTATAATAATAAAACAAATATTCAACAGTTTCATTGCACTCAATCTATCTAAATATACATACCTAACTTTGCAAAAAGCTGCCATATTAAATACTTGCCGAATAGTTAGAAAATTTTTACAACTTGATTTGGATAACAATTTTACCGCAATGCAGAGTAATTTGCCATCGAATAATAATAGTACCTAGGATCTTCACCTTGGTTCACACCCGTGAGATTCTAGCAAATACCAGGTACTTACCTGAGAAAAAATAAATAAAAGAAAACCAAAATAATAATAATAATATCTTGGGACAACTCACACACGGTCATCTGATCCCAAACTAGGCAGAGCCTGTGCTATGGCAACCAGACAACTGATAAACATACTTATATATTTCTAAATACATACATATTATAGACAAATTACATCCAGACACAGAACAAATGATCATGCTCATCACACAAAGATTTGTCCTGAGTGGGAATCGAACCCACGACCTCCGCTCCGGTTTAGCAGTCAGGGTCACTAACCACTCGACCAACAGGCCAGTCATTGACGGCACGGTTGGCGCAGTGGTTGAGGGATTGACTGCTGCGCTGCGTGTCTTTTTTATAGTCTATCCCATTATGTGGGGTGTCGTTGGATAGGTCGTTTAAAAATATTAAGGTTGTACGAAAAAAAAAAGTAACGGGATAACTACAAATTTCGTTATAACACCATTCTAGCAGTACCAACACAACACTGGTGTAAATTTTTTTGCTAAATAAATTATTACTTACCTATTTGATAGACTGTCTTAATAAATACTCGTAAAATACTAACTTATACCTACTATCATTTTTTTACAGGTTCCAATAGATTTACGGCGGGGGAGAACTTGTACTGGTACTCGACAACCAATCCTAAGTATGTCCTGAATCCGGACGCAGCCCTCGAGTCGTGGTTCAGGGAAAACGTTAACTACACATTTGGACCGATACAGATGAGCGACTTCCAAAAAGTCTACGATATCGGGCATTACACTCAGGTTTGTGATACTTTTTACCCACTGCAATTCTTAAAAACCGAAATTAAGAGTGGTGACATGGGCCAACATAATATAACATCCCATAGCATACAAAGATAATAAAAACCACTAGCAATTTTTGAGCGGATGGCAATCCGCGCCTCAAAATATATTAGCACTTCGAATGAGATTGGCGTACAGAATTCTAGCTTTTCTGCGTGAAACCCGAGCCGGACCCCCCTTGCGAAAGCTATAGCTACGCCCATGAGTGGTGATGATCAGATAAGCACCCTGACTCCTGGAGAAACAATAACTAGTATTGGACCCCGTAATGGTCTAGAAAAAAAGTATAATTGCAGGAGACACAACAGAGTCAGCTCCGTGTGCTTTTTTCTCTTTGTGCCTAATGGGCTAGCCCAATAGGCACAAAGAGATGTTTACAACTGGGAGAACACCAGTCGCTTAAATTTTCATGAATGACCTATGTGTGTAACTTCTTGTAACTGACATAGCAAACCCAATTCCTATCGAAGACAGCTTTATTGGTAGTACGGGAGTTGAAACACGCTCAACTCGACCCTGGGTACGAAGCCCAGTAGCCCTACTATGATGTGCTAATGCGATCCAATTCCGATGATGTAAACGGGATAGTGCTATACGCTATGTATGGCTCCGTCTCTCTCTCTTGGAGCGGAATCTCGATCGTTTTAAGACTTCATAGTCCCTGATTAATTTTCGAAGAATCTAATTTTTACTTTGCCTGATTTTGACAATCGATGTTGCATTTTGTTTCGTGACTCAGTATTTCCGCGTAGCAGCCTGATGTTTTGAATAACGATTGTTCAAACCACGTTTTGGTAATTTTTGTGTACCGAATTTAAAATAAACATTTATTTTTAACAGATGGTGTGGTCGGAGAGCGATAACCTTGGTTGCGCTATGTCACAAACATCCAAGAACGGGTGGAACAAATTTTTCGTCGTCTGCAACTACGGACCTGGGTAAATTTACAACTCTTGTGCTTTCTTGAATCCTAAAATTATGTAAAAAGGTAGAGGTTTCCATAATGCCAGAAAAATAGAGCCTTCTCAGTTTTAAATCTCATTACGAAAACCGTCTAGAAGATTTCTAAAACTGTCGATTCGCAGTGACCGAGCTTGGTGGTGGAGCTCTACTTGTTCTAATGTCCCATGCAGCACCAGATTCTCAATACATTTTCTCATATTTTCAGAGGTAACTATTTGGGTCAAAAGCCGTACAAAGAAAGTTTTGGCCGCAGCAATAAACTAGTATGTGGCGCTAAAAACAAATGCGCCCGTCCATATGGATCGAAGTGTAAGAAAAATTCATAATTTTTCGAAGAACCTACCTATTTAATAAGTTAAGCATTTCAGGAATGATGTCAGTGTAGTCATATTTTAATTTAAGCCTAAAATGTAATTTATTCGAATAAAGTTATCTAAAAGGAAAAAGGTTTTGAAATCACTTCTTTTTTATTTACTTAAAATTTCATGCGCAGACGTACCTACCTATAATGGCGGAATTAATGCCTTAGGCATTCTCTGCCACTGCCAGGGCTGCGGAATTCTGGCAGGGTTGCGGAATTTGTTCGAAAGAGTCACCGCGGCCCTGGAACGCAAAGGCCTTTAGAAGGAACACGGATGGGTTTAGTCAGTAAGAGTCTGCCACGCCCTTCCGCTCCACCCAGAGCGAAAGAAGTCATTTGATGATTTCCGGTACTTAAAAAAAAGGCATTCTCTGCCAGTCAACTAAAGGTGGTTTTTCGTGTTGTAGATTTTATTACCTACATCCTGAAGCTACTGTCTGTGATTGTGCCTCTGCAACCCTTATGTATAATAGATAGACACTTACGACTGTCAGGATAAAAAAACACATAAGTGACTAGATTCTAGAGCCGATCTCCTTTCGCAGCCCAATATAAGCACATGAATATTCATGTTGTGCCTGCAGTAGAATTCATAGATAATATACATAGATACAGACCCTCTCAGGTTCGTGCCGGTATCTTCTAATAACGTTGATTGGAGTGGATGACTCATTCGAGGAAACGAACTGAGAACACGAGGGTACAAGTGTGCGTGTTCATGAATAATCTATTATTAGATTATCTAGTATCTTAGTTTTTTTCTCAGTTGGCAGGTGTTGACCTTACTACGCTGGCACGCGATCCAACGGGGAAAACCATTGTAACTGATACAAGCGGTTAGCTTTAATTAATATAAATTCCTTGTAGTTAGTGACATAAATGAGGGTATTCATTTACAAAACGATTATAGGTTGCAGAAGACTTGTCATCACAGCTGTCACGCGAATGATAAGTTGATTGTTGACACGAGATCACGAATTACGCATACAAAGAAACTAATTACACAGAACTACCTACCGGTAAATATTTAACGATGTCCTGGGTCAATGATCTGGGGCCGCTCCTGTGGGACATCAGCTGCGACTGGGTGCTGCGCGCCGACCTTAGCGGCGTCAGGCACAGGGGGAGTCGCACCAGGCAGCCGCCGACTTAATGACACGCCGGGGTGCAACAGTCATCGAGAGGATCCGTTAATTGGGTCTCGAGTTGGCCCTACACAAGTCCGAAGCCATATGTTTTCTTGGTTCTCGAAACGAGCCACCATCCCGATGGTAGACCCCAAATAACAGTAGGAGGGGTTCAAATCGGCGTCGGGTCGACAATGAAGTACCTGCAGGGACTCGTCCTCGACAGTCGATGGAACTTGGTCGAGAACTTCCGACGTTTGGCTCCCAAATTGTGGCGGGCCGGGGCTGCCTTCAAGCGGTTTCTTGCCCAATCTAGGAGGCTCTACGTGCAGGTAGTGTGGGCCATCTTTATGGGGCTCTGGTGTGGCCGCTATCTCTGAGACGGTGACCAGTTTGCCACCTGAACGCGTCCCCTCTGTATTAACAGGACCCGCTAGAGCCAGTGCCTGCCAGGATTACGTTATTGTTCAAAAGAGTTACCACGGCCCTGGAACGCAAAGGGCATTTGAAGCAACACAGGTAGGTAATCTGACACTCCCGCTCCGCCCAGAACCACAAGAATCATTTGATGATTTCCAATCCAAAAAAAAAAAAAAATCTGCAGATAGGATATATCTATCTATAGGAAATATCACATCACACTAATATTATAAAGGCGAAAGTTTGTGAGTGTGTGTGTGTATGTTTGTTATTTCTTCACGCGCAAACGGCTGGACATAATAAATGCTGCAGGCTGATAAAATTTGGTATGCAGGAAGCTGACACCCTGGATTAACACATAGGCTAGGTACTTTTAAACCGCGGGGCGCAGCTAGTCTAAGTATCTATATTCTAACAATTTGTAATGCTAGAAAGAAAGCGAACAACTGAAATAGCTATCAAATAATCTTGTGTCAAACTGGATCGATAGAGATCTACTAGGTATAGAGATTATGATTTTTTTTTCATTAGAACGCTCATCTCTGAGTATAGGAATTGAACCACATTTGTAGATATCCGAGGACAAAATAAAAAGCTTGGTTAATATATAGTATGAGAAGGCGAAGCAGCAGTAAATACTAGATACATATCTTGCTCTTACACACTATTGTCTATAGGTACCTACATTTCTTTTTCATTTTTCCTTTCGCAGGTCAGCTGGAAGAAATTTAGTAAGAAATATGCAGTTCCTTTGTATTCATAGTTATAATATGTTATCGTTTACTGTTTTTCAGCGACATCATAAGTAATAAAATAAATAAAAACAGTTGTGGAATACTGATTCTGAACCTAGCAATAAGCCCCAGTTTTCGAGAAGATAAGTAAGTGTTTAAAATAATGATGAGATGCCTATTGCCAAATAAATACTAAGTAACCTACTACTGAATCTGAAATCTAATTGTTAATTAATATGAGGACAGTGTGTCGAAGTCCTGTTTGTACTTCAATACTTCGTCGCTTAGCAAATAATACATAATGTTTCTACTTTAATGTAATGATCGATTAATTGATAATTGATCGAAGTTACAGGCGTAACGTTGTGGAATAAGTAGGTAAGCTAGTGCCAAGCTAAGACGTTCAACTAAGAGTATTGTTATCTTATCTAAGTAATACCTATCTCTTTCGTGTTATGTAACATAAAAATACTGGCTACTTGCTGTTTCATTAGTTATTCATTCTTGAAATAAGGCTTTCTGTTTAATTATGTTTTATTTATTTTCGGCGAAACCGCCTTGCTGAATTACAGGTCGATAGATATTGTTTTTGGGAGGTTTGTCTCAATTTTATATAAATAAGTAGGTACTTAGACATCAAGTTTACACTAAACTACAGAAAAAAAGTCTGCTCAGTGCGTATTCGAGTTATTTTTTTAGCGCAACCTGTAATAGCTGATATTTAATAACAATAATCTTAATCGTTTGTAATGATAAGGATAAGTAGGTATTCCTTATCAAATAATTTCGTAAAGATAGTTCAATTAGGCTATCAAATGTATGTGTAAGTAAATGTGTTAAATATTCTTTAAAAAATGGTAAGTAAGTAAACATGATTTATCCTATTTCGTGCTTGTTTGACTTGTAAGAGTGATTTATATTTTATCTGTGGTGAGTTTCAATCTCTGTTACCGAGTGCTAACTGTGTATTCCAAGGTGCGGCGGATGTTTAGAATCGCAATATGACATGTTTTAACTACGGTCGGGGAGGCTCCTTTCACGCACCCCCAGTGCCAGTGTGGGGGCTCCACATGACGTACGTCACCTCCTTAGTTGCCCATCGTGCACAACCACCATCTAACGTTTAAACGAGGCCAATAATAGATCTATACAGGTTGCTCAATACTGGTCAGATAAAATTTAATTTAAGTCAATCCACACGAAAAGAAGAAGACAATCTCTAAATTACATTTTTACATGAAAGTCTTGAAACTTTACAGATAGTATTTCTACTGTTGTTGAGTTTGTTATCTACATCATGGGCGAAGGATCCCAGGTTCGTGCAGATGACAGAGGTGGACATGAAACCACCTGAAGGCTTCGATGAAGTGTATGAGAGGAACGCGAGGAATGTCTTCGTCACGTGGATACGGATGCCACTCGATCATTTCGACCCACAAAATCCTACAGAGTTTTTAATGGTACGTACAAAAGTATTGTTAATAAACTTTCACCAAACAACTTCTTTTGTTAGAAAATCGGTTTGCCGACCTGGTGACCTGGTGTCCATGGGTCAGACGTATTCTTAATCGAAAGCTCAGACTTAATTTACGAAATGGGTTTCCTACTTAGGGAATAAAATGGAATTGGTCTCACGGTCGTAAGTGGCGACTAAGGGACTCACCAGAGTATGGGCAGCAGCATTCTGTGCATTGCAACAGCTACACTGCGATTGCAAACCCGCCTGCCAAGCGTGGCGATTATGGCAAACCCCACCCCCTTTGAGGGAAGCCTTTGTCCAGCAGTGGACGTCATTCGGCTGATGATGATGGTCTCATGGTCAGTACTTGGAATACCTATCGAGTAGGTACTCCCACCACTTTTTAGTTAAGAATCAATACATTTTAGTTCTTCGCTTCATCTTCAAAGTTAACGCCGAGGTCGGTCCGTGGATGGGTGACCATTACAACATAATTACCGAGAATGCTACGTGCCTCGGAAAGAACTTTAACGCTGCCGGTCTCGGCTGTCATTTCTACATCTTTGACCAGTTTTGGTAAGGACTATCGTGTTACCAAGGAACTGGGTTGCGGAGGTCAAATAAGCAGTCACTCCATGTAAAATACTGGTACTTAGCTGCACCCGGTTGGATTTAATGCCGACCCCAACATATTTTTATGTAGGTAGTTAGTTGAGAAAAGTCAAATTTTCCCAATCAACCTTGAACCTAATGCTTTAGCGATAAAGTTGAAAACCTATTAAAGAAATTTGGCAGATTGTTGTTGCTTGATGATGAGCTAGCGTCTGTACTATGTAGGTACCTATATGTATTAATTCACATTGTGGTTCTAATTTTCTTTATTTCTTAATTCATGAAAGCGTTTCATGTTTAATGAACAATTCTTCGGCGGTGATGGATCTCCGATATTCATCATGGTCGGTGGAGAATGGGACATTGACCATCGCTGGTTGTTAGCGGGTAACATGTTCGAGATGGCTCGAGAGAACAAGGGATACCAAGTGTACACCGAACATCGATATTATGGAGGAACGAAAATATTCGCGTAAGTAGACTTAACTTATTCGTTGCAGTAGGTGTGTGAATTATGACCTTGCTCTTCTGGCGTACCTAGTTTATAAAATGTAGCCTACGGCTTAGCTTGCGTTTGATGATTTATTTTCACTTACATATAGTTTTACCCCAATATTTTATTGTGCGATACCTAACTGAACATTTTTACACTCTTCTACAGAAACTTCACAGCCGAAAACCTGCGTTTCCTAAATATTGACCAGGCGCTTGCCGACCTTGCGTACTTCATAACAGAGATGAAGAAGCAGCCGCGGTTCGCTCAGAGCGAGGTGGTCCTGTACGGAGGGTCGTATGCCGCCAACATGGTCATGTGGTTCAAGAAGAGGTATCCGCACTTGGTCGTCGGCACTGTCGCTTCCAGTGGACCTATCCTGGCGAAAGTTGACTTTCCTGGTAGGTTCCTACTTTTAGAATAGGTAGTTGACGGGGCCCGCTGCCAGGGTTTCGGAATTCTTCGAAAGATTTACCACGGCCCTGGAACGCAAATGGCATTTGAAGGAACATCGGCCCAGAGCTAGAAGAATCATTTCATAATTTCTTACCTATACCTAAAAAAAAAAAAAATCTGCAGATAGGAATTTATTATCTATAATATAACAATTTGCTATGCTAGAAAGAAAGCAAACAACTAAAATAACTATCAAATAATCTTGTCAAACTAGATCGACAGCTACAAGGTACCTAGGTATCGAGATTCTCTTGAGTGTAATTGCTTGCTATCAATAGACAGCGTTGTATCACATCAGGCTTAAGAATGAGAAATGTTCTCAAAATACACCCCTAGGTACTTATCTGTATTTTAGAATACCTGGAAGTTGTCCATGAAGCTTTCATGTTGGAGGGTGGTGAAGAGTGCATTGGACACATCAGAAGAGGCGTCGAGGAAACAATCGCCGCAATGCAGACAGATAGTGGAAGGCGTCTTTTGGAACAATCTTACAGGCAAGTCTTGGCTCAATTTCCAGGCAAAATGGTTGCACGCACGTATTTCGGAGAAATTTCGCGCAGCCTCGGGAATTCCCGTAGCAGAAACTCGTTCACTTTGTTCGTTACACTACTGGTATAGAGATAAATAAATTGGTACAATTTCTTTACCTATAAACATTTCATATATACCTACCATATGTACTGCAGCAGCTAACATTGAACTTCCTTTTTTGACGTGACAACGTCTAATATCTAAATCAATGAACGCCGGCTGCACGCACGAAGAAGGATGACTTATTGTAACGTTACGCTCATTGTAACGTTACGATAATTTCATCAATGTTTTCTTATGACGTTGTCACGTTAAACTATCGTCCGTAAACCGACTTTAAAGACAACCAATTTTATTTCGGCAGGTTGTGTGCGCCACTGGACTACGACAATGAAAACGAGTTAGGCGTTTTTGCAGGACTTATCAGTTGGACATTCTCTACTTCAGTGCAGCAGGCTAGGCCTGGCACGCTGCAGGCAGTTTGTCGAAATTTCACCGATCATACTAGTTATGGTAAGCTAATGTTCTTACGGCAAATTGCACTGTGGAGCGATTCTGTGAACATCTCACTGTGTTAACTTGAAGAAGTGAAATAAGCTGTCAATCCATACAAACAAGATGATAGGTATGACAGTTTAGTTCATACTCACTCTACCTCAGTTTACACGGTGAGATATTAACACTATAGACTGGATGTACCTACCTACCGCTCCAAAAAGGCGTCCAATATAGAGTTATTTCTGCTTATCCGCCGAACTAGTGATGTGAAGTTTTTTTCAGGTCGTCAATATAAAAACGCAGTGCAGTAGACCTACAAATTCCTGAAAATTACATTTCATATTCGTATTGTAGGTTCAACTCCAATGGAGAAATTTGGCGGATACATAGCGATCATTCGTCGGTTAAGCGACACCAGCTGTTGGAGTATTAATTACGATAGCTTCTTGACCAGCTACAATGAAACGACAAATTGTAAGTGATATTTATTTTGATAAACCTACTATTACCTACACAAAATCCAATGGCCCCATAGCTGCCATGGTTACCAGTAGTAATCATTTTGATAACGTTCAATTCTCAACCAATAGCTGTCACCACACGACACAAACATCCCGTACAAACGTTGGATACGTTTGTACGGGATGTTTGTGTCGTGCAATGGATGCATTAAAAATATTGTGCATTTACAAAGCATTAGAAGATGTCAGAAAAAGAAACCGTAAAAGTAAATCTACTAAACAGGGGAAGATTGATGTATGGACAGTTCCATAACTTTTATGGACGACTCACCCAGAACGCAATTCGGTTGATGTAAAGCCGCGTATCCACTAGGCAACATTTGACGCGCAACACGTGACGTTCAACCTGTTCGGTAAACGTTGCACAACAGCGCCAGCTGGCGCACAATATGAAAACGATATTTAAAACATACACTACACGCATACGGGTGCGTTGCAGGCACACAAGTAAAAAAAATTAAAACGCACGCGAGTGCGTTGCTGGCATGGAATGGGATAAGGCTTTATCGGCTCGTTGCCGATAAACACGCTGAGCAAAATGTTGTGCTCATGTCGCGCGTCAAATGTTGCCAAGTGGATACGCGGCTTAATGCGCGTGAGTCAGCAGACTCTCATTTTGCGTTGCCGAGTGGCACAAACAGGACATTCGTATGAAACCGAATGTAACGTAAATTACGCGACTCACAACTCAAATAATAATGCTCGTTTGGCCTCACCCTTAATTGAAAACCGCATTTGTTTTCAGCACGTGCCTGGTATTATCAAACTTGCACGGAATACGGGTTTTATCAAACAGCGCCGCGCTCCGGCACAGCGTTCGACGGTCTGAAGTGGCTCAGCTTGGATTTTTATGTCGATATTTGCAAAAGAATTTTCGATGAAAGGTGGGTAGTTGAAAACCTTTGTTTTAAGAGATAATGTATGCGTAAGTAGAGTTATAGACTGACGGTCAAAGTAGACATTACTATTCGCTTTCGTTGACAATAAACTTAATTAAAACTGGAATTAAGTTCAAAATAACAGATAATAATTTTGTGTAACTTGCGTCTAGTCGCATGTCTCTCACGTACCTACGCTATTTCATTCTCTATTACTTGACTTTAGAGTTCATTATTCATTAAAACTCCTAAGATTTGTTTGTTGTTACTAAACTATTACAGCGACATTGATCAATATTTGCTAATATTCTCACAGATTCGACTTGGCTTTCGTGGAAGACGGAGCTGAGCGAGTAAACTTGATCTTCGGCGGCCTCGAGCCGGTAGTGAACAATACTATCAACATCCACGGTTACATCGACCCGTGGAGAGCACTCGGAGTTTACAAAAATGATATCTCCGAAACTTCACCTACTTACACTGTAAACAGGTAAGATATAATTTTACTTTACAGGTAACGGGTATAGACCCTTGGAATACGGTAGAGTAGCGGAAGACCACGAAAGAGATGGCGGTCGATTTCAATATCCTTTGAATTTGGCTTGCATGACTTTCAATGTCCGTGACTACTCCGACAACGACCACCAACGCCAATTGCTCCACATTTGGTAAATAAATAGTACTCAATTGGTACTAATTAGTACTCGAACAAAAAAAATTGGTACTTTTCGAGAAAAATCGACTTTAATAATAATAATATCTTGGGACAACTTACACACGGTCATCCGATCCCAAACTAGGCAGAGCCTGTGCTATGGTATCCAGAAAACTGATAAACATACTTATATTTTTCTAAATACATACATATAGACAAATTACACCCAGGCACAGAAAAAATGATCATGCTCATCACACAAAGATTTGTCCTGGGTGGGAATCGAACCCGCGACCTGCGGTTTAGCAGTCAGGGTCACTATACACTCGACCAATAGGCCAGTCAACTTTGAAGGTGGCTACCTTCAGCAGGACCACCATGAGCGCCGAAAAAGGGGGCATGCTACAGCTATTCTAAATGTACAAATAATAAGTACCCTTATGTGTGATTCATTTCGTAAAAAAACAAACATTTTTATTTACCGAGAACCAGCAGGACCACGAATGTTGAATCAAGTTTGAGGAGCTTGTCGCTTTCCTCAAACCTACATAGAAAATTAGTACCCTGCAAGATACAAGTTAGTACCCAAAATTCAAAATTGGTACTCCAAGTTTACGAGATATACCATACTATTGGTGGGGTCGCGGTAGTCACGGTGTTTAATTTTCATTTCAAGATTTCCTTATTAAAAACTCTCGTGATTTCTTCCCAAATTTTATACAAAAATTAGTACTCCTAATGAAGATAAAGTGACCAAAAATTCTGATTCCTTAATATTGAATTTTAAGAGAAATTAGCTTTCATTACATACTTTTTCATACTACTTATATCTCCGCGTATAACCCGACCAAATTATTGTGTGGTGTCCAGGCCCACCAGCGTTCTGCTCGTGTGTGGGTGTGTTCTTGTAGCCATGTGCGCGGCTGGGTAAAAGGGAGGTACTATGGGTTCACTTGCATGACTCGTAACAGACTACTAAAGAAAGAAAGACAAGACACCCAAACTGGAATAGAACACACTGATGAATAAGAGTCCAGGTTAGCATGGTACAAAATGGAGACCTATATTATACCGAGCAATGGGTGGAACAAGACTGGGCCTTCCTTCCATTCTGCCAATGATGTAAAACTGATTTGCTTACGACTTTTAGTCGTCTAGGATTTAAATTGAGTAATCTCTTTTATCCCCAGGGCATCCCATTGCTTCGACATGCAAGGCTGGTTACAATCGGACACGATCGAGATGACAGCTGTACAGCAAAGAGCAAGGAGGACTGTAACTTCTTGGCTCTCAAAGTCTTAACTCCGCGACTACAATAAAGCAATGTTACACACTAGTTACTTGTAATAAAGATTGTAAGCGTACGAACAAGTTGATTTTTATTAATTTTGAAGAAGCCGTAGGTAAACTGTAGAAGGATTGGAGGGAGGCCTTTGGCTTTCAGTGGGACAGTTCGTCAAATTTGAAAAAATAAAGGCAGATTAAATTGGCATTACACACGCACGCTTAAATTCGAAAGTTTACAAATAGATAGCAAAAACTGAACTTCACGAGAACGTTTTATCAATGTAACGAGACGGGGATTCTAGCGATTGGCGCCGCAGCGCTATTATGTAAACTAAATTTTCAAAGCAATGGAAACCACATGGACGAAAACAACGTATTCGTTTGCATAACAACACAAATTAGCGCGCAGTACTGTTTATTTATATAACGAAACGTTCCAAGGCAGATAAGATGGTGATTTAAATAAAAGGTTTTTTTTTTTTTCTCCCGCTAGTTATCCGGGAGGACGTAATTTTATTAAGTTTAAATTCCACAATCTGACAAATTGATAATCCACAGAAGTTAATCAGAAACTTTAACAGGTCGAAGATGAAACAGATCAAAAAATATAATCGGAAATACTCACTAACCGTGCTAAGCAATAGTTTAAAACTATGTTAATTCCTAATGTCAAATGTACGGTTAGCATTTCGCCTAATTAAAACTACCGGCGGAATTACAATTACATTAAGGAGTAAATGCACAGTGCACTACTACCCTGGTCTAGTCGGTGTGTTTTCAAAATGGCTCTTTTCCACGACAATCCTTTTCGGAAACACAACACAAATTGTGCTGCGCGTGAGGGTAACCAACATTCTCATTTACTAACTTTTCACAGCAAATAGGGCAGTATATTTCAGCTAATATTGGGAAGTCCTAATTAAAGTATTAGGGGAAACGTCTCCACGCAGCACTATAAATATATTTGCAGTGAAGCGAAGGGCGGTGGAACAATTCCGTTCTACCGACTCTCGCTCGACTGTGACGCCACCAGAGAAGTAGTCTACTCTACCGATAAATCATAGCACTTACATCGTAAAGCGTAAAGTGAAGAACATTCGAGAGTGTAGGCAGTCCATAATTTAAGTTGTACATAAATATAAAATCAATTCATTATCACTGGAAAGTTCATTTACTTAACTATAAAAACAAGTAGGCAGTGTAAAAAGCAAACAAATTTATATATAGGAAACTGAACACGTATTCTTAAATAAATAGGACTGCCATTTTAAACCCCTGAACTAACTCAAATTCAGAAATGACGGCACCATGTTAATCCTATGTGTCTAATAATCTAGAGAATACTTAAATATAGAGTGAACCTCGTAAATGCAACCGTCACGTAGTGTACAGCGTCATCAGTTCCACTGGCGAGGTTCGCCACGTACAGATTAATGTCTAAAGAGAGACATCAGCGACATTCCCTGCGCCCTCGCTACAATTACACACGTAGATTAAGTGTTTATAACATACTGGTGAAAATATTTACAATGGTCTAGTGCTCAAGTTGCAAGTCATTCTACAGCCAACGGTTTGGGATTCTCCCACGGAAAGCCTTCTCGTCCGAAATGACCGTAAGTACTGGTTCTCTGGTATATCGGCGCTCGGAGGTTCAATTCCCTGAAACAGAAACAATTACATGTTAGTATTAGGTTATCACAAATTATTCAAAACAGAACTGTTACGATAAGGTTTCAAAACAATGATGTAACAAAAACAACTTACTTGACAATTTTGCCCGGTCGCAGGTCAAAGTTCTTTTGTACAATCGCGAGCAGTTGCTGCTGGGTCTTGTGTGAGGTGCCGTAATCGAACACGGTGATAGACAGGGGTTCAGCCACACCAATGGCGTATGCGACCTGAAAATAACAGGAAATACATAAGAATGAGTTTAGATGAAGCAATATTAGGAGTCGAAGATAGAATGACGGTTGATAAGGCTGAACGTAAGAAGAAAACGCGTTGCGCCTAGCTTACGTAACATTAGACAAGAGCAGCAAGATGACGATGAACAAGTTAGAGATGGTATCGTTCCCTTACACCAACCTATACAACAAATAGCTATATTTGGCCATAAGATAAAAAAAATACATTATAATTTAAACACAAATAGTGAATAGAACATTCGAGATCATCATCTGCATCTGTATTATCAATACGAGTCAAAGTACAGATGATTGAGTGGTGTAAAGTACAAGTCGTCGTTAATAGGCAGTCGCGACGCATACGTCAACGGAAACCCGGCGCCAGCGATACGTCATCGTGACGGTATGATAAATCATCGCGTCAACACGACGCAATATTTATTTGGGTTTTCTAGCTACATCACAGGTGATGGGGATGGTGACTAGAATTTTATGGGAGAAAATGAACACGAACAGTTCTTTGCAAGTTGAGTTAACTGTGAGAAAAGAGCACTGTTATTTACTTCTTATCAACTTGGCACTGTGTTGATCGGAAAAACCTTTATGTCAATGGAATAAAGATCTCAATACCATATCACAGTACTCTGTTGGTTAATGGGATTTTGTGAAGTCCTAACATCTTTCACTCATCAAAATTATTGACGGTTGCAACTGCTACTTGAACTGTGGGTTTGATCCCCCATTTAGGTAGTTCTATCTATCTACCTATTCCCCAATAGGTAAATAGATAGAATGGTTTCCGCTTAGTCCTGATGTTGGACCATTGTGCGTGGGCCATGGCGGCCGTCATACCAACCAGCCAACCTCCAGAAGCAGATCAGTCCTCCTAAAGAGTTCAGGATGTCTGAGTGAATTTGGTGTCCCTATTGTTTGTCTGCGTATCTCGGCGACGCCTGTGCACTAAAGGAGCACGTGCGATACCGTTTCCTCCTCCTCCTTGAATGCTCTGGGGGCCAACCACAAGCTCTTATAACAGTGTTATTATTATCTTACTTTGACTTTTCCTACCATGAAGTCCTTTAAGCAAGCTTATAAGCCATTAAGGAACAATATTATTTTCTTAGCGGTTTTGGTGACGTCACCTCATAATAGTTCATTCAATTCGTACCACGACGTGACTTTTGACAGTTAGCAGTATTGTTTTTATGTCAAATTTAGCAATGATAAAAAAGTTCCATAATCTCGGCGGAAGTATTATTGTTTTGCAAATTTATATGAAATTAAACATTTTCGTGTCTTATAAAGTAAGTAAAATGTATTTATTTACCGAATAAATTGTGTATCTAAAAGTTTTCATACATTGGTATGTAATTTCTTGTTTGATTCTAGATGGCTAATGCATACGAAATATTTGAGTTTTTGGAAGCTGATGACGCAGAAGCCAAGCGTATAAAAAAACGGCGTCGTATGCAGCTACGTAAGGAATGCGACCCCTTCATTGAATTAGATCAAGCGGAGTTTGTTAAGCGTTACAGACTTACAAAAGATCTTGCACATAACCTGTGCGATGAGTTGAGGCCAATGCTGAAGAATCCTACAAAATCTACAGACTTGTCTGTAGAAACGAAGGTAAATTAAACCCTTTTTTTCTACCACTAATAACAATAAAGCAATAAGTGCTATTTACCACTTTTATGTATCTATACATACTAAGTTATATTACTTTTTTTTAGGTGTTAATTGCATTATCATTTTATGCAACTGGTTCATACCAACGTCCAGTAGGCAGTAATGAGGGTCATTTTGTGGCTCAGCAGACTGTTTCTTCGGTTATCGCACAGGTTACTGCATGTCTTAACTCACTGCAGATGAGGCGGAAATACATAAAATTTCCAATAAATGATCAAGAACGCAACAGAATTAAAATGAAGTATGTATCTTTTGTATTACATTAGGTTTAGTAACAACTAAACGTAATGTTGTTTAGCAGCAGAATGCCTATTTTGCAAAGTGATAAAAATAATTCATTAATTGCAGATTTTACACTAAGTTTCGAATTCCTGGGGTTCTTGGTTGTATAGATTGTACCCAAGTAGCTATAGTACGCCCAGTAGTACATGAGGAGCGCTACTTCTGTCGCAAGCATTACCATTCCTTGAATGTTCAATTGGTAAGTGTTAATTAAGTATCCAGTTGAAGTTAAGCCAATATTACAGTATTGAAAATAAGTAAAAAAAAAAACGAATATGTTTAAAGAAAAACAAAAAAAGATCTTTATTCACTTATTTTACATGTGAGCATGTATACTATTCTTAAGTTAAACTATAAATATGGTACTTTACAGTCTTTCCAATATTAATCTAAATATTTTCAGGTTTGTGATGCAGACATGGAAATAATAAGTGTAGATGCAAGTCATGGTGGTGCAACTCATGATTCTTTTATATGGGGTATTCATCCACTAAGATCTCACTTAGAAGATCTTAGCAACACAGAAGATACTTGGTTTCTTGGTTGGTACAATTATGTAACCTCTTTATGATCTTTGTTAAAAACTATTTTGTACTCATTTAAATTCAACTTGTAACTTTGGTCAATGATAATTTAAATTAACTTTTGTTATCAATAGGAGATTCCGGATACCCTTTGAGAAAAAGCATGATGACACCAATACTGGATGCAGCACCTGACTCACCAGAAGCACACTACACCGACTTACATGTCCATGCAAGGAACATTATAGAGCGCACTATTGGGCTTCTTAAAGCACGTTTTCGTTGCTTACTTGTTCACAGAGTCTTGCACTACTCCCCAGAAGTAGCTGGCTCTATTATAAATGCTTGTGTTATATTACACAACATTTGCAATAGGACTAACATATCTGTGGAACAATTAAACAATGAAGATTTGATTCGAGAAGCCCAATTACAGCCAGAAGGCAATGCGAGTGAACAGCCACACAGCAATAACATCGCTCTGCAGCAGGGTTTGGCTACTCGTAATTCGCTTGTTCAGCGGCTGTGGGAAAGGCGGCATTTAAGATCCTGAAACAAATATTTTATTTTTATATACCTACAAGTTTTAATTTAAATCTCAGTTTGTACAGCATTTTTTTTTACAATATCTTTTCAATAAACTTAATTGTTGTATTTTTTAATGTCTTCATATATACACTCAATAAAATAAAAACCAAAAATTTATGATATTAATTTACTACATCAAATCTCTCATGGTTGAACTTCCGGGTAGCAATTTATCGGGGATTTAAAAAGAAGGTAAACATATGAATAGTTTTGTACCTTTCAATCCTCGTCGCTGTATTTGCAAGTGCTGTTAAAACTTGCACCATCGTCTCCATCGCTTCGGCAATTCTCGCAGCAGCTTCAGCGTGCGTTTGTGTAGAACGGACGAGCGCACGTCTTGCAGCCTCCTGTGACATCGGCGGCTCGCGCCTTCGACGCCGTCGTTGCGGGGAGCGGGCTGCAGATGTAGTTGCAAGACGCGGGGTAGGAGTTCTGCTGGGGGACGGAGCCGTTGGATCTTGGACTGTAAGTTCCAGAGGAGGATTTTGAGGTAGTGGCTCTAAGATGGGCTCAAAAGGTTGATTTTGGGTGGAAATATGGACTGAAGTTGGATCGTGGAGAGAATGCACATTTTGTAGAATGGATTCTGAAGCCGGGGAATCTTGCACATCCACATAAAGTGTAGCATCGCCAATCTCTGGAGGCTACAAAGAGATAATTAGAAAAGTTATTTGCTTAATATTATAAATAACTACAAATTATGCTTAACTACTTATATCTTTACTTACTAGTTCCACCTGCACACCTGGCAAACCCTGGCCAATATCTTCTCCCAGTATTTGCAGAAATTTTTCCTCAATTTCAGTCAAGGGCTTCTCAGTGGAAGGCCCACCCCCAGTCCGCACATGAGAAGCCCGTAACATAGCAACCCGCTTTTTAAGTTTGGCCTTATAATCTACCCAGTACTGAAAAAGATATTGTTTTATTTAATATTAATATACTTAAGTACTTACATAATTTAAATTGATAAATTGAAAAAGGTATGGGTAAGTATTTACTTTAGTCCAGCCTGCCGAATCTTTATGTGCGCCATCACCTTGCGAGTTTAAGATTTCTGCAATCTCTGTCCACTTTCTTCTTGAGTATTCTTTGGCTTGCAGGGACCGATTGTGTGCAGTAGCGATAGATTGGTTGGCATGTAAAAATTCCCAGAGTATCTCTAGCTGCCGCCAGGAAACCCGATTAACTCTTCGGCTGCAAAATTAATAACAAAACACAAATATCAAAACGTTACTACTAATAAATAAATAAAATTGTTTTAAAACTCATTCATTGAGTAACCTTACCTTGATTCCATGTCAATTTTGTAGCACACTGTTACTCCTAGCAGAGTTTGTTGTAGCCGAGATCTTATGCAATTAAGATAAAATAACTTAAACTACTTAGAACCACTTATAAAACAAAAAAAATATTGCTGCATCTAATCCATCGAGTTTCAAATTTCGTTCGCGGTATACAGCTGATAACACATTTTGTTCCGATTCTTATAATCTACCTGTGTCGTAACAGCCGCAACTCATTTTATTTTATTTTTTCAATTGTTTTTCTCATTTTTCAAAGCAAAATCTTTTGCTATTTGTATTAATTTTATGATAATTACTATAAAAATGAGATTTAAATGCACAGTAATTTTTTAAATGTAAAAAAATATTGATATTTTTCATCAAGATCGTACTTCGTAGTTGCGATTCGGACCAACGTGTGAAAGAGACAACGCTATACAATTGATATAGCGTTGTTTCTTTTCTATTGTAGCAGGCAATAGACAAATAGTTCATTCTTTCCCAGCACTAAGCAGGAATAAAACAATATTGCACGATTTAGGTCATGGTACGAATACGAGTAATGTTATTGTAAGCTAGAAACATTACTCTCTCGAAATAAGATTGTTTTGTAAAAGATTGTGGTAGGCCTCCTGCACAGACGACTGTCCGTTATACCTATCATGTGGAAATGTTTATTCAGTGAGCAGTGTCCGGTGATGGTAAGTTCTGCCTAGGAGTGGTATAGTCTCCTTGGACTGCCTGCAGCTTGGTACACCAGCGTTCTGCTTGTGTGTGGGTAATGTTCTTGTAACCACGTGCGCAGCTGGGTGAAAGGGAGTGGCACTATGGGTTTGGCTCCAACAGCCATCATACCAGCCCCCTCCTGGCCAGCTCATCGGCCGCGTCATTTCCTAGTGATCCGCTGTGACCTTTTACCAACTGCAGCGTCAGTGTATGGTGGCATTCTTGTATTTGTTTAGAGATGGTGTAGTTTTCTTCAGTTATTTCTTAGTAGCAGGCGTAGCAGCCCAGGTTTTGGGATCCGAGTGATAGGAATGGGCTGGCCCCTATTTTATGAACAGAACTTATACTAGCATGTTTATGAACGCTATTGCGATTCTTACCTGAACCATGCAGCGACGGCAGAGTCCGGCCTTGACGAGTGACTTGGCGACCCAGCGGGCGGCGTAGGCGGCGGAGCGGTCCACCTTGGTGAAGTCCTTGCCGGAGAAGGCGCCGCCGCCGTGCGCGCCCCAGCCGCCGTACGTGTCCACGATGATCTTGCGCCCTGTCAGGCCTGCGTCCGACTGGGGAAGCAAAAACAAATTGTAGCGGTATATATATATTTTTTTTTGCGAAAATGGTTCATCGTCGTAGGTTAATGCAATGTAAAAAATGTTGCCTATCAGTAAAATAAAAATATTTGAACATCATGAAAGGCATTTAAATATTAACTGATACTGAAAATAGCACTAGAAGAAAATTTTAAAACAATACTTATTTGAGAATTACTGTCTGTGTTGCTGGGAAAGTGAATATTTTTCAAGTCCATATATATAATTAAAAATTGTCCTTACCTGTGGTCCACCAATGATGAATAGACCGCAAGGGTTGATGTGAATGACGGTTTTCTCATCAATGTAGTGAGCAGGGATGACTTCCTTAATAACCTTCTCCCTGATCTCTTCACGCAAGGTTTCCAGAGTTATCTACAAATTCAAGTTAATAATTAACGGATATGATTCACTATATCATCATAGGTCAAGACCTAATATTATCAACTTTTTTTTATTGAAGCATAAACTATAACATCTTTTTATTACATAAAAGCATGACGTGATTTGTTGATATGTTACCTAAAATAAATTATCTCCATGAAATGGTCACATTAGTGATGCTATGATTCAGTTGCGGGTAAGTTTTATCAAGAAAATTACTCGTGTGCTAAGTAAATTATTCACACGTGATAAACAATAATGACGAAATATTTCATAAAAATGCCGTGGTATGCATGCTGTTATAGGAATAATTGATTTTTATTTAATGTTCCGTGTCTTGATTGTGTAGAATTTTCAAGTAAAGAATATCCCAAGAGAAGTATGCGCTTCGGGAGTCTTCGTGTTTCCGAATTAGCACGAACGACATGTCTTAGAGTAATCCCGACATAGACAAAACTTGTAGGTTCTGTAGGAAGGATGGGAAGCCTACCTTCTCTGAATGTTGCAGGGAGACGACGAGTGTGTGAACTCTCTGTGGCACTGTGGCACCTCCAGCGAAGACGTACTCGCAAGTTACCTGAAGCCAAACACATGATTTTTATAAGATATTACCACTTCTAATATGCTTTTACCCTCCACAAAGGAAATGACATGAAGAAATGAATGACAAGATTAAATCTGTTCTGTTAGTTCTCTTTGTTGCTATGCTCTAGTAATATTATGCATGACGCTGCAAGACGTGATTGAAATGCGACCCAACAATTAGCTATCTGACGCCACCCAGCAAATCGGACCCCCCAGACAGCTTTGTTTACAGAATAGGTCGAAAGAGAATACTGAGTCATTGATGGGGAATCAACAACAACGTTCTTTGAAATTACCCGCATTTTAAGAGTTATAACAAAAGTTACTTTTACTCCTTTGTTTTTTTTTTATCATTGGTCTTATTGACTCATCAAATCGAATAATGTTCATGCCCTCGTATCTATAAGTAGACTAGTAAATTTTTAATGAGATATTATTTTTACTAGTCTGGGTTTTTTAATAATTCCTGCTAACATTACAAATGCTACACACAATTATGATAACTTTTTATGTTCATAATAATAAATGTGCACAAATAAAGTTAGTTTTCTCTCTATCTAAAATTAACTACGAACCACAAAAGCGAATAAGTACTAATATCGAGCACCTGCCAACCTTGATTGTAATAAGGAATTAACGACGCGATGCGTCAAATTGATTAGTCAATGTTGCCATATTAAATTACGCCGTCAATGTAATATGGCAACATTGACTAACAAAAAATAACTTAGTGACTTGAAGAAATTAGAGTATCGATCGTTTTGTGTGTCGCTTATAATGCACATGTTCCCGACATATTTAATTGACCAATCTCAAATGTCGCTTGACACTGGTGTCAGTTTTATCACTCAGTCATTAAACAACAATTGATATATTAGACATTGATTACGTCATGTGATCTTTAGAATAAACAGGAACAGCATTGAAAGGCGATATTCTCAACAGTTCTTTCATCCCTTGTTACCCTCTATACTTATACTACAGTTAGCCATTATTTGAAAAGAAGGTTACTTAGAAACAGTCTATTTGTAGTAGTAAGTTTGACTCTAAGCGGGAGAGGGCGACCTTACCGACTTTACTAAGGAAAAATTACAGTATCAACTGCGTCTTTTTCTTACTTCCCAGGCTTTCTCAGCTCAGCAACAGGCCGATCGCCGCCGGTATACAAACAAGACGGCTACATTGTAGCGTTTGTATCGATTTACAAGGGTTAATTGGCCTGAAGAATACTTAACAGTCTCGACACCAATATGCATCAATCAAAGCTACTTATAATGTTGCATAGCACGAGGTCAGAGATTGAATCAATGTATCGTTACATTGTAGCAGATTGGCAGCCTTTGGCTATTGAAATGACCTGTAGGTCTAGACATATTAGAACCTACATACAGAACAACTGTATCTTCAATTTCAGCTCTGTTCATTTAATCAAAATTTTCTAACTATTGCATTCAAGTCTATAGATAAAATGCTGTAATTTTGATTAATTTTATTAGTTTAATAATACATATTCCTGTTTAGAAACTATTCATTATACACTTCAAAAAGCAATACCAGAAAATGTAATGCCTACAGTTAATTCATGTTTTTCTCAAAATAAAGGTTAAAAAAAATAAAATAATCTTGAATGAAATAACATTTGGCCTTTGAATCAGTGAGCATACCAAATAGCTGCAAAGGTCAGATAAACTATCTGTTTGAAGTAATCAGACCATTTGTGACAAATATTTATGTAACTAATATTATTGTAAAATATTTTTAAAGCTATTGCCTTATCTAGTTCAGTGGGTAGGTACCAACCTGTATGTAAACAACAGACTGAAATCACAAAGAATTGTACGTGCACATTTACCTGTGTCTTAGAATCCGGGCGAGCCCACCAGAATTCGCCATTTCGTCGTAGCTCAGCAATTTTTTGGTTGAGCCTGTGTGCAAGTACTACTGTAAGGGGCATGCATTCTTCAGTTTCATCTGTTGCATAACCAAACATTAAACCCTGGAAATGAAAAAAATAATTAGACAAGAAAAAAAAAATCAGTAGGTAGGTACTATTGTTAAGAAATACTCAATTTTCAATCTAAACTCTTAAACTAGACTTTTAAATTAAGATTCATGATGAAACACTGTTCAAATAATTGGGATTGATGATAGGGTATTATTTGTAAAAAATGATGACCTTGGCTTTTTGTTATCTGTAAATTCAATTAAAAACAGTTGTTACAATTATGTTAATGTTAAAAAAAAACAAAGAAAGTTTCAAAGACATGCTAGTCATAAAATAAGGAAATTAAGTCACCATCAACATTGCACAATCCATAGCAATAAAATTCTCATGGATTTTTCCCAAGTTGAGGTAAGAAAACATACTTGTGAATCATGCCCATTCATAATAACTGTTCCTAATGTGTAATGGAGATGGCAATCATTTAACAGTTCCTGGATTTGTGATTTGGTGATAATTGTCTGATAAAAAGATAATGGTTTAGAAATTTACCAAGACAGATAAATAAGAAAATATTAACAATTGAAATGAATTTAAATGTATTCCCATGAAATGAAAAATGTATTAAAGTAAATGAATGCACAGCTGCTATTGTTTGTTTTTTTCTTTAATTTTGGACAAGAATAATTAATTTCCTAGTTACACATGATGGTTTTCACATACCTGGTCTCCAGCCCCAACTTCATCATCATTGCGGTTCTCATGCACTCCAGCGGCAATGTTTGGTGACTGCTGGTCCAAGGCAAGCATCACGCAGCAGGTCTTGTAATCAAACCCTAATCCCAACATGCTTATTTTAGTATGAATTAATGGCAGACTTATGACTAGGATTATAGAGGATCAAGTGACACTGCAGTCAGACATCATCATATCAAGGATTTGAAATATACATGCACAACTGTCAATGTGCTGTCTGACCACCGAGATGCATTTCAGATTGGCAAGTATGAGTTTTATGACATCCGTGAAATGGAAACCTATAGTTATGGATAACGCTGTTCATTCTGTAAATCATGCAGAATGTGAACCCAGGTAAATCTTCAAAATAGCCAATAGACCCAGGAGTTATTCCGTGCAGCAAATTCTTGTGAAATTTATACCTGATCTCCAGCCCCAACATCTAATTCCTCTCTATCTTGATATACTCCATTTGCTATGTCTACACTTTGCTCTTCAATAGCCACTAGTAAATTTAGTGTGCGCCAATCAAAACCTAGTGTGCACGGAATAATATTCATCCATTACTATGAGGGAAGTTTAATTAGAATTTAGAGTTTGTCTACATAGATCTGGCTTCAAGCCAAGGAGCTGCATCTGTATACCTCTGGTAACGGATACTTATTCAAGGATAATATTTACATACCTTTAGAGGAATCATCATAACCAATGTGCTTCACAGTCTCTCTGACAACCTTCTGGTAGTCAACATTAGCTTTGGATGTGATTTCACCGCACAATAACACCATTCCGGTCTTTGTCACCGTTTCTGATAATAAAGCACTGTAGTTAGCAAAAAGTATCGCTATTTCTAGTTATTTCACACTGATATCATGGTATTTCATGACACTCACCGCATGCTACTTTTGCGTCAGGGTCTTGTCTCAGATGTGCGTCTAAGATAGCATCACTAATTTGATCGCACATTTTGTCTGAAATAGATACATAATAAATTGTAAATAAAAGTAAAAGTGTAAGTGTATATTATCATAAATTTCAACGTTGTTTGGCTCAGACCACGTGTTGCGATTATTTTGACAAATGTAAATTGCGATAATAGCTGCGAGGACCATGATGTAACAAAACATTGCCATTGAATAAAGCATGCCAGTCCGTCTCTGTTATTGCCGGACAATCAATGATTTTCGAAGACTAGCACTAGTAATATTGTAAACAAAAGGAATCCTATTTATACTTTATCTACGCACATGCTAAGGCGGCCATTTTTCGATGAACAATTCCTGCAATATAGTTATTGAAGAAAACTAACCTGGGTGGCCCTCGCCGACGGATTCTGATGTGAATAAAAATACTGATCCTTCTTCCATATCATAGCTATGTCCGTTTGTTTTTGCGTATCCATTCATTTTTGAGGTCTCCGGCATTCTGAATTTAGAGTTAGCTCACAAAAATAACCCGAAAGAGTCCCCTTGAATTAACACTGTGGAAAAGAGGTCTAGTTTGTGATCGCGCCGATATTTATAAGGTCGGAGAGGCGCCACAGAGCAATTCTTTTTCACCAATCAGAATTCTCACAGCCAATGGTGCTGAATGCTGCTATTGGTTGAAATATATTGTTTTGATTTTGTATAATCTGAAATGCAAACGCGGTAAGATTTGAACATGAGCCACTGTGACTTTTGTAATTAAACATTTTATCTGAATAAATCTAATTAATTTGCTCACAATGGGAATTTAAAATAATACTTAAACGTTGTACCCAATTATTATAAGTTAAATTCTTATCGATAAGACAGTTAACACATTAAAATAAAATAAAACAGTGGCCTCCTTGTTTTAAATTGTTTTTAAATGTAAATCAACAGTCTATTTGATTGGTATAAAAATGCACTTGTTTTATAATGATTGTTGGTGATTAGATTTAAATCGAACAAGGATTAAGTTTAAGGCATGCAGTTTGTTATTGTATTTATTGCCACTGAGATCGATAAAGGGGAAGTTGGAGATCGAAGTTTATTGGACTTTATTCTATTTTCATAGTTTTGTGTCTCCCCTACATCTCTTAAGATAAGTAGGTATATGCTTAGTAAGTATAGAATAATAAGTTAGCTAGGGACTATACGCTTTTTTCAGCAAAATGTTTAATAATTTTAGTGTATTATGGAATACACATTGAACTAGTAAAGAAATCACAATTAGGTACGCCTTCTAATGATAGGTAGGTACCTAATTTCAGAACAAAACAGTTAAATATCAATTCATTGAAAAAATGTTAAAACGTTAATTACCTTCTGAGCTCAATAACGTAAACCTGGTAAATTCACCACAAAATAATACTGAAAAAAAAAACCGGCACCACTTTTCAATATCCGTAACGTTAATATTAATGCCTTTACTGTGGTATAAGTAAATAGCTGGGTAGTTCCCCAAGAGAAATCTCGTCGTCAACTGAGGGCAAGACTGTTCATACATCTGTACTTAAATACGCGCTATGCATTTATTTATTTGTTCAAGAGTTCCCGAGTTTTATCGAGTCATTATGTTGAAAAATGAAGGTAGGTATGTTTTTCGCTTGTTTTTTTTTATTTGACAGTGGTTATCTTATTATGATTACAATTTAGAGTTCCGTGTCGAAATCAGCAAAACGCGACAGTTATTGAATCACTTCGGTAATTCAATCTGTTACACTAATAGGTACTGTTTTTTTTTTCAAAGGGAGGAAATGTCTATAATATCTGAAACTGATTTAGGTGTTCTAAGATCAGGACTGAAAATATCTAGTGAAAACGAAGTCCAATATTTTTTAGCTGACAGATTAATAAGTTTTTTCAGTTAAATATATAGGTACCTACCCTATTATTGGTAGGCGCATTTTTCGTAGATTTTTTTAGGTTTCCGACCCTCTATATGAACCCTTATAGGATCACTCGGTTGTCTGTCAGTCTGCCCGTCTGTCTTAGCCGGTTTTCTCCGAATGTACTGTACCGATTCAGTTTCCATAATAATCTTCTGTGACCCAAACGCGGACGTGTAAAGAAAATAAATACATTTTGAAAATAAGGCCACTTTTTGGGGGACAAATAAATTAGAAAATTACTACAAAACGTTTTCTCAATTGTATCGTGTGACATGTCAAATGAAACTAATGAAATATTGTGAGAGTTTCGAATATATTCTTTTTCATAATTTTAAAATGAACGGTTTTGAAGTCATTCAAAGAAATTTGTCGAAAAATGACCATTCCCCCCCATATCTCCGAAATTACTGAGTCTAAAATTTTGAAAAAAAAAATAGAAAACAGTTCTTTGCCTACATATTACAGGAAAATCTATAAGAAATCTATGGTTTGAAAGTACCATTTAAAAACTGAGATTCGTTCGGAACCCTTTGCATGCGAGTCCGACTCGCACTTTGCCCGTTTTTTGTTACCAGTTTTGTTCAGTAGTAAGGAATTCGTCCCACCCAAACTTTTTTATACTATGGCCCAGTTTCTCGAACGTAAATGATCACAAAATTATTGTGACCATTGTCAAACATGAGTTATCTAGCTGTCATTGGTTGAATGAGTTTTCAACAGCCAATCACTTGCCTTGCGATTGATTTGTTTGACACGTCGGTATTATTTTTTTTTCAACTTACAGGACACATAATATTGGCCCACGAAGTCTAGCTTCTTATGTATTTTTATGTAAAAATAAAGGTAGGTACATAAATTTACTTGTATCCATGAATTTATTGTAAGTTCTCTTTTTTTACATTAGAGATAATAACCGGATCGAGGGCAATCCACGATAATTTCTGATGTAATTTATCTCTTGTTCTGCATAACGTTTGTAGAGCTGCTTCGTATATTTTGAACATGTAAACAGTTTAATAACTTACAGTGTAAGTACCTAGTTAAATTTATAAGTATTTGACATCATGCAGTGCCGCGGTAGCCGGAAAACCACAGGCATAGTTTGTACGTAGGTACGGGTTAGTGAATATTAGCGTGGAGCGAAACACCTGCCATCCTGAAATGTGAGAGTTTCTTTTATTCTTTTTTTTTTGTGATTTGTCTAGCAGTTTCAACCTATGAGGTTGTCGACTGCTTAACCGGGCTTGCCTGTGGTGGCCTTAATATAATTGGCCTGCAGCCAGGGCTTATAAAAACTTACAAACTAAGCGACTACACGCTAAGGGCACCCCCTATGGGGTACGGGCCTCGGCTTAGGGCGTCGCTACGGGGAGGACAGCTAGGGACGGGCTGGATCGAACTAGAATTATTATTAAGGGGCGAATTTAAGACTACAGGCTCAGCGGCGCGGACTGGCTCGAGCAAGGGTCGGGGCGTTTCTTTTATTCCAATGTCATTACAATATATATATAGGGCTTTTCATTAAGAGCGATCGAACTTTGAAATGGAATAAAACAACCTGTTTAAATGATATTGCCAGTATTGCACAATTTTATTTTATTTTAAAGAACATTTCATAACATTATGTATGGAATATAATTTCAACCAAATGGCCGCCACGACTCCGCTGAAGGTGGCGTATCCTGGTGGACCAATTTTGGACGTCAATTTTGCATAAATGAGGCTCAATCTCATGAAGAACGCGAGTTATGTTGGCCTTCAGGGCAGCAATTGTTTGTGGTTTGTCAGCATAGACTCGAGATTTCACGTAGCCCCACAGAAAGTTAATCGAGCGGTGTAAGATCACACGATCTCGGTGGCCAGTTGAATCACCACCATGCGAGATGACGAAGCCCTCGAACTACTCATCCAATAAATTTAATGTTCTATAATAAATTTTAACAATTTCTACGCGTTGTTGAAGCGTGTAGCATTCCATGGTGAAATGACACTATTAAATAAGTATTCCCGCCAAATTTGTCAGCTATCGCTTTTCCAAGATGGCTGCTATAAACTGTCTAAGTTCGAGCGTCCCTATTGAAAAGCCGTTTCCAGTACAACATTGACAAAAAAGTACGTGTAGGTTTCCTTTCCTTACGTATTCGATAAGTTTTTTTTGGGGAACATCTAAAGTTGGTTTCATAGGTAAAGTTAATAGAAGTAGAAACCTATAAAATATACTTTATGAGCCCAATTTTATTTGATACCTACTTATTTTTATTTCCAAGGTCTCTAAATAAACTAATCGGCTTACACCTTATGGCTCGGGCCGATCCGATCAGTCTAGGTATCTCTTTTAGAGGGTTTGGTTTCCGCACTTTGTCCTTATGTTGGACGATTATGCCTGGGGGCATAGCGGTCGTTATATCTTCCCAGTTTATTCAGGATGTCTGTCAGAGAATTCGGCGATCCTATGGTTTGTTTCCGTATTGTGGTGACGCCTGTGTCAAGGAAATCGTGCGACACCGTTTACTCTGCCTGTGCGCATGCCCAGTACAGGGGGCTGTCCGATATGTATCGTGTGGAAGTGGTTGTTCAGTGAGCAGTGCCTGGTGTTGGTTTCCGTCACCAGGCGGGGGCCACTATCCAGTCGTTGTAGACATCTGATTAACCTCCTGTTCAGTGATGATGAGACCTTTGTGGACTGCCTATAGCCTGGCGTAAAGGTCAAGCTCTCTGGTTATGTATGTATGTATTATTTTTGAAACCATTAGGTGTGTTGTTGTCTGTGGAGCGGTTTCTCACGCTGAGGTCCGCCCCGAATTTGACTCTCGCAGAGCCTCTTAAAAGTTTTCAGTAGGAAGGATGTCAGGCTTATTGTTCTGTAGGTTATGCTTTGGGTTGTGTGAAGTAAGTTTAGCCGGGTTCGGGTATGAAAATTTCTATGTCAGCTCGGTAGATTTCTAGTAGACTTCGATCAGATTCTTAGCGGATTCTTACACATTCATGTAAGAAAATAAGAATGGGACCAAGAATAGTCCCATTCGTATTATCTGTCAGAGTGGTTTCGCCCGCTTGAACGTAAAAAAAATATCCCAAAGGAACATAATCCCGGGATATATATAAGAGATGGTTTACCCGTAGGCCTTGTTTCATTTAAATCCGCTCAGCCGTAAAGACGTGAAGAGGTAACAGCCAGACAGAGTTACTTTCGTATTTATAATATTAGTATGAATTCCAGTTGTTTTGGTTTGCCCACTTTTTACTGATGCCGTTTTGACCAGCCCGGATCAGGGTCGTGTCAGACTGTGTGCGGCAATTTAATATGGCGTTTACACATAAACCCAGCATAATTCGGCGACAATTATGCTGGGTGCCACTCGGTTGCTTTTTAGAGAGGTGTTCTGAACCGTCCCGGCCCGGCCCAGCCATGAGGCGATCGATGAACATTTTGAATAGGACTAAGTTGGTCCCGCACCGGTAGCGAAAATCGATAGACCGACGACGTAATATTACCTATTAATAACAAACGTTGTTGCCGCCTTCAACTCTTTTTGGGTTAGGTTGGGTTTCGGGTTGCCTAGATTAATTTAGAACGCCTTCAATATCTAGTTTTACTTAACTAGCAATAGGAACCGACTACTAAAACCGTAGTTTAAAACTTAGCAGTAAATTTTATTTCGGAAACATAAAACGTTCCCGTTTTACTTACTACGAACCAATCAAATACGGACCAATGTTTTCAAAAGTTGCGCAAAGCCGAAAAACACTTGAAAAAACTCCGAACAAACTCTCTTTCTCTAGAGCGCATACTTTTTAAAGAAAAAATGTCTCTGATTTGGCGGCTCGCTGAAGTGATACCTTTTTAGAAAGGTTAGGTAATGCTCTCAAAGCAAGTGCTTTTAAACCAACTTCAAAAAAGGAGGTGGGAATTTTTTTTTCAATGTATGTTCCCCGATTACTAGAAGACGCCTGGACCGATTAGGAAAATTCTTTTTTGTTTGTGTATGACCATGCATGATCATTGGATCAGGATCTGATGATGGGATCCTGGAGAAATCGAGGGAACTCTTCAAAATTTATAAGCACACTTGAAGCAATTTGGGTATTTTTTGGAAGAGTATTTTCTCCGTGTGGTCCCATTTCAATTTGGTGAAGATCTGATCAAGAACTTCGGTAATAGGCAACGGAACTCTACAGTATATGATAGCAAATAATAATAATATAATAATAATATCTTGGGAAAACTCACACACGGTCATCCGATCCCAAACTAGGCAGAGCCTGTGCTATGGCAACCAGACAACTGATAAACATACTTGTATATTTCTAAATACATACATATTATAGACAAATTACACCCAGACACAGAACAAATGATCATGCTCATCACAAAGATTTTTCCTGGGTGGGAATCGAACCCACGACCTCCGGTTTAGCAGTCAGGGTCACTAACCACTCGACCAACAGGCCAGTCAAATGGACCAGGATTACTGAAATGTGGGTACGCGGTACATGCAATTTGTAATTTCCATGCTTTTAGGGGTTATCTATTTGTGTGTGATTCTTCTTGTGTTATCGTTACATTGCATTTGCATTGGACATTGAACTTCGAAGATACCCCAGTGACCTCCTCAAAATAAAATAAATAAAATCTAGGAAATAAAAAGTGAGATATTGTTATGTTTAGGTATGTCAATCCCAAAGCAAAGTAGCAGAATGAAGTATGAGTATATGATATATACTCATACTTCATTATATATATATATGTATATGATAATGAAGTAGTAGTAGAATGTACATTATTGTTAAAAAGCGTGGGGTGCATTTAAAGTTAAGATATTATCATAGTGATGATTCTTCTACTCATTATCTGTCAATAAAATGTTTATAACTATTACACTACATACACGTACGTACATTATTAGAAAGCGTGGGGTGCCTACGCACCCCACGCTTTTTTACAATAATGTACATTCATTTCTTTTATACATTATTCTTAATCAAATTTATTAAATTTTATTTTCTGTTTTTTAGTTGGATTTTTCTATAAAAGCTTGTCTTTTTAGTTTTTAAACAATTTTTTTTGTCAAAGGTTATTTAAATAGAATATGTGTGTTTTTGTGAACAATAAAGTGTGTATTTATGGATAATGTTTTGCTTTGTAAGAATATTTTTTTTAATTTTAATCAATTAATCCTGGCGAATCTAATTAGGATAATCGGATATTTTAATTGAATTCTTGCATTGTTATCGATCCTTAACAGGTGTGCAAAGTTTGAACTAAATCTGATCGTTCAAAGTAGGGCAAAATCGAGCTCAAAAGGGTCGGTTACATACATACATACATACAGGTGAAGCTAATAAAAGCGTGTTAATAAAAAACTTTTATGACTAACTATTATGGTTAAGTCACAATGACCGCTTTTTATTCAAATTATTCAATCAGAACCCGGGTGGAGTGGAAAAGTGGTCATATTAATCCTTAACCATTTAAACGTTTTGATAATTAAGGGTTGATTATGAACATGTAAATTACGCTTTAAATGATTCAAATCGGACCTTTTGTTTAAAAGTTGAGACGGGTATAAAAATGCTTTAAGTTAGAAAAATGTTTCGGTTTAAGCGAACTGGGAAGAATGTTAATGCTTGGTCCGATGAAGTTTCGAAAATAAACCCCTAAAGAGACGGGGTGATGCAGTTTTATGGGAGGACATTATTGCTTGCTTCGTTTTACGTTGAAATTGGTATGAACAAAGTAAAAGTGGGATAATTGAAACAGATCTTAAAATGTTTGCATAATCAACCCCTGACGGGGTGAACGGGGTCAATAGTTGCGCTGGTGCTGAGACCACAGAATCAGCAGTAGAAATGACTGGGTAATTAATGAAAATCGTTGTGCTTAATTTTCCAAACTAACCGTTAAAAGGGGTAAGAGGGGGCGTTTAAGTTTGTGGAGTACCTATTAAATACGAGCAGACGAAGTGGCGGGAGAAGTGCTATTATATTAGAACGTTTCAAGATCTTTCCCCGGTATTTTATATCTTGCGTGATTGGTTTACCTCTGTTAAGATTGGCCACGGTAACTGAAATTCAGCCGGATGATCTTTTTTTTAAATAATGAACACACATGAATCCGCGAGTCATTTCTCAAAAATATTTTGAGTAAATGTGTAAAAAAAGTCGCTTGATATAAGTAAGTACGGGGTCCTTTTTCACTGTAAGTATGAAAATTTCTGGATTATGATAAGGATAACTGCTGTTTGCAACCACAGTTCAAACTAGTCCAAATGGCATAACAGACAATCTAGTGTCATCGAAAAACAAGTGGTTCATTGATTAATGCCAACAGTGATAGTGATAAACTTTAAACTTCCAAATACAAAGCTATCGCGATTAATAAATATTTTGATTCTGACGTAACTTTATTCGCAATTGATTAAGATCATAAAATCTTACCAACATTTTGTACCTTTCGTAGAACTTAAAAATACAAGCATGGTGCGAGAATTCTGATGGCTTAGGTAGGTAATATAAGGTTGCTTAATGAGTTAAAAATACGAACAATGTAATGTTCATTAATAAAATTTGTTTGTCTTGCAGCTGAATCAACCAGCACCAAAACTTGAATCACATCTCATTCACAGAGAAGACAATTGAGTTTAGCACCTATGGTCTATGGATAGCAGAAATGAGAAATTTGAGACTACTTGAGAATACCCAGATGGTGCTGCCCTCACCAAGAACCCTGCAAATCTATCCTGTCTGTGATCTGATACTGATGGCCGCCACAAAACTGGATGAATAGAATCTCTGAAATATTAATAGTCATTCTGGCTTCACTGATCAATAACAGACCGTTGTTTATTGATGGGAAAGCTGAATTCAGATTGTTTATTTAATATTGGCCCATTCTATCCCAATGCAGGGCAAAGGCCTCCCCCTCTTCCTTCCACTCCTCCCAGCCTTGGGCAAGTGTGGACCAGACGAGCTTGACAGGCGCCAAGCTCGTCCCGCCATCTTCGCTTGGGGCTGTAACGATGTCGCCGGATATTTTCTAGGACCCACATTGTGATTGATTTATCACACGAACCGTTCGACATGCGGCAGACGTATTCAGACTCTTTGCTTTTTAAAAATACTTACTGCGTTACTCGTTCGCTGAGCAGAAGTGTTTCCACTACAATCGGTCTCTGTTTCGAAGAGCAAGGGGAGCCGTCATTTTTTCCCGACATGCTAGAATGCCCTTCGGGTACAGGCAGTCTGAATCTGAACTCTAGTCTGATTACTTTTCTGAATTTTGGATGCCGCCGTTGTCTCGGCAGCGGCAGTCTGAAGGTTATCAGTTCGTTTATTACGTTGGTTTTCAACCGCATCCGGTTTTTAGGAATCTCGATATGGACGCACTTAAAACTCTAGGCACTGCAGCTGTCAGAAAAACAAACATTTGCTTTTTGGAAGTTCTCTTTTCTATTAATCGACAATCTCACCGACAGGTTGAAAAAAGTTTTTACTTCAAACAATTTTTCTCATTTAAATTAATGATAGTTTTGGTAAGTTATCGCATTGCTTGAAGCTGTTATTGTTAGGGTTGGGTTATGCTCAAATCATAATATTTTATTACGTCAGTGTCGCAACTGCTCTTGGTTGGCTTCTCTAATCGGGTGATAAGAAGTTTTTGTTATGGTTCACACGTTGCTATCAAGATTTACATTTCATTGCTTGTAGGCCTATCAAACTAGGTCCTTACCTACTATTTTCAATAAGAGCTTGTTTTTCAATAGTCATAATTTTTATCAGAAGAATAAATGTGGCGGTTTGGCATATTTTCTATACAAAAGCTCTGTCAAACCGTTATTTTAACTCTTCCGATAACATTTATGTGCAGACTATTGAAAAATCAGTCCTTAGTGTAAATAACACCCAGAGCGGAAGGAGTCATTTGATGATTTCCCATCTGTAAAAAAAAGTGTAAATAACAATCACTTATTAAATAGAATCCACAGATTCAGAATCCTCTTTATAAAATGCAGTAAGGGGAAAACTGTGTCTGAGAATATTAAATCGAGCACAAATTCCATATACCTACGTAAAGTGTACTCTTACTATGACATTCTTATCACGATCTTTATGTTTAATAAATTTAACTCTACGTAAGTAACGTTTATCACAAAAATCTTAAAACTATGATGAGTGATGACACAAGTGACGTGTTGGGTGATAAGTAAGCAAAATTGGGTTTAGCATTTGATCATTGTACCTATCGTACGTCATACTCATGACACTCAGTAAAAAAGTAATAGTAGCCCTGTTGCAAACAACAAGGAAACTCGGAAAAAAATAAAATTACTAATACGGGTTCCTGGAAACTGGCTACGGGCTACACGACCTACGCGGCTACGATCTACGAGTCTGTAGCGCGTAGCATACATTCGTAGTAGAACGTAGGCCGATTCGTACAACCACAAAAATACATGACAGGCAGCGTTGTAACGTCTTGTAAATAATATTTGTATGTTTAACAATGACTTGATCCACTCAAATTGTTATGTATCGGAAGGATAATACAAATGTAGTGTTTCCTAGTCATTTATTAAATAACATGACTGTTCAATTAAAGTGTTTATAAAGTGTTATGAAAATAGAAAAGTAATTATGGCTAGTTAAGAAAATATTGGAAATTTGATCAAAGCATGAATTTTAATTCTGACGAGATATATGTTGTATAACTTCCACTTTAGGTAAAAGCTGAAAATTAAGCACATTAATAAAGTCACGACCTCGCACTTTGCTTGCAATTTTACAATCAATAATATTTAAATTGCAATATTCGATAAAATTTCATTACACAGGTAATTATCATTGTTTAAATAACAGTTTAAGATAATACATCCCAGTTATATTATCTTAAACTGTTTTGAAAATATATTTAATTAGGTAAGTACCTATTAATAATTAATTTATATTTTTATAAATGGAAAAAACGTTGCAAAATGAGCATGTGATCTTAGCAGATGGTGGTCTGTACCTACCGCCATGAAAAAGAGGTTTCAGGCATTATCGTTACCTACCTTTGCCACGAAATTGCAGTGTCCTTGGCCAAACTTTGTCTTATTCAGACTATAGTCAAAGATGACGAAGTGTCTTACCACATCTTCGGAAGTTCCTTAATAATCTAGTTCTACAAATATTAAAATCTCTTAATACTAGAGCAAGCTAGATATGTAGGTAAATAGGGTTAAATACATTTGATACTTAGGAAACTATGATTGATTCTAATTAATGGAGAACACATTGATATTTACTCTCATAATGGAAAGTAGGGTTAAAGGTCCCTGCTAACACGTGTCTCTACTTTGCATTTGATCTTTCAGATAGATTAGAACTAAATTATTTCCATTATAGTTTGTCTATTTCCTTTACCTATTATCTTTCTTATCTAGAAACGTAGTATTTTTTTCTAGTTCCTACAATGTAAAGGTGTGTATGATAGTTTTTGTGATTCTTTATTTATGATGAAAATAACAATGTGCTTACATTGTCGAGTCTCAAATCTAGATCGAACGAAAATAGGCTGGAGTAGGCAGTTGAAGAAGGTTATTCACGTGTAGCTGAATGTGTTTAAAAATAAACTGCAAGGCTTCGCATAAAATTTGCATTATACGACGCGTTGTTGTCAATACAAAGTAACGTAAAATTTTGCATAATAAGCAGTAAGTAGGTAGATACTCTTACACTTGCATTAAGATGAGCTGACGACTTCACTTCAGGATGAAGAGTAGGTAGCTATGGAAAAGCTCACCCGGTCCCCAGTATCGGTAACCGTTTCATTATAGTTAAAACTTAGGCGAAGTGAGCTCGAAGTGAACTATCATTCCTCACGAATATCGAGACTCGGTGGGGCCGCAGTTTCGACCAATAAAATTTGCCGAGTTTCGGCGGGGACGAAGTTTCGTGCAATAAAATTGACCGAAACCGAAATTAGATTTCTAGGACGAAACAAAACCTTCGGTCGGACACAAAATTGACACATTTGAAAAAAAAGTAAATCGCTCCGCACAATATATTTTATTGGTATTTATCGCTACGAAAATTATTTTTAGACTTTGAGCACTGTATACACAATATGTATGTATGTCACTGACTGTTTATTTGTTCCATATCAGAGATATTTTATATGCCTTCTAAAGCTGAACCTAATAATAAGTGTAATTAGTGTAAGTGACATTAACATGTTATCTGAAAGACTTCAAATGGCGAATAATATCCCGAACGTGATTTTCGATTAAGGAAAACGAAGAGTCAAGACATTGACCCTTGCTTCGGCAAGGTCACTGAATATCTAATACACACGTTGATAACTCTGTTCCTGTTAAGAAGAATGTGTTATCTTTCATGCCTATTTGCCTTCAGTGTAGTAAAATACACACCGTACCGGGTATTCCCTTCTAGCAAAAGTGTATTTTTCACTTTTGCTAGAAGGGAATACTTGTTTTTTTAAATTTGCAAGCTCTAAACTACATATTATCACACCAGTTTAATATTCACGTTGAATAATAAACTACTTACTTTATTACTTAAAAAAATGGCACTTAAACACTTGGTGAAAAAAAAATATTTGAAAAACTTTTCAGATAATTTTGAAATATTTCTCTAGAAAGACTGTCATTTAAAAAATTCAAACTATTGGCTGTCATTTCAACATCTTTGACACTTGTTTCGAATAGGTAGTCAGAAGCCAGTAAATCCGGTCGATTCTGTAAACATGTCGAAGTGAAGGTTTGGGTGAAGTGATCACGAGGTGAGCTGTCAATCCATATAATTAAGATGGAATGACAGCTCACTTCCTGATCATGTAACATCTTGGTTATATGGATTGACAGCTCATCTCGTGACAATTTTCTTTTTTTGGAGCATTGGGTATTTTTTCTTATTAAAAAGCAGTCGACATACATTATGACAAACATCTTGATACGTCTCCGGTTAATACTCTATGACAATTAATAACATTAACATTCAAACCACATTGTAGACATCTTTGCTAATCTAATTACATACCCCTACTAAAACGTGTGATTTGTTCTTTCTTATGGAACCCTAAAATGTTGAACATGGCCACAGTCAAAGTTTAACAAGAGCGAAAGGCTTAAAGTTCCTAATAAGATGTGACTTAATAAGTGTGTTATATTATAAGACATATTAGTGTTATAATACGCTTATCTTAAAGAAGAGCAATTAGACTTAGGTATATTATAACTGTTTACACAATGTGTCTAAAGATTCACATTTATATTTCAAAAATAGTTAAATATAAATGTTTGTGTGTGTAATAAATTATCATTATCAATATTCTAGACACATTTCAAAAGGGACCCGTGGAAATATTGTTATTTATATTACGAAACTAACGAGGAAATATACCTACTCCGCAAGTTCTTCTTCATCTTTAAAAAAGCAAGATAAACTGTCAAACATCTAAAGGTAATAAATGTATGAAAATAAATCTTACAATGCAAAACGAACATAAATAAATTGCTTTTTCGACAAGTTCTCATAATGCGCTAAACAATGACATCACAGAGAGCAAAACAACGGGAATTACTCTTATGACGGCATTAGTAAGATCACTCAAATGGCTAATTGACCTTACAGCATGCCAGTAGTAAGACACTTATAAATCATTTGTTCTTATAGCAGTATCAAGATTAATATAAGATTAAAAATACAGATAATGAGACCATGGTACAACAACGCAATGGGGTAGGTACATATTTGAATAAAAAAATCCTAATTAGTCCTTCAGATAGATTTCCAAAAAATATTGGCAAAGTTTTTTTTCTTTTGTCACGTAAACAAAAAATGAAGACGATGCAGTGCGTTGAAAACTCGTGTGACGTCACTCACCAGTACACTTTTTACTGACGTTACAATCTTTGATGCGTTTTACCTTTGTAATTTTTTATTGATTTGATAAAATAAATATACGTATCCAATATTTTTTGATAATTATGTAACTGACGGACTAAACAGAATCAAATTTTTGTAACCCAGGCAACATCCCCATTGCCACAGTATAAGCTATTTTTACCGTGCAATTGCTCTTACAAAGTGCGCCAAATTCCACACTCTTATCTATAGACGACAGTAAGTGCCACATAAGAGTTAAAAATAATGGTCTTAGGACAATTTTATTGTTAGACCAAATTTTGTTAGCTGGCCACCTTTTCTACAAAATCTAACACACGAACTGTTTTCTCGAGCTTTTATCTATTTGATAAGTACTTCATCTAATACTAGCTGACTCGCGCAACTTCGTCTGCGTCACATATTTCTTTATTTTTCCTGATGCTGGCTGGTGTGGCCGTAGAAAACATTGGCTTCAACATTTAATTACAATCTATCGTACCTTTGAAGCGATGTATCTTAGTTTTAAAGTTTCTACAAAAATAATTAGCATCTACTAAAATGGGTCAATCATGTTAAAGATCTAAAGAGGTGCCTATATCCACCGACCTTAGCCTGACTTGCCTGTGTCATTATTTTTTTCTTTCTGTAGAATTCTGAAGCGGTAGTACCTACTGGCCTAAGTACTTACTTCATATTCTCGTCACACTTAAAAAAGTTATCTTGATGATGAATAACATTTTTAATTCCAAGATAAGATACGGACGCAAATCAATGCACGCGGCTGGCCTCCATAAAACCATTAAAATTGCTATAAAATTAAATAGGTATCTCTACCTATCTACTTCATGAGTTATTTAAGTACTTAGGAAAATCGAGCAGGTACGTTCGCGTTTTCTCACTGTTTTAGTAAACCCATACTATGCCTAATGATTGTCCTAATTCAGACTGATAGAGAATGCCTAGGGCATTAAGTATATAGTTTGTACCTATGAGTAAGAAGTCTAAATCAATAAATTCAATAACGAATTTCGCCAATTCGACGTAGGATGATCTCATGCGCATTGTTGCTGTATAACACATGTTTTCACCAATTTCAATCACAGCCGAATATAGAGATAGGTCCATAAAGTGATTAATCTATAGTTATCAATTGATTGTGGCCGCAGATAATTTGTAAACAGTGGGTTGTTTAGCACAATTAGTGCGGCTGTCGCCACGAATGAAAATACATTCAGAGCTGAAGACAATCAACAAAGCTGTTATGGATTTTCCCCGTGCCGGAATGTTTGATGCTATTCGGTTTCCAAACACTTTCGTGCAGTGACTCGTGTCGACAATCGAACGCTCTTAATTGTAGTGACAGAAATCTGTGATTTTTAAGTGATTGTGCTTCAAAATCAATTAAATAATTTCCAATTCTCATTATGTTCTGCGAGTGCAAAAGGAGTGCTTTATTAAAATTATGCAAGAACATCATATAATATTGGAGTTGGTTCGCTGTTTCACATGGATTTTAATTTTACATGGGACGCAGGTATTCTTAGTTTAAGGTTATCTAGAAATTCATAGACAGGACGGATTTTGAATAGGTATTCTTGAACTACTTCATGGCTTAAGTTAACTACCCAAACTACTCACGACTTTTGGATTTAACTGTTTCTTTCTTCTTTTTGTGAATCTCATTTTAAGTGAACTATGTTCTTATGAGAAATAAAGTTCTTTAAACCTAAGATATGTGCACCATTGATTAATCTTTGTTGGGTTGTTCTGATTCAGCTTTTTTCATAAAATATTGTAGAAGATAAAACAATTTTTTCAGCTAAAACCGTAAGTAACCTCCTCAATTCGGCTCTCCTTTTAGTTTCGGCCGAAACCGAAACTTTGCTAAGTTGTCATAAAAACTGTTGTATTTGGTAACATCATAAAAGGATTCTCCAAATGAGGCAGGTGTGCATGTAGGCACAAGCACATTTAGTAGCTAGTCACATTATCTGCATACAATATTTTGTCTGGGCTAGATACCTGGGATCGAACCTATGGGAGACCCACGAACACTCAGTTTTTAATATAACCGCGGCAGCACAAGAATGCCGGTTTCAGCCGGGTCATGCACAGTCTTCAACCAATTGTTGACGTAAGCCGAAACTGCGGGCCGAAACCAGTTTTTTTCCGAAACCGTAACAGATATTTCGGCCGTCTAAATTAAAACAGTGCTAAAAGCACACAGATATGGCTAGTTTACAGCTATTTGTTTGTTTTATATTGAACATAGGTACCTTATTGCATGTGAATATAGTATACAAAAGCGCATGGAAAGCAGGAAAATAAAACTGACAAAGCACTTGCTTACCTGTTTACGCAGAGCCGTAGAGGTTACAAAAATAAAAATAATTGATTGGTTTTTAATCTATTGGTTGGGATGTTTCCGAAAGGTCATTGTATTTTTGATAGATAAGGCCTGTACGTAAGTTGTAAGGTACCCAACCTAATTAGGAACGTCTAGAAATACGTGATAAGAGATATAGATAAATACCGCCCGGTATTATTGCATTTTTCGTTTCGAACATCAAGAAGCAACATTTCTTACAATATTTGTATTATAGTAGGCGCCAGATAATCGTGGAATAACGGTCATTGACCCACCTACAATTTTTGACATTTTTAATTTGAAAAACGGAATTAATGACACAAAGCTGTCCCGAATCATCATCTCTCGTGATCCTTAACATTGTCTAATAATGAAAAACGATTCATATTTAATTTTTCAGGTTTGAACAGTTATTAGGGAAAGGTCAATATACTTTATTCCACATTTATCTGGCGCCTACTATAGCTAGCCATTCTTGCAACGACAGCACACGGGAGATTAAAGCAAAAGGATCGATCTATTTGCCTTATAATTCCCACATCACTATTTCAAGAAGGGTAAGGGCAAAATCGCCAGCTATGTTATAGGTTAAAGGGACGCATGACGCATTGCCAATCACAAAACCAGACTCAACACTGCACGCCCCGGAATTCGAAGCCAGGACCTCATGCTCCCGCGCGAGGGAAAGACAAAGCCTTCGCCCCAACCAGCGCTACAGAAGACGCCCCGGGTATCGGGAGTCGCAGGGCGATCGCCGGCCACCGTAGGCGCGGGCCTGCGGACGGCGAGCGTTGGGTGGCTCGCTGTCCGGTCACAACCAGGCCCGAGTCGATGGCGCGTTGTGTTCCACGCGCGCCTCAAAGAGATGTCAGCATAGGAGATGGGGCCCGCCAGGGCCAGAGGCTTTAGAAGGAACACGGATAGGTTTTAGTCTGACACTCCCTTCCGCTCCACCCAGAGCGGAAGAAGTCATTTGATGATTTCCCTACTTTAAAAAAAATAATAAAAAAGGACCTCATGCTCAGTAGTAGCGCATGTGACCACTAGACAACCTACTTATTCTTACAGTATGAAGTTGGGTCCAGAAGGATTTATTTATTTATTTATTTATTATGAGACCAAAACTCGTTATCAGGAGGTAGTTGCATTGATTGATATCCTAATGATAAAAATAGGTTCGCACAACTCAATTTTGAATTCTATTAAAAACAATGAAATAGATAACAAAGTACATGTTTCTGTTTTGTTATCTAGTCATTGTTTTAATTGCCTGAAATAAATCATGACAAATCTGTGACTTCCGTCTGGGAATGTCTGAGGATGGGCTGGGCTTATTGGAAAAATCAAAAAATTATGTAGATATACTATTTTTTGCTAGAAATCGAAATCTAAGCTAATGAAAAAAAAAACAAACTGAAAGTTTTTTTATCTCTTTACCATTTTACTACTATCTTCTCATTTACTTAAGAATAGCTGATTTATAGAATTAAATGCTCGTTATCAGTAACGGTAGGTACCTACCTACGCACCTAATCCCATATAATTATGAATGCCTAAAAAAGAGCGGTAATACAGGATGACCGGTAATTAAGTACGTTCTTTGAAATAGGATGTTCTAGGAGAAAAATATAGGTTTTTTTTTTAAATAAGTAATCGAAATTGTTCGTTTCCATTTCGAGATTTTCATAGATTGAACTTTACGACGCTTATTTTCCAAAGAAGTGTCTTTTATATAATTTATTATTCAAGGGATTTATTCTTTCATGAGCTTTCAGAAAAGTATCAGTAGGTATACTATCCAGAGTAGAGGAGATTTCTCACAATTAGCAATTTTTGGTCGTCAGGGAGAAAACCATAGTTCGATTACTCGAAATCAATTCGAATGTATACTGTAGAAGTACAGCTAATATGCAACGATTTTGAAGAAAATGAATCACCTAGGAGTAGTATTTTTAACCCAAAGGTCGATGGATAGATAACGCCTTGATGCATTAAGTTTTATTAATTAATAAATAACATTAAGGCGTTCATTTCGATAAACTATCTTCCTACTTTTGGGTAACCATCTTTCTTCGACTTAGGTCCATCATCTTTTATACCATCTACCACCATCTTTAATCGAACGAGGGGCTAATCTCCGTTGAGATTGGCTACTTTGACCGAAATCAGGTCGGTAGAATATGTACCTACCATTTAATTATAGGTGGGTGCCTACCACTTCAATGATGACCTGAACCCTGTGAACGTGGGCATCGATGTGTGGCACCAGCGTGACACCAGGGTCGCCATCCGGGCCAATGACCGCCTCGCTTGCGAGAGGCCCAACATCTACTTTTGTGAGGTAAGCTATATAAGCATGTTTCCAGTGCTGGGATACAAGCCTAGTCAGTGTGAGAGGGAGTTGGCCCGAAGTACCTATGTAATACACCTCGCAAGCTTATTGTGGGTTGCTGGATGTCCAATCGAAAAGTCTGCCAAAATACTTGTATATCAACTGTCTATCTGTAGGTAAAGACAGCGAGAAATTCGATCAGGAGTAACATACTCCTGATCAAATTTCTAGACTAGCCATCGCCAGTCTATGTCCAACAGTGGCTACTTTCGGCTGAAGGGATGATAAAACAAGCAAAACATACAATCATCTAATTTTTAACACTTTTCCTTAGGAGCCACCAGACACCGTACCTCCAGACGCGCGTAAGACCTGTAACTACCGGAATGTGCGGTACCACGAGCAGGTGTTCCGCTGGGTGGCAGGTCGAGGATGCCTGCTGTATACCCCTGATTTTCTCTATGTCGCCGGTTCTAACACCATCAACCTGAACGCTGGATGCTTCTACGGGAACTGGTTCGCACCTTGTCTGGAGATCGTGAGTCATTCAAGCTACGGGCACATTACTGTGTCGTGTCATAATTCGTGATACGGGGTACAACAATCAAACGAAGTCTATGTCATTTTACAAGAAGTTTTGATTGGCGAACACTGCGACCACGGCACAACACAATTATAATGTAAATCCGGCTTCTTAGTGCATTGTGTAATAATATAATTTAACGTTATTATATTTATTGAGGTGTGAGCTACCTCTTCGTTCAGTGTGCCTCTTGGTAAAAGCCTCCTCTAACAACTTCCATTTTTCCTGTCTCTTGCAATTCTTTTCCTCTTTGGACCAGTTGTGAACTTGAATCGTGTTTTCGTCTATTGATACACAAGTTGGGAAGACAGAAGTCGATTTTAACACAGAAGCTCTACTACAACGATGTTCTTCAAAACTAAATATTTTCCATACGACGTGCACTGCATACGGTAGCTACTTAAATAAAACTATCTAGGTAAGTACAGAGCTACCTGGACGTAGAACAACCGCACTTAGATGGTAATCTTGGAATTATCGTAAACCGAGATCGCTACAGCGCAGTTTGTGATATCAAACCAAACCTGATATTTTGATCCAATGTGACAATCACATGGCCGGGTGTATGATTGATGAATTTAGCCTTTCCGAGTTTTCTGCTGAATACCCAAAATTCCTCACCCAAATGCTTCAATATCCTCTGTTTATCATCTGTCTTCCGCATGCAGTCGTCTCTTCTTCAATTGGTTGGTATATCTAACCCAGCTGTATCTCTTACGTCTGCTGATCCGCGATTTTCACTCCCATATTCATTGGTTCATCCGCAGATATGGTTATCTCACTGTTATTTCAGCTTTCCCAGTTGTGTCTATGTGATACACGAAACTTTCTGTTCTAGTTAAAAACATAATGACCACATTATTGAAATATGCTTCTAAGATTGTATTGTTACAAGATGCTTTGCAGCAACCAGTAAGAAAATTCGAAGAGAAAATATTCCATCAATATTTGGTTTTGTATTCGATTAGCTATTATTAGTCTTCAACTCTTTATTAACCATCAACGTAGAAGCGATTGTTGCGATGAATATCGGAGCGATAGTGGATCACTGCCAAAGATATGAACTTGTGATAGTCCTGTACAATGTACGTACATTTTAGGAATGATATCTTGATTATGTGACCTTGTACTCAAAACATAAATCAGCTGTAGGTGTTGCTGAAGTCAAGTAGATTCATATGAGTATACACCTATAGATAGCTACAAATGTCGTGTGTATGATGCCAAAGGCTTTCATCGCATGAAAAGCCTTCCTTGGTTTTTTAGGTGATTCTGACAAATATCTCCGATTCTATCGAATCAGACATATTTTTAGACTAATTTACTTTATAGTTACCCAATAAATCCGCCAGCACCGATCTTCTATTTCAACTTTCCAAGGTCCTACTGGAACTCGAATCCACGCTTAAACACGTCTGCCTTCCACTGAAGACTTTTTCAGATTGATGTTTTAGCAGAGACAGGTGTTATGCATCTGTCAGTTTTCAAATGATTCTGTTGACAGGCTAAAGAAGACGGTTCTTGCGGCTGCTATCCTTTCGACCCTGGTTTGGAGGAGGTGGCCACAGTGGTGCGCGACGCTCTGATACCAGCAGCACAAGGGAGGTGGGAGCGATGCTTCTACGCGGCCAGTGACTGCTGCAGCCATTATATGCCGGAAATTTACAATATTTCGGGTAAAACCTAGATGAACTAGCTATAGGCAAAACTCATTCATCACCTCATGATCTCATTGTATCCACCGATCTAGCAAAAGTAAGTTTTTTGGGTGGCTTAAGAACCGGCCAGGCAAACACTTCCCTATTAATGCAATTAGAACCCAGAAACTAAAGTAGTGACAACCTGAATGCCAAGGCAATGACTCCTGGAGAAATTATTCAACTGTCTTAGATATGTTTATCTATCAGCAAATACCAAATGCGGTTGGAGGCGACAAGATTTTTGAATAGGATAGTTGTGAATCTGTGATCCGATTATTTCTTTATAATTACAAAACGCACAGGACCTGAAATATTACTTTCCTTTTAGTGAACCAGTGTGAACCCACGTTCGACGGCTGGACTTGCTGGCAGGAAGCGTTTAGAGGAGACCTGGCCACCGAAATTTGTTCAGAATTCGCTTACTCCAGCACCGGACCTTCGTGTCATCGTATGTTATTCTTTTAAATAGTACCAATTTATCATCAGAAACTTACTTGGTGTTCAGATTTAAAGCTAGTTTATCATTGCCCTACGTACTTATAAATTTGTTTTGATGCAGGACGCCTTGTAAACATTAAATCGATTAATTAATACTGGCTGGTGATTCGTTCGACCTTTACATTCTTTACCTACACTATCTCTCACGTGCGAAATGTCCCTTTGTTTTGTCTAAAGGTAAAGTTATCAACCTTTAAATTAATCACATTACAGCTAACTATTATTAGCCACCTACTACTTTGTATTACCAAACTGCCTTGCAGTTATCATAATGGCTCTTCATATGGACATATTTCTAGACTACAGCACCAAACAGTGCCACTCAAACGCCACCTGGGAGCTTCAAACAGACTACAGCACTTGCAGCATCACCCCACGTCTCCTCCGGCGTTACCAGTTCTACATCGTCGTGCTGTCCATTTCGATCGTTGCTTGTCTACCCGCAGTCTTCATCTTCTGCTTCTACAAAAGGCTCAGAATAACCCGCGTGGCGCTACACAGGAATCTTCTCATTGCCATCGTTATTAGAAACGCACTGGTCATCGTCAGCAGAAGTGAGGTAAGTCAAAGACAATAGACTGACATCATAATGATAGTATCATCATGGATAGGGTGTGATTTTATTGTAAGACCTGAATAATTTGGTGTTTACTATTGTTGAGTGAAAACATTTACTGAATGGTATGTTTACACTGGAATTTTGAGTTCATTAGTCGGTTACGTTATCTGTATTACGTAAATGAGGATCAAAATGGATATAGCGAAAAGGCTCCCCCGTACTTTTAGACTACGAAACTTAATTATTTTTCAGCTAGACATAGACGGTCATGTTATTTTTGGGAAGCTCAGTGAACTTATGAAAACTACATATTTAAGTTACAGACCCACCGTTTTACTGAGACTGTACCAAGTAGAGGTAGTTGCGTGGTTCAGGAGGGGGTGTTAACGCCAGTCAATCCGCCAACCCGTAGTTCCCAACCCAACCCCTATGTTGTAGTGTGGTACTTCTGATCAAACTATGTTTCATCTGTTGGAGTGACCTAAATCATTCACCTGTCATCCTGTCACTGGCCCACGATGATCTAAAATGCCTCTGACGCCGCTTTAAACGAGGCCACATTTTGGGTTCAATTAGTAGGTCCATATATCTACACAAAAAGAATAAGGAACTATCCTGTAAAACGGTAGGTCTATGTCAACTTCAAGTCCTTAAACATCTACTTACCTCTAGATCTACATTGACGAGCTGACAAGCGCTGGGGAGACAGTGATGTCGTCGCATGGCGTTCCATGTCGTATCCTGGCGTTCGCCGAACGTGTTGCAGGCAACGCCGTGTTCGTGTGCATGCTGGTCGAAGGCCTGTACTTACATCGGTCCATCGTTGCCGTCTTCAAGCAGAAGCTGAATATGAAGTGGCTGTATAGTATTGCTGCTGGTATGCGTATTTATAATTCCTTTTTTTTTCAGAGCAATATTCAGTTTTAAAAGTCCCAAGGAAAGCTCATCAATATAGATGGATACCCTTCCTAGCAAAATAAGCAAATGAAGTCCCGAAGGACTACTTTTGTTGTGCAATCGGTAAAGCGATCGCTTGAATTTATCAGTAAATTTTGTAGCTGATGAAGTTGGAATTGTGTCCGTTTCGACTGCTCGGACACAGTGTCGTAGAAGAAAAACGACTACCGGCGGTCTCAATAACCTTTGATCAACTGTCAAATTACCTACCAACAGCAGCTGAAACGTCATTTTTGCCTTTCAAACATGACGTTTCAGCTACTGTTGGTAGGTTGCGTTACGTTATTGAAACCGGTAATAAGTCAACATTACGAAGAAATTTGTAAACCACTAATAATGAAAGTCGCTAATTCGTAGTTCCAATATTCAGAAAGTTGTAAAGGTACCCTAGGCCGCGCGGTCGAAACGGAGATCCGCACGGTTGTACCGTGTTTGTCTCAAAATTGCTATAGTTGTAGTTCAGGCGCAGCGCACTCCACAATGCTTTCAAATTATAAACCACAGTGTTCATCACACACTAAAATAATTAATAGCCTAGAAAATATCTTCGCATTTGAAAACTCACTTCAATTACTATAACGGTCTATTCTGTCATCATCTCGCCGTGTTAACTTAGGTGGAGTGAGCATGAAGTGAACTGTCATTCCATCTTGTTTGTATGGATTGACAGTTCACTTCGTGTTCACTTCACATAAGCTTACACGGTGTGATGTTAACAGAATCGCACCATTGTCTTAAAACCTTTAAGCAAATAACGTAAACTCCATTCGATCCCCAGTGATAGCCCTAGCGCCGGCCATAGCATGGGCGGCGGTGATGGCCGTGCACAACGACCACTCCTGCTGGCTGATCTACACGGTGCCGCACATACAATGGATACTGGACGTGCCCCGCATCGCCATCTTGCTGGTCAACACTGGCCTGTTTATCGATGTGCTCAGGGTGTTGTTGACGAAGATAAGGAACTCGGAGAATGCTAATCAGCTGTGAGTGGTTTAAGCTACAATTTTATTTTTTGAAGCGTGTTGAAGACTTGTAATTTTGTTTGAGATAGTAATTGTTTACCACTTGACAACACATTTTAATAAGTGAAGTGGTGAAAGTGAAACTTCGTTAAGTTTGAAAATACTGTTAGAAAAGGTCTGATATAAAATGCACGACACTACGCGCCATTTCATCAAACTCCTTCTGATATCTAAAGTGGGAGTGGGAGTGGTAGTCGTTACGGCGGTCTTGATTTCAAAAATGTGTATTGATGTTTGAAACTAACTGACTGTCACATACGCTATGTCTATTTCACCGGAAAATTGCAAACGCCGTAAGATTGTAAAATATTGTGTGAAATTGTAAACAATTTTTTCTTAATAAGACACGGATATATTGGACACTATTGAATTTGGAAGGGATTGATTGTAAACAAACGGATTTTTCATAACCTTTCGAGAAATTATATAAATATTTAGGTATTACAATCTTACGGAGCCTGCAATTTTCCGGTGACATCTACACCAGTGCGCTTTCCTGTTTATCTTGCGTCTTCCTCTGACGCATGCCTGAGCATAGCGCATGCAAAAGCCCGTGCGTGCATTAAAACTAGTTCGACGACAACGCATGCTGATCTGTCACCGGTTAACGACTAACCGAGAAGCGTAAGGTGGAGACAAGCTACATTCGTCAGGTGCACCGGTTAGACGATAAGCTGCATACGTCTTATGGCACAGCGCTTGACGCAAGAGTCAAGACGAACTGAACTTGAAAGTTGAAACGCAAAATGTACATACATAAAAGCGGAATCGAAAGTGCACTGGTGTAGCCATAGAAATATAAGAAACATCTATGGTTGTAGCCCATAACTATTGATACAGACCTGCAAGTGACAATCAACCTTAAAAATATAAACAATTAATTTCCCAGACTGTATCTAAACGTAGTCGTTGCAAATCACGAGAGCATGTCATGTGACTTTCATGTCATTGACATTTGATGTTTGAATTGCAATAATTGACGCTCTTGAAATGCAACATGCAACTACGTCTCCTGTTGCCTAAAGGCGTATTTCTCCATCTAAATTATTGCTAATGTCAGAACTATGTTTACCAAACAACTGTTTTTAGTACAATTTGTCGAACATCAAATTGTAAATAATGCAGAGATTATGATAAGCCAGATTAAGATAAAGAAATAACAAGGTTTCTGTGTCTAGATATCAAAATAAATATACATTTATTAGGCCCACTTGCCCAAACCAGAGATATCTTGTAACTCCGAGTTAGTTGCTAACCCGGGGTCATTATGTACTACCTACTTATGAAATAAAGCTGACCCGCGCAACTTTGTCTGCGTCACATTTTTCAATTATGATCCGCTCCTCCTCCTATTGGTCGTAGCGTGATGTTACACAGCCTAGGTATATAGCCTTCCTCGATAAATGGGCTATCCAACACTAAAATATTTTTTCAATTCTATCCAGAACTTCCTGAGATTAGCACGTTCAACCAAACAAACGCCTATAAAATTTCTATAATATTACTAGCTTTTGCCCGCGACTTCGTACTCACAAATCCCGTTTTTTCCCGTTCTCGTATAGCCTATACCCTATAGCCTTCCTCAAGAATGTGGCTAATATACAAAAGTATTTCCCAAATCAGACTGGTAGTTCCAGAGATTAGCGCGTTCGAACAAACAAACTATTCAGCTTTATTATATTAGTATAGATAGATTTGTTATTACCACTTGTTAGCAACTAACTCTTTTAAAAGATACGCAAGCTGGTTTACGCAAGTGGACCTGCTGTAATTTGCACATCTAAATTTTTGGCGGTGTTTAAAACAGTTTAAGTCATAATAAGTCGTGTGTCTGAGCGAATTAGAGCGGAACTGCAACTGAACATCTCGTTGCCGAAAAGAAATACTAATATTAATGATCTATTAGCAACAGTTAACAGCATAATATGTTTTATAAAATCATAAAGTATTCACATCACTTGGGCAACTTCTGTATTTTAAAAGAGAGTTCCCACAAAATGTACAATATACTTTCAACCGCTACAAATTCCTCAATAAAAGATGATCATGGAGAAGAAATTTTTCTTTAACCTTTCGAACGCCCTTGTCACATATACGTGGTAAGCAAGCGCGTGCCCTGTACGCCATATGTCACAAATATGTGACAAAATATACGGCGAATTTATGGCTTCGCGTCGGGGGCACACCGGCACCGATGCGCTTATGCTCTGGCGTTCAAAAGGTTAAATAACCAAAATAATATACTACAGAAGCCTTGACAATATTAGGGATAGAGGAAACATTAAAATATGTTTCGTGTCTATTAATGTTGCAGAAGCACAGCAAAAGCAACATTGTTCCTGATGCCACTATTTGGGACACAGTTCCTACTGACTGCGTTCAGGCCATCAACCGACAACTGCACTGAAGAACAGATCTATTACTACGCCTCATATACCATCGAGGGACTGCAGGGACTCGTTGTGGCTTTGCTGTTCTGTTACGTTAATAAAGAGGTAGAACTTAAATTTTCTTTGACCTAATTAAATAGGATATTCTATACCTCGTACTACTCTGAATTCTATTTTCTCCAGGTTCACGCGTTAATCAAAGCAACATACAGAAAAACAGAAAATGCAGTAGTATCCCGAATTAGAGGAGATTCCTATCCTAGAATGAGCATGGGCCCAAACTCCGAAAGAAGAATCACCTGCAGTACCGGATTACCGAGCCCATCCGACGACGCCAAAGACCAGTATGCTACGATAAGACCAAATCTACATGTCGCTGAAATCATATCAATACAAGCCAGCGAACGACTAGCCGAGATCTTAGAGCCAGTCTACGAAACGATACAAAATGGTATCGTTAATGAAGGATATGATTCACTAGATAGGTCGGACGTGGATAACGATTCCGGCTTCATACCTAACAGAGATAACAAAGTAGATGATTATTACGGCTTCACGAATGCTTCCAGCATTTCGATCAATTGCCAAGACTGGATCCAGTGCGTTTCGTCACCTTCCAGCAGCGTTTACAACAACTCATTGAACGATTATGAAGCTAAATATATAGACAAGAAATATCCGAACCAATCCAAACTACGCGACATTTCTGAAGTTCTCGAAAAGAATTCTGATCAGATAGTTCCCAAATTAAATAGTTCGAAATACCGAAAAGATGCGCCTAATGACGATGTTGCGAATGACGTTGGCCCTGAAGAAGAGCCCGTCACTATGAAGCCGAATGATGAAGCTGAATACGATGACTGTGAAAATATGCTCGAGGAGATAATGCAATATATTGAGACTTCGGACACTGCCGCCAAAGCCACGTTAGACCCCAGCGTTCTTGCGCCGAACAGGCCCGATGGAGATAAGATTGTTTTCCTAAATTAATAATTACAACACGGTGCTAACACTATCATTATATCACCTTTGTTTTTATATCTGTAGAGTTAGATGTCTGAACATGTTTATGATAATATTTAATCATAATTTCCTAATCGAAATCAGCAGAACTACACAATTATTTTTGTACCTAATTACATCGCTTAAAATTACTACACATATTACAATGTCGGTTTAATAGTAAGTACCTATGTTAATAAATCTCACGACTTGTACTAATAAATAGACTTTAGCAATAAAAATCGCTATTTTTTGTGCAACATCTTATATTTGATGTTAATTTTATTCAACGCTTCTCACCAACTTACACTTCAATATTCAAGACTATGTACGCGATACTTCATGTAAGATTAAGTTAATAACTAATTTCGCAACAGTTATATTTGTATAAATAAACATAATGATTGAAAGCTAATTTCGTTTCAATTTTCATTCACAGCAGGGCATTGCACGTGGTCATGTGTGCAATCACAGTAACGTTAAGCCCATTTCGGCACACCTCAACATCCTACAGCATTAATTGATCTATCAACTTGTACAATGATCTAGATCCTTTCGAAGTGGGCTTACAAAACTGAGTGCGGCAACATACACTCGCACAGTCGACCGCGAGGTGTGCAGTGTTACCTTTCAAATTTAACGTTCAGACGAACAGAGTCAAAATGTTCTCGAAGTTGTTGTTAGGGTTAATTTTGTGCTGGGGTGTGCAAGGTTTCCCGGACGGAGCACCGATAGACACGTGTGTGAAGAGCCGTGCTAATCAGCCTAATCACGGGCAACATAGGACGCAACCCTTGTCCACTCTACCGTACCGGCTGGCCGCATCAGCCCTTGTTTACGGGCCAAATACTCCAGTCACAGGTGAATACACTTTTCTCATTATTGTCTGATACTGTGTTGTTGTTTTTGGAAGATTTATTAGTGATAATAATTTATATAAGTTGTGAATGTGATTGCTATACCTTCGGAATTGAGGTTAATGACAAAATTAAATGCTAATCGGTACTTCTGTTAATAAGTAGTACCTGGTAAATATTTAAGTATACTAGGAATGTTTAAGCTCACCTTCTGAAAAACCTCGACTTAATCTCGAACGGTATTTATTAAAACTACCCGCGCATCCTTCTAAATAGTTTGAGAAATATAAACTGAACAAGAGCGTGACAAATTGGCGGAACCAAAGAGAAGCTTTAGCAGTAGGTGAAGACAGGTTTAGTCAAACAGTTAATGTTGACGATGAAATCGATCAGATAATATGGGAAGTCAAATCCCAATCATGATACCCGCAGAAATAAAACCCTTCTGCCTGTGAACTTTCGCCAGAAAATTTAATTAATGTGACCCTGTTTTTATTTTTATCCGAGCCGAATTTATTTTACTGCATTTAGAAGGCTTACTAAGCTTTGCCAAGCTTTATTTTAGTCTCAGATGCATTTTGATATTATGATGCACCAAAGATAGGTATAATAGAGTATTTGACTGTTTTTTTTTTACATTTCTCAAGACCTAGAGAGCAGACAAGATGCAGTTAAAAAGTATTTCTTAAAAATCTCAAAAAATGGCAGTGTTGTTAGCGTTTTAAAATCTGTAATAATTAGAGACAGCATTAATTGCGTGTGACGTCACTCACAAGTCCCGCCGTATTGAATTGAAGCCATCCAGTACAAATAATATTTTGGGTGACAAGGATAGAAGAATAACTTCAAAAGTGTTTAACTTCTCTGTTTATTTTTTCACAAATCCTAATGTTTTAATATCATCTATCATATGTATTCATTCATTTAGATTTTTCATACTAGTCTAATTCCTAACTAATATTAGGTACCTATGCGAAAGTGTTTTTGTTTATTTGCTTTCGAGCCTAAATCGCCGAACCGATTTTGATGAATTTGGTAAAGAGATAGATGGGATTCGGATTTGGTTAAAGATATTGCTTGCGAATCCGCGGGCAAATATTAGTAGTCGATAATTGAAAGTTGGCATATAGGGACAGATACCAGCACATCCAAGCTACAATTAACAATCTGTCAAATTTCTTTAATAGATTTTCAACTTTATCACTAAAGCATTTGGTTTAAGGTTGATTGGGAAAATTTGACAGTTACGGGAAACTGGATGTGCTGGCGTCTATACTTAGTGCTTCGATCTTCCATTCATCAATACGAACTTATAAATCTACAGACATCGTTTCACAATCGCAACAAGTAAACTTTCATTCGTTATTTCGTATCTCCTAATTATTTTAGCAAGTAAGCAATGCTGTTACAAAATAACAAAACGGATATAACAAGATTTGACGATAAAGTTACTATAAAGTAGCGTTCATTGATAAAATCTACCGGTGGGCAGCGAGTGCGTAATACTCGCAAGTTCGATTACGCAAACCGTATGTATGTGTATGGTATTGTAGGTCATACGGCGTATGGTTTAACCGGTTTGTCCCCAAACTTATTAAGGTAATAGGGTAACAAACTGACGCCTTGAAAACTGTCTGGTAATGGACAGCTGAGGTATGTGAGGGTTGGGTGAGTATCAGAGGATGAAAGCACCCTAGTTATCTAAAGATTTTTTTGAATAATAATGTGAACTAAGTTGGGTTCTCATGAATTGTTCCAAAGGAGATGAACAATGCAGTCGATCTTTTTTTTTCAATCTAGTGTATTGTAATGATACGGTTGTATTTGAACAGGGTCACTGGGTGTGCGTTTATGACTCATAGCTTGAGTACTCAAGCTTATCATTAAGTTTAAATGCGTAATAAGTATTAAGTTGAACGCAGAAGCTTACAATTCAGTTCAAGGGAATTTTCAGTCTGACCAAGAAATCCATAGTAAAATTATAAATATTTTCTTTTATTCATTTTCAGGCCTAAATCACTGCCATTTTAGGTTTAGGGATTAGACCCTTTAGGACATTGGCTACTCGAAGTAGGTAATTATTCTACACAGAAGAAGTCGTACCAGCTATTAGGATAGAAACTTCAGAAGACTTTGTATGTAACCCGAAGAAGAAACAGAATCTCAGTCTTTAAGTCAAGAGTGAATAGGTTACTTCTAGGCAAGCGTTCTTCGTCGACCACATTATCTCTTCCCATCAGGCGAGATCGTGGCAATTGCGAGACTATCAATTAAAAAAAATAAACAGAACACCGCGGAAGCCCATCGATAATTAATATTATCCACGCTAACGTAAAAAAAACTTCACAAATCTCTTTTTTGATTCACATCAAACTAAAATTTAAAACATTCAATTTTCAGTAACAATCGAAGGTTCAGAGCCCTTCAAAGGGTTCTTCATTCAAGCGCGCTCCGTCGAACAGGACGACTGGATCGGAGCGTGGGAACCGGCCCCCAACACGACCGTGCATCCAGAATGTGCGAGCATCACGCATGGTGACCCTGAATTCAAGACAAGGGCCACGCTGCTGTGGCGGGCACCACCGGATAGCCAGGGGAGGGTTTATTTCACGTAAGTTTTTAAGTTATTGAGAAAGATTTCGGACACAATGTTCTACTAGCTTTTTTCCCGTATATCCTTATAGCCTTCCTCATGTATGTGGCTATCATATACAAAAAAAAACCAAATCCGACTGGAAGTTCCAGAGAATAGCGCATTCAAACAAACAAACTCTTCAGCTTTATTATGTCACCGGAAAATTGCAGACTCCGGAAGATTGTAATAAATATTGATTAGATTATAATTTCTTGATATATTATGAAAAAATCGTTTTGTAAACAATAAATCCCATCCAAATTCAATAGTTTGTTTGTATATATACCTACCCGTGTCTTATGTAGAAAAAATAGTTTACAATTTCACGCGATATTTTATAATCTTACGCTGTTTGCCATTTTCCGGTGACAATTATATAAGTTTATATTATTATGTAGATACCTACTTTAATGTGATCTCTACCACTCGAAAAGTTTGCTGGGAGACAACTTTGAGTTAAGCTCGCTTTTGTACAGACGTCAACACATCAAATACCTGAAAATGTCAAATTTTCCCAATCAACCATGAACTTAATACTTCAGCGATAAAGTTGAAAATCTATTAAAGATATTTGACAGATTGTTGTAGATTGATGTGCTGTCTGTACATAATTATTTAGTAGCTGTGTAACTACGAATGAAGAATTAAGAACTATACCTAAAAGGTTACTTAATTATTGTCAATATTTTAGGGAGGGAAAGTACTCACAATACACCACGTTTACTATGGGAACACTGTGTTTAAAAAAATAAGCTGTTTTAGCACATAAATAAAATTTCGACAACATATTACAGTTTTTTTCGATGTTTCATGCTAAGGTAAGACCAGGCATTCAATAGAAAAAAAAAACCTACCAAAAGTAGTTCATAATCCTAATAACTTCTAGTCTCTGACAGATTGCAAGTGAATTAAGGTCACCTGTAAGAAAAATGTCGCCATGCAAATTAAATTTTTAAAAAGATCATTATATACAATAGTTCCACTTCAGTCTTACTAAAATAAGTAGGTAATAGAAGCGATGTTATAAAACCGTATTTTCCTTATAGAAAACTGATTCATGATTTTCTTTACAGAAATTACAACGACGTATTATAAATTATCTAATAATAAACATTTATATTGAGGAATTCTAATAAACATAAACAAAACACAATTTATTGGTTAACAGATTATTTTAATACGTTCAAAACGCATCGAACTAAGCACTACGATTTTCCTGCTACGATCTTACGACATCCTTAAATGATTTAATTATAGCTGTCAATCTAATTGAAGTACATACTTAGATCGGGCCATACTTGGATTTTGAGCCAAAGCGTGATAATGAGGTTGTCGACCCATGCCCTAATAGCACTACTCCTTTCACTGCAGATACATATGTGCAGTTTCGTAACAGCAATGTGCTGTCATCATTAATAACGTAAACTGACCTTAAGATAAACCCTGGCTACGTAGAATGTGTATCAATCGAGAATGATCATACTACTAGATTTTAAGCGTAGACATAATTAGCCTTGAATTTATTATTCTGAAGTAATTGCGATGTCGACCATCCGGTGACTTGCGCGTTTTGAATAATCGCCGTTTATAATGATACACAGTTTTGTAATGTTTCGATTGGACATTAATCAGCAAGTTTTTTTAAATGATATTGAAACGTACCTTGGCTGTTTCACAAGTTTTTAGCACAAGTGATAACCCGAAGATCACTGTCGTAAAAACTAGATTCAACAAGTGTGTTAATGGTGTAATAGGTCAACTGTTTTGTACGTTTCAATTAGAAGACTTAAATCTTAGATACAATCTGGAGTTTGATCAAACAAATAGGGATAAGTTGCCTCTAGTCCACTACCTAAATATCGGTAAAAAAGGGTGTTCGCTAGTAGGTACAAACTGTAGACATATCATCGTAAAAACTTAGGTGATGTGAGCTGTCATAAGCAGTGATCGGATAATCGGGCGCTAATATACCTAAACTTCACTTTTATTCCTACGAAAGTATAATACGGACATGCTTTTCTGAATCCCGGATCCCGCAATCGTTCGAAATTCCTGAGATTGCTAAAAATGCCCGCATACAAATATAGTTAGAACTCGTTGTGAACTCTCATTATATTTTTTTATAGGTATTCCATTTGTTTTGAATAAAATAAAAATACTAAATCAAAATAACCACTGCTATAATTTCATTAAGTTTGTTATAGTTGTTTTTACAAAACTGTTCAATCTGGGGAAGCTGGGATTACTTGTTTATTCAGGAAGGAATGTCCACATTATTCTTTTACGGGAAGAAGTTTAGGTATATAAGCGCCCGATTATCCGATCACTGGTAACACACTGTTCACAAGCTATGAATTGACAGCCCACTTCACCAAAGAATAGAATAGAAAACATTTAGAATATAATTAATTAATTAATTATCGTTTAGTTACCAACCACGGTGAGATGTTTACAAAATACATAGAACGACTGAACATGAAGTACCCTATAGATCCTTCATGAAATAGGGGGTCATGGCAAGGGGGTAATTATTAAGCTAATAGGTATCGCGCGTGTTTGGTTAATATTGCTTGGAACTAAATAGATTTCTATACCATGAGTATCATAGTGTAATAAGTAGAAATATGATACTGGCAGGTGAAGCAATACTTAAAATATTACTTAAATAAAATCGATATTACTAAAGCAGATAATGCAATAGGCTAACCCTCAGCTTCTGGAAAAAAAACCGACCCGTCACAAATGATTCGCAAGTTGGCTGTCGAAAACTCATTCAAACCAATCACGGCTAGACAACGCGCGTTCAACTATTTGTCACAATAATTTTGTGATAATTTTCGTACGACAAACTCAAAATAGAAAATAAAATAGATTCATAGTGTAATAATACTCGTAAGTAGAAAGGTGGCATTGGCAGGTGAAGCCATAGTATCTTTGTATATAAAATCGATATCTCCAAGGCACTAATGCAATAGACTAATTTAACTCAAGTCATCTTACGCACGCTATGCACGCGTGGACAAGTAAACAATTAAAGCTTCACTACTAGTCATGTCGGCCCAAACAACAATCCGTCAACTGTCTCACGTAATCTCAGCGATTCTGTAAACATTCACTATTACTCTATTTTCCTGGTATGACTTGCATGAGTAAGATTTACAATAACAAGCCTCAGTCCTATTCATAAAAACTGATTAAAAGGTTTTATTATTTATAGAGAACTAGCTTTTGCCCGCGACTTCGTACGCGCATATCCCGCTATATCCTACTGGTACTTCTTTCTTTCTAGTAGACTCCCCAGCTTTATTTTATTACTAGCTGCGCCCCGCGGTGTTACCCGCGCAGCTAGTTTATATATAAAAAGCCTATGTGTTAATCCAGGGTGTCAGCTTCCTGCACACCAAATTTTATAAAAATTGGTCCAGCCGTTTGCGCTTGAAGAAGTAATAAACACACACACACACACTCACAAACTTTCGCCTTTATAATATTACTGTGATATGAGTACAGATTTGAATTTACAATCCTATAATCTGTAGTGCTATTCTGTAACAATCGCACCGTGATAACTTACATGCAGTGAGCTTGAAGTGAGTTGTCAATTCCTAGCATCAATTGGAATGACAGCTCAATTCATTCTCCCTTCACATAAGTTTTCATAGTGATTTTTTACAGAATAGACCGGTAGAATTTCACCTAAGCATGACGCATGTTACCTTTTTATGAATACGCCTGTGTTTTTGTTTACAGAGGCACGGTTCTGAAGAACTATGGGACTTTTTGGTCGAACCTCATCGCTGACGCGCCACAGGATCCCTCACAATTACAAGTACTTGGCTGAAAAGGATACCAGCAGTTGAAAACATCTACTGTTATTTTCAGTTTCATTACTTTTGATACCAATTATTTTTGCTTCGAAAGTTGTTGTATTAAACCCACATGTGTAATACTCTATTATAGGATTAAAATAATTGTAAATAAAACTAAATCTAAATAAATAGATAAGTATATTAGAACATTATATTGAGTAACATAAATGCATTATTTCATATCAAGATCAACCAATACATTTGAGGGAGAAATCGCAGTTATCACAAATTAGCAAAACGTGTTCAAATCATTATCTGACAACGTGTTAAAATATCATTACAGTGTCAAATGTCGTTATTGATAAGCTGTATAAAAATATGAATCTCATATTTCTGTAAAGGTACGTTTTCACTGGCTAGAAATTGAAATATTTTATTTTGAAGAAATTTATGTATATTCTGTGTCAGTTCAGAAGTAGCTTCTGTTAAGAATGGATTTTATCCTGTGCGAAATACATCGATCGGACGTTTAATGATTACGCACCCTTTACCGCATATCGTCACAAATTTGGAACATTCAGCTTTTGGTATAATATATTTATTCCTGTGACATCTATGATCTTTTCTTGGAACTAATTCGTATGTAGGGAGTGTAACTCACCTAATATGCGCCAGTGGCGCCTCTACAGAGGTGCCTAGGAACTAAAATCGACTATTTCGTCAGTTGGTTTCCAAAATTTGACAGATTGTCAATTCGCTGGTTTTCAATACGATTTTTTATTGGTTTTTTGTTAATATCTGAAGAAAATTAGTGATTCACCTGATACAACAATGGACCCACAGGCTTTTTACGGCAAAAGAAGTAAGTTCAAACCATAATATGTAGTGAATATTATCATTTTTTAAATGTTCCGAATTTGGAACACCATGCAGTTGTTATGTTTTTTGAAGTACCAAATATGGAACTTTATGCACTCCAGTCAATAGTTTGAAAGTTCCAAATCCGGAACATTATGCAGTGTTAGACCACAATACTTTATCACTAAATATGGAACAATATGCGCTCCAATCAATCATTTACAATTTCCGAATCGGGAACATTATGCAGCGTAAGATCTTTTATACTTTCAGGGTATTATTAAACCCTGCAGCTAATGTAATTTTTAAGTAGGATAATTAAAAGTAGCGCATAACAAGTTTATAATAATTGTATTTTATGGGCTGTATGATCTCCCAGCCCTGAGTATATATAATATAAAATTATGTGTATAGGTACGTAATTATTTTTAGTAAATTTGCTTAATTATTTTATTGTAGAAAAAATGGAGATGCGTCCTCGACAAACAATCGTCGTAATTCCAGAGAGCAGTGAGGATGAAAATGTATCAGATGAAGACGATTACAATACTCAAGATCCTTTACACATAAATGAAGAAAAAGAAACGTCTTCCTCAGACGGAGAAGATGAAGGAGAAGAAGATGGAGAAGGAGAAGAGGAACTGACTGAGTTTCTTGAGTGTACTGAAGAGCATGTGGAGATGTTTGAAAATTTTACAGACAATCAACCTTCTACTTCTCAGGCAGCTTCTTCACGTAAGAAAAAAAAGAAAGATAAGTTGGTGTGGTCGAATGACAATATTCAGTATGATGAATCCAATATTGCTTTTTTGGGATCTGAAACTCTTCCGGATGAAATTATGCAGCTAAATACTCCAATGGAGTTTTTCAAATTTCTTTTTCCGTCATCTGCTGTAAATTTAATTGAGGAAGAAAGCAACGTATACGCAGCACAAATTTCACCTGAAAACTTGCATTCAGTGAAACATGAAGACATCTATAAATTTATAGGTATTATTATATACATGTCGGTAGTACACCTGCCAACTACTCGGCATTACTGGAAGGAAGGCACGTATATTGAAAAAGTTGCAAATGTAATGACGTGCAACAAATTCGAAGAGATTAAAAGATTTTTGCATTTTTTCGACAAAACAAACGAACTAAAACCAAATGACCCACAGTTTGACAGGCTTCAGAAAATACGCCCACTTATGAAAATCCTTCGCGAAAGGCTACTAAAAGTTCCGAAAGAGGAATTTTTGTCAATCGACGAACAGATGATCCCTACCAAGGCCCGAACTTCGGGGATCAGACAGTACAATGCGAAGAAACCCCATAAATGGGGTTATCTAAATTATGTATTAAGCGGAGTCAGTGGATTCAGCTATGATTTTGAATTATTCGGTGGAAAATACCCTGATCAGCCAGAAAACTGCCCCGATCTTGGAGTGCCAGGAAATGTGGTACAAAGACTAATGGAGACTGTCTCAGACAATTTGAATCATAAGATTTTTGTAGATAACTGGTACACTAGTTTGCAGCTAATGGCAAACTTGCACAAAAGAGGTTTTCTGCCATTAGGCACAATACAACTAAGAAGAGCTCCAAATATAAATATATCTAAAAAAACTTTAGGAAAGAAAGAACGAGGTTATTGCTCCGAAAAAAGTGTTACTGTTGATGACGTTCAGCTATCAGTTACCAATTGGGTCGACAATAAAGCAGTCAGTTTGTGTTCATCCTACGTAGGCAAGGAACCAATGGGAGTTGTGAAAAGATATTCCAAAAAACAAAAGTGTAGAGTTGATATTCCTTGCCCAAAAGCAGTAACTATTTATAACAAATACATGGGTGGTGTTGATTTACTAGATGCCATGTTAGGCTTCTATAGGATCAAAATCCGCAGTAAAAAATGGTACCACCGGCTGTTCTTCCATTTCATTGATCTCTGTTGCGTGAATAGCTGGTTACTATGGCGAAGAGTCATGAAACAGAAAGGTGAAGATATTTACATTCCATTGCTTGACTTCAAGTTAGCCATAGCAGACGTATTGATGCACAAAGATTCAAAAGTATATACTCCGACTACACGCAAACGAGGACGACCACTGAATCAAGATGTTGAGGCAATTAAAAAGGGGCGATCAAGGCGACGCATAGAACTACCTCCAATGGAAGTAGCTGGAGATGGGTTCAACCACTGGCCTGATTGGAAAACCGATCGCCAACGGTGTAAACTGGAAGGATGCAAACAGAAATCCCAAGTGATGTGCGAAAAGTGTGGTTGTTATCTTTGTTTCAACAAAGATCGCAACTGTTTTAAAAACTTTCACACATAATTTCTTTAATTAAATAGCATAGTTTCACGTTGTTTCTTTTAATTCCTGTTTTTCAATGTTATACATAATTCGATCACACCGCATGTTGTACCAAATTTGGAACGTCTGAGTTTTAGAACTAGAACGCATGGCGTTCCATATTTGGAACAATTACTTTTACCTATGTATCTTTTTTACATGGTCTTCTATATTTTTTTTTATATTTTTTTGGGGACCTATAAATGCCCTATACCGACATATATTTTTTCCAAAGGATTTAAAAAATCCATGCGGTAAAGGGTTATGTATATTCTGTGTCAGTTCAGAAGTAGCTTCTGTTAAGAATGGATTTTATCCTGTGCGAAATACATCGATCGGACGTTTAATGATTACGCATAAACTAAAAGCTATGGGCGGTACGAGCAAGTGCAAAATTAATTCTCCACAAGGTACGTATTCTTGACAGTTTTCAGGTGTCTTAGCCGAATGAATAGGATTTCACATACAAACAAAGACTCCTCTATTCACCCAATTAAGGGTAGAATCTCCAAGAACCCCCCTCTTTAGCACTCGCATATAATAATATGCGAGGCCCATTAACTTGGTCTTGCCGCTATTATGTCAGTCAGTCTCTCCTATTATTTATTTAGACAAAAGAAGAAATACATTCATTTTAACGTAACGTGCTCGATCGCAAAAAAAAAATTGCTCGCTCAGTAAAAACTTACCTTAACACAGAAGTTCATAGCACGTTGTATTATCACATTAGCAAGTTAATAAGAATATATTCTTTAGCAATAAAAAAGTGAATAATATGCAGCCACTGAAGCTTGCAATGATCAATCATCATTAGAGACCGAATTATTTGATAACAAAAAAATGCTGAAATATTCATGAACTTTTTTGTTCTATGTTGCACCGCTAGAGCGCAAACTCCTTGCATTATTATTTCTGTTGGTATCTATCGGTTTTGGCTAACAAAGTGTTGACCAGTCTTGACTTTGGACATTTCAAAGTATCAGGAATCAATCAAATCCACGATTTAGGCAAAAAAACACTCGTAAAAAGAAAAAAAAATGGCAGCTGTTCCATACTTTTTATCGAGTTATGCAAGCAAAAATATACTGAAGAGCGCCTCTATTTCGGACCTATTGCATTAAGTTAGCTAACCAGAAAGAGATTAGACCATAGAGGCTAAGGGGTTCAAACATTTTTGTATGGGAGCTGGCATAGCCACCAGCAAACATTTTGAAAAAAAAAAAACAAAATGGCTGCCGTATGGATGCCAAAACAGTTCTATACCCTTTCGCACCTATTGCATTGAGGTGGCTAACCTGAAAGAGATAAGACCATAGAGGCTAATTTCGTAAAAAAAAATAACGTTATATTAAATACTGATTTCGGAACACAACCTATATATAGCAAGAGAGCTGAAAGACGCATTTACATAAAATAATCCGGTCTCTATAATAACTCTTAGAATAAAGCTATTAAGCGTTAGTGTTGATACCGTATTCCTAGATTGGTATAAACTTAGGCGCCCGTCTTTTGTTTCATGACCGGTCGCTTGATGTCCATGAGATCGCATAGTTCGTTCCTGATGGGCTTTAGTTCTGATACCTCCTTCTCCCAGTCGGTTTCTGCTAGAACTGACATTATCTGCGAATAGAGAAAATCATGTAAGATACTTTAGTGTTGACAAAATATAAGCTATAGTAAATGGCGTGACAATAAATCAAATACCATATATTTTAAAAAGACGTCATAAAAGAATATGAACGTAAACCATAAATTAATTATGTCCTTCCTTATACACTTTTTAGGGTTCCTAACGTCCATATGAGAAAACGGAACCTTAAAGGATCTGACACCCAATTTGCTCCGCATCTATTGGGCCAATGTCCAATAGATGCGGAGCAAATTGACACTGTATTGACAGTTGAAGTTCGGTACCCATATGAACATTGAACTTCTATGATCTAAACGCGGACGCGTAACGTAAATAAATGGTGTCACCTTTGGGGGACAAATCAGAAAAATAAGTTTTAGTTAAAAATGAAAGGGCTTATTTGAGGGTAACAAATACATTTTTTTCATAATTATAAAATAAAGTTTTTTAAGAAAATAGACCTTTCCACCAACCTTGTCTCCTAAACTACTTACTGAGCCTAAAATTATGAAAAAAATACAGATACTACTTTTTTATTTATAGATTGCAGGAAATCATGTTTAGAAAATATGATTCGTTCGGAACCTTTTGCGCGGCAGTCCGACTCGCACTTTGCCGATTTGTTTTTTCATAAACCCACACATAGCGTGTTTTTTTGTTTGAGAAAAATATCGGAAAACTGTTGAGAGTTCGAGGTCTCAATTCTTAAGAAAATGAATAAAAGAATCATATTTTATCTTCACCAAAGATTACATACATCTTTGCTATTAGTAGTTTTTTTCAAAGTCGGTAAATAAATCCTGATTCCTATCGATCTTTTTATCGACTGCCATTGACACATTACATAACAAATGTGAGTTTTATACGCAATTAATATTTTGATTACGTAATAATAAATGAATAAAAAAACAAAGCGCAATTTTTTTGCGTATAACCTTTTGACCGATGACGAGTATGTTTTGTCCAGTCAAAATATTATTGTTTTTTATTATATAATCACAATCTATGTGCACGTTCTTTCTATTTACTTCTGGGGTCAGCAGACTCACACGTGTTGTTGCATGAGATCTGTTTATTAAGATCATGTTTTTATGTGACACTAATGTTCTGGAATTCAGCTTTCCCGTAATAATTGTGTGGGGGGGGGGGGGGGATGAACGATGGAAAAATGTAGCAGCTTTTAGATGGGAGTCAGTACCATTCGAATTATTAAATAAAACGGAAATTATCACTTTTCATCAACAAAACAAAAATATATTAACTCATGGGGATTTCAATAAATAGTAAAGTACTCTTACGGCCGGTCTCAATGACGTATCTACCTATGACCAACAATCAAATTAGCTAACAACAGTAGCGGCCGTTAGTGCAAATTTCATTATCTACTCATAGTGATGGATCGGCAGAACTAGCGAGCGATAATGATTTAACCCTGAAGAAATACGTCTAGCCTCTACACCAGCTGCCCTAGGGACTTGCTGCACACTGTATGATAGTCTCACCTGCTCGATGTTGTCCTGCGGCACTGAGCACACGTCGCCGTACAACGTGAGCGCTTCGTACAGCCGCGCGGCGGCACAGCGTCGCACGTAGCGGTCGGCGTAGCACAGGTAGATCACCAGCTGCCCTAGGGACTTGCTGCACACTGTATGATAGTCTCACCTGCTCGATGTTGTCCTGCGGCACTGAGCACACGTCGCCGTACAACGTGAGCGCTTCGTACAGCCGCGCGGCGGCACAGCGTCGCACGTAGCGGTCGGCGTAGCACAGGTAGATCACCAGCTGCCCTAGGGACTTGCTGCACACTGTATGATAGTCTCACCTGCTCGATGTTGTCCTGCGGCACTGAGCACACGTCGCCGTACAACGTGAGCGCTTCGTACAGCCGCGCGGCGGCACAGCGTCGCACGTAGCGGTCGGCGTAGCACAGGTAGATCACCAGCTGCCCTAGGGACTTGCTGCACACTGTATGATAGTCTCACCTGCTCGATGTTGTCCTGCGGCACTGAGCACACGTCGCCGTACAACGTGAGCGCTTCGTACAGCCGCGCGGCGGCACAGCGTCGCACGTAGCGGTCGGCGTAGCACAGGTAGATCACCAGCTGCTGCCCTAGGGACTTGCTGCACACTGTATGATAGTCTCACCTGCTCGATGTTGTCCTGCGGCACTGAGCACACGTCGCCGTACAACGTGAGCGCTTCGTACAGCCGCGCGGCGGCACAGCGTCGCACGTAGCGGTCGGCGTAGCACAGGTAGATCACCAGCTGCCCTAGGGACTTGCTGCACACTGTATGATAGTCTCACCTGCTCGATGTTGTCCTGCGGCACTGAGCACACGTCGCCGTACAACGTGAGCGCTTCGTACAGCCGCGCGGCGGCACAGCGTCGCACGTAGCGGTCGGCGTAGCACAGGTAGATCACCAGCTGCCCTAGGGACTTGCTGCACACTGTATGATAGTCTCACCTGCTCGATGTTGTCCTGCGGCACTGAGCACACGTCGCCGTACAACGTGAGCGCTTCGTACAGCCGCGCGGCGGCACAGCGTCGCACGTAGCGGTCGGCGTAGCACAGGTAGATCACCAGCTGCCCTAGGGACTTGCTGCACACTGTATGATAGTCTCACCTGCTCGATGTTGTCCTGCGGCACTGAGCACACGTCGCCGTACAACGTGAGCGCTTCGTACAGCCGCGCGGCGGCACAGCGTCGCACGTAGCGGTCGGCCTAGCACAGGTAGATCACCAGCTGCCCTAGGGACTTGCTGCACACTGTATGATAGTCTCACCTGCTCGATGTTGTCCTGCGGCACTGAGCACACGTCGCCGTACAACGTGAGCGCTTCGTACAGCCGCGCGGCGGCACAGCGTCGCACGTAGCGGTCGGCGTAGCACAGGTAGATCACCAGCTGCCCTAGGGACTTGCTGCACACTGTATGATAGTCTCACCTGCTCGATGTTGTCCTGCGGCACTGAGCACACGTCGCCGTACAACGTGAGCGCTTCGTACAGCCGCGCGGCGGCACAGCGTCGCACGTAGCGGTCGGCGTAGCACAGGTAGATCACCAGCTGCCCTAGGGACTTGCTGCACACTGTATGATAGTCTCACCTGCTCGATGTTGTCCTGCGGCACTGAGCACACGTCGCCGTACAACGTGAGCGCTTCGTACAGCCGCGCGGCGGCACAGCGTCGCACGTAGCGGTCGGCGTAGCACAGGTAGATCACCAGCTGCCCTAGGGACTTGCTGCACACTGTATGATAGTCTCACCTGCTCGATGTTGTCCTGCGGCACTGAGCACACGTCGCCGTACAACGTGAGCGCTTCGTACAGCCGCGCGGCGGCACAGCGTCGCACGTAGCGGTCGGCGTAGCACAGGTAGATCACCAGCTGCCCTAGGGACTTGCTGCACACTGTTCCTCCTACCTGCAGATTTATTGTATTTTCAGATTAAATACAACCATTACACTCGGGCGTTTTAATTAACCAATTTGTTTAAGGAGAAAACCGGCAAGGCTTATGTCCCAAGTACTCATATTGCTACTTGGGACATATTCGTATCGGTGCATACTCACGTAGCCCGTCGTAAATTTAATGGAATTAGCTCGTTTAAAGTTACGGTGGCGGTGGTGAATAAGATTAATTGCAAATAGTTCTTTACCCATACATTACAGGAAAACCTATCAGCAGTCTATAACATCTACAAAAATGAGATTCATTCGGAAATTGATAGTAAAAGCATTACCTGAATTAACTGACACAAAACGTTGATGGAATCCAAGAGCTTGTAAATGTTCTTCCCTGCTCGTAGTTCCAGCTGTAGATGCCTTAATATGTCCATGGCAAATGTCGATTCCGGATCATCTAGTATCGGTGAAATGGAACCTAAAAAATATATTTTTGAAAATAAAATATTCTAATACCCTTTATCGTTCAAACTAGTTTATAAGGTCGAATGCTCACCAGCAAACTCAAAACCTAAAGATTTATTTTTAACAGATGGTTGGATTATTGCTAGCTACACATAAGTTTCTTCAAGTTGCACTGCAAAAGTATTCTAGTTTTTTTTCATTTTTTTTTATCATTATAAGTCTCACGTTTTACAACAAGCTCATGTGATAGAAAGCGATGATTTTGTCAAAGATGGAGCAAAACTAACCTTTCAACAAAAGCACTATCTAGGTACACGGTAGTGCACCAGGCCAAGTTCCGGCCTAACGCACGCATTGTGTATAGTACACGAAACATTTCAAGCTGTTTTACCCCCCTCATAGCTTTGCTTGTAATAATCACAACTTGATGACACTTGTACTATTTATTAATATTGCCTTGTGGAAGATTACTGGACTTGGCAAGTTTTTAATGTACAAGGTCGTACAAAAATCTTGCCAAGTTGATAATAGGGAATCATATTTTTAAGAAAACAATTTTTTAGTGTTTCATCATTTGAATACAGTCAGGGTCAGTTCACTGGTATTCTCAAAAGACACATGTCATGGAATATTCTGTAGTTCTGAAATCAATGACGTATTATTGATCTCACTACTTTTATAGGCGGAATTTATGGGGATAGGGACTTGGCCTTTTTTCACATTTTTGTTTTTTGGGGGTATATCTTACCTGAACTCAACAGCCTATCCAAGAAATTGAAGATAGGTCCAGTTATCCTCTTGACATGCAAGTTGTCAGCGAACACTTTGATGATAGTGTCACAGATAGACGTCAGCATCTCTTTGTCGCTGTGTAGTGTATTTAGATATGCGTAAAGGGACTGAGTTGTGTGTTTTACCTGTGAATGAAAGACAATATTAAACTTGGAACCAATTTCTGTTTGCAAAAAATACGATATTATAACTTGGTGTCAAAGCTTTACCCGCATAGGTTTCGTTAACACTTTCAGTGCCCAGAACTCAGCATATGGGTCGAACAATAAGTTCGTGTGCCCACAACTCGGCAGCCGAGTCGTCGTTATATGTAGCGACGACTCGTGGGCACACGAACAAATTATTGTTCGACCCATATGCTGAGTTCTGGGCACTGAAAGTGTTAATTCCGTGAATACTTGGTGATCACATAATAATATCACCAATCTATACAGAGTAAATTTTTAAAGTGTGTTTGTAAAATCGGTATTCCTAGCCAGAAGAATGAGAAGAGCTCATTTTTAACAAAATACTATAAAAAAAAGTGATATTTAAAAAAAAAATCTATGACCCAATTTCGTTTTATCACCAGTGGACCCGAGAATTTACAACTGAATCGTTGGATTTTTGAAAAATATCACTTACGGTTTAAGTAGGTTTAGTTAGAAATATTAAAACTAATTAGTTAAAAATGAGATCCTTTAGTTTGCTATTTGTTATTACTTTTGGAAGAAAGAAAGAAAACTAGTTTATTTGGCATACACAGGTACACACAATGTTGGTACAAATTGGGACACCTAATTTGAAACAATAACATAGTGTTCCCCGCGACTGCACCAAATAGGTCCAGTTCAACAAAATGGAAGAAACTAGTAGTTGTCTGACGCTGGTTTTCAACTGAACCTTACGTTGAAGTGTTCTTCGCAGAATTTGATCCTTAGTAGAGACACATGCTTCGCGTAGAGACACGCTGGTTTGATAACGCTTTAAAAAATCCAACGATCTGTTTCTTCGGTTTTTTTTTAGTTTTCATCAAAATCGGCTCTGAGATTTCTTTCAGTGTTTTTCGACGTTCCTCATAGTTTAGGATTTGGCCATCCACGCACATTTTAAAAATTCACCTGTATGCGATGGCTCGTTTCTCTTACAGACTATAGATAATATCAAGAAAGTCAAAGCTTATATTGCATCACTCCAGGGATAGTGCCGTATCTACTTCTGTCTAAGGATCATTCAAGTAACAGGCCAACCTGCACCAGATAACTTACCAAACTCTCAGTCAACTCCCCGCCGCTGACGATCAACCCCTTGATAACGTTGTATCTATAGTCGGGATAGTTCAGCAGCTGCACGAATCTCGGCATCGTGTGTCCCGGGAACAGCCACAGCACGACGTTAGAGTTCTCGCTCGTGATTGGCTGGTCGGTGTCTTCGACCTCTTTGGACGGAGGCTTCAGTTCGACCTCTTCGCAGGGGAAGATGCGTTTTAAGGCGTCATGGTGGGGGATGTTGGATATTGGTGGGTCGCTGTGGAGAAGGCAATATTTATTTATTATTATAATATTGTAGCACAGAGCAACAACTTATTGTTGTTGCAGAATTATCAACAAGAAAAAGCAAGAAAAGAAGAAAGAAAAAGAGTTTATTTGCGACAAGCATGACGCATACCAAAAAAATAAAATAAACAAAATTACAAAAGTTATGTAAGTTGGGAAGATATGCGTCACATTCACGCAAAACAGCCATAGCTCAGCATAATGCTGGGACTCGTGTGCGAGACAGAGCCACAGCGCTGGTAAAAAAAAATCGTTTATGTAGAAGTATCATTTTCCAGTACCACGTCTTGATACGAGGTGGATTGGTTTTTAAATTGTGCTTAGTTACATTATTTTTAAGCTTTCCTATGTCATATTGACTGGTAATAAACTTAACGTAAATATAGTATCGGCGTGCCCCCGACGCCAAGCCACAAATTCGCCTTACTTTTTGTCACATATTCGTGACGTTTGGCGTACAGGGCACGCGCTTGCTTGTCATGTATACGTGACAATGGCGTTCAAAAGGTTAAATTGAGTCGATGAATACTGGTTCATCGCGATTTTGCTTACGATACTTTTTTTTGTGTGGAGCCCTCTTCAAGAGACTAAAAATCCGAAAGCCATGGATTATTCGGCCACTCACTTCGTCTCAACAACTTGTAATGTCTGTGGAGGCAGTTAAATAGGTATTTCTATTCATTCTACTTTACTAGTACTCAAATAAATAGGTATAAAGCGTTGGAAGCTAAAAGATGTCCGTGTCTTACTTGTATATCAAGGAGGTGAATATCCTGCCCGCATGCGCGCGCGTGCGGTCAATCTTCTCGACGGCTTGTTGCGCGACGCCGCACATGATCTGCTTGATCACTTGCGGAGAGTTCAGCTCAGGAGCCTCCACGGCGCACTGGCGGCAGATCGACAGGAGCCCTAAGGGTTACAAACATCCAATTGTATCACGCTGTTATACCCAAAAAGAGTCTGATGGGTGTCCTATAGGTACCATTCTACCTAACGCCAGTCATGTTTTGTCCCATGGTCCCATGTAATAGGGGCGAGCCTATTACTTATGTACGAGAAAAATGGTAGGTGCTAAAGGTATCGTCACCGTATCAACTCGAGCCGTGCAGTATTCTTTATATGAAATTCCTTACTGCAACACATACTAATGCCAATCGTAACGTAGTCGCGCCGCCTCGCGAGTTTATATGTGTACTAATGACGATCGCTTTGCGAGTTTATATGTGTGCTATGACCTTTAGACAGTTGCTGGACTAGTTGCTTGAGTCCACAAACTGTACTTTATAGATATGGAGTCAATTTATTTACGAATTAAGTTTTATAAACTGTAGATTTGTGATCAAAACATCTTAATTTAAACACTCATTCTTTGGATATCACATAAAAGCCTTTGTTCCGGTCTGCGAAGTTTCTCACTTTTTAGTCCACTGATAAGTGCAGAGGAGCTTCTAGTTTTTTTTCTTTCCAAGTAGTCTGCCCCGCTCTGACAAACACACGGACTGATGAAATATTTATAGTACAAAACCTCAATGACTGGCAAGCTTCTTAAATACATTGACTTGTGATTGCTCTAGAAGTTCGAGGCTTCATTGTCGAAATGATTCCCACCAACCTGTCATGCTAGCCTCCCTGACCCAGGCGCCGATGTCGCCCCGCATGTCGATGGTATACTCGGACAGACAGTCCAGCAGCGCCGCCACGACGTCGCCCACATAGTGCTGGACGCCGCCCACGATGCCTTGCGTCTGACACACTTCGGTGAGACCGACGACGGCGTCCCGGCGTCCTTCAGCCCACTTCTGTGTGCCTTCCGTCAGTTTTGTGCAGTTTATTAGAGCTTGGATCACTGTTGGTAGGTGTTCCGTTAGAACGAATTTTGGGAGGGAACCTGAAAAGAAAAAAGTCAACTATACTCTTTCCTCCCAGTTCGTGGTTAAAGTTTTTTAAAGCTATTGATACTACAGGGTACAGTCTATATTTTTTTTAAATACGTGTAGAGGAGTGAAAAAGACCTTACTAATGTCAGTCAGAAAACAGACGGTGCCGCGGAGCTTCACCTCTTCCTTTCATGGTATCCAGATATAAATTTGTGAACAATTTCACACTTCACACAAAGAGTTTCGTAGCAATATTTAGGTTTAAAAAGAGTGGACAGGCTCTTATTGAAGCTGCAATAGATCGCCAACGATGCGATATTCGCGCAGATTGCGCACATCAAGTTATGAAAAAGAAAATGATAGAGAAAGAAAAATGTAAAAGCAATAAAGCAAAACCTTTGTGCTTTGTTTTTTCTCCGTTCCGATTCAGGCGCACACATATAGATATTTATTCTGTAACAAATATTTGTATAACTCACCAACAGCCCTAGCATACCCGCACCTGAGCACCAGACCATTAACGCCCGTATTGCTCAACTGTTCACAGTACTTGTCCATGAGCTGCTTGCGCTTCTCCTTGGCAGTCAGCTCTCCGTACTTCAAGTTGTCATCACGTAAGTAGTGGTCGAAGACTAGCGGGAGCGCGTAGATAGCCTTCTCGCGAATCACTTGAACTTCGTGGGATAGGCATTCTTCGATTAGACTGAGCCATTCGTCTGGAAATAATTGGACTTTGTTTAGAAGAAGAAATAAATTGATACTATAGTATTGTTAGAAAAGAACACACATGTTTATTACTAAGAAGAGAATGAAATCACCTTGTTTTGAAGACATTTAATTAAGACAGAAATATGTAGAACATTATTTCGGGGTAAGAATTAAATTGAAATGTGCTGCCGGTCTCGGGCTCTGTTAAATATCTTCATGCTAAAAGGCAAATCGATATGTTTTTGCGTGAAAGACCAACAGAAAAAGAACCACAGTCTATGCAAATCAAGAGCACACGTCATGTAGCCTTTAAATGATTGTCATAAGGTTTAAATAGCAACTAACTGTTCCTACAAGCCACTTAAGAATAGAATTGCAAACGTTAATTGTAAAATCATCATCATCATATCAGCCTGCAGACGTCCACTGCTGGATATAGGCCTCCCTGGTATCCTATCGTCATTCCTGATTCGATCACGCAAGGAAAATCCGAATCGCCCTTTGGGTGACTTTAAGCCTTCTGATGAGGCCCATTGTGAGCGACCACGTTTCGGTTCTATAAGTCATCACTAGCAACACGCTCTGGTCAGACTTTCGTTATGAGACACTGTGGTATGTGAGACGAGAAGATACCACGCAACTTCCCGGACACCGACCAGTCGAGTCACCCGACAGTTATTGTAAAAATAGTGACATAATTGCGCTGAGCGTGCCGATACAGAAAGGGTTACCATCTCAGCATTTGTTGGGTAGACTCAGACACCCGCTTAAAAATATTCTTACCAATAATCTGATGTCCATGGTAAGGCGCGTTGGCGAGGGATAGTGAAGCGATGCAGTGGCAGCACGCCTGACGCATGAGCTCTCCGCCCAGCCCGCGGAACTGCTGCCGAGAGCGCAGCGACGCCACCAGCCCTCGCACGGACACTGACACGTCTTCTGATATCAGGGTGTCGGCTGTCTTGCCTGTAACAATGGGGAATGGTAAATGGCGATACGACTGGCTTTTTCTCAACTTTTTCTTCAAAGCTTAGGACAACCCGCTACCCCCGACTAAACCCCTTTTTTAACGGGCGCAGTGACCTGTCAGACTAACTGACTAAAACCACACGATGTTCTGTAACTACCTTTAGCCGGGACACTGCAGTGCTTGCCAATATTGTCACACTCTCCCGGCCAGGTATTGACACGCATGGATTCATGCGGAACCCTCTGCGACCGCGTACGGCGTCTATAGCTCTAGAGAGGTGCGCGCTGAACAAAGCGCGTCACCAAAACCTGACCAATTATGTTATTTGGTTATAATGGTGTACAATAAAGGAAATTTAACCATAACTCTCATGTAAAATGAAAAGTGATGTATTAAAAGCAGCAAGAGTCAGGATGTGATAATGAATTCCCAGTGACTGACTGGTCTTTTATTTTGGAACGAACCTTTTTCTGTCCTCTTAGGAAGATACTTCACTTTCTGGCCACCTCAGCCACTCTGAGCGTATAGGGAGCGTGCTGAAACCATATATGGCAGCACAGAAGTGTCAATGTCAGGAATGATTTAGGGTTAAACTTTCGAATTTTCAACACTAGATGGCACAGGTGGCAGCGCAGAATCGTCAGTGTCAAGTTTTTACAGGCAAAAGTTCCGAATTTGCAATATAGCACAGTCCACAGCGTGCACGTTCCATATAGCTAATGCAATCCTTTTTTTTTTGTTTATTAGACAGTTCAATGCATACCATTTTCCAGTTTCGCCTGAGAGAGAGCATAGATAGCTTCGCCGATGGCAAGAATGGCTCCATGCCGCACGTTCAGGTCAATAGACTCGGTCTTCTTCACCAGTTTCGGAAGGACCTCCGTGGCCACGTAGTCAGGGATCTAAAATATAACGGGATGATAATAATGGCATGGTGGTTTCTTCAGTAAGCAAGTTACAGACGCTTAGTGTAAAGTACTAGAACTAAGCCGACCCCAATATAGTTGGAAATGGTTACTTCAGTATACTGCTACATTTATCCAAAGTAATTTTGAAATGAATAAAACCTAATAAATATGGTTGGTTCTGCCTGATAATTTGTCAGATCGAACGAAAATACTTCGTGTTTGTTCCAAAAGTATTGTATTGCATATGGCAATGGCGTAGTTTTGTCTGTTTTCATTGACCGCTCCAAGTATAATCTGCCTGCTTGCCTGAACAGTTTGATGGAAGAACCAGGCTAAATATTTTTTTAACTTAGTCAGGGCAGAGTAGAAGCGTTACGATTGCAAGCTCACCTGCTTCTCAACTAGACTCATGGAAAAGAAAAAAATAACTTACACCTCGCATCCTTGGATTTTAAGATATTAAAAAAAATTGAGAATGGGTTGTAATAAACTATAGCACGGAAAAACGGGTCAAACATTAAATAAACTAAATAAAATAAAATAATAACTAATCCTACTTAACCTAAGCAGCACATGATAGGAATAAAATTATGACATTAAACTGTCAAGCATTTGACAATTCTACATTTGAGTATTATTCTTGCAGCAATTTGTAGGTGGCCAGTTTAAGCTAGAATCCAAAAACCTATAAAACTCATTGCAGCGAGGCTTATTAACTCCGAAAGAAGTGGACTAAGGTCCCAGAGCTGCCCGACCCCACTTATTTTCTCACTAAACACAAAATGTGTGATATATAACAGTGTTAGTATGTACTTGCTGGCTATTGTACCTGCTAGCTTGGGCCCACAGCCGATTTCCAGGTGCTTAAGCCATTAATCACTTTATTTTAAGTCTGGGTACAGATTTTTATTTTTGCTTTACAGAATATTGTTAGTAATCAAATCATATTTTAACGACCGATTAGTCATTGTAGTAGTCTAAAAGAGCTAGTCGCCACTTTGAGTTAGATCGTATTGACAAAGCTGAAATTAGCGCATAGTTTATTAACTAGATGCAAATAACGAAAGCTAAAGTCTGCCAGGATTTCGGAGGATAAAAGTATTTTGAAAATCTATATTAATATAACAAAGCTGAAGAGTTTTTTTTGTTTGTTTGAACGCGCTAATCTCTGGAACTACCAGTCGGATTTGGAACATTATCTTGATTTTTTTTTTCCTTAGCCTATTGTGTCCCACTGCTGGGCAAAAACCTCCCCCATATCCTTTTCTTGCGCCACCTCGAACCAGCCTTCGAGGTGTGCATCCAGATCATCTCGCCACCGCTTTCTGGGCTGGCCTCGGCGACGCCGTCCATCCTCTGGCACCCATTGCGTGGAGACTTTTGACTCAATTTTTATTTATTTGTGTATGATAGCCACATTCATGAGGAATGCTATAGGATATACGGAAACGGAAACCGGGAAAAAACGGGATATGCGCATACGAAGTCGCGGGCAAAAGCTAGTTTACAAATGCACAGTAAAAAACAAACCTTATCAGTCAGCTTATTCAGTGCTTTAGCAGCTATTTCCCTGATGGCATAGTCCCAATGCTCCACCTTCAGATCAACGAGATGGTCTATAAGCGGCTGAGTGTACTCCGGGTAAGACGCCACTTGCGGGGCTATGATAAGGTAGGCGTTGTTCCTGGGGCCCACTGACTGGAAGTCGGCTGTGGTTAGGACGTCGATGCCGTGCGGGAACATGCCGTGACGGCCGACGTTCTCTTGGTAGGCTGCGGAGGCTGCGCGGCGGCAGTTGATCTGTGGAAGATGGTTTGGATGAGGTTATCATGATGCCACAAAATATGGGGCTTCCTTTCGAGTGTTATAAGAAGTTGAAGTTTTGACAAATGACGACTTACTGCGCGTAAGCTCTATTTTGAGATCTTTACAAATATCGTTGGTAAAAACAGGGTTTAGCTTTTTCGTCATTGGATGGGTCGATGTGGAGAACCTTGGGAGAATTCTATGTCCGAAAAGTCTTTTATTATTCGGTTGAAATGACGTTCCTCACCTTATTATTTTTTTTTACAAAGTCAACGTTGTAGCATTACATCAACAATATAGTTGGTAGCGCATCAATACACACACAGAAACGCCGTGTGACAATGCGTTTCATTTTAGATAATAATAACTATTTTGTTCGCGGCATTGCTTACATTAAAGTAGAGTCCCATTCATCTATGTGCCAAAATTCATCAAATTGAATTCGGCGTGAAAGCGTAAAAAAAGCAAACAAATTAATATTCGCATTTATAAGTTACAATTGAACAATTCTTACCTCTCGATCAAAACACGCCGTACTAATCAAGGCATTAGCAAGCGCGCGCGCATAGGGCGCCAGCGCCGTGGCGTCGTAAGCTCTGGCGAAGGCCCAGGCGGCGTGGCACGCGGAGTCCCGCGCCGCGCGGCCTCCGCCCCCGCCGCCCGCCGCCGCGCGCGCCTCGTCGCGCCGCAGCGCCGCGCACACGCTGGCGACGCCGTGCCCCACCTGCACGGGGGATAGCAGCCCGCGACGAGCTGGGGATTGTGAAATAGTATACATTGTAATGCGACCCACGCCCTTACCGGCCGACCATCGCACCACTGTGTCGTATCACAGAGACAACACGGCAGGAGTAATACTACATCTATATATTAGTTACCTAGCTCGGCCAACGCCATGCAGCCTCCATGCCATGCGGTCTCGCGTTCGTTCTCGGCGAACAGCGACAGCACGCTGTCACACACGTCGGCGGCCGCGAGAGCTGGCAACCTCGCGCCGATGCGTCCCACGCCCTTAGCGGCCGACCATCGCACCACTGTGTCGTCGTCGCGCAGGGTACATAGTAGGAGCTCTACTACGTCTTCTACCTGATAAAATAAGTTTTTCATGATTGATACTGCTGAACATAATCATGTCGAATATTGTAGTTCTTGTAAAAAGTATTCAAGTATAGCTAGATTCCAAAAAGAGCAAGGTTCGCAGGACATGATTGAAAAAAAATTGTCCTGAATGAAGAAATATTACTGAAATTCCTTGCTTCTGGAACGTTGTTGTCTTTTGCTTGGAGGCAAACAAACACTTTCTAACTAATATAGCTATTTGGATACTCAATCAACTACTATAAATGTATTTTTGTTCCAATAAAGAATACTTAGAATTGTTTTATCAGTCTTACTAGCATCATTCAATTTTTGTATTCTCTGAATCTGCATAAATATTCATAAAGAAAACCAATGGCTGCCTTTTACAAATCATACCTCCTGAGGAATATCCTGATCATCATCATCGGGCGGCGAGGTGATGGGTTCAGTGTCGCCCGCGGCCGCCACGCCGCCCAGCGTCACGGCCAGCGAGCGTGAGCCGCGCGTGTAGCGCCACGACACCACGCGCGGCCGCAGGAATGTTAGACCTGGGGGAGTTAGCTCAGGTTATAAAATGAAGCTTGGAAAAAGAATGTTTAATACTTGGTGTTAGACTTGAGGCAGTTGCGGTCACAAACAGTGCGAGCCATAAGGTATTTAACTACCTACTATAAAAGATACTACAAGATACACTACTTTTTGAAAAAAAAAATGAACTTATTTACAAAGCACTACTTTTTGAAAAAAAAAATACAAAAAAAAACATTGGTGGAAAAAATAGAGAAGTTGCACATTTTTCAAGTTATTTGTCTATTCAAGTGTGAAATTTATTCTAGGCATGTGTGCTCCATTGTCAACGACATTATCACTTACTATCAAGTGAGGTAGTGGTCAAATACAAGTCAATCAATCATCATCTTCCTTCCTTCCATTCTTATCCCATGATACTTTAGGATTGGCGCAATCGCTTTTAGCAAAAAGGCCTCCCATTCTGTCACCCTATGTAAAGTTTTCTTTTTCTATCTTTTCTCTAACTTATATGGTAAACTCACCTATTCTTTGCACAATCTTCACACCATACTTCCTGACCAGCATAGCATTATGTTGCTGATAGTTCTGGTTGGTGACCCAAGCCAGTAACTTAGGGGCTAATGGCAGGAGATCATCTCTCTTGCCATGTTTCAGTACTGCTGCAACTGCGGCCAATACACCATAGTGAATGGTCTCTTCCACTTTAAGATTGGAATGTAGATCACAAGCCCAGTCAAAGAATTGACCCATGTAAAGTTCCTTTACATCAGACCTGAAAAGATGTGAAAGACTGTCAATTCATGATACAGAATTATTATGAGTGAGTGGGAATTGACCCATGTAAAGTTCTTTTACATCAGACCTGAAAAGATGTGAATGACTATCATTTTTTTTTTTTTTTTTTTTAATATCTTGGGACAACTCACACACGGTCATCTGATCCCAAACTAGGCAGAGCCTGTGCTATGGAAACCAGACAACTGATAAACATACTTATATATTTCTAAATACATACATATTATAGACAAATTACACCCAGACACAGAACAAATGATCATGCTCATCACACAAAGATTTGTCCTGAGTGGGAATCGAACCCACGACCTTCGGTTCAGCAAGATACAGTATTATTATGAGATAGTACTACATTTTTTTTCGATTTTTGTAAATGTTTAAATTTTATTTGTCACATAGCCTGTTTTTATATTTTACAAATTTTAATTTTATTGTTTGAGTTTTTTGTGCATGCTGTGGTCTCCTATAAGTGAAGGGGTACACTAACTGAATCCCTAAATACTGAAGACCTCCATTGTACCCATACAATTAAGTTTATGTAAAAGAGTCTTGTAACAATTTTTGGTGTACAATAAATTTTATTCTATCTATCCATGCTGTGGTGAGTATTGTGTATTTTTCTTGTTGTAGACCCTTAAATAAGGTCTAAGCTTGATTGTATGATTAACAGGAATGATTGAATGGTTAATTGAGTAACAGGAATGGACAGCTCTATAATAAAAAGGATTCTTGACTTTTCCTGCTCATATCAACTGAATCAGAAGACAATGAACTTATAGGTCTTTTTAATGATTTGTATAGATGTGTCATCCTACTTTACCTTATAAGAAATTTGGAAGCTAAATAAGCACTGGCTTCAGCACAAGAGTCTTTGCTCATAGCATAAGTCTTGCAAATGTTGAAAATTCTTTCCATCACTGTTAATTTCTTTGCTCCCTCAGCAACATCTATAAGAAATCAATGTATTAAGTTATTAGTCAGTTGGAACTGTTCTGTTTTGCTGTAGAATAAGGTATAGCCCCTTGCCCAATTGTTTAGGCATCTGAATAGAAACAGATGGACAAATGGGTAGCTAATCTGTTTTTTCAATTATAAAAATCCTGAATCAAATTACCTGGCTGTCCAGGTGCAAAGCCATCAAGCCGGCTCATGTGGAAAGGAATGATGACCACTATAGAGAGCCATAGCAGCAGAACAAATCTGGTCCTCCAGGTCTCCTTGTCTTTTGGGTCCTGAGCCTCCAGGAATGTTAATACTGTTAGAAGATCTGAAACCTGTAATGTGAATTGAAAGAGAATTATGCAGTGCAGCCATTAAAAAAAGCTATGACTTGTGAGGTTTGTTACTTAAAACTGTAAAAATCTGATCTTTTTTGTAAAACAAAAGATAATACAAGAGTTGTTAACTTAATCAATGAGTCAGTAAACTGGCTAATCTTAAAATTATTAGTGACTAGTTTTTGCCCCGACTTTGTATGCGCATATCCCGTTTTTTCCCATTCCCGTAGGAATTTCAGGAAACCCTCTTTTAGTGCTCCCTTGATAGGCTACATGCCAAATTTCAGAATTTTACAATCATAGTTTCGGCTGTGCATTGTCTATCAGTCACTCAGTAATGGAAGAGTTTTATATTTATTGATAACTAAATTTATGAATGAAAAGAACTTACCTCATGTGGAAGATGTCTTATAACAATTTTGTACCCTCTAACTCTGATAATTAAATACATGTAATTGAATGTAGCATGCTTTAACTCAAATGGCGAGTCCTTGTCTTTGATCACGCTCATAAACTTTGATAACATCTTGTCCAAATGAGGATCAAGCAAGTGTGGCTGCTCATAGTATTGCTTCAAGATAGCATTAAGTTTATCATATTCTACTTCAAAAGCTGGCGTGTTATATATATTTTTAACGTTGTCGATCATATTCAACACATCTTCTATTTCTGAAAAGTGCTCCAAAGCGCATCCTAGGCCAATATTGTCGCATTCATCGTCCCGGTTCATGTCGGTATCGAGCCCAACCATTATCCAAAGTACCGCGTTCTGCTAAAATCAAAGAACTTGTTTCAAAGTAATAATCAAAGACACTGGTGAAATTAAACTTGTTGATTTTATTACTTTTTAATTAAGATACGATGAATTTCACAATTATTCACGCAGTAAAACTATAAAAACAATATTTTGTTATGCGAATGCTTTTGTTTGAAATGACATTGACACAACCAAATAAATGTCATCAAAGAAATTGCAACAGGATATAAAACACAAATAGTATTAGGGTCAGGGCCTGGCCCACGAGCGATTTAGTTGCCCAGAAACTTTTTTGTCTCTGTCACTGTCTCCTCGCCGAAATTTGGACGATGCGCACACGAGAGCGACGGCGACGCAACTTTTTTGTAAAAAATCGCATTCATCAACATGGGTTTCAAAGAGACGGTCGTGATATGTGCGTTTGTTCTAAGAAACCGAAGACTACAGCGAAAAGGCAATGTTGGTTGCATCCATTACGGAGTGGCAGACTAACATTAGAAAAAAAACACACAATTTCTATAAAATTGGGGGCATATCCTAAAGCATTTTTTCGGTATTTTAGAATAAATAGCGAAAGTTTTGATGAATTGTGCAGAATTTTATGACTTGGCATCGCTCATCAAGATACAAATATGCGATTGGCTGTCTCACCAGAGGATCTGGTGAGACAGTCAATCGCATATATATAGTCAGTCTTTAACAATCAATATTTATAAAATTCTTCCGTAACTGAGTGACTAACAGACAACGAACAGCCGAACTACAAGTTATCTATCCGTACCTCAGACGGCAAAAACGGAATTCTTATAGGATCATTTTGTTGTCCGTCTCTCCGTCTGTCAAGACCCTTTTTTCGTAGAGGAATCAAGCTGAATTGAAAATCAAATACTCAGGTCTGCTCCCCTTTTTTTATGGGAAATTATCAAATGACTCTTACTGACTAAAACGCATTCGTGTTCCTTCTAAAGCCCTTTGCGTTCCAGGGTCGCGGTGACTCTTTCGAACAAATTCCGCAACCCTGGCAGGCTCTGGCCCTAGCGGGCCCCGTCTTCTATGCTGACATCTCGTTGAGGCGCGCGTGAAACACAACGCGCCATCGACCTGGGCCTGGTGGTGATCAGACACCGAGCCACCCAACGCTCGCCGTCCGCAGGCCCGCGCCTACGGTGGTCGGGGATCGCTCTGCGACTTCCGACGCCCGGGGCGTCTTCTCCTGTAGCAGCGATTGGGGTGAAGGCCTTCCCTTTCCCTCGCGCAGCCCGCCTCCTCCTTTGCTGGCATTACTGCTTCGTCTGCTCCCCTTGGAGCAGTGAAAAATCAAACTTCGAAGTCAACGCAATCGCAAGCCTATGTTTATGCTCCTTCAATGTTACTTGCTATATTTTTGTCAGAGTAATTAAAGTTCTTTCATACTTTGTAAACTTCAGTAGGTAATGTGAAAAAATGAAGACTCGATCGGAACCCTCGGCCTCGGTGCGCGAGTCAGACACGCAGTTGTCCGGTTTTTATTTATCTATTTTGTAGTAGAGTAGCACTCCGTACGGCGAATAATTAAGTAGGTACATTCGGTGAAGAGACGCGCTCCGTCGATGGGTGTAAGACAACTGGGTGGTCAGCAACTTTTTTGTGCGCTTTGCAACCGGTCTATTGGCACGGTGCGGTGCATTGCCAGCCTTTCTCCAAACCCGTCGACAAGAAGTCTCCCGGCTGTCGCGTCGCTATATGCTCGCACTTTCATATAAACTCATAGACTTGATGTGAGAGACAAATGAGTTGTGGAGACAAAAGACTATTTTGCGTGCTATCTTTAGTGTAAAAGTATTTCTTTTGCATAACAAATTCTCATTTATTCACCGTACCAGTATCGAGAATCTCCTTCACTTCTGCTTTATCTATGCTGGTCTCATTTATTCACCGTACCAGTATCGAGAATCTCCTTCACTTCTGCTTAATCTATGGGTCTTTGCTTTGGACGAGCGTGGTTGGCAACATATTCAATGTACTCTGTGGTTGGCAACATTATTTCTTTATTTCATGGAGTATCGGAATCTGTGTTGTGTCTAAAATTTGAGAAATAATGATTTTGATAAACTAAATGTGCCTCAATTTAGATAACTTTATTAAAAAATGAGCAACCGTAAGTATTTTCAGTTTCTTATTGTTTCATACTGCAACTGGATCGATTCTGTTCACATTGCATTTTCATCTCAGGTAATAAAACAAAACTATACCTTTTCAGAGACCCGAGGCCCGGCTAAACGCAGAGTGAAGCCGGTGGAGCCCCAGTCGCTATTAGATTTTGATCTTGAAGGCGAGAGCTCAGATGACTCGGACTTTCGGATAGAGGACCACCCCGATGAAAGCGATGATTATTCCATAAACACCGACGATGAAGAAAAAAGTAAGTATTTCTGATTCTATTTATCTGCTAATACGAGTACTTTTCATTAGCTAATACCTCACTGTAGTTCTTAACATGTGTATGCTTAATAGAGTAATTCCAATATAATCTGTTAACTGCATTGATCTGCATTTGTTCTTATGCTGGTAAAATTTCAAGAGCTGGCTATTTGTGAGCTTTTGTTTCGTAAGCTACAGTATTTACAATAAATTTAATGAAGAACATCCCAAGAGCTGTAGGATTCTGTATAATGCTTATGCGTAAAATACTGGAAGTTACAAGCTTCACAGAGGAGATCTATACTCATTAAAATCTGTCTTTTTACTGCAGTCCATTGTATTTAAACACATTTTGTTTCATCAGTCTGAAATTTACATATTTGTATATCTGTATAGTGTTCTATTATAAATTTAATATTTACATTGCAGGAGCTGCATTAGGAAGTGAAACTTCTGAAGAATCAGGGTCTGATGATGATGATTTCAAAAACTCCAACAAGATTGGAGAAGATAAACCTGTTAATGATGTTCTTGAAAAAACTAAACATAAAGAATTTAAGGTACCTATGCATTTGCACACATTAATATCAGCCATTTTCCCGAAAGCCAAAAGGAACATAATAGTCATTTACGTGATTACTATATTTTTTATGGTAATCTATCTAAATAAAGTCATCCAGTTCTAAATAGATTTTTTATTCTTATAATATATCTATGTGTGTAGAAATAATTCAGTTGAAACGTTTGCCTCAAGTATGAGCATCTGACTAAAATACATTATTTCATCAGTTTCCAGTGGAGTTGGCGAATTTACTGATTTGTGCAGGGTGTCTGGGATCCCGGAGTGATGACTTTAACGAAATTGTGGAGTGCGATGGGTGTGGTGTCACTGTTCATGAAGGTAAGCCATAGTCCTTATGAAAATCACCAACATCATTATTATTGGGTTTACTGCAGAAGTGTAACAGTGTACCTTATACTACCTACTCATCTCTTATGTTCCACCCAAGGTTCTAAGTTGTCTCCAGAACACTGAGACTATTTTTGTAATGGGAAATGTGATTCAAAGTCAAAGCAAATAGGGAAAAAGGACTGAAAATCTCCTTTCTGCATATATCTATGCAATGTACAGAGTGATGAGTTAATGCCATAGGCATTTTCTATTACTCAACCTATGGTTGATGCCAAGATAAATAGTGTAATAATAGTGTAATAATCTCTATGGTGTGCTAGGAGGTAGTTTGTGGACATAATAGATTAAATGCAGTTTCCAATTTCAGGTTGTTATGGAGTGTCAGACACAACTAGTGAGTCCAGTACAGTTAGCTCAGCATCCACTGAGCCCTGGTTTTGTGAAGCTTGCAAAGCAGGTGTCACTGACCCCAGCTGCGAGCTATGTCCAAACAGAGGTAAGATTTATGAATATAATTAGAAATTGCAATTTATATTACCGGAATGATGCATATTAACCTATTGGTTACTTAGTTTGCTGGTTACAGAAACCATTTCGCTACTGTGAGTGTATATGTCACCGGAAAATTGTAGAGTCCGTAAAATAGTAATAAATCTTTATTAGATTTTAATTTCTCGATGTATTATGAAAAAATCGCTTTGTTTATAAGAAATGCCATCCAAATTCAATAGTTTCCAATATATCCGTGTCTTATTAAGAAAAATAGTTTACAATTTCACACAATATTTTACAATCTAATGACGTTTGCAATTTTCTGGTGACATATACAAATAAAGATCGTATACATGTCGTAAATGACCAACCCTTGGGTTTTCTAGAGTGAAAATCACAGCCACATTTTAATATGTTTGATTTGTAATGTAATGTTTACAAAACATTGTTTCAGGTGGCATTTTCAAGGAGACTGAAGTTGGTGCTTGGGTGCATTTAGTATGTGCGCTTTATGTTCCTGGAGTGGCATTTTCAGAGGTAATTTACATGTATACAAATCATATGCACTAGTTAAAAACATAGATTTGAGAGATATGTTTATTTTATGACAATGGTTGGAAACCATTTATTATTATTATAGTTGTGTTCTCCAACACATCTTTATACTTTCCAAAGAAAGGTACATTGTTATTTGTTTGGTTCCTTTGCAATGTGAGGTTAAAAACGATATTGAATTGCTCTTTGTCTATGGCGATGTCCATCCGGGCTTTTCCTGCTGCATCCACAATATTTTGGCCCATCATTTCTTCTGTCTTCCTACGCGGCTTTTGCCTTTAGCCGGCTTTTGCCATTTAGTTGTGAGGTAGGTCTACCTTTGCCTTGATATCTTGCAAAGTGACCTGCCCATTTCCGTTTCTGTCTTAGGCCTGGAAACTGATTACTAATTGAACAAAAGTATGAACAAATAACAAAATAACTAAAAATATACAACAAAAACAAAAGAAACACAGATAAATTTCAAGTCGAAACATTTACAATAATTGTAATGTGCGTATTGCAATATGTCAAACTTCAATCAGTAAACACTGCGCGCGCATGCGCCCTTAGGCTGGCTGCATCGCCTGCATCAATATTACTGCCATGGCTTCCTTACGAGAGTTACAAACAATAATTAATCAAGTATTGTGTGAATCAAGCTCTGTGTGAGTATGTTTGTGTTATTCTTTCAATTAGGAACATTATAAACATTATAATGTCAGTTGGAGGCCTGAAGACTTGTAACTCTACAGGTTGCTTTTTCCACAACATAATTAGTAACTTTTCAGCAAATATAATGCTGTGTTGTACATTTTAACATGTTTACTAAACTTTTATTCTATTGTATGACGCCTCCTTATAAAATTAATCCAAATTAGCGGAAAATAGAGAATATTGGAAAGGAGAAATTAAGTCATATGCCACGGGCGTAGTTATAGCTTTCGTAAGGGCGGGTCCGCGGGTCTACGGATCTAAATATCTTATGAAGTTTGTGACATCCGTGTACCTACATGTACCCATGTATCCGAATTAGCGTTGCCAGATCCAGTGTGTCAAATTACAGGATGGTACAGCTACACTCACCATTTCTGTACATCGAAAGATCAAAATGTCGTCGCCGACGACTGTTAGTTTTACAACATAAAAATGTATGAAGATTTTTTTTTTACGAAGTTGAGTTTTTTTTTCAGAAATAATCCATTGCATTTGGAATGAAAGGTCAACTTTTCTTTTGAGTGGGCCATCCACACAGAAAAAGGAGATACTTCTCCCCCTTATTGGAAGAATTATTACTGAGGAGTATTGAGCGAGCGAAGCGAAAGGATAGGTTAACTTTTAATAACACTGGTCTGCCAAAAAATAAAATATTTTCGCTGCTTTTTATTTTATGCATGACTAGCTCCTGCCAGCGGCTTCGCCCGCGTGAATATTGAAAATTATATACCAAGGGAGTATATTACTGGGATGATAAGTATCCTATGTCCTATTCCGGGACATGGTCTACTCGTACCAGGTTTCATCCAAATCCCTTCAGCTGTTAACCTGACCGCCACCGTTGGCTAGAGCCGACAAGAAAAACGGCGAATTTGTGGTTTGGCGTCGGGGTACGCCGATGCGTTTATGCTCTGGCGTTCAAAAAGTTACAGACGTGAAAAGGTTACAGACAGAAAGAGTTCTTTCACATTTATGATATTAGAACTATGATTTTAAAAATGACACCTATAGTTTTTATTGTAACGGAAACTTCGTAAATATAACGCTATCTTGGCTTTAAATTGAAATAATCAATTGAATAACTAGGATGATAGAAGTCGTTTCAAAACATCAAATATCAATAAAACTACCTCTTTTGTTATTGTTGGTAGTATTTCACTTTGTATTTTTTATTCCTTTTCATATTTTATCGGAGTTTTGCTGCGAACCGACCAAACTTTTTCCATGGTAGCACTTCTCTATGTGCTTATATGTCTGATACTGCGCCAAGATTTGCGGAGAAGAAATTTAAGTCAGAGCCTATAAAACAAAAAGCAGATTTAGATTCAGCATTTTAAACTCTTCATATGTATCATATTTTTATTTAACGGAGGATTTTGTTGCAGACCAGAATTGATTTTTTAAGATGTTATCTTAAAAATTTACAAAACGTTATAGTTGTTTTTTGAAAATGTCGAATAGATAACAAGCGAAGCGAACACAAAAATGTTCCCGCCTCGGATGTGCCAACTCTGAAGACATCCAATAAAATCCGATTTTTAATTCCGTCGTACACTAAGAGGTGTCTGGACCCACTGGACCCCCTCCCCCTTATACGCCCTTTTGTTTTTTTAAGGATGGGAAATCATCAAATGACTTCTTCCGCTCTGGATGGAGCGGAAGGGCGTGTCAGACTCTTACTGACTAAAACCCATCGGTGTTCCTTCTAAAGCCCTTTGCGTTCCAAGGCCGCGGTGACTCTTTCGAACAAATTCCGCAACCCTGGCAGGCTCTGGTCCTAGCGGGCCCCGTCCTCTATGCTGACATCTCTTTGAGGCGCGCGTGATACACAACGCGCCGTCGACCCGGGCCTGTTGGTGATCGGACAGCGAGCCACCCAACGCTCGCCGTCCGCAGGCCCGCGCCTACGGTGGCCGGGGATCGCCCTGCGACTACCAACGCCCGGGGCGTCTTCTTCTGTAGCGGCGGTTGGGGCGAAGGCATTGTCTCTCCCTCGCGCGGCCCGCCTCCTTCGCTAGCATTACTGCTTCGCAGAAGGAGGTGACCGCTTCCCAAGCCTGCTCGCTCCGGACCATGGATTCAACCAGGGCCGGACGCGAGAGGTCGCCGCCGCTGATCGCCTCGACACGAAAACACGGCGGTGCTTCGCCCTAGCAGGGCAGACCTCCACCGTATGCTCCACCGTGTCCTCCGGGCGATCTTCACAGTGCTGACACCCGGGCGTGTCTTCCCGCTTAATCCGAAACAGGTACCTCCCGAAACAGCCGTGTCCGGTAAGTACCTGCGTCAGGTAGAAGGTGAGGACGCCGGAGCGCCTCCAGCCACTCCTCAGAGGGGCGCCGCAATTGTGGCGTGTTCTACATTTGAACACAACGGTCTTAAAATAAAATAATGAAGTAAATTATTTGTACTGTACAGGTAGAGCGCCTGTCGGGCGTGACGTTGTTCGAGATGGCGTACTCCCGCTGGGGCGCGCGCTCGTGTGCGCTGTGCGAGGACGCCACGCTGGCGCGCACGGGCGTGTGTGTCGGCTGCGACGCCGGGCTCTGCAAGACATTCTTCCATGTCACTTGGTAAGTAGACATGCCTTTATTAGAGGGCCTTTTTCATATTTTTAAGCGCGCCGAGCGCTCGCATTTGCGCCGAAGTTGGCCTTATAACACTGGCGATTTGCAAGCGAGTCGAGCTCGTTGCACACTCGACTCGCTCGCCAGTGTGATATCAGCTTAAAATCATTGATTTTCCTGATGAGACAAAACAACACATTTCCCTACATTTTGACAAGTTTGTGTCATTGATTGCCGCTGAGATTATGTTGCGACATGAATTTGAACGTTTTTAAGCACGAGCTTTGGCCTTCTGTTTGTTACAAAGTGTTTAGGATATTCCAAATCAAAGAGTTGTGATATTAAAAGAGATATGAGTTAACTGGATAGTTTACTTGTAACTGAAACAAAGGTCAGAGGGCCTAGCACGAATGTTTTTGGCGTATAGTAACGTAACGTAAAATTTTACTGTAACTGAAAAACTCGTTTCGCTCATTATATTTATTTAAATTGGATACTATATTCATATTTCTGTATGATACAAATTGTGTATGTCGCATAAAATTAAACCAAAATACTATGGGGTTGTAGTTTTTTATGTTAAAAATTCACTTACGTTAACAATATACATAACATTTGTGTTAGGCGCTCAGAACGGTAGAGTTCTTTTCCTAATTTTGTAGATTTTTAGTCCACTAAATGAACAATTCACATACAGTTTTGATATAGTAGTCAAACACTTGACTGTAGGTAGTTATTTAATCATAATCTTATTCAAATAACGTTTGTTACAGTGGCCAACGCTCCGGACTGTTAGCCGAGGCACATTCTGAAGAAGCGGAACAAGCGGACCCATTCTACGCTCACTGCAAGCTGCATTCTGATAAGACTCTAGTCAAAAAACGCAAGAGGAACTGGCTTGCTTTGCAATTGAGGACTGAGAAAAGGTAAACCATTGAAAATGATTATAAATGTGGCCACACCAAGTTCGAGACAAAACGCGCGATTATAAACAACGGTCTTCAGTCTGCCTTTAATTTCATCTAAAATCATTGGCCACGAGGATGAAATTTTTTAATAAATAGCCTGAACGAAAAGCTAGCAGGGCAGTCGGATGTCGGACAACTAGTTCTAACAAGGGGTATCATGTTGGACCCAGTAACTTGGTTTTGTTCAATGTAGAGTACTAGTTCAATTCAGCAGCATCTATTGTGACTGATAGCTAACCTCAACTTGCCCGGGAAAAGGCTATGTAGTTTTTTTTATTTTTTATTCAGCCTGAACTGTAGGGAAAGTTGCCAGATATACAAAACACATATTAAGCAGTTTATTCTGTTAATAAAATTTTATTTTCCATTGTTTTAGAAAATTGGAGTTAATAAACAATTTAAGTACAGAAGAGAAATTAAGAATTCAGCGCAAACTAGTTAAGTACAGAAAGAAGTATTTGATACAGAAGGAGAATAGGAATCCTCCTTGGGGTAAGAATAGCAAATGTTATTTATTTTTAATCGAGCTTGGAGCTATGCTTGCCTATTGAGCTAACCTTTATGGTACCACTGCAACCTGCAGGACAAGGTCTTTTGCAAATGCATTTTTGTGCTCTGCGAGTTTAATGCTTTCAAGTAGCAAAGCATTGATTAACATTTACTGAACTTTATTTTACATTCCTGAATTAAGCGAGACTTGTTTGACTGCATCCTATAAGATAATAACCATCAATAAACTTATGTAAAACACCCTGTGTTCTCAAATTCATTGATTTATTTTAATGTTGTTTAGTCCAATTGCACCAAAAACTTTAAAATAAACAGGAGGTTAAGAACTGGCTAAGTGCAGGTCAGACTCTCACACAAAGGTTTCCGTACCATAAACCGAATAAATCACGTTTCTTATATGTGAGCCCCCTTTTTTAATTTAATTTAATTTTAATTATATGTTGTAATGGCGGCAATAGAAATACACACTGAAAATTTCAACTGTCTACCTATTACGGTTCTTGAGATACAGCCCGCTGACAGACAGACTGACGGACAGCGGAGGCTTAGTAATAGGGTTCCGTTGGTTACCTTTTGGGTACGGAACCCTAAAAACAAAAATTTCATGCGTGACTTGCATGCTTGGCTTGTGTTAGCAACTAACTCGGAATTTATAAGGCTGGTCAAGCGGGCTTTAAACTAATAACGACTATGTTTGTTTGTGTCTAGTGCCAACACAGAAAATGGCGCGCCTCTTATACAGCAGCGCGTCAGCAATGAGGAAATTTCAGCGAAAAGCTGAGTGTATGGGCATCGATACACACGCCTTGGAGTTTCAAGACGCACAGGTAATGGTCGCATATAATATATCCATTTGCTTGTAATATTACCTTTTCCCGAGTTATGTAGAGCATCGCAAAATCTTTAATTGCATTATCGTCCGCGTAGAATAGTTACTTTGGGCAGCCATTTTTATGTTTTAAATCCTAATTTTTCAAAAACGCTTGAACAGAGTTTTATTTATTTTTTATCAAGTGCCTGAATACAATAGTTCATGGTATCTTTAGTAATGACGGACTTCCATACAAACTTGTATCCCCTATTTTAACCCCTTCAAGCCAGACTTGACACAAAAGGTAGGACTCCAAACTATCTCTATACCAAATTTCACTTAAATTGGTTCAGCGGTTTAAGCTTGAAGAGTTAACAGACAGACACAGTTTCGCATTTGTAATATTAGTATGGATGTGGAGATAAACCCAATAAATCCTTGTTTTAATTTGGAATTGTTCATAATCTCACTGTGTTCTAAATGCTCTTGCATTACTGAACTTACACCTGTTAGTTGTTAGGCAATTGACGATTTATAATAACTGGTAAACAAGAGACTGAATTCATGTATGAATATATTTAATGGACAATGATCTCATCATTTTGTAACATTATATATTTAGCCATGAGCTCCTCCGCCGAGGCACCTGCAGCACAATAGCGGTCCCTACCTATATGTCAGGAACCTTTGGACACTATCTAAACTCTTTATATATAATATATTTCTTGTGTATGTGTGTATGTCACTGAACTCCTCCTAAACGGCTGGACCGATGTTGATGAAATTTTTTGTGTGTGTTCAAGGGGATTCGAAAATAGTTTAGATTCACAATTGGGCCCAGTAGGTGGCGCTGCAATCGATTTCTGTAATTTTTCGACACACAAAGCAAACGTTCGGACAGGACAACGTCTGTCGGGGCCGCTAGATCAATATAAAAATGAATTGAATCGATGTGTATCCCAGATGGCAGCTCTAAAAGACGTGTCCCGTCGCTGGCACGTGCCGCCCGCCTTCTCCGTGGAGTTCGTGGGGTACTACCTGGAGCGGAACACGCGCGTGTCCTCTCTGCGCCAGTCGCTCGAGCGACTCACCAAGGAGAACGAGAAGCTGCTGGCGGATGATGATCACTTGAGGTTGGACTATGATGAGGTAAGGTCAATGTATTTTTTACTTTGGAGAAGATCTTTTTCGAGGAATTCAATCCGAATGTTTCCCTTTTTTTTTTTGGTTTACATTGTGTTCCACTGCTGGGCCGGCCCTTTCTGCTCCTTAAAATAAATAAAAAAATAAAACAAATCAATTCATTGGTCTATTTGTTAGGTTAGGTCATTCTGGGCGCAACCAGGTGTCATTTTTGCTGTAAAATATATATCGTGATTCACGAGTGCGCGTTCTCATTTTAATAATTTGAATAATTGTGTGCAGGTTACTTATCGCTAAACTGCGCGGCACGGCTCAGAGATGGCGTTGCCAGTCATGTATTGAACAATAGATTTTTTTTTATCAAATTATACTACAGATAAAAGTTGCGAGTCACTTATCTTCGCAAAAGGATTGATTTTATTGCACTATGTTGTTGGTTGTTATCAAGAATAAGGAAAAACCTGCTACTAATCTGTTAGTCAATTATATTAAATTAGCTTTTGATGATATCTTAGGGAATTTAAAATACATGTTATCATTGTACTGCATAAATTTTAATACCTAAATGGGTGATGGCCCCATCTTGATAAGGTGTAAGTTGATAAGGTGTAATTTCGTAGATTCGAATACTAATGCCCGGTTTTTGAGGTATTTTGTTTTAGCTGTCCGTTAACCACTAACCAACCACTGGCGTTACGGCAAATATCGTTAACGGACAGATAAATGACCGATAAAGTACCTCGGAAACAGAGACATGGCTTACTGTCCCAATGTGGAGCAAAGGTCTCTAAGTCCTTTTAAGAACTCTTTTCCCGCATCATCTCGTACCAGCTTTCACCGTACAGGTCGCCTCGCTACTTCTTTTTGGAAGATCTTCTGGACGTACTTAAGCCATCGCTTAAGTGATACGGCCGTCCATTGTGTTTGTGTCACCCTATGTAATGTTTTCTTCATCTATATTTTCTGTAACTTATATGGTGTTCATAATAAAGAGTATTCTATTCTGGGCCGGCTTCGGAGGCGCCATTCGTCTTCAGGCACCCATTTGGTGGAGCTAAATTAATTGTATGTTTATCAATTAAGTATTTGAACACCACTGACCTAAATAGTGAGAAGTTGTGAGACTGTCCTTTTAAGACGTTTGACATAATGTGGTGACGTTCTGTAGTTTTTGCCATTCTCTAATGGAAGAAAGGCGCAAATTTATGTATGCGTCATCTCACAACCCTTATGCCGCGGCTACACTATCGCGATAACACGAGAACGCTGTCGCGACAAGTATGGCCAAGCAATTATTCGAATCGATATGTAGGTATTTGGGTGAACAGGAATGCTTTTCCGGCACTGTCGGTAAACTATCGCGACAACGCGGCACGAATATTCGCGCGATATAAAGCCCCAGCATTACCGTGCCGCTATATTAGATTCCAGCTAGACCACTGTCATAGAGCGGAACCCCCAATATCGAAAACAAAGGATAATTAAATTGTAAACCAAATTAAATCAAAGGACAGGCCGTAAAATATCAATTACATAACCTCATCTCCACATCTAGGCTTCAAAAGAAAATACAGACGCTTTGGCAGCTTTAGCATCGACGCGACAAGCGTTACAGAAGATATACGATGCTATAATAGCGTTATGTCCGAAGAGGACTGCCCCTCCTATCTTGGAGGACAAGCCGCTGCTCGCTCCGGAGTTGCCGCGCTCCACGCCCAAAGTGACGCCGCAACAGCTGCAGAAACGGTTAGTGCACGTTTTTGGTAACTGGACAGGGTTTGGGAGGAGTACAAGGGAGTTTAAAGGCTAGACCCACAGAGCACGGAATCTCCCAATGACCGATTGAGACCGCATTGTCAACACTAATGCACAAGCTTGTTACCATTTACTTGAACTTCAACACAAATGCCGTAATATACAACGTGTAACAGAATAAATGCAATACCTGAAAAAGGGTGATTGTACTCATACAAAAAAAATGTGATGTATGGGGCAGTAGATTTTTCGCGATTTCAGGGTTGGTCCTGTAGTAAAGGTTGTTCAGTGATGAGTGCTATAATCCCTTCTCAGGTTTTGCGTTCAGTCTTTTACAAGATTGTCCGCTCAACGCAATTTTGGCGCCACGTATTTCATCAGTACTCTAAGAGTCAATAGGCGTTTTAGTGCTCTGTGGCTAGGCCAGAACCTTCCCGTAACTTCAATCGTTGCTTAGACATATCCCTTCACTAGAGTAAGGCAAGCAAACCAACATTTCTAAGCTTCGGAAATATCTGGTTACCTCTAAAGCCGGGTATAAACTAAGAGCTAAATGAAGCCTGGCTCGCATAGCTGAGGTAAACTTTTATACTTACGTTGCTGGTCTTTTTGAAGTTCGAAGGTCTAAAATTAAATGCCAGTTTCGTTCACATAAATTTAAAGATATCCGTACCTGTAGCACGAACATATGGGTTGGAGTAACTGTATAATCAAGTGCTTGTTTTCTCCTAAAGTCACATTGAAAATACAAAATATCACAATGATAATGTTACAATTTTGATACTAAGAACTGGGCAAAGTTTTGAGACTGGTCATGAATCAATGAATTCTAGTCAAATAAAATTATATTGCAAATCTCTGCAGCGGTGATGCATATTGATACCTATCTTATGATGACCATACGCTGCAGAGTTTTGCTGGCCACAATATTTTCCAAAACTATCAGAGAGAGACCCTAAAAAAAATAGTGCCTATTACATTTTTATTGGTTCATAGACAAACGTCCAGTTCTTTGTGAATGTCGAAGCAACAGTCACTATACTTCACTCGATGTTCGTGTTAGGGGTACCTATCGTTACCCCCATATGTTATACGTAATGTACTGTATCGAGGGTCGACCAGCAGGTCAATGTCTGTGCCAACCGCGGCTGCACTTAAGATGGGCGTTGGTTTTCCTCTTAGCGACAACCCGGACGCTCGCCAAGGAAAAGTGCTATCAACCTCTTTGGAAGGTAAGTATCATTCTACGTCATTGTTTTTGGTGCAGGTCTGTTATTTGACTATGACACTCTTGACCTCTGAAATATTCTTCAATATTATGTACGACCTAATCTCAAACTTACTTTCTCATATTATTCTCAATTAACCAGTTAGACAGTTACAAGAGATTTGGTACAGATTATCAAGTTTCTCATCTTACTGATCAGAAAATTTCAAAGTAGAAGAATAAGATTCTAAGATTTTCAGAAAACAAAGGTCACAAACGAAAAAGAAAGACAAAGCTAAAAGACTAAAAGAAATATAGTTCTGACAGGAGACCAGTAGTCATTAGTGCCATTGCCAAATAATTCCCTTGGAAGTGTCTCTTAGCTATATATTACTATAGATAATACAAAATGTCTAAGTTATCATAGTGCTTTGGGCTTATAGCCCGATCAAGACCCAAGTTAGACGTGCAAGGTTACAATAATTCGCATAGAGCTGTAGTCGCAAAAAGTTGTGTTTTTCATAATTAGCATTAGTACACCGCGTATACTACGAGTACATAACTGGAGCTATAATACAATTAAAAATATTTTCTTATCGGTCTTTATAACTTGGACATACAAAATAGTAAAATTATGAGAATAACAACCCAGTCCCTCCCTCACACAAATTTTTGAATCGTTTTATCTCGGAAACGGTGACTCTTAAGAGAAAAAGTGTAAAGACAATTGTATAGATATAATTGCATGATCTTCAATTGTAGTCTGATCTATTTTCATTTATAATGGTGTTCCGAACATTCGTACAAAATTTTGAGCTCTATGGTAATTATTGTAACCTTACCTCAATTAAATGAGCCAACTTGACCGGACTATTATGGCATACACGTGCAAAGACTTCGGAGATGACGCCAAACTACGTAAGCTGATCTGACTGATACCCATTTACGTAAATAAAACCTCCTGTTTGAGTCATTAAGATTAAGACGCAATAATTCGATTAATTAGATAGGCAACAATTTGCGCAGTTATTTTATTGTAGCAACAGTTATCAGGAGTCGTAAAGTAAAGTTTAAAATTGTGCACAATAATGATGCTGTCTTTAAAAAAATGACAATCATCGTGAGGGTTAGGTTAGGTAAATAGGGTTTTTTTTGTTATGTCATCACTACTTGAATATTAGGGATGTAGGTATAAGAAGCTTAGGACTTGGAAAGTCCAAGCTGGAATACTCTGGCCAAATGGGGTATTCACCACCCATCCCAAACGCAGTGCCAGTGTGGAGTCCCTTATCAGGACATGTGTCACTTGCTAAATAGCCCGTCGTGCACAACCGCAGGTGGTTGTGCACGACGGGCAATTTAGCAAGTACCAGGATTAAAACAAAGCCAAAGATAGAGCTGTAAAGGTTCCTAAATTATGGTCGGAATAAAATCATTTGAGTCAATCAACACGAAAAATCTTGTAAACTCCATCCGACATTAGTGTTAGTAACCTGACTCGCTGATACTTGGCAATACACCATAACGAGGGTTGAAGCTAAGGATTCCTTAGGGGCCGGTGCCCCAATCCTATGAAACCCTTTTGGGTAACATACCTCCTCTCACTTCAATGCTAGCTTACTACTTACTTACTATTATTTTATTTATACTTATTATTATCATATAATTTGAAGTCTAGCTTAGATTTAAAATTTCAATAGTTCCACTATTTTTACCATAGCAAATTGTAAAGGTAGCTGTTGTTAATTCACCCAAAGCGCAACAGAATATATCCATGTTGTCAGCAATGAGGCTAAGAGTGCGGAGCGAGTTCGTGAGCGGCGCCTCGCGCAAGTTAGTTCGCGCGCGCGGTTCCGCCAGCAACCGCGGTTGACGACGACGACCCACCCTTCGCAATATATCCGCATTGTGTATCTTCCCTCTAATTATCTCAAAGATATAAGTCACTAGTGTAAGTTGCCTCCTGACCCTCGGTTCATTATATCCGACCATACCCAAGACAAATAGAGTTGGATATGTCACCGGAAAATTGCAGACTCCTTAAGATTGTAATATATCTTTATTAGATTATAATTACTCGATATATTATGAAAAATCCGTTTTGTATACAATAAATCCCATCCAAATTCAATAGTTTCCAATATATATATCTGTGTCTTATTAAGAAAAAATAGTTTACTGTTTCACGCGATATTTTACAATCTTACGGCGTTTGAAATATTCCGGGGACATATACAATAAATCCCATTCAAAATCAATAGTTTCCAATATATCCGTGTCTTATTAAGAAAATATAGTTTACAATTTCACGCGATATTTTACAAACTTACGGCGATTGCCAGTTTCCGGTAACATATCCATATGTCACCGAAAAATGGCAATCACTGTAAGAATATTTGTGAAGTTTTCAACCATTCTAAGCACAAATCCTAAGTTTCTATGTTTTTTTGCATATCTAAAGTATATGATCACGAAACGTGAGTCCAGCGGTGAAACGAACTCCCAAGTCCCTCACTTCGGTGACCCTATCCATCGGCACCCGGTCCACTGTATAAGTATGTGTGATGGGTGTGTGCGCGCGAGAAACTAAGCTCATACACTTAGGTGTGTTAAACTGCAGGAAATCTGCAGACTCTTGCTCCAAGCTATCACTCTTGCTAAATCTCTCTGCAGTCATTCACGTTTGTGCTGCGGAGAGGAGATTCCACACTTAGCATCTTGCACAAAGTTTGGTAGGTCATTAATCATTAAGAGAAACTCCAGAGGCCCATCTAGTAAAATATGCGTTCGACTGATATCCTGCATAGTCAACATACTGTTGCCAGATACTCATATAACTTAAAAAGTTAGCAGGGGTGGGGGTGAAACCGACCCCTGCTAACTTTTTCAATAATACGTCATTATCGACTTAATCAAACGATTTTTTCAAGTCGAAATATGCAGCATCGGTTTTGTCTCCCACCGTCTACTATCGGCACCAAATCCGCCATGTAGACGAGTAAATTACTGGATTTCTAGTCGGCCGGCGCGTCTGTGAGTTGCAAGCTAACTTGCTAAAAAAGGCCTCTATGAATAACAGATTCTAATACTTTAGCCATTGTTGACAATACTGAAACCGGTATTCTTCAACTTTAGTTCTCGTTTACTTTAGGAGGTAGATAGTAAGCAGATCTATACAGGGTTTTCTAGAAGTGCGTGGTCATATTTCAGGGTGGTGTTCTGTAGCTGCAATGATGTTAAGAAATAATATCAAAATAAAAAAATATTGACTCTTTAAAAAACGACAGCTCGAAAACCGACTAAAACGTTGACAACAGCAACCGATTTGGGTTTAAAGATTCTTTATTTATTCTAAAAGAACATACATTGTTCACTTAGCGAATAAATACAAAACTTAGGTATCCCATATTTAACCCCTTTATGAGTTACAAATTGCTTTTACCTACGTATACACAGAAGTTTTAGTTCTAACTTCCACGTAACTAACTTCTTTAATTCTTTATTGTACACCATAACAGCTTATATTAATTCACAGTGATTTAAATAGTTCATGTACAAAGGCATGTACTTCATAAGAAACGAAATTTTAAAGAAAATCACATCCCCTATTTAAGACCTCTGGATGAACTTACAAAAATCCTTACCTGTTTCTTCATGAATTAACGAACACGTGATGTATTTGCTTGTTCCAAAAGCCTTAGGCTGTGTGTGTCGTGTAGACCTAAGAAGAATCTGTGCGTTTATATTTTAACATCCAGTTATTCAAATACGTCCGTGTATGCCAGTGCCCGTGTCTGAGTTCCAGCAAATGCGCCTAAGTGACACGGCCCCAGCACGTCCCTATCACGCTACGAATGCGTGCAGTTAAACCTTTGTTACGTTAGTTGACAACAGCAACCGATTTGCATAGCGGTAGGTATGACTTGCTTTAATTTTTTATCAGCTAAATAGATCACAAAAATAGTCAAAAATAACTTTTTTTGTCGTACGTGATTGAGAGTCACGTACGGCGCTTAAAGTTATTTTGCACTGTCATCGGATTTACATTACTGCGTAATATTTTAGCCTAATCTGATTATGGAAAGTGATGAAAATCGGACACACGATCTGCCTGTTAGATATAGAGGGTCCCGGGTCGACGGCGCGTTGTCTTCCACGCGCGCCTCAAAGATATGTCAACATAGTAGACGGGGCCTGCTTGGACCAGAGCCTGCTAGGGTTGCGGAATTTGTTGGAAAGAGTCACCGCGCACCTGGAACTCGAAAGGGTATTTCGAGGAACATGGAGGGGTTTTAGTCAGCAAGAGTCTGACAATCTCTTCCGCTCTGGGTGGAGCGGAAGGGATTGTCGGATTGTTAGAGTCATTTGATGATGTCCCATGGGTAAAAAAAAAAGGTATAGGGGGTTTGAAAAGCTTTACTTACATAAGTTAACTAGTGCAATGAAGCTAACCATTACACAGCTTTTATATAGGAAACCTTAGCTTTATATTGAAATTGTAGTACAGAATGAGTAGGTAGTAGTCGTTAGGGTGTTAGACGACATGATATATTTCAGTCTCTAGAATGGCGCATCTCCGATGTCTGATGCTTCTTCTACTGAAGATAGGCGACGGTACTACCATCTGCTCATGTTCCACCCATGAAAGTAGACTAGTATAGCACAGTGTGTCTGCTAGTTACAGGGGGCCTTCCCCCTTCCATCTTGCAGGACTTGAGAAATATGTAAAAAAGCCTTTAATAGTAAAATGTATTCAGCTTTATAGTGATTTTAAGTTATCCGCACATCATTGTAGCAGAATCTTAAAAGTAGCAAAAGTGCGATTTTCTAAGTGGAAGTGTTACCACCAATGTGCCGTTGACTGTAGCTTACATGGACCTGGCCGCGTTAGGTAGCGTAACTACATTTTTTTGCTCTGAAAAGCTTTCATTGGTCCACTGTGTACATAAACTGTGCTATGATGGTAGACGCCAGATAAATTGCAATCCAATTTTTTTTATGTAGAATAAATAAAGTATGGATCGATTTTAATTACAAAAAAATGTAAAGACTATATTCTATCTCTGTGCCAAAATTCCATCAAGATCCGTTCAGCCGTTCTGGCGTGATTGAGTAAGAAACATCCATCCAGACCTTAGCATTAATTATAATATAGTAGAAAGATTCAAAAAACGTAAGTGGGCCACCACTACTGCAAATTAATTTGGCGCCTACCATAGTACAGTTACCTACTAGTTGTATCGTGTCCCTAAGTGTGTGGTTCGTCAGCCACATCAGACTCGGTCAATGACCGCTATTGCAAATTTATGTGGCTCCTGCCATAGTGGGTTAGTTGTATCGTGTCGCTAAGTGTGTGGTTGCGTCAGCCACATCAGGCTCGCTGGCGGGGCGCGAGTGCGCGGCGTGCGGGCGCAGCTCGGAGCGCCACCTGATGGCGGCGTGCGACACGTGCCGCCAGCACTACCACCTGCACTGCCTCAAGCCGCCACTGCAGCGGCCGCCTAAGAAGAGCAAGCTTTATGGATGGTAAGATCATTTATTTGTAAGTTATGTGCCCGGCTCCCCATCGTTAATTTTTCAGGACTTTTAACCAAACTTTCAACTCTTGTTTTAATCTCCTTTGGATGATGATGGATGAGTTACAACTAGCCATTACCTGGCCGTAAACCGAAGTCTTACTACTTCTATGTTACTATAGTAGGCGCCAGATAAATGTGGAATAAAGTACATTGACCTTTCCCTAATAACTGTTCATAGGTACCTGAACAATTAAATATGAATCGTTTTTCATTATTAGACAATGTTAAGGATCACGAGAGATGATGATTCGGGACAGCTTTGTGTCATTAATTCCGTTTTTCAAATTAAAAATGTCAATAATTGTAGGTGGGTCAATGACCGTTATTCCACGTGGCGCCTACTATAACTTGAAAAATGACTAATAAAAAAAAACCTTTGAAACATCGCCTATTCACCCCTGAAGATGAATTTTCAGATCATAAACCATACCGCTCTATTTCGAATGCTCTACTCTGTTCAACGAACACCTGCAATATTTCTTCTCGAGCCAGTCCTTTTGTCTATGTGATGTGTCTGTCAGTGGCTGAAAGAATAAAAAAAATATAAGATGCCTTGTTGGTCTAGGTTACAAGCTTTTAGCTGGGGTCTGAGGTTCGATTCCGAGGGCAAATTAATATTGTTTCTCCGTCAAGAATTTCTTAGCAGCATCCTCAGCAGTCTGGGAGTTGTGTGTCTTCATTAATATTCGCTTCCATGTCACAATGCCCGAGCTTTCTAGACTATTTTCTGCGACTACGCCATTCTACCAGAACCCAATATTCCTTGTGTTTGCACATTGTATTCCATCCCTCTTTTAGGCAAGTATTTTTTCTAATGATTGTGTGTAAGACATAAAAAGATAAATTGCTTGTTTAACTGCAAATTTTTTCATCATTTCTTTGTACTGTTAGGTATAAACAATACTATCTGCAATCTACTGTATTTTCTCAATATACCACAATTTGTCATGAGTAGTACTTTTGTCGGATTAGTAGTAAACAATTGAATGTTATATTTCATCAATCTTATATAATAGGCACATGATTGCGCATATTTTTTAACAAAGGCTGGGAATTCCAAATCTTTATTTTTCATGTACTGCCCTGGCAACATAATGCGTAGTGCTTGATATGCATGACAATTGACAAAATAACAATGTCAACAATAATATCTTTAATAGTTTCTTCCACCCATGAGCATACCTATCTACTGTAATTACTCCACAAATATTTTATAAAAATCTCAGAAAGACTGATCAATCCATTTCTATCACAGCATTAGTTTATTGACTGTCGAGTACTTAATTCCAACCTACTTATATAAACTAACGCAAATTCGCAGGCAATGCTCTGAATGCGACAAAACCTCGGATTCTGAACCAGAGTTGTTGGAGAAGAAAGTACCGCGACGATCTCGAATCCGCTACAGCAAAGACGGTACAATCATCACCGAACCACACAGCCCATCGTCACCACCCAAACCTGGCTCCGAAAAATATCACAAAGTGGAAAAATCATCCAAGTTGACAACGCCTGAAAGTATATCACCAATTAAAGTGACCATCAAGCCGTTCGAGTTCAGCAGCGAGAATGAGAGCTCAGAACTGAAACTGAGAAAGGAGAAGAAAATAAAGAAGTCGAAACAAAGAGATCATAATTCAGTGTCTGCAGGCGAGGGCGATTCTCCGTGCAAGAAGATACATAAGCGCAGCTTCACATCACCCACTTTGACGAACACTCCATTGATGTCAATAACACCAATCGTCGCCGACAGTCCAAACGACTCTCACAACGAAAACTCAAACGCTTCCACTAACGTAGCTTCCAGCAAACAAGAAAACAGCTTTGTTCCCCAGAATTTATCGTTTTCATCCCTTCTTGTTGAAGGTAAAGAAAGAGACAGCAAAGCCATCGAGAGTTCTATAGAAAGTACATTAGCGAATTTATCGTCGGACATAGCGACGTACAAAGCTAACAGGAAGCGGAGGAAAGAGAAGCATAGGTCTCGATATTCTCCGGACCTTTTGCGTTCGCCGTCTAAATCGCATAAACATAAAAGGAAGAAGAAGACGCAAGACTTAGAAAATCCTGAACTTCCACATCCTAGAATTACTATCAAGGTAATGATTATCATTTTTCTGTATTAATCTATTTGCAAATTATTTGCGTCTAATAATATTATAGTTCGACTTTTAATTGTATTCAGTAACTTGATAGTTCAAAGACAATGTTTGATAGTATAAATCGTGTTTTTAAGACAAGTTATTAAATTTAAATTTAGTATTAAGTTTGCATATAAGTTTTTTTTTTTCATTATTTATTTAGGGTCATTTATAATCGCAATGCGTTTGTCAGTCCCATCGTACCCTAAATACGCATTAGTCATATCTGGGCCATGAACCTAAATATACTCTTTGCATCACCACCATTTGGTTGAGCCAAGATTTTATTAAATGTTTCTAAATTCTTTTTTTTCTTCTCTTTAACTTCAAGTCTGTTCAACCTGAAGGCCCTAAACAAATCATTTCTCCCAGACTAATAAGTACCTTATCTAAGTACATTCAATTTCGTTCATTCTTACACTAATTCACTATCTTTTTTAGTCAAAATCTGAACCCCACTGACAGTTTCAACTGTCAAGTTACTGAATACAATTAAAAGTCGAAAACCTCTCGAGGGCCGAGCGGGCTTAATCAGGTGTGACGCCATTGTTTTACTATTGTGTCTGCTATTATGGCCGCTGAAGGTCTATAATATATTGTCTATTGTTGTAGATCAAGCCTATTCCAAAGCCAGATGGGTCGCTGGACACGCAAATGTTCTACGTACCCACGGACAGCAACGATGGCCCGCCGCCTGCAGTCATGAAGAAATTAGCAAAGGTAATATTAATTTAACTATAAAGTTCCGCAAGACTAACGGCCGGTTTCAATAACTTATCTACCTTTAACCAACTGGCAAATAAGCTACTGTTGCAGTTGGTAGCTAATTTGACAGTTGTCAAACCACATATTTTTCATTTTTTTTACTTCAACTTGGTATTATTAAACCATTGTTATCATAGTTACATTTGAAGTTGCAGTTTCGGTTTATATAGTTTTCAATATCGTTAACACTTTTTTCTAAATTTCATACCGATATTAAGTCATTGGTCCTGGGGCCCTACTATGAAGTCTTAAAACGATCATGATTCCGCTCTAAGAGGGAGTCGGAGCAATACATAGCGAATAGCACTATCCCTTTTACATCATTGGAATTGGATGGCATTAGCACGTCGTAGTAGGGCAACTGGTCCAATGTTGGGCCAACATGTTTCGGAAAAGGCTAAGCAGATGTTGAACCTCGTACATCATTATCTTCAAAATCCTCCTGCCCTTATCTCTTAGTTTATTTGGGGGCGCAACATGTCTTTTTCTATACATCTCAATATCTTTCTTTAGCCACTGTCCCATGTTACTTTTTCAGCAAAATTCATTAATTGTTTCTTTGGTCGTCCTCTATGCTTATTACCGAGATTTCTTCACGACATGTTCCACATACCTCTGCATCAAAATTCACGTATCATGAACCTTGCAAATTTTACAATAAACTTGTGATCTTTGTGGCCAGCACGTCGATCATGAAGCAGCTAAGCAGCCTCCCCCACCGCCTGTAGAAGCAGAAGTTGCTCCTGCGCCAGACACGCCCGACGCTGCGAATGTGAGTGTAACGCACTTTTTAACACGCTTTTATTAGCTTCACCTGTATGTATGTATGTATGTATGTAACCGACCCTTTTGAGCTCGATTTTGCCCTACTTTGAACGATCAGATTTAGTTCAAACTTTGCACACCTGTCAAGGATCGATGACAATGCAAGAATTCAATTAAAATATCCGATTATCCTGATTAGATTCGCCAGGATTAATTAATTAAAATTAAAAAATATTCTAACAAAGCAAAACATTATCCATAAATACACACTTTTTTATTGTTCACAAAAACACACATATTCTATTTAAAAATAACAAAAGAAAAAAAATAGTTTAAAAAAACTAAAAAAAATAAGCAATCAAGTATTTCTTTTTTTAATATTGTCACCTACTTACTGCCTACATGATTTGTAATAAAAATGTCTCTGGACTTCAAATAAAGGAAAAATAAATGTGGTAGTACTAGGCAAGCGTGCTCCATCTCCGACCAAATCATCGCTTACCATCAGGTGAGAGACAGAGTGGTCAAACGCGTGCCTGTCAACAGTAAAAAAAAGAGGTTACTGCTGTAATTGGCTGTTGACAATTCATTTAAATTTATCAGAGAGAAATTGGAGATTAGTTTGGTATTAGTCGATTCCGTCTTAATGGCATCCGTGAACCGAAGCGACTCGCGGAGTGTTCCGAGCAGTCATTAAATTGGATTATACCTGTAAAGTCTTGTAATCTTTAATAACTTCAGACATTTGATTGTGTTATTTTCGGAGCTATCCTGGGTAATTTGTTTTATAATACGAGTACTAAATTACATTCTTGATTATGGTCTTACCCAGACGAAAAACGTCTAACCGACCGCTTTTTGCCCGACTATATGTAATTATGTTGAATTAAACGAAATTAAACATTCGACATGCCAAGTAAAAACACCTCGCGATTGCCAAAAAATCTAATCTGTGAAGTCAGTAAAATAATGATCGAAATTACTGCCCAATTTAGATACAGTCAGGAATTGAAGCTTATAGTGATCAACAATAAAATTAATATTTTATTGTTGATCACTATAAGCTTCAATTTGTACGTCATTCATCGTCTATGCGTCTATGTGATTGTTGATGTGATATGCATTTCTCTGAATTAACTGTTAAATGAGTGATTGTATGTACCATTGGGAACTATGTTTGTAATGTAACAGTCATGCTGATATTGCAGAGTGCAATGTCCCCCACGCCATGATTAGGTACATGCACACCATAGGCAGTCAGCACTTCAGGGCTTCAGTCGTTTATCATACACTGAACCACAAACATGTAGCCGAGCGCATGTCGCGTGTGGCAGTGAAAGTCGTGTTTTATAACGAACAGATTGATACTGAAAACAAAACGACAAAAGGAAAGAAAATGAGTTTTACGTCTTGGTTTTCTTAGTAAGTAAGAAAAGTGCTGTAACTTGTGTTGTCTCGTTTCCAGTGCTTCGTACCATCTCTATGGTGATGGATGGGCGCCTATTACTTTAACCTTTTGAACCATATACGTGACAAGCAAGCGCGTGCCCTGTACGCCAAACTTTACAAATATGTGACAAAAAGTACGGCGAATTTGTGGCTTGGCACTGGAGGTACGCCGATGCGTTTATGCTCTGGCGTTCAAAAGGTTAAAGTACAATCGTGTATAAAGTGCGTCTGCCGTAGAACCTAATGACCTCTTTGTCTTATCATTATACATTTTCCCTGGTATTTAAAAGTTGTGCGCACGCATTGAATTCTGTCAAGTCATCATGAAGTTACATTGTGGTTCCCGTAGTAACAAATTCTTCGAAGGCTGCTTGATAATAAGTAAATAGTGTTGTCATAATATTGTCTATGTACCTTTTCACGCAAGCTTAAACCTGTGGAGGATAAACCTGCTGAAATCGTTGAACCCAAGCCGAAGGTAATTTTTCTATAACTTTTTTAACAAACCGAATATTTTTTCAGTAGTTTTTTCCAGGAATGTGATTATCTTTGAGATAACCTTCACCAAAATGGATATTATCTTAGCAAAGAGCTTTAATATCACCAGATAACTTAAGTAAACGACAGTGTTTAATCTTATCATTGAGGCGTGTCGGCTTTCCAGTGATTGGTTCGATAGTTTTAACTAGCATTTGGGCGTTTCCTCCGCTTTAAAGCACTTGATAAGAAATTGACTCTGAATAGCAAAATGGTGGGAGTATTCCTTTTTTTAGGATTAATGCTGAACGCGTTTTTAGGGTTCCGTAGTCAACAAGAAACCCTTATAGTTTCGCCATGTCCGTCTGTCTGTTTGTCTGTCCGCGGTTTAGCTCAGAGACGCTTAGCACTAGAAAGATGGAATTTGGTATCAGAATACATATTAGAATAAATTTAGGGTTAAATCATCGCCACTTTACGTGTTGGGGTATCGTTGGGTAAAAATATTGAGGGACCCAATACCATTTTTCCATCCAAGGATACGTTTGCTAAATATTGAGCTTTACACGCACTTGTTCTAACGAATGAAGGCGTGGCTGCAATGTTTTGGGTTCGATCCCCAGGACGACGGTAGTGCTATTGAGTTTTTGCATCTCATTTCAAGTCTGGATTTTTTACAGGCCAAAGGTAAAGGTTCGTGTCCTAACATTTATGATTTACGATAAATGGAAAATGTCGCCGATGAAACGAAAACGTTGCTCGCTTTTTTATTAAAGTTTTTTATTTAACTTGCAATGTTTTTATGGTTGTTTTTATTTAAGGCAAATCTTACAAGCTGAAGTAGAAATACTTCCTTTTATCCTACAGCGTTTAAATTGTACAAGCTGGTTCATTGCCTATTACAATTTTTTTTTGGACTTAATGGTGTGGTATTGGATATCGCCATATATGAAGTCAAATTCGAGGTTTTCATAGACAGACTGTTCTTACATAAAATCTTCCTCAGAGAAAGCAAGTGTGGTTTTCAACCAAGTTAAAAAGCGTTAATTTCCAAACACAGCGAAGTCGTACGGAGCGGTCTCGCCGCGGCGGCTCGGGGATGAACAGCAGCGGTTCTGCGGCCGCGCCCTCTCCCCTCACGCACTGTGACGTGTGCGTACAGCCCGGAGACCCCACAAACCTCGTACGGTGAGCCCTGAAGTCATTCATACTCTTCTTCTTTTCGTATATGTTAAGTAACTGCTCATGCCAGCTGTATACAGTCATCTAAAGCCCCGTCTCGACACATGACGTATGAGGCAAGTCGAGAGAGAGCGAGACGAGAGTTCCATCTAGAAAATCGCTCTTAGCCTGTCTCGCGATGTCTCGGCGAGTGGGTCCAGCCGGTATCAAAGGAACCTGAAAGTGCCGGAAGGAGGAATGTTTTGTACATTGATGTGCAAGTTATAGGGGTAGGGTAAGTCCAAAGAAACGATGGATGGATCTCGTGAAAGATGATACTTATCGCTAGACAGGAGGTGATTAATCTCCTGTTGTCCAACGAGTAGGTGGCTACCTGGACGGCTTTGCCACGTTCACAACCTGGAATGTGCAGAATTAATACGTAAACTAATTTATTAGATATAAAAAAAAAAATCAAAGCAAATACATAATAAGTTGCAGCCAATTCTGTGATAAAACTAAAATAATATAGAGCGATGAATTAAAAGTAGACAAATTAATGCTGTGATGAAAGATGAAGATGCGCGATTGTAGGATGCACATTTCAATATTACAAATTTCGAAGCTTTTCGAGGCACGAAAATAAATTAATCGTCGTTAATTGTACAATAGGCCTAACGTCAGTGGTATTAAAACCACTAGAAACACGCCACCTAATCTATTGAAACGTCACTACTTACGTACGTCCGAAAGTACTTTTAAACTGGGTATCCACTTGGAAACAGTTATTGCGCGTCATTATTATGCGCAAAACGATCCACTTGATCTTAATAATAATGTGCCCTGTCATGTTTATATCGGTCAAATCTGTGCTCTATTGTCTCTAATATCTCACAAATATCAACGAACTACCAAGAAATTAAATCTTTTTGATGATGACTCATGACTTGCCACAAAAATATTATTTTGTTAAGAGCTATCTTCAAGATTAAGCAAAGCTTGCCAAGGAGAGCCACATACCTAAACTCCTCCGACACTCAGCTATCATTTGAAATGTTTGGCAGTCGATATGGTAGTCATAAACCTTAAAATCTGACACCAGTAAAGGGCACCACTAAGGGCTATCGCGTTACCCAGATTCTGGGTTGTGGAGGTCAAATAGGCAGCCGCGTCATGTTAGAATTCTGATACACCATCCATTTTCTATTTACTGGAAGCCTAACCCTAACCCGACATGGCGCACAAACTAATCTTGTAGCAGTTGTAAGACCCGCTGAAAAACATCCAATTTTCATAGTATAGACTCAATCAATTTAGCATTGTATAATTTCATGCGTTAATGGCACATGTGTGAGTACTGTGTACCTTAAACTATAATTTTTTGAATGTGCCCTGGCGGTTGGGAGTGTCATGCTCACTTGAAAGTCTGGCTGATGGTGCTGGATCATATTGCTCCTTTCAAAGTGGTTGAGCCGAATGGTGCTAGCGCAGGCATCATATTGCTGAGCGAGTGCTGCCAGCTAGGACTAGTCATCTCTCAGCTGTTTATTTTAATTATTTGTTCTTTGAATTGTTGTTTTTTTTTTTAATTCGGACGCTTGATCTTGCAAGTCTTACACATCGTTCTCACTTAATTGTATGTTTGTTTAATTTTCACACGAATGTTGTAACCATATCATTGTAAAAAACATTGATTTAAAAGAGTGTCCGTGGAGTTTCTTGCACGTTCTTCTCCATAGAGATCTACGCTTTGGAACGTGCAAATAGTTTCATCTCGTTGGACAGACCGACCTTGACAATTAAAAAGTGCCTGCAATGATTAATTAATTGAAATAAATGTACATATATGTATAATAAATGAGTTTGAGTGAATTTGAGTATGGAAAGGCTTGGCATCATGAACTATTTAATGTTATGGAAACTAAGAAAAATACTTTTCTATAACAGGTGAATGGCTGGATTTTGCGGTATAGAATGATATGGACCGAGTGTGTAGAGATAGGAAATTTTGAGAGAATACGCCATTTGAGGAAAGAGATAAATAAAGGAATAACTAAAAGCACCGTCTTTACAGGGTGGAAGGTAGAAGAGGGCCCTGGAGTGGTATTGTTCAAATTACGTTGATGCCATAATTTTTTATTATTCGTTTTTTTTTTATAAGTAAAAAGCCATGTAATCCATTTAAAATTCGCTTGTCTGTACCGGGAAACGAACCATCCCAAGTGTATAAAAGAACTTGATGTGTTATCAAGTTCTTTTACATACTTGGGATGGTTCGAAAGGATAAACCTTAACGATCAAATCTTTCTGATAAATTATATCATTGCATTTTGTATCGAAGGAAGATGATTAACTTCGAAATTAAATAGGCCAACAATTCTGCCGACATTAAGAAAATAACTCGGAAATTGATAACTTCGTAGATACGTCCTTTTTCTTATGACGGCAGAATTGTCATTGGTTATTTTAATTATTTCGTAGTCAGTTCAATTGAAAACAATTAAATTTATGTCATGTGTGTTAGACAGATTTAATTTTAAATTGTTCCTTTTCGAATAGTGGTGTCATTAAAAATAAACGATGTTGTTTTCTTTTAGTTTATTCGTTTCCCCGTCTGGCAAGCGACCTTTCAGATGTTTGAATGCAGTTCTACTTATTTAAAAAAAAAAAATTCAAAATACACTGCAGGACTCGCTTGACGTTCCACTCTGAATAATAAATGAATGTATGCATCATATGAAATGTCTGACATAATATGATATACGTTGTATTTTATTAAGTAGTAGTTGATACTCAAATATGTATATTTGTGTAGGTGCGATGAATGCTCGAAAAGGTACCACTTCACGTGTCTAGAGCCGCCTTTGAACAAGAATCCCAAGAAGCGCGGGTACTCGTGGCATTGCGCCGACTGCGATCCTACTGTAAGTTAACAAACTACACTTGTTTGGTATTAAGTAGTTTTAGAAGTTATGGTAGTTTTAGAAATTGTGGTAGTTTTAGAAGTTATTGTAGTTTTACAAATTGCGATAGTTTTAAATTTTGGTATGGCTTCTAGCATTTTATTATATGAAAAAGAGACCGAGCATGTTTTCCTCAAGCATGTTAATCTGTCGCAAGCCTTCAAACAGTGGAAAACGGCATGACATCGAATCAAAAATCCGAAGACGATGAGATGAAGGATGTGACATCCACCTAACAAGCGTCAACCTCACAGAGAGGAGGCCTGTGTCTCAGGACAAGGAATATATATGGTGTCATCATCATCATCATCCAAATCTCGACTTCGCCCACTGCTGAGCATAGGCCCCTCTTCTCTTGTGCAAATCCCCACGGGGCTTTTTAAAAGGTAGGTACACTGCCGGCCAATTAAAAACGTTATCGCTTTATTTATTAATTTATTTTGAATTATTGGAGTTATAAAAATAATCTGCTTTTTTTGTATATTTGCCAAGGAAAGGGTCAATAAACAAACGTTAAGTCATAACCTCAACGTGTGGCGAGGAAGATAGTCCGGTAGTCGATTTTTAAATTTTTACAGCCTTTCAGCTGATTTGGTTTTTGTTTTAAATAAGGATTAACATTATGTTTGCAATTGTTCAAGCTTCTTAAGAATTTGTTTATTTTTATTTTAATCCCATATTAACAAAGTTCATTAAATCATTTTTATTTAGTCTGAATTTGTAGTTCCCGCAGTCCCATATCAAAAATCGAAGAAGTTCTCGAAATTAATATTGAAACGCAATCTGCCATCAATATTCTCAACTTAAGTTATCGAAGATTTGTGTTCATCGAGCGATTGTGCGTTACAAGGATTCTGGTAATCAAGATCGTCCATGCTCTGGGAGTCTCGGAGCTACCTCTTCTGATGAGGAAATTTTATTGTGGTTTCCTGCAAGGACGAAATTCGCGTAAAAGTTAACAAATCTCCAGTATCATTTACCACAGTCAAAACATAGTTGCTGTCTTCCGTTGCTGTGTTCCGAAAACCTCTGTTAGAACCCCAAAATAAGAGAAAACGGATGCAATGAGCTCTGCTCATCGAGACTGGATAGCAGGTTTCAAAAAAGGGCTTAGGGATGAAGAAACTTGAATTATTTTGTTCAAAAAGAAGAGTTTTCGTTCAAGGTTTCACCGAATATAAAATGATGCCAGTGTGTGTTCCAAGTATCAAATGGTGGCGGCTTTATTATGCACTGGTATTGTTTATCAGGACATGGAACTGGAGAATTGGTTCGTATTGAAGGAATTATGAAAAAGGAGCAGTATAAAGTCATTTTGGAGAAAAATGCTATTCCCTCCGGACTGGGTTTAATCGGCCCAGCATAATTTTTTCAACAAGATACTGATCCAAAACACAGTTCCAATATGTGTCGAGGCTATTTAGAAGAGAAACGGATGGAAGCGGTGTTGAAAACATGATTTGGCCACCTCAAAGCGCGATCTTAACAAGTTGAGCTTTTATGGAAATGTTCGGGATCGATGTCCTTTACCCACATCAGGTTATGTTGAATTTTTTTTTTCAAGAAATCTGAAAGAATATCCCGCAAGAAACAATATGTAAATTGATTGCTCGCAGGCCAAGATTGGTAAAAAATGTTAACGCAGAGTGGGATATTGATGAAATCTGCAGTCGAAATGTTCTAATGTTGTTTGATCATGATTTTAGAGTTTATTTATGATAATTAATCAAACGTTTTTTCATAAACATGCTGAGTTTTATTTATTTTCCTACATTTTTATAATGGTTTCAAACTTTTGGCCGGCAGTGTTTGTCTCCGATAAAATGCAGCCTCTGTAAGATTGTAATAAATATTTTTAAGATTATAATTTTTCGATATATTATGAAAAATCATTTTGAATACAATCAATCCCAACCAAATTCAATAGTTTCTAATATCTTTGTGTCTTATTGAGAAAAAAAAACAGTTTAAAACATCACGCGATATTTTACAATCTTACGGCGTTTGCAATTTTCCGGTGACATAAATATAATTTTACGCAATAACAAAAAAACAGACGATATTCATTGGAGATAGTTGTCTGGATTATGACGATGACATAGCAGAACAAATTATTACCTAAGCTAGATTAAATCAATCTTGTTCCGTCTTGCCTGCTATCTAAAACGATTTTATCAATCGCTTTGTTTTTAATTTGCACTAATAATACTTTATAGTAAGCACGATGTTATTATCATTGTTAAATCGTAGGGACTACGCACGTTACTGCATGTGGTCTTATTTTACATATTAACGAAAATGCGACACCACTTTTTAAAGACATTATTTTAGGGACTTAATTTTATTTGTATTAGGTTACTATTATGGTACTAGTGAAAACCAAATATATATATTTTTTATATGTTAGGTTTTCACTAGTAGTTACTCTGCACTAAGCTTGAGGCTTGAATCGAAATTACCCATAGAAAGATTTCTTGGAAGAATGCTCGTCTAATCGTAGTCGCGTCACGCCTTTACCAAATCTTCACCTGTAGACTGCATTACTGACCCATTTTTTTTTCTACAGGATGTCGAAGAGAACAATTGAATCTGCATAAGTATTGTCAACGTGGAATAATCTCAAAATGGTATTACTAAGTTTCTGTCTATGTTAAATTAATGTGCATACTTAAATCTAAGTTGGATCTTAATTTTTATTTTTGTAAATGCTATGTTTTATTTTACAATATTGTGTTGTATTAGAAATACATGCCGAGGATACTGTTTCTTACAGTGAAGATTTATTACTTAAGTAGATAAGAGTTAATTATATGAGATGGAATTATAGATAGAGAAATATAATTGTTTGATTTCATTATTTCCTACTTCAGTACATCAAAATGTAACCTCATTCTTAACAGACTCGGAAAGGAACGGAGACTGCACGATATCACCAGTGGGTGATTCCAGGCTGAAATGAAGTAGGTACACCCTTACCACGACAAAAGCTATTCCATGTCAACTGCTGGCTTTATTCCAACACAGGTAAACTGATTTTCCAAAAAAGTAACCAGCAGCAGTAGCAGGCCGGCCAACCTGAAAATGGATCATTTTTTGCCAGCTTCAGATAGTCAAATAAAAACATAATATTGTTTGTATCATTCATATCAGTTTGTCTACGCAAATGACAATAGAACCGTTATCAACAATATTGCGGCATGAAACCGGTTTGAAGTAGGTACCTATCTCTATTATAATATGGCACTTACCAAAACAATGACTTAACAAATTCTTGTTACTATCGGCGTCTGTCTGTATCACCATGATAATTGTTTTGACTAAACTTTAATTTATTAAATTTTATAATGAGGGATTCGATAAAGAACATAATAATATAATATACCTAATATGATTTGGTGGCAACGCCCGGCGACACCGGGGTTTTTACGCCGCAAAAGGTACCTTTATCCACGAAAGTCTATGAACACTGATGCATATAAAATTAAAAAGTTACCTAGTAATAAAACTGAGTTTGAGTGGAAATCAAAATAGGAATTTATTTTATCGACACGAGCTTACAGAAGGTCTTGTAAGACTAAAATAGCCTATCTTAATTTTTAATACATAGCTTACTCTAAATACATAACGACCCGTCATGTACGCCTGATAGCAAGAATGCTAGATCTGCGTCTAGACTTATGGCTCTACCACATCTGACTGAAGTTATCCGAAAATCAGGGCTTTTCCGAGAACTTGGTATAATACACATTATAAAATATTTAAATGTTCAAACCATTATAATAATTATAACCTGAAAATAATAGTTCATTAAACTAATAGTAAGTATAATAGGTCTTTGATTAACCGCATCAAAATCCGTTGCGTAGTTTTGAAGATCTAAGCATACAAAGGGACGGACTGACAGACAGCGGAAAGCGACTTTGTACCGACTTCCAAAAAAGGACGAGGTTATCAATTCGTCGGAACCTTTTTTTATGTATGTTCCCCGATTACTCGAAGATGGCTGGACCGATTTGGATTTTTTTGTTTGAAAGGGTATACTTCCCAGGTAGTCTCATATCATCAAGTCAGGATCGGATGATGGCATCCTGGAGAAATAGAGAGAACTCTTCAAATTTTACTGGCACACTTGAAGTGATTTGGGTAGTTTTTGGAAGAGTACTTTCTCGGAGTGGTCCCATTTCAATTTAGTGACGATCTGATGAAGAACTTCGGAGATAGGCAACGGAACTCCTCAATAAATGATAGCAAATGGACTGGGATTCCAGAAATCTCATGTCTGTCCATTGTTTACACAAGTTTTAAACGTAACATCACGCCGGTACGCTGTGAAGGGGTAAGCACATGTGAATCACAAAAAAAAATTAAAAAAAACTTAACAAAAAAATACAACCGACTTCCAAATAAAAAACACAACAAAGTATAAAATAACTTTAATTTCGGAAGTCGGTGTCCAAAAAAGGAAAAAACAACAAAAAACATCGACTGCCGAAATTAGTTATTTTATACTTTGTAGTGTTTTTTATTTGGAAGTCGGTTGTATTTTTTTGTAAAAAGTTTTTTCTTATAATATGTAGTGATTGACATCCAAAAAATCAATAAGTTCGATCGTAGCTGCGTCAAGAGTTAGATCTCCGTAAGTCAGGTAAGTTTAATTGGGGAACAGTAATATTATAATCCGTTTGTAGTGAGTAGAAGCGTCGTCCATGGATTTGGATATCACACTTCACTTAAACATCACAATCACACTTATATTATAAAGGCGAAAGTTTGTGAGTGTGTGTGTGTGTATGTTTGTTACTTCTTCACGTGAAACGATTTAAATGAAATTTGATATAGAGATTGTTTGAGTCCCGGGAAAGGATATAATATTATAGTCTATCAGATAGTTTTTATCCCCCGGGCGGAGTCGCGGGCGGCAACTAGTTATCTATAAAGACATCACATTGCTCTCCTATAGTTATCAGGTATTTTCCTCGTATCCGTTTCTTTGTTTCGTCATTACCTATTAATTAAAAGTGCGATATGACTTGGTTGTGTTTTGAATACACTATCCAACTATTGGGATTGGAACAGCGTGACCGATTATCGTGATATTTTATTAGTTAGTTCTACATGCTGGACCAGTTTATTTTCAGAGCAGAGGTATTCTTTAGCTGTTATCTCGGCACAGTTGATCAATTGGACGATACTTTGACCCTTCTACTAGTAGGTAAGGAAATTCTGGGATAGCAACAAGGATAAGGTTTAAGGAATCATCAGACATAGGAAGGGAATACAGTTTGTAGTAACTATGAGTACTTAGCATTATAATTTACCTACCTATAGTAGGCGCCAGACAAATGTGGAATAAAGTATATTGACCTTTCCCTAATAACTGCTCATAGGTACCTGAACAATTAAATATGAATCGTTTTTCATTATTAGACCATGTTAAGGATCACGAGAGATGATGATTCGGGACAGTTTTGTGTCATTAATTCCGTTTTTCAAATTAACAATGTCAATAAATGTAGGTGGGTCAATGACCGATATTCCACGATTATCTGGCGCCTACTATAGTTGAACTTCAATAACAAATATTAATTTTTAAGGTAAGCTTTTACAGACAACGATTCTTCTATATTAATTAAATTTCGTTCATTTACAGTATGTACATTATATTTGCTTATATACCTATTTTAACACATTTAACAGTTCGTTGGGATTAATTACGGCCTTATGTAAAACAGAACAGATAATTTGCTGAATGCAAAGGCCGTATCAACAATAAACTGATTATATAATTCAAATACCTACAAAGGTCATATAAATTGAATGGTTATCTTTTGTAGTGAGATTAGCTACAAGGCTTTCAAGCAATTTAATGCGTGCATTAATTTTATTTGTATTTTCATTAATTATTTCGGTAAATCGTCATATTTAACTGCATCTTCGTGGTCAAGATTACCTTTTATAATTTTGATGATGGACCCTAGAGGGTTTACAATACCACGTTTGTTTGTTTGTTTCTTTATTTCACGTTTGTTTCTATCTTTTAAATGGAATAGTTGCTGTGATTTTTCGAGAGTTTCAATTCGAATATACTTCACCTGTATTTTGGGACTTGCGAACTCATCCGCAGAAGATTTGTTTGGGTGTAACATTTGGTTAAATTCGGAGTATTTTTAATATTAAAAGAAAGATCAGTACCTACCTACTAATGCCTTGATGGTTGGTTATTTTAATAATTGTCAATTTATAATATACTAGCTTTCGCCCGCGGCTCCGACCACGTTAATGTCGAATATTATCCCAAGGGAACATATTCCCGGGATGAAAAGTATCCTATGTGTTATTGCAGACTATAATCTACCTCTGTGCCAAATTTCATCAAAATTCATTCAGTAGTTTTTGCGTGAAAGAGTAACAAACATCCATCCATTCTTACAAACTTTCGCGTTTGTAATATTAGTAGGATAAACGGCCTGGCTTGGGAGAGCCCAATAAAATTGGTCGTTGTCCATGTCACCAGGATAAAACAATAAAATAGGTTTGTTTGAAGGTGACTGTGATACTGTACTGCAATAAGTAGATATATTAGGTAGGACTTACCGTATCGAGACGATCAGAGACTTATCGATACGTACAGTAGGTGTAGGTATGCTTTTTATGCAACGTTTCCGGCTGGTGATATTTTTGACTAGGTACCTACCTATTATCTTGCATTTTATCGTGCTTCAACAAATTTGTACGGATTTCATTATTTCTGTCTACTAGCCTGCTTCGTTGGGCTAGTAGTATGTCCTAACCAATAAAACCTGAATCAAAGTCAAAGTCGAAAGCATTTATTTCCAATAAACCATTATCAGGTACTTTTGAATTGTCAAAGTCAGTCCGTCAAAAACATGAAGCTATTTGTACGTTCGAAAGCGTAGATCTCTATGGAGAAGAACGTGCAAGAAACTCCACGGACACTCTTTTAAATCATTTTATGTTTACAAAAATCCTGGTTACATTAACCTTGTTGAAATATATGAGAACAATGTAAAGAAAGAAAAAAAACAATTTATAGTATCAAATATTAAAATGAGGCAGTGGCAACTAAGAGATGACCAGTCCCACTGACGGCGCCCGTTCACGAACATGACGCGTGCATCAGCACCATTCAGCTCAACCATTTTGAAGGGAACCGAATGATCCGATACTCGCGCCACCATCAGCGAGACATTGGAGTGAGCATGACACACCCTCAACTGCCCCCGCTATTTCATGTCAAACAGGAAACTATCTATTAACATAATGGTCCATGGTCCTCACATTTACAGAACTTAAAATAAAATAAACTTCTACATTATATACAACTATGAATATCAATCTGAAAAGACAGAAAATGTTTAGTTTATTCTAAACATAATATAAGATTATGTGGAATAGTATTATTATTAGACATTAAAGAGGGTGAGCATCTCTTCCAAATATAAAACCTAACTAGTGGAACCAAGCGGCTGAGGCTGTGGAGCAGGACCGGCATTTAGCCAAGCATTTTTATCGAGGATATAATATTCCAGTTTATAATATGTCTGTCTACATAGAGTGCGTTTTATGCATTTCTTAAATTTTTTCTCATTCATTTCGAGAATCTCATGTGGTATTTTATTATAAAACGTAACACAATATCCCTTAAAAGAAGTGTGTAGGTACTTTAGCCAATCTGAATCGGGGTTGATCTAATTTATTCCTATTTCTAGTATTAAAATTATGCCTATCACTAATCTTACTAAATCTATCTATCTTGCCTATGTCGTCCCACTGCTGGGCAAAGGTCTCCCTTTCCCTTTTCCATACAACTCTTTCCTTTTTCGGGCTAGTTCTTTCGATACGAGTCGAGCTCGTCCCGCCATCTTCGCCTTGGTCTGCTGCGATTTCTTTTGGCGTATAATGCGAGCCATTCGGATGTAAAAAAACAGTACCATAGTAGTAGTATAGTACTACATACTAGTATAGTAGTAGTCATATGCAATGTCTAATATCTATGAGAAGGTCAAATCCTAGATAGATCAAACAGCAGATTTTATTTGTACCTACTTATTGTATTTCAGAGTTTATTCAAAGTATACCTACTTACTTAGTAAAGTTTTCGCGGGTGTCATACTCATACCACTAAGTAGGTATAGGTACCTACTTAGTGGTATGAGTATGACACCCGCCTACTAGTGAGTATGACACCTACTTGGCTACTACCCTCGTGTTCCAAATGTTTCGATATGTGGTGAAATAGATAATAAGGTACCTAGGTATAGAGTTAATAATAATTTTAGATACTTATCTATCTAATCGGTTCATTAATAACGGTAATAGGTACCTACTTAGATAACTTCTAGGTAAGTATATGTATTAGACATTAACCTAAAAGTTGTGCAAGATGCATCTTAAAGCTATTTTGGGTTTGTGAACCTTGTGGTCACTATAGCAGTACCTACCTACGGCCTTAGGTAGATCCTTAAACTTCCAAGGTCAGGCAGTTTGCGGAACATTTATCTCCTTTTTTTTTATAACACATGAACATATTTTTTTGTTCGCTAGATGGACAACAAGAATTACTTACATGACATAACAACACCATGCAAAAAGTTCGGTACCTCGTTCGTTTAGTAGGTAGGTAGGTCCTATATATTTTACTGGTACTTAATATAAATCCTTAGCATAACAATAAAGGTAGTTATTATGTGGTAAGTATAATAAGGTTGTTATCATGATTTCTTTGCTGCAGGATCTTACTTGCGCAAAAAGTCTGTTGTTTGTGCTACACGTAAAGTCACCCGTCCACTGAGCAGCTTCACGTGGAATACGCACTGAGAGATTTGCCAACCAGACAGATAGTCAGCCGGACTTCCAGACATGAGAGATCTTATAAGGGTTCCGTTTTTTTTCATACGAAAGTTCGGAACCCTGATTTAAAATGATTTTAAAAGAAAGAATAAAAAATAAGTAAGTATCTACCTTGTACCAGCTGGTACCTATTAGTTGACGAAAGGGTCTGGGAAAACGAAGAAAACTGTTATATGATAAGATATCTAGGTGCTGGTTGGTCTAAATGTGCTAAGTAATGGTGATAAACTTAACAACAAAGGATCGATAAGGACAGCATCTACATATTACGAGAGACCACTACTTTTTCATATTCACTTAATTGATTAAGAAGCCAAATAGTCTAGGTACTAAATATAGCAGCAGTGTTTATTTCATTCTGACTGGCGTCCAAAAAGCGAAAATGTTGTTTCTACCATTAACTTTATTATATTATTAGTAGCCATATTATTGGGCTGGTACTTATTAGGAAGATACAATGAAAACTATTGGAAGTCACGTGGAGTGAAGTTTTACAGCAAAAACAAAGTGTTGGGACCCTTCTGGGATTTCCTCGTAACGAAACGTGCACTTTTCGAGCCCTTCAGTGACCTGTACAATAAATATAGAGATCAACCAGTTATCGGCGTCGGTCACCTTAACACACCTGCATTGTTTGTCATCGACCCGAAAAACGTGCAACATGTATTGTCAGGCGATTTCCAAGCTTTCCACCACCGAGGAATAGAACCTCTTGATGGTGATCAATTGACTGATAACATTACCTTCATGAATGGCCCGAGATGGAAGCTGATGCGGAAAAACATGACCCCATTATTCACGGCAAACAAATTGAAGAACATGTATTACATCATGGACAAAAGTGCACAAGACTTCGTGACCTACTTGAAAAACAACCCTAAGACGTGGGAAGGTGATTTCCACAGCACCCTGATGATGTTCAACAACGCCGCTGTTTGTGGTGCAATCTTCGGAATCGGATCAGAATCAATCTTTGACTCACCATTCCTTAAGATGGCGAAGAATTTATCGCAATCGAATTGGAAAAACCAGCTGAAATTCTTAATATTCAGTCTTAGCCCAAAGCTGACGCAGAGGTTGGGCATAAAGGTATTTGCGGAGTACGAGGACTTCTTCATCGGTTCAATCAATGCAGTTATTAAGAAGAGGGAACAGGAGAATGTGAAAAAACACGACTTCGCAGATATATGTACAACTCTACAGAAGAACGGCACCATGAGGGACCAACAAACAGGCTACGAGATGGAACCCACCACCGGCTTATTGTCCGCGCAGGCTTTGTTTTTCTTCACAGCTGGTGTCGAACCTTGTGCCAATGCCATCTTCTCGACGTTATTTCTTCTCTGTCATCACCCAGAAATCTTAGAGAAAGTTCATCAAGAAATCGACGAGCATTTTGAAAAACACAAGAACAACATAACATACGACGTCATTTGTGAAATGGAGTACGTGGATAAGATGCTAAGTGAAGGGATGCGACGATTCCCTCCTATTGGACTTTTGACGAGACAGTGCTGTCAAGACACCGTGTTGCCTGTTGGCAATGTCAAAGTGGCGAAAGACACAAAAATATTCACTCCGATTTATGATATTCATAACGATCCCCAAATCTATCCGAACCCAGAGGTATTCGACCCGGAGCGGTTCACTAAGGAGAGGAGACCCAACGACGATATCTACATGCCGTTCGGTATGGGCAACAGGACGTGTATCGGCGCCAGGTATGCCAAGCTGCAAGTACTGGCGGGTATGGTGCACGTGCTCCGGAACTTTACTGTTAAATCCAAAGAAACTAATGATGATGTAGTGTTCGCTCATGACCCACTTAATGTTAAACTGGATAATGTTGACGTCCTGCTTGTTCCTAGACGTATTAAGTAAAATGTTGGTTTCATTAGTGAAAATGCAATTATTTTAATAATAATAGCGGGTGAGTCCATCAGACATATTATCTGCGGTTGTTCTCGTCTTGCTAACGGCGAGTACTTGCACTGGCATAACCAAGTGGCTAGGATTATCCATCAGCAACTTGCTTTGTAATACAAACTTGTGGATTCTGAGGTACCACATTACAAGTATGTGCCCGACCCAGTTCTCGAAAATGACCATGTCACATTGTTCTGAGATCGGTCTATCATCACTGTTAGGACTATTGTTGCCAATAAGCCTGACATAGTGGTGATAGACCGATTAGTGCGCCGCACAACGATAATCGATGTTACCATCCCGCATTACGAGAACCTCGTGAAGGCTGAGAAAGAGAAGCAAATCAAGTATCTCGACTTGGCACACGAGGTTGTCGACATGTGGAATGTGGACTCGGCTGTCATTGTGCCGATTGTTGTAACGGCCAATGGCTTAATGGCCAAAAGCTTCGACAACCATCTGTCGAAGCTGGCGTTACGCGGTTGGATGAAAGGCCTGATACAGAAGGCAGTACTCCTGGATACGGCTCGTATTGTGAGGAGGTTCCTTTCTCTGGAGCCCTAACCACCGGTAGCTTGGACCTTGCTCCCAACACTGGCGGACTACTGCTTTTTATATTTTGAAATGTTTTGTTTAATGGGTATGTTTTTTTTTAAGAAATATTTAAAAATGTAATTAGTATGTAAGTGAAATGAATAAAGAGAAATATTAGAATAATTATAAATTTATTGATTAAGTTAGGACTAGATTACATTGTAGGGTTAAGTTACACATGTATAATTTTTTTCTAAATCTAGTTAGTGGGTGCAGTACTGTTCTTCTAGATAGGTTACGAGGTAACCTGTGTTTAGAAAAAACAGTTCCGATCCTCTGTGATAAGATAACATAGTGATTTACTTATACTTAGTACGTATGCAATTATTTAATTAGATAGTGTAGCTGTCGATTGTATATTCGCTTTTTATACTTTGTTTTGCATTCATAGTGTAGAATCACTTATTTTACGTTAATAAACGATGTGTTTTTCATACATTTGCTGTTTCTATCTTCAGTTTATACTACCTACCTACTTATTGTGAAATTGTACCTAATCTTTAAATGTTTAGGTATTTTTTTCGTAGAATCTCATACAGTATATACGATTTAGTGTGTCATTTTCATTAGTTTAATTTCTGACTTAGATGATGTTGAAAACATTGATACTTTCCGGTCTATATAATGTTGGAGGTAAATCAGCAAGCTATCAGCTAGATGAGAGTCGAGAATCGAGATGAAAGACAGGCAATTGGAGACGCCATGTTCGCAATGGACTGCTGTAGGTTAACGATGACAATGAGGGGCAGAGCTCAAATGGGATTTGAAGTTGGGAGTTTTGAAGAAAGTTTTTTTTTTAATTTCACGCCGCGCGTCAGAATGCTATTTGCTTTTAACGCAACCAAAAAAAAGCGCTCCTTTAGCGATTGCTTCATGTTAAATAAGAACACCGCGCTGCCGTTGAAAATTTACATCTACGCCGCCGCGCCGCCGCTGTCAAAACTACTACGCATTTGACCTTTCTATAGAACATTACCATTAAGGGCTTTTTTCTTTGCTTATGAAAATCCTCTTGGGTGTCCTCGCCTGGAGGCGAGTAGAGTAGAGAGGTCTCTCATACACTCGGTGATCTGCAACCTACTCCTGGTTGGGGCGCTGGAGTACTTGTGGGCTTCATGACGCTTCCCCGGCAAATGACTGACGCGCATGATCATCTGTAACGGCGAAGGATTGTGTTAATGTCTGTCAAACTCCACCTGAATACCTTTCCTTGATACTGCTTAACTGAAAGAAAGAAAGAAAGAATAGAAAGAATTTATAAAAAGTCATAGATACGACCTATGATTTTATTGGTCCTTATGCTGGTAGACTTGGTTTAGAACCGGTAAATTAAATACGCGTTTTTTAGGATTTTCCAAAACCAATCCTAAATGGGAGATAAGAGATCAATGAAGATTTTGGGGCAGGATTTTACTGTTCGCTTCAATTAACTCAAACATTTGTGTAAAAATCTAGAAGTAAATACCTTTTACAAAAAATACAACCGACTTCCAAATAAAAGAGCTTTTTTATCATTAAAAATAGAGCAAGAATTTTTTTTTTTTTCGATTTCAATGGCTAACGCATAGATATTATTATGTGAGCTATGTCTGCGCTCATTTGAATCGTACTGATGGGAACCATTCACTGCAGTTGGTAACAAGGATGTAATGATGGAAATCATAAACGTATCATTTAAAAAAAAAAATTGAGCCCCGAAAATCCCGAAATTCCCTGATCGCATTTTGAATTCGCGGTTCTTTCAGTAACTGAAAAACCGGGAATCCCGGGATTTTCGGGACCGGGATTTTTGGAACCCCCTAATGGACGAGGAGCTTGTGCATTTCATCAGATGGAGAAGAGCACTTTTCGAGTCAGTGAAAATGACAACCTGATCACCGTCCAATGACTCGATATAGGCCAAACTTATAGCGATTAGTTCTAAGTTCATTATTGACACTTTTGATAATATTTTAAATTTGAAAAAGCATCTATATGCCAATCATAAAAGGCCGCGCCACAGAAATTCTTCTCTCTGTAATCGTCCGTATCAGTAAAAGCCAGAAAAAGTGCATTTAGAGATATACAACATTTTGATCTTAAATTACATACATTACAGGTAGCAGTGCTTAGGTTTATCTACAAATGAATCTACATCAAGTTTTAAAATACCTGATAAGTCATTGTCATTGAGAACATGCCTACTTTATTACTGCTGTACCTACATATTATGTTCTCGCATAAGAAAGTGACAATGGTGGGTTGTAAACAAAAAACAGACTAAAGAAACGATGTGCGGATTATCGGTTCTAAAATAATTGTCACTGAGGTTTTAACCATTTTGTTACCATCTTTTCACTACATTGTGGGATGCAAAATAAATTAATAAGAAAGAATGCAACAATTGAGGAGTCACGCTGCGCCGGCCCTAAATTTTGCTTAAGGGCAGGAGAATGAATCAGTACCGAAACGAACAAAGAAATGGTGGAGGACATTGGTACAATCCAAAAAACAATAAGATAGGCTTGTATGAAGGTGACTGTGATACTGCAATAGAAATTAGGTACCTAACGTATCGAGGCGATCAGAGTGCTTATCGGTACGTACAGTAGGTGTAGGTATGCTTGTTATGCAACGTTTCCGGATAGTGTTATTTTTGACTAGGTACCTAACTTATTATCTTGCATTTTATCGTGCTTCAACAAATTTGTACGGATTTCATCATTTCTGTCTACTAGACAGAAATGATGAAATCCGTACAAATTTGTCTGTGCCTGCTTCGTTGGGCTAGTAGTATCACCAAACCAAACAAACCTGAATCTATCTATCTAGCCTATTTCGTCCTACTGCTGGGCAAAGGCCTCCCTCTCCCTTTTCCACACAGCTCTGTCCTTTGTCGGGCTAGTCCTTTCGATAAGATAGAGCTCATCCTGCCATCTTCGCCTTGGTCTGCTGCGATTTCTTTTGGCATTTAATGAGAGCCATTCGGATGTAAAAAACAGTAGTCATATGCAATGATTAACATCTAAGAGAAGGTCAAATTCTATAAAGATCAAACAGCAGATTTTATTTGTACTTATTTTATTTCAGAGTTTATTCTAAGTATACTTAGTAAAAGTTTTCATGTACGTTTGCTCCGGAAGGCCCCCCCAAAATATGCGTTTTAGGTGTACCAATGCAATGTACTCCCCTGTAGGAGTATATGTACCTGTTAAAAGAAATATGAGAAAAATGGGGACTTGCCAGCTAAATGTTATCAGCACGGTCGCCGTGTAACTTGAAAAATATATATATAGCGTATTAAAAAGTTTTTTAAACTCAAGGAATGTACTCTATTAACACGTTATATGTGCCGTAACAGATATTGTGAATGCCTAATAACAAATAATATATGGATGTAGACAGGGGGCTGTGCTGGAAAAAAAGGAAATATCAAAAAAAGACGAAAACAACCTAAGTCGAACACTATAGAAATAATTGAGTTTTGGCAAGTAACTTAAGTACTTAACGCATTGGTCCTCAAACAATTGAATTGAAATGCGATTACGATATTGTTTATTTTTTTAAGATTTACTCAATTTATGAAGAAGTTTGTTTATCCATTTTCACGTGGAATCATGGTCACCCTATCAGTTGTAATATACCTATGATATTTTTGATCCAATTTATCTTTTAAAGTACTAATAAAGCAGAATCGCAATTTATTTGGAACGAATGTACATACATAATTCAGGAAGTCGAGTTAAAAACACACAACACAACATGCCATATTTAAAAATATATAGATATACATAGATAGAGGGCCGTGCTGAATTTACTAATAATGGTTTGTTTTTCAAATTTAGTAAATTGTATGAGAACCCAATGCGTTACATATGTTACTTGCCAAACATCAATCATTTTTTAATAGTTTTTGGCTTAGGTTCTGTCTTTTTGAATAAGGGAATCAAAATTTATAGGTTGCCAAATTTCATAAAATTAGGTCAACGGGAAGTTGACCTAGTATCATGAAATTTTGCAAGAAGATAGATCTTAGAGTACAAGTACAGGAAAATCTCTTAAAATTGGGAACTTATAGTTTTATCATTAAAAAAAAACAATTTTTACGAATACAAACTTATGTATTTTTTCGGTTGAAGAATTGACCGTGACGTACATTGATGAATGGTAGAATATTTTTTTAACAACTAAGTTAAGTTTGTCCTTCGATTTTACCTGCTATATTTTGCTTTCATAGTTTATACACTTCCGTAGGTAATGTATACTCAGAAAAAATCAAGATTCGATCGGAACCCTCGGTGCGCGAGTCTGACTCGCACCTGTCCGGTTTTTATTAAACATGAACATATTTTTTGTTCGCTTCATGGAGAACAAGAATTACATGACATAAAAACAACGTGCAAAAAGTTCGGTACTTACCTGCTTCGTTCGTAGGTAGGTCCTATATTTTTACTGGTGTGTCAGAAATCCTTAGCATGACAATATAGGTAGCTTGACAATATAGGTAGCTATTAGGCATGTTTTGAATATATTTGTAAACACTTAAAACAATAGTAGATTTTAAATTTTTTAAATCTACTACTTAATCCTACGATTTTTATTTTTCAAAATACCAGTGTGGTCCCTCAGTTCACACGCACATGTATATTAAAGGTGGTTATCATGACTCCTTTGCGGCAGGATCTATTGCGCAAAAAGTCCGTTGTTTGTAAAGTCGCCCGTCCACTGAGCAGTTTCGTGTAGAATATGCACTGAGAGGTTTGCCAACCAGACACATAGTCAGCCGGACTTACAGACACGAGAGATCTTATAAGGGTTCCGTTTTTTTTCATACGAAGGTTCGAAACACTGATACCTAATGATTTTAAAAGAAAGTTATCAGAACAAATAATAAAAATAAGTACTTAACTAGTACCAGCTGGTACCGACAGGATATGGGAAAGAGAAGAAGTTCCTCAAGACTGTAGGAAGCGATGATCTGAAAGCTGTATAACGGGTAGGGAGATGTCTCCGATAGCAGCTCCTGTCGTGGTATATCACTCGCTCTCTAGTGCGTATTACCTATTAACAGCCGCCTAAGCAAACTTGCTGAAAAATAACTGCCTGAGAGCCAATGTGGCTTTCGTCCTAGTAGAGGAACTATTTACGCCATATTCGTATAAGGCAACCCCAACGGAAAAGCTTGGAGCTCCAAAGGACTTCTACATATGCTTGTCGCTTGACGACCGGTCTCAATAACGTATATGTCTTAAATCAACTGTTACTTAAGGACAAAGATTAGGTTAGGAAAAATCCACAGAATAAACAGCGATAGCGGTTAGGGTGGCTCTTGGTAGGCCAAGGAGCCTTACTTTGAATTTCAACCAGAACTTTCACCGGTTCGTCATTTTCAATCAGAAATTAAAGACAACAGTTATGTATCTAGGTGCTGGTTGGTCTAAATGTGCTAAGTAATGGTGATAAACTTAACAACGAAGGATCGATAAGGAGCACCTATATATGCCGAGAGACCACTACTTTTTCATACCTTTCACTTATTTGGTTACGAAGCCAGTGTACTAAATACAGCAGCAGTATTTATTTTATTCTGACTGGCGTCCGAAAAGTGAAAATGTTGTTTCTACCATTAACTTTATTATTAGTTGCCATATTATTGGGCTGGTACTTATTAGGAAGATACAATGAAAACTATTGGAAGTCACGTGGAGTGAAGTTTTACAGCCAAAACAAAGTGTTGGGACCCTTTTGGGATTTCCTCGTAACGAAACGTGCACTTTTCGAGCCCTTCAGTGACCTGTACAAAAAACATAGAGATCAACCAGTTATCGGCGTCGGGCACCTTAACACACCTGCATTGTTTGTCATCGACCCGAAAAATGTGCAACATGTTTTGTCAGGCGATTTTCAAGCTTTCCACCACCGAGGAATAGAACCTGTTGATGGTGATCAATTGACTGATAACATTACCTTCATGAATGGCCCGAGATGGAAGCTGATGCGGAAAAACATGACCCCATTATTCACGGCAAACAAATTGAAGAACATGTATTACATCATGGACAAAAGTGCACAAGACTTCGTGACCTACTTGAAAAACAACCCTAAGACGTGGGAAGGTGAGTTACACAGCACCCTGATGATGTTCAACAACGCCGCTGTTTGTGGTGCAATCTTCGGAATCGGATCAGAATCAATCTTTGACTCACCATTCCTAGACATGGCGAAAAATCTATCGCAAACGAATTGGAAGAACCAGCTGAGATTTTTAATAGTCAGTCTTAGCCCAAAGTTGACGCAGATATTGGGCGTAAAGGTTTTCGCGGATTACGAGGACTTCTTCATTGGTTCAATAAATGCAGTTATTAAGAAGAGGGAACAGGAGAATGTAAAGAAGCACGACTTCGCAGATATATGTACAACTCTACAGAAGAACGGCACCATGAGGGACCAACAAACAGGCTACGAGATGGAACCCACCACCGGCTTATTGTCCGCGCAGGCTTTGTTTTTCTTCACAGCTGGTGTCGAACCTTGTGCAAATGCCATCTTCTCAACGTTATTTCTTCTCTGTCACCACCCAGAAATCTTAGAGAAAGTTCATCAAGAAATCGACGAGCATTTTGAAAAACACAAGAACAACATAACATACGACGTCATTTGTGAAATGGAGTACGTCGATAAGGTGCTAAGTGAAGGGATGCGACGATTCCCTCCTATTGGACTTTTGACGAGACAGTGCTGTCAAGACACCGTGTTGCCTGTTGGCAATGTTAAAGTGGCGAAAGACACAAAAATCTTCACTCCGATTTATGATATTCATAACGATCCCCAAATCTATCCGAACCCAGAGGTGTTCGACCCGGAGCGGTTCACTAAGGAGAGGAGACCCAACGACGATATCTACATGCCGTTTGGGATGGGCAACAGGACGTGTATCGGCGCCAGGTATGCCAAGCTGCAAGTACTGGCGGGTATGGTGCACGTGCTCCGGAACTTTACTGTTAAATCCAAAGAAACTGATGATGATGTAGTGTTCGCTCATGACCCACTTAATGTTAAACTGGATAATGTTGACGTCCTGCTTGTTCCTAGAAATCTTAAGTAAAAAGTTGGTTTCATTAGTGAAATGCAATTATTTTAAGAATAATAATATTTTTGATTTAATGTGTGTTTTCCATAATATAAATATTTAAAATGTAAAGTAGTATGTAAGGTAAAAAAATAAAGAGAATAATAATAATACATTTATTGATTAAGTTAGGACAAGATTACATTGCAGGGTTGAGTTACACATGTACATTTGATCGATTCTGTGAACATAGGTATCGAAGTAAAGGCTTGGGTGAAGTGATCACGAGGTGAGTTGTCAATCCATATAATCAAGATGGTATCACAGCTCACTCCGTGATCACGTGACATCTTGATTGTATGGATTGACAGCTCACCTTGTGACCACTTCACCCAAGCCTTCACTTCGACATGTTTACAGAATCGACCGACAGTTACGATCCCCTGTGATAACATCGTGGTTTACTTATACTTGTAATGTCTCGCTGATGGTGGCGCGTGTATTGGATCATTCAGTTCCCTTCAAAATGGTTGAGCTGAATGGTGCTGATGCACGCGTCATGTTCATGAACGGGCGCCGTCGGTGGAGACTGGTCATCCCTTGGTTGCCACTGCCTCATTTTAATATTTCATACTATAAATTGTTTTTTTCTTTCTTTACATTGTTCTCATATATAGAAGCAACAAGGTTTATGTAACCAGGATTTTTGTAAACATAAAATGATTTAAAAGAGTGTCCGTGGAGTTTCTTGCACGTAATAGAGATCTACGCTATCGAACGTGCAAATAGCTTCATGTTTTAGGCGGACTGACTTTGACAATTCAACGGTACCTGATAATGGTTTATTTGAAATAAATGCTTTGACTTTGACTTAGTACGTATGCAATTATTTTGATTACTGTAACTGCCGATTGTGATTGTATATTCGCTTTTTATACTTTGTTTTGCATTCATAGTGTAGAATCACTTGTTATAAGTTAATAAACGATGTGTTTTTTCAAACGTTTGCTGTTTCTATCTTCAGTGTATAGGTACCTACTTGTTGTGAAATTGTACCTTATCTTTAAATGTTAAGCTATTTGTTTTTATACGATTTAGTGTGTCATTATCATTAGTTTAATTTCTGACTTAGATGATGTTGAAAACATTGATACTTTCCGGTCTATATAATGTTGGAGGTAAATCAGCAAGCTATCAGCTAGATGAGAGTTGTCGAGAATCGAGATGAAAGACAGGCAATTGAGGACGCCATGTTCGCAATGGACTGCTGTAGGTTGACGATGACAATGAAGGGCAGAGCTCTAATGGGATTTGAGTTTTAAAGAAAGTATTTTTTTAACTTTACGCCGCACGGAGAAGGCTATTTTCGTTATAAGGCAGCCAAAAAGCGCTCCATCAGCGATTGCTTCATGTTAAATATGAACGCCGCGCCGCCATTGAAAATTTACATCCACGCCGCCGCGCCGCCGCCGCCGTCAAAAATCACTACGGCGCTCATATCTACTACGCATTTGGGCTTTCTGTAGAACATTACAAATAAGGGCTTTTTTCTTTGCTTATGAAGTAGTAGAGTATAGACTCACTTTTTGCTCTAGTTAACTTAAACATTTTTGTGTAAAAATCTAGAAGTACATACTTTTTACAAAAAAATACAACCGATTTCCAAATAAATGAGTTTTTTTTTATCATTAGAAATAGAGCAAGAGTATGTTTTTTTTTTCGATTTGGTGGCCTACGCATAAATATTATTATGTGAGCTATGGCTGCTCTCATTTGAATTGTATTGATGGGTACCATTCACTGCAGTTGGTAACAAGGATGTAATGATGGAAATCATGAACTTATCATTTAAAAAAGGGTTTTTGAGTCCCGAAAACCTGAAATTCCCGGATCGCATTTTGAATTCCCGGTTTTTTCAGTTACTGAATCCCAGGATTTTCGGGACCGGGATTTTTGGAAGCCCCCTAATACATGAGGAGCTTGTGCATTTCATCAGATAGAGAAGAGCACTTTTCGAGTCAGTGAAAATGACAACCTGATCACCGTCCAATGACTCGATATAGGCCAAACTTATAGCAATTACTTCTAAGTGCATTATTGACACTTGAAAATATTTTTAATTTGAAAAAGCATCTATATGCCAATCATAAAAGGCCGCGCCACAGAAATTCCTCTCTCTGTAATCGTCCGTATCTTTAAAAGCCAGAATAAATGCATTTAGAGATTTACAACATATTGATCTTAAATTACATACGTTACAGATAGCAGTGCTTAGCTTTATCTACAGCTGAATCTAAATCAGGTTTTAAAATACCTGATAAGTTATTGTCATTGAGAACATGCCTATTTTATTACTGCAGTACATATTATGTTCTCGCGTAAGAAAGTGTTCTACAATAATTGTCACTGAGGTTTAAGCATTTTGTTACCATCGTTTCACTGTATTGTGGGATGCAGAATAAATTAATATGAATATGAAAGAATGCGACTATTGAGAAGTCACGCTGCGCCGCCGGCCCAAAATTTTGCTTAAGGGCAGGAGAATGAATCAGAACCGAAACGAACAAAGAAGTGGTAGTGGCACAATCCGAAAAACAATAAAATAGGCTTGTTTAAAGGTGACTGTGTCACTGTGATACTGCAATAGGTAGATATATTAGGTAGGACTTACTGTATCGAGGCGATCAGAGTGCTGATCGATACCTATGTACAGTAGGTGTAGGTATGCTTATTGTGTCAACACTGAGGGGATCTCCCAGAAGACACGGTGGAGCATACGGTGCAGGTCTGTCCTGCTTGGGCGGAGCACCGCCGTATCCTCATCGAGGCGATCGGCGGCGGCGACCTCCCGCGTCCGGCCCTGGCTAAATCCATGGTCCGGAGCGAGGAGGCTTGGGAAGCGGTTACCTCCTTCTGCGAAGCAGTAATGCTAGCGAAGGAGGAGGCAGGCCGCGCGAGGGAAAGACAATGCCTTCGACCCAACCGCCACTACAGAAGAAGACTCCCTGGGCGTCGGGAGTCGCAGGGCGATCCCCGGCCACCGTAGGCGCGGGCCTGCGGACGGCGAGCCCGGGTCGATGGCGCGTTGTGTTCCACGCGCGCCTCAAAGACATGTCAGCATAGAGACGCCCGCCAGGGCATGTGCCTGCCAGGGTTACGGAATTTGTTCGAAAGAGTCACCGCGGCCCTGGAACGCAAATGGCTTTAGAAGAAACACGGATGGGTTTTAGTCAGTAATAGTCTGGCACGCCCTTCCGCTCCACCCAGAGCGGAAGAAGTCATTTGATGATTTCCCATCCTTAAAAAAAAAGTATGCTTATTATGCGACGTTTCCGGTTGGTGATATTTTTGACTAGGTACCTAACTTATTATCTTGCATTTTATCGTGCTTCAACAAATTTGTACGGATTTCATCATTTCTGTCTACTAGCCTGCTTCGTTGGGCTAGTAGTATGACCAAACCAACAAAACCCGAATCTATCTATCTAGCCTATGTCGTCCCACTGCTGGGCAAAGGTCTCCCTCTTCCTTTTCCATACAAGTCTGTCCTTTGTCGGGCTAGTCCTTTCGATAGGAGTCGAGCTCGTCCCGCCATCTTCGCCTTGGTCTGCTGCGATTTCTTTTGGCGTATAATGGGAGCCATTCGGGTGTAAAAAAAAACAGTAAGTAGTCATATGCAATGGTTAATATCTATGAGAAGGTCAAATCCTAGATAGATCAAACAGCAGATTTTATTTGTAGGTACTTATTGTATTTCAGAGTTTATTCGAAGTAAGTAGGTATATTTGGTTAAAGTTTTCGCGGGAGTCATACTCATACCACTAAGAATCTACCTACTTGGCTGCTACCCTTATGTTCCCTCGTTCAACCTAACAACTTGTAGGTATAAATGTTTCGAAATGTGGTGAAATAGATTATAAGGTACCTAGGTATAGAGTTGATAATAATTTTAGATACCTATCTATCTATTCGGTACATAAATAACGGTAATAGATAACTTTTAGGTTTATGTATTAGACTGAAACCTAAAAGTTGTGCAAGATGCATCTTAAAGTTACTTTGGGTTTGTGAACCTTTGGTCACTACAGCAGTACCCATCTAATGCCTCAAACTTCCAAGTTTGCGGAACATTTATCTCCTTTTTTTATATACTCGTAACATCAACATATTTTTAGTTCGCTAGATGGACAACTAGAATCACACCATGCAAAAAGTTCGGTACCTTCTTCGTTTGTTAGGTAGGTAGGTCTTATATATTTTACTGGTAATAGAAATCCTTAGCATAACGATAAAGGTAAGTAAAGTTATAATGACTCCTTTGCCGCAGGATCTATTGCGCAAAAAGTCTGTTGTTTGTGCTACACGTAAAGTCACCCGTCCACTGAGCAGCTTCACGTAGAATATGCACTGAGAGGTTTGCCAACCAGACAGATAGTCAGCCAGCTCTGTCAATAAGGGTACGGACGAGAGATCTTATAAGGGTTCCGTTTCATACGAAAGTTCGGAACCCTGATAAATAATGATTTTAAAAGGAAGTTATGAGAACAAAATAATTAAAATAAGTACCTACCTAGTACCAGCTGGTACCTACTAGTAGACGACAGGGTCTGGGAAAGAGAAGTTCCTCAAGACTGTAGGAAGCGATGATCTGAAAGCTGTACAACGGGAAGGGAGATGTCTCCGATAGCAGCTCCTGCCTAGGTATATCACTGCTCTCTAGTGCGTATTACCTATCAACAGCCGTCTTAGCAAACTTGCTGAAAAATAACTGCCTGAGAGCCAATGTGGCTTTCGTCCTAGCAGAGGAACTATTTACGCTATGTTCGTATAAGGCAACTCCAACAGAAAAGCTTGGATCACCAAAGGACTTCTACATGTGCTTGTCGATTTACGACCGGTCGCAATAACGCATCTACCTTTAACCAACTGTCAAATTAGCTACCAACGGTAGCTGAAACGTAATATTTCAAAGGCAAACATGACGTTTCAGCTACTTTTGGTAGCTTATTTGACAGATGGTTAAAGTTAGATACGGTATTGAGACTGGCCGTAAGAGAACAGCTGGAATTTACAGTAAAAAAGAGTAGGCGGGGGTAGGGTTGGCAACAATTTTTTAGAAGAAATACAGTATTTGTGATTTTAGGAAGGGTAAATGAAGAGTACCTACAGTCGTAGAAAAAAGATTATTCTTTATTGTATTACTTTTTGCGAAAACAAAATTGTTGTTTTTTTTAATTATTAGAGAATTCCAATGAAGCCATGGATTTCTTTTGTCACCAATTTGCTATTATGATCAAAAAGACAAAAACTTCTTCAGGGGAATACTGAAATGGAAGGATTTCATTCAGTTTAATTAAAAGACAGCGTTAAATTAGCGTACTCTATTGCTTTTTTTTATATTATAGAGTATGTCGAAGCAAAAAAGAGTACAATACTTTATTTTAGAGTACGGTTGGCAACTCTAAGTGAGTGAGTGGTTCCTAGGTTTATTAATACCGTCCTACATTTATTGTTATTTCATCCGAGCTATACCTAAGTACGTTAGCTTGGTTTCACCGCTAATTAATTTCTGAAATCTCAAATTAAATAGTTACCTACGTGAGATAGGTACTTATTTATTACAATTTTTGGCCTTTAATTTGATGTTACGTTATGGGCACCTACTAACGAACCGGACTACACTTGCAGGTTTAAATTAAATGGGCACAGGAACATGTAAGATAAGGACGAAGATTAGGTTAGGAAAAGTTCACAGAATAAACAACGATAGCAATTTGGGTGGCTCTTGGTAGGACAAGCCTTACCCTGAATTTCAACCAGAGTTTTCATTGGTTCGTAATTTTCAATAAAAAATCAAAGAAAATATGATATGATAAGATATCTATAGTAGGCGCCAGAAAATGTGGAATAAAGTACATTGACCTTTCCCTAATAACTGTTCATAGGTACCTGAACAATTAAATATGAATCGTTTTTCATTATTAGACAATGTTAAGGATCACGAGAGATGATGATTCGGGACAGCTTTGTGTCATTAATTCCGTTTTTCAAATTAAAAATGTCAATAATTGTAGGTGGGTCAATGACCGTTATTCCACGATTATCTGGCGCCTACTATAGGTGCTGGTTGGTCTAAATGTGCAAAGTAATGGTGATAAACTTAACAACGAAGGATCGATAAGGACATCACCTATATATGCCGAGAGACCACTACTTTTTCATATTCACTTAATTGATAAAGAAGCCAAATAGTCTACTAAATATAGCAGCAGTGTTTATTTTATTCCGACTGGCGTCCGAAAAGTGAAAATGTTTTTTCTACCATTAACTTTATTATTAGTAGCCATATTATTGGGCTGGTACTTATTAGGAAGATACAATGAAAACTATTGGAAGTCTCGTGGAGTGAAGTTTTACAGCAAAAACAAAGTTTTGGGACCCTTTTGGGATTACATAGTATCGAAACGTGCACTTTTCGAGCCGTTCGGTGACCTGTACAAGAAACATAGAGATCAACCAGTTATCGGCGTCGGTCAACTTAACACACCTACATTGTTTGTCATTGATCCGAAAAACGTGCAACATGTATTGTCAGGCGATTTCCAAGCTTTCCACCACCGAGGAATAGAACCTCTTGATGGTGATCAATTGACTGATAACATTACCTTCATGAATGGCCCGAGATGGAAGCTGATGCGGAAAAACATGACCCCATTATTCACGGCAAACAAATTGAAGAACATGTATTACATCATGGACAAAAGTGCACAAGACTTCGTGACCTACTTGAAAAACAACCCTAAGACGTGGGAAGGTGATTTCCACAGCACCCTGATGATGTTCAACAACGCCGCTGTTTGTGGTGCAATCTTCGGAATCGGATCAGAATCAATCTTTGACTCACCATTCCTTAAGATGGCGAAGAATTTATCGCAATCGAATTGGAAAAACCAGCTGAAATTCTTAATATTCAGTCTTAGCCCAAAGCTGACGCAGAGGTTGGGCATAAAGGTATTTGCGGAGTACGAGGACTTCTTCATCGGTTCAATCAATGCAGTTATTAAGAAGAGGGAACAGGAGAATGTGAAAAAACACGACTTCGCAGATATATGTACGAGTCTACAGAAGAACGGTACTATGAAGGACTCACAAACAGGCTACGAGATGGAACCCACCACCGGCTTATTGTCCGCGCAGGCTTTGTTCTTCTTCACAGCTGGTGTCGAACCTTGTGCCAATGCCATTTTCTCAACGTTAGTTCTTCTCTGTCGCCACCCAGAGATCTTGGAGAAAGTTCATCAAGAAATCGACGAACATTTTGAGAAACACAAGAACAACATAACATACGACGTCATTTGTGAAATGGAGTACGTGGATAAGGTGCTAAGCGAGGGGATGCGTCGATTCCCTCCTATTGGACTTTTGACGAGACAGTGCTGTCAAGACACTGTGCTGCCTGCTGGCAATGTCAAAGTGGCGAAAGGAACAAAAATGTTTACTCCGATTTATGAAATTCATAACGATCCCCAAATCTATCCGAACCCAGAGGTGTTCGACCCGGAGCGGTTCACTAAGGAGAGGAGACCCAACGACGATATCTACATGCCGTTCGGGATGGGCAACAGGACGTGTATCGGCGCCAGGTATGCCAAGCTGCAAGTACTGGCGGGTATGGTGCACGTGCTCCGCAACTTTACTGTTAAATCCAAAGAAGGTAATGTTGATATAGTGTTCGCTCATGACCCACTTAATGTTAAACTGGGAAATGTTGACGTCCTGCTCGTTCCTAGAAGTATTAAGTAAAACGTTGGTTTCATTAGTGAAATGCAATTATTTGAATTGATTGTGATTGTAATTGTAAATTCGCTTTTTATAGGTACTTTGTTTTGCATTCGTAGTGTAGTATCACTTGTTTTACTTTAATAAACGATGTGTTTTTCAAAGATTTGCTGTTTCTATCTTCAGTTTATAGGTAAACTGAAGTTTATAGTAATACCTACTTATTGTGAAATAGTACCTTATCTTTAAATGTACTTGTTTCGTAAAATCTTATGTATACGATTTAGTGTGTCATAGGTTCATTTCTGCCTTAGTTATGAAGTAATTTTCTTAACTTGAGTTCTGAACTACATACATAGATGCATACCTAGAGCATGACTAGTTGATAGTGTCCAATGAGTCCACGAGTTCTCGACACTCATCCATTGAAAGATATCTAGTACTACTCTTCTTGCAATCCAAGTCACAAACCCTTGGGATTGCACAAACATACACTCACACATTTTTCCCATAGGAATTGGCTGAAACTATAGCACCTGCTTAGATCCTTATTCCTTTTGCTTCGTTTACGTTCTAAATCTGATCATGTACCCACGCTGGTTGTGTGTACTACGCATTTGACGCTTGGGTGTCCTCGCCTGGGGGCGAGTGGAGTAGAGAGGTCTCTCAAGCATACGGTGTTCTGCAACCTACTCCTGGTCATGACGCTGGAGTACTTGTGGACTTCATCACCCTTCCCTGGCCAAGTACTAGCTCGCATGATCATCTGTAACGGCGAAGGACTGTCTTATTGTCTGTCAAACTCCACCTGAATACCTTTCCTTGCTACTGCCAAACTGAAAGCCAAACGGTTTTAAAGACCTATGATTTTATTGGTCTTTGTGAAGGTAGACTTGGTTTCGAACGGGGAATCATCCTTCAATGGGAGATAAGGGTCAACAAATATTTCAGGGTAGGATTTTACTGTTTGCTTCAATCAACTCAAACATTTGTGTAAAAATCTAGAAGTAATAATAATAGAAACGAATTTTCTATATTAATCAACCTCCATCGGGGTGAAAAGGGATGAAAGGGGGCAAAATGGTTTGTATGAAAAATTTCATTCCTTTGACGTAGAAACTTAAAACTTGGCATAAAAACTTATGTGTGTATTTGTGTTTAGATCGAAATTATTTGACTATTTTAAAAACTATTTGAAGCGGTCACCTCTTTTATTTAGTTTGAGGCCTTTGGGGGAGTAAAAATGTCACTGGGAACGGTACGAAATCGTGGGTGAAGTGCTAGTAGACAATAAAGATGAATAACTAACGAATCCACGCCAAACAAAAATAATCAATAGGTACCTACGTTTTAGGCTGATACGGAGGTTATAATAATAATAATAATACCCCACCGCTGTATCTCTACGTTGACGTCGTGGTGGGGCTTGCGCGCTTCAATGAACCCTAGATCTGTGCCGGTGGAGTTTACAGCGCCAAGACAGGTCTAGGGTGAGGGGCCAGACCAAGAGAGATACAATCCAAGCCAAGGTTGTTCACGCCAAGGGCTGCATGGCTAGGGGAATGCGCTAGTCGCTAGTGAACAAACTCTGGATATAAGGGGACCTCCAGTTTTATTCACCCTTGCCACAGTGAACGCAGGGCTCTGCTGTGGTCGACTTTGTTAGTCCCTAGCTACTCGTGGGAATAATTATGATAACCAGATCAAAAACAAAAAAACATATTCAGGCAAATAAGCCTACATCAGATGATGGAACATCATCAGTTTCATCACCATCCTCTCCTAGGTCGATCTTTTCTTCAATAGTATCTTCACCTCCTTCATATATACTACGCTCGTCACGGTCATCTTCAATTCTTTCAATAGGGTCAGTAGATGTTGTGTCGGAGGCTACTACTGCCAAAAACCCTTCACCCGCTGCTGGCATAACCAATACGCGTAAAAAATGGACCAAAGAAATGAACGAATTCATCTGGCGTACTTATCTAATCATCACCAATTTAGAAACCGAAATAAGTTCATATGTGACGTCATTGCATCAACAATTTATTAACAAATTTCCGCAAATGAATGTCTCGAAACAAAGAGTAGGAGATCAACGGCGAGCAATAGTTAATAATAAATTACTTTCGGCCACTACACTTGAGAACATTAGATCAGAAGTAAGCAGAGAGCTTCAAACAGACACAGGTAACTTAAATTTTACACTATCACATTTACAATCGGGACCAAAAAGTAGAATGAGATGGTCAAATGAAATGAACGAAACTCTGATTAAATGCTATTTCATCGTAACGAAAATGGAAACAGATATGACTGTCTGGAGGAAAAAACTAAGAGTAATTTTCATTGAGCACTATCCGCTATTGTCATATTTATCGGAGCAAAGAATATCAGACCAAAAAAGAGTTATCATAAATAACAAAATGATAACAGAAACACGACTCCAAGACCTAAAAACGTATGCAGAAAATACACTAAACCTAACGAATCCTTTTAGCCAATTAGAACATCCAAATACACCAATAGCTACAGAGAACACCCAAGCACAAGCGTCTATTGAATATGCGAATCAAACAAATACACAAGAAGCTGTAGTAGAAAATGGGCTCAGTTACTTGAATAGCATTGATGTTGAAGCCATTATACCCACCAATACAAACACAAACAAAGAACCTGGTACCACAAACAGCGAAATAAATTGGGAAAGAAGTCAAGAACTAGACGAAACATTCACACAAACACTACAGCATTTTACGAACATCCATCCAACAAAAAGAAACTACATACCTAAACAAAGGACATCAAAAAAATTAGCTCAAATAGTAGGTTACATCGACAACGTTATCCTACCAAAACATGTCAATATAGATACAGATTTCGAAACCTTACAGACAGTGATATACAGTGCTGCTTGGACTGCTGCTAAAATTAATGGAAGTAAACTGTCATATACCACCTCTAAAAATGCGATTAACATGAATCAGAAAAATAGGAAACCTAAATGGCAGAAAAGATTAGAATTAAGAGTTAAAGATTTACGAACCAAAATTGGAAGACTCACAGCGTTCATACAAGGAAACAGAGGTTGGAGGCTTGTTAGAGAGGTACACACAATATTAGAAAGCTATAGAATACATTCAACGCATGAGGAACCAAACACACAACTCACACACTTTTTAGATACACTAAAACAGAAACTCACACTTGTAAATAGTAGGCTAAACCGCTACAACAGCTGTACACTTCGCAAAACACAAAATAATAAGTTTAGGAACAACGAAAAGCAGTTTTATCGATCATTGAAAAATTCGACCACAAACACAACAGCACTAAATAATAATGAAAATAATACAAACTATAGTTTACCATCAGTAGTTGAACTGCGACAATTTTGGTCAAGAATATGGGAGAGGCCAATATGTCATAACATGGAAGCTGAGTGGATTAAGACAGAGACAGAAAACCATAAACACACAGAACAAATGGAGTTCGAACATGTCCCGATAGATACATTTCATGACGTTCTTCAGAAATTACATAACTGGAAATCACCCGGTTCTGATTGCATTCACAACTTTTGGTATAAAAAATTTACATTCATTCATCCACATCTATACAATTTCATCAACAATTTTATTAAAGATCCAACAACTATGCCAACATACATAGCGGAAGGAATAACTTATATGATATCAAAAGACAGCAATGACAGCGCCAACCCAGCAAAGTACAGACCGATCACATGCCTTCAAACAATTTATAAAATAATAACATCTTGCATCACTCAAATCATTTACACTCATCTTGATTCAAACTCAATATTATCAGAAGAACAAAAAGGCTGTCGAAAATTTAGTCAGGGCTGCAAAGAACAACTTACAATAGATTCGGTAATACTCAAACAGGTCCAGGCCAGGAAAAAAGATCTATACACTATGTATATCGACTACAAAAAAGCATACGATTCTGTTCCGCACACTTGGCTCCTTGAAATTTTAAAAATATATAAGATAAACCCTCAAATCATTGCGTTTTTAAATACCTTTATGACTCACTGGACAACACGCTTGCATCTCACAACATTGACAGGGATTGTTGAGACAGAATCCATTAAGATCCAACGTGGCATATTCCAAGGTGACTCGCTTAGCCCCCTATGGTTCTGTCTTGCCTTAAATCCCTTATCAAACAAATTGAATTCACTAATGCCAGGTTATAATCTCCATTATAATGATACAACAGATGAAATACGAACTGACCATCGAGACTGTAAAATTAACCACCTACTTTACATGGACGATATAAAATTGTACGCGTCTTTGCCAGAGGACTTAAATGAACTCGCAAACGCCACTGATCAATTTTCGAGTGACATAGGAATGGAATTTGGAATTGATAAATGTAAAATTAATTCCGTAAAAGCAGGCAAAACATACGATCATTCATATACCACACACTCAGGTGAAACTATAGATTCCTTAGATGAACACGGAACATACAAATACTTAGGATACATTCAAGCGCAGCAAATTAAACATAAGCTAATCAAAAATAAACTAACACAACAATTTAAACATAGACTAAAATCGATTTTTAACACTCAATTAAACTCCAAACATACTATTAAAGCAGTAAATACCTTTGCGATCCCTATCCTCACATACTCTTTTGGTATAATAAGCTAGACGAAAACAGAGCTTAAAAACCTACAACGCGTCATTAACACCACCTTGACCAAACATCGAAAACACCACCCGCGATCCTGTGTTCAGCGATTAATACTACCACGAAAAGAAGGAGGACGAGGAATAATAGATATAACAAACCTACATAATAAACAAATCAGTACTCTTAGAAAATATTTTAACTCGAAAAGCACAACCTCCACCATACACAAAGCAATAGTTTATAATGACCGAAAACTGACCCCGCTAAACATGTTTGACAAAACTACTCAAACTAACGAGAAACAGACTGACAGACAGACAAAAATATTGGAATGGACCCAGAAGTCACTCCATGGAAGACATCGCCAAGACCTTTGCCAACCTAACGTCGACAAGCTAGCGTCGAACGAATGGCTCAGGCGCGGCGATTTGTTCCCTGAGACTGAAGGGTTCATGACAGCAATCCAGGACCAAGTTATTGAAACCCGTAACTACCAAAAGCACATCATGCGAATCCCCATTTCAACAGATTTTTGTAGACGGTGTCATAGTTCTCTTGAAACTATACAGCATATTACTGGAGCCTGTAAGGCAATCGTTCAAACTGACAATAAACATAGACACGACCAAGTAGCCAATATAATTCATCAAAAACTTGCCATCAAATATAAACTTATTACAACACCCTCAGTTCCCTACTACAAATATAACCCAGAAACGGTTCTTGAAAACGCAACACACAAGCTTTACTTCGATCGAGCCATCCTTACAGACAAAACCACACATTACAATAGACCAGACATAACTTTAGTAGACAAAATTAATAAAACCGCGCAAATTATTGATATAGCAGTTCCAAATACACACAATCTACAAAATGCAATAGCAGAAAAACTGTCAAAATATACAGACTTAAAAATAGAAATTAGCCGAATGTGGCGATTAAGCAGTGTTGCGATAATCCCTGTACTTTCAGCTACTGGAGTCATACCTAAACAACTACATCAATCATTAAAGTCGCTAGAGATAGCTCCCTCCACCTACCAAAACCTACAAAAAGCTGTTATATTGAACACTTGCAGAATTGTCCGAAAATTCTTACAGAGCGACAACGACGCACAAACTACTAATACTTAGGTTAGTACTCTCAGGGGTAGCACTTGGCTTTGGCCCGTGTTATCCTTTAAACCCGGCAATCATTGCCGAGATACAAAAATGTATACCAACAAATAATAATAATAATAATAAGTTTATTGTGTCCAAAAGTTATACACAAACAATATTGGGTTTGGAGTCTTCATTTAAGCAAAATGCCTGTATTAAAAGACTCCGCTCCTTCACAACAGTAGGTACTTACTTAAAACACAATAAAAACAGTACAGGTTATCATTATGTGTACAATGATACTTATTAGCATTATGTAATAACAACACCACTGTTGAAGTAGATATGTGTACATATAGGTGCATACAGGTTTGGCGAGTTACACACATATAGGTTTGGCGAGTTGTTTACACAAAAAAGACGAGACAAAAAATTTAGATCTAAAGAACTCACGCGTTTATAATATAGTTCTAGCGTTGGCAACAAGCAGTATATCTACAAGTATGGCACAGCATCACGGTACAGGCTCGTTCCTATCTTATAAAAATTGTTCTTGTGATTAGTGTCGATGATGCCATTTGCATAGCCTTTTCTCAACCGAGATCGGCTTATATTCTAACCCAGCCATACTCAACCTGCGGTCCGCCAAGCTTTTCTGTGTGGCCATGTAGCCTAGCATATAATTGTTTTAAACTCTGAGTCTCTATGAATCTTACTCCTAGATGATGTGCGGAGACTATTCAATTGGGAACAAATCGAAATACTTGGCAAATGCTGTAGCAAGTAGCCCCTTGGCAAGACTGGTGTAAGATGTTCTGGTTCAGACTATCCGTAATGACTCGGTGTAAAAATGACGGCCGGGACCAGCGGCTTAACGTGCTTTTCGAGAGATGGAGGTATTCGCATGTTAAAGATGGTCACCCATCTACGGACCTCTAACATCGAGCCGTGTGGCTTTTATTATTTAGCCACGAGTTCCTTCATTCTCTTTCTTCGATGATTCCATGATGCCACGTAGATATTTTACATGCTACGTCTGTTATGATACATATGGTGTCATTAAAGGACAAGGTGTAACCTTATTATACTTATGAAAAATTGCAATTGGGTCTCCCCCAAATTAAAATCATTTCTATTTGTACGAAACCTACAAATAAACGTATTGGATTTGATTTGCCCACCAGTAGGTAGGTTTTTAACCAAAAGGAGGAGGTTCTCAATTCGTCTGTATGTTTTTTATTTTTTATGTTTGTTATGCGATCATTCCGTCAATTATGAATTGATTTTGATGATTATTATTTATTCGAAAGCCAATACTCCTCCTCCTATCCTCCTCCATTAGCACCAAGTCAGAATCTGATGATGGGATCCTTAAGAAATCGAGGGCAACCCTCAAATTTTAAAGGCACATACAATGTTTTTCATATAACTTTCTAAAGCAAATCAGATAATTGTGGCTGGTTATCAACATCTCATCTTGCTGAGCTGATGCTGGGAGGTATACGTCAGCATTTGATGCTGAGATCCCAGGAAATATGTTTGTTTAATTGTCAACTGATTTGGATGATTCTTTATTTGTTTGGAAGAGTATTTTTCCAAACTGGCCTCATTTCAATATGGTGATGATCTGATGAAGGATTTCGGAGATAGGTAACGGAACTCTTCAATAAATGATAGCAAATGTCCCGGGATTGCTGACATTGCATGTCTGTTTATTGATTACACCAGTTTAGAACATAACATCACGCCGGTTCGCTGTGAAGGGGTACGCAGATGCAAACAAGTCAACCTGAATTAACATGTTTTTGGGGTTATTTATTTGAGCATAGCTTTATTGTTTATTAACCGATCTTGATCATTCTTTTTGCATTGGCTTCAGTTGTAGCTATATTGCATTTGCACCGTACGGTGAACTTCAAAGATTAAATCAGTGACCTCCTCAACTTAAAATCAATAAAATCTATTAATGTTGTACATAATTATTGTTAGGTTTATGTCAATCCTTTGGGATTGACATAAACCTAACAATAATTCACCAAAAACTCCGACTGCCGAAATTAAAGTTATTTTATACTTTGCAGTGATTTTTATTAGGGTTCCGTAGCCAAATGGCAAAAAAACGGAACCCTTATGGATTCGTCATCTCTGTCTGTCTGTCCGTCCGTATGTCACAGCCACTTTTTTCCGAAACTATAAGAACTATACTGTTGAAACTTGGTAAGTAGGATGTACTCTGTGAACCGCATTAATATTTTCGCACAAAAATAGAAAAAAAAACAATTAATTTTGGTGGTTCCCTATACTTAGAACTGAAACTCAAAATTTATACGTGTGGGATGTCTATGGATAGGTCTTCAAAAATGATATTGACTCAATATCATTTTTGAAGACGATGGAAGTGTCTACCACTTTGTAACCTCAATATTGAGGTTTCTAATATCATTTTTTTCTAAACTGAATAGTTTGCGCGAGAGACACTTCCAAAGTGGTAAAATGTGTGTTACCCCTCCTGTAATTTCTAAAATAAGAAAATGATAAAACTAAAAATAATGTATGATGTACATTACCATGCAAATTCCACAGAAAATTGGTTTGAACGAGATCTAGTAAGTAGTATTTTTTAATACGTCATAAATCGTAAACCGCAATTTTTTGGAAGTCGGTTGTATTTTTTTGTTATAAGTTTTGATTGTTAGTTTGTTGACTATTTTCCTTGTTCGGTGCGAATATCTTTTCGTATGTGAAATTTTATTGAGTACGAAAGTACGTTCTTGAACTTGATTGAACCTGTTAAATCATGTAGCAATCGCAACAATGACGATGCAATATAATTGAGCCGCTTTAAACCTGCTGAGGTGGCGTTGGCAACCTTTGTATGAATCAACCTTTTATCTTTCTACTTTTAGAGTTCCGTGGCTAAAAAGGTGTTGGATACAGTTATCCCTTACATTTTTTGTTCCTGACTGCAATCCACTAAGCTCTTGGATTGCACATAACATGTTGCATTAAACTAAGATTAGCTGACGAAATTATAATTTCGTCTGTACCTAAATTAAATATGGTGTGGTTTTCCTTGTTTTTTATTACGAGTACCCCATTAGAGTAGCCATTATATTATTTTTGCACATTTTTAAATACCTGAATGTATTCCTTGTCTCTAAAAATCTTCGAAAGTCGTGTTTCTGATTAGACAGGTAAAACAATGGCGTGTTATGGAGGCCATAATGCGCCTTGTTTTGTTGTCTATCTAATCTATTGGTGTTCGCTTGATAAACCCTCGTTTATTAAGATAGATCTCACATTTTATTGTATTTGCCGTAAATCATTATATTGCCACGTTATCGTTTTATTTTCAGCACAGGTACCTTATTTTGAGGGCTAAACTGGTCTTTTAAATTCTTTTAATTAGTAGTTAGGTAGTTAATAATCAGAGCTGCTAATGTTTTTTTTTCACTGGTAACCCGTGTTTATTTTAAGAGTTCTGTACCTAAAGGGCAATGGAAACCCTATTATTAAGTCTCAACTGTCAGTCCGTCTATCTATCAGATCAGCGTATCTCATGAACCGTGATCGGAGAGAGTTGGTGATTTTTTCGGTATTTGCTACGGATCCTTTAATGTCCGGCTTGTACTTTGCCGGTTTTTTTAAATTTTTATAACCGGTAAAAATAACCCACTTACATATCTACAAAACGATCCTTATTAGCTTTCAATACCTACGTTCCGGAAAGGTAACGAACGGAACCCTTTCAGTCTGCGGGGCCGACACACACTATCTTCATGCTATGATAAATCGATTTGTATCTACACGTGTTGAGTTCTTATCTCGACACTAATTTAATTATGCTGTTATTTTCATTCTTATGGAGATACAAATAAAAACTAATCTTTTACTTTATAAATAACTATGGATACTTATAGATATTAGTATTGGAGTGATTCATTAAACATAATCACATGTTTTTATTTGCGGCTTTGCTCGCCGTGCTGCTGTCCTTAAGCTATAATGTCGTTTTCTAAAAAAAAAACTCAGTTTTAGTTATGCGCAAAAATCAGCCTATATACATATTACGATTTAAAAACGCCGCCGCTGCCGCCGCCTCTCTCACTCATACTAAAAACAATGATGGTTTAAAGACTTGACGTCATTAGACGTCAAAGTAGGTACCCTATATTATATTATAGACTGTGGTACTAGGTACCCCGATCTACCATAATGCACTAATCTATAGGTACCTGGTTTACATAAAGACGTAAAGCTATGTAATTTGGTGTCTTTTGATTGTTCTAAATTCGATTATAGAAGCCAAAATGAAGCTCAAAATAAATATGTTACTGGTCGAATCAAACTTCACGGAGGCTGTGAAGTTTGTTTTTCGCTGCGCAGTACCGTCCCCCGTCTCCCCGCTCGCTGGCACAAGAATTTGCTTCTGCGTCGCCTCGCGCTACTAAGTTTCAATCTATCTGTACCTACATCACAAACTTTTCACACGACGGAATCATGGACACAGTAAGTAAGTGTTTTCAAAAACAATGCAGATAAATAATCTTAAGAATCTGGTTTTAAAACTGCTGAGTCAGGATGAAACAAGATAATGAGATAGACGCCGCCTACTAATGGTGATGTGGTAATATATACTAATCACAAAAACAAACGACTGATAACAGCCGACTATATATACCAAGAGCCAATTATTTATATTCATTCATTTGGTTGAGAAGCCAAATACCAAGCGGTAGTGTTTATTCTAAAGTGACTGGCGACTAACAAGTGAAAAATGTTTTTTCTACCAATAACTTTATTATTAGTAGCCATATTATTGGGCTGGTACTTATTAGGAAGATACAATGAAAACTATTGGAAGTCACGTGGAGTGAAGTTTTATAGCCAAAACAAAGTGTTGGGACCATTTTGGGATTTCGTCTTTTCCAAACGTGCTCTGTTCGAGATCTTCGGTGACCTGTACAAGAAACATAGAGATCAACCAGTTATCGGCGTCGGTCAACTTAACACACCTACATTGTTTGTCATTGATCCGAAAAACGTGCAACATGTATTGTCAGGCGATTTCCAAGCTTTCCACCACCGAGGAATAGAACCTCTTGATGGTGATCAATTGACTGATAACATTACCTTCATGAATGGCCCGAGATGGAAGCTGATGCGGAAAAACATGACCCCATTATTCACGGCAAACAAATTGAAGAACATGTATTACATCATGGACAAAAGTGCACAAGACTTCGTGACCTACTTGAAAAACAACCCTAAGACGTGGGAAGGTGATTTCCACAGCACCCTGATGATGTTCAACAACGCCGCTGTTTGTGGTGCAATCTTCGGAATCGGATCAGAATCAATCTTTGACTCACCATTCCTTAAGATGGCGAAGAATTTATCGCAATCGAATTGGAAAAACCAGCTGAAATTCTTAATATTCAGTCTTAGCCCAAAGCTGACGCAGAGGTTGGGCATAAAGGTATTTGCGGAGTACGAGGACTTCTTCATCGGTTCAATCAATGCAGTTATTAAGAAGAGGGAACAGGAGAATGTGAAAAAACACGACTTCGCAGATATATGTACGAGTCTACAGAAGAACGGTACTATGAAGGACTCACAAACAGGCTACGAGATGGAACCCACCACCGGCTTATTGTCCGCGCAGGCTTTGTTCTTCTTCACAGCTGGTGTCGAACCTTGTGCCAATGCCATTTTCTCAACGTTAGTTCTTCTCTGTCGCCACCCAGAGATCTTGGAGAAAGTTCATCAAGAAATCGACGAACATTTTGAGAAACACAAGAACAACATAACATACGACGTCATTTGTGAAATGGAGTACGTGGATAAGGTGCTAAGCGAGGGGATGCGTCGATTCCCTCCTATTGGACTTTTGACGAGACAGTGCTGTCAAGACACTGTGCTGCCTGCTGGCAATGTCAAAGTGGCGAAAGGAACAAAAATGTTTACTCCGATTTATGAAATTCATAACGATCCCCAAATCTATCCGAACCCAGAGGTGTTCGACCCGGAGCGGTTCACTAAGGAGAGGAGACCCAACGACGATATCTACATGCCGTTCGGGATGGGCAACAGGACGTGTATCGGCGCCAGGTATGCCAAGCTGCAAGTACTGGCGGGTATGGTGCACGTGCTCCGCAACTTTACTGTTAAATCCAAAGAAAATAATGTTGACATAAAGTTCGCTCATGACCCACTTAATGTTAAACTGGGAAATGTTGACGTCCTGCTTGTTCCTAGGAATATTAAATAGGGTTTTATTTGTAGATAAAGTTAAACTGTTTATATCAAAATGTGTGTGCCTTGTATTTGTTTCTGTAAATATTAGCAGGTGGCTATTATAATTTAGTTGTAAATAAAAGTAACTATTTAATGTTTAAATCGAAGACTGTGGTTTGTGTTGGTAGGTATTCGTTTATATAACTTAAGCGTGATACCAGTTGTTGTATCCCAATAAAAAATGATAATGTGATTTTAAAATATGTTGTTTTGATCTTAGCTGATGTTTTTTCTACCTCACGAGTATAAACGAGTTTTGAGTAGGTATAAATTTATTTATACTTATAACATCGTTTGTCTTGACTGACTATCATATCATCGCTCATTTGGAATATTGGTTTATTGTAAAACGCAAACTTTAACTTTGAGGGGAGAAATGGGAGAGAAAAGTTTTTATGGGAAGCCTTTGGATAGGTATGGATTTTGGTTCGGTCACTAATCTAAACTAATATTATAAAGAGGAAAGATTTGTTTGTTTGTTTGTTACGATTTGGCTCAAAAACCGAACCGATTTGAAAAATTCTTTCACCGTTAGAAAGCTACATCTTCACGAAGTAACAAAGGCAATATTTAATTCCAGAAATAATTAGGGATCCCTCCTAAAACATGAATAATGTAACCCCAGGTGTAAAAAAAATGTCATAAAATGTCTTTCATCGCATGCGCTGCGAAAACTATTGATGATACATAAAAATAATGGACTACATAATTAAAGTACTTATTATTACTTAGAAAAAAGTCCGCGAGGCCGTATGTCTAACTATTATAGTTAAGTCACAATGACCGCTTTTTGTTAAAATTATTCAACCAAAGCCCAGTAGGAAAGAAAAAGTGGTGATTTTGATATGAAGATATTAATCCTTATCCATTTAAATGGTTTGATAATTAAGGTTGATTATGTACATGTAAATTAAACTTTAAATTATTTAAATCGGACCTTTCGTATCAAAGTTATGACGGGTATAAAAATGCTCTAAGTAAGAAAAATGTTGCGGTTTGAGCGAACTGGAGAGAATCTTAATGCTGGGTCTGATGAAGTTGAAACATTAATGATTTAGATAAAAAAATAAGAATAACAAATATTTGGATTTTTAGAAATCAAACCCCTTAAGGGGCGAAAAGGAGTGATGAAGTTTTTAGGGGAGGACATTATTGCTTACTTCAATTTACGTGGAAATTGGAATGATCAAACTAAAAGTGGGATATTTGAAACAGATCTAACAATTTTTACATAATTAACCCCTGACGGGATGAACGGGGTGAATAGTAGGCTGATCCTGAGACCGTTGAATGGATATCGTAGTGGTTAATTTTCCAAAACTTGAAGTCGCGGGCGAAGGGCTAATATCTAATAATAAGTACCTACGAGCGATAAACGAGAAAGGTTTGCGTAGGTAAGAATAATATAACTTGCACCCGCGCGAAACCTGGGCTCGCTGGTCAATTTATTAAAATTGAATTAGTACCTAGTTTGATTTCGTCTCGATCAGAATCGAATTCATTATCCAAGTTTAGTTTATTTTTATCCTGAGTGTGTCAACATTTGTACATGCTTTGTAAACTAAATTGAGAACGCAAAAAAGGCCGGTTTGTATAGCAGCTGTTTTGTTTGATCAAAATGCTTCTACGCATGTCGATGGCATTTTATATTTGAAAAACTTACGTAACATATATTTGCCAGATACGAATCTTACATATTTATAGCATTAATATATTTTCAGTTACTGCCCCGTTGGTCTCGTGGTCGAAAGCGCGATTGCCGAGTCTGAGGTTCTATTCCCAGGTAAGCAAAAAGTATGATTGGGTCATTATGATTAGGTATTTCTCAGTAACAGACCGGAGTTTGGAAGTTGGTGGTGTGACACCCCCGTGCCTAGGAAAGCACGTGAAGCCGTTGGTCCTGCGCCTGATCTCTCTCCGGTCGTGTCAGATTGCCGTCCCATTGGACCGTGAGAGTAAGGGAACAGAGAGTGCACCTGTGTTTTGACACACACTTGTGCACTTTAATATCTCCTGCCTCTTTTCATAATATAACGAGAAATTATAATATAATAAAGATTGTCTTACGGAGTTTGTAATTTTCCGGTGACAAACTCGTATATATTATTGTATATATACTCCCTCGACTGAATTTCGATCACTGTGGCCGACCTCAACGGAGATCAGCTATGTAGAGCCTGCCAGGGTTGCGGAATTTGTTCGAAAGAGTCACCGCGGCCCTGGAACGCAAAGGGCTTTAGAAGGAACACGGATGGGTTTTAGTCAGTAAGAGTCTGACACGCCCTTCCGCTCCACCCAGAGCGGACGAAGTCATTTGATGATTTCCCATCCTGTGCGCCACCCTGATAACCGTTCATCTCAGTAACGCAGAGTTTAACTAAGGTGATTTAAGGATATTCATTTATTGTAATACATATCTTATAGAAGAATCGCGTTGTCGTTACTGAGTACTGGGTGATACATACAATTTAATCACACCTGCATAAATTAATCCTTATAGGTCAGGTCAACTTATAGGCTATCACGCTATTTGCCATGGAGGATAAGCAGTGTTACATCATGTCAGTTTTATACAATTTGTTGCAAGTTCGCTGCCCAGCTACAATAAATTGTTTTTGTGACCAGTTTATCCTCTGTATTGTATTTTTATCAAACTATGATAATATTATCAAACTAATATTGCAATGGGTTTTTTTGTGTACTTAAAATAACATAGATGTTTTGATTGGACATTTTTCCAAACCGTTTAGCGGGGCATTGTTTTAAGAAGTCGCAGACAATATGGGGTCTACCTTAGAAATTATCACCGTCACGCTTTACCTTCGAGGAGTTATCCAGTCAATAACCATGACTATATTATAGTATCGGCTATTTTAGTAAATTGTCAACGGTATTCGTAGACTTAGCGCTCGTGTACACGATGCCGCCGCCGCGCCGACACGCCGCCGCCGCGCCTCTGCACTGTGTATACGCGTCGCCACCATGTTCATCCGAAGATAATCACGAAACTTGACCTCGTCTTTTCGTAGATCTTCGTAAAGTGTATGAAATTCACCATATTGCCCCCTTCGCATTAGAATAGGATGTAGTGACCCATGACTTTCTGATGGTCTTACGACTTTAATTTTGCCATCTAACCAGAGTAGAGTAGAGTAGAGTAGAGTAGAGTAGAGTAGAGTAGGGACTCCATTTTCCGCACTTAGACTCCCATTCGGTCCGTTGTGCGTAGGTGTCCTGGCTACGTTAGCCAGCCTAGCTCCGCCCAGAAGCGCAGAAGTTTCCTGGGAGCTTCACAGGCTTCGCGGAGCGACCTCACCGTTCCGAGGATTTGTTCACGTTGGGTAGCCACGGCCTCGCATTCCAGGTTGACATGGGCGGCTGTTTCTTCGGCATCAAAGCAGCCTCTGTAGAGTGGGCTGCCATCTAAACATGTTTTTCGTTAAATTGGACATGTCAATCCGATCCGACGTGTGATCTTCGTGGCTGACATACTATAACTTACAACCGTATAGTCATCATCAACATCATATCAGCCGAAAGATGTCCACTGCTGGATATAGGCCTCCCCCAAGTGTCGCCGCAACAACCGGTACTGTGCGTCTCGCTCAATTTAAAACTACTTTATCTAATTATTAATTACCGAATATTTTCGCAATTTTTAGGGGAAAAAAAATTCCCTTTGATACGGAGTAAGGAATGCATGCAAAATAATTCACCGTTTTTCACAATTATTTATTTAAGTTTTTTATTAAGTTTTTGCTAAACTGCTGAGCTGATCGTCTAATGGCGCCGGGCCCCAGTCACTTGATGCGCGCCAATTCATGAGCACTCGGACCCCACGAGCCGAGAGTTTCAACCCCTAACGACTCGAAAATATACGACTACCAACGAGATTGTTATATTTCCGCCGTTTGAGGTCCTTAGCAGCGGCAGCGCCAGCACAGCACGATGAGCTAGGAAGATCAGATGGCGCAAGATTATCGACACAAGTAGCGTGCATGGTAATAACGACATGCCGTCCGGTCTCTTGCCGTCGTCGTCGCGTGCCAGGCCATTGGGTTCAAAATTAAAATGGATTAAAGAAATCGATAATGTCTTTTGTGAGTACCTATGTGTTAATGAGACATATGAAGGTACAGTTCGAAACTTTTTTTAAACTTTAATATCTATTTTGAATTGTGTTAGAAGTTCATTAAAATATCGCGTCGTTATGTGAAACGAATAACTTTGCGCGACGAATAATTTCATCCTTTGGATCGATGTTTCGCTCAACTTGAACGTTGCGCGAATACATGTTGTGAGAAATTAACACCATTTTGATGCCGATATTGGGACCGAAGGGTAATATCACAGTGCGTCATGGTACGAGTGTTGTTCGAGAATTGAGCTTCAGGGTTTCGGTGCTGAAGTGCACCAACTTTCTGCTTGTGTGTGGGTGGTTTCCTGCAGCCATCTGCGTAGCTGATTGAAGGGGAGCGGCACAATGGGTTTGAGTCTGAAGGCCACCGTGCCAGATCCCCTCCTGGCCAGTTCGTCGGCTGCGTCAATTCCTTGTTATCTGCTACGTCCCTTTATCCACTACAGCGTCACGGATTGACGGTTAAGCACCGCGACGTGTTCAAGCGCATTGTAGCCTTCTATAGTAGGCGCCAGATAATCGTGGAATAACGGTCATTGACCCACCTACAATTATTGATATTTTTAATTTGAAAAACGGAATTAATGACACAAAGCTGTCCCGAATCATCATCTCTCGTGATCCTTAACATTGTCTAATAATGAAAAACGATTCATATTTAATTGTTCAGGTACCTATGAACAGTTATTAGGGAAAGGTCAATATACTTTATTCCACATTTATCTGGCGCCTACTACAGTGTAAGCTTAAGCGTAAGATAGGGGGGATTCACATTTTAAAGTTATGTGAATGAATGACCAACATTAGGAAAATTGATTTCGGGTTTTTCTGTTGGGAATTCCTTAATCGCAGCTCGAAGTTTGGAAGTTCGTGGTGTGGGTGTCATACCCTATGCCGCGAGAAGCGTTGATCTCTCTCCGGTCGTGTCGGATATCAGTCGACTATCAGAATGCATCTGTATTTGCGCATTAACTTGTGCACTATAATGTCTCCCGCATACTTGCCTAATCTTTGTTGAGATTGGCCACCGTGACCCAAATTCGATTATGCAGTGGCCTTGAACTTTTTAGATGTCTAACATTTCGCAGGCCTGGAACTGCGGTTACCTATTTCTTACTCCTACCTATCCTCCTTTGATCTCACATTATTCCTGTTACTCCATAAATCACATGCATGGCCATTTAGGTATTCATTGATTATGACAACATGGTTTTCCTTTTATTAAACCGAATTACTTAAGGAAAATAAATTTAGTTTTTGTAAAACGGGAATTTTTAGTTTAGTTTTGAATCTGGCAGAATCAGCATCTCTAAGTTGTATTTGATGCCGCTCTGTCGAAGAGAAAAGTGCTTTATTACTACTGCTGAATTCTACGTCTGAGTGATTTTCATGAGTGATTCAAATTCCCCATACCACCAAAATAAAATTAATAACCAGTGAGAGAAAAAAAATCCAAAGCAAGCAGATTTTTGAGAAATTCGTCTAGTGGTTGGTAAAAAGGTAATTCAAAGATCCAGGAAAACTTTTTACCTCTGAGAAGAAGAAGAAAAACAGAGTTCCTGGCCGTGTAATGTCGGCCACCATTGCCATGACGCAGTATAGTGTTCAGCAGACGAAATGCATCGTAGGAAGAAAGTCGGCCTAAAGGAAATCAATATGAACCAAAGTCACAGAGCGACCACCTCAACTGCTACACCACATCTAAACAATGTCAAACGAAAACGAAGAATATTTAACCGACATCATTTACGAACGACCAACCGAACATGGAATTCAAATCGGATACGAAGGCTGTGGAGGTGACCAAATACATATGGTTGTCAGGGGTTGTTCTGTCGGCAGCCTGCTTAATGCTGCAGCTGCTGCTCCTAACATGTCTGCCGCAGATAAGGAAGATGGACCTGAACATCCTCATACAACTGACAGTGGCGAGATCGACGAATACACTGCTAGAATTCATATTGTACCATAGGTATTTTAACGAGACCGCAAATACTATATTATTGGTTTGCTACGGCCATTCGGACGCCGCGTCACTGTGCTGGGTGTCCGTCTACACAAAAATATTATACAATAAAGTGAAGTTGGTGTTTAAGTTTAAGAGGTTGAACTTATTACTACTGTCTACGCTGATCTGGTTCCTGATGGTATTAGTAGGTGGAATGATAGGCTTATTTGCATCTAAATATTTTGTTGATTTCGTCATATACACATATATGTGGATAAAATTATTTATTTTGTTGGTGAATATGTGGGTGTTCGGTAAAATATTCTACGACACTGAAACCATGAAATGTAAGTGTCACTTTGCAATTATTTTGCTAGCTAAATGTAGCTGTCCCTTTGGTTATTTGTTAGTGTCAAGTATTGTTTCATTTATTTTGTTATGCCTAACATGTTGCGGTACTGTTCTTCAGTTGTTGGTAGTAGATATATTAGCTTATGCTGAGGTCGGCGGGCACCCTAAAGTGTACGAGACTTTTTATATTTTTGAATCTCTTCAGGCCGCAGCAATAACTGTAATATTTCTTGTACGCGCTAGAATGCTGATCAGTAGGTCAAGGACAAATATTTTGACGTTAGATAACGTGAGGCATTTGCCCAATAGTGGGACGTCCTCGGACGGTGACGTGAGACATTTGCCCAGCATTGTGACATCCTCGGATGATGAAACTAGGCATTTACCCAGCATTGTGACATCCTCGGATGATGAAACTAGGCATTTACCCAGCATTGTGACATCCTCGGATGATGAAACGAGGCATTTCCCAGCATTGTGACATCCTCGGATAATGAAACGAGGCATTTGCCCAGCATTGTGACACCCTCGGATGATGTAACGAGGCATTTTCCCAGCATTGTGACATCCTTGGATGATGAAACTAGGCATTTACCCAGCATTGTGACATCCACGGATGATGAAACGAGGCATTTGCCCAGCATTGTGACATCCTCGGATAATGAAACGAGGCATTTGCCCAGCATTGTGACACTCTCGGATGATGTAACGAGGCATTTTCCCAGCATTGTGACATCCTTGGATGATGAAACTAGGCATTTACCCAGCATTGTGACATCCTCGGATGATGAAACTAGGCATTTACCCAGCATTGTGACATCCTCGGATGATGAAACTAGGCATTTACCCAGCATTGTGACATCCTCGGATGATGAAACGAGGCATTTCCCAGCATTGTGACATCCACCGATGATGAAACTAGGCATTTACCCAGCATTTTGACATCCTCGGATGATGAAACTAGGCATTTACCCAGCATTGTGACATCCTCGGATGATGAAACTAGGCATTTACCCAGCATTGTGACATCCTCGGATGATGAAACGAGGCATTTGCCCAGCATTGTGACATCCTCGGATAATGAAACGAGGCATTTGCCCAGCATTGTGACACTCTCGGATGATGTAACGAGGCATTTTCCCAGCATTGTGACATCCTTGGATGATGAAACTAGGCATTTACCCAGCATTGTGACATCCTCGGATGATGAAACTAGGCATTTACCCAGAATTGTGACATCCTCGGATGATGAAACTAGGCATTTACCCAGCATTGTGACATCCTCGGATGATGAAACGAGGCATTTGCCCAGCATTGTGACATCCTCGGATAATGAAACGAGGCATTTGCCCAGCATTGTGACACCCTCAGATGATGAAATGAGGCATTTGCCCAGCATTGTGACATCCTCGGATGATGAAACGAGGCATTTGCTCAGCGTTGTGACATCTGCGGTTGATGAAACGAGGCATATGCCTGGTAGTATGGCAGTCTCGGATGGTGACGTGAGACATTTTTCCAGCAGTGGGCCATCCTCGGATAGTGACGTGAGACATTTGCTCAGCAGTGTGACATCCTCGGATGATAAAACGCGACATTTGCCCAGCATTGTGACATTTATATAATCTATATAAATGATATACACGGTGTCACTTTAGATATTAACAGGCTTCTACATCAATGCGTTTTTTAATTTCTAAAAACTTTCAGTGTGACCCACGGGCCACGTATATATATTTATGTCACTGGAAAATTGCAGACTTCGTAAGATGGCAATAAATCTTGACTAGATTATAAATTCTCGATATATTATGAAAAAATCGTTTTGGTAATCAGTAAATCCCATCGAAATTCAATACTTTCCAATATATGCATGTCTTATTTGGAAAAAATAGTTTACAATTTCAAGCGATTTACAATCTTACGGCGTTTGGCCTTTTCCGGTGACATATTTATTACTAACTTTTTCCCACGACTTCGTGCGCGCATATCCGGTTTGTGCCGTTACCATATTTTTTTTGGAAAATACTCTCTTAGTGCTCCCCTATACTCCCCAAGGAACCTTCATGCTAAATTTCACTTGAACTTGCGTCTGTTGCGGCTGTGCGTTGTCTGTCAGTCACTCAGTCAGTCAGTAACGGAAGAATTTTGTATGATCTTTCCGAAACCAAATATCGTTTGTGTAGTCTTTTTACCGCAAAGGTTGGCTGGTAGTTAGCAACAAGCAGTTATAGGCGGAGTTAATGCATAACTCTTCCTATGGACCACTATAACACTATTTATTGTACATAAAATTTATAAAAAATAAAAATCCGTTTTAATAAAATGTTAGATTATGCTTTGCTTGTTTTTTCCCTTGAAAAACCCAGGTGCTTTGTTACTGAAATTGGTTCCCAACCGTTGTAATTAGATAAATAAATAATAAATGGCGTCCACGCCAGTACGCATAATCTTTTAGAAACCGGAGACAGAAATATTAATTTAAAAGCGAGGGAAGTGAGCGCGAAATTATTGCTCCTTGCTTCGCAGTAAAGGTTTTCTTTTGACCTTTCTTGCTGGATTTTAACCGAGCGAGCGAAGCGGGCACGGGGCACATTTTTTACAGCTTTTTAGTTATAATTAGACCGTTCATAGAAAAAAAGCAGTTGTTTTGTCAATTTGCATAAAAGATACAGGATAAGAAATTGTATGATGCTGTCGAGTATTAACTACGTCTTAATTTTGCATACACAGAGGGCCTCCAACTCGTGTGTCAATTTATCGATATTAGTTATCATTGTTTGAAAAAACGCTCCGCAAACAAAATAAATGCGATAGCACATAAAATTATATCGATGAAGTGACTCTTATGTTTGAAAGAAAATAAAAGAAAGAGAAAGAGTTTATTTGCGACAAGCATGACGCATACCAAAAAAAAAAAGATGATGTTTAGTATAGATTTTGGTAGTTTTTTAAAATGACGAGAAATATCCTACAGACTGTTATCAGAACTGTCTATCTGTTCGTTACCTCTTAAAGTTTCAACGGATTTGAATGAAATATGGCACACGTATACCATGTCCTCGAACAGGACTTACGATGTTTTTTTTTTATACTGGAAGTATTTATGCTTTGGGATAGTTTTTGACTTTAACACGAACCAAGTTGTTGTTGTTAGTAGTAGTTGTTGTTGTTATACCACTCATAAAAAGGGATGGTGAACAGTTGTGTTTTGTTTATTTTCACTTTTACCTTCTGGTCATTTATTCTTATACTTATTCGACTTTGACGTATTAAGAGCCCCAGGTTGTTGCTATCAGGAAACACAGACTCCGGCAGAGAATTCTACTCCTTAGCTGTACCTACAATAAAGAAATCCCAAAACGTTTTGTGTGGATGAGGGGGGGGGGGAGGGGGAGCGCATCACCGTACTTCTTGTAGTCCGATGATGGAATAAAGTTTGCAATTCCGACGCACTTTTCTCGAAGTGTAACTGATAGAAAACCGCCAGGCCGGCAAGTTTTGCCTGCTGTGCCATATCAATCAACCCTGGACTACTGCATTATACTCCACAGTAGGTACGCGTTTTTATGTCCGTCAGTACACTTTCGTGCGTCATGGCCTTCATCCGACGCACACGTTTGCGGTAAATTTTCCGCATTGTTTCTCCATACCTAGTTAAAATTCCGATATTTTTACAGTTATAAATAATTTGTCAGGTAACAGCAGATGGTGCTAGTTTTCAAGTTTATACTGGCAGTGTGTCTCACTTACCAAATAGTAATAATAAAAATAACCCTACCGCCGTATCTTTACGTTTGCTCGCCCCAATGAACCTTAGATCATGCCAGGGTACCTACACCCTACCACCCGCACGGCAGTGTTGTGTTGAAGAATTTGTTCGAAAGAGTCACCGCGGCCCTGGAACGCAAAGGGCGGACACGCCCTTCCGCTCCACCCAGAGCGGAAGAAGTCATTAGATGATTTCACATCCTTAAAAAGAAAAAAGTCCAGTGTTGTGGCAAACTGTTGGGCACTCGCGACTCCACGGACCTGATCTCCCGGTAGAAGTCTTGTTCGTCCGGGATCTCAGGGTCCCAAGATAGTCAAAGTTAAAATAATAATGAAGATGGCTTTAGCATACGTCATAGACACTTTAAAGCTAGCATGATACCGTTGCGCAAAAATACTCTGTTTTCGAATGAACGACTCGCGACGATAAGTGATAAGGTACCTACCTATGACAGATTACGACTGAGATGCAAATGCGGTCGTTGCTTAAGTAGTATAATATAGCCCTCTGCTTATAACTGTTGCATAAAAAAAACAGTAGTGCTAGTATTCAGTACACATCATTTTGGCTTGTACATACCTACCTATGTACCTACGCTTAGTTAAAGCCTTTAACTGCTAAATTGATATTATATCAAAAAAAAAATCATTTGGAATAGGTATCACAATCATTAATGTTTGTTTATATAACACAAGGATAAATTCCTTTTCATTTAATTATTTACCACAGTCATACCATTTCAACTTAGGCAATATTTATAGGTAACGTACAACGGCGAACTATAGGTACCTACTGTTTGTGCCATTGTGAAATTACGTCAAATACCATATAAAATTTTACATCGATGTGAAATATAATTATTTTTTATTTTAGCTCGTTGCGCAATTGGGTGCAATTTTTTTTTTTTTTTTGATATTGAAAGTTAATTTAATTGTTATACAACTTCTGTTGTACATGATAAAGACAATCAAACGAGACTAAATTCAGGTAAGCACTAGAAACTAATGCACCGCTGGTGCTCTAAAGGGAATAAAATCTAATATTTATTGTATTCCCGATAGAGCACCAAGCAAAAATTTTGATTGGTGCTCTAATGGGAATAGTTTTGGTGCTCTAAACGGTGGTGCTTTTAAAATCGGTGCTCCTACGGGAATACTCCAATATAGAAACTTATATTAAAAAAATAAAAGTAAAAAACCTTTTAAAAAACATGCTTTTATTTAAATGCGCAAAAAGAAAAAAAAACTTATATTTTCAAATATTTACTATCAACTTATAACGTCATTAAACCATTTATGTGATACAAAAACTTGTCGCGAAATGCCGTGACTATATTTTGCTGGAAATTGCACAGTCTTGGGTTGAATGAGGTGAACACCGTCTTTACCGAAGTCTATACGGACGGATGGTATGTCAGTTTCATACATTTGTGCTCTTCGGAAGCAGGGTCATATAATTTCTATAATATCTCCAATGGAACCATTCACCAGACCTTTGGACACATCTACATTGTAACGCAACATCACCTTGGCCCTTCTAAAGCCGAAACTAAAGTAATGTATAATGGTAAGAAAAAAGTTTAAAAACGCTAAATACCTAATTCCTTCCTCCATTATTCCTTATTCCTTCTTAATTTAAGAGGAATGAACAGGCTCTAGACAAGTGACATTCCGTTAGCAGTAGCGTGGCAATGCTGCAATGGCGATTGTCTAAACGTGAAAAATATCAAAGGTCGTTGAAATGCCACGTGCTCTATCCCTTATATTTAGGCATTTCGACAATCGTTTTCGCTGATAGAATCGCACTTTGTCGAGAGCCCCTAGTCATCGGTCAATTATTAATTTGGAGTGTCCGAATTATTTTATTGCGTGCTATCAACTCGCTCGCGTGCCGTTGGTTCGCCATCCCTGTACTAGTCTAATGGCTAGTTTACACAGTGCGAGTCGCTGACTAGACAGTAGACAGCTACTCGGATTGCCTACTCGTATGCCAGAAGCTCGGCTCGCTTTAGCTGTCTTCACGATGATAGTAGGTAGCTGCCCAGTCTTTTGCGAGGTGCAGCACACAAAAAATACAGGTTCTACCGAACGCGTCCAAACGATTCGAGTGATGTCCGGGCTGCTGCCATGTGCGAGTTACTTACTGTCAAGCGAGCAGGCGAATGAAAACAAAAAATTTTGAAGCAACTCGGACTCGGAAGCGAGCTAGCTCGCACTAACTAGCCATAAGTTTTAGTTTGTGAGCCAACGGGCATTGTCAATAAAAGCACGCTGAGATTGGCTGAATAAATCTACATCTATTACTTCACTTGTGTTTAATTCTGAAGCGTTGATAATTTTCGTTCCGAAAACCGGTCGTTTATTTGTTCATGAAGCGCGTGACTGGTAGTGAAAATACAATGTCTCATTGCAGTCAGTCTTCATTTCACACCTCAAAAAATACTTTTCCAATCGGTTCATAAATGACGGAGTTCATTTATGAACCTATTTGAAAAAGTATTTTTTAACCGCCTTAAAAAAAAGGCGGAGGTTCTCAATTCGGTTGTATTTTTTTCTTTCTTTTTTATGTTTGTTACCTCATAACTCCGTCATTTATGAACTGATTTGAAAAATTCTCTAATATACGTTCCGATTGGTCCCATAGAAATTTCGGTTCAGTAGTTTGGTTTTTAAATCAAAATAGTTGCAGGAAATAGAAAATATATCATCCAAGTAAACCTGTGACTTTCCTGTGGTGTTGATAGGTGTGGGGTACGACTAAAAAGTGAAAAATAAAAAACTTTTTTACAAAAAAATACAACCAAATAAAAAAAACACTACAAAGTACTTTTAAAATAACATTAATTTCGGAAGTCGGTGTTACAATACGAAGAAACAAACAAAACATGTAGTGTTTTTTTTATTTGGAAGTCGGTTGTATTTTTTTTTAAATAAGTTTTTTCTGTTAAAATGTCACCGTGTTACAAGTTTTCAAACTTCAAGCTGTTGACTATGACTATTCGAGCGGTACAGACCTACGAGTACGTGTACATATTTTGATCACTGGCTTCCACTCGAGCAGTCCGTGTCTGGTCGCCCTAAGTTTTCCCAGAATAGCACATCAAGTTCGCTAACAATGCTTTTCTTCATCGTAATTAGGTATGTACAGTCAACAAAGCTATTTGGTATGCAGGCAGCTAACTTGCAACTACTTTTTAACAATGTTGTGAGTGTGCTAAGTAGACCATTATTGTACACCACACTCGTAAGTATGTCATAAGCTTAAAAAGTTATAATGCATACATTAGAAATAAATATTGGCAGTTTAGTGGAAAATATAATATTTTTGCCTGCAAAAATGCTTTTTTGACTGTACCAACCGACATGACGTCCATAGGTACGAATAACCAGGTTACCAAGAAGTTGTTTTCCTCCCAATTGTTCGTCTATTTACAGAATTAGTGGGAAAATTAACATCAAACACGATCTGAATATTTTTGTGTGTAGGTACAACGAATTTGATGAACTAACAAAGTGTTCTAGAAGCAAATATTTTGACACCCAAATAAAGCTAAAATTGAGGCAGACATTTTGTTTTGACTGTATGAAATACAATTTTATAAAAGCTATTTGCGAGCCGAACTTTGATTTTACCTTTTTAGTGCAGAAAAAGCTTTTGCGACTGCATTTAATTAAGAACATATTATTGGCTAAACCATTTGTGACTAAAGTTGTATTAGTTTACTTATCTTTACAGTAGGTTCTTACATAATTAGGTAAGTAAGTACCGACTCCCAGGGTTGCGGATTTTTTTCGAAAGATCACCGCGGCCCTAGGGGGCTACTCTCTAAGCCCGAAGTCCGTAGTTTTGGGCTTAGTTGCGGGCGTATTCTACTGCGTATCACCTACGGACTTACGATTAGTTCCGAACCCGAACTAAGAAATAATGAAAGTAACTGTCAAATCGTGTTGTCATTAATTCTTAGTGGTTAGGTGATACGGAGTAGAGTACGCCCGCAACTAAGCCCGTAACTACGGACTTCGGGCTTAGAGAGTAGCCCTCCTCCCCGGGCGTCGGGAGTGGCAGGGCGATCCCCGGCCACCGTAGGCGCGGGCCTGCGGATGGCGAGCGTTGGGTGGCTCGCTGTCCGATCACCACCAGGCCCGGGTCGATGGCGCGTTGTGTTTCACGCGCGCCTCAAAGAGATGTCAGCATAGAGGACGGGGCCCGCTAGGGCCAGAGCCTGCCAGGGTTGCGGAATTTGTTCGAAAGAGTCACCGCGGCCCTGGAAAGCAAAGGGCTTTAGAAGGAACACGGATGGGTTTTAGTCAGTAAGAGTCTGACACGCCCTTCCGCTCCACTCAGACCGGAAGAAATCATTCGATGATTTCCCATCCTTAAAAAAAAATGTAGGTACCTACTTACTCACTTAGACCCGGTTTCTGAGGTACTTTATCGGTCGTTTACCTGTCCGTTAACCACTAACCAACCAATGGTGTTATGACAAATGACGTTAACGGAAAGATAAACCACCGATAAAGTACCTCAGAAACCGGACACTAGTCCAACCAATCAATAAAATCGGTGTGTTTTATGTGCAGTTAAATAACATTGTTTAAACTCTAGCGTACTTTTGAAATATCGATCGTTTCCTGTTTTCTTCGCGAATCGCTTGCCGACTTCTTACGAGGAATAATTGTATTGTGCAATATTCCCGTATCAAGAAAACTTCTTCCCAAACGCCACTGGTTCAACATAATCGTCTCCCGTTCACTCAGAAACCCGAGCCTATAGGTGCAGGACATAAGCTCGCCTGAATAAAATAGTTTGGCCGTTAAGAACCAATAGAATCGCTGCGCTCAGAAAGGCTAGGTCAATGAAGCGATTCTATTAGTTCTAAACAAACACATCCCTCGCAAGGAATCCTCGCACATCTCTGGTGGAAACGCAGCCTTAGGTTGATAATTTATTTCAGTGATAGATCTATTCCTACCATACACATCGAGCAAAGACAATCACGCACGTCCATAACATCAATTCTGTAACCCTTATGCTAACTAAATTATATGCAAATAAAGATATTACTCACATATTTATCAACTGATAACTTAAAACAAAGGAGTTAAAAATAGAATGAAAGTAAATTGTGTTTATTGGCATTATAAAAAACAGAAACACCTTTAAATTAAAAAAAAATAAAAACCAGCAATGCCAAAAAGGGTCTCAGCTCAGTATAATGCCATATGGCAACACAAGAATTTTGCTGAGTTGCTAAAGCATTATTATCTACATAAAATATTAAACACAATATGGTTATGGCGAAGCAGAGCTGCGATACAAAGTTGGGACACGTAAAAGACATTATAAAATTTTATTTAATGATGTGCTTATTTTTAAACGAAGAAACTCATATTAACATGTCTTTGTTCTTAATTCCTTATGGCTTCAGTCGTTATTCATCCCTGTCATAATCGGGTACCTATGTACATATTTTTATTATGTGAAATAGGTTCACAACCGAGTTTGAACTGCCATAGATTCGCGATATAAATTGATGTAAAAGGTTGAATCATGCTGATTATGAGAAACAAGTTGTTATGTAAATTATCGTACATAAATATTATCTAATATGTCTAGGTACATAAAAACCGCAGATATGAATAAGTACAACCTTTCAACAATAACTAGTGCATGTTCAATAATTTATGAGTAACCTGTATCATCTTCGTATCTCATACAGTGCGAATTTGTAGTTTTTAGCTACCCTAGGTATAATCTCCAGAAAGACTACACCAATTGCAAAAAATCTTCCAATATTATTTTTTTATTTAATATGGGTTTGCTCTTGACTCTAGTCTAGGTCATAGATGACAGAGACAAAGGTACAAATATAATCCCAGATGGACATAGTAATGTTATAATTTTTCAACCCGGGCAAAGCCGGGGAGGGCCGTAGTAGGTACTGCAACACCAGGGACTCCGCTAGTGTTACTTATTGTGATTGTTATAATAAATGAAAACGATATTGGAGATTTATAACTTTAAATATATTTTGGCATCTGCCTTTAGCGAACGTTGGAACCAGAGTCTTTGATAAAAAACAAAACATATTTTCACATTCGTATTTCAAATTCTTTTAGTTTTCACCTGACGCTTCCAAAGGCTATCTTGTCTGCCAGAGACCTGCAGACAAGGATATCCTCCTTACATGAGCTACGCCCCTACGAATAGAGGATAAGAGGAAATGCCTCGCAATCATCTATTCCAAATCTTTGGAAGGGTCAAGTATAACCTACCTATACCTAAAAAGATGTCCCTATCTATAAGCGGATGTGGACGAACAGGGGTGCGTATGCTTCTATAGAAGCAGCTTACACTATGACCTGCGATCAATTAATTTATTAAAATTTACCATGCACCACTTGTGCTTATCAACAACGCAGTCATACCGAAGCCCTGCCGGGGCAAAACCGCTAGAAAAGCTCCGGCACATCGCGGTTGCTTTAACAAATAATGTGAAAACTCACATTCATCCAGATGGGATTTATATCTATAATTTATAATATTATAACTTTAAATTCCTCGGACGCTATCGAGTCAGAGAAAAAGAAGGTCATACTAATATAAATATACCTAACTCTTGAACCTACTCCAGCGATCCGCACATAACAAAGAAAATCAAATATACATTATTAATTGACATTAACCAACAACTGTGGGTCACCAATATCAGTTGAACCAATGGTGACAACTAGTCACCCTCTGCGAAAGGCTATGCCCCGTAAGCAGAGTTGGCATCAACCTCCATGGCGCCCTCTTACTCCCCTCTCTTCAGGATGGGCCATAGTTCCCTATAGTTAACTTATATTTTTCAAACTGGAGTAACTTCAGCCTATCTGACCATAACATTCTGTCTTCATCTTTGAACAAGTGACCTTCTCTTCCTCGGCCGGCTGCGTCCCTCATGCACGTACGAGTCCATTTCAGTATCCACATGAAAAAAGATAAACTAATTAATGAACTATTTTATAAAAAACACTAAAATAATGGTTTGTTTACCTTTATTCAATGTCAACACAATTGACATTCATTTTGACATCGCATTTAATTTTATTTTCTAACATGAAACCTATTTACATGAACTTGAAACTCATCCGATGATAGTTTCGGATACAAACAAATATTTTTTAACAGGCCCATATACAACCTACGTAGTTTGAAACTCCTAACTGTCTGTCGCCTAGAAGTATAAATCATCACTTCCATACATGGAATTCTGTTCAACCTGTGCTTTTTTTACATAAATTATAGCACAACATGACAGATTATTTTTCATATTATGACAACCTATGAATGCAAGAAAATAAAATTATTTGTAAATCGATAATGCTCGAACTTGATAAAGAATAATGCTAAGAGATCAGCAGAAATCCGAAAAATATCTAACATACTAAATCTACCTAGTATAAAAAGTGGAAACTCAAACAGTTATAAAATTCTCAAAACGTTACGTTTCCTGACTTTATAATTGTATACAATTGTTTCGAATTTCTTTCTAAAACATTTCCAAAATTTACATTTATATACAAGTGACTGTTTTATCAAATCATCCGTAGAATATTTTTTATGATTTGAAGAAAATGACTTTAGTTTATGTGTATAAATATGTGTGGAATACTTCCGTGTCTTTCTTCTTACCCTTATCTTATATATTTTAGCTCGGGCATTAAGAGAAAATTTGATTTTAATATTCAAATACATATTATTTTGTTTGCGTGGTATGGGTGGGTGTTCGTGCTGTCCCCATCGAAAAAAATCCAAATTACTCGAAATTATTGTTTTACAATCATATGGCTCAACGGCTGAGTCTACTAAAATGACCGATTCATCCAAATCCATGGACACCATGGGGAATTGAACCTCGTATTGGACCTCCTTCGGTTCGGTCTGCAATACAACGGATTCTTCGACTACCTTATCCTCAAACACACGATCCACTTCAATGCAAGCATTGGTGTTGTTGTCGGGATTACGTAGAGGTTCCGACAACAGTTTCTCTTGCTTCTCTGGAATCAGATTATAATTAAATATTGGAATGGACACACCCGCTCCTTTATCTTCATCCGTCAAATCATCTTCATCCGTCAAATGTACATTATCATGGAGTAGGCTGCTTTCTCCACAGCTCTGCTCATCATCGTCACAATTGTCATCATGGTCATCATGGTGTGGTTCCTCAATTTCAATTTGTGAGACGTTCGTCATCACGCTAGAATATAAGAGTGTATTATTCTCAACATCTACAAAATCTTGTCGTTCGCGTTTTTCCAATACAACGGCGGTCGTCGTTTCAACATAAGATGCCTTTTGTGCACGTTGTTTACATGACATGCATTTGCACGGGAATTCGTTTCTAATTTTATCACACAACACATCAAAATCAATACCTTCATGGTATGTGTAGTTATAAAAATGTTTTGCTGCGCTTTGCAAAAATGCGCCTAATATGAGCGCGTAATCGCTCTCTCGCCATTCACCGTCGGTGGCGATGAATCTAAAGTCTACTAAAAAATCTTCAAAACAAACTCGGTCTATGCCGGAAAACATTAACATATTGACGTTTCACAATCTTTTCTCATAATATAAAAACCACTTAGCTTTACTCCAGGCGTCGGTACAGCGCTTGACGCAATCATCAAAATACATAGCAATCTTCTGAGATGCTTTTATTATATGGGGGTTTCTTCATGCAATGTCACGCCTTGCACACGCGGGATCGGCCCTCCACCATTTGTAACACCAGGGACTCCGCTAGTGTTACTTATTGTGATTGTTATAATAAATGAAAACGATATTGGAGATTTATAACTTTAAATATATTTTGGCATCTGCCTTTAGCGAACGTTGGAACCAGAGTCTTTGATAAAAAACAAAACATATTTTCACATTCGTATTTCAAATTCTTTTAGTTTTCACCTGACGCTTCCAAAGGCTATCTTGTCTGCCAGAGACCTGCAGACAAGGATATCCTCCTTACAGTACCTAGGAAGGTAGATAATATTTTCATTTAAATGCATTGTGCGTAAACGGTAATTAAATTCAGATTCAGCTTTAATAACATGTTTCAAACTCATCGAACATTTTGTCTACTCCGCCGTAGAGCCACACAAAGCTATCTTATTTTTTCAGGTATTTTCACGGAATTTAATTTTATTGTGAGCATCACTCCGCGCAATGTTGAAACAGACTCGATTTGCATATTCGAATACCCCGTTTAAAAACACTTTTTCGTCAGAATATACGTCCATTGAAGAACGTAAAGTCTTTGACCAGCATAGTTATTCTCAACCATTCGATTCCATACCGAAACGGTTCTCCGGTCGATTCTGTAAACATGTCGAAGTAAAGGCTTGGGTGAAGTGATCACGAGGTGAGCTGTCAATCCATAAAATCAAGATGAAATGACAGCTCACTTCGTTATCACGTGACATCTTGATTATAACTATGGATTGACACCTTACCTCGTGATCACTTTACCCAAGCCTTCACTTTTACATATTTAGGTACAGAATCGACCAGCTGTAGGGTTCGTGCAGGGAGAATGTTTCAAAATGGTACTTATTTTTATAGGAATTTTGATAAAATAGAAATCATAGTTTACTCAGCGACTGTAGCACCCCAAAATATAGACGATGCGAGAGCCGTGGATACAGCGAGTAATGCGAGTATTTTAAAAAACAATGTAGCTTTCATCGAAGATTAGAAAGCTGCTTTGGTTTAAATCTTTCAAATGGCTGAGTCAGGACAACCTATGAAAATTATATATGGAAAGTAAGCGTGATGCGTGCTTCCTACTAAATAATCATCTCAATAACAAATGACTGCAGATAACAGACGACTATATAAAGTAAGATACAATTGTAATCATTCATTTGATTAAGTAACCATATACTAAGTGCAAGTACTTAGTTTAACTGGCATCCGAAAAGTAATAGAAATCATGTTGTTTCTACCATTAATCTTATTGTTGGTAGCCATATTATTGGGCTGGTACTTATTAGGGAGGTACAATGAAAACTATTGGAAGTCACGTGGAGTGAAGTTTTACAGCAAAAACAAAGTGCTGGGACCGTTTTGGGATTTCATGATCTCGAGACGTGCCCTCTTCGAGATCTTCGGAGACCTGTACAAGAAACATAGAGATCAACCAGTTATTGGCGTCGGTCAATTTAAGACACCTACCTTGTTTGTTATTAATCCAAAAAATGTGCAACATGTGCTGTCAGGCGACTTCCAAGCGTTTCACCACCGAGGAATAGAAAGTATTGAAGGTGACCAATTGACTGATAACATAACCTTAATGAATGGCCCTAGATGGAAGCTAATGCGGAAAAACATGACCCCATTATTCACAGCAAACAAACTGAAGAACATGTATTACATCATGGACAAAAGCGCCCAAGACTTCGTGATATTTTTGAAAAACAATCCCAAGACATGGGAAGGAGATTTCTACAGCACCCTGATGATGTTCAACAACGCCGCTTTATGTGGAGCAATCTTCGGAATTGGAACAGAATCAATCTTTGACTCACCATTCCTTGAAATGGCGAAGAATCTATCACAAACGAATTGGAAGAACCAGCTGAAATTTGTATTCTTCAGTCTTTGCCCGAAGCTGATGGAGAAATTGGGCATAACGCTATTTAAAGACTACGAGGACTTCTTCATCGGTTCAATAAATGCAGTTATTAAGAAGAGGGAACAGGAGAATGTAAAGAAGCACGACTTCGCAGATATATGTACAACTCTACAGAAGAACGGCACCATGAAGGACGCACAGACAGGCTACGAGATGGAACCCACCACCGGCTTACTGTCCGCACAGGCTATGTTCTTTTTCACCGCTGGTGTCGAACCTTGTGCCAATGCCATTTTCTCAACGTTGGTTCTTCTTTGTCGCCACCCAGACATCTTGGAGAAAGTTCATCAAGAAATCGACGAACATTTTGAGAAACACAAGAACAACATAACATACGACGTCATTTGTGAAATGGAGTATGTGGATAAGGTGCTAAGCGAGGGGATGCGACGATTCCCTCCTATTGGATTTTTGACGAGACAGTGCTGTCAAGACACTGTGCTGCCTGTTGGCAATGTCAATGTGGCGAAAGGAACAAAAATGTTCACTCCGATTTATCAAATTCATAACGATCCCCAAATCTATCCGAACCCAGAGGTGTTCGACCCGGAGCGGTTCACTAAGGAGAGGAGACCCAACGACGATATTTACATGCCGTTCGGGATGGGCAACAGGACGTGTATCGGCGCCAGGTATGCCAAGCTGCAAATACTGGCGGGTATGGTGCACGTGCTCCGCAACTTTACTGTTAAATCTAAACAAAATAACAGCGATATAGCGTTCGCTCATGACCCATTTAATGTTAAACTGGGGAATGTTGACATTCAGCTTGTTCCAAGAAATGTTAAATAGACTTTTACGGTATGTAAAACATTGCATTTAAAGTAATGTGTCTGCAAAAAGGTATGAGCTCAGGACGTTTGTTGTTTAAATAAATACCTGGTAGGTTATACAAATTTTTTGTTGGACATTAACGTTTAAATCAAAGACTATGATTGTGATCATGGACATGAGTTGTGTAATCTTAATTAAATATGTTATTCTTTTTACGTTATGTGGTTTTAATAGCTGATGTCCTTTAGTTGTCCTCCTACACCAGATGTATTACTGAGTAGTTACCAGTATATACCTACAGTGTGACCACAAAACAGTAGTTTAATGTATAGTTTACACTCATTCAGTCTAGTCACTTTGACCAAAATCGAATTTAAAATTTAGCATATTTGTTTATTCTCCTATCTATCTAGCCTATGTTGTCTCCTTGCTGGGCAAATGCCTTCTTCTCCCATTTCCACACAACTCTGTCATTTGCAAGTTCGTTGCAAAATTATTTTTAATTTAATATTTTATATTAATTGTCAAGGAATATACACACACAATAATTAACACCTATACTGCACTAGCTCAAAAAGATTAAGTTTTTTCTGATGTAAGTAGGTAATCCATATTCTAATCCTTCTTTCCCGTTATAAATTTGTAAAATTATTCCTGTTATACTTACTTTTATTTGTCGATGACATAATAATTTAGTGGGGTGTTCAGCAATATAAGCACATTTTATTCTGTAAAAATGTCATCGTGAAAGCTTAGGAGAAGTGAACTGCTATCCCATCTGAGTGCTTTTCTATAAAAAACAATGTGGAAACCTAGGTGAGATAAACATAGAGTGAGCTGTGCATCCCTAGCATAAGTTGGAATGACATTTCACTAGAAATTCACTTCAACTAATATAACGGGAGATTTTTATAAAATAGTGCTGCTGAAGCTGTGGTTTGAGACCTGACCGCACCTAAGTTCACGGGTGATTTGAAAATAGTACTGCTTAAGTAAAGATTGTCAGCTCACTTCACCTAAGCTCACGGGTGGTTTCACAAAATAGTACTGATGAAGCTAAGGATTGACAGCTCACTTCACCTAAGTTCACAGGTGGTTGTACAGAATAGTGCTGCTGAAGCTATGGATTTATAGCTTACTTGACTTCAGTTCACGGCAGGTTTTTACAGAATAGTACCTACTGCTGAAGCTATAGATTGTCAACTCATTTCAGCTAAGTTCACGGCAGATTTACATAGAATGGTTCTGCTGAAGCTAGAAGAGCTAGAAGCTATGGTCTTACTGACTAAGTGCCTACCATAGTAAATTCGTAACCCTTCCTTTTGGCTTATGCCGTGTAAAAGTAATTAGTGAAAGAAATCCGAAGTTCTTTTCAGTCTCACGTGAGTTTTATTAGGAGAGCCTTTTAGGTGACAAACTATTAATAGTTCCATAAAGTTTATTTTTACATTTCTATATGAAGCAACTTTTTTTTATTTCTTCATGTAGCAATACATTTGATGAAACTAGATGTGCTGAAAGGGTTACTTCTAAATTATATTTATATTGATGGAATCCAATCTTTTTAAACATTTTATATTCGGTCTTGAAAAGCAAATAATTTGATTTGTTGAACTTTTATATTTAGACTAGCTTTTGCCCGCGACTTCGTACGCGCATATCCCGTTTTTTTACCAATGCCGTAGAAATTTCTCGATCCCGTGTATTTTTGTATATGAATGTGGCTATCGTATACAAAATGAATTTTCCAAATCCGACTGGCAGTTCCAGAGATTAGCGCGTTCAAACGAACAAACAAACTCTTCAGCTTTATTATTTTGATGTTTATTAAATTTTCGTAGTCGTTTTTAGTTGACTGTGGCGGAGCCCAAAAGGAGGACGATGAGTCGATGATGTGTTTTGATAATGCTCATCAAAAGTGTGCAGAATGGTCAACAATCCTATTTTCTATTAAAAAAAATAATGATAATAAGTAGTTATTACATACCACAGTTTGACACCAAAGACAGAAAAACAAAATGGCTTCAACGAAAACAGCGTACTTTCCTACCTATTAAAAAAGTATTTATTTAAATAAAAGCACCTATTTTGTGAAGTGTTTCTGGCTAACGATGCAAACAATGCTACGCGGAGCTATTTACACGTCCAACCCAAAACAAGGACACAACTAGCCAACATAAATAGCCCGTAATTCCTTTACCAACTGTTCGTGTTACTATAGTTATATGAAACTACAAAAATGTTTGAAATTTTCAGCCACAGCTGAACGTGAAAAGTTTCTGTTAAATCACTGAACAATTTCACTGTTCTAGTGTAGGAATTTCCTACGTAACACGTACCGGTTAAGCACTTTGAATGAAAAAAAAAACATAATAGCAAGTCGAGATGAAGGATGTCGTCGTCGAGGTCGACCGCGGGCGAAGGTGGTGTGATGATGTGATGACGTTTGCGGTCAAAATTGTCCAGAGATCGCTCGCCCGTCGCTTTGCCCAGCAGTGGACACAAATTAGCCTAGTAAAGGAAAGCAACTCGTCTGTAATCAGCGGTGGGTAAGGCAGAGGTGACATTCAAGTATGTACACACATTTTGACAGTTTATATTTCAGTCCTATAGTAGGCGCCAGATAAATTTGCAAATAAAGTACATTGACCTTTCCCTGATATCTCTTCGTAGATACCCGAAAAACAAATAATGATTTGTTTTTCATTACTACAGGACAGCTTTATGTTTTTCTTTCCGTTTTTGAAATTAAGAATATCAGTCATAGATATTTCTATGATGTCAATTAATGTCGGTGTCAATTGACCGCTATTGCAAACTATTTGGCCCCTACGATATGTAACAATGGGGCAACCAGTAACTGTGAACTTTTCAGACTCCAGACTGAAACTGAGAAATGTCGATTGAATGAACAAAATGACGCTGCTTGCCCCGAGAATTGAACTGAGGACCTCATGCTCAGTAATAGCGCTAGTAGGCCACTATTAGACCAACGAGACACAGTAAAAAAACACGCGGGTAAATAAATTCTCAAATATAATAATATTTATTTTACAAAAAAACTTTGTTATCTACGGTTCGTGACATTTGGGGAGTGCGCGTCAACAATAATAAAGCTACGGGCACATTACTATGTCGTTTCGCGGAAAAAACCAATGAAACGAATCTGTTGGCTGTGTGTTTTGTAGCTAATCAACTGCGTCAGAAAACGTCATGACCCAATACAAATACAATACAACATAGTAGGTACTGTGAATCCGATATTGCCTATCTTGAAGATTGGTTTAAAACAGTTTTTTATCGCCTTAACCATAACGATTGTTTTACCGTCGGAGTTGACATTGGTGTATTTAGCGAGATAAAAACCGGCCAAGTGCGAGTCGGACTCACTTGCTAAGGGTTCCGAATGAATAATATTTTTTTACATCATAGACTTCTTATAGGTTGTCCTGTAATACAAATTCGGATGCAGGCTCAGTAGTTTCGGAGATAAGGGTCGAATTTCTTCTATTTACTCAAATAACTTCATAATTGAATATTTAAAAATAGAAAAAAAAATACTTTTGTGATCCTTACGAGCTCTTTGATTTGATACATATGTATATATATATATATATCAAACGGTATAGTTGGAAAAACTTTTTTTAATATTTCTAATTTTCCCCCCAAAATGTGACCGTATTTTCAAAAAATATTTATTTTCGTTACGCATCTGTGTTTGGGTTATATACGTACCGAATTTCAACTGAATCGTTCCAATAGATTCGAAGAAAAACGACTGTGACAGACCGACAGACAGACAACCGGGTGATCTTATAAGGGTTCCATTTTTGTGTACAGAGGTTTGGAACCCTTTTTTAATCATTATTTATTTAAGGGACTGATGTGACGATGTCAATCCCATCGTTCTACTACAAATAATTAAACAGAAAAAAAGCTTAGGCTAATTTCTTTACTAATATAAAGAAGTACAACATCAAATTTTTGATGCTTCACAATGAGGTTTGGCTTAAATGCCATGAAACATTCCAACATCTATAGTTGACACTTTTAACAAGTTCAGCAGGGCGATTCTTTTGATTTTGTATCGGACACATTCCACCAACACAGTTCGGAACCCTAAAAAGTAATAAATTGATTGATCCCTTGCCTATCCCAAGAGAATGTACTCCCAGGACAAAAAACCTAGCGTATGTGCTATTCCAGAACATAACATAATATTATTATCTTGAAAAAAAAAAGCAAGGTCTTACAGCACAAGTATAAGTACAAGTATTCCGTAAAATAAAAAAGTTGAAAATTAAGGTAAATTTTGGTACTTACAAGTTTTCGTAAAATCAAAATTTGCCCATATGTTTTTATCGTGTTGACTCTGGACCTTGATTTTTATACACATAATAAGGATTATAGACTTCAGTATCTGGTATAAATTTCAACTTGCTAAGTCCAGCCGTTCCTGAGAAAACGGTGGTGACACACGGACAGACAGACAGACGGACAAGAGAGTGATCTTATAAGGGTTCCTTTTTTACCTTTTCAGGAACGGAACCCTAAAAAAGAACTAGATTCGATCAGCTTTTCTGGCGTGATTGAGTAACAACAATGCATCCATCCGTTTAAACATTTGCATTTTAATTTCGTAAATTACTAATCGATACGTTAGATTTTTTGTTATGGCCAACCCAGCTGTTGTCCAACTATGACCTACTTGGATGTAGCGATCGCTGGCCTTAAAGTTGGTTGGTTAGGGTGCTTTACTTTACCTTAAAACTAAAATACGGCCAAGTTTAAAAGACGATTATCAGTTATCACTCATCATCTGCCTAGCCTTTCCCGACTATATTGGGTCGGCTTCTAGTCAAATTGAATTCAGCTGAATACCAGTATTTTACGTGAAGCGGCTGCCTACATATCTCCACAACCCATAAACGGGGTAACACGGTAGTTCTTGGCAAGACTGGAGTCAGATTTACTGGCTTCTGACAATCCGTAACGACTGCCATATATCTACAAATGACAGCCGGGACCAACGGCTTAACGTGCTTTCCGAGGCACGGAGGAAACTCGGTATGTTTAGATGGTCACCTATCCACAGACCAACCTTGGCAAGCGTTGCTTAACCTTGATCGTCACGTGCGTGTTATTTTTTTGCCACGAGCTCCTTAAAGAGGGTTATCACTAGAAAATCAAAAAGATTTTAGGGGTTAAAATGTTATCAATCATCAGGAGGTCAGATAACAAGTAAATTAATCATTTCCCAAAAACTGATATCTAGAATTCACGAGTCAACGTCAGTGGGTAGCCTACTTGATAATTATCAGATGGTTACATAATAACTTCAACTTGTGTTTAATTTAATCAATAAAGATTCATGATCCGACACTATTAATTATATTTACCAACCTATCTACTTGATAAAATTATTACCTATACCAACTTTGATAAAAAAACCTCTGTTGTGGTATCATTTCTTTGTTCTTTGTGTAGGTATCTTATACTTCACAACTAGACTTTATAACTAGGTACACTAGCGACTGCCCTTGGTTCGCGTGGTATATACGGATGTGGTGACATCGACATGCCAAAACAGAATTCTGTACTATTTCTTCAATGCATAAAATTGCATAAAATTTTGTATTTTTGGCGTTGAGTACCAGAAGATGAAGCGTTGGAAGGACTCTCTCACAAGGTGGACCGATGACCTGAGGTTCTAGACAAGACATTCTGTCAGCTGTAGCGTGACGAAGGTGATTGTCAAAACATCAAAAATGTATGAGATTGACAAACGCTGCCGAAATGCCATGTGATCTATCCTGCATATTTCGGCATGTCAACTGTTGCATTCGAAAAAAAAAGGTAATAAAAAAATACACCGGCTTCAAAACTTTAATTTATTGAAAATAAATAAAAGTTTTATCTTTAAAAAAATCTAAAGTAAATATGCCAACTATTTTTTTGATTTCGCTATGCTGGCACAGCATTAATATTTGGAATAAACGTTGTCACTTGGTAGTCGTAGTAGTAGTAGGAGAGGAGCTCGTGGCTAAATAATAAAAGCCGCACGGGTCGACCTTCAAGGTTAAGCAACGCTTGCCGAGGTTGGTGTGTGGATGGGTGACCATCTTAACATATCGAGACTCTTCCGTGCGGAAAGCAAGTTAAGCCGTCGGTCCCGGCTGTTATCTTTGAAAGTCAGAAGCCAGAAAATGTGACATCAGTCTTACCAAGGAGTACCGTGTTACCCAGTTAATGGGTTGGGGAGGTTTGGTAGGCAGCCGCTCCACGTAAAATACTTGTATTCAGCTGAATCCGGTTTGACTGGAAGCCGACCCCAATATAATTGGGAAAAGGCTAGGCAGGTGAGTATGTGTTATAGCGGCAACAGAAATACATCATCTGTGAAAATTTCAACTGTCTAACTATCACGGTTCATGACACAGCCTGGTGACAGAAGGACAGACGGACAGCGAAGTCTTAGTAATAGGGTCTCGTTTTACCCTTTGGATTGGGTTAAAAAAAGAAAGGAGAATGGTGTCAGGTGAGATAGTGGAAACGTAAGCCTATCAATAATGAGTATAAATATCCCAAAAAGCTTTCCAAATAACTATTATAACTTAATCTACCTAAATAGCTGTTTCCAAGATGGATTACAAAAACACAAAATACAGTTATTATTTTAATCCACACTCCAATAGAGTCAGTAACTATGACAAGACAATTATTAACATCTTAGTGCAGCTAAAACAAATCTCCGATATCTGTATCTTTCGATAGGGAATCAAAACTGAATAAAAATAAACATAAAGAGCACGTGACTAAACACGTCAACATGACCGCAGGCAGATAATATTACATTATGAAGTAGGTACATATTTGTTTTCTTTGTGAGATAAGCTTAAGCCCAATTTATTAACAATAACAAACACGATGTTACATGTTTATGTAACATCGTGTTTGTACCTACTACAGGATAACTTTTGTACCCATAGAGATACATCACAGTAGGTACATGATTGTGAAAGGTTGATCTACACACCGGGACTTGTGCGGGCCGTGGTCTATCACAACGTGGTTTGACACGTCTCGGGTACGGACGAGTGTGGAGAATGAGTTCTTTTTAAATGTAGAAAAGTACTGTGTGTATCAAGCTTTATTTTGAGACATCGATTGGCTCAGAAATTGGGCAAAAACCAGCTGTAATGTTTCCTACATTGTTGATGTTCCATACATCTATACTTACTTAATATATTAAAGCTGAAGAGTTTGTTTGTTTGTTTGAACGATCTATGGAACTACCAGTCGGCAAATTCTTTTTGTATATGATAGCCACATTCATGAGGAAGACTGTCGGCTATAAGGGAACTGGAAAATATTGTAAAAATGTGTGCGAAGTCGCGGTTAAAAGCTAGTTCCTAAATATAAATACAAGAACATATTTTTTTCATATGTCTATGTACTTCTCACTGTAAAAGTTGTCTTTGTTCCCGGAATACATTTACCCTGTTAAAGAAGTGAACATAAATTACAAGACTGCATGTTTTTTTTTTTCCTTTTGCAATTAATCTTGGAAACAAAGTCTTTCCATGAAATTGGCGCAGCCATACAAACGCCGACAACTTATTGTTCCTGCCAGGACATGAATTTAATATCGCCGCACTATTACTATGGCATCGCTGCAGCTAGGGATGTGACGGGGACCATTTTGCGGAGGCCCCAGTCCATAACCACGCGGATGTGAAGTCTGCCTAGCCTCTTCCAAACTGTGTTGGGGTGGCTTCCCGCGTAATCGGATACATCTAACTTTAATAAATCTAAATTTAAAAATAATTACTACAATTTTTTTTTTTAAGGTTGGGCAATCATCAAATGACTTCTTCCACTCTGGGTGGAGCGGAAGGGCGTGTCAGACTCTTACTGACTAAAACCCATCCGTGTTCCTTCTAAAGCCCTTTGCTTTCCAAGGGCGCGGTGACTCTTTCGAACAAATTCCGCAACCCTGGAATTACTACATATTACATCTAAATTTAATAATAATTACTGGACCTATTTGGCGCAGTCGCGAGACACGCAAAATAATTGTTTTAAAATTAAGTTTTCTTTTATTTGTACATATATTGTGTGTTGTATGTGCCAAATAAACTACTTTTCTTTCTTTAATTATATTAGTGTAAGTAGTATTTTACTTGGAGCGACTGCCTATCTAATCTCCATCATGATACATCTTAGCAAGTCCTTGGTCAGATTTCTTGGTTTCTAACTTACACTTGACAACCCATGTCGAGTTACAAATGCACTTGGTTTTAAGTCATATGCTATGGAATTATTAGGATTTTATACTTAGCCAGCCAAGTTGGTCGACTATTACTCATTAACTCGTTAAGCCTAGGTAGCGGTGATAGTTTTCCTTTTAAATTTTTCCACGTATTCAAAAACAACCGTTTAGCTGGCACTTGACTCTAACAATAAATTGCGCTTTAAAGCTTGTTTATTTCGCAAACGGATCCTTGGATGGAAAAATGGTTTTTAGCACACCCTTAATATTTTTAAATAAGCTATCCAATGACACCACACACATCATCATCCTAAAAAAAAATGTATATCAAGATTTAATTTTACTACTTTGTCGGGGTGATTAATATATACCTCTACCCATACCAAATTTCAACTTTCTACCGCTAAGCGTCTCTGAGCGAAACCGCGAACGGTCTGTCAGACGGACATGGCGAAACTATAAGGGTTCCTTGTTGACTACGGAACCCTATAAAGCAGCGGCTCAAATCCGCCCCTACGGAAGCCTAGGCGAAGTTCCGTATCTACGGAAGCCTAGTAAAGTTCCGTTCCAACAACCCTAGCTGTAGAGCCGAGTTCTACGGTAATTACGACAAAGCGATGAGGAGCTACGGCCCCGGCCTACGCCGTAGACCCATAACTCGATAACCGTAGCAAGGACCACGGAGAATTTTATGCACTTTGCTGTTTATTAATTAAATAATCAGTTCAGCTTGAACCTTTCGAACCAACGTTTATGACCTGTGTATTTTAACCTAATCGTTTATAATCATTCTAAATGTCAAACAGTGTGTTATTTCAAAATTAAATTCAATTCAAAAGCCATTTGTTCAAATTAGGCTGAGAGCAGCACTTTTGGAACGACAGTTTTACATAATACTCCCTCAAAACGCCCACCTGTCACGTACGTTTTTAGGTAACCCCGTGTCAACTATACCTATGTATACAAGGTGAAGACGACGATACGACAATAAATGAAAACATTGGCAATACCGGTTCATAGGAATATTTTGAAACTGCCTATGTATTATAAATCTTGTCACCGAAATTAAAAATAAACCTTCCAATGACATAAAATGTCAAAAAACTCAAACTAGTCAAGGATAGTGACTACTATTCTGACGAAATATTCCAAGCAGTCTGTTGCAGTTAGTGACATCTGTGATAAAAGACAACATATTCGTATGTACTAGTATTGCCAGTGTTTGGATTTACAGTTTTATCATCGTCTGCACCTTCTATAGGTATCGAGTGCGATTGTAGCCCCACTGACGTCAATATGAGATTCCTTATTGTTTTAAAAACATCGTAATTGAACAAACAATATACATAGATTTACTTAGTTAGACCCTTTGAACCAATTACCGCGCCCCGTTCCTATTATGACGTGTCCATTATGATTCCGTCATGAAAAAGGGATAGTGTTATTCGTCTTGTATAGTTGTCTCCCTCTCACAACGGAATTGAAGGGTCATAGTATCTATCTATACTTACTAATAATGAAGCTGAAGAGTTTGTTTGAACGCGCTAATCTCTGGCACTACCGGTCGGATTTGGAAAATTCTTTTTGTATATGATAGCCACATTCAAGGGAAAGGCTATAAGGCTGTACGGGAACGGGAAAAAACGGGATATGCGCGTACGAAGTCGCGGGCGAAGTTCTGGTTTAGTAATAAGCACCTATTTTTAGGAAATATAAACTAAGAAGTTAAATTTTTAACACTTAAAATGACTATAAGTTAATAGTGGCCCGCCCCGGCTTCGCCTGGATTTATATGTATTTTTCTTTCATAAGAACCTTCTCCTGTCAATAACAAACACAAAAGAAAAGAATGAGCGAAATGTGTCCAGCCGTTCACGCGTGATGCCGTGACCAAGGGAAATAGAGATTCATTTTTATTACTATACGTTATAAGTTATTGCCTTAGGTATACATATGTTTTCAGATAAACATAACAATGATTTCAACTCCACCTACACTTTCGCAAATTTAAAACCATGATAAGTGCGAGCATACGAAAACAGTGAGATAGTTCCCCCTTCTGCTTGATTTAAGTTTGGCAAGTCCCTTTCAAGCCGTTGCCATTGCTATGAGTGATGTATAGTCACGGGACTTAACGAGTTTCGAAGAAGAAGATAATAATACATGTATTATTGTTATGTACACTCACTGTTACTGTTTGCGCGGTTCTTGGATAACGTAATAACTTATATGAACAGAATTATATTATATTTTACAATTATATATATTTTTTTACCGTGGTTTTGGCTACTTTGATTAGAATTTTTACATGTGGTTAAAGGAATGCGGAATAATGTATGTGCACGGTAAAGTCAAAAGCAATAGTTATAATTATGTAGGTATATAAATTTTATATCGCATTTACGCTGTCCTGCCCGAACGTTAGCTTTTGCAAAAAAAAAAAAAACACCTAGAGATTAAACGATGCACCTGTCACTTTATCTCTTCACAAACCTTGGTTGACTGATGGAGACTGCCTAAAGCATTGAATCCGCCTTTGTAGCTTTGTGTATAATGCCTAAATAAATAAATAATATTAATTAGTTACATTAAGGTGTCCCTAATTATAATATAATGATTAAAATTAAGACAACAGTTTTATCACCAGCTTTTGGTTATTTGAACTTTGGTATACGAAAAATAAACAAAAGCTAATTATTAAGACGCTATTAAAATCTCTCGCGTGTGTTTTGAGTGTAGCAATACCGATTTCATTAAGGTATTGTTAGTATTGTGTTAAAGTTGAGAAGCGTCATGAATATCGTTCATAATAATAAGGGGGAGTTCCGAAAACTTAGCACCGAATCTTCTTTGTTAAACTTACAAGTGGGGCCCGAACAATCTCTTAGGAGCGCTTTGTTCTAGGATTCACCAGTCTTGGTGAATATCACGTAGACTATGATGAATCCTAAGATGCAAGCTACACTCAAAAAGTTTCCCTATGCAATGTGGAGATCGATACGACAGTGAATTAAAACACTGGCAATACTGGTTCATAGGAATATTTTGAAACTATTATAAATCCCCAAAATTAAAAATAAACTTTCAAATTGCATAACACGTCAAAAAAACTCAAACTAGTCAAGACTAGTTTGAATTTATTTGATGTTTTGACGATAGTGACTACTATTCTGACGAACTATTTCAAGCAGTCTGTTGCAGTTAGTGACATCAAAGCTGTGATAAAAGACAACATATTCGTATGAATTAGTATTGTTTGTCGCCACTTTGTAGACAAAGGCTCTACACAAAGTTCTATTGAGATTGAGATTGTCGAAATGGCAAAATACAAGGGATTGAGAACGTGACATCCCATACATTTTTGAAGTTTTAACAATCGGCTTCACCACGCCAGCGCTGACCGACTGTCACTTGTCTGACTGTTCTCTCATATATGACTCATTGATGCAATTTACTGTAAGTAATTTGAATTGTAGATACTTGTTTATAGCTGAAATACTTCAAAAACATTATCTTACATGTTCAAATGAAAACAAAATAACATTCCTGAATACATACAAACATAACTAACTGCAATAAATGGTGGAAAAATAAAATTACTATTAAGCTTTCGTAGGAAAATGCGTATTGTACTTGTCTCACTGACTGAGTTTGTGATATTTTAAATAAATAGGTACAGAACAGCCTAGTGTACTGATAATTGTTTTTGTTATTTAAATAACTCTTTTACAGACAATATTTTTGAATTTAATTAGCAGACAATAAAATTGATTGAATTGATGGCCAATGAGCTGGCCCTCTAAAATGAATAAGAATGAGCTGCTCGAACAAAGAAGTGGAACTCAATTGAATGTGAAGTGTTAAGAATTTGTGAGTGTAGAAGAAGTGTGTAGGCTGTGGTTTGGTATACAAACATCTTGTACGTAAGTGTGTGGTATCATTCGGCTGAGAGTGAGTAATGATTAATGAGACAACTAAAGTTTTCGTAGACTGAGCGCCAACAACAAGCATAAGTTGGTTCGCTTGTTCTATAAACTTTCTCCAAACTGCATTATAGATATGTTCACAGCTTCATATGGACGTTCACAGCTTTTGTTCCATTTGTTTTAGTTTCTACTTATTTTCGGTTGTTTTTGTAAATATTTATTTATTTATTTATAATAAGCACACCAACAGCACGGTCACTTATAATTCAAATAAAATTACATTCAAATACGGCATTTCAGTAACCATTCAAATGACAGGTATGCATAACATTGAACGTAATGAATATTAGAGACAAAAGGAAAAACTAAAAACTGCGTCCAGTGTACCTAAATCCTAAACACTACAAAACAAAACAATTTGAGCTATTAAGACGTACTTTGTTCGCACTGTTTGAAGAGGGAACGTCTGTATGAAGCAAAACTCATAGAGAAAACTTCGACAGGGTAATCCTTCAAATTGGACCTTTCATTATATAACCTTGCCATACGTGTTAGGGGGCTATTAAAGGTGGTATTTAAGGTAGATATAGGCAAATGCGATGATGTCGCTTGCTACGTTGGCAAGTCCTAAAGTTAAAATAGTTAATCAATTGCGCATCTATGGAATTATTTATAATTTTATGAAGTGTAAGTAAGTCAGAATGGATCTGCCTTTATTTTAAACTAATCATCTTATAATGCCTTATCCTGTCATTGTAATCAGGTATAGCTTTTTGGATCCCATTCTTCATACATAGATACCTGAGGGACTGAACAGATTCAATATTATTAGTATAACTAGAGTAAAAAGGAGACCAAATAGTGGAACAATACTCCAAAGAACTCCAACTCCAGTGCGTTATAAAGTAGAATAATGCTACTATAATTACGGAAAGGTTTGGACATGCGAATTATGGAGCCGAGCATTATTTTAGCCTTAGCAACTATAGTATCTATATGATCACGAAAGGATAGGGATGTATCAAAGAGTACACCTAGATCACGGATGACTGATACTCTGCTCAGAACTGATCCATCAATATGATACTTAATCAAATTTAACGTAATTCACTTTATTCGTGAAAGTAATAGTCTGGCATTTTTTAACATTGAGCGTCATTCTGTTGTTGAAACACCATTGTTGAAGGACATCAAGATCTCTTTGAAGTTTCATACAATCACCCAGGTCTGATATCCTGCAGTATATTTTTAAATCATCAGCATACCTAGGCTAAACAATTGCAATTTATTAAATCTAAAAGATCATTCAAAAATACCAAAAAAAAGCAAAGGGCCCAACTTAGAGCCCTGTGGAACACCAGAGCCAGGAGAAAAAGGCACAGATTCATATCCCGCCAAGGCAACTATTTGGGAACGATTAATTAAATAACTCTCGAACCACCGCAACAGAGAGCCATGAATGCCAGCGCAATTCAATTTCATAGAAAGAATTGAGTGATCAACACGGTCAAAGGCTTTTGCAAAATCTGTATAAACAGCATCAACCTGACCCCTAGCTTCAAAGGTGTTACAAATAAAAGTAGTGTAAATAAGTAAGTTAGACCTATGTCTACTATTAGAACGGTTAGAGACAAAACCGTGTTGCTTCGAACTAATTATATGACGGAGGTGAGAGTAAACTACATTGTATATAAGGCCCTCAAACATCTTTGCAAATTGTGATATAATAGAGATTGGTCTATAGTTAGTTACGTCATTCACACTACCAGATTTATGTACGGGGATAACGTGTGATATATAATATGACGATGTCATCGGGATATGGCCCAGAAAAAAAGCTATAAATATTAAGCAGACTTAAGGTCTAAAGGCAGACTACAGTATTCTAGAGATGATAGTGAACAAGCCTAATTGCCTGTTCCTAGGGCACTGGAGTATGCACAGCTGCTGGTCTAGTGCAGCGGGAAGCGGACATAGTTATAAGTATTTAAATTATTTTTCATTTTATTTTAGTTGTATGTATTTCTTTTGTTGTCAGGAAACAAGTTTACTAACATAGTTTTAAAAGTGTTACTAACAACAATATGAATATGTTCGATATAAATAAAAAATAATAATACTACGTGATAGACGTGTTCGACTATGGCTAGATGACTCTATGGTCTATGCCAGACAAATAAATATGGGTGGTGGACGGTCATTGACCTACCCACATTTATTGACACACTTAGTTCCGAAATAAAAACAAGAAAAAAATGTCCTGAATTGACATCTACCGTGATCCTTTACATTTTCTAGTTATGAAAAACGAATCCATTCGAGTTGATCCGGTGCGTCACGTCTCGGTCTATGTCGCCAGTTTAATATCCAACTAAGCATGTTGTTATTTTTTTTATGAATAAACCTGTTCATTTTTAGGGTTCCGTACCCAAAGGCTGAACCCTTCTACAAAGCCACCGCTGTCCGTCTGTCTGTCAGTGGCCTATATCTTAAGAACCGTAATAGGTAGACAGTTGAAATTTTTACAAACTTCAACAAATCATACGAGTAAAATAAAACGAAATTGAAGGGGGCTCATCGTGTGAGAGTCCGACCCGCCCTTGGCTGGTTTTTTTTAGTAATGTGAGATTAGGCACAGTCTGGACTGGCCACCAACTGCTGTCATTGATATTCACCCGACGGCACATAGCTTAACTTGCTAGCAAGCAGAGATTAAAATTCAGATTTCAGTGATGCTTCCTGAATCATTCATGCAAGAGCAGTATTTTATGAATAAGGACACTATGTGGTTTTACTTTAATTAAAAGGGATCGCTCTATAATGATATTGTTTTATGAAAAACATATTTCAATAAAATAATTTTAATATAATTTGTTAAGTCGATTTCACAAATGTTACTAACAAACTTAGGTATAAAAACTCACTTGTGTTTAAAAAACCGACCGCAAAAAACGACTAAAAAGTTCCAACAAGTTACTTTCCAAACGGGTTAGTGGCATCGAAACTATGATTGAACTTAAATAAATTCCTCTGTCGTATTTTAGCATAAATCTCTTGTAATTAGAGCAAATATAACGTGAGTAGGTAGTGTGAGCCACCGCGAGCTGCCAGTGAAACGCTGTCTGTGGTTATAACGCATTAACGTCGATGCCAATAATAAATGTTACATTATTACGGTATTGAAATATTTACGCCTGGGAAATTATCAATGAACACGCTTCTACTTTGTTACGTTGTACGGTTTCCAACAGTGGTTTATTCTCTTCCGGGGAAACTCTTCCAAGTAGTAAAAGGCGTGATTTCGATGGCTTATAACCAGTGATCGGATAATCGGGCGCTAATGTACCTAAACTTCGCTTTTATTCCCACGAAAGTATAATACGGACATGCTTTTCAGAATCCCGGATCCCGGAATCGTTCGAAATTCCTGAGATTGCTAAAAATACCCGCATACAAAATATAGTTAGAACTCGTAGTGAAGTTTCATTATAATTTTAGGTATGTGTATTCCATTTGTTTTGAATAAAATAAAGATACCAAATAAAAATAACCACTGCTATAATTTCATTAAGTTTGTTATAGTTGTTTTTTCAAAATTGTTTAATCCCGGGAACCCGGTATTACTTATTTATTCAGAAAGGAATGTCCATATTATTCTTTCACGGGAAGAAGTTTAGGTATATAAGCGCCCGATTATCCGATCACTGCTTATAACATAGCTTTTGCCAGCGACAGTCCTCGCGTTAAAGTAGCTAACCGTCTCCAGAAATTAATCAAAATCGGTTAGGCGATTTTGGGGTGAAAGCGTAACAAAAAAACTCACTTTTCCTTTTATATTATACTGGATTCTGCCAACGGCATCGCCCGCGTGTATGTCGGAAATTATCCCAAGGAATCAAAGCCTATGTGCTATTATTCCAGACTTTTATCTATATCTGTACCAAATTTCATCTTGATTCAGCCGTTCTGTTCTGGCGTGATTGAGTGACAAACATCCATCCATCCAAACTTTCGCTTTTATCATAGTATCTAGTGTGAAGTAAAATAGGAAGACACATTTTCCGCCTTATACACAGCTTAGTTGCAAACACTTCTGCTGAGCATGAGGAAAGCCGGGAAAAGTGTTATTGGTTTTTTTTTTCACCTGGAACTTCTCCGTAGTAGCCCAGTGTCGGGGTTTTTGCCCATTTGGCTTAAACATAACTGAAGTATTGTGGGTGTACTACCTACAGGCATTCACTTATACTTTTTCGTCGTGACGTCAAATCCACCCAAAGAAAACGTTGTCAAAGACCGCCCATTGTTACATCGTACTATTTTTATGCTCCTATTGGAATTGGTCATGGTGTATAATAAAGAGTATTACTATTTTATGTTATGTTGTTCTTTATCCCCTTTGTTATAAAGTTACTAGCTTTTGCCCGAGACTTCGTATGCGGATATCCCGTATTTTCCCGTTCCCGTAGGAATTTTGGCAAATCCTAGCTTAGTGCCCCTACACTCCCCAAGGAAGGTACCTTCAAAATTTCAGCTTTCTACGACCAGTAATTTCGGCTGTGCGTTGTCTGTAAGTCACTCAGTCACTCACTCAGTCAGTCAGCAACGGAAGAATTTTACATATTAGGATTTCAGACTTTTTTTTTAATATGTGTTTTACTCTTGACTCTAGTCTAGGTCATAAATGACAGAGACAAAACCGACGATGGAGCGAGCTTACCTAAAAGAACAACTTTATTGTTTGAGTATCAACAACCAACAATCCCAATTATCAACCTTTTCACTTTTTAAGCATCGGTTTAGCCCAGGTTTGTGCAATCAGCCGTATTTAAGTGGTATCGATTTCACACGTAAAAGCATCATAAAGCACATTCCCCAATTGAATGGCCGGAGCGTTATTCGAAGTGATTAGGTAACGGGTAACGCCTGCATTCTGCATCCGATGCTTCCAATGTGTGCCTGCCTGTTCCAATGCCTGAGATTTGTTTGTGGGTTCAAAGAGAACTGAGAGAGAGAAGGTGGGTGCTTATAAATGGATTGTTATTTGCCTAACAATGCACTTGCTAAGTAAAGAGCATATGGTAATATTATGTTATCGCACATACAAAGGCCATTAGAAAGAAGTTGTCGTAATGGTTAACAAGAAGTCCTCAAGTAATAAATCTTTTTTAAATCAACTTTCGCTGGGTTCAATAAATGTTTATAGCTTTTTTTTAGTTTTTATTTTTATCATTATGGATAGGCTCCTGCTTGATCACAATCGCACCTGATGGGAAGCGATGATACGGTCGACGATGGCGCAAGCTTGCCTAGAAGTAAACTATTCACTCGAATCTGGAATTCGATCGAATTGTACTCCTTAGTTGCACGCACAATGGCAGTATTCCCAAATCATTTTGCGCGTATTGGCTTGTTCTGCTTTATATGAAATGCAAACATTGTCGTAATATAATAATAAATAGTGTAATATTCGAAGTTTCACAATTTATTTGTCGCAAGGATGTAAATAAATTAAGAGAGCGATTATAATAGAAGAAAATAATGAGGTCTTGTTATCTTCACGTGTTTTTAACCAGTACCTAAATACCAGCTTCTGTATATCAGAAAGTAAGGTATATCGGTAAGGCAAGGTAAGGTCTTTAAAAATATCGCTTTTTTTTAGCATATGACCAACTTTGTCACCCCTATGTTATGTTTTCTTTTATTTCTTCTGTAACTTACGAGTATATGATGTAGGTACATTATAAAGAGTATTCTATTGTATTGTATGTGCACTTTGGCACATATCTACTTATTTTGAACCTACCTGTCTTACCTATGTGTACCTCGTTAGGCAAGGGACGCTCACTGCTTCCTATGTTAAAATTTCTTCTATTATTCCCCTGTGGATCCTGTCAGCGCCGCAAAGTGGAAAAGCAAGATTACTTGATCATATTTACGTCTAAAATGGATCAGGGTCTCTAAATTGAGTAGATTATAAAATTGTGGGCTGTTAATTTTTTACACAGGAAGGTTTAATGGAAAAGTAAAGTGCACCTTAAAGTGCACCTCACTAATATCAGGGGGTTGCACTCCAATCTCGATCCGGTCCATCATCACCTTGAGGCCGAGAAGCCGCACCTGTTTTTTCTGACGGAGACGAAGATAGCAACCCCGTTGGACGTGGCGTACCTCAACTACCCGGGTTACTCTCTTGAACACAAGTTCAAGAAGCAGGCTGGGGTCTGTGTGTACGTCCGCGATGACATTTGTTGTCGTCGTCTCCGTTGCTTTGAGAAATCGGGTTTTTCTGCCATATGGCTGCTTGTGGACACTGGCGTGGAGAAATTTCTCTACATCGGCATTTACCGATCGCACAGTGGTGACCAGGAGACAACAGCACTATTCAATTTCCTCGTGGAGTCGACTGACGTAGCCCAACAACGGTACCCAACAGCGAAGCTCATTTTTCTGGGGGACTTCAACGCCCACCATAAAGAATGGTTGTTCCCGTACCAGAGAACTGACCATGCTGGGTTAGAAGCGCGCAAGTTTGCTTTAACGCTAGATCTAACCCAGCTGGTGAATGTGGCAACTCGGGTACCGGATGTTGACGGCCATACACCCAATTGCTTGGACCTTCTGCTGACAACTGATCCGAACAGTCACTCAGTATCGGTCTCAGCCCCGCTGGGAACATCTGACCACTGCCTGGTGAAATCCGTGTCGACCTGCTCTCCTCCAGATGAGAGCCCTAGAGGCACGAGACGAGTATGGCGATACGAGTCAGCAGATTGGGATGAGATGCGGCACTTTTTTGCGTCTTATCCATGGCGGCATGTGTGCTTTTCCTCGGGTGACCCGTCTTGTTGTGCCGACATGATTGCGGACGTGATTCGGCAGGGGATGGAATATTTCATTCCATTCTCCGACATCCCGCTCGGTCACAAAACCCGGCCTTGGTATAATGCAGAGTGCGCCCACGCTGAGGCCCGAAAAGAGTCTGCCTACCAAGCTTGGGTCAAGGCCCGCGACCAAAAAGTTAGAGCACGCAGGGTTCGCGCGAGGAAGAGAACTTTTAATTCTGCCGCTAAGTTCTGCAAGCAAGTTCTACGTGGGGCACGTTTTGACCATGTCGGACGTATCGGGGCCAAACTAGCATCTCACCCTCCGGGTAGTAAACTGTTCTGGTCCCTTTCGAAAGCGGTTGAAATGAACTTTTGTCGGCCCACTTTACCACCAATGCTGAAACCTGATGGGTCACTGGCCCACTCTGCAAGTGAGAAAGCAAATTTATTTGCATCTTCCTTTGCTAGCAATTCACGTCTGGACGCTGGCTCCAAGCAACCACTAACTGTACCTCGTTACTGTGACTCTTCGATGTCGGAGATTGCAGTTCACATGAAAGAGGTACGAAGAGTATTGTGCAATCTAGACGTGAACAAGGCCAGCGGGCCTGACGGCATTTCAGCGAGAGTGTTGAGGCAATGTGCGCCTGAACTGTCTCCTGTGTTGACACGCTTGTTCCGCCTCTCTCTTGAAAAAAGAACGGTGCCAAAATCCTGGAAGCTTGCGAATGTACAGCCTGTGCCAAAAAAGGGCGACCGTGCAGACCCTGCTCATTATCGACCGATCGCCATTACCTCCATTCTGTGCAAGGTTATGGAAAGGGTACTGAACAGTAAGTTGCTGACCTACCTTGAAGGCAATGATCTCCTCAGTGACCGTCAATATGGCTTTCGCCGGGGACGGTCAACTGGCGATCTTCTTGTGTATGTCACGCACTGCTGGGGCGAAGCCATCGAGAAACACGGCGAAGCACTTGCTGTATCGCTCGATATCTCGAAGGCCTTTGATAGGGTGTGGCACGCAAGTCTACTCAGCAAGCTTCCTGCTTATGGCATCCCAGCTGATTTTTGTAGCTGGATATCAGACTTCCTTAGTGAACGGTCGATCCGAGTAGTCGTTGACGGCTGCTTCTCTGACCTCATGGCTATTAATGCCGGAGTTCCTCAGGGGTCTGTTCTCTCTGCAACTCTTTTCCTGCTGCACATCAATGACCTGCTTCAGCCTGGTATTGTTGGGTATGCAGATGACAGTTCGGTTTCAGAGAGATACTTGTCTAGCGCAAAAACCAGCGGGGAAGAAGTTCGTTCCTTGAGAGAGGCCATGGTAGAGCGGACAAATTTGACCTTAAGTCTTGTCTCCCAGTGGGGTGATGACAATCTGGTCTCTTTTAACGCCACCAAAACACAAGCATGTCTTTTTACCGCGAAAAGGAGTCGTTTCGACCTAACTCCGACTTTTTGGGGTACATCTGTTCCTGTAACCGATCGGCTCGAGCTCCTAGGCATGGAGTTGACAACCAGTCTCAACTTTGGTGCCACCATTGAGCACAAAGCCCAAACTACGGCCAAAAAGCTGGGCATCCTAAATAGAGTGAAGCGATACTTCACGCCTGGACAGCTTTTAACCCTCTACAAAGCACAAGTCCGATCCTGCATGGAGTATTGCAGCCACCTTTGGGATGGCTCAGCTAAATACCAACTTGCCGCGCTTGACTCGGTGGAACACAGAGCTAAAAGGCTCATTGGCGACGTAAGACTGGTGGATGCCAAGCTTCACAGCTTGGCTCATCGCCGCAAGGTTGCCTGCTTGTCGGTCTTCTACAGATTGTACTTCGGGGAGAGTGTCCAGGAACTCCACGATCTCATCCCACCGGCCCCCTTCTACCATCGGACATCTAGACGCACTGCAAGTTACCATCCCTACCTTGTTGCTATTCCACCAATTCGCACTAAACGTTTCCAAACGTCTTTTATAATGCGCACAGCAAAGGAGTGGAACTCTCTGCCTGCGTCTGTGTTTCCGAACGCATACAACCCTAATCTCTTCAAAATTAGAGTGAACAGGCTTCTTCTGGGTAGGCTCGCTCCATCGTCGACTTTGTCTCTGTCATCTATGACCTAGACTAGAGTCAAGAGCAAACCCATATTAAATAAAAAAAAAAAAAAAAAAGGTAAATAATTCTAAAAAGATTTATAGGAGAAAAACACATGTTTTCTTTTAATAATATTAATAATTATTGTGCGTAGGTATACCTAATTGAAAGGAGCTCGTGGCTAAAAAATAACAGCAGCATGGGTCGATCTTCAAGGTTCAGCAACGCTTACCAATGCTGTTCTGTGGATGGGTGACTATCTTAACATACCGAGTTTCATTGTGCCTTGGAAAGCAAGTTTAGCTGTTGGTTCCGGCTGTCATTTATAGATCTTTGGCAGTCGTTACGGAATGTCAGAAGTCAGTAAATCTGACTCCAGTCTTGCCAAGAAGTACCGTGTTACCCAGCCTACCAGGTGTGGTAGGCAGGAGGAGGTCTGGTAGGCAGCAGCTCCACGAAAAATACTGGTATTTAGCTGAATCCGGTTTGACTGGAAGCCGACCCCAATATAGTTGGGCAAAAAAACAAAAATTCAAGAATTTAATATATTGCAATGTATTACATTATTGTTGACATGCATGTACGAGTAAACTCATTGGAGACTTACCTACATTCTATTGTACGCCCTAAGGGTAGGACATAGCTGGTCCTTAACATTTAAATAACAAAATGCTAGGCAGATGAAGTGCGTATACCTAATTCATCATCGTATTCATTTCAGACGAAAGATATCCACTTCTGGACATAGGCTTCCCAAGAGTTGCCACATCGACCGGCCTTGTTCGTCTCGGATGCAGCGGATTGCCGCGGCCGCCGTGAACATGTCATCGGTACACCTTGCCGGTACCCAACGCTTCGTATACCTCTCCGCTTCTCTTATACTTAATAGTAGATAATAATATGGGTATTGTACTGAAAAAATCTAATAAGTCCGTCAGATAGATTTACAAAAAATATTGGACACGTATTTTTTCTTTTATCACGTAAACAAAAAATGACGAAGATACAGCGCGTTGAAAACTCGCGTGACGTCACTACGATAGTACAATTCTACTAGCGACGTGACATCACCATCCCCTCTCTTGAACTTTGATGCGCTGTATCTTTATCATTTAGAAGCGATTTGAAATGTCAAAAAAAAATACCTGTCCAATATTTTATGAAAAACTAACGGACTTAGCATATTTCGCTCAGAATATTTTTAGACAGGTAAAGCAGGAAAAAGTACCTACCTATTTTTTACATTTAAATAGCATCATCATCATAACCAGTCCAAATATTATTCCCTGTCTCATTATAACGCGAGAGCTTTTGTCTCTATTATAATAATGAGACATCTGACGGACGCACGCCGCGTGGCGAACAAAACACGACGGAGCGCGTACATTAGTTATTAGCACAACAAATATTCCATTATGTAACAATAAAAATGTCCAAAGCTTCTAAACAAAGCTACATTCAGCGAAAACGATTGTCGAAAAGGACGAAATGTATGGGATTGACATGCGATACCTACCCAAATGTCACGTGTCCAAATGTTTCGGAGCCCGCCATATTGGATTTAGAATGAAATCACTTGGTTAATGCTTTTAATTTGGTTAATTTTATAAAACTGTTTGAACCAGCCTGTTTGGTCAAATTACTTGAACGTGTATAGCCCGAACCGTGCATTGTCGTCCAAATCAAACGTGTGCGCAAAATTCCAGCCCAATCGGTTGAACAACTGTTTTAAAATTTAGAATAGAATAGAGTAGAATATGAATAGAATATTTAAGAATATTTATTTTGCGTAAAATAAAGTTAAAATCGTTCCACATATTTTGCTTACTCATTTTCAGCACGCAAAAAAAAAAACTTAAAATTAAGATAACAACTACTAATGATTAGGTACAGGAGATCATTTTAATACTAAAATGACACTAAGTTTTTATCTGAGATCATGCAAGACAAAATTAAAAGAAAAAATTTAAAATTCATCTTGTTTACAACCAGTTACACGATGTGGTCCATATAAACTAACAAGGCGAACTAATAACATATACCAACAATAAATAAATACATATATGTATGCCAATTGAAACAATAAAAATTATAAGACAAAAGCCAGCATTTAATTGCTCAGTGATATTGCGTCTTGAATTTCTAAACATTTTTAGGTACGAAAACTGGCCTTCAAGCGGCTTCCGCAGTCACATAACGACCACACATTGAAAGATATTTGCAGTATGTGTTGAATGCACAGGCTCGATTGGCTGCATAATCCTTCAGCGATCAAAGCGAATCTGCAGAGCATAAATGGAACGCCTCAAAGACCATGCAAAGCTGGATAAGTAACAACAAGCAATAGAAAAGATATTGCGGAATAGAGGTGCGCCATGTTCTGCAGTAAAATATTTGAAAGAGTTTTTCACACAGATATAGATGTGTTTTTTTAGGAACCGAGCTTGTTGCTGAAACTTAAGTTCAGGGACATAATATCAGTAAGTATACTATCCTCTCGAGGGCCGAGCGGGCATCAGGTGTGACGCCATTGTTTTACTATAACGTGTCTGTTGTTATGGTTGCTCAAGGTATATAATATAAATTAAGATTTAAAGAACTGCGCAGTACCTACCTCACCCCTCACCCCCGCTGTCGTCTGATTTTGCTACTGCGCTGCGACGGACGGTTTTTTCCGATCCGCCATAAGGTTTGGTTCTTCCTGCCTACTGCGGCAAATTGGCAGTGGTTTAGCTGAAAGAAAGAAAGAAAACACGTTTGTTTGGCACACATAGATACATGCAATTAATTAAATAATAATTGTTAAACTTGTAAATTAGGTACCTACTGTCTCGAGTCCTTGACAATTGTTATTTGACAGTTGTTTTTTTTTATGATTTTAAATTGAATGCATTCATATCATTGATGCACAGAGGGAGCTTTAATTCTTTCGTTTAAAAATCCACTACACTGCAATGAAACTTGGATACGTTTTACACTGGATTTGTGAGCAAAAAATCATATTCTCATTTATTTCAATTACTATTTATTGTTCTATTTCAAGCCAATACAGCTATTTGTCACTTTAATCTCGAATTTCGGATCATAATTATAATATCCAGAAACCAGCAATATCTCAAACGATTTCTCATAGATACCTACCTATTTGACATTTAGCACAAAGCAATGATGAATTTTAGCTCGATTGAAAATTCTTCATCTGCCGAGTCTACTTGAGAATTCTCAAAAGTCTATGATTGAAAATGTGCTTAAACTCATTCAAAAGTAATTTTAACTGAGTCACTTGGCGAGAGGATTAGACACGGCCACTTGATAGCTATTACGAGTGCTTGGGATGCTCCTCGAAACTTGCGAGTTTGTGATAATTATAGGAAGCTTCCCTTATCAGTACCAAGTAGACGTACAGACGTTAGATTAGGAGCTGTTATTGGTTCTTGCCTTCATTAGGATATTTTACGGTTCCGTACGTTCGAATGAAAAAAAGGAGTCCGTATAGTAGGGGTAGCCTATAGTAGGGGGAACTTGACTAGACCCAAGATCTACTTTTTACTGACGAAACCCTGTGCGATCTACCATTTGCATACTTCTAAAAATTTTAATTTTAAACAGAATAGTTTAGTATACAAGTATGTAGTATTTTTTATTTTAATAACTCAACCTATCTATATAGGCACAGTCCGTTACACGTATTTATATTTTTTGCCTTGCCGCGATCGACTAGACCAATAACCGTGATCGACAGGTCGATCGCGATCGACCGGTTGGCCATCCCTCCCGTATAGGATCACTCGTGTCTCTGTTTGTCTATACTAACTATACAAAATAGCAACCTGAAAGCCTCTCCTTTGTCAGCTTATTTTTAAAAAACAACAAAGTCACCGTCATAAATCATTCCGTAAGTCCATTTAAAAACCTTTTTCAAAATCTAGTTCTATTGAACCGAAGTCTTAAAGCAGAACACAGTAAGCATTTCATATAAACTATGTCCACATTGTTAGCCTAGCTAGCGGAATCAATTTGACATCAAAAACCACTCATTGATTTTCAGCTGCGCGTTTCCGTAAAATGGAACGTTCTGAATGGAGGTTCCTACCTCTGAGATAGATTTGGTCTTTGTTGGAAGTAAGTGCCGCCATGTTTCCCTCAGAAGTTTAGGATTTAGACTTACTATTTGACTGAAAAAGAACTGAAAGTTCGGGAAGGATATATTCTCTAATGTCCAATAGAGGGATTCGGGATTCGTTTATTACAGGATGCTATTATAAAAGCTCTGGAAAATGTTGGCTGATAATTTTGTTTATTTCCCAATGTAATTTGATAACATTCCACTATGCAATATCCTGTCTACTAGGTACTTACTGATTTTGTTCATGCTACCTATTAAAAAGCTTCCAATCCATACTACACCGGATATTGAAAATGTGAAAAATCTCTGTCTGTCTATCTGCCTTTTTGTTTGTTACGTTTTCACGCGTTTCCGCTGAACTAAATCAAATAAATTTTGGGGACTTCGAGTTCCGTTTATCCGTTTATACAAATAAATTACTTACGTGTAACCAAAGTCAAAGTCAACAAAACAAAGACATGACAAACTAAAGTAAAGAACAAATTTTTAAGAAAATACTTTATTAATTAAAAAAAAGAAAAAACAACTCATATTTTTTTCAAAAATCACTGATGCCGTTTTAGTTTTCGTCAACATCGGACCCGAGAACCTACAACTGCATCATTGGGTTTTAAAAAAATCGTGAAATTCTGATTTGGCCATCCACGGACACTTTAGAAATTCAGCCTGTATAAGGATGAAAATTGTCTATGTATGTGGTGAAGTATGTTTTCTATGAACCAATATTCAGTGTAAGGTTTTTTTTCATAATCTAGGAAAAGGAACGTAAGAGCTGTAAATAAGCGAACGAAGAGAAGAAAATAACATGAATATGAAGTTATTTTTTCTGCGTAGGGAAACTAAGTTTGTTTTCTCTTAAGGAGCTCTGTTAAATCCTACATAATGTTTATATTATAAAATGTGAAAATCTGTGAGTTTAGATGTTTATTACCCAGTCATGACTCAATGCTTGAACGGATGGAGACAAGCCACGATCTGGATCAGGAGGGATCAAGACATACTTAATTATGATAGTTTATATCCCAGTAGTACGTTTCGCATTTTACAAGATCACAGTAGGGACAGGACGGACCTCACGTGCTTAACAAAAGTTTTTAGTGAAAGTTTCTTGAACGGTGAACGCATATAAGCATACGGTACTGAAAGCCCTAGTTTTACTATTTAAATCTATTTTCAAAGTATTTAAAAATTAAATATTATAGTGCAATTACTTATCTACCGATCATTAAACATCAAATACGCATAAACGCCTGATTTGATCGAGTCCCTGAAATCACGAGAACTCCGTTACTGTGTGCCATCTGTTTGGTTTGCTCTCACAGCGAGGGGTCTCGAGATGTCGAGAGCGCAAAGCCGAGAATGAGGAGCGAGGCACCGCGGTTCACGACTGTACCAGAGGTTTTACACTATTTATAGCTCTCATACTTTTATAACGGAAGTATCTTGCTGCGAACGATCGAGATTAAATAAAATACGATAAAAATAGAATAGTTGTTAAGTGATTTTATGCTTAAAGTTATTAAATTTAGGGCAAAATTAGATTACCATTGTAGTAAAAATAATTAACAAAGAAACGGGCAAGTTAGGAATTTCAATTCACTAGGGCCTATATATTAAGTAACAATTTCACTATGAAAATCATAATATTATGTTGTATTTAGTGTGCAAAGTTCAACTAATAAAACAAATAATTATTGAGGAAATCCGACTGCCATTTAATTAATGGTGCTGATCGGAAATGATGGTACAATATGAAAGCAAATAATGTTAACTAATTAATGAAAACAAATAATTGAATTTCACCTGTATAACTAGGATTTTGTGAAGCTCTGTCGGTTACTAATATAAGCCGCATAAATGCGAAACAAAATTAATTGTACAGGCACGGACATAAATAGCTAGCTAGCTCCTGGAAGCGGCTTCGCCCGCGAGGTAGTCAGATAATTTCACACTACTGGAATATCTCCTATGCCCTTTTTTTTTAAGGATGAGAAATCATCAAATGACTTCTTCCGCTCTGGGTGGAGCGGAAGGGCGTGTCAGACTCTTACTGACTAAAACCCATCCGTGTTCCTTCTAAAGCCCTTTGCGTTCCAGGGCCGCGGTGACTCTTTCGAACAAATTCCTAATCCAGGACTTGGTCCAACCAACACATGTGCCAGGTTTTGTTCAAATTCTTTCAGTCATTGAGGCGTGATTGATTTACAAACATTCCAACTTCCACATTTATATTATTGTTATCTACTAGCTATTGCCCGTAATTTCATTTTTCGATTCGAACATGGGTTTTTTTTCGCAGAGCCTTTACTCTTTTTTTCAAATAAAGTCTAACTTACCCATTATATTTATGACATAAGTTATGCGCAGTGACAGTCCCGTTAAAATCGTTTTGGAGATTAGCCAGAACAAATAGACAGACAATTTTTTTTTTGTTTAAGTACCGTGTAAGCGTTCATTTCGGTAGAAAACTGTTGAGGACACACAATTTTCCGACAGTGGGCTTGAATATCTGAATTTAGCGAAAGCTAGTGCTATGTCTGTGGGTGTGTGATGTTGTGATATGGTGTGTGTTTGTGTGTGATGGTGTGATATGGTGTGTGTGTGTGTGATGGTGTGATAATTATGGTGTGTGTGTGTGAATTGTTCGTGCATAGTGCAAGTGATGGCAATTAAAGTAACCGAGCGTTAATTTGATGGTTAAATAAACTGGCTTTTTTGTTCTGTTGTTTTACCCTTGAAACGTACCTAAGATATTTTTGGGGCCTTTATTTCTATAGTTAAATAAAATAGATAGGTAGGGTCAAACTCCCCCACCCCCCCCCTGAACATCCCCTTCTTAAGGTAATGTTTTGAGACAATACGTGTTCAATATTTTTGGTAATCTTATAAATAATTGACGGACCAACTAAAATTTCAAAAAATCGAAAATGTGTCAAATTGGACACGGTTATTGAAACAAAACATTAAGACGACACAGTGCGTTGCATTGACGTCACGCTTTGGTCAACTTTTTATTTAGAAATGACGTCACAGTCATCACACTCACTTCCCGAAGATTGATGTGCTCTTTTTATTTTTAAATACATTTTGTCCAATATTTATTGATAATTTAAATCACAAACTTAATACTTTTATTATTTTTATCCAGGAAACATCCTTATTACAAATTTAAGTTTTGATTCCCAAAATCTAGATGGAGGCTTGAATGCGACACGTTCCGGCGTGCAACATTTCCTGAGGATTTCTTGAGGAAAGGCTAAACACAAGTAGATTTCATAATTATGTTGCATAAGGTATTTATTTATTTATGCGAAATTAATACTAAATATCTCATTGCATAAATATAAGTGTCATGGATTTTCCCGAAGTTTCACCTTCTGAAAGAAACGTGAATTTCAGTCAGTAGAACTCTAGCGTAGCCCTCGTGTCTCGCCAGACGGTGGAAGTCCTTGAGGATTTCGAAGAAAAATAAACAGTAGGTTCCTTCTATTCACGCGTTAGCCTCCGTGCACGTGTTAACTTCCGTGAATGCGTGGGTCTGGCGCCACACCAGCCTACGGCTAAGTAACGCTCATCTCATCTCCGCTTTGTTTTGTATCTAGGGTAATTATCGTCTACAGCGGCACACGGCAAAGCTACGCCTGAATGCGTGGCAGGCAAATAAATACATCTCACAGCTAACATGATAAACCTCTTCGTTAACATCCTATGTAACTACTCCGTGGGTCTCGCGGTCACAAGCGCGACTGCCGAGCGAGGAGTCCTGGGTTCGATTTCCAGGTCGGGCAAAAAGTGTTATTGGGTTTTTCAATAGGAATTTCACAATGACATAACTATGTATGTAGCAGTGGATGGTTTACAAATAAAGAAGGAAAAAAAGAAAAAAAAACAGGTTATAATACATGGTAAAGAAATCATACGCAAGTGTTCTTGCTACGAAACTTGCTACGAAAATTCGTAGCGCGCTACCGTGCTACGAACTTAACAAATAGTCTTGTCAAAATGATTTCAGACTCCAATAAAATCTATTTAGGGATCAAAATACGTTTTAGCAATCTAAACTTAGGTAGTTCTACATCGGAACGACTTGAAATTAAACCCCCTGACTACTGAGTAATATCGTCTTTGAGTGGCGGTTAGCGACAGCTCCTAATCTTCAGTTCTATCTCACAAGTGCCGTCACTGTGCTGTAGATATCGACTGACCTTTGAAGTTGTGTGCTGCCACTTCTAATGGACCAGCTTGAAAACTCACAATTGAGAAGTTGTGGCATTTAGCTACATGACATATTTGTTCTGTTCAAATGTAACATGCTAGTTTTTTTCGTGGATTTCCCGCCTATTCCTCTGGGACCGTGCTCTTAACTGGAATAACAAATGCGTTAGTGTGGTTTTCCATCCGTCACTGATTTTGTGTAATTGGATCAGTATTTCCAGATTACCGATTGCTGAGCTTGATCATTCGGGCAGTGTTATTGGGTTTTCCGTTAAGAAATATTGAGTAGCAGCCTGAATTCAGGACTTGTTTCACGGTTATCTTTATCATAGGATTTATTTTATTTGGCGGGGTGTTGGTATTTTTATAGCTGTGACTTAAGAGGGTAGTGGGTAGTGTCATCATCATCATTATCATGCTGGACCTCCTCAAGTGTCGCCACATTGACGGGTCCTGTGAGTCTCGGATTTGTCTCCATTAGATTAATGCATTGCTTTCTCCTTCCATACCTCTCAATCCTGTGTGATCTTTGACCACGTTTGCCCTTCACCAAACGTCACCAGATCAACACACCACCTTCGCCGCGGTCGACCTCGACGCCCGATGAGTTTATTAATTTATGTAACATCAAATATCGGTTCAATTGCTGACGATCATAACAAGCGGCGACCACGCTCTGTGAACACTATATAATTAGTTATTGTGAATTCCGTAATAATACGTCACACGGTCACCACGACCACAATTTCTATGAAATTATACCGCAGTGGTGTAGTGTTAATTGCTACCAAACCAACTGTGTCGTGATTGTGATTATTTTGTTTCGAACTAAAGGAGCGATCAAACTAGCGCGTTCTATATGCGTCCACGCCGCGTGTGATGTGTTCCTTGAAATTGGGTGGTTTGGGGATTGTGATGAATGCAGGATGCGCAACGGTATGAATCAGTATTTATGTATTTCTTGCATATATTTTATTATTCACAAGAAAATACATATAACTAGCGGTCTCGACAGACGTTGTCCTGTCCGAACTGTGTGTGACGAAAAATTATCGAAATCCGTTTCAGTGCCACCTACCGTATCCAATTGTGAATCTAAACCATTATCGAATCCCCTTGAATACACACAAAAAATTTCATCAACATCGGTCCAGCCTTTTAGGAGAAGTTCAGTGACATACACACGTACACAAGAAATATATATACTTCTGGACACATCTATTGGCCCACCTTAGAGTTTAGGTTTCGATGGCCCCTACCGAAATATGATTGCTAGATTGAACAAAAACTGTTGATGCAGTTCTAAACCTGATACATTTTAGCATCTTTTTCGATCGTATTGTTTTAAATTTGAATTCAGAATACGACATGGAGCTACGCCTTTTTTTTTTTTTTTTTTTTAAGGATGGGAAATCATCAAAATGACTTCTTCCGCTCTGGGTGGAGCGGAAGGGCGTGTCAGACTCTTACTGACTAAAACCCATCCGTGTTCCTTCTAAAGCCCTTTGCTTTCCAGGGCCGCGGTGACTCTTTCGAACAAATTCCGCAACCCTGGCAGGCTCTGGCCCTAGCGGGCCCCGTCCTCTTTACTGACATCTCTTTGAGGCGCGCGTGAAACACAACGCGCCATCGACCCGGGCCTGGTGGTGATCGGACAGCGAGCCACCCAACGCTCGCCGTCCGCAGGCCCGCGCCTTCGGTGGCCGGGGATCGCCCTGCGACTCCCGACGCCCGGGGCGTCTTCTCCTGTAGCGGCGGTTGGGACGAAGGCCTTGCCTTTCCCTCGCGCGGCCCGCCTCCTCCTTCGCTAGCATTACTGCTTCGCAGAAGGAGGTGACCGCTTCCCCAAGCCTCCTCGCTCCGGACCATGGATTCAACCAGGGCCGGACGCGAGAGGTTGCCGCCGCCGATCGCCTCGACGAGGACACGGCGGTGCTCAGCCCAAGCAGGGCAGACCTCCACCGTATGCTCCACCGTGTCCTCCGGGCGATCCTCACAGTGCTGACACCCGGGCGTGTCCTCCCGCTTAATCCGAAACAGGTACCTCCCGAAACAGCCGTGTCCGGTAAGTACCTGCGTCAGGCGGAAGGTGAGGACGCCGTGGCGCCTCTCCAGCCACTCCTCAAAGAGGGGCCTTACCGCCGCAATTGTGGCGTGCCCAATGGAGCTACGCCTAACAAGTCGGATATGCGCCTTGTTAAAGGCAATTGATTTTTGAATAAAAAACATGTTTTATCAAATAAAGGTTTAATTTAAAAACGCGTGTTGCCTCCATGGGCATCTACCACAGCTCTCATACGATTAGGCATAGAGTTTATCAACCGCTCTATGCAATTTTGAGGGATCATCTCCCATTCATCTTCTATGGCAGTTTTCAACTCCTGCATCGTCTGGGCAACTGGCTGACGAGCCCTAACACGTCTTTTTAGCTCGTCCCACATGTGCTCAATGGGGTTCATGTCTGGGCTTCTGGCTGGCCAGTCCATAACTGTGATGTTCACATCCCGAAGATATTCCCTGACGATGCCGGCCGCATGGGCTCTTGCATTATCATGCATAAAAAGGAAATTTGGGCCCACATAGTCCGCGTATGGTATCACGTGAGGTTCTAAGCACTCACGAATGTACCTTTCAGCATTTAATGTTGGCAGCAGTGGTCCTGTAACAACCTCAAGTTGAGTTTTGCCGCTCGCGGATATACCGCCCCAGACAGTCCATGAGCCACCGCCATAAGCAACCCTCTCTTCAAAGCAGCATTGTGCGAAACACTCTCCCTTACGTCGGTAGCTCTTCTTCCTTCCATCATTGCCATGTAACACAATTTTAGACTCATCAGAAAAGAGTACACGGCTCCAATCTTGCTGTGTCCAATTTAAATGACTGCGTGCGAAATGAAGGCGCGCTGTTCGGTGGGCTCGCGTTAGGTTGGGCCCATTAGCTGGCTTGTGTGGTACCATATTGCGTTCTTTTAACCTTCTCCGAACAGTTCGAGCGCTCACAGATACTCCGTGGAAGTCGCGAAGTTGGTTTTGTATCTCAATGGAGGTAAGGTGACGATTTCTCAAGCTGGTCGTCACGATGAATCGATCCTGCCTTTCAGTTGTGACCCGAGATCGTGGCCTTCCTTGGCGACGAACAAAGCCGCCAGTCTCTAGGTACCTCCGATAAACATTTCGGACCGCAGATCGACTTAAATTAAGTTGAGCACTCACGTTTCTTTGGCTGTGTCCGGCCTGAATAAGTGCCACAGCTTGGGCGGCGACTTCAGGTGAAGTATCCATAGATTATTGATAGAACCTCACCTTAATGTTAAGAATAAGTAATGTTTGTTGCAAAACCAAAGATATCAATCACTTTTTCAAGAATTAAATCCAAGTAAACCAAGTTTTCTTAGTATTCGATTGTTTGATATCAACAAACAGGCTCCAAATTGTCTTTTGTTTCTTTAAATTCTGTGTTCGAAATTCAAAAAAAGACTATTGAATGAAATTGTGAATGTGCCAGGTTCAAAACTGCATAAAAACTTTTTGCTCGACCTAATATAAAATTTTAGCTAGGACCAAACGAAACTGAAAATACAAGGAGGGCCAATAGATGTGTCCAGAAGTGTATATATGAAGATATCGAAAATTCATTAAAAACATTCAGTATCCACAAGTTCATAAAAACAATTGAAGACATACATTTACTCCACTGCTGGCGCATTTTTAAAGATTATCGCAAGCTGCCCCTGCTTGCTGCGAAGCGGGTTGTCATAACGTTGTCGCATTGTCGCGTCGCAGCTGTCTGCGCGAGCTTAAACGCGTTGGCATAGCCGTACCTTAAAAATCATGACACACTGAATGCGGATCATGGGAGCTGAGAAGTAAGAGTACTCGTGCCTACTGTGATGGAGCGCTTTATTAATTGAAATACGCAGTTGACAACCTCTTGTAACCTTCGACATCCTACCTACAGGAGCATGGTAGGTTATCGTACGCGCAGTGCGTAGCTTACTGTAAAATGAAATGGTGGCCCTTTCGTGAATTGGTCAGACACAATAGCACAACATTTTTGATCAACAATTGGACTATACAATCTGCCTGGACATGCGGATATTATTATTGTTTATGATTCGCATATATAAGTGTGACGAAGCTTCATCTGTAAAACAAAAAATGAAAATATTATAGTTTAAAGATTTTAGTTGTAATGAAAATGAATAAATGCATTTCCTGCAACAAAATTCAAACAACCCTGCCATGAATATGGTGATTAAAACCATCATGATTTCGGTGTGGGAGGAGACGCAGTTATATGAAACGCATAGCACTATCCTTTTTTCGGAATGGAATCATGATGGTACTGCATGATAGGTACGTCATAGTACCTATGGGGTACCTAACTAGGTAGTCGCTCCTTGTACGAGTAAAACCCTTGAGTTCAGCTGCTTCCGATTGTTCTAGAAGTTGACCCTAACGTAGTCAGTAAAAGAGAGGCAGAAACGTAGAACATTATTGAAAAATCTTTCCTCTTTGATACTTTCACTTTTTATCGTCTAGGTAGCTGATTGTGATTAACTATGGCTCGTACTTATGTTATATTTTTTAATACCTTCTGCTCATAATCGCTCATCATACCATAAACATCAAAAATACAACAATACCAAAAATACAAACTGAAAAATACAACAATACCAATACCATACATACCATAACCTACAGCTAATCGCGATGCTCCAGTAAATACAATGATGAGACGTTTCACAAAATGACTAGTTATGTTATACCGCCACCGCACTTATACAGATATGTCGAGCGAACGGAGCGTGAAATCACATCCCTGTTGACTGCGGAGCTTGACAAAAGGAAATTGTTCTTGCCGTCAAGGTGATTGCTTCAGCGAGACATGCTATTATAATATTGACTTGGAAAACTTGTATTTTAGTCAAATGTCTCCTGAAAAGTGTGTGGAACAAGTTCCAACTTATTTTTTTAACCGAAATGTTTATTGAAGTGAAAACTTCTTTAGCGGCGTTGTGCACTTTTTGGGATGGGTAAAAAATGTTAAACTCGCGTCAGGACACGTGACCTGATCGAAATGTCGTAAGACGGAGGGAAAGTTCTGAAGTGTTAAATTTTTAATGTAATATAAATTGTCATGTTTGTGTACGATAGCGCAATAAATGAATATTGTTTTTTACCACATAAATAATAGTACTTTCATACTGATAATAAAAGCAATTCGTGCGAAATTATTCCCCACCCATTCCAAAATAACAAAAACGCACAACATTAATGTTCAAGTTTTCACTTCTGCCGGCACTCCCGAAGTGCAACCCGTTGTTTATTTTTTTACTATTTTAGTTTAGTTATGTTCATTTGTCCTTAAAAGCTAATGTGTGGATTTGTGCGAAAAAAACGTTTTGTCGTCTTTCTTTCATCATTTTTGTAAATACAGAGTAGCAACTTTAAATACACAATACAATATTAATGTACTTTTATTATATGAAGTTTTAAAAGTAAAAGCAATGTGGTAAAAGTACAAACGCCTGTATACATTGTGTACCTCTCACACACAAAACCCCTTAGATAAACCGATAACAGTAGGCGCTAACAAAACATTTCATTTATGACAGACGCTGCGTCTCATTTCAGCAGAAAATTAACAATTACCGGCATTCATAATCCCGTATATTTTTTAAACAGCTCAGCAGGCTTTAAAACATCCCTGTTTTGTTATCCGGTAACGTTCGCAGTTCGCACATGAACGGAGCGGTGCTGTATCAGCGATCAGCGATATGTCTGGCGATGACGCGTTTTATTTCGCGCGACCGACGACACAGGCTGCTATCTGCGTGATACATGTCACCCATCAATATTTTAAAGCGTCCTGTAGATCGATCACGGTGTGGGGTGCTGGAACATTTTAACAGTTATGGCTATTGTGGTTTGTGTGATTGGCTGTGACACATATAATTATATTGACAAACCTTGATAGCAACTTTTTGTAACCTTCCTTGTAACACCGTTTATTAGATTTTCCCAGGAAGTCGTCAAAGTTTTTCCTTAATATTTTGAACGCCATTGTCGCGTATACATGACAAGCAAGCGCGTGCCCGGTACGCCAAATGTCACAAATTGGACAGACAAAACGGATTGGCGAAGGCGAATTTGTGGCTTGGCGTCGGGGGCACACCTATGCGTTTATGCTCTGGCGTTCAAAAGGTTAAGGAGGAGGAGAACTTAAGGGCTGACAACAAAATGTGAACACAGTTCTCTAAAGGACAACAAACACATCAGCCACGTAACGGTGACGTGAGTGAGTGTGTGAGCAGCGACGTACCTGTGACGACGTCACTCAAATGATTGAGATACGTGTGTCGTGTTGTGACGTGACTGATGTGTGGGACCGATGCCCTGACTTCTACAAAATCATATTTTTTGACGTGACTGATCAGTGCCGTGATAGTGACGTGACCTATTTGTGTGTGTCCTAAAATCCGTCCAAAATGTGCCTCGAGTGGTAAACTTCAACCAGAAACGCAAAATGTAAAATTATCTCATGATAATGTTAACAAAGGTATTATGTAAAATACAAGGGCAACTAATTGGCTCTATTACCGGGTTTGAGATTTCCAATACCAATATTTGCATAAGCAAACCAAGCTTAGCTAGCTAATTACTGAATATCAAATATAAAATTTACCGATTGGGAATAGCGCAATTTAATTTAGGGATTTTAAACTTTTTTGTTTCTTTGAAATATAGTACCTAAGGTTATAGGATAAAAGTTATATCTTACACGATACCTCCTTAAGCGTTTAGGATTAAAAGAAGGAGGAAAACCAAACAAAAAAGGTTTGTACTAATACCAAAACCAATTACAAGGTAGGTACTATCCAAGGTCAGTTAATCCAAACTCTGTTGTTTGTACTACCTACAAATCAACCACCAACACCAACCAACCAACCTACATAGTTTCGGTTGAGATTAGCCGCCGTGATCGGTTTCACCGATTTCAGCCACTTTACTACCTACCAATTTTTCTAAAATAAATTTAGGTCTTGTTTCTTACAAGTTTCTTAAAATTAGGTCTTCTTTTCTTACAAGTTTCTTAAAATTAGGTCTTCTTTTCTTACAAGTATCGTTGATATATTCTGAATATACTTTCGTAACAAGCTGTTATTTTGATTTTACAGACACTTCAATTTTGTTGTTATTAGTAAGTATAGAAGGTAAATACAAAATTAAAAACTACATCGCATATTAAGGCGAGGGGAGGGGAAGATCCAAACGTACATCATATATGTATAATGTAAAGGTCACATCGTTTGTGGCAATTACAGAAAAGTTTTAATATCACGTTTCCCAAACACTAAGTAGACAAGTACCTATCTACGAATATCTATTGATCCGGATGAAGCATTGTTTCGTCTTATTAAAACTTTATCCAATAAAAAACTTACAAGCAATTTAACTTGTTTCCCGAAGAAATGTATTTAGAGAGCGAAGAGAAAACATTAACGACGAATAAAGCTAATGTTTTGTGTAAAACTGACTTCGCTTTTTAAACTTTTGTTTTCACACTGAAGTTCCTCAGTTTTAGGTCGCACAGTATGCGGCCAATCGACACATAACATCCTGCTTGAATTACCAAAAAAGTCAAGCAGCTCAGAGGTGACCTAATATCTAGTTTTTTCTACGCCCATATATTGCCAGTAACGTTAAAGTATCTATCTAATCACTACCTAATAGGAGTGAGTCTATTCTTACGCCTTTTTGGAACACTTCTGATCAGCATTATTTTTTATTTTTTTGTTGCGGCGCAGCGCCTCACAGTTTTATAATGCTACACTCGCGCGTCGATAGATTCATGCCCTATGAATTTAGAAGGCGTTTGCTAATTAGCTTTTTAGTTTAAATAGTTCATGTGTCATGCCATTCTACATACCACGTTCTTACTGTACGCACGATACTCTTTATTAAAACTTCTTTTATTTGTAAATGGATTTTAATTAGTCCCAGTGTATAGTAAAAATATACAGTATAGATTGAACCGTCCGGACGTTCGATTTTAAGCTTACACCATACAAGAAACACGACATTTTTAAAGTCTCGCAAACACGAAGTCTGCCAACCAAGTCATGAGGTCTACACGGGCCAATTTGTAGCTTCAGAAAAATGTGCTGTCCACCTTGTCCATACTACATTAGACAAATTAATGTATTTGAAGGCTCATAAATACTAACATTAGTTATTTACATAAATCAAGAGGTTCGAAGTCAAAGGATTTTGGCTAAGTGTAATTTTCTTCTTGCAACCATTAATCAAAGGAGTTGCTTTTTCAATATACATATAGGTACGTAGTTGACCGCAGCTTTAAACTTGATAGACTGAACATTCGCGACTCAATGACTGAACACGGTTTTGCTTTACGAGTTAGCTCTTTCATATAAATAAATGTGTTCATGCATTCAGTAAAGGAATGAGTGAGTTGATTGAGCTATTGATAGCTTTCTATCTAGGTGCCGACCCGTCTTCGAATAATGACCTTCTAAACGAGAGACGGGTCGGCTACAGACAACATTAGGAAAAAAACTTCTTCGGGTGCTTTTACCACCAAATATGCACCAAAGTTGCGTGGTAGCAAGGCGGTGTGTGACAGAAAATTCCTAGCTAGCGCAGCTCTGTTGGAAAAGAGATAGCAGATCTAGATACATATTTTATTATTAAGGCTCCGCGCAAACGGGCTACCGTCCACAGCCACCGGCGGCTGGTGACAAGCTGTTTACTTGATTTTTGACACGTTTTGTATTGAATCGCCGCACACGTGTAGTCAGTGGCGTCAACTCGCGACTCAGTGTCCGCGACACGCCACTTTACTGTAGCTAAAATTGGGTGTACCCAATATAGGCGGTATCGTCGACGTCATCTACGTCGCTTAAGAATTATTAGGAGCGCGATAAAACCTTCCATCTCGGAATCTATCGGCGGCCATCGACTACTAGTGGCAGCCACCGACCACTCGTAGCAGCTAATGACCACCTTCGTTTGTGCGGTACCAAAGGACGTGGCAAACGATAGTCACCGGTGGTTGTGTTCGGTGGCCCGTTTGCACGAAGCCCAAAATCGTGAGATGTGCGTGAAATATGCGAGCGAGTCTGCTACGCATCTTATCACCATATAAAGCTTCACATCATCGTATCCTCGCACCTCGCAAGGTCCTCACCTAGCTTTGGTGGACACAGTCACACATTTTTTAATGTTGGAAAAGCTGTGTAGCCGAGTAAAACCAAACCTAATTGTGAAGCAGCAAAAAAGTTATACTCTTTTATATTGGTTGTATCAGTACGATAGGACTGACACCGCTACATAAGTGTACAAAAATCCCTTAAATAAGTAATGATTAAAAAAAATAACTTAAACTAATCTAGGTTGAACTATCTAATAAGAGAAGCGACTGTCCGAAATACAACTAGCGCTGTGGGTAAGAGTGAGAGAGGAAGAGCCTGCCTACCGCTGCCGTATGCGTGAGAGAAAGGGAAGCCAGACAGACTGGCGCCGTAACGCGTTACGTTACAAAGCGGTTTACCCTCCCATAAGAAGTTATCACTTCAAAAATACAGTTAAACCAATATCTTGACTTTTGCGTTTCTGGTTCATTTCGGGCTAGGTGTCGATTGGAGAAAAACTAACTCTTGAGTGAACATCTCGAATCGAGAAGCAAAGGTTTATGACGCTCTCAGGCTCGGTATAGCGACGGTCTTCATGGATTGAATGATACCTTCTGGATAATCTGTTGAAGCTAATACATTTTATTCTTGTTCTTTTTGTACTGAAAAGCAGGCTACGTCAGTTTATATTTTTTTTAATGTTTTTTTATTTGAGATGAGTTTGCTCTTGACTCTAGTCTAGGTCAAAGATGACAGAGATAAAATCAAAGTCGACGATAGAGCGAGCTTACCCAGAATAAGCCTGTTCAGTGTTCACTCTAATTTTGAAGAGATTAGGGTTTTATGCATTCGAGTTACACAGACGCAGGCAGAGAGTTCCACTCCTTTGTTGTGCATTATAAAAGACGTTTGGAAACGTTTAGTGCGAATTGGTGGAATAGCAACAAGGTAGGGATGGTAATATTGTGACGAGGATATCTATCTATAGTGAGTACGCTGGTGTTACAATATGCAGTGCGTATAGATGTCCGATGGTAGAAGGGGGCCGGTGGGATGAGGTCGTGGAGTTCATGGACACTCTCCCCGAAGTACAATCTGTAGAAGACTGACAAGCAGGCAACCTTGCGGCGATGAGCCAAGCAGTTTTGTAAATCTTATGACGATAAGCACTCAGGCTTGCGCTTTAATCTTCTTTTAGCTATCTGAATTTAGCTGAAAAACTTGTACTTTGAAATCTCCTACGCGAATCGCTTTCATAAATACGTGTTCATTTTTCACCGGATTTAACTCCAAGCAAACATAGTTAATACATGAATTGCATGAAACGAGGGTCGTTAAACTCAAAATAAACACTGCTATTGAATGGGCAACAAATTGCAAGTAATAAAAATAAGACTGTTTGTAAACAAGCCCAGCAAGTTGGTCAGCAATCAAAGGAAGTTCAGGCTTCAGATTTGAAACGACAGACCAATTTGGCGACTGTGGACTTGTCAGAGACGCTTAGCGCTAGAAAGTTGAAATTTGATCACGCCGACAAAGTGGTAAAATAAAATCTTCAGATACATGGAATTTTCTTTTTAGGGTGGGCTGCGATTATTTTTTTTAACGTTACCCCATAGTGTGGGATGTCGTTGGATAGGCCGTTTAAAAATATAGCAGGTTTGCTAAAACCATTTTTCTATTCAAGGATCCGTTTGCGAAATATTAATCTTTAAAGTGCTAATCTTTGTTAGAGTCAAGTCAGTCCCCTCCTCTGCCAGCTAAACGGTTGTTTTGGAGACGTGAAAAAATTCACAGTAGTAGCATATATAACGAATTTAAAAGAAAAACTATCTCAGCTAAGTAGGCTTTACAAGTTATATTTGTAACTTTGTTATGTCATAGTAAAAGTTATTTTTTGTCATGGCTTACGAGACGGGTAACTACGGAACCCTACACTGTGCGTGGCTCGACACGCACTTGGCCGGTTTTTTAATATAGGTATATTGAATCGAAATGAAGCTGAAGTACTAGTACTCTAGTACAGTACTGTAGTTTAACATAGTGATATTATTTTATTCTTAAACCAGAAAGTATATCAATCTCAAATCCATTCAAACATGCCATATCTATTCGTGCAAAAAAGCAACAGTTTCCTCCAATTTTCTATCCATTTGAACTAAAAAGAGTTTAGCTCAACACACGTCCGAAAATGATCGTGTCATCGACGAACGAACCCGAGCTTACCGTGTATCGAATATGTCGGTTGAGACACGTCGGGTGAAGGATCAAGGTTGTCCAATAAACGACACACGACAGCTGTTCACCGAATGTGTCCGGACGCGACACAAACGCATGAGCGCGCTACGTTCTCTATGGACATACAATGTTCATTCTGATGAAAGAGTGTTTTTTAAACGAGGTATTTGAATATGCAAATCGAGTCTCGTTTCAACACCGTGCGGTGTGATGTTCGAACAATAAAATTAAATTCCGTGAAAATACCTGAAAAAATAAGATAGCTGCGTGTGGGCCATACACTGAGGGGATTAAATTTCTCGGATGTTATTTTTAAGTAGATACCATTTTATTAACCATTGATTTATTATTAAATAGTACCTGCATTTAAATAAAATTTACTCATAACCTAATGGTTTTGCAAGTATTAATTGGGCTTTCCAGCGAAAAATACATGATTTTTATGTTTTTGGGAATCACAATGATTGCAGACTCTTGTTATTTAAATAGTTTAATTGGAACAATCAATTAATTACTGTATATCAGTTATAAATTGATTGTTTTAATTAAACTATTTCAATCACCGTTCAAGTTTTGCCAGGAAAGTACGAATTCGTATCTACTTCCATAACCTTGATTTTGGCCTCGCACATGACGTATTAAAAACATGCTGTTCTTTCTTGCGTTAGTTATTGTTTATGACTGTTAGTTTTAATTTATTTTTCTTATCTGTTACTTTTGTGCGAATCCCAAATAAATATTTTTCTTTCTCTCTCTTTTATTATTATATTGTCGTGATACAAAAAGAACATAGGATGCAGATTTGGCTAAAACGTTGAGGAAGGTTACTTCAGTCACAAATGATTACGCTAAGCAGGGTCTTAACTTAATTGCAGCCGTAAAAGTTAATCTACAAAAAGATTTAACTAAAAGTTGAACAATGTCTCACCCTACTGCAATGTTTTCAAAAGAAAATAGCCTTTATGCAAAAGTACCTAACTACGTTTGTGATTAATTATACGTTGGCTTACTGTTTGGTAAATGGAATGGTTTTCGTTTCATTGAGAACCAAGCGTATTTGAAAGCTTAGTATGCATCTCTTGACTTCCGTAGCATGAAGTGGCAACATCTGTCTAAGATAATTTGTTCTCGGTCAGTGTAACTCCTGAAAGTCAGAAACAATCGTGGCGACCATCAGAAAAGCATCGAGGTCAATGAAGCTCGACGAGTCCCGGACGAACGATTCTACCGTCTTGGATCCCGCAGTGAAAATAATCAGAAAAACAGCGGGAGTGTAAGAAATAGCCTAATTTCCGCTTCCCTCCATATCAAATAGTAGACAGGACAGAGCTGGGAAAATAGACACAATACCTTACATTAACTTTTTTTAAGGATGGGTAATCATCAAATGACTTCTTCCGCTCTGGGTGGAGCGGAAGGGCGTGTCAGACTCTTACTGACCAAAACCCATCCGTGTTCCTTCTAAAGCCCTTTGCGTTCCAGGGCCGCGGTGACTCTTTCGAACAAAACCCGCAAACCTTACATTAAATTACAACTAGTTTTTCCCAAGTGCATAAAGTGTCATTAAATAATTAAAACACGGAAATTACCAGTTGCAATTAACTTTCATCAAATAAACATTATTATTAAAATATCTGGGTTGTGAAGGTCAGATATGCAGTCGTTCTATGTAAAATATAAGAAAGAAAAACGCTAGGCAGATAGACTAATATTGACCTAAGTACATAAAGGGCACAAGAAGTTGAAGATCAGTAGCATGTAAAAAGTGTAGTGGACCTTGACTACCTAAATCCCGATTGTATTTAAGGTAAAAGAAATGAAGAAGCAAGTTTTGTAAAGGGCAAAGAGTCCGTGAAAAATTACGAACAAGAAATTATGAATGCTCGTGTAGATAGAACACAATAGCATTTTTAAGAAGGCTATGACGGATGGGGCAGTTTTATACTTTCTTTCAGCGAAAACAAATAATATGTATTGTGGTAAGTCCTAAGTTATGTTTGGAATAACAAAACTTGAAATTTTTCTTGAAAGACAATTTAAAAGATTTTTACAGCAGCTTCGCCCATGACAAATTTAAAAAGACAAATATTAAAAATGATCATAAATGTCCTAATCCAGGTAATTGCCTAGTGTCCATTCATTTGTTGAGGCGTAATTGTAAAGAAGCTCTATGGAACAGGGTGGAAAGTCTCGCAACCTTCATTGAAAAGGGAGGATCCTCCGAGTGTTTGTCTGGTGGGCAACTGCCCGATGGTTGATGTCGGGCTGTTGTAAATGCCAAATCGCGTGGAGAATTTTAATATCGCGATATAGAATTTGTGTGACGGCAGGTCTATTTTTATTATGGTTTAAATGTAATAAATGGTGGCATAAATGTAAGCACAATTGATTAACAAACCTCCAAATACACAGGTTTTCACATTTCAATATTAGTAGGATACAATTGCAAGAAGATGCTTTTTCGCAAGTGATGTGACAAATTAGAAACAAATTCTCGTTGCTCGGTGAACTTTGAGTTGGAGTTAATTTGTTTTCTGTTTAACAGTTTGCAGTATCTTAAATACTTGGAATAACTCATTAGAGAGCTCCATCTTTTTATTTGCCATTTTTTTTTTCTGAACATCCTTAAGTAGGTATAGTGTCGAATGAGTACTCTGGAGTCTTATATTGATCTTAAATCTCACTGTGTGATCTGCATCTGGAGAGGGCGTAGCCCCAACTTACATTCAGATCAGGTTCTATCTTCTTGTTCGCCAGTTTATGTCAGTCGACAATTTCTCGGAATGACTCCGCGAGGTAGACTATCAAATTTGATGCGTAAAAAAGTATGCCAAATGTTCAGCTGAAAATTTTTCGAGAGCTTACAATCTCTCAAGTTATTTTATAATCTTACGGAGTTTGCTATTTTCTAGTGGCATATAAAACCTTTGACAATCACTCCAACACTAAAATAAAATAATCATCAAATTCAAGTGCAATTCGCGAGCCGATTACAGCGTGAAATTCTGGCACCCTAGTCTCAGAAAACATGCTCGACGCACTACAGTACCGCGGAAGTTTCATTAATTTACGATGAACATCGTTGTATTGCACACGCATGGTACTTAGTGTCGACCTTTTAAATTTCGTCTACAACTGGCATGTGTAAAAGCAAAGACAATAGGCTCGGAACAATGTCTTTTTAACACACGTGCAGCGGGAAAATCTGCGTGTGAGCTTATTGCACCTTATCGAGAGCGCCCTTCTCTCCTGTTCTATATCGGCATCATCTGTAAGGTCGTCAGTGAGTATGTGGCCTAGATATCTAAACGTACGTACAACCCTTACTAGTGAACCATTAATAATTAGTTCCGGGACTTTCTCCGGTTCCTTACCAGCTCTAAAAACCAACATTTCAGTTTTCATGACATTGTAGATCATGCCATGAGAACTGGCGTAACGCGCACAAATGTCAAGGAGATGCCTGAGGGCTCTTATTGAAGGGCTCAGGAGGACCATGTCGTCGGCGTAGCTTATATTATTAAAGCACACACCGCCTATGTGGCAGCCGACACCCGCCCTAACTAATGAATTAGTATATAATTTGATATCCTCTCGTGCATTAACCGAGTAAATTAATCTAAACAGATTGATTTTGCTGGTAATTAGTACCTTAATCAATATAAATACTTAGGTAAACAAACAATTTGCTGTCGAATATTTAAAGGTAGTTATTATTTGTTCTGAATTTAATATAGATACTTAGGTATGATGTGAAAAATCGCGCACGGCAGGCCTAAAAATACGAAAAAAGTTTTTTCACTTTTTTTTTTCACTTTTTAGTGGTATCCCACGCCTAACAACACCACTGGAAAGTCACAGGAAAGCAAAATACGCAATTTCGTTTTCTTGGATGACATATTTTTCTAGCTATTTTTATTTAAAAACCAAACTATTGAACCGATGTTGATGAAATTTCTATAGACCAATCGATTTTTTGGGAACTTTTCAAATCGGTTCATAAAATGACGGAGTTAGGATGTAACAAACACAAAAAAAGAAAAAAACATACTACCGAATTGAGTACCTTCTCCTTTTTGAAGTCGGTTAAAAACGTTCAAATTCAAGTGGCAATCAGTGGCTGACATGCAAAGATTTATGTCAAAATCTTGTTAAAAAGTAGTGTCATTTGGTGTTTTCGACAGTTTGCGACTGAGAAGCAAATGAGAACGCTCCTTAAAAATACGAGAATTGCGTTTCAGAGGCTAAACTAAAACTTAAGTTCTTTCAACCTGAAAACTGATTGTTTTTCCATCATAAAAAGTCTAAAACATGGAGCTAAAGTCAACCTCGTTATAGATGAATTTGCTTGCCATCGAGTAAACAGGCTGTGTTAGCATTTTATTTTGTTCGGTAATTGAATCCTACGAGACCGCGGGGCTTCTACAGTACTCTGTCTCTAGTCACGAACATTAAAGTATGCGTGTGTTGTGGTCATGCAAAAGACATAATGTGTAGTTTATACCTAAAGGTATGTTAGACTATTTTTATATTATTTTTAGATAAAATACTCGTGAATTTGCTTGCCATCGAGTAAACAGAGGCTGTGTTAGTATTTTATTTTGTTCGGTAATTGAATCCTCCGAGGCCGCGGGGCGTCTACAGTATTCTCTCTCACTTACCAACGTAAGGCGTCCATACACGCTCATGCAAACGTCAGTCAATTCCAAAAGTCATGATTGACGAATGATTGATGGTGAGTGATGGAATTCAATCGACATTTCCGTAAACTTAAAATAATCTTAAATATGGCGACGATAATTATATTATTGGCTAATATACGAGATGCGAAAAAGGACAAGGACCCTTTCCATAAACATAAAAAAAACAGACCCATTCAGTTAAAAGTCGTGACTAAACAAATATTCAGATTTTCGTCAATCAATTCCATGCAACCATCAGTTACTGCATTAGACGATAGGTTATCCGTGAATTACAGCCTTGACTGTGGTTAAACTGACAGCAAAACCTACCATGTAATGTGTAGTTTATACCAAAAAGTGTAGTCAACTAATTTTTATGTTTTCTAATTAATACTAGGGAATTTATGCGCCATCTAGTTAGCAGTATTTTCTATTGAGTACTTTTCGTTTTTTTTGCAACTGAACCCTAGGAGACAGCGGGGCCTCTAGTACTCTCTGGCTCGATCACGAACATAAAAGTATGCTTGTGTTGTGCTCGTGCACTCTATTGTTGGTATAGTGTGTTGTTTATACCTTTAGGTATGATCATTGAATTTGCACAGCCCTTTTCCAAGTATGTTGGGGCCGGCTTCTCGTCTTGTGTTGTGCTCGTGCACTCTATTGTTGGCATAATGTGTTGTTTATACCTTTAAATATGGTCATTTAATTTGCACAGCCTTTTTCAAAGTATGTTGGGGTCGGCTTCTAGTCTTGTGTTGTGCTCGTGCACTCTATTGTTGGTATAATGTGTTGTTTATACCTTTAAGTATGATCATTGAATTTGCACAGCCCTTTTTCAAGTATGTTGGGGTCGGCTTCTAGTCTTGTGTTGTGCTCGTCTTTTTGTGTTGTGCTCGTGCACTCTATGTTGGTATAATGTGTTCTTTATACCTTTAAGTATGATCATTCAATTTGCACAGCCTTTTTCTAAGCATTTTGGGGTTGGCTTCTAGTATTGTATTGTGCTCGTCTTTTTGTGTTGTCCTCGTTTTCATGTGTTGTGCGCGTGCGCTCTATTGTTGGTATAATGTGTTGTTTATACCTTTAAGTATGATCATTCATTTGCACAGCCTTTTTCAAAGTATGTTGGGGTCTGTTTCTCGTCGAAGCGGATGCAACGCCAGCACATCAAGCTACCCAAAACTTTTCCCAATCAACTTTCAACCTAATGCGTTAGCGATAAAGTTGAAAATCTATTAAAGAAATTTGACAGATTGTTGTCGCTTGATGTGCTGGCCTCTGTACCAAACAATTTTACATGAAACGACGGTCTCCATACCTCAGTTTTTTGCTGTTTATAGGCACGCGTTTGACCACTATCTCACCTGATGGTAAGCAATGATGTGATAGGAGATTCTGATCTTGACTTAAAGACTTCCAGGTTGTAGCTATTAGGAGACGCAGATTCTGCCAGGGGATTACACTCCTTAGCTGTATGCCCACTGAATGTGTTCCCAAAACGTTTTGTGTGGGATGGCAAGGCAGTAACTGGGTAACACGATATTTCTTGGCAAGACTGGTGTTGGATTTTCTGGCTTCTGCCAATCCGTAACGGCCGTCAAAGATCTACAAATGACAGCAACATATAATCTATTTTTGTTTGTTATTCATTACTAGCTGTGCCCGCGACTTTGTCCGCGTGGAATAGTGTCTTTGGGTAGCTTCTTTAATTATTTAGGCTAATTATTTTACAAATAACACACCCCACCTACACCTTACATATTTCCATATAAACTTTTATCCCTTATTCCCTATTGTTATTTTACACCCTTGAGGGTAAAACTTTTACAAACATTAATGTCATATTTATTTATATCGTCATATCGACAGCCTAAAAAATATGTTTCAAGCTTAAAGCTCTAAAAATGACGATAATTCTATATAACTTTTCTTACCCCTTTTTCAACCCCTTACAACCCTTTTTTCGCATTAAAAAGTAGCCTATATCCTTTCTCAGGCTCTAGACTATCAGTGTACCAAATTACATTTAAATCGGTTCAGTAGTTTTGGCGTGAAAGCGCGACAGACAGATAGACAGAGTTACTTTCGCATTTATAATATTAAAATATAAATATTTATAAAAATAATATTTAGATATATATGTATATAAATATAAATAAAATAAGTATAAGTACAAGTAAATAAATATATATATAAGTAAGGATAGTAAGGATTTTCTTCGGTTAATGAAACCTATGCCACTGCGGGGCGTCTACTCAACTCACGAACTGAATAGAATAGCTGTGAATGGTGGTGAATATTTTTATTGAGGAAAAATTTGAAAAAAAAAAATTCAATTTGAATTTTGAATAGGTAGATATCCCATTCGGTGTATTGCATTTATCGTCTAATTAATGTAAAGTACATATGCCGATAATAACAATTAAGAATAAAAATTTAAGATTTACATACAGATTGATATCGATATCAGATAATTATGATGAAAAACAATATTCATGCATAATTGCTGATAAAATTGATAAATACTTACGTACTTAATTAAAAGTGTGAATAAATGAACAAATTTTCAAATTGATGAATTGATATCAATTTGTTCATTTATTACATTTATACCAGTCCTATTACACACACACACATTATACTTACTAGTATTTTTTCGCAATCCTCGCCTTAATCAATGTTGTGTTAACTGGTAGAGAATGCCTAAGATATTAAGTACGCCATTATACCTCTGAGCATGAAGTTTTAAATAAATAAATCCTACAGTTAAAACATTATGCAGTCTTTTCATAAGAAAAATTAATGCTTTGTTTTAGCCTAATCTTTTTAAATTATTCGATACAGAATTCGAATTTAAAATCAAATTATTCTAAACTAATCATTTTTTTAATGAATAAGCTAGATAATTTTTAATTTTGCTCAGATTACCACGGAGGTCCCACTACTAACTAATTGTAGGTATTTTCTTTCCTCAACTCCTGAAGTCATTAACGAAAAGATAGCAAAGAGTTCTACCCTCAGCAGTCTGTATTTGTAGGTAAGAACAATTCACGGTTAGTTAGCGAAGCAAACTCACCTGTAGATAATTGTTTTGACCTCAGTCCGAACTGAGTCCAAACTGAAGTCGGGCTTTCGAGTTTCTAATTGCCCGGCAGTTCAGAGTTGAACTCGATGTTTGGCAAACAGTGGTCTTACACTTTCGTACGATTCAATAAGCGCCACTCGACATGAGTTAGTTCAGTACTTCTCGAGTGCCTTTTGTTTGAGAATAAGCTCCTCCGGCTTATTTGCGGATGTGTAGTTCGGGACAATGGAGTGTATTGAGATTAGAATTTACAAAACACGAGTGTTCAGTACAATAGCTATTTTAAGGCTGAGCCTACAGCAAAACTGCTGATTGTAGATTAGAACCGTTTTCGCAAACTTTTGGCGACACCTAATTTAGTGTCTAAATTGGCATACTGTTCGAATTTCAAAACTCGGCTCAGCGCTGTGAGTTGAAGATGCAACAATGCACTAATATTTAGCCATTTATTTATGTTGCCTAGTGTTAGTGAAAGCGGTCACTAGATTAACATTGAAAATGTAATACTAAGGTAAACAAAAACTGTATGAGTTACTAACTAAATACACAATTAAAACTTGCATCTCGTGCTATGTTCCATAGGAATGGCATAGGAACTACGCTTTCCGGGATATCGGTCGATTTGCTGCACCGTTGCGCGTTGCTGCGAGAAAGCGGTGAAATAAAGACAAACAAACAACACAGTTTTGCATCTCTAAAATGTGTTTAGGAATTAGCAGGGTTTGAAGGTTTTTCATGTTTGTAATTTAAATATTTTTGTTTCTGATTTTGTCTCGTCTGTACGAAACATACTATTTTCATGCATTTGGAGTCTGCGTTTTCTAATAGCTGTAATAAAGGCAGGAGTGAAGAGGTTACTTCTAGGCAAATCTACTCCATCCTCGGCCATATCATCGTTAGTGAGATTGCCGTAAAAAAAAAGCATAAACAAATGAGTTAGTTCTCATTTAGTTACGTCAGTTCCTATAATCATTTGTTATCACTATTTATGAAAGGCATAGGTATATAATAATAATAACCTACAAAACAAAAGTCAAAAAAAGTCAAAAGTCAAAACGTTTATTTCAATTAGGCCATTAAACGGCACTTTTGAACGTCATCGTTTACAGTTCAGTAAAAATAATAGAATTACATTAATAAAGTGACTCTACTGTCCATTCGTAAAGGTAACGAATGTGACAGGTTCCCTTTGACAGTAAACTAAACGTCAAATTAATTAAATTATAAAGGGAGTTTGTTTCATGCCATGAATGATAAATAGATAGTTATAATTTATGAAAATAGATATGCCATATTAGGTTGGCATCATTCAAAATGCAATAAGTACAATACGGTGGTAGGGTTGCCACCTTTTTTGGGAGGAAAATGAATTTTTTGCACAACTATTATATTTTTGGAAAGTTCAGGAAAAAAATTGTACTTACACATTTATTATTTAGTTTTAATTTTTCGTTATTTCTTAAAATTATTTTATAGCTTCAACTCCTTTTTTTTTTTTTTTTGGGAGGTATGCAAGATCCGCATCTCGTTTGATTGATTTTTATGACAGACTGCGTAACCTGTCAGTGCATGTGATTTTGCAGCCTTGGCATCCCGGCACTACTCAGAAAACCTTACGAAAAAGATAAATGCTAGTGCCAATGCAGTGAGATCGAATATTCAAGCTTCCCGCCTCGGAATACATTGTTTAACCTTTCTTACAGATTAAACAAATCGCTTACTTACGCTGAAAAGTTTGAGAAATATGAGAATGTAGGATGCTAGAGCGAGTGCACCGAGCTCGAAAATTTTTGTGCCCCTCCAAACTGCTTTTTACTAATGTATTTCGACCTTGAATAGGATTTTATTTAAAATACTTCTCACCCTTTAAGTTAGTGGTGAAAATATAGTATGTTGCGTACAATTTTATTTTTTGATCTATGCTAATATTATAAACAGGAAAGATTTGTATTTTTGTATGTTACTAATAAACTTAAAAACTACTGGACCGATTTGAAAAAAATCTTTCAGCAATGGATAGCAACATTATCAGCGAGTAACATGGGCTATATTTTATCCCCGTACTGCCAAGGGAACGGGAACTACGCGGGTGAAACTGCTTGACGTCCGCTAATAACATATTTAGTACAATTGACTAGAATATACGTGTACACTACGATATAATTAGTGGCAACCCTATATGATGGATCTAATAATTAAATTTAAATGTGGTGTTAGAATAATATATTTGGTTCGCTTTGATTCCGTATGTGCTACCGCACATTAGGTACCTACACCTTATATCCTTAATAATTACATAGGTACCTAACTATGTTGTAATACGGATGGTGCTGGCGCGTGCGTCATGATCGTGGACGTCAACGGACGCCGTCAGTTGGGACTGGTCATCTCTAAACTGTAGCTCTACTAAGACGTGCTAATGCCATCCAGTTCCGATGATGTAAGAGGGATAGTGCTACTCGCTTTGTATTGCTCCGTCTCCCTCTTAGAGCGGAATCATGATCGTTTTATGACTTCATAGTAGGATCGTAGACATTGTTTATTTTAATGATTTGTTATTTAAAATTGGTATTTTTTGAAGTGAAACTTCTTTATCGGCGTTGGAAAAAAAAATACCGTCACATTTCTCGGTAACGCGTCACATTTTTCCGATACGCGCCATATTTTTCTTGTCCCTACCACGGTTGATTCGAAGAGTACTTTCTCCAGCGGAGTAGGGATAGCATGTCGTTTAAGCGAACTTACTCCCACCACTAGACTTGACCTTTTTTGTATTAGAGATAGTTGTTGTTGTTGTGTGTTGTTGTTTGTTGTTGTTGTAGTTGTTGTTTTGTGTTTTATTTTACAAAGTAAAAATGAAAACAAAAGTGGATCATTTTTCGAAAAATAAGGTCATAAATAAGTTTCACTTCTTACGTGTGTACACTATAGTAGGCGCCAGATAAATGTGGAATAAAGTACATTGACCTTTCCCTAATAACTGTTCATAGGTACCTGAACAATTAAATATGAATCGTTTTTCATTATTAGACAATGTTAAGGATCACGAGAGATGATGATTCGGGACAGCTTTGTGTCATTAATTCCGTTTTTCAAATTAAAAATGTCAATAATTGTAGGTGGGTCAATGACCGTTATTCCACGATTATCTGGCGCCTACAGTACACGCACACATTTTTTTTACTCCGGACGCCTGTAACGTGCATTTTTTTCTACATCGTTCTCCCATATATATAATATGTATGTATAATTTCAACGAGAAAGATGTAACCTCAGTATTGTAAAAAAATATTTAATAAATGTCCGTGGAGTTTCTAGCGCGTTCTTCTCCTTAGAGATTACTCTTTAGAACGTGTAAATAGCTTCATCTTTGACTGACCGACCTTGACAGTTCAAAAGTGCCTGTAAATGGTTTAATTTAAATAAATAATTTGACTTTTTTTTCTTTTAGCATGGATATCTTTAATATTGATAGGATTCGCAGGAGGAGAGGGGGCTCGTGGCTAAATAATAACAGCCACACGGGTAACGCTTGCCGAGATCGGTCTGTAGATGGGTGACTATCTCAGGGTGTTACCGCACCAATCGATCGATCCAAAATCGATGCCATCGATCGATGGTAGAATGAATAAGTGGACGTCGATCGATAGTTTCTACTTCTTTCTTCGATCAGCCAAAGCTCGACGTTGCCACTGTAATGTAAAGATGATACGGAACAATTCAATATGAGTTTCATTACTATACAGGCAATTCGCAAGGGAAACAAACTGACCTCAAAAGCAAAAAAAAATAACTCCTTTAGAAGAGTGAATGACCGCTGTAGAAATGCATAAACAAAACAGATGAATGCTGTTCAAAAGCGAGAGTTTCTACGGCTGACGCTAATTAACGATTCACAAGTGTGTTAATCAGTGCCGCAGTGCTAAGTCGAACGGTGACTTTTCAGAAACTAAGTCGATAGTCATTTGATTGTGTTCGAAGCACGATTATGTGTATGACCTACGATTAGCATAAGTAAATATATCTAATGAATCTACAACTGGACGCTGAGCACCCAAATACCGATAAAGATATCGAAGCAGACGCGATAACGCTACAAATACGTCCCAAAACTGCTGTGTTCATTAAATGCGTACACAGTAACTAATTACAAACAAACAAAACACTGTTGGAATTACCGAAAGTAACAACAAAGCCACATAATTGTGATTAGAGCCCGTATTATCGAATTATATTGCCATCCAGATCATTTGTACGAGGCCGAAATGAGGTTTTGCTGTATGTGCCATTAGGATGAATGCAAGCGAGTCGTCGATCGATTTAGAAACAAAGCCCCTAATGCCAGCTGTGCCGGCAAGTCTGCCACCAGATACCTAATGGAATTCTAGCCATGATCGCGCTAGTGGAGCGTTCGTTCCGTTCTTTCGATTTTCGTCTCGGAGAATGGCTGTAAGTACCGTTATAAATGTGAAAAGCTGAAAGTGTCTTGTAGGATTTCAATGTTAGTGTTCTAATCTTGAATTTGAGCTGTTATTTTATACTAGCTGCCGTCCGCGGTTCCGCCCGCGTGAATAATCCCAAGGAAACATACTCCCGGGATAAAAAGTCTATGTACTTTGCCGGGACTCAAACAATCTCTATACCAAATTTCATCTAAATCGGTGCAGCCGTTTGCGCGTGAAGAAGTAACAAACATACACACACACACACACACACAAACTTTCTCCCCACTTTTTCCCCTCTTTGGGGAGTGGCTGGAGAGGCGCCACGGCGTCCTCACCTTCCGCCTGACGCAGTTACCTACCGGACACGGCTGTTTCGGGAGGTACCTGTTTCGGATTAAGCGGGAGGACACGCCCGGGTGTCAGCACTGTGAGGATCGCCCGGAGGACACGGTGGAGTATACGGTGGAGGTCTGCCCTGCTTGGGCTGAGCAACGCCGAGTCCTTGTCAAGGCAATCGGCGGCGGTGACCTCTCGCGTCCGGCCCTGGTTGAATCCATGGTCCGGAGCGAGGAGGCTTGGGGAACGGTCACCTCCTTCTGCGAAGCAGTAATGCTAGCGAAGGAGGAGGCGGGCCGCGCGAGGGAAAGGCAAGGCCTTCGCCCCAACCGCCGCCACAGGAGAAGACGCCCCGGGCGTCGGGAGTCGCAGGGCGATCCCCGGCCACCGCAGGCGCGGGCCTGCGGACGGCGAGCGTTGGGTGGCTCGCTGTCCGATCACCACCAGGCCCGGGTCGATGGCGCGTTGTGTTTCACGCGCGCCTCAAAGAGATGTCAGCATAGAAGACGGGCCCCGCTAGGGCCAGAGCCTGCCAGGATTGCGGAATTTGTTCGAAAGAGTCACCGCGGCCCTAGAACGCAAAGGGCTTTAGAAGGAACACGGATGGGTTTAGTCAGTAAGAGTCTGACACGCCCTTCCTCTCCACCCAGAGCGGAAGAAGTCATTTGATGATTTCCCACCATAAAAAAAAGTAATTTAACGGGAGCTTAATCATACATGTAGGTGGTGAAACAGATTTACCGACCGACTTACATACCCTAAGACATTCGATTTGAGACATACTTAGTACCTTTGAAAATGTATAATTTCGTATTATTCTCCGTGCTAGGTGTTATAGTGTAGGTGCCAACTCCATGGATAATAATCGGGAAGCAAAAAAGTTACATAGGAAGTCGGTAGGGTACGATTTATTTTATTAAATACATGAGTAATAGGTACAATACATTTATTATATACAGGGTGTACACACATAACGCACAACCTGAAAAGGGTTTTTATTGTATTCATCATTATGTTTTTCTTTACTATGAGTTAGAGTAACCCTGTAACCAGGAAAATAAAAGTACATATATTTAATAAGCTCCTTTTCAAGTTTTGCCTTCATACTGTTACACGTTGTATATATGAAAGCAGATAAATATGTAGATAGGCATACTTCACTATGTAGTTTTTAGGGTTCCGAACGTCTGTAAAAAACGGAACCCTTAAAGGATAATTCGTGTGTCTGTCTGTGCTTCTATCATAGCCAATTTTTTCCCAATTTACTGGACCGATTCTATTGTCATTTGGTACACATATGGACTTCTGTGACCCAAATATTACATAAATAAATACATTTTCAGTATATGGTCACTTTTGGTTGGCCCTAGAAAAAAAATGTTTTTGAATCTGTACCGTGTGAAATATCAAATGAAAGCGCTTATTGCGTTTTAAATAATATTTTTCATCATTTTAAAATAAATAGGTTTGAAGTTATTCTAGAAATTAGACGAAAAATTAACATCGGCCCCTTATCTACGAAACTACTGATGATGAAATTTTGAAAAAAAAAAAACAAACATATAAGAGTTCTTTACCATTGAATTACAGGAAAACCTACCAATATGAAGTCTATGGTTTGAAAGTAAAATGTTAGAAAAAATTGATTCGTTCGGAACTTTTTTTACTCTCTCCTTCAATGATAAATTATATTCATTTTGTAAGTAGGTTAAACATAACACTTTTACACGTCAATCTTTTTTGGTCATTTTAAAACTAGATGAGGCCGGTGTTTCCTAGCTGACTACCCTGAGAAGAAACACCGAAACAAACTCACAGGTCAAAGTCTCTCTTAAAGTCCATACAATCGTATTGGTCAAATCATATGAGAACCATATAGGTTAATGTCTGAAGTGGTCTTTTGAGGAAAGTACCACATATATTTGAGTGGACCTGTCCAAACAGTGCAAGCATTTGCGAGTTATCTTCGATGTTCAACGTTCAAGGAGAGAGTGGGTGGAAAAACAACAAAACAACAGAGATATGATAGTACCAATTAAGTCATTATCTCTAATAACCGAGTTAATTATAATTATGTTGATCCTACTGCATCTCTTTTCCTATCGTGACGTGGACAATGATATTTCCGATTTCCTTTATCATTGTCACAAAGTACTTGATGTGCATACTTAATTAGCGAAACACGGAAATCGCATAAATCACTATATTATTTGACACGTTATTATAGATAAGTAGGTGATGTATCTAATTATAGAGCAGATAGAACTGTACTTAATATTCATGTTTTCGTTACCTAATTTACACACCCTATGCTCATTAATTCGTAGGTATAGGTAGACTCAAACCTCATGGCGTGTCGGAACACTCCGCGAGCTGCTGCGCAGTATCAAATTCATGTAATAGCGGCTTAGCAGGGGCGACGGATGAGGTACCTACTGCGAAGCGAAAATCTAACTTCCCAGATGTCATTAAGTTTTGAATTCACTGTTTTTTTTTGGGAACATGGAGTATGCTGCCAGCGACTTCGATCACGTCAAAATCGGAATTTGTTACAGAAGAAAGTACTAAAAATAAATTAAAAATATCCCATGTCACTTTCCAATGTATTTAACTACTAGTACCGACTCTAATAGAGCATTTGTCGCTCAAAAGAAATGTATACGAGCCATACACGGGATTCCATCAGATGAATCATGTAAACCAATATTTAAAAGGCTTGGTTTGCTACCATTGCCTTCGATATATGTGTATGAAGTATGTATGTTTGTACAGAAACATAGAGAACTGTTCAAAACAGCGGAAGATGTATGTTCACGAAGTCGGCGTGACCAATTTAGGCTGGTACTAGACGAGATGCCCCGGTGTGCTAAATATAATAAAAACTGTGTAGCTATGTGTGTGCGTATATTTAATAAATTACCAAATACGTTTAAAAGTCTTAATTACAGACTTTTTAAAATTAAATTGTATAACTGGCTGAATGACAATAGTTTCTATAGTATTAAAGAATTTCTTGAACATAAACTGTAATGTTGATACCATAATTTTGCATGCTTTAATATTAAGCAAAACATGTTGGACTCAATTTGTATTGTAACATCTTTTAATACCGTGTTTTCTGCAAATAAATATTATTATTATTATTATTATTATTAATTAATAGCGGCGCCCCGCGGTTTATCAGATACTTCTACTCTTTATATATATAAAAAGTAGCCTATGTGTTAATCCAGGGTGACAGCTTTCTGCATACCAAATTTTATCAAAATTGGTCCAGCCGTTTGCGCGTGAAGAAGTAACAAACATACATAACAAACTTTCGCCCTTATAATATTAGTGTGAAGTGTGATTAGTCTCATGTGATACCAAAGTTAGTTCAGCGCTATAAACGTGAAAACGTATCGAATAAACACAAGACAAACAGTTATTACGCTTTAATTATAAAAACTTACCTATTAGTAAGTGTGGATGTTCATTGAAAATACTAAAAGCGAGTTCAAATTCTCAGTAACCTAAAACATAATTCTAATTAATTTCCTAGAAACCACAAAAAATTACAGCACTAAACTTGAAAATTAGTTCGTGTACCTACGCATGAAAGCACTGAAAACTAACTTCAGCAACTACATCAAAGTACATTAAAATATCCAGGTACAATCACGAACAGCGGTGTTTGGAACACATTACTCTACGTGCTTGTAACACAAGACGTTGACCGACACACACAGTACATTTTAGTTGCGTCTGGCGCGTGACGAGGGTTCAGATGTTCACGATATCACCCTCTAAACTTTCATAAGGACCAGAATGCAACATAATACATGTCGTTCACGTAATGGGCGCGACTGTACTATATTTTGTGTCTACGCAAATATAGCCCCGGTGGCGGTAAATTGTTTTTATTGTCGTTTTAGTGTGTTCAATGTTTAAGAAATGGAACTTAATGGCCATTGTTTTAATTTTTGGGGTAATAATTTTAAATTATTCGCTCTTAAATGCAAAAAATAATGTTCTTATTGATTAAATTAAAGCCTAAACTCATCAGTGGCTGTGAACTTGGCTACTGCGCTGCGTGTTGCGGGTTCGATTCCCGCACGGATAATATTATTTGTACGGCTTACAGATAATTGTTCCGGGTCTGGCTGGCTGATTTTATATGTTTGTCAACGCACCAACGATACAGGAGAAGGGCAAGTGAGGGGCAACGTTTAATAAAAAAAAGAATATTATTACGTTGTCTACTTTGTGATAAACTGGTCATCTAAATATGGAGACTACCATTTCAATTAAAATTAGGTTAGAGTTTGAAGAATAGCTTTTCAATAGCGGGACTGACTCCCCTTTTGTTTTGTAACAACATGTTCCATAATTGCTTGATATATTTGAAAATTTCGCCAATTTGAAAACATGTTGCAGATAATTATATTGTTGAAGGCTTGTGATTGCGGTTTATCTATAACGCAAAATATTAATGGTTCTTTTTTGAGAAGCTCGTTGCTAAATAAACACAGCCACACGGGTCGAACTTCGAGGTTAAGCTACGCTTGCTGAGGTCGGTCCGTGGATGGGTGACCATCCATTACATAGGAACCGAGTTTCCTCCCTGCCTCGGAAAGCTGGTTAAGCCGTTGGTCTTGGCTGTCATTCAAACATCTTTTACAGTCTTAAAAGATAGGCAGAAACCAGACACCAGTCGTACCAAGGGTTATCGTATTACCCAGTTGCTGGGTTGTGGAAGTCTGAGAGGCAGTTACTCTACTTATAAAACTGGTATTCCTCTGCATCCTATTCCAACATAGTTGAGAAAAGGCTAGGCAGACTGAGGCTACCGGTTCCTTTGGATTAGGTAAAAATGTGTGTTACCCTCACCCCTTATTTCTAAATCAAGCATATAATGTTGAGTATTTCTCAGACTAAGACTAAAAACCTGTCAAAATCCATACTATTTATTATAAATGCGAAAGTGTGTCTGTCTGTCTGTTACCTCTTTACGCTTAAAACCGCTGAACCGATTTATATGAAATTTGTTATAGAGATAGTTTGAGTCCCGGGAAAGGATATATATACCTTTTGTCGCGAGTAAAGGGCTTGAAGAGGTTGAAATAGGGGATGAAAGTTTGAATGGGAGTCCGTCATTATTATGAAACTTTGTATTTAGGCACTTGATAAAAATTAATAAACATATGTTAAATCGTTTTTTAAAAACTAGGATTTAAAAAATAAAAATGGCTACCTAAAGTAACTATTCCACGTGGACGAAGTCGCGGGCTAAACCTTGTTTGATATAAAAGCAGGGTCTGACACGTTCTTAACACAAAATACTCAATTCTCGAACCCACACCTACTCGATTGTAATTCTCTTTCTCTGCCCGAATACCGCAGAAGAATGCACTATTTTTCGCTACCAGTCTATTGCTTGTTTAGTCTACTAAAATAATTCATGCAATCCCTCAATTCAAAACTGATTAGGCTCTTGTTATTAATAGATTATTTATTCAAGTATTTCTGGCTTATAGCGTTTAGCACGCCATCGCGCGATAATACTTATTATTTTGTAATGACGACGTAATATTATGATTAGCGAGTCGATGACTCGATGCTTACTAAAAGCTCCCATAGACAAGTGTGACGCGACATTACGACAAAATATTTTTATGGAAAAAAAAATGCTAGTTCTGCCAGCAGCCTCGCCCACGGATTGTTGAGAAAAATCTCTAGGGAAGATTCTCTCTATGTAGAACATAGAGAGAATCTTCCCTAGAGATTTTTCTAGAACAGAGTCTCTGAAAGGTTTGCCAAATTTATCTTAAGCCGTTCAGCCGTTAGGAATTGAAAAAGTGACAATCAGACGGATAATTACTTTCGCATTTATAATATTAGTCGACATGCATAATACCCCTTTTTTTGAATGGCATATCATCAAACGACTTCTTCCGCTCTGGGTGGAGCGGGAGGGAGTTTCAGACTCTTACTGACCAAAACCCACCGGTGTTCCTTCAAATGCCCTTTGCGTTCCAGGGCCACAGTAACTCTTTCCAATGCCGCAAATTTCGATGCATAATACCCCTACATATTTCAAAGAAATTGCACTATGAATAGTTTTATTCGTAGATCCATTTCTATGGAAAGGGTTGTCGCATCATTGTGGTATCGTTGCGCCTATGAGAAAGCTATAGCTTGTTTTATTCATAGACGTTAATCAAAGTTTTTGCCCAATGTCATGGCGACTGAGTCGACCGGAGTGGAGGAGCGTTCCTACAGACTTAGAATGAAGGCTAGAGGTAAGCGTGGGGAAGAGTAGGTGAAACGCATGGATAATTAAAAAACGAATGTTTAATAACTGCGTTTCCAAAAACACACATGACTACAATATTATATGTTGAATTAGTAGAATTAACACTTAAAAACTTAAGGTTTTGATTGATCCTTTTGTCAATGTGGCCCGTGTGTAACGTTCAAGCAAAAGATGGCTACTACTTAGGCGCGAGTGGAGCGACGCGCGTAGAGATGCACTAGTGATGTGCGTATAGTTAGAAATTTTAGTGTTGGGATTCCAAAAGTAAGCGCAACAATAATATAATTATTGAGAATGATCCGGCGGGCGAAGTCACTGACAGAAGCTAGTGTTTCTGAAAGTGAAAGAATACTTATTAGATCAGCAGAATTCTTCTTTACAGATTACCTTGATAACCTATAAACCTTTAAATGAGTTAGTTAACAATTAACAATTTACTTTATCATTATACTAGCTCTTGCTCGCTTTTTCGTACGCGCATGTCCGTTTTTTCCGTTCCTTTAGGAAATTCCCATTCCCGTATAGCCTATAGCCTTCCTCATGAATGTGACTATCATATACAAAAAGAATTTTCCAATCCGACTGGTAGTTCCAGATATTAGCGCGTTCAAACAAACCAAGAAACGCTTCAGCTTTATAATATTAGTATACCAGCTTTTGCCCGCAATTTAGTACGCGCATATGCCTTTTTTTCCTGTTTCCGTTTGAATTTCCCGTTCCCGCATAGCCTTAAGTATTCTTCATGAATGTGGCTATCATAAACAAAAAGAATTTTACAAATCTGACTGGTAGTTCCAGATATTAGCGCGTTCAAACAAACAAACTCTTCATTTTTATAATATTATAAGCTTTATTATATTAGTTTAGATTAGTTTATGGATACTAACATCAACTTTGCTAACAGAAGAAACTTGTAACATTTTCACTTCATAATTTGCAAGGAGCCGGAGCACGTTAAAATGTCAACGCAGATGCGACTAAGTACTACGTCTGCACTTAATGCAATTTTGAGACGCGCAAACCGAAATAATGCAATTAATGTACTGAAAACTTTTCACAGTGAACGAAATTAAAAGATAACGAAGTTGAGCGAACCTGTTTACAGTATTGAGTAAACAAACGTGCATTCACGATCGAATTCTGCATGAAATTATGTCTTCATTTCGCCTTCTGTTCAATTCAATTGATACGAAAACACAGAGTTTTCTGAAATTATTGAGTCCAGTAAATATGCTTGATGTAAGTGACTTTTCGTGTTAAATTATTCCTAACCTGTGACCTGACTAGTGGAAACATATCATCGTCGTACCTACATGTCATGAGTTCAGCCATTGTTGTGCTTCCTTCTTCTTGGGCCATTACCAACGCTTCAATGTCAACCTCATCCAGTACAGCTATTCACATTATAAGTATATTCATTCGATTCGAAAGCATTATTCGCATTTAATTTATTACCATCATCGTCATCATCATATCAGCCGAAAGACGTCCACTGTTGGACATAGGCCTCCCCCAAGTGTCGCCACAATAACCTGTCCTGTGCGTCTCGCATCCATCGCGACCCTCACCAGGTGATCGGTCCACCTTGTGGGAGGCCTTCCAACGCTGCGTCTTCCGGTACGCGGTCGCCGCTCCAGAACTCTTCGGCCCCATCGACCATCTGTTCTGCGAGCAATGTGTGCCCACTGCCACTTCAATTTGGCGATTCTTCGGGCTATGTCGGTAACCTTGGTTCTCTTGCGGATATCGTCATTCCTGATTCGATCACGCAAGGAAACTCCGAGCATTGCCCTCTCCATTGCTCTTTGGGTGACTTTAAGCCTTCTGGTGAGGCCCATTTAAATGATTCATTACCATATTAATTACAAATTTGTAGCATTCTCCCTTAAACCTTAAACAACCGCACCATTCGTTTCGGGATGGAATGGTTGAGAATTAAGTTCTACTATGGAAACATTGTCGTCTGCTCATCTGGTCTGAATATTCCTACGTGTTATTTTATATTCTCTTTTACACACAGTCGTGTGATGATAATGATTTTTCCTCAATAATAAGATGGCCAAAAATTGATAATGCGTTGGTTGTACCAGGAAGGAAAACATTTGGCATCTTCTATTGTATGTTGATCATTTTAATGTCTTTGTGTTGAAATTTAAAAAAATAGTTTTGTATAGGTATGGAAACCAATACAGGGTTAAATATATTAATTAAAGTTCAGACAGCTCAAACATGTCGAAGTGAAGGCTTGGGTGATCAACTTCACATCTTCGACATGTTTACAGAATCGACCGGCTGGTCTATCAAACCATATATGGTATTCCTGTAATTTACAGGCAAAGAACTATATTGTCTATATTTTTTTTCAATATTTTAGTCTCTATAGTTTCAGACATAAGGGAATAATCATTTTTGATCAAATTTCTTGAATAACTTCAAAACCATTTTTTTCAAAAAAAATATTGAAAACCCTTACAATACGCCCATTTGATACGTCACACGGTACCTAGAGTTGGAAAAGCTTTTTTCTAAAGTTTTCTAGTTCTTACCCCAAAAGGTGCATTTTCAAAGTTATTTATTTTCGTTACACGTCCGTATTTGGGTCAGAAAAGATTATATGAGTAAAAAATTTCAACCTAATCGGTCCAGTAAATTCAGAGAAAATCGGCTGTGACAGACGGACAGACAGATAAATTATTTCACTGCTAGCCAGCTTCACTGGATCCGTCAGGATTTTGTTAGTCGAAGTAGTGTAGTATATAAGTACATTCGCTTCATTAAAGCTGACTGTTGCAGGCTACTTCTTCTTATAGCGCGGCGGACGGATTTTCAGCAGGATACCATGGCGGTATGGAGACGGCGACTATCGCGACCCAGCACATGGCACGCCACAATTGCGGCGGTAAGGCCCCGCTCTCGCCACGGCGTCTTCACCTTCCGCCTGGCGCAGGTACTCACCGGACACGGCTGTTTCGGGAGGTACCTCTTTCGGATTCAACGGATGGACACTGTGTGTCAGCACTGTGAGGATCACCCGGAGGACACGGTGGAACATACGGTGGAGGTCTGCCCTGCTTGGGCGGCGGCGACCTGTCGCGTCCGGCCCTGGTTGAATCCATGGTCCGGAGCGAGGAAACTAGGGAAGCGGTCACCTCTTTCTACGAATCAGTAATGCTAGTGAAGAAGTAGGCGGGCCGCGCGAGGGAGAGACAAGGCCTTCGCCTCAACCGTCGCAACAGAAGAAGACGCCCCGGGCGTCGAGGGTCGCAGGGCGATCTCCGGCTACCGTAGGCGCGGGCATGCGGACGGCGAGCGTTAGGTGGCTCGCTGACTGATCACCACCAGGCCCGAGTCGATTGCGCGTTGTGCTCCACGCGCGCCTCAAAGAGACGTCAGCATAGGAGACGGAGCCCGCTAGGGCCAGAGCCTGCCAGGATTGCGGAATTTGTTCAAAAGTGTCACCGTGGCCCTGAAACGTAAAGGGCTTTAGAAGGAACTGGAGGGGTTTTAGTCAGTAAGAGTCTGACACGCTCTCCCGCTCCAACCAGAGCAGAAAAAGTCATTTGATGATTTCCCATCCATACAGAAGGCTACTTCTTATCCCGGATAATTACAACGGTCTGTAAGACACCACGGAGCAAATCCGCGGGCAAAGCTAGTTATAAATGTTCTTTTGTTTAATTTAATAGTGATAATATACTTATAGGTCTACTTTCAAATACGAGTTTGAAATGAGACATTCCAATTACTATCATGATGGAATACTTAATTGAATTCTGAATGCCACAGGCGTATTACCAAATTGATTTATTAATAGTATTCGTAGTCGGTATCATTATTTACAGTTTCGAATGTCTTTTCATGTTTTGATCAATTTTATCGAAGAGTACTTATGATGTTATTTATTGGATGCTACTACTTTTAGCTATTATATCGAATTCCAATACTTAGCTGTTCCCGTGGCTCTGGTAACTTTTTTCACTTGTTTTTTTTTTTCGATTTAAGGCACGCGTACAAAGGCGCAAAGCAACAATGCGACATTACTTTTTAAAGAAGTTAGTCTACCTTTACCAAGATCAACGTAATTACGATCAGTGAGAGGCCTTCACCAGAAGCTCTAGACGAGCGACATTTTGTCAGCGGTAACGTGGCGAAGGATATTGAAAAAACGTGAAAAATCTATGGAATTGACAAACGCAGTCGAAATGTCACATGATCAATCCCTTTTGTTTTGGAATTGCGACAATAGCATACGCCTATAGAATGGTACGTTGTTTCGAGAGCCTCGGGACATCAATGAGTGCTATCATTTGAATTCCCCGCTAGAGGCGCTAGTGAAGCGTGAGGTATTCGAAATGTCAAATTTTACTGTTGGTTAGCTTTTGACGGGAGTTTATTTACTAATTGGTTGTGATTTTTGTGAAAATTTTCCAAAAACCGCATATGACAGATTAAGTTACGGTTCTACCGACCACTGCATTGAGTTTTTTTTGTGACGGAAAGTACCCATGTCCTTCTTTCTTTTAAACAAAATGAATCCGCGTAACGCTGCGGCACTATCTGTTTTATTTAATCGCGAGTTTACGGCTTTATAAATTATTTTACTTTAAACTTTGCTTACGTGCACGTTATTACAACTAATCAGGATACGTTTAAGGACCTTACTCGCCAGTGGCGCCAACTTGTGATATACGAAAATGGTGGGCCGCGGGTCCCCCTACAGCTACAGAAATTGTACACTGAAATCGTGATATTATTGATTTTGATAACAATGCGATTCATGTTTTTTTTTAGAAAAAATGTTTCTACCTCTGTTACATTTCTTTCCAGATAGACTAGACTCTGACACCAGAATACAACAAAAACCTTTATAAAAGAATCCAATTTGCCATCAAGCAGAAGTTTTGAAGGCGCAACGCGATACATCAGAGCGGCCGACCGTCAACACAACACGATTTGCGAAATTGAACGGAAGGGCTAGAACGTCCCCCACAGCCCGACCCGACTATTTTGTCGTAATCTTTATAATGCCAACGAAGGGAGGCGATTTATATTGTACGTCCAATAAAATAGTCACTTTGAAACTTTTTCGTTTAGAATCGAATAAATCACTGAGAAACAATAGAGAACAAAATGGCTGAAGATATCTATCTGGCTGGCCTTTCTTGGGGTCAGTTTCCAACCTAGCCGTATGTAGCTGCCTATTAGACCTCCACAACCCAGTAACTGAGTAACACGAAACCTCTCGGAAAGACTGGTAAAGATGACACCCCGGGCGTCGGGAGTCGCAGGGCGATCCCCGGCGCGGGCCTGCGGACGGCGAGCGTTGGGTGACTCGCTGTCTGATCCAGACCAGGCCCGGGTCGCTGGCGCGTTGTGTTTCACGCGCGCCTCAAAGAGATGTCGGCATAGGAGACGGGGCCCGCTAGGGCCAGAGCCTGCCAGGGCTGCGGAATTTGTTCGAAAGAGTCACCGCGGCCACGGAACGCAAAGGGCTTTAGAAGAAACACGGATGGGTCTAGTCAGTAAGAGTCTGACACACCCTTCCGCTTCACCCAGAGCGGAAGAAGTCATTTGATGATTTCCCATCCTTAAATAAAAAGACTGGTAAAGATCTACAAATGAAAGCCGGGGTCAACGGTATGTCGTGCCTTTCGAGACCCATTCAGAGACCGACCTCATCACCTCACCATCCCATTGAGATCAACCCATGCGGCTGTTATTATTCAGCCATGAGCTCCTCCTAATAGCTGAAAGATTTGAATGAGATATTTTATTATGTAACAGTAAACAATAGTACTCTAGATATATTGATAAAAGATAAAAACCATTGAGCTGAACAATCATTTTCAAGATAAAATTGGTATTCATCTTGGCGTCATCTTAGGTAACACCGACAAAGATGTAGTTATCAATCATTTTGTAACAATCAGTTACGAGATTGCCGCTCCTAGACGTACAATACCTCGATAACATATAACAGATGTAATCATAGGAATTCTAATTACAAATCTGTTATCACTAAACCTAATAGGTTATTAGCATTGTTTGTGCAGTTGGCTAAAGACAGATAATAGCTAATACAAGAAATGCATTAAGAGAGTAAGTAGTGCATTTCGGCTTAATATTGATTTAATGTTGTGATTACTTAGGTAAATTACTACCTACTTCATGGTATCAATGTCAGCATGAGGCGTCGTTCTAAAGGAAAGCGAGCATCGCTGGGATTTGCGATTGTCGCGTTATTTTACGACCGCGCCGACAGAGGGCTGTCATTAAATTATATTTATTTTGGGCTTGTGTTTTGTGTTTAGAAAAGCACCTATTTTACTACCAAAAATTCGATATACCTGCCAGAATTGATAAATGCTCACCAATAAATACAACACGTACAATTATGCTGATCATTGTATAATTATTTTGTAACTTAAAACGTTGTTCTTTAGGCACCTCGGTGTGGAGTGGGTTTATTTTATTTGAAGTTAACATATTTTACTTGGTACGCATTTAAATTGTAGCCTTTATTTTGTAAATAGAGGGCTAATTCTGCAAATTTTAGCAACGTCCGCATTCTCATCTCAGTCGCAATCTGTCAAAAACACCTAATTTTTCATTCATTTTTGACAGATTGAGACTGAGATGCGAATGAGTGACGTGTGTGAATGTGTGTGACGACGACATGTCGACAAACGTAGACGAGGCCGTTGTTTCCTAGCTACTACTACTACCTTGAGTGTTCGGTGTTCTTTACCGACGTTTCGGTGTTCTTTTAACTCAGAGAATATTTTTGTGGAATATTCGTCGTTAATTTATTTAACGTTATAAAACGTTAAATAAATTAACGACGAATTTGCGCTTAATTTCTGAATTTTCCTTATATAAATAAGGAAAATTCAGAAATTAAGCGATTCATGTTAAACTATTAAATATCTAAAAACTCATTAACTTTAACCTTTCCTTTTTTGTAGTGTACCATGCGTTACCGTACCATAACCATAGAGCTCACTCCAGTAAACATTTTTCTCGCGACCATATGAGCTCACGTCAACGACTTCAAAACCGTGTCTTTCAAAGTCGAAGTCTTGAAGCCGATGTTAAAGTGACAATGGCGGGGGTAGTTGCGAGCTAGCGGCGAGTAATTACCTCACCCCCTCCAGTATAGCTGCAGCTACATAGGTACATGATTTTTTTAAATATGCGTGGATGGCCAAATCCGAAACTATGAGGAATAGGTATGGAAAAACACTGAAAGTCTCGAGCCCGATTTTGATGAAAACTAAATCTGTATTATTTGGTTTTTGAAAAATCGGTATTCCCAGCCAGGAATCGAACCGGTTGATTTTGAAAAGAAATATTAACTGATAAATTTTTCAAAAAATCTTGATGCTGTTTCATTTTTCATCAACACTCAAGGATCTACAACTGCATCATCGGATTTTTGAAAAAAAATCAGTTTAAAATAATCTCAGCCTTATAAAATCATTCTGTATAATGCCCAACTGAATCGCCGACAAAGTCGGTCTGTAAAAACTGAAAACAAATGAATCACACAGTAATACACACGGTAGGTAGAGCTGAAACAATGGCAACAAAGTACATGAGGAAATGAACATGCAGCCCTTTAATTAAGAAATTCTAGTCGTTAAGCAAACATTTTTTATTCCCGTTTCTAACAGTGTCTGTAAGCATTTGGATATGTCACCGGATAATTGCAAACTCCGTAAGATTATACGAATCTTTTTTAGATTATAATTTTTTGATATTATGTGATTTGATATAATGTGAGCATCATTTTGAATACAACAAATCCCATCGAAATTCAATAGTTTCTATCCGTGCCTTATTGTGAAAAATGAATTTACAATTTCACGCGATATTTTACAATCTTACGGCGGCTGCAATTTTCCGGTGACAGATACATTCTGTTACGTGTTATGTATTATTTAGGAATTACTCAGCCTGGATTTTGGAAGTTGGTGGTGTGACAGTCCCGTGCTTCAGTAAGCACACCAAACCGTTGGACCTGCGTCTGTTCTGTTTTCAGTCTCTCTTCTGAACACTTTGTTCCTTTTCTTGAGAGTTCTGCGTTTGAGCACACACTTGTGCACTATAATATCTCCTGCGTACTTATATAAGCCCCGATGAGACTGGCCACCATGACCTACAAGTAAATTAATGACGACGACGATGATTATAAATTTATAATTTAAAAGAGTGGATACTGGATTATCTTTATATTTGCACCAAGAGCAACCCCATTTCGTGTTCAGGCTATGTCTATCCATTCCAGGTTGCCTGGAAGAGATCACGGAATGCGATAAGGCCGCGAATTGTATGTATTTTTAGTTTTAGATTTTCTGTATGTATTTTTAATTTGATGTCTAATAAAGTACCTGGATGAACGAGCTTTGCTCGTTTTTTTTTTTGTAAGTATTTTCTAAAAATGTAACCTAGCTAGATTGTTTTATCGCCCCCGAAACCACCTACATACTATATTCCATGAAAATCGTTGGAGCCGTTCCCGAGATTCAGATTATATATACAAGAATTGCTCGTTGAAAGGTATTAGATTAATAAAAAAATAAATACGAACCCAACAAGTTTGATTTTTTGTACCCATAGATATGTATGTCTGATAGGCGGACACACCCATCGACTGCTTGTCGTAATTTTGTTCTGATGAAATGTACAATGCTAGTGGGTACGTGCTGCGCCTAGGCCACAGCGATTTCGAAAGACCGCGTACGCAATCGCAGTAATTTGCTGTTGACCGTTGCTCCTACATGTCGAAAGCGGATAACATCCCATACCAACTAGTAAGTCTTTTTAAATGGTAAAATTGACATCAATTTGTTTATGACTACAGAGCATGGGGCAGGGAGCCTATGGCCAGCAGGGACCAGAGAAGAGTCGCCATTACTACTAATCGCTCTTGCAATGAGCGAAGCAAAAGGTTCGCTCCTCATAGCCATAGTTAGATTTGTCACGTGCTGTATATTTCTATTAGTAGATCTTATGACATTACCGTCTTTAACAGTGGCTGCGTCTCTATGTTGTGTTTTTTTTTGGTCTTCTAGTTGTGTTGTGTTGCTGTATTCTAGTCAGAAGGGTAGGGTGATGGCTTAGATATTGATGCACTGTCTGCAGCTCCGTCTACACGATAAAACACCTGCGATTTAAGCAGTGATGTCTTGGGCACTATGAAAAAATGTTGCTGGCATGACTGACGCTCTGTCAATGGCATCGTAATACATTGTGAAAGAGATAGTACCTACTTTTCATTCTGTATAGCTTCCTCCTGCTCTCACACAGAATGGAAAATGATGGCTTTAACATTACGCCTGCTTGCTACTTGACACCCACAAACATGAATAAGACTTAAATGATTTTAAGTGTTGTCTGAACGAAAGCTAAATCCAGGCGCCTGTCTGTCTCTTCGTATAAGCATCCTACTTGCTCGAGTACCACTTGCAGGCTCTCTTGACTGCTGTTGCTAAGTATTTTAAAGTTCAACTGCAGCTGGAGTGCCATCAGACCCCGTCAAATTGAAAAAGCCATCAGTGGATATGAAACATTTTTTTTTCAAGATGTGGCTCATATACATTTAATTCTTGTTTTATTTTTTTTATTATTGATTGGCCTACATTTTACCACAATCTCACCTGATGGAAAGCGATTATTTGGTCAAAAATGGAACACGTTTGCCTCAAAGTACTCCTGACTTAAACAACCTGAGGTTGTAGCTATCAGGGAAACATACGACTTCGGCGGGGAAATGCAATCCTTAGCATGTGTGCAGTACGATGTCTGTGTAGTACGATGATGGAACTAGGCGCAATAAAATTGTGTCCTCCCCGAAGTGTACTAACTGATAAAAACCCGTAATGCTGAGATTATTTTACTTAGCAGATATAGGTAAACACATAACACATAAACAAAAGGAATGAGTATTTGACAGCAATTAACCCCTAAACAAATCAAGGTCCCAAAATATTGATAAAGTCATTCACATGAAGATAATTGTTTGTTTTTGATGAAGCTTAGGTAAATGAAACCGGTTCTATCAATTTACTTACGGAGTTTAAAAATAGTACCATTGTTGGTTTAGAGTCCTGACAGACTTGTTTACTGTTAATCAGATTTATTATTCACTAGTTTTTGCCTGCGCACCGTTCGCGTAAAGGTCAAAAATTGTGGCAAGGGTCCAACACATGGTCATGTTACATGATCTACTATAGCCCTTACTACTACTTTACCCCTTACTTACTTGTACCATAGCCCTTGTAGTGGCATCAATGCCACCACATGAAAAACTAAGAAGTGAAATTTGCACGGCAACAAAAAGAACTGCAGCGCCATCTATCCTGTCCACGACAAACTACCAATGTGATCCTGCAACTCGCAAGCAAACTTCTCCGCGCAATTTGAACATATTCAACAGTCCGAATATCAACTATCGGCCACTTGCCCACCAGACACAACAACCGTCTGGTCGGAGGATCCTCCCTTTTATATGGAGGTGTGCGGGACTTTACTCTTTGTTCCGCATACGTCTTTACCCTTACATCTCGGATATTCTTTGATTAAGTTTATGTAGCAATATCAGGGCAGAGTCTTATTACTTGTTTCTTTTTAAAAGGGCATTCCATCCGGTTATTAGTATGACAAAAAATACCGGTTTGACTCCACAGATTTACCAATACCTAAACATGTACGAACATATGTCTTAAGAGTTCCTTAGTTACTTTAATGATGTTTCGGCTATCTGTGTGTTTTCTCCGTGATGGTCGGTACCTATCTACTATTTTTTTCCATTTAATTTTAGATACCTACTGAGATTTGATAAATATTACGGTATGAGTGGAACATATTTTCACACTCCTACACAATTTGATGCACCTCAATACTTATATAGTGAATAAAATGTATTTACTCAACCTTTTGTGAAAATACATAAAATCAGGTTCAACTGACAACAAAGCCAATGAAAAGTAACTGATAGAAAAATACAACAAGGAGTTCTGTATATTACCTCTTTTATTTTTGTTTTTAGGGTTCCGAACGTAAAACACAAAAACGGAACCCTTATAGAATCACTCGGTTGTCTGGCTGTCTGTCTGTCCGTCTGTCTCAGCCAATTATCTCTCAATTTACTGGACGAATTCTATTTAAATTTGGTACACATATGAGCTTCCGTGACCCAAACACGGACGCGTTACGTAAATACATAAAATTAAGCATGAGGGTCACTTTTGGCACAAAATGGAATATTAAAAAAAAGTTTATCAAATCGTACCGTGTGACATATCAAATTAAAGGGCTTATTGTAAGGTTTTTAATTTTATTTTTTCATTATTTTAAAATATATGGTTTTGAAGTTATTCAAGAAATTAAATGAAAAACGACCGTTCCCCTCATTATCTCCGAAACTAATGAACCTAAAATGTTGAAAAATGCAGATAATAGTTATTTACCCATAGAATTCCGGAAAAACTATAGGTACTAAATGTTTGTTTAACACTATTGGCATAGTACTAAAGTAACATGTTGCAGAAATGAGATTCGCTCAGAACCCTTTGCACGCGACTCCAACTCTCACTTAGCCAGTTTTTATTGCACAAGCGACACCAATTAGTAAGTTTACTGAAGTTTCACTGCATTGAGTTGATTAATAACGAATAACAGTAATATTTTCACGTCATTTTTGTTTTTGTTGACACTGTACTGTTCACACCTGTGCTGTGGCTGAAGTGTGGATCATGAAAACAGTGTGATCGAAGAAACCTATTCCAGTTGTAACTATATTACTTCTATTTACAATATATAATTACTTGACGTTTTAACACTTATTGTATGTGTCGTCTTATATGGTATTAACAAAACGTTAGAATGAGCGTAACGTTACAATGAGTCATCCTTTTTCGTGCGTGCAGCCGGCGTTCATAGATTTATTAGACGTTGACACGTCAAAATTGAATTGAAGAAACCTATGTTCTACATACGAGTATACATATAATGGACTGCTAAAGTCTTTGCCGATGGAACTTGATCTTCAACTGAACCTATTTTAGGAATAGGAAAGATCGGTCGTGCTATTTTAATTCAGTGTCAGACTTTAATTCTCAGCCAGTGCAGCTGCCAAAACATTTTCTTCATTCAATATTTTGAAAGTGTTTTTTTTAATGGAAATCGCTGCAGAATAATTAGTAGTCACTTAGGCTGAGTAGGTACACATCAGTGGTAAATCTTGCACGATGCCCTTTCTGCCCCGATTCAAGACGCTGTCAATGTCAAATTGTTACCGCCGTTGTGCAGTTAAATGTTGACTTTTCATACAAAACAAGATGCAAAGTGTAATGAGGTCCGACAGCAGATAACAAATGGTACATACGGCATTATATATAATCACTTCACTTACATAATCACACTCATCTCACGATATAATATCTATGAGGAGAGACAAAAAAATACAGCACTATTTGTTCGTTTTTGGCCATGACCTTTGTATCCAAACATAAAAGTTAAAAAGTACATGTGTGCTTGACACTGTCACACCGATAAATTGAAAGATAATAGAATACTAGCTTTTGCCCACGACTTCGTCCACATGGAATAGTTACCTACTTTGGGCAGCCATTTTTATTTTTAAGATACAAATTTTTCAAAAACGCTTAAACATATGTTTGTTTATTTTTAATCAAGTGCCTAAATACAAAAGTTCATTAATTTATCTTCAATAATGACGGACTCCCATACAAATTTTCATCCCCTTTTTCAACCCCTTCAAGCCCTTTTCTCGACAAAAGGTAGCCTATGTCCTTCTCCAAGGTCTAATCTATCTAATTCGGTTTAGCGGCTTAAACGTGAAGAGGTAACAGATAGACATACAGATACGCTTTCGCATTAATAATATTATAATGGATTACAAAAAATCTTTTGCAACGAATTTGCCAGCGAACTTATTGTTCTTTATTTATTTTTTAAAGCACCTGCCATGTTATCTCTTCACCGCCCTTGCTTGGCTGGTAATGAATGCCTTTAGCATTAAGTCCGCCTATGTACCTTAGTGTTACATGAAGTTTCAATGAACAAATAAAAAGACATGATACCTTGACCACACTGTATTTCCAAGTAAATATTCATAGGTGTTAACGTGTAAGTTCACATGTTATGTAAGGGCAACAGTTAACACTCAAATCTGTGTGGTTCTTCCAAAAGACCATTTCAGACACTGATCTGCATGGTCCTCACATAACGAATTGTGAATGTGAGGACTATGTAAATCGCTATAGTAGGGGATCATTTCATTTCATGTTAGTCTGGCAGTTTGAGTTCTTTATGCGGCCTACCCAAATGTCCTTACTTTGGTATTGTTCGTCAAATAGTTGAGCTCCTTAAAGTTTTAAGTTTGAGCTACACGATAACTGACAAATGTTTGCACTGTCTGGACAGGTCCACTCAAATCTGTGTGGTACTTTCCTCAAAAGACCACTTCAGACATCAAGCTACATGGTTCTCATATGATTTGACCAGTACGATTGTATGGACTTTAAGAGACTTTGACCTCTGAGTTTGTTTCAGTGTTTCTTCTCAGGGTAGTCAGTTAGGAAACACCGGCCTCACCTACTTTCATATTACCCAAAAAGATTGACGTGTAAAAAATTAATGCTTTACCTACTTACAAAATAAATATAATTTATCATTTACAACTATAGTTTAGAACTAATTATGCAGATCAATTAAGGTCATTGAACGCTATTTCTGACAGGACTAGGTAATAGAAATGCAAATTTCGAGCCGTATTTGGTATTTGCCCCTACAACTGTGGTTTGCTTAGGAATACATAGACACAGCTTTAATTAAAAGGTGCTAGTGTACTTAACTGTTAATTAAGCAGAATAACAACGAATTAGTTCTGTTAAAGTTACTCGATTTCGGTGCGAACGAATAAATCTCGATTAAATTATCGTAGGTTTCCGATGAAGTCTGAGAGTTCAAGGGTCTCACTCTGATGTCTTAATGCCATCATGATTCCGCTTTGAAAGAGGGATTATTAGCTCCTTGTCTCTTACACTAAAAGCATGATGGCTATAAAACTTATTATTGATAACCTGATCAAGATTCAGCCAGGGGAATCAAAACCCTGATTTATTTAAACAAAAAGATTTTTGTAAAATATATGTCATAGTTTTTATTTGAAAGTCGGTTGTATGTTTTTGTAAAAAAGATTTTTATTTTATACTTTTTAATGCTGTAACCACCTAAAATTCCAACCAGTCCATATCTATATAATTGTCTATCTCCGAAGTCTTTCATCAAATCTTTACGACATTTAAAAATGGGACCATTTCGGAATAAACCTCTATCTAACAAAAACTCATTTTGACAAACTGTCTATATATGTATAACGGAGTTATACCCGAACATGCATAAAAATAATATATATAAAAAAAAAAAATTGATAACCTCCTCCATATTTGGTCGGTTAAAAAACAAACATTAACAAAAATATCATTTTTAAAACCGTGGATTTTTGGTAAACATTCATTGAAAATTTTGCAATATCCTATTTTGCGTCCTCTTAAAGTGCACTGTTTAAGAGAGAAAACAATACCAAAGCAAGTGTCCAATCTCTTCGTTCCGCAAATATATTTAAGTTTATTAATTTGATGCACTCAATGCGACTTTTGAATTCAATTGCCTAGTTTTCGTTGCAGAAATGCTTCTGCAACGAAAACTAGGCAATTGAATTCAAAACTCGCATTTAAAAATTGCCTGACACTCCGACGCCTTGTCTTGTATTTTAGTACCTTAATAAGAATATATGTAGGATTCGTCGCCTCCACGTACCTGAATACATAGTAAGGTGAACACTGAGCACAAGAGTGGGTTCAAATAACTGGTATTAAACTGTTACAACACAGGCCGGTAATAATAAGCAGAGATCGGAAAAGGTATGGTAAATTTACCTAATGTTCGTGGAAGTAAGTAACAGAGTTGATAACACCTTCTGTAAAATCCCGGAATCATAAACATGAAAGACAGAGCCCATTATTTTATTTGTGATACAAAAATTGGCAGTATGTTTAAATTATAAGTATACTTTGTAAATTTATTTGAAGTAAAATTTCTATTTCTCAACAGTATTGCCCTTAACAGAACTTAAAATGTATTTATAAAGATAAGGTAATATTATAAATATTACCTTATCTTTATAAATACATTTTAATATAATAATTAATATTCATGATTATCCTTATGCAATATTGTGTCAAAGTTCAGTCAATGGTTTCTTACTGTAATTAATTAATTAATGTGGAATTCTATAGAAAATCCAATAACAAGTCTGTTTTTAACCGACTTCATCTAAGAAGTGGTTATTAACTAGTTTGTATGTAGCTGTTTTACTAAATACTGTCTTAGTAGGAAACTTGGTATAACAACACAATCACCATAGATTATTTTTAATCATGTCGTTAAATAATTATATTTATCAGCTACATAATTATATTTAAAAGAGTATTATTTAAATGACTACAATCAACACATATTACTATCTAATCTTTACAAACTTAGTGAAAAAATATTTTCAAACAAAAGTATTTCAGCATTTCATTCAATGCTTTTCTTAAATATTTAAAAACATAATTTCGAATAAATTACGATAAATAAAGAGAACATAAATTAAACCATAATATTAAAAATAATGAAGATATGATAATGATGTTCATACTCATACATCTGGATTTAAAATTAAATAAAAACACTTCACTAGCCTTTACTTTAATCCACTTCTGGTTTCTTCAAGAACACGTATTTGTAAAACACGACTGCTATAAGACTGCCCACACATGGGCCAACCCAGTATACCCAATGGTGGGTCCAGTAGCCGGTCCAGACTGCGGGACCCAAGGTCCTCGCGGGGTTCATACTCGCGCCAGTCAGCGGGCCACCCACGAGGGACAGTCCAACGATGGTCAAACCGAACTTGATTGGGGCGCTGTCTAGCTTACTCGCGTTCACTGGATCCCACACGCCACAGTTGATTAAGATGAGAGCTGCTGTCAACGCTACCTCAATACCCAACGATTGTAGGTCATTCAGACCCACATGTGGCGCCGTCACACAAACATTCTCCATCACCACGTCCACAGGAGATAGAGTTGTCAATATCCCGTAACCCACCACAGCTCCAGCGCATTCTACGATCACGTATGCAATGCCCACAGGGATGGAAACACTCCCCCAAATAACAGCAGCCAATATCACCGCCGGGTTCATGTAAGCCCCAGAAATGTGTCCAAATATTTGGATATTAAACAGAACTACGAAACCGAATCCAAACGGCGAATAAATGGTCAAATTTATTCCTTCTAAAGGTACGCATCCCATACAGCCGAAGAGGATGAGCATTGTGGTGGATAGGAACTCGGAGACGATGCCCCGCCACGAACGTCTGCACCATGACCGTAGGGTGCTTTTTGCAACTTCATCATCTCCGGTAATCTTGAGTTCTGTCGCTAATTGAGTTATTGGTGTCATGTTGAGCTGTTCACTACTTCACGTTTTCATAAAACAAATGAACAGCTTTGTTCAACGTCACTTCACTCAAATACGGTAAAAGTTCTCAGCTGTGATCACTCATTGTTTTTGCACACAGATCAATAATTTCACTGTGACGACGTGATGTTTGCCCTCCGTTGGACGCGACTGTTTTGCGTCAGGCTCGTGGTAAAAATAATATACATATCTCGGGCGCACTGTCAACCGGATAAATATATACTTATTTAATTAATGCAAATAGAGCGGCCGTTATCTATTGTTTTCAGCCCTACAATAAAACATCTGATTACTGTTTAGTATTGCGCTTTGTGAATAACGGCTGTAGTTCTCGAACGCGGATTAATCAAAGTGAATCTATTCGAATGTACTGCATTTTTGTTTGTTTATATATTAAATACTTTACTTACCAAGCACATATCGCCATGCGTACATTTTGACTGCAATTTGTTAACATTTAATACAAAAAGATCGCGTTCAGTTCGTTAGTGCACCGTACCTTATACAGTTAATACTAGTACGTGGATCAGGGTGAATCAGTTCTGTTACAACCCTACTAAGTAAGTACCTATGAAACTGTTATATTTTTTTTTACATTTAGGAAGTAAAGGTTTTATGCTATTAGTTTTCTTAACAAATAATTAAATTTATAAGGTTCTTTTCTTTTGTAAGAATATTGGTATGAACATTTTGTTAGAGTGAACAGGCTTCTTCAGGGTAAGCTCGCTCCATCGTCGACTTTGTCTCTGGTATCTATTACCTAGACGGAGTCAAGAACAAACTCATATTAAATAAAATACAAAAAAAAGTACATTTATAAAAAAATTCCGTTACTGGTGACTGAGTGATTTAGTGACTGACGACAGACAAAGCACAGCCGAAACAACTGGTCGTAGAAAGCCGAATTTTGGCATATAGGTTCCTTAAGGAGTGGAGGAGCACTAAGAGAGAATTTTCCGAAATTCCTACGGGAACGGGAAAAACGGGATATGCACGTACCAAGTCGCGGGCGGAAGTTAGTGTAGGTATATGATAAGCTTCTTTATTGTATTAAAACAAAAATGCAGATTGAATATCGAAAGAAAAACAGATATAATAGCCTTTTTCATTAAAATTCTATTACGTAAAATTGTTTTAACAAATTGTTTATTTTATAAATCGCCTAAAACAATGGAGGCGATTACCTAAACGATAGCATCCGCAATTACTTAATAGGTGGGTATTTATACGTTCAACATTTACATGTTTAAAATTAAAGTAAATTTACCTACCACAGTGGCACCTTTTTTTTTTTAAGGGTGGGAAATCATCGAATGACTTCTTTCGCTCTGGGTGGAGCGGAAGGGCGTGTCAGACTCTTACTGACTAAAACCCATCCGTGTTCCTTCTAAAACCCTTTGCGTTCCAGGGCCGCGGTGACTCTTTCGAACAGATTCCGCAACCCTGGCAAGCTTTGGCCCTAGCGGGCCCCGTCTTCTATGCTGACACCTCTTTGAGGCGCGCGTGAAACACAACGCGCCATCGACCCGGGCCTGGTGGTGATCGGACAGCGAGCCATCCAATGCTCGCGTCTTCTCCTGTTGCGGCGGTTGGGGCGAACTTGAAATTCACACATAGGTGCATCATTTGATTGTCAAACAGCAATACCAACATTTGAAAACAATCTTGGTAATATTGTATACCCAACTAGGTTTTTCCCGCGACTTCGTACGCGCATATCCCGTTTTTTCCCGTTAGGAAATCCCGGTATGAAACATGTTACCGCTCGACTAGTTCAAAAAGATCTGAATTTTCTCCAAAAACTCAGTCTCCTAAGAGTCGCTGACGACATGCTAGAACGAGTCGATTCCGATCCAACATTCATGAAACGCATTGTTACTGGTGACGAGATTTGGGTTCGGAGAGGCGCCTTCAAACTGAACCGAAACCGAAAAAATCACGCCAAAGTCGATCGAAAGTTAAAGTTACGTTGACTGTTTTGTTTTACTATCGTGGTGTTGTGCACTGGTCAAACGGTAAATAAAGAATATTATTTGAGCAATAAGTAAGCGGCGTTCTAGACCGCAAATTTGACGAAAAAGGCCAGATTTGTGGAAAGAAAATTCTTGGATTTTGTCACTACGATAATGCGCTTTCACACAAGGCCATCATTGTGAACGATTTTCTTACCAAAATCTCAACAAATACCATCGATCAACCACCTTGTTCACTCGGTAGAAGACATAAAAGTGAATTCGCGGCAAGAACTGAACTCCATTCCGGAAAAAGCGTTTAATTTTTTTTAATGATTGGATTATTTGTTGGCGTAAGTGTATCATTTTTGAAGGAGCATACTTTGAAGGCAATATAATAAATTTGGAAGAATAACTAACATTTTGTGAATTATTGAACTTTTCCCGGTACTTTCTTGACAGAGTAGTATATTGATTATTATTATTATTATATTATTATATATACTTTATTGTACACCTCATAATAAGAACAGGACAATCATACATAAAATAAGTGCACAATGGGCGGTCTTATCGCACAAGGCAATCTCTTCCAGACAACCTTTGGATGGATTGAACGAAGGGAGATAGATTTAGGGCTGTCAGTGTACAAACGTTTTAAACAATACTAATTAGAAATAATAATATAAAATACATAAATACAATACCAATTTATATACTAATAAATATCAAATATATAATTGAGACAGGAGCGGAAAAGTTAAAGTGAAAGGTAATGCTCCTTCACCGTTCTTTTAAACTCTGGTAGCGTTTGGGCACGCCTCACTTCTATGGGTAATGCATTCCACAAACGAGCCGCTTGTATACTGAAAGATTTGTCAAAGAAGGAAGTGGAATGCATACGAATACTTAGTTTTAGATTCTCCGATGATCTCAAAGACCTAGAATGTGTGTCACAGAGGAACTGAAAGCGTTCTTTAAGATAGAAAGGAGTAGAAGGATTAAAGAGTACATTATAAAGTAGAGAAAGTATGTGGGCATTCCGACGAAGGCGAATAGGAAGCCATTTGAGCTTAGTACGAAATTCAGATACGTGGTCATACTTGCGCAAGCCAAATATAAACCTGATACAGAGATTTTGAAGTCGCTCAAGCTTGTCCAATTGGTCTTGGGTGAGATCAAGATAGCTGGCATCAGCATAGTCCAGGATAGGGAGAAGAAGAGATTGTGCTATCGCAATTTTAGTGGTGATGGGAAGAAAATTGCGAAGACGCCTCAGGGAGCCCGCTGAAGCAAATAGTTTACGACTTACTTCCTGCAGTTGCTTAGTCCAAGAAAGAGTGCTGTCGATATAAATTCCCAAGTTCTTTACAACGTGACTTACAGGAATGGTGGTGTTATTAAAAGAAACCTGGGGCAGTTTCGACCAGTCAATCTTAGAGACCGTCCGGGAACTACCGACAACAATGACTTGCGTTTTAGTTGGATTGATCTTCAGCCCAAACTCAGTGCTCCAGTCACCTATTCGAGCGAGGTCCCTATTTATCGTCTCAATAGCATCAGATAACTCCCCGAGAGGGGCTTGAGTGTAAATTTGAAGATCATTAGCATACAAGTGGTAGAAAGAAGAAAGTCGTTGAGAGATGGAATTAATAAAAAGTGCGAAAAGTAGAGGAGATAACACGCCACCCTGCGGCACACCAGCAGAGGCATCACACCAAGAAGAGAAAGATTCCTCAATGCAAATACGCTGTCGGCGGCCAAACAGGTAACTATGAAACCAGTCAAGTACTGAAGGAGATATGTTAAAAGAGTATAGAATGCCGAGCAAAATGTCGAAGTCAACCGAATTAAAAGCATTGCTAAAGTCAAGAAGTGCCAGAACCGTTAACTTCCCCATTTCCATGCCAGACCTGATATCGTCCGTAATATGCACGAGTGCCGAGGTAGTGCTGTGTCCAGGTCGAAAACCAGATTGGAAGGGATTCAGCAGTTTGTGCTTGGAAAGGAATGTGCTGAGTTGTTGGTGGACAAGTTTTTCAAGGACTTTGGATAGGAATGGGAGAATAGAAATGGGACGATAGTCAGAGAAAGATGCAGGATGAGATTTTTTAGGTAGAGGAATAACCTGGGCATCTTTCCAGGCTTGCGGGAAGACACTACTGGAAACAGAGGAGTTGAGGATATAAAGGATAGCAGGAAGAATATTATCAAGGATGGGTATGATCATTTTACGGCTGACACAGTCACTACCCACAGCGTTGGATGTTATCGTTAGAATACTCTTTTTAACATCACAAGCAGTGAATTGACTTATGACAAAAGGGGAATAATCAGGTATCGGAAGATTTGAAAGATGACTTAGTGTAGCAGCTTTGGTGGCCCTATCCAATATGGGCGAAGTAGAAAAATGACTATTTAGTAAGTTGAAGTTTATGTCTTTAGGAATCGTTTCCTGAGACTTTTTTCCGATACCTAATGATTTGAGAAACTTCCAGACCTTAGCTGTATCACCATTTTGAACTGAACTATGGATATGTTGGCGGTTTGCGTTCCTACACACCTTGCTGCTGTAATTTCTTATTGAGACGTACTTTTCCCTGTTGACATCATTGGGTCGAATTTTAAACTTAAACTTCGCAGCTGCTTTCCTATGTAGTCAAAGTTTAATTAGATTAATTTATTATTTGAGCAGTTCTGCTTGGAAAGGGTAGGGAGCGAAGCCGCGGACAAAGCTAGTAGGTACATAATTAATAATAGTTTCGAAGAATTATGATTTTTTATCTTTTCAAATATGTACAGGCCAAACATTTACTAAACAAAAACACAATAGCACGGACGTACGGACTTGAGTAGGTAGTTAATCTTTTTATCCTTTCCACGACATAAAACTACTGCCGTATGATCCACTTCAAAAGAAGATCCCTACGTATCGAGATCTGAGAAATCTTCTCTTGACACAACCACTCAGGGCCAACTTATATTTAATTGCCTTCCGAAAAACAAGGAGCAAAAGATTTGTGTTTTAGAGATTGGTGAGAGATGGGTTTAAACTCAATAGGGGATATATGCATGCACTTTTTATTTGCAAAATCAAATACTTATTAGCTCCAATAAACAATAGGGAATAGGCATAAAAAAATATTTATTATGTATACAGTTTATCTAAAAATATAATACTAACAGTGATATGAAAATTAAAATTGATCGAAAAACAAACGAGATATAACTATTTTAAACAAATTATACCTGTCTCTCTCGCGAAGACGCTGTTTTTTAAGGCAACAAGACTAGACTAGCTGCTAGACCGAAACTGGATGTCTTCGGATGAGCTTGCTTGACCTTGACTCCCATTATTTTAGTTAGGATTTTGTTCAGAGATACTGTCATATCAACATTGATGACTAACGTCCCTCTTCACAAAATAAAATGTACCATTCGATTTGCACTTCGTTGCAATTAATTAATTATGGTAAATATCCTTAATACCGCACCGTCTTGCCTAAGAACTTTCGCTGTCTGGAAGAAATAAATAGGTAAATGAAAACTCCACAAATAACATATTTTCATAGACATAGACGCGCTCAGCTAAATACGTCAAGAAGTCAATACCTACTTATCTGTATTTGACTCGTTGGACTATAAGGATATCGATCTTGTTATTTTATCCTCAACATCAAAGCATTGGGGTTATATCAGAGATCTAGCATGACTGCAACAACAACTTATAGCGTTCCCACTACTGGGACACAAACCTCCGCTCTAAGCAAGGAAGTGGAACATGAAATAATCCACGGCGCGGGCCCAGTGCGTCACATTTCTTAAATGTTTACAAGCTTTTATTTAACTTGCAATGTTTGTTAGTTTGTTTAGGTCAAAACTTTCATGCTGTTTTAGAACCAATTCCTCTTATTCTACTGAGTCGACATTTTATATGTTCATTCAGTTACGATGACAGTTAATGTTACGATTACTATAATCTAATTCTCCACCTAGGGTTGTCTCCACACGAAGCAACTCCTTAACGGTCAACAGTAGAGACACGAAATCTTCTGTTAAATTTTAAAAACCCCTATCAAAGCTTGAATTTTTACCATTTATGTATTTCTAATCCAAATAAAATACCATAGAGCTAGTGATGTGCAAATAAGGAAGAAAAACAGAATACTTATACTTTTGTTTTATATTCGTTATTTGTTGTTATGGCTTTCGGAATATATTTATGTGTATGGCGTTGCCCTGGAGTGGTATTCGAAGTTATAAAAACAGTACCTAAAAATGGGATTCCATCAATAGATCAAAAGGGGCAAGTAGTCCAATCGTGCTTAGCAATTGTAAAATAATAATTTTAAAATAATCTTGTCTTGCGTGGTAAGAATTTTTGGTAACGTCTTTCGAATAAAAAGTCTGAGACGATCAAACAGGATTGTGGAGGGATGGAGAGGGAGGGATAATGTTAAAGAATAAAGAGTCAGTGATACCGTTACGATTGATAGGACGGAATGGAAACGTGTTGAGCTGTTTCCAAGTAGCACGGGATAAGGGCAGGAAGATAATAATGATGGTCTAAAGAGGAATTCGCCGTTTATACATTCACCTAAAATGTATGGTCTCCACAGTATATAAATGAATAGTACGGAACTAAGCCTAGTTGATGAAATAATTACCTATGCTCCATTGAAGCAATAGGTTTGTAACTTTTAATGTTTTTGATATTGTTTATTTTTTTTCTTTAAAGCATTTTTGTTCTGAAGTGCACAATCAATCGAATTGAAATAATTAGCTAATAAATACAATTAACATTTTCTTGTATCTGTGTACAAATGTCGACCAACTTCGGAGCTTTGGTTAACGTTCGTAAATTTGGTGGATGAAGAGATGGTAATGAATTGGTTTTCGGCTTTTTGCGATGTGTTTCCGTTAGAATATCCATAACATTCAAATGTTCTTTACAAACAGTATAGTTTTGTGGCGGTTTGTTTATCAAATCTTTCGAGATATGAAGCGAAGCCATTGGGAATGTCTGAAAAAATAACAAAATATTCTCTTTGTCATTTTCATGAGAGGTGTAGGTGTAGTAATCTGTTAAATAAACAAAAAGATCAAGCTTGTGGCCACTTTTACAACCCAGGAGGAAGGTAAACAACAACTTATGTTAAAAAATACTGTACTATTTCATTTACATTTTGACAACCATGAAACTGACACCCACGAGGAAAAAATGTATAACTGTTGCAGCCGCCATCTTGGATTCACCTTTTGACAGCAGTAGGTAGGTATCGGCTTCAACACCCTCAAAAACCATGAAAACGACACCCATGACGAAAAGTTGATTATTTTATTGCAGCCGCCTTGGAATTACATTTTGACAGCACTATCGGCTTCAACACCCTCGAAAACCATGAAAACGACATGTCAATATCAAATTGTTACCGCGGATGTGCAGTTGAATGTTGACTTTCCATACAAGATGCAAAGTGTAATGAGGTCCGACAGCAGATAACAAACACTACATAATCACTTTACTTACATATTCAGTAATCACACACATCTCACCATATAATATCTATGAGGAGAGACAAAAAAAATTGCAGCACTATTTATTCGTTTTTGGCCATGACCTTTGTATCCAAACATATAAGTTAAAAAGTACATGTGTGCTTGACGCTGCCGCACCGATAAATTGCAAGATATAGAATATTAAAATAGCGTCGTTTTTTCCGGTAATTCTTTCCCTACGAATTTGCCAGCGAACTTATTGATCGCTATTTTTAAAAGCACCTGCTATGATATCTCTTCACTTAGCTGGTAAATAATGCTTAAGGCATTAAGTCCGAAATCTATCAAATATCTTTAATAGATTTTCAACTTTATCGCTAGCGTATTGGTTCAAGGTTGATTGGGAAAATTGTACAGTTTCGGGTAGCCTGATTTTCTGGCGCCTGTACCGTAGTATTGCATGAAGTTAGAATGAATAAATAAAAATACATGATACCTTGACCACACTGTATTTCCAAGTAAATATTCATAGCTGTTAAAATGGAAGTTCACTTGTTATTTAAGGGCAACAGCTTACAACTATAGCTTAGAACTAATTATGCAGATCAAGTAAGGTCATTGAACGCTATTTCTGACAGTACTAGGTAATAGAAATGCAAATTTCAAGCAGTATTTGGTATTTGCCCCTACAACTGTGGTTTGCTTCGGAATTATAGTTAGAATACATAGATACAGCTTTAATTAAAAGGTGCTAGTGTACTTAATTGTTAATTAAGCAGATTAACAATTAATTAATTCTGTTAAGGTTTCGATCTCGGTGCGAACTAATAGATCTCGATTAAATTATCGTAGGTTTCCGATGAAGTCTGAGTTCAGGGCCTCACCATAACGTCTTAATATCATCATAATTCAGTTTTGAAAGAGGGATTATTAGCTCCTTGTCTCTCATACTAAAATCATGATGGCTGTAAAATTTCTTAATAGATACCGTGATCAATATTCAGCCAGGGGAATCAATTTTATTTGGAAAGCGGTTGTATGTTTTTGTAACAAATTTTTTATTGTACACTTTTGTGCTGGTACCCCCTAAAAATTCCAGCCAGTCCACTTCTATATAATTGTCTACTTCCAAATTCAAATGGGACCATTTCGGAATAAACCTCTATCGAACAAAAAATTATTACGACAAACTGTCTATATATAACGGAATTATACCCGAACATACATAAAAATTACATACATTAACAAACATCCGATTTAATAACCTCCTCTATTTTTGAAGTCGGTTAAATAGAAAACAAACTTTAACAAAAACGTAACTTATTGAAACCGTACATTTTTGGTGAACATTCATTGAAAATTTTACAATACTCTGTTTTGCATCCTCTTAAAGTGCACTGTTTAAGGGAGAAAAAAAAATCAAAGCAAGTGTCCAATCTCTTCATTCTGCAAATATATTTAAGTATATTAATTTGATGTATTGTTTGCACTTCTGCAACGAAAGGTAGGCAATTGAATTCAAACGTCGCGTTTAATAATTGCCTGACACTCCGGCCACCTTGGCTTGTATTTTATACCTAAATAAGAATATATGTAGGAGTCATTGCCTCCAGGTACCTGAATACATAGTAAGGTGAGTACTGAGCACAAGAGTGGGTTCATATAACTGATCTTAAACTGTTACAAGACTGGCTTGTAATACTTATGAGTTTGGCACTTGCTTTTCCTTATTTTGGAGGTCATTGGCGCATTCATACGTCGTCTAAGGTAGGCAGAGCCCATGATTTTATTTGAGGTCCAATAAATGACTGTATGTTCAAAATAAAAATATACTTTAAAAATTTATTTGAAGTAGAATTCCTGTTCTTAAACAGTATTGCCCTTAACAGTACTTAAAAATACACACTTAATATTTTCATATTAATAAAGGTAAGGTAATATTTGTAATAAATAATAATTAATATTAATGATTATCCCAGCACAATACTTTGTTAGAGTTCAGTCAATGGTTTCTTACTGCAATTAATTAATGTGGAATTCCAATAACATAGGAAATCCAATAACAAGTCTGTTTTTAACCGACTTCATCTAAAAAGTGGTTCTTAACTAATGTGTCTAGCTGTTTTATTAAATACTGTCTTAGTAGGCAACTTGGTATAACGACACAATCACCATATATTATTTTTAATCATGTCGTTAAATAATTATATTTATCAGCTACATAATTATATTTAAAAGAGTATTATTTAAATGACTACAATCAACACATATTACTATCTAATCTTTATAAACCTAATGAAAAAATATTTTCAAACAAAAGTATTTCAGCATTTCATTCAATGATTTTCTTAAATATTTAAAACATAATTTCGTATAAATTAAGATGAACAAAGAGAACATAAATTAAACCATAATATTAAAAATAATGAAGATATGATAATAATTTACATACTCATACATCTGGATTTAAAATTAAATAAAAACACTTCACTAGCCTTTAGTTTAGTTTAATCCACTTCTGGTTTCTTCAAGAACACGTATTTATAAAATACAACTGCTATAAGACTGCCCACACATGGGCCAACCCAGTATACCCAATGGTGGGTCCAGTAGCCGGTCCAGACTGCGGGTCCCAAGGTCCTCGCGGGGTTCATACTCGCGCCAGTCAGCGGGCCCCCCACGAGAGACAGTCCAACGATGGTCAAACCGAACTTGATTGGGGCGCTGTCCAACTTACTCGCGTTCACGGGGTCCCACACGCCACAGTTGATGAAGATGAGAGCTGCTGTCAACGCTACCTCAATACCCAACGATTGTAGGTCATTCAGACCCACATGTGGCGCCGTTACACAAACATTCTCCATCACCACGTCCAAAGGAGATAGAGTTGTCAGTATCCCATAACCCACTATGGCTCCAGCGCATTCTACGATCACGTATGCGATGCCCACAGGGATAGAAACACTCCCCCAAATAACAGCCGCTAATGTTACCGCCGGGTTCATGTAAGCTCCAGAAATGTGTCCAAATATTTGGATATTAAACAGAACTACGAAACCGAATCCGAACGGCGAATATATGGTCAAGTTTATTCCTTCTAAAGGTATGCATGCCATGCAGCCGAAGAGGACGAGCATTGTGGTGGATAGGAACTCGGAGACGATGCCCCGCCACGAACGTCTGCACCATGACCGTAGGGTGCTTTTTGCAACTTCATTATCTCCGGTAATCTTGAGTTCTGTCGCTAATTGAGTAATTGGTGGCACTGTCATGTTGAGCTGTTCACTACTTCACGTTTTCACAAAACAAATGAACAGCTCTGTTCAACGTCACTTCACTCAAATACGGTAAAAGTTCTCAGCTGTGATCACTCATTGTTTTTGCACACAGATCAATAATTTCACTGTGACGACGTGATGTTTGCCCTCCGGTGGACGCGACTGTTTTGCGTCAGGCTCGAGGTAAAAATATATACATATCTCGGGCGCACAGTCACACGGATAAAATGATATTAATGCAGATAGAGCGGCCGTTATCTATTGTTTTCAGCCCTACAATAAAACATCCGATTATTGTTTATTATCGCGTTTTGTGAATAACGGCTGTAGTTCTCGAACGCGGATTAATAAAAGTGAATGTTGATATCGGAATGTACTGCTGTTTTGTTTGTTTATTTATTAAATTCGTTACGACAAAGCACTTATCGCCATGCGTCCATTTTAACTGCAATTTGTTAACATTTAATACAAAAAAGATCTCGTTCAGTTCGTTAGTCCACCGTACTCGTACCTGATACAGTTTATACTAGTACGTCGATCAGGGTGAATCAGTTCTATTTCAACCCTACTAAGTAAGTACCTATGAAACTGTAATAGTTTATTTATTGTTTAGGAAGAAAGGTGTTTTTGTTTTGCTACTAATTTTCTTAAAAAATATTTTATTTTGTAAGGTTCCTGTTAGGAATATGGGTATGCACATTGTATCATCAATATTTATAAAACTCTAACGTTACTAGTGACTGAGTGACTGACAGACAACGCACAGCCGAAACTACTGCTCGTAGAAAGCTGAAATTTAGCATATAGGTTCCTTAAGGAGTGGAGGAGCACTAAGAGAGAATTTTCCGAAATTCCTACGGGAACGGGAAAAACGGGATATGCACATACCAAGTCTTGGTACGTCATACAATGAAAAATCTTGTCATATACCTGCGTATATGAAAAGATTTTTCATAGTATAAAAAGAAAAATAGCAGATATAGAGAGAATAGCGAAGTTAGACCAGATATACTTAATAGTCTGTTTCATTAAAATGCTATTACGTAAAATTGTTTTAACAAATTGTTTATTTTATAAATCGCCTAAAACAATGGAGGCGATTACCTAAACGATGGCATCCGCAATTACTTAATAGGTGGAAAATTATTTGTTCAACATTTACACGTTTAAAATTAAAATAAATTTACCTACCACAACGGCACCTACCAACTTGGAATTCACACATAGGTGCATCATTTGATTGTCAAATAGTAATACCAACATTTGAAAATAATTGAGGTAATATTGTGTGTTTGTATATTTGGGAAAAGTGTAATTATACCCAACTAGAGTTTGCCCGTGACTTCGTACGCGCATACCCCGTTTTTTCCTGTTCCCGTAGGAATTTTGAGAAATCCATACTTAGTGTTCCCTTACACTCCCCAAGGAATCTACATGCCAAATTTCAGCTTTCTTCGACTTTTAGTTTCGGATGTGCATTGTCTGTCAGTCACTCACTCATCAGGTACGGAAGAGTATTATATATATATTAATTTAATGATTTGCCCGGTCCCGGTGGGAAAGGGTAAGGAGCAAAGCCGCTGACAAAGCTAGTAGGTACATAATAAATAATAGTTGAGATGAATTATGTTTTTTTTACGTTAAAATATGCCTACTTTTTTGAACCTTTACTTACAATATGCAAAGGCCAAACATTTATTAAACAAAAACACAATGGTACGGACGCGTAGGTAGGTAATCTTTTATCTTTTCCATGACATCAAGCTACTGCCGTAAGATCCACTTCAAAAGAAGATCCCTACGTAGATATCGTGATCTGAGTAATCTTCGGGACGTACGCCATTTTGAAAAAAACATTAGGTATAAGGTAGATATCCTTTAATTAACTCTATCGCATTTTGACCATAATATGTGTACCGTCTTTATTTGTATCAACAACAATTCTTAGTTAAGATTAAAATATTACTTATATGTACATTTTTAAAGTTCAATCTGTCTAGCCTTTTGCCAACTATCTTGCGAGCGACTGGCTTTCTGACCTTCACAACTCAGTAACTGGGTAACAGGATACCCTTTTGCAAGACTGGTTAACTGGGACATTTAATACCCATTTACATATTATGGAACGTTTAAAGTGTTTATAGCGTCGCTTTGATGAACTTTTAGTCCATTTGTCTTGGTCGTCAATCTTTTAAAAAATACGTACTTGTACAACACCGCTGCCAGACCACTGCCTACTAATGGTCCAACCCAGTAAGTCCAGTGTTGTGTCCAGTCGCCGGTCCAAACCGCTGGTCCCAGGCTCCGAGCAGGGTTCATGCTCGCTCCAGTCAGCGGTCCAGCTACGAGACTAAGTCCAAGAATTGTCACTCCAAACTTTAGCGACGTGCTATCCTGTTTGTGCTCGTTAACTGGATCCCACACACTCATACACACGAAGGACAGCACTGCCGTAATAGATATTTCAATCCCCAAAGTTTGCAGCACAGTTACTCCTGTATAAGGTTTTGTCACACACACACCTGGCGTCACTATGTCTATCGGAGATAAAGCAACCAAGATCCCATAGCCGAGAATAGCTCCAACACATTCAACAATCACGTAGGCAATCCCCAAGCCGATGGAAGTACTCCCCCAGATGACAGAAGCCAGTGTCACCGCGGGGTTCATAAATGCTCCAGATATATGTCCAAATATCTGAACATTGAACATGACTATGCAGCCAAATGCAAAAGGCGCGTAAATGCTTGTGTCAACACCTGGAACGGGAACACATGACATGCAGCCGAGTAATACTAGGATCAGTGTGGATAGGTACTCTGATAGGATCCCACGCCAGTTGGCTTTGCACCAAGTGGAGAGACTGGAACTGGGTGTTTTCGGATGAGCTTGCATGACCTTGACTCCCATTATTTTAGTTAGGAATTTGTTCAGAGATACTGTCATATCAACATTGATGACTAAGGTCTCCCTTCACAAAATAAATGTACCATTTGATTTGCACTTCATTGCAATTAATGAATAACGGTAAATATCCTTAAGACCGGATCCTTTTTGCTTACGTGTGAGACCGCTTAAACGTAAGACAAAAATATTTATTTCACTGCTGTCTGCTACTCAGTTCCTTATCCTTATTCTTAAGGATATTCGGTTCACCTAATAAAATGGGAATCACTGCACCATCTTGCCTGAGAACTTTCGCTGTCACCTGGAAGAAACAAAAAGGTAAATGAAAACTCCACAAATAACATATTTTCATAGGCATAGACGCGCTCAGCTAAATACGTCAGGAAGTCAATACCTTTTTTTTGTTTATTAAGGTTGGGAAATCTTCAAATGACTTGAAGAGCGTGTTAGACTCTCACTGACTAAGACCCATCCGTGTTCCTTCTAAAGTCCTTTGCGTTCCAGGGCCGCGGTGACTCTTTCGAACAAATTCCGCAACCAGGAAGTCAATACCTATTTATCTGTTTTTGACTCGTTGGACTATAAGGATATCGATCTTGTTATTTTATCCTCAACATCAAAGCATTCGGGTTATACCAGAGATCTAACATGACTGCATCATCAACTTATAGCGTTCCCACTACTTGGACACCAGCATCCGCTCTAAGCAAGGAAGTGGAACATGAAATAATCCAAGGTGCGGGCCCAATGCGTCACATGTCTTAAATATTTACAAGCTTTTATTTAACTTGCAATGTTTGTTAAGGTCAATATTTTCATGCTCAATTCGAACCACTTCCTCTTATCCTACAGAGTCGATATTTAACATGTTAATTCAGTACCGATGACAATTAATCTCATGAAAACTATGATCGTATCCTCCTAGGGTTGGCTCCGTATGAAGCAAGTCCTCAAACGTCAACAATAGAGACACGAAACCTTGTGTTAAGCAATAACCCTTATTGCTTGTTTTTTTCATTTATTTAAACAAAATACCACAGAGCAAGTAAGTAAATCTATACTAATATTATGAAGAGGAAAGATTTGAATTTTTATGTAACGAATATACTTATTAACTACTGGAACGATTTCAAAATTTTTTTCAGCAATGGATAGCTAGATTATCAGCGAGTAACTTAGGCTATATTTTATCCCCGTACTCACACGGGAACAGGAACTATGCGGGTGAAACCGCGTGATGTCTGTTAGTAAGACATAAAACCCTTCGTAACAAAACAAATTTCTCATTCTTACCATAGAGATATATTCATGATTATATCACCGATGCAACACCATAAGACCCACTTTAGATTTTATCTTAAGTGATGCACATACAAATGAGGAAGAAAAACAGAATACTTATACTTTTGTTTTACATTATTTATTTGTTTGTTTTCGGAATATATTTATGTGCATGGCGTTGCCCCGGAGTGGTATTCGAAGTTATAAAAACAGGGAATATGGAGTTCCATCAATAGATCAAAAGGGGCTAGTAGTCCTATAGAGGTATGCGGAACAGAGATTAAAGTCCTGCATACCTCCACTGAAAAATGGGAGAATCCTCCTACCAGACGGTTATTGTGTCTGGTGGGCAACTGCCCGATAGTTGATATTCGGACTGTTGTATAAGCATTCAAATCGCACGGAGGACTTAGCTTGCGCGATTTCGTTGTTAGTTCGTCGCAGATGGCGCTGCGGTTCTTTTTGTTTCCGTACAAATTTCGCTTCTTGGTTTTTCATGTGGTGGCATTGATGATTGATGATCGTGCTTGACAATTGCAAAATAATGTGTGAAATATAATAATTTTAAAGAATAAAAAAGTCTTGGATTGTCAAAACTGGATTGTGGATGGATAAAGGGGGAGAAATAATACTAAGAATATGGAGTCAGTGATACCGTTACGATTGATAGCACGGAATGGGCGTTTTCATGTGGACGTGACACTAAGTAGCACCGGATAAAGGCAGGAAGATGATAATGATGGTCTAAAGAGGAATTCATCGTTTATACATTCACCAAAAATGTATGGTCCTTACCTTTCCTATTCCTGGAAGATCCCAAATTGTTACGTACCATGTAATAAACCTAGAAACGAAAGTAATATCACAAGAAAAGGGTTTTTTTTTGTAATAGGTACTTGCCTATAAGATTACTTCGCCATGGTTACGGGTGTGCGTAGTCCACAATGATTGTAGGTATTCATTCGATCTTCAACAGGTGCCCAAGTTATCGATACTGAGAAAAACGATTATCTCCTTGAAAGTAAGGTCAAAGGTCATACATTTTTTAGGCCGATTAATTTTGGTAAAGAAATTCTCAGTAAGATTAATGTATTTTACGATTGTTGGTCGAAGATTTAAATATTTTGGCTACGATCACGACCACCTATTTTATTTATATTTCGATGTCAGCTGTCTCTTTGACAACCGAACAATTTGTTTTTAAAAACTCCTTGCTTAAAAGTAGGATTTATTCTGTCTGTATTTTTGAAACAGCCAAGATACAATCTTTGGTTTCTTTATGTTTAGTTTTTCCTGAGATTCATCTTTTTTTTTTCATCTTTGAATGATACTTGTTACTATCCAGTAGAAATTTGTTGATTTACGCAAAACGATCGATGGCAAAGTGAGAGTAACCACTTTCTTTAACAACCAAATTTTATCATATCAAATCGAAAAACGGATAACGTATATAGCGACTTAGTAAACTTATGACATAAAATATTGTATAGCACGCACATTCTGCATAATATTTGTTGTAACAAATGCAATAGCAGAACATATTTCGTGAAAAATTCATTACGGTTCATGAGATACAGCACGCTGATATACAGGCGGACGCACGAACAGCGGAGTCTCAGTAAAAATAGGTTTTCATTGGTCACCTACCGTTCGAGTACCAATTTTATGGTCTATTTTGTCACATTGCAGCTAAAGTTCCAGCCCGTCTTCTTTTCACTATCATTCACTGCTATTCAATATAAATAGATAATATTGGTGAATAAAAGCTAAGCCCGTCTTGCCGTTTCCGATGTTCGTTGCAAGAACTCAGAAGTTATTTTAAGCCACCGTCTATCGGACACGGGACTGAAATGTCCGGCCCAGTCCCATTTAAGTTTAGCAGATTCCTGGGTTACGTCAGAGATAGTTTTCTTTTAAGTACTGGTATTCATTATTCGTTTAAATGTAAAGAAGAAGTGTTGGTCGTCCAACGGCGAAATGGATAGATGACATTTATTTATGTACACACAAAGCTCTAAGCACTGTTAATATATTATAATAAATAGCATTCTTGCCATTGGGGACCTGGATGAGGTTTGCTCAAGAAAACATAGGTTTATGCCCAGCTATGGACGAAGTCGGGCTATTAATGTCAAGGATGATTTTACGTTTTAAACTTCCACTCAGCCACGGTCCAGTAATCATAGACCCAGTATCAATTAAAGCTACAGGCATATTTTTGCATTAACGGGTTGTGGCGCGGGATACACCATTCAACCCTACGTCATATTGCAACGAGTTTTGTTGTCAATCAACTGCGTCATAAGGCGACACAACATAATAATGTGAATCCCGCTTTATTCTTCAAGCAACAATACAAGCAAGTCCCAATTTTTGTCAAATAATTCCCGTTAAGGGCAGTGTCCCTCGTGTAGTCTTGTACAAACACCACCGCAATACATATTTATAAGAAAAGATGGAAGCAAAGCTCGTAAAAACAGTAAAAATATAAACAGTAATACACACGGCCTACCAATCACGAAGGGACAAGATGTTTATTTATTCATGAACATTCGTTACGTTATCGTCTTGAGTAGTTTTTGGGGGCGAGATGAAACATGTGTGTCAAATAAATGGCCAGTAGAATATGCTATAATCACCTCTCAAAGGATGCTGTATCTTGTCTGTCGTTGTTTTAAATAGCCATTGTTGTCCGGCTACTGGATAAAAGACTCCCAAGTTCTTCCTTTTCTTTTTCAAGGCACGCGTCCAAGTCATGTTGCTCCCGCTTCGGCCTTGGCGCGCCTTCTGTCTTCAGAAACACATAACGTGGTGACTCATATTCAGCGGTATTTGAGCATTGTTTTATAATAAAAAATCTTCTTCGGTTCTAAAGTTACCTAACCGAATGTTTCGCATTTCGAATTGTTTTGTTTCGAATTGGTACTGCATCCAACGAGATTCATATGTGCAGCTGTCTTCGTGTCTTCCATTTCCGCAGTGAGCAATCGAATCAATAGCAGAGCGTCAGGGCAATGATCATATTATTATGTAAGTACGCCTAAAAAAATGTAGGTAGGGGGTTTTCAAAAGAAGCTACGGGAAATCCAAAAGCAGACATTAGAAAAGCTGTTCTATTTGCCCCAATAGTGCTGAGGAAACTTTTTCCCCAGCTCTGTTTTAAAAATGAACAGTTAAATTTTTCTGAAAAACATCTTCAGCTTTTCCAGCGTAGGTAGGTACTCAATTTTGCATTCCACCATTGTAATACATTGAATGTAAATCCATCCAGTCGTTACGCAGATCGTGTCGCAAGACGCGAGTCGCAAGTCGCAAACATCCAAACGTTCACATCTTCAGATAAATCTCTGTCTGCTATCTGTAGGTACATTAAGTAGCTGATTGCGTGAAGATTAACTTGTCAGCTTGTATCCCCGAGAGGTCTGCGATAAATCGTGTGTTAAAAATCTAGGAGTAAAAACGCGAGCGACTCTAATCCGTGCCATTAACTATAATCCTGGCTGGGGAAAGTGGCTGACTGATTAATTGCAGCCAACCAGCCAGCCACCAGCCGCCATGCCGCCACGCGAGGCTTACAACACGTCTATTAAGCACTCCTACAAATTGAACCGCTAATTTTGGAGATGAAATCGTAAAAAAGAGGATTTTGTAGACAGTGCTTTTATTTTTGGGGAATTGGCAGTCTTAAAGCAGGTTTGGGCGCTTGAAATCTCAGTTAGCTGCATGGTCGTTTTTTTCTGACGATTTTATTTACTTTGACTACGCGTTACGCCGCACCAAATAAGTAAGACATCTTCTGGTGAAGTTGAATATATGTATATGTATGTAAACTTAGGAACATACGGTACAGAACAGTGAAATTCCCATGTATATCGTGTCAGCATATACTCGGAAACACGCGAAAAATCTCACAGTTCCCATTTTGGTGGAGGTTGAGGTTTAATGCCGACATAATAGGCACAAAACAAAGGCTCGTGCCGAAACTGCAAGGAATTCCTCCCACGTTCGCGACATACGATGAAATCCGCGACTAGACGGCTTTAAGCGGGCATATTCTGCTCGGTTGAGCCGAACTCAAAACCTTATCATGGCCTTAGAAGCTTATCCTTTGTTTGTTCATCCTTAACTACTATGGTTATTTTATTCAGTTTCGGAGCGCCATTTTTTACTCTTCAGATTTTTTGGTCGTGTTTACGTAATGTTGCCCTTGATAAATAAGCGTTATCTGAATTAACACGACCAAAAAATGCCCTTTGCCCTTGATAAATAAGCGTTATCTGAACGTCAGGCTTTCAGGAAACTTAAATCTGGTGAAGCATAATGAAAACTTTTTTTTAATTCGTGATGAGCCTGCTCTTGACTTCGATTTCGCTTGAGAGAAAACTGTGAATATGGTCTACGATGGAAATAGTTAATTTTCGATACTTTTTTTTTTTTTTTTTTTTTTAGGATGGGAAATCATCAAATGACTTCTTCCGCTCTGGGTGGAGCGGAAGGGCGTGTCAGACTCTTACTGACTAAAACCCACCCGTGTTCCTTCTTAAGCCCTTTGCTTTCCAGGGCCGCGGTGACTCTTTCGAACAAATTCCGCAACCCTGGCAAGCTCTGGCCCTAGCGGGCCCCGTCCTCTATGCTGACATCTCTTTGAGGCGCGCGTGAAACACAACGCGCCATCGACCCGGGCCTGGTGGTGATCGGACAGCGAGCCACCCAACGCTCGCCATCCGCAGGCCCGCGCCTACGGTGGCCGGGGATCGCCCTGCGACTCCCGACGCCCGGGGCGTCTTCTCCTGTTGCGGCGGTTGGGACGAAGGCCTTGCCTTTCCCTCGCGCGGTCCGCCTCCTCCTTCGCTAGCATTACTGCTTCGCAGAAGGAGGTGACCGCTTCCCAAGCCTCCTCGCTCCGGACCATGGATTCAACCAGGGCCGGACGCGAGAGGTTGCCGCCGCCGATCGCCTCGACGAGAACACGGCGGTGCTCAGCCCAAGCAGGGCAGACCTCCACCGTATGCTCCACTGTGTCCTCCGGGCGATCCTCACAGTGCTGACACCCGGGCGTTTCCTCCCGCTTAATCCGAAACAGGTACCTCCCGAAACAACCGTGTCCGGTAAGTACCTGCGTCAGGCGGAAGGTGAGGACGCCGTGGCGCCTCTCCAGCCACTCCTCAAAGAGGGGCCTTACCGCCGCAATTGTGGCGTGCCCAGTGCTGGGCCGCGATAGTCGCAGTCTCCATACCGCCATAGTATCCTGCCGGAGCTCCGTCCGCCGCGATGCAATTTGCCGTGGCAGCGGAGTTTCGCCCCGGCGAAGCACCTCCACGCGCCACGCGTAAACGTGCGCGAGGGCTCTCGCCTCCAGATCCCATGGCGGTAATCCGGCAAGGAGGCTCGCCACCTCGCCGGAGACCGTGCGGTATCCCCGAGCCAGCCGGATGGCTATGACCCTTTGGGCCGCGTTGAGCTGGCGGGCTGGTCGCCCCTTCAGCGTAAGGGCCCACACAGGGGCCCCATAAAGGGCCATGGACCGCACGATCCCCGCATAGAGCCTCCGGCAGGAGGCGTTTGGACCCCCTAGATTGGGCAGGAGCCGCTTGAAGGCAGCCCCGGCCCGCTCCAGTCTGGGAGCCAAACGTCGGAAGTGCTCCTCGAAGTTCCACCGGCTGTCGAGAACGAGCCCCAGATACCTGATCGTCGACCCGACGCCGATGTGAACCCCTCCTACCGTTAATTGGGATCCCGCTGGTGGCCTGTTCCGAGAACCATGAAAGCACATGGCTTCGGACTTGTGCAGGGCCACCTCGAGACCCAATTGCCGGATCCTTCCAACGACTATCGCGACCCCGCGTGTCATTAAGTCGGCCGCCGCCTGGTGCGACCCCCCTGTGCCAGAACCAGCGTGTCGTCAGCGTAGCAGACTACGCTGACGCCGCTAGGGAGGTCGGCACGCAGCACCCAATCGTAGCCGATGTCCCACAGGAGCGGCCCCAGAACCGAACCCTGTGGAACACCGCACGACATCTCTCGCCGGTTCCACTCTCCCCGGTGACCGGGGTAGATGACGGCCCTGTCCGTCAAATAGGCCTCGACCACGCGACGGAGGTAGGTCGGCATCCGGTGGTACCGGAGCGCCTCCCTAATGCAACTCCAGGGCAGGGAGTTAAAGGCATTGGCGATGTCAAGAGACACCGCCAAGACGACCCTGCCCCGTGACACCGCATCCCCCGTCGTGAGGGCTCTCACGCGCATGATGGCATCCACCGTTGAGCGCCCCGTGCGGAAACCGAACTGGTTCTCCGCCAGATTTGGCCCCACCCTCACCAGGTGCCCGACGAGGCGGTTTGCAATTACTCTTTCAAAGAGCTTGCCCACCTCGTCGAGCAGCACGATGGGCCGGTAAGCGGACGGAGAGTCCGCAGGGCGCCCAGGCTTCTTAATGAGAACCAGTTTCCCCGTCTTCCAACGAAGTGGGAACTGGCCTCTCTCCAAGCATGCGCTTAAGAACCCCCTTAGTCGAGGCCCGAGAGCCTCCAAGGCCAGGACCCAGGCTTTCCCAGGTAAGCCGTCGGGTCCTGGGGCGGTATTTTTGGCCTTCAGCCTGTTTACCGCCACTCTCAGGTCTACCTCAGTCACCTCCGGAGCGTTGTCATCGTCGTCGCCGTCGTCGGTGTGGTCCGCATCGGGCATCGCAGGTGGCGGAGCCATAGGCGGGGGAGTATGCTACCCTCGCGAAGGGAACAGAGCGCTCACCACGTCCTCCACCAGCTGGGGCCGGAGACTCTGCGTCAACGGGGGGGCCCAGGTGCGGAGTTTATCCCGCACCATTTTGTAAGGGCGTCCCCACGGGTCCCCGTTCAGAGACTCCAGCATCTCCTTACGAGCCAGATCTCTGGCCCGCAGGATCCCCGCTTGGAGGGCGGCCTTCGCCACTCTGTATTCCTCGTACAGCTCCGCCTCCCTGGCTTGCGCATCCGGAGGGCGGATGCGAAGCCTGCGATGCCTGGTGTACAGGCGCCGTGCCGCAACGCATGCCTCGCGCAGCGATGCCAGCTCCCGCGACCACCAGTACACCTGGCGGCGAGCGCGTCCTGGCCGGACCCGGGGCATTGCCACGTCACATATTTCGGACATGGTCTCCCGGAACCACTCCGCCTCGTCATTGATGTCAGCAGGCCTGTCCGGTGGTGACACCCAGGCCTGCACGATCGAGGCTTCGGAGGAAATTAGGGCCACTGAGCCGTTGAGGTCCTCCACCCAGTCATCCCTGGGCGGGACAAAGTACGGCTCAGCGACCACGGCGATGTTGATCGACCACTGCGCCATGCTCTGGAGCAACAGGTGCTGAGCGGCGGCGCAGTGGTTGATGTTCGCCTGGAGGAGGCGTAATGGGGCCGTTATTGGCATTCCATTTCGGCCTCCTCCCGAGCCCCTTGCGTGGCGGTGGCTACGCTGGAGGCAGCGGCGGCGACGGCGGTGGCATTGGCTACGGCAGAAATGGTGGTGGCGGAGGGCTTCCTCTTGCCCCCGGCCTTGGCGGGTGGGGCGCAGGCCTTTCCCCCAGCCCAGTGATCAGCCGGCTTGCCAGCTGCCGCACATACAACGCAGTGCGGCGTGGCGTTACACGAGCCGGCGTTGTGACTGGGCTGACCACAGCGGAAACAAAGACCACTGCGGTCCACCTCCGAGGTACAAAGAGCTCCCGCGTGGTTGCCCACAAGGCACCGGAAGCACCTCAGAGGTCTGGGTTCCAGCAGTTTCACCTGCGCGGACACCCACCCCACCAGGAGCCTTCGGCCCTCTGAAATTTTCTTGGCCGCCGTCACGGGGCAGCTCACCACAACAGCCCGCATGCCCGTGTGGTCAGGACGAATGGTGCCTGCCTTTACCTGATCGGCAGAGCACCCCCCAGTCCTGACGACGGCGGCCACTACCTCGTTCTCCATGACGGAGTCGTCCAGGCCCAGGATGCGCATGTCAATGCACTTGGTGGGCCTGGACACTCGGGCCTCTTCCGCATCTAAGGACGCCCTGAGCCTTTCGGCAAGAGCGTCGGCGGACGGGCCACTAGCTGCACCAGGGATCTCCAGCATTCGGGCCCCAGTCTTGGTCACTCTGAGCCGGAGGCCCCCAGTGATGCCGAGCTCCTTGAGATCCACCGCCTCCTTCGCCTTCGCGAGCACGTCACCGTACGTCACACCCCTCTTTTCCGCATCCGGCTGTAGTGTGACCACTACAGCTGCGGACTTCGGGGCGCGGAGCCTAGCTGCGACGCTCTGCTCTTTTCGCCGCCGCTTCCTCTCCCGTTTCTTGGCCGCCCTAGCTGCCTTGCCCGCCTTCTTCTTCCCGCCGGCTACCTGCCATCCGGCTTCGGCCGTAGGATTTGAAGGCGGAGGCGGCTGTTGCACCGCTGGAGCTGGAACTTTCACTACCTGTGCAGCCGCTCTGCCTTTCGTCTTCTTGACCGGGGCCGGTTTGCCCGGTGCCAGTTTCGCGGGTGTCGGCGCGGCCCCTCGATTTGCCTGGCCAGACGGCCCCGGCTTGGCAGCCACGGCGGCCGCGTATGAGGCCACCTTCTGCCTCGAGGCTAGATGGCTCGCTGCTAACGGAGGGCGCAGGACGATCCTCTCCAGCGTGGAGAACCGCTCCTGAAACCGCTCCTGGAAGACAGCCAGCTCTTGCCGCACCAGGTTCAGGAGCTGGTTCTCCGCAGGCACGGTCGGGCTTGGCCCGTGCTTGCACCCGTGTTGGGGCGCCTCCTTTGAGCCACCTCCGCGGAGCCCGGCCAGGTCTGCTCGGAGCTTCATGTTCTCCTTTTGGAGAAGCTCCGTGGCGGCCGCTAGGCGTGCGACCTCCGCCCGCAGCTTGGACATTTCGTCCGTCGACGTAGGCCCGCTGCAGTTTTCCTTCGCTGCCGCCAGAATAGAGGCCGAAGCCGCTCGTATGGCCTTGTTTTTTGAGGCCTGAGTCCTCTTCAAGGCCACATCGCGGACCGCGGCCTCAACGGCCTGCACAAACCTCGCCTGGCGCTCCTTATCAGAGCCGCCAACGGTGTCCAGCTCACCGCCGGAAGATGCTGAGGGGAGGACGTTCCGACCAGTCACTCCAGGGTGGCTTTCCTCCTCGTCGAGCTTCGCGGCTCGCTGGGCAGCCTCCTGGGAGGCGAGCCCCCTCCCCCTGCCTGTTTCTCGACCCTTACCCCGCCTGCTGGTGGGGATTTTCCGGGCCGAGGCCATCTCACTGTTGGAGGTCGATCCTCGGTCGTCCTCCGGTCTAGGGCGCTTGCGGAAGAGCTTAATGCTCTCCGCAGCAGCCTCGACTCCCTCTTGATCCGAACTCGGTGAGCCGACGCTGACGCCAGATGCGGAGTCAGAGTCTGACCCCACATCCCCCCCACACGTCAGCGGGCTCTTCCGCCACAGTTTGGCCGGATGTTTCGCGCCACGCCCGCCCGACTCCTTGTCAGGCGTTTTAAAATTATACCGGATCAGGTCCTCAAAGGACGCTGATCGGGAGCCTCCTCGGCTCTTGTTGCCACTGGCAAGCGGATGAGGACATACGTTGCCCCCCCCAGAATACGAGGGGCTTGACGCTCCCGAAGGGAGCGTGGCGGATTCTCCAGCTGCTGAGCAGCTGGTACCGCCCTGGGGTAAATCTTTTGCGTCTGTCTCAATCATTATTGTTTTTGTCCTTTTTAAGGGTGTGGTCCCTCTCCCCTGCACCCTTTCACAGGGTCTCCTCTCACGCTGCTTGCTCACTGTCCTCACAGTCACGTCTGATGAGCAGACGCGTACCAGAAAACAGTGAGCAAGCTTCCTCCCGAAACACACACCGTCCGAAGACCCGAACACTGCTCAGATCTCCGAACGGTGTGCCCCTCTCTCGTGTCCCGCTTTGTCTGGTCTCTCACTTGGACCTTTCCGGCATGAGTAACTCTACCGGCAGAGCCCCAAGATCATTGAGACACACAAGCCCCACCACGACGGCAACGTGGGGACACTCTCGGTGGGGAATTTTCGATACTTACGATTTTCATAGTGTCAAAAAACTCGGAAGTATCAACTCCAATATTCAACCCATTCCGATGGCGTTATTGAGTTTAGTAAGAAAAACTGAAAATTACCATAGGTTGGAAATCCAGAGAGCTTTTCTAATAGAAAACCTGCTGTGCATAATTTCGCCCGTGCCAGGCACGTTAGCGTACAGGGCATACTCATAAACCTCTTCTAGATACACTAAACAAGAACTAAGAAGCTTCGCCAAGAGATGACTGTGTAAAAACCGGCTAAGTACGAGTCAGACTCGCGCGCAATAGCTTGCGAACGAATCTTATTTTAGTAACATTTTACTTTTCAAACCATACTTTGTAAAGTTTTTCCTGTAGTATAACTGTCTATTAATAAATAAAATAAAGAACTATTTTTCGCATTTTTTTTTCAAAATTTATGTCCAGGACTTTCGGGACTAAGTAAAAAGGATAAGGGAATGTATGGTAATTTTTCATCTATTTTAAAATAATGAAAGAAATCTATTTGAAACCCTGATATGAACTGTACCGTGTCACGTGTGACATATGAAATGGAAGGGCCATTTGATATGCCACGTAAGAGCCCACGGTACAGTTTGAAAAGATTGTTTATTTTTTATTTGGCCTCCAATAGTGACCCCATAATGAAAATTTATTTATAAATGTGTATTAACAATTGAAGAGGTCGAATAGATTCGGAGAAAATTGGCTGTGACTGACAAACAGATAGATACATACTCGAGTGACGATAAGGGTTCCGTTTTTTCGTACAAACGTTCGGAACCCTAAAAATTATAAAAATACAGCAACAAGCCCAAGTTTAATGCGAAACGAGCAGGCTACGATATTTTGTGAAACCTCGTTATTCTGAAATTTGATTACAGTAGCGGAGACTGAAGCGGCGAAAATATAGTGACCTCGCTTGGGAGGGAGCTATTTGTAAGCCTGGGCCGCAAATATGAGTGAAAAACGTTCACGTTACGATGACGTCACACACCGGACAGTGTGGGGACCTAAAAAGACATTGTATGGGATAAGGGGAAATCCGAGTTGTCCAAATGGAATTAATCCATCGCTTTCTATCGGGCGTGAACGAGATCAAGAGCAAACCATTCCACAATAAAAAAAAATAAAACAATATTTAGGTTCCTCTTTCAGGTTATAATGGTCCGTTGGTATCGTGGTCCCTAGAGTGGCTGTCGAGTATGGGGTCCTGAATACGATACCCAGGACGGGCAAAGTTATTGGGTTGTTCCTATGGATTGTTCCATCAGGAATTTCTCAGTCAATAGCCTGGAGTTCGGAAGTTGGTGGTGAGATACCCTCGTGCCTCGGAAATCACGTAAAGCCATTTCGGTCTAGAGTATTGCTATGTTATATTTCTACCTATAAATAAATTATTGGTCATCAACCATACTTTTGGCACCAAGCATAGATTGGAGATGCTCTGTTCTGGTATAATACCTATGGCTGTTTGGTTTCGGGCATAGCAACAATATGCTTCTATGTAACATTGAAGAGATTCCAGAGGCCGGTGATCTCTGACCAGAATAGAATACTCTTTATTACGTACACCATATAAGTTACAGAAAATATAGAGGTAGGCGGCTTCATCGTTAAAAGCCGCCAGTTATATATGAAAGAAAAAACATTTATTTGACAACAGGCCTTCAGGCCAGGGTTGCGGAATTTGTTCGAAAGAGTCACCGCGGCCCTGGAACGCAAAGGGCTTTAGACGGAACACGCATGGGTTTTAGTCAGTATGAGTCTGACTCGCCCTTAAGTCATTTGATGATTTCCCATCCTTAAAAAAAAAGAGATACCCACATATACAATCTATATATTAATATTTTAAATCCGATCGTTTCGATGGTCGATGGATGTATGTTAGTTACTCAATCACGTCAGAACAGCTGAACGGATCTTGATGAAATTTGGCACAGAGGTAGATTATAGTCCGGAATAACTCATAGTATACTTTCATCTCGGGAGTGTGTTCTCTTGGGATGATTTTCGACATTCACGCGGGCGAAGCCGCGGGTGGTAGCTAGTCAAATATAAAGTGTCCAAGACAGCAAAAAAACAGTGTGTGCCGCACGGCTGAGCCAACGGCACGGTTGGCGCAGTGGTTGAGCGATTGACTGCTGCGCTGCGTGTCACGGGTTCAATTCCCGCGCGGAACAATTATTTTTATGGCCTACAGATACTTGTTCCGGGTCTGGCTGTTTGTGTTTGTGACTTTGTATGTTTGTAAACGCACCCACGATACAGGAGAAATTCCTAGAGTGGGGCAACGTTTTTTTAAAAAAAAAAACTGCTTGTCAATATACAATGTACACAACATACACAATAATCTAACCAACAAAATTAAATACAAAACCTGTTCCACAAAACCCCAGGGAACCAATAACAACAGTTTAGTTCTATATTTTCCAACAAACATCAGAGTCTGTCAATATTACTGTATCGACACGATTTCTATTTGAAACACCACAATAGTGCTCCACTATTTGTCGTAGCACAATAACTATATTCGCAAATAACCACAAATAACGATAACATAAATGCCGATTTGCTAAAGTAGGTTTCGGAATAGTTAGCCGTAGATTTTGTGATAGGAATCCTTTCAGAATCAATGAAACGTAACATCAGAATCAATCATTTTACTGACAGATTTAAATGATTGAGGGCCGTCTGACTACAAAGTACCATTTCTACAAATTTTAAACACCGTTTGCATTCGCATCTCAGTCATAATCTGTCAAAAAAGCCTCAATTTCCATATATTTTTGACACATTGCGAAGGACATGTGAATGCGAATGTTGCTTAAAAAATAGTAGAATAAATTGGCACTCGGGTGTTTTGTTTTTTATGGTTTTTATTACCTTGCTTCGTTCGTATGCGAAGTGATTCAGCTTGGAATACTTACCTAATTATAAAACTTTGGAGACAATGAAGCGATATCAAGCAGAATGCCCTGCCCTCTGATTCTTCGGGCTATATACCGACATAGCCCCGTCTGCCTGCTCATTATTTTCCTAATTATATCGAGGTTAACTGTCGGTCCAACCGGATGCAGCTCAGTTCAAGTATTTTACATGGCGTGGTTGCCTATTTGACTTTCCGAACCCTGTAGCTGGGTAACGCTATACCCCTTGCCAAGACTCTTGTCACATTTTCTTGCTTCTGACGATCGATCACTGACAGTCACTTAGCGTTATTTTCGAAACTGCAATAATTGAGGAGTGTCTTTTCAAAAGGGGATTGAAATGTGAGCTATGTGAACTGTGGCGATTTACTTGAGAAAATATCCTGTTTTGTTTTAAACACGCTTTTTCAAGTTCAATTTGCTAGGTAGACGATGATGACGATGTATTTTAGCATTAGTAGGAAGACCTCTCATATTCAGTTGAAAAAAATATAAATTTGGAAATATCCCCTTTGAAAAGACTCTCCTTAATTGTTACATAAATGTCAATTTTACCAAGCTACTTGTAACTTGATCGAAATGCCATATAACATAGCTTAACAACAAAAGATAGTCGTACTTTATGATATTAGAACTCAATCCCACCGGCTTTACATAACACACAATATCTAAGGCCTTAAGGCCACAAAATATACAAGAATTGCTCGTATAAAGACGAGCAATTCTTGTATATTTGTATAAATATAATCTGAATCTCGGAAACGGCTCCAACGATTTTAATGATATTTAGTATGCAGGGGGTTTCGGGGACGATAATTCGATCTAGCTAGGTTTCATTTTTAGAAAACGTTTATCAAAAAAAAAAACCCGAACAATGCTCGGTCATCCAGGTATTATGGATTATAAAGAATTGCCCTATTCATTTTAAAAATGTTTTTGAAAGTAAAGATATTTATGGACGCTGTGTTGTCCAAATCAAACTGCGTATTTGTATGGCTGCAACAAGTAAATGAAATAATGAGCGAATATATGATCAGACCTTTGTTATTGACTTTCTAAATTAAATAGTCAACACAATGAATGGATTGTATGCACTTTATAATTGACACTATCGAAAAGTAAATAATTAGGTGTCAGAAAATTAACAACTGTTTATATTTACATAATTTGAATTGATGTATGTGCTAGTTAAAGTGTTTAATAACTTTTAGGTACTAATTTAGATACCATAAAAATACTCCAGTCGACAGCGATGCGGATAATTTTTGACGCCATGTTTTAGGATTTTTTTTTATTAGTTGTGTATATAGTTAATTAAATATTTATTAAAACAGTTGTATATATCTATGTCAATAAAGTATTGATAAATAAAAATATGATATAATACTTAGTAATAACTGCTGTTCCGAGACACATAATAGTGTCTCGCAACAGCAGTTGGCTGGCAGATAAACATAATTGTTTATCTGCCAGCCGGAGTCTGTGTTTCCTGATAGGAATAGCTATGACCTAGGTGTTAAAATAGTGAACAGGTTATTTTTATAGGCAAGCAACCACATCCTCGCTAACCATCAGGTGAGATATTATTCACACGCATATAATTAATAATAAATAATCTGATACTGCAACCTTACTATGAAACGAAGACGGTTAAAATGCTAACTTCAATTTTATCTTATCTCTATAAGAGAGGAAGAATCTCTAAAGGAGTTTCAATAAAAATGATCAATAAAGTACTTATTTGAAAGTAACAAAGTGTACAGTCCAGCACTAGTGCCAGTAACTCATATAGGAAGTCTTTTAATACTCCAATCTGATACAGAACACCCGCTTGGAACATCACAAAGTAAAACATCGAATACCACAATTCGTAAGTTTGTTATAAAAGATACTATAGAAGAGTAGGTGCTAGTGTGTTGTTCACTTCATTGTAGTCGACTTAAACTTTGGAAACTTATGACTATGTTTAGAGATTGAGAAAATTCTTTGAAGCTCGCTCCGAACACGGTTCTTTGAGGTAAAACGCCTCTAAATCCCGGAAATTATTCTTAAAGACATCGTAAATGGAAATAAATAATTGTATTACCCTAATCGCGTTTTATTCTCAATTTTGTATAATCCACTATTTGTCTTTGTATCATCCACCACTGCTGGACGTAGGCCTCTCGTATGTGTTGCGGCATCAATACCGCCACATGAAAAACTAAGAAGCGAAATTTTGATGGCAACAATAATAACCGCAACGCCATATATCCTGTCAGCCTGTCAGCGACGAACTACAAACGAAATCCTGCATCGCGCAAGCAAAGTTCTCCGTGCGATTTGAACATATACAATAGTCTGAATATCAACTATAAGGCCGTCCCATCAGACAACCGTCTGGTCGGAGGATCCTCCCACTACAGTGGAGGTGTGGGGAACTCTACTCTTTGTTCCGCATAACTCTATATATCTTTCGCCGCTCATATTCTGTCAGCTAATGTCGGCCCGCTAAGATGGTCGATCCACTTAGCTTGAACCGATGTTTTTTTTCTTAACCGATATCATAGATTCCTCTATGAATACCAACATCAGTCGATGTAATAATAACGTTACGCAATATAACTACAATGTGTCGCGAAGGTTAGAAATAATGTTATGTTTGTAGTATGTAGTATTCTGTACTTTGAGCAAACCCTCGGTGGAAATAGGCTTCATATGATGATAACTTTCAATAAACAGTTGCAGTGGCAAAATCTGTTCAGACTTCATTACTTATCACAGATTTTCAGCGAGAATTCTCTGGTTGAGGTAGCAGTACTTACTATCTTGCAAAGGATCGCCATATAACTATATTAATATGTGCTGTATCCAAACATACTCTAGAGAGCTGACGACTGGACACAGGTGCAAGCGAGCTTAGTAAGCTCAGAACATTCATTGTCAATAGCCGGCTATTCCACGCTCACTGAATTCTCAAGTGGAGATTACAGATCAATATTGGAATTGATTCAAGACCTTAGCAAACACCGACTTTGGGCTAGACTTTGTTATAATATAATTAAGATAATAGCTATCGAGAAATGTAGATAAATTTATAACCCAATTTAAATAACGTTTAATAATGAAATTGAATGACCGAAGCTGTGACAAGCAAAAAAATAATCATATGATCGATAAAGTTGATTTTTGAAATGATATCTTAACATTACAGAAGCTGTACAATTGGTAGCGTGATGGTTGACGGGAAAGACCACAAGAAGAACTCGGGTTGCACCGACACCAATGAACTTGGGGAAAGGACAGGAACTGGCAGGAAGATGAACACCGAAGCGAAGTAGGTGCCTACAACATTTTAATTATAGAAATATTCTACGTACGAGAAACAAATCAATATAAATAGGAACCCTAATATAAACAGGAACCCTTGACTACGTTCTTACAAAGTAAGAAGAGAATAAAAGTAAATGGAGAAGTTATAAATATGGAGTGATGGGATTTACTTTGAAATTTATCGCTGCTACTACGTAGTAGCAAAGATATTGATCAATATTAGATAGTTCTTATCATTCAAGGTCTTGTTCTACATATACCTACAAAGCGCTTATCAGTCAATTTTGCTTAGTACCCGGGGGGGTTGCTAGGTCAATTCAAGTGTTTTTAATGAGGCATTTCGCAGTGGTGTCGGTTCTGTATGGTGTCGGACGTAAAAGAATAGCACCATCCCATCACTTCCCGTGGGTATCGTAAGAGCCGACTAAGGGCAGCAGCATTCTCTGTGCACTGCAACAGCTACACTGCGATCGCCAACCCGCCTGCCCAGCGTGGCTATTATGGCAAACCCTCCCTTTTCAACTGTGGTTTGCGGGACTTTGCAACCAGTTCCGGTTACGTCTATCTATACTAATATCAGTAAATATGTGAATCGCACGAGTAAACTAGACTAACAATTAAGTATGGTATATTACAAAGTTGGTCCCACAAATTGTTTTCTCGACAAGATTCTGATATTGTATATATCAGAATCTTGTCGAGAAAACAACAAAGAAAGAAAGTGGGACCAACTTTGTATAAGTTTGAAGCCTGATTCGATGTACTTCAGTTTTAGTACCTCCTAGCAAAAGTACTTAGCTAGGTACAATATATTTAGTAGTTTGTAGTACTTTGTGAGCACCGGTAAAATACTGGTATTCGGCTTAAATTGGTTGCTGCTGCTGACCCCAATATAATTGGAAAAACGATTAAATTATAATTAATGATTTGTAATTCTCTGACTCTCATCCCAACTTAACTGTGGTCGGTGCAAAAGGTCTTCTTCTTTCATACTTCTCTATTAGTCGTCTTTGTTAGAATTGCATTAAACCAACCGATTATTTTTTTTTAAATTTTTATTTGAGATGAGTTTGCTCTTGACTCTAGTCTAGGTCATAGATGACAGAGACAAAGTCGACGACGGAGCGAGCTTACCCAGAAGAAGCCTGTTCACTCTAATTTTGAAGAGGTTAGGGTTGTATGCGTTCGGAAACACAGACGCAGGCAGAGAGTTCCACTCCTTTGCTGTGCGCATTATAAAATAAGTTTGGCAACGTTTAGTGCAAATTGGTGAAATAGCAACAAGGTAGGGATGGTAACTTGCAGTGCGTCTAGATGTCCGATGGTAGAAGAGATATGCTGTTTTAGTATGCACTATCTATGCCACCTTTGTAATTGTTACTTTGGTCGTCTTATTTCTTATTGTCATTGCTGTTCGTTAGACAAAGACTGTATCTAATTAAATCTATTATTATAAATTCAATCCTGAAATAAAATAACATTTATCCATAATCCATCAGTATTTTCAGCAGGCTTATCATATCATATCTTATACGTAACAAATCATCGTTCACACAGTCTATCCATCATTTCTTTGGTCTTGCCCTACTCTTATAAATGTCGTAGCCAACAAGCTTAATCAGCCGTTAGTTAAGGCCTAGCCTTTTCATGAACGGCGCCGTTTAATCAGCGGCCTAAGTGACATCATTTAATAAAATAACTAAGCAAATTAAGTAAGCAAGCAATTAACACTTGGATCAATATCGTTTAATGACTTGCCTAGCCAAGGATAGGGCAGATTTGGGTAGATCAGAATGTTGAAATTAGTTGTCGTTTGAATTTTAAATTCCCAAAATCAAATATTTCATATATTTTCGTCACACGGTTACCCTTTATTATGAACGACCTAAGCATCTGCCAGACCGTTAATTAAATTTTGTATTAGACGCTTTGGTTGGATGCCATTTAGCCGCTCATTAAACGGCGCCTTTCAACGAAAAGGCTAGGCAGCCAAGTAAACGGCTGATAAAGCCAGTTGGCTGCGACATAGACATCCTCATTCATACTTTTTATTACTGATGTAACTAGCTTCTGCCAACGGTTTCGGCCGCGTGGAATGCAGAAATTAGTACAAAAGAACATGGGTGTTTGTTTCTTTCAATAAAAAGTATCCTATTTTCGAAAGTCCAATCCCTCTATTCTTTAATTCATCAAAATTGGTTTAGGTGTGAAAATGTTACAGACAGAATTATTTTCTTATAGTACTTATTTTACTATAAAGTATAGAAATATAGATAATTAATTTAATTCTTTATTTCAGGTAAATAGGGCCCACAAAATAAAATACATAATCATAGAAAAATAACTTTAAACAATAAATTGAAACTATAAACTACTGCACACGAAATTACGGCGTCGTATTTCGCTGACTGGTGTCGCGCAGCTGACCGCGGAAACGTCGATACACGACACCCTTCGGCCAAAACTCTGCCTTAAGGAACATCTCGTGCTGATGGGTTGGAAAATGCCTGATAGAACTCTTCTGACATGGAAAAAAATTAAACACGACTACGGTAACGAACTAATTATTTACTCCTCCAATGTTTACTCCAAACTACAAAACCTTTCTATTTTCCTTTTTCTCTTAGAAAGCATTCTAAGGGGAAAGAAAAATTGCCAGTGACGTTTGTTAATTGAAAAGAGCAACTTACTCGGCTAGATTAGAGGATAGCTTAGATAGAGATAGAGCAGGGCTGGCGTTGAAACGTGACTGAGGCGAGGGTGCCAGTCGCGTTGAGCGGAGCGGAGCAGTGGAAAGTAGGAAGTGGATCTAGAGAAACGGAGCGGAGCGGTATGCAACTTCATTCGCATACCGCTTCGCCCCTCCACCTATTTCCTACGGTAAATCAAAGAGTTGTCGCTGAAAACCAGCGCTGTGGTTCTGTCTCGCACTCGAGTCTCAGCATTATGCTGAGTGATGGCCGTTTTACGTGACGCATAATTTCCAAACTTGCATAACTCTTGTAATTTTGTTTATTTTTTTGGTATGCGTCATACTTGGCGCAAATATCTTTTTCTTTCTGTCTTCTTCTTCAAAATCAATTCTCATAAAAATTATAAGTCGTCTCGTCTAGACTCCATTCTCTACCACTCGGGTGTGCGTGTTTATATTATCCTAACTTAAAATATTATAATTGCGAAAGTGAGTTTGCTTGTACGTTTGTAACGCTTCACGCCTAAATTGTCGAACCGATTGTACCAAAATTCATCAACATTTTGATTAATTTTGGCGCAGAGATAGATGAGATCCTGGAAACGCTTATAGGCTATTTACACGCGAGCAAAGGCGCAGGCAAAATCTAGTGTGTTTGTTACAAATATTGCTTAGCTTCAACTGTTTCCACTGAATTATAAAACGCAGCGAAGATTGGAGCATTATAATTCGTCAACTCATGCGCTGCTAAGCTCCGCTCCGCTCATGTCCTTAGCAATAAAAAAGTTAGTTTTTAGACTCACAAGAAATTCTCAAGTTGAGACTAGAATTTTAAAAAGCAGTTTCTAAGTACACCTACATGTCTTTTATGATTCATGAATGAGATAACATAAAACCGAGTCGCTTTTTTGCCTTTTAAAATCATCTGTAATTCATTTAGTACATAATACCGACAACTCTTTATTATTTTGAACTTGTAATCTCGTCACTATGTGTTCTTTTGGTTATAAAATAAAAAGGAAACCAAAATATTTTCATAAAGAAGTTATTCATTCATACACTACCTGTTAACTAACGTTTTAACAGAATTTAAAAAAATTACAAAGAGACCGGGTATCACAAAGCAATTAAAATATACCCACATGGCTAAAGAAGTCCTGTTTGATGTTTAGAAATAAACAGGAAAAAAAATCAAGTCTGTCACAAATTGAATTTCAGAGAATTTAGAGTAACGAAATAGGGTGGACTGCCATCAATTGAGAAATGTCGTTTAATCTCATTTTACAAAGAAATTTGTCGGCACCGATGTTATAAAAACACTGACTAAATAATTTAATATTTATTTTTATCCGTAGACAGTAGCGACGGCGACGCGACAATGCGACAAAGCTTTTTATACAGATTTACTCTGCGAAATGGTTGTCGCATCGTTGTCGCGTAAACCGTACCTATCTGCGGAATCCTTAACAATGATAGCATTAATGTAAATGTACAGTAATGAATATCACGACAGATTCTCGTCTTTATACCCAAAAGAACTTCTCACACTCCCTCATCTGTTTCTTTAAGTCGGTACAAACTCTAGAATAAATTACAGGCAACTTAACAGCACTTTAGATCCTGCCTGTGTGTTTTCTGAGTCGATACGTTTGTCCAGGATCAACTAAATGTCCTTCACAAGTACTTTGAGCTCGTAATCGAATTTATGTTTTTTATACGCTCTCGAGACAGGGTGGGGAAAAAACGAATAAGAGATAATAGTTACATTGTAAGCTAATTATGATAAAGAAAGAAAAAAAAAACAGTTTATTCTGCCGGAAAAAAAACGCACAGAAACACTAAAAAACTTATCAACTAAAATTATAACAAAAATAAAAACAAAAAAAAACCGTATCACTATCAGCCCATGTCAGGACCGGACATTAATTAAAACGTGTCTCTGGTCACACCACAGACAAAACAGAACACAGTTCAGCAGTTGTCTATGGCATGACGCCCGACTGACTGACAGCGACAACATGGAAACAAAACAATAAAAAGTTGTCCACCAATCAAAGCAGCGAAGATGAAATTCAGAAATGCTTCATGGAGACTCCTCGTAACTTGAATATCTATAAAGCTAACGCAATGATATTCACGTTAACGTGGTAATGTAGTTATGGGAATTTTATCACCGGGCCTAGCACGAATGTTTTGACCATCAATATATATATTATTTCTATGGTTTTGACGTATTGTAACATTAACGTAAGTGAATTTTAAATATGAAAAACTACAATCCCCTACTATTTTGGTTGAATTTTATGCGACACACAATTTATCATACAAAATATGAATATAGTACCTAACCAATTCAAATAAATATTATATGTGTAACGAGTATTATAGTTATAGTAAAATTTTACGTTACGTTACTATACGTCAAAAACATTCATGCTGTATAGTAGATAGGCAGCACGTCAGTGCTAACAAAACCAGAATAAGCTGGCCTATGATTGTATTGAAACTCTGTTATACGTTAGACCAGCCCGCTATGACGTCAATGCCATCATGATTCTGCTGGAGAGAGAGACTAAGCTGTTCCGGACGAATAGCACTATTCCATTGTAATAATGGAACAATTATATATAGTCACATTGATCTATTTATTAGAATAATATGGACTAGAAAGGGAGTCTCAGAAATACTCCCCAAAGGAGGGAGAATGATTATGATTTGTTTTCATCAATATGACATGGCTGTTTGCAACCGCATTAATAAATCTGGTCGTTTAAATACCTACCTAAAGGTGCAGGCAGGAAGGTTGAAGTACCAAACTACCTAAAGGAACACATGTGTGTACCACGGTAGATAGGTATGTCGACATTCCTGTGAGTAAATATCGCGAATTAACATACATAATAAACAGCCCTTTGACAAGCGTCGTAAATGTTATTAATTTCAATACACGTGTCTCTTCAATTCAAGGACAAAATCACAACCTTTAACCTTTGAACGAGTTTGTTACTGTTACATTATTGAAATAACAGGACGCGTACCTACTTATGTTTTCATAACATACGTATTTTATATACAATTATACGATTACCTATGTAAAATGTAAATAATTCGTTCCTAGTAATGGCGTAATGATAGCACATCAAGAGCAAACAATCAGGCCCTGGGCAGTCATTACTGCGAATGTAATTTTGATTTAAATACATGATAATAACAAACATATAAGCATTCATGTTTAATTTATCTCTAAGTAAAGTAACTTCCTGTATATTGCAGAAAGAGACGTCATCAATATGAAAAAGTACCTATTTAGATCGCCTTTAATATTCCTTTATTTACCTATTGACGTAAGTTTATAACAAATCGCGTGAGATTAGAAACTTGTTCTTCTGGATGAGACACGGATACCTTATTTTTTCAATGATGGGAAATCATCAAATTACTACTTCCGCTGTGGGTGGAGCGGAAGGGCGTCTCAGACTCTTACTGACTAAACCCATGTTTCTTCTAAAGCCCTTTACGTTCCAGGGCAGCGGTGACTCTTTCAAACAAATTCCGCAACTCTGGCAGGCTCTGGCCCTAGTGGGCCCCGTCTTCTATGCTGACATCTCTTTGAGGCGCGCGTGGAACACATCGCGCCATCGACCCGGGCCTGGTGATGATCGGACAGCGAGCCACCCAACGCTCGCCGTCCGCAGGCCCTCGCCTACGGTGGCCGGGGCCCTGCGACTCCCGACGCCCGGGGCGTCTTCTTCTGTAGCGGCGGTTGGGGCGAAGGCCTTGTATCCTCCGAAGGCCTTGTCTCTACACTTTTTGCTTCGTTTACGTTATACTTCCAATGTAATCATAATCTGTGTACCTTTATGTAAGATGACCAGTACCTTCGCTTATTCTAATCTCGCACCAATAATACTACCACACAATAGAAACAGCGAGGCTGCTCTATCACAAACTGCCATTGTTTCTAAACGAGGTGATATTCAAGTTATAACTGAGGGACGTTTGTGTAATGTCCTCGGACAATGTGTGATAACTACGCATTTTATATGAAAACTCTGTTGGCACTGGTCGGCACTTATCATTACAAAAGCCAATTTGAGGCCAATGACATGGCTGTTTAAAAAACCGTCCAAGTGCGAGTCGGACTCGCGCAAGAAGGGTTCCGTACCATTATCTATAAAAACGGCAAAAAATCATGTCTGATGTATGTGAGTTATTTTATTCTGTTTTTTAGTGTTTGTTGTTACAGCGGCAAGAGAAATACATCATCTGTGAAAATTTCAACCGTCTTATTATCACGGTTCATGAGATACAGCCTGGTGACATACGGACAGACAGACAGACGGACGGACAGCGGAATCTTAGTAATATGGTCTAAAAACCGATCAAAATAAGCGAGTTGGACAAAGGGTTTAGTAGCACATGCGTATGTTCTACTTTTAACATATCTGCAACTTTTAAAACCATAGGCTTCTTATAGTTTTTCCTGTAATCTATAAGTAAATAACTATTTGTATCCTTTTTTTTTCAAAATTAGGAGCTCCTTTGGGTTCCGTTTTTTTAAACGGTCGTTCAGAACCCTAAGAAACATTGATTTGTAGGTAATTATATTTATTTCTGCGCATACCTACTGAACGGACTGGAGCGATTCCATTGTAAGGGACACAACTACACTTATAAACTTTTGTGATCCAAACAATAACGCTTGACGTTAATATGTAGATCAACCAATACAGCTGGTTAAAATGTTGTCAATATCTCCACATCAAAATGTACATACATATGTACAATGAGATGTTAACAATACATGGCCATAAATATGTACTTATGACCTACAGCTTTTTTCTGTGTGTCTTCGACTTGATTAAGAGAAAAGAAGCCCTGTTGTTCTTTCTGATTCCACCAATTTTCATTTTTTTTTCTGGTTTTTTATTTATTTCCTTCAACCGTAGGTAAGTTCTGGATAACTCGTCTGTTTGACTTATTTTCGATCGATCAACTAGGAATTAGCAGTCCAGTATGCTGGACCTTTTTTTTGGCTTTGACCACTCGCAGTTGAGCACGCTAGGGCTGGTAACTGCTTAACCGGACTATATGCTGGACCTCTTCGACGCTGCGCTTTATAATCCAGTTCTCCCCTCCAGCATACAGTCTAAGCCGTCCTTACCAACAAAAATGAAAAACAATTATTTAGCTTTCACAAAAATCGTTTCCATAGTTATATTATTCCAAGCGACCTTCATATTGCCAGTATCGCTTATACGGTCGTCTCAAAACCAACACAGGAAATTAAAGTTCAACCGTTTTAAATCACACACTCTGATACGATTCTCGGATGATAGTTACTACGATGTATGTTTTAGGTTATGGGTACTTTTGTGATGGTTCTAAAACGTATATTTATTAGGGGACTACGTAAGAATGGTTTGTATATCGTGACTTATAAGAGTGGTAAGTAAGTACGTATGTATACCTATGTCCCACTACGGGGCAAATATCTCTTCTCTAGTGCTAAGTGCTATGTGGCTCCCTGAGGGTTGAGACTTTCAGACAATCTATGGACTAACTTGTTAGTTACACGCTGTCCTACCATAGTATTCCTATGGATGATTATACTTGCGCGCTTTTTTTTTAAGGATGTGAAATCATCAAATGACTTCTTCCGCTCTGGGTGGAGCGGAAGGGCGTGTCAGACTCTTACTGACTAAAACCCATCCGTGTTCCTTCTAAAGCGCAAAGGGCGTTCCAGGGCCGCGGTGACTCTTTCGAACAAATTCCGCAACCCTGGCAGATACTTTCGCGCTTGCAAAGTATTGAAGACGTCGAACGGACCTTTAAATGTCGTTATACTATTGCCAGCATCTTTCCTGAAGCTCCACCAGCTTAGCATAGTCTTTAAAGCATTTTTTTGCTCTAAAGACTGCGCTAAGTCAAGTCGGGAAGTTTGAAGAAGATCCATATTAAGTGGCAACATCAAGGAGGAAAGAAAAAGGTAGTCCTATCAAACGAATACTTAAACAATCTACTTCCCCTTTTCTCAATAGGGTATTTGACTAAAAACCTAAGTAGTCCGTCAGACTACCAAAAAAAATTTTTTTTTTCACGTAAACATGAAATGAAGATGATACAATGCGTTGAAAACTCCTTTAACGTCACTTACCAGTGCACTTTAACTGGAAAGTAACGTTACAAGCCCCACTCCTTACCTTTGATGCGTTTTATCTTCGTATTTTTTATTGATTTGACGAAATAAAAATACGTATCAATATTTTTTGATAATCTAACTGACGGACTAAATAGAATCATATTTTTTTAACCCAGGCAACATCCCTATTGTGTTAGGGTCTGGTTCAAGTTTAATTAAATGCAGCTGAGAAACCAGTATTTTAAATAGAGCGACTTTCTATCAGAAACTGGTCACAACGCAGTAACTAGATAACACGAAACAGTTAGACAAGACGTGTCGATTCAGATGTGTCAGATTTGACAGATTTTTAGAGTAAAAGATGTTCAAATGAAAGCCGGGACCACAGCTTAACGTGCTTTCAGAGGCACGGAGAAATCTCGGTATGTTACCTACCTCGGCAAGAGTTGCTTATCCTTGAAGATCGACCCCTGTAGCTGTTATCACTAAGCCACGAGCTCTTCAACTACATAATACTTAAACATATTATTATTTCTACACAAAAGTTACACCCTAACTTTCACAACCAGCAAGTTAGTTGCTTACAGTGTAATAAGCAAAGGATTCCACCATTTGTTTGTTCTTCCAAGCGAAAACAGCCCAAACGATATTGTTTCAACGAACTTTAGAACAAGCTCCTGATCAAATTTAACTGTTGTAACAGATACAAGTGCTTGTGGGAACTTTATCGAGTATATTTTCTCCACTACCGTGTACCGGTAACCGTTGGTCCCACTTTTATGCACGTATTTTTACCCACTACTCGCCTCTTTGTTAGAATATTCCCTTTGTTTCTTTACTGAAAAAAAACCATTGAAACGTGAAACTGTGATTAAAATTCAGTTTGTTAATTTTTCTTTACGTCCTCGCAGAAAAACCTCAACGTTAAATAAGACACTGCAGAGAGCTCTTAATAATTTAATAATGCACTTTGTAATTCTGAGATTGGCACTTAAAATAGGGCCTAAATCTATTGGGCCAAAGTTGCTTTTTGACACGCTTTGCAGTAAGGATCTAAGTCACAGCGGCACACATGAAACGGGAAGGATCCATCAAAGTATTTACTGTAGTCCCAAAGCACTGACACACTGCCACTCGTGCGCGGCTCATGGGACTCGTTGGTAAGCAGCACAGATTCACAATATACTTGGTCACCCAGCAACACCGCCACCACAGTAATTAGCTCACCGTTATAATCTATTTTACATTTCCACGGAGTAAACGCCATATACAAATGTATCTGTGTAATTTTCACAACAATAATTTGCTTCGCTCCGCTCTTCAGAGTCAATATTTCTTCCGGTTCCACGACCCTGGGGCAGAAAGTGGGCCCGGCCATTATGGCGGAGTACTCTTTGGGGAAAATGATATTATCGTTGCCGCATGATTGCTTGGTGCATTTACTCTTCGTGACGCACCACGTGCAGAAACTTTTGGATATACACGCCGAACACGAAGATATCTTCCTACATTCCTCTTGTTTGGGGTCACTAACCGGGTCTTCAAAACTTGGCGTTACTACTGCCAGAACTAGCAAAGCTGCTATTTTCGTTTTGAACAACATCTTGAATTTCTGGAGCTGAAACAAAAGACGGAACAATTGAAGTCAACTATGCTTTGTTACATTCCTTACGTTTGCTCATTATACTGCTTAAAATAGAACAAGGGATGTGATTGCTTCACTACGGACTACTTCAAACAATGCTAAGAATGGCCGAACAAACGACTTACCAGGGGTAAATATGAATTTGCAATGGTGCTTCAATAACGAATAAACTATTATTAATCTAATGCGTTAATCGCCTATAATGTTGATGTAAAGGTTAACAACAACAAACAAGTATCTATACACTCTAATCTACCAGGTCATCAACTCAACTGATAAAAGGTCACCTGAAATTTTCCAACGCATTGTAAGCTAAATACTATAGAGCTTTGTTAATGTGTTTCAAATTATCTTTAGTGGAAATCTGAACATTTCCATAGGTGTAAATTTTCGGTGTTTGGTGTCTATTAAAACGCTACTAAAGTAAGTATATATAAAAAGTAGGTATACAAATATATAAGTTTTATAGTAGGAAAAATGGTTTGATAAAATATTGGCCACATTACCAGACAAATTACCTGTATTAAAGGTGAGGAAACAACTTAATACAATAAGAACAGTACAGATAACAGTATATGGCAACAGTCGCGCCAAAACGATGGAAATCTATTATTGTCATCAGAAGGCAAATATATATTTTTACCTGACACAGGAAAAGAAAAGACGGAAATCTAAGATTTGGCATAATTATCATTACGTCAAATACAGGGTAAAACGAAATTCAAGGGTAAATAAAAACGAAACTTTCATTGGAATTTTCTCTTTGTTTTAATGTTGTTTGCAGCAATGAAGAGCTCTAATTTATGCTATGTGAGAAACCATTAATATGGTCATCTGCCTAGCCTTTTCCCAATTGTATTGGGGTTGGCTTCCAGTCAAACCGGATTCAGCTGAATACCAGTATTTTACGTAAAACGGCTGCCGACCAGACCTCCACAACCTATTCACTGGGTAACACGGTACTCCTTGGTAAGACTGGTGTCATATTTTTTGGCTTCCGACTATCCGTAACGACTGCCAAAGATCTACAAATGACAGCCGGGACCAACGGCTTAACGTGCTTTCCGAGGCACGGAGGAGTCTCGGTATATTAAGATGGTCACCCACCCACAGACCAACCTCGGCAAGCGTTGCTTAACCTTGAAGATCGACCCGTGCGGCTGTTATTATTTAGCCACGAGCTCCTCCACAAACCATTAATATGGTATTTAACTGGAAATCCCTACAAAAGTATCGTTTTTATTCACCCCTGCATTTCTATCATATCATTTGTTGCAGTTTATTTTTGTCGCGCCAACTTCAACTTGATTTTCATTCACATTTGATTGCGAGTTAAACCTTAGGATATTATCGTTCAAACTACCCGTAAATAAAAAAAAAGTTGAACCATTCCAATACCCAATCAAGGTTTTTATAGTGAGGTTATTTATCACTTTATAGACGGACCTGTAAAAGAAAGTTAGTACTTATTAAATACTACTTCGCGTGCAGAAGGCTTTTACCTGAACTAAGCTAGGTACTTCAAGAGGGTGGGCAAGGTACATTATAATATTTACCTAGGTATTCTAGAAAGGCATCCTAGTCCTAACTAATATTGTATATGCGAAAGTCAGTTTTTTTGTTATCTCTTCAAGTAGTAACGGCTGAACGGATTTCGATAAATCTTGACACGCGGCGACCATGACCTGCCGGTCGATTCTGTAATCATGTCGAAGTGAAGGCTTGGGTTAAGTGATCAGGAGGCGAGCTGTCAATCCATACAATCAAAATGTCACGTGATCACAGAGTGAGCTGTCATTCCAACTTGATAATATGGATTGACAGCTCACCTCGTGATCACTTCACCCAAGCCTTCACTTCGACATGTTTACAGAATCGACCGGCTGGGATGTACTTATCAAATGTAGATTTTTGAGCTTCTCACTACGCGAACAACTATCACAACCATTTGCAATAGATAGTTGTTCGTGTGAAAAAAGGAAGATATACGCCCTCAGGCGAACAGGTAGATTGTCAATTTTAACAATTTGGAAATTTACGTATGATGGAAACGATAATGAAAAGATGCAATAAAGAAGCCTGCTAGAAGTAACGTTAAGGTACCAACCTGTCCATGTTAACGCTGCAGAAGACTATATGACCTGGATACTCGTTGTATGTGAGAGTGTGAGAAGGAGTGAGAGAATGACGAAGATGATCTGGATGAGATTAGCTGAGGATTGAGGTTAATGGCGGGATATTGACAGGTCACAATGATGAGCCGGAACGAAAAAGTTGGCAATCTCTAGTCCCGTGTGTCCCACAAGTGATGTTTCTAAATAACAAGCCTAAATTATTGTTATTCCATGTTTGTAGGACAATAATAGATGCAATATGACATTGTGGCTTATCGGAAAATGATAACGTGCTTACGTGCACTCAACACGTGTCTCCTACATATGGGAAGCGTGACTACCAATACCTAATATACTGTGGGGTTATCACGACAACTCTGACCTAGGAAACAAGGAATTCCTGACTGTTGTTGAATATTTGATATTGGACCGATCAGCTGACGTTGTTTGATGGCCGCCGCTAATCAATTGACCTATGACGTTTAGCAACGTTGCTGTATATTCCAAAGGCGCCACCTCCACGGGCAAGTTTGTCGTGGCGATATTATTCTCTTGTCAATTTATTCTATAACAACGTCAAGAACGTGTCTCCATACTATGGCGGAGATGCGAAAAGTGACATTGACGAGAAAAAAGTCAGTAAACGCCCGTCGCGAGACAAGACCTTACTAGCACAGCACTTGTCGCTAAACTCAATAAAAAAGTTTTTTACAAAAAATAATAAAGAACAATACCAAACGAATATTTTTTCTTCGGTTTTTCTGGAATCTATCAATAGGTGAAGACCTATTTTCATCTGTATTTTTTTTTTCAAATATCAGGCTCATTCGTGTCGGAGAGAAGGGGGGAATGTGACCATTCGCCCCCCTTATCTCCGTTTAATCTATTTTATTTAATAACTTCGGAATGGTTATCAAACTTTATAGGTTTTCGTTACGCGTCCGTATTTGGGTCACAGAAAATTATATTTGCACCTATGTGTACCTATGTGACAGACGCACAGACAAATAGACAAACGAGACATCCTATAGTATAAGGGTTCCGTTTTCCGTATACGGAACCCTAAAGAGTCTATAAAGTACGAAATAACTTTCATTTTGGAAGTCAAAATACAAATGACTTCCAAATAAAAAAAAAACACTACAAAGTAGGAATAAAATAACTTTAATTTCGGAAGTCGGTGTTAAAATGCAAAGAAATAACCCTATTTTTTGAATTGGCTGAAATCAGACCAATAAGAAAACAGTGATTGTTATGATCCTGATTTTGTTTTTTTAGGATACCATATTACTTAATTGATTGTGCAGGTCAAAAATAGTAGGTATTAACATCGTCGCTGGCTCATCATAAACTGAGATGAGGGCAGAAGGATAATGACTCAGCTCTGATCGAAGCAAGTTTGAATGCCGTCCCTAAAGATTTTGTCAAAGTCTTTTTTTTTTTACTTTTGACCCTGTTTATCAGACCACTAAACAATGGTAACTTAACACGATGGCCCCAGAGTAAATACAAAAGCCCATAAGGATGCAATACGTCGAGCTATTTGTCACGTTTGACACAACGACAGCCCTTTGGGATAAACCGGGGATATATTGTGGGATATATATCGAATGCCACGCACATTCGCAGCCACAACTGACAAGCTATCAGATATCTTCGATCACTCGACGAAACGTACGCCTCATTTATATTACAGTCTTTCCTATTTGCAGTGACTGGTATTGAACAAAGCATGATTGATAGTTTTTTTTTTCTTAGTTGAAATACGTTTTACTTCGATAGTTTTTGTTTGGTAGGTATGCCATCTACCAACTCGCATTGGGCCTACTTGGTGGTTTACTCGTACAGCCCGCAGAAAAGAGGTATATTTCCCAGCAGTGGGAATGTGGGTCGTATTCCTGGCGAACATAAACAATCGTGGTTACATTTGTCAGGTTCGTGTGATGAGCGGCTTGGCTCTGTGGTTTTCAGTGCAATAAATCGGTGACCTTCTAGGTGCGAGTAGGAGAATACAAAGTGTTTTCTCTTAACATCTGTACTTGCAAATCTGTGTGTCTTGGGATAACAATGCATCAGCAAACCACTCCTACCTTCTTAGGACGTTGCAAATCAGTGATCATGTGCAGCCTTGCACAGCGACGCTCAAGGGGAACCCTTTTAGTCTCTCCAGGGATGTACCCTAACAGTCATTGCAAATTGAATTGACTTTACATCTCAATCTCGCAGCACTCGATGTTGGAGTGTCTGACACTCACGACATTCCATCTCGGAGTGTCTGACACTCGCGACACTCCATCTCGGAGTAACTTACACTCGCGACACTCCATCCCGGAGTGTCTGACACTCGCGACACTCCATCTCGGAGTGTCTTACACTCGCGACACTCCATCTTGGAGTGTCTGACACTCGCGACACTCCATCTCGGAGTGTCTGACACTCGCGACACTCCACCTCGGAGTTTCTGATACTCGTGACACTCCATGTTGTGAATTGAAGTGCTGATAGTGACTCCAGACTCCCTGATCTTATCCGCTACAGCCAAGGCGTCTTTTGATGTTTTCGCCCCGAAGACAAAAAAAAAGATGTTGCGTGCTGTGGTCATATACATCGGCGGTTACCACTTTGAAACAGATGAATCATCAGTCATCATTAGTAATATGGCATGCGAGAACCATAGCCACAGTAGACTCCTAGAGACTGATGGATGATTGATAAAAAAAAGCATTTTATCCAGTTTATTGCTTTTAAATTCACTTCGGATAAGGTTTTCCAATTCACACTTTATTCGCGTATACAATTTCCATTCGTTTAAAATTCCTGTAAAAACACAGTTCGATCTACATTGCAATATCGTTGTATGAATATTCATTTGTAGCATTTATTAGGTATCTCTGTGTTCATAGAATTCAATTGAACGGCGCACGGCTCTAGTTTCTGTTGAAAAAGTAAACAGAGGTCCGGGCAGGTAGATAAACTATTCTATCTCCTCAAATAAGAATAATTAATTGACCTGGTTTGTAGTTTTAGTAGTAAATACGGGTTCAGTCGTGATCAAAAAGCGTTTTAACTCTGAGGGTGAAGTTTTGTTATAATAAATAAAACTAAGAGCTAACTTGATCCAGTAATTTTATAATTTAATTTAAAAGCGTACCTAACCGTGGGATTTTCCTCTTATCTGCGCAGCAGGTAAATTCCACGGTTAGGTGCCCTTTTCTTTTTGGAGCATGTTCTTCTCAATATAAGATAAGGAATCTATTCTTTGGAACGAGAACCGCGACCTTGCTGTCACCTGTTGGAAAGCGCTTGATGAGGTCTGCGACGTTATTCAGAAGATCCCTGTTCACTCTTTCTTTGAAGGTTATGGGCCCAGTGCATTTAGTTTGAATTTTATGATTAATTCTTGATCCTTGAAGATGCTTAGTGCTTGTACTCGTATATTTCCGAACAAATATTATAAATGTGATGGAATGGGAACTCTGTTTGTCTGTTATTTCTTCAAGTCTAAACGAATTCGGAAGTTTGAGGTAGATATTGACCTGGCCGTTGGATACTTTTCATCCCAAGAATATGTTCTCTAGGTATATTTTTTGATTATCACACGGGCCAAGCCAGTGGCAGATGCTAGTGTTTAAATGCTTGAGTTTGAGTTTCAAAAGTCTGTGTGTGGTAGGTATAATTTTTTACGGGTAGATTGCCTGACTCTATATTTCATTTATCAAAGGCAGAGTGGACACTGGACGTGTCACTAGCAGGACACGAGTCGTCAGGCAGTACGTTCACGCCCCGTTGCCTCTGTACGAACTATCATGAATGGAACAAGCACTTGACAAACGTCCGTTGAGCTACGTAGCTTTATACGAAGATTTTACGTGTAAAAATGTTGAGAGGCCAATAAAATACTTTTAGAAGTAAATGATGACTTCATTGATAACAATGAAGTCATCATTTACTTCTAAAAGTATTTTATTGGCCGGTTATAAAAACATTATTCATTCATAAGTACTTTTAATATTGTACTTTTATATCTTTATGCGCTAATCCGATATCTATGGCGCTACCACTGCTCAATGTATGGTAATGCTTATCGCTGCATAGAAAAAAGGCAATTATCCTGAATTGGTAGCAATAAAGCTGTTAGCGGTGGGTTTTAAACATACCAACTGTCCTACCACGGGGAACAAAAATAATACCAGAATATACTGAGATATGGGTATATCTGAACATTTAGAATCATACCTCATTTTCATTTCCCTCCATACCGTCGCCGGTGTGTGCCATCTTAATATCGCTTCGATTCTAAAATTCGGAAATCTTGTTCCGTGTTTATTTTAAGGCTTGTGAATTGTTTCTTGCAGTGCCCTAGTGAATTAAGTGCGTATTTTGCAAGTTTTTAAAGGTGTCTGTTGATTGATTTTCTGGTATTAGTTATTTTCTCCAGCCTTCGGTAAGTGAATTTATTTTCTTTATGTGTGGGTACCGCTAAATAATTTAATCGATCGTTATTTTTATTTGTTTACTAGTTTTTTACTTTTGATTTGATTCATCCGCGTTCTAATACCTTTATTTAGAGTAATCTCCATCAAACATGATGTCAACAAATGATCCGCCAGATCGTGGAGGAGAAATATTTAGTAGAAATACATAAACTCAAAGATTGCCCGTGGCGACCTCCGCTAATTCTAAACGCGTGTTTAGCAAAATGTCTCCATCATACATTTCGCCCGACGATAGGTCAAAATGGCTTCATCAGACATCTAGAAAAATCCTCGCCGATTTTAAACATCAGTGATACGGCCAGTGCCGATTATTGCGACTTATTTTCCGAGGCGTATTTAACTAAAATGGACGACCTGGTGAATGCTCAGGGGTCCCGCATTAACGTTGCAAATAAATCTGCTATCATGGACATAACACAGCGAGTCACGGCTATCGTTTCTATGCTGGCCATTAAATCATCGTGTAACGAAACCAAGTTAGCCAATACAGAACGCGAATAAGATAAGATCAGGTTGAACAACGGTGTCAATTATTATCCCACCAATAACAACGTCAATACCAAAGTCTCATATGCGGACTCATTGAAACTTGGCTTGCCAAAGGTGGCTCCAGCGTCTTCAGCGATGGAGTCACGTGGTCCGTTGCCCTGCGTGATTGCATATCCTACCAAGGCCCGATCAGCTGATTATAGTACTTCGTACGCGACAAAACAAGCCTTACGAAAGCAATAAAAAAGCAAAAGCCTAGTGACGACGATTTCCAAATTGAGGGCGTGAAAAATCCGCGAAGTCTAGTGTTGTGCTACGTGTCGCTAATGAAAATCAGCTTAAAAAGTTGAAATCTGTCGATGCAATCAAGGCTGCTGGTTTACGACTAGAAAAGCCAAAAGGTAGACGCCCTCGAATATTAGTTAAGGATGAACCATCTTCAATGGATGATTGTGCGTTCCTGAGCGCGCTGTACCGCCAAAATATTAAAGATGAGCTGCAAATAAAAGAGGATGACTTTATAAAGCCAAAACTATCCGTAGGCGTTCTTTAGATAACGGTCGGAAATGGATTGGCATTAAAATAGAATCTGCGGTGCGTAAGCACTTAGTATCGATCAAGGATAAATTATTTATTGATTGGGCTGCTACTTTCAATATTTTGACCCCGTTACTCCACATATTCATACCCTCCGTCACGTCTTACGGTCGCTTGCGGGCTGCAAAGTTATGCAAAGAAAATGCATCTTCTTCCCTGTGGTATAACAAAGTTCGGTCCACTGATTCCGAACGATGTTGTGCTGTTAAGGATTGTATTAGTCAAAGTATCGTAAAGTATTAAATAAATATTTTATTAAAATAAGGCATAATTCAGTCCCTCCTAGGACTATTCACATTAGACTGATCTGAGCACTGATCGACAGACACGCACATCTTAGCAGCTTCGTCCCACACCTTCGGGTCAGGACACTCGCACCGCGAGTAGTCGCACCGGACGCCCAGGGACCAGGCCTGGGGGTGACGACACGTACGCTCCGACAAGGTCGGGTCGAGACACCCGGCGCTGTATAACACCATGTCGGAAGGACACGGTGGAGTACCTGGGTAAACAAAGCAACAACACGTCTTTAGGACGAAGGGGATTATAGAGGTGTTAGTGTGTATGACACTATCCTTTTCTTGTGGTTTCGCTCCCGTGAGCTAAATGTTCGATCCCTGTGAAATTGTTTACATAACAGCGTTTCAAGTCTACTTATTTTTGAGCTACGTTCACGTTCGCATCTCAGTCGCAATCTGTCAAAAAAGTCTCCATTTCCATATATTTTGCCGGTTGCGACTGACATGCCAATGCGAACGTTGCTTAAAACTAGAAGAATTGGCCTACTAACTTAGGTTAAAACCACAACTCCACTTCGTGCAAAGACTTATTAATGAACAAACTAAACCATACTTTGCCCGACCCGGGAATCGAACTCAGGAGCTCTAGCAGTTGCGACCACTCGGCAGTTACCGGTAAATAAATATTTTCTAGTTAGTAATTTCAGAGAAAAACTAATAGTAACAAATGAAACAAAACACTAAGTTTTGTTTAATTTGTAAACAGTAAAAGTACCATTGCAAAATACAATACAACAGTACCATTTGACTAAATAAAAATAATTAGTCCGTCAGATAGATAACCACGATACACGACACGTATTTTTTTCTTTTGTCACATAAACAAAAAATGAAGACGATACAATGCGTTGAAAACTCGTGTGACGTCACTTACTATATTGGCGCCAGATAAATGTGGAATAAAGTACATTGACCTTTCCCTAATAACTGTTCATAGGTACCTGAACAATTAAATATGAATCGTTTTTCATTATTAGACAATGTTAAGGATCACGAGAGATGATGATTCGGGACAGCTTTGTGTCATTAATTCCGTTTTTCAAATTAAAAATGTCAATAATTGTAGGTGGGTCAATGACCGTTATTCCACGATTATCTGGCGCCTACTATAGTACACTTTTTACTGGGAAGTGAAGTGACTTTACAAGCCCTCCTTATTTTTGATGCGTTTTATCTTTGTGTTTTTTTTATTGATTTGTTAAAATAAAAAGTACGTATCAAATATTTTTTGATAATCTAACTGACGGACTTAATAGAATCATATTTTTCAACCCAGGCAACATCTCTTTTGAAATCATGCAGATTAATACAGTTTTGGTGAATATAACACAATGCAATGATCTGATAGCCCAATTAATATTTTATAATAACACTCGTAATTGAAAATCGTAAAACGGTACTGAAGTATGTAAATAACGGTATATTCAATAAACTGTCAATATTTTCAGGTAGCAATTTTATGTATGTTTTGTTTGTTTATTAAACTATTGGCTCCATTTTCCATTAATTTATAAAAGGCACTTAAATTATGATACGGGGCGATTGTAATAGCTTTGAGTAGGTACTTCATTGTAAAAATGAAATACTAGCATTTGCAGTGCATTTTCCCGGGATTTGAGAGCAACTTTCTATTAGTGAAAGAATATTCATAATCTAAATTTACAGATAATTAACTTTTACAAGCATATAAGCAATCAATTTTACCACTCTGAAACACTAATTTAGATTTAGATTCAGTTGAAAAGAAAACAATTGATAAATCAATGTTCCTAGTTTCTTCCTAACTATATTGGGGTCGTCTTCAAGTCTAACCAGGTGAGTACTAGTATTTTACATGGAGAGACTACCAATCTGGCCACCAAAACCCAGTAACTGGGTAAAACGATATCCCTTGGCGAGACTAGTGTCAGATTTTCTGGCACTGACTAACTGAAACGTAGTCAAAGATCTTCAAAAGATATACCAACGGTCCTTCAAAGACACGGGGAATTCTTCTTCTTCTATTACGATAAATGGTCACCCATCCACTGACTTTCCTGCACTCAACCAGCCTGGCTTATCTTTAAAGATCGGCCCGTGCGGCTGTTATTATACAGGCTGTTTAGGAGATGGATGCAAAGCCTGAAGGGGATGATATCTTAGTCCATTTAGAACATATTAAGCTAAACTTTTCTTAGAAGAAGTCTGTTCCTTTTCTTTCTTTTTTTTAAAAACTAAGTTTATTTTATTTTATTTTTTTATTATTTTATGGCAAAAAATATATTTTTATTTTTTTTAACTTAATTTTCTTAAACTTGAATATGCGTGGAATGTTTCTCTGATGACACATGTAAAAGAAATTATTTTGTTTAAGTAATTGCACATAACATAAATAAAAAAATAATAACATAACACTTTTTTTTTTTTTTGGCATGCGTCATGCTTGTGGCAAATAAACTGTTTTTCTTTCTTATACTGGACTAGTGTCCAGTAAAAAAAGGCAATTAATTGAAAAATAAAATGGGTTTTATTTCTAAAATCATGTGAAAACCGAGTGAAAACTTACACGATCCCATTTCATCGTAGGCCTCACAGTCCTCGCCACGACAGGTCAAAACACAAGCAAATACAAAAATTGTTGCAAATAAATTTTTGTACGCCATTTTCACGTAAATCCGATAGTTTATTGGGGCGACAAAAAGCGGCGGCACCGGTATCTGCTCGTTTAACTGTGACTACGATTAAAATAAAATTTATTCGTTGCTGTACGTATTCACTGTATCACCGAATAGTACTGTGCGAACGGAAACAGTTTAGCTGTTAGTGGTCCCGATAATAAGTTCTAAAACGTCCAAATGTGGAGCAGAATAGTTGATTTGTTGTTTGGAGTTCCGTTGAAGAACTTGAAAATCCTAACAAACATTTAAAGTCTATGTGCAAGCCCCCACACTATTACTAACTACTGTAACTTCTATAAGCTACTATAAACAGTGAGGACCACTTGAAAATTGACGAACCGATGAAGCCCATCGCTGCGGGATCCAGTTGAATAGTTCCTCCGGCTTTGGATTTCCGAAATTTTTTTTTACAAAAAATACAACCGGCTTCCAAATAAAAACTTTTTTAGTAAAAAATACAACCGACTTCCAAATAAAAAGCACTACAAAGTATAAAATAACTTAAATAAAATAAATTTCGGAAGTCGGTGTTTTTTATTGCTTTTTCGTTTTTTGACACCGATTCCAAAATTAAAGTTATTTTATACTTTGTACATAACACCCATAACTAAGTGACATGATTCCCATAATGAGTGGTTGTACTATTTGCCGTTAAGGAGTTATTTTGAGTGTCTTCGCAGTCCAAGATTAGACCAAGTTGAGGAGGTTACTGGTTTATCTTTGAAGTTCACCGTTCAATTTAAATGCAACATAGCTATAACTAAACCCAACGCAAAAAGAATCATCAAGATCGGTTTATAAAAAATAAAGTTATGCCCGAATAGATAACCCCAAAAACATGTTAATTCAGTTTGTTTTATTTACATCTGCGTACCCCTTCATAACGTATCAGCGTGATGTTTTATTATGAACTGGTGAAATCAATAAACAGATACCTATGCGATTTCAGCAATCCCTGGAGACTTGCTATCATTTATTGAAGAGTTTCGTTGCCTACCTCCGAAGTTATTTATCAGATCTTAACCAAATTGAAACGGGACCAATTTGAAAAATTATTCTTCCTAACAAAAAAATAATCATACAAATCGGTTGACAATTGGCGAAAATATCACTGAACAAACATTTTTCCTGGGATTCCAGCATCAGATCTTGACTTATATCTTCCCATCATCAGCTCAGCAAGATGAGATGTTGATTACCAGACACAATTATCTGAATTGCGTTAGAAAGTATATGAAAAACATTGTATGTGCCTTTAAAATTTAAGGGGTTGCCCTCGATTTCCCTGGGATACCATCACCAGATTCTGACTTGGTGCCAATGGACCACCTCAAAAGTATAGGCTTTCGAATAAAAAAGAATCATCAAAATCCATTCAAAATTGGCGGAATGATCGCATCACAAAAAAATATACAGTCGAATTGAGAACCTCCTCCTTTTTTGAAGTCGGTTAAAAAAAAACATTGGAGGCGTCAGAAAACAGATAGGTTCTATTCCCCTCAGACATCTCTGAAAACAAAGTCAAACTATATCATGAATACCCTTTATTTTGTAGCCCATTTGTTTTGGACAGATATTTATCAATTTAATTTGAACCAATTTTAGATTCCATTTTGATTGGTTTCTATTAATAGTATGGTATAAAGGCTACACAAGAAATTAAAAAAAAAAGGTTTTAGGCATTTTGTGAGTATAATGAGGAACTCGATGTGAAATCGACAACGCACTTGCCTGGTTTTCGCTTATCAAAAACTTTTAAATAGTTGTTTTTTATCGTCTTCAAGGTAAACAATGGATGAAAGAACTAGGTATGTAGGTTACACGATGCGGGCCTTGAAAGTTCTGAAAGAAAAGGTTTTTGAGTAGGTACATGGATATACCTTGTATACATTATATGTATGTACATATGTAGCGGCATCAATACCGCCGCATGAAAAACAAAGTAGCGACATTTATACGGCAACAAAAAAAAAGAAAAGGTAACGCCATCTGAACTGTCAGTGACGAACTACTAACGAAATCCTGCATCGCGCAAGCAAAGTTCTCCGTGGGTTTTAAACATATACAGTACAGTCCGAATTTCAACTATCGGGCAGTTGCCCACCAGACACAACAACCGTCTGGTCGGAGGATCCTTCCATTTCAGTGGAGATGTGCGAGACTTTACTCTCTGTACCGCATACCTCTATATATACTCGTATATCAGAGGGCCAATCCTACTCAGCGCAACGTTTGCATCCGTATCTCAGTCGCAATCTGTCAAAAAAGCCTCAATTTCCATACATTTTTGATAAATTGCGACTGACATGCGAATGCAAACGTTGCTTAAAATAAGTAGAATTGGCACTCAGCACTTAGGTTATTAAATTTTATGATAAAAAAGATGATAAATGTCACAACTTTTTAGAAACAGAACAAAATAAAGCCTTTATCACACTGATTTTCGCATCAACACTAGGGCCTCAAGATTAATTAAAATCTCAACTAGAATCATTACATTTATTTTTCTAATCTATATAGCTGACGTTACTTAAAAATGCAAAATCATTGCGTAATCTTTTCAATTAACATTAAGTAATTAATGATGAATTATGTATGATCTGGTAATGAATTCGTTTCTAATTATTATTTTAATACCTTCTAATCTCCAAGATACCATCGACTGGGCAATTCCGTGATTACTTACTATATGACGAGTGTGAAGTGGTTTTCCTGCCAGGGTTGCAGAATTTTTTGAAAGAGTTACAGCAGCCCTGAAAGCAAAGAAGGAACACGGGTGGGTTTTAGTCAGTAAGAGTCTGACACTCCCTCCTACTCCACCTTTCAGGCATTTTATCGTTTCCTATACATAAAAAGGCCAGTTGTTTTGAAGCTTATGTAGGCCTAAACAAAATTACTTTTTCAATTTTCTACGTTCGTGGTCCTCAGTCTGTAATGGTCTAGTTAATGAATAATTACTGAACAAAATGAATTTAGCAACTATTTCCATCAACGAAAAAGAATAATTATAAAACTTTCCTGTCCTACAAAAGTAAAGAATGGCTATGTTAGAAAATTCTCCACCGTCTAATATCCGTTATTTTGTGAGTTTTCCGGACAGCCAATTTGCACGGCCGGAATTATTTTTCACTTAATTTGAGCAGTGTACTCGAAAGACAAAAGGGCTTTGTTTAAGGAGTTTCATTTACTGTATACCTTTATCATTTCCCTTGGTTGGCCGAGCCCTCGGTTAATACATTTTATACTTGTACCAGGACATTATGTTAATAAAACGACGCCTTTACGAACCATTTCCTTTTCTTGGGTAAGTTGAAAGTGCTAAGCGAAAGAAAAACAGTGTTTCAGCTAATTACGTCTTTTACGATGTCAATTACTTTGAATAACTTAAATGGCTGATCGTGGTTCCGTACACTAATCGAAGGACCTAAAGCGTGGAATTCACTAGACGGCTTTGTTCGCGTTATAAAAAGTGTGTCAAAAAGGTAACTTAAAAAAAACAGCGCTTTTCAGACCATGTTTTACTCACTTTATAAAATAGCACCCAACTTTACCTTTGTATCGGTACACAATCGTTCACCTGTTTATATTGAAACCTTTGAAGTGTTTCCATTAAATAATAAACATTTTTCTTTTCAGTGTTCGTGGCGCTTGGACAACAGGCAAAAAAATACCTTTTTAGATATTTGTAAAAGAGAAAAGAAAAGAAAATGGTTATGAAAGCCCAAACCCTTTGGCTATTCACATATTGTGTATGTAAACTATTTGAATACGTGACTTAAGAGAATAAGTCAAACAAATTCTATATATTGATCTCAATTTCTACATTCGGTATTTCACTATAACTTATTAAAATTTCTCTACCATACTGCTGTAATGTTCTCTTTTCGCTTTTAAGTTATTCGTCTATCCTTGTCACGCAAACGTCGTTTGAACTGGACGGCGCAAACTGACTATATGGTGTGATTTGCGAGTGACGTCACTCGCAATTAGTGCTGGTTCCATTTATCATGGGTTTTAATATGCTCACATCTCCGTCGTTTTTTCTATTGTTATAAAGAAATTCAGTCAAATAACTACCTTATAATCACCCTAATCACTGAAATTCAAGATAAGATCTTCACCGTACCACAGTTCCCACTCTCGCAATTCCACTTCACAATAAGCTATTTGCATGTTGGGGAACATAATTCGTGGCCAGATCCATTGCCTCAGTGGCAATCGCGCCGGAATGTAGAATGCCGGTACTGTGTGCGAATCTGAGACATGCTACTAATGTGCAACAACTACTTTGGTACTAAGGATAACGTACCTAGAACGCTATCCAAAGTTCAATAGAATAGAATAGGAACTCATGGCTAAATGATAACAGCCGCACGGGTCGATCTTCAAGGTTAAGCAACGCTTTTCCAGGTCGGTCTGTGAATGGGTGACCATATTAACATACCGAGACTCCTCTATGCCTCGGAAAGCACGTTAAACCTTTGGTTCTGGTTGTCATTTGTAGATCTTTGATAATCGTTACAGACAGTCAGAAACCAAAAAATCTTTTTTCGCTAAAAGCGATCTTTCGAAGGCAACCTCAGGATGGATTTTAAAGAGAGAAGAAAAGATAGTACTCTAAGTAGTCTTAGGTGTACTATTAATATATACATCTAGCTTTTGCCCGCGACTTCGTACGCGGATATCCCGTTTTTCTCGTTTCCGTAGGAATTTCGGGAAATCTTTGTGTTTCCCGACACCCCTCAAACCAACATGCCAAATTTCAGCTTTCTACGACCAGCAGTTTCGGCTATGCGTTGTCTGTCAGTCACTCAGTAACGGAAGATTTTTATATATAGGTAAGGATAAATACATAACTATATACCTGCACTTAAAATAAAAATAAAAACTCCTAATCAAAATATGCCATCATAATAGATAAATATACAGGAATAATTATGAAACAAAGGCAGAGGACCAAGTAAAGACCATTGAGGAGAGAGATAGTGATTTTTAACCATACTTTTAAAAGTTCACAATGACGAGCACGCCTTACCGACACAGACCAGGCATTCCATAACCGCAAAGTAGTACCAAGGTATACATTAGTCTAGTACTGATAGATACGGGAAACCATCAAGTGCTAACTTGGTTGTCGAAGTGTAGGATGGGCTAGCAAGTTGTCTTGACGGCGCAAGGCCAGGCAAAGTTTTATCAGAAATCAGGAAGGCTTCCTTTTCCCAACTTGTTGAGATTGGTTCTCAATTCAACATGCAGTGGTAGGTAAAGCGAGTTCTAGTTGTTAGCTGTAACCATTTATATTTTACGATTTGTTGTTTTTCATGATTTTAAAGACAAATATAGTAAAATATTTGTGCTTTTAAATTGTAAGTGATTCCATGATTTACAAACTTTTGGTTTAGGCTTCGGTTTTTACAAGAAACCACTAAACTACACGGCATTCTTATAACTTGTCTCGATCGCGGTCTAAAGCGTACTAGTTCGCGGAGACGGCCATTTGCCTATGACTGTGCGGACAACGACACGCCGGCTTGCCACTTCTCCTGTGTTTTTATATTTCTATGGCTTCAACCATTCGAAATTTCCCGAAAATACTCAAATCTGCTTAGACTATGTATTCGGACGTTTGAGGTTTCAAACTTTCGATCAAAAACTATGATCACTATACTATCATATCCTATGAAATCACCGGAACTTTCCAAAGAAAACTATTAATACTTATAGTCCCCGTGAACTATGGATCCCTTAATCCGTCGGGGTCCAGGTGAACTATTTATAATCTCTCTTTGAACCCGATTCATGGTTTTCAATACCTACCAATCGAGAGGTGATTTATCATTCGCCCACGAAGAAAGTTACAGACATTTCCCAATTTTAGAGGTGTAACTTTCTAAACTCACAAAAGTATGGGTTTTTTTGTTCTTTGACCGAAAAAAAGGTGAAAAGTCTGTTCGTAACAACCATTTCTTGAAAAAAAATGGCCGTTACAAATCTATCAAACTGTGACCATGATTAACAAGTCCTGCTAAACTACTTAAGTTTTATTTATTTATTAATTTATAATGCAATCTATCTGGCGATTTTCAGCATTGGGTTGGTATTTGCAGGTCTTGGGCTTGTACGAGATTGTTCATTAACAATATCGCTTCATCATTATGCGATCTACAACTTCACAGTAATAGATCTTGTGGGTTTGTGCATTTGAGCCTTCGTGGCATTTGCACTTCGTTCATTAGATCCTTTGCAAGTATATTAGGGTGGTGTGTGATTCTTGTTTTGTGTTTAGTCATCCTTTTCTTTATTTCCTCCTTGACTGTTTTAATGTTAAGGTCATGGTGTAGTATATCATTTGTTATGTACCAAGGTGCGTTTGTTATCATTAGCAAATAATAGTAGCATTTTAGATAGCGATCTTTTAGTTCGAGTTTTCCGCTGAACTACTTAAGTGACAGACAGATAGACATACAGACACATTGATCTTTCGTATTTATAATAATAGTTTCGCATTTCGCACTAAACTTATAAAACAATAACCTGTAATTTCTAAAATCATGTTTATGTTGTTGTAACTTAATATTAGTACACTGAAATCTATGTTGTTCAAGTACCTAAATTATGGAAGCCAAGTTGCCTAAAGTAAGCGAATTAGACCTGTAACTTGGGGAAACAAAACAATGTTGTTTTCGACGACGGTTGAGTAACCCATAACACTTTAGTTATAGCTCTCTAATGAACTTGGCCAGTTCACAGTTCGACATTCAAAACCTGATCAGTTTTTATTTTTCATCTTTCACTCAGCATGCAAAGGTCCAAGGTAGACAATGCCTAATGTTTTTTTTCTAATCTCTATTTCAACACACCACACTAAAGCGATACCCATAAAATAAAATGTTGAGAGAGTGACATTTTCACAGCCCGACCAAGGCCCGTTCACTGCCCGGTAACGTCCCTGACGTATGTGAACAGCAAACCCCTGACAGGACACGGATGCACGGTCCCTGCACGGTCACGGCCCTGACACTGCCCGGCCACGTCCCTGCTGTGTGTGAATCAACCTCAAGGCGTAAAATACATAATTTTTTTTATGATTTTCTCTACTAGTGCATAAAGTTTTAATAAAAACTTAAATGTCAATATTTGGTCTTAGAAGAAAGAAAAAGTATTACATAATTTTATTTTTCTTAAACTAAACCCTAAACGATAGTGTTAGTAGTGTACTTGTATTAGTGTGTTAGATTCCGGTTTTCAAGCTCTTCTAACAAGCTGGGATGCTACTACGACACAATATTCATTTATTCATTGTTCAAAAATACTATTACATCTAGGTACGCCAAATCTATTGGTTACCTGTGAGTTTATTGAGCAACGAAACGGAATAAACATAAAAGCTAAAAACGGGTAATTGTGTTCATTATTATGAACAACTTTTTAAACTATGTATCCATAACACATATCGTGTAAAACGCCACTTACATTTATGTTTGCATATCTCTACAAAATCTATTGAACAGTAGATTTTTTTTCGTAGCTTGGGTGTTGGTGCCGTGGTCAAGTGGCTCATAATAATGAACACAATGAGAATGACCCCTTTTCTGGTTTTGCATTCGCATAATTAGTTACACCTTGAATATCGCCGGGTTATATCTAACACCGTAAGTTTCAAACAACTACCATTTAATAAGACACGGATTTACTTATCATAAACTATCGAATTTGGATGAGATTTATTGTATTTAAAAAATCTGTTCACAATATATCGAGAGTTTAGAGTCTTATCAAGTATTATTACAATCTTACGGCGTTTGCAATAATCCGGTGACATAATTATACACATGTGTATAAATTACAAATTCGGTACAGAGCCGCGTCATCTTCCCGCCGCGCCATTGTTTCCGCTAGACCTAACTGCTTCCGTCGACAACTTCCTTCACCGCTTTCGGGGAACACGGAGCATTCAAATTACGGTGTGAAATTAATTTGCTCACAGCTCAGCAAATTAAATAGAAATTATGAAAAGTGTAATGTAATTGTGTAGTGCAATTGCGACGACGAGATTTTTAGACCTCACTTTAAAGGATTTAACTCGAAAGCTTAATGAGGAAAGTAATGAAAACGTCTTGGGAATCGAAACTTGAAACACTAGCTTAAAAGTTTCTTAAAATAAAAAAGATAATTGTTTATACAACGATTCATACCAAGGTTTTGGTACCGGGGCCCTACTATTAAGTCTTAAAACTATCGAGTTTCCGCTCCAAGAGAGAGACAAAGCTATACATAACGTATAGCACTATCCTTTTTACATCGTCGGAATAGGATGACATTAGCACGTGATAGTAGGCCTTTTTTTTCTTTTTTTCGTCAAATGACTTCTTCCGCTCTGGGTGGAGCGGAAGGCGTGTCAGACTCTTACTGACTAAAACCCATCCGTGTTCCTTCTAAAGCCCTTTGCGTTCCAGGGCCGCGGTGACTCTTTCGAACAAATTCCGCAGCCCTGGCAGTGTGATAGTAGGCCTGCACCCATATTTTGACAGTTTATGTAGTATTTAGAAGTACCGAGTAAAAGGGGGCGCGATTCATCAATTAGAAATTCTAGATGGGAAACCCCATAAGATTTTTAGATTAGCTTTCGACAAGATAAGTGTGGAAAAAAATAAACTAAGTATCCACATAATTATTTTATTAACCTATCGAGAGCTTATTTATTTAAACGTAAATTTATTTCGATAACATCAGAATATTACTTTCATTCATTTCTCCGTACATCACTGTTATAACGTACGAGAATTAGGAAGCTTCCCGGAAAATCGTTTATAGATTAAATCCATATTTCTGCCTATAACAATATGAAAATTATGTTCAAACAGGAGTTGTGTGGGTAGGACATAATATTTCATACATATTGTGTGTCCACATTTTCCTCGATATCGTTTAAGAGGCCAAAGTTTGCATGTGGGGAAATCTTGAAAAAACATTTGGGACATTTAATCCCGTACCTTACTTTCGTTTCTTTTGGTACAAAGGGTTGGCTGACCTTCTTCCTTTTGTTTGGTCAGATTAGACAGGCGGGTCCATTAGAGTTTTAAGTGACCATATCGATATTGTATGTAGGTAGTTAAGTAGAGGACATCTTGGTTTTAGGGTTGCTTAGGAACAAGGTGACGTAACATTTCTATAAATTATGTAACGCATTTGTGACGTAACTTTATTAATACTGGTTTCAAAGAGTATCATCAATTGTCAGTTGAAAAAAAATTTAAACAACTTTTTAATGAAAGCCATAAAAAGATATATTTTCGATCAAGTAGGTTTTATTAAAAATAAAAACCTCTTCAAATGGACAACAGGTCCATTCTGTTTCACCACTAACAGGCACTCCACCATAACACGCAAAAACCATCGATCAAAAGTTTAAAAAACCAATCCGTACGATCCGGAATGATTTTTCACATCGGTGAGCAGTTACGACTATTATCAATCACAAAGAATTTTGCCATAAAACCGCCACATGTATCTACAGTTTTCCGTCCCAAGATTCCTCGGGGAGAATCTGGGACGAAACCGAACAGATACCTCCTGATTCCGTGCCCCGTTGGCCTTGTTTGCCCCATGCCCCAAGTGTATTAAATTTATGGTATTAAAAACTGATTTATGCACCAACCAGGCAGAAATATCTGGCCATACGATTGCCCGTAGTTTTTATTTCAGTGGTTCTGAAAAATGAAGCTGTAGATTTTTTTTGTTGCGGTATCAACCAAACGAATTCTGTGATGTTTTTAACTGAATAAACACGCTGTTACACCGTCTAGTGATTGCAAGCTTGAATATCGAGAATAACGTGGCTTTAGGTTTCATTTAAAGTCTGAACTGGGCCGTAAAAAAATTAGTCACTTTGCACGTCATCAGTCACTGTGTTTGTAGGAACTTGAGAAGAAATAGTTTGTTGTAGTTTAGGAATAAAGAAGAGATTTCATATGTCCCTTTTCGTAGGGCTAATTTTACTCATTTTAAAGGAAATCATCTCATCTCCTTCGGCCAAGCCCAAACAGGCCATCTTGTAACATCATCATAGAAAAAAAAAAAATATTAATTACCGGGGAAAGCTTACGTAGATCGTAAATCGCTATCGCTTGTGGTTTAACTCGAACATAACCGATTCCGTATATCCGAACACTCTGGGGTGCCTTGGGGCGTCCAGTGAAGATCGTACCAATTATCCATCTGACACAATCAAACACCAGCGTTGCAGTATGTGTCTGTGCCCTATGCAATCCAGGCTACCCAGGTCTTGGTTATTTTGGTAACTAATTAGGTCTGTACTCAAAATACGCGCTTGGATAGACCCAATTTGGCCCCCAAGTTATCGAGGCCGAAATCGTTGCAAGTTGGAAGGAACACACTCACCTACCAATAACTCTGTAGGTATAATACAAAATGTGATGGACTAATTTTTAGGATCATTATCTCGTGTGAAATAGGTTTGAATCTGAAATACTAGTTCCGTTTCTATACAAGTACGTATCCGCGGTATCCTATGTCGATCGACTACTAAGTTGCATAGATGATTAACGATAAGTTGCAGAGATGGTCCAAAAAAATAGAATTTACCCTGTTCTTTTTTACATTATTTTAACTATGAGTCTAAAGCATAAAAACAACAGATTCATTTTCCAAGATACGTAATACTCTAAGCTACAAACAAGGTAGAAGCAAAAAAGAAATCGAGAACCGAAATTCCTTAGCTGATAGAATCGAAAGCGTTACATCACTGACTGATTATCAAGTATCCCAGAATAACCCGCTAGGGATATAAGGTGGCGGTTCTTTACTTTTTCTTTTATCGGAGAACTTCGAGATTTGAAACTTGAGGGTCAAAAGATGGAATCCCTTACGGTCTTTTAAGTCTTGACAGTTCGGAGTCCCCATTGATATTGTTAATCTATTTGTATGTATGTCGTCCGAAACCCTTTTTGCGGGTGTTTTATCCCTGGAGATCAATAGTGGATGTTTCAGGTGAAAATCTGAATAGATACGAGTATGTGTAAGTTTATTATAAGTTTTAGGGGTTTCACAACCCGCAAAGAAAAACTGAAGTAATATAAGTTTGCTCATGTGTTCAGTTTACCCGTTCCGCGCCGCGTTCACTTTCCAAGTACGTTGGTTCTATTTTTTTGTTTTTGAGGGCATGCAAATTTCAGTGCGCAATTCAAATTCTCTTTTGACTGACCAGTTTTTGATACACGAATAAAAAGTGGAAAAGAAGACCGAATATAAATTCCCCAAAGCGCTACAGAGAATTAGTGCTATACTACATGGGTCGAAGATGGGCACTCCCAAATTGTTCCTGCTAAAATATTCTAAGTTATTAGAAATTCCTGTAAAGTTTCCGTAAGTATCTTCTAGTTGTTAAAATAGTTAAGCGGTCAATCGATAGCGCCTGTTAATACACTGGGGGTTCGGAATACTCAGGGGAAGTAACCGCAAAGTTTGGCACGGAGCCACTACGGGGCGTTTCAAATTGTCTGTTGCCACTAACGTTTACCTAAATGTTTCTGGACAGACGGAGTTACTCGTAAGTCTCATCCTTTGATTAAAACTTTGAGGGATTATAAAACTGAAGTTTAAGGGGATCGAACATTTATCTATGGGAGGTGGCATAGCCCCCGTCGCCATTTTGTTCTTTTTTCAAAATCATGGCGTGCGGTTATCCTCGCGCCGGTCTCATACGCCGGTTTAAAAAAATGGCTACCTTGTTTACTGAGATACCCTTGATACACAACAAACAAAAAACATGCGGGGCAGTCTTTGGGGACTGCCGATAGTTCGTTGACGATGACGCGAGTTCCATGATTTTTGTTCACCCAAAGCGTTCGGTGACGATGACGCGAGTTCCATGATTTTTGTTCACACAAAAAGTGCTCAACGCGCCTAAAGAAGTTTTCACTTCAAAAAGCGGCCGTTGTCGGCTCAAGCTAGCATGTATGCGTATATTAAAAGTACATACTAATACTACTCTATCCCACACATTTAGTTACTGAGAAAATAAGAGAGGTCTGGCAGCTCTAAGATCATCATCATCTGCCTAACCTTTTCCCAATATATTGGGGTCGGCTTCCAGTCAAACCAGATTCAGCTGAAAACCAGTATTTTACGCGGAGCGGCTGCCTACCAGACTTCCACAACCCATTAACTGGGTAACACGGTACTCCTTGGCAAGACTGGTGTCAGATTATCTGGCTTCTGACTATCCGTAACGACAGCAGCTGGCAGCTCTAAGATCTTAGTCCACAATGATCGATGCACGAACACAAACTTTGATAAAATCAGTAAAAGCTTCATAGGGTCGTGAGATGGAGCATAAGATCCAGGCACACTCGTCAAAAAGGAGGCTTAGGCTTTAGGGAGAGGTTTAAGAAATGACATGAGGAAAGCATAAAAGTAATTAAAGTGGACGTTTTACGCCTTGTCAGCATTGTATTTTTGCACAAAAGCTATTTTCTTTTCTGTACTTTAGTGTCTTCTGTACATTGGTATTTAAGAATTCTTAAAAGAAAATTGTTTTCCCAAACGGTATCTTCTGTTCGTTACGAGACCTACTTTACAAGTATTCTCGGTAGGTGGCGAATTGGCTTGAATATGGTTGTGTTTATGAAGTTACAGCGTGGTGAGGACCCAGTACACACTTTTGGCGGAACTCCAAATATGTTGTCTTAGGGAGGCCGAACAAATATGGAGTAAAGTGATAACTTTACTTACGTAGGTAATAACCGAAGAACGGTAGGTATAAACAATAAACAAATCGTTGAGGCTAACCTTATAAATGTAAGAAAAAAATACAGAATAGCTATCTGTCATAATCTTTATAACTTTACTTAAAGTTACTTTATAGATGTGGAGAAATTAAAAGAACAAGACAAAAACTATTTTATCTTGTTCTTTTTTATATTTATTTATTTCTATTTACTTCGACGCATATAAAATAACTTTATCAGAAATTCTGCTCAAAGCAGTACAAGCTGAATTTGAAAATAACAGGAGCAGTAAAAGTGATAAATTGATTATATACATCTAAAACTTAATTTACAACTAAAAACTGTGGGGGTGATACATAACACGGCTATCGTAGACAAAGCGTAACAAGATCAAGCCCCCGACTCAAAAGTTCTTCTCCAAGAAATGATTGATTATGGCTTCATGAATGGTCAAACTTACAAGCAACTGTGTGAACTCCCAAGTCCAGAGTTCAAATTGTGTAAGCAATTTGCGTCTTAGAACAATATAGTTCTCAGTTTACTGCAGTGGCTTGGTTCCCCTATCGACTAGTCCAAAGAAAGGTGAAGATTGAACAGCTTTGAATATTAGTTTAAGAATACCTCCGTGCAATCCCACGTCTTTCAATCTAAGGTTTGTGGTTCATTTTCCACGGAACGGCTGCAACTTTAACAATATAAAGTTTATTGATAGCTAAACCTTCAGCAATACTTATTTTACGAGCTCGCTGGCTCGTAAATTCGATACAAAAGGCTGAATGACCCGCACGTAACAAAGTTGACACCTTCGCATCCAATATTAAAATCTTATTAACCTCGACAGTTTGATGAAACGGGACAAAGACCGCTCTAAAGTAAAAAATAATCTCATCTTTCAGAGATGAAAACAATTCCATTCAGGTTGCGCTCAAAGCAAAAATGTTTCGGAAACCCGAAACTTGATGAATTCGTGCTTGCACAAACTCGAAACAATATTCCGTGAAATACGTTAAATTTTCGCTGTGCGTAAAGGAAATAAATGCTTGGAAGTAAACGTAGACAAGTATTGTATACGTCGACGTTTTGCAAGTCTAATTTAATTACTGATAATACCGGGAGTTCACTACTGCGCGCGTTTTAAAGCATCAGCAATTTGTTTTACTTTATAAATGCAAATAAACATAAAATGTTGACCTGAGCAGGAAGGACGAAATAAAATGTATTTGATAATGGTGTGGCTCACTATAACATAAGTAGATATATGATTAGAGGGCCAATTGTACTAATTATCACAGGTCTGCGATGAAAAAGTATTTTGAGTAATTTTATATGAAACTGGTAAATGTTGACCTATACATTGCAAATATGAACTATATTTTTATGTGTCACGTCACATTTTTTTTATTGGCATATATTTAACTAAAGATTCTATAGTCTACCTATGTTAAAAAATAAAACTTTATAAACTACCTGTTTTTTTTTTCAATCTTTAATAATTCCATAGTCTATATTACTATTCTATACTTCTAATAAAGATTAAGCCTATTGAGACGTTAATATGATATGTAGAGATGTAATAAAAATTCATAAACGAAAAACAACAAAAACGATGTTATTGATTGTTTTCTTTGTTTTGTATTTTATTTTTCTTTTTGTATTTTATGGAAGTTGTTATAGTCTGATTAAATTATCCGTGTAGTTATTTCTCTCTAAACACTATATATACCATCTAATTCTAGCAAGTGTGACGTGATATATATCATATGATTGCTATTTTCGATTCGTTTAAAGACAATCACAACAAAGATTAATCTTTTAAGAAAAAAACTCATTTTTTTTCGCAGGCCTGTGAATTATTCAACAACGTTCGCATTAGCATGTCAAAAAAACCTTATTGTCCATACATTTTTGACAGCTTGCGACTGAGATGCGAATGTGAAAGTTGCTTGAAAAGAATAATAATTGGCATTCAGATAGCTGTTTTGTAAAGTTAAAGGATACGGTTGGTTATTTAACATCAAAGGAAAACTTCATTGATGGCTTCTGCATTCCTGTGGGGCACATCACTACGAGTTTACCTTAAGTCGATTTCTATTGCTAATTCTTTATTCATCATTATAATAGAACTGTTAGATACATGGCACACAATAGGCCCTACGGATTTTGTGTTCCTTTTACTTAACAATGGTAATTCCTCTGGACCAAGATGAATGCGTTACATCATCAAGGTGAGGAAGTCCATTCAGAAATGTGAGATTGTTACAACGGTGCCTCTTAGGTCATGAAAGTGCGAGCTCAGAGTATGAGGTCAGAGGAACTGGAAAAGAGAAATTCCGTACCGAAAGACAAAGACAAAGCTATTATCTTACTTTGCCTATAATAAAAAAATCTATAACCTACCAATCTTTTTCTTTCTGATGAGTCCCAGTGATGTTTACCATTTACCTACTCTTTTTAACCGACTTCAAAAAAAGGTGGAGGTTCTCAATTTCGGTTGTATTTTTTTTTATGTTTGTTACTTCATAACTCCGTCATTTATGAACCAATTTGAAAAAATCTTTTTTCATAAAATTTTATGAAAATCGATTCAATAGTTTGATTTTTCAATCAAAATAGCTGGAGGAAATTGAAAATATATCATTCAAATAAACGAAATAATCGGAATTGCGTGTTTTGCTTTCCGTTGGTGTCGTTAGGTGTCACTAAAAAGTGTAAAATAAAAAACTTTTTACAAAAAATACAACCGACTACCAAATTTAAAAAAAAAAAAAACACTAGAAAGTATATAATAACATTAATTTCGGAAGTCAGTGTTTAAAATACAAAGAAACAACACCGACTTCCTAAATTAAAGTTATTTATACTTTGTAATTAATGGTTTTTTTTTTAAATTTGGAAGTCGGTTGTATTTTTTTTTGTCACAGTTTGTTTTTATGATTCGTTATTGGGTTGGTACTTAGTAACGAGTAAATCCGTAACTTATAGGAACCCGGGAGCACCCGTTCAGTTTCGTATCTTTTGCTCTTAGTGGTCAACGTGTGTTCGGGTTTCGGATTTCGAAGTTCATTACTATGCATTAGACATGACACCGTTCCGTGCAGACGTACCATGCCAGGGAGATTTTATTTTTTACGTCGTTAGTACGTTGCGCTGTTATACAAGAATTCTGATTTCTGAGATCAATTATTGGACATGGGACAAAAGTGCAATATCTACTCGCATTTTTTATCGGATCAGATCAGTAAAAAAAGAGACTTACTTTTTTTTAACTGTTCACTTTATAACGATGATTTATCCTTCGTGTTTCGTGTCCTACACAGACATATACAGCCAAACTTAAAATTATCCGCAAAACATACAAACATTTTGTTTAAATTAGGCCCCCCGTGTCATGTAGCGTATGTACCCAATAACTTGTTATGCGTTTTAAAATCGTAGTTTAAATACTAAACTCCCTGCAGCAGGTTGTCAGAAAAAAAATAGAATGTGATAAAAAAAAACATAAAATCATGCCTACTGGAGAAGTGTAGGTACTCCATAGTTATGTTTCAGAACTATGTTATAGTGGGTTACCATATTAACCGGGCAGAAATCCAGACTCTGGGCTCAACAATGAGAAATTCCATATCGAAAAACCCTACAAAACTGCCCAACCCGGAAATAAAACCAAAGACCTCATTTTCGACAAGTCAACAGCAACGCTGTAACCACTACTCAGTCGAGATTAGAAATTCTGTATCTTAAGGCGCACAGATTCACAAGCAACTCTAATGGCAACAATCCTTAGGTGACAGGTACAGAATGCCTAGGGTATGCCTTTGTTTACAATGTATGCTACTGCCAGCGGCTTCGCCCTCGTGAATGTCGGGAATTATCCAAAAGGTATATACTCCCGGGATAAAAATACTATAATCTATCTCTGAAGCAAATTTCATCCAGACGCGTTCAGCCGTTCTGGCGTGAGAGTGACAAACATCCATCCATCCAAACTTCCACATATTAGAAGAAAGATCAATAAATAAATAAACATAACAATACACTAAACGCAACCCAAAGACATGTTCCACGTTCATCACGTCGACACAATACGGCTCCCGACACACCTACACTAATACGTCACTGGCCGGCCACCCCGGAACCAGAAGTTATCCCGTATCACGACCACTTCCGGCAGCGACCGTGTGCTTCCTGTTATTCAAATGGACGAGCACTTTGTGCAGTTCCAGTGATACCACCCATAAATCAATTTGATCGGTTCATAAGTTACTATGATGACGTTATTTTCTGTCAGACAGTAAACGAAAGAAGTTGACAATTAATGAAATAGGAATGAAATCCGAACTTAAATATTATAAATGTGAAAATGAATCCGTCTGTCTGTCTGTTTGTGACATCTTCACGTCTTAACGGTTGTATGGATTTTAATGAAACTTGGCATACAATAGGACATAGAATACTTTATCTGGCAGTTTGGCAAAAGTTCATGAACTAACCTATTTAAAAAAAATGGTACATATACGAGGAAAACCTGCTCTCGGTAACCCGACCTATCAACGAATATAGCTATAGCTATCCTTCTGACGCCAAAGTATCTTCGAACTGCTTAAACTACAATTAAGTTAAAACTTTATATTAGTACCTATCATTGTCAGCAGTTCTCTATTGAACTTCGCCTTTAATCAGCGACATAACTGAAGCAGTCACTAAACGGTATTAAACCAAAGAAAGAAAGAAAACTAGTTTATTTGGCACACACAGATACACACAATATAGGTACAAATAAAAAGAAAGTTACTTTTATAACTATTATATTGTGTGTCCAAACCAAAGATGTCACTTAGGTCGCTGAATAATCTGCTCAATTAAATGAAAATGCTAGGCAACCATTTAAACGGCTGATTTGGTTACGACATATATATTGAAAAAGAAAATTCAATACGATCTTTGAATTTCGCCTGAAAACCAATCTCTCAGCCTATCGTCAACGCTTGCATGGCCGAAATTTTGCAATCTGATCCGAAAGATCATCTAAAGAAAGAAAGAAAGGAAAACAGTTTATTTGCGTCATGCTTGTCGCAATTAATTAGGCATATATTATCTTCTCTATTGTTTTGTTTTAGAATTTGTTTGGCATTGTTATGTATTTTCCTCTTTGGTTTGCGTCATGCTTGACGCATACCAAAAAATAAAATGTATAAAAATTACAAAAGTTATGCAAATTGGGAAGTTATGCATCACATTCGCGCAAAACGGCCATCGCTCAGCATAATGATGGCATTCGTGTACGAGACAGAGTCACAGCGCTGGTTTTCAACGACAACCAAAGAGGATAATACATAACAATGCCAAACAAATCCTTAAACAAAACAATAGAGAAGATATATCCCTAATTAATTAATACTAATACATCGTCAGTACAATGTCTGGTGACATATGGCGACATGTGAGTGACGGCATGCATACTAATATCCTAAGTTAGGTACCTTTGATTTCACAGGCCGCCATATTGGCATGTGTGACGATAACTTTGAAACTGTTACAGAACAACTTTTGATGGTAACCCGTAAGGGAGAAGGAATCCAAATGGCGCATATTGTGAAGTTTATTCATAAATTGTTTCAATGGGTGTTTTCCAAATATGGGTGGAATGGTGTTAGTTGTTTGTTAGGAAGGATGACGCGAGGTCTTATAATTTTCTTGAAGATACGTTAAAAGTAAGAAGGTCTGTAACTGTAAACTCGGTTGAAAATAAAACCTAAAATCTTAAACCTATACCAATTTTCTAAATTATCTATTTCATCAGATACCTAAGCAAAGGACTTAGTCACTATGTTAGAAAACATTTTTAAAACGAACTAAGATCATAACGCTTAAATAAACAAATAAAGATCAGCCTCAATTCACATACACAATATCACATTTCTTACTTATACCTCTACTTCAAAAAAAAAAAAAAAACACTACAGTATACTCACCCACTTTATTTACATATCTACTAAAAAGACAACAAAAGTAACAAAACAAGAATATCAAAAGTACTAACAAAGAGACTCAAATAAAATAATTACACGGAGCATGTAAAGCAGGGCCAGCATATTGCGGTGCTAAGCATCACAGTGGCGAAAATTTCATTAAAATCCCTGCATTAATTTTTTAGTGACGCGAACGTACGTAGTTAAAAAAATGCTGTTTAGCTTAATACTCGTCTGAAACAGTATACTGCTGAGATTATATTTTTTTGTCGCACAAATATTTTCAACAAGCTCGTATAAAATTTTTCTACAGTACTTTATTCATGTTCCAGCATCTCAGTTATGTCGTATTAAAATATTTACGAGTGGCGTTGTGTAGTTCTGAAGATAGAGAGGTTGTCCTTTTTTAAAGCACAGATTATTTACGCGTAGTGATATTAAAACATATTTTTTATAGGCATAACAAATACGCATAATAATTACCTCCTAGATGTTAGACACTTATACAGATTTTATAAAATATTGCTCTAATAAAATTTGTAAGCACTTAACATTGTAGGTACATCAAATTATTTTTTAATTTTTCGACGGAGGACCTGTCGACGGTCTGATCTGGTCACTTCTGGGTGGTTTAAAAAAATAAACATAAAGGGGATGGCAGGGTCCTTCAGTTTCCTCCAAACCCTTCTAACCTAACCTGTCCTAGTCGGGGTGCCTCAAAAATAACTTAAATTTATCTCCGTTACTCCAATTATTTTTTATGTCTTAATGGTAATTAATAGTCATTACGCCTACTGACATAATACGAATTAAAATTATTATTATGCTAAATCAAATTAGCCTACAAGATAGCTATTTCAACATGAACTGTATGCCGAAAACAATGATGTCAAAGTTCTATACAAAAAAAATACCAAAACAGTTATGCAAAAGTTTATTAGGAAAAAAACATTATGCGAAAAGAAGGGATCCCGTTAAGAACTACTACTACTTACTACCTTGGCAAAGGTTCTTTCTACTCTTTTCATCTTTCGAATTGCAGTACTTCATGGGGCCATCTCCATCGTGGTCTGGTGCAAACCCGCGACCCCTCGCTGTCTCAGTGCTACTATGGCCCACAGTTAGCATGCAGACTTGTATCGTATCTTTTCTAGAAAATCATCATCGTCGTCATCATCATAGTGACTACTCCAAATTAATATTAACTCTATGAAGAGTTTCACCATGAATGCACAATACGTTTATGATGTCAAAAAATGTATTCATTCTGATTCAATTTCAATTTTACCGACCTAGCGTCTGCATAAGATTATCATGATTCACATCGGCTTTGATAAAAGTTAACGAACTTTGAACGTACGTCTACCTTTAAGGTCTGGTTAACCAAACGAAATGTTACCAAAAAATGTTCTTGTTCCGTCCTCGTAAACCTAACCTTATGTGCAAGCAGCAAGATGCAATTTTCACTGAAACAGCCAGAACAATATTATCATTCCGTGTTTTCGACGGTTGCTATTGTGGCTCAGCGAAGATAAAAAAGTCGTTTTAAGCTGTAAATATTATGTTTTACATTAGGGAAATAAAATGCTTCGGCGTTTTTTCGCCATGTCTTTTCCCTGCTCCTGGATTTATATCGTAAACTGCTCTTTCTGCCTTACTCACAGGTATTTAGTATTCAGCATGAAAGTAACACCAAAGTTGTTCATTAATATAGCTTTATTTCGTGTTGGCAAAAAGCTAATGTATAAAATAAAACAGCATTGCAGTGATAAGCTTCTACATTCGGCAGCTAAGCCTCAGTGAAAGGCTCTTACTTTACTAATTCTCATACGAAAAGGACGGATTAGGTTTACTCAAGAGCCAAGAACACATGTTATATTTCATACTAGCATCTGCCAGGGGCTTTGCCCGCATGAATGTTGGAATTTATTTTAGGGACTTGATATACAAAGCGGACAGGGCGCGCGGATAGGGCGCTGACAAGATAAAATGTATGGCGTCAAATGAACGAAATAAACTTATTTATTTATCACAAACAATTTACATTGTGCTTAATACATTACACATACCTACATACATCATCCATAACCAATAATATTATAATCTAAAAATGAACATGCACAGTAAAATTTATAGAAAAACAATAACGATTTTAAAAAATAATTATAATTGGCATTTTTTTATTTTTTACAGAAAATTGCAATATTAATATTAAATAAATTATAGGTCGTCGATTGAGTACAAGTTTTTACCCAACAGGAATCCTTTGAGCTTATCCTTAAAAGAGCTAGTGTATAACAGAATCTTTAAATCCACTGGCAGTCTATTATAATTTTGTACATATTGGTAATGAGGGCCATGCTTGGCATTGTTAAAATAGAATAGAATAGAATAGAATAGAAAACATTTATTTTTTAAAATTAGGTACAACTTTATTTTTAAAGTCCTTTCTGCGAGTGTTTTCCCTGGCTATTCTTTCTTCCTCAGACTCGTATTCATGCATATATTTTTAAAATTAACTTACGACATAAGCTGGGCAATGTTAGAATATTTAAACGCTGAAAATGTGATCGACAGCTTTCTCTTTGGGTGATTCTGACCATTGTACGTATGACTCTTTTTTGGAAAACGAAGGCTTGCTGTGAATTATAATCGTAGCTTTCCCCCAGAACTGTATACTGTATCGAAGTCTGGATTCGACAAGAGCGTAATATACTATCTTTAACCGTTTCGTATATATTTCGTCTCTTAATGTCCTCAACGCAGATGATATAGTAGATTTTATATGTGCTAGTTCTTTTTTGCGGTTCAGCAAATCATCCAAATGGATACCTAGAAATTTGACTTCTCTCACGAATTCTATCTTTACATTGTCTAGGGTTCATTTAATCTTTATTACCCGCCGTGGTTCGAAACAACATGATGTTTGTTTTTTTTTTAATATTTATTATTAATCTATTTGTATTGAACCAAAACTGAAAAGCTGCCAACGTAGTATTGACCTTATCTGTCAGTTCACTAATACTTTTCGCCCCTACAACTTCTTTTTTTTAAATATAATATCGTTAGTGAAAGTAATAAACAAAATGGGACCCAATATGGAAGCCTGCGATACACCAGTGGTACATCATGGCTGACTGATATGTTTTCCGTTGTCCATTTTGTTTTCTACATACATTTTCCTGTTTTTTAAATAGGATGTAAATAATTGCAGAGCTCTACCTCTGACACCATAGTAATTTAGTTTAGCAATAAGTAGATTATGATCAATCGTGTCCATTGCGGAAGATAAATCTAAAAAAAATCCTGCTACTTTTAATTTATGGTTTATTTTGCTGATCTAAAAGTTTATAGATGGCATCTCCAGTGCCAATTCCTTTCTGGTATACAAACTGTAAAAGCGTCGCAGGCGCGCGGATAGACGTCATACATTTTTGTCACAGCGCGCCATGCGCCCGAAACGCTTTGTATATCAAGTCTCTTAGGGAACTTGCAACGGGTAACAAAATCATCATTTCAGTCGAAAGACGTCACGCTGGACATAAGTCTCCCCCAAGTGTAGCCACATCGACCAGATTCCCGCGGCCTCCACCTGGCCTTCAGGTGCAATGGGCCTACGTAAAAAACTCCTATATCCTAATCCAAGATAATTATGGTCTAAACATGTGGCAAGTTTCTTTTAAATCTGTTCTGTCTTTGAGACGTGAAAGATTAACAAACATCTAAACGTACAGATTCCCACAGCTAAATGAAGATATAGGTAATAGAAATTAAGATCAGAGTCAGAGAAACAGTGAAACGGATACAAAAATAAAACATGGCAGAAAGAGATGGAAAGAGCGAACATTCAGTTAAAATAAATTCTCTTGGAATTGATAATTTCATCATGAATATTGAAACAATCGTTTGTGGTATGTGCATTCGTTAATTTTCAATCAACGATCGTTTTTTTAATAAGTGCGGTTTTGTTTGAAAACCATACCTAATTGGATAATTAAGTCAGTCTGCATTTTCGACAATAATAAAAGCCGCACCGTTCGATCTTCTAGGTTTAGTACTTGCCAATGTGGATGGGTGACAATCAATTACCTGCAAATAGGCCCAGCTGTCATTTGTAGATCTTTGACAGTCGTTACGGATAGTCGGAAGCCAGAAAATTTGACATCAGTCATGACAAAGGGTACCGTATTATCCACTTACTGAGCTGCGTAGGTCAGATACTGGTACTCAGTTCAGGTTAGATTGGAAGCCGACCCCGACATAGTTCGGAAGAGGCTAGGCAGATTGATTGTGTATCATCGTTTTAGCCGAAGAACGTCCTCTGCTAGATATTATTATATGTATGTAGCTAAGCCTTCTCCAAGCGTCACCACATCGAAATGCTTATTTATTTATTTATTACTAGCACTCCGCGACTTCGTACGCGTATATCCCGTTTTTTCGCGTTCCCGTATATGAATGTGGATATCATAAACAATCCAGAGATTAGCGCTCTTCAACTTTGTAAGGTATCTATGTATGAAGAATGGGATCCGAAAAGCTATACCTGATTACAATGACAGGATAAGGCATTATAAGATGATTAGTTTAAAAGAAAGGCGGATCCATTCTGACTTACTTACACTTCATAAAATTATTAATGGTTCCATAGATGCGCAATTGATTAACTATTTTAACTTTAGGACTTGCCAACGTAGCAAGCGACATCATCACATTTTTCGATTGCCTATATCTACCTTAAATACCACCTTTAATAGCCCCCTAACACGTATGGCAAGGTTATATAATGAAAGGTCCAATTTGACGGATTACCCTATCGAAGTTTTCTCTATGAGTTTTGCTTCATACAGACGTTCCCTCTTCAAACAGTGTGAACAATGTACGTCTTAATAGCTCAAATTGTTTTGTTTTTTTGTAGTGTTCAGGATCTAGGTATACTGGACGCAGTTTTTAATTTTTCCTTTTGTCTCTAATATTCATTATGTTCAATGTCATGCATACCTGTCATTTGCATGGTTACAATGTGTGGTTACAAAATGCCGATTTTGAATGTAATTTTATGTGAATTATAAGTGACAGTGCTGTTGGTGTGCTTATTATAAATAAATAAATAAATAAATGAATAAATATTTCTTGTGTACGTGTGTATGTCACTGAACTCCTCCTAAAAGCCTGGACCGATGTTGGACCGATGTTGATGAAAATTGTTGTGTGTGTTCAAGGGGATCCGAGAATGGTTTAGATTCACAATTGGACCCGGTAGGTGGCGCTGCAATCGATTTCTATAAATTTTTCGTCACACACAAAGCAAACGTTTGGACAGGACAACGTCTGTCGGGACCGCTAGTAGTTTTATTTTATTGTGCACCACATTAAAAATACATAAAGGAATCTTTGAACTAAAAACATACAATTGGCTGCCATATCGCATTCCGCGATCTCTTCCAGGCAGCCTGGAATGGATAGAGATAGCTTGGAAACGAAATGGGGTTGCACTTGGTGCAAATATTAAGTTATGCAATTTGTTGCATAAATAAATACAAAGTTTGTTATGCTAGTTTTCAAATTTGCGTAGTGTTACTGTTTACTAGAAGAGCGGATCTACGTACTCCTTTTTTTTTTAATCTTGGGAAATCATGAAATGACTTCTTGCGCTCTGGGTGGAGCGGAAGGGCGTGTCAGACTCTTAAAGACTAAAACCCATGAGTTTTTAAATATAATTAATGAAGAGACTGTTCGATGTTTAATATGGCTTGGCGCGAGTTTTTTTTTATCCGTAGTTACCCGCGTTTTTCGACCAATTGTTAATTATGAACTAATACCTAGTTATTTATTTGACCATTAGTCACATCATTTGTGTGAAAATTAAACGAACATACATATGTATATATAAGAACGATGTAGAAAGACTTGCACGATCAAGCGCCCGAAGTAAAAAAAAAGCAACAATTCAAAGAACAAACAAATAATTCAAATAAACCATGGCAGCTGAGAGGTGACCATTCCTATTTATTATCTAGACCAGTCCTATATATTATTGACTATAGATAGAGTCATCATCATCATCATCATATCAGCCGAAAGACGTCCACTACTGGACATAAGCCTCACCCCAAAGTAGACCCCCATAATCATATCACCTCCCGTGGGTGTCGTAAGAGGCGACTAAGGGACTCACCAGGGAATGGGCAGTAGCATTCTCTGTACATTGCAACAGCTACACTGCGATCGCCAACCCGATTGCCATAGATAGAGTGGTTTCATAATAATATGATTAGACCGATTGAATGGAGTTATCAATGCTATCCCTGTATGTTATCGATTATCACTGTCTTTATTTGCTTTTGATGGTGTTGAATCATATCAATGTTAACGGTCGGCCGGTTCCCGGACACGCAAATCGTTTTAAACAAATTAAATTTTTAAATGGAACGGTTAAGTTGAAAATTGTTCTGAACATGTCAACTGAGTTAAACTATTTCCATTTCGTAGAACATTTATTTTTGTTTGATACCATTCTTTTTAGAAAAATGTATATCTACCTTTGTCCCTGGTTTTAGGATATCATGAAGGTTATAAACATCTTTCAAATATTTTGTAATCAAGTTTAATAGTCTATGCTAATCGTTGTTCGATACGATTAGTGTTTTTTGATTAGGAGATATAAATATGTATACCTTATAGCTTTATTAGCAGTTCACAAGCCTGTATTCTTGTTCCTATTTCAAAGAAAAAGTGTATTTTGTCAGGATAAGGGCTCATTCACACGAGGATGATTCGTATTTTTTGACGAATCGTCGTTTTTCATGAATCGTTTCTTTTCTTGACTGCGGCAATGCTTTTTGAATGCCCGTGTTACACGCATCATGAACCGTGAAAAATTACGGACACGTCTTAAATCGGTATCTTCTTTTTAAAATCACGTTCGTTAAAAACATTATACGTGAAGATTTTGTGAAAAATTCAGCTCCACTCTCCCTGGGCCCGCATAGTTCAGTAGGTAGTTCATCGAAGACTGAACTCAGACTCATGAAACGAATTTGAACGGATATTACAATGTGAACGTCCGCGTTCATCCGTCATGACGTTTCGTTTTTTTTGACGAATCGTCAATGATGGAACCCGTGTGAATATGGCCTAAAAGTAGCCTAGGAAAACGAGTTTTCTATCACAAAAAAGATTAGTCAGCTTCCAGAGACAACCATTTACAAACATATGTATACCCAAATACTATAAACAAATTTAAAAAAATACAGAACGTCAAGTGCTGAGATTCCACTCTTCTAAATTCCTTTTATTTTGTCTTTGCACCGGTTCTGTTAACCTAAAATCATTTAATAAGGTCACATTAAGCCAATCCATACACACAAAGAGCTAATTTCAAAACTAGCTAGTTACATATCACCCCTTTATGAAGCGTATTCAGGTTAGTTTCCCCTCAAGCCGTTCACTTTAATTTATACATCTTCTATACATATAATGAAAATGTAACGGATCGCTGTCTGTACATGGAAGATATGTGAGAAAAAATATCATTGGGACCTTTATCAACGCAAATTACACCCAAAACAATGATCTGAATTTTTGTCTGTTTTTCTGTGCGTTTGTGCACGCTAATCTCAGAAACGGCTTATCCGATTTAGATGTGGTTTTCACTAATTGTGGTAAGCTTCACTTAATATTTAGTGTTTGTTTCATGTCAATGTCGAACATTTGTTATTAAAATATCTATATCTATCTATTCTTTCTCTATTCAGTAGCATTGACTAAACTTGACTAAACTTCGTAATCTTAAAATAAAAATGTCTGGCCCAAGTAAATATTCCACGCGGACGAAGTCGCGGGCAAAAGCTAGTTTATAATAAATTCCTAATCTTACACGTGATGCCTACATTTTGTAGCCACCCACACCCATACGTGACGCGCAAATATACCCGAATACGATACGTTGTGGTAAAATCCAATTTACTTCCTCGCATTCTTGAAATTTAATCTCGCACTTCGTAAAATAGTAACAGTAATACTTACATACCTACATGTAAGCAGAGTAGCTCGGTATTGCTTCATATGTTACCGGGATATGTAGCTAACATATGTCATGTATAAATAGGTATGTGTATAATGTCTGTGTGTTGGGTTGTTTCAATATTTGTTATTTAGTCAATGTTCAACGGCTGAATGACATTTGGAACGCGATGGCCTTGGTCTATGACAGGAAGGAAATAAAGAAAAAATGTTTACGATGCCCACAGAAAACGCACAATATAGAAATATTATTACCGAATTTTAGGTGCCAAAATATTTTTAATAATACAGTTTAAGAAGGAACAGGTGAAAGTTATTTTAAGAAATGATGATTCTATGTTTGGGGCGGACATTACAAAAGGAATATGCATGCAATTTTATTATTTTGCAAAATAGAGTACATATTACACTGGTCTACAGTGGTTTTGTTGCCCTAGATATGAAAATGATTTTGTTAGATTTGATCTGATTTTTTTTTAATCTTTATTTTCATTTTACATTACAAAAATCAGTAAACGTGAAATAAAATAACAGATATATTTATAATGTCAGTAATATTTTGAGAAATTAGGATACATCGAAGTAAATAAAGAGGAAAATGTCGAAAATATATTTTATATTTCCATAAAACGCCTTTTATGAGCTTTTCTTTTATAATTTTTCATGGGACAATCTCTTTTCAAAGTCCAGCAGTAATTATAATTGTTCAAAATGTAAGATATATGCTAAAATCATGAAAATACGAGCACATTGAGAACTTTCATGAATATATTCGTAATCTGGGCACTTGAAAACGTAAAAATTTGCGATGATATCCAGGGCAACAAAACAAAACTTTTTTTTTGTAGAACTGTGTTATCTCTAGTAAACAATGATCTCTAGTAAACAATCATAAAAGTTTTTTTTAAATACTTTCATCAGCGATGAAGTTATAAAGCTTCAAAGTTGATAATAAGAAAGAGAAGTCAGATACTAACTATGACGCCTATACAGCTGCAATAGAAAAGGGAATTTTCGCAAGAGGGACAAATATACTTGTTTGAAATAGTCATATCTCGTTTGTGTTTTGGTAAATTTTGGTTCTATTTTCACTGTTACATTATATTTTTGTATATTTCTAAATAAAATGTTTAGATATTAAAATATTTTTTGCATGCATATTAGTTCCGTTTTACTAGTGGTCACACCATAGTTGATGGACAGGTACTCTCTATCCTGAGTTTCTGTGAGATAATTTTTGAAAAGCTAGTTAAACCCGGTCACTCAAACGCAAACTCAAACTCAAATTATTCATTTCAATTAAACCATTTAGAGGCACTTTTGAATTGTCAAGGTTGGTCAGTCAAAAGAGATGAAGCTATTTGCACGTTCCAAAGCGTAGATCTCTATGGAGAAGAACGTGCAAGAAACTCCACGGATACTCTTTTAAATAATTTTTGTTTTACAATGTTTTGGTTACATAATTCTTGTTGAAATTAAACATATTACATATATTGAGAACAATATAGAAAAAAAATGCACGATAAAAGCGTCCGGAGTAGGAAAAACAACGATTCAAATAACAAATTATTAAAATAAACCATGGCAACTGAGAGATGACCAGTCTCAACTGACGGCGTCCGTTCACGAACATGGCGCACGCGTTAGCACCATTCGGCTCAACCATATTGAAGGGAGCCAAATGATCCAACACATGCTCCACCATCAGATAGACTTTTGAGTGAGCATGACACTTCCAACCACCAGGGCACATTCAAGTCAAAGAAAAAAAAAAAAGTAGTTTTAGGTACACAGTACTCACACATACACTAATAAGCTTAAAGATTTCCTGAAAAAACCTTTCCAGAAAAACCTTTTACATTGTACTCGTAAAAGTCACCACATAAAAAATATATACCTCCTTTTTTGTCTTTGAATAATTATAATAATTTCAGTACTTCAACGTAACAAAAAGAAAGATAATATTCCTAGAATACTTAAAAACCTTTTCACCCTGAAGATAAGCTCCCTTTTTGACCAAGAACGTTGTTCAACGACCCGTGAAATTTCAGTTACCTAGTTGGCTACGAAAACGCAGAGATCCTTTGATTTCTTTCCACACGAACGGCTGGGAAAGAATGTTGGACCGCAGCATCATTTGAGAAAATATCTTGAAGCCACGAGATATAAATAAAGCAGGCAGTAAGTAGGTACTTACTCAATCGGCAGCTTTAATCTTAAGGCTGTTGATGCGAACATGATTTTGATTTTGTTTAACTTTTCCGGTTCAAATGTTAAATTGGCTTCTTTGTTTGTTTTTTCGCAAATATTTTACTTGTTTTTGGTTCCTTGGAAAACATTAAGCTAAAATATTTTTGAAGCGGGCGTAAACCAAACAAAAACGGACAAGTGCGAGTCAGACTCGCACACCAAGGGTTCCGATCGGTTCTTGAATTTTTCCGAGTATAGATGACCTACGGAAGTTTATAAACTATGAAAGCACTCTCATTACTCTGACAAAAATATAGCAGGTAAGATTGAAGGACAAATTTAACTTTGTTGTTTAAAGTAGGTTCTCCCATTCATAAACGTACGTCACGGTCAATTCTTCAACCGAAAATATAAGTTTTTAATCGCAAAAAAAAAATTAATAAAATTTGATAAAACTACAAATTCTCAATTCTTGCCAAAGCTCATGACTCTTTTTCAACGAGAACTACCCTATAAGTTTTGATTCCCTTGCGAGCGTCAAAACATACGCCACAAACGGAATATAAACGGCCTTATCTTTAGATTGCAATGTCTCAGAAGTTTGATTTTTTCACTGCTCCAAGGGTTACTTAGTATTTGAAATTAATTTCAGATTAATTCCTCCACGCGTTCTTGAGAAAAAGGGTCTTGACAGACAGACAGACAGACGGACAACAACGTGATCCTATAAGATTTCCGTTTTTGACTGAGATACGGAATCCTAAAAATTATTTACATAAATTACGAGACTTTACAATTACTAATAACGGTCCGTACCTTATAGAAACAGAGCATTCATTAAGGGTACTCGCAATCAAAGCCAAGTACCAAAACTAATTACCAACATATTGTTTCAAATCACTTTAGTAGATTGCCCTTAGATTCAGGTTAACCGTTTCCTGGATTTGATACGTTACTAGCGAACCTATTACGGTAACAACTTGGGTGGCTAACGGGTAAGACGGGGGTAAGTCCGGTAACCGCAATCTAACCTCAAAACCCTTAATCTAGTTGGCAACACGGGGGGCATTTGGTATGATTTTGATCCTTTGAATGTGTATACTTAGTTAAAATCATAGGATGATAGGAAAGGTTAAATCGGAGTACTGTTCTGATATTTCAACGGTAATTGGGTCCCAGTTATTAGACCTTCATCTTAATTATCACCGCCCGAACCGAATTCGCCCACTGCTGGGCTCTAGACCTGTATTTTCCCCTACCCGTGATGGCAATAATGTTCTCTGCTCACCTCACCGTCGCGTCGACAGACGACCAACAGTTCTTTCAAATCCTGCAAGCCACTTACTCACCGCGTTACTACATCTGTCAGTACAGTGCCTTGTCATGTACCTAATTCCATTTGAGTTCCATGATTTGTTTTTTGGTATCCAAGATCTTGGACTTCCTTTCGGGGCTTAGATAGGCCAACACGGAACCTCACCTGCACCTAATTGCACTGAAAAATGTTCCAGGTATTGAACCCACTACCAATAGTACAAAGGCCATTCACTTCGCCACTGCGCCAACTCTGCCAGCACGAATAAGATTATCGATTCAGTAGAACCGAAAAGTCAATTTGCTAAGTTTTATAGTTACAGAATCAGAAGGTTGTTGTGTTCGAAACTTATGTTTATTACATACACGTAGGTAATAAACTTTAATCATTACGATGGAAGTTTGCTTTACTTAATAAATATAATACATGAATGTAAATATAATACTTATATACCTAGATTTTATATCGGTACCAAGTTTCTGTATTAACAACGGCAATAATATAAATTCATGATAATTCAGTTGTATGTTACTGCTTCAGTGGTCCTAATGCAAGTTTTTATACTTCATCGTGATAACGTAAACGTTTTCTTTAATCAAATTGTATGGAAAAAACCGACCAAGTGCGAGTCGGGCTCGCATGCAAAAAGGTTCCGAACCAATCTCATTTTTGTAATTGCTACTTTCAAACCATATACTTCTAATAGGTTTTTTTCTGTAATCTAGAGGCAAAGAACTATTAACTGTATTTTTTAGAGTGGTAGAGAGAGTTCACAATCCTTTTTGATTGTTTTCGGTTCCTTATAAAATAGACTTGTCAGCGTACCTTTTTAGAAGTTGGGCAAGTCAAGACAAAAAATGTGGCTAACCTAGATTTGAACCCGGACACAAATCCTTCGTAACCTCAATAATACCACCATTGTCCTGAAGCTGGTGGCAAGACCTCCTCGTGTGCCAAGAACATTATTAAATGTTCTGTCAACGTATCTATTTATTTATGTATGTTACATATAAGTTGAAACTTGTACAATGACAGAATTTTCCTGGCTGCCACCCAACTTGGGCTCCAAGTGAATCCTCTTTTCAAGCTATTACGGCACCAAAGCTTATGTACGTACAGTTGTCTGGAAGTTGTAGAATGTATTTATGTAGGAATGCTAAGGTTGAACTGTAAGAAAAAGTAGGTTAAACAAATACAAATATCCATTTTACATATCATTGCCTAAGAACCTCTTTTCACCGGTCAGCAACTTGCAAGGCATTACGGGGTACACCCGAGCGATTGATCACTTGCATGCAAGCGAGTTGCAGGTGGAAACCTGGTCTTGGATTGGTAATTGTTTGGTTGTAAATCTTTTAAGAGAACCAAAACCCGAGGAACCCTACAGTACAGGATGTTCCAGAAGTGCGTGGTCATATTATAGGGTGATGTTCTGTATCTGCTATACAGTTAAGAAATAATATCAAAATATTTGTTTTCTGACTTAAAAAAAACACCTTAACCCTTTTAAAGTAGTCTGATGCAGTTGGTGGCAACGAATCTGTGATTGAACTAAAATAAACCCATCAACTGCATCACACTGTTTTAAAAGTGAATATTCTGGAACTTTTTGGTCGCTTTTTTGGAACGGGAATAAAAAAAACGTGTACGTTTGATTTGATATTGAATAAAAAAGAAGACATTCTCAATTCGATTGTTCATTTTAGATAGGTGGCTATTTCATGATTATCGTTAATCTCACTCTATTGCAGTATACAATTTAGAGCTCCCTCAGACAAGAAATAAAGAAACGTTGATTGTTTTGATTTGATAAAAACCTTATTTATTGTTCTTATCACTTACAACATTCTTCCCTAATGACCTACATAAGTAAGTTCCTACTTATATTTAAAAACGTAGAGCAATCCATCTTTCTTTTAGCATGAGTAATGTTCTGAAAAAACTGTTTTTCAGCGAATACTAGTTGAAAGTAGAGAGCTTAAAATGTCTGTGGTTATGATAGATGTTGCCGTTAAGTATGTTACGGTAATTTTTATATTTCTTTTCGTTTGATTGATTTTTGTAAAAAAATACTTGCTAGAAACGACATTTTCGATAGAATCACATGTTCCACACACATATACATATACATACGTAAGCTCTCCACGCAGTTATCCTAGAGGGCTAGGCAGAAACTACAAAACTTCACCAGCATTACTTCAATGATCCATGCACTTGGGGGGCTGTATTTATGTAGAACTTTGACGTTCAAAAAGTGCTGGCACTCAGCCTAATTTGAATAAATGACTTTTGATTTTTGATTCGATAACTTTGATATTTCTGGTCATACATGCACGCCAGTAGTACCTAACTACTACGCGCTTGACTTTTTCTTAAGATTCTGGCCTTTTGTTAGTATATTTCATTCATCTTCTCAACATAACCAAATCATCTAAGCAAAGCCAGTCAATACCGGCCACATATAGTTGATATAGTTTAAACTGACAAAACAAGATTGACGTATAAAAGTGTTAGGTTTACAAATAAATAACAATTCCAAAATAAATTGACGATCGTTTTGAGAATAGCACGTAGGATACGGTGTAGTAGGATACGGAGGCATATAATTTACTTCTAAGCAAGCTTGTCTATCGTTAAACTACCGCGAACATCAGATGCAATAGTGGGGAAAAAGAGACTTTCTAACTTATATAAAACTACGCACTATCCACACCACAAAAAAAGAATTTGCTTGAAATTTGAAAATATCAGGAATTAAATTAATTTAATTTTTCCGGAGTAAGTCGCTGTAAAAACAAATAATATGCAAAGAGCTACAAAACCAACTCCTTATGTCAATAGATACTTACGTTACTATACTATCAAAAACAAAATGTTATTAAAATATACAAAAAACCTTTAAAAAAAGCCTCAAAATAAAACTTAACAAGACCTTTTCAGGAGCAAGTGACAGGCTATAAACTATCCAGCTAATATGCAAAGAGGGACAACACAAGCGCCTCATATCAATAGCTTACAAACTAAAGGACAGATCGGTAGATCGCGGGTCGTTCACATAGTTTGTTGCCCTTTGTGTGGCTAAACAAATGCAAATTGCATGAGATGAGATACTAACGCCGGCGGCCCATAGAGGCAAACAAACAATGTGATAGTCCAACCGTTTTCTTTTCATGCCACCGACCCCGGGTCGAATACTCGTCCTCATGAATTTAAGGTAACTAAAGTTGTTTTGGGAGAAATATCGCTCGCCTTTGATATTTTATTCTGTTAATTTAAACTAGACTTTGAGTGCAGTTTCTGCTGAACATTTTAATACTGCAGATGTATGAATAATTTGAAATTAACTGTACGAGCTCTTGCTAGAAGAAGATTCGTTTGCCTGACAGTCGGAAAACATCCCAAGAGAACGTATATACTTACTACCGGAATAAGAAGTATCTTATATTATAAGTCAGGTCGTGATCTGCACGTGTTGTCATTCGCTCAGCCGTTGAGGCGTGATAGATTAACAAACGTAAATTACAAATTTACAATGCTGTTGATCTCGTGATCTAAGCTTGACTGCTGAACGTGAGAGGAGACTCCACGCTTAGCAGTCGCTAGTTCGATTTCCAGGTCCAAGTTTTAAATTTGAAATTTCTCTCAAGCTGCTCTGGAAGTGCACTCACTTCCAGAGCAGCTTGAGAGAAATTTCAAATTCACACCCACACCCTTTCACACCCTTTTTTTTGAGTGGCCTCTCGCAGTTCAACCTAGGAGGTTGTTGACTGCTTAACCGGACTTGCCTGTGGCGGCCATAGTATAAATATTAAAGCCTTCAGCCAGGACTTATTAAAACACTTTCAAATTAAGCGACTACATGCTAAGGGCACCCCCTGTGGGGTATGGCCCTCGGCTTAGGGCATCGCTGGTGGTAGGACAGCTAGGGACGGGCTGGATCGAACTAGGATTTTTATTTTAAGGGGCTAGTTTAAGACTACAGGCTCAGCGGCGTGAGCAAAGATCGGGGCGGACATTGACGGGGACGTCGCGACGGGCCTCGGGGGCGTCACACTCTCGTGCCTAGGAAAGTATGTATGTAAAGCCGTTCGTCCTGCGCCTGATCTCACCCCGGTCTAGTCGGATTGCCCTCCCATCGGACTATGACAGTGGGTACCTGTGTTTGCGCACATACTTGTTCACAATAATATTATCTCCGGCGTACTTGACTTATCTCCATTGTGATTGGCCACCGTGTTCCAAATAAGGCCAGTAGGACAAACGTAATAAAAAAATAAGTCTCATCGTATGCCTTCTTACTTAACTTTTGAACAGATAAGATAAAATTGATAACCTCCTTTTTTGAAGTCGGTTAAACAGGTTTTCATCCTCGTAGTGTTTAAAATATTGTTATGTGATACAGAAGTTTTGGATTTGTAACCACTGTTAATGATATTTAATTAACACATAAGTAAGTTTATTGTCCCTAATAAAAAAGTGAATATCTGTTAACTTTGTGTATTTATCTAAATTGTAGGTGATGTTTGGAAAAGCTTATGAAACGCTGTTAACTGTAGCTAGTAAAACTACATTATTTACTTTGCTAAATTGGTGGCATCACTGGGGGCTCGTATGAATACAATGTTTTTTCAACCTTGACGTGACTTGGAGAGCATTGAATATGTCGAACACTATTAAAATATTGCACACTGGAGAGTAGGGTGGAGGAACCTACATATATCGACCAGATACTTGCATAGGTCAAAAGTCATTTATTCTAAGACTTTTGGATATTTAAATCTGTGTAATGCAGATATAGGTAGGTATACCTACCTATATCTGCATCACAGAGATTAAAATAAGACACCATAGTGGTGTCCGACCGAAACTGGTTTTTACGCCCGAAACCGAAATTGAAACCGAATTTCGGCAAGTCTCAGTTTCGGCCGAAACCGATACCGAAACTTCTTTACAAGGATCATGTTTTGAGGGAAAAGAAAGAAAACGTTATTATAATCAGTCAGTCTTTATTTTTTTATCTTTAAATCATATAGTCATCAATGGTATGATAATTAGGAACGTGGACGCGGTAAAATGTCTTCGTCGCTTACTCGCTTGGATGGAAGTAACGCGCCGAACACGACCGATCACAGCGCGAGAACTCCCGAATGCCAGTTTCGGTTTCGGTCGTAGTTTCGGCAGGTGTGCCGCCGAAACCAAAACTCGTTTTTTTTTGCCGAAACTCGACAGAAAACGAAACCGAACGTTCGGTCGGACACCAGAGGTGTGAAAGCGCCATTCTATTACCGAATAGGATTGTCGAAATGCCAAAAAGAATGCAAGGGATTGCTCACATTATTGATTGATGATTGTAATTATATTTTTTTCTACACTATGTAATTAATAAATAAATAAATGACATTTCGACAGCGTTTGTCATTCCCATACATTTTATAATGGCAGGGCCTAGTACGAGTTTTTTCAGTTTTAGTATTAGTTAACGTTAAAAACTCGCACTAAGACGACAGGTAATTTCAGAAATGTTCTGTTAATGCTAGCCAGCTACTCGTGTTTTTCTCTCAAGTTCGCTGTCGAACTTCACTATAGTAGGCGCCAGATAAATGTGGAATAAAGTATATTGACCTTTCCCTAATAACTGTTCATAGGTACCTGAACAATTAAATATGAATCGTTTTTCATTATTAGACAATGTTAAGGATCACGAGAGATGATGATTCGGGACAGCTTTGTGTCATTAATTCCGTTTTCAAATTAAAAATGTCAACAATTGTAGGTGGGTCAATGACCGTTATTCCACGATTATCTGGCGCCTACTATAGTATGTGCAGATCGTGCCAAATACAAACTCGAAAGTTCGACAGAAGTAGCACTTAGCATTATGTGTCTACTTCAAACTACAATTAGAGACTCGTATCTCGAGGTCAAGACTTCGCAAATTCCAAGTTCCTGTCAGAAGGTAAGTCGGTACTTAACGATTTGGATCCCACTTCAGGGAAGGAGCGGCTTATATTCTTGATCATGGCTATGTAATAACAGCCGCAGGGGCCGATCTACTAGATTAAGCAACGCTTGCCTAGATCTGTACGTGGATGGGTGACCATTTATAACATACCGAGAGTCGTCCATGCTTTGCAAAACACGTTAAGCGCCCTTTTACATTTCGGCGCTACGCTTTTCTAGGTATTTTATGCCGCCGAGCTGCGCGGGCGACCTTTTCTTTCACATCTTGTCTCTCAACCTCACCGTGATGTGAATATAGCATAACTGACCGATCTTGATCCACCGTAATATTTTATATTTTTATACTTTTATGGAAACATTTAGTTTTTTCAATGGTATTTCTTTTAATTATTCTACAATATTATAATGGCTTTATTCATAACAAAATATAATAATTACATAGCTAAAATACTGATCAGCAGATTCTTTATTCAAATTTTCTATGGAAAATTTGAATTTAGAATCTCTAAAACAGTATTTTAACTAAGTAATGGACGTTTGTCCCGGCTGTCATTTATAGATCTTTGACACTCAGACAGTTGGCAAAAAAAAACCGAACACTAGCTTTGCCAGGAGTTAAAGCCAGTTACTGGGTTGTGGAGGTCTGATAGGCAGTCATTCCATGTAAAACACTTGTATTCAGCTAAATCCGGTTAGGTTAGGTTAGAAAAAGGCAAGGTAGATTTGATATTACTGATCAGGAAGTCCGGCCCAAAATAGGGTCCCCGGGGGAACGAATATGGATTTTGCATCAAAAAACTCCTTCGGTATTCGTTTTAGCAATCAAAGAGATTATGTTCCTTTGTTGTTCTGGGTTATTGTTCTTTAGTAATTGTACTGTCATGAACACAGGAGTTCTGCGGTTTTATTTGTCTGTATTTTTTTATGTAACTCGTGTCTATTTAGATGTGATGGTAGTATGTAATACTCTCATAAAAAATAAAATGATGTACAACTGTTTAAATATTATGCTAATTTCGTGGGAGACTCTGACTGAAGGTAAGTAAACAAATAAAGCCTTTTAGGGCGTTGGTGTTTTTTGAGGCCTATCATATCAGTTAAAATAACTACGTGCGAAAAATTTAATCTATAGCTGTACCTACCTGTATGTAATGCCAGTTATATTCCAATCCGATATCCCTTAGGGCCCATGCACACCACGTTTCTTTCAGGCGCCGTCGACGCGCGTTTCGACCATTGAATAAATTCATTCTACACAAACCGTCATTGAGAATACTTTTTTTTTTACTTTTATCTGGATATATTTTTTTTTTGGCAAATTATAAGCCTTTAGCTGTAATTTTACTAAGGCTCCATACGGGGTGTTTCACAAGTACGTGGTCAAATTTAAGGGTGTTGTTGGGTAGCTGATATATTTATGTCACCGGAAAATTGCAGACTCCAGATTATTATAAATCTTTATAAGATTAAAGATATTAGAAAAAATCGTTTTGCATTCAATAAATCCCATCTAAATTCAATAGTTTCCAATTGATCCGTATCTTACTTCGTTTCATTTGTTTCGTTTTCGTGTGCAATAGTTAAATAAGGTTTATTAATATGTGTTAGTTTATTATTGTTTAAGATTATTTGTGTATTATGTCTATGGGCCTCAGCAGCCTGATAATAAAATGATTATAAAATAATTATTATTATTTATTTAGATAAAAAAGTTAACAATTTTACGCGATATTTTACAATCTTACGGCGTACCATTTTCCGGTGACATATAAATTATGAAAAAATAGCAAAACAGTAAAAAAAAGTAAAAAAAATAATCAACCAGTAGAACGACTAAAAAGTTCCGAAGAAATGACTTTTCAAGCATTTGTTACAGTTTGTGGCATTTACTTAAGTTCAATCACAGATTTCATATCACCAAATGCATCAGACTGCTTGAAAAGTAATTTCTTCGTAACTGTTGAGTCGTTCTTTGTAGTCGCTTTTGAAAAAAAAGGCGCATCCCAACATCGCTCCTAAATATGACCACTCACTTTTGGAACACCCTGTATTACTAGATGCTCACGGGGACGTCAGTATAATTAAACTAATTCAGTATAGGTAGGATTTTCCAATCCTTCTTTATGTTCCATTGACGTCTGAGTACAATACGATTCCTGTTTTCGAATACTGAAAGGTCTGTGGTTGCCAAAATATACGCGCTATTGTTTGTGGTGTATCAAAAGCCGCTGGATTCGGATTTCACCTGTATAAACAATACTGGATAACGTTGTGGCGTACATACCGCGATTCTGGTGAACTGTGAGTTACTGTTTATACCTTCGGTTTTTTTTGTGGTTATGTAAAGACAATAGATAGCTACCTATTGTTGCTTACATAACTATATTTGGAAGTAAATCCTGTTTGATCACGGAGTATTCTTTCTGTAAGATAACAATGACCTAACCGTACAAAAATCATCGTGCTCTTTCCGAATAATTTGACGTAGACGCCAAATATCTTCTTCCTCCATAGGGAGGAACTAGGTACAACTTAAGTCGCCATCTCAGTGAGTAACCAGTGAGTTACTAGTCCACTGGTACTAGTTAAATTCACACACTCCATCTGTCATTCCGTCGTACAAATCCTAGAAGTACATGGAAATTCTGACTGAAACTTGATTTTATACTTATAATTTTAACTTGATTTATTTTGTTAATTGAATTACTTTATCTGATTGTTCCACTGATTTTGTACGCCATAAATGGCAAAACATGTAGCAACATCATCATTATATATAAGACCTATTTACTGTACTCATGTTTTACAAAATAAATCTAATCTAATCCAATCTAATCTAATCTAATCTAAGAATGTGTTTTCATCCAAAACGTTGTTAATACAACTGCAGGATAAAACTTGCGCTGAAACAAAATATGGCGCGCTGCGGTATCTACTGCAACATGTCTCAAGAAAGATCGCGAAGATGCTTGGAAAGCGACAAGTTGGTTTGGACGTCACCCAAGGCGTTCGGAACTTTGCATTCTGAATTCCTTGTCTTACTAGGATTTGAGGAATCGACGATACACGGATTGAGATTAAGGCGTTTGCATTTTATTGTTAGAATCCTGTGCTCTATTTGGATTAGCTACGGCTTTTATTGTGACAATTCAGCCACAAATCAATGAGTTTATTCTATAGTAGGCGCCAGATAATCGTGGAATAACGGTCATTGACCCACCTACAATTATTGACATTTTTAATTTGAAAAACGGAATTAATGACACAAAGCTGTCCCGAATCATCATCTCTCGTGATCCTTAACATTGTCTAATAATGAAAAACGATTCATATTTAATTGTTCAGGTACCTATGAACAGTTATTAGGGAAAGGTCAATATACTTTATTCCACATAAATCTGGCGCCTACTATAGTTGACGAGAAGTTGTGTGCAATAAAGAATAGGAATAAGATGAATTTATTGCTCAATACCACAGTACCTATTTGATTTCTAAGTGACCATTTGTATTAAAAAAACCAGCCAAGTGCGTGTCGGACCACGCACAGTGTAGGGTTCCGTAGTTATCCGTCTCCGAAACCATGACAGAAAAATAGTAAAATGTACTTTACCTACTATTATTAGATTACAAAGTTACAAATGCACTTGGTTATAACTCATTTTCTATGGAATTATTAGGAAGTTTTACTTACCCAGTTCCTTTTTTAAAGTTGGTCGACTATTACTTGTAAACTTGTAAAGCCTACCTGGCTGCGATAGTTTTCCTTTTTAATTCATTATTATGTGCTACTATCATGATTTTTTTCACATCTCCAAAATCAACAGTTCTTATTTCGCAAACGGATACTTGGACGGGAAAATGGTTTCAGCAAACCATCAATATTTTTAAACGACCTATCCAACGACACCCCACATCATGGAGGTGACGATAAAAAAAAATATCGCCACTTTATATATAGGGGGGGGCACCCTAAAAAAAGGTATTTCAATATTTTATTTTACGACTGTCGGCGTAATTAATATGTATTTTATATACCCATACCAAATTTCAACTTTCTAGCGCTAAGTGTTTCTGAGCTAAACCCCGGCGGACAGACAGACAGATGAACATGGCGAAACTATAAGGGATTTGTTGACTACGGAACCCTAGAAAGGCCCTTAAAAGTATGGGTTGCAATTTAATTTGATTTTTTTCTTATAAAACATACCTAGTTTGTCGTTCCAAAATTTGATAATTATCTCGAATTCAGAATTAAAATTTAATTTATATATATATATATATATATTAAAAAAATAACCGAACAAATATACCAAGGAATACCTGAAAGATTTCTTCATAACGATAATTTGGTGGAGCAATAAAGTCATGAACGAGCTCGCGCATGTTTAGATTATTCAATAACGGCAAATAACTAAGCCAGCGAAGAAAAAAACTATAACTTATAAGAAATTCAAGTAACATATAGAGCGTGAGACACGTGTACTTTTTTCGTGTACCTGGCATAAATTGAAATCCATCCACGAAACCTTACATTTGTATAACCAAACTTACTTATATGTATAACAATGTGGAAACGTGCTGAATACAACATATTGTGGGATTTTCTAAAACTGGGTCATGTTAGTTTTATTCAAAAAATTCAGCCTAAACCTATTGAATCAAAGCTGTAGTGGACTGTAGATTTTGGTTCTTGTTGAAATAAAACACTGCTTCTTTTCTTCAGGTTTATTTCTTGTTCTTTTCTTTGGAGATCTTCTAGTGTTGATTTTCGGAGAACGACTGACTCCACGAGCAAACCCGCGCTTAATTTATATAATTTCCCGGTGGGGATATACAGAACATTCTGGAATGCTCGCGAGTGAATTGACCAATCAGAATCGAGGACAGAAATATCTGGAATTTCTGTACATTACCTTAAGTATAACGGAACTTTACCGTAACGAGAGCCTTTATACTTTCAAACATATTTTTACACAGAAATATCCATATTTGACATAACAAACCTTATATAAACTTACTCAGAATTCAGTAATCTATCCTACAAAAATATAAAAACACCAAAAAGTCACCATCAGAAACATAAGTTCTTATCACTACGTAATCTTATTCTACATTATCACTTCACTAAATAGGCATTTTTTATAAGTTTCTTATCTAAAACCGATCAAGTTCACTTAGAAAACATTAATTATGTACACAAACACTCACTGTCTTATCAGTCTTTCGTTAATTTAGCACTTTTAGGTTGGCAGGCTCGGCGTCCATTACATCTCTCCCCCCAGCGCAGCTTGCGTAGCTTCCTTCCTCATCACGACGACGAGCTTGCTAACTGGCCGCCGGAAAACGCCGGTCCTGGTCCGCACCTCGACGATCCTGACGCCGCCGTCCGGTCCTGGATGCGTGAGCTCGACTCGTCCCATCGGCCAAGTGTTTCTGGGCAGTGTGCTGTCGACTACGAGGACCACGTCACCAACTTGCAAGGGACGCACGTCGTTCTTTGGCTCGCCTCGGGGTACCAGAGTGGGGAGGTACTCTCGGAGCCAGCGCCTCCAGAAGTGGTCCGCGAGCGCCATGCTAGCTCGCCATACTCGTCGATCAGCGTCGTCGCAGGGTCCCGTCGACGGCAGGCCGAGGGAGGACCCCAACAGGAAATGGTTCGGTGTGAGGGCCTCAGGATCCGCCGGGTCCACGCTCACATGGGTTAGTGGGCGCGCGTTGATGGAGAACTCCGCCTCGGTCAGGAGCGTTCGCAGAACTTCTTCAGCTGGTGCCTTCTCCTTCAGAGTCGCGCGGAGGGCCGTCTTCACGGAGCGTACCAGCCTTTCCCATGCGCCACCTTGATTTGGCGCACCAGGTGGTATGAACCGCCATTCCATCCGATGAATTAGTCCTTCGTCCTTGACTGGGTCCAGCCGGTACAGTCGGCTCGCTCTGGGGATAGGACGAGCGGACCGTATCCGTGCGATTTCGTCGCGAAAACTGTCTTCTTGCGCCTGTCGGATCAGCTCGTTCTCAGCGCGTTCAATGTGTCGGTGTTCCAGCTGCGTCGCTCGCCGTCGGCAGATGTCGATGAAGGCCAATACCCTTGCTGCACTCCTCACCAGGGTCTCATACTTCGAGAAGCGTTCTGGGTCCGGCAGCCAGCTTTCTCGCCCTGATGTGTCGCTCACGTGCAGGACTTCTTCTTCGTTTTCTTCCCCTGTCGACGTCCCGGGCCACTGGTCTTCCGGTAAATACAGGAAACTTGGCCCGCGGAACCACCGGTCCTCTGAGCTGATTGGCGCGTCGGTTAGGCGTGTGGCATCGTCAGCCACGTTCATATCAGTAGGGAGCCATCGCCATTCCTCTCTCTGCGTCAGTTCGGCGATCTCCCCAAGTCGATGGGCGACGAACGGTGTGTAGCGTCGCATGTCGTGTCGTATCCAATGCACGACCGTTGAGGAGTCGGTCCAGTACGTTGTTTGCCCAACTTCCACTCGATGTTCTTTCTTGATTTTGTCGGCGAGTCTTGTCCCGATGACCGCCGCTTGTAGTTCCAGCCGAGGTATGGTCTGTGTCTTCCTCGGTGCCACCTTCGCCTTCGCTGCCACTAACACGACTGTAATGCTTCCGTCGATCCTCTTGATGCGCCAGTAGGCCGTGGTCGCGTAGGCTTGCTCGCTGGCGTCACACAACACGTGGAGGTCGATGCGTTCGCACTTCCCCAGGGTGTAGTAGCGGGGCAATCTCAGCGTGGCTATTTCCGGAAGGCGCGCAAGCCAGGACGCGAAGAGTTCGTTTTCTTCTTCCGGTATCTGCTCGTCCCAACCAATCTGTAGGCGCCACAGGCTCTGCAAGATGATCTTCGAGCGTATCGTGTAGTGGCTCAGCAGTCCCAGCGGGTCGTAGATCGACATCACGGCGCTGAGTGCTTCGCGCTTGGTCGGTGCGCGTACCCTCGATCTTACTTCTTCTGGGACCCGGTTCATCAACGTGTTGAACCCGAGCTCATCCTTTTCGGCGTTCCAGAACAACCCCAGTATTTTGCTCTCTGGCTGTTCTCCTCCCAGTTGCGTGGAGCCGGTGGCATGCAGTTCAGAGGGCACGTTGCTCAGCACTGCCTTGTCGCTGGCACTCCAACCACGTAGTGTGAACCCGGCGTGTGCGTGTACGGTTCGTGTCTCTTCGACCGCCTTCCGTGCCTCTCCTACGTCCTCGTAACTTGCCACCCAGTCATCCATGTAATGACTGTTCTTGATTGCCTCCAGAGCGCGCGGGAACTCCTGCCCGTACACTTCCGCGTTGTGGTTGCGGACGTGGTGGGCCATATACGGGGAGCTGGCGGCGCCGAAGATCATACTGGTCATCTTGTACTTCTGCGGGGGCTTTTCTCGCTCTTTCCCCCTCCACAAGAATTGCTGGGCCGGTTGATCTTGAGGTCTTATTTTCACCCTCAGGAACATCTCTTGAATGTCTGCTGTGATCGCGACAGCCTTCTCTCGGAACCTGAAGACGATTCCCAGCAGCGACAACAGCAGATCTGGACCCTCCAGCAGCTCGTCGTTGAGGCACACCCCGTTGCTCCTAGCAGCCGCGTCAAACACCAGACGATATTTCCCCGGTTTATTGGGGTTCTGTACCGCGAAGTGTGGCAGGTACCAGCTGATGGCGCTTCCCTCTTCGGAGCCGTCACACGGAGTCGCATACCCCTTCTCTAGCAAGTTCTCTATCTGGCTGGAGTAGTTCTTCTCGAAAGCGGGATCCGAGTCCATCTTCTCCTCGATCTTCCTCAGTCGGCGAAATGCTTGGTTGTAGCTGGACGGCATGGCGGTGTCGTCTCGTCGCCACGGCAATCCCACCTCGTAGCCTCCATCGATCTTCTTTGTGGTTCGCTTGACGATAGTTATGGCTCGCTTGTCCGCTTCGCTGACTCTTGGCTTCTTCGTGATGCCGAGAGATTCGATTTTGAAATGAGTTTCCACAAGGTTATGGAGCTCCTGGTCGCCTGCACTGGTAGGTCTGGCAGGCTCGTACACGTGTAGTACATTTCCTTCTTGATAGATGGTGCCGCGTGGCGCGGTTCCATGCACCACCCATCCGAGTTCAGTCCTTGAAGCAGCTGGCTGGTTCGGGCTGCCGACTCGCAACTCTCTGGAGACGATACATTCCCAATGGTCAGTCCCAACCAGGAGTCCAGGGCGTGCCGTATCATAGCACACCTCGTCTCGGTCCAGGTCCCTCAGGTGCTCGTAGTCAAGCAAGGCTTCCGGGATGGCCTGCTGGTGCAGTTTCAAATCCTTTATTGTTCTCGCTTTGATCCGATGGCCATCCGTTTCCTTAGTCCCCTTAACCTTGATGGATACGAGCTGACTTTCCATTTCTTGCTGTGACATGTTTACTCCGTTCAGGTGAAGCGGTTGTGATGGTCCTTTCGCCCCGACGCTGGCCGCTAGTTCCTCGTCGATGAGAGTGATCGTAGCTCCCTCGTCTAGCAGCGCGTAGGTCTTTGTCTCCCCCCGTGGTCCCGACACGATGACAGGGCACATCTTCAGTAGCACTGCTTTAGGTCCCACAGCAGGTCCCGTAGCTACCGATAGTACTGCTTCTTGCTTCGGACACTCGTCGGACTTCGCGTCTTCGGGTTTCTTGGCTTCTCTCTTTGAGTCACTGTGCAAGGAAGAGTGATGTGGGCGGCGGCAGTCATTTACGCCGCACGGCTTTGCCTTGCATACCGCACGTCGATGTCTTCTCTGGGCACATTTGAAGCAAATTCCCTTCTCGCGGATTAGATCCCATCTCTGGTCTACCGGTAGCACCTTATACTTGGGACAGGCGGTGAGCAAATGGTCTTGGTCACACTTCGGGCATAAGTCCCTTTTTTCTTCTATGTCTTCAGTCGTGGCGTACACAGTCGCTTTCTTCTTGAGTGTCACAGCAGGTCTTGCCTCTCTCTTCACACTGGAGGCGCACGATGCAGGGGCGTATGTGTATCGTAACGCCCTATCCGCTTCCCGCATCAAAAACTGAGACATGACAACGATCTCTGGGTCTGCCGTGCCTTCGTGGTCGTACGCGTAGTCACACCACCTTGCTTTCAGGTGCGGGCTCATCTTCTCTAGCACTTCTCTGCTCAGCATCGGGTTGTACAGGTACCCTCTCTGGTCAATGGTCTTGAGGACGCAGATTATATTTTGAAGCTTGATTGCGAAGCTATTTAACTCCGTCGCTGAGGCCCCCAGTCTCGGAAGTTTCTTCAGGTCTTCCATTGCCTTGTCGATAATGACTTCCGGTCTTCCGAAACATTGCTCCAACGTCTTCATTATGATGTTCGGATCGGTGGCCGTATGTAGCAGGGCGGCCACTGCGTCTCTAGCCTCTCCTTTCAGGCAGCTTCTTAATCTCTGGATGTTCTCTGCTGCCGAGATCTGGTACATCTGTGTTGAGTCCCGATATGATGCTTTGAATGGAAGCCACTCGTTGGTCACGCCGGAGAAAGTCGGAAGGTCCGTGTGTCGCAGTCTTGGTCTTGCCATGTTCTCCAGGGTAGCTGCCAGGTGTTCTATGCTGTTCCTGGCTCTGGTAGGTGTCGGTGATCTTCCTCGTGCCGTGTCGAACCGGAGCTGCTTCATTTCGTCTCGTCTGGAGCTCTCCTCCCCCCGTGAAGTGAGCGGGTTCTTCATCAGCCAATCGTCCACTTTACGTAGGGGTTCTTCCCGTGGGAGGGCTTCCGCTAGCTGCTCTTCGTGCATGCTTTCCTCGTCGTTGATAACCGACACTTCCACTGCTAGCCTCTTCTTGATCAATTCTGCTTCCAACTCTAATTCCTTTCTTCTTATCGCGGCCAACTTTTCTGCTGCTTCCAGTTCCGCCACTCGTAGTCGTGTTGTAGCGCTGTTGGTTGATCGTACCGACCTCACTGATCTTGCGGGCGACCTTATTCTTTGTTGTTCTTCAGTTCTCGTGGCAACCCCAGAAGGTCCTGCCGTGCTAGCGTCCGCTCCCTTTGAAAAAGGTGACGCCGGCGGTTCTATCGACAGTCTTCGTAGTCGCTCCTTCTCTATACGCGCTGCTTCCTGTAGCTGGGCGCGTCGTTTTTCTTCCACGTCCGCTGCCTCTCCCTGACTTCGGGTTATCACCATCTTGAACGTGGAGTTTCTTGTTCTTCAACACGTAGCGGTTTTCTTGATCCGCCACTGACGAGTCCCGTGCCCAATGATCCTTTTCTTGATTCGCCACTGAAATCTGGATCCACCCTTAGTCGACTGTCCCTCTTCTTTCAGGACCAGTGGTCAACGAATATCACCTCAACGGGGCCCCTTCCGTTCGTCAGGAACCGGTGAAATCTTCGTCTCCACTTCAACGGAGCCCTCTTCTAAGCGAGACTAGTAGATCTTGATTTTTCTTCCCTTAGTTGGCGTAATCTTGAACCGTTGGTTTAATCTTCGTGCCGTAGACTCGTTGTTGACACGTCGTTTCCGTAGGTACTTCGTCGCAGATTCTTCCGTTCTTATCCGACGCTCGAAGGACCAGGCTGTAGTGGACTGTAGATTTTGGTTCTTGTTGAAATAAAACACTGCTTCTTTTCTTCAGGTTTATTTCTTGTTCTTTTCTTTGGAGATCTTCTAGTGTTGATTTTCGGAGAACGACTGACTCCACGATTTTTTTTTTTTTTTTTTTTTTTTTTTTTTTGTGTGGCTTCTCGCAGTTCAACCTATAAGGTTGTCGACTGCTTAACCGGGCTTGCCTGTGGTGGCCTTAATATAATATTAAAGCCTCCAGCCAGGGCTTATAAAAAACTTACAAACTAAGCGACTACACGCTAAGGGCACCCCCTGTGGGGTACGGGCCTCGGCTTAGGGCGTCGCTGGGGAGAGGACAGCTAGGGACGGGCTGGATCGAACTGGAATTATTATTTAGGGGCGAATTTAAGACTACAGGCTCAGCGGCGCGGGCTGGCTCGAGCAAGGGTCGGGGCGGATTTTGACGGGGACGTCGCGGCGGGCCTCGGCGGCGAGGGCGGAAGGACGGCGGTCGTGGTTTGCGAAGAGTGCTGGTCTCTTTGCGACTCTCTTGGAGGAGAGTGGTAGAGTCGTCGGGCGTGACGAGGGTATGCCTCGGTCGGCGTACCTTGGAGATGCGGGAGGGTTCGTATCGGGCGGCCGATGCGATAAGGGGGTTACGGTGATTTACAGCAGTGTCGAAGAAACGTTTGGCTATGCGTTTCATGAACTGCTGTATGGTGGGCAATTTGAGATCTACATGTAGAGTCTCATTTCGGACGTAGAAGGGGGCACCCGTGATTTTGCGCAGGAAACGGTTTTGGAGCGTCTGCATCCTGTGGAGATGACGTGGCTTTGCGTGTGCAAAGACGGCGCAAGCGTACGTCATGATGGGACGGATGACCGCGGTGAAGAGTCGCAATTTGCACTTGAGTGACAATTTGCTACGGGCGGTCGTGATATAATGGAGCCTTCCCTGAGCTAAGGCGGCGCGAGAACGGGCCTGCCTTATGTGCTCAGCAAAGGTGAGGTGGCTGTCCAGTATGACCCCCAGGTATTTGGCTTGCTTCTCCCAGGGGATCGGCTTGCCATACATGGTGATCGGACGAGGGGGAGGGGGTTTGTGCCGCGGTTTCGTAAACAGAACCGCCTGACTCTTGTCGGGGTTAACCTCGATTCTCCATTTTCTGAACCATCTGCCCAAGATGTTTGCAGATGTTTGGAGAGTGCGAGCGATAGCGTCAGGTTCGCGACCGGTGTAGTAAATGGCGGTGTCGTCGGCGAATAAGGCCAACTGCGCCTTTTTACTTTTGGGGATATCGCTGGTGAACAGCGTAAAGACTAGGGGGGATAGCACTGAGCCCTGGGGGACTCCTGCTCGGATGGGGTGAGGGGACGAGAGTGCACCCTCGATGCGATAGCGGAAGGTGCGGTTCGACAAAAAGTCTCGCAAGATGAGCACGAGACGGTCTGGCACGCCGAGTTGGTAGAGCTTGTAAATTAAGCCATTGTGCCATACTTTGTCGAATGCTTTCGCTATGTCGAAGAACAAGACACCCGTCATCGAGCCACGCTGGAAACCAGCGCTTAGATGCTCGACGATGCGGTGAACTTGTTGGATGCACGAGTGTTCGGTTCGAAAACCAAACTGCTCGTCGGGGATAAGACTCTTTGCTTCGGCATAATCCTTGAGCCGCTTATAAATAAGCCTCTCGTAGATTTTACCGAGAACGTTGAGTAGACTGATGGGACGGTAACTGGCGGGATCAGACTTGGGCTTGCCTGGTTTGGGGATACCGATAACGGTGGCCTGTTTCCATGCTCGGGGGAACATGTTATTGCTTAATGCGCCATTGAAGATGGCAGTCATAAGCACTATTAGTTGGGCGGGGAGGAGTTTAAACACCTTGTTGGTGATGCCGTCGGAGCCTGGGGCTTTCCTAGGTTGGAGCCTTTTGATGATCTCCTGTACCTCGTCGGGCGTGACGGGGGGCAGAGGATCATCAGGATCTTCGACTGGTGGGAGGGAAGCTCTACGTTCGACTTCAGCATTCACCATGTCGAGGTGAGCTTGGTCTACTGGTTGAGAGCTAGGAGAGCATTGGGCCTCTAGACTGTCGGCTAGACATTCCGCTTTGTCCGAGTTGTCAAAGGCGACACTCTTGTCGGGGCGGATGAGAGGGGGCATTGTGGCCTCTTCTTTGGATCGTAACTTCCTCTGAAGGTGCCAAAAGGCGAGATGGGTGGGCTCGAGCTCGCTGAGCGTCTTGTCCCAGCGTGCGGTACGCAGCTCAGCAGTGCGTTTCCTCACAGCTCGCTGTAAGTTGCGCATGTGAGCTTTGTTCGCGTCGCAGGGAAAAGCGCTGTACGCACGAATGGCTGCGTTCTTCTCGGTTATCAGATTCCGTACATCGTCCGGCATTTTCCAGCGGTGGTCTTCCACCACTGGAACCTCCCTTGAACATTCGTTCAGGACGGATTGAACGTGATCCGTAAGCGAGTCGATCGCCGCCGTCGTGTCAGCGACTGAGACGATGTGGTCGGGGATGTTGTCTAGGTGAGGCGACGTAGTGGATTTCAGCCTTTCGCTTACTTTCCTCCAGTCGGTGATCACTTGAGACGGGGGAGGTTGGTCGGGGTCGGGCTGACCCGAGCGGGGGCCTAGGTGCATGATCACTGGACGGTGGTCCGAGTTGAGCTCGTGTGTCGTTTCTATAGATAGCAAACGGAGGTTTACGTTCTTTAGCAACGCCACATCGAGAACATCGGGCCTTTGGTTGGGATCGTGCGGGAAGTGAGTAGGCGTCATCGGAGCGATGACGTCATAGTTGAGGGTTGCACCTAGGTTAAACACCACCCTGCCTCTTGCATTGGTTGTGTTGCAATTCCACGCGGGATGTTTGGCGTTGAGATCTCCCGCTAATATAACGGAGTCACTCAAGCCAAAGAGAGTGGTGAAGTCGCTACTGAGTGCGATGGGGTCGTCAGGCGTGGGAGACGAGGTCGAGGGCGGTGGGTAATAGGCAGAGATGATGGTGATCGGTTGATGACCAGTCATACCTAGCCGACAGGCTGAGTACTCGAGTAACGAGCGGGGGGCAGGAGGAATCAAGGGGATGCAGTACAGCTCCTTTTTATAATAAATCAGGGTACCTCCACCGTGGCAGCGCGTCCTATCGTTGCGAACTATACGGTAGTTGGCAATTCTAGGGTCGTTGCGATGGGGTTTTAGGAAGGTTTCCTGGATGAGGAGGACGTCTAGTTGATGGTCGCGGAGGAATTTGGCGATCTCGTCTCTTTGGTTGTTAATGCCATTGGCATTAAAGAATCCTAGTTTGAGGGATCGGGGTCTGTTAAAATTAGTGCGTGGCTTATCCATTGATTAGTCATCAATCGCAGCCATTGCGTCTAATTGGTCCAAGATGGGCCTGTAGGCGTTAAAGATTTTATTCGCCTGAACTGGAGATAGATGTAAAAGTCCATCTTTTCCTCTGAACTTGTTGAGTTCAGCACTCATGGACCTTGCCTCACGGGTCATGAATAACAAATACGCTTCGGTGATTGTTTCACCCACGTTAGGACAGTTATTCTTGTTGAGGGGGAGTGTGCAGCGCTCCTGCACTGCTGCGGGTGCAGCGGTGTGTTGGAGCGCAGGCAGGGGAGCAGCCGGGACTACTGGAGTCACGGGCACGGGGATCGGCGCTGGGACGGGCGTGTCCATTAGCGCTGGTATGGGCTGGGAAGTAGTGGCCACCAAAGCTGGGAACGCTTTCTGGTGGTTCAGCCGGTTCCATGGAGAGGGTCTCTGTGGAGCGAGCCGTTCGGGCATTTCCGAGGAGGGAATCCTCTCGGGTGGAGATTCGCGTTGCTGGCGGGCGTTGTGGCGCTTAGCCAGTTTGGGGGCGATTTTGGGGGCCTTAGGGCACCCCTTGTAATTTGCCGGGTGACCGGACTGGCCGCATAATACGCAGCTGGGAGGTTCTGCGCATTGTGAGCGGTCTTTGGGACGCTCGCACTCGCTAGTGCTATGCTCGCCCAGACACTTAACGCATCTGGGCGTCGCATAGCAATTGCGCTGGGAGTGTCCATATAGTTGGCAGCGGTGACACTGGCCAATTGCAGTCGGGCGATTCGGCTTCTCAATTTGGATGCCGGTAAGGGAGCACACCGATTTTATCTTGAAGATCGGGTGATGGCCCTCGGTGGGGTCGCATACGACAAGGACCATGTCGTAATATTCTCCTCCTCTCGCTTTGTGTAAGCGGTGTACGGCGGAGACGGGGATGGATTGGGCGAGGAGGTCATCCTTGATGTCCTCTGTGCTTATTTCCTTGGGGACACGTTTTATCACCACTCGGGTGGGCGTGTCCTCTGGAAGGGAGTAAGTGTGAAAGGAGATGTTCCTTTCACGTAGAGCGCGGACAAGGTCGCGGTAGTCATTTGCTGACGGAACGACTACTTTGATCCCAAGTTGGCAGGCCTTGGCGTTTGTGTAGTTGATCTTACGAACAACACACATCTTGGACACTTCGGTCCATTTCGCCTTGTCCTGAATGTACAAGGGCGGCACAGGGCGTTGCTTCTTTTGAGAAGCTGATGCGGGGGCGTTGGGGCTGCGCGGACGGTTGGCCTGTGAGGCGGGGGCAGCGGAGGTGGAGGGGGAGGGGGAGGGGGGAGACGCAACAGACTTCTTGGCCCTGCTGGTCTGGGAAGATTTACCCTTCTTCCTCTTTCTACCGGCGACTTCATAGCCGTCGTCAGAGGAAGAGGCGTCGTATGATTCTTCCGATTCGGAGGGAGGGTTGGAGCACGGCACTGACGTGTCCATGTCCATTAAGGGCTCAATGGGCTGTTGGGGAGCGGTCGGCGCGGCGTCTATTGTCCTCGGGACAATAGCCGGTTTCGTCTTTGATGACGAGGCGGCGGCGGTGTCTATTGTCTTATAGACAATAGTTGGTTTCGCGGAAGGGACAGCGGCGGCATCTATTGTCTTTTGGACAATAGCTTGTTTCGCGGAAGGGGTAGCGGCGGTGTCTATTGTCTTGGAGACAATAGCCGATTTGGGTTTCACGGAAGGCGCGGGGGCTGGGGCTCTGTTATTAGGTACCGTTTTCGGTACCCAATTTGAGGCCGGGTTTTGTTCCGCAGGCGGAGGAGATAGTGGGCTGTCCAGGACGTCGCTGAAACCAGCGACGGAAGCCTCTTCAGCCGAGGTTGACGGATTGGGTGTTTGCTGCATAGCAGCAAGTTTTGTGCCATATTTGGCGAGGAATTCGGGGTCCTTTAAAAGGACCTCCTTGACGAACGCTAAAATTATAGCGTCCGTCATCATGAGTGGGGGGACCTAAAATCGCGGAATGGTGGTGGATTATTTCCCACGAGGGACCTAAACCCTATCAACCTAGCTCCCCGGGTGGATGGGCCCGGGGGTGTGTGACCCTCCCAGTCGGGTATAGACTGGGAGGTGAGTACCTATTGGTGAGCCCTAAGCTTGTAACCGGTCGCCAGTCTTATTGTGCGAACCGGGCCCTATTTGGGTCTAGTGCGAAGGGGTAGACACACCCAACCGACACTAGGTGTGTAGCTGTGAAGAGAACTCGAAGACTTAGGTTTGACTAGGAGATCCCCCAAGGCCAAAACCTAGCTCCCGACGCCAATTCACTGCTTCACCCTGAAGGGGATCAGCGGGTGTGTTGGGTCAACACCCCCTTGGTTTCGTTGGCACCGTAAGGTTTCCCACCAAGGACCACGAAACTGTGGTTTTTCCCTGAAGGGGCACTACGTTTTTTGACTTTTCCGTTACGGAAACAGGATAATCGTCCGCTGCCTTGAAAAAGGCGGCTTCGGATCTAGGGTTGTAGTCAGCGACCACAGATGACGTCACGGCGAAAGCGGGACGGAACGATGTAGAGCACAACACAACACGATAGCGGGCGAGCGGCGGGGAGCGGCACGTCCGTCACGGGCGAGCGTCGGGCGAAGAGTGCTCGACTGACTCCACGAGCAAACCCGCGCTTAATTTATATAATTTCCCGGTGGGGATATACAGAACATTCTGGAATGCTCGCGAGTGAATTGACCAATCAGAATCGAGGACAGAAATATCTGGAATTTCTGTACATTACCTTAAGTATAACGGAACTTTACCGTAACGAGAGCCTTTATACTTTCAAACATATTTTTACACAGAAATATCCATATTTGACATAACAAACCTTATATAAACTTACTCAGAATTCAGTAATCTATCCTACAAAAATATAAAAACACCAAAAAGTCACCATCAGAAACATAAGTTCTTATCACTACGTAATCTTATTCTACATTATCACTTCACTAAATAGGCATTTTTTATAAGTTTCTTATCTAAAACCGATCAAGTTCACTTAGAAAACATTAATTATGTACACAAACACTCACTGTCTTATCAGTCTTTCGTTAATTTAGCACTTTTAGGTTGGCAGGCTCGGCGTCCATTACAAAAGCTTTGATAAAATCTACGCGGATGTCAGGGTAAATTATATTTCTATTTATTTTGTTTCTCTATCAATTTTTCAGGACTTCCATTTCAGTTTACTATTTTTTGTGCATGAAAAACTTGACTCATGCGCACTCAATACAGATTTATATTATGAAGTGTCGGCGAGTTTAAATTCAGAATTCATACATGTGGCAAATATTGTTAGACGCCGGAAGCGCTTGCCACCGGAAACACGTCACCGGAGGCGCACGCCCTCTACATCCGGCCGACAGAGGCAGAGCTATCCGAGCGACTTACTTGAGCTCATTTCTCGCCGAATGGATTCCAGGGAATCGCTTTTCAATCCGCCCAAGGTATTCTCAAAGAGCCTTTAGTTCACTATCGAGCACAAAAGACAGTGTCTGTCCAATTGTGTAGGTACTACGTATATGTCTGACGTACGATAGGGGGTAACTGAAGCTTGCAAATCTGAAAATCGAATGTTGGACACAATAGATAGGATTAAGTGTCAGGTTATAGTGTGATCTGAATCTAAAGCCTGTCTTCTCAATATTGAGGCTTTATTGCTGGCCTTTTGTCATATGTGAAATTGATCCCTGTAACCGAATAGGCATATCGGTCACTAGAGCTGTACACTTTTCAAACAAAAAAAATAATAAAATCTGGAGCAAAAAAAAAAAAACGCAGATGCGTGTAGTGACCTACCTTATATAATCTATTAAATATAAATTATGCAATTGTTTCAAATTAAAATCAAAAATAATTTATATACATATTTACAAAGTAACCTAACAACTAGTATTATATAAATTCAAAAATCAAAATCAAATAATTTAACGTTACTAACATTCAACATACAAACAGATATTTTGCATTAGTAGATAATTTCTTATCAGCTAACCGGCGTAGCTATGACGCGTCTTTTGTTATAGCGGCCGGCAGGCCTGCTACGTCACACAAACCGGTTGCGTGAGCGAGACGGTACTAACAGTGCGTTGCGCTCGCGCAAGTGCGGCCGATGTGAGCTACGCGTAGCAGTATGTTCACTGAGCCGATACCGACCATTGCTATAAAAATCATAGCTTCGCCGCGCTAAACTATAACTGTACTTTCGCTTGTTTTCGTGCATCTGTCATCTAAGCTATATTTCTACCACTCCTTCTTACTCTTCTTAGTGGAACTCTTGTGTGTGAACTGTAACCTGTGTCTGTGCAATAAACTTTCTTTCTTCTTCTTGTGTACTTCGGACTTCACTTTATTTCTTCATTCTACCTACATCTACACACACGTCAGCCATCTACATTGGTGACCCCGTTCAAGAGCACGAGGATGACTGAGAACAATGCACGCAGTCAACAAGATGTCGGCGAGTCGGCAGCGGAAACTTTTCGTGTGGGTGTGCGTGTACCGCCATTCCACCCGGAGAAGCCGGGATTATGGTTCCACCAGATGGAAGCGCAGTTCATCCTGGCCAATATCAAGTCGGATGACACCAAGTTTTATTTTGTTACCGGCAACTTGGAAACGCAATATGCTTCGGAGGTCGAAGATATTATCGACCACCCTCCAACCACCGGAAAGTATGAGAAACTGAAAAGTGAGCTCATAAAGCGACTTTCGGCAACGCGTGAGAAGAAAATTAAGCAACTTCTCATGCATGAAGAGTTGGGCGACCGAAAACCTTCCCAGTTTTACCGCCACCTCCTTAACCTCGCTGGTCCAGGTGTTCCAGAGGAGTTCCTGAGGACCATTTGGACGAGCCGCCTGCCCGCAAGTACACAGGCGATCATAGCTTCCCAGTCCAAGCAGGACCTGGGTGAGCTGGCTGAGCTGGCAGACCGGATCCATGACGTCGTCGGCACCCAGGTGGCATCAACATCTGCCATCACAACAGTTGCAACGTCGAGCACCCCGGGCAACAGCGTGAACTCCGAGATCGCCGCCCTGACTAAGCAGATGGAGAAGCTGGCGGAGAAGGTGGAGCGATTGTCTCGTCCCAGAGGACGATCCCGTAGTCGTACGCGGCAGCGGTCCAACTCCAACAGGTCCCAGTCCAGCTACAGAAGGTTCCCCCAGTGCTGGTATCATCAGAATTTTGGGGACCAGGCTAGGAAATGCGTGAAGCCGTGCGACTACCATACGTCGGGAAATGTGAGGGGCAATCAGTGATGGCGACCGATGATTGTCCGAGTGCTGGTCGCTTATTTGTCACCGACCAAAGGTCAAAGGTGCAGTTTTTGGTCGACACCGGTAGCGACCTCTGCGTCTACCCTCGGTCGGCATTAACAAGACGACTTGACAAAACTAATTACCAGTTATGTGCGGCAAACGGGACATCAATAGCTACGTATGGGTTCATAAATTTAACTTTAAACCTAGGGTTGCGCCGCGACTTCGCTTGGCGATTTATTGTAGCCGATGTTACAAAGGCGATAATAGGCGTGGATTTTTTATCGTTTTATAATTTGGTTGTTGATTGCAGGAACCAACGCCTCATCGACAATCATACTACGCTCTCCACCCCGGCGTCACCTGTCCGTCGTTCTGATGTCGTCTCTTCGGTGAAAGTAAGTCTTGGTGATTCTGCATACATACAAATACTACAAGAATTTCCAGACATCACTCGCCCACATGGTATACACCGCACTCCAAAACACAATACTGTACATCACATTCGCACTACGCCAGGGCCACCAGTATCGTGTTCACCTCGCAGGTTGGCCCCTGACAAATTAAAAATTGCCAAAGGGGAATTTGAGGCAATGCTGCAGTGTGGCACCTGTCGCTTGTCCGAGTCACCGTGGTCGTCGCCTCTCCACCTAGCACCTAAGAAAGACGATGGTTGGCGTCCCTGTGGCGATTACAGGATGTTGAACGCGCGAACCATCCCTGACCAATACCCCATCCGGCACATCCAGGACTTCGCTCATAGCCTGTCTGGCTGTACCGTATTTTCCCAAATTGACCTTGTAAAAGCAGATTCCTGTTCATCCAGACGATATCCCGAAGACTGCGATCACAACGCCGTTCGGTCTTTTCGAATTCCCTTATATGACGTTCGGGCTACGAAATGCCGGACAGACGTTTCAGCGCTTCGTGGATGAAATGCTCAGGGGTCTGGACTTTACGTACGCATACTTGGACGATTTTTTGATCTTTTCGAAAGACCAGAAGACCCATGAACATCACCTGCGCCAGATTTTTTCCAGGCTCCGAGATTACGGTATGGTCATCAACAGTTCTAAGTGCGCCTTTGGAGTGTCTGAGGTAAATTTTTTGGGCTACCACATCTCAGCGAAGGGCACAAGACCATTGCCTACCAAGGTCGAAGCCGTGCAGAATTTCCCAGCGCCTAAGACCGTGAGAGAGCTGCGCAGATTTCTTGGGATGCTGAACTTCTACAGAAGGTTCATTCCAGGTGCAGCTAGTCTCCAAGCACCTCTGAACACTCTGCTCACTGGATCGGTTAAAGGTTCACATCCCGTCAATTTTACATCCGAGGAGTACGAGGCATTCCAGAACTGCAAAGATAGCCTTTGTCAAGCAGCACTGTTGGCTCATCCTGACTGCAACGCTAAGTTGGCGTTGGTCACGGATGCGTCAGACAAAGCCATAGGCGCGGTCTTGCAGCAACTGAATGCGGGGGCTTGGGAGCCTCTTGCCTTCTTTTCGCGAAAGCTGACCTCGGCGCAGGTTAAGTACTCACCTTACGACCGCGAGCTGCTCGCCATTTACGAGAGTGTGAAGTATTTTCGGCATATGCTGGAGGCTCGTGACTTTGTGATTTACACAGACCACAAGCCTCTTACATTCGCCTTCCACACTCGTAAAGAGAATTGTTCCCCACGACGGTCCCGTCACCTGGATCTTATAGCCCAGTTCACAACGGACATCCGGCATATATCCGGGAAGAACAATGTCGTGGCGGATACCCTCTCTCGCGTTGAGGAGATTACTCAACCTGTGCCCGCTGAAAGGATCGCTGCAGCGCAACTAGAAGACCAGGAGCTGAAGCAACTGCTTATCGGGGATAACGCGTTACGCCTACAACAGGTTAGCGTACCAGGATCGCAGACGCAACTATACTGCGACGTCAGCACCCCTACACCAAGACCTTTTGTGCCCAAGGAGTTGCGCAGGACAATTTTTCTCAGCTTACACTCCTTGAGTCACCCAGGCACCAAGGCATCAGCAAGATTGGTTGCTGACCGATATGTGTGGCCTGGCATCAGGAAAGACTGTCGAGAGTGGGTACGCTCTTGCCTGGCTTGCCAGCGCTCGAAGACCACACGACACGTCTTTGCACCACTGGGAGCTTTCAAATTACCGCAATCGAGATTTTCATTCATCCACATTGACCTCGTAGGACCTTTGCCATTGTGCCAAGGTTTCCGCTATTGTCTCACAGCCGTCGATCGCTTTACGCGATGGCCAGAGGCAATACCGTTAGCAGACATAACTGCAGAAACAGTGGCAAAGGCTTTACTGAGTGGTTGGATTGCTCGTTTCGGCTGCCCATCGGATATCGTAACCGATAGAGGTAGGCAGTTCGAATCAGCACTCTTCAAATGCCTGTCTGCCATTGCTGGGTTCCAACATCGCAGAACAACTGCGTACCATCCAGCCTGTAACGGACTGGTGGAACGATTCCACCGTCAACTCAAGGCTGCGATTACCTGCCACGCAAATGACAGTTGGGTGGACTCTCTTCCACTAGTCCTGCTAGGTGTTCGCAGCGCGTACAAGGAAGACGCTCAGGCTTCATCCGCCGAATTAGTTTACGGCCAGCCAATTCGCCTTCCAGGGGAATTTTTTGACCCTCAGTCTGACGAGACAGTGGACATGACCGCTTACCTGTCAAGGCTTCGGAGTATTATCCGGAATCTGCAACCATCACCAGCAGCCAGGCACAACAGCAACTTCAAAACTTTTGTTTACAAGGATTTATCCTCTGCAACTCACGTGTTCCTTAGGGACTGCACTGCCGGTGGTGGTCTGAAACCGGCATACTCTGGTCCTCATAAGGTCATCGAAAGAGGTGACAAGGTGTTCAGAATAGTGGTAAACGGTAAACAGGTTACCGTATCGATAGACCGCATTAAGCCGGCCTTCATACTGCGTGACCCTGACAACACATCATACTCACCACATACCACTAACATGCACCCTAACACACCACAGTCACCACTCAACACTAACACTCACCACTACACACCCAACGCGGATAACCAAGACTTGCCTTCGGCTGACGATGACGTCATCAAGACGACGCGGTCGGGACGTCGCGTTAGGTTTCCCGACTATTATCGCCCTTGACGGTCTTTGGAAGGGGGTGATGTAGTGACCTACCTTATATAATCTATTAAATATAAATTATGCAATTGTTTCAAATTAAAATCAAAAATAATTTATATACATATTTACAAAGTAACCTAACAACTAGTATTATATAAATTCAAAAATCAAAATCAAATAATTTAACGTTACTAACATTCAACATACAAACAGATATTTTGCATTAGTAGATAATTTCTTATCAGCTAACCGGCGTAGCTATGACGCGTCTTTTGTTATAGCGGCCGGCAGGCCTGCTACGTCACACAAACCGGTTGCGTGAGCGAGACGGTACTAACAGTGCGTTGCGCTCGCGCAAGTGCGGCCGATGTGAGCTACGCGTAGCAGTATGTTCACTGAGCCGATACCGACCATTGCTATAAAAATCATAGCTTCGCCGCGCTAAACTATAACTGTACTTTCGCTTGTTTTCGTGCATCTGTCATCTAAGCTATATTTCTACCACTCCTTCTTACTCTTCTTAGTGGAACTCTTGTGTGTGAACTGTAACCTGTGTCTGTGCAATAAACTTTCTTTCTTCTTCTTGTGTACTTCGGACTTCACTTTATTTCTTCATTCTACCTACATCTACACACACGTCAGCCATCTACATGCGATTTGTTTTAACATAATTTAATTTAACCAATTACTGCAATTAGCGCGTGCTTGACCTGAAGACATTCATAGCTGGACATGGCTTTCCCCGACGTGGCCCCACATCGGCCATTTTTATGGGTCTCGCATCCAGCAGATTCGCGATGCGTCTTCCGGTACACAGTCGTTACTCCAGAACTACTTACCTCTCCATATAATAATAGCTACGGATTTTCAGCTGCATCTGCGATGACAGGAAGGCAGTCCCAACATACTTGGAAAAAGTTAAGTAAATGATGAACTAAATATGACATGACCGTAAGTAGACCAATCGCCATAATCTCCATGCTGTGTAAAGTGATGGAAAGGGTAGTTAATAAAGAGCTGCTAGCATACCTGAAAGACAATGAGCTCCTCAGTGATGACCAATGGCAGTCTTGTACATGTTACGCATTGTTGGGGCGTGGCCATTGAGAAACACGGCGAAGCCGTTTCTGTGTCGCTTAATATCTCAAAGGCCTTTGACAGGGTCTGGCATGCTGTTGGGTAAGCTTTCCGCGTTCGGCATCCCTGCTGACTTTTGCAACTGGATTTCTTTGCTGAGTGAGCGATCGATCAAATTGGTAATAGATGGCTGCTCATCGGATCATATGGCTATTGATGCCAGTGTCCTTCAGGGGTCTGCACTTTCTGCGACTTTTTTCTGCTGCACATCAACGACCTGCTGCAACTAGGTGTAATCGGGTACGCACATGACAGCACAGTCTCAGAAAGATACCTATCCAGTGCAAGAGCCAGCACGGAGATGCCATTTTGGAGCGAATGAATTTGACCTTAATTCTAATGAGATTTAAGGTCGGTCAGGGAAATGTCCCTGTAGGGCAGCGACAATCTGGGCAAATTCAATGCTTTGAAAACACATTTTCTTTTCACTCTGCTTAAAGGAGTCCGTCTAAGTTACTTTCCGAAGTACATCTGTTCCTGTTACCGACAGCGTAGAGCATTTGGGCATAAAGCTGACGTCTAATCTTAACTTCGGCTCAACCATCGAAACAAAAGCACAGACTGCATCAAAGAAGCTGAGCATCCTAAATAGGGTGAGGCGATACTGTATATCTGCCGGTCGATTCTGTAAACATGTCGATGAAGACGGAATTACAGCTCACTTCGTGATCACGTGAAATCTTGATTATATGGATTGACAGCTCACCTCGTGATCACTTCACCCAAGTGAAGGCTTAGGTGAAATGATCAAAAGGTTTTTTCGGGTAATGCGACATGTTTACAGTATCTACCGGCTTATGGCTCCGGTATACCTTCTGAGTCTGTACAAAGCACAAGTCCGTTCCAGTATGTAGTATTTCAGCCACTTGTGGAATAGCTCAGCAAAATACCAGCTTGCTGCATTGGACTCGGAGGAACGCAGAGCAAAAAAACTTATGGCGACGAGACGTTGGTGGCTAAGCTTCACAGCCTAGCTCATCGGCATAATGTTGCTTTCTTGTCGGTCTTCTGCAGTCTGTCCTTCGAAGAGTGTGCGCACGACCTGATCTCACCATCGTCCTTTTACTACCGGAATACCAGACGTACTGCTGGGTACCATCCGCACCCGGTCGATATCAGGACTAGTCGTACGCTTCTCCTCCACACTTATTATGCGCACAGCCAAAGTGTGGAACTCTCTGCCAGCGTCTGTGTTCTCTCCCACATGTAACCCGTCTGCCTTCAAAGCAAGAGAGAATAGCATTCTTCTGGGTACGCTCGCTCCTTCATAAACCTTATCCATCTCTTTCCGTCAGGCGTAATCGTGGTCTAGAGCAAGCCCAATCCTCCATAAAAAATATAAAAAATAGACAAAGCAAGATATCTTCCTAGATAAAAATAGCTGGCCTTGCGGATTTAACTTCATTAACGTCGAGCATAAACCACTGAAGCTAGAAATATCTAATTGGGACAGCTTAATGTAAAATATGTGTTAAAGCCATATCCATTTTATCAATCTTTTTTACTTTTGGAATTAACCTGAAATAACTAGGTAGTAGGTATCACATGTTTGTGTAAAATAGATGTGGAACAATTTTTTGTGTACATAATAAAGTATATAGATCTATCTATCATGTTTTTCCAATAGTTCAATAAAGTGCAAACTCCAAAAATAATACTCGTGTAGTTTTTAAGCTGTCAAGAGTTTTTGGAAACATTCGATTGGAAATGTTCCCAACTGCTACTGACTGGACTTTACTCAACATGAGTGTTTACGTGCAGAACTAGGTTTAAATACATCTCGTTTTAGGAATTGCAATTTTGTAATCGGATTGTATCATTTTATTCCTAAACTCCGAAGCTCCAGTTGAAAAGTTGAGTTGAGATTTTTATTTTACCTTATTGTAATAAATGTAATTTTTGTTTTATCTAAATGAATTTTTTGTTTAGTCCTTAATTTAACGACATGGATGGTTGAGCAATTGGCTGCTGCGCTACGAGTCGCGGGTTCGATTCCCGCACGTAACAAATATTTGTATGGCCAAAGATAATTGTTCCGGGTTTGACCGTTTGTGAGTTTATATGTTTGTAAACGCACCCAGGACACAGGAGAAAGTCCCAGTTTTGAGCAAAGTTTAAAAAAGAAATTGAAAAAATCTATTCATATACTTTAAAAAACATAATATAAAGAGAAACAATTTGTGTTGAAACTTATTTCGTTTAGTATTTTGTTATTGACATTATGTTAGGGTAAATTGTTTGCTTTGTGTTATCTTTCGCGTTTGGAATACGGTCCTTAACCATCTACCACCACATTTGGCATAGGTACCTTCTTAGCTTGCTTAGCTATCCAAGAACATTATGACCTTTGATCGTTGCATAGACAATGCCCGAGGTACGAGGAAGATAATGTAACGTTCAATAGCGAGAGTACTGAAGGGCTGAAGGGGATGGAATGAAATCTAGAGATACTATCGCATGTTTAGCACCTTCTGGTGCATAACCTTCGTTTATTATTAGTTGTAACGTAATACCTAAAAAGGGGTCATCGGACTCATCATTATGAAGAACTTTTAGTATGGGACAAACTCCGAAACCGCGGCTTTTCAGGCACCTATTGCGTTTATTTTGTTACACATTTTAGGTATACGTTCCTATCAATATCATACTAGGTGCCTTATAGGCATGCACCAAACTACCTCTGTAAAAAATTACCAGCATTTTGATAGGACAACGTGTTAACGAAGCTTCGAAAGGTAGATAGATATTTGAAAAAATCGGGTGAACTTTTGAAATGTCAACGAGGCCGTGGTCGAATTCCCGCCGGGGTCTGTTGGCTCGTTACCCGTGCTTGTGTTTGTTCATCCTATGCTGCATTCGGCGCCATTCGGAACCATTCGGGGCCACCGAGTCGACGATACGTGAAATAAAAAAAAACGCAATTTTATAGGATGCGAACCTCTCTGATATTTACTGGCTTCTGATTGGTGCGTTTGATTTTAAGCACTGATGTGTGATTTGACATTTTAAAAGAGGTTGTTTTGTGATCGTCTAGGCTTTTTTCGGCCACGTTGGGGTTAGTTGACGGAGCGTGTTAAGGGCTCAAATTCTAAATTAATCTCAATGTTACAATTTGTATTCAGAAATAGCAGATAATTTTCAAATTTTGGAACACCAAACTTTATGTCACAAACAACGCAGTTCAAATTCTAATGGAATACAAACTTTTTCTATTAACTAATATCTGAGTTCACGCCAATGGATACAAACGATCTCAAATTGTAAATTATCTAAGGATACTTATTGAAATGTACTGAACTGTTTTAAGATTAAGATACATTTATTATCAATTGATTCACTGCGAATGTATCATTAACACACCATTACCTACAATTCGGAGTTGACAAAGGGTAGATATCGAAAATCCGAGATCCTTCATCGAAGACGTCAATTTAATTAAACTGCTAACGACTTGAGAAGATTCTTCGTGGAACACCGACTTTTATGACCGTCAGCCCTGAATATCTTCGGAATAAGTTCTTGAGAATGTTGATAAGTATAGATATTGTGAAGAGGATATCCTTGGCTCCAGGTTTCTGGCGGACAAGGTAGCTTTTGGAAGCGTCTGGCGAAAACTAAAAGAATTTGAAATAGGAATGTAAAAATATGTTTTGTTTTCTTTTGGCACTCCGGTACCAACGTTCTTTGAAGGCAGACGCCTAATACATTTTAAGGTTCAAATCTCATATATACTTTTATTTGATAATAATATCAGAAGTAGCACTAGCGTGAGTCGCTGGTGTTACAATATTTACTGTCTATAAGCACAGTCAAGTTTTTCTTTTCGTTCCATCCAAGGGTTGTCTGTAAGAGATTAAAACCGTCCATTGTACACTTGGTTGTATAAATGTTTGTCCTGTGCTTATTATGTGAGGGGTACAATAAAATATTAATAAATAAAGAAACGGGCTGGATTTCTTGATAAGTGGAAAGAAGAAACTCGGGTGGGTTCATATAAGAACTGAACTCAGGACTCAGATAGAAGTCTTTAATGGTTATGTAGTTATGTGCTAGCTCGATATCACCTGGACGAATGCCATGTAGATATGAGGTCTAAGGTGGATCGAGCGCACTTTGAAGGTCATTTATTTTATTTATTTCGCCTCAGTTGACCCGGATTTGTTCAGAGCTTTTCCTTCAGGAAGTGGTGTCATACGTAGTATTAAAGATGTCGCAGCCAACTAGCTTAATCAGCCGTTTCATTAAAAGCTTAGCCTTTTAATAGAACTGCGCCATTTAATCAGTGACATACGTGACATGGGCAAGTCATTAAACGATAATTAACCAAAGATGTCACTTAGGTCGCTGAAAAATGGGCGCAGTTAAATGGAAAGGCTAGGCCACCAATTAAACGGCTGATTAAACTATTAGGCTGCGTCAGAGGCACTGGCATTGTAAAACTTGAGAAGAAGCAGACATATCATCAGTAAAACAGTATCTATATTGAGGTACTTGTCAACTTTTATCTTCAAAAGCAGATGGTCGGCAGTTTTTCCTTTAAAAGCCAACGACACAAAGACTCATAAATCATAATCTCGTGAATCAGAAAACGCTTACACGTTGAGAAAATTTACGAGTTGAACGAAGACAGGTTTTGATAAAAAGTAATAAAATACCTGCAACATTTTGTGCTCACCCCCTATATATTTTAGTCTTGAGAGGATATTTTCAGCTCATTCCTACATTAAAGAACCTTTCGATCTAGATTTGAATAAGCTATCTCACTAGTTTATCACACACACAAACTTTAATGAGCAATTCGGTAATAAGTACTTTGACTGGTGTTAATATGGTCCATGTTTACTTTACCTGAAGACTACCTAATTTGAAGAAGGAAAATATCTTCCACGAAATTTAATACCGACACAAGCAACGCCTAAAAAATTCAGGAAGCACTTTAAAATTAGTTCACTTCGAATAAATCATCTCTAATTTTAATCCATTGGACTGGGACCGTTTAAAATATTGGTGACCCTTCTAGGTTTTAAGCTTCCTCAAAACAATTACTGCCTCGAAATCAATATGTACGATACACACAGCCTAGTTAGATCTGTATGCCAACTGCAAGAGAACACAATGGTCCACAGTTTTGATACAGTTATATCAGATGCACAAAACCACATTCAAACTGCTATTTACCAGTTGGCTTGCTCTGCAAACATAGAAGTCTTTGTAGCAGACAGACGTGTTCACGATAAACTGCGTATGTTTAAGAACAAAATTAAAGGTGTTCCCATTATTTTAAATATTTATTATAATAGTAATGGGATAATCTTTATTTAAATATACATACAAACTTATTATAATTATACAAGCTAATTAAAACATATATAAATGTACAAGCGGGATGAGCGGGGGAAGCGGGAGGGGAATAACTAACATGTCATTGAAAAATTCGTCCGCATCGCTGTCAACGGGAATAGTGGCCAGAGCACTGGCCAGAATTACCACGTTGAATGGTCATGCTGATAATAATAAAAAACAACGGGTTGCACTCCGGGAGTGCCGGCAGAAGTGACAACTTGAACATTAACGTTGAGCATTCTTGATATTTTGGAATGGTTAGGGAATAATTTCGCAAGAATTGCTTTAATTGTCAGTATTAAAGTATTACTATTTATGTGGTAAAATACAATATTCATTTATTGCGCTGTCATACACAAACATGACAATTTATACACACCCACTTCACTTTAAAAACATTATCACTTCAGAATTTTTCCTCCGTCTTACGAATTTTCGATCAGGTCACGTGTCCTGACGCGAGTTTAACATTTTTTACCCATACCAAAAAGTGCACAACGCCGCTAAAGTAGTTTTCACTTCAATAATTGTGTTCTTTTAGATATTAACAACAAATACACTAGGTATTTGTTGTTAAATTTGATATGTATTTACTTCATATCACGTATTACGTAGCCGACGAACAATAATTAATTGCAAATGTTCTATACGCCGCGCCGTTACGGTCATATACCTATATTTGCTAAAATTTTTTTTGGCAGTATACTCTTACAGACTATAACAATACGTTTTCTAACCCGTCAGGGACTTTCTTCTTTTCGTAAAAACTATATTCTGGCGACCGCCGACAGCCTCGAGATTTGTTAATTGACTACGGAACCCTACTTTGTCCCCGACACGCACTTGGAGAGATAGCCTATTTTTTATTAACATTTACTTTTCTATCCACCAAAGTGGTTGTCTTTAAAAAGAAAAGATTGGTACATTACCAAACAGACAAAGATAAATGGACACAAAGATTAGACGGATTTCTTTTTCTTTTGTAATCTTGAAATTACGTAAATTGAATCTTGTAATAGGGCTATTTTTTTAGCTGCGCAGGTATTGGCTTCACTTGCTAGTCCATATGTAGACTAGCTGATGCCTGCGATTTCGTCCGCGTAGATGTCGGTTATCGAGGTATTAAGTTTTCCCCCTTAAAGTTCACATTTCCAAAAATCTTTTCTTAGCGGATACTCACATTATAGAAAAAAACTATATTCTAAATTTCAACTTACTAGACTTAACTCTTTTGGATGTGCGTTGATAGTCAGTTAGGACAAAAGATTTTATAAGAACCTATAGAAGATTTTTTTGTGTCTGTGTGTGTGGGAGTGGAAGTGGGAGGTCATGTCGCACGAGTGCACCCGGAGTGATGAGCAAAGATTCACTGGACGCTTGAGGGAGGACGTCGTTGTCGAGAGATCGCACTAGAAAAAGAGGTATGAAGGAGAGAGGGGAGGTCTTTGCTCGGAAGTGACAAAAAAACTTTTCACAAAAAATATGCAACCGACTTTCAAACAAAAACCACTACAAAGTACAAAATAACTAAGTTTTTTATTTTTCACTTTTTAGTGTTAATACCTCCCAAAATTCCACCCGGTTCATATCAATTTAATTGTCTATCTCCGAAGTTCTTCATCACATCTTACGAATTTAAATGGGACCATTTTGGAATAAACCTCTTTCGAACAAAAAAAAGAGGCTATTTATGACGGAGTTATGTCATACATAAAACAAAATATAAACATCCGAATTGATATCCTCTTAATTTTTTAAAGTCGGTTTAAAAAGTACGCCTATTGCACTCGGCGATAGTGTTGGTTTGTATGAATGGAAGAATTTTCGTAATCGGAACAGTATTCTCAGAGATTACTTTCTACAAACAAACAAACAACTTGCATCCACATAATACTAGTTTACATTTCAATGTGGGAATGCAGTGGAGTTAGTTTAAACAGTAGAATGTATGTAGATGCTCGTACCAATACAAAGGTAAGGAGAGTAATGAAATTAAGGAAATGGAATCGCATTTAGCATCGCCTAAGTCTCGTTTAAATTGCAAATTCCCGCTGCCATTCATTCAAGTCGCTATCTTTTTTATTTTCGTTACATTTAAATCTTAAGTTCAATGAAACAGAATCAGTTAAATCGATTTGGATTACCTTTGCGATTGCTTTGTAGTGAGTTAAAGAATCGTTTTGTTTTGTTTTACCATTCTTTTTACTTCCATACTATCGAATGACCTAGTGAGGGCCGCGGGGGTCTGGTCGATGTGACGCAGCAGAGCAGTGGCCGATATTATGGTGAATTGTAATTATGATGATACTGACACTACCAACTGAAATACTACCTAAGCTAATACCGGTCTATGAAATAACTAGGTACCTACCGTTTTATCTAAAGGGTTTTTTAAAATATAAAAATTAACTACTGTCTTAAAGCTAAATGCCGCTGAACCATTCATATCTTCTTTTAATGGAGTACCTTCATTATGAACGCCTACAAAGGTACAATAAACTACGCCTATCAAACCCGCGACAGCAAGGTATTTCTGGCGTAAAAAGGTACCTACCTAAAGTTCATGATATACAGGGTGTCCCAAAACTCAACGTCAAGCCGAAACGGGGTGACAGGATTGATCATAACCATCACGAGAAAAATCTGAAAAAAAATCTATCCCATGCAGTTTGAAAATTATGGGCATTTTAAGAAAAACCTAGAAATTTGATCAAACTGTACCATTTTTCGGTTATTGTGGTTATTATTTTTTATTTTTGTTCATTTGAACTTTAGAAACGTAATCCTAAATAACATTTCTAGAATCCCAATAAAAAATAATGACACAATTGCCTCAAGTTCCCGAGAATTGAGACTATTTGTTAAACTACGAATTTAAAATTTTCAAGATTCGTCGACTTTGACAGGCCCTCCTATAAAAAAAATGTACTAGAGTGCCTTGGCAAGTAGCATTAAAAGTTGGCGCATTTAATCAGAATTCTAAAATGGTACAATACTTGTTAGTTCCATACAATAGAAAAGAGTAAAAAAATTAAAACCTCAAGTAACCCGATTTTTGCTATCAGATTTTACTCAGTTAAAATGTTTTTAATTCGCACAAGCTCTAGGTAGGTTCTTAATTTTAAGGCAAAATGATGAGAGAGATGGATAATGGGTATGTTTGCCATGAGTGAGCGAGACAGATAGTGACGCCACGCATTGAGACGGAGATGCGTCGTTTAAACGAGTGCGAATGAAACAGATAGATGCTATGGCATCTATCTGTTTCATTCGCACTAGTTTCAGCCAAGCAAATGGCTACGCTACCAGTCCGACACCAACCAGTTAGTACGTTTCGCTCATTCGTCTACTGCGCACGTTCGTATTCGTATTAATTATTTTACTAATTTTACTAACTTTTTTTCACTTTGGTAAAAGTGGCGTCACTATCTGTCTCGCTCACTCATGGCGAACATACCCATTATCCATCTCTCTCATCATTTTGTCTTAAAATTAAGAACCTACCTGTGTGAATTAAAAACATTTTAACTGAGTAAAATGAGATAGCAAAAATCGGGTTACTTGAGGTTTTAATTTTTTTACTCTTTTCTATTGTATGGAACTAACAAGTATCGTACCATTTTAGAATTTTGATTAAATGCGCCAACTTTTAATGCCACTTGCCAAGGCACTCTAGTACATTTTTTTTATAGGAGGGCCTGTCAAAGTCGACGAATCTTGAAAATTTTAAATTCGTAGTTTAACAAATAGTCTCAATTCTCGGAAACTTGAGGCAATTGTGTCATTATTTTTTATTGGGATTCTAGAAATGTTATTTAGGATTACGTTTCCAAAGTTCAAATGAACAAAAATAAAAAAGAATAACCACAATAACCGAAAAATGGTACAGTTTGATCAAATTTCTAGGTTTTTCTTAAAATGCCCATAATTTTTAAACTGCATGGGATAGATTTTTTTTCAGATTTTTCTCGTGATGGTTATGATCAATCCTGTCACCCCGTTTCGGCTTGACGTTGAGTTTTGGGACACCCTGTATTTTGATAATATTTAATTTAATTTCTGTAGAAATGTTATGAATTTTTGATTTATTTTATCCGACGACTTTTGATATTACCAATTAACTTTAACGGAATTTATGAAGCTCCAAGAATTGACCCAAACACGAAAAGCGCCTGTAGAGAAAAAATTGCAATAACGTAAAAGCACGCGTGAAGAGAATTTTACCGTCGTAGGAGTTGAAAAAATGTAGTTACTAAAAAGAAACTGTATTATGTAATACACTCACGACTTTAATCACAGAAAGGCTTGTCTTTGAGTATAAGACTGTATGAGACATGTGATATTTAAACAAAATGTCGCACTTAGGTACGGTGTGAAAAACCTTGGCATTGAAAAACGAACGTTCACTAAGATGTACACTTATACATCGCATATTTTTATGATTGTTCCCAGTTTCCCACATCAATAAATGATTAATTTTACTTTTGTTTTATAAAGTACAAAGATTACTTTAAAAGTTAGTGTGAGCTACGACGTAGCATGACACGTAGCACCGTAGCACTACGGCGTAGCAAGCAACCCTTCTTTGTCGTGTCGAAAATTTGTAGTTTCTTCCTTCATTTTAGTGTCACCAATTTCTTCCTATTACTAAGGTACATTTATGCTAGTAGCTATTCGTTTAGAAATTAGCGAAAAGTCTTCTTCTTCTCTGTAACATACAGTTTAGCCATTCGTCTTATCATTTCACCGGGATGGTTCTCCTCAGATAGCCGTGACCGTCATGACCAATGGCCCTTCTTAGAGCCAAATAACTAAAAGGTCTCTTAGTAGCACCCACCAGTCCCACCACTAGCCTACCAAGCCCGCCCTCATTATAAACTCAATAAGTGATTTCAGTAATGATAAATTCCATGTTACCTCGAGGTGATGTTCTAACCCTACCAAAGAGTGATATATTCTTCTATATCATCTGTTTAATATAATTCTATTGATAGTATATCAAAATCACTCGCCCGATCACCTGCTTGAATTCCCCGAAAGTTCAAGATACACCTGTGTCATATGCCACTTTCACGGCTCGGCTCACGGCTGATCGACCGATCTCCATGAATTTTGCATACATATAGGCTTGTCGTGAAGATGACAACATAGGATGATTTTGATCCCGGTAGATCAAGTGTCAAGGATATGCAAATAACTCATACCTTTGAGAATTCGGCTAGAAGCTAGTTTAATAAAAATGCGTCACGCGTCGAGCGTCTAGCGCAATACTGCTCCCAAAGGATTTTGAGAGTTGCAATGTTGAATGTACAATATTTTTCGTTAAAGGTTAGTATTGAGTCACATTTAAATGCCGACCCATTGCTTTCTATATTTGTGGTACGAAAAGGATACCATTTTTCTGGTAATTTTAGATGAAACTTCGAACTGAAAGAGAAATCGTTTCGGACTTGAAGATCGAATCAAGGATTCAGTATTCACTAATAACTTCGTAATTCTTATAAAGCGGCGCCTGTGCTGCTATATACGAACTATAAGAATAGATCTGACGTCACGCAAATTCTACATCGCTATAGTTTAGTAGCTAACATTATACAACAGCCCAACATCAACCATCGACCAGTTGCCCGGTCGGAGGATCCCCTATTTTTAATGGAAGTTTGCGGGACTTTCTGTTCCGCTCACATCTATACTTGCCATGATCTGCTTATCCCTTAATTGCATTCAGTATATTTTTTCTTACCTGCCATCTTTCTATCATCCGTCAACATATCTCGTTCCCTGCCAAGTAAATTTCACTCAACCGATCCCACAGCTCGTCCAGTTTTCCCTAAATAAATAAAAATACTGCTCCAGCCTCGAAACAAACAAAATGACGACTGGCCAGTTCCAGACTTTGATTGAGCAAATAAAACATTAATCAGATCAAGGCAGTTTGAAATAGAAGAACTGTGTTTGATTCCGATCGTTTTCTGTATTTCTGCCCGGAGCGTTAAGATAAATCGAGTCCATAAAAACTTTTATTTTTTTCCTTTCCTTCTTCGGAGGAGGTCGTAACAGCTTGCATTTATTTTGTGAGAGATTTAAGAGGATGTGGTCTGCAGACAGCGACGCTAAATAATTATGTGTTCTACCAGTTCATATTTCTCGTGGAAATTGATTTATGGATTTTTCAAAGCAATATGTTTGGTTTACTGGAGTTTAAAGTTTAAAACCGTATGTATCTGCCAGGTTATTCGCAAGCATTTCGTAGCTATGATAAGTGATCTATTTGAATCTTGTTATGAAATTGTGTTGTGTGCCATAAGTTTCTGCTACATACCTAAATGTGTTTCTTTTTCTCAAATTTTTCTATCAATTGTACATTGGTAGTTTACGCAACATTTTCATAAAATGTTGACCGTTCACAAAATATTTATATCCTTTCTATTCAGGTCACGGTGCGTGAGTAAAAATCTTTCTGGACACACCTGTTTGTTATTTTTGTAAGGAACTTCCAAGAAACAAATCTGTTTACTTAGTGAAAATAGTGAGGAGACATTTATTTCCTGACAATGCTACATTGTTCATGCGACTGCCGAAAAATCCGGGCGGATTTTCCTTTTGTGTAAAATGTTTTCATGTCTGAAACAGGAGTAAAGTCGCTAGGTACCCGGACTTAACTGATGTGGAAAGAAAATACAAAATATATGTAACGTTTTCTAGTAGATTCTCTAAACTTTAATTAACGAAATTTAGCTTTTCTGCGCCAGTGGAGGAGGGCAGAAAATACTTCGGTGATCATTTTATTTTGTACAAGCTGTGCCCCATGGCTTCGCTCCCATCAACTCCCGTCAACCGTTACCTACCCACTCTACCTACCTACCTAGATAAATACCTAGCAATTTTTTTTGTTGGTTTTTTAAACCTTCGCTGCTATCTGAAACAAAAAAGAATTAGCCAAATCGATCCTGCCGTTCTCGAATTTTGCGCTTAGCAACAAATTTGGCGATTAATTTTTATTTATATAGATAGATAAGCTGACATTATTGTGTCAAAGTCAAAGTCAATTCATTTATTTCAACTAGACCATTAAAAGGCACTTTTTGACGTCAAATGTACAGTTTGAAACTAAAATATTAGTGACTCTAGTTGTCCTTTCGCAAAAAGTAGATTCTTATGGAGAAGAACGGACAAGAAACTCCATAGTTACTCTTTTCAAATATAAGTTTTACAATGTTTTGTATACATACATTGATCTATTGATTATATTATGTGAGCACAATGCACCCAACATTACCCTAATATACAGCACACACTTATATACTAATAGGTGCAACAAAATCGTCTAGTACGTTATTAAAACTACACGTTTCCTCATACGAATAGCCGTTTTCAGAGTTTTTATACAAAATCAGTTCCTATTTACAAATAGATATCTACATTCAAACTTTATTCAGATGCTCGTTTATTCGGGTCGCCCTCGGCATAACTCTCGATTTTCCGGCTTTACCGTAACTCAGTTCATGTGGACATTTTAGTCGAATAACACTTTAATTGCATTCAATCTGTGCCTATTGTTTATAACCGCGGCTAACGTTAACATATCCAATTGTTTATTCGCAGTGTTTCTGTTTAAATGGAGATAATTACAAACCACAACACGCATTACGGCGTCGGGTGAGCGTGTCCCCAGTAATGGGATGGGCTCATAGAAAGGCGTTACTCCAGCCATCCATCAAGGGGATTAGCATCGCAGGGTAGCTGTGTCGTCGCAGCAACCTTATGGGATTAAGAGGCTGACTACGACCCTTGCAGCGTAGCGTTCAATTATTCCGTTAAAACCGAGTGCCCGCGCGAAAATCTTTCTTTTTTTTTTGTTTCGAACGTTCCGGCCTTCTTCATTTCGTGTCGATTGTCTCATATCAAATTTTGCCCGACCAGTATTGAGCAACTGGTACAGCTCTATCATTGTCCTCGTTTAAATCTTGGATGGTGCAGGTGGTTGTGCACGATGGGCAATTATGGAGGTGATGCATCTTGTGAAGGGGTTCCGCACAAGCACTGCGTTTGGGTTGGGAAACTATCGTTGAATAAACGTATTGAATGCTAAACGTGTATTTAACGCCTCGGTCTATTTAGTCATAAATCGTTGTAATATCGACATTACCCTCCGTGAAAAAAGGTTTATTTATTTCTTGATTCCTCCTTTAACTAAATATATTGAGTAACTTTCGGATAGGTAAAGCTAACATTTTTTTAATTCAAAGGGAATTAGCTTGGTTTGCATTAATGTATTGTATTGTATCGTGTCGTGGCGTCTTTTGAAGCTGTTGATTGGCTACAAAACTCACTTTGAAATATCGTAGGCTTAAACAGATTCGTTGTGATTGGTATATTCCGAACTACGACACAACAAGACAATAATGTGCTCTTAGCTTTAGTGATATAAAATCTATTTGAGTGTGACACCACTCAAACGATCCAAAAACACAAACCAACTAACTACTTTTCCTGTTTCCTCTTAACACAACAAAACCTTAATTACACAAAAGGTACACCATTGGATTCATAACAACGTTTCCAGTGCACCCACACATCGGTTAATTAGGCAGATATTCGTACGTGCAGCTGAAAATTAATGAAAACTGGAGCAGCTGCTGAAACGATCCCGTGCGAGTACATCTCGACACATTTAATTGTTATTGTTGTTAATTTTGTTTTAGATTTTGTTGCTAACATTGTTATTGTCGACGGTAAAGGCGGCGTGGCGCAGGGCTCGCTTGTATTGCCGACGGAGCCGTACCCAAATTTAATTTGACACCTACAGGGCGCGTGACTAGACTAGGGGATGTTTTAAAGGCTTCTGCAGACAGGCATGACGCAACATTGCGACATTAGTGTAGAAATTGCTGTACCTTCGGACACATTATCATTAGAACAATTTCCATGAAAACGCGCTATCGGTTTTTTGTCGCATTGTCACGTCTCAACTGCATAAGCCCTTTAAGGCAACAATGAAACGAACACGAGAAGTTCAATATGTATATTTTACACATAAATTCTTTGTCATTAAACACTTCCTCATAACGTCTTCACTAATTTGACATAGATTTTATATTATTACACCAAAACATTCACTAATTAATTGAATTCCAATTTCGTACTTAACCAAATATTTGGTTGAATATTTGGTCAGAATTATATTGTCTTGGGTCAAAACGCCCCACGTAATACTAGTGTATAGTATTAAAAATGCAATTTTATAATGATCGCTTTCATGAACATTCAAACCTTATATGTATCGGATATATGTCAATCTAAGATCTATTGTTAGGTAATATTAAAATCTTACAGTACATATAGGAAGATATTATGATATCTGTGAAATAGCGTTTAGCTTTGGCTCAATATAGACATCACTTGAATATTTGCTTAAAAAGTTATTAATGTAAATATACATACCTATAAAGCGACAGACAATGTATCTATTACACCGATTTCAACAGGATACTCGAGTATATTAATGAGTAAGAATTCTCTAATAAATGCTGCCTTACGGTTGTAAATATCTACTCCAAATGTTTTATGTATATTCAGTAAAAAGTGACTCCTTTGTAAATGTAAGTACATAAACAGCATTTTGTTAATCACTTTTATAGAAAACTTCAACGATTTTATTAAGTTTTAAGCACGGAAGCAACATTTCTGTTTGATTTAACACCGTTCAAATTTTCCAATAATTCATGTATGACAACGTGATAAATTTCAGTCGTATTCAAGTAATAGCTACTAAATTATACAATAACTATAATGAACTATGATAACTTATATAAATTATTTACATCTGCTTAGTAAACGTAAGAGAATCACAATGCACCATCATAACTATAAGCCCATTCATTCCTATATACATTAATTATAATATGATCGCTCTCAATTTAAGAATATGTACGTCTATTAAATACTTTACTTTCCATTGCTTATAATAATGATAGACTGACCTGCTGAGCTCCAACTGCAGCGTGCATGCTAAAGCGGCCATTGCTTAATATTCTATCAAATTCAAATCATCGAAACTTGGAAATATTCAATGAACTTAAGTATAATGATTGCAGCAGGCGCTTCTCGATACGCTCTCAGATATCTTTTCACTCCAGACATTTTAATTTATAGACCAATTAATTTGACACGAATGAATAACTCTACCTACGTAAATTAATGCTTTCCATTTTAATTTTTACAATTACATTTTTTCAGTCGAAGATATTTTCAACTGAAAGTTAATTTGGGTACTTCTTGGTAACAACGATAAATATTTGGACATTAATAGATCTTTAAGATACTTATAACATGGAATGTATAGGTTATATGTTTTAAAGTAAATATTATATACGTTTGTAAATAATAATTTGGATAGGTATATTTTGAATAAACTTTAGTACTTTGGTTTTAAAAAAGGCACAAGGGACCCAAAATTTAAAAGAAGAGTGCAAGATTCATTCATTCATTATAATTAATCTAAAAAAACTTTAACAACGGTTATTGTAGAAATAAATACCTATACGACTATAATGCCTTACTTAAATATTTATTTTTATTAAATATAGGTAATATATATTTCAGATTACAGAGATTCCAATTTAGATTGATACAACAACAGTTTCGATTTAAAATGCAAATACTGATATATAAAATTTTAAAATTGTTCTTTTATTTTACTTAAAATGATCTAATATTGATGGCAGTGTATATCTCGAGTCATTTGGTTAAACACCTTACAATGGACTTTTATATTTTCAAAGAATCAGTGCAAATCCCGCATATTATTCTTAAACTATAATTATCAACCACTACGGTAACGTAAAACGAAGGTACCCGAAACTAATTAATTAATTTACATTCAATGCAATGTAGTAGCGAACATTGTTCAAATAATTTCGCCGTCAAATGAGAATCTTGAAACGGAAATTCGTAGCTCTTTGGCTAATAATACGAACGCTTTTAACTCAACAGACACGATGGACGTTTAATTTTCCAAAATTCTTACGAAACAGAAGGACAGGAAGAGAACAAAGTATGTAGAGGTGACGCTCACTCTCTGAGCTGCTCCGGTGGCGCGAATGTCACTCTCCAGCACGAAGGGCTCGTCAATGACGTGGATGATACCGTTCGTGCACTCCACGTCAGGCCTGAACACATGAATCCAGTGGCCGTTCCACTCGACGTAGTAGTCTGCGAAAATAACAAATTAGTTTAATCTCAAATCTTGACTCTAAAATCTCAACATTATAAAGGAAAACAGATAATAATGTAAATGAACCGCTAAAAGCTTACTCTTATCAGATTCCTTGACACGCAGACGGAGTGGATCGCGTGAAGTCGGCAGAACGAAGGGATGTGTTTCGTTCGCGAGAAGTTTTAAATCAGATACTGTGTACGCGCGCCCGGCCCGGATAACATGCCGCTCTAAAATTTGTTTCGTCTGCAAAATGACAAGGAAGATAAAATAATGATGAACCACACAGACATAACTTCTGAATTATTATGAAAATTTGAAACTTACGAAATAACCAAAGTCTTCCCGGAACAGAGACTTGAAGGCGGAAGGATGCTTGATTTGGAATTTGAGCCAAGCGTGATCGCGTGGAACGAAATATGTGTAACGATGTTCCATATCATTGAGCTGCTGGTTGAACATCTGCCGCTTGCCCAAGTTGTATGTAATGCTAAAACAAAAGACAGTTTTCATTATCATTATGTCTCCCCAAATTGTTTTTGTTTCTATTCCGAGTAAACTTCCAAGTTCGTATTTTTGGATAAGTAAAACATGATACAAGCGAGCGATAGTGTTTGTGCTTACTTCAGCATGGGATCCGTTTTCAATTTCTCAAACACGGTTGTGTAAGGGACTCCCAGTACTCTGTCGATGATGTGAACGAAGCCGTTGGTTGCTGCAATGTTGGGAAGAGTCACTGTTGCGTTCACTCCACCACCTTCCACTGTCAGGGTCTGATTCTGACCGCGCGTCAGAACATTGAAGTACAGGTACTTGCGAGGGGAAGCCGTTGGTGCTTGGTAGATCTAAAATAATATCCGAATAATAGAAAAAATTATATACAATCAGAAGTTTGTCGTTGCATTCGACACATATGCATATGCATGCATGCGCTATGATGCATATACAACAATATCTATAAGGTCATTCAAAATACAGATTGCACATTCCTGAAAAATCTATCGAAAGGGATACTTAAAACAATAAAATAAATCACGTAATAGGAATTCATTTTACAACCATGCAACCACAGTAACAATGGAATTAAATTAACAGGGAGACACATTAATTAAAAATAATAAGTACGTTAAAACACAACACCGGGCTGTAAACGATTAAAACATTTGTGAAATAAATTGTATTTAAAAATGATTAAACATACAGTTCCGGGTAGCTGATTCCAAATAGCAGCAACCAAACCAGAGAATTAAAACCAATACGACATTAATTTTAATCCGAATCGAATTTACTAAATCGTGATAATTTCAGATCTCCACTTACAATTTTGTGTTCGTTCATAAATTAAATATTCGAATGGAAACACAGCAATTGCAAATTAACATTTCAATGTTTACCTGATTCATGTTATTGTGAATTATCGCGTCCAATGGTAGCCTCTCACGAACCAAGTGCAAGTTCAGAATGTCTCTCAGCTTTTGATGGTTCCTACAAGGAAAACACAATTGGAAATTATTTAAGGCAAACTTGCCAATAATATCGCACTTTGGCATTCTAAAAAATACAATATTAAACTCAGTAAAGCTCATCAAGAGGAACATTATGGCAGCAATCACATCAACACAAAAAGCTCGTAAAAAGAAAAGTTAAGTAAATAACCTAATGATATTTTGCACGCTGAAGTCGGCCCACGCTTCATTCGAGGGCGCAAATAGAGTGATGTCCTTCGCCAGAGTGAGTTCGTTGAAAAACTGGTTGTTTGCTCCCAGGTCCATGATTACTTCATAGAATTTACAAAGAGGTCCGTCTTCTTTTTCCTGTTTAAACATTCTTATTTTATTCTCAGAGGAAATAAATAGTACACCAAAACAATCATGGTAATCTTTTATCTAGATGACGTTCTAAAGGCTTCCGAGATCCTTTTTAAAGCCAACGTTTATCAAGTGACCGTTGTAATTAATTTACGTACTGTTCTTTGTAATGAAATGCGTAATTAACTTCACTCTTTTAACTTTAAGTCACTGAATATTGTTGTGTACTCAAATATTTACGTGTACATTTAAATACAGATCGTACTTTACCTTTGTTACGGGTAATCCATTACAAAAGTAGTAAACGCTACAAAATATAATAAGAAAGATAGAACAAAGACAATATATGATAAAGAAGGTGTACAAGTAAGGTATGTTAGGTAAGTAAGTCATGCGTATAAGGCGACAGTACTTACAATTCCCTAAAGTTGTCAAGATCATGCAGGAGCAGCAGGATCCAACGGAGCAGGGATGCAAAAACAAAAAGAGATAATAACAAATATTCATTATACCTACCTGTACTAGTGGGTGCTATTGGTATATGTTTACGTAAAAACATATTATCGTTAACGTTTAGGTATGTTTAAATACAAAATACGCAATAACAATAAATACTTCTAAATCAAATTCTACAAATGTTAGTATCAACGTTTTTACATTTCACACTTCATTACTTTACTAAAACTGCGTTTACTAATGATTTGGGTCCTAAACTGTTGTTTCTAATGAACAAATTACTTACAAATCAACGTTAGGTTGGAGTCTACGAAACTATGGCATCAAATGAAGCTTACCAGTCTATCACAGTACTCAAAGTTACGCTCGATTGCACACACAAAAACTTTTAAGAACGTGCTCAAATGGATTATACCGTAGATTCTATGAAACGGAAAGGTTTGTAATAAAATAAAGGACACACAAAGATGGATAATAAAATAAGGAATAAATAAAACGCTTCATTTTACCTTCATAGCCTGGTTCCCATTAAAATGGAGCGGAAAGTCAATTATGTGATTGAAATTGTGTTTCTATTAGCTTACAGTACTAGTGGTATAGTTGAAGAAATGTTAGGTGATGTGTAGAGTATGAGTCAAGTAGCAGTTCATCATTATGTGGACAATACAAGAAGTGAAAAGGTATAGAGTAATACTAGATTAATTTGTGAAGCGAATATGCTAGCTCTCATTAGCTGTGAAACAGAACCTTACACAGAAATTCCTCCACCATTTATACTAGGATCAGTCCTAAACAAAAGACAAGTTCAAAGAAATATTGACATATCTTACTAAAAGTTCACTCACCCTGAGGAAATCGATGACCGTAGTATCGACGACCATAAGCGGTCTTTGTATAAGATGGACCACTCCGTTCTTCACGGGGATGTTGGCTCTCACGATGTCCGCTAGAACCACACCACGGGCATGCTTCGCATCGCCAGCAACGGTGTTTGATTTTACGTAGGCTATGGAATAAAAAAAAAATAAACTCACCTTCTTATTATTAGAAATATAGGCTCCCACAGACAGGTGCAACGCGACTTACGCGACAATGCAATGCTAATTGTCTCGGATAGATGGTCATCTATCCGCGAATATATATAAGGAAATAAAAACTTGTCTCCGCTTCGTTGTCATATTTTCGCGTCGTACCTAACTGTGGGAGCCTTAACTGTCCCCACTTTCTGAATAGATTCAATTACTGGTTTTTATATATCAGAGTGAGTCTTGATGCAGAAAACACCAATCAAACGAGTCTAGAGGCCCACGTCATATAAAAACGAGATTTTTAGCCATTCAACTATTCCAGAAAGCACCACGACACAACGCAGAAATTTGGTTCAAGCTATACTAATATAAGCACACACAAAAATATAGTTTCACTTATTACTTTATTAGTCTCGATAAAGCTTTCATACAAAGCAGTTGATTTGGTATAGCTCTTTGCACACTACCATATTCCTACACCGGAATACTTAAGAAAGGAAAAAAATGAGCCCAAGTTCTAGAATCCCAAGAAAATCAAATTCAATTCTATAATTAAATCGCAGCAAATATACATAATATTCCTCGCAGTGCGAGGTTAGAACGCGCAAGGCGGAAGCTTGGCTGCCCCATTAAATTCGTCATGCCAATTAGCGTCATACATCACAATAGAGAAGTTAGATTCCCTGACAGACATACGAACGTATTTCTTCAGCGTTCCCTTATACAAGCAATTACCTCGTCATAGTTTGTGTCATTGAATAATTGATCCGCTGCAGTGAGCAGCATGCCAGGAGTAACTTGTCAAAATATGACTATGTCGAAGGCAATGGCTTCACTTGGCTTCGTAGTATTGCTTTGAGTGTGGCTAAATAATTCAGCTGTTACGTAATGTATTATTTGATACTTCCATACACGGTATTTATAAACGTATTCTCTACTAGCTTCTGCCCGCGACTTCGTACACGCATATCCCGTTTTTTCACGTTCCGTTGGTATAGCCTATAGCCTTCCTCATGAATGTGGCTATCATATACAAAAACAATTTTCCAAATCCGACTTGTTTTTCCAGAGATTAGCTTGTCAAACAAACAAACAAACTCTTCAGCTTTATTATATTAGTATAGATATAGTATACATAGTATATATTCCCAAATGTCGTACCTGTTTTGCTTTTAATTACAGAAGAGTATCATTTTAACGGAAAAATTGTGTCTTAGAAAGTTCAAAGCCTTATTTCTTCGAAGCGAGTTTTACTTATTTTCCATAAAATATTATTAGTGACAAATCAAAACATCGAGAATAATGTAACGTGATTTTTTGTAGTACAACATGTTTTGAAAGAGTGTCTATGGAGATTCTTACAAGTTCTTCTCCAAGGAGACCTACGATTTGGAACATGCAATTAGCTTCATGGTTTGACTGACCGACTTTGACAATTCTAAAAGCTTTGAGTTTGAGTTGAGTATGACCTGAAACTACTTTTAAGTACCAAGCCCAGCCCTTAAAAAAGTAGAATACAGTTAGCTATTTCAAAAAGTAACTGTATATCGGATTTTAAGTCTTGAGCAGTAGGTAAAGAAATCTATCTTTCAATTTGATCAAATGTCAGTAGCTGTTATCGCGGGGAATGCTTCAAAGCTTGCCTTTTTGTCTGCATTTGCGTCTAGGTACGGCTGTAGCTGGGTTCAGCTAAAAGGTCACAGATTTTCAATCTATTACAAAGACTGGATTTCTCATTCCCTGTGGCTCACGATCGAGATATAAATATGCAACGTCTTTTACAAGCTTTTTTTACCGCTGATATTGTAGAACAAAACTTTGGACTTATTACAAGGTGATCATATAATATGCTATCTCCTATAGTAGAGACAACCTGCGATCACTACGCTCGCGCTATGATTAATAATGAACAGATCTAAAGTATAGTCTTATTCTTATCATTGATTGATATGAGACGTATACCCAAAGTATGAGTACAAGGTCCGTCGCTAAACTTTCAATGGCGTCTTCAGGTGTCAAAGTGCAGATTGATATATTTTTTTGCTCTTTATTGGTTTTGGGGCTTTTACCTAAACAGATATCCCCCTCGCACCCTTTAACAGATATAATTACCACATAAACTATACGTAACAGTTAAACAATATATAAAACACTTTGTGATATAGATGAAAGTTACAGATGAAGAACCTGTTATAAAACATAACTTTTTGGCACCTTCTAAAGTTGTTTGAGATAACATTGATTGGATTAATCCCACGTTAAGCTTATTTAAATCTAATTCCCTCAAAAATGGCTACCTCTCACGCCTGTTCCGGACACAATCCATCAACAAAGTTGCACATCCTCAATAAATTCGGACACCAACATGGTTGGCGGGATTTGAACATAAGCACTGCATTCTAAAATCACCTTATTTGCTAAACTGCTCTTGCACCAGCGGCCTACTAAGGAACATAGTCAATTGATTACTGTATCCCTATAGGCCATTGCTGGTCAAGTTTGTGTGGTAGATGCTGCTATACCTGGATCAATTTACTTACTTATCTCATCATTCCCATTCATGACGGTGCTGAACGATATGATGACCTTGACATTGTCTCCGAAGGCCAGGGTCTCAAATTCCTTGGTATCAGGCGTGGCATGAGTGAACAACACATGGTGAGGAATCACATGCCCATCTATGACTTTCTCATCTATCAAATCAGATCTCGTAGTTGGCTGTAAAAGAAAATAGATTTAATTTCTGTGTCGTTAAGAAGAGTTTTTGCCGTCTACTTTCGGAAAGAATTATACCTTTACCTTGAATCCTTCGTCGACTGGGATAAAGAACGTGTGTCTGCCGTCAGAATCAAAGACTTTGCTTTTTTTAAGCTGGTTCACTTTTTGCCTGAAGGATCTGTGGAGAAATGTACCTTAGTTTATGCTTTGTTTTTTTTTCTGGGTTTATTTATATGGACGTATCAGTAACTGAGTTACTGGAATTGTTGTGTTTATTCTGGACTGTGTTTTTAAAGACTTGTCCGTATGAAACGATGTCTGCCAACAAGATTCCGTTGTGAGAGAGAGCCGGAGCTATGCAAGACGAATAGCATTATTACGACCTATTTGGCGCAGTCGCGGGGCACACAATACAATTGTTTTAGAATTATGTTTTCTTTTATTTGTACATATATTGTGTGTATCTGTGTGTGCCAAATAAATTACTTGTCTTTCTTTCTCTCATTATCACTTTTTCAAAGCGAATTCAAGATGGCAATGCCAGATTCATTGTTGCAGTCAGGTAATTTCACGATATGACCTATAAACATCATTTTAACTCTCGGAGGGACTTGGTCCACGTGTTAACGGAAATAACATAAAAGATGAGTGCAGTAGACTTACTATGACGTGCTAATGCCATCCAATTCCGGTGATGTAAAAGGGATAGTGCGGTTCGCAATATATAGCTCTGTCTCTTTCTTAGAGCGGAATCATGATCGTTTTAAGACTTCATAGTAGAGCCCCAATAACACTTTAGTGTAACCTTGACCCGCTCACAAACTCGCAATAATTCACGAACTCGGAATTCCAAATTCATTAAATCTACTACAGAATTCAATTCGAATTCGTAGCATGAACAAGCCTTAGTAGCGATTGCACTACAGATAGTGGGTACTCAGTAATTGTGTTGTTAGTTTCGCGAACTCAACGTGCGAAAGTTCAATGCAACGATAATTCGGTTCACCGCGAGTTTGGCCGTAATTGAAACACTCGCAAAGTAATTAAGTTCCAACTTGTTTCATTTTCAGGCTTATTTTTTTGACCTTTTTACTAGCAATTTCATGTATTACGTGTACTTCAACTACTTCAGTTTTTTAAGGACAATTACGATGCAAACCAGGCTTGTGTTGTATGTGCTTAATTGTTCATTAAATGGAAATTTTAAATCCAACTTGCACGTTATTTTCGACGGATAATTGCATAATTTCAACTTACAGGTAATTTTATAATTATTTTGCCTGAAAATTATGTACTACAGTTGGGCAATGGTCTCCCTGTACTTTTCATTTTGTTTGAAATATATAGTGTACCAGCTTTTGCCCGCGACTTCGCGCACATCCCGTTGTTTCCCGTTCCCGTAGGAATTTTGGGAAATCTCCTCTCAGTGCTCCCCTACACTCCCCAAGGAACCTACATGCCAAACGTCAGCTTTCTACGACCAGTACTTTCGACTGTGCATTATCTGTCAGTCACTCAATCACTCAGTAACGGAAGAATTTTATATATTATATTGATTTATTATGATTAATTAACTTTCCGCAACCAGACAAAAAACTAGAACTTTTCATAATTTTATTTAGGAACTGCTTCTTTCTCTATTTCCCTCATCATAATCATTTCTGCGGGAAATAGGACTCCCCAAGTGTCACCACGTCAACTGGTGCCATTCCTCTTGTATCCAGCGGATCCCACGAGCTTCACCACACTCTTTCCCTACACATACCTATTTTTTTTTCCAAATTACCTGAGTCGATGCTGTCCAATATTGAAGAGGTCTGAATGCTCCAAGAAATGATAGGCATTAGGGTTATAGACTGGTGAGCTGATAGAACTGGGTCCATGGGGCTGGAGCGGCAGTAAAACTTGGTCTATCACGTGAAGGACCTGAAACAAAGGAATAGAATTATGATCATAGAAACCTTTTTCTTCCTACTTAACTTACTTCAAAGTTAAGTAGAAAGTTAGCGATTCGTTGTACAAGTGTTCTCTAAAGCCGTGTGCAGAGCTACGTTAGTATTGGGTCCGCATAGCTGACGTAGTTTTCCATGGTTTTATGTAGACCGAATACTGTTTGGCTAGTATGAAAAACTATCGACCACATCGTCGATTGTGTTCAACCAAAAACAAAATGCAAATTTATCTCCACTAACTTAGCCTGAAAGGAGCAAAAAGCATACAACTGGAGTGTACTCGTATTATGAAGGGTTCCCGGGTTCAATGCCCAGGTTGAGCAAAGGTGTTATAAGGTTTTCCATAACATTTCTTAGTTGCAGCCCGGAATTCGGAAATTGGAGGTATGACACCCCTTTGTCTCGGAAAGCACCTAAAGATGTTTTCCTGCTCCTGATCTCTCCCCAGTCATATCGACCAATCTACGATAGTAAAACAACAGAGAGAGCATCTATGTTTGCACAATACATATTTCTGCCGAAAGGATTATCATCAAGGTGACCACAAACGCAACGGCAAGCGTACATTACAACAATCACTATCAGCAAATATACGCATTGCATACGACTCTTTGCTACACCCTTCTATTTCTAAGCTCCTAATGTAATTTTTATAGATATGGTTTACTACAATAAAGAATATTTATATTCTATTCTATACGCGAGTGTCTGTTTGCCACCCTTGACATGTAAAGCCTGATGTAAATGACTGATGTAAAGCCACCCTTAACATGTATCAGTCGAACAATCAATACCATATGTTATAAGTGAAGATTTACCAGCTCTTCTTAGATTTTGAATCTCCATACCGAATTATATGTACACATAGTAGTAATTCACACCAGTAAAATTTATCTTGGTTTCAATCTATCCATGATCGAGTAGGTTCACAATAAAAGGACTATGGTAAATAATCACAATAGTCCATATCCCAAGCTAGGTTCAAAATAAACAATTTTACATCGACCATCTTGAAAAAACAAATTTAATTTATTATGTATCAAAAGAAAGACAAGGAAAATATATTTCTAGCTCTTGTCAAAGAAAATGAAAGATAATAAAATAATGTATTAAAAAGTAAAAAGAAAATTTTGCTGATAAAGTTTTGTCTCGTTAGTTAAACCTTTTTTGTTCAGTCATTAGCTATGAATAAAATGTTTGAGGAAAATTAAGTTTATTGCTGTAAAGATAAACTTTCCTAGTTTCTTAGTGGTTTTCGCTTGAAAACGACGACGCCTAATAATGGCTTATTAGGCGTCGTCCTAAAATGACTAATCGCGCGAATACGCGATTGTCGCGTTCTTTTGTATGGCAAACTCGATCGCGTCGTCGCACCGACAGAGGGCTGCTTTCGGTTTTACCGAAAAAAATAACGCGACGATCGCGTATCCGCGCGATGATTGCTTTGTGTTAGGACAACCCTGTGGTTCTAAATTAACATGTAAAAAATAAGAAACGTTCGAAACATTTAACTCACACCGGCTCGCATTTGGCCAGTTTAATGTCCTAAAGAAAAACTTTTCTATTTTCTAAGCGGTTTCGGTGTGAAGACGCCATTATTAGTGTTAATAAATAGCGTGTTGAAAGGTCCTTGGGTTCCGTCCTGGGTCCTCTTGACCCCTGACCCTGATTGTTGTTCCTCCGTCAATATCCTCCTCTAATTAGTCTAGCTGGAATTTGGGTTAAGTACTTGATGGTTATTGCATCGACAATTTTGTTTATTTGTAGGCTCGCTCTCAGTGTTTTGTTTTCTTGGATTTGCTTGTATTTTCTTACTTCGCCAATTTGATCTATTCTGGTATTCACTGTTCGTCCAACTCCAAAAATATACAATTACTGGCTTTTGTCATTTTACTATCGTCAATGACTTCACACGCGTGAAAGTCAGCCGGTCGTATATGGATTGACAGCTCACCTCGTGATCACTTTACCCAAGCCTTCACTTTGACATGTTTACAGAATCGACCGGCAGAAATCATCCCAAGGTAAAATACTCTCGGGATTGAAAATAGAATAAAATAAAATAGAATCTAAGACAAGGTCTTCCCAAGTGCCAAGTGTCATGCTAAACCGTAAAACCGGTAAATGAAAAAGAGAAGAAATAAATTGTATATTTAAGCGTGAAGAGGCTACAGAAACAGAAAGACGGACAGAGTAACTTTCACATCTCAGAGTAGGCAATATTTTGGTAAAGGTACGTAAGTTTGGTCGCTCCGTATAAAATACTGGTATTTAGTTACATCTTATCCTCAAAAGAACCATGTATAGCCCGAAGTATCGCCAAACTGAAGTGGTAGTGGGCAGGGCACATTGCTCGCAGAACAAATGGTCGATGGGGCCGATATTAATGTGTGTAATTTATTCGATATTTAGTACCATTACTATAGGTAATCTAAGGCTACAAATTATAAACAAGAGTGTCTATATTGTGCAAGCAAATGCAACACGTTCGCAAAGTGCGAAAACATAGAGGCAAAGGAAAGAATGTAGGTACCTACATACATATTATGTTCTTCCGTAACCGGCGGGTTATAAAAAGCCTCTTTATGCGAATTTCTCTCGCATGGCGCGGCCTAATAAAAATATTTTTTTAGCAGCAATCAGCCAAATGTTTTGGTTTCCCGAATCAGGCAAGTAATCACGTCGTTCAAGCTTGCCTGGGTACAAATGTACCCAGTATATTATTCGTATAAGAAACGTGCCAAAACTCTGTGGCGATATTGATCGTTGCGGACTTTTTGGTACAATACTCGTAACGGGTTAAACACAAAATATACCCGATTAGATTTTTCCGAATAACCCGAATAAGCCCCTTGCTTCCTTGATTTGGGTAAAGCTATGTTATTGGAGCAGTGATTAATTGGGCAAACAGCAATGTAATAATTTCGGGAGGTGTAATAAATATCGATATTTCCGCGCCATTTCCGGACCAACACTTTTCTAGTTTTAGTGTTCCGTACTAAAATACAGCGCGAATTTATGAGTAATGAAATAGAAAACGATATTTCTATGGCGTCGCTCAGTCTATCACATATTTTATATTTTTAGAGAGTTGATTGGTGAAGAGACCTTTCATTGATAAAGAAATAGTAAAACATAGAGGCAAAGTCTAAAGAGGTTAGAGATAAAGTTTAAAGAGGTTTCGTCCAGTAGGATAAAACCTCTTTAGACTTTATCTCTACATCACTAACCACACTAATTGCTGAAGTATGATTCCAAACCAACCGATTCAATTATTTCAGACGTAACCCTAATCCGACCAGATTCAACCAAGTTACTTTATCAAATTAAGTCAAAGGAGTTATCGAAATATCTCCCCGAAATAATGATTGTGTTATGTCTTTACCGAAGACACCTGACGACAACTATGAATCCCTTGGGAGTGTTATTGGCATCCGTAATACAGTGACGTAAATCCGGGCTTAGTTTGTGAAAAAACTCTTGAAATTCCTATTATCTTGGGATGTTACTTTTTCAGTACCGTGTCGGTTTTATTGAGACACGTAATAAATGTTAGAGACCAAAATATTTGTGTTATTGTGTGTTTAACACAAAATGAAAAATGCTCTCTCTTAGCCTTAAAATGTCATAAGTAGATTTATTTGAAATAGTTATATTATTCTTACTTGAAACAACGAATAATTTTTCTTATTCCCAAATCTCTTCATAATGAGAATGAACACGCTTCTTCTGGGTAAGCTCGCTCCATCGTCGACTTTGTCTCTGTCATCTACGACCTAGACTAGAGTCAAGAGCAAACCCACCTCAAATAAAAAAAATAACTCCTGGCGAGCTTTTGATTGTTTCATACAATTCCAATCAACACCTTTGTTTTGAAATTAACAGTTATATCTACGTGGACAATAAGTCACAGTTCATTCAAAATTGGCTCTTCAATTTCGATATTCCGCGGTATCCGAATCACTGAATAGATTGAAACCATACGTTAGACACTACTAAAAATTAAAATCTCTTAAATCATCATCATCGTTATCATCATCATTATCATCATCATCATCATCATCGTCATCGTCATCATCATCATCATTATCATCATCATCATTATCATCATCATCATCCTCTTATCTTTATTGTTGAAGGTCGCAGCATGTTCTCTTATGCCCTACATATATATTTACCGCCATCTTGACAGTCTTCTACTTTCGAGCCATATCAACTTTTGAAATGAAGAAGGAAAAAGTTCTTTTTTTTTCTAGAATTGTAGGGGCGAAAAAAAACGAATGATTTTTACTTAAATACCATAATAATGGTTTATTACCAAGCATCATAATAAAATGATTAAAAATTGGACTTCTTCATTGCTGCAAACAATATTTAAATAACGTGAAAATTCCAATCAAAGTTTAGTTTTTATTCAACCCTGCATTTCCAGCCACCCCCGTTTTACCCGGTACTTCATCAATACTTTCTAATTCTTAAAGCTAAAGAGTAGAATTCTCTGCTGGGGTGTGCGTTTAATTCCTAATAGACTTAACCTTAAATAAATGTACCATACAATTAAGAAACAATAAAATAGTTGTGTGTTGTGTTGTTTGGTGCTATAGCTACAACTCATGACCAACACTAAATGAGTGCTAGGTTACTTCTAGGCAAGCGTGCTCCATCGTCAACCACATTACCGCTTGTGATATGCGATAATGTGATGCTATGTGATAGTGTGATATCATACTATAATAATCACACTATCACATCACACTAAGGTTATAAAGGCGAAAGTTTGTGAGTGTGTGTGTGTATGTTTGTTACTTCTTCACGCGCAAACGGTTGGACCAATTTAGATGCAATTTGGTACAGAGATAAATTGGACTTTGGAGAAGGACCTATGTCCTTCTCCAAAGTCCAATCATCAAAATCAATCAAAAAAACATCTTGTGTCGCGAAAAAAGGGGTTTGAAACAAGGGACAAAAGTTTCTAAAAAAAAATTCGAAAAATTGGTACTTATCTAAAAAATTAAAATGGCTGCCCAAAACTATTCCTTGCGGACGAAGTCGCGGGCAAAAGTTAGAAACAATAAAAGCTAGAAAACTCAAACCCTCTTACTTGTAGCTTATTATTCCTGTTGACGGCTTGGTAAGACCTGGTGACGTAGACCTTAGCGTTGTTCACATAGATGTCGTCATGCATAGCTCCGCGCCGCGTCGTCACCCACAGAGGCGGGTTGCCGTCCAGATCCGTCGATATCGCATAGTCCATGTTTGAGAGGGTCGTCGCCAGATTTGCTAAAAGAAAATGATTTGGTTAATTTTCAGCGAAAGGAAAGGCGCAGCTGTGTTTTTGTTTGATTTATTTTGTGTCCTAGTGTCTCATTTTTATTGTTTCAGTATAAGGCGTGCTCTATACATCTGCCTTCCCCTCCAAAGAGTACAGCGTTATGTTATGGAATGAGGAAAACAATTTATGGACATACGATCGGAGCAAACGCGGGTAATTTGTTGTTAGTTATTAAAGAGTTCTATTATATTATCTCCGAAAATCTTCATCAGAACCTAATATATTGAATACTAAAACTTTCCCTAGAAAATACGCATATATATAACGGAAACCCCATATCAAATAAATCAGTAGTTTTAAAGAAAATTGCGAACATACATTATTATATGGATATATAAGAATCTCTTTTTGAAATCGGTTCAAAAGTGGACCAAGGCGTGTCGTCACGCAAAATACCAACGCACTGTGTCGTCTTCATTTTTTATTTACGTGACAAAAGCAAAAATACTTGTCCAATAGTTTTGGTCTCTGCCAGGGTTGCCCAATTTGTTCGACAGAGTCACCACGGCCCTGGAACGCAAAGGGCTTTAGAAGGAACTCGGATGGGTTTTAGTCAGTAAGAGTCTGACACGCCCTTCCGCTCCACCCAGAGCGGAAGAAGTCATTTGATGATTTCCCATTCTTAAAAAAAAAATAGTTTTGGTCTAATTGAAAGACCTAATATATTTTTCAGGAAAATATCTATATAATATTAATTAGACTGTTGATTTACTCGAGAATAAAATCGTGGAATAGATTATTCCTGGTATAGTTGATCATGTATAAATTCGGGTTTGGTCGAATCCGCCCTAAGGCAAGTTTTATAAGTATTTTTGTTTAAAGTGTATTGCGACAGGATTTTTCAAACGCCTAACTTGATGCTGTCATAGTATTGGTCATGAAGACTACCTTCACTTTAAATGCAATACAACTTGCTTCCCTAATCACTTACGAGGTGTTTGCTAATGTAGTGTGTTGTTTGGCTAGCATAGAAAATAACTACGAAGTCATTAGTCTCTTCACGAATGAAAACACCTTCAACGTTTTTATCAGTACGTTCGTTTGGGGTGGCTTATTTAACTACTATTTCATACAGAATAATGTATGTTTATATCAATTTGAGTAGAATGCTTCAGCTGGTATTGCTTTGTTCCTTATAGTATTTAATAACAATGGGAGGAGCTTTAGATAATAATTACGTTGGAACTGATCAAAGCCGCCTGCTGAGCCTATCGTTATTGTATTTACCTAAACCATGGTCTATTGCTAGTCAATATTCAACAGGCGGCATTTATCGATTAATAATTAATACATAGACTGTAACATATTCGATGGATTACGAATAATTACGATACATTACAATATTAAGGCCGTTATACTCGTCAAAATAAAAAGCTTTTATGTCACGATCACAAACATTCTTTGTAACAAAACTTCGCTCCAGAATATTGTGCCGTATCTCAGGTCACCAAATCTATTTATCTTCCTGATAAATGACACGGCGACGCCATTATTAATATTTTATTCAAATAATGCGCGGGTGAAACCGCGTTTGACAGTTAGCTCGTTCCATGACTATTATAATCGGATTATGTCAGACAATATTGAATTAGAGCGGCTCCTTTATCAATCCACGAAAGGGATAGGCTTTGAATTATAAGAAGTTGTGGAATAAATCTAATTCCAGCCTCGCCTTTGCGTGTACGTGTCTAACGACTAACTTTTTTACTTCTACGCCACCTCTATTTCCTCTAATAGGGTATTTGACTAAAAAAATCTAATTAGTTCGTCAGATAGATTTCCTCTCCTCTCATACTTGTTTAGTTTGACCTTCATTATAATTATTATATTACGTATTCTCTTAATGACAATGTTTGATTTATTATTTTAGCATACATACGTACAGGTAATCTTTAGGAAACTAATTTTATATTTTAAATGTTATTTATTTTTCGTACCTACACCTACTCGAGTGTAGTCTTTAAGTCCACCTATGAACCACAACTGTACATAAAGATAAAATAAATAAGTTTCAACGTTAACTAGTTTTACATGTTCATCATCATCATATCAGCCGAATTACTTCAACTGCTGGACTGCTAGACATAGGCCTCCCCAGGGGTTGCCATAATCGCCACGTTTGGTATGCGGGTTGGCGATCGCAGTGCAGCAATGGTAATGCACAGAGAATGCTGCTGCCCATACTCTGGCCAGTCCCTTAGTCACCTCTAACGACACCCACGGGAAGTGATGGGATGGTACTATTCTTTAACGTCCGACACCATACAGAACACACACATCTTCAGCTTTAATTTAATTCTAAGTTCAATTTCCATCGTGGCTAACCTAACCCGTAGTTGACATAAAACAAAGTTAATATTCTAAACAATAAGCAGTGCGGTGACTCGTAGACATGTGGAGTTAAAATTAATTAATCGGAGTCCCACGTAGACACAAGGTGAAAATCTAGCAGAATCGCTTTAATTTAGGAGTTGGTATACCTGAACTAGCTTAGTTTAGACTAAACTACAAGGAGAGTTGACTAATAGGATAAGTTCCACAAGTTTAGTCTTTGAGCTGGGGTAAAACAACTTTGATGTATGTACCGAAATACCTCTGAGAATGTTTTATGCAGATGCATTATCACCTAAAATAACTGTCGCGTCCCTGTTCATTGAGCAAAGGTTGTGTATTATACGAACATTTATATGCTTATCGTTAAGCATGGTTTGAATTCTGAGGAGGAAAACGTTATTTGTAGGTAACTAGCGACTGTGTGATCGAGTTTGAAAAGTTTCGGCAAAAATAATAATATTGTTGTTATGATAGAGAAAATAGTTAGGAATTTTGGGCTGTTGTCGAGAATTTGGAAGAAATTGAGGTTAGCATTAAAATTCATATTTTATTGATTCTTAGAAGAACATTTGTGAGAAGCCCATTAAAAAAACCGTGGTCACTATCTGCATAGTATTATAATAAAGTTCTATCTAGGTAATTTGACAGAAATACAAAATATCTATTAGATATAATTGCTGTTCACTTATCACAGCCCATTCACCAACCATTTACGGACAACACCCCCAGAAATACAAAAGATAAATGTGCTATCTGCCGACCACACGACTTCAATAGAGAGCCCTTAAACACACACATACCTACACGTTTACACCCACAACACACATGTGTAAACCTACAAAATTTACGGGACAAATGGCTCACATACCTATATGATAGAGCACGAGTGAGTCGTCCAATTCGCCGTTGAACCTTTGGAATGCCTCGTTGGTTGGCGCGAACAGAGTCATTTGTCGGTAGTGCAGGGTTGTGTTAGCCACCACATTGCGTTCCAGCAGCGATAGAAACTGGGGACAAGAGAGAATTTAAATTAAATTAACGTTACATGTATTTGATTTGTAGATGATTCAATATGTTTCGAGGCATCCTTGATGCTTCTCTTTTCGAAATACCTACCTACATACACATCGTTATAGTGCTTACTAATTCCAAAGGAAGAGGTAGGTACATATTTTGTTTGTAATAATTTTTTGTCGGTTTGACATTATAGTAGGCGCCAGATAATCGTGGAATATCGGTCATTGACCCACCTACATTTATTGACATTGTTAATTTGAAAAACGGAATTAATGACACAAAACTGTCCCGAATCATCATCTCTCGTGATCCTTAACATTGTCTAATAATGAAAAACGATTCATATTTAATTGTTCAGGTACCTATGAGCAGTTATTAGGGAAAGGTCAATGTACTTTATTCCACATTTATCTGGCGCCTACTATAGTATGATATTATGTATCTGTGGTCTGTATTCTAGAAGGCAGCATTCAAACTAAACGTATTGCAGCCGGACTGTGAGCGAGCTGCACAATAATCATCTTTTCGAACACACTTTTACGTCTAAAAAAGTAGGCAACATTTTATTTTTGGAGTTTGGCATCACTACTACTTAAATAATCTGTGAACAAAACTGTCAAATGGAGAAATTAAGTCAGTGAATAATGTAAACAATTTTATTAGGAGACAAAAACACACAAAAAAAAACATGAAATTAAAGAGAAAAAATTGTGGTTAATAATGTATGCTATTATTCTGGCTGCAATATGTTTCACTATATTAGCTGCATTGGTCTACTTATTAGATATTACGGTTTTGGTTTTGCGTATGTAATTTATTCAAGATAAAATGAGGAAGAAACTGGTAATAACAGATTTTTGTGCACACAAATAAGTTGACCGATCATTTTTGTAAGTTCTAGCTCTTTTCAGCGGCTTTTTTTTTTGCGCAGTGTACATTGAGGTTAAGCAACACTTGCTGAGGTTGGTCTCTGGATGGGTGACCACCTTAACATTCCGAGATTCCTCTGTGCCTCAGAAAGCATGTTAAGCCGTTGGTCCCGGCTGTCATTTGCACATCTTTGGCAGTCGTTATGGATAGGCAGAACCCAGAAAATCTGACACCAGTCCACGGTGTTTGTTTTGCCCAAAAAAAGTGACATTCGCTTTTTATTGAAGATTTATACTAAATATATCATTCCAAATGTAAGAGTAGAACACCCAGGTGTCAATTTCCCATACTTTATTTTTAAAAAAATATTTTAGTTTTCGTGACCTTCGCACTGAAAATACTAAAAATAATTCGTAAAAAAAAATCTATACGTATTTTTTTGTTTTTTGTATATATATTTTATAAAGCATTTTTTGGTGCATATTACCCAGTTTAGATTTATTCAAAAGTGTTGTCAAAACATTTAAAAGATTTTTTTTGTTGAAATCAGTATTTATTTTTTTATAATTTTTCTAGCACGAAGTAGAACCTCTATCTGGCATAAAAAGATTCCTTGTACTAAGGTTTATCATCCACAAAAATATTACGTTCAACTTCGGCCTAGGTTTCGAGAAAATGATTTTTAAGCGCAGAGGTCAAAGTTCCAAATATAGGGTTATCACAAAAAGGATAAAAGGTCAATAATTTTTTTTCTGATACTTTATATTATTATTAATTAAAAACATTTAGCAATATTGAATTTGGTGTTTATTCTAATAGATTGGCTTCGTTGCTTAAGATTATTGAATCCATATTTGACGCCTCGTTAATCTCGTCCTGCGAGTAATCTTGTTCATTTTCTGACTGTAGACTTTTTGATTGTACATTCTCGTCTGTATGCCAGGTACTTTCCACATCAACAGCCTTTAGAAGACCCAGCACCGCAGATGACAGAGGAAGACTTTTACAAAATTTCTGTCGACGATGGAGGCGAAGCAGTGAAATTGCCGGATCTGATGATTCTAGTGCACGGTGGAAGAGATCAATCATTGTTTTTCTCCTATCCATTTTCCGGCAGTGTTGCTCTCTGTCTCTACGCCAGAATTTATTTCTAGATTCGGCTGCTTGCTCGGAGAGCATACCTAGCGGAAGGGGATTGGATTCGATGATCTCTTGACCGTGCACTAGAATTTTATGTACCGTCACCGTCATCGGATGCCAGCTATATGTCGCTACATATTTTTCGGCAACTGCTCTGCAAAAGATACCGAACTTGGTTGCGTCTATTGGCAACTCACAATTCATTGTGACCAGAATAGTGTAAAAGTCATCCAATAGCCCTGACTGGAGTCCTAAGATGTCCGCAAATATATGTCGGTATTTGTCTGACAGCACACTTCGGGCAGTGTTGCCATCGTTGGTAGTGCCCGCATTTGGCCTTACCACGTCGACTAATAACCCCATCTTTCTCCTTATTTCGGCCTGGATACGCTCTTTTCTTTTTTGTACTATGCCACTCTCTTCTGTGTTTTTATTTATTCGCCATTTCTGCACAGCTGGATCATTTTTGTATCCAAGGTGTAGCAAAAACTCAAAGACACGTATCCAAGCATGGAGCGGATTTATGCCGTGTTTCAAATTGTCTTTTATAGAAGGTTTTGAATAACACAACGCCAAATCGTTAAAATTGCTTGATGTCAACTTACAAAATGGGCAGCGCAACTGTGATGAGGTACCGGTGATTGCATTTAAGACTTTTCCATCTATGATACTTAAAGTTAATTCACACGTAAATGTAATTGTGTGCCCTCTAGTCGTCTGAATAGTTATAGGTGTTAATTCTTTGATCTGATCTTCTATCAAAGTTTTTTCCGTCATAATAAGTTCATTTGTTTCTTTTTTGTATTGGATGTGTATGGGACGGCAAAAGCGGTAAGATTGAGGTGTGGGATTGAGCCAGATAACGTAACTGTTATCAGCTTGAACACGCAAAGGTATGAAGGTGGTTGCGAATAAGCTATTTTCAGTAATGGAAGGATCCTGAGCTGACTGATCAAAGCTCTGTTTATAAAATGACTGGCCAGTGCTACCGTCAAATCCCCAGGATCCTTCAAATACACAAGTCAATTCTTTTGTTCTATTGCGATCGCAAAATTCGATAAAGCTCTCTTCGCAACATTGCACTATTCTTTTTAACGTATGTATCAGTAATCCTTTTACAGAAACTGATGCTTCAACATCCGATACTCTTATTTCTTCTGCCGGATAGCATGCTTTTCTTGCAAGAAGCACTTGGGCATATGGAGGATAAACGTTAAAACCTCGAGATTTTAGATCTTGCTGTCTATCTTTGTAGGTCTCGACACTAAATTTTCTGTCAATTATTACCCCCAAAGCCTCTTCGGCAGTGTAAGGCTGTGGCTCCGTAGTTGCTTTTTTCTTAATTTTGGAAGCCCGAGTAGGAGATGCAAGACACAATTCAATAACTGCTTCCAGATCTTTCGCAGCCTTAGGTATAACTTTATTTTCAGCAGATAATGTTGATACTAAACCTTTTATTATTTTTGTTGGTGTTTCATTCTGAAAAGAGTCATGTAGGCGTTTTTTTATTCTTAGTTGCTGCCTGTAGCTCAAACTTTTATTTTGATTGTCTGAAGTTTCTGGTTCCGAAGAAGGAGTAGACAGTTCTATACTAGTACTTGCGACACTTGTATCATCAATTGTGCTAATATCAGGCACGTGGGAAATTGTATGTGTCGGCTGATCATTATAAATATTGATTTTTAATTCATTTGGTAAATCATCAAGAAACGACTTTTCTAAATATATTTTATGTCTTCTCTTAAAAAGAATTTTATTGCTTTTGCAAGTCCTGAACATCTTCATTGTGTTAGTGAGGAAGAAGCTGATCTTGTCAATAACTCGATTTTTGTCTACAGACGACAGCGGTTTTAAATTATGCCCAATTTCCCTAAGAACTATATTTAGTAAGACCGAGTATGGTAAATCTTCAGGTGATCCATTTTTTTTATGTTTCTTACTTTCTTCGGAAAAGCATTCATAAAGTTGTAGTCGACTGATTCCTCCTTGCCTATTTGCGGCTACCTCCGGAGGTCGTGAGGTACCGGCTGTAGCGCATTCCACAGCTTCGCTTGCCACTCGTCTACCAACATGAGGGTTGGCGCCCTCATGTCCCCCTTGCATTAAGTCCTCCGGTCGGGGCCCGGAAGGACATCCCCCAGCAGGTTGGGTAAGCCCCTGCTGAGGCAAAGTGCCATCATGGGTCTGTAACGACTCCATGGGCCTCGCCCCCGTCCCTCCAGATCACGTGTATTAGCGCGGGGTTTCAGCATCAGCTTATCGAGGGTGGACCGCTTCCCGCGCCACACGAAACCCTTCATCAGAAATAATCAGATTCTTTATCCAAACTTATATTATAATTGCGAAAATAAATTTGTCTAAAAAGGTAGTTACAATAGGTACAAGCAGGCACTATATCGCAAAAGGTCAAAATAGTGACAACCCTAATACAAATATTTAAAAATCATTTTCTCGAAACCTAGGCCGAAGTTGAACGTAATATTTTTGTGGATGATAAACCTTAGTACAAGGAATCTTTTTATGCCAGAAAGAGGTTCTACTTCGTGCTAGAAAAATTATAAAAAAATAAATACTGATTTCAACAAAAAAACATATTTTGAAGGTTTTGTCAACGTTTTTGAATAAATATAAACTTGATAATGTGCACCAAAAAATGCTTTATAAAATATATATACAAAAAACAAAAAAATACGTATAGATTTTTTTTTACGAATTATTTTTAGTATTTTCAGTGTGAAGGTCACGAAAACTAAAATATTTTTTTAAAAATAAAGTATGGGAAATTGACACCTGGGTGTTCTACTCTTACATTTGGAATGATATATTTAGTATAAATCTTCAATAAAAAGCGAATGTCACTTTTTTTGGGAAAAACAAACACCGTGCAGTCTTGCCAATGAGTACCGTGTTACCCAATTACTGGGTTGTGTAGGTCTGGTAGGTAGCCGCTCCAAGTAAAGTACTGGTATTTAGCTGAATCCGGTTTGACTGGAAGCCGACCCCAATCTGTTGGGAAAAGGCTAGGCAGATGATGATTGCACAGTGTACATTCTAGTATTTTATATCCGTCATTTAAAAAATTCTTTCCTTACTCAAGTAAGGACACATTCGCTCGTGTGCGTGCTAGTAAAAAATCTATTTTAGCTCTATTCGGATCAGCTGGCTCAGGTAAATTTTCAATCGAACTAAAGTGAGCTGTATAGGAGGTACTCATAAAATCGAAGTAGTTGAACGGTGGCTATTGTCTGCGAGCTTCACAGTAAATAGTTCCTTTCACTTGACTCTTGCTTGTACAAGTACCTACCTACCTGCTGAATGAAAATTGCTCATACCACTGTTTCTATCCATTATCAATCAAAATATTATATCAAATTCTTGTATAACTGAGTGATTGAGTGACTGAATTACTGACAGACAACGCACAGCCGAAACTACTGGTCGTAGAAGGCTGAAATTTGGCATGTAGGTTCCTTGGGGAGTGTAGGGGATCACTAAGGATTTTACGAAGTTGCTATGGGAACGGGTAAAATCACTGTCTTTCTTTTTCTTTTCTAGCACATTCCTAATATAAAGTTTTCCGTTTCTTCATTAAGTTTTATATTATATTTGTAGGCTCTAGAACTCAAGAAACTTTACCTATTTTTCTCGCAAAAATGAACGGTTGTGTGGAATAATTAGAAGAGGTTTTTTCGATCGTGTTGTAGCTTTCTATTTCTAAAAGAAGTATCGAAATCGGATCAGTACTTCCAGAGATTACTTTTTCCCACAAACAAACAGCCTGACCTGGCTGGCTTGGGTGAAGTGATCACAAAGTGAGCTGTCAATCCATATTATCAAGATGTCACGTGATCACGAAATGTGGTGTATTGATTATATGGATTGACAGCTCCACCTCGTGGTCACTTCACCCGTCGACCGGCTGTAGCTCGCCTGTGTACAAAAGCTTTCGTAATGAAAATAGTAGATATTTAAACTGCTTATCATTATTAGTTTATAGATAGGTAGTGTATTTATTTATACCTATTAACTATTTTGTGCCCAGAAAATTTAGGAACTTTCAAAATCAAAGTCATTAACTTAGTTAGTACGTAAAGAATAAAAAATTAGAAGTCTGCCTTCCTTGCGAATGTTTGTTTTTTGTTTTGTTCATTTTTAGTGCTCAGTCAATTCATTTTATGGAATTATCGGAAAAGCCTTGATAATGACTTACGCCAAGAAGCAGAAAATGTTTGACATAATCGGCATCAAATGGCACAGCTTTTTATAAAGAGTCACACAGAAAGGTAAGTAAAGTATCAATCAACATCAACCCTTCCCTCTCTATGTTCCTCACTTTTGTGAGTAATAGAGAAATATTTCATTATATTTATCTTCCCAAAGCGACCTTCCTGCTCCCGACTTCCTGTATTAAAAATTACTTTCTTTTATACCCTAAGGAGTACAAGTAAGGACTTGTTTAGACTAATGAGTACAACCCATCCCTGCCTTGGATAACGAGCTACCTATAGGGGGAGTTGCCCCTTAGATTCCAAAAGAGTCAACGCTGAACTTTCCTGGGAATTGAAAGCCATGACTGCGTCACTGATTAAAAAAACCATGGGTTAGAGAAGTATTGAATCTGGGACCCTACTATGAAGTCTTAAAACGATCGAGATTCCGCTCCAAGAGAGAGACGAAGCTATACGTAGCGTATAGCACTATCCCTTTTACATCGTCGGAATTGGATGGCATGACCACGTCATAGTAGAGCTCCTGTCCTGAAATATAGCTTACTGTTGAGGAATAACTCGTCACAGAATAAAAGAGGTTTCATGGCGCATAAAAATGTACAAGATCAGAACAGCTAACGCGCCTTCATTTAGGAGCTGACGACAAATTATTGTAAGTAAAGGTTTAAAGCTAGCATCTATGTAATGTTATCACACTCATGTTATCAGACTCATAAAACAAATTTATTGTTAGTAAAATTAACGATTTCTTCTATAAGTAAACAGCCATCTTGTTTCCGCACTTACACGCACTATATTATCGTTAAGGAATTTTAGTTTAGCTTTATAATTTTGTATGCATGTCAGTTCTTTTCTTTGGCAGTAAATATTTTTTCTCTCTTTCTGTTATTTTCTTTATTCTATTGAAAAAGATAAGTACCTGCTTCAGTCTTTAACCCTATCGGAAACAATAAGGTAGGGAATTAACAAACTTGATTTTCAAAAAATCCAAACAATGCACTTGAATAGAATTTCCTTAAGTATCTATATACGTTTCTATAAGATAAATTATATCTATAAAAATATTGATGAACGAATCTTCGCTTAGTTTGATTCTTTTAAAAATTGTTTATCCGAAAAATCCGTGATAAAACCGTATACCGTGATACCACAGATCTTTGGAAAACGTATACCCGTAGCCGACCTTTTTCATCTTTTCCTTACCCAAAGGGTAAAACGGGACCCTATTACTAAAACTCCGCTGTCCGTCGGTCTGTCCCTCTGTCATCAGGCTGTATCTCATGAACCGTGATAGTTAGACAGTTGAAATTTTCACAGATGACGTATTTCTGTTGCCGCTATAACAACAAATAAACAGAATAAAATAAATATTTCAGGGGCTCGCATATAACAAACGTGATTTTTTTGCTCGTTTTTGTTCGATATTGATAACGGCAACAGGTAGACGTTTGAAATATTCACAGAATATTTAGTTAAGTACATATATATTCACTTTAACAATGAATAAAAAATTAAAAAAAAAACAAATATTTAAGGGGGCTCCCATACAACAAACGTGATTTTTTGCCGTTTTTTTAATTAATTTAAACCCATGCATAGCCGCAGCACGCAGTTATACAATAAATGTTGCAACTTAATTCCCTTTTTAATCTGTGCGCTATGCAGCAGAGACCGACGCTGGTAAGATATTTTCTTTTCAGACAAGAAAATACCATCTGACTAGAACTGCGTTTATAATCCATTGCGATTTCTTTAAGTAGGAATTTCTAGAATATTGACATAACGAGATCACAATAAATAGGTCACAATAACTGACCTCTTGGATGGCAAACCATAACTTGCTTCGAGATATTTGTGCTTCACTCGAGCGCCAAGTTCTTTGTATAGATAGTATGGATTGCGGAAAGGGTCATTCTGCTTTCCACGTTTTTATTGACTTCGGAAGCGTCACGATTCCTGAGACGTATCGTCATGGCGGCCGCTACTAGAAACGGTATTGTATAAGCTTTTCGGAAACCAGACGTGTCAGTGAGTGTCACCGTTTTCTCATGGGAATGGGCGGACTCGGACAATGTAGACTATGGCTATGTAGTGCACCCGAAACTGGTGCAAAATCACGAATATTATTGCAGTACCTAACGGTGGCTCTTGTAGCTGCCGTCCGAAGTGCAAAAATTTCGTGATCTATAGGGGAGGCCGAGATGCAAAATGACCTATTGGATTTTGTAGTTTAAGTGATAAGAAGAATAAAAGGTTATGTTATAAATGATAAATTAGTTTCCCCTTTCAGTGAAAGGGAGAGAGGTGCAGAGTGGGGCATGCATGCTTTTCTCCAGCTGCGCGCTCTAATCTTCATATACGATTTTTATTACTACGGCTTGTGGAAATCGGCATATTATTTTTGAATTATTTTCTTGATTTTAATAAAAATAACAATAACGTATCCCACTCCCTTACGTTACGCTCAAATCGTCAGATTTTCTTAATGTACACTTTACCTTAATCTGACGACGAGCTTCAATTTTTCCGACAATCGTTTTTTTTACTAATCTGATGGGCTGTCCTAGACGTACGACCCTACATATAGGGCTTACCTATGGTGGACGTACTTGACAGAATGCAAGGTATCCCCCCTTATTTTCATCTACCGCGCTCTTGGCCTCCCTTTGCTACAACGGCCACGATTTTAAAACTTACGAAACTAAGAAGGTCTGTCACCTTACAAGCCTTCTTATCCCACACCTAGGAATAGGCTCATGATCAATAACGTAATGGAGAACTAAAACATAAACTTTAAAACCTACCATCTAAAAAACAAAGCTTTCATCCTATTTAGGGCATAGTATCGAATATCGTGTTGTTTACATCAAGTATACTAACCTAACATTGAGTGCCAACACAGTTATTCAACCAGATCACGCGTATTGTGAAGAAAGTGAAACACTTCAAACAATATTATTCATACAAAGAAAACTCGGAAACGGTAATAGAAATCACGTCGGCGTCGTTCGACGTAGTGCGTAGTTCCAACAACAATGGTTCTCTCGAGAGCGCACTGTTCGCCGACGTGTGTACCGGCCTTATGTACACATACGAAGGTGAAACTACGAAGCCATTGTTTTTTACTTAATACGAATATAGTCTGTATAAGTGGATCAGAATATCGACAGGGGATTATCTCTATTCGGCCCTCAAAATGAACTCGATATTATGCTAGGTACCTTATTTATGGACACAACATTACGGATTACTCATAAAAAGGCTCGTTTTTTAATAAAATATGCTTACGGCAAAATGATTGGGTATCGTAATCAATTGCCAGTTTTAAAAAAAGGCTGTTGGCATGTCACGTTGGGTATTCGATAAATTATAAAACGGATTTCGTTCTAAAAAAGGCTCGACATTTAATAGATACCATTTCAGCAGTTTTTAATGAAAATGCCGTCGGATAAATGTTGAAACGTGTGATAAAAATTAATACGCTGTGTGCGGAGTGCACTCAACTCATGTCTGGCACAAGTACTTTTGAATTTTTATATAACAATTTATAGGCGCCCGGGTGCGAAATAAAAGGGAAAATATGCGATTGTGTGCGTGTGAGTTCAAAGTCTAGCTATGAAAAAGATGTCAAAAGCCAATGCAGTTTTGGGTTTCTCGACGAAGCCATTTGATACCTCGAAGCGGCGACGCGGACGAAAGCCGAGAAAGGACAAAGCCGAAAACGGAATGCAGCATTGATGCCGCAGCACATGTGCTGTCCCGTAGGAGAAGTTTTAACTTGTGCGCTAGGCGTAGGTGCTAAGGCTTTCGTAACTTAGTGCTCAAATGTACCTGCTCCAGTATTTGTAGTGCAATAAATATTTATTCGAAGACAAGAGCTCGTAGTTGGGCTCGCAACCTATCATTACGAATTCAGAGTTGCAATCTTTAAACCAATCTGTTGTTACTCTTCGGTGTACTGCGAGCCTGGTAGTTGAGAATGTTATTATCACACAATATTGGGTTGTAAATTGTTGACTGCTCGTTCTTCTAGAAGATAAATAGACCAGCAAACCTACATAATTACTAAATACCATAGACACCTATTTTTTTTTTTTGATGTCGGGGGAAATCCTCATGGAAATCCTCCACCCTACTCCATTAAAGAAGGAACTAGGTAGGCAGTCCGTTATTATCAAATTAGGAAACATGTTTTTTAGGGTTCCGTACCCAAAGGGTAAAAAGGGACCCTATTACTAAGACTTCGCTGTCCGTCTGTCCGTCTGTCACCAGGCTGTATCTCATGAACCGTGATAGTTAGACAGTTGAAATTTTCCCAGATGATGTATTTCTGTTGCCGCTATAACAAAAAATACTAAAAAACAGAATAAAATAAATATTTAAGTTGGCTCCCATACAACAGGCATAATTTTTTTGCAGTTTTTATAGATAATGGTACGGAACCCTTCGTGCGCGAGTCCGACTAGCACTTAGCCGGTTTTTTTTTATTTGTTTCAACTGTTATGGCATAATTAATTGAGTAGGTATATCGTATTTGTTACTCAATCACGTCAGAACGGCCGAACGGATATTGATGAAATTTGGCGCAGAGGTAGATTATAGTCTGGGATAACACATTATATATTTTTACCTCGGAAGTATGTTCCCTTGGGATAATTTTAGGACATACACGCGGGCGGAGTCGCGGGCGGCAACTATGTTTTAATATAGGGTCTTTATAGACCGGTTTCTGAATTAAAAAAAAAGCTAAAAAAGTGTCAAACCCTATTGTGATGCCATAATTTGACAGATAATAAGGCTCAAGTCCTCAACTTCAAATAGGTACTTAGTTCAGAAATCGGCGATAAGCTCTCATTGATTTGTTTTAATTGAATAAAGTCGAAATTCTTCCCAAGTCATGAACTCTACCTACATACCGCACCTTTAAAGTAAAACCGTTACTAAACGAAATTATGAAATTTTATAGGGGAGCCAATATTAGCAATTAGTCACTGTTTTAAGATAGATGCCATTGATACCTCAATTCATGAAAATTTTCGTTTAGTAACGGTTTTACTTTAAAGGTGCCTCATGCAAAAGAAGCCGTTCAAATAATATAAAGTTACAAAAAAAGCGTGTAACACGCTACAGCGTTGTAGCTACGCCACTGAACAGCTGACCAACGTTCATTCTACGCTTGAGTGCGTACCCAGCTTTAAGGATATCCTGTCTGGGTACAGAAGGATCTCAAAACACAGACGGCATTATTACATAATAAGAAGCAGGAGTGTCTTAAGGTCGAGTCAGAGGTCTATATTTGGACACTAGTGGGACGAGTGTCGCAATGTGGCCGGACAAGCGACGCATTCATGTTGTTGACCGTTAGTTCATTTTATCGGCGTCACAGTTAACTGTGGCAGGTTTCTTTAGAAATAAGGAAACAGAAATAGATTATTAAATAGTAAAAGAATAAAAAGTATTTTTAAAGCCGATGAATGGATTGTTATTGTTGTTGGGATTGGTGAAAACTTACAATGAAAATATTAAATACAGTGTGATTTTTTGCATAATTTGTTGTTGAAAGTCTTTCAGAATTCTCAACAAAGGACAAGATATAATTTGCTCAGTACATTTTTGTTCGCATAACTAGACAAATTGTATGGAACAGAAAAAAGGAAAAAAAAATACATTTGGGAACAAATCGCACAGACCAAACAACAAAAAATTTCGGACTTAATTTCGGAAGTCGGTGTTTTGGTTGTTTCTTCGTATTTTAGTTCCGAATTCCGAAATTAAAGTTATTTCATACTTTGTTGTGTTTTTTTTTTATTTGGAAATCGGTCGTATTGTTTTGTAAAAACTTTTTTATTTTACACTTTTTAGTGGTACCCCTCACTTAACAACACCACTGGAAAGTCACAGGAAAGCAAAACACACGAGGTCGTTTACTTGAATGATATATTTTCTATTTCCTCCAGCTATTGGAACGTATACCATTTCATATGAAAAAAAAATATTTTTAAATTCAGTTCATAAATAACGGAGTTATGAGGTAACAAACATAAAAAAAATAGAACTGAATTGAGAACATCCTCCTTTTTTTAAAGTCGGTTAAAAATAAAATGAAGTGATTAACACTATCAATAAATACATTAAAAGACCTGCGTACTGCTAAAGAGAATACTATCTCAGCTTAAGCTATTATTTGTTTTATTTTCTTGTACTTATGCCTGTGCAAAAATTGGAAAATGATAAATTATTTTCCAGAACAAGTTGACAAAATTTCCTAGCTATAATTCACAAAGAAAAAACGAAAAATATTGTTAACGCAAGATAAAAATAGAAAACAGTCGAACACTAAGGCGATGTTTTAACATAGAAGTCCCAAACGTTTGGACTTTCTTTATAACTTACGGAATCTCGTTAAAACTTTTAGCCTTTTTATTTCAGCTAACAAGTTTTTATTGGGGGAGACTCAATAGCCTATAATGTACCTACCTACTGTATCGACCCGTGAAGGTTTTATGTAGTGTGATTAGTAATGGGGAAGAAAACTGCCAAGTTTAGCCGCTAGTGTCGCTGATATCGCTTGTTCGTAACAACGTTAAAATTACGTTAAACACCATACAAAATTTTACATCGATGTGATTTTTTTTATTAAGTACAATAATTCGTTTTGCTGTCATTGGGTGCAATAATAATGGTAACCATTCTTTTTCTAAGATTTTCCGAATGTCTGAAAATAGATATTAAAAAGTTCATTTAATTGTTATTATGTTTTGTACATAATAAAGACAATCAAACGAGATTAAATTATGGAGATAATTTTATGTACGAAATGTGAAAACCATAAAATTCCACTGTTTTATTCAGCTTTCAACTAATACACAGACCATGTTGAATACATAGTTATTCACAATTTGTCATAACACGCAGTAATGTGGTAATTTAGCGAAAAACTAAACAAAACTGAAAAGTGATAGATATTTACTTGAATCAAGCGAGCACCATCTGCAATTAGCTTTGCGTTTTGTTTCCCATTGAGTGCGTTCTCTCAAATGGGATGTTCTAGAGCTAAAATTCAATGATTTTGATGCCAGTAGATATATTGAACTCTTGTTCATACGAGAGAAGTTTAAGGAAAATTTCTACTTGAACTTTACGGTGCTTAATTTTCAAAGCTTGCTTTCAGAAAAGTATTAGTTTACCATCCAGAGTTTTCACCAGTCAAAATTCCTAGTGAGAAATGTCTTCCACATTTCTCACTAGGAATTTTTGGTGATGAGGTACAAAAAAAACCTATTTGTTAGAAAAAAAAACGTTTGGAGAGACGCACTCAGTCACCAATCAGCATGTTAAAGGGATTAACATTAGACTTTCCTGTGAGATTTTAACACCTAAATAAAATACTACAAACAAAACCGTTTGTTTTTATCTTTGAAAACTGCCACAGGCATACGCCCGCCTTTGTGCCTCTGTGTTGCATGAAGTTTTTAATATAGGTAAAAAAAATATATTTTCAAAAACGTACTTCACTGAAATACGCTGGCTGTTATTTTGGAAATATTTTCATTATTTTCTATGGGATCAAGGACGCGCGAAAAAATCTAGTCTTACCTATGCTTTTTTCAGAGTTCTAATTTTGAAAATACAATATTTTGTACGCTATGATATGAAATACTAGCAGCATCCCATGGCTCCACCCGCGTGAGCTTTATTAATTATAACCTGTGTTGTTCTGATGTATTAGCTATATTTCTTTAACGTTTTATCAAAATCCGCTCTTTTGTGTTTGCGTGAAAGTTGAAAATAAAATGTTCGCGTTTAATAACATTGTATAGTATAAAAGCAGGATATGATTTTTTGTCATAGAATCCGTAGTTCAAATTGATACAATGTTTCGTATACTAAGATATAAAATATTGTTACAAAAAATTTGTGTATAATCACACCTCAGTATTATTTTGTTAAGAAATGTAAATGGAATCTGTCAACTTTATTTTGTAGAAGTGTGTAGGAAGTTAAAACTCGATAAAATGATTTATTCTAATTATTCTGGGTCGGTAAAAGAAATCTTTAAAAAGGATTCATAGAGTTTTATATTAATGGAATAGGTTGCTGATTTTCTGACATAAATTTTCCACCTTTTAGCTCCAATATTTGATATCTAAAAATGATTTCTTAGAAATTATATCATTATTTTTATCCAGAACTAGCTTGCGCTAAGGGCGTCACTCGCGTGATTGTCGAAAATGATCCAAAGGGAACAGATTCCCGGGATAAAAAGTATTCTATGTCATATTCCATTACATGGTCTAACTGTGTGCTAAGTTCATTTAAATCCGTTCAGCCGGTACGGCGTGAAGCGGTAACAAATTCACTTTCACATTTATAATATATTATATTTTATAATACATTTATAAGTTTGTATGTAAGTAGATGTATTAGTAGATAACTTTTAAATATAGATATAGTAATATTTATATTTATATTGAAAAAAAAAACCTTTAAAAACTAAAAATAATAAACATTCTGTAAGTTGTACGTACAAACAGCCAAAGCCATGGAGGACCGGAGTCTCTTAACACAGGCGTCATTGTGCTTAAAAAGAGGCTCGGATCATAAACTAATGTAAACTATTTGGTACTGAAATAAACGTTAAATACAAATACAAAAAACACAAATATTTTTTGTATTTGTAATATAAGTAAGGATGGGATATCGTATTTTACTGTTGAAATGGCGGTCCATTAATTTCTATACTATTAAGGAATTCTTTATTGTGTACCTTTGTAGGAAATACATACACAAGTAGAAATAAACGAAAGAAAGAAAAATATTTATTTGGGACTCGCAGAAGATAAACAAACCAGTAAAATAAATTAACAACTTACAGTAATAATTGTGTACTATGGACCAAAATATAAATGTTGCAGGTGGATGGTGTGTGTATGAGTAACGGTATATACTACACAATACAGCTCAATAATGTCCACACAAGCTGGCAGGTAATGGTCCAGTTCCATGCACACAATATGCTCGCCCTGACACTTATGCCACCAGAAAATAACCATAATTTTACCACGCTCACAGCCCGCTACATTTCTTTATTTCACTGTATTTTATTCAGAAAAAACATGTTACTATGAAATGTGAAATATGAAAATATTTTCAGCTGAAACTAAATTACTTGATGGTAAACGAACGGACGGATTGACGGGATGTCGTTTTTTTATTTTGTTTTGACTTAACTATTGAGTTTTGTAAAATGTTTAACTAACAAACTAACCATGTTTTGCGTTTTAAAAACAAACAGAATAAGCTAACATAGATACATGTTTGATATATTGAATGTGGAAAAGGAAAAAGATCAATTGAATCCATTGCAGTGTGACCACTATTGTAAAAACAATGCATTTAGTTACATCCTGCATATAATACCGAAGAAGAGTTAATACACCTACAGACAAGAACCTGAAATCATAACAACCTCTAACAGACCCACAACATCAATTTGCAAAGCGTTTGACTGTAATGCCGTACAACAGGTGAACAGACAACACAAAACATTCAATTTATTGCAACATGATTCACCCCATTGGCAGTTCAAATAAGCCTATTAATACTAACCATTTTGGAGCTAATTTCCAGAACAAAGTAACGCACAGGTGTTCTCATGTCCCTACAATTGTACGCATTACCATCGTCCGGTCTAAACCGACATGCCCTGGAGACTATAATTTAAAATTCATACTCTCCATTCCATAGTGAACCAATTAAAACCCTCATTAATTATGATCAGGATTAGCTGTTCCGTGTTGTACTCATGATTGCATTCACAAATGAATGCAGCTGGATTTATTTCGTTCGCATTGTGCGGAAAATAAGCGTTGAAAAAAATGAGAAATGAGAAACAGTCCTCTGGCGATTCCATCAGGTTTTTCATCCGTTATTTCAGTTGCTTCTCTTTTTTCTGGCGCACAAAGGACGACCGTGTCAATTGGCTATTTCTCTTGGAAGATGCAAGTGTTGCAGTCACCCGCTTAGCAAACTTCTGTTGTTTTTAAGTGTTGCATGTTTAGAACTTTAGAAGTAAATTCGTGCGATGTGTACTTAGCCGTTAGCGGCGAACGTTTGGCTGCATCTGCTGTGTGAAATTGTTTCTGAATGAGCCAAAATGATTTTGGTATTATTGTTTTCGCGTTTCGAAGGCAGTTGCACGTTTCACAGTTGCGCTCGTATCGAATTTTGGCGACGTTTTACGGGACATTGCATTTTTGTCGTTTTTTTTTTCGATATACATTACAGGTTAAAATGCCTCACTATAAAAATGAATGCAAGCTTTATGTAGTCCATTTCATTAAAGGCGTGAGTCATTTTGAAAAATCTAAGAAAACGGTAGGTAATAAAAATCCACCTAACAACAACAATCAATTTGTTTCATTCAGCCTACAGAACAAGCAAGTTCCAGTGGTTTCGTTCCTTCATTTCATTCAAATAGCTCCACAGGTTCCACAGCAACCAACATAAAGAAGAACGCGTCTAAAGTGACGACCACTCACGCCAGTTTCGTCAAAGTGGATGCTCACACCACAAACAATTTTAACTGACGCATTAGTCTCCAATCACTGCCAAATAAATACGAGTCCGTTTCGCTACCCTTGCTCAAAGCTTGGGCAACATGGTCACACAGTGTTGCCACAAACACAAAGACTAAAAGAAAGACTCTGCACAAAGATTTGGCCAAGCGTAGTGTTGCCAGTTTTTAATGTTTATTTGGTGTTGCTACAATTGATTATTGAGTACCTTATTATTACATAATATGTGTCTTTTTAAAGAAGTATAACTTGACAAGGTTGTTTATTTTGGAAATATCAATGCTGCACCTAATAAAATTTGGTTAAGTATCCGTATAAACGCTGGAAAATGAATTTTACCAGCTTTAATTTCTTTACCTTAATTACTTGCCGACATTTATAAGGAAAATAACTAAATCAAAATGTTTATCTATAAATAACTTTAACCTTGGTAAGTAGATTGATATTATTTATTTAAGGACAAATCCGAAACGAAGTCTTACGTTTTGATTAAATCATCCAATTATCTATAAAATACAGTTAAGAATTTAATTTTTTAAATGAGGAAATGGGTTTAAATACAAATCAAGCAGAAATAACTAGAAATATTCCGAGTGTGTTAACAATTTATCATTTAAAACAAAAAATCAATCAATAAAAAAACAATCAAAAACATTTAATTTTTCAATATTGATTGATTAATTAATCATACGTAATACAACCAATTAGTTAATAGCCTATGTGCATTGGTAAAAGTAGTAACATAAATATAAAGGTAAAAACACGAATAATTTATTAAATTTTGATTGTGTGAGAACCGAACTTTAATCCAAATCACCATCTTCACGAAAACAGTGAAACGTTATAATTTATAGATAGGAATTATTATGTATAATTACTTCTGAACCAAGGTCATAAAATATAGAGCAATGGTGCTAAATAATATCCACCAGATTTGTTATTTCAGGCGTCCTTTTCCTTTACATCTCTAGGGAATACGCGTGATAGGGTTAGTTCAAGCAATACCTACGACCCTACATACTCAAGTTTTTTGACCTGCGCAGACGAGTTATTATTAATATTTAAAGGTCAGGGGAAAAGGCCGCCAAACTTCAATTAAACTGGGCAGGCCTTGTATGTCGACAGACGATCGCTATCTGAATGGTTGCTGAATAACAAGCGACGCTGTGGAAGACCCAGGCAACAATAACGGGAAGAACTAGACTGTTTCATGGGGATAAGGCCACAATATCAAACAGCCATGGGAAGTAGGAAGAGTGGTGAAAGGACTCTTTCCAGCAAGACATAGTATGGACTAAATATAACACTATTAATACTGTGTGGATAGCCCTGGCTGGGGGCCTTAGATTCATTTGAGGCCACCATAGGATAGTCCGGGTAAGCAGTAACCAGCCTTAGTGTGCAGAACTGCGAGTGGTCATGGTCGAAAAAAAAACTGAGTAGATAATGCAGCCTCTTCGGCTCACGCCTCAACAGCTTTACCGATTTGAAACACTGGTAGACATACATACATAGCCTTAATAAGAACATTGAAAACACACGTTTTTTGGACAATAAGAGACTATAATGCGAGCTAAACCGGTAAAAGTTCGTTTTTATTGTTTTAAGGTCAGAAAATGAGGGCTCATAAACGTGTGTTCGAAACAAACTGGCTATTTAAGAATATTTTCATCCCTATCAGGCCGTAATGTTTCAACAGCATGTATTATTTATGTCCACAAATATGTTCAGTACATCCGTCCTACATACAGATTTGTTTGAACATTCTGAACTTTTCCCACTCGTGCTCCGTTCCACTTTTGTGTTATGCGTAATGTTCAACCTCTGGCAGTATTCTCGAAAACATAGCAATTGTTTTTTATTTAAAATCAATTGCTATGTTTCCGCTTAAATTGTGTAGTAGTCAATAGGGATGTTGCCTGGGTAAAAAAATATGATTCTATTTAGACCGTCAGTTAGATTATCGAAAAATATTAGATACGTATTTTTTAATTTATCAAATCAATAAAAAAATACGAAGATAAAACGCATCAGAGATAAGGAGTGGGGGCTTGTAACGTCACTTTCCAGTAAAAAGTGTACTGGTAAGTGACGTCACGCGAGTTTTCAACGCACTGTCTTAATTTTTTGTGTGTCCAATACTTTTTGGGAATCTATCTATCAGACTAATTAGACTTTTTTAGTCGAATACCCTATTGCACAAAATATCGGTGCACCATAGCTATACGTCTGCCTTAGCCATCGGGGAATTTAGGCGTAATGATATGTTATATTAAAGCATCTTATACCTGTGCACAATTGCATATAATTGAGTAGCGGCATATAAACTACCACGCATAAACTACAAAAATAGACATGATTCACACAAATCCTACATCGCGATATTAAATTTCTCCGTGCGATTTGAATATGTCTGCACAATAGCCTGACATCAACCACCAGGCAGTTCCCCACCACCGTGTGGTCAGAGGATCCTCCCTTTCAACTGAGTTTGCAAGATTATCCACCCTGTTTTGTTAATTTATAAGAGAGTTAAATTTTTAATTGCAAAAAGTCACATCAAAGAAACCGCTACATTATTCTCAGTCTTTGATAAAGAGCTGCTTATTTAAATTGATTTCTTCCGAGAAACCACATCCGTACAGACTGCCACTAATTGATTTTCAAAGGAACGTAAAGAAAACATTCGTTCTACAAACTCAATTCATCATGTGCTACCTGCATTAAACAGTTCTATTTGTTTTATTGAAAACTCTCACGGTTCTTAAATCTGTGTAATACACACGCGCAATGACCATCGACTGAAAAATCATTAATATTCCACATCATGGGTTCACTGCCTATAACATTCATATTAATATTATATATGGGTCAACATATCGGGCTTTTGGCAACGGAAAATGGTTGCAAGTACACTGGCTTGCTAAGTAAGGGTACGGTTGTAGTGGCGCCAACGTGGCGGTATCGGCGCCGACAAGATTTGCCAGCGATGGGGTGGGCCAGTGCCCTATTTGGGGGCGGTTTAATGACCCCATAGTTGCGAACTTTCGCATAAATTGACTTGATTAGATCATGTTACAGGTAAATCAAATTGGCTTTAGCAAATAGGATCATTGTAAGGGGGCTCGTGGCTGCATGTCAATCGAAGGTGTTGTTCTACGCTTGGTGAAATCAGCCCGTGTATGGGTGATCATCCATTAGGCATGTACAATGTAAGTACATATCGTGACCCCTTCGTGCCACGGAAAGCACGTTAATGTAATTCCTAGATCTTCAACAGTCATTATGGGTAGTCAGAAGCCGAAGCAAATGTTCTACCAACAGGTATCGTATTATACCCAGTACCTGGGTAGCGGAGATAAGGTATATGGTAGCAATAGAGATAAATTTTCAGCCATTCAGGAATGGATCATAAAAATAGCAGGAACACTATTAAAGGATGACCTCAAATAAATGCAAGTATCAAAAATAATGATTGTATTTCGAAGTAAAATTTTGACCGAAATATTTCAAAGTTTATGCATCATTGCGTTAACTTTGATATTTAGGCGTGCAAATAAACCAAATTGACAGCTCCGGTATTACATTCAGTCCCTATTTTTTTTAACCGTATACCATGTTGGTACGTAGGCTATGTATGCTTAATCATAACACGGACCCCACAATTCTGCATTAATGTGCACCACACTGTTATCTTGGGTCCTATTACGCGGTTAAGTACAACTTTTATCATGAATGAGTGCACATAATGTATTTATCAACGTATACCTGGCTGGGTGGGCCTTATATGACATGCTTTGTCTCCATCCTGTGGAGGCTGTGGAGGCTGTGGCAGACGCTTTTCGTGTAATTACTTCTGAAATCCCAACGCCTGTTCATGTTGACATGACGGCTGGGTTTAATACGACACTCATCCGCAAAGCTCATAACGATGAGTACATACGAGATTTTCAAAGAGAATTTTATAAAGCAGGTGTGGTATAAGTCCCTACACAGATACTGGTAACGCTCTTTATGTGACAGACACTCTTATGAAGATCCTGTAATAAAAGGATGCCATATTTTTCCGTCTCAGTATTTATTTCGAATGGGAATTGGAGAAACTAAATTCTATTCAATTCTTAATCTCGTGACATTTAAGAGATGTAAGTTTTTAATACTTTTCGTTTAATATCGACAGAATTGGGCTTTCATAAACCCACGGGACAACTGCTGAGGTTTCAGACGATTGAATTTATTTTTGATATCAGTGAAGTTATTTGTTTCGATATTTCGACAAATCATGTAATAGATTGCATTCGTTGAAAGTCACAACTTTCTCCAGTTTTACAATGTTGTAGATACATTTTATATTTAAAAACCTTTAGAAAGAAGTTTTCCGTTTTAGATACTGTAATATAAAATTATGACTATGCTTAGGGTTGCCAACCGTACTCTAAAATAGAGTATTATACTCTTTTTTGCGTAGACGTACTCTATAATCTACAAAAGCAATAGAGTGCGCTAAAATACTCTTTTTATTTTGTCGGATATGATAGGTATAGTGACTCTGTCTTTTAAATTTAATGAAATTGCCATTTCAGTATTCCAATGAAGGAGTTTTTGTCTTTTTGGTCATAATTGCAAATTGGAGATAAAAGAAATCCGTGGCTTCATTGGAATTCTCTAATTATTAACAACATTCTGGTTGCGCAATAAGTAATACAATAAAAGGTACTCTTTATTTCTACGACGGTACTCTTCATTTGCCCTTCCTAAAATCAAATATACTCCATTTCTTCTTAAAAAAGTTGGCAACCCTAGCTACACTATAAACATCTATACGATAAATATACCGTTTACGTCAGCACTTCCATTAGAAAACACAAAATGGAACCCGAAAAAGCTTAAAATTTCGTTCAGTCTACTTAACTTGAAGTAGGTAAAATTCCCGTGAAATGCAGCGTAGAGTCTAGACGAAATCTCTTTGCGACCCTAAAAACATGCCACCTCGTTGAACTAACGAAGAGAGCCGAGCTCCCCGACTGTCCCCGAGTGACTGCGACTAAAGTGCTAATTCACCACTTGCAAATTATCGCCGCCATAATTTCACAAAGACAAAGCCTTTGTGTTCTATCACTGAGTTAGCCTTATAACGACTTATTTACGATTGGCCGAGCGATAGTTGAGCCTTGTTCCCTGTATAACTGAAATATGGCCTGCCCTTCTAATTAGGGAGCGCAATAATGGTTCCGCAGCATGTGGCCACAAAAGGGAAACCGCAAATGGTACAGCACTTGAACAATAGGCCCTAATAAGGTACCGCAAGCAAAGTTTTCTGCTACCAGGACTTCAGATGTACGAGTTTTGTTTGTGTTTATTACGTTGACAAGTAGGAGACTTCGTCATTAATCAAAGTTCGATGTTCTTTTATTTTTGTTGTCATGAAAACTACGAAGCTTTCAAACAAAACGAGAATTCAATGAAAAATTACACTTGGAACACTTGAAAACTTTACGACATCGCGACTATAAAATTTATCATTACATAATACTTTTCTACGAGAAGAATGCTAATGAATGCTACACAGATATTATAATACTTTTAAAGTTAGTCTTGAGGAACTAAATAACGATGTCCGGGCTAGGCAATAGGAATTCAAACTTTCTGTTTACGAACTTTTAAACTAGGCATGAATTTTTCTTCGGAGAGCTGCAAGTTAGAGAACATAAATTCGTGGAAATTTTCTGGTATAAAAGTCGTTCAGAAACAGTTTAGTTCTTAAACATAACTTTATGGAATATTACCCTAAATATCAACAGTCGTAAACTGAGAGAGAAAATTTGCGGCTGTTTTAAGTGAATAATGAATGCTGTAAGCCACAGCAACAGTGTGCTCTAATTTTTGGTCCGAGATGGATACTTTTGTTAGGCAGGTTACACGAGGCCTCTGTTCACTCATTGCTAATGACTGGTCATTGAGGGCTCACAATAGTCCACACACATATACGAACGCCGTATCTAAGTGTATACTTAACCTTTGAAAAGGCTAGGCCAGCCTCGGATAGTATTAACAGAATTTATAGAAAATACTACGAGTACTACAGAACTTTCAATACACATTTGAGACAAAACATTGATCCGTCGTGATATTTTTATCAATGAAATATGGAACCCTCTTTTGGAAAAATCAAGCAGTCAATTCTGCTACCTTTTGCAGAAAAAGCACATTATGTTGGAGTATCTATAAATAAAATTAAATACCCAATGCCCGTCTGCAAAGCTGTAAATTTTTATTTGACACTTTTGAAACTCAAACTCCTACTTTGATGTAATTTAGTTCAGTACGATGTAATTTAACCTGTCAATAACACGAATATAGTCAGGAATTTAGCAAATCGTCGGATTATCCACCCGTCTAGTTCGTTTTCTCAGAAACTAATTCACTACTCCAATATTCCAGTAGGCGAACACTTTTTAAAAATTCATAACAGGCTATAGTTGGTTCCCACGGCGCGTCCTTGTGGAAATAAAATTACATAATACCTACTTTTTATTTCTTTTTTATTACCTACTCGTAGGTATCTTTCCGTTTCGCCCCAGTTGTCACAACCTGATAATTCGCCCCGTTTTTTGGAACAAGTCGTGCTCCCAATTGCTTTGCTATGTTCAGTACGGTAGTTTTTACCTGATTTTGGCACAAAAGGGCGATTCTTTGTATTGGCTGATTGATGATCGCATGATTCTATCAGTTAAGTTTATATAGGTAAGTTTTTTTGTCAGTTTAACCATGTTCGAGATTTAATTACCTACAAGCTATCGCCCCTGGCTCCGCCCGCGTTAATGTCGAAAATTATCCCAAGGGAACATACTCCCGCAATGAAAAGTATCCTACGTTTTATTCCAGACCATAATCTACTTTTGTGCCAAATTTCATCAAGATCCGTCCAGCCGTTTGCGCGTGAAGAAGTAACAAAAATACACACTCACAAACTTTCGCCTTTACAATAAAGTGTGATAATTAAATTATCACACTTTATTGTATTAAATTTATCGAAATAACTGTATTATGTCACGGGGTTATTGCAAATACCATAAATTCACACCGTAAAATCTCTTGTAAGCTGTTTCGTCTTGATAAGGAACTTCACTTTAAATGATCTAATTACAATATACTGACAGTTTATAATCTTATCAAGATGTATTATAATCTTACGTTGTTTGCAATAATCCAGTAACATATACCATAATATGATACTGGAACTCCAAGATTTTTACTCTTGAAAATAACAAAAGACTGTCACACCGCATGAATAAATAATGAAAGTAGAAAAAACTGCTAGAATGACAGAATATACACTTCCATATCGGATTCATAAAAATGAACTCAGTCTCAATGTTGATGAAAATTAAATGGGTTTCGCTTGTGAGTATTCCCTTTCAATTAAGAGGAATCGATGGCGTGGTCTCCAATTAATCGCGAATACGTAATACTTTTCGAGTTTTTTATTCACTTTTCTGTGTCTAATGTTTTAAGAAAAACATCCAATAGGTAACTGACAATTTTTTTAACAGTAAATCGTTTTTATTCTCTCCTTTATCTTTTTGATTCGTAGGTAGTCCAGACTCTGAATTTCCATGATTAACTATTTCATATTTTCAGAAGTAAGAATAGAATAATTTGCCGACTAAAGAAAAAGGCGAGCACCTGCCTATTAAGCTGAGTTATTTACATAATTCGAAAACATCAAAACAAGGCTAATCTAATAATTTTGTTTAGCTATATATTTTTATGCTCAAGTTACACTTCTGAGAAGTCTAGTTTCACCAAACGATTTTTAACCTTAATTCTTAATTCTTTATTGTACACCAAAAAAACAAATTTTAACCTTGTTAAATTTTTTTTTCTATCAGACTACCCCTTTAGTTCTGTATGTTGTCGGACTTAAAATAATAGCACCATCCCATCACTTCCCGTGGGTGTCATAAGAGGCGACTAAGGGACTGACCAGAGAATGGGCACCATCATTCTCTGTGCATTGCAACGGCTACACTGCGATCGCCAACCCGCTTGCCAAGCGTGGCTATTATGGCAACCCCTCCCCCCTTTGTGGGAAACCAGTACAGCAGTGCAGCAGTGGACGTCTTTCGGCTGACATGATGATGAAATTGACCACTTTTGCTTATGACGGCAGTATTATTCTGATCCATCAACAAACAAATCAGCCATCGTCACTTTGTTGTATGCAGCCACCTATCTGTATAAACTTGTAGCTCGTTATCCAGTGTGTTTGTCTGTCACGCCTGTATTGACGTGTTCACGTTTGATTAATTTATTAGTTATACAAACTCCCCTGGAGCTTGTCCCACCAGTGTTGTGTATTTGAGCTCAAGTCGACCGAGATTGTTGCTCTGGTTCTCTTCATTATACACTGATAACCTTGGTTTAGGATCGATAATAATAATAACAAACTACATGTATAAATGTATTTGAGTGGAACAATGTCTGGTTTTTTACACTCTTGTAAATTAAACCCTTAATTCAGCTCCCTTTCGAAAACCCTTTTTAGCAAAGGCAATATTTTTACCACCATATTGTCCAATTTTTAAATTGTAAAATTATGATACTATTCGACGATCTTTTGTTTTTAATAAAGTCGTTTCAATCATAGTTTAATCCACAAATAAAAAAATGAGATTTCGTGTGATACTTGAAAAATGTGCCAGCATTGTCACAATTATATCAATTCTGGCATATTTTTCCGATTACCAAATTACAATGCTCGTTAAAAGGATAACTTTGATTTTGCTTTCAAATACATACCTACTTAATATGTATTTTGTAACGAGTAGTCAATTTAAAATATATGCTTATATCTAAGGATTATTAAAAAAACACCGAGTCTTGACATAGGATGATCACAAAACCTTTGTATTTTTAGTCTTATCGACCGAGGTCTATCCAAACCACGTTTTATAAAAACTATCTCCATTCACAATGAAAACAGAAATTCTCACATTATTCAAAGATTATCACACCCAATAAACAAAACAATAACGTATAGGTACATCAGAGAACAATGGGCAAGTAAAATCGAGGGGTGCTAAAAACCCCACGTTTTAAAACGTAAACATGTCATCGATGTCGAATGCTAAACGCGAATCGTCACTTCGGTAACAATGCTTTATACAGGCGGAGTTGCTTTCTTGGGCATTTTACTTCTTTTACTTGTGACCTATGGGCTACAAAAGACCCCAGATTAATTTGGTCAAAGCAAAAATATATATGTACCAAAATATTGCGATTTTGTATTTTATACATAGTATACTAGCGACAACTTCGTGCGCGCATATCCCGTTTTTTCCTGTTCCCGTAGGAATTTCGGGAAATCTTCTCTTAGTGCTCCCCTAAACTCCCCAAGGAACCCACATGCCAAATTTCAGCTTCCAAAGAACAGTAGTTTCGGCTGTGCATTGTCTGTCAGTCACTCAATTACTCTGTCACCAGTAACGGAAGAGTTTTATATACATTGATTGATATCGTAAATTTGTAACACGAAAGACAAAAATATCATTATCGAATATAGTGATTTGATTGGTTGTTATCAAATTTTTATTTAAAGTTAATTAATGCGAAGACTTTTCACGTTTATTAAAGCGCAAAGTTACACAGCCGCCGAGAGACATGGGCTTTTGGTCCCGAAAAAATGCACGATTTTTAAGGATAGGTCACGGGAGTAAAGCCTTGGGAAAAAGCTAGCCGAATAATTTCTACAGAGTGATTTATTTGCTTAAATCTGGCCTATTTCATCCAACTGCTGGGCAAAGGCCTCGTTTCCACACAACTCTGTCTTTGACTAGTTCGGGTCAAACTTTTCGGTTTCCTTAAAATTTGTATTTCAAATTAAGAATCAACCTGTGTACAAGACATAAGGCACGAACACAAGGTGAGTCACCAACCGCCGCCGTAACATAAACAGGGTGCAGGTTATATGGCTTTCAAACTGACATTTTATTCGCTCAATGCTGTTACAGGAAATAAGTAGAAAGACCTGAGTTTCTAACTTTTGTAGGGCTGTTATGTCAACGGTAATGGACATAGTTTTCTTTTATTTCACTTAGGTAGATTGCTCGGTTCTCATGGAGATATTAAAAGTAGATTGGCTCTGTTTTATGTGTAAGTTTATTTCTGCTTTCAAAAACTTTTTAGTATGCGCTAAAAAGCTGCGCTTTATCACAATCTGGGACTAGTTTCGAACTTTTAATGATCTGTATCTATGTTACATTGTGTACATCCCCTAAAAATCAGTAATTCATAATTTACATGCAACAAAAACAAGTTCGTATAAAACTTAAACTAGCATTAGTTGTAATAACAATAATATCGAATAAGTAACCGTCCTGATCCCGGCTCACTCATTGTAGTAAATGTTAACCCATTGAAATTGTCGATAAAATCAAAGCTCAGCAGCAGCGCAGCACCCTAACTACGTGTGAAATTGTTTATTTCCACTCGGATTTGGCGCGCCCTTTGTTGACGACGAATTTAAATGTAAAGAATTACGTCGACACCCCTAATCTTGATTAGAATGCGCTTACAAAGCTTTCGCTGTAATAGTAAGTGTTAATCTGATTTAATTCATTGTGTTTACCCAGCAGGAGAGACGCATGACATTTTTTTTAATAAAGGGTCGAAGTTTTACTGAAAGGAGGAGCGTTATTGTGAAGTTAATAGCTTTTGACAGTGGACAATATGGCGGAGGTACAGTCTACAACACAAGTTTATGTCCCTATTATTATTTTAATGAAAGCCCAAAGGATCTCTAATGTAACCCGTAAACCGAACATCGAATGTAAAACACACATTTCCCCTCAACCGCAGAACAGAGCAATCGTAAAACGAACAAAAAGTTTTGTAATATAAAGAAGGCATATTTGCTGAATTTTACATTCGTCCCTGGTTAATATAAAAGCCTTCATAACCAAATATTAAAAATGCATAACTTATTATTTTCTCATTGCTAATTAATCGGGTCCTTACATAAACAGTCGTTATAAGTCCGTTAGCGGAGACAGGACTTGGTAAAAACAAATTGCCTTAAAGCTTGTACCTACATAATCTGAAAGGCAAATTATTATGAGTGAGTGTCCGTCCAAATGAGTCGGATTAGCTTTGTAGCGAGAATTCTCATTAAAATATTTATGGCAGTTGCGTCACAAAAATGGTCTCGTTTTGTATAAGATATGCTGAAAGAGTTGGTCTACCCTTTTAGTAAAATAATCGTCAGTCTCTTGCTCAAATCTACCAATTAACATCCACTGAATATGAATTCCTAAATGCCACTTCCATTTTGTGTTACTATCAAGAAAGAACACCGTAAGATTGAAAATGTCTTGATTAGCTAATAATATGTCTGAATATTGTGAACACATCATATTATAATTAATGTCATCCTAACTGGATAGTTTACAATATATCCGATTGTCCGTGACTTATCGAGAAACGTGTCTGACGATGTTTGGTATAATCCAGTAACATGGTCCCCACGTTTGACAGTTAATTTAATTTGTGTGCGCACTAGGCTTCAATTATTAGAACGAAACTTCTTCTCATTCTCATGACATAATGCCTCGGTCGCCTGTTACAACACCGAGTGTGGACTATTTTTTAGTCCGGAACCGCACAAATATAATTTCTCGCTCTTCCCTAATTAGTCTGTTTCAAACATTTTCTAGTTGGCGCTATGCCGAAGGGACATGTGTTTTCTATTCTAGTCAGAGTCGTTGCTGACAAGCGGTAGTTGGCCGCGTTCACAGCATAACGACTTAAGTTTTTGGCGACAGTTTTGAAGAGTTGAAAATGTCCGTTAAAGTTTATGACTGTTGTCAAATCTTTGTCTATTAGGACGATGTTCTGATATAGGGTTCAAATAGAATGGTTCATAGAAATCAGTTCTGGATAATATTGCTTATTTTCTGCAATGTCTCATGTTTTTTCACAACGCCACGAAATGAAAACAATTTTCTCAACGTAAATACATACAATATTCAACTTCTTCCTTATTCAATGCGTTCTCCTGCATCACGTCGTCTTCAGTTGCAATATTAAATAGCAATTCATGTTTTATAAGTACAAATTTTTCGCTCGACATGCGGAATACATAGGAAATATTAGCTTCAATGAGAAACACGGATACACGCGACGAATTTTTCATTTCGCATCATTTTTCTTGTCACATTTTAATGTGTCTCTTTTTGCCAAAAAGCACTTGTCGACAGCCTTTATTTATTCAATGTTTACGTGTGTGTGCCAGGATTTTATTATAGGGTCAGCAAATATTCGTGTCGCACTCCATCTGTTGTTTACGCACGCTTTTTCAGCGCTTTAATGGACACCGTTTTATCCAAATAAATTGACACAATAAAACTCTTACGCGGATTATGGTCCTTATTTGTAAAAATCAGAATCGTAAAATCAGCTACCGACACAAAAATCGTAATTCAATTTGACAAATTCGTCTCCACGATTCTCGAGACAGAATAAGTGACGGTGAAAATGAAACGTAAGAATTTGCGAGAACTCAGCTACATTAAAGGGATAACTCACCAACGAAAATTTTCGCTCTCAAATATTGCTTTTGGAAAATTTTAAAGGAATTCTTTGATGGAAATCTTTCGAAGAGCTCCTGTCCCGAACTACAGATGATAAGTTGACATTTTCGTACTATTCCTCGAGCATAAAATTTCAAATGGTATTTTAAAGTTGAATGTTTAAAATCGAAGTTTAAAGCTACTTCGAGGTAAACTTTCGGCAAATTTTAAAATCATTTTGTATTTTTCGTTTTACAAGTTTAGCGGGATAAATATTAAATAGGGTGTAGATAAAATTACTCTAACAAAATCTACCCTCAAAAGTCTTTTACTACTTGAGCTCAGTCATAGTTTACCTAATACGCAGTAATACGGAATCGTGTAGATAAGTGGTCAATCGTCATTCTGTGACAATTATTTTGCGTGTTGTTTGCGATTATTACTGTAAGTACTTTAACCACGCGAATTGTGAAGTAAATATCATGCCTGTGACGATCAAGTGTGTGTTACGTACCGTTTTAGTACTTAAAAGGTCCCGATGACTTGGCGAAGGTTGCAGGATTCCACTGGCTGTGAGGAGCACACAGCCTGATGATGTGACACACGTCAATCGAAAAATGAAATGATGATGATGACCTAAGTACCTATAGTAAGTGAGTTCACTTATTCTGCATAAGTTTGTGTCATCGCTAACCTTACTTAATGCATATTATCTATCTATATACATAAATAAAAATGAATCGCTAAATGTGTTGCTAAGCGCAAAGCTCGAGAACAGCTGGACCAAATTCGCCAATATTTTTTTTATTGTGTTTGTTATTGACAGGAGAGGGTTCATAAGAAAGATTATTTTGAAAAAACATTAAAATCCGGGCGAAGCCGGGGCGGTCCACTAGTATATTATTATAAATACGAAAGTGCGTTTATTTGTTCGTTACCGATTGTTACGCTTTCACGCCTAAATCGCTGAAACGATTTTGATAATTTTTGGTGCAAAGATAGATGGGACCCTGGAGACTGTTATTACGAGATATTTTTGCGAGAGTTACATTAAAACGAGTGAAGCCGCGTGCAAATACAAGTAGGTAAGTAACACAAACACTTCCAATAAATCTTTATTAGATTCCATTGTAAATGTATCGGATTGTTAAGTTTCGACCAGAATCCCGATATTATTGTTACAAACTTCGTAAACACGGACTGCTACTAAATAATGCTCAATTAAAAAGAGAAAACGGGCGCGGATTTTCCGGCTTGTTAGCCTAATTTGTATCAGGAATCTGTTTCAGATTGCATTATTCTGTTTTCCATTTAATTAATTGGCAACGGCTTCCGTTCAGGACACAAATAAGCTTTCTTATTCAAGAATGTCCAACAAAGATTTAATTAAAAACGAAACAATGTTTTATCAAAGTTATTTAAAACTATGTTTAAAAAGTTAACATCAGGTGAGATGGTGGTCAAAAGTAAGCCTACCAGAATTAAAAATAATGGTTACTACTCTAGATATCTTTTTTTTTTTAATATACATCTTTAGACTCTCGTGTCCACTCGTCAACGGTAACTCCTTCTAGCCCACTGGCCAGTTTCGGGTTTCACACGCGTTAGTTCGTTCATTAGGAAGCACACTAGTTTGGTCATCCATAAGGCGAGTTTCTGACGTCACAAGAGCTATCGTCGTCTGACTAACGGCCGGTTTCAATAACGTATCTACCTTTAACCAACTGTCAAATTAGCTACCAACAGTAGCTGAATCGTCATGTTACAAAGGCAAACATGACGTTTCGGCTACATTTGGTATCTACCGAGCGGCTTCGGCGGCCACTGCTAGAGATAGCACTGGCAGGACATTCCATAAAACCATTCTTTTATGGCAATGGTGCCCGTGTCGACAATTTTGGCAATGCCAGATGTGCTATAGAAAAATGTGTGAGATCAAAGACAACAATAAATTTCTGTGCCCGACAGGGTCCATCTGAGCTTAAGACTTTTATTAGGAGCTTGTAAAATACATAAGAATGCAATAAAGATTTAAATTGATTTTTTTTAAAGTTGGGGAAAATTTTTGAGCTGAAAAATGTATATTGTTAATATAATAAATGTATAATGTATATTGATACAACTACGAGTATATCATCATATTTACTCATAGAAATTGACAGACCGTGACAACTCTGACTATAGCTATGACAGCTGAATAAATAATAAATAAATAAATAAAAAGTTTTTATTGTTTCTCACACAATTGTTCTACAGCACAAAATTGAGGCAACCCCAGTAAGTTATAAGGATACTTGTGATGGGGTTACCTCGCAACTTCCCATGGGTAATAATTTATACTGTTGCTGCTGAAAGCAACAGTATAAAAGCTGAAACTAATGGCTTGTTTATACAGTGCGAGTTAGCGAGCGAGTCAGCCTTCCTAGTAGCTGCAGTGCAGTAACTCGCATCGACGTACCTTACGAGCTACTGCCACGTGCGAGTTGGATAGTAGCTCGCATCCGAATCACTTCAACATTTTTGTTTTCACTCGCCTACTCGCCTGACAGTAACTCGCCTAGGCAGCAGCTCGAACTACACTCGCATCGTTCGGACGCGTTTGGCAGTAGCTCGCCAGGCAGTTGCGAGCGGAACCTGAATTTTTTGGGTGCTGCGCCTCGCAAGAATCTGGGCAGCCGCTATCATCGTGAAGACAGCTAAGGCGAGCCGAGCTACTGGCATGCGAGTAGGCAATTCGAGTATCCGTCTACTATGTCGTCAGCAGCCCGCACTGTGTAAACTAGCTAATTGCTCAGCGCAATTCCTTCGTCACAAATATTCATCGTTTAGTACTTAGTCTAACCACTAAACTCTACCCATTTATGTCCTCTAAACACACGAAGATGGATAGAGATAAAATGGCCTAATCGAAAGCTACATGGGTCAAGACTGGACGAGCACAACGAACATCCGAAAAATAGTTCGGTTTAATAGCCCCTATTTATCAGATAGGACCAGTTCTTCTTTCAGATATTGGGTAGCCAACCAATTTGTTTGCGTTATAAATAGTAGGGACGGATTCGAGAACAACCACTTTATGAGATAAGTCGTAAGAAATTTTATGAAAACTAGATATTTAGTTTTTTCTGTGACATCAAGAATAATATCTCTAATAATAATAATATCTTCGAACAACTCACACACGGTCATCCGATCCCAAACTAGGCAGAGCCTGTGATATGGCTACCAGACAACTGATAAACATACTTAAATATTTCTAAATACATACATATTATAGACAAATTACACCCAGACAGAACAAATGATCATGCTCATCACACAAAGATTTGTCCTGGGTGGGAATCGAACCCACGACCTCCGGTTTAGCAGTCAGGGTCACTAACCACTCGACGATCAGGCCAGCCAATAGACAGAATAGACCCATTACATAATATAAACATAACCCTCCTTTTGCTTCGCCGGAGTCGGGTACAAATTACTTTTGTACGCGGCTTCGCACGCCTGAGAATATCTTTTAACCATCTCCAGGATTCCATCTATCTCTGAACCAAAATTCATCAAAATTGGTTCCGCTGTTAATGCGAAAAAAGCGTAACAAACAAAACAAACTCACTTTCGCATTTATAATAATAATTAGGGCATACCTAATACCTACAGCATGTAGTGCAAAGGCCTTGGCCACGTGCATACGAGACTGCATGAAAACAAATCAAAATTTTTCGAAGTTTTGGTTGCGCTATGAACGTTGCGCCTCGCATTGAAATTATACACTCGCGGACAAAGAAAACTGCCCGGATGGAAAATACTTCATAACATTGTTTTCGTCTAAATACCGAAACTTCATTTTTATTTTATATTTTTTTTTTCTAGTATCCTAAATAAAAACTCGTGTATGTAAGTCTGGCATCACGGATGTGAGACATGCCCGCTAAATCCAGTTAGTTTAAGTGGAGCTTCTAATCGAGTTTGCAAGTGGAACAGTCTCGACGCGTTAAATTGTACGTGTGTGGTAAATACATGTACGTTCGCGGGATAATCACGTTGGTATACAACTGTTTAATGTTGGACTGTTTAGAAAAATACAACTTTAGTTTTATAGGTTTTTAAACGAGCACTGGCTGGAATCTTTGCAGACTGCGATGATCGAAGGTGTCGGTAACTTTAGATATTGTTTTCGAGAAATTTAAAGTACTTTCTATGGGTATTTTTTATACCTATTATTATGATATCTAGCCTGAACAGTGCCACTGTTGAGGTTTCCATTATTCCCGGCCCACTTCTTGCTAATGTAGGTATCGATACCACAAATTAGTAGTGTGGCAATAAACTCGGTTTAAATTTTAAAATACGAATACGTTTCTAACTATGAACGATACTAATTAAAAAACAGACTACCTGGTTTATACATTTTCACTCTTCCTAATAAGTGAACTAGTGATGTAACGAATATTCGCATTCGCAAATATTCGCATACTTTTCTACATCTGCATTCGCATTCGTATTCGCAAAAAACGACGCGAATGTTCGCATTCGAATGCGAATATTAATAGAGGCGGCGAATGGATTTGTGAAAATATTAACAAAATCACAACTAAACTGAAAAAAAACCCAACCTAGTTATGTCCTACTTTAGATTAAAAAAAAAACAAATTCTAAATTATAATATCTTTGAAAAAAAGAACTCGTGAGGTTTAATGAAATTATTAATCTAATGATCCAATTCTAATGAGTTTTATTTCAATCATGTAAAATTTGTACTTAAATATGAACATACTCTAAAAATAAATCCAACATTCGTTACATCTCTAGTACCTACTGCCGAGTTGAGCATTCTTATTTAAACGAACAGACTTTTTTAAATTTTTGTGGAAAAGTAACCCACTCAGTTTAAAACATGGCTTATGCATTAGCCGCTAACTGCAAGTAGTTTCTAAATTCAGTCCTCGGTTAATCCCTAGCCTAAAATTTTAGTCTTGCATAATACCTACCTTCCTAGTAAAATTATTCCGTCTGGTTTCAGGAGTAGATTGAAATAATCCTTTTAGGACTATAAAAAAAACGTAAGGGGAAACATTTTAATGAGGATGGGTCGTAGCCGTGTAACGTAACCTCCATGTATCTATATGTTTTTTCAAAACATTACGGCTATCCGGTTATTTAGTGACGTGCATAATTTTGGGAATATTGACTAGCTTCTACCGAGTTCTATCAGTGGCACACATATATTAAACAGGCCAAGTGCGAGTCGGACTCGCGTGCAAAGGGTTCGGAATGAATTCATTTTTGTAACATGTTATCTTAACACTACAAACAAAAACTATTATCTCCATTTTTTTTTCAAAATTTTATGCCCAGTATATTCGGAGACAAGGGAATGGTCATTTTTCGTCTGACTTCTTGAATCACTTCAATCTATTTATTTTTAAATTATGAAAAAAAAAAATATAATTGCACACACAATGAAACCTTTCATTTAATATGTCTATAGTTTAAAAACTTTTTTTTTTATTATCTAGCTTGTCCCCCAAAAGTGACCCCATACTTATTTATTTACATAAGGCGTCCGTGTTTGGTTCACAGAAGTTCTTATGTGTACAAATTTCAAGAGAATCGGTCCAGTAGATTCGGAGAAAAACGGCTATGACAGATGGACAGACAGACACAACCAAGCGATCCCATATAATAGTAGTAAGATTAGTAGAATATGACAGAAATCAGGTTTTCGTCTGTGGTTCTTTATATACCTACGAGACATTAAAAAACGAAGCTACATCATTTTGTCACTATTCTATTGAATAGTATCTAATGCTATTGCATGCAAGCATGATTTAAACATATTGTTCAAAGTACTAGGGTAACTTAACACAAATATAGGGCCTTCATGTCAAAATAAACAAGCGACGTTTTATTACCCATCAGGTTTGTACCGCTGCCGTCTGCAGATAAGTTATGGGGTACACGGGAGAATGATACCAAATAATATAAAAGACATTATAGGACATGTCCCTTGGGAATTCTTTTACAAAATAAGTGAATAATAAATTAGTGCTGCACTTTATTTTGGTTGGGTGTGGCCTGAATTGATTATCTCATTTAAATGTTTTGTGAACGATTTTGTTGGTAAACAAACTGGTGGCCCGCCATGGTAAACGTTCTCTGCTGGTGATACTTTGTTCTTATAAGTAGCATACTCTGAGTGCATCGTCCTCACATAATATTAAATTAATTTGTGTATACCAAATTTTGTAAAATCATTATTTGAAAAGATTAACTATGGAGTTTGTTGTCCGTTCTTCTCCATAAGAATCTACCTTTCCGAATGGACAGTAGAGTCACTTTATTAATGTAATATTATTATTTTTATTTATTATTTATTTTTATTATTTTTACTGAACTGTAAACGATGACGTTCAAAAGTGCCGTTTAATGGCCTAATTGAAATAAACGTTTTGACTTTGACTTCTTAAGCACAACCTCATATCATGATATTCTGCCGACCAAATTTCGATCACGGTGACCAATCTGAACGGAGATTAGCCAAGTACGCAGGAGATATTACAGTACACAAGTGTGAGGTATTGTAGTGGCGTCTAGAGAATTGGCATCTCAATATTTACCCTTTAATAAAGGTGAAGCCTCTTCATCATAAAGATGGTTTGAGGACAATAGTTGTAAGGTGAGATATACCTATGCCACCTGTTCTAATTTAAAGATTTGTACAATTATTTCTAAAAAATCAACATCTCCTTCCAACTTTACCAGGAAAATTGTGGTGAATATTTGACTATAGCTAACAAATTTGTTTTCAACGAGACAGTTTCCTTATATTTTGCTATCATAAATAACATTATAAACCTCAGTTAATTGGCCGGTATCGGGGGCATTTTCACACTTTGTTAACCTTTCTCCGTAGAACATAAAGTATGGTGTCCGCCATTCAACACCTCGCCACTTTCTTTCTAATCATTTTAATTGGAAAAAATAATTAAAGTAAAAAAGATGGCACATCATAAAAATAACTAGCATAGCTTGGCCTCGGAGTTTATCAAGAAAACTGTTTTTTTTTTTCATATACTACGTAACCAATTAGAACTTATAAATCCCTCGAGTTTTCATGTATGGTTGTTCCCGTTCTTTTTTTATGTAACGACCAATTTGATATTCGTTCTTCAGTTTTCTAATGAAATAAATATTATAAATATCATTATTAAAAAAAAAAAATATTGAAGTACGTTTATGTGTTATAAACGTACTTCAATATTTAGATAAAATTATAAAATCAAAATATTTAAAACTCTTCCGTTACTGACTGACTGAGTGACTGACAGACAACGGACAGCCGAAATTAATGCTTGTAGAAAGCTGAAATTTCGAGTTTGTGGTGAATGGGGAGGGTGGGGATTTCCCGAAATTCCTGAGGGAACGGGAAAAGACGGGATATGCGATTTGACAAACCATTCATGATATTTATTTCTTGGAAAAGTATTTGGGTTTACAAACGTTTCACAGAATGATCATTATTTCAGAATGCCTCCTAAATATAAATAAGCTCTCACTTTATTGCACAAAAAAGTTCACCTACATTATTTATATCATAGGAACCCTACCCACGTGATTTCCGAGAAAAAATATAGTTGGGTTCGAGTCCCCTGTACATACAAGAGTAGGGGACATGTTCCCGGACTCACCTGTCGCGAGCTCGTAAAATAAATCACTACGGAGTGCCCTTATATCACCAAACGTACACTATTGGCACAATTGAGGAGAGAAATAAAGCCACAACCTTAATAGTTAGACGAAAAATACCGCTGTACCGATTTTGTTTTTAAGTTTTGTCCTTGAAGTATAGTGTGTTGTTTATTTTGCAATAAGTGTAAATAGTTCAATTGTATCCGCTACTAATTTTATACTAAATATTTATTATTAATATTAATATATATATATATTTTTTTTTTGGAGATTTCTTTTGAAACAAGTGTAAGTGAAGGGTCGCAATTTGACTGTTAATTAATTAAAAATAAACACGGGCAACACGGAATACAATAGTCCTCCTTTGCAGAAGCTGCGATGCTTATGAATGGTATCCGCTACTATTCATTGGCATCTCCAAAATAGGGTAGTTGTGCCGTCCGCCGCGGTGACGTCATTGTATTCGTCACTGCCTCGAAGTTTGTGCCAGTAAGATAAACAGTTTTCCCGCTATCTATCCGTCGACAGCACCTCGTTTGTCTTACCCAGTGCAGGTGAGATTGACGTTTGGCGAACCTGGTTACACAGTTCCCCTGTTACCCTGTAACCCGCGTGTGGGTTATTGCTTTTCTAACTCAATTTTATGATATCCTGAAGGACAGAAAGACGGAAGGAAACGTAAACGTAAAAGTTAATGTTTGGTTTTTTCCCCTGTACGAGAATCATTTTCACCGTTCAACCTCAAACTTAAATGTCAGGCCTATCGGATATAAAGATATCGATAGGGCTGTTAGTCGTACGTGCCAATCGTTCAAGTTGCGCTGAATCAGCCCATAAAACAGGCGCCAGCGCCGTAGAGCAAATATCTAGGAATCATTCAAACAACCAACGCCGGGCGAGCGCACATATAGTTTTATTTTATTATACGTTAGTGCCAATAAATTTGGGGCGAAGGGTTAAGTGTTGTGTCAGAACGGGTAAGGCGTCAAATCAGTCATTTTGATGTTTATTGGGGAATACATGTTGTTTTCGCACGTTTTCCGCAGCCTGTGCGAGGTATGTTTTGGTAATTTTCATTTCAGAAACGTCATCTATTTATTACATTAATGAAATGTAATAAATGTTAAATTTTCGCAGCAAAAGTATAGAGAAAACTAGGAAATATCAAGTTAGAAACATTATTAAAATGTGAAGCCAACCAAAACTGTTGTGAGAAAATCGGGATTCTCAATCAAAAAATTCTCGGGATCCCATATCGGTGCGGACCCAGACAAGACCTGTATTATATGGATTGTTTTACGATTCTAACATGTTCATAGATAGGTATCAAAGGAAACGTAAAGTGGATTGAAATCACCCATAAAAAGTCACTTATTTTTTATGATAAGCTCGTTCTTTCTGTACCAGATAGTCAGCACAAATTCTAAACGACCCTAACTGGTGTTTAACGATCAGAAAATTGCGTTTAAAACACTATAAAACATGTCGATTGAGATTGCATCTCACTTTTTGTACCTACCTAATCTACATACGATTGCGTATTTTCTGCTTCGACTAAAATCGAACGAAACCGATCTGTACATGAGATGCACAAAGAAAGCATTTGCCTTCAGACTATCCACGAATGTTTATGATAGGGTTATGTGATAACATCTGAAGGAAAATTTGCGTCGGAATATCTGGCACCAAATCGAGGAAACAGGAATATATTACAAGTTTTAGACGGTGGCTCAGGCTCTGAACCTTTTTTTGACTTGCGACCTCTTGAAAATTCAAGAGGTCGCAAGTCAAAAATTGTCGCTCTCATACTTTATCTAAAGTGGTCAAAAAAATTACTTTCATTAAAAAAAAAATCCGTTCGATTCAATTGTTGTTCTAACCACGGTCCAAATTGAGAACCAAAGTTTTAAGAGAATATGAACATAATACTTCGATCTTAAGAAGACCCATTTTGAATACAAGTTTGACATATATTTGCCTATAGCACTAGTATTTGCTATCGTAATCGTATTTCGCTTAATTTCCGCCGCGGTCGGCTAAATTGTTGCCTGATCGTCGAACTGAAAATCAATCTTCCTGAATTTCCTCTCACGAATTTTCCGCTTTATTTGTATACCAGAAAAGGCTTTTTCTTGAAGCTAGTCACTTGGAAAAAAGGCTAGGCTAGATGATAACCTAATTTAAATAAGAGTTTATTACAATATTTACAAAATCTCAACAGAGGACATGAAGCCAGTACCTTAAAATCAAAACACCATTTGCAGGAACTTGAATAGTGAAGGAGTCGATTAGTCAGAAAGACACAACACAATTTTAAACTCTTCTTTTAAATAATTTTCTATATACGACAAAGATCGTGGTTACATTTTTGAGTTACCTATGAGTTTAAAAGAGAATCGGAGAAGTAGATTTTAGGAAATAAACGCACTGATAAAAACAGTCGGGAATAGTGACGTTTCCCGTTCAATTCATATGTAAGGTCAGGCGAAATCGTGACTATTTTTAGCCCCAGTATAAATTATGCAAGAGCCTTCCCGTACAGTCAAATCGAGTATTTTTCCTTTGAATCTCATCAAGTGGGATTGCGAGAAACTTTGCCAACTCTTCACAAATTATGACCCCTAACTTTACAATCAAAGGAATGGGAATAAATTACGGATACCCTTAATTTCGTTCGAAATACTTAATGTTCAAAGATAATAATTACAGGCTATCCCATTTGGGGTGGTTTGTGATAGCTTTTGAAAATAATTGAATTAGATAAGCTATGCAAATTAGTTTGGATAGCCGGTCCCTGAAGATTAGACTAAAGTGATGATCGTGAGTGTTCTATATTGGTAATATTGGCATTACAGCAATGCCACTTTCCGACCTATTTAACTTACGTACACCTTTTTTATTATTCATTAACCAGCTCTGTGCCACTCCTGGGCAAAGCCCTCTGCTCCTTCCAACTAGCTAGATATTGGGATTGTTTCGCATTTGTTTATTTTTCACCCATCTTTTGAAAAAAAAATCCTTATTCATTGGGGCAAAAAAAAAGTGGCGAATACGGAACCAAACTCATTCGAAACTTGTCCAGTAACAGACATCTTTTTTAAGTCCTCCTTGTTCAATTATTTCAATTCACCAAACCAACCAACCAAACCAACCACTTTAACCAGAACATTTAGGCCTGCGTTAATCCTCGCGAACCAAAGTTCCACTAGACCTCTAACACGACATACAACAAAGTTCGCCACCGCGACGGTTTGCGAACTACCGCATAGATTTTCAAACGTTCCACAACTTCTTAGAACGTTTTTCAGTAAGTTTGTAAAGCAGTTTACAAGTTACAGGAGTGTTTTAATTATATTCAATGCTTTCGCCATTGCAGTTCCAGCTGTAGAAGTTTTCTTTTTCATCGCGGCTTTTACAGATTACTACTCGTATAATATATAATTAAACCGCTATAACATCATACCACATGCCTGTTTTCAGCAGCAGTTACATATAACATGTGACAATTACGCAAAATATTGATAGAAATATGGTGTAAAGGCTTCGTTGGTGGTAAACTTGCAAGCAAGATCAAACAGGGTTACAGGTCGAAACGTGGTCTTAGGACCATACTTTTTCCAAAACAAACTACATTATTATGAAATATGTACCTACCCATCGTTTTTTACGAGAGTTTATGATGTTTATGCCAGTGACTGGACCTATAAGTTATTTTTAAGTTACGAGTAATGAGGATACGAGGCCTTTTGCCATCAATCCATATCCAGAATCCAGTCTCCAACCCACCACAGTCTATTTTCCTTTTAATATGTATAAAGGATAATTGAAGTCCGTGACTATGGTTTTTTTAAGTAACTTGAATTTGGCTTTAGAAATAGTTTCATTACTATATGGAACTAAACTTAAACCACTGTTATTTAGGGATAGTTGTATTACAGTTAAAGTTTAGCTTAACTGTAGCTCAAACTAAAGTCCAATTTCGTTACTAAAGAGATTCTAAAACCAAAGATTTAGTCTTGATATATTGCTAAACTATGACATCTATATAATATTTTCTAACTTATAATTGAGAGACTCGAGTTTGACCTCATCTCACTTGAGGGTAAGCAATGATTCGGTCGACGATTTGGCGCGCTTGCCTAAAACTAAACTATTCACACTCGAAGACCCCTGAGCTCTATTCAACTATTATTTTATAAAAATGCGGTAACCATTAACATTTTAATATGCACGTACAGTTTTCTACCACAAACAACACCAAATCTCTTTAACAACGTACAGATTTACTGTCATCACTGAAAATAAAGAAGTTGCCTTAATACCCCAATCCGACGTACGGCGCCAGTTCGTCGCGACGAGATCCCTCCTAGTCTAGTTGGCGCCATCCGAAGATGGCACTGCCACTATAAACATCTGCGAGTCTGGTACACGTCAACAAGGGGTCACTAAACCCCTCTGACCTCGGAATTGGCACACAGATTATGCAACTAAAGTATGTATTAAGACTTTGTAGCATCGTACAATATATTTTTAGATACTGTTGTAATTTTATTGCCAAGTGGAGCAGCTTACTCGCTGTTTTGCTGTATGAAGTCAAAACAAGTAGAGGAACTTATCGTTTCGTTAACTTTATCTATCTTTTCCAGTAAATGTTTTTGTTTATATAAAAGTTATTTTTATACGCCACTTCGTGATAAATTAACGTAATCTGTAGGTTGACTTTGGGTCAAGTTATAATTAAGTTAATTTTCATTAAGTACTTACGTAAATCAGCCATCCCTTGCTTAGTAAGCTGATAAAAGGGTAAGTAATTTAAATTGCCCTTTAGCCTACCATTGTCTTAAATAATAGGTTTACAGACAACCCAAAAACTGGGTCGTTGTTATTTTCAGCTTATTCTTTTAAGTACTAAAATAAGCAAAGACTGCAGTTTGAAAATTACAAAAATTCTCTGCGACATATATTAATGTTATTGTATCATGAAGAAACAACTTGTAGAGTTTTTACCGGCTTTTGAGGGTAACTCCAGATATTGTACAATAAAGTTCTATTTCAATTTGTCAAATTTTTTCTCGACTTGTGCTACAAACAAAGTCCAACGCTGGCACGAGGTGCAGACTACTTTACAAGTCTTCAATTTAATCCAGCCGAGTTTTGAGAAACGAATTGTCAACTTTGAAGATGGATAAACACGATTATAGCGTCGACTATCCTATGTTATATAAAGAAACTCTGCATTTGTATCTTTGAACATAATAATCTGTCGACATACAAAAATACCAAAAACCTAAGTTGCATTACACACTTGCAGTAACATATTTTGTCTTTTAAAATCTCAAGTAGGTAGATATTCTTTCAAAGGTGCGTTTTTATTTATTGACTAGCTTTTGCCAGCGACCTCGTACGCGCATATCCCGTTTTTTTTCCAGTTCCTGTAAAAATTTCCCAGTCCCGTATAGCCTATAGCATTCAAGCAGCCTCATAAATGTGGGTATCATATGCAAAAATCTTTTCCAAATCCGACTGGTAGGCAAACTCTTCAGCTTTATTATATTAGTATTAATTTAAATAACATGGAGACTTACAGCTAAAACAAACAGAACAAGGACAGTACATTAATCTGAAACCAAACAGGTCTTTAGCAAATTTTACGTTAGCAGAAGATGTCTCCCCGACAACTACTAAAATGACCGCAATGGATTTTGTTGAATTGTCAAAAGGATTTCTCCTTACGGTGGACTAAGACCCGTCAGCAGAGCTATTAATCCTAGCCTTTCAAAAGACGGGATTTCCTATTAAAGAGATTGTGCCCACCACAAAATCGCAGTTCAACCATTTTCGTTCCTCTCAAAATAAATGCTTACAAAGAAAGTTTTTTGATTTTCGTACCTAACCGAAAAGATATAAGCAAATGTTTGACATTCTCTTTTTGTTCAAACAATAATATTCTGGGGAACCAATCGACGTGAACAAATTTGCTTAATCCCTCCCCTAAAGGTACCTTATTTATTCAATTAATGTGGGACTCCAAAGCAAACATTCTGGAAAAGATTCAGTCCTTTTTAATGTACCTATCTAAATAATAATTTATTATATGAAGTAACTTTACATACAGAGCGGAACCATCAAACATTTGCACTTCCTATGGAGCTGCATTATTATTTTCAGATAGTTGAAGAGATTTTTCAACGAGATTTTCTACTCTCTTGGCAATAAATTTTTAACTTCCGCTAACAGAGACTTTCTTAGACTTCTTGTTTCTTTTTGAAGTGAAAACTTTTTTAGGCGCGTTGAGCACTTTTTGGGTGAACAAAAATAAGGAACGCGTCATCGTCACCGAACGCTTTCCATGAGCTATATGTATACTGTGTATATGTGTACTTTTTGGGTGAACAAAAATCATGGAACTCGCGTCATCGTTACCGAACCCTTTGGGTGAATAAAAATCAAGGAACTCGCGTCATCGTCACCGAACGTTTTATAGCTTTCGCTTAGTTTTCACTTCTATCGGTAGTCCCCAAAAAATGCACCGCATGTTTTTTATAAAAAAAATTCTAGCATAGAAACTATAACACAAGGTTTGACTATACTCGGAATAGTTATCTTATTTTTCAACCAGTATCCACCCAGTATATTAGGTCATTGGCTCCAGAATATTTGGAAAAATAAACTTTTTTTAACGGTAGCCTGAAAGACTGAAAGAGAATAAAATATTCCAATTTCAACAACAGAATACGCCCATCGGGCCGTTATACCGGTAAGGACCTACCAACAGAAAAATACTGACGATGAATATATGCGAAAAATGCTCTCATGTATTCACAAGTAGGTACTTGTGAACGGTGAAGTAGATAAGACCATTGTTATTAATATTAATAGAGCATTTTCTATTTAAAGAGCTTCTTCAATATTTTCTCATCAATCTTGTTTTTCAGTCGAAGGATTTCTTAGAATAAATGAACTGTTAATAAAATGTACAAAACAGGAAACTGGACTTTCTTAACGTAATGAGAACACTTTCATTACGTTAAGAAAGTCCAGTTTCCTGTTTTGTTATTAATATAATAGTGTTTATTAATATTTTTTATTTTAAATTTTCCTTGAATGGGCATTTTGTATTACTTGTTTTCTTCTTGATGAAAAGATATTGTAGTAGGTGGTATATTATGTCACCGGAAAATAGCAAACTCCGTAAGATTATAAAATAACTTGCGAGATTGTAAACTCTCGATAAATTGTCACCTGAACATTCGGAATACTTTTTCTCACATTTGAGTATTTTTTTACACTTGAAATATATAAATATTAATTATCTCTTAAGGTGGGGGTACTGACCGGTGTTACGGGACGTAATGTAACATGTTACAAAGCGAACATTCGTAACACCGGTCAGTGCCCACCTTTAAGGACGCACCGAGCTTCTGTCCGTGTGCGTAAGCGCAAGCGAAAACCATACGTAAGTACAAGCAACACAGAGTTGAGAGTCCGATGGCTGAAGCAGGACTAAATCCGATAGGAGGGGAGCGAGGCGGCTCAGCTAGAATGGATTTTAAAAAAATCCAATAATGCAGTTTTAGTTTTCATCAAAATCGGGCTCGAAACTCTTTTCAGTGTTTTTCGATATTCCTCATAGTTTCAGATTTGGCCATTCACGCACACATTAAAAATTCACCCTGTTTCCACTGAACGTTATTTTGAATGAAAATTATGTTATATATTGTTAGATGAAGTATACGTCATTTCATTTGAGCATTGTAGCTTTTGAAAATAGAGCAAATATTCTTTTATTAAAGGAGCAGCACCCCAACTAAATACCTAAACCTAAAAATGTAATCGCTATGTACCAAAATCAACCTCTTTCTAATACATCAAAACTCCACCAGATGACAAAGCAGACTTGACGAACACACAGATGCCAAAAGCATTTAACTTCTATATTTAATAAATCTAATCTTAATTGGCATTTGTACTCTATAGAACCAAATGGGGCTTTCTAATATTATAATCTCTGTCAATAAACCGTCAATGTGCCATATGCCTCGAATTACAACGCGGCATGCATTCCGGTGTTCGTCGCACAGTGCGTTTATTTGTAAAGCTACACCCGGTCATGGCGGGTAATAGCCAGGCTACTGATTAAATCTCCATGAAAAATCGAGCTTTGTCCGATACCCTGTTGGCTAACGGCCGCCTGCATCCGGGCTGAATGAAACATAAGTATGCTGATTCCGCCGTCATCGATATGTCGCTCCTCTTTTGTTTGTTTCAATAGTACGTTTTCTGTTTTGTGATTTCCGGGGTTTTTCCCATTGGGAATACTCGTGTGTCGCTTGAAATATAAGTCGTGTGTGTCGTAAAGAAGGAGTTTGAAGAAAAACCCATGGTCATAATCTACAACATCATTCATTTCAGAAACACACGCCTGAAAGTTAGGCCGTACATTTAATTCTATCAGTTTTTCAGTATCGTTTAGCTTCTAAGAAATAGATTAATTTTCAAGTAAATTTAACTACTGTTACCAACTTACAAGTCTGACCACGGCCACCCAGACATAATAGAATAATAGTTAGTTAGTTAATTAACTTTAATCTACGTCTGGTAGATCGAGGCCTAAAGAAATTATTCAACCTATAACCTTCCTCGAAAATACGTTTTATTACACTAAAAATCCGTACTTTAAAACTCGCATGTGGTCTCGAAGTCAGGTCTCGAAAACTTTACAAAAGGAAAGCAAGTATCAAGTGTTTAAACGAGAGACATCGGAGGATGTATGAACAATGGGACCCGCATTCTGGTGACGCGACATTTCATGTCTCCCACTGTTCTAACTCCTATTAAGTTATGAGACCCTTGTCATTTCCTCCTCCCACGTTTACTGTTGTTTTAACAAAATCTGAATAAACATCACTATGCAAAATGGATAAACATACAACTTGATCCACAATTTCGCTTTGTAATTGAAAAATGTCGGTACAGTAATGTTCGCTATAAATTATTAAGGTTTTATTAATTAACGTTGTTTCAGTGCGATGATCCTTTTTGTTCGGATAACAGTATTAAAGTATCCGAATTTTGACAACACTTACTGATTCGATGAATATGTGATACACTGCATACGTTACCAAATTTCAGATAGGTACGGTATAAATGGACGTAGATAAAAGCTCTTTACAAACAATATAGCAGACGTAGAATATTGATAGGTGTAGCGTGACTTCGAAGTATTCGCGACGCTCTCCGACTCTCCTTTTAGTCATGTGTATTGGATTTGAATTTACGATCAGCTTGCTACTAAAAGCTACATTTAGTTTTCATGGTATCTTATCAGATGTATTCCTAGACTATTATTATTTATGACGACGAAGTTCAATGTTTAATAATGACTATTTTAACCCTGCAACCAGGTGCGCTCGAATTCTCAGTTCGTAATGCGTCATGCACATTTTACTGTCAGAGCTTTCGAAGGGCTTTCTTATTTGAACAACTAAAAATATTATTCATGCAAATTTTGTGATCCGAGCTGAATTTTAAGTGATGGAAATATTTACATTAAAATATTAGACTTAATTTGATTCAAAACAAAATTCCTAGAAAGTCAAAAAGATGTAAAGCTATTTTCAGAAGGGCGACCGAAAACATAATTAAAAAATCATTTTCAACAAGAAAATTCTCAAGTTTAACGGATTACATTGAAGCTATTTAATTTATTAGAGACTTTGGAGAAAGCTTTGTGTAGGTACTTTAAATGATTAATAAGGTTGTTCCCAAGTTCAAAGCAGGGGCGAGGTTAGTTTTAGCAATCACAGAACAGATTAAGGTGTCTGAACCCTGCCCGAAATTATACATCAAGAGTAACGTGGACTACGTAACATCTGACGGAAATGGCCAACTGTGATCCCACAAAAATGCTGAAATTTTCTTAATTACCACCGTGGCTGTGGCTTGGCCTCATTTAGCGCAAAAAACGTAGGTAGATAAAATTTAATACATTTAAACGAATTTTGCATAAACGAAGCATTTGCATAACATTTCTAAGATCCTATAAAAAGTAAGCATCGACTGGTCCACCTCTTTCAAAGCTCAAAATCTGAATAATATTAAGCACCATTGACCGTAACTTAGAAGAGAATCTCAATTATGTACTAATTCTATTAGATAGAGCGAACGTTTAGAGCAAATTATTTTTAAAATGCTCTCCAAGCAAGACCGAGCTCCTTTGCTGCAAGCTCTTTTATTATATTAAAGAGGCTATCTGATCCAGACTATCCGATTATTACTAGAAGAAAATAAGTGGTGTGGATATGAGACCACCGAGCGAGAATTTCCTGCGTAACAGGCAGCAGGGTACTTTTGATTTGCCGCTGGCTGAGCGGCGCCGCGCGCTCGCTTGCATTCAATATGAGCTAGGACAATACCCAGCTTTGTTCAAGATTTTGATAAGCAAGCTGGCTGGTATGCAACAACTGGCCACTTAGCTGAAATGCATTAACAAAACTGGTGTAATAGTTGAAGTTAACAATGATTACCTACTAATTTAATTCAAGAATACACAGGAATTTATAAAAAGATCTGACATTTTAGAATTTATAGATCCTGTTAGGGCGAGGACAAACGAGCGTAATTTGAGTTGTTAGTCGCATAAAATGAGTCGCGCAATTGACGTTGCATTCGGTTTCATACAAATGTCCTTTTTGTGCCACATGGCGACGCTAAATGAGTTGTCTGCGGACGCACGCGCATTATATCAACCGAATTGCATTCGGGGTGAGTCGTCCATATATCCACACATCAGTCTTTCCCTATTTAGTGGATTAACCCAGCTTTTCTTTCTCTTTCTGACATCTTCTTCTAATGCATCGTTAATGCAGAATATTTTTTATGGATCCTTTGCAAACATTACATTGCAACAAACGTTGGATAGTAACTTCACGTCCGTCCTTCTGGTAGCCTAACCGAATTTCAGTTGAACGTAAATTGCGCAACTCAAAATACGCGAATCACGTCTCACAAAATTACGCTCGTTTGGGCTCGCCCTTAATGTTGTAGTTGTTTTATTCGAATAAGGCGAAGTAGAAGAGCCTGTTTTCAATAAAGCACATCGTACGCTGTGAAAGGCTAAGTATGCATTTTCATCCGGCTGCTATTGATGAGCTTTAAGGATTCTACCTAGTTACCTTTATTATTCTCTCCCCTGAAACCCGATGAAAGCTGACTCAAATTCCGATCAGACGTTTTAAGACTTTAAGCTGCAAGCTATAAAGTCGAAAGTGGAATTTCCAATCACTTTAGGATTGTTTTCAACAAAATTTGTTCATCAATTTACAAAATGCTCCTCGTGCAAAAATAAATTTCAAACATTGTCATTATATCTATCAGAGCTGTCTTAAGTTTGGTGAGTGATATGTTTCTGAACATTTTATTGATGGCTTGATGGCAGCGCGTCCATTTATTTACAACTGGACCCGAATAAATCAGACTCGGCGGAGTTGGAAAACTGCGATCATTCATTTTGAGCTTGTAATATTTATACTATGACAGGTATTCCGGTAGCTCGATCCAAAGTTTGAAAGTATGTAAATTATTCAATGGAAATTGTTTTAATTTGATCCAACTGTTGTTATTATTTCATGACGAGCGCCACTTCCTGTTCGGCAGTGCCTTGGAATACGTAATGTAATCATTAGTGTCTCGTTGCGTTTAAATTAAAATTCTCGTGAGCGCCTCTGCATGTAGCATGTAGGATCAATGTCCCCGACTCATTCAAAAGACTGGGACTCCTTACATTAGAGGAGCGATCCGGGTAAATGAGAGGGTCTATTGTTGATCTTGCACTGTAAGGTAAATACAAACATCAGCTATATTATTATCGATGCTAATTACCGTAAACAAACAAGGAAACTGTTGATTAAGTACGTTAACGCTCGTACAAATTCAACAAATTGTTTATCAGTACACTGGTATTCAAACCGACTAATTGTTAACGCTCACTGCTTTGTTTACGCTGTTGCCATTGCATTTACATGAATGAGAAGAGCCGTAATATTGTGCTCAGTTAAACGGGATACCTCCAACAAAGAAAATTATATAATTAAATGTCTACGAGGCCGCCGCTTAGTAAATATTCTTGACACGCCGCTTTGAGATTTGTAGACCGAGTACGGTGAATAACTTCGAGTGAACAAAGAGCTCTCTATAAGCAAAGTATTCCATGAATGGCTTAATAAATGAGAGTGTTTTGAACGTTGGTTAACTCTCTCATGTATCGGGCGTGAATTATTTGCTATACTTGATGTTCAGGTTGGGAGCTACGGAGTTATGTTACAAAACTGTCGGTTGTGTGCGCGGTGCCGCGGCGGTGGCTGGCACTAAGTTCATACTGCGGTCAGTGAGCGGAAGCCATACCGGTGGCCGGTGGCCGGTCGGCATTTCGCTCGAAACCGGAACAGGCTCTTGAAGTGCTTCCTTCAATTTACCTAGTTTACACACCAACACCGTAGCCCGTAACCTACCTTCATTCTAATTAAATAACTCTAATTTCCTTCCCTTATTTTGCTTATTATTCCATCGCCTAAATTGAGTTAACAAGGACCACCGTCAACTAGTATCCCAAAGTTTTAGAGTCTGTTTAGACGGTTGAGTGAATATCTTCCTTCAAAGGCAGTGCTTATGCCACTGGAGAGTTGCTCGAATGTCTGAATTTATAGCAAACAGTGCCGACCGAAATATACGGGAGCACTAACAATTTTCCAGTTCAGTTTAATGTATAGCAGGAATTTGCCACGATCATTACAGTGTAACTTCGGTTTCAATCATTCGAAGAGAAAATTAAACATTAAAATTTTAGGCATAGAAATCATGGCGTACGTCGAAATATAACAATAACATAGAAAGCTTCGATTAAGCCCGCATTTTCAATTACGCATCACAATGGGACCCCGCCTATTGTGGATGCTCTCAACTAAGCGATTCACAAAAACATGTTACGCAACACATTATTATTTTTTGTACACAAACATCAGGCAAAAAACCTAGGGATTATTACCTAGAATAAAAACCATTAACTTTGACAAATAAGTTGGCGGATTACACACAAAATGCCGTGTTCTTTGGCACGCATTTTGCGGGTAGTTGGCATTTAATGGTATTATAATAAATAATGGTAATCTGCTCGTAGCTCGGACTTTGGAAGTATTTGTGATTTATGGTACACACATCTGCATTGAACACTTGCTCCAAAATATCCAAGGGACAAAATAGGTCCTCTCTTTTATTTGTATCGCGTTGATACCCAGTTTTATTTTGATTTGACTTTATTTTGAAACTTAACTCGATTGGTTCTCACTTCCTCATGCTATGACTTTGCTCCACTAGAAGCCAATGTCCAACAGTGCAATAAGCTAAGTTAACTGAACATCCTGGCACCTGTCCTCCATAACACAATTACTAACAAGACCTAGGTAACTCTACTAACTTCTGACTAACGTGACGACTGATAGCTTTACTACAGAATTACATACATACAGTATGTATGTATGTAACTCGGGCTGGTTTCCGCAACTCTAAGACCAAGCGCGTATTTTGGGTGCAGGTGGAACAAATGTGTCATTCGATCCACCCCAGCTCCCCAAGGAAGGCCAGCAACGGTTGGTGTTACCAACTATCTCACAGAGGGTACCTGGGTTTCCGAAGTACTTAGCAACTAATCAGCGACTACCGGGCAGCTTAGTAACAGGTGTACTGCTGTCTCGTCCTTCTCCATGCAGGCCCTGCAGAGTGTGCTGTCAGTGACTCCTATGACATAGAGGCGTTTATTAAAAGACTCATGGCTAGTTGTGACGGCTGTGACTGTACGCAAATGCTGTGTGCCGAAGTGCCTCTTTGGCCTGCCTACACTCGCCATGGTCAACCCATAGCTTGTGATACTTGTCACTGGTGCGTTTCCTTACCAGATTGCGTAGGTAACCGAAGGGAGTGGTACGATAGGTTCAGGTCCTATCGTTGTCATACTCGACCCTCTTCTGGCGAGTTTATTCTTCTGCATCGTTGCCTCGGGACTAGCTGTGTCCCTTGATCCATGACTTGACTGATAGATTTATACAAAAGCCAAGCCATCCCACTTCTGATGATCATGCCGATGGCAATAAATACTCGTAAGAAGGTACGTGAAACTTCCTTAGAAGAGAACCTCATTAATTTTAATCGTAAGTTTTGTTCCCGAATTGTCTTTGAACCAAGTTCTAAGAGGCAAAGTTAACAACTCCAAAAGAAGTTCATTGTCGGGTAGGTTGTAACACTTGTTAGACAAAGTTCCGCATTTCTTCATACATTACGTAAATAAGTCACAAATAGGGGTGTGACACGGTTACGGTTGAGCTGCGATTAATCCGGTTAACGGCCCTAATTTATTAATTGAATCAATTGGTGTTGATGTTTCTGTATCAGAGCTAGAAGTTGAGGTTTTTCAATCTCTGCAACTGAAATAGCGTTAATTTTTGTAGACCTTTTTACACGTCAATCGTTAAGTAGTAGGGAAATCTGTTTTTTTTTTTATTTGATACAATCTATGGAAACTGTCACACTGAAATCTATTTTGGCAATTAGGTTAATCTATTTTTCTAAACAACGTTAATTTGTATTTGAGAATAAATGCTACCCATTTATTCTCAAATACAAATTAACGTTTACGTTAACGCGATCGAGTACGTTAAAAATGCCACAGTTAGAGTCATAATAGTTTAAACTTTTAAAGTAATGAATGAATGATGGTTTAAGAAAAATGCGTTATATTTGGTACTCACATAGGTATCTGATCTCCGTACCTATATGTATAGAATATTCTTTTGTATTTGTTCGATAACAATGAAGAACACACAACGACATCGCAGTTCCTTGAAGACAGCCATAAAAGTAATAACATAACCATAACGTTTTTAATTCCCAAAGAGGATGCTCCAAATGGTAAACAATGGTATTGCCAACGGAATAAGTGCTGTTCGTATTTTACTAGACCGTAAAAGGCTAGTATGCATTTATTGATTTGTGTCACCTTTGTTTTCTGAAGAAAATCTGTATTTATGGGTAACTATTGTTTATTCAATGTTTGTCGAAACGAACCTATGTTTGTTTCATTCATTAAATGAATGAAACAAACATAGGTTCGTCTGGATGTTGAAACACCTTAAAGTAGGCCTAAGGTATATCATTGTCACATACAAACAAATTTTATATAACACTAACTTTTGCCCGCGTCTTCGTCCGCGTGGAATAGTTACCTTGGGCAGCCACTTTTATTTTTAACATACTAATTTTTCAAAAACGCTTGAACATATTTTTTTGTTTATTTATTTTTTACGTAGTGCCCAAATACATAGGTTCATTGGTTTTATCTTAAGCCCTTTTCTCGCGACAAAGGTAGCCTACTCCTTCTCCCAGGTCTAATCTATCTCAATACCAAATATCATCTAAATCAGTGCAGCGGTTTAAGCGTGAAGAGGTAACAGACAGACAGACACACTTTTGCATTTATAATATTAGTATCGATGGATTGTGAGGTATAGATTTTCGCAACAAAAAAAAGGTAACCCTTAACCGTTTCTAGGGTTTCCAAACAAACAAACTCACTTTCGTATATTAGTTAGGATGTATGAGCATCGTTAGCTATCGTAGACTTGTGAGCAAAGCAGTATTTTTTTAAACTAGTTACATTGGAAGAAAACTGTCGGTAAAATAAATAAAAACGTTCTTAAAGTTCCCGTGAATGGATTCCAATTCTTGAAAAGCATTCATCCGATACTATGTTTATTACAAGACAGGAAAAGAAAGTTAGGAATTTTATTGTGAATGTTTATTTGATATAAACGTAGGTTGAGTGGAATTCCCGGAATCTGTGTTTCCTAATAGCTACACCCTTTTTTTTTTGTAAACATGGAAAATGACCAAATGACTTCTTCTATTCTGGGTGGAGCGGAAGAGCGTGTCAGACTCTTACTGACTAAAACCCATCCGTGTTCCTTCTAAAGCCCTTTGCGTTCCAGGTCCGCGGTGACACTTTCGACAAATTCCGCAACAATAGCTACACCCTGGGGATAGTGAAAGGTTACTTTCAGGCTATCGTACCTACTCCATCGTCCGTCATATCATCGCTTGTCATTATTGTGGTCAAAAACCACGCTTTCAAAAATAAAAAATAAGTGGATAAAAAAGTGTGAATTACCTGAGGTAACAGTTATTAGGAAACACAGATTCAACCTACCTATAGAATAAAATATTCACAGCTCTTAACTTTCTTTTCTTGTCTGTAACATGACACACACATGTATGTATTTTTTTGGCTTTATTAATTGCTAAATTCATCACAAAATCAAACACAAAAAGTCTTTAATTAAACCGATCCAGAAATTCACCATCCATGTTTTCAGAAACTCGGAATCTTTTTTTTATGTTCGAACACGAATCGAAAGCGGATTGCTTTCGTATTTAAGAACTTGAAACACGGAGGAATGGATCGCATTAATTACGTTACGAGTACCTAGTATTGTCAAAGTTAACTCTTGTAATTAAATCATCGGCAATTTAACGCCAGTATTGGGGGAGGTTTATCCGAAAATAGCTCAATGGATTCTCGTTTTAATCGAAGAAGAACGGAGCTTGAAATTACTAAGCACTGCTACTAAGATATAACATTATTATTTGACTTCTGGGGCCCTACTATGAAGTCTTAAAACGATCATAATTCCGTTCTAAGAGAGAGACGGAGCTACGTATAGCGAATACCACTATCCCTTTTACATCATCGAAATTGGATGGCATTAGCACGTCATAGTAAGGCACCTGACTATTAATTTAAATTGCTGATTCTTAGGGTCAATTTATACTAGCGTTGAGTCGAAGCGTCAATTTGATCTGAAACTTAACATAGCATATTCACTCATATTTCCACGACGTAATGCATATATTTCCACTGAGATATTTCTTCCGCTCAGACGCGCGAATTCCGTCGAATTCGCGAGTATTCTTTTTATCTCAAAAAAAATGTGCGTTATGTTGTGGAGATAAAGGTAAATTTGCCATGTCAAGTTTCAGATTGACGCTTCGATTCTACGCTAGTGTAAATTGACCCTTAATAGGCAGGTATTATACTATTATAATACTAATTATTTTGTATTCAAGGCCTATGCCTTGAATACAAAATGGGCCACAAAAATAGCATAATGAATTGGTGATTCGAGCATCGTGCAAGAAAAGGTAGCCGACAAAAAAATATCTCTGGAGTTTTTTAACACCACCATTTTTAAAAACCTCGGATGTTGTGAAACAACAAAGAGGCTGGTGTCACGTGCACGGTTAGTATCTCATTACCATTTCTTGAGAAGCTAATAATAAGCGATAGGGAAATATTTTTGATGTTATCTCGAGAATGTGGCGACGAACCTGTGGTTGTTAAAAGTATTTCATAATATAGAACACACCTCAAGGTAATACTAATAACTACACATACAATACACTACCGCTCAAAATTATTTGGCCATCGGCATTTTATGAGACTTTCATTAAAACAAAGCTTTTAAATTTGAGAGGCTCCTTTGTGTCCATAGATGCCTCTAATTTAAAACTGATTGTTAAATTTTTCAAAATAAATAATAAAACTCATAATCAGTGATCAGATAATCGGGCGCTTCTTAACCTAAACTTCTTCCCGAGAAAGAATAATACTTATGTCCATTCCTTTCTGAATAAATAATAATCCCGGGTTCCCGGGATTGAACCATTTTGTAAAAACAACTACCTATAACAAACTTAATGAAATTAATTAATGGATCTTTATTTTATTCATACCAAATAGAATACCTATAAAAGTGCACAATGTTGACAATGTGTTGTATTTATTAGGACATGACTGCCCAAGAAAAGGAGTGTACATTTTTATGTTTGTATGTAACTTCTAAATGCCTGAACCGACTTAAAAAAAACTTCACTTTTATTCCCACGAAAGTATAATACGGAATACTTTCGTGGGAACAAAAATTAAGTTTAGGTATATTAGCGCCCGATTATCCGATCACTGGTCATAATGATGTCAAATTTGAAAAAATCACAACATATTTATTATTGACACAAAGGTAATGTTTTACATGGTGTAGTTTTTTTCTTTTTTACTTATACTGTTACAAAATACCTTTTTTGGGCGACCAAATACTTTTGATCGGTACTAACATAGCTGTTCATAGACAAACCTATATCTCTGTTAAGCTATTCGGAACAGAATTTCACACGTGAAACTAAATCCAATTTAGTTTTCAACTATTGAATATCGGCGTCCCAATACACACACCGCACACCACTATTTCGAGCTATACGTGTCAATTTGCATGAAAAGAATCACACGAAACGCGAGCGAGAATAATACGCTTAAAAAATCTAGGTTTTTTTAGCAAAAACTAATGGAATCAGGATTGTAATACTGTGCTCGGAATTATTTAATCGATTAAAACTTTAATACTTGGGTGCCATTAAGAGGGCTGTGACTGATACAATGTTAAACCGTTTACCAATTTTGGGCTTATAGCAATGTTGTCGGACAGTCGTACGCGTGTTCGGAAGCCCAAATCTGTCATAGGTTTAGTCTTTTTTTTTTCTTTAGGATGGGTAATCGTCAAATGACTTCTTCCGCTCTGGGTGAAGCGGAAGGGCGTGTCAGACTCTTACTGACTAAAACCCATCCGTGTTCATTCTTAAGTCCTTTGCGTTCCAGGGCCGCGGTGACTCTTTCGAACAGATTTCGCAACTGTCATCTAGTCGTGCCAAGTAGATCCCGTTATGGGTACCATGATATCTGACCTCAAAAACCCAGTCAATGGAGTCACTGGGTTGAGCAGTCGCTTCATGTAAAATATTGGTATTCGGCTGCGTCCGGTTGAATTCGAAGCCGACTGTAATATATCTTAGGTGTACAGGCCTTTGATGAAGAAGAAGAGCCACTTTTTTATGGATGGGAAATCATGAAATGACTTTTTCCACTCTCAGTGGACCGGAAGGGCGTGTCAGACTCTTACTGACTGAAACCCATCCGGTTTCCTTCTTAAGCCCTTTGCGTTCCAGAGCCGCGATTACTCTTTCGAACAAATTCTGCAACAAGAAGAAGAGAAGATATTCGCCACTACTCCAAGTATCCGTTATTGAGTCAAATTCATACAAGACTGAAATAATTATAGCATTATAGATAGGTACTAAAACTATTCTTACTTCGTAGATAGAATTTAATAATGGTAAACTACTTACGATCGGTCGATGAATGTCAATATTTGTGAGATTTCATTTTCGTTTACCTACCCAACAGGGAGCTAATGCATATCCCATGTAACTGTCAAGAAGATGGGAAGTATGCTTACTAATGGCAATAGCTTCCGCCTACATTCTTATTCTTGCTGATAATATAGAGAAAAAATGTATCAACGTGTGCTGTGCTATGAGCCACTTATTATGCGAAAAAAATAGATAATACTGTAAGAGACAACCTCTTTCATGAGGACCTCTTTCGGTAGAAGTTGAGAAACTTATTGGTTCTTAATTAACAAAAAGATATAAAAACGAATGAAATTTTATAACTTTATTAATTATGACATTAATAGGAACAAATTCTATTTTTAAATCGTCATACATCTATTTAGTATTTGGCTCACCAACATTTACTCAATGTTACCTCGCTGCTACATACAAAATAAAACTAAACTATAAAAATAACTACATCAACAAAATAAAATGCACCTTATAAAAGCTCAACCAAGCACACTACACGTTTGCGAATAAAATTATTTAATTGGAAGCTCCGCCACTCCTGAACAAAGCACGTCGTCGGTTCAATAAAAAAAACTTTATCTGCATCGTTAAAAGTATGGAATGCAATAAATCATACGATATTTAATTAATCGGACATTTGTAATGTTAGCTCACAACCCTCACGGATGCATTAAGACGCACCGTGCGTAATAAAACCAACTTAAAGCGCTTTTGTGGAACTTTTGGCATACAGATCACGGCTCATCGACTTTTATTAGAGAGGGGCACTGAACAACGCTCGTAAATTCACGACGATGACGGATTAAATGGGCCATGCAAGCATTTTAAAATCAGTTTGTAGGAGATAGCTCGACGGACTTCCCATCCATTCTAATCAAGCTCACTCGCACTCCTATTTGTCAATTCAGTTATAGGCCGCTCAGTCACTTGCTCCAATTACCACCAAAAAAAAATCAAATCAATTGGCTTTAATGGTGTAATAAATAACAGTAATTTAGAGCTCTGTTTCGCAAAAATACTTCTGCCCCTGCTAGTTAAAACGAAAGAGAAAACATTAAAAGAAAAGAACAAAGCCTGCGACTTCCATTGGAAAACATGTCTAAAAAGCGAGCAACATTTTCTTTTACAAAAATGGGTGTACGATAAACAAGCATTTTGCGAGGAGCGTAGTTCTTAGGGATGCAGCCATATAAAGGGGAAGGCGGGGTAACGCGATAACGCCGCGGATGCCCTGTAGACAATAGAGGAGAGTGCGCCGACTTTAGCATGTCACGTTCAAGCGAGGCCCTCACCCAGAGCAGATATTTAAGAGTCTCAAGTGTGCTCCACGCTTAGCGCACCTCTACCTATTGGTTCGTTAACATTCCTTTTCAATAACTCAATTTATTATTCACAGTGCCTAACGCGAGATTTTTTTAACTCGATCGCGATAAGGTAAACGTTCGCTAATTTCAAATCGAATGTAAAAAGGTTTGAGAGTATGTACGTTTATTTAAAATTCTCACTATGGCACACACACATAGAAATGTAACGGCATTAGTCACAAATTACTTTCTCATGTTTGTCGTTTTCCGATATTATTATTTACAAGCTATCGCCCGCAGCTCCGCCCGCGTTTATGTCGAAAATTATCCCAAGGGAACATATTCCCGGGATGAAAAGTAACCTATGTGTTTTTCCAGACTATAATCTACCTCTGTGCCAAATTTCATCGAGATCCGTTCAGCCGTTCTGACGTGAAAAAGTAACAAACATCCATCCATCCATCCTCACAAACTTTCGCATTTATAATATTAATAGGATTAAAACGCTCAAGGTCATCTAAATCAATATTCCTCGATGAAAGTCGTATAGTCGTATAATTTATTCAATAGGAATAAATTATTTATTATTATAGTTTTTGTACAAACATACGTGCTCAAAATCATTATACTGGCTGGTATTTCTGAAATGTACGAGTACCTTGAATCGACCATTGCCATTTGTGAAACCATTAAACAGTAAGCCAGTTTGAAATTACAACGGTACGTGTGTAAAGTTCTCTTCAAAACTGTACTGTGTTTTAAAAGGGTTGAATTTTTAAAACCTGTGGATCCATATCCAAACAAGAACAATGATACTGTTCAGAAATTCTGTAGAACTGTAAGCAATTCGGCGTGTGGGTTCGCTCCTCTGAATATAAAGAGCCTATCTCTCAGGCAGCTGCCTGCATCTGAGATATTCCCGAGTAACCGAGCGTTATTGGATTCATTCGTTTGTCGTTCACTCACATTTGTGATAACGTTCAGATGAAATTTACTGTTGCGGTATATTACTTCTGATTGCAATCTTTGTAGGATTTGATTCCATGGATTTTAACTACATAGCTGTTCATTCAATGTCACATAGTCATCAAACAATTTCGTTATGCAACATTTTTAATTATTTCGGACGGCAGATGCGAAAGTTATAATTAAAACAGTACAATTTCAAAGGGTGTTGGTACGAAGTTCGTTACGCCAAGTCGTTACACTTGATCCGATTAAAACCACCTGCTTATTTCAAAATTTAATCCATCGTGTACCTTCATCATAATTTTGATGTACTAGGTAAAGAATATAATGAAAAACTTTCTCTATAAATCTTTGAGGAATATTGTGAAACTTTTCCTAAGCGTTATATCGAACATTCAATTATCGGGGCATCATAGATGAAGGGTCAATTTTCCCGCGTCGAAAGCAGCAAATTTCAAACAATCTCTACTTTTTTAGAAATCCGCACCCGAAGGATAACCAACGGAACCTTCGCTGTCCGTCCGTCTGTCCGTCAGTGAGCTGTATCTTATATTAAAATATATATGTTGAAATGTTCACAAATAAAAAGAATATAATAAAATACCTCACTGTAAAAACGGATAAATAATTCAAAAACATCATTTTCAAGAAGTTCGATGCAGTTGATTCGACTTGACAGGTTACCAGGATTTGATTGATTTGATTGTGTGTTCTTTTCTTAACGAACTCCTAATGTTATTATAATCTTGGTGCACAATTAAGGAGGTATTTGTCTAAATTAAAAAATGATTCCTTCTGGGGCAGTGGGGTAATTATAATTAAAGGGAAATCCTCTTACAAGTCAAGTGATTTATTAGTTTACGGTATGGAACCTTCCGTGTGCGACTCCGGCTTGCACTTGGCCGGTTTTTATCAGTCTTTGAGCGATTGTCGCTAGAAAAAGTTCAGCATAAATGCTTTTTTCTTTCTTTATTTCCTTCTTTGAACACGATAATAACAGTGAGTTCAACAAACTTCGACCAGACTTTGCCTTTTTTTTTTTAATTTTCTGCTTCCTCTTGAGTTCAATCGATTTGATTGTTGCATTAACTGGCAAGTTAGCGGCGAAATGATCTAGATTATTGAATGTCTTACAGTTTTATAAAATGGATAAAACGTGTATTTTATTTATTGTGGACAGTTTTATAATCATTATTGTCGGTATCTCGTCTGAGTAAGAGGTCGATGACATTAAGATAATCTTAGGTCACTGTAATCATTTGGATGCATTGAGTTGGTAGGTACGTACCGTATAAATAATCGCCACTAAATATTTAACATAACGTCTGCTATTACACTGCTACCTATTGCTATTGTCACTCTGAACATAATAGAATTGAAACACTATATCTATTGTACACCATAAGAAATAGGTAAATTAGGAGCTTTGACTTATGCTTGGTGACCAAAATTCATCAAAATCAGTTCGGCACTTTAGGCGTGAAACCGCAAAATTAACAAACAAACTCGCTTTCGCAATTATAATATTACAAGCTATACGTAGTTTGCGGAATTTGTTCGAAAGAGTCACCGCGGCCCTGGAACACAAAGGGCTTTAGAAGGAACACGGATGGGTTTTAGTCAGTAAGAGTCTGGACACGCCCTTCCGCTCCACCCAGAGCGGAAGAAGTCATTTGATGATTTCCCATCCTTCAAAAAAGAGGCTATATTATGTAGTCAGGATCGAGTAAAAATCTGTAAGTAGGTACTTTAACATTTTCGTTCCTTATCCTTAAAATCACATAGAAACCGAAGTGTGAACATCTCAACCGAGATCTAGAGAGATCGATGTCTATATGAAAAAACACATAAATCTGTATAAGAGCTATCACTTGAGAGTCACCCGCATCACTGTCAGGCTCGGACCCCACCATTATTTGCATCGACCTACAAAATATCCGACTACCCACATTCTCTAACTCTTCGAATTTAAATCAAAATGGCCGCGATTAAACTGTTGAAGTCATAAACGTATTTAAAAAAATTAAAAACAAAGATTAGGTTTGTTTTCTTTCTTGTTATTGGTCTGACATTGAATGCACAATAAAATAAGATAACAGCAAGTCTGTATTTGTTTGGGTATTCAAATTAATCCACACAATTCCATCTCAATTACTTCTACCAGTTACCAATTTACGGTTATTTCAAGAGTAATCTGATTAATAAAATAAATTATACGTCGAATCATCATCATCATATCAGCCGAAAGAAACTACTGGACATAGGCCTCCCCAAGTATCGTCACAACAACCGGTCCTATGCGTCTTGCATCCATCGGCTACCCGCGACCCTCACTAGGTCATCGGTCCACCTTGGTCGGCCTTCCAACGCTACGTCTTCCGGTACGCGGTCGCCATTCCAGAACTGTTCGTCGGTAACCTTGGTTCTCTTGCGAATATCATCATTCGATCACGCAAGGAAACTCCAAGAACTCTAATTTAACCTTCTGATGAGGCCCATTGTGAGCGACCACGTTTCAGATCCATAAGTCATCACTGTAAAGTAGGTTATTCGTCGAATACGTGTTAAGAATGACTTTTATAGACAACTATCTCACCAATGAAAACAAAACTTTTTAGGAGTACAGTTACACGACCAATGATCGTATTTTAGTAACGCATCACAGTAATATAGTAAAAATAACATAGAACCTAATATATAATAATATGGCCTTCGTAAAACATCAAATTGTAATTTTATCCCAACAGAAGCTATTAAAAGCAATAATTATTATTACATTATTAAGTTCAGCACGGCTTTGTCTTAATTCAAAGTAAGTTAACACGGAAAGTTAAGCTATACAACGTTATTTAACATTCGTGTTTAATTTAGTAATTCCTTAAAACCACGAGACATTCTTCAAAGAGAACCGCGCGATCTAAACATGCTTAGCCGGAACTTTAAACTGGATAGTAACTTGTACGAAAGTAATCTAAAATGTATTAGTTTCAGGAACTTTCAGCGAACGGTCATTTGTGAAGTCAAATGATAAAATAACACAAAGTTACAATCGAGACTAGAGCTGTTTCTGTATAACGACCCTTCGGGTAAGTCTTACTTTGGTTTCATCATAATAGTATAACTCTGTAACTAAATTAAATTATTTACCTTAGTAAAAAGTTGGGGGAAAACAGCTAGCCTTAAGTAGAAGTGGGCATGTGGCATGAATGCACCCGGACAATTGGGCAAAGAACGTCACTCACTGGACGCCAGAGAAAGGATGCCACCATCGAGGTCGACTGCAGCAAAGGTAGTATGGCGACCTGATCATGTTTGCTGGTCAAACTTAACCAGAGGTCGCCCAAGACAGACAGGTTTGTAATGAAAAAGGGTAGGCCTTTGCCCAGCAGTGGGACACAATTGCAGGTTACCGTCAATGTATAGTTTATGCATTTGCAAGTAAAAGCGAAGATACTAAAACTACCTACCCATTAGTAAAAAAAAACGACCCGTCGTTTATAGGAACCGCGTTACCGTCCGGCAACCAACCCCAAGCGAGGGTCAGGAACGGTACTTAAATATTTTAATTGCGGTAATTATTTGCGAAGTGAAATATAACAGCTGTTGAGCAACCATACCGGCATTAAAGACGGAACGATCGACTGAACGTTAACTAATAGTGATAGAGTATCGGTATTGGTATCGGTCTCCAAGGTGGGGGGGAAGTTTGTCTTTGAAACGGAATATTGAATATTAAAAGGCTGGACGGACAGTTTTATTCGCGAACAGTAACTTTATTTATTTCAAACGCTTGACTCTTGCTCTTGCCCGTGGAACGTGGATCGACTGGAAATACCTCAAAATATTTGATGCCTTAAAAATATTTATAGGTGAACGTTTATATGGTTTTTTAAATATTCATTTCACAAGCTTCTTTACTCATTCTTCATTAATATATAACTATATATTTTCCAAATCGTTAATAAGATGATAGCATCACGAAACAAGGACCAATAGAAATATGATGACCAATACATATTTAAATAAGTCATGTCTATGAATCATCGCTCTCACGTTCGAAGGAAGCAACAGGCAACAATAGCCATGATCATAGAAACCTCAATTTTTTTTACAAGCTTGCCGCGACCTTCGCAAACATACGTTAAAATTCGTTAAGGCATTAGAACACCTGTCAGGTAGGTGTCAGTCCGTCGTGCTCGGAATACGAAAAACGCTGGGCGCGTCTCTAGCCCGCATAATACGCGGGAATACGCGCCACGCGGTACGCACATATTGAATTCCCTATCAATTGATACTTCGTCACCTACAGGAACGCAGGAAGCCGTGGCAGGATGTGTCCCCAGATATTGTCACGTCGTGCATGTATTTAACTATGAGATGGAGTGTAAAAAATGTGGAAAAATTTCGGGGAACTCAAAAGCTTGAGTGTTGTTGGTCCTTTGAACCGTATTTTTTATATCAATAAAACACCAATTAAATAAACCATCACTTTTATATTATTTGTGGTTTTATATTTGAGATGTAAATCATTAATAAAATAAAAAAAGTAATGTTAGTGTCTATTAAAATGTCGTGTAGCTAATTAGACTGCGCAAATTAAAAGTTACGGTTCAGAGGTCATATTTATTACAACCTACATAACATACCTATTTAGGTAAATATTTAGTGTCGATAGGATTGTATGACACTAACGTACAAAATAATAATGTAGAAATTAGGTACACGCGATTATGCTCACTGAACTAAGTCCTTAAAGGAAAAGTAGAAAAAAGATTTTCCGCGCCAATCGCTCTGACAACCTATTTATTAAACCAAATGGGTGTAATGAAAGTCCAATAAGAAAGCAATATTGTCCATTTTCCGATAAAAAAAAGTTAACGGAGATAGAAAAGAAAATCCATTTTCATAAAATAACACTTGAGCGGTGAATCGGGAACACGGCGACATTACCGGGTCTTATCAATTATTATTGTTATAAGTTACTTTATAGAAACATTTTACATCGACGACGCCATATTGTAATTTCCAACACTTCACCCGCCTTCCAATTAAGTCGGTCGCACCTTAAAAACAAAAGCGTTTGAGAAATCGTTCCCTGATTTTTTTATTGAAAGATTGTGAAATTCATTCACTTGTTTTAATAAATTCGGTTTGATTTTTGAATTGTGTTCGTTGACATCGTGTTCTGGTTCGAGAATTGTGTCAAAAAAAAAATGAAATCAGAATTACAGACCCTTAAATCACTTTTAAAGTTTTCTATTTTAGACGGAAGTTTCTTACAAAAAAATCTACAAATAAAATTCATCCCAGCCTATGGTAAGCTAAAAGCTAGGCGTCGTACTATTCTTTGCATTTCATAAGACATCTGTCAGTTTAATAATAAAACAAACACATGTCATTAGCAAATAAGCAACCGAACTAAAATTAAATTCTTATATCTACGAGAAGCAACAGCATCTGCAAATGCTGAAGTCCATTATCAAAAATTAAATTTATAGCATAAGACATGTTAGGATGCTTACCCGTTTAGAAGATAAGAGTTATTAAAATACTTTAGATTTGCCATCACGGGCTGCGCAACTGGATCCTCTTGAACCTTGAGCGTCGGTCACGCACGACATACAACAATTTTTCATTAAAGCATTTTTCACCAATTGTGAAGCAGAGAAACATATGCCATAAATTAAAAGTAAACGCATTTTTGGGTGATTTATTAAAGATAATATTTACCAATAAATTCATTCTTGCCGTTCGTTTTGGGATGAAGGTCTACCCTCACGTAATGCAAAGCCTTAAATGTAAAAGCGTATATTTAAATAAGCGTGGTATTATTATCGTAATTGAGTAATAGGAGAATTCGAGTATATCTTACTTACAAGTTTCATAACAAATGAACAATGGCTATGTCCTAACTAATCCACGATAATTGTCATAACGACCCACATGACAAAGTTTGTGGAAGGTAACATAATATTCATCGTGAGTCGTTGCTACTCCTAACCTTCACAAAGGAAGCTCAAATGAAATTTAACTGTTCGTTGATTGACGAAGGGACCCGTTGTCCACAATAATTATATCGGAGGAAGCGGGTAAGATGAGCGCTAGTCGCATGCTCCTACCACTTATGTATGCCTAGTACGTTCGTACTTAAGGACATCCGTAACGTAGACAATACAAGAAGTTATCTAATATTTCATCATTCACTGCGGGTTGCCCGTTTACAGGTACTTGTTTAAATAAACGCCAATTCCCAAGTATTTCCAAATAGAATAAAAATATTCATTTGTTGAATACTGACACAAAGATTTATAATAAGAAGAAATGGAACTCCTGTCTCCCAAAATTCGAAACAAGCAAGAATTCACAATCCAAAGAGATCAGAATCGAAAATGATCCTTCGCTGGAACGGCTGGCGCTTACTAATTTGAAAATTATGCCCAATTCTAACAATTCTTCGAAGCAAGTCGCCTGTATTTTAGCATTGGACATTAAACCACTTCCAATTTCAACATATAGCACACTCAAAACAGAAAGCAACTCTATGTTGGTATAGGACTTTACAATGAAGAGGTTTGGTAGCATAAGTACATAAACGGTCCAGGTTCCCTTGTACCCTGTTTCAATAGATGTTCCCTCCTCAACTCTATGAGGACTAATTGCTAAACGTTGCTTTAGCTATTAATAAATCCGAGACCAGCCTTTGACAAAGTTGAGCCACAATTGAAACGACATAAGACAACGGATGCAGCCATTTGAGACGTTCGATTAAATTATGAACAGTCCTTTATTAACATTTGTGGTACGTAGCCATTGATTAAATTATCGATATTGCCCAAAAGCTAATTCAATTATGGTGAAGACAAACTCCAAATGGGAGTTTGTTTGTGAAATATAACGAGTAAAGCGAAATTAAACACTTAAAAGTAAGTCTTTATAACCAAAATTTGTACCCAAAACAGACATTAGCCAAGTTTTATGAGTTTTCTCACTTGGGCTTGAAATAGGAACGAGTTTTATGCATTCCTTGGAGAGGTACTGCGCATTATAGCTTAATACGTTTTGGTCCTTCGGGACTAATGTCGATGACGGGCTCAAATTAAAGTCCAGTTTGGAGAACTCTTTAGTTATTGAGTTTGTATATTTTGGTCCTTCTTCCGCCCTCGAACAAAATATGTAAATTCCTCTGTAACCCGGCTTGGACCGTGACTAAATAATATCTTTAATAAGAAGATTTTGTCCTAGCTTATCGGCCTCGGGCGGACCACCGCTTCGTAAATAAAAGAAAAAAATTACGAGCTCTTTTAAACTCTTCAAGCAAGATTTGTTCACTGAAATCGGCTTTCGTGTCACTTGTTTTGTATTAGGAGACTTATTATAGATATTATAGATGAATAAGCTTTTGTAGATAACAATACGTTTTTTTAAATATGTGTATGGCATATCCGAACTATTTTCATATTATGCGAGTTAAAAAAATTTGATAAGTTATACTTTATCCATTGGCATATACACAACAGCAACTCTAAATACTCTGGTCTGGTTGGGCGTAGTTTTTATATGGTTCCATGCGAAAAACCTCATTCAACCAAACTTCTTTTCATTACTGTCGGACTGATGTACATTTTCTGAATGCTGTTTTTACCTTCCTCCACAATAATGGAAATTCAGAATGTTATTAAATACATTTATTTCTACTTCCTGTTTGTTTGTTTCATGGCTAATTTCAAGATGAGTTAAGGTTAAGTAGAGTCTCAATTAGTGCAATTGCAACCCCACTTAGCTGACCAGGAAATATAAGAGTAAGTAAACACATTAGATTAACTTCTTGCCCTTTCTCTAATTGAAGCATTGCAGCTTTAAAACTTTATTGACATGCACTTGTAATGTCGTGCCTACGGTCGTCTGATGACTCATGCGTAGTGTAGTTTAAACGGAAGCCGCCTAGCCGAGTAGGCAGTAAGAAGTCGACAATATGCACTAAGGAGGGACAGGTTTATAGTACGGCTTGGTATAAGTCTTGACCCTTCTCTTTAATCATCCATTTCTTTATGACTTGCAATCAAACGTCTTTTGTTTTCTGGCTTGTGGTACTTTCTGACTTTTAAATGGCTTCGATCGATTTATTACAAATTCGCCATTTGTTGCTTTGAGTGTGCCGAATATGCGCTAAGGACTGACAGGCTTATAGTACGGCTTGGTATATTTCTTGATCTGTCTCTTTATTCAGCCATTTATTTTTGACTTGCAATCAGACGTCTTTTATTTTCGGGCTTATTACAGGTATGTTGGTTTAGCACTAGCGAACCTCACGCCAGCACCACTTAAGAATAATATAAAAGTAAAACAAGGTTTGTGATTTAACTTCGTAATATATTCGGCATCTACCATAAAAGTGAGTTGGTACAAGAGTCCCATATAAAAACAAAACATTTTTTTCACATTTTTAATTCAACTAAGTACTCTTTTACTTTTACTAGACGCTTCCAAAGTTCTACCTTGTCAGCCAGTGACCTGCAGCCAAGGAGATCATCATGACAGTACTTCCTGATTCACATAGATCGATGAATTGCAAATTGGTACTTTTGGTGAGCGGAATATGCATTATGCACCAAGACTGACAGGTTTTTAGTACGACTTTATCTCTTGACCCTTCTTTTTAATCAGCCATTTCTTTTTTCCTGACTTGCAATCAGACGTCTTTTGTTTTCTGGCTCGTGATACGTACCTACTTCCTGATGTCTTGAAAGGCGTCGATCGATAAATTGCAAATTCAAAATTGGTACTTTGGGTGTGTCGTTTACGTCATTTTATATTCTGCCAAATCCTTTTAAGAGTTATTTCTCTTCCCAACAAAATCGAGCAGAAGTTACAAGATTAGCCTAATCTTAATGCAAGAACCTCTAAAAAGTATTGAACTATATTGGAAAAAAGCGTTACGCACTTCTTTCTATGACCCATGACCAAAGTCCAGTTCACTTCAGAACCTATTAAATCTGAACACTGGATTTGGTTGTTCTGATAAGAATCAAACCCACGACCAAACGAAGAAACGGGGCGAAAACTAGACAAGGGCGTCAACCCATTGTCTATCGCAAATGATTGAACGAAAATGTCAAGCGTTACGCGTGTTCCGAATCTTCTACCCTTTTAGGAAATAATGATCGTAACTTCTCGTAAGCACATCAAATTGTTAGAAACAAAGGAAATGCTAATGTCGGGCAGCGAAAGTCAAAAGACACAAATCAGTGTGCCATTGTCCCAAGTGGAAAACTAGCTAAGGGGTATGACCACATGACTCACAGCCCCGCCAGATGGCCAGCGATTACAAACCGCATTTGCAATTTAATTGCAGCTGTTATACTTAACTTCTTATTATGTAAACTAAGCTCAATGAATGAGGAAATATATTAAATACAAAACATGCCCGTGCTAAGAATTTCTCCATACAAAAACAACTCTGTAATGTGGAGCCATCAAAGCTACTTATACTGGTGATCACTGATAACTCGGCCGCGACAGTGTACCAGTTAAAATGAAACAACTCCGTCCGTACATAAGGACCAATAAGAATTTTACTTATTAACACATCTGACGCTGGTACTTGTTTTATTGCACTTTTTATCATGCAAAGTATCTGTCTACGACGAAAACGAGCTTGTAGATCGCAGACCTTATAGCTTACGCCCACTTTAATAAAAAAAGAGTAAAGCAATTGTTTTGATTCGGATCAAGGATACATGTTGGGACACCAAATGATTACACCAGTGAGGCTATTACACTGCAGGTCCAACGTAACCCTTCACCTGTCAAAGTTACTTCATAAAATAGCCGTAACTAACTTTAGCACAACTAAAGCAGTTCTAGCACCAAAAAGTGCTCTTAAGAACTCCTTAAATGTAAAACAAAAGACTTTTAAAACTATTTAAGTACTCTTTAGAAAGTTTGGAATACCTGAGAGAGGTCCCCGTCTCCTCTAATTTTCTCGACGACGGTAAGTTTCCTGTCGGCGAGCACGAGTCCGGCGCACATCACAAACAACAACACTAGTCGTCCACCCATGGTGCACGCAAAACATCCAGAGACACAAGACAGGTTTACAGAGATACACTCGCGGAATACATGTGCGGGATAACCGAGTAGGGAACGCGCGGTATACGAGAATGCGCCGCGATAAATGCCGGGTGTACCGCGGGAGGCACTGACGCGTTGACGCTCCGTCGTGCCCTCTCGCTCACACATTAACTGGCGCGGCAACTAACTGGTCACAGTGGTCATCAGACCCAGTGTGACCGTTGAGCTTCGAAAAATTGAGCCATGATTAGCATAACAACTTCACTTTGAAAGCACGAAATGGATTCGATACTTCTCGATGTCAGTGTCAAGGTTCCGCGGTTATTTATGAGACCTACTTAACATTTAAATGCGGTTTACCTGCTGTTTCTGACAACAACCTTTTGTGACTGGCAAGTTCAAAAACCTTTGTATACAAACTTACGGACTGCGTTGATGCAATCGTTCCGTTTGTTTGAGATGATTGCTAAATAATGTTACCTGTGTCAGCCGGTGTGACGGAATGTAAACTAAAGCCCATCAAGCATTCTTGTTCTGGTATTTGGTTAGTTAGAAACTCATTTTGGTCTTTGCAAATAATGCAAACCATTATTTGACCAAAATAAGTTGTTAACCACCTTATTAGCAGGATAACAATATTTACTTTATATAATAGATGAGCATAATAGATGTAGTTTTCAAATTGCACGAGTAGGATATAATTTCAAATTGCATATATAGTCCAATTCTTTGCAAACCACCAACCCGTCTGATCCGAATTTTATAAGGAATCCAAATAAAAAAAAAACAAACAAACCTGCGGACAGCGTAAAAGCAAAAATTGAAATGTGCCGATAGCAAAACACGCTTGTTATAGGATGGCACATAAAAAGATTTGACGTGTAACGAATAGTTCTACCTGTGGTACCCACCGGCCGGTCGGAGTTACGAGCTACGTTCGTCGTTCGACCGATACGTGCCGTCATGTCGTGACGGCTATGGTCCATTGTACTTTGTATCATATCGCATATCCATCTTTTACCTTACTTTACTTTTTTCACCTTTATTTGAGCTTTTTGTGTGTCAAAATATTTTGTTAACCTCTATAATTTATAGACAGCCGGCAATTTTTGCATATGAATATGGATGGCTAGACAACTAAGGAAAGATCAAAGAAATTATGAATAGACTGTGTTAAAGATGATATGGTTAGAAAGGAAGTCACTACTGAGATTATCGACTAATAAAAAAGTAAGCAGGAAGAAGATATATTACGCCGAGTCCAAACAAATTGGGATAGGTCAGGAGAATAAGGAAGAAATAAGTCTGGTGATAATTGATGAACTTATAAAAAACAGTAGTTATGATTCAACTACTGTTTTTTTATAAGTTTGTCAATTTTTTCGCCCAAGCTGTATGATCTAATGTTTTATAGAGCAAGCTCAAATTTTAAATAAACAAATTTAAATGATGTATGAAATTAAATTGCATTATATCCCTGAAATTGAGTATTTGCGGCTTTGGTTCTACTAAATTCGATGACATTTAAACAAAGCAGATTGCGTAAAACGCACAACAGCTTTCATTTTAGTATGTAAAGCCGACATTAAGCTTGTAAATTAATTTCTGTATTTATGTTTAACAACAACTGTTTGGGCTTACTCTGTTTGAAAGGTAATATTGACGTAACACTTGTAGCCGAAAGGACCATGGAAAGGGCTCAGCTCGGTGTAACCTTGCGTGATCGAATCAGAAATGAAGATATCCGCAGGAGAACCAAAGTTAGCGACATAGCCCAAAGAATCGCCAACCTTAAGAGGCAGTGGGCTGGACACATTGTTCGCAGAACAAATAGTCGAAGGTTCTGGAAGATGCAGCATTGAAGGACCTCCGACAAGGTAAACAGATGACCTGGTGAAGGTCGCGGGAGTTCGCTGGATCCAAGACGCACAGGACCAGTCCATGTGGTCTGGGCTGTCACACTTGGAGACCTATGTCCAGCAATGGACGATTTTCGACTGAAATGTTGACGATGATGAATATTTGACGGTGAACTTTTAACAAAGACTTTATTAAATATTTAATAGAACAGTATCATTAGATTTCCAAAGTGCAAATCCTTGCATTTCAACCAACTTTGTTTAAACTTTTATGTCAGCTATTTCTATTCTCTCATTTAATATTTCGTTTACCATTCACCGTTCACAAGTAGATTTAATTTTTATTACATGACATAACCACTGTCCATATCAGTATCTATTGAGGTTTAATTTAACAAAACTCTTTCAATATATTTTAACAAAGGTTGCCGAGATATTGGCGAGACGTACTTAATTACTTTTTTATGAATTTTGTTCGAAATCCTCTGTTTTGTTGACGAGGACACAAATCATTTTGAAATGAATAAAGTTTTATTGATAGTACAGTGAAATTTCATAAAGCTGATTGCCTTTTCACTATTTAATTTATAATATTAATATTGCGATACGTAATGAATGATGCTAATCGATGAACATAAATAAGAGGTAAGTCACTCACAGTAGACAATCTGGTTATTTTAATATTTATTGTATTCGTTTTATACTCATTATCAAAGTGATTGTTGACTGTTGGTTTGACAATGGTGGTCTAATGCTTAGTAAAACTTATCAACGAACCATAAGTTTTAATACTATCTCATAATACAAAGCAAAGTCGCTTCCCGCCTTCTCACACTGGTCTAGAGATCGTTGATCAGAGGGCCAATATTACTAAGTTTTAAACAACGTTTGCATTAGCATCTCAGTGCAATCGGTCAAAAAAGCCTCAATTTCCATTCATTTTGATAGATTTTGACATGCGAATGCAAAAGTTGCTTAGAAATTAGTAGAATTGGCACTCAGGTGTCTTATATCTTAAATACTTCAATTACAGATTAGTAAGTGAAACAACTTTGAATTACCTTCAAATACGTAGGTATTTTTGTAATCAGATAACCAATCAAAATTGGAGAATCATAATTATTTGTTTTGTGTTGGTAAATTCTGTGAGAAAAATGTTTTAAATTGTCGCACTTAGTATGTTTTTAAGTGTTTTTAATACCATTATTTTCTATCTTTGAGATAAATACTTTTTTTTTCTGTTTGCAAATTTTCTTTCGACTCATACCGAGCAATGAGAAAGCAGTTTAATTTGAAGTATCTCACTAGATATTTAGTTGTAGATGGCTAAGTAGATTAGGTACGCATTCACGAAAGTAAAAGTCTCTCGGGAAGATAATCATTTTTTTTAAAATTAATATATGAAAGTTCTTTAAACCTAAAAAGCCTAAAACCCTACAAATGAAAAAAAAAACATCATTTTACTAAAATAAGTAATCATTTTTATGTAAGGATTCACTCAAACAAATAATTTCTGCGTGCCAAATCGGCTCTCTAGTCTCTAGCCTACTGCGATTGTCCCTCTGTACGCTTAGATCTTTTACACGACCGATTTTATTGTGGTTTTCACTATCATTTAGTGAATTTCTTCCGGAAGGTTTATAATGTATTCCATTATAATTAAAATTATAAATACTTAGTATAGAAAAGTCGATGTTTTACAAAGTGTCCAAAAAGCGATTTTCGGGTGCACATCAGTAAATGTGAACGTGCGAAGCCGGGGCCGGTCGCTATTATTATATAAAATATATACCTAACTGAAAAGTACAACTTACCCAGTCTTACAAGTAAAGGTCGGAACTGATTTCTGATAATCTAAAATTTCGGACTTTTACTAGATCTTAGGATTTACCGTAGAGACACGTAAATGTTAAAAATAGGAACAAAATATGACTCTAACCATTGGGCTACTGTTGTCAGAAAAAATAATCAAGAATAATATTAAAGAAAACCATACTGCCAACCGTTTCATATCCACTGTCATATCGACCTTCACCTTTCATTTCTTCAAGTTTTCAAAAACCATATATTTGGATAATCAGTGTATTAGCGAAAGTTTTACGTTACTCGTGTTTCAGCTTCGTGTATGAAAGTGAGTTTACAGTTAATTCTGAAGCCGCAAACTTTTCCATTTCAATACTTACGTTGGAAAGTGAAAATTGTGGAGCGACCTAAAAACATTATCGAATGTACATATATGTCAACAGATTATTGCAAATTTTTTATTAGGTTATGAACTCTCTAAATATACCTATCCAAATTCGATACTTTATATTATAATATACCGATTCCCGATTCGTCTCTTATCGAGACAAAAGAGTTTACGATCTTACGCGATTTTATACACTTAAAATTCTTGTAATGATCCCGTGATATCTATTATAGGTCGTCGCCAATTCGTCTGTCAGCCACGGCATATAAGTGACACCTTCGTAATGATGGATATCATCGGTCTTAAGAAAATAAATCGGACGCTGTCTCTTTATACATGGTTCCTTATTGTTATGTTATAGCATCGTGGAGGTATACATGATAAGCATTAAACAAAGTGATGACTATTATTGAAAACTAAAAATGTAAGGACAATCTATTGTCAAACGCTACTGAAATGTCACGTGGTCACTCCTTATATTTTTAGTTCATTCAATATAGCTGATACAATTTCATTTTTATTTAATTCAAGAACCTGAGGACAGATACTGGTGAAGACCGAGTATAACTTTCCTCCTATTGTGTCCCACTGCTGGGCAAAGGCCTCCCCATATCCTTCCATACACTCTTTTCTTGGGCCACCTCGAACCAGCCTTCGCGGTGTACGTCTGATCATCTCGTCACCGCTTTCTGGGCCCGCCGGGTCTTTAGGTGTAGCTTTTATAATTTCGCTCTATTCTACCTTCTAATCTAACTAAAAATAGAATTTTACCCCAATTACATACACAACTAAATACACACTAAACCTCCCCGTTTATCACTCTTTGTATTAGTTTAAACCATCCGATGCATTTATGGTTAATAAGCAGGTAAGCAGAGAAAAAAAAACAGCGATTTTGTTTTATGTCTACTACCATATTTAGAGAAGAGATAACAATCAATAACTGATGTCGATGTATTTTGAAAAATCCTACATAAATACGCCTATGACAGGTTTTCCTCAATTTTCCCATGATTAACACTCTTATTAAACCAACCAACAATAGGCAAACGAGTGTGTACCTACTTATACAGAATTCTAATTAAAAGTTAGCTTATCCTAAAAGTTGCTAATGGCGGCTAGAGTAACGTAGAATTTAGGCGGATAGGATTCTAGGAACATCGTGAAAGAGCCCCCTGTCCCGAGATTCATTAATATTTGCGTTTCTCGTTAGCTGCCAAGTAATTACATCGTCACTAATACATGTTAACTTGATTTAGAATTAGAAGCAAAACCTTGTTTGTTGGCAGATGACGGATATAGACATACTAAGCTAAGATTAGATATTTAGTTAACAATTAAAATGAGTAAACGTTAATCATGTTCATGAAGCAGTATTCATGTTTTTAATATAAAGGCAAAATTATGAGCATGTTCTAAAGAAGTCCTTGATTTTTGGGCTCTAAGAGCTTGAAAATATGTTCCGAAATAGTCATGGAACTATTTGTTTGGTAGTTTACGCTGTACGAGTACACCCGACTTCTGTCATACGATTTCTCTTCGTTTTCCGTGAGTCTCCAATTCGAAAGACAAATTGACGGACCGAAGTAGCCGTAGGTAATACTGTTCCTATGAATGCTTTCATTTCCTCGGATTGAAATCGGACATAATTCCTAAGATGACCTCTGAATAGGTTGGATTTGGATTAGAGATCGGATTAGTACGTTAGCAATATCCGAATTCGGCCTGAGTTCTTAGACTGTAGATCCGTATTTTCACGAATTCGAATCGGATGCAATGCGAGAAGCAATATCCGAATTCGGTCCGAGTTTTTTCATATCCGTATTTCACGGATTCGGATCGGATGCACCGCTAGAGCGGAGTGTAGCAGCATCAATGCCACCACATGAAAAACTAAGAAGCGGAATTTGTACAGCAACAAAAATAACCGCAACGCCATCTACGATAAACTACCAACGAAATCCTGCATCGCGCAAACAAAGTTCTCCGTGCGATTTGAACATATTCAGTCCGAATATCAACTATCGGGCAGTTGCCCACCAGACACAACAACCGTCTGGTAGGAGGATCCTCCCATTTCAGTGGAGGTAAGCGGGACTTTACTCTCTGTTCCGCATACCTCTGGGTGCATCTGATCCGAATCCGTGAAATACTCTTTCAGTGATAAGGATTGTCAAAGTTCAAAAAGATTTATTCGGGTATGGGATTGACATGCGCTACTGAAATATTGTTAGATAAACCCAAAAATTTCGCATATTTAAAAATTTTTCGCTGATTTCACTTTGGCTAGGAACTTTTATTTTGAACCTATTTTTCTATGTTTTTCAAAATATCTAAAAAAATATCACAAGTATTCAAACGGAACTTAATTGAAGTCAAAATCAATGAGTAAAAGAAAGTATCAATCCTTATGGGGGCCATACACGTTCAGGTAATTTGATCAAACGCAGGCAAGTTCAAACTGTTTGATCAAATAGAAATATGAAATTACATATTACTTCATGCCATTTGACAACTCATTCTTTATCAAATTTTCCTACACACATTCATAACAATTTAATATAAAAAAAACTGTTTGAACCAGCCTATTTGATCAAGTTACTTGAACGTGTATGGCCCGCATTACCCATCAAAGTTATCTCAGAAATAAAATCGACTACTGCGGTTGGCGACATCTTTTGTTTCAAACCATTATCACGTTCCATCTGGTATAAATATATTACCAACTTTAACTGTATTAAAGTTAGTTCCATCTCGTTCTTTTGAAGTTAAGTCTTGCCAACCATATCTGTTGAAGCCTAAGTTAGAAGTGGATTAGCTAAAACTAAATCTGCTCTTGGATTATGCTTTTATGCTTACACATGCTGACTGTCAGTTTTGCTTTAAAGCTTCTTTATTCTTAGTTCTGTGTTTGACTTGTAAAACACTTTACTTTCAAGCAAAATCATAGCTTTGTTTAAGCATATTTCATATCAAAACTTACAATTTCAGCCCACTAAAGATCCCTCATAATGATTCAACATTACAGCAATACACAAATACATATATCCGGTCGAATTGGACCGTAACGTATTCATGCGTACAAATCGTTTAGCACGTCCAATCTGTAGGTAATCCAACTGTTAGTTAGCAGTGATGTATTTACGACGACTCATGCCCCACTCCCTTCCTCGCTTGCTTAGATACTCCGTGCGTTTCCAATTTGGATTGAATTCGAGACGTTGAGGATGATATGACGATGCTAATAATTCCGAATTCACCAAACTAAGTTCTAAAATGCACTTTACGCAAGCTGAAAAAACATTACATCAACTCGATAATAACTTAGCTGTTAAAATAGCACATTGATCTGATCTCAGGCCATGGCATGCAAAGATACACACCAGTGGTCTAATTGTTGCCAGGGTTGCGGAATTTGTTCGAAAGAGTCACCGCGGCCCCGGAACGCAAAGGGCTTTAGAAGGAACACGGATGGGTTTTAGTCAGTAAGAGTCTGGCACGTCCTTCCGCTCCACCCAGAGCGGAAGAAGTCATTTGATGATTTCCCATCTTTAAAAAAAAATCTGTTTGATTGTGTGCTTTGTGTAAGTAAAAAGTACAATGATCCCAAAAATAAAATCTGGAATTAATGTCCATGTACATTTTAAGAAAGGGAATGCTAACAAGGAACGCTTACAAACAGAAAATGAACTACATCAATAGGTGTAAGATACGGAAGAGCAAGTAAAATAAGAACTCGCAAAAAAGGAACAATCTTTCTGAAAAAAAAATCGTACAGCAGCGCTCTGAATGAATGAATGAATGGAATCGTTATCTGTACACTGAAAGTTCATTTTATTGGTGCCATTGTCTGAAAAATAGGTCACCTAAATATTGTCGTTCGTGAGATAAATAATGATGTTCCAATGAGATTATTTTATTTAATAATTACTTTTTTGAAATGGTTCACAGTTCAGTAACTGATAGTGGTGCTTTGTACCGTTGATACTCGTTGGTTTTCTTAAAAAAATGTAGCCAGCCTTGAGCTGACCGCCTCATCTTATTACCGCTCTTTGACCTTTATTCGAAGCTTGTTCCAAACTTCTGTTTGACACAAGAGAAGTTTGTGGAAACGAATTAAAAATGTAAATCCGGGCCCTAAATATTGTTATCACGTAACTTCGACAACCCTGTAATATTTTAATTATATCAAAGTAATCAGGAAATGCCGGTGCCAGTGCCAAGTGCCTCAAAAGGCCAAAGCACAAAATAAATAATTTAACTATAACGAATTTATATAGGATAAAAGCTCGGTAGGTACCTACTGAAAGTCGTTTTGCCCTCGTTAATTTCATTCTTGTTATATAAGTCTCAATTTGTGGGGTAATTTATTAAATTCAAGGATTATGTCACTTTGCGAGCTTATGAAAGGACCACTCGGAGCTTTTATACGAGAACGTAATGTAATTAGAATTTTGTACGTGAAACGGAAAGTTCTCTATTCGTCGATTCGAATTGGATACTTCAACGGAGACATTTCATGAATATGTAAATGTAAATGATAAATTCATATTTATAACTTAATCAATACTTACGTTATGGAATTTTTGTTCGATACAAAAATTTTGTAACGTAAACATTTATACACTAGAATACATTTTCCGTAATGGCAATCATGCCGGTGGAAAAATATTGTATCTTTGACATAGGGTTATTGTTTTATAGAATAATTAAATACGGAGAAAATGTCTAATTGTAATTATTGTCTGGTGAATACGTCGTATGTACAACGGATGTTTGCCAATTAGAAGACAATATCCTGGAGTTTATATATTCTACCTAAATACATTCTGATTCCTAACTCTACGTTATTCTTCTCTTGTTAATTTAATATTATATTTCTTACGAACATGTACGAACAACAAAGAACAAAGGCGAAATGTAAATTCTTTCTCTTGAAAAATAACATGATTGTCACTTAAAAAAATATATTATTATTTTATATAATATTTTGCACTGTAGGAAAATATTAATCAACACGTCTGATAATGACAGGTACGAGTACCTACGTCACAGATCAAAGGAAAGCAATTTTAGAGGAACATCATTAAAGCTGAAATATAAGTAAAATTATTATAATATTGTCGATACATTCATGGTAGCGAAACTTATTTGAAATAAGTATAGTAACCTTAAGAGACTCGATAAAGATAGTACTTATAGAAATACTATTTACTGTTCATTATTTATCGCTAAAAGGGATCTTTTCCAGAAAACATTTGGGTGGAACATACAAAAAACATTAATACCTACTTTGTTGCTGACTAGACAATCATAACAAGATGACCAGTTCCTTTCGTTAAAGATGCTGCGACACCCTCCTCCTTTTCTAAAGACAGGCAATAAATACCAAATAAAAATACCTACCAAATATACGACGACAAAAATAGACGGAAATTGACGATAACACAAAAGACTGATTGTCACATCTGTATTCAGTAACGAACCCTACACTCTTCCTACCTCGAGCTAGTGCTTCATGCTACAAACGATAAAACGACCTACACGTCTACAAAGCTACACGGCTACAGGGCTACACGGCTACAAGGCTACATTTTAGTATTCCTAGCATAAAACGAAAAGTTTCACATATTCCCCGTATAGGGTATTGCGGTTTTCTAAAATGCACAAATTTTATTACGAGTTATGAATGTTCAAAGGAGTTTGCAAGGTGTTCCCGCGTCCCGCGGAACTTTCTAACTAGAGAGGACCTCAAATTTACGAGGAATTCCAACAAGACTGAACAACTTACAATCAGATAATGTTGAGATGTATAGAACTTTATTTTGGTCCTTAGAGTCTAAGTTGTCTACGAGTGTAGAATAAGGGCTCGCATCACTTTGGACAATAGGTACCTTTCATAATGTACGAATAACTGTAATCACTATATCAGCCATTGGGTGATAATTCTGCTAAGGCGAAATAGACGTCTCACTTTATGAATTGGTAAGAAGTGGAATTATCGGAATTACCGATTAATTTCGTTGCGGGATCCAATACAGGCTAATTAATACTTTTTGTCGAGTGCGTGTCGAGCTTCATTGCGTCAGCGCTTTTCTGTTAGTCGCCACTGATGATCTGGCACCTAGATAGTCTCAGAAAATGGCCAGCTCTTCTTACAAATGGTAGGTTAATACTGATTCTTTCATTTGTATATTTCCATAATCATCGTGTTACTTTTGCAGTATATTGTTTTGAGCATATATTGAAGAGTCTCTCGTCTCCTTTCTATTTATAACTGGAATCATATCACGTTGCATCATTATCAGTATCTCACGGTACACAAGATACGGTAGGCCGTGGACCGTGGGGCAACGTTTATTATAAAACAAAAATATCGTTTTTCCTGTTTACATTTTTATATTGAAAAACGCAGTATTGAAAGATCGCAAATAAACCAAGAACTCTGAATGTCTGTGCATTATACTCATATAATTCAAGTCTTAATGAAATGAAGAAGGTGAACACAGATGGTAAAATTTATAGTAAATAGCTACCGCCCGCGGCTCCACCCGCATGAATGTCGAAATTTATCCCAAGGGAACATAGCCCCGGGATAAAAACCATCTTATGTCCTTTCCCAGGACTCAAACTATCTCTATACCAAATTTCATCTATATCGATTCAGCGATTTAAGCGTGAAGAGGTAACAGATGGACTGACACACTTTCACATTTATAATATTAATATGGACGTATAAACGCCATGGTTGCTAGGTGAACCAATTCACAGAATCAGACCTAGACAGCCCCCAAATTTTTTATGACTCCTCTTGACTATTTTTTCTATAATAATATGATAAAGCTAAGTATACCTATATATTTTAAGCAAATCTGTTATACACTCTTAGACCTGGGACCTTATTGAAATTCAAAGCATTAATTTCAATGGAACCTTTTTCTTTGTAACACTCAACTCAAAAAGTCAGCTAGCTAAAATAGTTGGACACATTTAAGTATGAGCTACGACGTCTCATGGTGGGTTACATCATACCTACATGTTATAACAGGGTGATAATTAGGAACGCTATCATAGCTACTATCCGGAGCGAGATTAATTTATCCGCTAAGGTAAGTTAGTTTGGTGGACTGTCATAATTAGGTAACCAATAGGTAACGTATGGTTGACCGCGCGTAGATCAGGTTAACTTTTGATTACTGAAAGGTCACCGAATCGCGTTGATTGAACTTTAACAAAGGCAGATTAGTGCGCTCCCACCCGATGAGCCGCTGACCTTTAGAAATATGTTAAATAGTGTGGCGCATGAAGACTCCCGAGGACAATTGAAAAACAATTTCAGATTCTGTGAAAATTTGTTGTCGCATTGTTGCGTCACACCTGACTGCAGGAGCTTTGGCAGCAGGTACAAGTACTAACGCGTAATCTCGGAGAGGTTTTTCAGCTTTCTTAGTAAGCCTAGACATCAGACTGTGGGAAAACCTGAAATTATACTGATCAGCAATCGACTACATGCATGAGCTAACGTGGTAATCAATGTCCATTCCCCGCAGTTTGTGCCCAAAGGCTTTTGCCTTGTAATGTTAAAGTTACATCCCATTATTACAATATTTAAAAAAAGAAAACAAAAAAAAAGAGAAAAGAAGAAGTGAAAAAAGAGTATTCTATTCTATTCCATTTAGTAGATAACTGCTAAATAACTAATTTAATTTACTTACAAATATAACACCATAATTATAAGCACCGCAACCAGATGTTCTTCAGATTTTGTAAGGACTACACGATGCAATCTATTTCGAATCTCACTAATCTACACACTAGTCCATTCTCGGGAGCCGCTATCGCAAATTATGCTCTAATATCACACACGCGTTGACAGACCGCCATCTAATGAAAATGTAAAGCCAAAACTTGGCAAGTGAACTGTTGCTTATTTAGGGGTGACGCGTCCCGGTAATGCATAATAAAGTTGTTAGGAACGCAGCCTGGCGCCGGGCCAGCGCCACATCCCCGATGGCAATTCACTGATAAACTTCTTCGGGACAAAAATGCGCACTTCTTTGTTCCTTGGCCATGCATGCAAATAGAATCACGCTTTATTTGCCAACTGCGATGTTATGGCGACATTATATCACGGTTGTGTTTTTAGTTTGGCAGAAAAGTGCCTACTGTTTTTTATTTACATAATGTCGTGGCCATATCGTAAAACTGATTATTGATCACGCACTTCATGAGATGGCCACTTCAAAAATAACTTCTACTATAGTAGGCGCCAGATAAATGTGGAATAAAGTATATTGACCTTTCCCTAATAACTGGTCATAGGTACCTGAACAATTAAATATGAATCGTTTTTCATTATTAGACAATGTTAAGGATCACGAGAGATGATGATTCGGGACAGTTTTGTGTCATTAATTCCGTTTTTCAAATTAACAATGTCAATAAATTTAGGTGGGTCAATGACCGATATTCCACGATTATCTGGCGCCTACTATAAAGAGCCCAATTTCTCTCGGAGCTACTCTTTCTGTCTGCAGAGTTTAAAGTATTGATTGTATGGGATGAAGGGAGCTAAGTTCGCTCGCTTCACTCGCGCACTCTTGCTCCCGTCATCCCATTCGAACCTAAACTATCCGTGTCGGTATGCTCTAAATTTCCTCAAACCTAACAGAGCCTAACCACAGCCACATCATGTATTAGTCTATTCTATTATTAGGTACACTATAATACACACGACACACGACACCTACAATACTGCAATTCAATGTTATATGAATTTTGGCTGTAAGCTTTGACAGTTACCTTACCGAGCGCATTTACTAGCTCATTGACAATTCATAGTAAATACATTATGTAGATGTAGGTACACTATAAAATCAGTCATAGTACATAACTAGTTAATAGTTATGCTACTTTATAATCAAAACCCAGTCCGAAAATGCCCAAAAGCTATTTCAGTAGCAAAATTCAATTAAGCTTTTGCTCGAACATAAAAAGCCTCAAAAACGTAAACCTAGTCAGTTGTTTTCAATAAAGGGTGTGAAATAAATACACAAATTCACTGTACAAAGCTGATATCGATACATTCTCGGCGGGATAAACTATTTTACAGGATAAACAATGAGAGCATTCACGCTATCGGTGCCGCGGCAATCCCTGAGTTCCGAATAAATAACTAGAAGACTCGTAAATAGCTAGAAGTTTAGCGCGCTGTGATTCGTCAATCTTGTACTCTTTCTTCTAACTTTAGATATTCCTGTGGGAACTCAAGTTGGTAACGAAATGTATTAAATAGAAATATTTATAACTAGCCACCGCCAGCGGCTCCACCCGCGTGATTGTCGAAAATTACATATATTACATGTTTATATACATATAAACATACTCCCGGGATAAGAACTATCCTATGTCCTTTCCCGGGACTCAAACAATATCTATACCAAATTTTATTTAAATCAGTCCAGCTGTTTGCGCGTGAAGAAGTAACAAACACAAACACTCACAAACTTTCGCCTTTATAATATTAGTGTGAAAAACTAGCTGCCACTCGCGTGAAATTTTTACTTCTCCCATTATCAAATGTATATATTATATAAAAGTCTTCCGTTACTGAGTAAGTGACTGACAGACAACTTTTGGCATGTAGGTTCCTAGCTAGTAAATTATAAAATAACTTAGTAGCTTTTGCCCGCGACTTCGTACGCGCATATCCCGTTTTTTTCCGATTCCCATAGGAATTTCGGGAAATCCTAGTCTAATAGTGCTCTCCTACACTCTCCAAGGAACCTGATGCCAAATTTCAGCTTTCTACGACCAGTAGTTTCAGCTGTGCGTTGTCTGTCAGTCAATAATTCACTTAGCCACTCAGTAACGCAAGAGTTATACATATATATCGGGCCTGCAAACGGCGAGCGTTGGATGACTCGCTGTCCGATCACCACCAGGCCCGGATCGATGGCGCGTTGTGTTCCACGCGCGCCTCAAAGTGTCAGCATAGGAGAGCCTGCCAGGGTTGCGGAATTTGTTCGAAAGAGTCACCGCGGCCCTGGAACGCAAAAGGCCTTTAGAAGTAACACAGATAGGTTTTAGTCAGTAAGAGTCTGATACGCCCTTCCGCTCCACCCAAAGCGGAAGAAGTCATTTGATGATTTCCCATCCTTAAAAAAAAAGGAAAAAAATAAGAATTATATACAATTATATTGATTGATGTGTTATTCTGGTACACATTTTTATAAACCTTAACATAAATATAGCTTATATTTATGTCAAGATTTATAAAAATCTGTTCCGTTTCTTAACGTGAAAGAGTAACTAACATCCATCCATCCTTATAAACTTTCGCCTTATTGTATTAGTAGAGTAGGATAGTGATATTAGTAGGATTTGGGGATTTTATGGAGCAGAAATCAAATGATCCGAGCCTTTTGGTTGAAAAAGCATCAATAATTATTGTAGGCAGCTACCTACATTTTAAAGAATTTTTGATTATAATTAAATAAGTCCAAATTAATGGCTGAATTCACGTCTCTCTTTCCCATTCAGTTCAACGTTGTTCAGTTAACTCCTTATTGCAGACGAGTTTCTAATTAATGCTGTCCTAACGAGACGCCATAACCATAACCATGACATTTCATTACTCTCCCTTATTGAAAATAATTTGGAGTCACAGAAATGAATATTAAACTTGAACGACAACCTCATGAATAAATAATGTGAACTTCCATCATTAAAACTTGGCATGAAAACTTAGTTAGTCTCCTATTCCGAAGGTTTTTCTTCCCTCGCAATTCGTGGTTATTCAGTATAAGAATGGTGTACAAACGAAGGCTCGTATATTTCTCGTCGGGTGTTAGATTAGAGGGCTCTCCGACTCAAAAGATTTATGACGCCAATACTAAGTCGATTCAAAACGTTTGGGTAGCGCTCACAGTTCCTGCTATCAATCCTGATTTAATGTTCCTAAAGTCGACAATTTTACAGACACAATGGGAATTTCGGAGAGATTTTCGAAGGTATCTATTTTAATTTCCATACTGATTCGTGTGATGAACTACAAAATGGAATGTTAGTAGCTAGATTTATGTATTTATTATCATCATCATACGAATCACATCATCATCATCTCTTTTCTTGTGCCAATCCCTACGTTCCTGTGCCAGCCTCATCCAGGTTCAACCCACGATAGGGATTATTACTTGATAGTACGTAGTAAACTGTTAACATCAATTAAAAACTTTTTTACAAAAAATACAACCGATTCTAAAATAAAAAAAACACTACCAAGTTTAAAATAACTGGAATTTCGGAACTCGGTGTTTTTCGTTGTTTCTTCTTATTTTCAGTGGTACCACCACTGGAAAGTCACAGGAAAGCAAAACACGCAATTTCGTTTACTAAATAAGAGGAAATAAAAAAAAACTACTAAACCGATTTTGATGAAATTTCTATGGGACCAATCGGAACGTACATCCTTTCAAATGAAAAATATTTTTTGAAATCGGTTCATAAATGAGTAATGAGGTCTCAAACAAAAAAAAATACAACCTGTATTGAGAACCTCCTCCTTTTTTGAAGTCAGTTAAAAAGTACAATAAGGAGGCCATGAACTCCTGATCTGTGTTTAACATATTAAGCGTAAAGGAACAATGTAACGATACTCATTTTTTCACGTAAAACAGTATTTCATGTAACGTTCGCTTCAGCAGTGGTTCTGTTTTATCTCACTGTACTCATTCCCTCAAAGTAGTTACGCGAAACGATGTTGTGATGAATATTAAAAAGATACATTAGTGTGAAGGAGGACTATTTTTATTCCAAGTTATGAATAAAATTTTCAAGAGCCTTGTTTTATTTTTTTCAAGATTTCATTCAAATTATAGATACTACAGCAATTGGAACGGACGCTATACAATCTTTTATTCATGACACATTATTCTGGATCTGATTCGTAAATCACAGATTTTCCGATAAATAACGAGGCACTGTAATGTATTACTATGCCTATAAATAGAGACCTTTTCATTCGTCATTTATATTTATAAAGCAATATAACGGGAAATGGCCGAAATATAATCAAACTTCCTCTAAATATTATTATTTTGTTAGTCCCTTACGCCTTTTAGACGTAGATGGATGTTGTTATTTATTTTAACATAATAACACAGATGCTCTTTCAGCTATGCGAACCCAAAAAGCTGACCAATTTTCCTTTTTAATGCACGCCTTGATCAAAGGGCGGGCGGCGAAGCGACGACAAAATAACTCGTCGGCTCATAAAATTCATTATTTCGGCCCATCCGAGTCATCAAGCATGTTTTAACAACCCTTTCATTAATAAAAATATAAAACATGTACAATTTAAAAAGTTAAGGGACAGATGTTTTAACGAAATTCTGATTTATTTAACAGGTTTATTAACATTTAAAAAGAGAATAACCTAGCGATGTTTTGCATGAATGCGTCAATTGATCTCTGCACATAATTTGTCAAACTGTCTTTAAACACTTTGAGATTGAAATCCACTAAATATTGTAGTTCGCCGACGGAAACTTGCAAAGGAAAAGACGGGAATGCCTGTAAAGCCTTTGATACATTTTCTTCGTTATCAAGCCACGGGAGCCAAATAAAATCGTGGAGTGCGGGATTTGCTCTCGGGTCTAGCGTTGGTCTTTGTCGTGGATGTATTGCGGACCAGTACACGCGGAGCCGAAGGACCATGTGCTGGACGAGCTCCGGATACAAGGACCACAAGTCATTAGTTTCTGCTGGATCCACGCTCAAATCAAACAGACATCCTTTTACTGTAATTAAAAAAATAAATAGTTATAGACATGACTTACTAAATTATCTACAATTTGCTAAATAAGTTCACATTTTATTCCAACTTGTTAGATTTTACCTTTTGTTGGTATGCAAAGCTCTTCTTTATGTTTTGTGACATTTATACTCCTAAATAAATTCAACTTATCTCGCTTCATTTCGGCCGTATCCAGGTTCAAGTCCTTAAATATTGTCTCCTTAAACACTCGCGCTGTGTCACAGCTTAGCAACACATTCCCATACGAATACTCGGGAAGTCTTAGCTTCGTTAATTCCATACCGTAGAACTCACTTTTTTCCGGTTCTACGTTACCTACAATTATTTTATAATCGCCTTGTCTGAAAGCTGCCCAGTCCTTAAGCTCGTCCATTGTTATCAAAGCGTCGCGTCTAGGAGGTGTCTCATCTTTTGTTATAGCATTCCATTGGTTGATACCGTCTATTGTACCGTTATAATTGCCACCTGCAGCACCAATTAGTGTTGGCATCCAGTCGGTAACGTGAAATAGACCTGACCAGATGTGGCTTGGTATCGATGCGTGCCATACGACCGCTGTCGTCCGTACCGCACCTTCCCAGGGCGTGCCTTTCGTGCCCCGCAGAGGTAAATTCGAGCCGAAATTTCGGTTTAATCCTGTTGAAGCTGCACCATTATCGGAAACCAAAACGACGATAGTGTCGTGGAGGAGTCCCCTCTCGGCTAGCGCAGATATAACGTGACCGATGCTCCTGTCTAAGCCGGTAACGAGACCTGTTGAGATATCAGAACACGACTGTTAATTGATATAGGAAATTGCAATTGTAGAGCTCTGTTGAAACTCTCAAACGAATATATGACTAGGCCTATAAGTTGCTAGTGGACCTACAAAGGATTGAGTGAGCCTGATTTTCATGATTCGCTGTAATCGTTTTTCTCTTCAGTGTCTCTCGAGCTTTGAATATCCTGAGCGAGCAAATCGTTCGCCATTGATGGAGCAAAAAGCTCGCTCCATAAAAAAGTCAATTACGCGATGTCCGATCTTAGCTCAAGCTTAAGAGACCACAAGGACTAAGTATCACTAATGCGATTCTGAGGTTTTTCCTCTTGTGTAAATTGCATTAAACCAATCGTAGGTACGCGGTGCGATAGAAGTTTAGTTGTGGAAGTAATGGCAATATTAACTGGGTACATGGTTCAATGAAACACTATATAAAAATATAACGAAGGTTTTGGTCGAGTCTGAAGAATTTTGTGATTGACGGAATATCTATTAGGTATGTTGCACTATTATTTGGATCAGTCTAAATATGTCGATTTCTGGTCTTAGACGTCTCCTGCGACCTTCACCAGATCATCCTTTGGATGAATGGATTGGGATGCTTCATCCAAATTGCAAAGCAAAAGACAACCTTGTGCTTCCTTCGTAACTTTAGGGAATATGCATGAAATAAATATTTATTATCCAGTCATAAAAAAATATAATACCTACGAACAGCGAAAACAGAATCAAAATCGAATCAAATCTAAATGTATCTGTCCCTCTCGAGAAATCGCCGTTTTCTATGGCAGCTGACTGTGGTCATGAACTTTGACGTCAGAGTTTGCGTCTGACTTCTATTAAAAATTGTCAACGTTGAAGCTTTTTAACTTCGTCGCTGGTTAAGATATTCAAAAATCCTTCAGAATTGATTACGGCATTGATTTAACGGCAGTTGAATATTGTAGAATGGGTATGTTAAAAATAGAATCTAAATCTTACTGCCCATTCTATCATTTTACTGGCTATTCATTTATTACACTCCTTGAACAATTTTTAAACCTGAATTGTAGGATGAAATAACTGCTAAATTTTCTTTGTTGTGTTGTGGGTGTAATTCTCTGGTGGTTGCCCATTATTTTTTTTATTGATTATAAAAATAACATCCCTAATGTTTAAATAACAGTTGTAAAAATATTACCCATTGTTTACTAGCGCTTATACGTATTTTATTCTGCGAATGAAAAATAACATGCATATTCCCTATTGACATTTACTCCTTGAAGTGATTGACTAAATACGGTAACCTCAAGTCCCAATCTTAAATAATGATCATAAGATTTGATTCTAAATAGTTACCGGCGTAATATCTCCGAGCTGAATGTGCGATGTGGTCGTTTGCGGCGATGAGGTCCTCGGGGGGCTGCAGATTAACGTAGCCCCCTCCGATGTGGGGGGCTGCATGAGATATGTGAAGATATAGTGGGACTGATGGGTCGTGGTTCCTTATCACTAAAATGAGATGATTAATTATGTAGAATCGTCCAAGTATCTTAGTTATACCTTCAATTTGTAATAGAATAAACACAAAAACTTAGTGTTTATATTAATGTACAGAACTGCTTTTTTTCGCGATTTCATCGTTGGTCCCATACCAAAATTTGTTTAAAATGATGAGCTGTTACAGGTTGTAAAAAAGTTTTTTGGTTGGCAAAGAAATGCTTTAAAATAAAAAGTGTTAATCCAGAATCAACTAGTTCAACACCACGCCTGTATTTCTCAACCACTTATGTTTTAAGTCCCGTGTAACAAGGGGAGGACCTTTTGCCATCAACATGAATATCCAGACTCCAGCCAGTATCCATATAATCAAGATGTCACGTGATCACGAACTGAGCTGTCATTCCATCTTGATTACATGGATTGACAGCTCACCTCGTGATCACTTCACCTAAGCGTTCACTTCGACGTGTTTACAGAATCGAGCGGCAGGCTGCTACTTCAGTAATTTCAGTTGGAAAAATCTCATGCTCGTCGATAGCGCAACTACTAGACCAAAGAGGCAATCGACTTTAGTCTAAGTAAGTAATCAAGAGTACCACGTGTAAATCTTTACACGTGGTACTGACGATGCGATTTTTTTTTGGGTATTATGTATGGGCTGGCATACCCTTACTGTAGCCTACTGCACGCGCATGGATTACTTACCAACTCTTTAGAATTTGATAGAGTACTAGAAAACAATAGTACCTACCGTGCTAATGAGATTGCTAATCATTTAATTACAAAATTAGTTTCACTATTCGACTTAACCGACTCGAATTCTTTAGCTTTTCCAAGTCTATTGAATTACCAAGCTTCTGACATTAACCCTAATATATTTACCTTACCCCAAGGTTGAAGTTTCTATCCCTATTGACACATAGCTTTTGCAACATTTTATTTATGCATAGGGCATTAGGGACCATGTGTCCATGTTACCAGTTGGAATTATTAATCGAATGCGCGATTAACCACGCACCATTTAATGTTATTCATTGCTTTTAAACTCTGTGATGTCCTCTGTATATATTTAAACGTGTACAACTAATAAATATTTATGTGCTACAAAGATTTTAATTACTAAACATACGTACGGTTGACTGCTTGATCCGTCAGTACTTCAGTGAGGTGGCCCCTTTGATCTTCGATCGGGTCCGAATTATTAAAAAAATCGAGTCCGTAGAAAACATTATCGTTCCATGTCTGGAAATTTAATAAGGGATAAGTTAAACGTTTTCATACGAGAAAATCTTATTCTAGATGCTTCATTGTTTATGTTTGATTCATACATACTAATATTAAAAATGCAAACGTAATTTTGTCTGGCTGTTTGTACAACACATCTTCACATTTTTAGCGGCTCAATGGGTTTGGATTATAGTTAAGAATTAATATTTTATAATGATAAAAGCACGCAGGTTGACCATGTCCTGGAACATGGGCTACTTTTCTTTGCGGAATAGATTAACACTTTTATAAAGTGGGCTGTATTGTTTCATGCTTCGACAAATTAGTTTTTCATAAATGTATCCTGTGTAAAAAAAAAAAAAATTAAAATAAATGGACAAAATTTAACACAGCGTTCAGTACGTCCAACCAAAGATATCGAAACAAAAACAAACACTGATAAAAGTGATTTTATTTTGACCTTAAATAATAAATTGCCAACATTTTTATGTGTTTTCATTAGCTGTTTTTCTTTTTCTTTTAAGTATCTAATACGTTTTTATATTATTTTTTTTACCATTGTCCTTATTTTGGTGGTCTGAATGATTTCTAAAAGTTTGTCCATCTATTTTGATGGGATCTTATATTTTCGTTTATCTTCGACAGCTATCTTAGATATGTAATGCAAAAGTCTAAAATACAATTCAAGCGCAAAATACCTATCATACCTATGGATAAAGTATAAAATATTTATTAAGTGTGCAGTATTGTTCATGCTTCAATAAATAATAATAATAATAATAATAAATAATAAAAAAAGCTGCCATATTAAATACTTGCCGAATAAGTAGTTATTATAATATATTGTAAAAATTTTACAACTTGATTTGGATAACAATTTTACCGCAGTGCAGAGTAATTTGCCATCGAATAATAAAAATAAACTAGGATTTTCACCCGTGAGATTCTAGGAAATACCAGATCCTGAGAAAAACCGTAATAATAATAATATCTTGGGACAACTCACACACCGTCATCCGATCCCAAACTGAGCAGAACCAGTGCTATGGCAACCAGACAACTGATAAACATACTTATATATTTCTAGATACATAAATATTATAGAAAAATTACACATGACGTATGTAAATAAAATGTGACGTAAATACATTTTTGTTCTTAATCGTCAACAATCCGAGATAATCACTGCAAGTTCTATCTAAAAAAAATTAATTAATGAAAGGAACATTGTGTTCCTAAGTTAAAACAAAAGAGGATTTCTTTTCTTCCCTTCAACAAAAGCTCAGTGTCCCGAATACCTTAATGTTTAAGGTTTATTCACACACGTCAGTCACGTCACCATCAGTGACGTTAGTTAGGAAGTTTTTAACGTTCTCGACCGCATTAACGTAAACGTCAATTTGTATTGAAACTGAAAAAGCGCTGACTGGTTACAATAACGGAAAACCTCTCTTTTCCACGCAATTAGACATAATTGAAAGTTTACGTTAAAAACGCGCGATGAGCTCAGTGGTCTCCGATCAGTCACTAATTTTATGTGAATGACAGATGCGGCGGTCGTGACGTGATTGACGTGTGGGGCAGGTCTCCTACCAATACTACTAAACAATTTTTTTTTCACTAGAGTCATTAGTGACTTTTGTGGGCATGAGTTTCTTGTCCGTTCTTCTCCATAAGAATCTACTTTTTGCGAATGGACAACTAGAGTCACTTATATTTTAATTTTAAACTGTAAATTTGACGTTCAAAAGTGCCTTTTAATGGTCTAGTTGAAATAAATGAATTGACTTTGATACGATATCCATTGGGATTAGTGTAAAATAATCATGTCGTTTCTTAATAAATATGTTTTTATTTGTTACATTGCTTCTTTTTTTTGAGAGAAAACTGTAGATTCCGTGTAGCGGCGTAGACTGATAGACTCTTTTCTATTTCGATTAACGTTTTCGTACTGTAATATGGAAACTGTATGATCAATCATTTTTTTAAAAGAGTAATGGTTGCGGTCTTGCCGATTCCTCTCCATAGAAAACGACCTATTGGAACCATGCACTAGCCTCCGACATTTAATAAGTCTCCATGTAGGCCTATATAAAGCAAAATATTATTATATAATAATTATAATTTATATATAATAAATTTGAATTGTGACGTGCCGGAAGTGACGGTGACACGACCGACATGTGTGTATAGCTTTAACTACTTAAATAAACGTACCTCTACGTGGTTATACGTATAATAATCCACACTGCTGCCTAAGAAACCGTAGAACGTATCAAATCCCCTATTAGTGGGTAGATAATGTTCCCTGGATTTACCGAGGCCCCATTTACCTATCAAATGTGTGGTGTAGCCCAATTCTTGAAGATATTCGGGCAGTAGACGCTCTGAAGGAGGTATGCCGCGGTCCTCCGCAGATGTGATCGACATTCCTTGGGTACCTTGTGTAAATACATGTATAATTAGTTTAGGTTATTGGATTAGCTTAACTAAATGGATTAATGTAGTGTAACAAGAATTAATTGGCTCTGATTGAGTACAATATTGTAAAGGCGATTTCCAGATGTTTTAGGATCTGAGTATAAATAAGTCTTCAAATAAATAATCATAATTTAATTTGCTTTTGAAGTCGGAATAGATCTTTTGATACTTTGCTTTTAACGTTTTGACCGACTTTTAAAAAAGGAGGAGTTTTCATTTCGGTGGGTATTTTTTTTTCTTTTTTGTATGTTTCTTTTTTATTATTTCGTTATGGTAGGTACCACAAAAGCGTCATTATAAGCATAAGTAGTTAATTTCTCGGCATCTTTTGAAATCAAAACCACGTATAAATTCGTTTTTGTTACGAAGTTACTATAGCCTTTTTATAAATCCGCCCGGTTTTCTCTAACTTTTGATCAGAATATTTGGTTTTACATAAAATGGGTCCCCATAAGAGACTTCACATTGCCATACTACAAAGAAATAAACCACAAATGAAAGCTAAAGAGTCATTAAGTAAATTACATTACAAATCGTCAAACGAAATTTATTAAATAAAATAATTAATTTCGTAAGAAATTTGTTTCGGGCGACATAAATGAAAATAATTGAGTTCCCATAACAGGTAGGTACTGCACGTGTTTATACAAATATTTTTGAAACAAAGTGCCAGTTTATGTCATGTTATAGATTTACATTTCGACTTGATTTGTTCTAGTTTGAGCGAAAAACTGCTGAAAATGTAAATTTTTCATAGCACTTATCCGTTGCTCCCAATTAGGAAGGTACTGTGACACAATGCTAGTTGGTTGAACCAGAGCCAGAAAATGTACCTTGGCAGGAAATAGGATCTTCAAGGATTGGCTAAGCCATACTAATTACCTGAATCTAAAATACATGACTAAGTCTTGGTAAATTCTTATCTACCGTGTACTTCTACATCTGTATAATAATATTCTATTGTTCCTGGCTATACAAGAATAACAAACACACTAAACTCCATATCAAAAAGCCAAATAAACAGTCTCCTTTAAAATATTACACGAATAAATTCACCCGAGTTTCGTACAAGAAAGCGCTTTCTTCGCTGCAAACGTACCCATCCTTGTAGGATATTTTCCGGTGAAAAGCGCGCTTCTTGCTGGCGTGCCTCGCGTTTGCGTGTAGTACTGCGGGATTATGATGCCCTGGTATGCCAGCATGTCGATGTTAGGCGTCATTATTTGATCTGAGCCGTGGAAACTCACGTCGCCCCAACCCTGTGGAGGTTGTACTTTGATAATAACAAAAACTTGGTAAGGGAAATAAACAGGTTCGAGTTTCAAGGTGAACTGCTGTTACTGGGGACTTTGACTAGTGATTTGATAAGGAAAATTATACGCTACCACGTCAATTTCAGAGTTTACGTGTTGTTTTGTGCTTAGTAAGGTTCATTATAAACAGTTGGTTATGTTTTACGATACCTGCATTAGTTTAGATAAATAAAAACTTCTAAAAACTAACAAACAAACATACAAAAAACGAGGGTTCGGGTTTTACCAAAACCACTTCAGGGTGTATAGCATATATTAGGTAACTAGCTATTGCCAGCGACTTCTTACGCGTATGTGCCGTTCCCGTAGGAATTTCCCGTTTCCCTATAGCATTCCTCATGAATGTGGCTATCATATACAATAGAATTTTCGAAATCCGACTAGTAGATCCAGAAATTAGCGCGTTCAAACAAACAAACTCTTCAGCTTTATTATTAGTAGTATATATTACCATTTTAAATAGACCGGTTGCTAGCAACAATAATTTTAGGAAGCTTGATAAACATGGCTCCATAGGATGATGCCGAGGTTGGTTCACAAAGTTCCAATGGTCTATCTACAACGTGTAACAGAATAAACGCAATACCTCTCAAGTGGTCATTGTACTCATCATTATCAAGAACTTTTACAATGGGACCGAAATAAAAATCTCGAAAAAAAATTCAACAGCCCATTCATTTATGTGCGCATAACTCGACAAAATGTACCTACTGAAAAGCAGTTTTTTTCGACGAATTCGAGGGTTGGTCCCATAGTAAAAGTTGTTCATAATGATGAGTACAATGACCCCTTAAAAGGTTTTGTGTTTATTCTGTTACACCTTGTATAGAACAAACCATCTTAAGATATTTGCGTGTACGTTGGTTACCAATTGACAAACAACAATGTAATTACTTACCAAATCATCCGCTACAATAAACACTATATTCGGCTTCGAATAACTTTCAGACATTATTAAAACCACAAGTGACGTGAAAATGCTGAAACAAAGAGAAACTTTGAATAGATGGCAGTCTCTCTCTGAATAGAATGCCATCTATTCAAAGCAAACCGAATATCATTTAACTAATAACTCACTAAAATATTTGCCTCATTTTGCCAAAATATATTACTCGGAAACAAATTACATCTGAAACCCGTCCGCCGAATGAAATACTTGATAACAATACCTGTAAATAGGTACCTAGTCACATTGGCGCTCGTTTAGCGGGGCGAAAGCATAAACGGAAATGCAGAATAGCGGAAAAACTAATTGAAAAACTCAATGAAAAAATGTAGAACTCTCAAAGACAACGACAACATTTTTATTATTAAGAATGGACGCATTTTAAAGTGCTTCCTGAATATCAAAGACTACCTCCACTTCGGGACGTGAGTTGATTTTTACCTCGACTGGAAGAAAGCGCGGCTGGGAAAATATCATTTTCTCTAGATTGGATAGTTCCAGATAGACCAGGAACTTACGATCTAGAAAATATCTCGGTAAATAGCACCGCAAGATTGAAAACTACTATGTGGTACTTATTGGTCGATATTGAATATATCAAATCAAGGGAACTTTTCAATCCATATTATAATTGAATACTCACTTTATTAACGGTATTTAAAGATAAATTAAATCTTTCGCATATTTTCAGAGGTGAGGAAAATACCTACTCTTAACCACTAGGGGACGGTAAATAAAAGTTATGAAAATTAAAAAAGATTCATTAAAGAATCCGAAAAGATGATGATTTACCATTTTACGAGACCAACGACATTCCGCCGCTGTTCCGCTCTGCTCATCAATAAGCTAATAGGTTTAGTACTGACACCTGTATCAATACTAAAATTACCAATAATACATTTGCAACCCAATTCCACTTCGAGAACAAAAGCGATGCACGGCTATTTATGGTTTTACCTACTCCTCGTTTCAATAGAATTTGACAATATACGTAAGGTAGATACCTAATCAGGTGGATATGTTCGTGTCGCTTCAACTCATACAATAGCGAGTATTTGTAGATAAGTATGACCAATTTACATCATTTATAACTTAAGCATATTTACTTAGTAAGTTGTCATACAACGTGTGACAGAATAAACGCAACCGGTATTGCTACTATTGGGTTTGATATTAACCGACTTGTTTTTTTAGACATAGATTAAAAATACTTAGGATACATATTTATGTATCCTAATAATGTATAATAAAAATATAATGGAGCAAGATATTTTAACAGGAGATTTTATCGTTTTAGACAAAATCTCCAGTATATGCTATTATATGTTTTTTGTAAAGCTAGATATTATCTAGCTTCACTATAAACAGTAGAAATTGGTGCTTAAACAGAAAACAGGGATGTCAAGTTGAAAACAGTAAACCTGTTGTTTAAACAGTAGGGTTGGCAACACTGATAGCCTAAGCGATTTCGGGTGTGGCCCCGTAGTAAAAGTCCAGAATCACATTTGGTCAGATTTTCAAACATAATTATATATTAAGAAGCGTACAACGTTGACTTCTGCAAGAGGTCATTCAACCCGTCTGATACCAATCAATTAGTAAAGGCAGTCTGATGAACTTTTTAGTAAACCTTATTGCCATTATATTACTCACTACGACAGATTATACAACAGAGTAAATAAGTTACTGATTAGAAAATGATTAATTTTTCAAGTAGACTATAGAAATACCGATTTGGTTTCTTCAAAGTTAATGAAATGAAGACTTATGAAATACCCCTTGACATTAACAAATCCCGTAGACAGTTATGTTTACTATTTCCAATTATATTAAGGACTCGTGTAAATAGAACGGATTTAGTTATTATTTACGTGATACCAAATAATTTTATTTATTTATTTAAACTTTATGTACAATAGTGGGACACATTGACGAACATAATGCAACAAGTCATTCTCTATCACTCAGCTTTTGGGTTATAAAGAGTAGTACACTGTGAGGTGTACCTACTACATCAAATAAATGATATTTTAAATCGATGTTAGTTCCGGAAAATTGTACAAAAAAAATAATCTGTGTGTGTGTGTATAATTATTCTAATTAAGAGAATTCATATTTCGAATATTATACCAAATAATGACGAAGACAAAAGGAAGTATGAGAAGAGTTTCGGTTTCTCAGAAAGTTGAATGTAAAATGAACAGTGTGTATGACGTAATACACTCTAAATTAACTTAACAAGCCAGCCCACCTTCACCATTATGACGAATAATCCAAACAGAAATTAAAAAGTTCGTAAAAACAAAGCTTATGGTGTTTCAACTTGAAGAATAGGGGCGGTATAAAAAACAACAGATTTCGCCAAGTTTTTGCTATAAAACAACGATTTGCATGAGAAATGAGAACATCTGGCTCCATCAGTTGCGGTATCAGGAAGACACTGTAATTAGTTAAGAAACTCGTAAAATAACAAATTATTATTTAGAATATAAAATGTATTACGCATTTTATATCTTTACTTCCATTTTCATTCTTGATTTACAGACAACTGCTTTAATTGCTGGCCTACCCTGAAATATTTAAATACCTCAAAAGGGTTTATTAAAATAGAGATACTATAATTGTAATATTTTTCTTCCATATTCTGACTACTTGCTCGTGACTCATGGCTAAATAATAAAGGCGCACGGATCGATCATCAAGGTTAAGTAACGCTTGCCGAGTTCGGTCTGTGCATGGGTGACCATCTTAACATACCGAGATTCCTGCCTCGGAAAGCACGTTAAGCCGTTGGTCGCGGCTGTCATTTATTTTGTAGATCTTTCAGGCAGTCCTTACGGATTTTCAGAAGCCAGAAAATCTGACACCAGTCTTGCCAAGAATTACCGTGTTACCCAGTTAATGGGTTGAGGAGGTCTGTTAGGCAGCCGCTCCACGTAAAATATTGGTATTCAGCTGAATCCGGTTTGACTGGAATCCGACCCCAAAGTAGTTGGGAAAAGGCTAGGCAGATGCTGATACCGACTATTACAAACTCGAGTAAATTAAGTAATTACTGGAAATTTTCTGTGTAATTTAAATTTGAAAAAACTACATGTAACTCTTTTCCACTCCTGTCTGGTATCTCCTTACTAGCCTTCTTGGAATCTACTCATTAAACCAAGAACTTGGTAACAATAAACTAGGTATAATAGACCACATAAGACTTACAAACAAAGGTTGACTGGTAGAGAATGCCTTGATACATTAAGTCCGCCCATGTACCACTATTGTACATAAAGTTTAAATAAATAAGAATTAATCAAGAAAAAATTACTTATATCCTACTCTTTTTACTGAAGTACAACTTACACAATTCCCCGGTTATTCAGCTTGAGCAGCTAAATAAAATAGGTCAAGTAACGGTCTGAGAGGCACGTAATAATGAATCCGTTCATTCTACCTGGACTGTTGTTTCCAGAACTTTGCTCACAGAACACTGAATATTTAAATAGAAAAGAATACCACAATCCAATTATGTATTGTAATTAAAATTAATGTATTTAAATTGTCCACCTCGACATTAATGTTTGTTTAACTTTGAATTGTATTTCCTTGTTTATAATGATTATTTTGACTACAATTTATTATTATTCTGCAGCTTTTTCTTCACTCCAATGTTCTATGATAAAATTAGCCTATGACAGTCAGCGACTGTGTAGCTTACTATCAATTTTCGAAAATCGTAATCGGATCAGTATTTGCAGAGATTCTCTAACACACATATAACCAAACAATGTTCCTTCTTTAATTATTTCCTTTAATTAGATATTAGAAGTAGGATATTTGAATTAGTACCTAACTGTATTAGTTTTGGTAAAGATTTATGTTTTGACTAGAAAATGTTCTGTCAAAGTTCTGTCTATTTTCCACCCCTTTATGAGTTGATCTTTGATGGCAGTAATATTCATATCTCGACCTTATCATTGCAATATCGTATACCATGTCTCATAGATACCATATCTTCTCCATAATATTGTACATGTAATGTTCATACAGACAACGGCTTGGCAACTTTCTGTATAATATGACTATTTGCCTCGGGAGCCGTAAGGCATTAACTCTCCACTCCTGTATATTATGTCGATAAATCTTGAAAGCAGCAATTCCAGGTTTGGAATCCCTCTCTTTTTAAGAGCCATTGTTTTTCGGGAATTTTCTATAAACAACCATGTTTGATAAGGAATTTATACAGGGAAAAAACTTTAAATCTTGTTGAAAACTTACATCGTGTTTAGGTAGGTACTCAATATTTTTAGTATTTTTTAAGTCGAACTTTGGTCTTTTCTTACTAAAGATTAACGAGTTTTTTTTTAATTTTCCTGTTTTTGAACGCATTGGCCAGTCCCATCAAATGTTATTATATGGTACCTGCTTAATTAACAAAATTAAATTAGTCACCTTTTAAGCGTACAAAGCTGCTGTCGCGTCTTTCAACAATACAAATGCTGAAAAATGTAATAGATATTGAGTATAGAGTAGCTCCTCTTTTGCAGACTGAAGTCTGTCACGTTCCATCAATAAATATACTGCAACTTTCAGCGCTGCAATGTAAACACGGACAAATAAAGGTACCTACATCATATTATGTATATTTCGTGTCATATTTCAATGAAACCCCCAAACTTAACAGTTTCAGTGTCTACGCGTAGGAAACCATCAATGTGTCAAGACCAGCCACGTCAAATAATCCCGGCTTTAAATTGTGTTTCGTCTTACTAAATATCCTTTAATTACCCACAATTGAAGATCATAACTTAACATAATATTCAAGTTCGTATAATATCGTGTTTTGTGGTTTGAACGATCGCATAGCTAGACCGCAACTCAACATTTTATACGTGCCAAATGCCAGATTAGCCATGACCTATCGAGGGGACGTGCTTTGCTGGACGCGGACTGAACGCTTTGCCAAGTATTTAGCGAGATCATTGGCCGCGATTAGGTATGTATCCTATCGGGCTTACTGTTTGCTGTTTATTTATGAGGAATAGTTGGTACCTACTTTATCTGTGTTTATGTTCTTATTTTGGAAGAAATACGAGGCCTTTGCCCAGGAGTGAGACCGTTCAGGTTGAATAAAAACAAAAATATTATTTATGGTAAGTATTTTGTATTGTAATTATGTCTGGTTGTGATTACATTAGGTACCTACCTCTGTAAACCGAAACTGCTTGGCTGAGAAACGACATAGTAACGTAAAAATAAAACATGAGAAAATAAGTAGCTGCAATCAACCCTTAAAGTTTAAAATTGAAATGTGCTTAGTTATCTATGTTTGTACATACTTCCGTTGAAATGTTCTTTTAATAAGCGAGATTATGTCTCTCAACTAACTCAAATAAACTCCAGCTCTATGTAATATAACGTTGGCTAATGCAAAAGGGAAACTCAGTAGTCTAACTCAGATCCCACAAACACGTTGGATAGATATAATATTTGTTTATGACTTGGTATCATATACATTATATATAAAATGTCAATGTTAAATCTTATTATACATTCAATTATGTATAATAGACCATTTAGAACGGCATTTGTTTACTAACGAATTAAAATACCTACTTCCATTTACGCCTACATATTAGGTTAATTACTTAATAAATAACGAATAAGACCGTTCCTTATTCGGAACAATACGTTAGCAAGGGTAATAAAACTCAGCTTCAGTTTTTAATAGCACTTTCGTTTTGGGAATGGACCTAAAATAGACCAAATTAGAAAAGGACTTATAGTTGTCCAGGTCACATCACTAGTGTTTCTGTTAGCCCCTTCCAAAAACTATTTGTTTGTTTGTTGAAAACAGTAGTAGGTTTTGGCCAATACGGTAACAAGTTCCCCGGGAGCAGTTTTTATACCCACTAAAATAAAAGTCGAAGTTCTCAATCAGCTCAAATAAAACAGTGAGCATATATCAAGTTTCAACGAACTAAAAACTACATCTCTAGCATTGTTAGCAGTAGTTAGTGCTGCAAAGTTTCAGCGACTGAATTCCGAATCAAAAATTTCGCATGCAACAGCTGTCGATAGAATATTTTTGAAAAATTCCACGCTAGCCATATTTTCCAAATCTTATTTTCTCATATTCGCATACCTACGTGTTCAGCTATTCCGATTCCGGCCATCCTTTCGTCGGATATTTCAAAGTTTACAATGAAATTACACACTTTTCACAAAAAAAAAGGTTCGTTGAATGTTTAAAATTCATTCAAAGAACATTTTTTGTCCTCATTGAAAAATCCTCATTGATTACAAAGTGAAAAACAAAAGGTCGGGCTCAAGCGGCCAGGAAGCCTTAATGCTTCTTTGAAAGTTGTCGAACTAATTAAAAGTTTAACACCTCTTGTTGCCATCGTTTCCGGCCGCATGTTCCGTGGCTCGCAAATTGCCCCAACTTTTCATATCCGCACTGTTTACTTATTACGAGCTTTTATTTAACCTGGTGCTTTAATGTTCATCATCGTTACCATAATGTTAGCCGGGGCTGCGCGAGGGGGAGTTGCGATTCATGTCACGCGACTTGTGTTCAGCAAATGTATCTGAAACATTTGTCATAATACCGAATTTTTGACGGCACATTGAACTTCGTAACTTTTAGAGAGCTCGGAGTTTCTTTTCAGTGTTTACTTCTCAGTATTCTGTCTGGATATGACGGAATCACGAAATATCTAAAAAAGAAGTCAAAGTGAAAGGTCGTCTTGTTAGCCATGGTTTTTACTATTGTTATAACGATTATATGCTTAATGTTTAATTTTGATGGCCCTAGTTTATCACTTGTGGCGTCGAGTCACAGATCTTTTTATTAAATTCTACCCTCTGCACGTGTAAGCGGGCACACCCTTCATGTCTGGAGGCTTATTTAGTTTGATTTGATATTGTTTTTATGCTTGAGTTTGTCTGTTTATGCCGGCATAATGGAGTGTGCTAGCTTACAATTAGCGAATTATTAAGTTTTATGTTTTTACGTGTTACCTGTGTTGTATTGTTTTCTTTGTAAGAATACTGACTACTTACATACCTTTGTATAAGTGATAGTTCTCTCAACAGACAGATGTGTTGCTGGGGAGTTTGTTACGCCACTTCTTATTCCCAGCTAAAACACTAGGAAGTGGTGACGGGCGGGCGTTTTGGGGGACTGTCTTTATGTAGAACTTTGACGTTCAAAAAGTGCTGGCACTCAGCCTAATTTGAATAAATGACTTTTGAATTTCTTCCTCGCTCAGATGTAGAAACTTACTAGAGATAAATAAAAAATATTTTCATTTTATCCTAATTATAAAACTTGAAATATAAGCTCCTATTAGATGTGCTGCTCTGCTGTATGAGCTTCTAACTACTCAGACTGTCATTAAACGCTGTAGCTTCAAGATGATTTTATGATTTTTTTTTTTTTGATTTCGCGCAGTGTGCGCTCGGTTTATACGCAAGCTGTGGTTGACTATAATTGAGTGTGCATTATAGGACAAGGTTTAGTGTACCACAATATTTCTGTCAGTTGTTAATTATTTTGTAACACTCGTTGGTGATTCCTAAATTAAATAAATAAATAAATGAAGATTATGATACCGTATCATAACCTAAAACCATCCATAACAATCCAGCCAAATCACAGGAACAACACAACCTCCGGCTTTTGATCTTATAATTTTATTACCTATTACTAAACTCCCTTCCCATGTTTCGGCGAATCATAATTATTAATCAAGCCTATGGGTTTGTAAATAAATTACGGATCTATTCTTAGACGGTGTGGTGTGGTGTTAATTAGTCTAGAGTGTAAAATGATAGACAAACTCGTAGCGACGTGAAACTATCTGAAACAGTAAACTCAATTTGGCTGATCTGCCGCATCTTATTCACTGCCAATAGGGGTCGGACTAATTTGTACATGCAAATGTATTTAGGAGATGGTGTACCAACTATGTTGTGTGTTTTATTTATCTAGAAATCTGCACTACCATTCTGAAGCTTTTTTACTTATTTCTGCTGCAAAACCAGCCGGAGAAAGGTAAACTACTCGTAAATAAAAAATAAGCAAAATAATAAGTATTGAAAATCCATATCCATACTAATATTATAAATGCGAAAGTGTGTCTGTCTGTCTGACTCTTCGTCTATTACCTCTGCACGCTTGAACCGCTGAACCGATTTAGATGAAGTTTGGTATAGAGATAGTTTGAGTCCCCGGGAAAGGAAATAAGATAGTTTTATCCCAGAATACATCCTTTTAGGGGGTGAAAGGGGGGTGGAAGTTTGTATGGGACCCCGTCATTATTGAAGATAAAACCATGAACTTTAGGCACTTGATAAAAATAAACAAACATTATAATTCCGTTTTTAAAAATTTAATATCTTAAAAATAAAAATGGCTGCCCAAAGTAACTTTTCCACGCTGACGTAGTTGCGGACAATAGCTAGTAGTTCATAAAGCATTTGTTGATTGAATTGAAAACATGATAAACTTACAACGGTAAGTTAAAAAATATACTGGATAAATTGTTTTCACTAACACAATATTGTGATTTCAATTTCTTATCATAACTATTTACTAAGTAAGTAATTGTCGAATCAATGTGCCGTACAATATTAATATTTGTTGTCCCTACAAAGGTTTTTAAAGATAACATTCTACTCAAAATAAATATGTAGTTGGATCGATGGTGATGATGGGGTTGGATGAGAATGCACCTGTTTTACAGATTTCAGTTATGTAAAAGCACTTCAAATATTTTATTTAATGAATAGCGAGTTATTTTTCCGTGCAAGCTGAGGACGAAGAATGATTTGTGTAACAGTTTCATGCAGAGATTTTATAGAGAACGGGACATGCGCGTACGAAGTCGCGGGCAGAATAGCTTCTGCCCGCGACTTCGTACGCGCATGTCCCGTTCCTGTAAAATTATCGAAAAATCCTCTCTTAGTGCACCCCAGCAGAGTGTAGGGAAGCTACAAGTCAAATTTAAGCTTTCTACGACCAGTAGTTTCGGCTGTGCGTTGTCTGTCAGTAACTCACTCACTCGCTCAGTCAGTCAGTATGAATCGTTTTTTAACATAGTATATTAATACTACCACTACCTAGTTTGGGGTATACCGTTCAAAAAATACTGATATTGAATAGTTACAGATATTGTAATTATGTAATAGTTGTAAGCTCATTTATGTAACAATGAACAAATAATTATTTATTCTTATTAATAAGAATAAAGTATTCCATCGTTTTTCAGTTTCAATTGTAGGTGTGTAAATCTCAGACTTGTCGTATCAAGAATCCATAAAAAATAAAGAGCCTTGGACTTGTCTAGGGCTGTTTAATTTTTATTATCTCTGATATACCTAGTTACACGCGCCGTAGTTTTAGATAGTGAGTTGTTTCTATAGCAGCTGAAACGATATATGTATCATAAGACATAGAGTAATTATAATTACAACACAAAATAAAATATACAGCACACCATGTTCCCTAATAAATGAATAATAACACCAACAACTCGTTTGGCAGCTTGATAGACACATTGTACTCAACATATTCCGGTAAATTACAGAGCATCCATTTTGACATCACAGAGAATCCAATTTGACACGAGTGACAATGTACGTGGTTGGTAATTTCAGGATGACTCTACACAACGTAATTAGCGTTTTGTAAAGGCGAGTTTATCCACGCTTATAATTATTTAAAAAATAAATGCGAAAGTTACTCTGTCTGTTGTCATTGAACACAGTGTTACACAAATCTGTGTGGTCCTCTCCTCATAAGAAAACGTCAAACATTAACCTGAATGGGCTCACATGGTTTTACCATTATTGTTTCACCTTTGTATGAACTTTAAAAAATACTTTGACATCTGAGTTTTTTTCGGTGATTCTTTTCAGGACAGTCAGCAAGGTAGGTAGTTCTCACATATTGAAGCATCAAGTTTAATGTTATCAGGATTTTTATAAAACATAAAATGGTTTAAAAGAGTGTCCGTGGAGTGTCTTGCACGTTCTTCTCCATAGAGATCTACGCTTTGGAACGTGCAAATAACTTCATCTTTTTGACCGACCGACCTTGACAATTCAAAAATGCCTGTAAATGGTCTAATTGAAAGAAATGCTTTAAGTTTGAGTTTTGAGTTTCGGCTTCAACTAGTTGATAGTAAAAAGTTAGTAAAAGTTGACGTGTAAAACCTATTTATAAAATAGGTAAACATCATTTAACGGAATTGAATGAAACATGACACCGGGTAAACAATGGCCTGGAATAGTACCTACATAGGATACGTTTTATCCCGGGAGTATGTTCCCTTCGGATAACGGCCGACCTTTACGCAGGCAAAGCCAGTACTTTATAAAACAGAGGAAAAACAAAGCTAGAATGGAAAATCGTTTCTAGGAAAAGCAGAAATGAAATATAATCCTAACAAACCCTACATTCTGACTTATTTTTCTCAGGAAATCATGTGATTTTCAGTTTCAATTTTCCAATAACAACCTATTCAATTATTTTTGATTATGTTTCAAAGTTTTTTTGTTACAGTCATGTTTCATCTGAAACATAAAATGATGTTTGCAATTTTTTTCATCAGCTAATATTCACGATTGCTTAGAAGGAACCTATTCACACTTGACTTTAAAACCCTCAGGTTGTAGCTATCAGGAAACACTTAATTCTCCATAGCTTTGCGCACAATAATTTACTAAAATCAACGTTCGCTTATTAAATCTTACCTTTCTTAATTCGATGAGCAACAAAACGCGTTCTTGCACTTTTTAGTTTCGTCTAAACTCATCCTTACTTTTGCTATTTTCCGGGCTAGAGATATTTAATGGGAAAGTTGGTGAAGGATTTAACAGGAGCCTCGTGCGAAGTGACACTTACGATGAGACATTGAAAGTGTGCTACAATTTCAAGCTTAGCTTTTTGCTATTGTTGGAACGTGCCGTATTTTGTGCAAAAGCAATTCATTAAAGTGTTAAATGTTGCTCTATTGGATTTATGCGGCGCTAGCGACTAATTGATATTTTAACATATTTTAAACAGGTTTGTGAGGAAACGATTTATATGTTAAAAATTGCAAACTTTGCGGAGTTTGCAATTAAAATATCGCGTGAAATTGTAAACTATTGAATTTGGATGGGATTTATTGTACACAAAACGATTTTTTCAAAATATATTGAGAAATTATAATCTAATAAAGATTTGTTGCAATCTTGCGGAGTCTGCAATTTTCCGGTGACATATATATAAAATACGGTATAATATTTTTTCTTTTAAATACTTGCTTAACTAAGTAACTAAATATCTATATATATATAAAAATGAATCCCTATTTCCCTTGGTCACGGCATCACGCGTGAACGGCTTGACCGATTTGGCTAATTCTTTTTTTATTTTGTTCGCCACATTACAGGGAAGGTTTTAAAACAAAAATTAAATGGGTAGGGTAGGTAGATAGGTAGGGTAGGTAAATAGGTAGGGTAAGATAGCTAGGTAGATTAGGTAGGGTAGGTAGGGTAAGGTAGATATGTAAGGCAGGTAGAGTAAAGGTAGGTAACGGTTCACGAGAGGTGACGGGAGCGAAGCCACGGGCACAGCTTGTAAAATAATAAAAAAACTGCAAACTAAGTATCTTTTAATAATTGTAAAATGTAATCGTTAAATGAATTGAAGTTAGCTGGAGTTTAGCCTAACCCTATATTTTACCTACAATTAAACCTAATGTATTTGTAGACATTCCCAAAATAAAAAACCTTTTTACCGCGCCAAAGCCTTAAAAATACCCTACCTTAACAAGTGAAGCCCCAAAGCGTTGCTACCTAACTATATTTAGCGCTTACGGTTGATTCAGTACATCAATCGGTGCCGCACCTACAACGGTTGTCACTCCATCAAATTATTTCGAATAGCGTTCTGCGAGTGACATGGCATAACGAGACGTGTTCCACGTCCAATTAATTAATTGACTATACTAAGATGATCGATTTGACTACTATCGTGTCTGCAATGGGCCTGAGTATCTATACTTAGATATAAAAATAAATAGACTAAAGGGAAGCTTGTTAAACGTTTTAGAGAAAAAATCTCATCTCGCATAAAATTCAGTAGGCTTCCCACGACATGTTAAGCTAAAAGTTCGCTGAATAATAATTATATAGGCTCGACTCGAGGGAAATCTCGAGAAATAATAATTCATAGAGTTGCCTAAGCAAGGATACCTCTTACCCTCCCTGGGTCAGGCGGTGGGTAACACACGACTCACTTTGACAATGTTCCGACGCGCCGCCCAGCGCAGCTGCGTACAATCTTCATTAATTTAATCACTAGACTGAACGCCGACTGTTTTGATTAATTACATTCTGTTCGGCGGTAGACATATGGATCCGACTAGTTTGCTCAAACTACACGAGACAATGCCGCATTCTATACAATATGAACACGTATGGACTGTATGGAGACATCAACTTTCCTTTCTTGTTTTAGGAAACAAAAGAACAGCTCGAGTGTGGCATAGAGATAAACGAATAATGAATGCACTACGACTGTGGTCTTCGATTTCCAATTGCAGATAAAGAAATTCGATTAAAGTTTTCTCTTGAAAGTTGTAACACTAGTTGGTAAGTGGCAGGTAAATGCTCTTTATATTCTAGAGCTTGAGAAAAAGCTTTGAAGATTTTATCTCTATTACCTATTTTGTTGTACCATTTCCGTTAAGAGGCTTTTGAAAATGCAGTTGCTGAAGTATGAGTAAGACGCTTGCCTCAGGTTTCTAAAAGCCAATTTAAATCTGCTCTGTAGTGTTTGATTAATCCAACAACCTATTAGTTGTGATACCCATTTGAAGATCACTCAGATTTTTGTATCCATCGTGCCTGCTCCCAGTTTTGTAAAATTGCACCACCGTGTACTGAATTTCGCAGTTTTCCAATTTAGTGAAGTGAAACACTGCCTTCATAGGAAGCCGGGATGCGAGGCTCCTTCAAAAATTAAAAATGCCACAAACCATTTGCATGTTATTTCATTTCAGTGTTTATGTGCTGTGCAACTTTAGGACGTACCTGGGTATTTACATAGTTTTATTTGTACGTTATTGCATTTTTTTATAAAAAATACTTTAGAATTTACAAGAAGATTTTATTTAAAAATATCTTCAACTCGTCACTACAACCGCGTGAAAGATTGTTTTATTTGGGTTCCGTAGCCGCAAACAAATGATAACAACAAATAATAAAAAATAAACTAAATAAAAAATTAAAGGGGCTCCTATTCAAGAAATTTGTTTTTCACAGAAATGTATGGAGCAGCAGAGTTTTTCTTTCGCGATTTGGTGTTGGTCCCTTAATAAAAGTTGTTCGTAATTATGTGTACAATGACCCCTTAAGAGGTGTTGCGTTCAATCTGTTACACGTTGTCTAAGTCAGAATAAATAATAATAATACTTTAGTGATACAAATCCTTACAATTATGCTTAATATCTAGCAAAGTTCTCAATAGTTAAGGCTTACAAAAGCTGAAACCCTGACCCCTAAACTAGGAGGAAAACCTGTGAGTTAGCAGTCAGAATATAAATATTCGTAAACCATGCTCAAACCGTGTGACCTGCAAGAACGTTTTATGCCTTAGGTCGACCTATAGTAAGTTGGAAAACAGGAGAAAACCTAAGGCCACACCATCACTTTTCTAGTACAAAGTACAGGATGTCCAACCTTGTTCCTTTGCGGTGTGAATGGGGCTAACTGTCTTCTTGCAGAGGATCATTTCCAAAAGTAGAGTACCTACCTACAGTTCGCTGTAAAAAGTTTCTTCTTCATAAAGGTGTGATATAGGTAAGCTACGCATTGTCAAACCCTATAAAGCCTTAACCACACAAATGTTAACTTTATATTTATGTGCTTATTCCCAGTGGGGGGAAGGACGTGAAAAACAAGTTAGCAAGTTAGGAGATAGACCGTTTGTAACTTGTTAACGTGATGAAATGTGTTTATTTTTTCATGCCACGATATTTATGAGCATTCTTTTATAAGTAAAAATGGGCTGTACTTTCTACCTTATTTAACTATTTGTTATAATTATGGTAACGTTTTATGCTTAGCATTAGTTTTCGCTTGTCATTTTAGTTTTCATGAGAAACCGAATTACCTACCTATGCTATTTGTGGCGAGATTCAAGTCCTCAAGACTTTGTGTGAATTAAGTAAGGAAACACGAGCACCGATATAAAGTTAGACAAGCTTCCAAAAACCATGTACAATTCATTTAATGAGTACTAGGTAATAAAAGAGCAATAAGTGAGGAAGGTTTGTGTATATAATTAGAAAATTGCATCCATGCAAAGTCAAACTGGGTCGCTAATTAAAAGACAGATAAGTGATGTACTACTACACACTACACTACATAAAACACGTTGTGAATTCACAACAATTACAAAACCTTTACAAAGCGGTGTCAACGATTTCTTATCTTTTTTATCCGACTGCCCCAGAAGGAGGGTAATGATTTTCAAATGCCAATATATTTATTTTAAATTAAAGACAATGTCACGTGTAGGTAATTATAACACCTGATACGATAAACTCTCTTCTGATATGCAAGGTATTTTTATTCGTTGCGAAACATCACTGCCGTGTTGGGTATTAGTGACTGGCAATTAAAATATTGGATTCTTATGGATCCTGTTGCCATGACTCAGATACTTTACTTTCATTTTCTTTCCATCATAAGTATATTATTTCCAACATAAGCGAAAAATCTGTGCTTTGTCAGATCTCTCAAAGTTTATTTTCTAAACGATTGTCAAACAAATAAACAACGGGTTGCACTCCGGGAGTGCCGGCAGAAGTGAAAACTTGAACAGTAACGTTGTGCATTTTTGATATTTTGGAATGGTTAGGGAATAATTTAGCAAGAATTGCATATGCATGCATTGAGGCATATCCTTTCCTACGCCGCGCCCGCGGTCTACTCCTCCTCTGTCTTACGAATTTTCGGTCAGGTCACGTGTCCTGACGCGAGTTTAAATTTTTTTACCTGTCCCAAAAAGTGCACAACGCCGCTAAACAAGTTTTCACTTCAAAAGTATCACGTAAAACATAAAAACAAAGCAAAAGGTTACTCGTTGGAAGTCCCAAGATACATGTAAACGTTTCCGAATCTGTTCTGTCGGATGCGAGTCGGATGTGAACCGGCTGCCTAATTATAATAACGTGTTGCGTCATCAGGGAATTCAGAATGTACCCCACGTTCACGGCGTAATGTTAAGTGAGATGTGATGGCATTGTTTTGTCTACAACTTAATGGTTGCAGGTTGGGTATCTATGGTTTTTCTCTCTGGTAAATTAATTACTTATGTATAGAGAACTTTAGAGTAGACCATTTTCATCAAGACCTCTTTAGAGGTTTCGTTGTTTGTAAATGGTACATTATGAATAAAAATATACACTCATTCGAAGATTCGAATGAGCGACTAGTGATAACTCCTATATCACTCCTCTGCCTGTCATAAGATTATGACAGACAGAGGAGTGATATAGGAGTTTCGGAGTATGCAAAATAATAGTAAGTGTATGACAAATGAATGTTAGTTTCGCTATCAAACTAACAATCCTTTGCTATTACACTGCACATACAATGTGGAGACATCGATACGACAATAAATTTGGATTTTGTATTTTTGAAGAATATTTCCTTCGCTTGCAATTTATTTTGTCTGCAATCCCAAGTGCCGTAGTCGTCATAGGAATATTTTGAAACTATTATTAATCCTGTCTCCTAAATTAAAAACACAAAACCTCAAACTAGTCAAGGATAGTGCCTACTATTCTGACGAAATATTCCAAGCAGTTTTTTGCAGTTGATTTAATTTCGGAAGTCGGTATTGAAATACGAAGAAACAACCAAAAACACCGACTTCCGAAATTAAAGAAATTTTAAATTTTTTAGTGTTTTTTATTTGGAAGTCGGTTGTATTTTTGAAGAATATTTACTTCGCTTGCAATTTCTTTTCTCTGCAATCTCAAGTGTCGTAACATTTAATAGAATTCATTAAACAAATTAATAGATCGGACCACCTGTTACTCCCCCTTGCCGGGCACGTACCAAAAGGTACCAAATGCTAGCCAAGCATTTATCACGTCAGCTGACAGAAGAATACATTTCCATTACCTATTCTGAAAGAAAAATGAATACGACACAGAATTCACTCACTACTATTAGTCTTCACTTCTTCCTTTTAAGTTTAGACGTGCATTTAGCACGTGGACTATGCACAAAAAAACAATACAGCTTATTCATCCCATTCGCAGCCCTCGTCAAGTGAGACGATTGCTACAAAAACCTATTGGTGCCCTTTGTTTTCCCATCGTGTTGCAGTTTTTCCCGACGTCGCTCGACGTCCGGCGTCCGGTTCAATTAGTTCCCGTTGTGACGCACACCGCATATCCATCAAAGAGTTCCGCAAATAACGATTGCAAATACACAAATCATTTTTTTTTCCGACAGCCAACATCCTTTATCGATTCATACTACAGACACAGCCAACAATAATTATTATGTAGATGAAAACTGCTATCGGCGTTATTCGGATTTGTATGCAACGTAAATAAATTATTTCAGCGGTAGGTACATAGTTTATGTAGCGCTACAAGAATTTATTTGTTAAATGGCTATTTCCGGTCCAGGAATTTGAATATCAATCGGTATCTATTTCATAAGAATTTGGGAATGGAAAACAAATTGAGTTTTAATTTTTAATCGAAGTTCATTCTAGATTTTTTTTATCTTAATTAACTATAATACTTCCGTGAATGCATTTTATAGACTCATATTTTAAATAGTAAAGTTAATTTCCGTTTATTTGTTTTTCTTTTGGAAAGATTTCTCAATATTGTCACGTAGGAACGCGGTAGAAGTCATGTTTTTAATTGGTAGAAAAAAAAACTAAAATCTACAATTTTTCTCGAGATAAAATGCTGTAGCTACAACTTTGATTAACAAATAGGTACTTAGAGATAAACAAAATGATAAGATTCAATCTCAAATCTAAAATCTGTTATCGTTTTGATTAGATATCTTGTGCAAGATGCAAGATTGATCGAAGAGATCTAACACGCTTAAAAATTCTTGTCATTCCAACGGGCTAAAAGAAAATGGAACCATTCGGGGCGATAGTTTTTTGTTGGCCTTGCGGTCACGACACGATCTCTTCTCAATAATGTAACAGCGAAAGCATGGTAATGCCCTCGGAATGAGTCAGCTGCTGCCCTCTCCCAGACCGGCTAAAGGCGATCCATCAAGCTGTCTGTTTGACGAGATGACCCATTTTGCTTGGTCGACGACCGTCACTTTAGGCGAATTGGAACGAGGTCTAAGTCGAATCATGATATGGATCAAGTCTAATTGATTTTATTTGACAAATGACTTTTGTTTCAAGGGTTACGGAAACATGAATCATAACAATTTCCTTATATTTTTATCTTTCAGAATTGTTGAAGCAGAAGACTGCAACAATACAGCAGAAAATGTACGAGTTCGAACCGCAAAATAAATTCAAATATTCACAACATTAGACGAATTCACAAAGCAGGAAATATTATTTATACATGTAGGTAACATGCGAGGCGTCGGCAACGGCAATAAAAACTTTGTAAAAGCAAACGCAAAATATTTTTCCCAACTTTGCGCGAACACGTCGCTTTTAAAGGGCATTTAACAGTTATGCAAATGTCGAATCCGCTTAGCGAAAATTTGGTAAGGCGTTTTTACATTAACCTTAAAGCGCCTATACAAGGGAGAATTTGTGATTTTCCACCTTCCTCATATCTTTGTAAGTAAACCCTATGGTACACTAACCGCCATAGGGAAAATTACATCTGATGAGTACATTAGATACCACTCCTCATTTTGTTATCTCTTTCATAAATTGGCTTTGAGATGCTAAAAAAAAGAGATGTCGAGATTCAAAATAAGGAATTCAAGACAGCAGCGGGTCTTTTGGGCCGCAGCCGGAATACAAATGAACAAATATAAAGTAGAATATCTCGGGGACTACTGAAAATGGACTTTGAAATGTTGACACATTTTTTTGGTGTTTACGTAAAAAACTACACTTGTTACTGAACAACTGAATGATACAAAAGGACCGGGGATTTGTAACTACTATGTATAAAAAGGACCAAACATATTTTATCGGATTCTGAAATGTTCTTTGTTGTTTTAAAATATGAACCTCCCTTCAACTCGTACTACGAAAATCTACTAATGGACTATGACAACAGAATCGCAAATAGCTTCATCCTTAGGTCAATACTTATAAAAACACACTGCATTCGCGTATCCATCTATTAATCAGCTCCTTTAATCATCCACAAGGGTCATTACCGCGCCAACGCGTCATGCAACTCCCGAAACCTAGTGTCCATGGCCTGATAACTCACGAACTCGTGACCCATATTGCTCCTTCCAAAGGTCTCAACGGAATATTGTGCCCTTTTCGATCCTGATCAAGTAAATTGACGAACAAAAATATAGAGCCGCCTTTCCTATGATAATCCGATACCTACGTGTTTACAATCTCTGATACAGTTTTATAGGCCTATCAAAAATGAGCTTTCGTGCGTTATCTTGCGATTTTTATGTGCCTAGCTCATTGTAAAACAGACGGTTGAACGACCATTAAAATGTTTACCATTCCTAAACTTAATACGATATCTATTAAGTTGTAGATTAAAATTGTGGGCGCACTCTTTGAGTCAGAAAAAAAATCTTAAAAGATTCTTAAAAATTAAATTGTGTACCTAGCTCATTCTTTTATGAAAATTAATTATATATTCCGGGTCAGCATAAAGTCGATATTTCTATAACCAACATCAACACGCATCATGAACGCAAGATTAATGATCGTAGTACATAGCTACCTATGGATTTTCCAATATGGGAGCATACCTCCGAACAACATCCCCTTTGATACCGTGAGAGAATTTACTCGGTCAACACACAATACAAAGGATGTATAACGACATGAAAATTCCATAATACAAGCCATTTCCCCATAATCGGTTTGACGACAAAATAAGAAGTTTCAGTAATGTTTCCGAAGCTTGATTGATGACAGCCATAATTCAATTGAGCACCTAATGCAGGGGTGCGGGCCGACGTAGTAGGAGCGACGTGGTTACTGCGACAGATACAGGGTAATCATACAAGCTCTACTCTACTCTACCACTAATGGAACCAATTGACGTCCTCTATATACAAAAAAAAATGCTTGACACGTTTAGGCATGACTTTTAAACTCTGAACTTTAAAGGCGAACGGCAGAATTCGTACAACATACTTTTTTGTAGTTCTGTGATAGAATTTGTACCACTTATTAAGGCAACTAAACCATTCATTTTCATGTAACATTAGTATTTTTAGAAGTCCGGATTAATTAATTATAGCAATTAAAAGATTTAAATATATTTAAAAATAGAAATAACAGTAAATATAATTAACCAATTACACATTATACCTTACAATGAATAATTATTTAGTTTAGTTTATTCTAGGAATTATTTTCGCCATCAATGTTTTTTTTGTATTGGCAATTATTTTATTGACAGGTTAGGAAAATCTTACCGAGTCTCTGTTCAGTTCTTTGCTGTTGTTTTGGATTGTGGTTTGTAACTGCATCTGAGCAATTAAGCAAATTATCTGGCTATTCTTACATTGAGTTGAGCTACCTGCCCCTTTCTTAGATGAAATAAAATTAAGAATCGATAAAGTAATTATAAGAACAATTAAATAAAATATGTAAGTTCCTACAAAAACAAAGTTGTTTTATTTACCCACACTCAAAACTCCATCAGCACTTCATCATCATCATCAAACTATTGCAGACCGCTGCTGGACGTAGGTCTCTCCTTAAGCACCCTACTGAATAGTTACAATTCTCATGTCAATTTGCCAACTTAATGATAAGCTAAACACTACAAAGATAGCACCAGCTATCTAGAACATATCCTTTTTCACCAAAACAATGTTATGTGCCTACACGTAATAATATTTATTGGGACATAACCTCAAAAATAAAACTGGTTATAACTTTTAAGTCCCAACTTCTAAAAATCTAAGAATTTTAAAAGGGCTTGCCTATCGTATTGACTACCAATTAAAACAAAAAATATCCCAAAACACGATATTTTATTAGGTGTACGAAACTCCCATACAACCCTGCCGTTCGCCTTTGAAACTTATTGCACCTACTACAATATTAAATTAGTTCAGCAGCCCTACTACTCGTATGACGTGCTAATGCTATCCAATTCCGATGATGTAAACGGGATAGTGCTATTCGCTATGTATAGCTCCGTCTCCCTCTTAGAGCGGAATCATGATCGTTTTAAGATTTCGTAGTAGGCCCCCTGTACGGAAGATTGGTCTGTAAGCTTCTAAAATTATAGTAAAAGTTTAATGCCCGGTTTCTGAGGTACTTTATCGTTCGTTTCTCTGTTCGTTAACCACGAACCAACCAATGGCGTTATGATAAATACCTGGCTTTAACAGGTAGATAAACAAGCGATAAAGTACCTCATCATAAGTAGCTTGAAAACACTAACTGTTTGTCCACCTGACTAATCGGCAACTTGCTACTCAAAATAAATTAAATTGGAACTTTTCTACTTAAAAAAGTATAACAGAACGAGCAATGCCGCAGACTGAGTATATACTTTTTTCACGTATTGTTCCGCCAGTTAATGCGTTATTACTCTGTCAATAGCATGCCCTTTTTCACAAAGAAATCACTTCAATTCTTACAACTGACATTAAGCTTTCCATTTCACAAAGCTGCATATTCAAAACGGTTTTGATATTTGCAAGAATCGCACAATAGCGCTGCTAAAATGGAGGAGCCTGATTTGAATTTTGAAAAAATGTTTAAAATTGCTACAATGTCTATGCGTTTAAACGGATCTCACCCATCAGTCACGCGGGGCAGATGGTGGAAAGTTCGATTTTCAATCATAATGACAAATACACTCTTCTGTTGTATTTTCCTCTTGTACTCCATCTTTTACCATGACATTAAGACCGGTAAATTCGCTGAAGCCAGCAAGAACGGCACCATGGTCATAGTATCTGTTACAATTACTCTAAAATATTTTGTGCTCCTGTATCATGAAGAATCTATTAAAGAACTCATTAATATCGTGGAGAGGGACTATGAGAAGGCTCAGGAGTGTAAAGTAGACAAGGCTATAGTAGTGCGGTACGCTAAGAGAGGTATTACCGTGTGCAAATTTTGGCTCGTGTTCGGTTTTGGCACTAGTGCAATCTTTCCGATAAAAGCTTTTTTCCTAATGACTTATTATTATTGCAAGGGAGAGTTCGAACTAGTTCCTCTCTTTGACCTAACGTATCCTCAGCCAATAGAAGGCTTCAAGAATCTAACGATAGTCTTTTGGATGTTATTCATTGTCACTTTTATATTCGATGTGTATGCGTCGTCGATGTACGTAGGATTTGATCCTATGGTGCCTATATTCATGTTACATACATGTGGACAACTTGAATTGCTTAGTCTGCGCATCAGTAAGTTATTCGACGCAGCCAAAGATAACAAGGAAATAGAACAAGGATTGAAGAAGATTATTTCAAAACTGCAAGACCTTTACAAGTATGGTGACCAGTAACGTTTTCGCGATTTGGTACATCAAGTTTTTGCTAAATATTGAAATTAACACTGACTTTTTTTACAGGTTAGTGGACCGTGTGAAAGCGAATTTTTCTATTTTATACGAATACAACATGAAAGCAACTACATTTCTATTACCGCTAACTACGTTCCAAATAGTCGAAGTAAGTAAACTAAAGTGTATAATTCAATTTAGAAACGTTTCTCCAAGAGTAAACCAAGTCTTATTTTTATTTAATTTAATTTTAAAAAGATTTCATTTCTAAGGCTTATGAAACACAGCTTCTAAACATTAAAATACCTAATCCGACTACGCGGAATACAAGATGGATAATACACAATAAATTATAATTAATTCTTGCAGGATTTGCGAAATAAACGGATAAACGTCGAGTTTATTTCATTCTTTGTTGGCTGCATTTTACATTTCTACATGCCTTGTTACTACAGCGACCTCCTGATGGAAACGGTAAAAACTAACTTGATATATTTTGCTTTGTTTGTTAAGTAATAAATAGCCGTACTGTTCGGTTTTTGAATGTATGATAATAAAATTAAAAAACATCATAACCTTAAAATATATCGAGTGAGATTGTAAACTCTTTTTGCTCGATAAGATACGCATATTGTAAACTATCGAATTTGGATGGGATTCATGGGATTGATTCTATTGGAAATTATTTGTTCACAATAGGTCTATCGAAATTTTAAAATATCGCAAGGTATGTTACGAACTGACGGTTTTTGTAATAAAGCAATAGAATATCATTTAAAACGGGACCGAATCATTGTAACAAGAAGTTCATAATTTTAATCCGAATGGTATCTACTAATTCCAGAGCGAAAATTTTCGTCAAGCGATATACTCATGTGAATGGGAAAACTGTCCAAACAAGCGGATCCGACAGATTGTGTTGTTCATGATGACGAGGGCCAGGATCCCCATGGGGATCACCACGGTGTTTTACGTGATTAATCTCGATACCTTCGCTGAGGTAGGTTATTGTTCGACAGCATTCTTTTGGTGCAGTCGTGTGAAAATTTACTACGCGCTTTCCCGGGGCTGAAATAAAGAACCAAAACGGGAAGTCATTTTGCTTAAAATTCTTGGTGTTTGTTGCTTTTTGTAGGTATATTTTCAACAGTGGATTTTAGAAAAAAAAATTAAGATAAATGATAAAATAGTAATAATATTAATAGGAGTACAATGATTCTGTGTAACCCAAGAATATTTATTTACAGATGTGTCGTCAGTCATACACTCTCTTTAATTTAATGAATGCGGCTTGGGAGTAAAGAGAAAGTAAGATAATTTCAAAGTTAACAAAATTGCACTTTTATTTTGTTGATGATAGAAATTAGTACGTGTGGGAATCCTATAGGTATACGGAACTACCGATTCACAAATCACATCCTGTATTTCATTAATTAAACTCCCTGTACATGAAATAAATTCCTTATTTAACGCATAACTTTATTGTTACACATCCACCGTCATAATTGGGTATAAATTCCGTGAAAATCCAATTATACAAGGCCATTAAAAAAGGATAAGCATTGTCTACTTCGGTGCTTTACCAACATAGGGTTTTCGGGATAATAGCACGGACCTACATCAACATATATGCTACAAATTAGGGTTTCGAATTGATTTGATTCCACTGACTGGTCCTATCAGAATACCAGCGCTGCATTATTAATTTTTAGATATCGCAGCATATGCTGAGATAGGGACCATTTTGGCCTCGCACAGATGATATCCGTTTGGTAGCCTATATTAATAATTACTGTAAGTTGTTAATTTATTTTACTGTTTTGTTTATCTTGTGCGAGCCCCAAATAAATATTTTTCTTTCTTTCAATAGCCTGTTTTTAACACAACTAATTGTCCTATATCCTATTAATTTAATGTTAAAGTATTTTTGATTGATAAATCAATCATGCCAATAGTGGCAAAACGGGTTGGATGATAGGAACACAGGTAAACCATGACATGGACTAAGCCATAACATTATTTTTATCCCCAAACGGTTCATGGGCTATAGCAACCACAATGTGGGTCCCAGAAAATGTCTGACGACATCGCGGGACACCCAGGTGAAGATGGCGGGACGAGCTGGACGCCTATACGCCTGGAGTCCTTTGCCCTGCAGTGGGACACAATTGCCTAAAATCCTACTAATATTATAAACGCGAAAGTTTGTAAGGATGGATGTTTGTTACTCTTTCACGCAAAAACTACTGAATGGATTTTGATGAAATTTGGCACAGTGGTAGATCATAGTCTGGAATACACATAGGATACTTTTTGTCCCGGGAATATGTTCCCTTGAGATAATTTTCGACAATCACGCGGGCGGAGTCGCGGCGATAAATAGTAAATAATAAATAAAATAAATGATAAGGATGATTTTCGACTTTTATGCGAGCAAATTTGTCATCATAAATTAGTATGCAAATAAAAGCAACGCTCAGCCGATTCTTGTCTCGATTCACTCACCTGCGTGCGTAGCCGAGCAAAAAAACCAACATCAGATTATTTAAACAATTGTTAAGAATAGATGCTTAACTGTTACGGTTCCACACTATTTTCTCACAATAAAAAATAAGGAAAATCATAATTTTACAACTTATTTAATCAAACAGATAGGTTATAAACTTACCAAAAATCACCATTCTTAGTAACCATCACAACGTTTTTGGCTTCGCATCAAATGCTCCACAGATTTGTGTCAATGTTTATTCATTGGCATCTGCTAACGTCCTGGTGACATAGTAATTATTTCTCAACGCTGCTCTAGATAATGAGATTCTGTTGAGGGTGGCCGACAAAATAACCGACGAAGGCGCCAAAACTTCCCCTAGATCCAACACACTGTGTTCATGTCATAACCGCGGGATGCAAAAAGTACGTTTTACTTTATAGATTCAAGGTTTTCTTAACTAGGTTTGAATGGAGATTAAAACTGAATCAGTCAATGTTAAACCGACATATTTTGTGACTGAGTCTCTTTGTAAAATTCAGGTTGAAAAGATTTACATATGGCCGTTTTCGCTAAGACTAGGTGCACATCTAAGGGCGTCTTGCGCAAAAATGAACTAACTTGCCAACCATTTAGTTAGCCGAGATTTGTAAGTTTGGGCTTACTAATTCACTTTATTAATTGTGCACAGCGCTATTGCAAGTACAAGCTAGTAAGCCCGGGTTAACTATTTGGTTAGTCCCAGAGACGCGGCAAAAACGTACAAGTCTATGATTTTCTATCATTTTGCTATTGTATTTATCAACAAAAATGAATATTCAAAACGCATTTTTATTTATGTAGGTATCCGCATTTTACAAAATCAGAAATCAAAATCATTTTATGAAATTGGTAGAAGACCTAGTTAGTTTTCTTTACAAATGTCTGATACGAAGCAGCTATCACATTTTTTGACCCGGTTTATAATAAATGGCAGACTTTTGACTCTTGAACACCAATTACATCCTTACTACAGCCTTGGAGTAGACCTTTAACCCAGTGCTAAGCGTAGCAGCGCAAGTGGGTCTTAATGAATCACTAAATAAAAGCATACCTGCTATTCGATTTTCAAATTACTGACAGTTCAAAATCAACGTATGCGTTCATCGGCGAGTAGATGTGTTCTAATGTTAGCGAAAATGGGCAACGGGGATACGTAGGTATATTTCCCTATTCAAGAAGCCGCACGAGGCTCGAGTGTCGATATTTCGGTAAGTCCACTTATAACGTTACTGGCTGGCTAATCTTTAAATCAAAGCCACTTTTTACTTGAAGAGGCATCTTTAAAACCAGCATCGAAGCACTTTTTTACAATGTATCTGGAGAACGAATTTTTCATAGTGGATTTTTCAAAAATACTGGTAAGAGCTAGTACGACATTTCCTCTTGCCGATACAGCGAAACTCTTAGCAATATCCTAGCACTAGGAGTACGTAGACGTAGATAACGCTACGAAAGGTGCTGAGCTAGCGAGTTCTCTTTTGAACTGTGAAAGGATTTGGTGTACCTACCTATATTTTTACCTAGAAACGGATGTCTATTCCATAAAAGCATTGGCAACTAATAGTAAGACAACCATTAGGACTTGAAATCGAGAAATCCGTATTGCGAAAATGTAATATGGCAATTTTTTTCTTGCCATCAGTTTCTTTTCATTCGTAACATTTCATGAGCTAATAGAAATAGTTTCGATAGAAGCCCCAAAAGGCGAAAGCGAAGCCCTTTATAACGAACTGAATCAACTTATAAACATAGACAAACTGCTGAAAAAGACAACCTTGACCTACAGGCTCATCCGATGTATTGAAAGCCGATAAATGAGTTTTTGTTTTGGCTATAATCAACTTAACCTTGATCAACATACCCTTAACATCGGCTCCTGAAAGCTAAGAAAACGAATTTAAAAATTAGATGAGGCGAGAGCAAGAGATAAGGGTAAGAAAGTGCATATTATACTAACCTGAAGCGCTTAACAGGTAAACAGTGAAGATTTAAGCTAAATATTAAGTGGCTTACCGAGGAACACTTTAATAGCTACCTACTTAAAAGGTTTCACAGAGATTCTGTTCATGTAATAAGCAGCCGCTTTTGTAAGGAAACGTTTGTAATACGCTCCTAAATTCCTTCGGTACAATGAGTAGAATTTGAAAGCTGCCTCAAATTCATGCCATCCCTCAGGTGTCAGTTTACATTGCGCTCATCATGAAGTGTCTTTACGAACATTCTATCTTAGAGTTTCAATCTTTTTTTATTATTGCTACGATGTTATTTTTCATAAAAATGTTGGTCCTGGGGGGCTTTTTTTTTAAGGATGGGAAATCATCAAATGACTTCTTCCGCTCTGGGTGGAGCGGAAGGGCGTGTCAGACTCTTACTGACTAAAACCCATCCGTGTTCCTTCTAAAGCCCTTTGCGTTCCAGGGCCGCGGTGACTCTTTCGAACAAATTCCGCAACCCTGGCAGGCTCTGGCCCAAGCGGGCCCCGTCTTCTATGCTGACATCTCTTTGAGGCGCGCGTGGAACATAACGCGCCATCGACCCGGGCCTGGTGGTGATCGGACAGCGAGCCACCCAACGCTCGCCGTCCGGGATACTGGGGGGCTACTCTCTAAGCCCGAAGTTCGTAGTTTCGAGCTTAGTTGCGGGCGTATTCTACTCCGTATCACCCTACGAATTAATGACAACACGATTTGACAGTAACTGTCATTCATTCTTAGTTCGGGTTCGGAACTAATCGTAAGTCCATAGGTGATACGGTAGCATACGCCCGCAACTAAGCCCGAAACTACGGAATTAGGGTAAGAGAGTAGCCCTATGATATGTATTTTAAATACAATTAGTGCAATAAAAAATATTTTGTTGTAACTAACTTTGTCGTAACCATAATATTAACATATTTTTGCTAGCTGCTGTAAGATTTATATGCCTACATAAATCATGACTTTGGAATAAAGGATTTTGTGTAGATTCTACTCGATCTCAGCTTTCAGCCTTAATTGGTATCGATTTGCAATGGAGCACTCGAGGATTAGCAGATTAGGCAAAACTAAGGCTTGCTGGAGCAATATCTATAGAGCACTTACTTACTATGGTACTACACGTACTCTAGTAGTGTTTTTGACGTAAAATACCTCCAGAGTAGCCAATACGTTAACTTTGAAGTATAATGGGTTTATACAATTTTAGATAATATGGAGGTTTGCGACACAGGATGTAAAGTTCTGTAAACCTCCATTGAAAAGGAGGGATCCTCCGATCAGACGGGTGTTGTGTCTGGGGAGCAACTGGCCAATGGATTTCGCCGGGCTGTTGTTGGTTGTATGTCTTCAAATCTCGGTAGAACAATGTTAAAGATGCAGGATATGTGTGACGTCAGGTCTTCTTTTTGGAGTTTGTATGTATTGTATGATTTCTTGAATGAATCTGTGTGACTTTTTCAGCGTATGTTCTAAAATAATATATTAAGGAAGCTGCATTTTTCCATCACAATATAACTTGATTTATACTTATTTGCTTTTATCGACTCGTTTGGTCCATATCAATCGTGCAGTACAGCCACTGCTACTCGTGTCTTTATTTTACGACAGTGCCGAGTATGATTTTGTTGGATTTATGCACAATAATTTTATTTTATATCGTTGTAAAAATGTCGAGTACCCTTCTTTGGGACTGACTCTACCGCTGTATATCGGTCATTCAATAATTTTTTAAATATTATATCCTGTTATTTTACAGAGATATAAAAATAAAATATAAACCTACATACCGCTAGAATTAAAACTTCGGAAAGGGGAAGTGGTTATTTTTATTTATACACAATAAAACAAACCATGTAACATTTCACATATACTGAGTATATTTTCATGTACCTGAGTAAAATATTTTCTCACGCATATACAAAAATTAGCAACAATAAACATTTATTTAGACTTGACGAAGAGATAACAATAAAAAAACTTATTCCTACTTGCTCACACAAAAATATTTTAGTCTCTTTTAGTTTTTACTTAACAATTAAATTACCTATTTGACTACCTACTCATCAGTTAGATATTCTGATTCGAATGATTATTATTTTACTTTTTTATTTATCTTTACTTAAAAAACTTGTGAAAAAATATGTGCAGCAAAATGCCTTAATGCCAACTGAGTTGCTTAATCTTTTCTTTTCCGTCTTCACTGAGACAACAAGAGAACGATAAGTCACAACTGGTTAATTCGGTCCTGTAAGCTGTATTCTTTAATTTCATACGACAGTGCAGATTCTAACATAATCGGCTTAAAATAACCGCATTTTCCGTAATATCCTAAGCAAACAAAAACACAGATTTTGCGAGATCGTTATCTCAATACACACGGCAAGTACAGCTACACAATCAGCGACAATGAAAAAGATAAGGACTGAACTCAGGCAAGACCTCGCCAGTTATACTCGTATGTAAATATTTGAACAATCTCTGCCCGGGACTCACTGCAGAGCTGAACTACGAGAATAATTCATTACATAGCCACGCTTCCATTCTTTGAATGACAAAAAAATCAAAACTAACGTTTTACAAGGACTTTCATTCTTTTTACATTAAAGAATATGATGCTATGAACATGTTTGAGTACATTTTAGCCTCTGCATGCTAACACTTTACAGCGATTATCACAGGGTGTTCAGATACACTGCAAATACAAACAATGATAATTTTATTATACTGATTCATTGAGTTACCTCACTTAATCCAAACATCCCACGTATAGTTGAACAGACTAGGGGCAGCTAAGGGGTTCCTGAAAACTGGCAGAGTTCTAGGAATCCGTTTATCCACCTCTGTAAGCAGCAGTGATTTCAAGCAGGATACTAAGTTCGGGTAGCTAGCGGATAATTCCGTCGTTTCGCAGGGATCCTCGATTATGTTGTAAAGACATACTGTGCCTAAAAATGAAACACGTAATGTTATTGTTATTTCGACATACATTTTATGGTCATTTGATGCCAAAGAGTAGTAAGCCAATGGATTCAACCCGGATAGTCTACATATTTTCTGGCAATAATCACCACTGGTCTTCAAATCGTTTCGTCTGCTCTATCATTTAGATAACAATATTTTAACGAAGAACTGATATTGAAAATTCAAAGATGCTTATACTTGAAATTTTAGGATAATTGCAGCCATTTGGTTTACTACCCCTTTTTTTTAAATTTCAAGAAACAAACTCACCGTTACCAGGAAAACACGTAGTTGCCGAAGATGTATCGCATTTGATTGTGTTTTTCTTTCTTAGGCTCAAGTCGTCAGTGTCAAAGGTCATGTCAACTGATTTCAGTATACTATACATGGTACTGCCTTTAAGCGCTTCAACATAAGAAGGTGGATTGCCAATCATGCCTGTGAGATTAGTGCCATGGTATAAACCGTAAGTCGGAATGACGTCGCCAGTTACCAACTTAAAGTCTCCATATATTATTGAGGCATATCCTACGATATCGTCCATTTCATACATTTCAACCCTTTGAGAAGGTAAGTCAGAGTTAATACTGTCCCATTGGTCAATTCCATCAATGTCTTTGGGAACTTCTACACCAGCAGCACTCAATAAAGTGGGAAACCAGTCTGTGACATGCATATACCCGTCCCAGTAATGACTTGTATTGTTCAAGTGGGTACTCCAAACCAACGCAACAACCCTTGTACCTCCCTCATAAGGTGACAGTTTAATCCCTCTCAGTGGATAATTTGAACCGTAGTTATTGTACTGGCCAACTGTCATGCCTCCATTGTCTGATACGAATACAATGATCGTGTTTTCTAAAATTCCCTTGTCAGATAGAGCCTGGACAATGTCACCGACGCTGTCGTCGAGTTTTTTTACCATGGCTGGAAGATAAAGTGGAATACAGGTTTGATGAAAACATAAAAAAAATCTCACATGTATAAAGAAATCTGAGCAGCGACACGGATGTGAATTTCTTCTAGAGGTGAAATGTTTTCATTTCCCGCGTTCAGTAAAGTATATTGTGTTGTATTGTACAATGAAGATATTGTAAGAGACAAAGACAAAACAGATTCTTAAAAAATAAATGCCAGGTTTCACATGGTTTTGGTACACCTATAATTTGTATGGGGGTTTTGTTAATTATTTATTGTTTTTTTATACGAGTACGTTTCATTTGTGTCTTAGTTGCCTGATAATGAAGAATGTCTTGAACATTTCTCGGGACCCTGGGGATCCATACCGTTTTAGGCAAACGAGGCGTACGAGGGGCCGAAACCTACTCGCAGGTACCCCTTTAAACGATTTCAATGTTAGGTGTGAGGCAATAACCGTAGATTATCCCTGTATGCACTGCAAGTAGACCCAAGGACCACCCCCGGTTGGTGCAGGAATGTTACAAAATATTTTTTTTTTATTTACCTGCAAATACCCTTCTCTCAGGTGACTCGACATGCCTCATCGCCCTGACTTCTTCTGGCGGCGCCTGCAAGGGGGCGCCTTCGTTGCTCGCATGCGGAGCGTTGTGCGCAACCAATAGGAACAGGGGAGACAATGTGTCATGATTCTTGATCACTAATTTAAAACAGATAAAATTTAGTGTAGAAAAGCTGGACGTAGGTATGATTTCCGATTGATTGATTGTCAATGGAAAAGATTCTGAGGAAATACCTTATCTTATTTCTTTCTTTTCGTGATGTCTGTCTATGTTTCTAATCTAATCCAAAGAGTAACGTAATTGTGACCAATATTTCGCAAACTTTATTCAGGCTTGCATAATGTAAAGAATATAAGGATTTTCACGTTTTTGACATTAGATACCTATGATTTCATAAGTCTTGACTTTATTTTATTTTTGACTGGACAATGCGATAATCAAGAGTTTTATCGGTAATAAAACTCACCTGACTTGGCATGTTCTGTGTAGACATCGGTGATGTAACCCTCAACGTCCCATGCTGGGGTTTCGTTTCTAAATAAGGACATACCAGAAACTTGGCCGACGGTCCACTGAAAAAAAGTTCTCATACGTGATAAATCTCTTAAAGCGTTCTAGATAATAATATGTGTAGAGTAGGAACCCATAGGTCTAAATCCTTACAATGTTTTGGGAAAAAATAAAACTGAATAACGTTGGACCCAGTGTACTTCCTTGGAAAACAACTTTGAATAATTTGAAGTCGAACGTCGTAACAAACTTTAACAAGGTCTTCGGCTTTTATGCAGCTGTTAGTGTAATTTAAAGCAGTTATAGATAGCTGCAAATCATTCAATTTCCTTGCTAATCATGCATTGAAACCGATTTAAAATACCAACAAAGAATAAGGGAATGTGTCGAAGAGTTAAGCTAGATCTAACAATATATATTTAATATACTTACATCCTCCTCGTAAGTGTACTCATAATAATCCAGGTAACCACCTCTATGCCCAAAATGACTATCAAAGCCTCTTTTGGTTGGTAAATATTCTTCCCGGGAAGATCCCACGTGCCACTTGCCAACCAAATATGTTGAATAGCCGGCGTCTTGGAGATACTCAGGCAATAGCATAATATTGGTTGGAATACCCCGATCCTCACCCATTGTTAGAGGAGGATAACCTTGCATCCCTGATTGATAGAACAAATAATTTAATTAGAGTGGAGTACAAGAAAAACAGGTTAAATACAGTAAATATTTTTTGCAGTTATGCTGATAACTTTTAAACAGATCAAACATCTTGATAAGCATTGGCGTCACTGAGAAACAATGAGCGGGTTAATGAACACGACGTCAACACACTTCTGGTCTCAGAAACCGTATTACAATAGTGTGTGGAAAAAGGAATCCAATATGGTGTGAGTGCATCAAAAAGAAGTACCTGTCTTATAAGCATATTTCCCCGTGAGAAGTGCTGCTCTAGAGGGAGTACATATCGCATGGCTGTAGTACCTTCCTAGTGCCACTCCAGAATACGCCAACAAGTCAATGTTTGGTGTTGGGATCTGATCGGATCCGTGAAAACTCACGTCGTTCCATCCCTGTAAAACAAAAAGAAAATGTATGTCAATGCCTTCAATTTGTTTTTGAACAAAGCTGTAATGAAACAGAAAATGTAACCGTATTACATATGTAAATGATAGTGTCTATTGTTTTCCTCAAAGACTTGACTGTGTTAATTTCGTGTAAATATTGATCATTGTTTCCATTAATAAACTTAAGTTTGTAATGGGTTTTTTACTTATGACTTAGATAACTTTGCGTTTAGTTTTGCTGTATATTTACATAAACTTCCATCAAATAGAACTATTGCAGATTTTTTGCTTTAATAATAATAATATAATATTTAATATAATATATTGGGACAACTCACACACGGTCATCCGATCCCAAACTAAGCCTGTGCTATGGCAACTAGACAACTGATAAACATACTTATATATATCTAAACACATTCATATTATAGATATTGGTTCATCATACATGAAAAACTATGCGGCATACAAAAAAAATGTTTTATTATGTGCAAATTGTGACGACCGAAGTAGATATAAGATATTATTGTGTTAATATAAACAGTGTCGGGTACTGAGGTTCGAACGAATAAACAGTTTGTCGCTAACCACCGCCTTTTATTGACGTCTCATTGGCGACGAGTACGGGATCAGTGATTTTTTTTTTCTGTTAACATTGTTGAACGTGGAGTGCAAGAAAATGCCGATCGGAAAAATTGAACCATTTAAATTAATTTCCAACCAGTGGCCAGCTTACGTTCGCCGCGTTAACCAGTACATTAAGTTAAACGAAATTAAGGATGACGTAAAAGTGTCCATGTTAATAACTGTGGTCGGTGAAGAAACTTATGCGTTAATGTGTGATTTGTGTGCACCCAATTTTCCCGAGAATAAAACTTATGACGAGTTGGTAAAGCTGGTAACAGAACATTTGGAGCCGCAACGTTCAGAGATCGCAGAGCGCCACGTGTTCAGGTTGCGAAGGCAACGAGCCGGCGAGTCTCTGACCGAGTATTTGCAAGCATTAAAACATCTCGCTACGACGTGCAACTTCGGCAAATGCAATTCATGTTCAACCCTAGAGGAAAACTTGCGGGACCAGTTCGTGTCAGGTTTATCAAGTGACGTGATGCGGTCTAGGATCTTTGCAGAAAAGCAAATCCAATACAAAGAGGCGTTGGAGCTAGCCCTGGCTCTAGAAGCTGCAGAGAAGCATGCTGAGGTGAGCGGCAGCACCATGGCGGCGGTGACAGTGGCGGACTCAACAGTGGTGGCGGGCGAGGGCCTGCACCACGCACGCGGCGGCGGCGGACGAGCCGGCCAGCGCGGGCGCCAGACGCGCGCTTCAGGCGCAGGCGCAGGGGCAAGCAGCGGAAGCGCAGGACCAGGCAGCGGAGGCGCGGAGCCCGCGAGCTCGCGCGCGCCATTTTGCTGGCGCTGCGGCAAGGCGCACATGGCTGATAGATGCCGATTCAGAAACTATAATTGTGATGAGTGCAGTCAAAAAGGTCATTTAAAGGTGATGTGTAAACAAGGACGTGGCAAAGGTGCTCGGCAAAATTACGTAAGCGAAGAGGAGTCGGATGACGGTATGTTTAACATTGAAGTCGCAGCTCGAGGTAACAAACCATATTTTATTAAAGTAACGATTGATAACATTAACGTTAAATGTGAAGTGGACACCGGTAGCCGCATTTCGGCTATAAATGAAGAAATGTACAAACAGATGTTTTCGCATAAAAAAATTTTCGCGGACAATTTACTGTTACGTTGTTACTCGGGCTCCCGAATTGAGTCATTAGGTTACATCGAAGTAGATGTCTGTTTAGGGCAAATCAAAGGGAAGTCATTGCGTCTTTACGTCATACAAGGGGGCGCTCGACCACTACTGGGACGAGAGTGGATGCGCGTTTTAAAAATAACGCAAATTACGCTCAATGAGATTAGCGATGACGACTTGGTGACGCAATTACGTAATGAATTCCCCGAAGTATTTTGTGAGAAGTTAGGGACTTGTAAACAGCGCATTCGACTACAGCTGACAGATAACGAACCGGTTTACGTGCGAGCGGGACCTATGCCGCTGGCACTCCGCGCACGAGTTGAGAGGGAATTGGAACGGTTAGAGACGGATGGCACCATCTACCGCATAGATTATTCTGATTACGGGACTCCAATCGTACCTGTCGTCAAAGCAAATGGGAGTATACGCATTTGTGGTGACTACAAGGTCACTATCAATCCCAAATTAAAACGGGATTATTATCCTTTACCGCGAATTGAAGAATTATTTGCAAATCTTAGCGGAGGGGAACAATTTACAAAGATCGATCTAAGACATGCGTATGAACAATGTCTTTTAACCGATGAATCCCAACCGTATACAGCGATTACAACTCACATAGGTACATATGTTTATAAACGCACACCGTACGGTTTATCCTGTATCCCTGAGAAATTCCAAAAGATCATGGAGGAAACCCTGCGCGGGGTGCCCGGATGCGTAGTATTTTTAGATGATATTTGTGTGTCAGGCTCAAATAAGGTAGAACATATAAAGAATCTGCGAGCTGTACTCAATAGATTACGTAATATGGGACTTACGGTCAAGCTAAGTAAATGTCGATTTTTACAAGACAGTGTAAAATATTTGGGCTTCATTATCGATAAAGATGGTTTGCGGCCTGATCCGGAGAAACTAGAGGCCATTTCCAGTGCACCGAGACCTGAAAACGTAACTCAACTTAAAAGTTTTCTTGGATTGTTAAATTATTATGGGCGATTTATTCAGAATCTGAGTACTTTACTGCAACCGATGCATAATTTATTAAAAAAGGAGGTCCGCTGGAATTGGGACTCGAAATGTGAAAAGGCTTTTTTGGAAGCAAAGCGAAACCTCCTGAGTGAACGTGTACTGGCTCACTATGAAGAGGGGCGCGAACTCGTGTTATCGGTGGACAGTAGCGCATACGGATTGGGCGCAGTGCTGGCTCACCGGTACGAGAACGGAAGCGAGCGGCCCGTCAGCTGCGTCTCGCGAACACTTAGTGCGCCCGAGCGCAACTACAGTCAATTAGACAAGGAGGCACTGGCTATTTTGTTCGGTGTCACAAAACACCATCAGTACTTGTTTGGTAGGCGATTTATATTGCGCACTGATCACCAGCCGCTGACTTATATTTTTGGGGAAAAGGGAGGAATTCCGCAAACGGCTGCCAGTCGTTTGCAAAGGTGGGCGGCACGACTGGCCGCATATGATTTCCGTATAGAATACGTGCGATCGGCGGACAACGGTCCGGCCGATGCCTTGTCACGGTTACCGTTACCTCAGGAGGGTCGCTCTGCAGCTACAGGAACCGTGGATTATTTAAATCTAGTTGAGGCAGCACTGCCTATTTGTTATAAGGATATTGCAAAAGCGACAGAACGCGATACGTTATTAAGTAAGATAAAAGGTTATGTACTTTTTGGCTGGCCATCGGCCCCGAGCTGTGATGCGGAAAAGCCTTATTTTTCTAGAAAACAAGATTTTGTGGTAGTCCAGGGGTGTGTAATTTTCAAATACAGAATTGTAGTACCTTGTGCCTTACAAAAGAAAATCTTGGAAGAAGTGCACGAGGGTCATTTAGGTATAAATAAAATGAAAAGCTTATCACGAAACTATATTTATTGGGCGAATTTAGATAAGGATATCGAAGAATTATGTAAATCATGCGCCGCGTGCCGCATAGTTCGCGACGCGCCGCCGCATGCGCAGTTACACCCTTGGGAGTTCCCGTTGCACCCGTGGCAGCGCGTACATGCCGATTTTGCAGATTGTGGAGGCGTTCGATATTTAGTTATGGTCGACGCACACTCAAAGTGGATTGAGGCGTTACCAATGAAAAGCACAAATGCAGTATCAACAATTAAAGTATTGAGAGGTGTTTTCGCGCGTTTTGGCTTGCCGTCACAGCTCGTGACCGATAACGGACCACCATTTGCATCTCAAGAATTTAAAGATTACTGTAAAAATAACTGTATTAAACATACAACGTCGGCTCCTTATAGGCCGCAGGGAAATGGAGCAGCGGAAAACGCTGTTAAAACAGTAAAAAAAGCTATCAAAAGAGCGTTGTACGAAAATGAGGACGTAAACGCGGCTCTCTGTAAATTCTTGTTCCAATATCGCAATTGTGAGCACGCGACGACCGGGGTATCACCCGCAGTAGCGCTGCAAGGGCGGCGACTCCGGAGTCGACTGGACGCGCTGCGGCCGGACGTAGCGGCCACGGTGCGCGCCAAGCAGGAGCGCCAAGTCGCGCGCGTCTCTGGTACCGACAGGAATTTCGACGTGGGGGAATCGGTCTTAGCTCGCGACTATACAGCAAGGGGGGACAAATGGACTGAAGCTACGGTTGTTAAAAAGACTGGCCCCGTATCATACAAAGTTAATGTGGGGGACGGGGTAGAATGGCGTCGTCATGCCGACCAAATTATCCCAATAAATAATAATCAAAACAGATACTCTCTATCTCGAATGAGCGGGGTAGCCGTAGACGGAAAGAGTCAGAATCCTGAACCTTCGGTAGATAAGGGAGCCGACGATGATAGGTTTGAGGATGCATCGGGCGGAGACGGTGAGGTTGCGAATACGCCATCAGAAACAAAAGCTGAGTCAGATAAGCGATCGTCTACACCAGAACCGACACCGCCTAGTGTATCGGCTCGAGCACTGCGTGCATACAATCGAGCTAAACGTTTGAATAATTTAGATTAGATTATATTCGATAAGTTTAAATAAGTTTAATCTGCGAACGTTAGTTTAGTTTACATTTTAGATAAGAATGCTTATACTGTGTATAAAATAAATAAGTTTTAAATAACTGTCTTGTAAGCTTAGTGAGGAGAGATGTGACGACCGAAGTAGATATAAGATATTATTGTGTTAATATAAACAGTGTCGGGTACTGAGGTTCGAACGAATAAACAGTTTGTCGCTAACCACCGCCTTTTATTGACGTCTCACAAATGAAGCCCTATCAAATAATACAAGACAGTGTTGATCTAGTAACTTCACTTTAAAAATTCTGCCCCCATTTCAGCTCCTACCTCAATGAAGTATTTTTTAAGTCTCTCACTTGCTATCTTAGTGGACAAAAACTATTAAAAATGTATAACATTACTTGTTTCTATCCTTGTAGTGAATATGACATGTGAATTTAGTTTAAGGTTGAATGTTTCACTGTTTTTCCTTTTTTGGTAGCTGTGTTGTGTTTTTCACACTCTTTCTTTCCAATCTGTTTTATAGAAGTGATGACTTTTAATTGGCTGTCAGTCTCACATGCTATTTATTTTTATTCTGTTTGTTTTAGCTGTAAGTCATCCATAGTTTGTAAATAAATAAATAAACAACTTTGTGTATATAGTCCTCGTACATATCCATTTCAATTGGAAAAGCTATCAACCTTCCATTAATTTAGCCCAATGATTCTAGATTAATTATTTCGGGAACTGATATCCGATTGACCAATCTAAAGGCCTTATTATAACCGGATACCTTTTACTAAATACTGCGATGGTCATCATTTTTAAGGCTAAGCCAAGATACTATAATATAGATCTGATAGATAGATCATAATATAATTGATAGTCTACAAAAAGAGTTGGCCCAATCATGACTATTTACGGCTGAAACAAACACTTTAATAATAGTTCTGAATGATTTTCAAATTAAGTGCTAAATAATGTATCACAACTTACCATGTCATCAGCCATAATAAAAACGATATTAGGATTATCCGCTTCAGAAGATAAGCCAATGACTGCAATGGTCACAAACATAGATAAAACACTCTGGCTTCCCATGCTGAATAACAAGAATGAATACTACATAAACAATCACTGAAGCTATGTCTGGAACAGTTACTTATCTTGATAGACATACGAGAGTAAATAAATAAAATCGTACTACAAATGTAAAGTTATCTTTGTCACAGTTACAAAGCACGTGCATCCACTGTTGATGGTTCGCGCTGTGTGACCACACGAACCGTCATTGTACGATATCACAGTTTGTGCATTTACTCGATTTATAACATAACCCGTTTAATTACGTACTTACTTCCACAATCACATTAACTGCCAACTAAAATTGAATTTGATCAAAACGCGCATAGGATAAGGGATCAGGATTTTAGGGAGAAAATAATAAGGAAAATCTCATGAATAGCCCTCGTACCTGCTCTTATTTTTACCTGACTACGGCAATGCCAAGGGTTATGATTTCAGCAGTCTATTTATGAACGTTTGTTTATATTTCTTTAAATTGTACCAAATCGATAGGCTCGCTTTTGCTCACTATCTCAGCACACAAGACGAAATTAGTTACCGAAAAACATAATACCACTTATTGAGTGGTATATAATTAGATAATTATGTTTTTCAAAACCAAAATCATATTTCGCTACAACATTGAACAGCCAGTAGTATATTGCACGTGAAGCAGGGCACAGACTAAGAGAACAGAACTAAGTAGATGCTCTGGAAGGTATCTAGTTCCAAAAATAAAAACCGGCCAAGTGCGTGTCGGGTCACGCACAGGGTTCAGTAGTAACCCTGTGACTAAATAACCTATATCACACGTGTAGTCCACCGTACATAAGTTCTATAGCCTAACTGTGGGCCGAGCACGAATGTTTTGACATAGTAACGTTACAGTATCGTTAACGTAAGTTAATTTTTAATATAAAAAACTAAAACTTCATAGTACTTTGGTTTAGTTTTATGCGACATACACAATTTGTATCATACAAAAATATGAATACAGTATCCAATCCAAAAAATATTACGTTACGTTACTATACGTCAAAAACATTCGTGCTAGGACCTCTGATCACAAAGGGCAAACCCGTTATAAAAGTTTCTGAATGTTTCCATGTGCACGGTAATTTTTCCCTGCCAATGTCGATGAGACTATTCAAAACAAGGAAAATTAATTGTTGTCCACTGTAATCTGCATACCTATACTAAGGCAATTATTCTTATGAAATAACTATTGTATTGCAATTTAAATTCAAAGCAATTATATAAGATAAACATAAAATTTCAAATAACTAGTGAGAAAATTAAGTTTCTGGAAGCACCAAAAATCTAAACATTTGCAGAATCAAAGTTGAAAATCAAAACAAAACCGTTGAAAACGTAACGCAGGAAAACCGAAACCAAAAGACAATTCCCAAGCAGAATCAAAGCAACACACAGTTTAAGAGGAGTGGTTGATCGCATACCTACTATCTTTATAGGTACCATCTGAATGAATGTTAGGGATGAAATTGCTGCTCCGCTGACGGATTGCCAATTCATTCCTATCAACTGCGCAACTGTAGCTCGGTCTCCTTTTACGAATTGCGTGGGATAGCAACCAACTGATACGCGATACTTTTTTCAACTCTGATTCTTTCCTTTCCTATTGTTACAATTTGCATGAATTCGGCGTTACTTGCTTGAAAAATCCAAGCTCGAATAAGCTATCTGCAGCGTTTATACAAACTGCACGGAAAATAAGATAGAACTTAAACAGAGGCGACAAAATCGTTGTGCAAGCTAAAGTTGCGGCGGGTGGTGAACTTCAGACTTTAGTAATTATGCAACTTAGCGCCGTGAACATGTGGGTCACCCAATAACTCATCAACAACATTATCACACGTTTAACTTCAGTAATTCCGCCGAGAAGGGTGCCAACTTTCAAAGTTAGGATATGGGGAAAAAACTTTAAATTTGTATACTTTAGATGAAACCTTAACACCCTGGTTTCTAAATTAAGAATTTGATGAGCAATTGTCGAACTAGTATAGATTGAAAACCAAATATTGCGTTAAAGTAGGGTTCGACATGTTCCGGGGATTGCGGAAGTCGCATACGTTCCCGCGATCCTCGGCGTAGGTGGAAGATGGAACACCGGGGTGGTTTTAGTCAGTAAGAGTCTGACAGACCCCTCCACCCGCCCCAGTGTGGAGGATTTCCATGAGGATTTCCCCCCGACATCACAAAAAAAAAAAGGGTTCGACGTGTTCTAAATTCTAAAACTCAATTCAAATAGAACTTTAAGCTCTGAAGGCTGGCTTTGGAGCCTATCACAAATCATCATCATCACTCACTCTCACTCTTAGTTTGATTTGATATTGTTTTTATGCTTGAGTTTGTCTGTTTATGCTGGCATAATGGAGTGTGCTAGCTTACAAGTAGCGAATTATTAAGTTTTATGTTTTTACGTGATACCTTTGTTGTATTGTTTTCTTTGTAAGAATACTGACTACTGACATACCTTTGTATAAGTGATAGTTCTTATAACTCAACAGACAGATGTGTTGCTGGGGAGTTTGTTGCGCCACTTCTTCTTCCCAGCTAAAACACTAGGAAGTGGTGACGGGCGGGCGTTTTGGGGGACTGTCTTTATGTAGAACTTTGACGTTCAAAAAGTGCTGGCACTCAGTCTAATTTGAATAAATGACTTTTGAATTTTGAATTTTTTTTTTTTTGAATTTCACCTGCCTGTAGGTGCTAATGCTATCTAATAAAACTTATGCCTAGGTTAAAATACCACTTTTTCAAATTGTTATGCATGTTTGGCGATTGATACTTTTTGATATGCCAACATAGCTACCAGTAAATTTATTTCAGTATTTCCTTATGGTATAGATAATAGACGTTTAATAAATCCTAAAATTGCTTAGTTCAAAGAGCACTCCCACATATTCTACAAAACATACAAAACTCTGCCCACGGTACATTGAAAAAGATTTTATTTGCCCGTAACAGTTTGAAACGTTCGTAGAAATAGAAATGGACATGTCGACCGTCCACCGCAACTTTGCGTACATAATGTAGTTGTCAAACGTTCTAGTTGGGGCAGCACCGCACATTTTCATACTAACCGGAACTGCCGCTAACGACTCCTATTTCAACGTTAAACTTTCACGCTTGGCTTGTCGAGGTTTTATAAATGATTTAGGGACAGTTTTGACAACCTGCAGGATGAGTCCTAAGTTAATTGGGACGGTAATTTTCAAACGAATTAATATATCATTGGAGATTTCAGGATTGAAGTACTCACAACTGGCGTGGTTCAAACAAAAGGGTCATATGATAAAATCGGTAAAGATGACGTTCTGCAGTCTCTGTCAATCCCTATGTGGAAACGGAGATGATTTGGGATGGTCAAAAGAAAAATATCAAAAAAGAATGATAGGTCATCGTGGGGAGTTAGATATGTAAATAAGTCTGCAACAAACACTAACTAGAATCAAACACAGCTCGATTCAAACTCGAAGATATCGGAACTAAGCCAGCTTATTAGAACTGTAGCTTTCTAGTTTCTACGCTTATTGATTAAAGGTTCCTCCATGGAACAAGTTGACTGGGAATTCAGAAATCTATTTGATCTAAACCTGGGCGTTTCTGCATGAGTAATTTGTGTCTGCAAACAGTCTTTTCCTCAAAGGGTTTCGAAACGGAGAGAATATAGACAAAAAAAGAAGAAAAAAAGAGTTTATTTGCGCCAAGCATTACGCATACCATTAACAAAAAAACGAATACAAATGTTGATCGGGTAATGCAAGTTAGGAAGATATGCAGCATCACGGCGCAAAACGGCCATCGCTCGGCATAATGCTGGGACTCGGGTGCGAGGCAGAACCACTCAGAAATATAGTCAAGTGAGATATCGATGCCTAGCCTCTTGCCAACTGTGTGAGGTGCGGCTCCTAGTCTAAAAGGATGCAGCTGGATACCATTATTTTACATGATGCGACTCCACAACCCACAACCCAGTAACTGAGAAATACGATAGCACTTGGCAAGACTGGTGTCAGATTGTTTGGTTTGACTATCCGTATCGACTGTCAAAGATGTTCAAATGACAGCCAGAACCAACTTAACGTGCTTTCCGAGGTACGGAGAAAACTCGGTATGTAATGGTCACCCATCCACGTACTGGTTCTCGGCAAGCGTAGGTTTACCTCTCATTTCGACCCGTGCGACTGTTATTATCCAATAAATCAATAATAATTTCTAACAGAATAGAATACGGTGTTCAATACTAAGGATTAAAATCAAACAATAACGATTCAAAACTTGGATGTTTAATGTTAACTTATTAAATTCTTAATACTAAGTATCACAAATATTTACAAGTTTACAACAACGATCTAATTACACTACAGTTATACTATGTATAAGCCATACTGGGATAGGACACATCTCGATTAAAAAGTCCCAAAAGGCTACAGCCGCTGCAGGTCACACCCGATGTCATCGAGCGTGTCTTCATTAATAATAAATAATAATAATATCTTGGGACAACTCACACACGGTCATCCGATCCCAAACTAGGCAGAGCCTGTGCAACCAGACAACTGATAAATCATACTTATACATATATTATAGCAGCACGGTACCAGAGTGACCAACAAGAATGCTACATTGACGTAAAGCGTTTCCTCACTGTATCCGATCTGAATCCGTAAAATTTATGTAGGTCCGAAGTACTACAAGTACTTCTAGGGTTGCACACAGTTCGAATAAAACTCGAAACTCAAATTCAGATCGGGTGATGTCCGTAAAACCTTAGTTTCACTGCGACATCTGTTTGTCTTTAAGCGCCCCGCCCACAGGAGACTAATTTCTCATAGATTGAACGGGGTTCTAATATCCGGTTCCAGAGAGCCTATTCAATCCATAATCAGTAATATCAAGTGATTTGATTGGTTGTGGTTGTCTTGTGCAACCAATTAAAGGAGCAACAGCTTTGAACATTAGATTTGATTTGAATTTTGATTAAATTTAACTGAATAGGTTTTAATGAAGCTGTTCAGAATTGTTATAAGAAACTAAGAAATATTTAGGTACACCTGTAGAACACGAAGAAAAAAGACAAATCTCGAAGTTCACTAAGTAGATCTTGCTCAATCGTGGGTAGACAAGGCACTTATTGTCAAGTGATGCTTAGAAATATTTCATCGTCAAAACATGTTTGTCACAAAAGTCTTTCAACGTTATAAAATCTATTAAGAATACATTCGCTTTTGGGAAATGTTGGTCATTAAGTTAAATCTACATATTTATTATCTACAATAAATAACAGATCAACAATAAGAACTTACAATCAATACAACTACACAACACGAACTCTACTATTACTTACATTGATAAACTTAAAATTTAACCGTACAGTAAGTTTAGAGAGTCTATACAAACATTAACGACTAATAAGAAAGAAGAAAATTAAAAACTACAGAGGATAGTGAAGAAATCGATGCATCTAATAGTGCACACGTACTCTCATACCTTAGTAAAAAATCTTTGATTTCAATCTCGAGTCGTATCATTAAATATCAACAAATGGCATCGTAGAGACTTCTGACACACACTTAGTAAATCCGGATAGAACAAGAATTCTTTCAGAACACACTCGAACAAATCTCCTGTGTAAAAGTTACGACAGTGACAGTTAAAAACTGAAAACTAATTAAAACACACTTTTCAGAATACACAAAAAGTTTCTCAAACCGGTCGTACCATCACAGTTGACAACAGCGGCGACTGTAGTGTTTCTGCTCCCAGTCTGTTGTTGGTTGAAGTTAAACGATAGGTTGAAGTTTTCAATTCTTTTGTTATCGTTGGGCCTTGGTCTAGAGTTATTGTTACTGCGGGTAACGTTGTTTGGGAGCCAGGGGGTCCAGACGTAGTTGAAGTTGGAAGGATCGGCGGCAACATCGAGTCGTACAGTCCCTCGTCTTAGCTGCGATGCCCACAGTGCCCTTAGACGACTTGTAAGTAAAGTGGCTATCTTATTAGCCTTTCCCCATAAATTGTTACTCTCCATCGGATCACGACGCACGTTGTAAAGGCATCCACGAGCTGGAATTATATATAACTGTTTATTGAAATTCTTTATTTTTATATCTCTTTTTGATAAGAAGTATTCAGTTGCAGGATGTTGGACGCAACAAATTAAGAGCAACATTAGGTGAAAATGCGGGTCATGAAATTTTGCATAAAAATAAATTTGGATTTGATGAAGGTCTAAAGAATTTGCTTTATCTGAAAAGCCAGTTACAAAATGCGGGCTGTCAGAAAAAGGATTCAATATTTTACTGTTTGAATGGATCTTTGACTATGCTGGAATCCTAAATAATCGAATTGCTGAATACATTGGTAGTTAACGGTGTTCATCTAAATTACCTCAAATTACCAGCGCGATAGAAGTTAAATTGTTTTTTTTATTTTCCATAACATAATAATTAAAATTAGGAAAATGTATTTTTACTCAGTAAAATATTAAATTTGAAAATAGCATCAAATAGATTTTGGAATAGATAACTAAAAAAGATAATTATTTGTTTTAGAAAAGGAAATCTCTTAGAAAATCGTAAAATGTAGGTTAAGTGCCAAAGGAATCTCTTGAAACTTGAAGTAACAGAAGATTTCTATGGATGTCGTAAAAGACGATTAATGTCCTTTTCATGGCCGGGGCCTGCATCCACCAGTTTGGTTTCACACAAAACGTACAGCTGTGTGCAATAGAAAGAACGAAACGAAAAGCTCGGAATTTTCTTTAGAATTTATTTTGATAGATCAATTATTTTTTTTAAATGAATGATTTTAGTAGGTACTTTCTTGCTTATTTAGACGGCCTCGGAAAATAGTAGTAAATCTTTTGTAGGTTCAGGTGCCCAGTGTTAACGGCCTGACTTACGGGTTGTTGATCGTGGGTTCGAATCCAAGCAGAAGCATTAGTTTGTGTCATGTATTTCACCACCATTGTTCTCAAAACGGTAAAGGAAAACATGGTGAGGAAAGGCATATTCTGGTGAACCAAAAAATACGTAGACATGTGATATCTACCCATCCGCACTGAAAGGAGGCAGTGAGAACGTAATAGGCTGATTTTGCTATGGTTTTAGTTCAAAATATTTGCCACCCCACCGTGTAGAAAATGATGTAAAAAATGTCCTTGTTATGCAAATCAAATACATTTGCTACACCACCGTGTAAAAAGTGATCTTAAAAATGAATTTGTTATGAAAATTAAATACAATATGCGACCGATAGTGTATATGCTAAACTATGATCATAAAAATAAATCTAAACTTACTGGGTGTAGGAAGGCACGGCGTAGTATCCCTCGCAGTATCCTCTTGCTTGACAGTAGCAGCCCTTCTAGTTTGCCTCACATCATCAAGATCTAAATAAACTCCAATACTTTCAAAAGCTCTCGCAACTTGACAAGTCCTTAAAGCAGGATAATATTCGGGAGGAGATTTTTTATTCACCATGAAATCCGCTCCATAGTAACCGTTGCTTAGTCCTGTGACATTACCAACGACGATTTTATAATCGCCTGCTCTATAAGCTGCCCAGGAAGTTCTAGCATCTTCAATAGCTATTAAGACTTCGTTGCGTTTAGATGCTCCGTCTTTCACAATAGAGTCCCATTGGTTGACTCCGTCTATACCTGTTGGTATGTTCCCTCCTACTGCAGCCATTATTGTTGGTAGCCAGTCTGATATATGCATGAGTCCTTGCCAAACCCTTGGCCTGACTGAAGACTGCCATATAAAAGCTGGTACTCTGACTCCTCCCTCCCAAGGAGTATATTTCTTCCCTCTGAAGGGTAAGTTGACTCCCCAGTTCCTTAGGTCTCCGACTGTTGGGGCTCCGTTGTCGGAAGCGAATACAATGATGGTGTCGTCAAGGATTCCTTTGTCTGCTAAAGCTCCAACTATTTTTCCGACACTACGGTCTACATGCGCCACGATTTCTGAAAAAAATGAAATATAACTTGCGTTTACTGAAAGAAGAATTCATAAGAACAGATATATGTACCTTCTAACCGTGACTAAGATTTGGTGAATAAACTAAGATTCTGTACTTGTTCCAAGTAGCATTTTAGTAAAGTGTAAGAAGCTAAAGGCATGTCTCAAAAAAAAAAAAACCAGCCTAGAATGGATTGGTACTTTACAATGGTTTTACGTAATTAGTAACTCCTATTGTAGCGAGCAAAACTTGAAACTAGTGAGATTGTTTGCAGTGTATGCCAAAATCCCTCTGTGTAGGGTATCACTATCACTAAGCCGAAAGCCACATTCCGCTGTGAGCTCTCAAACACAAACTAAGAATGCATTTCGTGATTCTAACTGAAGTCGCCACTGGTCCATATACGGACAGAACGGATATTCAAGTACAATGGAATTCAAAATATAAAACGTTATACTATTTTTTTTCGAATGTAAAAAATTGACTTGTTAAAATATACTGTGTTGTCTGTTTTCGACAAATCCATTTTAGCAACAACGAAAAAATAATGTTTATTTTGATACCTTCTTTTTTAATTTTTTTAGATATAGGTACCTACCTAATATATAAGGTCACATTAAAAAAGATGGACAAACTTTTAGAAATTATTCAGACCACCAAAATAAGGACAAAGGTAAAAAATAATAATAAGAAAACGCATTAGATATTTACAAGAAAAAAAACAGCTAACGTTACACAAAAAATGTTGGTCACCCAATGCATAAACACATCCATGTCTTTGTTATCTCCTATTCTGATACTATAGTAGGCGCCAGATAATCGTGGAATAACGGTCATTGACCCACCTACAATTATTGACATTTTTAATTTGAAAAACGGAATTAATGACACAAAGCTGTCCCGAATCATCATCTCTCGTGATCCTTAACATTGTCTAATAATGAAAAACGATTCATATTTAATTGTTCAGGTACCTATGAACAGTTATTAGGGAAAGGTCAATGTACTTTATTCCACATTTATCTGGCGCCTACTATACAAATGTGCAGGCGCAAGTGACCATGTCAATTGCCTACCCATAATGGATGTGTTTATTCTAGTGTGCCGAAAAAATATTACTTTAGGTCAAAATAAAATCACTTCAATCAGTGTTTTGTTTTGCTTGGATATCATTCGTTAGACGTACTCTGTGTTAAAATTTGTCCGCTTATAATATCCTGTAATACGTGACAGACCTTTGTTTTTATTCAATTAGTTTTGCGTTGGTATAGTCCCAGTAGTTGGGTTCCTTCATGTGAAATACTGGTATTCACCGGCATTCAGTTAGACAAAAAACTGACGCAATACAGTTGAGATAAGGCTAGGCAGATGATGAGTATGTGTATCTACATACATATGTTAACGATAAGACTACCATTGTACCTACCCATACAATTAAGAATCACAAAAGGGTTGTGTGTTGGGTAGTCTAGTGCTATAGCTAGCAACTTGGGGGTCTCAAAATCAAGCGTGAAAAGGCACTTCTAGGCATGCGTGCTCCATCGCCGACCACATCATTGCTTTCCATCAGATGAGATTGTTGTTAAACGCGAGCCTGTTTATATTATTATTATTACTAGCCCACATTTTCCCACTACTAGGCAAAGGCCTCCCTCCGTTCCCTCCAACGCTCACGATTTTTCGCCTCTTCCTTCCAATTCCTAAGGAAGCCATTCAGATCGTGCCGCCATCGCCGTACTACTGTTTCAGGGCACCTATCCTGTTTTTACGGGCCCACAGGTTTTTGGCATGCGGCAGACATGTCCTGCCTAGTCCCACTTAATTCGGCAGCCTTTTTAGCCACATCAACGATAAGTAATAGTAATGTAAGAATAAATACCTGCATACAGTCTTCTGTTAGATTGGGCGATATGCATGTGTTTGACTGAGGAGTAAAGCGGCGGTTGTAAAGCTCCGCCATCATTGCCTGCGTGTGGTGCGTTGTGGGTCACATGCAGGAATAAGGGTTGGGACGAGTTGTGATAATGGATTACTGTGGAACAAACATCATTACATTATTAATCACCAGCTTTGCTGCTTGTTGTATTTCCCTGTGGAATCATGCAGTTTTTTGAGATAAAAGTAACCTATCAGCGATAATGTACCTTTAAGCACTTTTGTAGTCGGATCAGAACTTCCAGCAACAAACGTTTACGAATAAACAAACAATGTTACCGTTTATAATCATTTATATTCATTCCATTTACGAATAAAATGAGATATAAGAAGCATAGTAGATATTATCTAGATATAGGAAAGTATAGACTTAAAACATGATGAGAAAACCAACGTCCTGAAACAAAACGACGACGTGACATCCGTCAATCCGCACTGGACCCGAGTGGCGGATTACAGGCCACTCCCTCTCACAAAGAGCAGGCCTGTGTATCAGCGTTGTGAACATTATAAGCTGATTCTTATGCTGGTGTCGCTATGAAATAAATATAGGTCACCTGTGTTAACTCTTGTAACAAACTGTCGAAGGACTGTACCAATTCTAAATTTGGGTACCAGCGGCTAAGTGAATGTTTCTAACATAAAGATATTGCTACAACTGCAACAACTTTAGTGGGACACCGGACATGGTAGGACTCAACAGAAAACTAGACAGTACAAACAGAATATCATTTTTCTGGATGAAGATAAAGCAACCGTTGATATTGCAATTTGCACTTGATCTGACTCTAATTAAATTTTTGGTGGGAGTTTTATCAGCCAAACAATAGACCCCAATCGCAATACTGAAGACGTTGAATTCAATCAAATTTTGGATTACATTGAGTAATGGATATTTGCATGATTGCAATAGGTTCTAACCATACGGTATGGGTTAGTATTGCAATCTTAGAAGTACGTTCCTCACCTAAATGCGTATTGCAGAACTTCACAGTTTACATTTCACCATTCGTTCCCAATTTTGAGTACCCATTGAAGATGAAATCTTGCGCATTTCCATCGTTATTGAATTCATAAAGACTATTGCAAAAGGCTATACAAAATACAATGGCATTGTAAATGAAACTTCTGTACAAACTTACTTTTAACTGCTTTCTCGGTGAGTGCGTCCACAATGTACCGCTGCTCGCAGTCTTGTGGTGTTGCATCATCGTACAGATCTAGACCGGCCATTTGTCGTCCATTCGGCCACTGCGAACAAATAACGATCTCGGAAATATGAACATTGTTACAATAATTAACTTTACATTTGTTCTTGCAAACAAATAGTGCTTAAAACCGTTCACTTCAAAGTACTTTCACGCCTAACAAAACGTGACTGCATATCCGTGTTGCTTGGCCTTATAAAATTTCATGGCTCGGTTGCTGGGTGTCCACACCTAATTATACCTGCATCGACGAACCTTTTGTCGTGCCGCCAAATGTCGGTAACTTACCGTTTCGACTTTGTTGTATGTGTAATAGTCGACGAAGCCGCCGCGCATGCCGTAGTGGTGGTCGTAGCCGCGAGACATGGGGAGGTACTCCGGCCGGGACATGCCGACGTGCCACTTGCCCACCAAGTGAGTCGAGTAGCCCATCTCTTTCAAGTACGATGGAAGAAGACGCTCCGTTATTGGTATGCCTCGGTCTTCAGAGTTGAATAAAGGCTGACCATGCATGCCTGTGAAAATGAGAAGGAAACAGTCACGCCACTTCAATTGAGTAAATTAACACAACACTTAAGTGACCGTTAACGAGTTAATTGTATGTGGGTAATATTTTATGTCCATTATAAAGACCGAGACGATTTAACAATGGTGTAATGGTCTCTTACAGTCTCTAACGATCATAAACTCAATACACGATCTTGTTGAATCTCTGGTCGAGATCGTTGAGTGCAGAGTAGTCACTATTTGCATAAAATTTCTAGCACAGTGAATGATGAAGTAGAAGCATTAAAAGCGACATCAAAGGTCACATCTTAGCGTTAATAAACGTTGTTTAAGTAGGCAATCAATTAAAAGCAGGTTATTAGCGTCACCGCGCCTCACGCGATCTCGCGGCAAGTGGTCGCACGCCGAGGTAATCATTGTGGTGTCCGTCAAGTAATGGAAATCATTGTTAAATGAGTATTTGTTTTGTATTTTCTCCACTTAGTGCTTTATTGAAGCAGCTAACTGTTGCTTTTCAAAGAAAGGTAGATTTTGCAATTACACTAAAAGTTTTATCTTAATTTTTTCCACCTTTAGGCTTTGTTCCACGACTGGGCAAGGGCAGGACCGGATCGAATAAGGGGCGCCAAATTCAAATGTTTTGAAACAAAACTTCGTTGTGGGGTGCTAAAATTTTATACTATTCTTACTTTGACCTTCAATATCTCCAGAACCAATGTTTACCCATGTATGGTCTGAAAAAATTGATGCCAGTGATGGGTACAATGGGTCTTCGTTATCGTTAAGGTGTTTTTACTCCCAATACATATTAAAATTAATCACAAACGTGGGCGCCACCATCAAGTTTCTGCCCCGTTTCGGAAAAATCGTAGATCTGGGGCTGGGCAACGGTTTTCACCATAGCCTACTTACTCGTCGCGGTGTGTTTCCTTCTCCAGCCATTCGTAAATAAACTCATCTGGAGTCATCACTCCAGCATTTCATAGGCCTCCCTAATGCCAATAAATCCCCCACAAATATAGAAAGCACAATAACATGAACTAATTTATCACCAATTTAAAATTGTCTTGTAGTTGAGTGCAACCGGTAAATACCGGTAACACCGGTAGTTTGAACTGCCTGTGTAAAACACATGCTATGAATGAAGCAATTAAATCGGTATCGTTTTAAAGTTGTAAAATTTATAATGTAATTGCCAAAAGCCCTAGTTTTGCGAAAGCGTACCTACACTAAATTGCGTATGTAAGTATAGCACGACCGAAGGTTAACAACTCTCATTCGGTCGTTTGCCTTCGACAGTATTACACTTTCTTGAATGGAAATTGAATTCTTGCAGTTTTACAAATTAATTAGAGTAAAAATTATGATGTTGACTGCCTTGGTCGAGTGGTCGACAGCGCGACTGGGCATAGGGTCCTGGGTACGATCCCCAAGTCTGGCAGTGTTATTGGGTTTTTATTTTTCATTAGCAGCTCAGAGTCTGAACATGTGCACAGTTGATTATAATAGGCCCACCTCCTTATTTCACAGGACTTAGATAACGTAACTTTTTGAAGTGCTCCAAGTGCCATTACACCTGCACCATTGAGGACCTAATGAATGCCAATGGTGCTGTTATAAATGTGGCCAACTATTGGGTACCAACCGTTGACAGGTCACCATCAGACCGAAAAGAATTTAATCTGCACGATGTGAGTAGCTGTATATTCCGCTACCTACTAACGACGACTCGGTTTCAAAAACCCAGCTTTTTTGCTGTAAAATTATGTTAAATGTTCTTACCCAACCGCATGGGGTATTTCCCTGTAAGTAGTGCTGTCCTTGCAGGCGTGCAGATTGCTTCACTGTAGTATTGTTGCAGAATGACGCTCTGGTACGCCAGGGTGTCTATGTTAGGAGTTAGAATCTGATCTGACCCGTGAAATGATACGTCATTCCAACCCTGTGAATTAAAATCATGGTAAGTATTATTTATAAATATTAATGTCCTATTATGCTCGTGAGGAGCTCGTGGCTAAACAATAACAGCCGCGTGGGTCGATATTCTAGTTTAAGCAACGCTTGCCGAGGATGGGTGACCATCGTAACATACCGAGAGTCCTCCGTGCCTCGGAAAGTACAATAAGCCGATAGACCCGGCTGTCAATTGTAGATCTTTGGCAGTCGTTTTTGACTGTCAGCAGTTAGAAAATCTGACTTAGTGTTGCCGAGAGTACTGTATTACCAAGTCACTGGATTAAGACGGTCAGTAAGCCAGCCCGCTCCACGTAAAATACTGGTATTCAGTTGAATCCGGTTTGACTAGAAGCCGACGTCAAAATAGTTGGGAACAGGCTAGGCAGATGATAATATGCTAATATAATGATTATTCGCGTTTGACAAGACTAGTGGACACTTGAACGAAAAAGTCTCAGTCATTCTATCCTAGCAAACCATGGTAGCCGCTAACACATTTAAGTAAAACAGACATCGGTTGCAAAGTGTCCCGGCTAAGGCTTTCACTAAAGAGCATTTAAGTCTCTTGGCCAAGCACTATCTTCAGTATTAAACTACTAAAAGCCAGTGAGATAAATGATCCCTACAATTTGCTCCGGTCACTCGAATCTGTATATCTGACTTGAGCAGTCGGACCCTCAGGAGACAGTCGTCTGGCTGACATGAAACATGACCAAAGTTATCTTAATCAACTGACCACTTAGTACGACCGGTCGTTATAACATAATTCTAGTTAAATGTTAGCAAGGAGATACCATGGATTTAAATAGTAAAATAGGCACGTCACAGGTCTGCACTTTTGCAAGTACACGTTCACCGTGCAAGAAACACGGCATGCGCACATGACCAATCTCGAAGATAGAGATGACCGCGTGTTAAGTTTGCTTTGGTCTAGTCGGGCCTATGTCGGACCAAATTGTGACGTCAGAAAAACGCGTTGTTCGCCCTATCTTTACTAAACTATACTATAACTGACTAAATTTTAAATAAGTAATTTATTATTCATAAAAAACGAAGATAGTCATTTAGGAACATGCACATGAGTGTTTGAGAGTAAACTGAAAGATTTATATTCAAAAAAAGTCAAAAGTCATTTATTCAAATTAGTCTGAGTCTACATAAAGACAGTCCCCCAAAACGCCCGCCCGTCACCACTTCCTAGTGTTATAGCTGGGATATCTATTACAGAGGGCCTAGCACAAATGTTTTTGACGTATAATAACGTAACGTATAATTTTACTAAATTTATAATACTCGCTTCGCATATAATATTTATTTGAATTCGATGCTATATTCATAGTTTTCCTATGATTTAAATTGTGTATGTCGCATGAAATTAAACCAAAATACTATGGGGTTGTTGTTTATTACCGGTCGATTCTGTAAACATGTCGAAGTGAAGGCTTGGGTGAAGTGATCACGAGGTGAGCTGTCAATCCATATAATAAAGATGGAATGACATCTGTGAATCAATCAATGACATCTTGACTATATGGATTGACAGCTCACCTCGTGATCAAGTGATGATCACCCAAGTTTTCACCCAAGCCTTCACTTCGACATGTTTACAGAATCAACCGGCTGTAACGTTACCGTTACGTTGTATACATAAAAATATTAATGCTAGGCCCTCTGATGAGAAATACCTTTTGACAGTTAAATCAGTAACAGGTATGTTTAAAACATACAGTACAGTACAGTAACTTTCAATCGGTTTTCTCTCGTAGCGAATTCAGAACGAGAAAACTTTTTTAAGCCTTATTATGAATGGGAAAGAATTCCTTGTTGCAGTCAGCCTACTTACTGTACATAAAGTTTAGATAAATAAATAAACCAAAGTTGTATTGAGATCGAGATGGCCTATCGAAAGATCAACGTTTAACTTTATCTAAAAACATCAGACTTACTGTAAAGTTTTTTAGAACGGGCGTTAGATCGCAAAATGTTACCCACGCAAACATAAGCGAGCAAAAGATTAACCGGATCAATGACAGCGCAATATTATTATTACGCTGTCATTGATCCGGTTTATCTTTTTTCTCTCTAATTCATGGCCAATGAAAAAAACCAACGTTCCTAGTCAATGAAATACAGAACTATTAAGAAATAATTATAGTATCTAGAGACACGGTAGTGTTTCAGCCAAGTTCGCAAAGCAAGACGGCGACACTCCGGCCGTGAGTTACATTATAATATACAGAGTGAATTTTTAAAGTGTACGTGGATAGCAAAATCCGAATGTATTAGGAATAAAAAAACACCTGATGAAAATTAGAACTGCATCATTAGATTTTTGAAAAATTGTTTCGAAAATTATAAAAAAGAACACACCTGTATTATTACACCATCCAATAGAATAGCTAATAATAATCAAATTTTGGGAAGTAATGAATGACTGATGAGAACTGAAGGAAAAGCTCATTTTTAACTAAATACTTAAAACAACTGCCCTTTTTTTTCAAAAATCTATGATGCACTTTTAGTTTCCATCATAATCGGGCTCGAGACTTCTTTCAGTGTTTTTCGATATTCCTCATAGTTTCGGATTAGGCCATCCACACACTTTAAAAATTCACCCTGTATATTTCGGCCCGCTTTTGATGGGGGCCTATATCTTCAAGTCTATGTTTTATAAGACCTTTCTTTTAATGGCTAAATCTCAAAGGGGTAGACCTTTGTGGCATAGCCACCAATCGCCATTCTTTTTTGTTTTTTCAAAATCGCGAGGCACGGTCGAATGGGTATTCGTGGGTAGAGGATATTTAAATTAACAAACTATGTTGCAACATAGTGTCACGTTGTCGAGATATTTGAAGGTCAAGTCGCCATGTGCTTAAAATGAACATCATTAATTTCGTGCTTAAAATGTGTATTATATTATATTCAAATAATAGTTCCCGGTGGGAACCAGTTATATGTATATATAAACACTATTTTTTGCGATTTCGATGCGGGTTAGTAGGCAAGTTCTTAATAAAGTGGTTTTCACGTGCTCTTATTTTTACTCTCTTCCAATAAGTGCTTGAAATAAGCTGTGAACTATTATTTAATATAATCTTATGCATATAAGCACGAAATTAATTAATTTTTAATGAAAGTTATTGTTCGCACATGGCGGCGACTTTACCTCCAAGTATCTCTATTGTAGCCATTTAGGGCACCATGTTGCTAACATTTTTTGTTTATTTAGATATGTATCTTCCACCCATAAATACACGTTCGATCGTGCGCCGCGATTTGGAAAACAAAACAAAATGGCGACGGGTGGCCATGCTAGCTCCCATAAAAAAAAATCGAACCCCTTTAGTGAAAACACTTTTACCATTCACGAGATAATGACATCAGAAAATCTCTATTTTTTATCACTCACTCCCTCGTTAAATAATACTACCTACTAATTCCAGGTGACTCAGGAAGTTGAATATTGGTTTGGAAAGTATGTTTCAACTTGCCATGCCGCACTAGGTACTTTTTATATTAAAGTAACTAAGATAAAATAGGCATGATGATCTACGATTTAAGGAATTTCGCCTTAATATAAATATTAAAGCCTCCAGACAGGGCTGTATACATACAGTAAAATCTCACTTATTTTATAAGCGAAGCCGTTATAGAGAACTTGACATTCTTCCACATTTATTTTCGGTGGCTTTGTTTTTTTTTTCAGTCGCTAGAGCGTGAAATGTTATGAATTTAATGTAATGTTTACTTTAAAATATTATAATGTTTGTTGTAATATACTGCGAGGCTATTATTTTATAACATTTGAATACACGAATATTAATCGCGATTTTGCCGAGCCAAGCAGACAATGCCGTACATTGTCTGCTTGGCCAAAATCGCAATTAATATTCGTGTATTCAAATGACCGAAATTCAGGTATTAAGAATGGTAACTTACGAGCTAAAAAGACAGCAAAGCATAGCATAATTAATTGGATCTTTTTTGGCTTTTCACGTGCAAAATTAATTTAAATAAATGTAATAGGTACTGTGTAGGTAAGGTTCTTCAAGTTATTTACAGACGTATTTATACTTAGAGCACCTTCTATACGCTCGAGTATTACTTTCTGAAAGGATACAGTACAGACCTCAATAGGAAAGTTGTTGCACTAATGAAAATTGAGAAAACACTACTAAAATTCAAAGCAAACCGAGTTGCTGATTACGGTATTTATTACACGAAGCAGCGGTTGCCTGTCATTCCCACTCGTAATGGTATAAAATACGACAAAGTAGTGGGCCGCCTAAACAGCCGCCGCCGCGCCGCGCCGATACAAAACAATACGGCCACCGACGACGGGACCAAAGCCGGTGTCAACCGAATGCGGTTTAACGAACTTTTAAACTTTAAAAATCGGGATACTCAATCCTAGCTGTAGGTTGCTGTGAAGATTTGTACTACTGCTTGTGTTATTGTCCAACATTAGACATTTGTACTCTGAGCAAATCAATTACGGATCTTTCTTTGGTGTTCGAAGCTGTGCCTAATCCACTACATATTTTGACAATATGAATGAATAATTAAAATACACATATTTTGTCACAAATAAAAATGAAGCATGGAAAACAGAATATTCCTTCTCTCTAACGAATGCATAAAAAACAGTTCTTGAATGTTATTCTTCCTACAATTTTAGGTAACATTTTTTTAAACAACTTTCCGGTTAGACGTCTTTTTTATTAATTAACCTTCGAAATCGTCTTAGAGACAAGTTTTGCAGAAATATTAATTTGTTTTACGTGTCTGACTTTTCTTTGTTCAAAATGACTACAGTATAAGCACAATCAGCCAATAACGTTCCTCACTAGAGTCTATCACAATTATGAGGGGTTGTGGTAATGTATCTAATAAACACAAAGCAAAGTACCTGTCTGGGTTCGATCGAAACTATGATGAACCTACGATGCCTAAGGCAGTACCTATGTGCATAAAGTCTAAATAAATATAAGATAATATCAAATATTTTCAGATAGCAACTGTAACAAATAATAATAATTTTATTTATAATTATTAAAAATAAAATAATATTATTATAATATATAATATTGTTTTGCATAATTGTAGCTTTGATTTATTGTGAACAAAGTGTCGACAATCCCACATTATTATTAATAGCTCTTTATATATTTTTCTTCTCTCCACTTTCTAGTTAACCTAGCTTTATCAATGTCGTGAAACTCTGTTATTGGCTTAAGAGATAATTGTCAATGCAGTGTATGCAGACTCTAAGATGCTAGTAACTTTAACGCAACTGCATTGGGCTGTTCATTGATAGGGAGGTGAACATTCATAATAAGCTGTTGAGTTTCCAAATAAATAAACTGGAAAATAACAAAGGCTTCTTAAAAAGTAAGTCGTTTCGCAAGGGTCTATTGCCCGACTAAATGTCACACTATTGTGCTTATAAATGCCAATTTCTAGACAATAATAGTAGGGCAGTTATGACTTGGCCCCTGAAGGCCAGCGCTCTATGTCGTATTCGGAATCCTACTTCCATTCAACCGTATGATTATTTTTTTCTTTTAATATTAACACAAATCTTTCAATTTGGCACTCACCTAGGTACTTAATTTAATTTCAAGTATAAACAATATTGATTGCTAACTTTTTTTGACACATAATAAATGTAATTTTACATACAATAGACACGTAATTACGTTGTGAGTTGTATAAACACTATCTCGTGTTTAAGTAGGTATTTAGTACTAGGTCTAGGGAGTTAATGTAGGTATTGAGATATCTACTTGCAGGTTTACATGAAAATAATATATTGAACATCTTTTTATAATTACATTCGCTGAGCCAAGGCAAATTAAATAATTTTAGCTTTTTCCGGCTGAATTTCAATAAGTAGGTATTTTATAATGAGCGACCTCCGTAACTCAGTTTTTGGAAGATATCGAACGAAGTAAGAAATCACTTGTACACACTTGGCACAAGGTCTCAGCATAAAATTCAGAAATGTAGTGAAAATATTCCAGCAACATATGCCCGGTATTATTCGCATTATATTGTAGGTTTTTCATCTTGCGATATAATGCGGTCTATATTAAAGATTATATCGGGTTTTTCTCGGATATAATAGGTGCAGAATCAATTGGGTTTTATAAAACTTTATACCTATGCCAAAATGAGGAAAAAGAAATACAGCAAATATCCTCAGCGTCAAAGTAAACTAACGACTACGGGGATTTCTCAGCCTACTATAAGTACTTACCAAAAAACATAATATCAGCGAAGGGTCATTATAGGTGCTTATTATTGCGTTGTTTAAAGTCATTATCATAATTTACTTTTAGGACCTACAGTTATCCAGTTTTAAGTTAGTTTTTTGAGTAAGTAAATGTAAATTAACAAAAATATCTTGTGAATTAGATTTTTTTTTATTATAAGTAATTTTCAGGATAAATTTACTTACCTAAAACTTTTCTATAAAGTTATGTTTCGTAAATATTATGATATTGGTATGTTCCTTTTTCTATGATATACAAATCCTTATCTTTAAATTGAAAAATAAACGGTCGACATTTAAAATAATATCTTATTAATAAGCTTCAGCCAGCACCTTCGCCCGCGTCAATGTTGGAAATTATCCCAAAGAAACATACTCCCGGGATAAAAAGTATAGCCTATGTGCTATCCTAGACTATAATCTATCTCTGTGCCAAATTTCATCCCGATCCATTCAGCCGTTCTGTCTTGATTGAGTAACAAACATCCATCCATCCAAATTTTCTCATTTGTAATAAGTTTTATTTAAAAATATACATATTTATTTACCATATCATCCACCATGATGAACACGATATGTGATGGCCCCTGTCGATACGCTGATATCATAGAAGATATCATCGCTAAGATGATCCACCACTGTTTCCTGAAAATTCAATAGAACAGTTTTGAAGAAGTTTCCTTGAAACTCTGCTAACTTCTTGCCCAATCTGTCGTCAACACCGGTTACCATACGGTTCACTGCTTTAGATAATAAAACACAACCTTGGGCATAATAGGCATTCAAGAAGTCGCCGAAGTCCCGAAATAAAGTATTTTCCTGAAAAAAACTATTTGGTCCTTATTGGACATATATATTTTTTTGTTTTGTCACGTAAACAAAAATAAGACAGTGCGTGAATATACCCTTATTAAATTACCCTTTACCCTACCCCCCCGCCCCCCCCCCCCCCCGCAACTCCTCCTACAAGTTTATTTTTGAAGCTCCTTAATGTGAATGTTTGTCCTTAGAGAGCTAGACTACCCAAAAACAACTTTAGACTGTGTGATGAGATGATGACTTATGATGATGCACGATGTAATGTTCTTAGTAGAGCTAGTCAACCCAAAAACAACATTAGACTTTGTGCGATGATGACCTATCACGTCCTGTCCTGACTGTTTAGTTCATCATCATCATCATCACATCATTTGTAGCTTATTGGTGCGTGCTGGCTCCCTGGGACCTACCTCAGGGAGCAAACACGCACCAATCAGCTTCGCTGTAGCTCCTAATAACAGCTGAGAGATCTCAAATTCGTGGATCTAGTTGAAACAATGAAATTTAAACATTTAATTTAAATTAATTACGGCTTCTTTTTTCTACAAATTAATGTTAGTATCGTGATAAGAAACCAAGTAGGTTAGCAGCAGTTTTTTACTTCTAGTTCGACTTATTGTATCCAGTAACTTCATAGTTCTAAGACAAGTTTTAATGGTTTGAATCATAGTATTTTTAAGACAAGTTATTAAATTTAAAATAATACAAAGTTTGCATATAAATAAGTCCTTTATTTAATTATTTTCGATTTCTTACACCAACCCACTATTTTGTTTTGTCACATATTGAACCCCACTGACAGTTGAAACTGTCAAGTTACTGAATACAATTAAAAGTCGAACTTTAACTTTGAATTTTCATTCAGAAAGTTTTCGCGCTATCTCTAGACAAGTTGCTAATTAGAAATAAACACAGTTCGTTTCGTTCACATGAAAGCCGAGACTATAAGGACCAACTAGCTGAGCAAGATTTGATGATCTAATAAAGAACTTGCAAAAAAGACCTACTAGCTGAAAAAGATTTGATGACCTAATAAAGAACTTGCAAAAAAGACGAACTAGCTGAACAAGATTTCATGATCTAATAAAGAACTTGCAAAAAAGACGAACTAGCTGAACAAGATTTCATGATTTAATAAAGAACTTGCAAAAAAGACTAACTAGCTGTGCAAGATTTGATGATCTAATAAAGAACTTGCAAAAAAGACCAACTAGCTGAACAAGATTTCATGATCTAATAAAGAACATGCAAAATAGACCAACTAGCTGAACAAGATTTGATGATCTAATAAAGAACTTGCAAAAAAGACCAACTAGCTGAACAAGATTTCATGATCTAATAAAGAACATGCAAAATAGACCAACTAGCTGAACAAGATTTGATGATCTAATAAAGAACTTGCAAAATAGACCAACTAGCTGAACAAGATTTGATGATCTAATAAAGAACTTGCAAAATAGACCAACTAGCTGAACAAGATTTGATGATCTAATAAAGAACTTGCAAAAAAGACCAACTAGCTGAACAAGATTTCATGATCTAATAAAGAACATGCAAAATAGACCAACTAGCTGAACAAGATTTGATGATCTAATAAAGAACTTGCAAAAAAGACCAACTAGCTGAACAAGATTTGATGATCTAATAAAGAACTTGCAAAAAAGACCAACTAGCTGAACAAGATTTCATGATCTAATAAAGAACATGCAAAATAGACCAACTAGCTGAACAAGATTTGATGATCTAATAAAGAACTTGCAAAAAAGACCAACTAGCTGAACAAGATTTCATGATCTAATAAAGAACATGCAAAATAGACCAACTAGCTGAACAAGATTTGATGATCTAATAAAGAACTTGCAAAATAGACCAACTAGCTGAACAAGATTTGATGATCTAATAAAGAACTTGCAAAATAGACCAACTAGCTGAACAAGATTTGATGATCTAATAAAGAACTTGCAAAAAAGACCAACTAGCTGAACAAGATTTCATGATCTAATAAAGAACTTGCAAAATAGACCAACTAGCTGAACAAGATTTGATGATCTAATAAAGAACTTGCAAAATAGACCAACTAGCTGAACAAGATTTGATGATCTAATAAAGAACTTGCAAAAAAGACCAACTAGCTGAACAAGATTTCATGATCTAATAAAGAACTTGCAAAAAAGACCAACCAGCTGAACAAGATTTCATGATCTAATAAATAACTTGCAAAAAAGACCAACTAGCTGAACAAGATTTGATGATCTAATCAAAAACAAAAAGGTAAAAAAAATGTTCGTTTGTTTGCAGGAGGTAATCTCTGAAAGTACTGATCCGGTTATTAGAAAGCTACACAATTACTGAGTGCTACCGTGTTTTGGTTTAGAATACGGGGGTGAAGCCGCGAGAAAAGCTAGTAGGTACCTAATTAACACCTAAATAAAAACAATAAAAATAGCCCTTACAACGACAACGACTTAGCAGCAGTATCTAACTAAAACAAGCGTGTTTTTGCTGACCTGTTTCAGTAATTAATTTATGAACCTTCATTGGTTGCATGCGTTACGATTTATTTACTTGCAATAATTAACACTTTTAGACAATGCTACCTGTAAACTTTTGTTTGGGGCTGCGAATCCCAAAATTTTTAAATAAACATTGACTTCTTTTTAATAATATTAAAATATTTTGAAAAATCTTTTAGCATATTATCAATTTACGGAGTAAAATAGTTAATATTTAAAATATATATTTGTAAAGTGCACAATATATTTGAATAAATTTATAACTAACTATTTTAACTAAAAATATTGCCACTTTAGTTATCAAACTAATTGAATTCTAATTGAATTCTTACCTAACTTCATACTAATTGAATTTGACTTTGACTTTATTCTGTTACTAGGTTTAGCTAATATTACTTAATATTAAAATAATAGGAGCAGCATTGATTCTTCGTAACCTAATTGCTACGGATCTACGGAAGATATCAGTCTTTAATTGATTTTATACACGCAGACTGTTCTGTCTAACAAAAACAATGCAAAGTTATAAAAATAAACCATGCAAAAAAACTTACCAACTCGTAAACTTCTTAAGTATTTTAAACATTTTAAAGTATTATCGTTAAAAAACAGCACTAGCACGCACCAAATTCGCTAATAACAGTCCACAAAAAGAAAATTGCACACCGCGAGAAACCGTACATTGAAAGAGTCGAAACATGTATAATAAAATACGCATGGAGGTCTATTCTCCACGAGCGCTCAACTTGCACAAACCTCTGAAACCAAGAGAAGGCTGTATTCTATTGTAAATTGCTTAAGGGCGCCACTGAGAATTACCCAAGGTCAAATTTACCTATGTACACCCGTGCAAAAACCCAACACGTGGTTTTCATGTTAAAAGGCAGTGGTGCATCCATAACTGCATATAGGTACATAGTAACGAAAATCTTTGATAGTGCACATTTTCTGATTAACATTTACCGGAAAATACTATCATCTAATTCTGCTTTTGCAATGTGGTTCCGCAATGTTGTTACATATTGACATTACGATAGCTAGATCACAATGGTATTGTTAGAATATCTATAAATGGGTTTCCGAAATGTTACGTTACTTATGTAACATTTCGGAAACCCATTTAGAACGCGTTATTTTTACAGTAGATGTTGTTAGAAACTGCAGATTGTATTTATTTAGAACCTGTCTGACATTTGATGACAAGTCAAGCGTAATACAAAACTGTGGCCATAGAATTCAGAACCTCATTTAAATATCACCTTCATTGGCTTACTCTGAGACACTTATTTTTATCCTGGATATCAAATTCCCTATTGATTCCTCAAACTGCTCTTCTACTTTGGAAATTCATTCCTTTGAGAGTTTAAATTGAATGATGTATTTATAAAAAAAACGTTTGTCTCGGCATTTGATACTGCACAAATTTCGACATAAGTAAAGCATCTTTTCAAGTTCTTATTCACACTATTTCAAATTAGGCAATGTCAAACTGCATAGTGAGCCACCACACCTGACTGGAATAATAAATTAGTTATTAGGATACCAAAACTACGGCATTTCACAACACATGTTTGGAAACATAATTAAAACAAACATTTGGTTAGGGTCAACACACACTGTAACCCAAACGATAGATGACTGAGAGGCACTGTTACGTTAAATAACAACAGTTAAAAAGTATTATCCACCTTTTAGGCTCCGCCGCAGTAAGAAAACAAAACTGATGATCTAATGAGGGCCACCGGAGTCAAGGAAATGAAGAAAGAAGTAGATATTGGACTGGTTGATGCGGAGACGCTAGGGGAAGGCTTCTGTAGTTCAGCAATGGATATGTTTCGACTTAAATAATAAGAAAATAGTAAAGAGGTTTCACGATAAATCTACATCATACAACGTGTAACAGAATAAACGCAATATATTTTAAGGGGTCATTGTACTCATCATTATGAACAACTTTCACTATGGGACCAACACTAAAATCGACTCCCCATACATTTCTGTGCGCATAACTCGACAAAATTTACTGAACAGCTGATTTATTTTTTCGTGATTTCGGGGTTCTCCAATAATCAACTCTTCACTTTTTACAAAAAAAAATCGCCGACTTCCAAATACTCTTTTATTTGGAAGTCGGTGATTTTTCTTTTGTAAAAAGTTTTTTATTTCTCAATTTTCAGTGGTGATACTCTACAACTAATTATAGAAGAGTTCCATTGCCTATCTCCGAAGCTCTTCATCAGATCTTCACCAAATTGACTACCACTATTCACGAGAAAATACTATTCCAAAAATACCCAAATCGCTTCAAGTGTGCCTATAAAATTTAAAGAGTTCCCTCGATTTCTCCAGAATCCCATCATCATATCCTGACCATGGAAATAAGATTTTTTTTTCACCTTCAGAATTCACCTGAGAAGTACCCTTTCAAACAAAAGAAGAAATTTCCGAATCGGTCCAGGCTTCTTTTGAGTAATCGGGGAACATACATAAAAAAAGAATCCGACTAATTGAGAACCTCAACCTTTTTTTGAAGTCGCGAGTCGGTTTAAAACTACGCGTACATTAACATGATAAACAATACACTTTTATAAAACTCAAAATGGTTGAATTCATTTAATGTATATTCCTAGTTCACACGGATTTTTCCTTATCATGCTAAACCAGTTACACCTCAATTAAGTTACTCAAGCTTAATACCTACCTACATCATCTCGTGATTCTCGTGTAAATACTTACACGTGAAAATGTGCATTCCCAAATCACGATCATTCAATTTGTTTGTACCACCAGCTTAGGTAAGTCTATCTCATTTCTGCGTGAACGCTAAGTTTCGATATCAAAACTATTGGAATGCCCTTGCTCCACTAAACTTTTTCTGTTATTATCTCAAAGTGCCGGATACCATGACTTAAACATTTTTCTGTTACCTATTGTGTTACGTGGACGGTGTACGACAATCACCTTATCTCTCTTTAGCATGGACAGCCGATATTGCGTGAGATCACGACATTCGTAATCATTAGAACATTTAGAACCTATTAGATATGAGTTTGAGAAAAGGTCAAGGTGACTTATTAAAAAGGTGAATTTATGAAACAAATAGTTCGATTTTTGTTACCTCATCAAGTAGAACGGCTGTTACGATGTGATGTGTTATGCGTAAAAGCCCCTATAAACAAAAAATATAAAAAAAGAAAGTCTTAACGGCTGAACGGATTAGGATGAAAGTTGGCAAGCGGGTAGACCATGTCCTGGAATAGGATTCTTTTTATCCCGGGAGTATGTTCCCATGGGCAAACTTTCTACCTTCCCGCGGACGAAGTCGCAGGCGGCAGCTCGTATAGTAGTATCGTTTATATATTTAAAGTACCCAATTAAAATATTCATTTCAATATTGGTAGATAGGTAACAATTAAGTCGGTCGTCACCACGAAATAAGTCTTCATCGACTAACTTTATTAATAAAATATGTTATAAGATTTAATGATTAATAGTCCTTTGTAACAAAACCTGATTCATTTAATTTCATGTTACGCAACAGTAATCACTGTTGCTACCATTTTCAAGGAATTACAACTTTTATTATAACAAGGTTAAGTTTCGTACACCCACATGCTGGAGGTATTCCAAACGAGTGCTGTTCGGGGACTTTCACCAAAAATGCGTTAATTATTTCGTAAGGGGATTTCAGTAATAAAACCAGTTTTTATATAAGCTCCATTCAAGAACTTAAACTAACTAAAATTGCCAAGATATTTTTATTTTTATAATTTAAGTATACTTACTAAACATTTGTATAATATAATTGTGGAAGTTTACAAATTAAATAAAAAATTAAAGTTATCATCGTGTAAACGAAATCGTCGATGTACCTATCGACATCTAACTGTGTGGTGATGTCACCGGAAAATGGCAAACGCCGTAAGATTGTAAAATATCGCGTGAAATTGCAAACCATTTTTTTAAAGAAGACACGGATATATTGGAAACTATTGAATTTGGATGGCATTAATTGTATACAAAACGATTTTTTCATAATATATCGGGAAATTATAATTTAATCAAGATTTATTACAATCTTAAAGAGTCTGCAATTTTCCGGTGACAGTGATGACCAATCTCAAAAGAAGCAGTTTGATTTGTACCTACTGGTTTAGTCACAAAGCCTATTCATCGATCGGAACTTCATCGATGCAAAAAATAGTTACCTACGATACTTGGCAATAATAGACACCTACAATTACAAATCAATCACATTCTGATCACGCTAAGAATCGATTTTATCAATAAACTTAGTTTAGTGTCGATAAGATCAACGCGACGTCTGTCGTAATTTTTTTTTCTGTTACATTTTGTACATACAGTTATTCTTAAGCCCAATGATGTTATAAACGTAGAGATACGTTTTACCGAGGTTTGCGCGGCAATACAAACACAAGGTAAATCCCTTGAGGTAACTCAGTCCGTCCTGGCGTCTGGTCGCGATTCGAACTTACGTAGCGGGATAGTGGATTTAAAAAAAAAAACAAAAATACCAAGTTGTGCGTTTAGAAAGTGCAATAATTACACTGCGACGGTTCCACAAGGCAAAAATGATTTGTAAGTACTGTTTAATCTGTTTACATCATTTAATATCTGTGTATAAAATTTATTTTACCCAAAAATCTCCGCCGCGCTGTTGCCGCTCTACCGCCTACACGAAAGAGACAAGTAATGAGGGAACGAGACAATGGCGCGTGGTGTTGTCCGTTCGAATTTCGAACGACGCTAGAAGATGTAGAATTTCACCATGTTTTAATTTCTTTATAATGAGTACGTCGTCTCCATTGGTAAAATCTCATTGGTTTGCCGAGTTTTTGTGGTTGTAATTATAAATGCAATTACTTAGCTACGATTATTTCGGGTATTTTCTTGTATCTTTATTATCCATCCTGATGCGAGGTTCATTGTCTTCATTATTGACTTGTGAAGGTAATAAATTTAAAATTGAATTATAAAAAGCTGTGTAAAACAGTGGTTTATTTGGGTTAACTAATTAATAAATATCAAACCAAAAACCCAAGCAATTGATATTTAGAGGGGAAATCCTGCCACAGCAAATAAAACTTTTAACAGTTCCGTCTCACAAGGCAAAAGGTTTCTTTGAGTAAAAAATAAATAAAATAAACAATTGCCTACCTGCTCGGAACTAATTAATTATTATGTCATTTAGTAGAGCCCGGATTGTGACACACATTTTTAATTCGTAAAATGCACGTTGTATATTATGTTTAGTACATTTTGAAATTAAAATACTTCGTATAAATTGCTCGATAGACCGTGTAGTAGGCATTAGAAAACTAATGAAATTGGAAATTACTTTGACAAATCAAAATCTGAAATTTGTATTTATTTATTTTTCCTTACATTCAATTTCACAATTTGTTGTTGGCCCTCACTGGTTTAGATACTTAACTGATTTTGCACTTAAGTACCTAACATTGGATTTTTCTTAACCACTTCAGTGGTTTTGATGCATTTAAATGGTCCATAGTTATTAGTCACAACCGCACAACCTTTTTATTATACTCTGTGTTGCCGGGAATATCATAAAATGCTGATTCAGTCAAGGTTTCACAAATCAAGGGCACTCAGAGCAAGAAAGCAGGCTAAATAATGCGCGTATTTAAATAAATTATAACTTGAAAAAATTGTGTTTTATATGTATGCATTATTCATGTCGTAGTCAGATCTTAGAATTGGACATTTAATGAAAAAGCCGTTAATTTCGTTAAACGGGGATATTTCATGAAATATTATCTACACTGTTAGGTGGACATTTCATGAAATGGTTTGACCAAAGCAATAGCGCCCATTTGACGACATAAATGTGAATAATGTACCGAGTCAGATGGTTAATGTTCCTATTGCTTGCTCTCAGATGTAGCTCTGACATGCAAGATGAATTTACACGAACAAGTAGAACAGCGAATAGAAATAAGTATCCAATTTTGTCGGCAATCTCCTCAGTATCGTATAAGCCAGCATCTGTTACAAACTATTGCAAACAACGTGAAGACGCATCACGTGAGGAACTGCAAACGTGTCATTATCAGCTGTTATGTAAGATGGCGTTACATCAACTTGTCGTACGTCTATTACTACCGTTTGGTATGAAATAAGGTAGCTACGGTGTTTCTTTACCATTGCCGTGACATAGTGACCCTTTTTTTTTTTTTTTTTTGATCTCGGGGGGAAATCCTCATGGAAATCCTCCACCACGGGGCGGGTGGAGGGGTCTGTCAGACTCTTACTGACTAAAACCACCCCGGTGTTCCATCTCTCACCTACGCCGGGGATCGCGGGAACGTATGCGACTTCCGCAATCCCCGGCTGGTGCCGGCCCGCCTCTGCGGGCCACCTCGCGTCGGCGAGGGGAGTGAGGTGTTTAACTCCCCTCGCTACGTCAAAGAGGGGCGCACGGGAACACCACGCGCCGCCACCTCGGGTCCGGATGAGTGGGGGGCGACGGACATCCCCCTGGACCCAGTTAGGGGGCCGGAAGAGGGCAGCGTATGCCCTCCTCCGACGCCCGATGCGCCTGCTGCGGGCAGGGAGAGCGGTTGTGATCTCCCTCTCCCTTTCCGCAGCCTCCTTCTGCGCGATAACTGTCTCGAGACCACCGCGTCCCAGGACTCCTCACCGCCGACCATAGCATGGACTACGGCCGGCAGCGAGAGGTCACCGCCTACAAGACATAGTGACCCTCGGGCAACACGCAAATTAATTTCATTCGAAGATATTATTAGAACCATCAATTTTTGTAGCGTACTGTCGTATTTCCGGTAGGAAAATTAGTATGTTTGATTGCTTAAGGTATACTTATATAGTTTTTAATTGTATCTTGGTACCTACCTATTTAATTTTTCATAATAGAGAGGTCAACGCAACACTACGCTATCGTTACGAGGCGAGGGAGGAAGTCTGCGGTATTTTTGTCTGTTTGCGTTTCGACCAGACTGCCTAGGTAGGTACTGCCAGTAATTTTATGAAATTATTAGGTAAGAACATTGAAGGTTATTTCTATTGACTGTTTTAATATTGATCACTTATTAATAGCGTTAGTAAGTATAACAAAACATGTGGCAATCACGCAAATTTTTTTTGTTGTTTCATAAACTTTCATCTACCTATCCTGTTAGTTAAGTTGACATAATTTAGCAAGCACTTACATTATAGTCATCAATTATATATTACTAGCCGACGTCACGCGGTTTCACCCGCGTAGTTCCCGTTCCCGTGGGCGTACGGGGATAAAAAATAGCCTATGTTACTCGCTGATAATGTAGCTATCCATTGCTGAAAGAATTTTTCAAATCGGTCTAATAGTTTTTAAGTTTATTTGTTACATAGAAAAATACAAATCTTTCCTCTTTATAATATTATATTATCAGTATAGACTAGATTTTGCCCGCGACTTCGTGAATAACCTATTTTTCCCGTTCCCGTAGGAATTTCGGGACGAATTATACACCAAAACTGCATGAAAATTCGGTCAGTATTTTTTGAGTTTATCGAGAACAGACAGACAGACACGGCGGGGTACTTTGTTTTATAATATGTAGAGAGTGTGTCGAGTTGTAATTAGGAAGTAGTTGGATGATAATATTTGTGCTATGATTTGTTCGCTGTTCGTAAAACAGTAGATAATAAAATAAATAATAAAGTTGATTTTATGTGTTTGTTACGAAATCCAATGCGTGCGAGTAACTAGTTGTCCACTAGTCACAACTTAGTATTGATTGATCAACAATAAGTATGACTTCGTCAACCACTTTTCTTCGGAGAACTTCAAATAGAACATAATAGTTTTAGTCGAATTCGATGCCGAATGCGTTCTTCCGCTCCCCTTTTTACTCCGCCTGTACGTCTTTTATTTACATGTTCTACTAGCTTGTATAGGTATACTTACTATCTAATATTTCTGAATAAATTTATACTTATTTTTTTTTTATATCCAAATTAAAAAAGTTGTATTGAACTTGCATGAATATATTATAATTTTAAAACACAGAAATATTCGCGGGGAGATAGCAAAATATAAGTCTAAACAAATCTAAATATAAATAGTATAATTCTAGAAAAAAGAGGAGCTCGTGGCTAAATAATAACAGCCACACGGGTCGATCTTCAAGGTTAAGCAACGCTTGCCGAGGTTGGTCTGTGGATGGGTGACCATCTTAAAATACCGAGACTCCTCCGTGCCTCGGAAAGCACATTAAGCCGTTGGTCTCGGCTGTTATTTGAGGATCTTCGGCAGTCGTTACGGACAGTCAGAAGCCAGAAAATCTGACACCAGTCTTACCAAGGAGTACCGTGTCACCCAGTTAATGGGTTGTGGAGGTCTGGTAGGCAACTGCTCCACGTAAAATATACTGGTATTCAGCTGAATCCGGTTTGACTGGAAGCCGACCCCAATATATATAATTGGGAAAAGGCTAGGCAGATGATTAATTCTAAACAAATGACTTCGTTTAGGCAGCCCGCTTCTTTGCTTCGACAATTATTAATTTTATTAAACTTGTTTGAATGACCATTTAAGCAAAACATTAACTTCCTCAGTAGCATATATTTTATGCGTTAGGTAATAATGGCTTTTCCTTATTGAGTTTAAAAACTTAGGCAACTCATAATAAAATGAATGCTTTCTAGATTCTATGCATTCGGTAAAATGTCTAAGTACCTACCTACTTACTTATCGTTAAATTTACAGTTAGCATTAATGCCATTATTGTGCAACTCTTAGAGATAATGGGTGGAATTTGTGTCTACTTACAGTAAAGAATAAATAATAGAAACCTATTAAGTGCTCTGAAATTAAATTGGTATTGAAGAATTTAATTTTATTCGATCGATCGGTTGCTCAACAACACTTACCTAGGTACAATCTGAAATGAAGAATCTAAAAATTTTCTAAACCTTTTACAAAATAAAGAGAAGTATGTATTAGTCTTCATAGGTAGAGCAATGCTGTTGTAGGGAATGATCCAAACTTGTTTTTTTTTTTGACGGGAAATCTTCAATCGACTCCTCCTCCCGCTCTGAGCGGAGTGGAAGGGAGTGTCAGACTGTTACTGACTAAAACCAACCCTTGTTCTTCCAAATGCCCTTTGCGTTCCAGGGCCGCGGTAACTCTTTTGAACAATTCCGCAACCCTGGCAGGCTCCTAACTATAACCTACACATGTAAGTGCGTACCTGTGCTACCCCACCTTTAATTTTTTTTTTTTACTTTTTCTTTAATTTATGTACACACAGAAAAACAGTAGCAGGTATTAACGCAATATTATCAATTCAGATCTTGTTATGTTAGAACATAGTAAGTACTTAATGTTGGTAATGTAAGCTTTACCGATTAGGTGTAAAATGCGTAACCAATTAGATTCTGGCACGACGAAAGCGTTATAAAATTGATTATTTTACTGCAAATGAGCATGCTACATATTAGGTCTTTACCATGTCTTTACCTATGAAATCAGTACCTAGTAAATCCCATAAATAAGTAGGTATCTATTTATAACTAGAACAATCAATAGCTAATATCAAACAGTATGAAGCCCGCATTATAATTTTGGCAACAATCCTCCTTTCAAAATTAGATTATTTGATTATTTGTGTTGATCAATTCTCTTCAATTTTCTTTTACGAGTTATTTCAAATTTAGAATTGTCCTATGTCAGTGGATTTTGTTTTATAAAATATTGACACTTGATTAAGGAATGTAAGATCGACTTATTTTTGTTACTTATTTACAAATTATTAAAGTAATTTCCGTGATTGTGTTGTTTTTTGTGTTACCCCGTGTGCAGGGTATTTCTCGTTTTATTCTTTCGTGAGAGTATAGGATTTTTTTTGTGTCTTCAATATTTTATTCAATTTGTCCTTTTGTTTTAGGAAGTGTGATTTTTTTTTGGGTTCCAGCTTGCATACCATATTCCTGTTGAAAACCGGTACAAAAAATAACTTTACTTTATAAAAAAATCTGCTTGAGAATTATGTTGTTCATATTCCATTTATCACTATAGTATAGATATCTGTAGTAACAGACGACAAGGATATCGGTTCACCCTTTACCCCGAGCTGCCCCGAGCTGAGGCAGCCGTTGGTGGGCCGTGCCACACGTCCAGTCCCTGTCCACCTTACGAACAGGCGATGCGACAGCATTGGATCGGTTGTTACGCTGGAAGCCTCGGCCTGCACATATCAGAAAATTGACACCTTATTTCTTTGAAGTTTCTTTTAATAGCTCACGTTACTAAATTTCTCATTCCCCTTCTGATGATACGATAAGATTTTTTATACCTATACCGGGTGAATTTGAATTTGAATTTGAAAAAGTGTGCGTGGATGGCCAAGACGCTCATTAGACTATTATCTAGTTGCAACGACATTTAGTTTCTGAAGAGAAGCTAATTTACTCATACGGTACCTACCAAACATTCTTATTTATCCCCGCCTATGTATTTCTGCGTTCAACTCCCATATATCTATATCATGTAATTTTTAACAATTTTTATTATTTATTTTTTTATGTTTCGATGCATTTTTTCTTTACAAACAAAATTATACGTGACGAAATACAGTGTTCTTTTTTTTCACTATAGTAGGTACCTACCTACTTAGGTGCCTACCGTACCTAGTACCGTATATATGTACCTACTCTATCTCTAGGTACCTACTAACCGTTGAATAGGTGCTTTTTGTTTGAGTTCATCAACAGATCGCATCACCTATGAAAAACACCGACCGACACAATTTGTGTAATAAACGTAACTTGCGCACGTAATAATTATGTAGGTACCTAGGCTACCTACGTACGAGTGCCTTAATTCCTCTGAAAACGAACTATTAAGCGTGTACCAACCGCAAGGTCTTTAACTCCGAGAGAAAGGACACACAAAGCAAAACTCGGTCAAAATAATGCCTAACCAAATCTTTACACGCTCTTACAAAACATTCCCTGTACGAAAATGGAAGTCAATAGCAACAAAAATCATTCACAGAAATATAGTTGACTGTAATAGCTGTTCAAATTGTAAGACCGTAAATTAAGGTACTTACTTACGATTTATAGAAATTAATAAAATTTATCGACAGTAGTGAGATTGACACACCCACAATTTACCTCGAAGTAGGTACTTAGATACCTACCTGCTTATTCAGAACTCGTGATTTATCGTTACAATTGGCAACAATGACATAGGTACATAAATGTCGTTTTACCATTCGGTATTTTTTCCACCTCTTCTCCACATTAGTTTCGGAACGTAATTTTTTATAAAGCATAAAAATTTGTTTTTTTTTCGACCGTATCGTATACCTTCCCATTTGTTCTAATTTGATATTCGCAAGGTAACCTAAAGTAGTAAGCAGATATAGAGAGCTTGCAAGGTTTTTCGAATGCTAGTCTAGACCAAAAAAATGAAATGATGATACCTTACCCTTAGTAAGTACCTAAAATATTTACGAAACTCACCTATCAATCTAGTCAAACCTTTGACTTCCTCATATCAGCCGAAATACGTCCCCTGCTAGTCATAGACCTCCCCCTAAGTCCCCCCGATTTGCCATAATCTCCACGCTTGGCAGGCGGGTTGGCGTTGGCGATCGCAGTATAGCTGTTGCAATGCACAGAGCATGTTGCTGCCCATTCTCTGGTGAGTCCCTTCGTCGCCTCTCACGACACCCACGGGAAGTGATGGGATGGTGCTATTCTTTTACGTCCGACACCATGCAGACCAAGACTATCCATTCCGAATGATGCATTAGGTAGGTACTTACCTTATCTATGTACGTAGTACGCAAAACACAAAAGAAAATCATTCTCAGATAACGTTCATGAACTACTTTGAAACAGCGACATGTCTCGGCAATATTACTTTATTCGGTGCTTTATTTAATTTACTAGTGATTTAACAAAATAGTTCGATCAGCACGCGCCCCTAAGGTCAAGCACGCACCGTTTCGCGACAAGTGTCACGCATTCATGATGGTTGCTACCGTTGCACTCGCACGCCGATATTTGGCAACCTTGAACACTTTCATTAAATATGACAAAACTATTTCTGTTAGCTGAGAACACCTATTTGAAGTTAACTTTTTTGTTAGGTATGTTTAAAGTGGTTTTTTATGTTGATATTCCTACCAGTAGCGTAGATAGCCAGGGGCTGCCGGTCCGGTGACACCCGTTCAGGGATGACACCTGACCGTTCGCAGACTGTTTTTTGTCACGGTCGGGTGTCACTCCTAAACGGTGGATGCAATGAAACCTGTCGGAGAGAGGGTGCATAAAATGTTCGAGCTCGTGTCTCGCTCTTGCATTATATCTCTTACTTTTTGAGCTTTTCTGTATAAAACAAAAAAAGTACTTCCATTTAAGTATGATAAAAGAAAATAATACTTTTTCGAGGTGGGGTACAAACATTTTGTTAGTTCTTGAACTTTTCTGCATTTTCTCTCGATTGAGACATAAATTTCAAAGAACGGCCGGCTCTCAACCCTAAACAGGTGAAGTAATGAAACCAGTCCGAAGTGAAGTGCAAAAATTGATCTTGCATTCTACACTCTCTTAGTTCTTGAGCTTTTCAGTACTTATAAGTAAACAAAATAACTTAAATGTACAAGTAACAATGATCAAAAGAAAATAAAACCGTTCCGAGGTAGAGCGCAAAAAATTTCGAGCTCGCTCTTGCATTCTACCCTATCTTAGTTCTTAAGCTTACCGTCAGTCGCGAACGTTAATTCTGTTTGCGTATAATTAAGTCAAAAGAAAATCATAACTATCCCAGGCGCGGTGCAAAAATTTTCGTACTCACCTTAACATACAAACTCGAATGCCCTCATCAACCAGTATCGGACAAATAGTCCATGTGGTTTTAAACAAACAGTGAAGTAAAGTCATTCGTAAAAAAATCTACGACACAAATGAACCACCCTTCCCCAAAAAAATGGGTTTCCATCTGCTCTCATCAGAACGAAATTCGCTACCCATAATTATTTCGGGTGAGGGGAGGTCCTTTCGTGGGGTGACACCATATTATCCGCACCGAGTGTAATCCAAGCGAGCTACGCCACTGATTTCTACAAGGTCATACATAAGTTTCAAATAAGTACCTACCTATGCTGAATAAAGGACCTGTCTATGCAAAAATGGATTACGAGAACAAATGGTATAATTAAGTAGATTATACCCAAGGAACGTTTCCCACCAGTCACTAAATTCACTGAGCATACTTACTGTGAACTCTAATTCCGTTGAATAGAAGGCAGGAATTTGAAAAACAGACGCAAAAATTACTTATTAGTTTTACTTTACCTTGGAAGGACATGAGCGAAGTTTTCCATTCAGTTTGTCCCTTTTCAATCAAAGGACTGCTTAGCTACGTACCTACTCACTTTTATTAGTGTCATATGTGTGAGGCAGATGATGACTAAGGTATATTGGTCTAAGTTTATATATTCATATCAATATTCAATATCAATTATTAATTTACAATACAATCAAATCGTAGTTTCTACATTTTCTTTTTGAAATCGCTTCGCTCCGCGTAATAATTTTACCGCCATCATTTGTTTTCTTTGGAAAATCTAGAAATCTATGGTTTACAAACTATCTGAGCTCTATGGTACATATGGCATTGGGTGCGGACATGTATAGCCTGGAAATAGGACTTTTAGTCGATTTATAGTTACGGTTCGTATCTTAATTGGTCCATCCATATTGTTATTGATTTTAAAAAAATATAAACAAAATTGACATTGACAGGTGACATTTCTATTTTTAGATCACAGAATCTCACAGATCTTGTAAATTGAATTATTGATTTCATCTAATGTGTTGATAATCCTGAGAAAATGCAAAACATTTTAGAGACTCTTATTAACGCGTCAGAAAAGGCGGCATGTGTAGCTCGATCCTGTTGTGCAGGAGCGACAAACGAAGTGTTATTGGTCGCAGAAAAATTCGAAGGCGATGCCAACGCCCGTTTTGAGAGAGATTTCAAAACGATTGCGGATGTTTTGGCGCAGGAAGCAGCTAAGACTGAAATAGCGGGTCATTTCCCAGAGCTTACAGAGCATGTAAGAGGCGAGGAGTGTTCCGAGATTGGAGGAGTAAGGATCGAATTATGCGATAGTGTAGAAGGCACTGCGGATATTTTACAGTATTTAGTAGCCCCCGCTGTTGCGAAACGAATGGCTGAAGCGGCCCATCGCGATACAGACCATAAGTTTTGTGATAATTTGCCTAAAGATATTCCTGAGATCGACACTTCTGATTTAGGCATTTGGATTGATCCTATTGGTAATAATGAAATTATATACTTTTTAATCTAGGAACAAAGTTCTACCACATCAATATTTAGTTTTAAGTCTTAACTGCAAGCAAGCAGAGTGCCAAAATGAACCTCTCATATGACAAGTTCTTGAAGCTTTGTAAGTTTTCACCTAATTGATTATCTTCTGCTCTTAGATGCTACTGCAGAGTTCATAGCTGGAGTCCAGGGACATGCTGATGCAGACCATGGTCTTCCTTGTGTGACTGTTCTAATTGGTGCCTATCTAAGGTCTACAGGAGAACCTGTTCTTGGAGTCATCAATCAGCCATTCTATGACAAGTGAGTTGGCATCAATTTTTTGAATAAATGTCCCACAACCATCTTAACTTTTAAAGCTTAAAATATTTTGTGATTTGTAGGTTACTGGCCCTAGGTTTGATTCCCAGGTTGAGTAAAGTGCTTTTGCTGCAGAGAAACCCAATAACACTTAAACCATTCAGGTATTCTTCAGAATCAGCCTGGATTCTGGATTTGTGCCCATTAAGATTCACCCCTTTTTTTTTAAAGATGAAAAATCATTAAAATCCTTCTCTGAGCGGAAGGGAGTCTCAGACTCTTACTGACTGAAACTCATCCATGTTCCTTCTAATACCCAATACCCTTTGTAACAATTGTAGCTGATAAATTTTTAGTTATGTGTTTCTGTGCGTATTTTCCGGCAGAATAAACTGATTTTCTTTTTCTTTGCGTTCCATGGCCGCAGTAACTGTACAAATTCCACAACAGATTCCCCCCTAGGACTTATAACTGGCATAACTGACTCTTTGGGGAAATCAGGAGTGTTCTGTTTACTACAGATGAAAAGGCATTACGTATGCCTTTGTTCAATGAAGCAAGAACTCTAAATAATATATAAATGGCATAATGCAAGAAAATATTTTGTATCATTTTTTATTTCCAGTGGCAAAGGGCGAGTTGTGTGGGGCATCAATTATAAAGATATGCATGAGTGGGGTAGCAGTTATGTTGTGGAGAACAATGAAGAGAATGTCTTACTCATGAGTTCTGCTGAGAAACCGGAAATTGCTGATAAATTCCGGCAAGCTGGATGGGAGGTCAAGTCTCTACCAGGAGCTGGGCACAAGCTTCTAAAAGTTGCTTTAGGTAAGAAAACTAATAAATACATACAGATTTAGCACTGATTTCTTTTAAACTGAGAACTATTGTGTATATAACATATCCTCTTTTGAGGATTTACTGAAAAGTAGAATTAATATTAGACTTTTCTCATTGTAGAAGTTGTACAAAATCATTTTACAATCTTTACTATTTTCCTTTTATAGGTGAAGCAGCAGCATACATCATGTCCCAAGGGACCACTTTCCGCTGGGATACATGTGCCCCCCACTCTATCCTCAGAGCTAAGGGTGGGGATCTCATCAGCTACTCTACTCAAAATCCTATCACTTACAATGATGAAATGGATATGGAGTCACAAGACTATAGCAACAAAGAAGGCATCATAGCTTATAGTGATGGGAACACTGAAGAAAAAATTAAGAAAATTCTTAATAATTAAAAAAGTACCAAAACTTTGAATGTATCTCCTGTATTGTATCTCAAATAGTTGATGTAGGGTACCTACTATTTTAAATTAGTATAATCTTAGGTCCTTCCCAACATATCCAATACTAAACAAAAAGAGATCATAAAATGATCTTCAATGATTCAGCAAGTTCTTCTCAGTCATTCCTACTATTTCTAGGATGTTTAAATAACTATTTCTTTGTAATGTAAGGACAAATTTTTATCGAAATATTGCTGTTTATGTATATGTACGTGAAATGTGTTTGTTACTAAGATTTTTTGTAAACTTATGTGAATATTTTTACTTGTGATTGTCAAAGTTTATTATAATATGTCTAGTCAGTATTAACCAATAAAATTAATTTAATATCATGATCTCTATGTTGCATGTTATTGTAAACTGTGATGTATTGTTTTGAAAAAAAATATAATTTTTATTTTATGCAGTGTTTTATTTATTACACAAAACTTACACTTAGATTAAATTAATTACTTGATTCTGATTCAGAAGAAGAACTTTTGCTTTTCTTCTTTTTCTTTTTTTTACTTTTCTTGTCTCTCTTCTTTACCTTGCCAGACTTTGTTGATTCTTTGGATTCTTTTTCCTTTTCCTTGTCCTGCAACAAGATATTTTTAATAAGACAGCTGTTGGGTAGGTAAACTAAAATTTGGAATAGAAAGTTGAATAAGGCAAGGTGAGTTACAGATTAACCTTTATTTATTTATTACTTCTGCAGTATATCTTACCGGGAAATTGCAAACGCCGTAAGATTGTAAAATATTGCGTGAAATTGTTAACTACTTTTTCTTAAAAAGACAGAGACATATTGGAAACTATTGAATTTGGATGGGATTTATTGTATATGTCACTGGATAATAGCAAACGCAGTAAGATTGTAAAATATCAAGTGAAATTGTTAACTACTTTTTCTTAAAAAGACAGACATATTGGAAACTATTGAATTTGGATGGGATTTATTGTATATGTCACTGGAAAATAGCAAACGCCGTAAGATTGTAAAATATCAAGGGAAATTTTAAACATTTTGTTCTTACTAAGACACATATAATGGAAACTTGTATTTGGATGGAATTTATTGCATACAAAACGATTGTTCATAATAAATCGAGAAATTATCTAATAAAGATGTATTACAATCTTACAGAGTCTGCAATTTTTCAGGGACATATCTATTTACACTGGTGGACTTACTGCTTACGGCATTCTCGACCAGTCAGCCAGGGTTGGTGAAGAGTTAAAATGGCAAAATCATTGTAAGCTATTCCTTTTCAACTTTCTTCTTTGTATAATTAAATTGGCCTCACCGGTTTTACAACAGTCTCAGTTCTAGTAATAAGCGGTTGAACTTGTGGAGCACAACCCTCCATCCTAATCGCAGCAGTCACTTCATCAACTTTTGACATATCTGCATTTGGAGCTCGATATTGTTCACAGTGGTCGACTCTTACAACACGTCCGAGTATCTGGGGAGAGATAAAAATTGATCAGCATATATTATAAGGTTCCAAATTATCTTAATTTAAATAACTTGTTTTTAAAGTGTACCGTTACATCAAGTATATGAAAAAAAAATACAAAAGAGGTTTCTCATTTCATATATTGAGATATCTCTATAAACAATCATACATACTTTGGTTCCATTTAAATTATCTACTGCTAGGATTGTTGACCGCTGATCTTCATAGCATATAAATGAAAAGCCCCTTGACTTTCCAGTTGCTTTGTCTCTGACCAAGTTAATGTTCACTATTTCACCATACCTGCAATTATTCGGTAACTTTAAAATTAAATTATAAAATATCAATCACATGCAGGAACTTCTATTTTTATTCTTGTTCACACAAGGAATACATTTTTTGCTGCTTGATTTTAATGAATGAGAAATAGTAAAGCAGCTAATGATATAACTAATCTTGTTTACTTTTACGTTTCTTTTACTAAACTTACTGTGAAAAAACGCAGATAATGTCGCCCTCCGTTAGATCATAGGGCAAACCTCCAACAAACACCCAAGCACTATCCTTGTACTGATCATGCCAAGAAGTCTTATTTTTACCAGCTAGCTCACGTTCACTTAACTTCAAAACGTTCTTTATATTCCTGGAATAATCAAATATCCATTCAAGGCATAGGTACTTTCCATTCAAAACAAAACTTACTTCATAAAATCGTTGATGCAAAGTTAAACTTACGTCATAGGATTCATCGTGATGTTTTATGAAAACTTAACTAATAAAAGACCCGAAGTATTTCGCTAATAACTACTTCTCAGTAAAACAAATCATTGTTATTTTTGTTTTAACAATTATCTCAAAACATAACCTGTGTGGCGCAAAGGGAAACAAGTCAACAAATCTCATTGTCCTTCTGTCATTCTGTATTCTGTCATTGCTGATAGATTTTTATGGTTGGCAATAGGGTGGAAAGTTGCGATTCATCGACTAAATCAGTAGTCAGTAGACGAGTTTGTCAAATTCTGCACGATTCATACTTATGTCAATCTCAATTTGTCAAAATTGTCAACTTGTAGTAATAGTTGTTGTCAGTTGTTGTATTATAGTAAGTAATAGTTCGGAGCTCGGGAACCCTGTCTTGAACAAGAAAATAAATACGCTAAAGGAAGATAGATAAACAGTTACAGCTGTTACAATGACGACCCCTCCCGATGCACCAGATAGCTATGATCAGGTTCGTGAAACAAATCTAAAAGTTTCTCCAAAACTGCAACGTTGTTTACAGTCTATGTTCTCCTTTTTTAACAGTTTGACGAAGAAGAAACTGAACAGCACCTTGGGGCGACAGCATCAGGACGGAAACGGCTATTCAGTAAAGAATTAAGATGCATGATGTACGGGTTTGGAGATGACCAGAATCCATACACAGAAAGCGTCGACTTCTTGGAAGATTTAGTTATAGAATTTATAACAGAAACCACACATAGGTAAGAATCTTGTTACTGAACCATATTGTATGTATTGAGTTCCTTTTTCCAATGCAGATGAATTTTCAGGGCAATGGAAGTGGGCCGTACAGGTAGAGTTCAAGTAGAAGATATAATTTTCTTAGTCCGGAAGGACCAACGCAAATACGCTCGTGTTAAAGACTTACTAACAATGAATGAAGAACTTAAGAAAGCAAGAAAAGCTTTTGATGAAGTAAAATATGTTGGTGAGTAGAAATAATTTGAGAAGGATAGAAAAATGTTCCTAATGTTGTTTTTGATGTAACTGAAGCTGAAGTGTTGCTATATTTTGTTTTTCTATCAATCTTATCTCAATTTACAATAAAATCTCTTTATTATAATGAAGTCTCATAAAAAATAATAACATTATACTTAAAACTAAATATTGAATGTTGTAATAGTCTGAAATGTTAATTTTGTAAAATTTATGATGTGTGTGTATGTAATAATTGTATTTTTATGAAATTATAGAAGATCAACAATAACATAGATCATCAAACAAGGCTGCCATGCTTCTAAGACTGATGCAAGTAACAATATTTGATTATGACACAAACTGCTTTTGTGTTTGCACATACTAATATTATTTTCAACCCTTGTAATCTAACCCTTAGTGTAACAGGTTTGCTTCTCCAGTCTGTTTTGCTTTACCTTTTAATTATGCTTCCCTGATGTTATATGTCATATCTGGGTGCACGAGAGGTGAAGCGCAAAGGCACCGCCTACCTTTTCTCGAAGCAATTTGTCCTTTTTTAACCCTTATAACGGGTTTGGATTATATGTTTTATTCAGTATAAATAATTAAGCTTGGCACTGCATATACTGGTCTATTCCTATATGTATGCTCTCAAAGTCCTGTATATTCCCTTATATTCTGTTAACCTTGGTATTAAATTTTTTTAATCAACAAACAATTTAAATCTCTACCACCAGTGTGTTCAAGATTTTAACTTTTATTATGTCAATTAATTATTTACTCATAGCTAAGAAATGGAATGCAATTTATCTAACTGAGATAATATGGTATATTATTTTAAATTGAATGAATCGCATGAGCAAAGTTTATTAAAAATAAAACGGAAGTAAGTATTGACTTACTTCTGTTTTATTTTTAATAAACTTTGAATACATTGGTATTTTAGAAATAGTTATCTGGATTTTTGTACTTAATATCCTCCCCCTGCATTGTATTGATCCTGAATGTTTGCTTTGTCCTTAAATATTTCACTATATTGTTTAGGAGATTGTGAAGTATTTTAACTTGGTGAGGTGTCTAAACTAATAACCTTACTTAGTTATTTTTTCATTTGCAAGAAATTTAAACTGTGATCCCATAATTTCCATACATTGTTTGAATTCACCTGAATGGTTATCAATAAGTTTGGGGGATGGTAAATATTATTATAGAAATAGAAGGTAATGTAATAATTTATATTTCAGAATAATTCAGAAGTGGATAGGCTGGAAGGATGTGACCTTCATGCATTGTATTACCACTACTTCCACCAAGAATTTATTTAATTATTATGCTCAATGTTTGTACCTATGTATTTTCAACTTCAGTTCTTAAATTATTTCTGTTATTCTACTGTCAAAGACATTCCTCTATAAACCCAGAACCTCAATGTACTATTTGTAGCTTTAGACATTAAAGTGATGAATTTTAAACTTGTTTTTTTGTTTTCATGTGCACTTGCAACCAAGTGCATTCTCTGTCTCTTTAGCAGCAAACTGTTTTTCATAATTTTAAAACCTTTCCAGCCATTCAATTAATACTATAATTCAAACGGATATAAAGTTTAAAATGCTTTGAAACAGACACTGTTAGTCGGTGTCCTGCCGTGATTTTCTCGTGTTTTTCATCATCATCATATCAGCCGAAAAATGCCGTTTTTCATCATCATCATATCAGCCGAAAAATGCCGGCTAGGCGCCCTTGTCTGCGTCCCTGCGTAGTCTTTGATAATAGTTTTGAGGTAGCGCGTGCGTTACGAAAATGTTCATGTGTGCGGTGCAGATATGAAAGTGTGTGTTTAGCTTCGCCCAGATGCTCAAGGTTATTGAGGCAACTATACGCCATAATAAGGTTAGATCACACCGAGACGCGAAGCAACGAAGCACGCACATTTTGCATCACACAAAATGCGCACGTTTCAAGAAAGATTTTCGAGTATATCCCGCCATGCGTATCGAGTCGCCGCGCAGCACAGTCCGACCGATCGGCCTCTACAAACATCGGTACAGGAAAGGTGGCAGCACCACAAGAGTGTCATTGTCAAGTATATTTTACTTATAAGTTTCGAATATGTAACGCAAGATGGCACAGTACTTCGTGCACGTTCTCCTAAATGGAGTATGCAGGAACTATAGGTGGCACCACAGAACAGTATTTTAACGTTAAAGTTTTGAATATGCAACACAAGATAGCACAGTGAAGTTCCCTATAGACATACCTGTCTAATAGACCAGGCAGAATGCCAGTATCCAGCTGAATGGGCCTCTGGTTCATATAATAAAATAAACTTTATTTTTCAAAGAGTTTATTTGTGCGATACAATAGAATGACAGTATAGTAGCTTGCTAACACAGTACTTCAGCATAACAGACAACTGTTATGAAAGAAATTATAATATCAAACAATAATTAAAATAATTTAACATGATCATATCATTATTGAACTAACATAATAACACAATACACTACAAAAGAAACGAAAATGATAAGTTTATAATACATACTCAAACGTCAACAGGATTGAAATATCCTGTACATAATGTGGCCCCAATCAAGTTTAGCATATTTAGAAAAATTATAAATATGGAGAGGAGTGTTCAAATCGAACATGAAAACATTTTTACAAACATCAACGAGGATAAAACTATGTGACTTCACAATTTATACATAGATCAATGATTCTTAAGAATTACGTGTAAATAAAATATTTCAACAAAAGTTCACATTTTAGGCGACTAGACCAGGTTGTCAAAAAACAGCCAAACGTCTATACTTTGGTTTTAAAATATGTGTTACATATTTTGATACAACATCGTCCAATAACAAAGTTAATCTTATAATTATAAATAGGCCATTGATGGCAGTGAGTTAGTATTTTATAAATAATAAATTATCTACTTGTTGAAATATTAGATACGTACTTATAATTTATTATATCTAATGTACTAATGTACATATATTCTAAGCTCGGGCAAAGTGAACAATTTACTATAAATATTGGCATCACACAAATTTCTTCAAGTGAATTGGAATCATTTATTTTATGGAACACCTACTTTGAGGAATATTAAACTAATATAATACGAGAGAATTACAATAATAATCATGAAACTGGTAACTCTTCTGCAACTATATTCAAGTAAAATACAATCGAAATAGTGTTAAATACTTACAAGTTTAATTTCAACCTAAAAGGAGGAAGACGGAAAATATTTGAGCCCTTTATTAGCTACTATTGATTAGACAACAACACAACATAAAAAGCAGTAAACTAATATATATTCCAGTATTCTCTAAATAAATTAGACATTCGAAATAGTACCATTGAGTCAGAAATCTGTTTACAGTCTTAACCATTTATTTTTAGTCTATGAATATTCTGATTTTGTCCTTAGGACGTTTTCAAGTGGAAGAATTCACTACAAAATGTGTGTTTTTCACACAACGTTTTTCATAAAGGCTACCGTGTGTACTTTAGCACTATTAAAAACTACCCTATTATTTTGTAAATATCTATAATAAGACAATATTATTATTTTTACTACTTTTATAACAGCCAACGCTAAGGCAAGTAAACCTGTACATTAGATATAAAAGCTAGATTGAATACCATAAAAATAACTACCATTGATTAAAAATTATATTATTTAATGATGTTTAATTCGCTTGAGGAACATCACTCGTAATTATTATGATATCTCATGGTCGTTATTAATATGTATAAACCTAGCCAATAATTTCAAACATATCAGATTAATATTGAAACATTATTAAATCTCGCAACACTTCCAAACGTGTAAGTGCATTAATTATTTAATATAAATAGGTCACTTTTTCAGGTCAGATTAGGACAAATATGAATTTTTGGAATGGTTTTAATCTACCATGTATAGATAATATCAGGATCATTTATATAATGTCTATGAACATTGTGAACTACCTATAACCGACGATTGGTCGTTTTCGTTAATAATAAAGTGTATAATATAATATAAAAGTGGTACACTTCATGCCGTGAATATACGCGTGTCAAATATTAAAATTACGTGACACGGAGTAATGAACAAATGGAGTGACAAGAGGCAAAGAAATCAAGCGTTTTCTTACTCTTTCATGTTTACAACATCCTTTCTGTGCGAGTCAATATAAATATACTTTTTCTTTCTGTTCACTGGAGAGTTCACACTTCTAGTTTTGATTTGCTTACTTACTTAATTGTCTATGATAATTCAATTTATCACATTTCTACTGCTCTCAGAAAGTATCCGAATAAATATGTAAGCACTAAGCTTGTTTAATGTTTCTTTTTTAGGGTTCCGTACCCAAAGGGTAATCAACGGAACCCTATTACAAAGCCTCCGCTGTCCGTCTGTCAGCGGGTTGTATCATGGCTGTCTTCAAAATAGACAGTTGAAATTTACACAGAGCGTGTATTTCTAATGCCGCTACAACAAATAAAAACTATATTAAAAAAATTAAAGGTTTCCTATACAAGAAACTTTTTTTTTTTCAGTTTATGGGTACGGAACCCTTCGTGTACTCGCACTTGGCCGGTTTTCTATGGTATGCGTCATACTTTGCTCTAATGAACACTTTCTTTCTTTTCTTTCACTCCAATTATTTTTTACTCCGTGGTTAAATCAGCCGATCAGTGATACATATAGTTGTAATAGAATAAGTAAATGCCATACAAATACTTATGGGTGCTGTGTGCGTTTCGTTTAGTCGCTGGGTGGCGGCATGGCGGCTACGATAGCCTTCATCACAGCCGCGGCGGCTAGCGCGGCGTGCGGCTGCCATTCTTTACCACGAGTTCCGTCGCGGTAGTCGGAGATGCCTGTGGATGAGATAAAGCAAATTAAGTTTAACTTCCATTGCATGTTAACTGCATTTGTAAGTTCAAGACAAAAAACGACTACTGGCGGCTAACGGCTAATAACCCGGTATATGACTTTTAACAAAACAGAGCACATCTGTCATAAGCCAGATAAGTAAAAATTATTTATTCTTAGCAAAGTCTTTCCCTTCAATTCCTTCAGCAATGCGTCGTTGATGCCCGGTTCCACTATAACACGTGATTGCGGTTCTGATCCATGAGCCGTTCACACGATATCGCGTTATTCAGCCGAAAAAAGTCGAGAGGTTCAGAAGGTTCTGGAGTTTCAACCGGGCGCTACCCGGTCGACACGGTAGACAAAACGTTAGCGCAGTCTCTCACAAGGTGGTCCGACCTGGCGTAGGCTGCGGGAATCCGCTGGATTCGAGACACACAGGACTGCCTCTTGGGGGAGGCCCTTAGGCTGGACATATTCAGCTGGGGACGTACTTCCGCTGAAATGATGATGTTGAATCAACCGGCGCGCGCCTCGCCCGTGCCACTGACAGTGCGGCCTCCTGCTACAGGAGACAGGTGCACCTTGCATAGCTCACCTCTGATAGACACGAAGCAGTCCTTCCTGTTGCCGATAACGCTGTCGAGCACGGCGTCCAGCTCGCAGTCATAGGCGAGCGCGCGCGCGTGCGCGGCAAAGGCGGCGCGCGCCTCGCCCGTGCCACTGACAGCGCGGCCTCCTGCTACAGGAGACAGGTGTACGCGAAGGCCGCTGTCTTTCCTGTCACTGGAAAAGGATGATAAAGTTTTGATTTGTTCGTTCGTTTATGTACTGAACGATTTTGTATTGGGCATTGCGTTAATTCGCGTTAATGCGTCACCGCATAACCTGAAAACATCTCTGTGCTCATAATTATGAACAACTTTTACTATGGCACCAACCGTAAAATACTACCCTCATTGTGCGATTTAGGGTTTTGCGTTTATTCTAGTACACGTTTAGATAAGAAAGGAAGAAAGCACAAAGGTGATTTACTGCTTATTTTACTTCTTCAGATAACTTACGGTTTGGATACAGTAATTTCACAGATTAAATAAGATATCTTTAAGAATATATCAATAGTAAAGTATCAATCAATCAATAGTATCGTATCAATAGTAAAAGCGAAAGAATATAGGTTTTCGCAAAACTCATTGCAATACTTTAATAATTCAGCGCAACACTGAAAGTGGAAGAGTAGTATCAATCTATATTGTCAACTATTCGACACATTGAATTTAAAATGTTCTGCTAGCACTCCATTCTTCACATAACTATTTATTCTGTCAAACACCCGATTACCCGAGTTCTGGGTTCGATTTCCATAAACTTCATAATGGCTCGCCCGCTCTAATATGGGACAGAAACTTTACCCTAACTTTGCCAGGTTATATTTCACACTAGCTTCTGTCAGCGGCTTCGCCCGCGTGTATGTCGGAAACTCCCAAGTGAACATACTCCCGGGATAATAAAAACTTTGTGCTATTCGGGTTATTCTAGACTCTATCTTTGTGCCAAATTTCATCTAGATCCGTTCAGCTGTTTTGAAGAATTGAATGAAACATCCATCCATTCATCCAAACTTTCGCATTCATAATAGTAGTAAGAATAACTGGCAAAAGTTGGGTACACTCAATTTTACCAGTTAATGTGGAACAATTGTTATACTAAGAGTCATTTAAGTTTGCCACTCTAAAGTTCATCACAATTCGCAGCGCAGTAGTCTATTTTACAACCGATCATAACACCAAGCATGCGCGGTCTCGCGGAAGCTGGCGCGTGTAGTGGCGTCTCAGTCGCTCGTATACGTTCGATGCTTACTTGTGTCTCGCTTGCTCAATGCAATAAGACTGTCGATGCGATAAGTGTTACACATTGTTATTATTTTTAATTAGTTGTTTTTGTTATTGTTTTGTTATCTTCTTAATGCCTTTAATGGCCCCACAAATTTATTTATGGAAGAAGTTTCGGAAATTTTGAGCGATACTGAGTAGGTAAATACTAAAAGACTTTATACTGACTTTATATTGAACTAGTTTGGGTAATGCACTGTGCCCCCGCTTGTGTCTGTGTTTGTGATCCACCTTCGACCTGCGACAATGAGTTAGCTGGCTATACTTCAAGTGAGTGCATGTACCTTTAAATTTAGCCTTCATTTATTTGGTGCGAACACAATTCCTCACTTTCAATTACCTATACTTAGTACCTTCTTATGCATTTCTACCTACTTATCTTACAATCGCAAACAAAAATATTTTTACGCGCTAACACTTTTTTACGCGATTGCACCTGCGCGGTCGTCACAAACAGCTGACTTCGGAGAGGCAAAGATGGTTTGCTAGCAGTATACAACTACCCCTTTCACCATTCAGGAAATAAAGACCTAACGTTATACGAGTATTGTACCATTTTATGTACTTAAAACTCAGTTCACTACCCCATTCAAGTTCAAACACAATATTACTGTTGAGTAAACACAATAATCTGTATTACGCGCGAACTTAACTCAAGTGCGTCATAAACGCGGACAAATCAGTCTAAAACCGTCTAATTCTAACGTCTGGTTAGCCCCAATCGTACCTTACTGATCCACTTTGCCTTTAATATTTATTTATTTTCAATCCTGTTTACTTCAAGCTTATCTTAAAAAACGATATTTGTAAACATTTCAGAGTATAGAATATCCCGACTGTTATGAATGGGTTTTTCAGGATACCTATTCTTGGTGATTTATATAATTTCTGGAATATTGTTTAATAATATAATTTCAGTGACCTAAGAGTGCATAATGTTGTTGTTGATGTTGTCTTGTAGTACATGAGTCATGTACTACAAGAGTAGAATTAATACAGAATTAGCTTGGATTGTGTATCTGAAAACCTCGACCTGGTTCGATGAGGAAATTATAAGTATTTATAGGATTATTGTTACTGTTATCATTGCGAATGGTTTATTTTGAATTTGTTATAAGGAAGTTGCTACAGAACATATTCTGCTCAAAAATTGTATGACCTTTTAAACTCCAGTATCGACTAAAAGCGTTATCATCTCGGACAAGGCGAATCATTCGGTTAATTGTCATCTTTCTGGTTGATGCAGGAATTATTATTTCTTATGGACCGTAGCAAACAATGAGATAATTTATCATTAAAGCTACCCGTGCGAAACGGAGGCGGATCTTCAATCATTAAATTAAATTAGGTAATGAGATAATAAATACATTCCATCGCCTAGTAATTCAATTTTGTACTTTAGTGTTACCGCGTCTCAGTTGATTTTCGAGTGATCACTGTTTAGCTGGGTAGCAAAAAATTGCAATGGAATTTGAACTTTGACATGGATGACATTGAGCTTGTGTTTCCAAAACTTGATAACCTAATATTCTGAATTCAAATGTAGCTGGTATAGGCCCGTCACCGCGAAGGTTGGTTAGAGGTGGTTCAAGAATTAAGTATCTGGAAAGATTATGAGAGAAGCTTTTACCCAGCAGTGGGACACTATTAGGCCAATATAAAAATAGAGTAAATATACATACACTTGATCTCCCTGTGGTGCCGGGTGCGACACTTCAATAAAGGCGCCTTCTCCGATGTCCACACACAGGCGGTCGGTGGCACCTTCGGGGGGCTCCCACCTACCAGGCACGCCTCGAAGTCGTTCCAAGCCTGTAAATAGTAACAACAGAAGCATTAAGCATACTTTTCATTTTACATCTGGAGTTGTTTATTATACGGACCTTGTAGAAACCATTACAAATTTCCGTGCATTCAAGCGATTTTGGCATCCCTATTACTGGAATCAAAAGTAGCTCACAATTTAGGACTGATTAGTATTAGTGTAAATGGTGTAATGGTATAATGGTGGATTAGTATTAGTGTAAAATCCGTGGTGCTTGGCAACTGGGCTTAATCCAGTTGTAATGTCCCTCGGTGCCTATTGGCATAGCTCAATTCTGTCTCCTGCTTGAATGGACGGAAGTGGAAATTATATTTTTTCCTATTCCTTTGCTTTACTTTTCTGTTTAATTTCGTTTTGGGATCCAAGACAGTTAAATCGTTTCTCCTGGACGCGTCAAGCTTCATTGACTCAGCTTTTTTTTCTGGTGGTCGCCACTGTTGATTCTGGGTTTCAGGAGCTGCAGTGGTTGGGAATGTGTGGCGGGCTTATCCCAATTAAAAAAAACATTCCACGAGACATACATTCCATTCTATTAGGTGCACGGAGGTTTCCCATGTGAACGGCGCATTTCATTTGTTTGCCAGCAAGGCATCCATGCGTGTAAACTGTAATCTTGACATTGGGTGTGGTAGATGATCCTGAAGGATGCATGATAGCGGACAAATTTTTGCACTGTCTGGATAGGTCCACTCAAATACATGTGGTGCTTTTCTCAAACCCCACCTCAAAAATTGATCTACATGGTTCTCATATAATTTGACCAGTTCAGATTGACCTCTGAGTTTGTTTCGGAGTTCTTGTCAGGGTAGTCACATAGGAAAAACCGACCTCACCTAGAAAAAAAATTACCTACATTTATTTTATAAGGGGGTTAAGTGTAGCAACACTTAACCCACTTATAAAATAAATGTAGGTAATTTTCCCTGCCTACATATTCATACAAAGCGCAACCATTTACGTTTGAATAGTTTAGCCGTGGGCTGCTGTGAAAATTCGCCTTTATGGTTAATTATTCGATAAAGTGACCGAGATCTCCGATAATGGTATGATTTCTAATAGGTTGATGATTTTTTAAGGTTAGTATAAAAACATTTGAAAATTAGTTATTTCCAGAAAACGGTTACTATAATCGACAACTCATTTGGGGACTTTTAGCCCCCTGGTTTCTCCATTACATATAAACATACTACGTGCGTTAGTAGTAAAAATGAGTTGACATATTTTTTTAATTAGTTGACTTATGTCCCATTCAGCGTTGTTTCATAAACAGCGCTGAATCACAACACCAATACAGATGAATGACCTTTCGAATCTGCAATCACACATAGGGAGTACCCCGTGCCCAACTGCACGATTCACCTGTGTTCGATTCGCCTTATTAATGCTCAAGTGCATACGATCTAGGGCATATTATACGATAGCTATTCATCTTTTTGACGTAAGTTATAAAGTCACAGGAAACAGACCTAGCCTATTCTTTGCTTTGCTAAAAATATGCAAAGAATTTTAAAACAAACACCATTATCTTTAATAGCTTTGTTTAGAACTCGTCAAGATATTTCCGTAACACACATTCTGCAGTGTTTCAAACACAAACATTCTTTTTTTTTAAGGAAACGGAAAATAGGCCATGCCCTCTTTTCCTCAAAGCTTCAAAACCCTTCGTATGCAGACCTTTCAGGGCGAGTTCAGATTTAAGCTTACCCTCCCTAGAGCCTTACGTATGATCCGTATTTTCACTAATTCGGATCGGGTGCAGTGCGTAACCACTCTAAAGGCCTACCGTTTAACTGAGACGGTGAAGCTGCGCGATGCAGGAGTGCTGACGCCAGTCAGCGGTCAAATGACTGACATGTTAATGAGATTTTTTATTGTTATCGAATTGAAAGCTAGATCCGCCTTTGTGTCACACCCTCGCACGGTGGTCTGGCAGCGGGCATAATTACATGAAGGTAGGATTTCATTAAATCTAATGATGTCATATCATTAGCCGATAAGTGTACTACCAGTAACTATAAATATATACCGGAAAACAAATTACTTTAATTATGTCATGTAACCCATAAGCTAACGTAATTCCCATCGCACGTGCACCCATACCAGTGATTCGTTAAATGACCGGTCATTAGTGGTGAATTTCTTAGACTTTTTTTAATGGCGAAATAAGAATTAGTTATGTTGTTTTTTTTTATATAGGTACTCTGACGTATTTATTAAAAATCTAAAAAAAGCAATGGGTCTACGGCATGATCAGTTTATAATTTTTTTGAAATGTTCAATTCATTTAACTACTTTCTGGATCAATTTGAACGATTTTTTTTTCATAAACCATTGTCTGCGGAAACTTGCGGATTGCCTAGTTACAAGCGTGCTATGCCTGCGTAGGCTAAGTGTTACGGAAATATTACAGAAGGTAATTTTCTTTTTTCTTTTCTTTACAGATGTTAAGTACCTACATCGGGTCCTTTTCAAGAGGTTTTATATTTGAACTGTGGCTATCTACAATTCGTTCAGATACAGAAATACGACGTCAAATGTTCCAAAAGTTAATATACATGGTGCCGGATGCAGACACCGTAGACACTAGTAATCTAGAGAACGTTATGAAGTATATTTGCGACTAGCGGACGTCACGCGGTTTCACCCGCGTAGTTCCCGTTCCCTTGGGATTACGGGGATAAAATATAGCCTATGTTACTCGCTGATAATGTAGCTATCCATTTCTGAAAGAATTTTTCAAATCGCTCCAGTAGTTTTTAAGTTTATTCGTTACATACAAAAATACAAATCTTTCTTCTTTATAATTTTAGTATAGATTGACTTGACATTTTATGGAAAAACAGTTATCGGAAGAAAACCACAGTCTCACGAGTGGCTGAGTGAGAAAGAAACTATTAATCTACCGAGATCCCCGATTCATAAAAATACTTCACAAGGTGTCCCTGACCAACCGATATCATTGGAGGCCGCAGCTGTGCTGGGCTGCTTAGTAAAAAAGGAATTCGCGGGTTGCAGTAGGCGGTCACAACTACTGGGTCCAGGGGCGGCGGACTTGGGGATGTCCGTCGCCCCCCATTCATCCGGACCCGAGGTGGCGGCGCGTGGTGTTCCCGTGCTAATTGGGAGTCAAACACCTAACTCCCCTCGCTGACGCGAGGTGGCCCGCAGAGGCACTAGCCGGGGATTACGGAAGTCGCATTCGTTCCCGCGATCCCCGGCGAAGGTGGAAGATGGAACACCGGGGTGGTTTTAGTCAGTAAGAGGGGTCTGTCAGACTCTCACTCTCACTCCAGAATCCTCCAGGATTTCCATCAGGATTTCCCCCCGACATCAAAAAAAAAAAAAGTCGGTCACAACTTGGGTTGCCCCTTTTTTTTTGTACAAATAATGTACATTGGTCATTAAAGGTAGAAAAAAGTACAGTGTCAAAATAAAGTACGATTTATTTACTACATTATTTTGCTAATACTGTACTGTATTATCTTGCATCTTTTAACAAATAATTATACTAAACAGTTTCACATCTTTACAGTCTATTTTAAGTTAAAGTAAATAAGTAATTATTTTTTATCACATTCAGAGACGCTATGTTTATTTTTTTGCTTACAGCAGAATTTGGAAAATGAGCTTACATTTTCAAAATTATATTTTCTATTTCATGTGGTTAGAAGTCCATGGCATGTCTCACGAATTTATGCAGAATGACATACATGCATGACAATTTTCTTTAGTCAAATTTGGTAAATCTCTCATATTTGTATATAAAGAATGGTTGTTTTGTAAAATCGAATGATGCGAAATAAAGTATTTTCGCGCGTGAAATGTTCTCATAAAGTATAGAGTACAATTGCCCGAAATAACGTACAATACTTTATAATTAAGTACGGGTGGCAACCCTAGTCACAACGTAGAAGGCTTGCAGTGCTATCCCAGTTAGATGGTCTGTGTCATGTCTATAGTAGGCGCCAGATTATCGTGGAATAACGGTCATTGACCCACCTACAATTATTGACATTTTTAATTTGAAAACGGAATTAATGACAAAAAGCTGTCCCGAATCATCATCTCTCGTGATCCTTAACATTGTCTAATAATGAAAAACGATTCATATTTAATTGTTCAGGTACCTATGAACAGTTATTAGGGAAAGGTCAATATACTTTATTCCACATTTATCTGGCGCCTACTATAGTGTCTGCATTACCATGGTATCACCTACCTTCATCCGTGGATAAAGTGCTCTTACACGGTGTTATAGTAATAGAAAATGCATTAGTTGCAATAAGTAAACCTCAAAGTACAAAGAGGCTGCAAAATCAACTAATAAAAATATAAGTGTTTAGGCTCAACCAAACACACGAAAAATGTCTTGAGTGTCCACAAACACAGACTTTATAAACAGACTTCTGTTGAACTCATTTCCATTCAATACTTCCAGCAGGAAATTGCCACGAAAGAATCTTTATTGTCTGCTAAGTTTTAAGTTTATTAATAAGTTTATATTTTATACATTCGTTTGGTTTAACTTAACTTTATTTAGTTTTAATGTATCCATATATTTTACACTTAGTAATATAAGTACTTACTCTAAATTGTGTTTAAGGTATATCAGAAAATATTAACTTGCGTGGAATTTAATATTGAATAAGTACTTAAATTTTGGATTTTCGTATTCGCATGTGTGCCGTTTAAATATATTTTACGTAGGTATAATACAGTCCAAAATGTATTTTTATTTATTAGTTATTAAATAAACCCATGCTTTAAAAGTATTTCCAATGAAAAACAATAAAAGAAGGTTAACTATTCAATTTAAGGCGCTCAGACCACCGTGCCTCGGTTAAGTGGTCAGCTTAAAACCTGATGTATATAAAACTCTTACCTTCGCTTACAAACGCGTCCCAAAGAGGTTTAGCGTTGCTCAGACGCACGGCAATGTCTTGAAGAAGGAAGTCTGCAGGCTTATAAGGCTTCACCTCATAGTCCCATCCTCCTTTCTCATTCTTTTCCGCTTTCTCGCAGAATATGTACACGTATCTGTCAACAAAAATATTTGAATGAAAATGGGGGGCTTACGGTTAATTTATCTTTTAAAAAACCGACCAAGTGTGATTTTGACTCTCACACGAAGGGTTCCGTTCCAAAAACCGGAAAAAAACACGTTTCTTGTATAGGAGCCCCCTTAAATTTTTAATTTATGTAGTTTAATTTGTTATTATTATTTGTTGTTATAGCGGCAATAGAAATACACACTGTAAAAAATTTAACTGTCCACCTTACGGTTCTTGAAATACAGCTCGCTAATAGACAGACGGACGGACGTTCGAACGGATGGACGAACGGACAGCGGAGGCTTAATAATAGGGTTCCTTTGGGTACCCTTCGGAATCCTAACAACGTGATTAAAATACCTACTTTACTAATAATGCGGTGAACCAATGACTAATTTTAATAAGGTAATTTAATAAACATGACATTATAAAACCATTTACCCCTACCATAAAAGGAATGGCTTTCGCAAATTCTAACCGCAAGCAATTTCTCACGCACTTGAGTGATGAAGTGCTAACTGGTCCAACAATGGTCACAAATATGACACAGAGCAAGTAGGTACAATTGAATCATGTCGACAAGGGTCAAGAAATGCCAGTGGTCAATTGGGATTCATTGGACATACAGAACGCCTCCCACTCGATCTTACATAATTTGAAACTCCCACGCATATAACCGTATACAGACGTTAGGATCTCCGATAGGTTTTTATATTATCGTTTGAATTTCCTTATTTGTAGTGGCTTTAGATAAAGTATGTGTGTGTAGGTAATCAGGCCAAATACAGCAAATCTACGGAAGTATGATTTTGGACGCACAGTCGTTATTTGGAAGTCTCGTTTTAAAATCTTATTTTCTTTCTCATCAACGCAACCTTATGTCCCATTTATTTAGGGTACTTATTTGGCACCGAAAACAGTTTTGTGCCGTGATTTTCGTCGTCTTTTTTATAGCCTATACCGTTCCACTGCTGGACAAAGGCCTGTCCCAAGTCCTTCCAGTTATTTTTATGAATTTATTTTTTATGTTTTATCTTTAAACGTCAATTGGTCTTCATATTGTGTTAACGTGGAACGAACCCGTGTTCTGTATCTGTGCAGAGTCCTCGCCTCAGTATTGACGGAGTCGTATTGGATTTAGGCTACAGCGACGACGGATGTTTTAAATATTAACTTTGCCCTCAAATACACCATTATAGTTTCCACAATGCCATGAAAGTTTCTCTTAAGTAAAGTGCCACGTCATACACAAGGGCCTGTCACGCTAGTGGAGAGTTTAAACCTTCAAAATTGCTGGTCACGTTGGGAGTTTCCTTAAATGATTCCCTACAAATTCAACCTTTCTGAACAATGTTTTCATTCTTGGATTTTCCAAGGCAGGCTACTTGACGTCAAACTTTGACCTAGTTTTATAGCAAATATTTTACAAGATCGTCAGCGACTATAAATTTTACTAGGAAATATTTACAGGTAAAACTTACCTAGCTAAATATGCAAGTATTTAATAGTAGTCACTTGTTTATGATTGAGTTCGAACCGAAGCAGACACGCCTGTTTTCGAAACGCGTTTGACCGTGTTGGTTGAGACTACAACCATAGTCCCGTTTTCCTGATTTCTAAGTTCTTACTACCCTACAACATTACCCAGCCAAAGTTAAGATGGTGCCAGAAAAAACAACGCAGATTTTTTCTACACTGTTATTCGCCCACCAGAGAGGCCGTCCCGGTATCCCCCTAATACCGTGACGGCCTAGGGGTAAGAACACCAGCTTGTTCAAAGTCCATTTGGATGTCATGTAATCCCGCCTTTTGTCGCACATGAAAGCGTCTATTCATCATCGCGAAGATATACTGTTAACAGGTGAGACATACCTACCTACTTATGACGTCAACATTTATGTGTAAACTGTATGGTAAGAAGTACAATACCTATTACAAATAGGTACGTTCTTCTGACAATACCCATACCTGTTACATAGGTAAGTAAATCCTAGGTACTGTTATTTTCCTCGCAACTTTTAAACATATTCACGTAAATTCCAAATATGCACATAATTTACTTTAAGATGTTTTTCTCATGTATAGCCATGCAGGCATAATTCTGACTTAACTTCGTGCTTCTCAGACTTCTATAATACGCAGAGATAGATAGTAGGCATAGTTGTTTCCATGTTGTTTCTGTAGATCGCCTATCCGTATAAATCCTATATTTTACTTTTGTTAGAAGTCACATAAAATATGTGTCCGAAATATGGAACCCATGTTTCCACAAATACATTAACCGAATTGAGAGCATTCAAACGGTTTATAAGATATTTATGATACCACCAAAAAATACCTTATCACTCGGAAAGTTACCTTAAACTCTGCAAGAAATATCATATACTAGCTCTAGCCGACCGCCGCGAGATTTCCGACTGTGTTCTGTTGTTGAAAATCTTTAATGCCGTATTAATGCAATGTGCAATGCAATATTAGTGCTCCGATTTTTTGACAAAATTCTATTTCAACACCCCCCGGATGTCGAAACGTTCCACCTCTATGTGTGCCATTTGCTTGAACAAATTACTTCTAGGAAGAACTCATACATTGTGCGTGCAAGCAGAAATTTAAACAAGCTTTGTAAACAGCACGATTTAGATCCGTTCACAACTAGTGTGTCCTCAGCCAGGAAGTGCTTAAGCCGAAACTTTTTCATATAAGTTGTTAAACTTTGATGTAATGATTGTTATGCAGTGCGAGCAACATTGTAGTATAACTAATAGTTAATCAGTTACTTGATGTGAATATCCATATCCATAGAACTTACTTCTTTTCTGTTTTTAAAAGTGGAGACTTGTAATTGGCTGACAGTCTTATTTACTGATCTTGTCCTGTCTGTCTTAGCTGTAAGTCTTCCATAGTGTTTAAATAAATAAATGAATTACGCCTACATCCGTCCCAGTATAGTTTAATAAATATTTATTAACTTGAATCATAATTTGAATATTACAAAGTGTACAGAAACAATTTCCTTAACCACCTATTTGTTATATGATCTTAGGTGACATTAAAATCAATCCAGACATAGTCGAGCTTTCATCCTTGTCTTAGCCTGAAAACGAACGACCAATCAGACATTGCCACAACGAATGGTCCAGATGCCCTACTATGACGTGCCAATGCCATCCAATTCCGACGATGTAAACGGGATAGTGCTATACGCTATGTATAGCTCCGGCTCTCTCTTGGAGCGGAATCTCGATCGTTTTAAGACTTCATAGTAGGGCCCCTGTGCTGCCCCCATAACAACGTTACCTCGCGAGGGTTTACCCACGCTGCATCTTCGGGAAAATTCACACAACTAAGTTCCGGTACGCAACCCACCTTTATAGGTAACTAAATACAACACGGCCTGACACATTAGGCCGGAAAATTTCCTTCTATTATAAACAAGTAAGTGTAGTACGCTAATTCACGAACAAGGATGTAATAGCACATAGATCATACGTAATCGTGCGCATGTCACTACGTTGTGGCCGCATCATACACAGGACAATCGTACCTAATCACTACAATGGGTACTTGTAACAGTGGTTGTAGAAGTCACGTACGCCATGTATTATCCATGAAATATTATAGCTGCCATGGTTATTTAGTCACGACCCTAAGTGTTGGTATTGAGTAGGATTATTATTTCATAGAACCACTAGCATTTCGCTTGCGACTTCATCCGCGCGGATTTAGCAGGTACTCCACAAGCATCAACTCCTCCTCTACTCCCTTTAAAGGTTAGTTTTGGAAAGCTAAGCACAAAGATGTTATATCTTTATATCTTCATAATGCGTAAAGTTTGTTAAATATTTGATAAGACACGTTAAAAGGGTATATGTAAATGCTTTTTTTTTTTTGTATGTACTGTAAATGTAGGTACTTACTAGTTTATGCGTAAATCAATTTTTCCGACTTTTAAAAACAATTAATTACATCGAGATTTGTTGATGAATCGAAATACTTATATTTGAACAAATTAAGGCCTATATCTGGTATTTATTTCAAACTTCTGCGACAAACAGTTTTCGAGATATAGAAAATCCCAAAACGTTACCCCAGCAAAATCTTGAATATCTCAAGAACTATAAGATGAACAATTTTTTCTATTGGATTCCATTTACAACTCACCAAAAGCTATGTTTCATGTAATTAGTTCCAGACGCGCCTTTAAAAAAAAAATTGCTGGGGTTTCGCATACCCATACCCTGAACACCAATCCATTACGAGCATAGGTTTCGAAGCTGCAAGCGAAAGCCTTGGCCAGGTCAAGGAAAACACCGATGCATTTGTTTTGGCATCCAATTGGCATGTGATATGATCGACAAGTTGTCCAACGGCGTCTTCTGTGCTTCTTTCTGACCTAAACCCAGCTGTCCCTGAACACCAATCCGTTACGAGCATAAGTATCGAAACAGTGTCGAAAGCCTTGGCCAGGTCAAGGAAAACACCGATGCACTTGTTTTGGCATCCATTTGGCATGTGACATGATCGACAAGTTATCCAACGGCGTCTTCTGTGCCTCTTCCTGACCTAAACCCAACTGTCCCTGAACACCAATCCGTTACGAGCATAAGTATCGAAACTGTGTCGAAAGCCTTGGCCAGGTCAAGGAAAACACCGATGCACTTGTTTTGGCATCCAATTGGCATGTGACACGATCGACAAGTTATCCAACGGCGTCTTCTGTGCCTCTTCCTGACCTAAACCCAACTGTCCCTGAACACCAATCCGTTACGAGCATAAGTATCGAAACTGTGTCGAAAGCCTTGGCCAGGTCAAGGAAAACACCGATGCACTTGTTTTGGCATCCAATTGGCATGTGACACGATCGACAAGTTATCCAACGGCGTCTTCTGTGCCTCTTCCTGACCTAAACCCAACTGTCCCTGAACACCAATCCGTTACGAGCATAAGTATCGAAACAGTGTCGAAAGCCTTGGCCAGGTCAAGGAAAACACCGATGCACTTGTTTTGGCATCCATTTGGCATGTGACATGATCGACAAGTTATCCAACGGCGTCTTCTGTGCCACTTCCTGACCTAAACCCAACTGTCCCTGAACACCAATCCGTTACGAGCATAAGTATCGAAACTGTGTCGAAAGCCTTGGCCAGGTCAAGGAAAACACCGATGCACTTGTTTTGGCATCCAATTGGCATGTGACATGATCGACAAGTTGTCCAACGGCGTCTTCTGTGCTTCTTCCTGACTTAAACCCAACTGTCCATTAAACAATATCTTTTTGAGTTCAAGATAACTGATTAACCGGAGGACAGAAAAGTTCAAGACTTTTTCTTGTGTCTTAGACATTGATGAAAGAACTATAATAAGCCGGTAATTTCAATTGTGAATGAATCATGCATCTTCTTGTTTGCTCTATTTTCCCACAGCTTATTGCCAGGCATCTTGATAAAGCCGTTCAATATGGCAATTGGGCTTTTGGATGTATGTCCGGCCAATTTAGACGATGTCCGACCTGTACTACTTTCGATGGGCTTTAACATTTTCTAGTTACTTCGATTTTCACGGAGGTTTGTTTTTTTAAACAAAAAGAAAAAAGACTCAAAAATAACTTAATAGACAAGCAATGTTTATCATTTTAAAAGGAAGACACAGGTCCCTTAAAGTGAAAGCGCCAGGTTAGCCCGCAATATTCAAATTTTCATACGTTTTACGCATTTTGCAGGTCAGTGTCAGGTTGTATGTTGATGAAAATACGATTGAACGTCTGGCCTTCTGCACTCATCATTCCCAAAAGTTCTAATAAACCGGCTTGTATGTTCAGCTTTCCGGTTTCCGGACCAGCCTGTAAGTTCTGTAAACATCTCAGCCTGAAAGCTTATTCCGAATGATCTTAAAGTGAGCTGTCATTCTACTTTGATTAAATGGATTGACAGCTCACTTCGTGTATACTTTACCTAAGTTTTCACGGTGAGATTTTTACAGAATAGCATTACTGGTAACCCTAAGTTTACTCAATACCTACATATTGTATGGATCACTTTCATCTGCAGGTTGAATAAATCACTTGGGTACCTACGCAAGTAATTGTTCTGGATAAAAATGAGCCATCGGGTGTGCGGTTAGCTAAACCGCAACGAATGGTTACTAGGTGAGCGAATAGGTACTACTCTTACTTATGAATGAATTACAATGTCAACAATCGACTATTCTCACGTAGGTCATCTGTAGAGACGGAATTGTTTCTAATTTTATTGGGCGATTGCAGGAAACTGGGGCCTGGAGGTATACCTGCACAATTAAATATAGCGCACAACTCAATGATGGCTCAATCGATCTCAAGTAGCGACTAGACGTGACCATGAAGTTGTTTTGTAGTTTCTGACAATTTGGTTGACAAATTCTAGTGAACATCTCAGGCCACTAACCATAAATTTTAACTGATATCAGCCTGCAAAAGATAGCATTGCCAAACAATGGGTTATTTTTTGAAAAGCAATACGTCGGTCGAACGAAGATAGGAGGCGCGCCCAAATATCTATTTCGCCTTGAGAAGCTTAGGGAATATGAAGTTCACTAATCTAGAGAAAAAGTACTTCACAAGAAGAGGAAATAAGAACTTCACATCTGGGAAGAATATTTAGGAGACTAGCCATAATATATTGGACTAAAACCTACGTAAGCGAAAAAGAACGAATATTGTGAGTGGGTGTGGCCAAACCAAGATCTCGATTTGTGAGTTAATACCATCATGGTCCAAAGTATCATTTCTACAGTTCTCAATAAACAGTGACGAATATGAATTGACGCAGTTTTTTAACGTCACTGTACCAGACAGCTAATTGATATAAAATGTTCCAGTATTCATTCCCAAGAATATTTATAAGTACACAATTACAAACTCCCACGTGATTCGTGTCAAGTAAGAAAAAAAACATAGACGGTCTTATGTTCTCATCTATCCAAGCAAGTTATAAAACTGACTGAGCTCAACATAATCACTAACTCATTTGTTTTTTGTATGTCTCTACACTGCATAAGCTGCAGATGACTCCATAAATTTGACGGCAATTATTTGGACTTCGACGAAAATGGTTTCAAAAACCTGTAATTCAGATTTCGTTTTTCAATCCATAGATTACACGATTAGTGTTTCGCCAGTCTAACCAAGGCCAAAACTAAGAGTGGTATGACACTTAAACTAACCGATGACACTAAATGCGATCAAAACCTCTAAATTGCGTTCCAGGGCAATAATTTCAACATTACAGTATAATTATGAAACTGACAGCCAGTCAGAATACGGGCTCAGTGGTGAAATTTGCCCTAAAGAACAATCTAACCAATGCTCAAATTTACCCCAAATTTTGATGTTTTTAAACCAGAGAATATGTATGTTATCAGTTTGTTACACGACGAATGAATTTATGTGCGAATGCCATGTTCTACGCTCCCTGCATATCAAGTTCGAAGGATAGGCCAATGAACTTTGATTCGACCAATGTTAATGACCTTTGTTGTTGACTTTCTAAACGAGGCGAGGGTTACTTCTTCTCATCGTGTCGATGAATCTATGTATGTATATTGAACTGACCCAGAACTTTACATGCTAAGAGATTGGCGTTATTGAAAGTGTCCACCGAATTTTCTGTGGACATAAACAGATCTTACTGGTGATGTTTTAATGAAAGTGCGTAATGATCAGACGGCGTGCGTGTACGAGAAAATAAGATATAATGAACGTAAACGAAGCAAAAGGAATATGTAAGAATCGTATTAGGTGGCGTTCTGCATATTCTGCCTACCTCATGGGGAACGACGAGAGTCTATATATCTAATTATTTGTTATTTAAGGTCCTAATTTCAAAATACAGACGCCAATAAGTCGCACCTTATAACCCACGTTTATGAGACATTTTATAGGTCAACAGCAATGAGGTCACTGTACCGTGTGCCGACGTCTGTCTGGCTTTGGCGCACCCTTCCGGAATTTCCAGTTACAATATGAATGACTTTTATACAAACCACAATGTTACCTCTAGGTTGCGACAGCCTTCGTCGTTGTGAATCAGATTTTGTCAAGCTTCTTCAGAAATCTAGTCTTTTAGTTGTTTCTGAAAACCCCTTATCTATTTGCGCTTGCCTGCCCACTAAATTTAAGGAGCCCAATAACATTATGCCGAAACAACATAATTATTTATTTCTTTGTTCAAAATGACTGTGGCTTGGTCAGATTAAATTTGTACGGAAAGCTTAGCAGACGTGATGTGTATCGATAACAAATGACGATAAAATTAATAATAGCAGCCTGTAACTTTCCCATCGCTGGACAAATTAATGCTTGCACAAAAAATGTTAACGTATAATTTTTTAAGTAAGAGTTTTGTTTGTCTGTTTTATAATCCTTACATATGTTTTTCCATCACGTGTGGAGACTTTCGCTAACGAATTTAATTAATTTAACCGAGAATAAGTCAGCAGGGCAGCTAAATAGCACTTTCATAGGTCTATTATGTAACAAATAAGATAGAATAGATACAGATTCAGACAAAACAGAGAATAATGCTAAAGACATTTGCTCAGCAATGGACAGTATAGGTGGATAAAAAAAGATACAGACTTGTCGGGTAGATCCGGCGCAGGCGACGAGACGACGACGTCGCCCAGTCGCACGTGTCTTGCGTAATCCGTGTAGTGTGGCACCCCGCCTCCGACACCCACCAGGAACACATACTCCACCTGCGAATAGAACATCTTGCTGTTAATATCCTATTCAAAATATGAGTAACAGTACGGGACTGCCAAGGTGAGCTAATCAGGAAGTTATCACTTTACACCGTTTCTCATCGCTGCACTTAAATTATATTTTGGCGTTTGATTAATAATAACAATCTTTAAGCGCCAAATTATTTCTTCCAACTCCTGAAAGAAACAACCGTAGCGACCACTAGAAAAGTAAAGCATAAAGCTCAACGAAACCGAGAGAAACGATTGAACTGACTTGAATCCAGGCAACGAAACAAATCAGAATAGAACAGGACGGAAGAATCCACTTTTTGGGTTCTGATCATCACGCCTATACTCCCCGATGCATTAGGAAGAGGTGTACCTACTGCATAGCCCTAATCCGCCAGTTATGTGTATGTCCCGTGTGATAGAGAGCGCTCCTCGCAGCGAGAGTAGGGCTCCTACTGCCCAGGGTTACGGAATTTTGTCGAAAGAGTCACCGCGGCCCTGGAACGTAAAGGGCATTTGGTGGAGCACGGATGAGTTTTAGTCAGTAAGAGTCTGACACTCCCTTCCGCTCCGCTCAGAGCCGAAGAAATCATTTGATGACTTCCGATCATGAAAAAAAAGGGCTCCTACTGAGAAACTCCAGGCCGATAAATCTAATAACGCTTATTCAGACCCGAGAATTGACCACTAGAGTAACTTGGCAGCCTTGCTGTTAATCTCTCATATTGACATATGAGTTACGGTACGGGACTGCCAAGGTGAAGTATTAATGCCAGTTAAATCAGGAAGTATTCACTTAACACCAGTTCTCATCACTGCACTTTTTTTTAGGAAATATTTTGAAAGTAAGAAATATTTCAATAATCTATTTTACCAACTGTCTCCCCATGTGCAAGTTGAAAATTATCCCACGGGAACGTACTATGATACTTAAGCAATACTTTTTATCTACCAGACCATGCTGGATGGCCTACCCATGTTTCATCAGCAAGTTTTATCTAACGGACGGTTTCAATAACGTATCTACCTTTAAGCAACTGTCAAATTAGCTACGAACAGTATCTGAAACGTCATGTTACAAAGGCAAACATGACGTTTAAGCTACTGTTGGTAGCTAATTTGACAGTTGATTAAAGTTAGATACGTTATTGAGACCGGCCGTTATTCTATTTAGCTATTTCCACCATGATCAGAATGAGTAGTCTACCCTTTTGCAAGTTTCCGATCAGTTTCGAAGGCCGGTTAGCTATTGATATAATATTAGTAGGAAGGAAGCCTTGCCTTGATCTCATGTGGTTACCATTGAACGGTTGGATCGAGGGCTTAATGAAGGAAGCAGTAGCAAACACGGCAAGCGTAATGAGGTTTAGATTCGGATTATTTTCTTTAGAAAATAAGTAGCTAGTAGAAATGTGATATTATTCAAATATGAATAATTCCACTTTGCCTTATTGGCCGTGCCACTAGTAAGGCAGAAAAAATTAGTCACAACTTTGATGTCTACTTTACCATGCTATTGGTTTCAGTGGAGCCGTAAAATAATTCCCAAATAAGGTAAAACTAACTGCCAAGACAAGTCCGACTTTATAACAACATATTAATGTTATCGGGAATACCAGGACATTAATTTAGCCACAAAATTACGCTAAACCCGTAATATTTGGTGACAACAATTACTCAAAGGTAACCTACTGTGTGATAATATTTAAATGTAGTAGGTAATTGACCCAATAAATCAATTACCTTCCTTATGCAAGATTGCTATTATTGTATCCTTATAGGTACAATAACAATAAATCAATTATACAATATTCATGCTCTCAAATATATTATGTAATATCGAAAATAGTTCCTGCTGAAATAGGTGATCATTCTACTTCTATGTGGTCATGTCCTGCATTCCAACTGCGTAACATACTCTCTAGGTATTACAATCCGAAAGTATTGAAGGAAATTCCTTATTCATGTTTGGAAAAAAAAAGTCTTTCTTGTTAAAGTCAGGGATATCTTGGCTATGGTTACAGTACTTATTTACCTAAAGTTAGTAAGTTTTCAAAGGTAGTAGTGGAAGCTTATGTGCATGCACAATTTGCTTCTTACGACTCTGAATTACAGGTTCATTTATTTGACGTAAGGTACATTTTAAACGCATATTTCATCGTATGTATTGAAGAAGTCCAGCTGTCACTTTATAGTTCTTGATGATTTTCCACTCGTTAGACCGAACTTTCTTAGACTACAGTACACGAGGAATCATTCGCCTCATAAATTCTTAACAAACACAGTAATTTATTCATCAAATTCCAATCCAGATATCGCAGCAACATATGGCAACAAAGTTATTCCAGCAGTTATTTCTACCGAGCTAATTCTGTCCTTACGGTAACCAAACATGCCAAGCCCATGCAATCATTGCTATTTCACGCATGGATACAAAATAGAACAAAATCAAGGCCACAATAATACGCATAATATATCAATGAGATTATCGACGCTTCGATTTTAAAATAAACTTATATGTTAGGAAAATCCGAACTAATATTATAAATGCGAAACCTGTTTGTTTGTTGCACTTTTGATACTGAAATTTGGTGCAGAGGTAGCCTGGAGACGGAAGCTAGTCTATTCATGACCATTTACAATACAAATAGAACATTGAAAAGCATGAGGTGACAAGAGTCACCGCGGCCTTGGAACGCAAAGGGGATTAGAAGGAACACGGATGGGTTTTAGTCAGTAAGATTCTGACACGCTCCACCCAGGGCGAAAGAAGTCATTTGTTGATTTCCCATCCTTAAAAAAAGAAAAGAAAAAAGGCTGATATTGTCATAAATTGCCTATCAGAAAAGTGGTCCAAGGGATGAAGCGAGTATGACTTAAAGAAGTCTCTAATCATCCAAGTTTATATGTATAAACTTGGATGATTAGAGAGTGTCACGAAGGTCAAAGAGAAGCTGGATGTGTGAGGAAGGGAGTCAATAAGAGCGTGACGGTTCATTTATTATTATTATTTGGTAAAAGAACAACAGCTATTTGCTGATGCTTTTGAATTTCCTCACAGGATTTTGTAGGCATTCAGTGTATAAAGATCTTGAAGACTAGGCACAACATAGTATTCTCTTATACTCACGTATTTCGTGAAAGAATGGAAGAAAAAAAAAACGTGTTGCACTGACCCAAATGACATTGGACAAGTGCAAAAAGATGAAATAACAATGTTCTAAGTTTTATTTAGTTGCTAGGCTGGTCACATTTGGTAAGGCTACCTGCGCTTAGCATAAAGTTTATTAGTATTGCTATACGTACCTGTGATTCTAATGTCCAAATGACCAAAAAGAAACCACAATAGGTACCGCACATACTACGTCACCATTTAAGGCAATTTACCCACAGGGCAGTGTAATATAGTAGTCCATTGTGTCATTTATGCGTCATGTCTAGCGGTAAGTCTAACGGCTTAACTGATATGAAGATGCACTGATCAATACTAACATGATTTTCCGAAAATCTAATGTTCAGGAACATTCTCAGCGGTTTTGACCCGTAAAAGCTTTTAAGTTCATGAGTCTCACTGTGTGTTAAATGTGGCCAAGTCTGTCATAGGTTGTCAAATTCGTACGTGATGTGAGCTGGTACAAATGTAACATCAGAAAATCCAAGAATATTTCATCATCTGCCTAGCCTTTTTCCTTCTATATTGGGGTCGACTTCCAGTCAAAATTCAGCTGAATACCAATATCAATCCAAGAATATTTATGAAATTTTAAAAAGCGGATGTTGCGAAACTATATTTGAGACTGAACTTGTTTTATTTAACTGACTTCGTACGCGCACATCCCGTTTTTTCCCGTTCCCGTTTAGCCTTCCTCATGAATGTGGCTGTCATAATTATACAAAAATAATTTTCCAAACCCAACTGGTCGTTTCAAATAGCACGTTCAAACAAACTCTTCAGCTTTATTATATTGATTATTGACAGGCTCAGGTTTGGCCGCAATGTCTCCTGATGGAAAGCGACGATTTGATCGACGATACTGCGATCTTGTCTAAAACTCCGGCATAGAAAAACCTCCTTAGCTGTACGCACAATGAAAGAATTCGCAAAACGTTTTGTGAGTCCGATGGCGCATCGCCGTACATATTGAAGTCCAATGATGGAACGGGCCGGGTAGAATTAAGTTATGCAAATCCGAGGCACACTTTGCGAAGTTTAAGCGAAAGCGAACCGACAGTCTGGAACTCGGCGTCGATGAGGCTTTGGAGCTTTGACTTGACCTCTACAACAATGCCCTTGGGCTTCTTGACTCGTTTTACAATCGACTCAATGACCCATCTTGAGAAGCATCCGTGTAGTCCCAGTTCATTTTCGCAAAGTTAATTCGGGCATTTGTTGCTAACTAATAGGCCTTGCGGCGTTTATTACATTGCGGGGGTCGGATAGTTATGGATATGTAAAATATTACATAATAGGAGGCTTGGAAACCGATCCCAACCATAATAAGGAAAAGGAAGAATACATGGAGGTAATAATATACCCATTTTACATTATTGTAATGCGTTGATTTAAAAATCTTGCTGTAATTTTGTTTCAGGAAAAAACTGTTTTATTGTACTGATGTTATTGGAAAAACATATCGCATATGATCGTCCTTTTTAGCCATATTTATGTATACGCCAATAATGAGCTATCAACGAGGTTTTTGGATTAGGTACCTACCTAATGCTATTTTGTAAACTCATGCATGTATGATGAAAAATCATGAAACGAAAATTTTCCAAGACTGTTAACTGGATGACGCCCGGCAAAGGGAATTTAACGCATTGCTTTGCGCACGTAACTTCTATATGAAGAATCACAATATAAAATTCAGTTTATTGATTCAAATTAATTGAACTTTTTGAAAAAACGTGGCCATGTCTTCTAATCGGGATCGCTAAGGATTCTATCTAGACACCTTATGAGGCGGAACTAAATCATACGTACACCTTGTGTGACATTCCTATATTGACACGCTACAATCTAAAACGGTCCTAGGTACTTTGTAACTGAAGCCGGTCTGCTGGGATTTCAATTTTAGCGTCAAGGGTGTTGATTGAAAGCTTGCTTTATTATAATGGACCATCTTCCATTAACTTTTATGACCAGTGATAGGTTTGAGGTGAGGACGAAACCAACGCACTAGAATTATTTTAAGTGACCTGAAAACCAGCGCCATGCCACGGGACCGCCCGTTTTATTTTAATTTGGAATAATCAAATGACTCCTCCCGCTACATTTCGCGGAGCGAAAGGGAGTGTCAGACTCTTACTGACTTAAACCCACTTTGTTCCTCCAAATGCCCTTTGCATTCCAGGCCCGCGGTATCTCTTTCGAGCAATTCCGCAACGTGGGTCAGCCCATGGCATAGTCACATCATGAGCTAACCTTGTCACCGGCATGACTTGCATCTGCCTAGTTTCTCAATTTTCGTTTTGTTACAAGTTAATCTTAATATTATTGTCTTTACCATCAATGTCAGTAGTACTAATGCTATCGTTTCAGTTTAAGTTTATGATTTGTATGCATGTCAGTTCTTTTTTGTCATGTTAGTGTAACACCATAACAATAATTAACCTTCGAAAAACGCAGGTGTTTTTCGAAGGTTAATTATTGTTATGGTCGTCATGTCTGTCTTCCAGAAAGGTTTCGGCAGCCGTGATCAGCACACCCATATGTCACCAGTTATGTTTAATGTCCATTTAATAGAGAATGGGCCTGTTGCCATTAACCGGACACACGAATATAATAGAATAGAATACTCTTTACTATGTCATCTGCCTAGCCTTTTCCCAACTATATTGGGGTCGGCTTCCAGTCAAACCGGATTCAGCTGAATATAAGTATTACTATGTACACTATATAAATTACTTACAGAAAAGATAGATGAAGAAAACAAAGAAAGTCCAGACCCCGGACTGCTATTGAAAAATTCTTAATGAAAAAACCCATAACATAACAATTTGCCTAGAAACTAGAAATCGCATTCAGGACTGTGATCAGAAAAGTTTATAATGTTAATTATGTCATTAGTTTATTGGGAGGTGCAAATTATCTAGCTACCGAGTTGATTGATTCATGGATTTCGAAGAGCAAATCTAGTGCGTGCAGTTGATTTATCTTTAATACGCACGTTTCTGTGATTAATAGTTTGTCTTTTTTTCTTCCTAGCAAAACTTTATTTGATTCATTAATTCTTTCAAAAGCATCAGTTTACCTTCTGGAAGATTCCGAGGAGTCTTGTGGTGGTGTTGCCCGCAGCGGTCATCGCTTCTCGAGTTCGACCCACAGACGGTAGTTTGGTCGTCACGACCCGATGGTTGCCTATCGTGCCCAGTGTGTACACATTCGATTCCCCTGGAAAAAAGGAAAATTTAGAAATTCTGATTTAACTATAACAATTGTATTTCCTTAATAATAGAGCATCGCATTAAAATATTAATACTTATTTATTTCGGAGAAATATAAACCACAACTTGATAGTTTTCACTTAAAACCTTAAATAACTATTATAACTATTACATATTATTAAATAACATGAAAATAGGACTTGTTTATTTGCGTACATTTGTGTTTTCAGGATGAACTTTATCCTCCCATAAGGGATTATAGGGAACTCCCCAGCCAGGATAGTCAAACTATTATTGACATATATATCCATAAAAGCAGGCAAAGTTTATTAATTGTGACGTATTTCGCTCGTAATGATTCACTTAAACCGGCATTTAAATAAAAGGATCATTGGATTTGTTCATTAGTGTCAACCAGCTGCAAATTGGTAATAGTCCTACTATTGGGACTACCAATAATAAATATTAATTTGCTAATTAATAAATTGTGCAGTTAAATCACCTTAGTTGACGTTCACCTTTCGTAACATATAGAAGTGATCGGTTGAGTTTGTTTGTGGAGACATTTAGTGATTTAATTTAATACAGAAAAAATGGCAGTGACAAAAACGTCGTTTGTATCGGTGCTTGTTGTGCTTGCGATAACTTATAATCAAGGTGCAGCACGTCCTGTGGCATGTGCAACCAAGTATGGGTAAGTTATTAATACAATTAAGCGAGAAATCTCTTTGTGATCTGTATACACCTTGAGCATTTGTCATGAAAACTTCATGCTAACACAACTATTTTTTTTAAAGATCATCCAGTTCAGAAGAATCGCCATGGGAATGTAACACTTATATGATTCCGACAGTCATGAAGAAAGGTCTCGTCATCAATATAGCAGGCGAAATAGATCCGAATGCAAAGGACAAAACGTAAGTAAATTTCTATTTAAATTAGGATTCTACTTTCTAAATTACATTATAATAAGGCTATCGTGTCCCACTGCAGGGCATAGGCTCCCTTCCCTCCGTCCAAGTCTCCTGGTCTTCTGCGACCGCCGGATAATCCTTAAGTATTACAGCTCATCCTGCCATCACTTTCTCGCGATGTCCTTTCTTGCCATATGGGATCCACTGATTCAAATATAAGTTTATAAATACTTGTATTGCATTATTATTCACATGAAAATAAAATACGTTGTGGTCGATCTATCGCAGTATAAACAGTTTTTTTTTATATTACAGGTTGATTGTGGAGTTGTCTAATAGTGGGAAGGAGAGCTGTCAGTTCAAATTCGACTTTACAACTAAAAGCATCGCTGTTAAATCATCTTCAGGTTTTGAGAGCAGGGAAGCTTACAATCTCACTGTAGAAGCTGGATCTGAAGGTTTGTTTTTTACTTTACTTATATAGTTTTGAAATTCCAAATATTTCTAGTTTTACAATTCCATATTTCATTCTTGTATTTTAAATCTTTTTTTAACACTTTTTTTCTCTTGCCCATTATCTCAATTTATTTTGGGTCGGCACAGCGTGCATTGTCCTTCCATATCTCCAACTCTTTCAGCTCACCTGGTTCTAATACACTGTTCTAATGTACTCTTTGTTCATCCACAGGACCATCGTTTGACTTGGTGATAACCGCAAGAAAAGAGAGGATATTGATGATGAGTTTAGATACCCAAGAAACTGGTCCAAGTAATCCACTGTATTGCAAGATCGACAACTTCAAGGACATCAACCAGATAGATATTAAAGACGGTGTAGCTAGTGTGAACAGTTTACTCTTCAAGTTTGAGTAGTAATTGTGAATGCTGAAAAGTAGGAACCCCGTTATCTGCACTTCGACTACCATTCGGTCCAGTTTTAGCTAATTTAGTCAGCCCAGCTCCGCCCAGAATCATAGAGGCTTCCTGGGGCTTCACAGACTACGCGGAGGGACCTCACTGCTCCGAAGATTGGTGCACGTTGAGAAGCCACGACCTCGAAGTCCAGGATGACGTGGGCGGCTGATTCACCTCAATTATGAATGCAACAAAATGAAGTCCACCGGTACACTCTGTGCAGTCGGGTTCGATTCCAGTTGTCTAATATTGAAATCAATCAGATACTAAGTTCGATACCAGAGAAGTAGATCATTAGAAAATCATTAAGTGTGTTACTATACTAATGTCCATCGTGATGTCGTTTATAAATGCATAGAATATCTATCATATGATTATGATAACGATATACATTACTGAGATTCTTAATTATTATATTGAAAGTTTCTTGCGCACTCACTAAACAGATTGAATATATTTTGTGGTATTTTTTTAACTCAAATGTATAATTAAATTGTTAGTTATACTATTTTCAAAATGTAAAAGCGTTTTCTGTTTAGGTATGGTTAGTTAAAAGTATCCAATTGTACAAAATACGTACTTAATGCCCGTGATAAGTTAGGTTTAATATATGTTTGGTCCAAAAATTGTAATGGACCACGCATACCGCCCTATGGGCTAAAAACGAGGCTCAAATAGAAATAAGTATAGTTGTATATGTTTTCTAGTCAGAAACTTGGAACGGCTGGTTCCGGCTCAAGGTTATTTTCCCATTTATTTATAGATGTATTAATTTAAGTAAATAAATATATTATATTTTTATAACCTGGCTTGATTGATTTGCATTCCACTTATTTATAGATGAAGAGGCAGCATAATTATTAATGTAGCCTCAATTTGCACTTATAAAATACGAAAAAAATACAACCGACACCCAAAATAAAACAGACGGACAAGAGAGTGATCTTATAAGGGTTCCTTTTTTTACCTTTTGAGGTACGGAACCCTAAAAATACTACAAAATATAAAATAACTTTATTTTCGAAGTCGGTTGTATTTTTTTGTAAAAAGTTTCTTATTATTCACTTTTTAGTGGTACTTAATACCGCACATCTAAATTGTCATTATTCTCATAATGAGTGGTTGCGTTATTTACCGTTACTTTGTGTGCCTTCGCAGTCCAAGTCCAGACCAATGCAAGTTCAAGATAGTTTTAACTAAACCTAACGCAAAAAGAATAATTAAGAACGATTCATAAACAATAAAGTAAAAGATAACTCCAAAACGATATTTTCTTTCTTTCTTTCTTTTTTCTAGTTCCGTTGCCTATCTCCGAAGGTCTTCATCAGATCTTCACCAACTTGAAATGGGGCCAGTATGGAAAAATACTCTTCCAAACAAAAAAGAATCACCCAAATCGGTTGACAATTGGCGAAAACATAACAGAACAAACAAAAAAATATCAATCCAATTAAGAACCACCCCCTTTTTTAAGTCGATTTTATGACTTCGGTTTTTTTTTATTTATACTGTTTAATGTCTTAATACTTACTTAGACTGTTTTAAGTAAGTAAATCAACAAGAAAGAAAACCCACTTTTGCACTTAAAATGAGGAGGAACCAGCGATTATGTTCCGAATGATAAAACATTAATAATAAAACAATTGATGTTGGCTCCCATCCAACATGTACGGCTGCTGTATTGAATCACCTTCTTCTAATTTATCGAACATTATTATGGTTAGTAATGTCTCTATTTAATTTATAAATACAGAAATTGCACCGCATATTTTTATATCTGGGACACATCTTAGCTCGCATACCAAACATTGCGATTCATCTGCAGATTTGATTTTGCATCTAAGCTTTTTTGCAACGACTGAACTATGTTCCAGGTAGTAGGGAACTGATAAAAAGTTGGGACTCAAGTCGAGTGCCTGATGGAATTTTTCATCGGCGACTTCTCGGGAGCCTCAAGAGATGAATTTCCATAAACGATTTTACAACTAACTTCGATTTATAAAATGAAGTCTAAGTAGGTATCAACTTCCACGTTTCTTACTACATAAACGACGAACTTCCATACAAACTTTAATTTATTTATTTAGTATCAATTGCTTACTATACTAACAGTTGGCACCAAAGCCAACAACATCGAATTAATCTTACTAACTAAAAAAAATTTCAGTGCACATAAATACATATATCGACCTCCTGTTCCTGAGCAATCATGGCGTTCAGCTAACTGATCGCTTGTGCCGTTGGGGCATACGGAGCCTTAAGGGTACGTGACGGCAGAGCAGCGAACAGGTACCGCGAGGCACTAGCGCGCGACACCCGCTGTCGGTCCGGCGCGAACAGTGAACACCGCGCCAGGCATATTGCTCAGTAGTAAGTAGTAATGCACCAACATCGCACATTTAAGTCACAGTTCTAACGTGTTGATGTGATGTGGTGGGCACCATTCCCGCGACAAACAGAAAATTTACGTTGTTATCATGAGTTTATATTTTTGCTCGTGTGGATCCCACACCAGCAACTCCAGTTTGATTATACTCCAGTTTACTACGCACAAAGGAATACTTAACACAAGACCACAATAGCAGAGACAGGCAAGTAGGTTTACCGACAGGAATGTCTGTAAACCTAATTGTCTGTCTCATAACAAAACCAAGTGATTGGAAAGATTTGGCACAAATGTTATTAATGCGCTGGTCATGTTCACGTCCAATGTCAGCCCCAGATCTTCAATTTCACTGACGCACTGCAAGGGGACACTCGATATGTGGTATCTGTACCTAATGGGCGCACGAGAACGTGTAAAAGTAAGGTTTTGCACTTAGAGACGTTAAATTATAAGTGGTTGACTTCACTCCATTTTACCACCATATCAATATCCCGCTGAAGCGCCTCGCAATCCTGTACGCTATTTATCCCCAAGAATAACGTCATGTCATCAGCGAACACCGTGCCGTCCTGATGACCTTGGGCAGGTCATTTGCCATTATTATGAACTGTTTTGGCCCGAGGGTACTACCCCGACTCAAACCGGAACAGGTTACAAATGTGCCAGACTTATGCTCGAAAAGCTGGACGTACTGAAAGCGGTCAGAGAAATTGCTTGCAAAAAGTTGGAGCAGCTACGGGGTAAATCCTATTTCAGATATTTTTTCAAGTAAGACCTCACTTTGGACCCGATCAAACGCCTGAAGGCAAAATATGCCACGTCGATTTGCTTATTTTTGTCTATCTCTATGACAGCAAAATCTACAAAGTTAATGTGGTTCGTAACTGTAGATTTACCAGGTCTAAAATCATGCTGACATTCGGATAGTTGCGTTTTAACTTGCCTGGTGAAATACCGATTCAGTATCGACTCGAAGACCTTACCGAAGGCCGACATGACCGCAAAAGGCTTGTAGTTGTAGGGGTAGCCCGTGAAATTTTCCACAGGATACGTTGCTGTTCTTAAGACTAAATTGTAAACAAACAAAAGTGGTTCATCCCCCTTTTAACCTCTTTAGGAGTTTGATGAAAAAGAGACGTCTTCGTACCAATTTCCACGTTTTTCCTCCTTCTCTTATACATGGCTAGATGTGGAACTGGATATCAGGATGTTAGTTATGTGGCTGAATCATAATCATTGCACTTTATTTTCTGGTTCATGGTCGACATTCGGTATAAGTATTGGCGAACTTGGCACTCCTACTTCTTGTAGGTATTCGTATCGATGAAAAATTATAAATTTTCCTTATTATTTTAGCCTTTTATCCATAATTTGGTTTATCTAGCACTCTATGGTGTACTTAAAATCTACGTCGTCAAGACGCGCCTTTGAAGCAATTACATTTGTGGGGCTTGCTCTATGCTATCACTCTTGTTGAATGGGGTCCTTGTTTCGCTTCTGCGGCGCCAGCGGATAATAGCCAACCAATCGACTCAATCGTAAACCCGTCAGGCTAATCATGCTTTATTGTCTGTGACTGTGACGCCCATACAGCCATACAAAGACGGACTTTTACAATCGATGTTATAATTTTTTTTCTCAAAACCTGTAGGCATGCGGCAGCCTTGCTTCCTGACCATTCAAAACTTTATTGCCATCAATACTGCATACCGTAATATTGAAAATTCTTCATTCATATTTTATGAGACGGACAGGCAGGTAGGTAGGTCATGAACTAGTATTTGGCACCGATACGACAATTGGAGACACATTCAAACGAACCAACCCATAGTCTCTAAATAAAATTGACGAACTTAACCTTCAGACATTCGTAACTGTTGAATTACACAACGCCTTGTTATATTTTATTATTTACAAACATGACGAACTTTGTAGACCATAAAAAGATACTTTATCTGATCTTACTGATAATGTTATGACACATTCATTCAGTTTAAGGAAATCTTTACCAATATGTATTGGGAGGCCAATACTTATTATACGTTTGGTTCGTGTTCGAAGTAGACACAATGAAACGTACAGCAGGGAAAACGAACGCAGAGATAACTACTGCAAAGAAACAGCAGAATAAAGTCAAGTGAGTATATTTTTAGCATTTATTACATTTTCTCATGTAGACCAAAAGTGGCCCCTATCTAAAGCGGTGCGGAAAAACAATGAGATTGGGTTTGTTTGTTGTTCGATGTCGTTTAACCACAGAAGCTAAGAAAAACATAATAATGAGGTTCGAACCATAAAAACTACCAAATCTATGGTGTTTTTAAATGATTATCATTAGTTATTAATTTATTATCAATAGATCATATTGGAAATTCAAACATTGTTGTCTAAATGTGGGCGTATACCAGTCTCCGGTGGTCCTTTCTGGGAACAAGAGAAAATAGGAAAGAATTGTCCTTACCTACATAGAAATTGTTTTGAACAGTACCTATCTAGTTCGTTAAACATTTTATGTATTACAGTATATTTCTACCTAATATTATATTCAATAATTACAAGCTTTACAGTTAAAAGTTAACAATAGCCGCGGCGGTAATCATTTATCAACTTTATCAACTCTCTACATATACAGGTATCAATACAATACTATGTAAATATATACACGTGCAGGCACGCTACTAATATAAAATCTAAGCGGGGAATTCTTTAACCAGTTTTCACGCAGCATCTGTTCCAAGTGCTACACGTTCTTATACATAGCTAGTGAATGTATAACATCAGAAAACGAACAGCAGTATTAAGTGAAATGTCGAAGCGAACCTACGTGTCGTGAAATGACGTAGTACGATCTACGAGACGATTTCGAGGTCGGTGGAATCAGTGCCTGTGCCTGTGTGTTTGTTTTCATCATTACGTCACCGTTAAACAACTTGAATCTCAGATTCATCTTAGCAGTCAGTAGTCACGATGAAACACTGACGCTTGTAAACGTCTGACGTGTAAGAAAAATCTTGTGTACCAAAATAATCGGAGATGTTGAAATCGTGTTGGGATTGCCTAGCCGGGTATGACTTAATTAGGTTTCTTAGTATTAAATCGTTGTATAAGAAGACCTGTGGGCTGTAAAAAGCATGACTGTACTTGAAAAAAAAGTGTCATGAATAAATTGAATAGGTAATGAACGTGTCGAAATAGTATCAAGAACATTCCCGGACGCAGCTTTTATTTGACAATGTCATTGTCTATTTGTCTATCTAATGTCAGTTTAGGTTTGCAACAAAACGTCAAACAAAAAATAACACGGGAGTTGCTCCCGAATGCTATACGAATTATTTTCGAAAAAGTGAATAAACTTACACGTGAATTTAATTTTAATCACCGTTCCTATAACTTGAAGTGAAATGCCACCTGAGTCAACATCGCGTCACGTACTTTGGATGAGTTCTTTCGGGTTTATATAGGTTATGATTAGTTTTATGCAATATACGATGTAAACATTGCCAGATCTTATCACATCATCCATTACTATATCATACTGAAATTTTATACTGTAGTTTAGCTAGATAAAACGTTTTACACTGTTTTATTCTAACCTATTTGTTTTACTATGTTAGAGACGGGGCGCGTACTGAAGAGCCGTATAGTGTTCAACTAAACGGGACGAACGGCGTCGGGAACGTTAGTAAAGCTCCGCCGTGGCCAACGCCACAGCTAAAAAACGAAAAAATGTTTGTATTACCTAAAAAATTGGATTCGGAAGACATAATCATTGTCAAATTGGAGACAATGGATCAACCAGGCATGTATGTAACATTACATTACACATTTCTTTCGTTATTGTGTTTTGCCTTGTATTTTGATTACAATAGACTTGACCTTTTCATCAAAACAAACCATTGGCTAATGCCTGCTAATAAACCTGTTATAATCACATGGAATGTGATGACTCATTATTTTATGTTAATTACAGATTGAGAGTTGGATTAGTAACAGGATTTAATTCGCCTGATTATAGCAACCTTGCCTGTCAATTAGAGATGACTTTTCCACCTCAGTATTCTGATAATTTGACGATAACCACAATACAAAATGGGCAAGCTATGAATGTTTTCAATGACAAAGCTGGAGATTATTATGAAGGTAAAACATGTATGTATTATATTTTTTTTTGTAAAACTGCATGCTGATTTCTGGGTCTGAGTCTGACATTGGGTTAACTTCATCTGCACTTTTAACAGGTTTGTGAATACTTTTTTAGAAAACCTCTAATGCTAACCCTATCTTTAATAAAAATAGTGTTTTTATTCAAATGCATTATTAATGTCTTAACAATATTATTTTACTGAAACCTTTTAGGGTAAGTTACCTATTATAGGGCCTGTTTTAGGGAGTTTTATACACTTTCCAATTTATAATAGTGTCTAACCATTTATCCATAACTACTATATTCTTTTGCCTAACTTTTACCCTGTGCTCACAACTCACGGGTTTAGTCTTTAGGAGTCCAATATAATAGTCAATTCCCCCTAGACGAAGGGATATCCATGTGGATTTTCTGACAAAAAGAAAACTTTTTTGTGTTTGTGTGGCTTTCAGGCTTTATGATGTGTGTGTGTGTGTGTGTGAAAAATGTGAGTTTCTTTCTGCCATTTTTCACATTTTTGACAACAATGAGGGTGTTGACCCTCACTGTTGTCGAGTTGATAGTTCTTAATTACAACTTTTACATTAAAATCTTTAGGCACAAACCTTTTTATTTCCTTGCATTTTTATTTCCTCACAAACATCTATCACTGCAGTGAAATAAAATTTTCACTATCTAAAGCCCTTTCATATGCATCATACTTTCTGTACTATAAGATATTTCTAGTAACACTTTTGCCATATTTCTTTTCAGATATCAATATGAATGTGACATTTAGAATGAGGGAAAATGGATTAATGAATATAGGTATAGGACAGTCCCATTTATACACATTGCAGCTCCAGCATGATATAGAAAACATAAGATTTTTAACAGTCAATGGTGATATTAATAGAGTAGTAGGGCTTGATTTCCAATTTGGATAAAAAGAATGTCTACGGTCTATATTCTGGTAAAATAAAGAGTAGGTATGCGGTTTTTCATTGCATTGTTCTCAACTGAAATCTGGCAGATAAATAAATAGATTTGAGCAGAGATCAATATTTATGAGCATGGATCTATTTTTTTCTAGAATGTAAACCTTCGTCTTTTTTTTGTAACCAATGTTATTCATACCCTAAAGTGTTATTAAAACCTATTGTATTTCTTAGAAAATGCTTTAAGCTGTCGGACATCACAAAAATGTATTAATGAATCTGTCCATATTTTTTTTATATTTTGTTAATTTTATTGCAACTGTTATTATTTACATAAGATGTTATGTAACTTACTATGGCAGCTATACAGTACCTATAGTAATTTATTCTTACTGTTGAAGTATTTATAAGCATGGTATTAAGATATCATTATAGCCAGCAATTGTGTAAGAACAATTATCCTACTTAAGCATTTACATATTTTTCTTTACAATTAGTAAGTACATAGATGTGCATACTATTATATTATAATTATTATGTTTAAATGACTTCCATCTTTCCATTTTCGTTAATCTTAACTTCACAATATTGCATTAGAAGCAAATGGATTGGAGTGATTAGCAAATAGCATTTACTTAATTGTGAAACAATAAAATTGGTTATTACCTCATTCGTGAGAAAGAAGCATTTGTTTCGTAGAAGATACGTAATTTTTGTATATTTTTCAACCATATTTAATAAAACAATGTTTTAAACATAACATAGTTTTATCAACTCGTCATTTCTTGCAGCTGCGCCTACGCAATGATTAGAGAGACCAATAATTGTCAAAAAAAATCTCACCTTGATAGCTAGACCTTGTCTACACATTATGAGCCTTGAGGGTCAAAGTAAATTAAATTATGTTACTTGACACTCGACCTTATGACAAAAACCGTATAGTATATTTTCATTTGAACTTTTCGTGAAACGTGACTTATCCGCAAATAACACAAATTAAAAAAACAATGAGAATCACTGTTGATGATTCAACTTTATCAAAAATGTAAGAAAATTATGTGTCTTTAATTTTTAGTCGTCTAGATCCCACCATTTAACATTTAGACATTTCATAGTTTCTAATAGCCACTGCTGTGTGGTTAAATGTTACATTATTCCTATGTATTATTTTGTATGTTTTTGAACCTAAGTTGTTTATGTGTGTATGTGCCTTGTGGAAATATTTGCTTACGCACATTATAGTGTACCTACATACATGTTGTGACATTTATTTCTTGAAAATACAATTTTTCACTATCTCTTTCGTTTGTTGTTTGCTTTGCTATTTTGACCCTAGCTAATATCCCTTCTGAATAAGTAACGTAAGATCTGAGAAGATATTGTGAGCCACAATATCTTCTCAGATGCATACTTGAAAAAATAATGGCATTTTTAGGCCCATTCATTTATTTATTAAATTATAGATGATATTTAAATAGTAAATTATTTATTTAGTACTCGTTCTAAACACTACTACGAAAGGTGACATAGTAAAAAAGCACCGTTTACTTAGGTCGTGAATACGTCATACGGTTTTTTGCGATAGTAGCAAAAACCGTTCACGTTGTCTTTACGCAAGCGAAAACCATGAGTAATGAAAGTGTTCATAGTAACGTCATCGCCTAGCCGTTTAAAAAACTTCCTGCATTTGCATTTCAAACATCAAGCTACAGCAATCTGTCAAATTTCTTTAATAGATTATCAACTTTATCGCTAAAGAATTAGGTTTAAGGTTGATTGGGAAAATTTGACAGTTTCCGATAGCTTGATGTGCTGGTGACTACTACCGTCTGCCAGTGTCACGCCAATAAACAGGCAGAATAATTATATTTAGATAAATAATTATTTGCCTACTCAATAAAATCATGAAACTGAATTGGTAGTACCTAGTAGGTATCTACAAAGTTGTAAACTGTTGTTTTCGATCCGTGTAGTAGGTAAACTTTGAGTATTATGTATCAACATGGGATTTTGCTCACAACTATCGTATCTCAAATTGTTTATTGACGTAAATGTAATAACATGTATGAGAACATGGTGTCTGTTTCCTATATTTTTGTTATGTTTTCCTGTAATATTTCATTCATAAAATACACTGCAATCGGGATATTAATTATAGAAATTAAGTGGAATAACAACATAAATAGGTAGACAGACTCACTTATCTATTTCCAACTTACAAGTTTCCCATTATAATTACAAGAATAATCACATCATCATTTACCTTCCTTAAAGGATATAAACAGTAATGATAATGGTTCCCACAACTTTAAACGACCTAGGGCAAGCCAACAAGTATTAAAAAAAACCGGACAAGTGCGAGTCAGACTTGCGTACCGAGGGTTCCGATAGTCTTGATTTTTTCCGAGTACGTTACCTACGGAAACTATGAAAGCAAAATATAGCAGGTAAGATTGAAGGACAAACTTAATTTTGTTGGTGAAAAAATGTTTCAATCAATTCTTCAAAAAAAAATATAAGTTTGTAATCGTAAAAAATGTTTTTTCATATGATAAAACTATAAATTCCTAATTTTCAACCTTTTTCCTGTACTTGTACTCTAAGATCTATCTTCTTGCTAAATTTCATGAATCTAAGTCAACTGGAAGTACGTAAGTAGAAGTTTGACTTTTTCACAGCTTCAAGGGACTGTAAACATGACCTTTAAGGTTTTAATTTCAACTCGATACCTCCACGCGTTCCCGAGATAAAGGGTCTGGACAGACAGATGCAATGGACGCACAACGAAGTGATCCTATAAGGGTTCTGTTTTTTCCTTTTGAGGTACGGAACCCTAAAAATATACTTAGATAGTAAATATAAATAGGTTGAGCGAAAACCTATCTACAGCCAATCTCAAGGTGCTTTATACAGGGTGTAACAAAAATAAAGCCAAACCAGAAAAAGGATCATTGTACTCAATTACAATGGGATCAACCCTGAAATAGCGAAAGAGAAAATCAACTGCCACATTTTTGTTACATAACTCGACAAAAGTTAGTACTGGACTTTCAATTATTTTTCGCGGGTTCAGGCTTCCTTTTTACCCTTTTCACCTTGTATACCCACCCAGCTGGCTCAGCTAGGTCAGTAGGAATCCTATCTAATATTCTAAATGCGCAAGTGAGTTCGTTTGTTACCCCTTCACTAGAAGACGGGGCCCGTTAGGGCCAGAGCCTGCCAGGGCTGCAGAATTTGTTAGAGAGAGTCACCGCGGCCCTGGAACGCTAAAGGCATTTGGAGAAACACCGAACACGGATGGGTTTTAGTCAGTAAGAGACACTCCCTTCCACTCCACCCAGAGCGGAAGAAGTCATGTAATGATTTCCCATCCTTAAAAAAACCCTTCACATCTGAACGATTTGGATGTCCAATTCCACACAATGTCCATGTCTTGAATTAGGACTTAGAAAACTTTTTTATCCCGGAAGTATGTGCACGCGAGCGGCAGCTAGTCAAATAATTATTTATAGATACTGTGATTGGCTGATGAAGCTTTATCTGTCCCATGATGGAACTACCACTTCACGGCTTCCAATCAGAAAAAGTTCGACTCTTAAGTGACAACAGGGAGCAAGGTGGCGGAGCATAGGAGCATGATTCTTCTAGCAATTTCATGAGGTCCCTCTGTTATTCAATTTGTACTATGTTGCATGGCAATATTGATAATTCCTGTGGCCATAACGTGGTCTTATTTTATGATGGATTTAACAATTCCATCATACACAGGTTTTTTATTGAAATTTTAGTTAAGGGAAGGTTCCGGTCAATCGGCCGGAACTTATATCTACACTAATATTATAAAGAGGAAAAAATTGTATTTTTGTGTGTGTGTATGTTTGTAATGAATAAACTCAAAAACTACTGGACTGATTTGAAAAATTCTTTCACCAATGGATAGCTGCATAATCAGCGAGTAACATACGAGCCTTCGTCGTGCACGTCCCCTATAATATACAATATCCAACTAACTATGATTATGAATTCAAGTGGATATAAATCTTATACCTACTTATATATCAATATCTACCTATAATAAATATTTTCTCGAGTATTAAGTAAGTACATTACAAATTGACGTCAAGTACCTATGTATAAAACTATCTTGATAGATACAGCTGTGACTAAGGTAACATAGCTATGCTGTGACTCATGTAGTCTTAGACTTTAATTATTGACGCAGGCGTTAGAAAATTAACACCTAATTACCTGCGTAAAAAGGTTGTAATTGAAAAATTAAAGAGTTCGTAACAATTTTACCTGTTTTCGTTTAAGTCACCTGATTCAAGAATACTGGTAGCAGTGGCGAAAGCTGGGAAAGCACGTGTTATACGTCACTACTGGTTTAGTTGAGATTTTTTCCCATTTGTCACCACCATTTTTCCCATTTGTGGTGAAAATTCATAGGTACTTTTTCGTCACATTCGGTACCTATGCTACGTCTTCGAGGGAAATTATGTATAGAGCATTCTGTGCGTAAACCGCATATAGGTAAAGTTCCACTATGAATCAAACCTAAAGAAACCCACCTGTTGGTGGTTAGAAATGTGATAAGCTAAGATTTCACGTGATGAATCACGACCTGGATAACGCTAGGATATGTGTCAAGTAGTTCACACCGTTACACGTAATATACCTACATCTCAAGGTTGACACATCTATTTTAAATACCTTCAATATTTAAGTCGAATAAATAACGTGCGTTGTAGACAACTTAAAGTGCATTAATCATCATTAATGCACTCTAACTTGTCTACAAAGCATACGATAAACTATTATCTTTTAGCACATGGTCAGTCTGCAAAGCGGCGAAGTAACATATTATAAATAAACATTTAGCGTGTTATTTGCTCATCTCTCTAAAATAGGTATTATCTAACCGTATTTTTTAGTAGTAACAGAGTGGGGTTATGTTACAAACTCCAACCTACGGCTTGTTGACGAGTTTGGCGTGTTAATAAGATATTATGCATAGAAAAAAGCTGATATACTTATGCTATTTTACGTTCAAAAATATCATATTTTTACATTCCAGTAGATGATTTCCTAATTAGCAGGTACGTACTTTTGTAAGTTTGGACCAACGCTGGGTAACACAAATTCAAGCCTAAACACAAGCACACCGAGAGTTAAAAATTCAACACTTCTATAATATTACTACGAGTACATAATATTATAAAACAAAGTCGCCACGGCTGTTTGTCTGTACGCAATAAACTCAAAAACTATCGAACAGATTTTCACGCAATTTTCACCAATGGACGGAGTGATTCATGAGAAAGTTTTAGGTGTATAATTAATTAATATTTTGTGTGTAAATTGGCTGAGATATGACGATGATTGTTGAAAATGCCGGAAAACAATGCCGTTTGGAAGCTAATTTATGCTCTGCTACCCGTGCGACGCCACGTCGGGTTGCTAGTTAAAAATATAATAACTAGATCTTCGCTCACGCTTCTTCCATAAATGATTGGCGGAACGTGGTCTACCCGTGGTCTACCAGCACATCAAGCTGCCCAAAACTCAAATTTTCCCAATCAACCTTAAACCTAATGCTTTAGCGATAAAGTTGAAAATCTATTAAATAAATTTGACAGATTCTTGTAGCTTGATGTGCTGGCGTCTGTACGAATGGAGGAAGTTTTTTAAAGGGCTAGGCGATGACGTTACTACTTTGATTACTCATGGTTTTCGCTTGCGTAAAGGCAACGTGAACGGTTTTTGCTATGAAGTATAGCAAAAAACCGTATGACCTAGCTATTCACGAGCTAGGAAAACGGTGTTTTTTATAATTTTACTACGACACCTTTTACAGAGTGAAATTTTTACTTTCATTTTTCATTTACCGCACTCTGTCATTCCACTTGTATTTATAATCGTGATATCTTATGGTGGTGGTAGTGGTATCTGATAAGATAAGGCAGTCTGTGTATCTACATTCATCTATATAGGTACTAATATAAGAAAGCCGAAGAGTTTGTTTGAACGCGCTAATCTCTGGAAATGCCAGTCGGATTTGGAAAATTCATTTTGTGTATGATAGCCACATTCACGAGGAAGGCTATACGGGAACGGTAAAAACGGCATATGCGCGTACGAAGTCGCGGGCAAAAGCTAGTTAACAATAAAATCCCGGGATTTCGGGATTGCATAGCTAATCGTTAATAAAAAAACATACCAGAAACCGCTTAATAAAATCACACTCAATACGATTTCCCGCACAAATCGCCATTTTAAGCCAGTCCCTGCAAATTGAGGCATGATTTCATACTTTTTCTGACAATAAAATTAGGGTAAAGCAACCATATTACGTTGTATCAAGAAATCTGTAATTTGTATCAAATCGAGTTTATTACATCTCACGGATTGATCCTGTAAATTCGGGATTTTTTCGACAAAAAAGTGCTTTCCATAATAACCAACATCTTAACTTTAGGTAAATATGCATCCGAATATCCGATCTCTATTTATCATTTAATTTTTGTCTCTATCTACAGAGTGGTCAATTCTGAGAGGGTCACCATATTCCTGTTGACTTTGGGGACCCTGACGGATGATGATGATGATGATGAGTACCTAATATTCTCTTTATAGATTTTTTTTTCCTTTTCTGACTATGTTTGCCCATAAAATAAAAACCTTAATAATAGACTTACCGACAGTAGTGTATCGCACGTAGGTCTCCTGGTTATCCATCATGGCGTCGACGGCTTGTTTCTCGCAGTACAGCGCCGTTATCACGGCTATGCTCGGCTGCCTCGATGAACACAACTGTGGCATTTGTTTCACAACCTGGATAGGAGATTTTTATTTAATAAAAGCTAAACTGGATTATATGGTCATAGTCGCAGGAAGAACCTGGATGAGGGACCAACGGAATCGCGAAGTATCGGAGGTATGACGGAGTCTGCGTTTTCTGATAGCTTTTTTTAGGTATGGGAAATCATCAAATGACTTTTTCCGCTCTGGGTGGAGCGGAGTCAGTAAGAGTGTCAGACTCTTACTGACTAAAACCCATCCGTGTTCCTTCTAAAGCTCTTTGCGTTCCAGGGCCGCGGTGAATCTTTCGAACAAATTCCGTAACCCTGGCAGGCGTTTCCAGATAGCTACAACCTGGAAGTCTTTTAAGTCAAGAGTAATAGTAGTAATAGGTTCAACGTCGAACACATCATCGATTTTCATCAGGTGAGATTGTAGTCGAACGCAAGCCTATCAATAATATAGTACCTATTGCAGAAAGATAGGGGTGGCCTATACCCGAAAGCAGATGTTTCCGCACCTAAATGACGATTATGAATGAGTTTACAGGGTCTATTTGAAATAACTGGTTACCTCTCACGATTTTAGAAATCGGCTTGTTTAATTTCCAGACACTGCCCTTGCCATTTCTATTTGACAATCCTTTTTGCAATCAAAGATTAAAATTGTACATAAATAAAAATATGCAATGCATGTTTTTTCCCTCGAATGGAGAAGGTTTCAAAAATAAGGTTTTATTAAAATACAAGCTACTTCTGAACAGTAACAAGTAGCGCCATCTGTGTTATTACCAGTTTATTATACAGGAAAATCGTATTTAATAGTAAAAAATAATAATCACTTAGCAAGGTTTTTATTTTGTATTGATTTCAATGTGTTTGTACAGGTTATATTGGAGTGTAAATGCAGCTCTCGACAAATAATCTAAACGATCTATAAGAAGGAGTTATAAAGTTGATTTACGAGATAATCTCTGAATTAAATGATTAGATTTCGCAAATTCTTCCACTGATAGAAAATAGTGCCGCAGGAAACTTTTTATCCTGGAGAATTTATGGTTCCAGTGGAGTGACGCTACGAGAAAAAGCTAATGTTTTATAAATAGTATTATAATATTGTTATTACCTGTGTGTCTACACTATGTTGTCGGACGTACAATCCTTCTGACATAGCTCGGGTCAGACCTTTCTCTTCTAGAGATTCTAACGCATCCTTTACTTCTGTCTTCGACCACTTTCCAGCTCTGCAATAGAAATGAAAATATTACCATCAAACATAATCAGCACGAATTCAAACAGAAAGAACATTATGCTTTCATGCAAGACGCTGTAAAAGTCGTACAAGTACGATTTTTTCAAGGAGATTATCCCATCCGAATTTATAGCATAACATTATTTCAAATGAATGCAATTATTTATGTATGTCATATATTCGTCGGTCAATTGACTTATCGGGACGCCAAAGCCACCTAGAAGGGTTAGAGCAGTGAACACGTTTTTAGATTGCTGTTTTTGTGATTTTGAGAGTGAATTATAATTTGATTTAATAACAAACGGTCTTTTGCGCAACAACCGACACTTCCCATAGTACGCCCACAGAAGTTCCAATATGCTGATGATTCTGAGAGAGATGTACCATCTCCGACATCAGATCTTATTTCACCTCATCTCCCATTAATTATAACTCATGAAATAACTTTGTGCTACATACGGGTGCTGAAGCAGACGTTTGGAGAGAACCCGAGCTGCGTTCGCAATTAAGTATCCAAACATGTTAACAATTGCTTTCCACAAATGAGGTGCAGTCGAGCTACCATTTCTAAAGAAGTATGACTTTTTTCAATAGCACCTACTAGTCATTCTCAATTGTTAACTCGTGTCCGACCGAAGGTTGATTTCTAGCCATTGGCGGATCCAGGGGGCTTAGGCCCTCCCCCAAAAGACCCAGATATCATTGGTAGTCTACAACCTATCGAAGTCATTGAGGATTTTTCGAAAATAAATCCAAGGAGACTTCTTATTTGTTGAGATAAACAAAATGTTTTATGCTTTTATAGTTTTGTTAATTTGCTAACCTACTCTAAGCGCGGTCAAACCCCCAAACGACAATCCTGGATCCACTGCTGTTCCTAGCCGAATCCGATTACTGGACTATACTAAAAACCTCATGAAATTCAGTACAAAATAGTTCAAACTAACAACAAAAATTGATAAAACTTTGAAATTAAAGGTAAGGTAAAATTATTTCAATAGACTTTAGCATAAAGATTAAGAAAAGGGACGAAAAACCTCTCTTCGCAAACATGTAATACTTACGTGACAAAATCGTCCACCCTCAATGGATTAGGATATGCATTTTCTATCATGTCCAACACTCTCTGTTCTGAGATAATATTGTCTTGAGTTTGATTCAATATACTGTCTTCAATATACGCTAAAAACCAATAAAAAGATTAAAGTCTGGCAAGGGTTTGGAGTAATTCATAAGACGTTGTTATGTAAAATAGAAAATCAGACGTCGGGATTTTGGACCTTAATTGGACGTTCTCAAATCAAACTTCATAGAGCCATTTGAATAAGGCAAGCACATTTCTCTCTCTCATTATCTCCCTCATACAGAAAGGAGGTCTGTGTCCCAGGCGAATCCAATGATGCAGTTTTAGTTTTCATCAAAATCGGGCTCGAGACTCCTTTCAATGTTTTTCGCTAATCCTCATTGTTTGGGATTTGGCAAAAAACGCACACTTTAAAAATTCACCCTGTATAGACTGATTTATCATTTATAAGTTAACTGAACTTCGCTGGTCGAGTACCATCATAATAACTTATTGGCATAACTAATTTAGTTATTGGCAAAAGCAAAATACAATCGTGTTTTCCGTTTACTTTAGATTTAGATACTACAAAGACTCTTCCATTGATCTTTTCATCTGTCTATTGTAAATGTGCAATAAGCATTCATTTCAATTGCAATATGGATACCATTACTGTGGCACCGCCATTTCAACAACTATTCTTTATTAAGGAAATAGACACTAATTAGATGTAAATAATTATAGGATAATGAGCCTTAAACACACTTCTTAATTAAGATTAATCTAATCTAAATATCAGTTCAAACAAAACAAAACTCATACATGCAATCAGTACGTTAGTGGATTGCGTTGAAAAGAAAATGTGTAGGCTAAAATTAATTTACCTAAAATGGTTACTAGAAGTACATTCATATCAATGGCGCAAAGTTACTAATGAATAAGGCTATGTCATACATAATAATCTATTATGGTAAAGCAAAAAATATTTTTTTATGATAAAATACATAATTATTATAACGCTGGGTCTACATTATCGAGATTCGGCAAACATTTGCGTTATCGCGAAAAATGTGGCCGAGTAGTTCGTCGAATCGCGATTAATTTGGGCAAATAGGAATGCTTATCAAGGCACTGTCGGTAAACTATTGCGACAACGTGTCACGAATATTCGCGCGATAATGTAGCCCCAGCATAACTGAAAAATATACTGGAAAAACTTGGTCAACTTGGAAAACAAGTGAGCAATAATATTAAAATAATGACAATTATTTTTATTCCAATCAAAAACCACATTTAATTTGTTAATTTGACCACTCAATAAATGAGATACAATTGACCAATTTGTAAGCCTAATAAAAAGATGATGATAATTCAGGGTTCCGAACCGAAGTTTTCAATTCCAATTAATTTAAAAGTTTGCCAAATGGTTTGCGCAGTCCGTCTCAAACATGTGCATCAGAGTGATCAAGCCTTTTTGCGCCTACTTGTCACTAGTGCTTGTTTTTCTGAACTTGCAAAAAAATACTTTTTAGAAGCACCTTTCGGATTTATGGCCCTGAATGATTTGGTCAACTGTACTACGCAAGAAATTAAATATGAACAAATACATAATTCAAATAGTCGTAGAATACAGTACATACATGCATAATAGTAATACATACTAAAATAATATACATACAGCCATTAGAATAGTTGTATATAACGCTCTTACTCGTAATAACGCCATTTGCTTCTGTACCATAAAATTAAAAACAGATATACTTATTATTATTTGTATTAAGCTTAGAATAATATAAATTGCGAACTTCTTGGGCTAGGTACAGACTAGCTCAACGATCTTAGGTGCCTATGTTTCTCAAAGGCATTCCCTGCTTTGAAGTAACCATCCTTATTTTACACCTGACTACAATCTCCAATATGTAGTGCGAGATAACTTGTTCTTGTTCGCTGACAAAACAATGACGCTAACGCGTTTATAATGAATAAATGCCTTATTGCCTATACAGCTTTTGGCAAAGAGCAGCGTTTTTCAAGAGAATGACAGATTGCTCGTGAGTTTTTAATTAATTTTGATTCGGATTCCATTTGTAGTACATATTTCTAACTTTGTATATATCATCTAGGAACTGGTTAGATTTTTTTAAGCATATTCGTTATAGCTAAGTTGTGATCACTTCGAATACTGTTTTTCGTGAAGGACTTTCTTTAATTAACTTTCCAATAGTTAGACTAGCAAATCTTGTCTTGTCTGTACCCAGCTTTACAATCTGTAAGTTCAACTTTACTTGGTGCACCCTTTACGTAAGCAACCCCATATTAAAGAATATTTATCATAAAATCATAATATTTGTTTTTACTATTTCTGTTAATTATCCCAATATTTGTGCAATAAAACCTTATATTGAACATAGTGTGAAGGTACTTACCAGGTAAGGGGGGTCCAGCCGCTTCTTGTCTTAATTCTACTTCTAGTAGTTTGAGTTGATTGTACTTGTGCTGCATTAGTTTCATTATCTTTTTAATGTAGCCCACATAATCTGAAATTAAGTTTACCGTCATTATTAAGCATTTTTACATTCATGGGCGCCGAGAAGGGGGTGCAAGGAAATGCACTTGAACCTTCCTGGCTTTCAATAAAACATACGTAAACATGAATGAATTTGAAAATATATTAGAAAAGCCGCATGTAATGTAAGAGAACCTAGCAGATTCGACGCGAGGTACAAATTTTCGAGCTCGCTTGTTCTATCTCTGTGTGAATGGGCAGATGAAAACAGAACTTATCTTATTACGAGGCGGTGTTTTGAAGACGCACCCCCCTAAAAATAGTCATCTTTATTTTGGTTTATTTATGCCAATAACCGGACCAATTAATGAGTTTTCGCCTGAATGTGCCACATAAGGTAGTGTGGGGCAACGTTTTTTTAAAAAAAAAGAAAAGTAGAGAGTTCAGGAGTTAGAACTGTATCATTTGCCCCATAGCAAAGTGTTATTTTTTTTTAAGTAAACGCACCCACGATAAAGGAGAAATTCCTAGTGAGGGGCAAACACTAGGATTTTTAGTAGATGCTTAGAATTTATTATTATTGTTAACATAAGTGTTCTTAAAACAAGAATGATTTACCTTTAGGAAAATCTTGTGGACTGACAAGTTCCCGGAAGAAAGCCTGTGCTTCATATGGTCTTTCATTGGGAGTCATGTTGGGTTTGAACCAGAATCGCAACGCGCGCGCTTCCCTAGTGTGAGTCCCGGTTGCGCCGGACACCAAATATACGTAGAATTCTAACTGGGCATGGCAAGGCTCCGTCACTCCATTCTCTGAAACATGAATATATAATTTATTATTACCAAATAGTGCCAACAATGATGATGATATCAATTGTGCAATCATTAGATCATACTTAAAGGTCATGCTAAAGACACCTTATATTTTAAGACTAGCTTTTTCCCACAGCTTTGCTTCTGTGGCCTATTCCACAGGAAGCCATTCCATTTTATTTTAAAATAAATCTGCAATCGGCTTTTAAGCCATAGCCAAATATTTACTGTTTTTTTTAATTTATTTATTATTTATTTATGTACTTAACAATTTATGTACACACATTTAATAAAAAATGATAAGAAGAAGGAAACAGAAAAATAGGTACAAAAGTGATGCTTATTTCTATGGAAATCTCTACCTGCATACCTGTGAAAGGAGAGTCGAATAAAAGAGGTGTTAAAGTTATATGTAGAAAAAATTAAAAAAAAATAATTTTAAATATAAAATACAATATATAAATATCATACTAATACATACTACATCATCGATTGGGTGCATTCCATTAAACCCCACTGTAAAAGTTAGTTGAGATTTAGATAGTTTCTCTGATCAATGTCTAGTATTTGCCATGTTTTGAGGCTCACTACTACTGAAAAAAGTTTAGTTATCGAATAAGTCATATCAGAAATGAACTCAAACAAACAATATGACTTGTTTATTATACTTGTTTAGAATAATAGATATAAGTGATACTGATGTTTCTTTTTTTGTAAGTGGCGTCTCGCAGTTCAACCGCTTTGTCGACTGCTTAACCGGGCTTGCCTGTGGTGGTTTTAATATAATATTAAAGCCTCCAGCACCAGCTGCATCAAGCTCCAATTACAGACTCCATATAACTAGAAAACACGATAGCAAAACTAACCGATTACATAACCGAAGCATATCACACGTGCTGTAAACTAACAGCATCACACACCAAGAGTAAGGGTAACCCCTGGTGGAACACCGAACTTAACAAACTCAGAAGTACACTTCGCAAACAATTCAATAGAGCAAAGAACACTAGACTCCCTGTAGACTGGAAAACGTACAAAAAAACCCAACACACCTTTAAGAAACAAATCAGAACAGCCAGGAAAAATGCTTGGCGGAAATTCTGTGAATCCATAGAATCAAACAACGAAGCCGCCCGAGTAAAGAAGATCCTATCAACTGAACAGGACCGCACTCTCGGCGCACTGAAGAAACTAGATAATTCAAACACACAAACAGACCAAGAAACCAGCAGGGTACTTCTGGAAACGCACTTCCCAGACTGTAATCTTCTTGAGGACAGAGTGTGGGCAGGCGAATCGGGACGAACCCCTGCTGATCAAGACTGGTCTACAGCCCGGAATATAGTAACAGAAGATCGAATAGCATGGGCTATAAAGACCTTCCAACCATATAAATACGCAGGACTGGATGGTATCTTCCCAGCCCTGCTACAATGGGGGGTGGTCTCAAATATCGAAAGCGCTATACACCATAAATGCTCCTCACTGGCTGTCTTCATTGACATCGAGGGTGCCTTTGACAAAACCATGTTTCAGAGTAATACTCTGCAAAGCCCTCGGAAAGCACGGCACGACACGACCCTGAGCGGCTGGATCACAAACACGCTTAAGCAAAGAGCTGTACAAGCGTTCTTTCACCACTACTATGGAACCTCGTCGCAGATAACCTACTTAAAAGACTCAATGATAAAGGATACTTTACCGTTGGCTACGCAGATGACATAACCATAATAATAAACGGAAAACACGAAGACACGCTATGCAACCTCATGCGTCAAGCCTTGAAAATAGTAGAGGACTGGTGCAAAGAATACCCAAAGAGGACAAGTTCGGTTTTGGCAGGGTTCACTGCTAGCTGATAGCAGTGAACCCTGCCAAAACCGAACTTGCCCTCTTCACTAAGATGAGGAAGTTACCAACACTAGATTTACCACGGTTCTTCGGAACCACCCTCAGCCTTTCAACTAAAACCAAATACCTGGGAATATATCTGCATAAGCAGTTGAATTAGGCGAAGCACACTGAATACACCACCACAAAAGCCAGTATATGCATGTGGCAATGCAAACGCATGCTAGGTAGGAACTGGGGTATTAGCCCCAATACAACCCACTGGTTATACACCACAGTTATCAGACCGATAATCACGTATGGCTCCCTAGTCTGGTGGCGCAGGACCGACTTGAGCACAGCACAGAAAGACCTTGAAAAGCTGCAACGGCTCGCCTGTGTGGCAATCACTGGCAGTATGAGAACGGCACCAACTGCGGCCCTGCAGGCTATGCTGGGACTGCCACCACTGCACCTTATAGTGCAGGAGGAAGCGGCCCTAGCGGCCTTCAGGCTCAGCACAGCAGGCACTTTAAGAAAAGACTCTAGAATCAAGCATACACGCATCATGGAAGATGGCGTAAAACGACAACCCATGATGTCATCACCCAATGACAAAGCCCAAAAGATGCACCATTACCAAAAGCACTATAACATAGTGCTAACACAAGAATTGGATGACCACTCAGGTCCCAAAGAGCTGAGAATCTACACTGATAGATCAAAGACAAGTACCGGAACCGGAGTTGGAGTTTACTCCAGCGACCTCAACATAAGAATTTCCAGACCACTAGGAAAGCTCAATACCGTTTATCAGGCGGAATGCGTGGGCATTATCCTAGCGATCCATGAAATAGAAGCCAGAGGAGTCACGGACACTCATATTCGTAAACTCTCCGACAGCGCCTCAGTTCTCCAATCCGTAAATAGACCACACCACATGGAAACAAATACAAGAATGCCACAATGCACTAGAACGCGTCACAGTGACAAACCGCAACACTGTGACGCTGCAGTGTATAAAAGATCACAGCGGATCACTAGGAAATGACGCGGCTGATGAACTGGCCAGAAGGGGGTCTGGTATGATGGCTGTTGGACCCGAACCCATAGTGCCACTCCCTTTTATAATAATAATAATAATAATAATGTCATTTAATTCAGGTAACAAAGACCCATAACAAATATACCTTACAGACTATCATACATATTCATAAAAACCACAAAAATATTAATAAACTATTGTACACGAAGTGACGGCGTCGTGTTGCGCTGCGTGGTGTCACGTAGCCTTCCGCGGAATCGCTGATATACGACACCCTTCGGCCAAAACTCTTCCTTGAGGAAGGTCTCAATATGATGAGTCGGAACTCTCACCACGAATGACTTGAAATTTGTGTTGTGGCGTGACTCCAACTTCTCGACCCTTAAGGTCCAGCTGATCTTCGCTCGGACATACTCCACGATCTCCTCAACCTTCGTGGTGTGATGTAGCCGGGACACATAGAGCTGCGTCGTAGGTATTGCCGGACGCAGCATATTGGGTCCTGCCAGCGCGGTCCCGCACTGGTTCCGACTTCCTTTACCCAGCTGCGCACGTGGCTACGAGAACATACCCACACACAAGCAGAACGCTGGTGGGCCTCGGCACCAGGCTGCAGGCAGTCCAAGGAAATCATACCACTCCTAAATAATAAGCTTACCAAGCGCCTTCTGCGAATGGTGGCAGGGACCATCACCGGACACTGCTCACTGAATAAGCATTTCCACACAATAGGTATAACAGACAGTCCTCTGTGCAGAGCATGCATGGAGGAGGAAACGGTGTCGCACGTGCTCCTTGAGTGCACAGGCGTCGCCGATATACGTAGACAAACAATAGGGACTCCGAATTCACTCACAGACACCCTGAACTCTTTAGGAGGACTGATCTGCTTCTGGACCCTCCAGAAGCAGATCAGTCCTCCGGCCGTCATTCCAACCAGCCAACCTCCCTAGGTTGGCTGGTTGGAATAACGGCCGCCATGGCCCACGCACAATGGTCCAACACCAGGACTAAGTGTGGAAACCATACCCCAATAGATAGATAGATAGAAGCCTCCAGCCAGGGCTATATTGATATGTATGTATACCATTGTGGTATGTCAAGACGTAGACCCCCATGGTATAAAAACATTATTTTTCAAATGGTAATGCTAAATTAAACATAAGTTAACAGGCTTGATAAAGTTGGTAATGGGCAAAAATAAGCTCAGTGCTTCTTATAGGATTCTAATACATAGTCCTGGAAAGGAATCAAACTATGGCATAATTTGATTAAGGATATGTTTCACAACATAAATCCACCAGAGCTACTATTGGTGTTAATTTTCTTATCTATCAAATATTATGAACATTATTCCAGTATAACACAACACAATGCTCATTGTCTTACTTAATGAGTTGATAAGTATAATTAATGATAATTTTTAATTGCACTTGAGGAATAGCTTCGTTCTTTGGTATTATTACTCATAGACTTACTATTTATGTCAGTTTATTAATAACTACAGTGCAGACTATTATGAACTTAGTGGGTTCAAGAATAAGGCTGATTACATTTTGTCAGATCATTCACACAAAACATACTTTGTTTATTTATGACTAGCACTTCGTCTGCGAGTTCGTTCTGCGGGTTTAGTAGGTACTTCACAAACTTCAAAAACCTTTAAAAGGGATTAGGGTCCCTTTTAAAGGTTAGTTTTGGAAAATTAAGCACACCGATTTTCATTAATTACCCAGCCATTTATGCTGCTGATACTGTGGTCTCAATACCATTTTTAGTTGGTTTATACCAGTTCCCAAATAAATTGAAGCAAGCAATAAAACCCCACTTTAGGTTTACTAGAGGTTTATTTTCTAAAAATCCAAACAATTGTTATTCTTTTTTTTTAATCGTAATCATTCAACTTCATCGGACCAAGCATTAAAATTCTCTATTTCTGGAACTGCCAGTTGGCTTTGGAAAATTCTTTTTGTATATGATAGCCACATACATGAGGAATGCTATAGACTATATGGGAATGGTAAAAAATGGGATATGCGCATACCAAATCGTGGGCAAAAGCTAGTTACAAAGAATAACTGCATTTTACAAATGTGAACACAGAAAAATTTACTTAGAAAATTAAGCCGAAATTATGACTCAGGTGACAGGAAATCAATCAGGAAAGCTACAAATACTGTGGTTACTGTATAAGGATAAATAGCTACAATTTTATTTTATTTTTATACTAAGCTACAGGAAATGGCAAGGCTAACATATTGATAACCTTTTATGTGTGGCAGGAGATAATATTATAATTATTATGTTTATATGCCTTTTATGCAGCTTTGTGATAAAGCTTTGTAAAGTCATAGGTTTTTAGGTTTCCTGCATGCCTTAACACTTTCGGTGCCCAGAACCCAGCATATGGGTCAAACAATAATTTGTTTGTGTGCTTACAACTCACATCCGAGTATTGCTACACATTATGACAACTACATAAGTAGTAGACACAATTTTAACACTTAAACAAAATTATATTATTAACTATTGTTAAAATTATAAGTAGGATATAAATAATAAACAGGCTTAAATACATTTTGTAGAAGCATAGCATGTTGACAGTTTCTGAAACCCATTGCCAAGTATGATGACTATGACTGGCAAAATGACATCAGTATTTGACCTTCCATTTTTGCAATATACATACAGTAAGATGAAGGAATAACAGAACAACAATTTAAGTATAGTTTCATGAAGTTGGCTAAAGCAAGCTGGAGAAGGACTAAAAAAAGTAAGAACATACCATAGTTTTTTTCTTTATTGATTATAATCCCTGTGTGATCTCCACCAGCTACATGGATCTTATCACTGGCCTCTGCTTCCACAGCCTTCCTCTCAATCACTAGGGTTGTTGAATTTGTAGTCTTGCTTTTTGGTGTCATCACCACTTTTTCCTCCACTTCCGCCATTTTTTTAAAAACTCCTTCAAACAAAAATAAATGAATGCAACAACCATTCAACACTGCTAAGGATTAGATCAGCACTACCAAATTACGAACTATGACTCATTCTTTCCTCCCTTTTTATGACTTTCTTATTCTTTAAGGAAATCTTATATCAAAAGCACCTTAGATACAGAACACAGCTTGAAAAATAATCGCGATATTTCTAACACGATGTTACTTTGTTAGATCGAACTTTCACAAGGTAATCATGTTTAGATACCCAGGGAGGAGGTGGGTCAGTCAGTAAAGGCTTTGTGACATTGAATTATAATAAACCTTCACCTGTTGCTGGTTTCTTCAATTTCGTAACTTAAAATATCCAGATAAATTATTAAATATCTATTAATTAAAGACAAAATGTTTCAATAAACATGTATGATAAATAATAATTCAAGCTCAATAAATCTCACAATAATATTTTCGTTCAAATCGTGTCCCAGACCCCTACTACAGATAATAAAGATCTATTTTTGACTTGACTGACAGTGACAGTGACAGTTGCTTTTGCAATTCTCTGAGGACAGCAAACAGTAATGAATAGAGGGCTAGAAGCAAATCGACTATTTATAGGGAACGTGCAGCACAGAAGTGTAAGGCCGGCCTCACACAGCCGGAATTCGTCTCTGAATTCATAATCTGAATTCATATGATTAATTAAGAAAGGCCGGAATCCCAAACAAAGTCGTTATGATCCACATACATTCTGATTTTTTCAGATTATGAATTTCTCAGATCGATCTGTAAGAATGATTCTGATGTGCATCCGGAATTCCTGGTCTGAATATTTAAGATTATGACTTCAAACATAACGCACGTAATCCCATACATTTGCATAGAGCAAGCAACACACACATATTGAATTCAGATTATGAATTGCTCAGTTCACACTGCTAGTGATTGCGGCTGGACGTGTCACGACGAGTTTTGATACGTGATGTCTGAGACGGAAAATTTGATTTTGTGCATCGAAAGCCATCCTTGCTTATGGGACACTTCTATTGAAGACTATCACAATACGGAAAAAAAGACATAGCATGGTTGAAAATATTTAACGTTTTAATTCCAAATTATGACCAATTAAGTGTCGAAGAAAGAAAAATAAATAGTAAGTACAAAAATTATAATACTCAGTCATCATTGCTAATAAATCGGTTATTGTATTACCATGTTATTTCACCGCATGGCATCACGAAGTACTGTGCAATGTTATCTCTAACGTGCCTTCCCGTATTAGATGCTCTTTAATGCGGTGTATCATATGGAAGATCATCGAAACAGTGTGTTAACATATCTTCAAATTGGTACCCATCTCTTGAACGAACATAATTATGTAACACACATGCTGCTTTCGTTACTTTTACAGCAAAGTCAGGCGGTATTGTCATATTTGTGTGAAAAACTCTCCATTTGTTGTTCAGAATACCAAAAGCGCATTCCACTACTCTGCGCGCTCGACTGAGTCTATAATTAAAGACTCTGCGAGTGTTATTTCAGTAGTTTCTTGGATAAGGCCTTAGAAAGTCTGCATTTAGTGGAAAAGCTTCATCTCCAAGAAATACGTGAGGGGTCTTTATTGTGGAATTAGGTAAATCTTTTGGGGCTGGCAAATTAAGGCGATACTCGGACAGCATTTTTCCAAAATTCCATTGCTTAAATATACTGCTATCTCCTTCTCTGCCATATGAACCAATATCCACCGCTATAAAACGATAGTCTGCATCAACAACGGCCATCAATACAATTGAATTGAAATTCTTGTAATTGTAATAATTTGAGCCACTGTGATGTGGCGAAATCAGTCTTATGTGTTTTCCATCCACAACTCCCAGACAATTAGGAAAATTAGTTTTCTTATAGAAGTTTTCAGATATTTCAAGCCACCGCTCTTGTGATGGTGGTGGTTTCATTTCTAATGGTTGTAATACTTCCCATATAATAGAACAAGTTTCCGAAATAATACTGGAGATTGTGGTACTACCCATCAGAAAAGCATACTTCAAAACTTCGAAGTTATCACCAGTAGCGAGGTACCTGGAACAATAACAGTAAATTACTTATAACTTCTATTTTACTTGACTTAAAAGGAAATGGAGTAACTGTCGAGATTATTACAAAAAAGATAAACAAAAATTTAAGAGTTGTCCTACAGGATCCGCTGCAAAAAGGGGAAAAAGATATGTTTACGCAGACATTTTAAGTTTCTTGGACAAAGTAGTTGCACGGAGAAACCCCGAGGGTAATTATGAAGCAGAAGAAAATGACGAGCTATCAGTAAGAGATACAGAAACACCTATGGAAGATGGAAATAAGGAACAAATAGATATTGAAACACGAAGAGCGCTAGAAAAGACAAAAACCGAAAATGCCAATAAGAATACCAATGAAGAATCACAACCAAAAAAGAAAAAAACAGTAGATGTACCAGGAGAAATACTGAATATACTAAAAACGAAAAAAAAATACTCCAACTGAAGACATTGATGATGATAAAAGATATCTTTTGAGTTTTCATGGTGATATGAAAAAAATGACGCATTTGCAATAAATTGACTTTAAGTTAGGCATGATGCAGTTACTCAAAACAATATTTAATGGAAATGCGAACATCTCTTCGCCGTGCTATATTAATTCAACCACCCCTAGTCCACCAACTATGTACACTCCGATCTATCAAAAAGTTTCCCGCAGCAGTTCAGCGCAATCAAGATATTCAGGGACATCCACTAGTGGCCCGCAAACTGTAATCACCATTCCTAGACCATCTGCTCGAACACGTGGAGTTCTATACGACACTGATTCTGCCCCGAACGTTATCATAAATTCATTGGAAACCTATAACCAACCTACTGCATCCACTTCTGCTCAGCAGGATATCGTTGAATCTATTTCAAGTGGTCAACAGTCCAATGCTCATGGCAATTATTACGATCAAACTACTGCGTCCACTTCAGAAACAGACGAAAACTTAATTTATGACGAATGTAAACAACAAATCAGTAGTTATTTGACTTTCAAATGAGTAAGTACTGTACTTTTTGAATAAAATTATCTGACTTAACTACTTTATTATGATTTTAAAATATGTACCTACCTACATAAATAATCTTACCTTAAAGTTATTGTGAGTTTTTCTTCAGCAGAAATGGCTTTTCTCATATGTGTGTCTTCTTTTTGGAGTTTATTCTTCAGCAAACGTAGTAATTCATCAAATGAAGCTATCGACATTCTGTAGTAATCGAAGAATCTTTCAGGAAATTGTCGTAATTTTGTCGCCGTAATGTAAAACTGACTCTCTTTTATTATGTTTACATTAAGAGGATGAATCCAGTGTATGCGTTTGCAATTCTTTTTTTTTCTGTATTGAGCCAATAGCAATGCGATTAGTATTATTTCCTCCTCCATTTCGAGACGTTTGCGTGTGTCGTGAAACAAGAGACTACTGATCTATCTCAATTTTTAAGATAATGTGAGTTGAAGGAGCCGGAATTAAGTCTGAATTAAAATTCTTAATTCAGATAGGTTTTCCGGCTGTGTGAGGCCAGCCTAAGTGTCATTGTCAAGTATATTTTACATATATATTGCAAAGCTAGATTGCATGGTCAACGCCATGTACGTTCCCCTAATTTGATAGTCAGATAACTGGGGATCCGTGGCGGTAGCCCGCGAAATTCAAATTTATTTGTGTTTTCTGTAATTTGCGGTTTAGTCTCAGATTGTAACTTGATCGAAATATAATAAGTGACAATAACAATATGTTTTTAGATTATTATAACCATAGGACGGACAGACGGTAGATGGAGCAGACATGTGGTAGAGTGGAGACCGCGTATGGGCAAACGTAGTGTGGGACGCCCTGCAGCACGATGGATCGATGATTTGAAGAAGGTGGCTGGCAGCGGATGGATGCGAACCGCTTAGGACCGGGATGGTTGGCGATCTTTGGGGGAGGCTTACGTTCAGCAGTGGACGGCAATTGGCTGATATGATATGATGAACCATAGGAATATTGAATTGATCACTGCATGACGTGGCCAACCATTTCATGAAATGGTTCTATTTCATGAAATGGAAAATACCTGCTTGCTACCCACATGATATGGTCTGGCCAGCAAGAACCTCGTGAAAGCAGAGAAAGATAAACAAATAATTATAATATAATATATATTTCTTGACTTCGTTCGCGAGGTTGTCGACATGTGGGATGTGGACTCGGCAATCATTGTACTGATAGTCGTGTCAGCCAAGATCGACAAACACCTTAGGAGGCTCTTGTTATGCAGCTGGGTCAAGGACTTGATTCAGAAAGGTACTGCTTCTGAACTCGGTTCGCATTGTTAGGAGGTTCCTGTCTCTGGAGCCTGTTCCCGATGCCGATGTAGGAATTAACATTAAAAAAAAAAGTGTGCGTCTCGGGACGCCCGACAGAAGTGATAACTTAATTAATCTAATCTAAGTTGAACTATCTAATATGGGAAACGTCTGTCCGAAATACGACTAGCGCTGTGGGTTAGAGTGAGAGAGGAAGAGCCTACCTAACGCTGCCGTATGCGTGAGAGAAAGGAAAGCCAGACAGACTGGCGCCGTAACACGTTACGTTGCGAAGCAGTTTATCCTCCCATAAAAAAATATCACTTCAAAATATCTTATAGCAGTGACCATCAGTGCTGCCATTACACGAATTAACTCCTAGTTTTTTGACTCCATAATAAATCCGTAGTCGATTTATATGAAAATCCTCAATAAAACTAAATGACAACTTGGCAGTATGGCAACGGGATATTTTTATTGTCCATCCACTTGCTTTGTTTATCTTGGCCACGTTGAAGTCTGTTTGTGGAATTGTGGTTGACTTTTGAGTTAAGTCAAGGTACCCCTCTAGTTCACAGGTGAAGGATGTCGTGATGGACTATTGATGGACTGAATTTGCTTTTATTTACTGTAAAAGTTTATTATTCATATATATTTGTAAGAAGTGGAATAAACATTAAGTGATATTAATCTCAGACAAGGTTTTAATATAAGTAAAATGCAGCTCAAATTGTGTTTCGTAGTTTTACTTTTTTCATTCATAAAATCCAGCAGCGAAACTTTGCAAGCTGTAAGCGACGATGATCTCCTTGAATTAATTAGAGAGAAAGAAAAGCTCATTGTTTTATTTAGTAAGTATTTAAACTTTTTATTTAGACAGCCGTAGGTGAAACAGCCACACTAATTGTTGAAGTTGAATTTTGGTAAAATTTTGCTAAGATGTCTAGCCTTTCCCTAGCCGGTATTTTTATGACACATTGTTTCGTATTTGGTGATGTATCATTCTTACTTTGTCAGTCTGTATCTGCCTATAGTGACATCATGACGTGATACAGAAACATGACCATGGCCATGAATTTTTTCACCTTTCAAAAAGATTGGCAGCTAGAATATCAAGAAACAACGACTTATACTGTGTCTACTGGCATAGAAACTTGCTTGAACAAGACTATGGAAGTTAGAGGGTTTAGTCACATTTCAGTACTTTGGAAGACAATTTCCCCCAATAGGTTGAGTTTGGGTAGCTACAAAAAAATACATGTCTGTTATTTTAGATTACTCTCTAACATATATCAAAATAAATCAAATCTGAGCCGGACAGTTGGGTACCTTTCCTTGTAAGAATGACCCCATTCAAATTCCACTTTATTTATCTTTTCAGGCAAACCAAACTGTGATAAATGTGATGAGTTTGAAACTCACATAGAGAGTCTACAGGATGATTTTAAGAAGCATATGAATGCTGTTAGTGTGAAGTCAGTAAACAGTCACCTGAGCCGACTGTATAACCCAGCCAAGGATCCCGCTCTTGTGTTCTTTAGACATGGTGTCCCTTTGCTGTTTAGTGGTAAGACTCCTTTTATGTTGGGGTATTATATAAATTCTTTTTATAAACTACTGCTGTACTGTTCTAGCTCTTGCTTGGCACAGTAACATGAATTTCAGAAATTTGAATTAATTTTTTTAAGTAACAAGCCTCTTAGTATTAATAGTTAAAATTTGCTGTTCCACTAGCACATAACCTTGTTAAATATGAAAAAAAAAACAGGTTGTGCTTGGGCATAATGAGCTACTCTTCCTGAAGATTTTCAGAATGGATTTTAATATGGGCGGAGAAATGCTGCCAACGCCCCCAATCACGTTACAAAGAAAGGCGTTTTTTTTTAGGGGAACCTGATGAGAATGAAATATACGGGTTCTTTGAGAAGAACCAGGCTCCTGCCGTCAAAGAGCTCACAGATAAAATATTTGAACATATCACTCAGGCTGCCACTGGAGCTACCACCGGTGATTGGTTTGTTATGTTGTAAGTATGCATTTCACTATATCCTTAGAATAAAATATTATTTATTTATTTGCAAGAATGCGAGTACAACAAGCTGACAAGTATACATTAAGGGTTCAGTCATATTCTACCAGGTCACTGGTGTGCAAATATTTATTGAAGGTTGTTACTAGAAAAATATAAAAATATATCATAGTGAAAACAAACTGTAGGCCATTATTAAACTTATTAAAAATAAAACAACCTAAATCTATACAAAATTAAGTGTCAATTAAGTATACTTAAATTAAAAAAAACTATCAAAAAATTATATCAATATCTTACTCAAAATCTTCCTTTTTCCGAAAAAGGAAGATTTTGAGTTGCTTTTAAAAAAAGTGTACATTTAATTCTATGTGCAGCGGGATGAGATTGAAAATCCATGCTGAACATGCTCTCATGCATACATGCTGCATTGGACTTCGACTTCGTGTATTACTATCAGATATATTAAATAATTACTACGATTTTACTTATACTTAATTACGATTTTGGTTTAGACAAAAACCCTGGATGTTCAGAGCATACGTGCATTAAAGTTTTTTTTAAGTTAGCTATTATAAACTTGGTCACCCTCTGTGACATGATATATTTTGTACATGACAAAAAATATATCTTCAATCTTATTAAAATCATGCAACAAAAAAACAAACAGGACCAATCTGGAGCTTGATATAAGCAGTGCCTGAGCAAAGATCTCCCTCCATTTTTCCTCATTCCTTGTTTTGCCCCACTTTTTCATATCTTCATACATGTTCTTGCTTAATCAAATAAAATGTTTAATTTCTAGCTATGGAGCTTCCTGTGTGGATTGTCAGAGGCTACACGCAGTGTGGGAGAGTGTGGGCGCCACGTTGAAGGGTCGCATCAACGTCGCGCGGATGGACGCAAACCAAGCGGGACTGAACACCGCTAAGAGATTCAATGTCAACAAACTGCCTAGTTTTCTCTTGTAAGTTTTTATATTAGGTATATTACTCCTAACTAGGAGCATTTCCACACTCCTAACTAGGAGCATTTCCACACTCCTAACTAGGAGCAGTTCCACACTGCCTCTGATCTGAATCCGAGAAATATTGATTGGTCCCAAAAGTAAATTTCCAATTCCGATAGGACTCTGAAGTCAAACTCGGATTCAGATTGGATGCAGGGTGGAAAACGCTGTAACAAATAGTAGGCAATTAAAAATTATGTTGATTTTGCACAAAACTTGAAGGTGAAATGTCATTGTGTGAGTGTAATGCAGCATAAAATTTGTTCATAGTGTGATAATGAGCCAGTACTTGGTATTCAATTTGCAGCTATTTACCCTGTACATACATGTAGCATTGAATATTTAAATAGGTGTTAAACTATGAACATAGGTAGGTAGGTAGGTAATGCTAATAATTTGTTTTGTAGAAATTAAATAGCGTCAGTATAATTCAAGTGATGAAAAATAAAAATATTCTTTCAGCTTCCGCCTCGGAAAAGTATACCGCTTTGATTTGCCCAAGAAAGATGTGAAATCTTTCGTCATTTTTGCTCAAGACTGGTATAAGAATTCCAAAGGAGAACCCGTACCGTTGTTGGCGTCGCCATTGTAAGTTTGCCAAGGACCTTTTTTTTTTAATGGATAACATCATTGTTTCATGATTAATTTGATGATGCGGTTGGTACAGTGGTTGAGCGATTGACTGCTGCGCTGCGTGTCGCGGGTTCGATTCCCGCACAGTACAAATATATGTATGGTCCACAGATAGTTGTTCTGGGTCTGGCTTTTGTGTATATGAGTGTGTTTGTAAACGCACCCACGATACAACGTTTTTTTTTAAACCAGTAAATAAAATAAAGTACCTAATAATTGATTTAATTTTGTTACAGTGATGAACTAGTCGACTGGTGCGTCCAAATGATCAAAATAGGTGTCGCATTTGGACTAGACATTCTAGCACAACATCCTTGGATTTGGCAAATAGGCGTTGCAGGATTTGGCTTAGTGGCGATAACTGCCATCATAGCTCTTCTCAAAGCAGGAAGATCAAGGCCTTCCAAAGACCCTAAAAAAGAAAAGAAGAGTAAATAAACATTTACGTTTTGTAACTTAAAAAATCTATTTTTTTATGCATTTATCTTTTATTTGTTTTATACTTCTATATTATATAAAATTTTGCATTTAGGAACTTAATTTGTGTTGTGAATAAGAAAGTTGGTGAAATAGGGTCTGAATCGGAGTAAAACTGTTGCTTAGATGTTTGTAGATTTATATATTGGTAATGTTGCAGATAATCTTATTTATTATGTGTTGGTATAAAAGAAATGATAAATGGGTCTTGACTACAAAGAGTTTTCTTTATACAATTACAGTAGGTACCCTATTTGCAATCTTGATACAATTATTTTTATCTAAAACATTGTCAATGTTGATATAAACTTGTTCAAGTCAATCAATTAGAAAAAAACAGTGATACTGTTACACTGTTTTAAGATAGCACAAGTAAGATATGATAAATCCATTATCTGTCTAATAAGAGAGAAAAACAAAATCCATTCTGCGTCTAATCCTTTTTATTTCTGTGCATTTTTTCTTAATAAATAAATAAATAGCAAAAGCCACATACAACACTCATGTTACATTTTAAATTAATTATTGCATTAATATCTAGTTAAAATGCACCCAACACACTAAATATTGCAACATTTGATTTCTAGTAGACTAATATCTATTCTAGACAATTTCGTTGATAAATTCATGACTAAATTGATTCTTCTAATTGTCATTTTTTTTAATAATTTCTTTTCAAAAGAAAAAGTCAAATAACATTGAAAATTGGTGATTTAATCTAACAATATTAGCTACCTAGTCTAAGAAAATAAGTAAAATTGTGATAAAACCAGTAAAATTCGAGAGGTAGTACTAGTCACCTACGCAAATCAGCAGTGTAGGAAGCGTCATATTTTATGCATGAAGAAATCAATAAGCTTATTAGGTAACTAGCTTTTGCCCGCGACTTCGTACGCGCATTTCCCGTTCCCGTATAGCCTTCCTCATGAATGTGACTATCATATACAAAAAGAATTTTCAAATAAACAAACCAACTCTTCAGCTTTATTATAATAGTAGGTACCTAAGACTAAAATAACTCAACAATGATGTTGCTTACTTACACTGACGGCAGTCGCAAATACGGTAAGGGCCATCGCTTACACACTAGATTCGAGTCTGTTCCAAGGCGCGTGAGAAGCCTTTTGACAAGAGAGATAAAATAAGAATAGGACATAGCATTGCCGTGCATTGTGTGTGAACGACACCCCTAATAACATCAAATATTTGTTTGTAACTTCATAAACAGTTCGAATTGGTAAATGAGTAGAAAAAAATACCTAAAGTAACTGTAAAATTGCATTACTAAACTATAACTAGGTACATAATCAATACTTTCATGTACTCACTAAAATAACAAACATTGTCGTTCTACATAATATATTGCACTTTTTTAAAAGTTTTATGTCAATGTGTATTAGTTAACAGAGAGATCATAAAGTATAATATAATGTTAATCTTAATAAATGGTCCACAAAATATTCCCAGCACTCTTTCAAAATTAATTCTTGTCAATATGGATGTTGTAGTTTATATTATAACAATAAATATTTCAAGGCTAACTAACACTGGGATGTTGGCTTTAAAACACATTTATTTTAATAAAATATGTACTATAAGCGTCAGTTGGTTCTGCAAATAAATAATTGCATAATTTGTCCTATTAAAATGTAGGTACTTAAGCCGGTTTACAATCCTTTAAGCAAATTATTCATTAAGGCGTAAGTATCACACTTTTTATTATCACTCAGTCTTTTGTGCTGAGCCTAATAAATGTAAATTAGTGTAATATCTTCTAAATATTGTGAATTATACTAGCATTGATTTTATCATTATACATTGTCAACTTCAACATTTATCCTAAAAACTGAAGCAGGGTCTGCCAGTTCAATACGCACCGCATTTTCAAATTTCTTAAAAATATCAGAAAACTCCATGATATTTGCTGGTTTTGATTCTATCCACATTTTATCAAACTCATAAAATAAATAGCAATAAAATTTATGAAATAAGTTTACATTCGGCAAATATTGTTTTGAATTAAACATGTAAGTTTTAGCAGAACCATCTTTTAGTAAGTAATAAGCCATTGATGTGATATTGATACCTACTATGGCAAAGGTATAGCCATATTTAGGATGTAGTGAATGACTTAAAACATGGCTTGAAACTTGAGGATACTCCATAGAAAAATATAATAGATTTTCTAATCCAAGCAGGCCCATTCCACGAAAGTCTGTTTTAGGATCATCACCCTGAAAATGAAAAAAATATTAGGATAACAAGTAAATACAAATCTTGTAACTCACAAGATTTCAAACAGTAATCATAAAAGAATATGAATGAAAAGGACACATATTACAGTTGAATATCACAAGCTTGAAATTATACTTGATCTAATCTGAACACAGGCAAAACAAAGATATTAGCAAATTCAATCCCATATGAAATAAAAATGAATAATCAACCTCTTGAATATGTGGAACAGTAAAAAGGAGAATAGCCAATGGATGGAATAGATATTGGTCACATAAAAGGAATAGATTTCAGCAACAAAATTAAGTGCAGTCTTTAATTAACACCTGTGCCCCTCCCTTGCCTTATTTCTGGAAACATGGTCACTTTCTCAACAACAGGGATATGTTAGAATACTTCCAAAGAGCCATGGAAGGGAGCATGCTGGGAATCAAGAAATTAGATAAGAAAACAAATATATATAAGAGCAACAGGTGAGGAGATGGATGGGTTCATTCATTTATCATAAGTGATAAATGAGCAAATTCGTGATGGAATGGTACCCTAGAAACAGGCAACAAAATAAGGTTGGTAACGCAAAAGATGGGAAGACAAACTCAATTGGCGGTGGATTGCTACTGGAGAAGAGTTGCAAAGGATAGGAAGCAGTGGAAATAGTTAGAGGAGGCCTTTGCCAGGTCGCAAACCTATTTCCGGGACATATTGTAACTAGACACATAAGAGAATATAGAAAGAAGTAGTGTTATATATAAAAAACGAAGTTTCAGGATATAGGGGCTATTTTTTATAAAAACTTGTTTTAATGCTTACCTGGAATCCTATATATTGCCATTGCTTCGTCACTCGTGCCTCAAGAGGTGCATGAGGCACAAGCAAAGACCACAACTTCAGTAACTTGTCCTCATGTTCATTATTATTGCTATCAAACTGTGTCTGTCGCAGGTGCTCCACTTGGTCCATCAAACATCTATAGCTCCAAATCTGTTCCAAACATCGTCGAAAAGATCCTACAAAGGAACTATGTAGCTTGGGGTTGATTTTCTTTACCCTTAGTATGATTCCAATTGATGGGTCCAAGAACTCTCGAAAATTACGAGGAACGAATCTTCTTTCATAAACCACGCTGTCCAGAAAAGACACGACCTCTTTTACGTCTCGTGTACGAGAGAGCATCAATGATTTCTCCACATTACATGTTCTTTCTGCCCCAGCTTTGTCACCGTAACAGATTCTTTGAAGTTCACACAATTTCGTCGTTTTTCTGAGAAACCATTTGATGAAAGGTCGCAGATACCACTGAAGTACTGACCAAAGGTTAAACATAATCATTTCTTGCAAATTGAACTAATAACACGATACTCCTGCATTTATTAGCTATTTTAAAATATATTTTTTCGATCGTTTCGGTTTCACATCGGTTGTCATGGCCACACTTTTTTTTTAAATTTGGGCGTAGTGATGTTCTTTTTTCAACAACCCTTCTGTCAAATGTTCACTTTTACGGTTTTAACATGACGAAATTAGTAAGTCCAGTAATTTTTTTCTGCTTTCTTCTAATATTAAAAGTTAAACCCATAGGCTAAGCGCCAGATAAATTTGCAATAAAGTTCATTGCCTTTCTGTGCGTAGGTACCCGGATAATAAATTATGACTCGTTTTTCTACGATCTATCTATCGATACTACTTCTTCAGGACAGCTTTATGTCATTATTTCTGTTTTCGGAAGTATGTCAATAAATGTATGTGGTTGATGACCTTTATTGAACGTTTATCTAGTATCGACCATATAAAAATTAAAAAAATAAGGTTTCAACCACTTTTTTCAACAACTGAAGGCAAAAATTTCGATGATTGCATGGATCACACCCATTTAGTCGATTTTAATTTTATTTTGAGAGTTTCTAGAAAGTGAAGTCTAGTTTTGGAGTTGCTAGTTAAATGACTAGGCCGGAAGTGGAGCCGGACATCCGTATCTGTATGTCCGGCTGACTGGCAGTAAGTTTGAAATTTAAAATGAACGGAAGTGGAATGTAAAGTTACTATGAATACCTAATATTGTAGTTCGACAGACGTGGATACGTTGGCTGCAATATTTGGATATTAGAAACTTGTTTTTCATTCATTCTGACTTTCTCTCAAAATTGTGACTTTTATGATATTTTGATCATAAAAGTCACAATTTTGAGAGAAAGTAATAGAATTCTTGTAATTTTACAAATTTTTTACAAACGCGACAGGGTGATACACCAGCACCGTCAAAGACCTGGTAACTGGTACGTACGTGTTTGAGTGGCACAGGTTGATAGATATACGATACGATATTGATAAACGAAATGAATAAAACAAGTAAGTCGAATTTGTGTTTTTATTTGATGAAAATTGTAATTCATAAATTTTACATTAAAATTATTTACAATGCCATAATACAACACGAACGGGCGGTCAGCTCCCTGACATCTTATATATTATTTACAAAAGCAAATGGTGTTTGTATAGACTCTGCAATTATATCTAGTAGGCAACAAAACTGTGACAATTGTAATTAAGGACTTATTTTTAAAGAAAGTTTTCCGGAACAGCATAAGGTCTTAAGGTACAAACAATAGTGAGGCATACCTATGTGGCAGGTACAAATCTAAGTATACTAAATATCTACAAAGTAGGTACCTAAACTATTATTTAGCTCCTTTCCTTATTACACTTTAATTGCGAACAAACAATGCATCATTTCAATTAAGACTTGGATAACATTTTTACAATATCTACTTTATTATTCATGCATCATTTTTCTTTCGTTCTTTTTCAAAACTACGTGTTTAGTCTGTTTTTGTTCTTAGTGATAAAATCCATAGGTAGGTAAGGTAAGAACTGCATCGTGACGGATTTTATTATGAAAATATTAATTGAATACTTATCTAATTTGTCTATAATCTAATTATTTGCTTGATACAAATTACCACCTAGTCGAAGCAAAGGATGACGCTGCCTCTAAAAATATCGCTTGTGACAAGTCATGAAGTGGCATCTCTTTATAAGATTTTAATTTCTCGATGTATTATGAAAATATCGTTTTGTAATAAGAAATCCCATCCAAATTCAATAGTTTCCAATATATCCGTGTCAAATTAAGAAAAAACAGTTAACAATTTCACGCGATATTTTACAATCTAACGGCGTTTGCAATGTTCCGGTGACTGATATAATCTATATTTTTTGGATGGATCATTGGTTGTACACTTCTGCCTACTTAGAATATACAGATTGGTGAGCTATAAAACCATTGATTTCTGTGTAAATCTTGTGGGTGTTAGCATTGATTTGGTATTAAAAGACATTGCAAGGTATTCGAATTCAAACCTACCAATCTCTACCTGTCTTTCTCCTCCTCTCTGGTTCATCATAACGTTTAACTAGTACCATAGCTTTGTCTAGGTACAGACGCCAGCACATCAAGCTACCCGTAACTGACAAATTTTCCCAATCAACCTTGAACCAAATACGATAAAGATAAAATCTATTACTTAAAGAAATTTGACAGATTGTTTTAGATTGATCGGCCTATGTGTGTATGCACAGACCATAAGTTACGAACTTCTTTCAGCACATTTAATTAAATCGATTTATTTGAATATGGTTGCCAAAAAAAAAATACATAGGTATGGGTACCTACTACGACTACCAAAGTTTTTTCAAATTTAAATTTATTTATTTTATTTGATTTAAGTGTATCGTGAGATGTCACATTAAGTGCACAGCTGCCCTTTTAAGGTAAAAAAAAATGAAGGAAAAATATTGTTCCAGATTTTTTTTTATGCCGTTGAAACAAGTAAGAGGATTTAATTTACCTGACTTTAATTCGTTTGGTCGCCCTTTTGGCGGGCTTTACTACTTACGAGTGGGTATAACTATCTGTTGCAATTTTCTAGCTAAGATTTTGCAGGAGGTAGGTAGGTAGGTACCTAGGTTTTGTAAGAGTCAGATTATCTTGCTGCGATGTAGGTATCATACTCTGAGAAAATGTACTTTTTATCTAAAATTTTTTGCAAGGAGTTTTGAAATATTCGAAATAAAGTTGGCCCCAGGATATGAGTTAGATATTCAGATTCTAGCTATAAAATCGAGCATTTGATGCTATTCTTGGGATTCGTGGGTGAGTAAGTACCTACCTGTTGCTGAGAAGTTTAAATCAATCTGACTGAAATCATAGAAGGCATTTAGGTACCGACACATGCCTTTGGTAATATGCCTATCTACTTTCTAATCAACATCCTCAAGTGTTTTATAAACCTACCTACTTACTTAATTTTGGTAACCGGAATCGGAAAATCTGACACCAGTCTTATGAAGGGGTAGGTACCTTATTACCCAGTCACAGGGTTCTGGAGATCAGACAGACACTCACTTCATGTCAATTGGTGTCACATGGTATCAATTTGCTTCCGGTTAGAGAGTCGAGGCAGATAGATATTTAGCAGCACGGGCGAGGTGAATTATTTTTTATACTTCTTTCCTTAGGTACTATGAACTCCTTGGCTGCAGGTCGTTGGAACTTTGGAAGCGTCTGACAGAAATATAAATAGTCTTTGAAATATGAATGGAAAAAAGTAGGCTTTGTTCAGTCATACATGACTGACACACCACCTTCTAAGCAAGATGGCGTACCTAAATAAGTATTCGTTTGATCATAATCTAGTTTTATTTAGTGTAATATTATAAACTGTTTTATTTGGGGTCCTGTGGTGCAACAGTACCTACTAAGTGTGAATTCTTAAGAGTTTAGAGGGAGAGAGAGAGAGCGATTGATTTTAAGTTTTCTATAGAAAGTTAAAAATCACTCTGTCTTTCCCCCTGAACTCTTTTACGAAAATCTTTAGACCAGGACATCTAGCGTAGGTATGCACACCAAGTTTCATTAAAATCAGTTCAATCATTTCCAAGAATCAGGACTTGAAAGTTTGTATGAAACACCGTGAAGAGTAAACGCTTATAATACTACATCATACATAGGTACCTATTTGATATCCATGTACCTCTATAGGTAGCTATCTACGCAGCGAAGCTTGCACATTGCAGTGCAGTGGCTGTTTTAGCTTGGCATGTGAACTTTAGATTTTCAAACCTAAGCATAATTTTAAATTATCAGAATACACTTTCTTTTTCCGTCTAGCATACACAATAGTTATTCAATCAACATAAATCAAAGGATTAAGGTAGTCTGGGTTCATGTGTCAGGAACAGCGCAAGTAGGTCCTACTACATCCCATATTATCAGGCTTCAGATAAAATGCACGCCAATCGTGTATAAAGAAGAAAAATAGTTTTAGCTTGACGATAATTTGGGATATAAATTGTCATATTAGTCACTATGAACACGTGGATATTATTATCCAACTCCAAAATAACAACAAAGCTATCGTCAGTCGTTTTTCAAAAGCCACTTTTGCCAAAAATCGTGTCACATCACTTGCAAATGACAGAGACTCAACTTAGTAAGTAATTCTGTTTACAATAATTATTATATTATAAACAATGACAAACTATCACTTTTAAATACAGAAGAGTTTCATTCATTGTTATTTGTTAGGTATCTCACTAATGTCTTTTCATGCATCAAAATGTTGACAATTATTTCTTAACACTAGTACTAGATAATTAAAAATAAGCTATACAATGTATCTACAATTATACATAATATGTAGATATAAGATGCAAACACCAGCAACGCAACGTGCTAGGGTTTTTAAAAAGTTTGCTTATTCCTATAATTTGCAAATTATTATTTTGAACACTTTCTAATTAAATGAGTTGCAAAAAACTGTGTCTTAGCTTTAGTTACCTATTTATTGGTTTCAAAAACTCTTAATTTAACAATTTGTACGTTTTGAATGTGGATTAACTAATAACAATTTAAATTGTGTTGTTTAATTTATGTTTCATCTGAAACAGCTGAAGAAATAAAACTGTACTGTAGTAAACGCGTTCACAATTTTTATTCAGAATTAGCTATATCATAATTGCAATTACTTCTGAAGCACTGTTGAATTATTATTGGTTCTAGTTTCATCTATTCAAACTGAGGTCAATCCTGAAGTATTATAAAAATATATATAAATATTAGTTGCCTATATTTTTAATTGGATAATGTGTAGATAAGTTTGTACATAGTTGGTGAATCAAATCTGCAGTAAACGATAAAAAACGGTAGTAGGTCGATATTATTATATCAAACTTAAACTCAAAGCATTTATTTCAATTAGACCATTTACAGGCACTTTTGAATTGTCAAGGTCAAAAAGCTATCTATTTATAACTTGGGCTACTTATATAACCCCACATATTAAACTGCATTGTTGAAAACATTCACCTCAGTTTGCATAGAGTTTTACGCGTTTAAATCTAAAGTGGGTAAGACACGAACGCGATGCCAATTTCAGGTATTAACAAAGTATCTACTCATATTATTGTTTTTATGGTACAGCACATTATATGGTACATAGTTAGTAGTTCCTATATATTAATTAAAGTAGCTTATTTAATACTTATAATTAAGCGGCTTATAGTTAAGCCTATCTCTCATTTTCAGCAAAGCATTTAATCTAGCCATACAACCGAACCTCGCAAGGTTTAATTGTATTCATTGACAAAAATGACTAGAAAATGTGAATAAGATGATAGAAAAATAAACGTTCATAGATATTTATTATCATATTTTATTAATTTAAACAGGAGGTGTAGAAACATATTTCGTAAAACACTTAACAAACATTACCAGGTGTCTCTCAATTTGTACATAACACAATTTTATTTACAACTGAAATATAAACATTTTTACAATTCTTTACGATAACAATAACAACGCATTAGAACAAGAGTTTTAGTTAAAATATTTCAGGAAAAAACAAAAACTTTATTTAAAGTCAACAGCTTATTGTAGAACAATTTAGACTCAATAGATAAAATCAACATTTTACATTTTGGACTAGGCCCAAATAATAAGTGATGTAAATTAACTAGAGATTTCTGAAACAAGCACCGAGGTAGGGAATACAAAGGGTACATTTTCCAGGTGAAGGGGCGTGACCATAAGCATGGATGAATGGAGGGAAGCGAGCCTTAAAATATAACAGTAAGAAGTCAGTTCCAAATGTTAGAGACAGATCCATAAACAATATACAAAATATGATCAGCAATTTAAAAAGTTTGGCATGATTATATTCTCTCGACGCGTAATTTACAAAAACGAACGTGCTTAAATAATACCTACCCATAAAATGTATAACTTATACATGTATATATATATGTAAAGGCAGCATAGAATATATAATATTTTTTAACAGGATAGCACAATATTATAGGTACAAGGTTGAATCTTATAAAGCGAATGATATGTAACTTTTATCTTACATTTTAAATAGTACCTATAAAAACGTAGCGAATTTAAAATAGTATCACTTTGTATCTATCCAAATATTAAGGGAATGGTCTCATTTGTGTCAAATATTTGCTATTGAACTTTTAAAATACTGTTAACATAGGAAAACAGTAATGATTATCAGGTAAAGGAGATCATTAGCAGAAGATTCTTTAATAAATATATCTTTATTAGCCGTGACACTGAAATTAATATGTTTGCAGCTGAGATTTGTACAATAATTTGTGTCGACCGTATCCATGGGTTACCGAACACGTCTTTAATAATGTAGGTGTCTAAACATTACACTCGCTTAAAGGTACATAAGGCATCCAAGCTTTAATTTTAATATACAAATATGGACACCTCACGTTTTCAATAGAAATTTCTCGATGCATATAATTTTACGCACAGCCAAAAGCGTTGTTTTTTTCAATTGCAGGTACTCAGCATTTGACCACCCGTTACAATGATTCAAAAAAAAAATTAAACAATACCAAACATTATAATTATTAATTCAATCAGGCATCCCTACATTTTCAATTATATAATTTTGATTTCAAAGCACAGCCAAAACGCTTTTTCTTATAATTTATTGTTTTATAATAATTTAGATATAAAATCTATGTTTCAAAACAGTTGACTCCTTGGTCCACTTTTTAACAAGCAAAAGGCATAATTTCAATGGTGTTCAATTAAATTTCAGTTTTCTTTTTATCAGATATATTTCTGAATAAGGAAAAAGAAAGTAACAATATATAGTAATTGCAACGTTTTCTTTACCATGCACAGGTAGGTATTGTAATAAATGAATAACGCACGTCCTAGAGACATACGGGAACTAAAGCGCATTGCGGTTTTGGACAAAGATTTCGTTTTTAATATATTATACCTAAATACAAACGGCTTCTAGCATTTGTGGACACTACGTTATAACTAGGGTGTGATGATAGAGGACAATATCATAATAATGTTACAAATCTCTTAAAGTGGTGAATTATCTACTTATGCAACAAATACGGTGACGGTATGGTCTCACAGCACAATATTCACGATACTTTACACAAGTATCTAGTTACAATATTCCATTAGGTTAGTATACCTTACGTATTGATAGGTGTCATTTAAGTTCATTATTATTTACAGCCGGCATTATTTTCATCAATTTCTGTATTACCACTAATATAATATCAGGCAAAAATAACTCTTTCACATGTAGAAGGCATGTTCATGGTACATATCAACACAATCGGTATACACTCGTACACCTCAGGGATAGCGTGAACTCATCGGTATTATATATTTATATTAGAATTTAAAGATAATAATGACTTGAGCTTCATCTATGCATCTACAGCTATTTTTTACATTACTCCGAATTATATTATTTCGAAACTTAATCACTTTAGTTCAAATGATACGGCGATCATTGCCTACGTCTCACCTTCACAAAGCAATAGTAAATATTATTATAATTATCACAACATATTATGTAAGTGTTGGTTTGGACAAACTAATAACTATGGTGATTATTTTCTACTAATAAATATAAAAAGTAATCATGTCTTTTGCTATCTTAATAAGTAGTAATAATAACTTAAAAGCAATAAAATACGCTGGTTCTGTCTTTAGGTTTGAAATAGATTTCTTCCCTGCACATCGAAGGCTCTCCGCAGTATTATCCGCCGTTCGATATCTACACGATCTCTCTAAATTCATTCAAAATCCGATGTAATCACGTTGATACAAGAATTTTCATACAATTACATAAGTTGATCCCTCTTTATCCTATCATAAGTTTTCGTGTATTCACAAGAAAGTAAATCTTACGCGTAGATAATTATACATTATAAACGTCCGTCTATGAACTTGTAGAAAACTATTTCAAAACCTGTAGAAAAATCGCACACATCTTTCAATTTATTGACGTTAAATTATGGAAAGCTGCGAAGTTAGCTTTCTGCTTCAAGTCTCTTAAACTATAATTATCTTAACAGTACGATCACTATATAAACGGGTATAATCACATTTCTCGACCGTTGACAATCATCAAATATGTATTATAGTAGAGTGAGTAGCTTAATCTCATACATATTTGTGACGCAGTAAAAGAATAGTAGAAAAACACAGTAAATGTCCGTTCACACGAAGCGGCCAGCGACAGCGGGAAGTGAAGGCAGCATTAAGAGAACGCCTTGTAGTGAATGAAGAAGAAGATGAGAAACACGGCGTAGGCAGTGGGGAACGTGATCCGCGCGATCACGTCGATGGTCTTCGCCACGCGGATCGGGTGCGGCGGTTCTTTTTTGCGAACCTGGACGAAACATGGCTGAAAGAGATTATTATGCAAAATGAATGATGATACCGAAAGCCGCTACTGTGTAAAAGAGGCTCATGGAACTGTGGATCTGTGTCACTGTTTACGTACCAACCCTACGGCTGATGAAGATATCAGTGGTACTAGTCTTGTCGCATTCGCTATGATGTATCTAGGCATCAGCGCGAAACTAAAAAGTAGCTTATTCAACCCTATGTTCATGGAAGCTGCAAATTACTCGCAAGCTTTTACTCGAGGAAGTGCGTTTACAATGTAATGTAGTTGTACTAAAATAAATGGGAATGTAGGGTCACACGCAAAATATTAGTAAGTTTATGTTAGCGTCTGATGGAGGGACAGTTACCTCCGAGACGCCGCCATTGTTGGCGGTGTGCGTACAGGCCCCTGGGCCAGTGCACGCGGTGCAAGACACCAGGTCGGCGCCGCCTGTCGACTCGCGCTTTTTGTCTCCCTGTAACACCAGTTGGTTTATTTCTTTTATTTTACTTGATCAAATATCACCACTGGCCTAGTAGATAAAGGCGTGAAGAAAACATGGTAGCGTGATGTTGATCCCACTGCTGAGACGCAGGCTCTCTATTAGCGATTGTCTCTTTATTAGCGGACCGTATCCATCACACGGCGTGGATTACCTACTGGGATCTTAACAGCACACAAAAAATATGTGCCAGAAGTCGTGATCATTGAGAAGGTCATCGTACCCTGGCGACACCTTTGGCACTGTGCAGTTTCAATTAAATGGAAAATTCTATTTCTATTCTATCTCAATTCCAGCCTACTTTCCTGTTTATTATAAACTGCGTAGCTGCTGATGCGCGGTTTACCAAATACAATAAAATAATAATTTCAATATATATTATTATTAATATAATATTACAATTTTCAGAGTACAGTTTTTGTTTATTTTCATGAATATATAAATATACAGGTACTTACTGAAACTTAAATAACATTAGTAAACTACCTACGTTATAATATTTCTCGTTGTATAGTTTTGAAAGAAAATAACACTGTTTGGTTAATACGTGAGGATATCAAAAAATTAATACAGCTCTACTTGTTTAGAGATACATATTCAAGAACATTATGAAGGGATATATAGCTGATATGACAGTAAATATACTCACAGGCTGGAGCGTTCCGAAGCAGCGTTAAATAAAATAATGCGTTAGTTTTCATGATATCAGACTCAGAGGTGATGATGCTGGTGATGTGGGGCTAACTAGTGTCAGTCTCAATGACGTCACTTACAGCGCCGCTACTCTCCGCTTGGGGCACATCTTGCCGTGCCCATTGGAGGAAAGCCATCGCCTCCTACGTAAATGTTTACCAGTGTTTAGCCGAAGCATGACTTAACTTACAATCGTACCGCAGAAGCTGCAGGTCAACCTGGCTTCAAGGTTCATACAAGCAAAGTGTTCAATGTAAAAGAAGTAACTATAAGCGTACTATTCAATACCAAAAATACAGTACAAGTTATTGAATCTGAGTAAACAAAGTTAGAATACCCTAATATAGAAGGGTGTAAACTGCTACTTTAGTTTGATAAACTTGAAGTATCAATATTGTCGTAGTATGTATGAGTAGAGAGGAAGGTTAGTAAGATAGGTGTGCATGCATCTAAAGAGGATCTTTCACGTTCAGAGCTTAAACGAAATGAAAACAAAGAATTCAAGGAAAAAGAAACGAAATAATTATTATAAATTGAAGAAAGTTTTGGATAGACGCCAATTCTACTGAAGCTTGTTATTAGGGTTACAGCATGCAATTTCGATAACCGTTTTGTGTTTGAAGATGGTGACTAGTGCTCCGCATATTTCATTTTTACTCCAAATTGTTGTGTATAATGTAAACAACATACAAATATTTTGAATATTAGGTTTTTGAGTCAAAAATGTAAAAAAACACGTTCTGGGAAGACTGATTTTTGTAAATCTATTCTTTAAACTAAACTTACCTGCGTTACCCTGGTTTAAGAAGCAATTATTGTTAAGCTAGTTTCTATAGTAAATCAGCCTTTCAGAACGGAGGTAAAAGAAAAATACACGAGCAATGTCTGGATAGTGCCAATGAATGTGGCGAATATTCTTACCAAGGGGCTGGCCAGTATAATGCCAATTCTGCTCAGGACTGCAGGCAGTCGCTGCGAACACATCACACACACAGTTTGTTCACTCGTGACAGATGGTCTAACGATGTGCAATCGTGAACGTAGACTACGTTGTAGTGGCCACATTTATAATGGATAGTATGCACTTTGAAATAGATACGGTACCCACTTCACAAAAATATGAACGTAACATTAATCACAAAATACAAGTCAATATGCATCTTTGCAATGTTTTCTAAAAGATGTTCGATACACAATCTCAACACAGAGGTATGGATTTCATCATGAAAAGCAAGGAATGATGACTAGAGACACGACTGTAAGTTATGATGTATGGCCACACAAAATAGTCTTATTTTGGTGAAGTGACGATTGCAAATGATACAATATGTGATGAATTCTTGCTTACCCATTAAATTTAGTAAATATATGAGCCGAATACATGCAAAGACGTTAAAGAGGTGAAGCATGCTGTAGAAAGAAAACAAACAACACGACATTGCCATTTTACGTATGACGTATAAAAAAAGTACGTACTCGTTCATCAAGCCATGTCTTGTTGTTGTAAGATTGAAAGAAAACATTGCAAAGAGTAAAGATAGAAAAAAAAATATTCACGACGGAACTTATTTGTTATTCTGGTAAGCTAATGTATGTCAGGGATCAATACAAAATGTTGTTTGCTATCTCAAACTTGCGAAACTCTTAAATTCCTTCGTGAATGGATTGTGGGTTTTCTAGAAAATACTCCTAATACCACCATACAATATCAAAGTGCTTTTTTTTTAAAGAATCTAATACCAATTGCTGGCTACAAGGACCACAGTAAGGAGAGGTAACGTTTAGTAGCGTAAACATGTAGTGAGTGTATGTACAGGGCTTTAAACATGTAGGCAGGTATACTGAAACTTTGGACTAGTTGTATTGGATTTTATGTGGTTTTCACTATACCCACGAAGCCTATCAATACCATACATATAAATATCAATACCAACAAACAGATTTTGAATTTTGTACAAATAATAAAACAAGAAAAACCACATCGAGCACACGCTTTACGAAATTGAACTTTCAAAATATATTCAATAAACGTGGCAATAAAAATACACGTAAAGTCTCAATTTTCTAAATAGATCGCCATCAATGAATCTTTTGAAGTAAAGTAAAAGATAGATAGAGACACTGATGACGCTCTAGACAGTGAAATTGAGAAAGATAAAAAAGAGTATTCACCTGTGTGACTGGATTTTCTCCGGGTCGGTAGACAACATTGTGTAGGGGTCGTTTCCGCCCCACATAGTTGACGCACACGAACTCTAGTAACGACGCATAGATGAAACACATGCACACGCCGTCCCACACATTCATCGCAGTCAGGTTCGACACGACCGGCAGTGTCGATCTGAACCCATTCGATGTAGTGAAAAAATTCAACATTGTTGTTACACCTGCGTGAAAAGCAAAGCTACATAAGAATCTTGTCACAGTCATCAACATTTAACATTTATAAGATAACAATTACCTACAGTTAACAATATTAGTTAAAAAGAAAGCGTGTTCATGATACAGTTACTAGAACATTGAGAATGTAAATTGTAAAGCTCTACAGAGAAACGTAGAAAGATCATGCGATTACCAAAGTACTAGTACACATAGATCTACTTACGAGTAGCCAATCTTTGAAAGCAATGCTTGTATTGCGTAAATTTATAGAATTTTTAAAAGACCCCGGTACTTACAATTTCATGTGTCAATTTGGTAACCGTGATGGGCTTATTTTTAAGAAATTTTAAATATTCATATGAGTTGAGATTAAATTTATTCAGAATTGAGCAAATAAAACAGTGAACCAACCTATCATTACTCTAGCAGGCACTGCATTCCATTCCAGCCAAAAAGTAATAAACGATGAAGTCACCAAAATGATCCCCGGAATGAAAACTGTGGTGAAGTAAAATGATCTATCCCTCGTGAAGATAAGATCCACTTTGAGGCAGCTGTAATTACCTAAAAATGTCAAGCATAATCTAAAAATAAACAAAAATAAAATTGGCAGGTGAGAATGATTCGTCGGCTTTGACTATGTGAGTATATTATTTACATATAATAAGCGAAACCTGCAACAGATAGCGTGTTATATCAACAGCCGCAGCCAACATCTACGAAGAGTAAAATGTATGCAGTACGCAAGACCGAGAGCATTCCAGATACCAGCCACTTTTTACCTATCATGGAACGGGCTGGTACTGCGTTCCATTCCAGCCAGAACGTGATGAACGAAGAGGTCACCAGAATTATTCCAGGGATAAATACTGTTGTAAAGTAGAACGCTCGGTCTCTAGTAAATATTAAGTCGACCTTTAGACAGCTGTAGTTACCTGTGGAGTGAATATCATTAGGTACAATAGAAGCATCGTAGCACGCGAAGTGTTTGTCGTTTAATTTTAAAATAAAAATAACCAGGATACAAAATTCCAAGTAACTCAATTCAGAGGCCTTGTTAAAATTAAAGTACATATGAACAGCCAAAACATCATCTAAGTATACTAACTACGTTCTGTATGTATGAGTAATGCGTGTTGTGTTGTCGTGTCGTACCATGTTCATGAACATACATCGTAGCATTATGACGTTCATCAAAAACGATACAGCGTACTATTTCAAACGCATGCTCTCACAGTCATGTATGGAATTTATATGTGCATGCACGAAAACGATGAAAAAAGTGATGAGCACTTAACTAAAACAACATGAATGCTGGTGAGTGTAACAAAGGTATCGTAAGGAGCAAACCTTCGACTTCCATCATCACGGCCGATTTACAACACTTTATAATTAACACAATTACGCATTTACTCACACATAAGCAAAAAATATTTGAAATACGACGACACCGGACAGAACGGTGCCTCGTCCGGTGCAACTTAAGTACCTTGCTCCTCAAAGCGTCTCTGGCAAAGATTACATGTCATCTCTTCGTCTTCCTCGTAAAGTGAATTACCCTCAGCTGCTTGCAAAGACGTTAACAAATTCTTACACTCTACATTCTCAACAAACTAATGAATACATTTAGATGTTAGGAATAGCAAAATTTGTTTCAATGACTGTACACTACATAGTCATACTGTATAAAGACTAGTGATCACACTGGATGATCGACGGACAACCTAGATGAACATGCTGGTTAGCTATGGTTACACCTAATGTATTCGACAACGTGTGATCGCATAACGTACACTATCAAGCGACTACTATATGTATATATTTTAAACACACAAAATAAATTAATCATGAAAATTAACCTTTTACATAAATCAAGACCAAGCTGAAAAGAGTTAATCAGAATTTCAATATAATTAGGCATCCTTTGACCATCTCTTGTGCAAAATATAAGATGTGCTTAAACAAAATATCTAATTTTGGTTACTAAGCTACCGTATAGGGCGAAAAAAATATATGATTTGGAGGATAACTTTCTTTTATATAACGTTTTAGAAGCGATGTTGGTATGTTGTATGTATGTAATATGTAGGAATGAACAATCGTATATTTTACCTCTCCAACTGGCTTTGATAGGGCAGGGAATGGTTTGGTTCTGGATGAGGTACGCATTGAGCGTCGTGAGCGAGGGCGACTTGCGCAGCGTGTCCTCGTCGTTCTTCCACACGTACGTGATCGCAGACTGCTCGTACGATACTGGCAAATATAAACTGTGTTACAGCACTGTCACTATTACACTCATGGTATTCAAAGGCTGTGGGCAGTGAAAACAAAAATAAGTGTCTACTACTAGAAGGAGGAATTCATCAAAACAGTGCGTACTTAGTAGGGAGAGATGCATAATAGGACCAATTAACTTACTACTTTCTAGGGCAAATGAACACAATGGGTCATCAAAAGGAAAGATGTTGAGCCGTCCCTGACACGACAGGATGAGATGCCGCCGCATCAAATAGTTTATAGTACCATTGCGATAGATACGCAATGCGAAATGCATTGGTATTATCGGGTCCTGAAAAATAAGCACAGTTAAGAATATCATCTGGTGTAAGAAGGAATCAAAATAAAGCATTTGCACTATAAAATTACGCTCCTATCCTAAATACTCCTACATGGTGTTCACAAATTACTTATCACCAAAACCACCGGACCAAATGTTACGATGAAATCTACAAAAAATCAACTCCAAACGTCTAGATTGCATTTTAAAAACCAGAAAGAAATCGAGGCGAGCATGAAGTGTCAGCTATAAAAATTCTGTATGTACAAATAATGGTCCTTTTAGATTCATGAAGCATTGTATGTAGTTATAAATACCCATGAGTGCTGGGAAAACTCCTTCAGAAGAAAGCATGGTGGAAATAATTATGTATAAAATTAGATGAAAATATAATTTTGTAATCTGTATCTTCAGATAATCAATTGTCAATCAAGTTGTCTGGGTTAAATTCGATACGGACCTTAAAGTCACCGTGCATGATGAAGTACGTATCCGGCAACCAGATGTCTTCGTGATGATGGATGGCGTTTAGGAAGTCGTAATGAGACTGGTTGGAGTAGCGCAGGCGAGGATCGTACCACTGCTGCTGAAGTAAGAACTCCACTTCGTATTTCTGTAAGCGGCCAAGTTAAACAGAAATTGAAACAAGAGAAGGAAGAAAGACAGGAAGAGAAATAACCAAGCTCACTAAATACTTACAAGACTAGATTCGTCCGGAGAGGCTAAGCTAAGAAGTAGTACGCTTACATTTACGGTGAGGACACCTGAAAACAATATAATTGATGACATTCATAACTTCTTCACATCTTAAATGATACAAGACACAACAACGATATGCAAAGTACATGCTTACTAACAATTGTGCTGGAGTTCAGTAGGGCTCTACCTATCTTGACGTGTCTAGCAGTTTTCTTTTTATTTCGCTTATTAATTACCTTTCTTAGTATTGAGATTTCGATAATGAAATACTTGTGAACAAAACAAGTTCGAATGTAGTTAAAATAATGATTGGAAGGTAAGTATTAAAATTAAATTGCGAAAATCAACCGTAGGCTACACATGTTGCAATAATAACGAAAATTGTAAATAAGAAGTTGGCAGATCCGATTTCTATTGGAAAAGAAGTATGAATTTACGACAGACAAGAATTCATAATATTGTGTTTGATGTTTGTGAAAAGAGAAAATCATTTTAGGCAAAAAGCATGGCGTAAAAAGAAAACTCGGTATTCAATGTTAAGTGACTGAACCATTATTAACACAGTGTTGTTATTTATGAGATAGAAAGTAATGACTATGTAGCTTACCGACGACTACCAAATAATCAGTTCAAATCAATTCAATAATAAAAGTGGGTGTGTTCTAATCTAATACATCAATGTTATCAGGTGCATCCATACTGGTAGAAATAATATGTGACTCATATACAAAGGTATAAAATTATTCTAAAGCATAGGATCAGGTATCTACAGTTGCGTGAGGTAAGAAAAAGATACAAGTTGCGTGCAAGGAGTTAATTACAAGGTTATAGTTGCTACGATCCAGATACATGTGGAAGGATTTCTCTTTTCATAAACATGAACACAACGCACCACGATTGTGCGAGCGAGGCCGCAGAGACGGGAGCCCCACATTATTTTGTGCCAGAGAGTCGTTGGGCGAAGTTAGACCACAACAGAATTCTGGATCTGCAATTTACACCAATTTTCAATGACCTACTCGACCCCTTCATTCATATGCAACAACATCAAGTTCTCAAATTATGTCAAATCAATGATGCTTTGACATAATTTGAAAACTTGGTCATATTTGATGTAAATACTGATAAAAATGATGACATTTACCATCTACTGGTGGCAGCAGTCTTTTGTCATAGCGGGAGTTTTTCAGAAGGTTGTCCAGTATCTCTTTGTCCGACTTTCCCGCTGCAAATCTGGAGAACAGTGAATAGATTTTATATAATAACTGTGAAGCAATTTTGCATTTCTAAAGAACCTTTTAAATCATCAATAATGGCCTGGAAGCGAGTAATAGAGAAAATTTATGCCGTAGTATATCATGGCAAATTAAGCGTGTGGACGCACAGCAGTACGCTTAGTATTGATTTTAGATTAACACTTATTACCTTGCTGCTACAAAAGCCGTTCAATAAGCTAATAAACAGAGCAATGACACGTTCTAATATTAGATGTCATAGTTTTAATAGTGTGCTGGTTAATAACTATCGGAAATAGTAGTGTATGGAGTCATTATTTCGAAATACAATCATTAACTAACTACGGATTAAGAAAAAATTCCAACAACTGTGTTTACTGACTACTTCGAGAAGTTCGGTAACATTGAACAGCAATTGAATCATATCGAAACACACGTCAAAGCTAAATTCTGGTAAGTGTGTGCGGAAACAAAAGCTTGGTGAGAGGCATGGAGCTGTTCACTCGTGCTAAACTGAATTGAAAGTTAGTCCAAAGTTAAACAAGAGGACTGTATGCAATCAAAATAATCACATCAGCGCGAGGTGGAGACCAAGCAACTAAAGCAACTTGTTTACACAATTCAAGGGAAAGTGATAATGTAGCCGGGATAATAAACATACTGGGGTATAACCCTCGCCACAGACAATTTGTTTTGCATAGTGCCGCAGGGCGTATTAATGGAGCGAGGAACTTCACGCTTGGCTGGCGTGGGCCGGCTGGCGTGTTAAATACGCTTCGCCGCCTGCGCTCAGCGTGTGTCCTTCCACGCTCTACTCATTACCATCTAAATCTATCGTTACTATAGATCCACAGAACGCTGCTCTGTCGCTTTAAAATTTTGAAAAAGATTTCATGTTAAAATGAATTAATCTGACAACTGACCAATTATATAATTCTATTATTTACAGTACATCAATAAGAAATTTCAAATATTCTACAAACTGTTGTTGGAAGTTGAATGACAGTTCCCCAAAATATTTTTCGAATCTCTTATCCACTTACATGATTAGTCACTGTTATTTTGGTCTACCAATCACAAAAGACAACAGGAGATTTGACAGCTGATTTATAGATTTTCAAGAACTGGGGTACAATAAAATTGGTAAGGGTAATAAAGATAATTAACTCACATGTCTGATGTAAGAGCGGATGCTCGACTGAGCATGAGGAAGATGGCCACAGCGCGTGCCACGACGCATGACCAACCCATATTAGGACATCTGGAAATATTATAAAGTAATCATTAATTTATACAAACATTATAAACAAAGTAGATGCTTGGATGAAAGACTCAATCACACGTAATTTTCTGAACGAAACAAGATGAAAATTGGCGCAACACTAGAAGGACGTTGCGCCAATTTTAGTAGTAAGTGCTATTGTATAATTATTTCACCCTAAAATTACTTCACGCCAACTACCTAAGTTTTCACGGTGATATTTTAACAGAATATACTGACAGGAATTTCGTCCAGATAAGGGCATAGTCCGGATACATGAAATAGTTCTAAGATGCGAGTGAAACCGAGAGTTACAGCTGGCAATATGTAATACCAAATATTTAACGAACTAAGAACCTGGAAACATTGGAAATTCTATCAGCTATGATTTGACTTGTGGCTTCGAGTGACAGTCCTATAGTTAGATTCTACGAGTACTGTTGCACGTGAAAGCGGGCACGTTTGTTTGTCCGAAGGCTTATTTAGTTAGGATAACAGAGTTTACATTTTTGTGCACGAGTTTGTTTTTGTTGGCATTATAGAATATGCGGGCTAACAAGTGGCAACTAGTTTAAATTCTGCCTCTCATGAAGTTAAATATTTGTTAGAATTTAATAAATTAAATTACTTCCAACTTAACAAACAGATGTGTTGCTGGGGAGTTTATAGCGCCACTTCTTCCCAGCTAAAATACGAGGAAATGGTGACGGGCCAGTGTTTTGGGAATTGTCTATATGTAGAACTTTGAAGTTCGAGAAATGCTGGCTTTTAGCCCAATTTAAGTAAAAGAGTTTTGATGTTAATGGCGACTGTCGAATAGCCAAAGACAACATACCTGACCGAAATGTCACATGGTCAATCGAATCATAAAGATTTTAGACGGCTGATAGAATGTCACTTACTCAAATTCCCCAATCTAGTCTCAAAGTGTTGGATTCCGTGAGGCAGAAGAGTCAGACATTTCGAAACCATCCAGCGCCTGTGACGTAGATTCATGACATTTCCTTTTGACTTCCCCGAAGTGTATAACGAGGCTACTAAAAGTGATTGGTCTAGTCTGGAATTTTAACCCTTTGACTCTGTGACCGCCAGTGACGACTTCAACGCGTCATTCATATCTCTAGCGAATCGTGTCACACGATTCATGTGTCTAGGGTATGAATGATTGGGTCAGTTAGGTAAATGCATAGACTCAGTCCATTCTAGAATACGAGTAGAAAAGTCTGAGAGAGCAACGCCAGACTTGACTTGACGATGACTTCTGACGTTTTCTCTTTGGGTTACCGCGTCTTCCTGCGACCTGCAGAAAAGAGCTTTGTCTATTGTCTCGTTCTACAGAGTAGTAAGTTCTAGAGGCTTCAAGTGGATTTTGTGGGTAAACTCGTGCTAGCATTTTCAGATTCACGATGTTGTTTTTTTAAAAGTATTTACTGAAGTCGACCTTCGGTCTTAGCAGGATATTTAATTTTAACTTAGCTTTAAATTATACTGCTTCTTAGTTAACTTTTGGGATATCAGTAATTTTCTTTTTTTTTAAGTATGGGATATCATTAAATGACTCTTTCCACTTTGGGCGAAGCGGAAGGGAGTGTCAGACTCTTACTGACTAAAACCTGTGTATTCCTTCAAATGCCCTTTGCGTTCCAGGGCCGCGGTGACTCTTTCGAACAGATTCCGCAACCCTGGCAGGCTCTGGCCCCAGCGGGCCCCGTCTCCTATGCTGATATCTCTTTGAGGCGCGCGGTGGCCGGGAATTGCCCTGAGACACCCGACGCCCGGAGCGTCTCCTTCTGTTGCGGTGGCTAGGGCGTGAGGTTTGCCTCTCCTTCACGCGACCCGCTTGCTCCTTCACGAGCATTACTGATTTATCTCAGTACCTAGAGACTATAGATAATGAGAAAACAGGAATACAAATGTAAGATTGTTTGCTATTCCCTTTTAAAACGATTCTGCCTGCCTTTGATGATTTTCATGTAAACGCAAATACGTAGTCGCTCCCTTCTGCACCATTACAAATAATTATAACCCAGTCTTATATTTTAAATGGGTAAGATTAACCCTCCTTTACTTTGAGTTTTACAGAGGTAAGCACTCAAATTAACCCATTTTGCAAAGCTAGGATTATTAAGGCTAATGGCGTGTTTTTGTTGCAAGTTTTAACCGTCTGTAAAATTAGCTGGCATTATTTTTAGTAATGTATTCCTTCAAAAGGAAGTCGTTCGTATTCGTCAAGTTGTATGTTTAAGAAATCCAGCAGTTCGGTTGTAACTCTTATTTTTTATCGTCTCACGTTATTTATTTATTATATACTTTATTGTACACCTCATAATAAGAACAGGACAATCAAACATAAAATAAGTGTGCAATGGGCGGTCTTATCGCACAAGGCAATCTCTTCTAGACAACCTTTGGATGGATTGAACGAAAGGAGATAGATTTTGGGCTGTCAGTGTACAAACGTTCTAAACAATACTAATTAGACATAATAATATGAAATACATAAATACAATTCCACCACAAACCACTAGGTACCTACTGATGGTAAGCAGTGAAGTGATTCAGATTCAGATTCATTTATTGGCAAAGTGGTCGGCGATGAAGCACGCTTGCCATGCGCGTGCAGTAGATTACAGTAAGGGTAATGGCCTACCCAAAAAAATATTTGCGTCCACTTTCAAAGTGGTTTCGCATCGTCAAAATCGTGATTTCAACCCTGAATAATGTGGTGTTTTTTTTTGGGCATAATGTATTGGCTGGCCTACCCTTACTGTAGCCGACTGCACGCCCCTGACGCTTGCCTATAGGTAACCTTCAACTCTTGACTTTAACAGCCCCGTGCTCAGCCTATCAGCAATCACAAACTCCGTTCGGGAATTATTGACAACTACCTGCTGCCCGCGCCTCTGCCTGCGTGAATGTCGAAAATTATCCCAAGGGAACGTACTCTCGTGATAAAAGCCTCGTCCATTCTCACGCGATTGAGTAACAAACATCCATCCAGCCATCCAAACATCCAAACATTTGGCATTTATATATATTACCATAAGAATATGTTAAGGGTAAGTTTAGCTAATCTTACGATCTGTCTTACCCCAACCCTGCATTTAACATCTTTAAACTTATGATTTCGTGTTTCTTATCGTACCAACATAGAAGTTCCTCTATAATCGTGTACACTATTCAAAACAAAGACAGTTGTTTAGAAGGACAAACAAATCCTTTGGAGGAGTAAAGCGGATTACTGAAGGTAAATAAAATATAAGTTGAAATCTCCGTGTAAGGAAAATAGTTTCGTGGAGTTTTCCTTTAAGATAAGATGTCACAATGGATTGACATTCCGGTGCTACGAATATAGCTCGTCCTATCAGATTGGATTTATCCAAACAATGTTTATTTATAACTATATCAGTATGTGATTGGACCCATTATTTAGGAGAATATTGTAAGTATCGGTATACTTACAATATTCTCCTAAATAATGGGTCCAGGCCACCCATCTTTTTTTGAAGGTGGGCCATGATATTGACTCCCAAGTTAACCTGCGCGGCGGGCATTCTAGTGTATAAATATTAACAACAGTTTTGGCATTTGTTTTTACAAAGCTGAGAGTTCATAATAAATATATACATATATAAATACATAGGTATATTTTCACAATATTTATGCGGAGCCCAATCTGTAAATCAAAATCACATATAGCAGGCAAGTTTTTTTTGGTACACATTTCCGAGAAAAACAAATCAAATCCTGAAATCGGATCCTTCCAAAATGCTATCGCCAGCTGCTAAAAAACCTATTTGCATATACTATGCACATATAACAATCAAAGCCTTCAATAATTCTGCTTCAATGACTACAGTTACATTTATAACAGGCATAGTTGACAAGTTTGCGAGCAAATATCTGTGTTGTAGCTATTTAATTTACATACTTAATTTGCAAATAAAATGTATCAAAACACAGTCACGAGGAGGGTCATGCACAATGTTGCTAGCGTGTTGCAAGGCCCCACTTGTATAATATTTTTTTGCTGTAGGTACTGTAAGCGCAGAGAACACATGACCTACTTTCAAAAGTTGTATTAACGTTATGCTTATGACGTCAATAAGCGTCGACACGCGAATCATTGCCGCGGGCGACAACGCCTACCTATGTATTGTTTTAACTGTACCTATGTGCAGTTTTATTACAACCCTTTTTAATAAAATGTTGTGGCAACATTTTTGGTAATTGGATTTTGTCATTTACACAGCTGGTTTGATGGATATTGTTTTGGGTTATGATCTTTTTTATTCGTTTTTGTTTTATTAAAAAATACTTACCTATGGGAAATAAAATTGTTCAAATATTGAAGAATACGGCAGTACCGCTATTACTTATTTACAAAACAAATGTATTCCCACTTAAATAAATTGAACTATAGGAAACAATCGAGACAAAAACAGTTACAAAAGGTTTATCGCTCCCCCTACTTGTGACGTATGAAGTTAGAAACGCGGTGTCTGGGGAAATATCGAAATTTATGACTCGAGGCCTATTTTATACTCGTTCCCTTTTCAAACTTGGCCAGATGACGGCAACATTTTCTTTGTGATTGTGTCTGCGCTGCCCAATGGTCAAACTTATTTTTATTTTCGGGAATGTACTGAAAATAAATATTATTTGGCTTTTCTTGTATGTAATCTTGGAAAGATCATAACTTACGGCATCGATTTATTCATTTTCTCTAGAGATAGCGTTAGATCGAAGCTCTTTGTAGAGGTAGCGTTCGCCGTCAAACTGCTATTCGCATAAGTAGATCTGTTGAATATTTTCCTTGGAATTGGATTCTGTTCATAACCTACAAATGGGTGCATATTTATTCGTTATACGAAAGGTTTTATGTTTACATTTACTTCTTGCTTGTGGTTCACTTACCACAAGCAAGAAGTAAACATAAAACCTCTCGTATAACGTGAAGAAGAAGAAAGAGAAGTGACTTCTAGACAAGCGCGCTCCGTTGTCAACCACATACGTCGCTTACCATCAGATGAAATTGTGGACAAAGGCGAACTTCTCAATAATTTAATGAAAAAAAAAGATTTGCTTGAAGGAAAATAATTGTTTGTCTTTTAAAAGGTACCTTTCTGCTGACTGCAGAGCTTTGTCGGCATGTGGAGAGATGCATCAACCCGCCCGCGTCCTCGGTGCCGGCCACAACATATCCGCTGAATGCCTGCAACACACATCAATATACATTAAACATATACTGACGAAGAGAATTGAAATAACGGATTTTGTAAAGAAAATATGTCAAACTACCGCAGTTTTTCTTAGAATAAAAGTACCCTATCTGACTATTGAAAAATCAGCTCGAATTAGTCAATGTAAAAAACTAAAGTTATTTTTCTATAGGTACGAAATCTTCTGTAAAGGTAGGTATCAATGTGGCAACAGAAACAATGAAAATAACATACGGCGATTTTATTAATGACCACGTATGTAATTTATGTTCAATACAATTACCAATTTCTCTCATAGTAACATTATTTTTCCACCCGAAACGCGAAGAAAATACGAAAAATATACGAAAAAGTGTAAGCTCACCCGAGAAAGCTGAACTAATATACGCCTTTAGATTTATATAGATAAATCGTGCTCGAAAAATAGCGGTAGGGCTCCCACTTATTACGTCGAAACAATAAATTCGAGCAGAATGTTACCACTGCGACCAGAAACTTTCTTTTATCCAAGTTATGTAACATTACACCTATTGATTCAGGACGCCGGCAGCTAGAATTTGATACTTCACGTTATGGAGGAGCAAATTCCTATTATATTTAATTTCTCAGCTAGTCCTGTAACAGTTTGTTTTTACTCGCAACATTTAATGCGTCGCCGCACCGTGCCACCGCGAGATGGCACCACGTGCGACCTTGCGGCCCTCACAACGAAAAACTAAATCACATTATGAAAATTAAAACGAGCCATTATCAGTTATTTATATTCGCTTCTATTTACGAGCTAATTTAAATGCGAATTATGTCCGAGGGCTCAGTCAGCTTCTTTGTGAAACTTTTTAAAAGGTTCTTGAGAACGGTTCACATTGTAGCGAGAATAATGGCTGACATAAAATATATTCTCATTCAAAGCGACAATATTGCAAAATGTTTGGGCTTCATCTCTGTTGAATGAGTTGGAATGTTATGGTTTTTAATTTAGTTCTTAATTTTGTGGACCCTCAAAAATGTGGAGGGTTCCCACATTTTCCACTCTTCTATTTGCCAACGGTATAAACCCTTTTTTCATTGGCGCCCTCTCCCGTTTAATTAAGTCCACAACTGGCGGCCATTCTAATAATACTCGGTGTGTTTTGTTTTTATAAACGCAACCCCGAAATAAAAATATATTTGTCGTACGAGTATCAGACACAAGTAACGGGCACACAAAAACGCGTTTTTGCCGCCATTAGCAGTCCATTGACTGGCAAATGTTTTTTGTTTTGGGAATGAAAACGGGAAATTGACAATGGGATTCATTCATTTGTTTTTTTTTTTTACTTTTGATTTATGCATTTATTTTTTACTGTTCTCTACGTGGAGAGCCAACAGATTATACGGGTATTAGCTGGAGTTAACCAATTTATAAAACTCGAATAAATGAATACGATAAAAAATAAATTGGAGTAAAATAAAGGAGTCTTAAGTTGTCGTTAACGTTGACAGCGGCCCGGGATTTTAGGGCTAAGGCTTAAAAAAGGTTGGGAATCATTGCAGTTATAAAACGCTGTCATTCATTCGTAAGCCGAGTCGCGGTGCGACATTATGCTAATTTCCGTCTCGTTCGTAAATCCCGGGAAAGAAGCTAAATCACCTTCTTAGGAGAATAATATTTTCATGCATTACTTTTTATGTAAAAGGATGCTGTCCCGAATTGGATGTTTTGTTTTATTGTATTAACTTTTCTTAATTTGAGTAGGGTTTTTATTTTTAGTTTATATTTTTCCACTTTTCGTCTTGTCCGACCAATATGTAGTGAAAATCGTACAGGTCTACGACTATGCCCTTCGAGAAATGAAAACAACGCCATATCGTTTCTACATATGTTTAAAAATTCGTCTGCTCGTCTACATAAAACACGCGATTAAACGATTACACTGTCAAAATGAAAGCAGAAGTGACCGATTGCATTCACACACAATCAGACTGCTGTGTGCCACGGTCCTAGGCGTTGGCATTTAGTTGGCCTATGGCTTAATGATCTGAGATGAACCTCCAGAAGTGAACCTAACGTAGGAGCCGTCATCTTGTAGCTTATATTAAACCTTTCCTACTTTACCTTTGTTTTGACAAACTTACTTAGTACGCATTTATATGTAGTACCTATATTTAATAAAAATAGACGAACATTTTTTGAAAGATTACTAGAATGTCAGCATACATGTGCATTAAGTATGTTTATGCACAAGTCTATATACAGGCTGTAAGTACGTATGTCCATATACAGGGTGCATGTTAATTACAGCGAGTATTACGTATGACCCTATTCCACGTAGTTAACACGTGCGAGCGACGTAGAACAGAGTTGTTCCCTGTTTCCAAGTTTTGAATTAATTAATGAGATTACTCGATTCACTGGGTTCACGTTTACCTACACATGAAAGTAAGTCGGATTCGGATTCGTTGAACTTTACATTGAAGTTTAAACGACAGCTAAAATATGTATTTAAATGTAATTTAGGTATTCAAACTTAGTATAAATATGTATACCTAAATTACATTTAAATACATATTTTAGCTGTCGTTTAATGTAATTTAGGTATACATATTTATACTAAGTTTGCTTTTCTTATCAACTAGTAAATTAATTTGAATTTATGGTATACAGATTATAGAACAACATTATTTAAAAAAAGTTTAATTCTATACCTAATTCGCTCATGCAAGGAACAGCACAAACTTATTAATAATCAAAATGAGACAATTGACTGTAACAAACATTCAATTTTCTCATTTGCCGAGTAATGAATCAAGTGGCAAACGGAAGTCCAAGACAAGTAATTTGGCATCTTAAACTTACTTCTTATCCTTCACCGAACTTTTTTAAACATCCTACTTAATATAAAATTAAAAATTAAGAAATAATAAACTACAATCGAACCAAAGAAGCAGCAACAAAACACATTTCTAAAAATAGAACCGTTTTATCATAACAAAACCCAAAAACGAGCTCATTTACATTTATTCCCTGTTAATATTAATTACAAAGTTCTAATAAAATTAAGCACCCATTGAGTTGGTCATTGGTACGAATGAGAGGTATTGTTCCACGGCTTATCAGCCGCGCGGCCTGTAATGTGATTATAAGAAGAATGCGAGGCCTCGTAGCCCGTAGCAGGTGTAGCGCTACGCTGCTACGAGATTTTGAAATTTTCGTAGCGGTTTTAAAGTGGCGTAGCAAAAGAAGTTTTTCAAGTTAAATTACTGGTACAAGTGAGTACTTTTTAATGTTAATCACTTTAGAGCTTCGACAGCATAAACATCATTCTCTTGCCCTTATTCTAATTTATTTACTGTCAACGCAAAATGTCTTCGTCTACCATCTACCATATTTCTCTGTAGTGCTATACTGTCAAAATCTTACCGTGATAACTAAAGTGAAGTGACTGTGAACATGAAGTGAGCTGTCAATGATTGGTGAAATTTCACCCTTTCTAAATATATCATCTTCCACACAATCTGTCAATCATTTAGGGTTCCTTAATTGAAATAATTTTGCGGTTTGAAATAATAAATTGTTACTTTAATTGTGAATGGTTTTTTAATAGGCTGATATAATCTTATGTCATTTTAAACCCTTGTTGACAATCAGGGTTCTGAAAGCTTTGAAAGAATAATGGCTGTTTCAGTGTAATTAGTCTGAAAGTTAAAGGACTATTAATCATTGTCTGTTATCGATTGTTAACGTTTATTCTTCACTTTTTTCCAATTTTCTGGACGTCCAAACAATTTACTTTTTCCCTGAACGTAGCCTCAATTATGGCAATTTGTTTTTCAAAAGTTTGCACCATTTTTTACAGATGTTTTAACTGGGGATAAATTTTATTATATTTTGTTTTTCGATGATTGCAAACATATATTTGGGTGTGGTGTTATATCAAACACTGTTTGCTGATGCTTTGTCATCCTTAGAGATCCCTAGAGTCCATTTTTTTAACGGAATCTTCATGATAATAACACATCACAGGTGCAGACACAGGAACAGGGGGAAGTTGAAGACAAGTAATTTGGCATCTTAAACTTACTTTTTATCCGTCACCGAATTTTTTCGACCTGTTTGCCAGTTACAGATGTCACTTCTCTTTTTTTCATGAAATTGTTAAAAAGGAAATCGGCGCCATTCTTTACCATTCACCTTACACTACATGCAATAAAAAACCGGCCAAGTGGGTGTCGGACCACGCACAGTGTAAGGTTTCCGTAGTTACCCGTCCCCTAAACCATGCCAGAAAATAGTAAAAAGTACTTATTTATTATTACATTTCAAAGTTACAAATGCACTTGGTTTTGGGTCATTTTCAATGGAATTATTAGGATTTTTTTACTTTTCCAGTTCCATTTTATGAGTCGGTCGGCTATTACTCATTAACTCGTTAAGCCTAGGTAGCGGTAAAAGTTTTCCTTTTAAATTCGTTGTATATGCTACTACTATGATTTTTTTCATGTCTTTAAAAGCAACCGTTTAGCTGGCAGAGGGGACACTTGACTTTAACAAAAATTTTCACTTTAAAGCTTAATATTTAGCAAGCAAATCCTCATATGAAATAATGGTTTTTGCAAATCCTAAATATTTTAAACGATCTATCTAACGACACCCTACATTATGAGGTAGACGATTAAAAAAATCATCGCCACTTACTACATGTAGGCCACCCTAAAAATAAATGAATTTCATGATTTTATTTTACCACTTTGTCGGCGTGATAAATAATATTAATATGTATACTATACCCATACCAAATTCCAATTTTCTAGCTCTAAGCGTCTCTGAGCCAAACCGCGGACGGGCAGACAGACGGACATGGCGAAACTATAAGGGTGTTCACTACGGAACCCTAAATAGTGACATACTATCAACAAAAAGACATCTAAAACCATTCTTTAAACGAAAAACTCGGTACGGGTTAGAGCCTTATGTAGTGCGATGACTCCGGTTCTCTTCAGGGCCGTTCCGGTCGCATCATCCCGTAATCCCGGCGGGTCCCGGCCTGCATCGCTTATACAGCTTCCGGACACGGGGATTCAGATCCCGTATAACTAACTTGACAAGCTTTTATTGTTGTGTGTTTTATTGTGTTGTGTTGTGAAAGCGTGTGTTAATTGTGTATTATGAAGGTTTATGCTAACTAATGAGGTGGATGTGTTTTGAAGTTCGTAAGGGTGTTGAATTAGTTCTAATGTTTTTTATTATTGACGTGACAACGTCTAATAAATCGATGAACGCCGGCCGGCACGTACGAAAAGGGATGACTCATTTTAACGTTACGATCATTTCATCTATGTTTTGTTATGATGTCACGATAAACTGTCGTCCGGAAACCGACTTTACAGACAACCAATTTTTAAAAATATTATGAAGAGGCTCGCATTTGACCGCAATATCACCTGATGGAAAGCGCTGATGTGGTCGACGATGGAGCACGCTTGCCTAGAAGTAACCTTTTTTTTTTGTGAGTGGCGTCTCGCAGTTCAACCTATAAGGTTGTCGACTGCTTAACCAGGCTTGCCTGTGGTGGCCTTAATATAATATTAAAGCCTCTAGTCAGGGCCTATAAAAAAACTTACAAACTAAGCGACTACACGCTAAGGGCATCCCCTGTGGGGTACGGGCCTCGGCTTAGGGCGTCGCTGGGGGGAGGACAGCTAGGAACGGGCTGGATCGAAATAGAATTATTATTAAGGGGTGAATTTAAGACTACAGGCTCAGCGGTGCGGGCCGGTCGGGGCGGATTTTGACGGGGGCGTCGCGGCGGGCCTCGGCGGCGAGGGCGAAAGGACGGCGGTCGTGGTTTGCGAAGAGTGCTGGTCTCTTTGCGACTCTCTTGTAGGAGAGTGGTAGAGTCGTCGGGCGTGAACCCTTAGAAGTTACCTTTTAACCTTTGGCTTTTAAACTCGACTTGTAGTTGTCAGGAAGGAATTCCACTCCTTAGCTGTAATTAAAGCATTCCCAAAAGGATTTAGGCTTATGTTAGTCGTTTGCAATCTTTATGCGCAGATGCTGGCCGAATTCACGTTAAATGTAGATGTTTGGAATGGATTCTGCACTTTAGAATGTGCACTTGGTGATTTTGTTTTAACATGATGATGATGATAATGTGATCCGATTTCGGCCAAGTCTTCAGCTCCATTGTAGTTGTTGTAAAATAGCTGTTACAGAAACATATATTTTCATAACTATGTGATTTATTTCCGTAGCTTAACTACAACTGAACGTGATCATACAAAATTAACTCCATTTCATTAAGCCATTCGTCCGCTAATAAGCACTGAAATCTCTACACCATTCAGGACAATACAATCGACGAAGTAATAATCATAAATAAGATAAAACAAAACACAATACACACAACAAAATAACTTACATTTATTTATGAACCAATTAAACTCGTGTTTCGTTGCATGGCGTCCAATCGACCGTGATTTTATTAACTTTTCCTATATAACCCATATTATATAAAAATCAACAGGATGCCAATAAAGCGCTAAAAGGTCAGGGTATATTCTTATTATACAAGGTTATGAAACCCTTCTGCACCTGTTGTTAAAATATGACTCACTGTTGCATAAACGAATCGCGTGTTTGAAAGAGGTGGGATTATTATTAAAAAAAACTCTGTTTTTTTTTAATATGTTCGTTATTTAAATAGATCTAAACTGATTACAGGTTGCACGAGGTTTCACTATGACTGCAGCTTAGTACCTACTACTGCAAGGCATACATTCTGACAGTATAGTTTTAGCGTAAATTAGCATGATAGATGTGTACTGTATCTTCATAATACATTCACGATATAAAATGTAAGTAGCATACTCTGGGTGTATCGTCCTCACATAATATTAAATTAATTTTTGTATACCAAATTTTGTAAATCATTATTTGAAAAGAGTAACTATGGAGTTTCTTGTCCGTTCTTCTCCATAAGAATCTACCTTTCCGAATGGACAGTAGAGTCACTTTATTAATATATTTTACTGAACTGTAAATGCTGACGTTCAAAAGTGCCGTTTAATGGCCTAATTGAAATAAACGTTTTTGACTTTTGACTTTTTGACTTTTGATATAGGTATTAAGGGCTGATTTTTTGATAGTGATATAATTTTAACCGAAGAATAATAATAATAAATTCATATATTCAGGTAATTTACACCCATTGCACAGTAAGATTCGAATAAAAATACCTCAACAATAATTAAACCGACACAACAGAAATAATAAAATAAAAATAATTATGTCAAACAAAAACATTACATTTAAATTCCCAAATTAAATTAAAACCAATAAATTAAATTTTCATCCACTAATAAATAAATTCAATTTGAAAATATTAATAAATGAAACTAAATTATACATTAATTAATCATAACGTTAAATCAAATTAAACTTAAATAACACCGTAAATTTCACCTTTCACCACAATGCCGGATGAAAGGACATAATCAAAATCATCAGGCTATTGAGAAATCAGATCTGAATTAATTATATCTAATGAAAGTTAAAAAAAACGCGCCTAACTATTAAACTGTCATGCACCATGATATGCAACAAATATCCATTTGAATAGTAAAGAACTAAGAAAGCCAGGAACATAAATAATAAAAAATATTTTCTTTCATCTCATAACTAAACCAAAATGTAAGAAATAAATCACAAAAGATACAATCTTCCTTCAAATGAAGAAACATATCGTATGGTCAGCGATCCCGTTACCAGCGACCAAATAAATATCAGTTGTTATTTCAGTGTGACATGTCAGTATTTTTATTGGTCTATATTTTCTTTATTGGGAGGACTGTGGCGTCGCGTAGCGTTATTAAAAATCTGAGATTTTTGTGTGACTCATAAAATGTGATCGCCTTCGTTATGTTATCTGTGGTAATGTAATTCGTTTTTTTTTGGTGTTTGAGGCAAATAATATATAACGTCTACTACAATTGTACGAATCTTAAATCAACAAGACAGGTTGACTTCCTCCCTTATAATCAATAGGTACTCAGTCAATGTTCAAATATTTTTTTCCAACTATGTTAAAATAAAGTAAATTAAAAATTATTGTTCTTATATATTATCGGCTTCTAGTTTCATCCGATACTTGAAAGAAAGTTCGCAAAAAGGTGTTTTGTTTCACTTATTAGGTGGTCTCATTACCCCTATCTACCCTACCTTTTCGTAACACTGAATGGTTGGAGACTAATTCCATGACAATTACATTTGAGTTGACTCAAAACTGTACCATTAGTAAGAACAAAAAGTATCTACCAGTAAAATAAATGCAACGAGTGATTAATGATTGCTATAAATCTGTTTCTTCCGCATCTGCAAGTTAAATAAAATCGTTTCCTAGAATTTTTAAATAAAACCTCCGGGACTCGTTTTTAATATAGAAAAACCGGCCAAGTGCGTGTCGGACCACGCACAGTGTAGGGTTCCGTAGTGACCCGTCTCTCAAACCATGCCAGAAAAATAGTAAAATGTAATTAACTATTATAAGGCAAAGTTATAAGTAAAAAATACTTGTTAAGCCTAGGTGGCGGTGATAGGTTTCCTTCTAAATTCATTAATTATACCATGAATTTTAGCACGTCTCCAAAAACTTGAACACTTTAAAGCTTAAATGTCGCAGACGGATCCTTGAATGGAAAAATGGTTTTAGCACATCCTAAATATTTAAAATTACCTATCTAACGATACACCCACACCATGGGATAGACGACAAAAAAATCATCGCCACTTTACTTGTAGGACGGCTACCCTAATTTTACCGCTTTGCGTGTTTAATATATAAGCGTCTCTGAGCTAAACCGGACATATAGACGGACATGGCGAAACTGCAAGGCTTCCTTGTTGACTATGGAACCCTAAAAAGGATTACTATATAAATAAATATAGATTATTATAGAATTAAAATATAAAACATTTTCAACAATTCTCGTTACAGAAAACACAATTATTTCAACAGAAAAATAATAAATGAATAAGTACTTTCAAAGTATTCATTTTGTTTGCACATTCTCAGCAAAATACAATTAATATGAACCATTCATTTAGTAGATGTACCTGTGTTTTAAAATAGCTTTTCTGTTCTTTCGGAAATATCAAAATTTATTCTCACTTTAAAATATGAAGTATGACAAGACTGGGAATATATTACAGGTGATGCATTTAGTAATAAAGAGGTTGCATGAAACGTTGTAAAAAACTATTAATTTGCATAAACGTGCACCTTTATTTTTTGTGTCAAATAAACAGTGATTGTGCAGTTCGATGTCGTTATGAAAGAATAAAATTACCTTTGTGCATAAATCATAGAAATAACTGTAGCTGACAGAAATAACTTTTTTTTTTGCCTTATGCACAAAACAATTAGCAGTATGTGCATTTTGAGCTGATGTTTTTTGCAGATCATGGAAATGTTTTTTTAATGTAAGACTTAAATCTAATTATATTAACTCATTATTTTCTCAAGTCCAAGCTACAATATTTTGGTTGCGGATTTTGTTCGAAAGAGTCACCGCGGCCCTGGAACGCAAAGGGCTTTAGAAGGAACACGGATGGGTTTTAGTCAGTAAGAGTCTGACACGCCCTTCCGCTCCCAGAGCGGAAGAAGTCATATGATGATTTCCAATCCTTAAAAAAAAAAAGCTACAATATTTTCACATCTCTTTTTATCCATATAACAAAACTAACCTTTACTGTCCACAGACGGCTACAACAGTACAAAACAAAAAGACAGCATACAACTAAAAGGTACATTACTAAGATACCTACATCTGTTTACTGCGGCTTGTGTTTAAGATGTCTGATGGTCTGAGTGCTCTTAATGTTCGCATCATGAATTCGTGCTGCGTATAAACTTTGTTATTAGCGCTGGTAGCAGGCATTTACTCTGCCTCCTGCTAGTGACGTGCACGCTAGCAGGCGACCATTTTTGAATGAGGTCGGGAGAAGTCACCCTGTTCGAATTTTAAATACGACAGAAATGTGTTTTGTTTCTTTTTATTGGGCGATATTGTTAGGCTTTTCAGTTTTTGGGTTCGGACTGGGTTGAACTAAAATGGATTAAGTTAAGACTTTTGACGGAAAAATGTAGTCTGTGTTAGGAGCTTAAAATATAAATTGCTGTTTTAAAAAAATCTAAATCAACGCAGTGTGCGTTTTGGAGTAATGTAATTGATCATTTCTGTATGCAGATACAGATCTTTTTGGCTTGAAAGTCTGTGCTATTATAACCCAGTTACAAATATAGATCGGGGACCGAAAGTATTGAGGAAAACTCGGACTTACAGAGCGTGGTTGTAGGGCATTTCTTGTTTTTTGTTTTTATTGCATCGCGGCATTGCCACAAACATAATATCGAGTTATATCGGCAGTGGACTAATGTGTTAATTCATCCATACTAATATAGTAAATATACTATATACTACATATAAATACTATATATATAAAACTATGTCTGTTTGTTAACTTTTCACGTCCTAACGGTTTTACAATTTTGGATGGAACTTTTTATTCCGGGAGTATGTTCCCTTGGCTCGATTCCTACTTTCACGCGGGCGAAGCTTCTGTGAGAAGCGAGTAACTAATAACTTAGCAATTATACGTACTAGTTTTAATTAAATAACCAGCACTGAAAGGCGAAAGTCGTACGGCGCCTAAACACATACAATTTGCCTCGCAGCGACCGACAACTTCAAACTTCGGACCCCTTTCATTCCAATTTGTAAGTCCCTTCCGTTTAATACAGCCCTTTCTTATCAAGGGTTAAAATTTTATGAGATGCCAATTCGGCAAGGAACCATTGTTGATTGTTGTCGATTATTTTGATTAAGTTTGGACATTTGGTAAACAAATGCAGTATGACTAAGGGTCTACATGTTTGAATTCAATTTTGTACAGGAGCCAGTTATGCCAAAACGAGTCTTATCGACTTGATCGCGTTAACGAAGAAAGATCTTCGGTTCTGTCAAATCGTAGTAAGGAAAGACATACACGGCGTTTTTTCAGTTTTAGTACAAATTGACCACAGAAATTGCCAAAGCGTACTAACCCACATCATGTTCTTGTAACTTTTTTGAGGAGAAATTCTATTGTTTTTGGTTGGTTCTCTATTTTAGAGCATTTTTTTATATATATTTATATGTGTAAACATTTTGAATATGTAGGTTTTACAATAATATGATTAGTGGCCAGCGATGCAGATGAATTTTTCGACGCCATATTTTACACGATTTTTAGCTAGTTAATTTAGTTAGTTTAGTGTATATATAGTAAATAGTTGTATATTATATATAATATGATCGTTAGTCGTAACTAAACTATATTTTAAGTTATGGTTTGTTGGTATGTGCGGGAATAACTGGAACCATTATTTGCATTGAAATAGCGCAGCCGTGAAGCACACACTATGTATTTGTTTACATTGTAACATTTTATTTTATTTTTGTGTGTGTACCTGATGGACTGTCGTCAATCAAATGTTTGTTATTTATTTATTTCAACTTAATGTACCTATAATAGTGGTATATCTTCTTTCTAAATGTTCTTTGAACATAGATGTAAAGTTAGCTATACAGTAGCATTATAATGAGATGTCACGAGTAGTAGTCAACGCCTCCCCCGAGACAAGTGGAGTTCTATTTTTGGTGCAGCGTGACAGTGTCTGCATAATATCTATAAATAATGGAAGTGCATGGACGCCTTATTTTTATTCTTCACACAAGTCATGATATTTTTTGCTGGAATAGGAAAAGAGATCTTTTTTGGGCTACTTCCCGTTTGGTCACATATCCGGTATGTCAACATGTCAAAAGTTATAAAAAACTACTGAACACAAGTGGCGTTAAGTCAAGATTTTGATCTTTATACATCCATTCCCGTTTCGTCAACCTTTTTAAACTTTTTTTTTTGTGTGCTACAGTTTCAGCAGACGCTCTTTTTATCACCGACTTTCCCAAAGGTGGGTATAATGTTTTTCTAGTGTATGTAAATTCAAACAAACAAACTCTTCAGCTATGTCATATTAGTATAGATACATCAAAATAACACATACATAGGCCATAATTATAAAGGGGGACGGGGATAACAAATTACACGCGGGCTAGTATTTTATACTAGTATTTAAAAGTTCAATCTATTATCTCTTTTATTTTTCTGGTACAAAGTACAGATACACATTAAGTGGACAGCTTAAGTATAGGAACTAATAAATATCGTGCAGTGAGCGACGTTAGCCCGCGGTGTAATGTGAGCTAAAGTAAATAAAGTGGACCTCCTGGAGATAACGAGGTTTATCGTTCAACCGTAACTGTAACAACACTGATTCACAATAAAGTGAAGATTTGAAGATATAACAAACATTGTTTCTAATGAAGATGTCACTTCTATTCGACATTCCAAAAATTGTACTACTACTTTTCACATTTTTCTTAAGGAGTAAGATGGGAATGTAGGGCGACGGTAAATAACAAAACAACATCAACATGCATGTCTCTCATAGCCTATATCAAACACTACTCTTTCCTTTTTCACACCATTCTTAAACGTCAAATTCTTCAAAGCTCTAGGTAGGTAAGGCTATTCAAAAATAGCCAAACTGTTAAGGTCCACATCAGTTTCGTGAGTCGGGACGCAGCATTATATTATCTAAGTACTAATGTTATATCTTATTAGTGCTTTTATTCATGACTACTAATTCAAATAGGAAGATTTTGTTAAATCAATAATCTATGGTTTTTAGGTTATCTCTGTAAACGTTCAGTATTGGTCAGAGGCAAAGCTGGCCATGTCTTTCGCAGTGTGATTAGACAGGCCCGTCTTATTCGTTACGTCCTAAATAGTTTCGAATTCTTAATAAATTATCAGACTATTTAATGGAACTGTGTTAACGACGAAATTAATTTCAAATTCAAGTATATTATAAAAATTCTTTTGCTGATAGAGATCTAAACTATTGCTGAAAAATACTCGGTTCCTGCGCGATAACTCACGGGCGAAAAGCGAAATCGAGCCGAGGCAAACAGCTGTACCTACCCTTATTTTAAGACAACTCTTCAATGTTGTTTTCAGGTAAGATTTATTCACTTCATTCTGATTGTTTTTCCTTTAGAAGTACCTAAGTAAAATGTTTATATTCTTCGCACGACTTTTTTTGGATGGGGAGGAACTCGTGGCTAAAAAATTACAGCCGCACTAGCTGATATTCAATGGAAAAGATAAATTATATTTATTTTGTAAGTAGATTAAACATAACACTGTTACACGTCAATCTTTTTTGGTCATTTTTAAACTGGATGAGGCTGGTATAATCGACGCCATTAACAACGCCGTTAGGTAATCAACGCTTACCACGGTTGGTCTGTGGATGGGTGACCATTTCCTCTGTGCCTCGGAAAGCACGCTAAACCGTTGGTCCCGGCTGTCATTTGTAGATCTTTGGCAGCCGCCAAGCCAGTAAATCTGACTCCAGTCATGCCAAGAAGTACCGCGTTATCCAGTTAATGAGTTGTGGAGGTCTGGTAGGTAGCCGTTCCACTTGAAATATCGGTATTCAGTTGAATCCAGATTGACTGGAAGCCGACCCTAATATAGTTGGGAAAAAGCTAGGCAGATGATGTTTTTTTTTGGATAGGAAATCATCAATTGGGTTTAATAGCACTTAGCAACACAGTGAGATGACCAGGACGATCTCGATGTGTAACAATTCATCACGACTCCACTAAATAAAATGTTGTAAAACCTATATTTTTACGTTGGAAAAACATGTTCAAGTTGTATTACGATTGTGATCAAAGAGTCAAAACCCCATCCGGTCTTATAGTCATAATTTAAAAATACCTAATTGTCCGGATGGAAACAAATCACGAATAATAACAAACGAGTTCAGTTCTATAGTCCCAGCGGAATTAGTTACTTCAGTGTAGTGGTTAATTGCTAAAGTTCTCCCAAAGAATGACCTTTGTTCCGAATTTCCTTTAAATTCGTCGCTGAGAGGGATTAGCCTTATAATATTAAATTATGTAAAACATTAAATTACATTAAATCCTCTTGGGACAAGTTGTTTTAAAAATGAGAAAGGTGAAAAAAAATGCTTTCGTGTAAGAAGAGAAATGCTTCCACTGACAGGATATTTGCTACTCAAATATTTTTCATCTTGCTGAAAATGGGTTTTTTTTTCTCTAGCTTAATTACTGGGTGTGACTCATGCTTCTTCAAAAGCTTTGTTATAAGTTGCTGTAATCCAGTCAGCTGTGGAGGCGTTATGGGTTAAAAATATCCAAGTAGGTACAAATACTTCACAGATTTTCACATTCATATTATTATAGTATAGGTAGGTTTGTTTATGTTACTGAATTATTGTAAACACCGATATAAATAATATTGATAAGCTTAAAAACGAGATAAATTGTGAACAGATAATTTTAAATACAGTAAATCCCATCTTCTAGTTTTCGATACATCCTTCCTCCCCGTCCCCTTTCCACACACATCTGACCTCTGAGGATGTAAGATGCAAGCTGTCACCTATTGACATAGATTACCAGAACAATAATGTCAATAACACCAACTTCGGAAGTTAAATCCGCTGTTAAATCAAAACGTAGGCGGAAGATGTCAATCGTGTAATTCCGGTTTACCTGCCATTCTGAGCGTAAAAACGCGATTAAACGATTATCACAGTTGAATGGGCAAAGGCAACCGCCTACACGTTTATAATCACGTGCCATACTGAAGGTTTGCACTTTTAAAACACGTCTTTATTCGACGTCACTGCTTTATGAGTTTTGTGGGGTGTTAACTGTAAGACAGCTCTATCTTTTAAATCAAGTGCTGACGCAACATAAGAAACTGAACTACGACCCACTCGTATTGAAAAGACGCACAAAACATTTGGTTTGCCCCCAATTGATTTCTTTCAAAACCAAATTCAGCAATCGATTTGCTCAGTATATTGGCCCCTACATCTACAACAAGCTAAATAAAATTCTCAACGTATTCCCGCTTACTCAAAAGTTCTGCAAAATTAAAGTTAGTAATTACCTCCAAAAACTCACGTACGAGGAGACAGAAAAATTGCTTCAGGTACCTTCATAAATAAATAAGTCTACTCATTTATAAATTTATTTGTATATATCATTATTTATTTATTCACAGCAAAACATTAAAAAATCAATCACAAGTCCCAATTTTTTCCGCAATCCCACTCACCCTCTCACACTCATTCATGCACACCTCCACCTCACACAAAGAGAGGACTACTCACACACCTAACCATTTTTTGTTTGTCATCCAACTTGTAATGTTTTTCTGAATTATTTCTTGTTATTATTATTCTTATTTTTTCTCTGTCTTGTATTAGGCACGTACATTTTAGCGTGGAATCACTGAAATACATAACTAAAGCACTTATTTGTAACTCAAGGGGATCGGCGTTGAGGGCTGACATACAGGCTATGCCTAGTTCGGCCCCAAATGCTAATACTGTTGTGTACATTATCAGTAGATTAAGCACTTTATTTGTGAAAAAATGTACAAATATTTCTTTCAATAAATATTACTATTACTATATTACTACTAATTGGACTTATTGGATCCTCAATGTACGTAAATACATTATCTGATGTGGAGGACGTAAGTTTGACGGACGGGCCAACCAATCGATCAACTAGTCTACCGTTTTAGACATTAGTCTTAACAATATTTAACCACTTATCTTTGATTGCCTCAATAGTAGGTGATGTCTAATTGAAGGCCACGTTTGCACCTTTATCCAGTACCAAGGTAAGCTGCTGTCGTCTTTTTCTGTTCTGTATGGTGTCGGACGTTAAAGAATAGCACCATCCCATCACTTCCCGTGGGTGTCGTAAGAGGCGACTAAGAGACTCACCAGAGAATGGGTAGCAGCATTCTCTGTGCATTGCAACAGCTACACTGCGATCGCCAACCCGCCTGCCAAGCGTGGCGATTATGGCAAATCGCCTTCGCCCTTTGGGGGAGGCCTATGTCCAGCAGTGGACGTCTATCGGCTGATATAATGATGATGATGAAGGCAAGCTGCTTTACTTGCGAGAACGAGATTTAATGTGATCCATCGCTCAATCGTGCCCTGCAATGTCATACAACTAATGTGCTAGTAGATATAACCGATCTTTTGAATAAAACTCTGTAAGTCATTGACAGGCAACGCCGTCCAGCGGCTGGCCTGGCATCATGAAATTTTGAACGAGACTTCCTATTACATATATCCAAGCTGCACTAAGGAAGAACTTTTGAAAAGTCATCTCCTAAAGGGGTTAAGTCGGTGATAACATTTGGAACTTTTTAATTTTTCTAGTGATGAATTCCATCTGAGCAAAGGCTTTGTAATTTATAATGATTACTGGCGGTCCCGACAGACTTTGTCCTGTGCGAACGTTTGCTTTGTGTCTGACGAAAAAATATAGAAATCGATTGCAGCGCTACCTACCGGGTCCAATTGTGAATCTAAACCATTCTCGAATTCCCTTGAACACACACAAAAAATATCATCAACATCGGTTCAGCCGTTAAGAAGGAGTTCAGTGACATACACACGTACACAAGAAATATATATATTAAGATAAGCATTACATATTCGTGGTAATCGGATCGCAAGATACGACGAACAAATCATAACACAAAGTGACAAAATAAAGCAGCGTATAAAAGCGATCGCTGTTTAAAGTTAGGGCAAATAATACTACCGTCAGACACAAACCCAATCCTCTTATGTAATCCCGGGATTTTCACAGTTGTTTCCGAGATAATCCCGGGATTTAGCATGACGTAAAAAGAGCAATAAACCCGGCCGAGTGCAACTCTAGCCGCGGGCGTTTTGTTCCGGGCGGTACGTCAAAGCTAGATGCTAGTTTGCGGAGTCTTTTAAAATGAAGAACAAAAAGTAATATTGTCTGGGACGGGACTGTCAAGCTAGTTAGTGAAGGACAGCGAAATGGATAAAGTTTCTTTGTTTGTGCTTTCTTTTGCAAGCTTTGCGGTTAATATTAGCATATTTTGACAGTGGCAAAAGATAAAGTATTTATCTATCTTTTGACACTGTCAAAATTTTATCCTAATAATCCTACTACCTAATATTAAAAATGTGAAACTTTGTTGGGATGGAATGATGATCTAAGTTTGTAACTTTCTAACAAAAACTACTGAAAGGATTTGTATGAAATTTGGCACACAGATATTTTTTAACCTGGATTAACACGTACGTATAATAATTTTTATCCCGGGAGTATTTTCCCTCGGGATAATTCCCGACTACGATGATTGTGGAGCCGCGGGTAGCAGCATGAATGAATTTATTTTAAACATGCATACAAGCCTGCGAAAACAATGGAATTTATTCTCTCCTATTTGTCTTAGAAACAGTTACCGATTCATTCCGATATTTCACACAACTTTGTCAGCACATTATACAGAGAAACGTGCACATTTCCGGAGGTATAGATATTTCTACCTATCAAGACAAAAGACAATCGTTTTCTCAAAGAATACGGCTTGCAGTAAACATCGACCATAGCAATAAAATGCAGCCAGGTACTCCGCATCCAATTCAATCTAACTTACAGCGGTAGGTGCTTGAACTTAGTGGTTTTCCTATACTTACCTACCTACAAAAATATAGGGCTGACACAGATTGTGGAGATAAAATAAAAATGGAGGCGTACGTTACAGTGATTTTGGGATAATTACGTTTGGTTTTTCAAAAAGGACTGTATTTTGTTAGGAACCCGACTTTTCTGTGAGGTTGTTTTTCTATATTTTTACATATCTGTAGGAAGGCTGCAAACATACATACGTAGTACAAGTTTTTATAGAAATGGGGATAGCAAAATTTACATATAATTCTCTCCGTAGGCCGAAATATACTATCCGTGGAAAGAAAGATATCTATGACAATTCGTCGCATGTCGCATTGTCGCGTCACGCCTTTTTAAAAGTCTCCGGTATCGTAGACAACAGAAACAATATAATATTTGTTGGCTCTAGGTTCATAAAGAGCCTTTCTAGTGCACCATATAAGTACTAAAAAGAAACACAAACTAAAAAAAACAACTGTCGTTCAACTTAAAGGGTGTAAATTATTGTTCGCGAATAAAGTAACGAGCAACAACTACATAGTATAAAACAAAAGCTCTGTTATGTAACAAGTTGGTCGAACACGGCTGTTACAAAATTCAATAAATAACTTGATCGCGCCACCGACAAAATTACTTTGATTCGTGACTCGGGGTGCTATTTTACTTTCTCAAAATGAAAATAGAGGAAATGCCGGAATTATGTGCCTACTTATTTGATTTAGAACAAGACTTATGTATTCATAGGTTAAGGCTTCATTATAACAAACACTGTAAATGCTAATCTTTTGGTACTATAACTGTTGTCGGTTTTTTTCGGGGCCAATTTGGAATACTTATTTAGTTACTACATTTTTCCGCAGCTACGGTCGCGATCAAGTTTAATTTTTGATATCTGGAGTGGAACTCTCTGCCTGCGTCTGTGTTTCCGAACGCATACAACCCTAATCTCTTCAAAATTAGAGTGAACAGGCTTCTTCTGGGTAAGCTCGCTCCATCGTCGACTTTGTCTCTGTCATCTATGACCTAGACTAGAGTCAAGAGCAAACCCATATTAAATAAGAAAAAAAAAAAATCACATTCGCAATTATATTTATTATTTATAATAATGGTTAGCGTTTTTTTCTACCCTTAAATCGTTCCATGTATGACGGTCATACAAGGCTTTATAGCCACACTAGCCTGTAGATATTATCTTAGGCAGAGAGTGTGACTTGTGAAGAATAATATTGTGTTTTGTTCTGCCGTTATTTTTATTAACTACTGGAATTCAGCTGCATCTGGTTTGACTTGAAACCCACCCCAGGATTCAATGATCCTGTCAAATAGAACATCATTAAAATGTGTTTTAAATTATAGAAGTACTGGCAGTTTTTAAAGACAGTTAGTTCCTCTACATTTCCAGAGATCACAAACAGCATGGTCATATTCTAAACATAATATATTCTATCAGACCGACTGGAGGTATGTTGGTTCGCGTGCAGGGAGCTAGAGACTCAGGGGCTCAGAGCGCCGCAAACCTCGAACGCGACCCGCAAACTAATTCGTGAAATCAATACTTCACTTGGCGTGATACTCGCGAATTTGTCGTTAATTATTTATTATGAATTTGGCATTAATATGCTGGGTGATATGTATTATTAATAGCCGGAGGGAATGGTTGTAAATAATGTGGGAAATTAATATTTCTGTCAAAGTAATTGTATACAGGTAGGATAACTTGAGATAGACATAAGAATAACCTACTTTGCCAAGCGTATTCATAATTTAAAAAATGATACTGCTATTTTCGTTTGTATGGGAGACTCACATCCATCTGCAGGCGTATACAGACAAAATAAATCCATATAAAAATACGATAACCGTAAAACTTTATTGATAAAATAAGTTCAGCAAATATTTACTGTAACTTCACGAACGGCGCGGCTCTCCATCCAATTTAATAAGAACAAATGAAGTTATGTTCGTGCCCCAACAGAACCATTTCGTTATTGAAAAATGTTTTCAACACACGTCGGGAGAGTTTTCCGACATTAAATAATTTTACCGAGCGCAGACGGTGTGCTACCTGTATTCACATGGAATGGATAGTAAATGGAGCAAACACACACGTCATACTTGAAGGGTTCACTGCGATAAAAACTCAGCAACAATATCACTTACAATCCCGAGATTATTTACAGTCAACGCTAATTTACAGTCAATACCTAATATTAGACAAACGGACAGTGTTCTATAGTCCTGTTTAATAATTGTAGAGTTTTTAATTATTACTTAAAATAAAGCCCTTTTTTTCTAGTTCATAATGCTGAAATAAAGAAATTAATAAGAATAATAAAAAATGTGCTATAACAAAAGAAAATACAAATTTTTCCTTTTCCGATTCATACAATTGAAACGCAATTACCTCAAAACTAGGTAACAAGGACATTAATCGTTATTGCAGTGTGGACCCTCCACTTGAAAGTGGTATTCCTATATATAGGCGGACTTATTGTAACAAAATCTACCGGTCAAACTTTGTGTTAAAAAGACTTCACTGAAATATAAAAGGTCCCTAAACTGAGTATTTACTGAATACAGTTAACACTCAGTTTAGGCACTGTACACCAGACTGGATAATAATCCGGTCTGGTGTACAGTTACCCTCAAACAATTGCTAAGTGTGGAGTGGGAAATCGTCTTCTCTGAACCAACTGGTGTTGCCTTTGCCCGTTGCATGCTACATTTGCTATTACGTACTAGCTATTGCTACTAGCTATTGTAAAATGCAATCTTCGCTGTCCTTAAAGCTGGTTGCAGACCAAGAACTTAGCAGTTTGCTAATGGTACACAAGTATGAAAAATGCTACCGCTGTAGGAACTAAGTTAAGCAACTAATTGTAATTTTTTTGTGAGCTTTTATTCTGATTTTATTACATCTTTATCCCTCCACGTCGTCTCTAGTCCATGTCACACTAGTTCCACAGATACAACATAAGACCTACATAATTATGGGTCGCCTCACCACACTGATTACACTCGGTCGGATGGCCACGACGCGACGGACCGCTGCAGTAGAATGTAAATATTGCCCTAAATCTTGTCACAATGAGCCAGTAATTAAACCGACGGGATAGGGTCTATTGAACAGCTCCTATTTGACACACAGCAGATTTCGACTGCGTGATTACTTTGGGCTCTGGAATGAGATTGCTTCATCTGTTTTGCGTGCAGTCATGTGAATATGTCATCGGAGTTGTAGCAAATAATCTTAGAATGTTCATACAATATATCGAGAGATTTACTTTAGAACTTTCGATTAATTTAGAACCGGACATTTCTTCTTCAATAATTTGAATAAAAATCGAAAGATTATAATCTCTTCGAATTGGACCGAGTAATTGTGAATGGAAGACTGGCGAACAATCAACCGGTTTATTCTGTTAACGTCTCATCGTGTGAACTTAGGTGGAATGAACATGAACTGTCATTCCATCGCACTTGTATGGATTGACAGCTCACTTCATGTTCACTTCACCGAAGCTTACACGGTGCATAAGACGTTTAAATCGCACTGCAGTTTTACAATCCATCCGTTTTGTTGGGAAAGATAGTATCTACTCGTTAAATTACAAACATTTATTGGTCCCCCTGATTGGTCGGTGATTGTGAATAGTTAGAATTAATAGTTAGAATCTAGTAGTCATCATCTAGTAGTCAACTAGAATAGTTAGAATCTAGTTCTGAATAAATCCTCTTTGGTCACTAATACTAAGCTAGACAAAGACTTCAGACAGATTCGATGCGAGCTCTTTTTCCCAATTTTGACATCAGACACTAACAAGAAAATATGACGCGCAACCCGTCTGAAAAACCCCTTTGAAAAAAACTAACATGATTTTAACTACGTCGGACTTTAAAGCCGAAAATAGTGGAGAAGAAAATCCGGTTTATTTGCTTTTTGGACAGTTATTGACACCGAGTAACGAAGATTTTTTCGTTTTCAGTTGCAGAGAAGGCTGAATTTCTTGGTATTACAACGATAAAATATTTAAAAACAAAACGATCTGGGTACTGCAATTTATAAAGAGAAGTAGAAACGAACTTTTCAACATGACTCATACTTTGAAAATGTCAGCGGCAAATAAAATAAAAATCATAAACTACAGTTTCAGCTTAATTAAAGGCACTATTCTGAACGTTTTCAGAAACGGCGATAACCTTTCGAGCATTGACTTGAGCATTGCGTGCTCAAACTTATTTAGTTCGTAATCCTTCCACGTATACAATAAAGTGAAACTGATATTCAGAATAGGTACGTTTATCGAAAGTACTTGTATTCCGATATTGAAGGAAAACAAAAGGAAATAGGGAATATTCGATGGGAAAATGTAAACTCGGTCTATGAAACGACAACACAATTTACTAAAAAAATAAATGTTGTTTTGTTATGTTATCGGTTACGATATTTTCATGAATTATTCCTATTTATGCAAACACTTTTTTATTCTGTTCATTTTGGTTTTCACTCTTTCGATATTTGAAAAGTGTGTCAGAGTTCAATCCGAATTAATGTTTTGTTTTCCTACTAATTATTTCCAAATAGTAAATTGTTACAATTTGGTATATGAAGTTATTATAACCCATTATTAGGAGTACCTACATCGAAATTGATTAAATAATTTATACTGAGTCAAATATTTTCGTAACTATGGTAAATCGAAGTGCTTGTGAATATTTGATAACAAACGTCTGTCACGCCACAGACAGTACGCTAACGACCGTATATACCCACTGGATTATCGCTTTACCCGTGGTTTCATCAGATATTATTATTTACTGTTTATTTTAAATAAATTAGTACCTACTCAAAAACTCCAATAAACTGACAACATGTGACGCCTTAACTTTCAAATTAATTCTTAAAAACCTAATGCTGTTGATCGTTGTTCAGAACGAGCCTATGATAATGAATGAGTTAGCAAGTAAAAAGGATGTTTAAGTAATCCATACTAATCTGTCTGTCTGTTTGTTACCTCTTCACATCTTAACGGCTGAAACGGAATTGGATGAAACCTGGCACACGGGTAGACCATGACTCGCAAACCCGGTAGTAGGTATGTCCCCATTGGGATAATGTTTGCCTACCACGCGGAGAAGCCAGTGTTGAAATAACTCAAGTAGAAGCAAGGTACTTGTAAAAGAGATCGTCCGGGGAAGTAGAATTTCCACTACAACTATTTCAAGCTCAATCTGGCGTGTAATCTAGTGCTCTAGTTTCAAGAGCAAAGTTACTGGCACGTAAGGCCTCTTAGAATTGTCTTAAAATTAAAAAATGCATTGGAAATTCCTAGATATTGCTAGTATTTAGAACTTTTTCCATAAAAGCTGGCCGCTGGCCGTAAAAAAAAAACAATTCTTAATTTAAAATTATAAAAGTTTAAAATAACGTACAAAAAGATCAATAAGTATCTACCACCTCGTTCAAATCAATCAATTATTGGAACATGAAACAAATTGATGTCACAGGTAATTTCGTACTTGTGTAAATTATTTCATTCGAATCGGCCATGTTTGTTGGAAACTTCGATAAAAACTTCGTCGGGTGTAACTTTGAACCACATTCCTGAAAGTAATTTTAAAAATTCATTTACGAATGGCGGCTCAGTGGTTCTATTTAACTTTTCCTACGAAAAGGTATGTTTGGTTAGAAAAGTTTGAAAGTAACTTCGAACAAAGTTTAATTTATTAATTATATCTTAGTTTAGTAGTGTTAAGTAATCTATAATCTTAGTTAAAAAGAGAGGTATTACACGCAAAAGTTATATAAAAAATATGAACATTTATAAACGTCTGCTTATCCTGGTATTTCTCATCTTTTCAAAAGTTATCCACTTCTCTGTTTCGGGCAACTTAAGAGATGAATTTGTTCCAAAACTTTTTTCTTTTAATTCAATTACAATTTTAGCAATTTATCCGGGGGGATTTATTTTATAATGGGATTTATTTGACCAAAGTTGAATGGTAATTTGTAACGCCCGAAAATGTACACATTTGTTTGATACAAAGGAACTGAATTAATTAAAATGATATTAATGTATTTAGCGATAGTAGGTCAATGTCGAATGATGGCGAAAACAGCTACTTATGAAATGGCGTCAAGTGAAACAAGGCCTACTTCGGTTTGCGTGACTGTACCCATTTGTGGCTCATGTTTGGCGTTCTAGGATATTTTCGGCATTAATATATGCATAGGAGGAGCGCCAAGCGGTCCGTTAAATTCTTTGTGAATACATAATATTCATTTAGTTAAGGAAATGATACGCACGCATGGCTTTTTTTGTCCGAAACAGCGGTACGCGTTGACTTATAGATTGGTGTCAGTGAAGTATTCTCCTTGCTTAAATGGTTTGAAGCGAATTTTGACAACCATTTTATCCAATTCAACCAATTTCCAATTTCCAGCTAATTCTACAATTTTTTTAGCAACGTACGCATTCGCATCTTAGTCGCAATTTGTCAAAAATGCGAAAATAACATTGCTTATAAATTTGTAGTATTGGACCTCTTTACTGACGACATATTCATACTATCACAGATAGTAATATAACACTAGCGTTTATAACAAATTCAGATAGCATATAAAGATGAGATTTATATAACCATTCCTTCATCTTTGGTTAATCCCAGCAATTGCGATACAGCTACGTGAAGGAGATAACCCTTAACAACAAAAAGCGCCTTAATCCCGTTTCTGAGCCTTTTAAGAGTCCTTTTGTAAGTAGGTGTACGAAGAAATCTAATCACAAACTTCAAGCTCAAGTGTCTCTCGAGAGCCATTCTGAAAAGCGAGTGTTATATTTTTGCACAAACTTTCCGAATAATTAGGCTAGCACACTTTTGGGAGAGAATTATCTCAATAATTGCGGGGTTTTCTCTCCCCCGAGCACTACCCACAGTAGTAAGTCTGTCTGTAGAGTACCTCTTTTTTTTTTTTTAAGGATGGGAAATCATCAAATGACTTCTTCCGCTCTGGGTGGAGCGGAAGGGCGTGTCAGACTCTTACTGACTAAAAAACCCATCCGTTTTCTTTCTAAAGCCCTTTGCGTTCCAGGGCCGCGGTGACTCTTTCAAACAAATTCCGCAACCCTGGGTAGAGTACCTCTTGCAGAAATACACACGTCCGCTCTAAATATAGACCATTTAATCAAGGCTCATACAGAGATACAGAACAATAAAAAAATCTCAATCATAAACGAATCTGAACCTTACTTCCTTGTAGTAAGGAATGATATCGCTGCTCATAATATTTCAATCAGGATGCTTTTAATAACGCGTGTGACATCATCAATTGATCAGGCTCGAAATAGCAGTCATTAACGGTTTCTCTAAACGTTACTGGCCGTCTGTCTTTATTTAAGAGTCAATGTCGTAGGGCAGTGTTAATTAGGAAAACAATCAGCACTTTAAATGATCAGTCTTTGTTTTCGAATGACAAGAGCATAATATGTCACCGGAAAATTGCAGACTCTGTAAGATTGTAATATATCTTTTTTTATTGTTATTTCTCGATATATTATGGAGGAATCATTTTGAACACAATAAATCCCATCCCAATTCAATAGTTTCCAATATATTCGTGACTAGTTTACAAAAGGAAAAATAGTTTACAATTTTACGCGATATTTTACAATCTTAGAGTGTTTGCAATTTTCCGGTGACATACATACCTATATATATATATTTTAGACCAAAAGTTGAAGCGTCATGTTGCGGCTGTAGACCCTGAGCATGTTATGGACCAAGTAATAAATTAGGGCATTTTTCATAATGCCCTGGCATTATGAATAATGACAAGCTTCTTAGGGCGAAGTAGGTAGATAAATAGTTATAATTTTAACATCCTTATTTATGACTTTGTCTAGACATTATGAATATTGCCATGTGGTTTCGGGCAGTTTGATAATATACACAGGTTCATTGCACGGGGTGCGGGGAGAATGGCGCCGTTTAATCAGCGGCCTAAGTGACATCCTGGCATTTAATTGAACAGCTAGGCAAATGACTTGTTGCAGTATCGTTTAATGACTTGCGTAGCCAAATAGCAAGACATAGGGCACCTCGAAACGGATAGGTTAGGTCCGAATGGTATGACGGGAGCTAGAGTGACCGAGCGAAGCGAAGCGAGTGAATTTAACACCCGTTATGCCATTCATGTTAGGTTCCTTAAACCCAACGGACAGAAATAGGAACCCCGCAGTGGAGCTCCGACGGCGAGGTTAGAATGTTGAAATTTATTGTTACTTCAATTTAGAACTCCCAAAATTAAATATTTCATATTGTTTCGTCACACGGTTACTCTACTCGTATTCTATAAACGTCTAAGCATCTGCCAGCTATAAATTATGAGTCTGATTATTGATATGATTGTCAGCAGAGTAACGAAAAGATTTAATTTGTTTCAAATATTGATTCTAAGTTGGTTTGGCACGTAGCCGCACCACGTAAAATAATGGTGTTCAGCTGAATCCGGTTTGACTGGAAGCGGACCCCAATATAGTTGGGAAAAGGCTAGGATGATGAAATATTGATTCTAAGTTTGAAATAAAAATAAAAGCAATATAACCTAGTTTTAATTACTCTGCCCATTAGGTGATAAGCATTATAAAAATTCCCAGACGATTTGATTATTTCAATAGTTGTTATCACACTGCCCTCTCATATTGGGCATTTTTCAAACTGCGCGGACATTTTTATAATGTCCTATTAATTGTCAATGAGCGGGGATCCACCATTGTTTTTTAGTTAATATGTACTACTGATATCTGGACCAACACGGCTTAAAATTTGCTACAGAATCGCTTTTAGAACGGAAGAAGTTTAATGTTTTATTTTGATTGAATTGAAAAAAAAATGATTTTCACAAATATTCACAATCATCATCATCATCACCATATCAGCCAATTGCCGTCCACTGCTGATATAATATATATAATTATAATATATATTTAGAATAATATATATATATTTAAAATAATACGGCTTAAACTAGTGGTTTGGGTGTAAAACATTAAGCTTGCTAATACCAATTGCACCTTAACAAAAGAAACGAAAAAAAACGGCATTCCTAGAGGTCAGTTCACAATGCCGTCCGTCAGTTCATCGACCTCATGGTATCTAGAACTTCAGCTGACTACGTCACCGCTGCCTGCTCGCTATCGATCCGCCTCTAGCTAGGTAACGTGGAACTTCTGCAGAACTCGACTAAATGTCCTTTGATGCCGAATAGCGCAGGCTTGGGCAAAACAATATCGATATCTCAAAATATCGGGAGGTTTTTAAAAAAGGATTTTTTAAGTAAGTAGGTACCGAATTAATTTTTTTTAGAACTTAACCAGTGCAAAATTTTAAGTGATGCATATACTTTTAGATACTCGGTATCTCTCGGTATCTCTCGATACTCGATACTTAAAAATCCGGTGTGCTTGTTTAAAAAAAAGGTGTTTTAGTAATTTGTTGAATTTTTAGTTCAACATTCCGATTAAGTTGGAAATATTTTGAAATACTTAATAACTGCCAAAAATATCGATGTATCGATATTTTTCTCAGATACATTTCAATACTTACTAGATTTTTTCCTATTTGCCCATCTCCGCGTTATTGTCGTACGACGTACGTGTCTCACACGTTTTAACGTGAATACGCGACGCACCAAAGAAACAGTCTGACTTTTTAATGATCTCAGAAAACGTGTGACTTACATTCGCTTGGTTTAGGAAGAAAAGGGGCTGAATAGATGAGAAGTTGAGTCTATTAAGGAATAAGTAGTCTATTGTAACTTCGTGGCGGGGGAACTTGTACCTACTATGCGCAGCCGGTACTAAATTGCCAAAAGTACTCGTTTTCGATCTAGTAATAAGTACCGTTATTCATTCATCAAATGGGGAAAAGTTCTTACCTAAGTTCAAGTCATTTGTAAGATCACCAAAAAGGGGAGCCAGCATAACCATTTCACTTTAACAAATACAAACGACTGGCAAGTGGCTACATTTGTATCAATACGCAACCAAAAAGCCTTACAAGGGTACATTTATTTCTTCAGAGTCGTTTCTTAACGTCAAGAAATATTTATGTGTCCCATCACTCAATGTAGGCTCAGCACGTTTTATGTTAACTCCGGGATTGTCTTTCTTTTATTTTCGTTTGTCCTGGGAATTTCGTTCAGAGTGGTTATGCGGTCGGAGATAATTGCAATTTTCGTACACATTTACGTCATTGTCAGCGAGATTGGCCTCCACACTGGATTGCTGTTGATGTTTGCCGGAGGCCTTAATGTACTCCAATTATGTTTTACGTATTTTCTGAATTGTGCTGTGAAATTGCGAATATTTTACAGTTTATTTCCCTAATTTGGATTAATTTTATGCTTAAATCGACTCAATGTCTAAAAATACATATTTTTCATTTTGGTGTCAAGTGCCTAATAATCACTTTCAGTCTTCTAAAAAAGACATTGCGAAGTTAATATCTTTTTAGAAGAATAAAAGAAGGCATAAATCGATAGTAACGTCTTTATTTTCAAAAGCAACACGATATCGTAAACTATGTATAATGGATGACAGTCGAGACATCCTAAAGCTTATACCATAAAAATATTCAACAAAACAAAATGTAATCTTATGCGAGCAAAGATCCCTAAGGTCAATGTCCTCTCAATGCGTGCCACTTTCTTTTCATCAACAAAAAATACCGCCAACAATGAAATGTAACTGGTAACATGACTCGGCTGTGACCTTTTCCTGTGCCTGAAACAAAGGGTGCTCATTCTAGCGGAATAAGTTTCTGGCGCAGTTTTTCCCCATCAACTATCTTTTGACAAAGGCAAACATAATCGGGGCTCATACGGCGAACAATTCTTCGGAAACTTTTACCCGTACCTACTTGTGTTCTTTTTTTAAATCTTATACTCGGCAGGATTGGTTGACAAGGCCCAGTTTCTCCAACGAAAATTATCACAAAATAATTTTCAGGGGCCAATCGTATCACTGGACTTGGTTTTGATTTGGACGCGTCGATATTTTTTTTCTTTTCCAGAAGCCAGTTTCCAATAGCCTGCCATAAACGGCTCCTGTCATAAGTTTCCTCCTTAAAAAGTCACAGTATCGACCAAGCCAAAATCGTCTTTACTTATTAAAACTTCTGAAGCCAATTTGTATGCTAACCAACACAATAAACGACGACTCAATACGCGGTATATTAGGCAGATATCCCCACTTATTTGATTAGATCTTAAGGATGCTTGGCGCAGATGGCGGTCTCTTATTCTTCAGACAAAGGCCAGTTAGACTCTTGTCACCACTAGCTCACAACAGCTCTCAAGCACTTTTAGCTGAGAGGCCACTTAACAGACAATTTCTCTTACAACTGAGAGCCCTCGACTTGAAACTTTTGTTAGCGTACAGAGATCAAAATAGATTGTCGTGGAAAGCCAGCACATGTTCGTGAAAATTATGAATGTGTGTGTTGTTGACTTTATGTGCGTGACCATATTTCTGTTAGTACTCAAATAAAAAGCGTGGAAATAAAAGCAGAAAATACTAGTTCCTTGTTTGTTTATGTAAATTATATAACAGAATGTAGGACGAAGAAGATTGCGTGGGCGTTGTGTAGATGAATTTAAATAAATATTTCAAAGGGATATATAAAAATACGGCTTTTACTATGTCCTTATTTGTGTTGATAAATAAAACAATATTCTTGCGACGTCGGTTTTTCACGGAGTATTTTTTACCCATATATTCTTTATGGTGTGGCTGTATGTATTTACGTTTGTTTGTTGACCGAAGTCTAAATCCGTTGATACCTTGAGGGCTTCCTCCCAGCCGGGATAACACCGTAAGCACGATAAAGGATATGTTACGACATAGTTGGCTTCTGTTACTACATATTTATAAGTGTAAACTTAAAATAACATTTTATCGTAAGTATAACTATACAGAGTAGAATTCCTGAAAGAACTTGGGGGAGTCCTTTGCCCAGATGTGGGACTGTATGATAAAAAAATGCTTTAGATTTGTAACCTTTGAGTACGCTGGGTTTAGGCTACTTCGGTCCAGGACTCGAGGTTGAGGCAAATCAGATTAAAAAATCTATAACCACTATGTGGAATTCTGACGAAGTCTGCAGAAGGCGTCGCGGTAGACCCCATGGAAGATGACGAGACAAGCTGAACAAAACATATGACATGATCCACAGTCCACTTATGGTTTGAAAAATCAGAAAGTCATGGAGACAGGCTTGTGCCAGCTATGGGACATAGACTAACAGTATTCGCTTACGCCTTTTTGGTTGTTCAAGAAGACTGCATGAAGGTGCATCAACATATAAAAATACTAAACAATCAGCTGTCCCTATTTAGCACATGTCAGGGACAGCACAAGTGAAGTCCCAGTCGCTGCGGAGTCAAGCCTCTCTCTTTAATGTTTTGTGATGACCTCGCCCTGTATAATGAGGTGTTAGTACCAGCGCCACTCCAGGCTGAATGTGACACCCGCTGTATAGTGCTTAGCGAATAACTGCACATTTATTTTTGTTTTTTTAACCACTGGGAAGAGGGAACTTGTGTCTTAAATTATCTAGTTCAACAAAAGGTAGACTATTTTTTATTTGTTTGTATTTTTTATTAATTTGTTTTATATTTTTACAATACCTGTATGTATCTTCCTAAGTCTCTCATTTTACATTTTTATGAACAAAACCCGCGATTCCATACAAAAACAAGTTGCCTTAGGCTTATAGTAACTTAAAAAGAACACATTTACGCCAATTCTTCTCGTTGGCAACAGATTAGCTGCCCGATCTAATTTAGTCACTTCCAATTTATGAAAAGAATACTTTCCTTTAAAAACATCGCATGTCTTACGATCGTACTTTATCGCTGAAATCCCATAGATTAGTTTCGGTAGGAAGCTTTTGCAGGACAACCCTTTAAAATCGTTCTCATATATTATTTTACCCGATTTTTCGTATCCATTTTTGAATCTCCAAGAGTATCCAGATAAGTCTTCGTTCACACTGAAGTTAGCGTTATAGTAGAAAGCATCACTAAGGTTGACTGCGACTATGTCCACGTTAACTTTTCTATGTTCGTCGTAGGGAGGATCCGGATGGGGGCAGTATTCAATGCCTTGGTAAATCATTTTGTACTTCACACAGAACAAAATTGATTGGAGTTGTAATACGAGAATAAGACCAAGAATAAATCTCATTTTCATCTAAACCATGTATGATTTAGTGTTATCACTCAAGGTGCTGATTCCAAACTGTACATAGTTTTCTAATTTACCCCTTGTAAATCATTACAATGTCATTACTGTCACAGTAGTTTCTGATTTATCAATAAAACAATTTTACAGTCAGTGAGCACATAAGTAGTCTATTATATATTTATTATATTTAAAACCACTTATCTGTACAACAGTGGCAATTATCCTCTTGGTAGGAGAATGTTAACCAAATCATACAGTTTTATCTACTCTGGCTGAACGCGTGTAAAATATTCTGATTATAAATCGAAATAGATAGATTACTGAAGGATCGTATGACTATAAAACCCCGTAGAAACTACCTACAAAATCACACAAAAATAGCCGTCATATGTACATAAAATAAATTCAATTAAATAATGCAAAACGGCGCAGCGGTTGAGAGATTGGTTACTGCGCTGCGTGTCGCGGGTTCGATTCTCGCACGGAACAAATATTTATATAATCTACAGATAGTTATTTCGGGTCCTGGCTGTTTGTATTTGTGAATGTTTGTAAACGTACCCACGATACAGGAACGTTTTAAAAAAATATATAATTATTATGGAAAATGTGCATCGTCAATTAAGTTTGATGGAAGAACGAGTTGATTTTCGTATTTACATATAAATTACAATAAGGACAGGTAAAGATTTACTCATTGGTTTATATTTCTTATTTATACATAACTTGTAACTGAACGTAGAATAATAGATTTATAACATTTTCCGAACACAATGTTTGTACAGTTAAATTATGATACTTATTTTTGTGAAACGAGCGGACTTGACAGGCCGTTATAAATTCATGAAGTTACGTCGTTTGTCATTCACGTTGACGCTCACATTATTATATTGTTCACGTTGCGCGTTGTTTGTATCAACAACACGATTATCATGCGATTCTTTCATAAATGTACATATTTTGTAGAATTGTTGACGGAAATAATTGAGTTCACCTAGGTTTTTGGTATTCATAGCTGTTAGTGAGTTCTGTGTAATGTTTGATAGAGTTGGGACATCGTACGACCAAAGTTAATAAAGTTGCACAATACAGGGTGTAACAGAATAAGCGCAAAGCTGAAAAGGGATAATCGTACTGAGTCTATTGACATAACTCTGAAATCAATGCAACAGCTACACTGCAATCGCAAACATCGACAGCACGGTTGGCATGGCCTACAGATACTTGTTCCGGGTCTGGCTATTTGTGTATGTGACTTTGTATGTTTGTAAACGCACCCACGATACATAAGAAATTCCTAGTGTGGAGCAACTTTTTTAAAAGAAAAAAATAGAAATAAAAAATTGCCTTCCAAGCGTGGCGATTATGGCAAACCCCCCCCCCTTGGAGGAGGCTTATGTCCAGCAGTGGACGTCTTTCGGCTGATATGATGATGCTGTTAAATAATGAGTACAATGACCTTTTTTGTGTTTAATCTGTTAGACCTTATACAGAGAACCAGTTTTTAGCCAATTGATCCAAACGGAAACTACTCAGTTGCAGGAAAACCGAAAACGTTCATTCAGGCTTCGTACTGATTCAACAAAACGCCTCAATCGATCGTCGTCGAATAATTTAGTACAGAAATAGTTTGTAACTCAGAGCCGGTCATGGTTATACCATTCTATGACTGCACCTTTATTTAGAGATCCGGAGTCATATAGCAAAAACGGGACCATGTTTTACTACATAGGCTGGGTCACAAATAACCTGACTTATCTATTGATCAATGGGTCAATTCTACTAATAATAAGCAAATGAAAGTCGCAACCTTATAGAGGTATGCGGTACAGAGAGTACAGTTCCGCAAACCTCACTGAAAAGGGAGGATTCTCCGACCAGACGGTTGTTGTGTCTGATGGGCAACTGCCGGATAGTTGATATTCGGACTGTTGTATATGTTCAAATCACACGAAGAACTTTGCTTGTGCGATGCAGGATTTCGTTTTAGTTCGTCGCTGACAGGATAGATGACGTTGCGGTTCTTTTTGTTGCCGTAAAAAATTTGCTTCTTAGTTTTTCATGTGATGCTTCGGCTTTAATTGATGCCGCTACAATCTGTCAAAGATGTGTGGAATTTGAGGCTTTTTTGACAGATTGCGACTGAGATGCGATTGGAAACGTTGAAGAATTTGCACTGCGGTCTAAATCTATATTCATACACAGTGTCGTTCTCTTTAGTAGACTTCATACTAGGATGCTACTAAATGTTTCAAGAAGATAAAATATTTTCCGCAGCCTTTTACTATGATTCATATGTTTAAACACTGCTGCTATTTACAAGTAACTTTACTTATGTAACATTGTATCTTTATATCTAGCACGTACGTGTAACTTATGAGTTTCAGTCTCTCAGTGAACAAACCCGGCTAGCAATATATTTTGCACGCTTCAGCGGCTTTACGAGATCAAATATGACGGCGCGGTGTATCTAGCAAGAGTAGCAATTGCTCACTGGATGCACGCTCATGATAATGGAATATTTTATTACTGGTATATGAGAACATATTGTTTAATTGAAGCAGTAAACGTTACTATAAACTGGTCGTAATTGCACAGTAAAGAGACAACAAAAAGGTAATCACGTTTTAAATACCTGGGGTAGAAATTATGGCACGTGTGGCGTTAAGTCTTTTGTGATGATAAGAATATTGTTTAACTTGGTGTTGGTGATGAATAAGACTTTTCATGGAGTGGTGATGAGGTTCATTTGTGATTTTCCTGAATTATAGGTAGGTACCGTAAAACGGGGTAAATAGGAACGCAGGGGTGAATAGAAACAAAAATAGAAAAAAAATCCCCTTGATTTTCACTTTATTTAAATTCTGCTTGCATCATTTAAGGACTCCAAATTTTAAATCAATAGTAGTTTTTTTAAACCAATAATTTGGCATTCTAGTGAAAATACCATTGATATAATTATGATATGTGTAGTTGATGATGATTATAAAAGTTTCTATTGCGTAAAGAACATGTATGAGGTTGGTACAGGAGCGAGGCTATTGGTCCAAGAAAAGAGATTCCTATGTTGGTCCCAGCAGTAGAAAGCCTGCATAATTTCCTCTTCCCACCTTGGACGAAATTATGTTTATACTACACCTGCTTGGAAAGTACCTTGATACTTTATCAAATTTACGGTAGAAAGTACGTCATTGCATATCGAACAAATATGCGGGGAGAAAACGCATCTGAGCGGGAGAGAAAAGTGTATGAAAATCCATTTCTTACGTGGTTTTTCTTTTTTAATTTTGGGTAAGACTATGCGCCGGTAACCTAAATATCAAAAGCCAAAAAGTTTTTACAGTGAGTTTTTATCTCCAATTTCGCAAAATGACACTGGCCACTAGCTGTGTGTTGGATGGTGTCGGGCTGGCAGTGCGACCCTGCGGCGGCAGGATAAACAATTTGAAAAAAGAACATGTGAAAATTGCAGACGCCATTGGCGCCATTTCCAATTTGTGTGTTGTTTGAGGATTCAGTTTTAACTGCAACAATTTCAATATAAATTTCAATTAGTAAAGATTTCGTTTTTTATTTTCCTTCTAGGTGTAGTATAAAGCACTATGTATCACTCGAGAGAAACTGCGATTCCCGATCTTGGGTGTTTTAAAGCCCTCGCCTACGGCTCGGGCTTCAAACGACACCCTCGACGGTAATCGGTCACTTTCTCCTCTCGGTGAACAATGTACTATTTACTTGCTTCTCCGCTGCTCGTGTCTGATTCATTTGGTTGTGTGATCCATGACTGTTGAATCGTTTCTCCTAGACATAACGAGTTTCATAGAATTTTGTGATGGTCGCCACCATTGATTGTGGCTCTCAGGGTTTGAAATAGTGTGGTGGGCTAGGCCCAGCAGTGCCTAGTTGGGTTGTGATGATGGTGATAGTTAGTAAACTAAGTGTGTACACAGTAGGATTCATTCAAAACAATCGTTTTAAATAACAAGCTTTGTCATTCATTTCTTTATTTTAACTAATCGTAATTGAAACGTATTATTAAGGATAGTATCACACTGAACAGCTGTTTATAATTTAGTTAAATCCGGCTCGGCGCGACGCAGCCCAGCCCATATAATTGTAAGAAAATAATAGCCGGTCTGAGTTCTTAGCTATTATTGTGAATTATTAAAATTCACGGTCACTTGGCCTTAATTACATGTATGGAACGGTTTCTTTGCTAGCGGCTGTGTTGTTCCAGGTTGAAAATATGTCTTGGAAAATTACAGGTTTTCGTGTAGGACTGATGTTTTACAAACATTTTTGCGTTTAGGTGCACGTTTAGATCGTGGCTTTAGACTATCTTCGATTAAGATTAGAAAATATATATAGTCCTAAATAAATAAAGCATTCTGATTCTGATTCTGATTCTGATTCTGATCCTCCTGACCGATTTCGGCCATGGCGGCCACTCTCAACCGAGACCAGCCATCAGCGCGGGACATATTATAGTGCACAAGTGTGTGCGCAAACTCAGGTACAGGTGCACTCCCTCTTCCATCACTCTCATAATCCGATGGGACGGCAACCCGACACGACCGGAGAGAGATCTGGCGCAGGACCAACGGCTTAACGTGCCGTCCGAGGCACGGGGGTGTCACGCCACCAACTTCCAAACTCCGGGCTGTTACTAAGAAATTCTTATTGGAAAAGCCCAATGACACTTTTTGCCCGATCTGGGAATCGAAGCCAGGACTCCACGTTCGGCAGTCGTGCTTGCGACCGCGAGAGCAAACTAGAAAATCCAATGATGAATGATGATATCCTACAAAACTGTTGTGGGGGTTAGATAGGAAGTCGCTCCAAGTAAAACATTGGTGTGCAGTTGCATCCGGCCTTCCTACACTGGAAGCCGAACTCAACTGAATTGGGAAAAGGCTAGGCAGATGATGGAAAGAAAGGAAAAAATAGAGCCCATAAAGGATCACTTCGTTGTCCGTCTAGGTTTGTCACGACCCTTCTTCTCAGAAACGCGTGGAGCTATCACGTTGAAATTAATATGAAATACGTAAGTCTAGCCCTTGGATCCCTGTCTGGTTTTTTCTATATGATGTACCTATTTTACAATATATGCGGTATCGTTTCATAAAATTACCCCGAGCAAGATAAGTACGATCTCTGAATTATGGAGCGGTAAGATTTTACCAAAGAAACCGTTTCTTTTACTAGACGTCCAACCACAGTGCGTGACGTATTTACAAAAAAAAACCTGTCTCTAAAAGCGAAAGCTGTCTGCTAAAAGAACGGCGTTACGATGTTACCCCGCCCTTAAAAGGGAGGGTAGAAGGAAACCATAGAACTAGAAATCACCTCGCTGACTGTGAATAGAGACGATATTTGTGTGCAAGTAAAGGCAGCCGCAGATGACGGCTGCCATGGCCCACGCACAATGGTCCAACATCAGGACTAAGTGCGGAAACCATACCCCAATAAATAGATAGAAATAAGGCAGCCGCAGCGTGGGAAGGCCTCCCAGAAAGCGAAGCAACCTGAGAGCCAATTCTACAAATTATCAAGCTTCGTTCGCATTCGCAACTCAATAGCATTTTGTCAAACATTAACATTATATGAAAAAAAATTGGTTTTATTTGTCAAGTTGCGATTGAATTAGCCCTCTGGTGAAGGGAACCTGTTACAAGACGCACTGGACCGGTCGATATGGCGACACTTGGGCGAAGCCTATGTCCAGCAGTAGACGTCTTTCGGAAGAAATTATGATGATGATAGCTTCCGTCTCTAGCGACCGGTCTAGTCGCACCCATGCTCTGTGTACGAAACCACGGATAATGTTTCCGTGGGTTGTTTAATGTGTCCGGATTCACAAAAAAAAAAATTTCAAAGCCATGTTATTAGCTGAAAGCACTTTTAAAATTTTATTGCTGTAAATGATTGTGTTGCTTTCTTGTTTGCTCTCTTGGTAAGGATTCGTAATTGTATTTTAGCTTTAAGCCCATTGTAAGATCTTCACACATTATATAATGCAAATAAAGATGAAGGTCAAGTGCTACTGCTGAGCATGAGGTCTTGGGTTGATTCCCGAGTTGGGTTAAGTGTTATTGGGTTTTTCAATCTGGAAATTCTCAGTAGCAGCTCGGAGTCTGGAATTGTGTTCGGTTGAGGGCAAGGAGATCGCCTCTACTACCTCGATATGCCACTTAAACAGTAGTGGCTAAATGTGGGTGTACGTTGCTGTTTGTTACCGCTTCTCGTCGGATTTGGATGAAACTTGTCATTCGGGTAGACCATGTCCCGGAATAGGTTAGTTACTTTTCAATACATAGGTTACTTTTCATCCCAAGAGTATGATCCTTTGTGATAATTTTAGACTAACTCGAGGGCGAAGCCATTAGCAAAACCTAGTGAACTAGTATTAAAAAAACTACTATCGACTAAAAATAAAGGTGCGATGTCGTGCTATATTTTTTATGTTACTTTCTTTTAAGTTTTTTCTTTTATCTCTGTGTGTTCATCCCCTGTCTGCGAGTACTTACTGACCGTCTTCTCATTAACGAGTTATCTAGCTTAGTCACTAATGAGTACTGGTTGTACCTCGCTAGTCTTGCTCTAATGCTTCAACTCGCTAACAAGTTCCTAAAGGGGATACTTCGTAGATTTTTGCAAAGTTTCTGGCGTTAGAGAGACAAAAGATGCTTTAAATAAGATCTATTGGCGTAAATGGATATAATAAAATAAGAGAGACTCAGGTCTATTTTTAGAATAAATATGTTTACATGAGTTGTTTTCTACGAGTGATTTTGTCATAACAATCAAACGGCTTAAGCCAGGGGAAGGGCATTTTTTCGCGATTTCAGAGTTGTTCCCGTAGTAGTTGTTCATACTAACGAGTACAATGATTCCTTTTCGGGTGTTGCGTTCATTCTGTTACACGTTGTATGTATGATACTTGAAATCATAAAAAATGCTATAAAAAGAACTTATAATGACAAATAAAACAAGACTAAAAATAAACTTCCAAACAACTTAAAAAAAAACCGTTTATCATATCTTGTTTTTCCTAATATGATTCCTACGAACGGTGTGTACGTTTTTGGTTAAACCCGGCTTTCCTCGGGGATTCCGGATTCCCGCAGTATCCGTATTATTTCTCTGCTCACATGAATGGCGGTGGTTTTCCACTTGGTGTACTCCCTGAGAATCTTACGACGCCCCAGGGACGTGGCTTACCTGCCGGTAATGAAATTAAACTAAAAGTTTGTTTGTTTATTCTATGGGAGAGGAATACGTTAAATTGACGACTTTTAATTAATGAGGTGGAATAAAACCAAATACGGAAATTAGGTGAGTCTATAAAGTGGCCAAAAAGTGCTCTAAAAAGTCTAAAGTTTCGTTGAGAAATGTAAAATGCATTTCGTCTCAGAGTAATCTGCTCTTGTTGTTATTTTGTTAGTGCATCTTATTTTTCTATGAAACTTCAAGCTTAAGCAACGCTTGCCGTGGTCGTTCTGTGGATGGGTTACCACTCTAACATACCAAGACTCTTCCATGCCTTGGAATACTCAATACTCAATTCTTTATTGCATTCCACAATGTAGACTTAGGTGGTGAACATTTCTTTAGTAACAATCGTGGCGAAAAAGTGAGTACCATGTTACCCAGTTACTGTATTGTGGAGGCTAAAAAGGCAGTCGCTTCACGTAAAATACTGGTATTCAGCTGAATCTGAAAGCCGACCAATTTAGTTGGGAAATGGCTTGGCAGATTCTCAGTGTCTTTTAATTTCTTCTTAAGTCTATCTTTCCACACGTCGTGTTTAAACACCTCCATTTCTAGAGACACCGTTTCAAACTCCATTTATAATAATTATGACATCTATCATACTAAAAATAACTATAAATCTACAACCCCACGCTATGAAAACCCCTCATCGCGTAAAATTAAATCAGACTGGTTCCCCTCGCAGGAATAGTGAGCAGGTCTTCATTTTCGCGCCGAGGTACATTAATCACGCAAGGTTGCGATCTTTCCGCTATCCGCCCTAACTACATCCGCAGTGCCTTGTAAAAGGCCCATCGATCACAAACGAGTAGATTCACCATTATTTACAAGAAGATGTCTTATACTACGAAAAAAGTGGTTTTTGGGTACAACCCAACCCATTAACTGGGATGCACAAACAAAACAACAAAATTATTGTTTTTTGGGATCTCTGACGATCGCTTACGTTTTTTTTTTTATTAAAAAGACCTCAGAATTTCTAAGCTGAATTGACGGTTGTCAGTAAGATTCAATTAAATAATTGAATCTTGCCACTTTTTGGGGTGGGTCTCAGTCTGTCTCACTAAATCCATTGTCTTAAGAAATGACGAATGGAAATAGTGAGACTCAAGTCCCAAAATGTTTTGTTTACAATAAATCACTTTGATGATGTTTTAAATAAACAAGCGTTTTTTGGTCGCGAATAGTCGCGGTATAAAAACGCAGCAGGAATAGTTATACAAGTAGTATCAGTATTACCGTCAATCTCGCAGTAGTATCATCTTCTTATTCTGCGCTAGTTTCTGTCAGCAGCTTCGCTCAAGTGAAATCGAAAATTACACAAAGGCAAGATACTCCTGGTATAAAAAATATATCATGTCCTATCCCAGGACATACATAGTTTACCCGTGTGCTAAATTTATTCCAAATCCTTTCAGCCGTTAAGAGGTGACAAAGAGACAGAAAGACATACCGACAGCGTTACTTTCACATTGATAATATTTAGCATGGAAGGATGGATCTGAACGATTAAAAAGGAACATACAAACATACATAAATATGTACATAGGCTGATGAACACATTACCACTCCTTTGCGTCGCGCAGTCGGGTAAAAAATACGTCCTTGCTTACACTCTCATCCTAAACCTTTCCTCAAGCTAACACCATTTTATCGCAACGTTTCAGCCGATTTGCTCAGAGATACAGCCACCGTGTCATGAAGTCACGAGCGCCTCTCTATTGTATCGGTACACCATCCACAAGACATCAGGCGGATTGGTTTGCGCTTCCCGAGCCAGAAGAAAATTTTTACTAGGTATTGTGCTTGAGTGAACAAGCTTGTCTCGGTGGCAGAATAGTAAACTGTTTGGTAACTCAGAAAATGATAAACTTATTCGAAATTTGTATAATTTTTTTAATTTAAAAATTGTTTTTCAATCAAAATATGTACTGGAAATTACCATGTACGCCTTCCAAATATTTTTAATATTTTCGTTTCAAATTATTTTAATCGGAAGCTCGTTGTATATCGGTTGAAATATTTTAATAAAATTGCGTTTTAATCGATTTTAAACGAAAATATTCAGAATATATTGCAGCAAACCAGTGAAGATTTTCCGATGGTTTAACTGAGAAAATTTTGTATGTAAATTAAAACATAAGAATATTGATGTACTGCAATTTCTGATGTTTCATTTCCCGATACAGCTTTTAGCAAGAACAGTTCAATTTACGGTAGTTTTACCGGCCCGGCTGCCGTATGGACAACAACCCTTGGGGAAATCACCGGAGACTGGTGTTTTCAATGTGCTGGATCCACTTGATATGATTGAACGTCTGACACTTTTGGTGGTGATGTTGCGGGACTATTCCTGGTTGGGTGCCAAAATGCTGTTTATTTACAAACAAATAGCATATGAGAAGTTAGAATAAAAAGTTTATGAAAGGCATAGATCAATTAATAGGTTATATAGATCAATTAATAGGTGGGCAGCCGCTCCACGTAAAATACTGGTCCGAAATCCGGTTTGACTGGAAGCCGACCCCAATATAGTTGGGAAAAGGGTAGGCAGATGATGATGATAGATCAATTAATAAGGAGAAATTTAAAACAAGCGATAGATTTAGTTTTATTATTTTATTTTAATCAAGCATCCTGTAAGGCTTAGCGATTCTACCGTCTGCTGCGTCTGCGTTCTTACGATATGGTACTATTTGCTACGCCTACGCCGTAGCACTGTCGCGTAGCGGACGGTATGCTTCGTAGCAACGTGTGTGGAAGTTTGAAAACAAATGAATTATTTTTATTTTTTTACTGAAATATTGTAGTTTCTCTAACACGTTTATATAAACCATTACCTGCTGTTTTATAGTGAACATTTTATTTGAAAAGTCTAAATCATATATATTACAGTAATCAATAAGTTATCGTCTGTAATTATTAGAATTTATCCGTAAAATTAACAAGTAATCCGTTGTTTATTAATTAGAACGGCTCTTAAAAACAACCCTTCTTCGAATAATTAAGTTTTAACAAAGGCACATTGTAATATCTACAACACCGGGTGTATTCGCAGTACAATGTTAAAATAGGACGAAAAGTGGAATGTTCCCACACAAAAATGATAAAGGAGTACCTACTCAAAAACAAAACAAGCAAATGCACCCACCAGTCTAACTGGAATAAATGGGATTTACGATGACAGTTCTGTAGGTTTCACCATTGCATGGTCATCATAACTTTAAAGTCAGCATTAGGTTGCAGCACAAAAGTGACTAAATAATAATATAATAATATTTAAAGTATTTTGTGGAAATGTTGTTGATTGTACGTTAACCTACTTTGTTGTATACTTAGATGTAAGACAAAATGTACAATTGTTTGTTTTCCGTAATATAATAAAATAAATAAAAAATAAATAACAAACAACTGACGCTTTCACAATTACCATAGTGACAGTTCAGTGTATTCAGAGAGCGAGACAGGACGATCCTTCTGTTTCAACATACATTAAGTTCCAGTTTCAGTTTACATTTGTTATTCTAAAAAGTTATGCGCGTTTGGAAGCCTTTTAGCTGAAATGGGTTTGGATCGCCTGCGATTAAAGGTTGATCCATACATATCGGGGCCGTGACCGGGACGTGTCCGGGCCGTGGTCCGTCACAACGTGATTTAACACTTCCCCAGGCACGGCCCGGACACGGATGTTTGTGAACGAGTTCATCTAAAATGTAAGCACCGATATTGTTTTGAGCTCCGGGTGGACCACGTCCCGGGCACGACTCGGATATGTGTGGATCAACTTTTACACAGATACTGTACACTTTGAAACATAAACATTGACCTCTATGAAAAAACAAGGCTATATTTTGTAGTGGGTTGTGGACTTGTGGAATGGTACCATAAAGAGTACTGCAGGAAACTTGAACTTTTTAATTTACGTCACAGTCGCCATCGACTAAAGTAAAGTTGTGTAGTTCAATCGGTTATAGCGATGACGTTAACACAAATTTATTGTAGCTCATGTAAAAGCTGTACCTATGTTTGTTTGTAATCTTGTTTTTAAGCTCTACTTACAAATATTGTGGGGGTGCGTTTCATAACGTATGAACTCATTTTGTCTAATTTCATTTTATTATCGTTCATAAGATAGATGGAAGAACTATCTTAGCGCAGGTGGTAATTAGTTACTAGTTGTGTTATTATATCTTTTGAGTGGTATGTCAAACGGTTTTATATTTAATGTATGTTATGCTTATAAAAATACTTTTTTTAAAATTATATCAATCGTTTATTTATTAACTAATCGTTATATTAAACAAAATTATAGCTTCCGTTGTTATATGTCGTAAATATTAGAGATTTTGTTGTTAAATCTTCTATTACTTACCCATATTGTGGACCAAAAATATCTGAATAAATTATTATATTTATAATTGCAATTTATGAGGAAGATGAGAAGAAGCTATCTCGAATAAATATACTGGGGCCAGCTGGGCTTGAGACGGTTTCTACTTTTATCGATTTTCTGGCAAGGCGGGGCAAGGCAGGGCAAGCAAGCCTTTTCTAGTATGGCTTAGCTAATAACAATCATTTTTCGTTCCTCAGGAGTTACGGAACTATGAATTCTTTTTTTTGGAGTTTACTTCTTAAGAAACGATTTTTATATTTAGCCCGCAGTATGAAAATTTTATGAGGAGTAAAATCGAGCGTTAACTAAAAGTGAGGCGTTACGTTCCTTTGCGCACCTTTCTTTTTATGTGTGTGTGTATATACAAAGTATACACAGCTTATTTAAGATGCTTTCATTGACCCTCTTTTTACATAATCTACACAATAATAGAAACTCCAGTCGTGCGTCGGAGCTCACACACACACATTTTTTTATTTGAGATGGGTTTGCTCTAGTCTTGGTCATAGATGACAGAGACAAAGTCAACGATGGAGCGAGCTTACTTAGAAGAAGCCTGTTCACTCTAATTTTGAAGAGATTAGGGTTGTTTCCGTTTCCAAACACAGACGCAGGCAGAGAGTTCCACTCCTCTGCTGTGCGCATTATAAAAGACGTTTGGAAACGATTTGTGCGAATTGGTGGAATAGCAACAAGGTAGGGATGGTAACTTGCAGTGAGTCTAATTGAATATTTTTGCTTCCATTTCAGGAGGAGACAACAGAGAGGTCCATTACACTAAACATTTTCAACAAATGGCGTTCCTAAGTACAGCAACATATAAATCTTTAGTTACTTTCCTTCTAACGTCAGAAACCATTTATCTAGCTGGTATATTTTTTATCTTATTCCGGTATAAAGTTCCCCGAGGCGAGTTTAAAGTGCACGGACAGACGGACTCTGTAGCGTGCTGTTTTATGAATTAAAAATAGAATAAAAGAAAACAGCTGTGTGCTGTGCAACCACGAAATATATATAGACAAAAGGTGTATGTTTTAGCGGGATTAATAGCGTCGGAAAGAGGATGTTTATTTCACATGAACTCACACATTTCTGCCGGGTATTTACGTACAACACAATGATTTTATTTTGATGAAAACTAGGAATGGTTTGGTGTTTTGTTAGAGTATGATGGCATGTGAACACAGAATACACATTGAGTAAGATGAAGGGTATCTCTTCTCTTCTCTAAATACTGTAAAACAAAGTCGCTATCTGTCTTACGGATTTTGATACTTTCACTGTTTCAATAACAGGAAGAGCGATAAACGAGGAAGGTTATTGTATGGAAGAGGGTGAAATTCGTTCCTTAGTGTCTCGTCAAAAGTCATACTAATGAATTTATGAATTTTACTACGACGAATATGCACACACTACATTTAATGCATGAAACCCTTCTCGATAAATACACACGTACATACATACACATAAACTTATGCTCTTTTCCCATGAGGGAAGGCAGAAACTACAGAACTCTACCTACTACGATACTTAAAAACAATTTATTTCTAATCTCAACGGAATACTTACCGGACTGTGCCCGCGTCGTGATTGGTCGCCCTCATTTTCGTCCATGTTTCATTTAGGGTCTTAAGTGCGTGAGATTGTAATCGCGTGTTATGAAGTACCTTGACCTTTTGAAGAATTTTATTTTGTGTTTGAGCTGCAAGGTCACCGGAGGGGAAGTGCATTCGTTATTTACAAATTGATCCAGTCCACACTATTCATCATGTTGGTAGTTACTAGTTAATAGATGTCGATAGCGTTAGGTGATTAGGGAATTGTGGAAAACGAAGTGGATATATTTGTTTTAATGACAGTCTAATCGAATAAACGTAGGTAAATTGAATATGTAAGAGTGTTGTAGCGTGGTTTAAGAGGTTTTATGCAAAATATACTGTCAAATACTTAGTTTTTGCCTAAGTAACATACAGCAATAAAAGTAAAAGTAACTTAAAACCTCAAGCCTGTTCAGAAGGTCGTTATCGTTAACGCTCGATAAACGCTTAAAGCTATTCTCCTAAAAAGAGCATATCGCGAACGCTACCCCAACTCTCATGTGAACAGGCTCTTAATTTGGAAATTCCAATAACCTATAATCTATGATTACATGATTCAAGCAATATTGCGACTGTCATTTGATTTCCGTTTACACAAATATTATGCTGACAGACCCATTTCCCGGTAAACGTTTCACTGTTGGTAGCCCGTGTTCATTGGTTATGTTCACGCTAGAGCGCGTGTGGCCAACGTTTAACGTTCCAGCGCGACCAACATCGCGTAATGTTGGCTGTTCACTCGATGTTTAACTGCCTCACTGACTGCTAAAATCATCCAATGATTTGGTTTATTGTCTGTTTACTGGACGAAATTTGGTTTGTGATTTGAGCGTGACAAATCATTTAGGATTAGGGAATCGGTTAAAGATTTGTGTTTGACTTCGAATGACAGTTTAAAGTCGTTTGGCCCGTGTGAATGTAATGTGTACCAATGTTTCTTCACATTGTTCCTGCTCTTGTCGTTGTCTTCTTCATTTTATCTACTACTCGTTTTGTCTAAGACCTGCAAAGCAATCAAGTTGATCATATGTTGCCACTAACTCTTCATTCGGTTTTATCAAGACATGGCACACAAACCAAACATTGTCATTTGATTAGAACAGCTGCTGCGGTAACTTTCTCCTGGTAAGCAGAGCCATTATGTTTGCTCATAATACCTATAGTTTAGTTTGGTCCCTTCGGCTAAAGTCGGAAGAAATCAAGGCTCTCGTACATTCTAGATAATTGAACAATGGTTTTAAACCTTTACAAAACTAGGTTTATAAAAGCATACATTTCAGGGTTAACACAGCTAGACTCAGGTACCACGTTTTCCTAACACATTCTTTAGAACCTCAAACCGATCCTGCTTTACCTGCATCTAAATCCTTGTCACTGACTGCCCCGGTCGTTCCGTTCGTTACAAAGCATCGAAACGTAAACCAAGGAAGGTATGACAAGTAAATATATGTCAAGGCCGGTTGTAACACGCATTAGTGGCTGAAGGAAGGCATGGCGAGGGTAGCAAGCGGCCGCGGCTCGCGACTCGCGGCCATAGGGTTGCCAGGCGGTCGGGTAAAAATATAAATATTACCGAAAATATAATAAAATACAGTAGAAATACTCTTTTTAGTACATCATAAAAATTACATTAAGAGTTACAATAGGACATAGACGTGTTCGGCCAACTAAGGCGGCGTCCAACTCGTCCGGCTTTTGATGACTATGACTTTGATGAGATGTTGTTGCCGTTTGATTAGAAGTACGATGTTAAGACGCTGAAGCCATCGCGGGTAGAACCTAGATCAGGCTTCTTTTCAAGAACAAAGGCCTCTTTGTTGCCACAGCCTGACTTTAATCACTACTGACGCCTGTCAGTAGTGATTAAAGTCTGTGGATGATAGAGACGATTTTATGATAAAGAAACCTTAATCTACATAAAACAATAATTTTACATTTTATAACTAAGATTTATTTATTTATTAATACAAATCTTACCTAAAACTATCATTACAGATCTGCGATCCAATGCAATTGATTGGCCTTACCAACTAAATCCTACATCTACATCTTATACGATATCCTAACTATCCTAATCCTAACTAATATTATAAATGCGAAAGTGAGTTTGTGTTTTGCTTCTTCACGTCTTAACAGCTGAACAGATTTGGATGAAACTTACCACACGAGTAGACCAAGTTCTGGAATAGGATATAGGATACTTTATAACCCGGGCGTATGTTTTCTTGGGATGGTTTTCGTCTTTCAACTTGAAGCCACTGGCAAAAGTTAGTTCTTAATAACTTAAAGGTGTCCGGGCTTTGTACCCAAAAGTCCGGCTTAACTAGCTGGTCGGTTCAGCAACCCTAATTGCGACTTACCCCCCACCTCCTCATTTGTATTCATCAGGATAAAACAGTTTTATGTTTTAAGTTCCGCACAATTTATGAAAGTCCACGTTTATTATTATACTTTGCAATTAGAATGGGAATCCGTCGTTAAATGTGATGTGATAATTAGAGAGTTTTAGAGTTTGGTTCGTTCGAGTTAATCGTAGTTGGTTTGTGTTAGTTCGGCGCAGTTTGCAGAGGGAAATGAAGCTTCTTTATGGATAGCTTAGCAACTATTTGACTATTAAGTGTTCTGAAGCAGGATTAGGGCTATGCTGACTAAGTATTGTTTGGTTTTTTGACTAACTATGTTTTGTGGATAGTGAAACGTTTAGTTTGGCCATGACATCCATAATAGTGAAGTTCAGGTTTTTTGAAATTTCAAAGAATAATTTTACTCAACCAAGCTGCTGTACCTAGCATATTGTAATAATGTAAATATATTGCTAAATCACTTTCAGGTAATTTTTGTTATAAAAGCAGTACGGTAGTGTGTAAGGGTATACCCACACTGACCGACGGACAGTTGTTTAGTACAGATTAATAATTTAAAACATAACACTACCCAGGCCATTCGCGTTCGGTGGATTATCTATATCTATATATATATAGGGTGGATAAATAAAATCGAATTTCCGTGGCAACCTGACTGATAAGGTGCAATTTTGTTTTATTTTTTATTCATTGACATGGTGTGAAAAACCTCCAATAGCCTGTTATATCAACAACAAACGTTTTCTCGAACAGGACGTTTCTCCGTCGATCAGTGTGGAGACACCCTAACACATTTCGTGCCAGCCGGAATCGATTAGTCATTTAGTAGCAGTCAACTCGATAAGGTCATACCTTGCCGCTCGACTTTATAAGGGGTGTTTTAAAAGCGTTTATATTGTTATAAAAATTCGTCCCTTTATGTTGTAACTTCAGAATTAATTGCCGACATTGATACGTTGATTTTATAGTGGTCTGAAGGTAATAAAGTTATTTTTATTTCGATGTTTCTGATTGAATAGGTACTGTTAAAGTCCCTTGAAATTGATAGAGTAATTATCTAGAGCTGTAAAACACGCAAGTTTAATCTACGTGGAGTTCAATTGACTGAAGTGCATGCAGGGCATATGACATGACTACAGAAATAAAATTGTTGTTCACGACGAATTCAAGTACCCACGTAATCTTGGCTATTGCTACCTAGATGAAGTAGATGCATTTGAGGTAGCTTAGGTACCTACTTACTTGCTTGCGTAAAAAATATCTAAAGGTGATCTACATGAAATTATGTTTTGGTTGGAATTTATTGGAACCTATTGATAATATTGCAGCGTTTATCTATATATATTTAAGAATCAAAAATGATTTAGGACGGTTTTTCAATCGTCAGAAAACTTTTATTTGTAAAATAAATATGACAGTTTGAAATATTTAAATCTTAATCCAGCTTTAAGATTCGGTATTGCCCAAGTACATTCGGACTTTTTTGTATGAGACGAATAGTGAGAAAAAACGAGCTAAAACAAACATCTCCTAAAAGTACACAGGTACCTACATAGATGAATGAGGGAAAAAACGGGCACAAATCACGTGACATTCGGTCACTGAAATTAGTCGTAGAAACTTTAAGATGATGTCCCAAAACCTGTTTGATTGTATGCGATAAACGATAAATGAATCAGCTCGGACGTCTCAAGTCTCATTGACCATCAATTAACATTGATGATACGCTTAGTTGAAAGTAAAGGCTCCGGCAGACAGGTCCGTTGCGACAACGTTTTCACTTTGAAATTGTTTATTCGTATTATTTTTTCCCAAGTAAACAATGAAAACATTATTTTTGCGCCTTACGAAAAACAATTATCACTATGAAATTCATGGACACAATATATTTCAAAACTGGTCCCTCTATCTTGACATTGGATCAATGGAGTTGTAAAAACTTTAAGAAGATGTCCCAATAGCTGTTTGATTTTGTGCGATAAACGATTAATTAATTAGCTCGGTCGTTTCAAGTCTCATTGGGCATCCATTAACATTGATTGGATAGCACAGCCACCGCGCATGTTTAGCGGCGAGACTCTCTGACGTTATGAGACTCATCGCTTAGTAAAGAGAATGCAAGTTGAATAGAAAGTACCTAAAGATGCCAGCAGGCAGGCAGGTTGCGACAGCGGTTTTTCTTAAAAATTGTTCATGTCACTGTGACAACACGTTATCGTATAAGTTTTCCATTTCTATGAAAAAGTGTTGTCTCATCTTTGTCGCACTGTAGCGTCGCACCTGTCTGGGAAAGCCTTCAATGGCTAAAATGAAAATTATTAATAAGTTAAAAAAAAAATTAAGTACCTAAAACTTTACGACTTTAAGGACTTTACTCGTACTATAACTTTCCAAAACATTAATAAACAAATTGGTTCTCTCACAACAGAAAATGGGTGTAAAGACCTTGACAAAGTCTATTAATACCTACGATGAATTTGCCCCAAAATACACCCCAATTTTTGGAAAGTAACAACGGTAAAAATAAAGCAACACGGAAAAATATTAAAAACGGATTATTTTAAAACAAAATGCGGAAATTCAAATATTATATGAACGAATTGTTTTGCTGTTGTTAAAATAATTCACCAATACAGACAGGCAAAGGGCGTAACACCGTAGCCATGTTATATTTTATTAAATCGTTCGTCAGCAATGTCGCGGGAATATGCAATAAAAGCTCTATTGTAAAAAGGTTTAATCAGAAAATGCTTTTACTGAAAGCAAAGGCAATGATTTCTGTGAATCAGCACTCAAAGGAAAAAATAAGCAGGTACTGCAACTTTAAAAATTATTTGCTCGCAAAAGTAATGAGGCTGAGCGTTTTACCTTGCCGCTTTTATATTAAAATGCTACTGTTTAAATTCCAAGAGAAATTTGTGTTTGCCCGGATAAGGAAAATGATATCTCAAAGTATTTTAAAAGTATAAGTTTGCGGAACATGTGTTTTCGAAGAAAAGTGCTTGGAAATTCGAGATGAAGAATTTTGTTTTTACCTATTTTTATCTTACCGATATTGTAGGTAGTAGTAGTAGTAGGCAGGTTACCTAGAAAGAAAGAAAGGTAATATTAAGTTGGTCTAAAATAATATGCGAGAAAATAATTTAAAACAATATCTGCAATAAAACAGCAAAAAACACGGTCGCTCCACCAAAAAGTACCTAACCTACAAAATCTCCATGCCAAAAAGGATTCGAAGAAGCAAAGGTAGATAGATATTCCCTAGAGAATGTGTGCGAACAGATGTTCTGAATAATTTAGCTGGCAACACTTTGAGCGCGGTTCGTGCTTGATGAGAACCTTACCCCTTACCCATTTACCTATTATACCTACGTGGTGCCGGTCGTGCCGTGCGACCTCCGGGGAATGTGTGTACATTTTTCAAGCGACTCAATTAGACAGAACGACTTACGCAACGTTGAAGCTAATTGGTCTTATGGACATTGGACACCTTTTTATTTCTTTATCTGAGATTTTGGTGTATTTTTTTTCAAACCAAAACGCTAGCACGTGGTTCATATAGGTAGATACTTTATAACAAAATTAATTTTATCCCTCTACATGATTTTTCTAGTAAAATAATGATACCGATACTACAAACTTCATGGCCGTAGTAAAACGATAGCATAGGTAGTATTTTTTGTTTACTCAAATATTTACATGTAACAATATCTAGCAACCTCGAAACTTTTCCTTGAATGAGGCGTGTTACAAAAAGTATAAACGGCCAGATTGTCACGGCATTTAGTTTTGCGCAGTGAATGACATTTAAATGAGGAACGCATTCATCATTCTGGCTGACGAAAATGAAGCCATATAGTAGGAAACTTTAAAAAGAGACTTTTAAAAATGGAGCGATGACTCGACTCATATTTTGGAATATCTTAGGCCCGTTTGCACTAACTAAAGTATTTTAACTCCTAGTTAGTTGTTCACCCGTGGACACTAGAGGTGTGTATGAAAAACCTCGTGTTAGCAACTCGGAGTTAAAAATATGACTGGTTTGTGCAAGCGGGCCTAAGAGATCTAACAAAGCAAGCGCAATGCGGTAAACATTCAATCTTATTTTTAGTCTGAGTAGAGCAAATAACTCCCCTACAAAGCTTCTTTCAGAATAATTGGACTATTCTATTCCAGACGGATGTCGGATGACGATGCGTGAAGATTATAAATGGTCGTGCTTAAGTAGTAAGTGGATTGTAAGGTCTTAAATGCCTTAATTTCTGACGCATGTGCGATACTTGTCATGATTTTGTACTTTCCTCTATCAATGTTCATCTAGGTATCTAAATAGAGAGTCTCCTATCCTAGGTAGATAATAATGTCATAGAACAAACAGTCTATGTTTGCCTATCAACATACCATTTAGCTAAGCCTAGGTATTCTAGCGTAACTAATCAAGAGTTACACGTAGCATGACCGTCTGAATACTTCTATTTTCGCAGAACACTGAACAAACACATAGGCCCAAATTGCAAGAAAATGTCGTTAAATTTCGTACGCATTTTATATACGCCCGCTTATGTTAGAACGTGACTTCGTCCATAATATAAGAATATTTTTGCTGTTATAAACATTTCATTTAGTTAGCTGATGATGTTATATCATAGCTTTTATCACGAATATAAAAAGTTCGACTTTTTTCCGTTAATTAATAAAAACTGGGGCGAAACTAAAGTGTCAGCTACCGCTGTGAATGGGCATTGAGTTGTCACCGAAATATTAAAAATAAAATATTTCGTTTTTATTTTCAGCTGCTGTGGAAAGTGGCAAGGGATTCGCATACGAGCTAAATGCAATTGCTACGTTAGAACGAAACAGTTTCATATCGCAATTTATCGTGCATAAGTATGCTATCTTACACAAGGTGTAATACAATTAATATTCAAGGTGGGAAACACAATGTGCACAACGAAGTAGCTACATGAAACTTTTGTTCAAATTACTCACATGGTTATTTCAGGGGTTAGCAATCTATCTATTCTATGGAAATGGGATCTTAGAATCAGGCAACACGAATTTATAATTAGGTAAACGTGCTAAAGGTTTTCTGAAGGGTGTGTTTCTTCTTTAATCGATTAGGAGAAGAGTTCTAACTTTTTTCCGCATTTCTGCTCCCATGACCGAAAAAGTACCTATCTGCATATTTCGGGAAAAAAGTTGCCTTCGGCACTCGGCAATAGTGAAGCTTTCTATCAAGAAGGACTTTTCATAATCGTATCAGTATTTAGAAAGATCTATCTTATACTATTTTATAAAAAGGTTTAGAGCGGTAGAGAGCGGATCGCAAGCGGCGCTTATGTGCCGCATTCGCCAGATGTAGATACACCCTTATAAAGCTATGCTTGTGCCAAAAGGTTGCATGTTTTATTTTATATATTGCGGAATTTGTTTGAAAGAGTCACCGCGGCCCTGGAACGCAAAGAGCTTCAGAAGGAACACGGATGGGTTTTAGTCAGTATGAGTCTGACACTTCCTTCCGTTTCGCCTAGAGTGGAACAAGTCATTTGATGACTTTCCATCCTTCAATAAAAAGTTATCTACAATCGATGGTCGGTCAGTGGATAACAAAAGGCGGTTAGGTTATGGGCCCATAACCTAACCACTTATATAATTCCTGCCATGGCTTATTTACTGCACTAGCCAGTTCATTTCACTGACCACAACCGCATTCGTGGTCTAAATCAATGCAATTTCTTTGTATACATATGCAGATATTATACGGTTTTTAAAGTGAAAACCTCTTTAGGCGCGTTGGGTGAACAAAAATCATGGAACTCGCGTCATCGTCACCGAACGCTTTCCATGAGCTATATTTTATATATGTGTACTTTTTGGGACAATTTACAAGTTACTTAGTTTTCACTTCTATCGCCAGTCCTCCTGCCCCCCATGATTTTTGTTAGATTGGTAGTCTCGTGATATTTCTTAAGTTGGTGTTCTGGTAAGATGTACCTGTCTGAACCTGTGCGAAAATGCAACTTTACTTCTAGGCAAGCGTGTTCCACGCTTACCATAAGGTGAGATATTGCTTGAACTCGAGCCCAGCAACACAAATAATAATGAAAAAATAGTTTGAGCAATTGTTTTAAGTTTGATCATCGTATACTTTCTTCGTTTTTGTGGTAGACTCCGTTGCTCATAGAGAAAGTCACGAAAAACCAAGTAAAACATCATATTTCGTCATGCTTCTAAATGTAAACACCTACATTCGATTTGATGTAAATGTAAATAAACAAAGTCGTACCGGTCGTATGTTTGTAGTTACGTAAATACTCTATTTATAACTACTACAAACATCCGGAAACACCTAAGAAATTAAAACATAAGATTCGTAGTGATGAGATGCCAGAAAGCTTCAAAGAATGAGTCATTTTCTAAAAATAAACATTGTGTGGTACAACTGTATCCGATTGATTGTCAAGAAGGGGTTTTTAGGAAAATTCACGCCACCTCGTTGCGCCACTTGGGCGAGAGGTCCTTTACTTTAAAAATGTAATTTATGACGCAAAAATCGCGTTGACATTTACCTAATGTCGGAATACCTTCATTGATTGATACTAGCTGACTCGTGCCCACTTCGCTTGATTGACAAATATTGTTATATCACATTAAAAAATATGATTAATCACAATCAAATATAGCCTATGTCACTCAGGAATAATGTGGTTTTCTACTGGTCAAAGAATATTTAAAATAGGTTCGCTAAAAAAATTAAATAAATAAATAAAAAAATAAAAAATCTTTTCCTTTTTTTTATTTTCGCCACTTCTAGATAACCTATAGTTTTGTCAATGCCGTGAAACTCTATTATTGGCTTAAGAGATAATTGTTATCATCTCGCTATCAATGTTCAGTGTATGCAGTCTCTAAGATGCCAGTAACTGTGTTGCAACTGCATTTGGCTGTTCATTGATGAGGAGGTGAACATTCATAACTCATGTACATTAATAATAAGCTGTTGAGTTTCCAAATAAATAAATAAGTAGTTCCAGAGATTACTCCCTACAAACAAACTTTACCTATTTTATAATATTAGTGTAGATGTAGATTTGTATACATCAGGAAGTACTTTCACTTAACTCACAATGTATCGACAATAGCTAACATATACTTTATAAATGTAGGAACATAACTAATCATTTTAAAAGATTGTTACAATTATTTAAAATTAGGATCGTGGTATCACGTAGGCACAGTCATGCACTCACGTGGTATGTTTGTAGGTCATTGTAGGTGTCCTTAAGACTCACGTGGTCGTAGCAATATTACTATTCGATTAAAAATAAGCAATCAGTGCTGCAAGAATGTTGCAATTACATTTCTGCGGTTCAATGTACTTGCGATCACGTGAGTTTGACGTTTTGTACTTTTTTTATTATTTTAGTCATGTGGTTGTCTACGTTGAGAATCTGAAGGCTTTTGAGTCGAGCCGGAGAGTCGGAGTAAGTCCGAAAATTATGGTAGTCGTATTAAAATGATACTCCAATTATTTTTCTTGTTTCTCTCTGCGTAAATGCAACTCAAAATGGGTACACAAAAACATCCCCAAATGGAGCAAACTGGAATGCTTCAAAAAGCAATACCTCTTTGATGAAACAAACAAATCAATTGCTGCCATCAACCAGCAGTTTTATATTTTTCATATAAAACGTTCTACGATTCCCAACCGCATGTAACTGCATAGCTTCCGCTATTAATTGATCTGGTATGTTCCAGTACAGTGCAGCACGGACCGTGCTCCTCAATAGGGAATTTCTCAGATACCCTAGCTGGAAAGAGAGGACAGATGTCATCCTAGTAAGTGTGAAGAAGAAAGCGATGGGTGATTCCGTTTGAAAATGGACCTGAGCGTGCCATTTCATAGAATTTATAGTATTTGTTTCGCGTATTCCCTTTATTGCTGTTCCTCGTTCATTAGTGACGTGAGATACACGTGTTATTAGTGCAGTTATGTGTATATTGCGTAGGTACCTATAATCTGTAGGTTGTGCACCTATAATGTAGTTGGACATGTAATTACGTCCGGCTGAGGGCTGTAACACGATGGGCTCATTGTTTGCTTGATTAACTGTATGATGAGTAACTGTGTTAGACTTAATTTGAATTCGAAACTGATCGGGCAATCCCGAAGTCAATGTGTGGGGCTAGCAGTAAAAAATAATCATTAAGCTTGATAATTGAATTTAATGTGTCTTAAATCCAAAGTAATGAATAATACATCCAAGTTAAATAATAAACAGGTTAAATTGATGGTATATAAACATATACCATTATTTGGACCCTTTCAACCCTTGCCGGTGGTGACCCATCAACGGACGGTTGGTCCGTTGATGGGTCACCATTCATTACATACCGTGCCTCCTGCCTGAAAGCAAGTTAAGCCGTTGGTCTCAACTGTCAAATGTAGATTTTTGGCAGAAAATCTGACACCATTCTTGCCAAGCTGCACCATGTTATCCAGTTCCTGGGTTGTGGAGGCGAGATAGGCAGCCGGTCCATGTGAAAGAGTGGTAATTAGTAACAACCGGTTTGACTGGAAGCCGAGCCCAACAAGAAGGCAGATTGATTGATATCTTCTTGATCTCTGGAAGTAGGTACACCGTAGGCACTGATCTGATTACGAAAATTACATTGACAGAAAGCTACATTAGGGAATAATAATAACCCCGCCGCCGTATCTCTACATTGACGTCGTGGTGGGGCTTGCATGCCCCATTAAACCTTAGATCATAACTAGGGTGAGGGGCCAGACAAAGAGAGATACAATCCGCGGAAGTTTTGTGGCAAACTGTTGGGCAGTAGCGACCCCACACGGACCTGATCTCCCGGGAAAAGTCTTGTTCCTTATCTCCAGCTTGCCTTTATTGGCTGGCCGGAGTGAACACTTACGAGAAACAGAGCTACCACTTCTTTCTTGCCTTAATTTGCCGGTCTGAGTGGAGATTTGCTAGAGCAAACGTGCTCGGGAGATCCTGTTAGATGCTGGTAGGGATCTTGACCGTACTTCCGGGATTGTCCTGATAGCCATGGTATACCTCTCCACACCTCTAGAACCTCAGGATATGTTGCCCTCTTGGCGCTACGTCACTTTGTACTAGCGATCGTTTTCGGGGGCCCATTTATTGAGTGTGCAAGTAACCCCCTGCCATTTAAAGCCGCGTATGATGTCAGTGGTCAGGCAGGAGCCAATAGTTCTTCCATAGTATACGGAAATCAGTTCACTAAACCACCCAAACCCATGGTCTCATTTTTTGTTTCCATATTCTGCAATAGTACTGCACCAACCGGGGTTTGTCCTTAGGTATACTTTCACAGTGCATACAGGTATAATCGTCGGTTAGTGCCCCATCACATTTAAAATGTCTAACGGGGCCTCTGCGAGTTGGCTTCAGCCCCTCGCACGCCTACTGAAGAACCGGGACCTCAGGGTCCCGAAATTGCCAAAAGCTTCGACGAAAAAAAAATCTGTTGTTCAGTACATTTTTTCGAATTATGCTAACAGAAATGTATTGGGGAGTCGATTCTATTCGCGATTTCGGGGTTGGTCTCATAGTAAAAGTTTTTCATAATGATGCGTACAATGACCCCTTGAGGTATTGCGTTTATTCTGTTACACGTTGTATAGTAGTACCTATATAATAATAATAATATGAATTCTTTATATAAACCATAACATAACAAAGGAAAGTTGAGATTGAGAGATTTTGTTTTTTTTAATGTCTTATTCTACGTCTGATATTGCAGTTGTTAATCCAGAAGCAAGGGTCGCTACTTGGCCACAACTGTAATCTAATAGTTATGTATTAAAAACCCAAAACTCATAATATTCTACTATATAATATTCGACCAACCATTTCTCAAATTGCTGCTAATTTAAAAAAAATCTAAGGTTCGCTAGTCCGGGCTGTCCTTGTAGATCTTCGACAATCGGTATGGATAGTCGGTACATTGAGGAGGATTACAAAGGGTATAACCCAGTAACTGGGTTGTAGTGGTCTGATCAGTTGCTGATTAGCTCCATGGATGGTACTCGACCGATTGGACTGGATCCGACCCCAACATAGTAAAGGCTATACCGATTGATTGAATTGGCCAAATCATAATTCTCTTGTCCGTATCCCAGTATGTTTAGTGTCTACTTCTACAGGTACATCCATAAGTTATCCTTGAAATCAGTTCCTTTCTAGGCATAGTTTCTACAACAACAAAGGAACCTTCAAAGTTTGTGCCACCATCTGCATTTATAAATGTTTATAAATACGACAGCGATCGATACTAGTGGCAAGGTTTTTCTTAGCGACATGTTGTTTTATGCTGGGAAAATTACAAACGTTTTAACTTCAGTATGTGTTTTTTTTCGTCAATACTTTTTTCTAATTTGTTAGAACTTATTATAAGGAGATCGTACTTTTTACAATGAATATTATCTATGCCTACTTCGTTCTTCTCTCTGTCTCTTCATTGAATTAAAGATGTAAGTTATGTTTGAATATGGTTTGAATAAGTAAAATTTATACATGGAGTCCACTGCGATTTTAATATTCGTCGACCAAGTAATTCTAATAGGTTATGGGCCCAGCACGCACCCACGGCGCAGGTATTGCTGTACGTATTACACTGATTCAGAACCGCGCATTTATTCGTAGCTGTGCTGTGTGCTGTAGGTTTCTATTTGAAGAAACTAATTTTCGATTTCAGACAAGTAATTTTTCGGATTATCTCCTACAAACAATAAAAAACAAACCTAGTATATTTATAATATTAGTTTATATAGACGCCTTTCCTAAGCAAGTATTAACTACCCGTTTTCGGCCTCGCACAAATTAATTTCATATTGATTGCCTTATTAATTGATTATGATTATTATGTTAGTTTTTCATTTATTTTACTTTTTTTTCTTGTCCCAAATTAACATCCCAAACAACACCCCTAATGTCATGTATTATTTGAAGTTGAATTTTTGAATGTTTTGAACTTAAAATACACAATTCAGAATCCCGTCCATAGTCTTGTAACACGAAATTGATTAATAATAATCGATCAAAAGAAAAATTTGCTACCGCTATCTACCTAAGAAAATGACCTATGGGTTCCCCATTATCACCTATTTTCTCTCGACTGAGATGAATCGAGAGAAATCTCATTTGTCAATCGTAGCAGGTTCTACAACACAACGATTTATTACTGGTTATAATGGGAACAAGAGACAATAATTTGAAAAGGGGTTTTAGAATTTAATATACAGCCATGAACACGGAAAGGGAAACACCCTTTTGAAATCTTTGGAACGTGAATAATCTGGCTGTAAATTATTAATTTTGAATAAACTTGGCCTTACTTCGAGATATGCTTCGCTCCTTGATTCCGTAACCAAAGGGTGCCAACGAGAGTTTTCAGTTAGGTAGATATCATTGCCATGTTCAAAGTAATGTACTCTAACTCGACTCCACCTCTAACAGTTGGCAAAAAATTAATTCGAAAAAGCTAGTTATTTGGTTGCGGAATTTGTTCGAAAGAGTCACCGCAGCCCTGGAACGCAAAGGGCTTTAGAAGGAACACGGATGGGTTTTAGTCTGTAAGAGTCTGACACGCCCTTCCGCTCCACCCAGAGCGGAAGAAGTCATTTGATGATTTCAGATCCTTAAAAAAAAAAAAGAGCTAGTTATTTATTAACATTAATCGAGGGGCCTCTCCGTTGCCATGAAGACTTAGTCGAGACTATGTAGAGCTTATATCGTCTGTCACACCTTTCTTAATAGAAGAATTTTATAGTTAGCCAGCAATTTATTTTCCACAGAATATGTTATAACCAGGTAAAATGGGCGCTAAATAACAAAAATAAGAACAAGCTATAAAATAAATTTTGATGGTATGGAGCTCCCGATGTGCGAGTCCCACTCGTGATTGGCCCAGTTTTTATGAAAAAATAATCTTTATCAACTTATTTAGACCTCATTTGTCAAAACTTTTCAATATAACAAAGATAAAAAGAATACGAGTGGCACATCCATTCGTAATAAGAACAGTAGACGCTCGGAACTTTTCTCTATGGTTCGCTAGTGTTGTGTTATCTGTGGTCCAACGCTGGCAAAAGTTTCTGCCATTGAAGCGCTAGTCACGTTCATGTGATTGCGCTGATTTCTTCCATTGTGGAGAAATTTTATTCAATTAGTTAATTAAAGCAAGACTACGTTTCTAATTAGCTTTTTGTACTATATTTCCAATATGGATGGCGCGTGTGTTTTGTTTTTTTCCAAGACTTTATATAAAGGCGATAATGCGTTAATGACGCTGACCATTTCTGATACAAAAAGTTGTAAAATATTGAATTTATATTCAAATTTTCTCGTCGTATCGCTGTCGCATTGTTAGAGCCTGATCGCGAGCGCGATTCAATATATTATGACTCGTTTAAAAAGATCCACACTTATTATGCGCACAACCAAAGTGTGGAACTCTCTGCAAGCGTCTGTGTTCCTTGCCACATATGTATTTTGAATTTGATATAGTATGTTACAATAGGTAACTTACAAATGATTATGTCACATGCCCAATTAAATGATTTGTTTCCGTACATTTACCTCCTTATTAGCGTAATTCCGAAAATAATTTCCTTTCCAACATATTTTTTCCAGTGTGTGTAACTTTTTAAAAGCTCCACCGCTCTGTGGCGTACTAAGCGATAAAATAAATATAAATCGTGGACCCGTACCCGTTCCGTTGGGGTAAATTAACCGAGACAACTGCCACTTAACTTGTTAGTTCATATGTACGTAAATGTGTATGTAAGGGATGTAAATATGCGTATGTAATAGAGTTATGTGCTGTATTCCCTGAGAAACTTATGGGCGTTGAAATTCTGTGCTGGTGCGACAACGTGAATATGTTGCTGTTATAATATGGTGTAGTAACAGATTCAAGCATATCGAAGTTACATCGACGACTAGAAACACTATTGATGATATTCTTGTCCGCCCAAGTCAAGCTTAGCCCAAGATAAAGCCATCACAGGCATACTACGAATTGTCACGGGCTGTCAGTTTCTATGTGTAATCGCTGACAGACACTGACAAAATTGATTGATTCTGGAAAGTCTTGACAAAGACGTCTCCACGAGTTTGACAAAGGCGTCTCCGTCTTCATATTGTTTTTTTTTCTCTATGTAAAGCGTTTTTGGTTTTAATTAAATATGCCAATAAACAAAATTCTCTTTCTTGTCAAAATTAACGGCAAAAAAAATTGTACCTCACAAAATAAATTGACTACGGAAAAACTAAAAAGAAAAAAGTCATGTCTGAATTCATAGTTCCTATACCAGCTGGGTTAAATTAGAACTGGGTAGCAAGGAAAAAGAAGAAAAAATCTTATTTCGTCCGAAATACGAAGAACCAACGTAGTGCGAAGTGGCTTTTACGGCACCAAAAAGAGGGTTATTTGTGTCAATCAGCATTACCGGCACTAGCTCTTAACCTAAATCCATTACAGCGTCAATTAACGTCTTTCAGTACGGTTTTGTTAGTTAGCTACTATTTATACCATAATTTGTATATTCGACAGATACTAAGTTGATACATGATACGTATTGTTTGTTAATGATGTGCTGGTTTCATGGTCTGTTACTAACCTGAATTTATTTATTATATATTTATTTATTTGGTTAACCAACAATTGTTTACACATCACATCACAGTTACATTCTATCTTCTTTTACAAGTGCAACAATTAATTAAAGGTTAACAACTCATGCACAATTTGTGGTTATTCACATTGTTAACTCTAAAAACTTATAAAATTTATAAAATATTAGCTTTTGATATTAGCTATTATATGGAACGTACCTTAGAAGGTATCATCTACTACTGTTGCCGTAAAACTAATAATTACCTATCTCCCTCAATAGCTGTCATCAAACATTTTATCTTTGTCTTTTACTAGGCGATCTGCCAGACCATTTCCTGTCTAGTAGGAAAAAGAAAAAAGTAATTTCATGTTCTCCGGAATTTTCCGAGTTACTTTTAAATTTTGACGTCCTCTTGGGAACCTCACTCGGACTGTTACATTAAAAAAAAAACACTATGGTCTAGCCGTTATCAAGTGACGCGCTTACCAAACCGTTTCATTTTTAGGGTTCCGTTGTCAACATGGGACCCTTATCTGTCTGTCTGTTTGTCTGTGTGTCTGTCCGTCCGCGGTTTAGCTCAGAGACGCTTGGCGCTTTTTTTTTTTTTTTTTTTAAGGATGGGAAATCATCAAATGACTTCTTCCGCTCTGGGTGGAGCGGAAGGGCGTGTCAGACTCTTACTGACTAAAACCCATCCGTGTTCCTTCTAAAGCCCTTTGCGTTCCAGGGCCGCGGTGACTCTTTCGAACAGATTCCGCAACCCTGGAGACGCTTGGCGCTAGAAAGTTGAAATCTGGTATATAAAATCTTGAAATACATTGTTTTTTGGCGATGAATTTTATTTTTATCGTCTACTTCATGTTGTGGGGTGTCGTTGAATATGCTAAAACCATTTTTCCATCGAAGGATCCGTTTGTGAAATATTAAGCTTTAAACTGTTAATTTTTGTAAGAGTCAACTCTGCCAGCTAGAAGGTTATTTTTGGAGACGTAAACAATCATAGTAGTAGCATATATAACAAATTTAAAAAAAACCTATCACTGCTACCTAGGCTTAACAAGTTTTTTTTTTTTTTTTTTTAAGGATGGGAAATCATCAAATGACTTCTTCCGCTCTGGGTGGAGCGGAAGGGCGTGTCAGACTCTTACTGACTAAAACCCATCCGTGTTCCTTCTAAAGCCCTTTGCGTTCCAGGGCCGCGGTGACTCTTTCGAACAGATTCCGCAACCCTGGCAGAAAAAAAAAAAAAAAAAAAGGCTTAACAAGTTAATGAGTAATAGTCAACCAACTTAGAAAACGGACTGTGTAAGTTAAAAATCTTAATAAAACTATACAAAATGACTTAAATGCATTTGTAACATTGTAATTTTATAATAGTTAATTACATTTTACTACTTTTCTGGCATGGTTTAGGAGACGGGTAACTACGGAACCCTACACTGTACCTGGTCCGACACACACTTGGTCGGTTTTTTTTTTCATTTATTCATTTATTTTGATTTACAATTTTTGAGTACCTAAGAAGTTGAGGTTGAATATTTTTGTCTCACTCTAGTAATAATTAAAAATCAGAAAAGAGGTAATTATGAGCAAATACTACTATGGGAAAAAACCTGAAATCTTGAAAAAAAAATTCTGTTGTCCAGTTTTTTTCGCGATTCACTTTTCTGAATTTCATTTAATCTTTTACAGTAAAGTGCTATGTCGAAACAACAAAATGTCGCCCTCGCAAATATTTAACACATTGCGTACCTACTCACATACTCGCAAAAACAAATACCGTGAGAAAATACCAACCGTGCTCAATAACTAAGAGAGAAGGGTCCAGTTTCCTTCGTCTTTACGAGTCTACATTAAGCTTGATGCCCCGGAAGTAACAGTGGCAGGGGCGAATATGACTCTCAAATATGGTGTGTGGGGCAAATATGACTCTCAACTATTATGTGTGAGGGGTGGGAGCTTAAGGGTTAAGATGCGAAAGTGGATGTCTATGAGAAATTAATGATGGCGAGAATCAGCTGTGTCACGGAACGAGAGATGTTTTTGTTGTGTTGCTTTTCGAGATGTAGCGTGTGTTTGGTTGTTCTTTATTTTGTACAAACAATATGTAGATATAGCAAATTGTAGTAGGTTTTTCTTAAACGACATGAAATGACAAAATTGAGCTGAAACAGAATTAACTGTACTAGGTATGCTCATGCCCAGGGTTTTGTTGAACATTTTTGAAATCCCTTTTTAGTACGAACTGTAGTAGATTGTACATACTTATCCTACTTTTACACTATTATAACCGCGAAAGTTTGTGACGATGTATGGATGGATGTTTGTCTGCTGAATTCCATTACTGTAAAAAAAATAACGTATACCTACATCACAAACCTACACCACAACACAAACAAAAAATATGAAGATGTTGGGAGTTATCTAATTTTGCACGAGCGGAGCCACAGGCGGTGGCTAGTGTTACTATAAATCCCACAATGTGTTTAAAATACACCGTTCTAGATAAAACAAACAAATAATATGGCATTTTTACGTAACATTTAGATGTTTTGCCCTTGCCTATAGCACCTGAATAATTTTGCAATACCTCATACAGATAACGTTTGATTTAGGTGGGTATCCTGCAGGAGATCTTTATGAGCTCCCATATTATTTTCCAGATTCGGCAGGCCAGGACACGGCGCGGCAAAGTTTGGCCATGACAGCGTTATGCTTATCGAGTTTTTCGTGTTTCCATTCAATGTGGCAATGCTGCCAGAGAAATGGGCACTTTTCCCGTTGACTATGAGGACGATTTTTTATGTCTAATGAGCTCTTTCCCCTCCCTCTTTTTGTCCCACATGTACATATTTTCTTTTATTTACAAGCTTTAGTAGGTATCTAATTTAATAGTCAGTATTTATCTGTAAATAATAACGCATTAAATTACCAAATTATCACAGGACTTAGCCATTTTCTCCTCTAGTGACGTCAAAACGTATTGCTTTGCGATACAATTTTGCTTTATAATATGTTTCTATTTAATATGTTTCTAGATTGGAAATGTGCTTGCTGAATTGGAAACCTATTCGACTGGTAATATTTTCCTTTTTCTAGGGTTCGTTCGTGTTCCGAATAGATTAATCTAGGATTTGTCTAGTTCCTGATTTTCTTTGCTTCTGCGTAACGTCACAGAAAATTAGCTGCAATTAATCTTGAATAATGTCTGTCTAGGTGTTCGGATTTTTGAGATCTTTATATTCATTTGCATAATTAATATGGATTTTAGAAATGTCATTTTTGATTACAGTTTTTCTCTTGAAGATTCTGTCGTTTCTGTAAATATCAAGATTTGATTTAGACATTTTCTGATTCTGTGATATGTTTCTTTCATACAGGTGAATCTAAAGTCTAATAGTAAGCCGTGTTGCTTTACAAATTCATAGTTATATGGACACGCCAAGAATGATATTTTTAGGTTGAATAATATGGATCGACTTATAAAAACAGCACTATCCATCTTGTTCTGACAGCTAGAAGATTGTCGTAGACAAAAACCGATAAACTCAACCTTTTGTCTTATCGAATCAAACGGTAAAGGCCTGAGTTTAAATTTAGAAGCTTACAACAGTTCTATGAAACGGAGTGAATCGAACTCGCGGGGAAAATAGAAACAAAACATGACGTAGATGTTCACATTATTTATAAAAAGGTTGCAGCATGTAAGGACTAATTTTATCATTTTCATCAAATTGATGCTTTGTTAGAACTCAAGAATAGATATAGTAATAAAGTGAAGAGCTCAATCAAACCTTTTTTCTATTCACCCTCTGCATTTCAATTTACCCCGTTTTACAGTATAGGTACAAGTTCTCTAGTTAGCAAACTGTTCAGAAGCAAAGCCCTTGGTACAGTAAACACTATTGACTTCAATACCTGTAAGCCCCTGTTACTTTGTATGCATGGCACACGCCCAACATATGTAGGTATTGGTGGCGGAAAGCTTACGATTATCATCTCTCACGTTTGACACAGGTTTGGTACGACCCGAAGTATTGTTATGTCCAATGATTTAGGCTTGTAAAAGTTATGTGGCAGTGTTGTTGATATTACATGCTAAAGCATTTTGTGGGAGAGTCCCATGCTCAATTCTGTTTATGAGACTATTAAAGTATTTTTTTGGGGTATTTGTCTTTTCGGTAAATAGTCAAGATTCGGTTTGGTCATCCTTCTATGATCATATTATTTTCATGCAGATGTTTGACGTTTGACGGTCGCCAGAAAGCCTATTTTCGTACTTAAAAGCATTCATATTCAAGTTACAATATCATGTCGGCGACAATCAATGACAAGAACTTGTCAAATTGTAGGGAATTTAGAGGTGTTATTTACAGTATGCGATAGCAATACGAATGCGAAAACTCTTTAAGAAATGCTACGAGAATGGCCTGTAACCTGTAATCACATGATTAATTGCAATGCAGAAACATTAAAACCAAAACAAATGACTAACGCTATACGCAATGCGTAAAAGAATGCGCAGTGGTGTCTTCTCGATCAGACGTTCGGTTATTCGCGCCAATTTTTGCGTCAATAGACTTAACAAGACATTCGCATTCATCACAAATACCCCGATTAATAGGCCCTATGACATGACTATTATTGCTAAAACTTGTCGTAAGATGTATTTTAATGACATTTTTATACGTCTATAAGCCATTGTCATTAGTAATCTCTTAATATTAGAGCATCGAAAAGATAGGTCAATTGGTCTTTATGTTCAAACGAAGTTGATAAAATACTTATTCATGTTTTGTGACAGAATCACGCCATATTCTAAACAAATAAAAAAGTGAAATTCTGTTACAAATAACGATTGGCGTAAAGACAATAATGTATGGAATAGATATTGTAGGTACCTACTACCAAAGATAAAAAAAAACAAATTCAAAATAATGTTTCACATAGGCCTTCTTGGGCATTTACAAAACGTCTGAAGCTAGCTAGTTCATTCATAGTTAAACTGGTTGTTCCTTAAACCGACAAAAAACTCCACGGTTAGGTACTTTAAAAATATGTCACGCGGTCAATCATCAATAAAAAAGGCAATTTATATAGAGCCCTAGGTAGGGTTAGTAAAAGCATCATGTAAACACAATAAAAAGCAAAAAGAGTATTGTCTATCTCACAAGACAAGTCGGCCACGGGCAGTCTGGCCAACTTGGCAACAGTCTACTGTTTAATTATATCGATCGGTAGCCGATAACCTTGTCACGATCCCTTGGCCTAGGCGACTCTTCCTGACTACTGACATTTGGGCCCAGGCAACTAATTGGGAAGGGAGGCAAGACTTAGCTTAATGATTTTAGGTCACATAGGGTATAACGGGGTATTAACGTTGAGGGTTAACGATTGGAAGAAAAAGCAAGGAATAGGCGAAGGTATTATAGCTACTTAATGTCTGGATTTGGGGGCAAATACGGTCCTGATAGATCGGCTGGAGAAGGCAAGCAGTTATGGGAGCTGGATATGGAGGAGGTCTAAGCTCAGCAGTGGGACTCAACACAAGATAACAGAAAAAAAAATTGGGCTAGAACAAGACAATCTTAGGCCAGACAAATTGACATTTTTTTTCTAAGAATACATTATTGCCTGTGCCTGTATCTTATTTTAGATGAGCAACGGTAAAATGAAAAACAATACCCGTCACATTATTTTCCTACTCGGTCACTGAACTATCCGTATTTCTGATCCCAATAAATCGCAAAGCTATAAAAAAGATAGCTCATAAATCCGTCTGAGTGACAGGGGTTATGATAACAGACGACAGCCATTTTGTCTGGTGGACATCGGAAAAACCAACCTAGATAGCTCGATTTAATTTGTTTGTCTACTTACGTAACACGTCACAATAAACAGAGAAGCAAACAAGACGATAAAAGTGAAAAGTTTCCCGAAAATAACGGTTTTTGTTACACAACTCTACTTCTCTATTCTGTGACGTTATTCTAATATTTTCTTAAAAAAGACCGGGTATTTTTTTAGATTTTGTTTCTAAGAATAGACGTTTTCGTCTTTTTTCGTGGGTGTCGATGTAAATAAAGAATGAATGATGTAAACGTAAAATACACTTTTCTAAAGATAGGTTTTAGATGGAGGTATTGTGTAAATATTGAAGCTGAAACTGTATTTTTATGAAGAGTAAGCATTCAAGAGTTATCCTAACAATATTTGTTGCTAAATGCAAAAGTATGCTGATCGTTAGGTGGTCGCACGGCAACTACCAACCTATGGTACACCGTGCGATCAGTTAATAATCTACTTTGGTACTTCATTTTATTTCTGATAAGATCCACAAGAAAATAGCAAAATTATAGAAAGAAAAAGAGTTTATTTGCGACAAGCATGCGACAAGCAATGTAAAAAAAAAACTAAATTACAAAAGTTATGGAAGTTGGGAAGATATGCGTCACATTCGCTAAACGCGTCAAACGGCCATCGCTCAGCATAATGCTGGGACTCGTGTGCGAGACAGAGCCACAGCGCTGGTTTATAAATTGCGTTAGTTACATTGTTTCCATATACATACGTAGTTGAGTGTTAAGTTTATGTTGTGATCAGTTTAAAGCAATCATTACAAACTTTGAAAGGCGAACTGTTAGCCTCATAAGGCTAAAAAACGCTTTTTGCTTAGGGCATTATTGTTGATTTTCATGGGAAATAAAGATATTGAAAAATTGAAAAAATGCGAAAATGAGTTTGTTTGTTCGTTACGCTTAGCACCTATCGCTGAATCGATTTAGATGACTTTTGGTACAGAGATGGATGGGACCTCGGAGACGGCTGTAGGCTACTTTAACGCGGAAAAATATAATAAGTTATTACTAACACTTATCCTCACCAGAAGGCTTAAAGTCACCCAAAGGGGAATGGAGAGGTGCAATGCTCGAAGTTCCCTTACGTGATCGAATCAGGAATGACGATATCCGCAAGAAAACCAAGGTTACCGACATAGCCCGAAGGTTCGCCAAAAAAGGTTCGCCATTGTTCGCAGGACAGATGGTCGATGGGCCGAAAAGTTCTGGAGTGGCGACTGCGTACCGGAAGACGCAGCGTTGGAAGGCCTCCCACAAGGTGGATCGATGACCTGGTGAGGGTCGCAAGTAGCCGATGGATGCGAGATGGACCGGTCCTTGTGGTGACAATTGGGGAAGGCCTATGTCCAGCAGTGGATGTCTTTCGGCTTATATGGTGAAGATGAACACAAAATTTTGGTAAAATTTTTAACTTTTGGAGTTGAATCGAGGGTTGAAAATCCAACAGTGCAATTTGATTCCCACAATATTTAATGTTGTCTGACTCTGACACCATGTAATATGTATTTTTTGTAATATTGTGGGTAGAAAAATAAATATTATTATTATTACGGCTTCATTTGAGGTTGAGGTCACGTCAAAACTATTATGAATATACGCGTGAGGTAAAGGCTTTTATAACGGTTAATTAACACCTATATTAACTTACCTATATCACAAAATCAAAAATGCATAGCTTCGAATTATTCCATCACTGATACTGGTAGTTGTCACGAACCATATGCTATATACGGAATTACAAAGGACATCAACACTTTTTAGCGGGGTGTTGCTAAAAGCACATCCCGCATTGGTGATGTTCCTAAGAAAGGTTATAAACGTACAAACAAAAGCGAAGCAAAAGGAGTGGGTATGTATGGATCGTAGTAGTGTTTTGTAGTTTTTGTTTACCATGGAAAAATGTGGCAATAGTGAGATATGCATGTACAGTAAACAAAACTCTTTGGTATGCAGGCAGCTAACTTGCAACTACATTTAAACAATGTTGCGAGTGTGCTGAGTAGACGTTTATGAGTAGACATTGTAGTGTAGATACACCACAATCGTAAGTATATCATATGCTTAAAAAGTTATAATGCACACATTAGAAATGAACATTGGCAGTGCAGTGGAAAAATTAAAACCTTTGCCTGTAGACGAAACAGCTTTTTTGACTGTACATATGTATGTACTAAAACGTCGTCCAACTACGTCCAAGTTGAAATGAGAAAACTCGCTCATCTGTCAATTATCCACTTGTCCAATAAACTTAAGGCCTCCGTCCGGTGGAAGACTCCAATAAGCCCAGTCTAGTGGGCACGTAAGCCGCCTGTAATTCCCAATCCACCACAATGGATTGGCCAAACGAAGTAGGTCATCGTATTACGAGTTGTACCCTATTCAGCGGTAATTAGAACTATTTTTACACAAACGATCGATGAAAGTGACTGATTGGTGTTGACTTGCATTTCACTAGTCATCAATTTCCGGCTCAATAAGTCGTTTGGCAAATTTTTATTTATTTATTTGCTCTATTTATCAAGAGCGAATGTTTCGCGAATATTTTTGGAATAACTTATCATGGACGATCAACTTTCTGTGCCAACCGAAGTTTGGAGTGGTTTTTCTATTAAAAGAGGGCATTGACCCAGTTTTATTAATAGGCTGTGTTATTTCATCGTGTTATGTACTATGATAGCGTTTATACTGGCTGGTTAGAAGTCCACTTTTGTAGTAATCTAGGCCATTACATAAGCATAAATGATTTCATTGATATTCGTAACTTTTTTGCTACGAGTCGATCTACAATACAGCTTTCAATATTAAAGATTTTTTTAAACTTTTCTTTTAAATTACCTACTGGTAAAAAATAAAACACTCGCTGTGTTCAATAAACTTATTACTTGGAAGGCGAAAAGAATCAGAGTAAAGAATAATAAGAATTTACGCGTTTCTTTTGTTCAAACATTTTTCACTGGAGTTCATTTTACACCCGGTGTACCTCTACGCAAGGGAGAAAGTCAAGACATTTGAGAAGACATAAAGTAGTCGGTTGGTTAAAATTTAAATATTTTATTACTTGAGTGCTTTAGTATGTATGAAACAACGAAGACTGAGGCGAGGCAATCTGGCCGCCACTGAATGGCTTCAGGGTTCAATATACTTATACCTACCATTACATTATATATATATCTTCTTCTATACACTCTCTCTGACCTCACTAGCGGAGGGTTAATGTAGAAACTAGTGTAGGATTTAATAAAAACGCTTAGAGGAAGGTTTTGTTCTATATTCATAGTTTCTTAATAAAGATAGAAGGGAATAGAGAACTTATAACAACTGACAAAAATGAAAAGTCAATAATTATTGAAATTCGGGTGAGAGTCGTTATTTTTTGAACGCCAAAATTTACACTAAGTCAATCCCCCAAAACGCACGCCCGTCACCACTTCCTAGTGTTATGGCTGAGAAGAAGTCCTTAGCAACATATTATGTATTCGTAAGTTTGATGAACTAGAGTAATACTAGATATAGAATATTTATACATTTTACGATACATTAAAATAATATTAAACAGTGCCCAGATTAATTGTACATAAAATCACATCTTAGTCTGTTCATAAATGCCCACACTTCTGCAAGGAATCAAACCGACTCCCGCTTTTTCCATTGGCTCATTATTTAAAACGGCATCATAAAATTGAAGCCGGGCCGATATCTACGAGAGAATAATTTGACATAAATACTGAAGGACACGTACACGAATATATATTCGGAAAATTCACAATCAAGGTTCATCAGTTCATTGAATTTAATTATCCGTTTGCTATAAATAAATCGACGCGGCCCGGCACAAATATTTGATTCCACTTCGGTCCTTCTTTGTTCTAATTTCAACAAAAAATTGTGACACTCAAATAGAAGGTATATTTGCTAAATTAAGAGCTGACTTATTCTGGACCCTTGCCGACCTTTTTTAATTAGACGACTGTAAAGCCAGATTTTTCCGTGTTAATGGACTTACAAAGTTATGGGTTTTTAATTTTGAATGCTTTAAAGATAATGCACAAATTTTTAAACAAAAACATACCTAAAGATGCATGTGAATGGTCATATTTATATAGGTATGCATATTTGAGAGTAAATTCTGAAAAGCAGTTTAAACGTGCGTTGGTGTAGTAGAATCTGGCGAGATAAACCTATAAACATGTAAACCTGCCTAGTTCCTTACAAGGCTTCAGCAGTAACCTAAACATGTCTATCCCTATTTAGCTCTTTTAGCAAGCAGAAATTTTATTTTTCCTTGTAAAATATATGTCAGAGTGCCGAGTTCTACCACAAACGAAATCACACTGCCCATTCCATCTTTTTTCACCACACATTACTAGAACCGAGCGAAACACCGAAAAAGATAAAAACATTAAACATCTGCACCCCGGACGCAATATCGTCGATGCGTAGGACGAAGATTCGTCGATGATTTCCGCGATAGGAAAGACGATCGACGATCGACGCCGTAATGGCGACGAACCTTTATCAAACGGCTCTCGTTAGGCGACCTGTCTTGTTACGGGTATCCTTTGAAAGGCTACGCATTAAGTACGTGGAGGTTTCGCGTTCCAAAGCTATTGTACCTGTAGGTATCGCACCTAATGGTGGAGGATCAATTTTCTGTGTATTTCGGGTCTTGCACGAATTTTGGTTATAATGTAAGCGTGTATGAATAAGTTAATGTCAGGTTAGTGTAGTAGAGTAACAATAGAACTCCTTGTTGCTTTATTTAAGTAAGCTATTGTATAAGGTACGATGGGAGTGGCATACACAGTTGTGTAAAAGTCCCTAATTAAAAATAAAGCGAGAAAAAAAAAGGATGATAAACGCTTGTTGTCAGAAGGGAATCTGAAATAAATTTATATTAGCGGAACAATCAATGACAAGAAAATGGACAATGCTCGAATCTAATGGCCCTTTAATTAAACCATGCACAAATAAAACATCGTACAAAGAAGGATTAAGATGGGCATTTTCTTCGATTCTACCTTGGACTGTTGCAGAGACAAAACATGGTTGATGCAACATGTAAGGTAACTTGAAAAGAATAAGTACAACAAGCTAGGAATTGTTTAAACAGATATTCCTTTTTTTTTATTTTTACGGATGGGAAATCATCAAATGACTTCTTCCGCTCTGGGTGGAGCGGAAGGCGTGTCAGACTCTTACTGACTAAAACCCATCCGTGTTCCTTCTAGCCCTTTGCGTTCCAGGGCGTTGCTTAGTAAACAGATATACCTAAGTAGTTTATTAGGTACATTGAACAATTACATTCTGTTTACTAAGCAACTCACGCTTACATGCACAAACCACTTATGGATCCGGGAAGTATATAAAACAAAGTTCAATCAAGGAACCCTTTTTTGCTCTCAGAAACGAGCTCGATTAGGAGTGCACTGTAATGAAGTATCTTGAACAGAGATACTGGCACTCTAGGCAAAAAGATATATTAACTACCGTCTACTTATGCTCAGTTCGTATAGGTACCCGATTTTTTTTTTGTTTTGACTCATTAGTTTTTTCCGAAAGCTTCGCTCGCTTGGCATCACTAGAGGTTGAATATTCGGATGCATATTTGCCTAAAGTTATGATGTTGGCTATTGTGGAGAGCACTTTTTTATCGAAAAAATCTCACAATTCCGGGATCAACAAATTTAAGTGGATACTGCGAGGGATGTAATAAATTAGACACAAATTACAATTGCCTTGTTACAATGTAATATGGTTGGTTCTCCCTAATATTATTATCACAAAAAAGTATGTAAACATGTGGGGTGTGGAAAACAATGGCGATTAATTTATGTTTTTTTTTTATTAAGGATTACTAATGCAATTCCGGAACCCAGATTTTATTTTTTTAAGATTATTCGCAGATTCATTCTTCATAATTTATGTTACGCCTCCAAAACTTAACTTATGATAAATAAACATCCACTTATCCAATCTCTACTTATCACACATGGCATCGAGCTTTATTTTCGGGATAGAAAGTAGAACCTTTTCCAGACAGTTCAACCTCTTTAAGTTTTTAAAGTAAATAACAATATCATAAATATGTGAATAAGTAACTTAAATATTAACTAATTATATTTTTTAATAGGTACTGAACCTAACTACTTATTACTAATATTATTACTGCTGACTAAATGTACATTTTTGTAGACGTTTTTATTTGAATAAATTATTATTATATTATTATTATTACTTATATACAAACAAAATAAAATAGACATAGGTGTCGAGGAATTTGCATACTTTTACAATATATCACTGATTTATATTTATGCTTTATGATACCAATTATCAAACTTATAAAACTATGACATAAGTTTTCAGGCAATTCATCTTCAAACGCTGTCAATTGTGTCATTAACAATGAGCACGCGCCACGCATCTAACGAATCAAATGCGCAAGAGTACTTACAATGTAGGCTGAATAGAGTAGGGACAACCAAGAAGAATTTATTTAAACAGAAAAATCAACTTGATAAATCTTTAATGAACTAACAAAACGAAATCGTCAAGTTTAGAGGTATGAAGCACAAGAATTCCTTATGAAATGAATTTAATAAGTAAGGATGTTTGAAAATAAAATCTCCTAAATTATTATTATTTTTATTTTTTTTAAGGATGGGAAATCTTCAAATGACTTCTTCCGCTCTGGGTGGAGCGGAAGGGCGTGTCAGACTCTTACTGACTAAAACCCATCCGTGTTCCTTCTTAAGCCCTTTGCGTTCCAGGGCCGCGGTGACTCTTTCGAACAAATTCCGCAACCCTGGCAGGCTCTGGCTCTAGCGAGCCCCGTCTTCTCTGCTGACATCTCCTTGAGGCGCGCGTGAAACACAACGCGCCATCGACCCGGGCCTGGTGGTGATCGGACAGCAAGTCACCCAACGCTCGCCGTCCGCAGGCCCGCGCCTATGGTGGCCGGGGATCGCCCTGCGACTCCCGACGCCCGGGGTGTCTTCTCCTGTAGCGACGGTTGGGGCGAAGGCCTTGCCTTTCCCTCGCGCGGCCCGCCTCCTCCTTCGCTAGCATGACTACTTCGCAGAAGGAGGTGACCGCTTCCCAAGCCTCATCGCTCCGGACCATGGATTCAACCAGGGCCGGACGCGAGAGGTCGCCGCCGCCGATTGCCTCGATGAGGACACGGCGGTGCTCCGCCCAAGCAGGACAGACCTCCACCGTATGCTCCACCGTGTCCTCCGGGCGATCCTCACAGTGCTGACACCCGGGCGTGTCCTCCCGCTTAATCCGAAAATCGGACACGCTTTGTAACACTATTATAGAAACTTATAAACAAACACACACTACAAACATCAATATTTATCAAATAATAAGCAGGTAGGGACTTTTGTTCTTTTGTAGTACACAATCAACGATAACGAGTCCACTAATTATACAAACAATGTTACCAATGTATCTATTGTTTACCTACAACTAGTTACCTACTATTTTAAGACCAATTAGGAAAGCTTATTGTATTGCTGGTTCTGTAGGGTGTCGGACGTAAAAGTATAGCACCATCCCATCACTTCCCGTGGGTGTCGTAAGTGGTGACTAAGGGACTCACCAGAGAATGGGCAGCAGCATTCTCTGTGCATTGCAACAGCTACACTGCGATCACCAACCCGCGTGGCGATTATGGCAACCCTCCCCCCCCCTTGGGGCAGGCCTATATCCAGCCATGGACGTCATTTGGCTGATGATGATGAGTGTATTGCTGGTTAGCGCTGAATTACAAGAAAATGTAACAAAAATGACTTAAGACAAAAAGACAAGATTCAGGTCCACACTTTAGAAAGAACTTATACAATAACCATAAGATGAAACGAAAATTGGTAGCTCAATAATATAATGTCATTGCTATAATCGGGGGCAACCTAATTACTATTTTTTAGTCAAGAGTGAATAGGATACTTCTAGGCAAGCGTGCGCCATCGTCGACCATATCATCGCTTACCATCTGCCAGTCGATTCTGTAAACATATCGAAGTGAAGGCCTGGCTGAAGTGATCACGAGGTGAGCTATCAATCCATATAATCAAGATGAAATGACAGCTCACCTCGTGATCACTTCACCCAAGCCTTTACCTCGACATGTTTACAGAATCGACCAGCAGGTGAGATTGTGGTCACACGCTTGTCAATGATAAAATAAAAATAGAAATTGAAAATAGATAGTCAAAATAGATATCGCTACACTTAAAAAAAAACTATTTTCCCACATCGAAGTCCACAAAATAAACTAACATTACAGCCACGAGAAAAAAATCCTAGTACTTGCATATAATGTTCCCAACACTATGAGTATAAGTTCAACATGCATATTGTGTGCGCACCAGCTGATTGTGCCAGGCCATGATTAATTGATTGAAATCGTGCAAACAGCACTCGACATCGACACTAACTCATCTATCATTTACAGCACTATTATAGAGCTACGTTTCCACAAATCGATTCTTAAATTGAATTTTAGAGTTGTACCGAGTGCAATTTTCATTTTTATTCTCAGATTTGCACCTGTAACGTATGTATGGAATTGCATTGAGTACATTTTTTATTTGATTAACAGATGATCCAGGCCGTCGCCCGGTTGGTGTATTGGGGTAAAGTCGGGTTTCCAAGTCAGGCCAAGTGTTTTTGATTTTCTCCTTTTACGAATTTCTCAGTAACATCCCAATATGCAATCATACGGAGTAAATTTTATCATTTGATTCCCAGTTAATCAAAGCCGGGCAATTGGTTTAGGTATTGGGGCAAAGTGGGGTTTGAAAGACAAATGCTGTCGTATTTTTTCCTTCAAGAATTTCTCAGTAGCAGCCTAAAGTCTGAATTTGCATTCCGTAAGCAGCAATAGATTTGCGTCCTATTGGGGCTTAACGATAACAGACAAAATGTGTGCGTTCAGCACCTCTGCCGAACTTATACAAGATTAAGTTTAAATAACTTTATTTCTCATAAGAACAACATAGTTCACTTAAAATGAGATTTGTAAATTAACTTAAACTAAGAAACACTTTTTTGCTCTAGTATAGGTACACAAAAAATATATATATATAAATATATGTTAAGTAGGTATACAAAATTACGTGACAATGTACATAATTATATCAACTGTCGTGTGACAATATGCGATTTTAATTTATTTTTAAATATGTTTAATTTAGTACATTCCTTTATGTCGTTTGGCAGGTTGTTGTACATTTGTGCTCCCTCATAAAGAAGATTACAGCCGGGATGTTATGTTATTCTGCAGAAACAAGTTTTCGATTCATCATCACCTGTACTTGCATACCGTCGGAGCTACGCCCGTTCCACTGCAGTCTCCATATGAATATTCAATGCGGCGATCATTTTACAAAACACCCCCGAGGCGGAGACACAATAGTTTGATATGAATATAAACCTTGTTTCTTAGAGTTCGGTGTACCTAGTAGTAATACTAATAAAGATGTTGGAAACTGTTAACTATCTTGTACGTTCGCGACTCGAGTAGGTACGTGTTTTGAAATGTTCTGGGGAGTTTGAAAGGAGGTTGTTGTTTTATATCGGTATTCGTTGTGTGGAGGTAAAAGTTGTAGGTTTGATGTCTGAGTAGGTAGGTATATTGGTAGTTTTTTATTTATAACTTTTCATTTTGAACAGAAACTCGAATCGACAATGGTCTGTTATAGACTGAGATCCCAGAGCTGCTGGACCTCATTTATGTTCTCACGAACAAAATGTGTGGGATAGAGTAGTGTTAGTATGTGCTTTAAACATACATATATATACCTGCTAGCTTGGGCCGATGGCCATTTTTTAAAAATGTATTTCAGTAGTCAAGGAGGTAGTTTTGCAACCTCCCAAATCCTGGTAGACAGTAGCTTTCGTTATTTGCACGTATTATTAAAGTGATTTTATTTTGACCAAAAATTACGTTTTTTTCACTTGACGTGATCACGTGCGCCTGTACATTTGTAGTATATATGAGATACTAAAGATATGGATGTTTTATGCATTATGTAACCAACATTTTTGGTGTATTTTCGTTAACTGATTTTTTTTCTTGACAGTAGGTATCTATTGCGTTTCAAATTTTTTTTTACCATTGTCCTTATTTTGATGGTTTGAATGATTTCTAAAACTTTGTCCACCTATTTTAATGCGACCTTATATGTATAACAACCAATTTATAAACAGACCAAATTTTCGCCTTGTGAATAGGATCTCACTCGAGGTGGTTTAATATAACTACCGCAGTTTTTAGAACAGAACTGTTTTTATAAATAAAAAGGCAGATTTTCCAATAGTTTCCAATTTGAACTTAGTTCATTAGATCTTAGATTGTAACATGGTACCTATACCTGAAATATATTAATATAAGTACCGCAGTTTTTATAACTAAGAATTGAAAGGCAGATTTTCCAATACTAAACAAAAACTGTGAAAACGCCATTAAACATTTTTTTGCCGGTTAAAAATCGACTTTGAGTAAAGCAGTCAAACATTACACATGACGTCTTCAGTTCAAGAAACTTAAGTCTGTTTTCAAACATCGTATTTTCAGTCAAAATATGCAAGGGAGGTGTTTGAAACTAAATGATCAACAGAACTCGTCATTACGCACATTAACCTGATTTTTGTTACAAAAATGTTAATAACATTGCTTTCATGTGTACTACGGCCTTGTTTATTATATCTATGACTACGGCACATACATATGTATATGTTGGGTAACATCTAAAAATGTTATGTTTGAGTCTGCTATCTCCCCGGAATACAAAGTAGTAGTCTAAATTCGTAGATAGAATTGTGAACAGCATAAACTGTAAGCTTTTAAAATAGAGCTGGTCATCGATTCGGTCTGCTAGACATGTTTTTTATAAAAAACGATAAGTTACCTACTTTGATGTTCAAGTTATATTTCGGGTTCAAGTTATTGTCGTTACATTACATCCTTTGTATTATTATATTTCTGTCTTAAAAGTAAGACTATACATGCATTTAATACAAAAGTAACAATCGGATTTGCAATTCTACTAATTCTTAAACAACGTTGACATTCGCGTCTCAGTCATAATCTGACAAAAAAGCCTCAATTTCCATACATTTTTGACAGATTGCGACTGACATGCGAATCCGAACGTTGCATAAAATTTCGTAGAATGGGCATTCAGTCTGCTTAACCTTTTCCCAACTATGTTATGGCCGGCTTGCAGTCCAACGGGAAGGAGCTGAATACCATTGTTTTACATGAAGTGGCAGTGGGCAGGGCACATTGCTCGCAGAACAGATGGTCGATGGGGCCGAAAAGTTCTGGAGTGGCGACCGTGTATCGGAAGACGTAGCGTTGGACGGCCTCCCACAAGGTGGATCGATGACCTGGTGAGGGTCGCGGGTAGCCGACGGATGTGAGACGCACAGGACCGGTTCTTGTGGCGACACTTGGGGGAGGTCCATGTCCAACAGTGGACGTCTTTCGTCTGATATGATGATGATGATATGATGACATGAAGCGACTGACTTCCACAACCACAATCCAATAACTGGGTGACACGTGAACCCTTGGCAAGACTGGTATCAGATTTTCTGGATAACTGTCAAATATGCTCAAATAGCAGCCGGGATCAAGGACTTAAAATGCTCTCCGAGGCAATGGGGAAACTCGGTATGTAACGGTAACTCATCTACCGACTGACCTCAGAAAATGTTGTTTTACCTTGAAGTTCGACCAGAGCAGCTGTTATTATAAAGCCTTGAGCTTGTTTCTTAGGCAAGTAACAATACGAATCTTAATTTAATTTGACAATAACTTTTAACAAAGAAATACAACCAACTTTATACATTTATATAAATTTTAGTTTTTTATTTTTCACGTTTTAGTGGTACCCCACACCTAACAACACCAATGGAAAATCACAGGAAAGCAAAATACGCAATTTCGTTTACTTGGATAACATATTTTTTCTAGCTATTTTTATTTAAAAACCAAACTATTAAACCGATTTTGATAAAGTTACTATTGGACCAATCGGATTTTTTTCAAATCGGTTCATAAATGACGGAGTCAAGAGGTAACAAACATCCAAAAAAAAACACAACCGGATTGAGAACCTCTTCGTTTTTTTAAGTCGGTTAAAACTCAGATTATGAACAAAAACAGCTCAACAACAGCCTACAGAATCTTGTTCACAGCTCAGTCAGACAGTAACAGAAAGCGTGAACGTCTGCAAGACTTGAACATCTAGGGAGCGTATCATTTTCTGCTCCACAGATTGTCTCGGGTGACATTGCTTTCTACCGACAATTATTATTCATTAGGTCGTTGTCGCAGCGTCCTTTCATTACAGCCTCGAGTCAACTCGTTATATCTTATTCAAGCTTGGGCTTGTGTATATTTTAATAAAAGACCGCCTCGGGCAGAGAAAGTTCTAGGGTAAAATAAACAAGTAAGACATTCAAAATCTTACGTTTTAAGAAACTTTGGTGCAAGCTGTGTGTCATCATGGGAATTGTTTACTTGAATATGAAATTAAAGTCAGAAAAAACAGACGTGTTTTTTGTTTGCGACTCTTTAAAGCTTTCTTATTTGATGAAGCATTCAGATATTTTTCAAAAGAATTTGTGTATAGTCAATCTGCTTAACATTTTCCGAATTATATTGGGTTGGGCTTCCAGTCAAACGGGATTCAGCTGAATACCAGTATTTAACTGGGTAACACAAAACCCCTGGGCAAGACTTGTGTCAGATTTCTAGGCTTCTATATAGTCGTAACGTCTGTCAAAGAAAAACAGACACAAATGACAGCCGGGACAGCTTTAAGCGCTTTACTAGGCACGGAGGCAAAGAATTTGTAAGTAACTGTGAATTATAAATTACATGAAAATTATGTAGCACTTTTTGAAACAGCACGTAAAAATGTCACACACTAAGTAAATGTAGGCATAGCTCGTTTACTAGCATTAAAGTAATTAAAAGTGAAAAGTAAATTAATTAAGAACTTACATTAGGCTAAAAATAAACGAATGTGTTTTCATGAAATTAATTGGCCTTGACAGAGCCTTAAGTGTATACCTACGGTGTACCTCATACTCACATCGTAGCATTTAAGGACTTAAGTTGACATTTTCTTTCTCATTTGAAGTTGTAAACATATGTAGGTATATCTACCAGGGTTGCGGAATTTGTTCGAAAGAGTCACCGCGGCCCTGGAACGTAAAGGGCTTTAGAAGAACACGGATAAGTTTTCATCAGTCAAGTCAAAGTCAAAGTCAAAGCATTTATTTCAAATAAACCATTATCAGGTACTTTTGAATTGTCAAAGTCAGTCCGTCAAAAACATGAAGCTATTTGCACGTTCGAAAGCGTAGATCTCTATGGAGAAGAACGTGCAAGAAACTCCACGGACACTCTTTTAAATTATTTTATGTTTACAAAAATCCTGGTTACATAAACCTTATTGCTTCTATATATGAGAACAATGTAAAGAAAGAAAAAAACAATTTATAGTATGAAATATTAAAATGAGGCAGTGTCAACCAAGGGATGACCAGTCTCCACTGACGGCGCCCGTTCACGAACATGACGCGTGCATCAGCACCATTCAGCTCAACCATTTTGAAGGGAACTGAATGATTCGATACACGCGCCACCATCAGCGAGACATTGGAGTGAGCATGACACACCCTCAACTGCCTCCGCTATTTCATGTCAAACAAGGAAACTATCTATTAACATAATGGTCCATGGTTCTCACATTTACAGAACTTGAAATAAAAATTGCTTCTACATTAGGTATATAAAACTATGAATATCAATCTGAAAAGACAGAAAAAGAAAAGTTTATTCCAAACATAATATAAGATTATGTGGAATAGTATTATTATTAGACATAAAAGAGAGTGAGCATCTCTTCCAAATATAAAACCTAACTAGTGGAACCAAGCGGCTGAGGCTGTGGAGCAGGACCGGCAGCAGTAAGAGTCTGACAAGCCTTTCCGCTCTACCCAGAGCAGAGGAAGAAGTCATTTGATGATTGAAATATAGAACGTCAACTGCTACGATCCTTACATATTTATTTATTTGCAGCCGCCAGCGGCTAAGCCCGCGTGAATGTCAAAAATTATCCCAAGAGAACATATTCCTGGGATAAAAAGTATTCTATATGTAATTCCGGACTATAATATACCTCGGAGCCAAATTTGATCAAGATCCGTTTAGCCGTTCTGACATGATTGAGTAACAAAAAACATCCATCCATCCATCCACTCATTCAAACATCAAAACTTTCCAATTTATAATATTAGTATAAAGTATAGATTTTCACTTTACTCACAAGGTAAAATTATCGTACAAAGGCTTTAATACCTCAAGAATTAACTACAAGTCGACCTTGTTGTATGTGGAGACATTAACATGCCAGATGCAATTTAAAAGAAAGACAAATGGATCAAAAAACACAATCATTAAAAAATACATAAAATTTAATTGAGAGTCATTCATCGAGTCTTCCATTGTTTGAGTTCATACATTTTTGAAGTAATGTGAAAACATGTATTTTTATACCCACACCTATCTTACTATAGTAGGCGCCAAATAATCGTGGAATATCGGTCATTGACCCACCTACATTTATTGACATTGTTAATTTGAAAAACGGAATTAATGACACAAAACTGTCCCGAATCATCATCTCTCGTGATCCTTAACATTTTCTAATAATGAAAAACGATTCATATTTAATTGTTCAGGTACCTATGAGCAGTTATTAGGGAAAGGTCAATATACTTTATTCCACATTTATCTGTCGCCTACTATAGTTAATATTTACACCCTAATCTTTTTACGCCTACAAGAGAGAATCGGAACAATATTGCTTTGCATAATTCCCAGTCGGAGAATAGCGGCGCAATCGGAAATATCAGAATTTATGGTCGGAACAAGTTGAAGGTAAGCCTAGCCTATCCGAGGAATCGATTGCAAACTTTGCTCAACCTGTTCAAGTTTCGCGATTTACAGCTCCACGAGATTTATTGTGTTCACGATTGATTGATGACGGTGGACTTAACTTGAGTTCTGTTGCTTTCCGGACGACACGGATTTAATTGAAGTGCACCGAGCAATATATGTCCATACCATAGGATCAATGGTGTGGATTGAACGCGCAGTGTCTACAGCGTCGCCGTAGGATCTACGAAGTCGAATCAGTAGGGTCGGCTTAGCATCTACGTAGCGTAGCGTTCAGTAGGCTCGGCTTAGCATCTACGAAGCGTAGCGTTCAGAAGAGTCGGCTTAGCATCTACGTAGTTTAGCGTTCAGTAGGCTCGGCTTAGCATCTACGAAGCGTAGCGTTGAGTAGGGTCGGCTTAGCATTTACGAAGCGTAGCGTTCAGTAGGGTCGGCTTAGCATTTACGAAGCGTAGCGTTGAGTAGGGTCGGCTTAGCATCTACGAAGCGTAGTAATTTCGTAGCATCGAAGCTTTTTTATTTGGATGGGAAATCAACAGGGAGTGCCAGACTTTTACTGACTAAAACCAGTTCAATGGCCACGGTAACTTTTTCGAAAAATTCCGCAACCCTGGCAGGAGCATCTGTGCTTGATTGATCTTCGACAAACAAATACGGTGGGCCAATGTCACAGGAGAAAGCACCAACCACTATGTATTTGAGAACCTGAATTACCCTAAACTTTCAGTTGTTGTATTAAAAATCATGTGAACTGGTCATTGGCTACTGGAAACTCACTTTACCTAAGCCCACCTTATCTCCGAACCGCACTCGAAAACAGATAATTGAAATGAATTCGACTGTCATACACGCCAGTCCTCAAGGAAATAGTAATAAAATAGATTAGGGACCGGACATCTACTCCAAATATTTACTGCTAAGGGTGGGAACAGTGTCGGCATTCCACGCATTCCCAAGATAATCCGTGCAATGATAATATTATTACGTAGGATTCGGCGAGACTTGATTACCGTAACGTGTGGGGACGGCCTTACTTGTGAATTCGTTATGAGGATGAGTGGCTCGTACAAACGTTTATGTACATATGTACATGCTGAGCTATGTATATGAAGCCTTGTTTGTGTTATCGTTGGTCTACATGCGTTTCAGAATGTCTCTTTGAAGTATGCAAACTTCAAGTTTAAGCCCTATTGTATACTACCGTAAAACAGGGTGGATAGAAATACAGGGGTAATAAAAATGTAACTTATATTTTGTAACTTTTTTTGACGCCATATTTTAGGGTTTATTTAGTTAGGAGATTTTATTTTTATTTCTAGTGTATATAGTTAGTTAAGTATTTGTGGAATAAAGATCGTTTGATTAAAAACAATGGATCAGTGTGTGAGTTAAATTACATATTAAAATCCTGAAAGTACACCAGTAAATAAAACAAAAAACAAAAAAACTTATATTTGGTTATACTTAGGTAAATGCCATATTAATGTTTTCTAACAAAGCCTCCATTAAAGAAAAATGGATTCAAAATTGTAGTTCTTCATTGGTGCAAACAATATTTAAATACGTGAAAATTCCAATAAAAGTTTAGTTTTTATTCACCCTTGCATTTCTAGCCACCCCGTTTTACCCGATAGGTACTTGGGTTATTTAATCGACTTAAAAAAAGAAGGTTACCAATCCGACCCGTATGTGTTATATTTTCAGAATTGCACAGTTTTTGTATATGTTAGTCTATATTAGCTTCTAAACATGGGTGCCAAATTTCATAAGTGTATGTTTGTCCGCACATATCTCAAAAAACATAGGTCGGATTGCATAAAATATGTTTTAGTTGAACTACGTATTGTCTAACTTAGGGAACAGTGCAAGTTTCATCAAAAACGGTTCAGTTGTTTTTGAGATAGAGAGTTAAGGTGTTAGTCAGTCAGACGTTAGATGGCAACATAAAAATGGTACGTCACTTCATGTATTACCTATTATTCGATCGGGACCGCGTCTTAGGAAGGTGCGGTGATCTGCAATTGATATCCTTAAAAAATCATCTAGGTCTCCTGGGACTCCCATTTCAGGGTTTTATATAGAGACTAGATAGGCAGTCGGCGTGTGCGGCATTCCAGTTGCGTAAGTAACGAAATCGCTTATTATTCATTCGGATTCATTGCTCATTATGTTTAAAAAATCGTCTGCTCGTCAAACGCTCTGCATGTTTTAACACGAAAAGAATACAGTTGCAATTTAAAAATTAAAGCACATGGGACTGTTTTTATTACACAATACGGCTGCTGATATCCAAATGTATTTTATTATACTGGAAGAGCCAACCCTAAGGTGTCTTCCTAACTGGCTTAACGATGCGATTTCGTCGCACAACCAGATTAAACTTAAAAATCTTTAGAGTGTCCTAATTGAAGCTTGGAAATCATCGCGCGATCACTGGATCATTTTCACGATAATTTTCATCACGCGACGAAAACGCGTCGTACGATCGTTAGCCAATTAGGACGACGCCTAACGCAGTTGAAAAAAGATAATAAAATATTGTCATCTATTCCCATCATTAGTTGTTAAGGCTTTTCACTATTGTAAGATAGTAATTCAACCACGGAATTCCCTTATCTACCTACCTACAAGTCAACGAAGCTAAACCGAAATTGATTGCATTCCAGTTGCTCAGTGGCTGCAGTTAGGTGCAAATAAATCACGCTGGTATTTAATTACCTCTCTCTCTAGGACTGAGCTGGAAACTATTCAATTTATCTAGATTACTGCTATATGGAACACAACACTTTGTTGTTGTTTTAATTTGTGTTATTAATATTGATGAATCTTTTGTACGTATCATTTGTATCATAGTATGGGTGTTACCGGATTGCTGCAAACAGCGTAAGATAGTAATCAATATCGATCAGATTATAAACTCTCGATAAATTGTGAACCGATAATTTCAAATACAACAAATCCAATAAAAAACTATAGTTTACAATATTATCATCATCAGCCAAATGACGGTTACAATAATCTCTGAATTACTCAGAAGAAGGAGTTTATAATTTCACGAGATTATTATAAACTTATGGTATTTGCAATTATACGGAGACATAGATATATGATGCAGTGAAATTAGGGATGATTTGTAGGAAATATTGCGGATAGCTATGAGGATTTACTACGACTACCAAAAAAGAATATTGATTGTTCACAAGAATCAGTGTGAAATAATAGCTAAATGGTTAAAAACAAGGTACCTCAGAGTACCTCACACAAATTAGAAAATGTTTAGGGATGTATAATGATCATTTATAATTTTTTAAATGTTTAATTATTAATATATTTTATAATTTACTTAAACGGTTACAATCTCAACCAACCGTTTAGGCATAATTTATTCAAATAAATCGTGACAGAGATCACTTTGAGCCTCTCCGGAAATCTGAATCGTCAAAGTTTAACCGACACTCGGTGTACCTTTCAGAAGTTTTTACATAATTATGTCTGAACAAAGTTGTCTGCCTTGTCTGATAATTTAGACAACCTTTTGCTAAATCACTTTGTTATTTATTATTTTTGTAAATGATATTTAAAATAACGGGGGTCAAACGCTTACAAATAACACTCCTTTTTTTGGGAAGTCGTGTAATAAGACGTATTCAGATAATACTCAAACAATAAGAGCATAGCTCAAGCTTGCTTAATCAACCAAAAAACCAACTATGACTTGGATTTTTGGTTAAAACCATCTATGAGTTGGTTTTTTGGTTACAAAGTATAATTTTTTGTTTATCAAAACTTAAATTTCTACTTGAACATCTCCTATTATTTATTTGTTTGTTTGTTTAATTACCTACTGAAATATGCAAAGAACCTCTTCCATAACTGAAGAAATATCCAAGCTTTGTCTGAACTAGTTATGATCAAAGCGGGTCCCATCTAGTTGGTCGGAACGGTAATGACAAATGGCATTCCTTTGTGCATTGTTAAGCAGTATAACTTTATCCAGATATTCTGCGAGCCGTATGCAGATATCAACCTGTCATCCTGATTTTCTGTACTATATTTTATTTCATAAATAGCTTTACTGTTGGTCGTAACTCTCTGCAGAGTGGATTTCGATGTTGGTTTTACAGATTCATGAATTTTATGGCTATTTTAAAATGTTTACCTTTTGTAAATACCTAGGTATTTAAATCCTGTCGATTGCAGATTTTAGGTATATCCAGCTTTTTGATTTGAAACATCTATAGCTGCGGGTAAAACCGATTGTTGGCGTGGCCATACAGTCTATATGTATTTTTTTCATTATGCCATATTTAGTTCCGTAATCTGTTCTTTTATGCATATTACTTGTACAAAATAATTTCGCACTTTTGTTCACAAAATAAGTTGCACAAAGTTGTTTCACAATTGTTGTAGAAAGTACGTAGTATTTTTATTTTACAGCTCTTAAAATCGTGGATGGTCTTTTAACTAAGGGGGACCTTTGAAGAGCCTCCACGAATGATCGTTCTCCACTTCAAATCTTGTTGACTGACTTTTCTTTATACTACAGTAGGTATACCATAACACTCGAGTCGAACACAAAGGCGAGCAAAGAAGATCTTCACAATAAAAAAGAGCACCAACCAAAAAACAAAACACAAAAGGTAATTGGTAGAGAAACTTCAAGTTTGTCACGTTATAACAATGTCGTATTTATATCTGTACAGTGTACAGGTAGGTACTATAACAATATTTGACATAACAGTGACGCGTTGCGGTCCCACGAACTTGTGGTACGAAAGTATGAAAGAAACCCTAATTGTATTTATTTGTTCACGCGACGCCAACATTAGGGAGACACAAAGCGAGCCGCCCTGCGGACATTGTGTTATTAAATTAGGTGATGGATAGCGTTTAGGAAGGCCTCTACTAAGTGTTTCATTCATCACAAAGACTCAAACCATGGGAGCTTGCCAACAATTTGTTAGTGTACGTCTAAGTATACAAATAAAACAGTTCCGTGACTGATAAACAACGCATTTCTTAAGCAACTGAAAATGTAAATCGCATTTGGTAGATTTTTGTTCATTAAGGAATCTTCCAAAAATCAGATTGCAATCCGAGTCTTGAGTCTTAAGGCTCCATGTCACCGTCTGCTTAGCCATTTCCCAAGCATGTTGATATAGGCTTCCAATCTAACCACATCGAGCTGACTCATCATCATCATCATACCAGCCGAAAGACGTCCACTGCTGGACATAGGCCTCCCCCAAACGGGGTGTTGCTATAATCGCCACGCTTGGCAGGCGAGTTGACGATCGCAGTGTAGCAATGCAATGTACAGAGAATGTTGCTGCCCATTCTCTGGTGAGTCCCTTAGTAGTAGTTCACAGCTGACTATCAGTATTTTATATTAAGCGAAAGTCTAACTATCCTCAATGACTCTGTTATTAAATAGGTAATTTAATCCGATATCCCTTGGCAAGACTGATTGTCAGATTTTCGGGTTTCTGAAAATCTATAATGACGTTTAAGGCTAACGGCTTAAAGATCTACAGACTAACCTTCAATCGACTTTTTAGTTAATTGTTCTTATTTTGACATGAGCTTTGAGCTCGGAGTTGGAGAATTGAAACAAATGATGAGGTTTCAAATGGTATGACTCCATGTAACACCATGGACATACAATGTGGAGACATCGATACGTCAATAAATGAAAACACTGGCAATATTGGTTTATAGGGATATTTTGAAACTATTATAAATCCAGTCACCATTAGTAAAAATAAACTTTTCAAATGCATAAAACGTCATAAACACTCAAACTAGTCAAGGATAGTGACTACTATTCTGACGAAATATTCCAAGCAGTCTGTTGCAGTTAGTGACATCAAAGCTGTGATAAAAGACAAAATATTCGTATGAACTAGTATTGCCAATGTTTTGAATAATTGTCGTATCGTCGTCTACACCTTGTATAACAGGCTGTACAAGTTGTTAACCTGTCACTTGTGCTTCACCTTTTTTGGCATTTATACTTTTTCTAATATGCTTAGTTACTGTTTCTTCCCATGGTTATCTCTCTGATCAGTCAAAAGACTCGATTGTTCCAGAGATGTTGAATTGTTGATGCAAAGACACACTACATATAAGAGTTACAAAAATAGCACCAGCCACCAGCCTGTAACTGTCCCACTGTAAGACAAAAACCTCTTCTCATACAGAGCAGGGGTTAAATAAAATATTCAATGCAAAGAAATCGCAGGTAAATTCCAGTCACAAAATGATTTTGTAAGTAAGTCAGGAAATGCGTTGTAATTCCGAGGACATAACTCAGTCATGAGCACTGAAAGGGTTCGCTTTGCAGCACAAACAACAAACAAATAATGTATCAAAGCTTAACATTTTACTACCGTTGTCTCTCTTTAGCTTGTTAATTATTACTAATGCTGTTATTTCTGTTTCAGGAATGGTTAAAGTGATTGTTTGTTTGTGAATCGTTCCTGAACATAGAGATGGAAAACTAGATTAAATAGTTATTTAAATAAAGAAAAGTTATCTGCGAAATATTACTTGCCTTTGTGGGTTTACATTATGTTAGTGTTTACCAAACGAAGTGGTGTTGATTAATATTTAATTAACCTTCTTCATGTGTGTTACTGCGGGGTTCCAACTGAAAACAAGCGCTGGGTGTCTGACGCCCAGCAAATGCTGAGATGGTAAAGCTTTCGGTATGGTTACGCTCAGCGCAATTCTTGACAAAATTTCTATTAATTTGTGTTTGTCGTTGTTGTGTTGTGTCTGTGTCGAATAAATGTTTTCTCTTCTATTCTACTCTAAGTAAAATAATTCCTCATTAGCTATCCCACCAATTATATAAATGTTTGACACCCGGTTTCAATAACGGATCTACCTTTAACCAACTGTCAAATTAGTTACAACATTAGCTAAAACGTCACGTTTGAAAGGCAAATATGACGTTTCAGCTACTGTTGGTAGCTAATTTGACAGTTGGTCAAAGGTGGATAAGTTATTGAAGCCGGCCGTAAGTCTATAACTTCAAATGCTTGAATGTTGGATCACGCCTCAAAAATTGAACGGATTTGTATAAAACTTGGCATACGGGTAGACCATGTCCTAGATCCAAACATAACCTTTATGCGGGTATCAGATTTTAGACTTAATTAGCCGCAGAAGCTGGAATACAAATAATTTTATTTTAAATAGTCAGTCGCATTAATTCATCTTCAACATAGAAGGAGAGAACACACGTTCGCTTATTCTGTTTGTTTACCTAGTTAATATGATAATGATCTTACATTCCGAGCTTCATAATATATGCTCTAATTCTGTCTCTGTTCTTGTTGAATTCATGTTTGAATTAATTAATATAAAATGTAAACTATGGAAGTCCTGCTAAAACATTTATATTCTAATTAGACTGAAACAATGTTGGTTCGTACCTGCTTGAATGTATAAATAAATATGTGTTTTGTAATTAAATATAAGTATTGATGCTAAACACGAGCGAGGTTTAAAAATATAAACTAGCTTTATCCCGCGGCTTGGCGAATGTTGCCTAGCGTTCCCTCAGCGATAATGTAGTTTCATACCAGTGAAGAATACTTCCTATGGTAGACACCAGATAAAGGTGCAATAAAGGTCATTGACCCACGTACATTTATTGACTTTCTTAATATCAAAAACAGAAATAAAGACATAAAGCTATACTGACTCGACTTCTATCGTAATCCTTTACGTTCTCTATAGTAATGAAAAACGGTTCATAATTTATTGTTCGAGTATCTGCGATGGGATATTAGGGAAAGTCAATGTACTTTATTGCAAGTTTATCTGCCGCCTACCATACAAACAAATGAACAGTTTTACTTCTTTATATCACGCTGGTGAATGGAGTGAAGGAAGCAGTATAGGCTTGCAAAAAAATAAACTGTAGGTACCTACCACATGGTACACACTACCTACTTCTTACTTTTCAGTATCAACTGAAGCAAGGAATGACTTGATAAATCAAATAACATTTTGAGTATTCTTAGGCAGTGTAACATTAAATGTTGACAATGCGACAACTGACTCAATTAGACTTAATCCTAGATTACGTCATTGTGTGTAGACCAATCTCCGGAATTACTGAGCCAACGTCTTTACGAATATTTCTTAGTAATGTCTGAATCTAAAAATGTTTTATGATGGCTGTCATAATCTGTAGTAAGACGAAGTTTGTTTTGCTTGTGTGTCTGTTTAGAGAAGGAAAAATGTGAAAATATTTTGGAAATTCTTTCAGTGTGCGTACAGCTGACGAGTGGAATTCTCTGCCGGAGTCGTATGTTTCCTGACAGCTATAATAGGGGTCTTTAAGTGAAGAGTGAATAGGTTACTTCTAGGCAAGCGTACTCCATCGTCGACTACATTATCAATTTCCATCAGAACAGACTGGTCAAACGCGAGACTGAGAACGATAATAAAAAAAATAACTAAAGAGAAGATTTTAATCGTTCTTTCAGTTTCAACTCAGAACGACTGACTAAACTGTAGGAATACTTAAAAACAGACCAAGTGCAAGTTGGACTTGCACACGAACAGTTCCGTACCATAAGCCGAAAATAACATGTTTCTTGTATGGGGGCCCCCTTTTTGTTTTTAATTTTGTTTCATTTCATTATCGGTTGTTATAACGGCAACAGAAATAAATCATCTGTGAAAATTTCAACTGCCTAGCTATCACGGTTCATGAGATACAGCCTGGTGACAGACAGATAGACGGACAGTGGATTTATAGTAATAGGGTCCCGTTTTTACCCTTTAGGTACGGAACCCTAAAAATGGTAATTTTTCTTTTCTAGCACCTTTTTTATCATGGCTGGTGTCTTGAAAATCTGGAAAAGCAAATATTATTTTCCAAGATTTTCGCACATGAATTTCAGCAAATAAACTCAGATCAGCCTTTACTTCCCAAATCCGTGGCATTCACCCGGGCCCGGCTAACCGGAAGCAGTTAATGTTCGATGGTGAGCTCAAACCGGTTAATCCGGATTATCCGAGCAAAGCAAATTATCCGTTCGAATCGGTGATTAGTCACCGAATACCCGATGTTACTTTACTTACGGGTGTTCGGCTGAAACCGCTGGAAAATTAAGGTGGTTTGGCTGTTACAAAACAAGTGTAAGGATTCTCGTAGAATCATGTTTTAATGAAGGTTTAAATTAGCACACTTTTTATAGTATCGCTATCGTGTGAAGCTTGTACTTATATTTCAAAAACACTTCTGAAAATTGGTTTGGGTACCAAATGAGCCGGTAATCATACGTACTTAATCTGTTTTTAGTTAGCAAATGACACAATCTAAAATGATACCTACTCAAGTGTGTTATAATTATGGTATACCTACTAGCTGCCGCCCGTGGCTCTACCCGCGTGAATGTCGAAAATAATCCCAAGGGAACATACGCCCGGGATAATAAAGCATCCTATGTGCTTTTACAGACTATAATCTACCTCTGTGGCAAATTTCATCAAGATCCGTTCAGCCGTTCAACGGGAAGTACCCTATAGGTTTTGATTCTCTAGCGAGCGTCAAAAAATGCGCCATAAACGGAACATAAACGGCCTTCTCTTTAGATTGACATACGGCCGGTTCCAATAACGAATCTTGAATCGTTTACTGTCAAAGTTTGATTTTTCCACTGCTCCAATATTATTTTCAGCTATATTCCTACACGCTTTCCTGGGAGAAAGGTCTTGACCATAGATATAAATATTTCTATGGTCTTGCCAGACGGGCAACAAAGTGATATTATAAGGGTTCCGTTTTTGCCGACTGAGGTACGGAACCCTAAAAAGTAGCAGTCATGTTACTTAACACAAAAGGCATTTTTTTAGCACGTTTAAATTACTGCTGAGTGACTTTAAAAAACGAAAGGGTACAAAAGGAATAGCGGAACGGTCGAAATTGCAGTTTTTGAGTCGAGCGTAACCGAAAGTTAATTCTGTAAAGTCGACAGAATTCTCGCCTTTGTCTGGGCTTAACTTTCTTTTATTTTTAAACGAAACTGTGTCCGCTCACTTTGAAATTCGATTACTGTTTTAACTTAGGATGTGAAATCGGCTAAATAGTTTTGAAGGGGTGTAGATGAAAATGTGTAAAAGGGAGAATATTGTACCTATTTTTAATAAAAAAGTAGAGTGGGAAAACAACACAAAGCAATCCACATTTGAAAATTTTATAAGCGCGTCACATGGACCAGGACCTCCAATAGATAGTCGAACATGTTGTGCCAAAGAACTGGTCGAATCGCAACAAAGAAAGAGTGAAAGAAACATTACTTTAACATACTTCTATGTCATGATCTAATTGTATTATGATAAATTCTTTTTAAACAAGCAAAACCTTGTTTCAAACAAAAAGGCTTTAAGTTAAAAATCTTCAAGCCCTTTCGTTTGATATCCATATTAAGGGGATTGAAAAAAAAATGTGATTCGCCATCTTGGAGCGGTGGCCGTATTGAATTTAGTGTAATGTTACTAACTTTATCGTTTTCTACTCTTCAAGCCCTTTCATTTGATACCCATATTAAGGGGGGATGAGAAAAATATGTAATCCGCCATCTTGGAGCGGCGGCCATATTGAAATTATTACAATATTGCACATTATATTGTCACCAGAACTAAAGGTGAATGCAAAATTTCAGCTCAATCGGATACCAACAGATGGTCGAAAAATGGTTTACAAATTTTAACTGACAACTCACACACATGAACGCTGCAAGTTAAATAAAAGCTTGTAAAAACTACGAAGTTGCCAGTTATAAAAGCTTTCATATGTCGTTAAATAAACGTGGTAACTAGTTATACCATTTGTATCGATCGGCTAGTACAGCTAGCTAGTTTAGTTCTTAAGGCAAGCGAGTGAGTAATAGGCGAAGTGAATAATGGAGGCATGGGCAAAATACCGCATTCATGTCCTTGGCTCAATCACGTGGGTGGGCAAAATTATAAATGTTAGTTGTGACATTATAAATGGCAGTTGTAACTTATTTCAATTATTCTGGCAGGGTTTATAATGTTACGTATGTATGTAGAAATGAAGAAGTGAAAAGTAAAGTATTGTTCAAAGAGCTCATTATAAAACACTTAAAAGTTTTATGGATTTAGTATTTAGGGTTAACAAATAAGGGAATTTATGCTTTGTGACTTTTACTTTTTTCATAGTGAGTAATTTTTACTGAATTCCACACCTTATAATACATATTTCATTACTGAGCTAAACCTAGGTAGCTAGAATTGACATGTTCTTTAAATATTACAAAAAATATGTTGAGACTTTGAGCAAGAATTAACACTCGGTTTCTGAATTGAGAATTGGAACGCAATTTTAATTATCAATAAAATGGAAAGGTAAGAACTTTTCTAATATTTAAAACTTTAATACTCACGTTTGCCAAGTCAACATTTGAAGTTGAGTTACAAATTCTTAATTCGGAAACCGAGTGTTTATTCTTGCTCAAAGTCTCAACATATTTTTTGTAATATTTTAGAGGTTTTAGTTTATTTAGCCGAAAACTCACCTGATACAATGTAGGTACACCTTTTCAAATTTCCCTGTAGGTAGTCCTAACATTTTTGATCAAAGTAGAAATTGGTACCAGCTATACCTACTAAAAAGATACAAAAAAGCCGACCCAACTTGATCAAACGTTTGTATCGGCCGTATTCAAATCGAATCGATAGCGTTTCCGCCGCATGTTTTATTAAAAGCTAGGCTAGCAGCTTGGCCGCATGGTGGGAGGTGGTTGGAGTGTGACCCGCCTCAGGACAGACTATCAATAGGTGCACGCTGATCAATAACCGCATAAACTCTAATATTAACGGTTTTGCGGTTGATTACTTACTGTATTATGAAAAAGAAGGTATCGATTCGTTTGTCATTTGAAGGAAAAACAGAAAAAAACTATTTGTTGTAAAAAATATTGGGGGATCTATGGCTTAGAAGACCAGTGGCCTCAGGCTGCGTTTCCACCAGAGATGTGCGAGGATGCGTAGCGAGGGATGTGGTTGTTAAAAACCAATAGAATCGATTCTATTGGTTCTTAATCATCACATCCCTCACTACGCATCCTCGCAAATCTCTGGTGGAAACGCACCCTTAGTGCGAGTTTTTAAACGTACTCGATCGCGGTAACTTAAACGTCAATTTGTATTGAAACTGTATAAGCACAGTCTGGTGACAGTGATGGGAAACCTCTTGATTTCTATACAAACCGACGTAAGCGAATTTTTAAAAACTCGCACAAAGGCATCAGAACTGACGATTTTTAATTAGAGTTCTTTTTATAATAAAGTAAACATGAGATGTTTTTTTTGACAAGTTTTATTAAAAGCTAGGCTAGCAAGCAAGCCTGGCCGATGGTGGGAGGTGGTAGGAGTGTGACCCGCCTCAGGACAGACTATCAATAGGTGCACGCTGATCAATAACCGCATAAACTCAAATATTAACGGTTTACGATTTATTACTTACTGTATTATGAAAAGGAAAGTATCGATTGGTGTGTCATTTGAAGGAAAAACGGAAAAACTAATCGTGGTATAAAATAATAGATGTCCTTTGGGCCACAATACAATATAAGTGGCTAATAAATATAATAAACGTCAATTTCCTTATTATGTGTAAGTCCCTAATTAAAAATAAAGAGAGAGAAAAAAGGAAACTGCATTAGCGCCGTCTGCTGATATTTTTCCTTTTGAGACAACTATTTTTAAGACAAGTCTGCCACCGCATTCCCAACCGCTGAAATTTTGAAAGCCACTTTCGACAGTGCCTATCGCCAGAAAAGCACCAAGGCAGTGAAGCTCGACAAGGCCAGAGGAAACGATTATACAGACTTGAATCCCTGGGAAAGGAAAAACTAGGTAGGGAAACAGTAGTAATTAAAAATAAATATATAACACTGCAATTAGAAGAAAGAAAAAAATTGGGAGCACAGCGGTTAACAAACTGCCGTACCGTTTGGCCGCAGTGCCCGCAACACAACCGAGTAGCCACGGGTATTTGTCAACACTGTTGTTTTTACTGATTAAACTTTTAATCAATTTTTACATTTATACAACGTGCTGCATCAATTGCACAATTCTGTTGGAACAAACAACAACTACTTGATTGTTGTTTATGAATGGCCTTTGTTGTCCACTCATCTGGGCTGTTTACCTACTTTAGGGCTTTTTGCACCGATGCGATGACGTTCATAGAATTTTGTATCTACAAGACAAAATATCTAGTTCTACGTGTTGACAACTCCTCGGATGGTTGATTTATGAAAATAAAAATTGAATGCGTATTCATTGAATTGGAAGGAAGAGGACAAAATCGTGACCATTGGAAGGAACACAGAGGCCTTTGCCCAGCGATGGGACAGTACGGGCTAGTAAATAATAGGTAATAATAATACGTATTAAGAAAAAAAATTTACAGACGCCAGCACATCCAGCTACAACAATCTGTCAAATTTCTTTAATATATTTTCTACTTTATCGCTTAAGCATTAGGTTCAAGGTTGATTGGGAAAACTTGACAGTTTCGGGTAGCTTGTCAGTGTCTGTACTGTTAAAGTATAAATAAGAAAAAAATCTTCATCATCATCATTTCAGCTGAAAGGCGACCACTGCTGGACATAGGCCCCATGTGTCACCACATAGACCGGTCCTGTGCTGACCAGGCCAGACCCGCCCTTCCAATGTTTCCTTCGTTCATGCCTGTTGCTGGGAGAGTTCGATGCTGGCGAGTCCAACCTGCCTCACAGTACTGATTCTATGTAGGACTGTAGGTACCAAAAACTAACCTTCAGGGAACATTAGTTTTTAAGCTATACGCGGCTAGCTGACATACACAATGTGTGTTACAATATTTTATAAAAATAAAAGTTGTGTAACTCTTTGAGCTTTGCAAAAATTTTACTGTTTCTGTGCACACATAAATAAATTGTTAAATGCATGGCAGTGTCATATGTCACGGATTTTATTACAATTTTAGCTATAAAATTCAATGTCAAAAAATATGTAGCTATTTCAAGCTTTCCGATCTACACATTTCAGGACAGGTTTCTGAATTAAGTAATGAATGTGTTAAATTTTAATGAGATAAACATTCAACCTGAAATTCTTACTCAAAAATCGGGAGTTTTACAGAGCTGCTAAGAATTGAGGGCATGATTGATTAAATGCGACAAACCCTAATTTAATGACAAAGTAAGACAGGTTTTCAAGCTAAAATTTAAGTTAAACAAATATTCAATCTCAAACGAGTTTGGAAAAACCTCAGGCCCTACTCTTGGGGAAGTTAGTGGGAAAATGCCTCTATGAGATGCAACACATAAAGACAAGCCCACAACAAACTCCAGTAGAACACAAAGCAATGCAACTGCGTAGGTACTAATTTATTTCGCCACAGACCAAACGTTAATGACTAATCCAGTTTTAACTAGTTTCGTCCGTCGCGTCGTCCCGAACTCCCGAACACTATGGGTAGATGCTCGGCAATTTATTTTTAAACGTAGGTAGCTTCGTGAATTAATATTATCATACAATAGTTGCGTACTATGGGGAATAGAGAATAGAGTATGTCATACGCAAGGTCGATGACTGTCGTCGTTTGAAGCAGTTTAGTGACGTGTCCACGCCAATAAGCCTTACATGTTATAGATTTTCATTTCACGGCATGCTTTTTAATTGAAAACTAACTGGATAAGAAATGAGTTAGATGTCAGTGAATTTTAGGAAAGAATGAACAGGACATTTCTGGGTAAGCGTGCGCTATCGACACATCAGCACTTCTCTACCATCAGGTTAGACGCGAGCGTAACAATACCTCAAGCAAAAAAACTCAGTGGTATTGGACAAAAACTTACCTTCAGTGAAAATGTTATGACAAGCTGTACCTACAAACCTGTGTTTTTTTTTCTAAAATCTATCAACCTTGATAATGCTTCATAAGTAGGGGAGAGCGGGGCTAAACGTACCGCGGAGAAGTTGTTCCGATGTAATTTAAGAATGTACCAGACGTAACTGAGATAGTTGCCATTGGTGCGCTGCAGCGATCAATGACGAATTTACTTGATATGTTTATCTCTTCTTTTCAAAAAGCCTATTTCAATCGTAACAACTTCCCCGCGGCACGTTTAGCCCCGCTCTCCCCTACAGAACACAATCTTATAAACTTTTACGAATAAAATCTTGACTTTACGAACTATCTAAACAGGTTGAACCCTAAACTGTAAGTGCTTATAAGTTCCTGTCCCCGATGAATTCTTAAGCAATCGCCGAAGTAAACATCACGCATTGATTGATTGATTCAATTATATACCTGAAAGTACATCTAACCCGTAATCAGTTCCTTGAAAGAGACATTCCCTATCCGTATCGAAGAATATTCTAAGAAAGAGCGGACTTTGCAGAGTTTTATCCAATCGTAGCTGAAAACTAGGTTATCGTGGACAAGGGAGCGCTTATACTCGTACGAATGTTTAATTTATAGAAAGGCAAGCATTCCAATCAATATTTTAGTTTTATAGCTTACTATTGTCCGCAACTTCTAGTGGTTTATACCTACTGAACAAAATAATATGATAAATGAAATAAATTATAAAATATAAGTTATCATCATCTGCTTAGCCTTTTCCCAATTATATTGGGGTCGGCTTCCAGTCAAACCGGATTCAGCTGAATACGAGAATTTTACGTGGAGCGGTAAGACTATTGTCAGATTTTCTGGCTTCGGACTATCCGTAACGACTGCCAAAGATCTACAAATAACAGCCGGGACCAACGGCTTAACGTGCACGAAAGAGATAAAATATAAGTAAGCATTAACATTTAATCGAGACAGACACAACACAACGCAACAATCATAAAGTTAAAGAAAAGAATAAGAGATTTTTTAAGTCAAATATTGTTCAATACCCATACACACCCAGCGCTCGTTTTCAGTCTGCAGAGATGCGCAGAGCTAGCCTTAGCTAACATTACTGCACCATAAGAACACACAGACAGACTGACTTATAAACAGGAACATTCGTCGTTGAGCTCCTTATTGTTTCTTAGTTTAGCTACTCTACTACTGATAAAGGCTTGCACTGACTGACCAGGTCCACTAAAATCTGTGTGGCACTTTTCTCAACAGGCCATCTCAGGCATTAATCTACATACATGGTTCTTAAATGGTTTGTATGGCCTTCAAAAGAGAGTTTGATCTCTGAGTTTGTGTCGGTGTTTCTTCTCAGGATAATCAGGAAACACCGCTTAAAATTACCAAAAAAGATTGACTTGTAACAGTATAATGTTCAAAATAAATATCATTTATTTTATTCATTATAATTCCGGCCTTTTACGATATCATTAACCCTCATATTCTTCTGCCAAAAAATAAACAACAAAATGGCCGCGGTATCATAACAACATTTATATAGCTGTCATAGAAGGAAAACTGCGTATGAAAACATGATTGTGGCTTGTACGCAGAACCTCGACATCGGCGAACAATTGTTAGAAGTCGTCAGGATTTAGGAGGCTGTGTTTACGACCTCACTGCTGTTATCACTCTTGAGGACTTGAGAGAATGGCTGCGTTAATTTTATTAGGCCCTAACTCTTTGAGTCTTCGGTGGTAGGATGTGCAATACTGATTTAGAAGTAAGCTAAAATATTTTTTTCCTTTTTGGAGATAAAATGGTTCATAATTTGTAGGGGGATATCTTAGTAACCTGAAGCGATTATGAAATGCTTTCACAAAGAAAGCTAAATTTTCGAAAGCGGTTTTTTGTCCTGAAAAATTGAAAGGTTTCTTTGGGATACGCCACGGGATGCGATTCGTGGCAGAAAGCGAGTGCTGAACAATTGGTGAAGGGGAAAGAAAAACATCTTAGCTAGATTTAAAAGCTATTTTGATTTATGCTCGTTTTTTTGCTGGTTTAGAAATAGCCCTTTGCCAATGGGTCATTCATACAGGATACTTTGATATAATAATACAAAATTACAAAGTAATAACATTGTGGAAGCTTCCCCGCAGCTGCGACTGCGCGGTGCGCGGCAATGTTTGTAATTCAGCGAGATTAGCAGTTTGCGATGTGTTAATACATGGTGTGTTTTGTTTCCGTACATTAATCTGTGGGTGGAACCCCGAGATTGGATAACAAAGTCCATGGTTTAATTGCATTTGTAATATAATAAAGGTAAATTAGAAAGATATAGAGGTAAATTGAGACAGAGATTCATTAGTTATAGGTTTATATACATATTGTTACTAACACCATATGAGTGTCATTGTTACCCAAAATAAATATTTTATTAAAAACATTTATTTAAAAAAAGAGAACAAGGAGTAAACAGAAACAATACCTGACCATTAGTAGGTACCGTTGTCAAATCACATTTATTTTTGTCAAGAGCAAGGTGCCACCCGTGACGCTACACGATCTAATTTTATCACGATTTTGACAGACAACACCGTGTGGATAGAGAAAGGTGAAGCATTTCTGGCAACGTGTATTTACTCTTGAATGGACGAAATTAATTGTTGTTTGTTGTTTAGTTGTAAGGCAATTTGAATTCAGGTGTAAATATTGATATCGTAGGTACTCATTACAAACGTTGTGATAGTGTGTGAGGAGTAATAGGTGTAAAAAGGGTAAAATAGTGTTTTTTTGTAAAAAGGAGTAGGTTTACAATTCGGCTGTATGTTTTTTTTTTGTGTCTGTTCCCTCATAACTCCGACATTTATGAACCGATTTGTTTTTGTATGTGAATTGTTGGAAATACTTTCCGATTGATTTCATGGAAATTTCATCAAAATCGGTTCGGTAGTTTGATTTTAAATCAAACTAGCTGGAAAAAATACGTCATCCAAGTAAACGAAATTGCGTATTTTGCTTTACAGGAAAGCAAAATAGTTTGCAAGGGTGTTGTTAGTGGTATGGACTGTGTTTCTGGAAGCGGACTGCGAAGGCACACAAAGTAACTCCTTAACGGCAAATACGCTACAACTCATTATGGGAATAATGTCAATTTAGCTGTAGGGTACAGCCACTAAAAAGTGAAAAAAGTAAAAATTACTTTAATTTCGGAAGTCGGTGTTAAAATACGAAGAAACGTAACACGTACAAAAACACCGACTTCCGAAATTTAAGTTATTTTAAACTTTTTAGTGTTTTTTTTATTTGGACGGCCGTTTTTTTTTTGTAAAAAAGTTTTCATTCGGACTTAATCTCTAGAAAATTCTTTCAGTGGTAGACAGTCAGACTATCGCTCTGTTCCAAGAATACTTCATAGCGGAAAACGCACGGTTCGTCTGGGGAAGGTAGACCATGAGCAAAGTCGAGAAAAACGGTCATTGACCCACCTACAATTATTGACATTTTTAATTTGAAAAACGGAATTAATGACACAAAGCTGTCCCGAATCATCATCTCTCGTGATCCTTAACATTGTCTAATAATGAAAAACGATTCATATTTAATTGTTCAGGTACCTATTGAACAGTTATTAGGGAAAGGTCAATGTACTTTATTCCACATTTATCTGGCGCCTACTATAGTTTTAAATGTTACTTATAAAAATTGCCGTGCGTTAGGCTCGCAAAAACTCACTTTCTTCTTTTTCTTGTATATTTCGCTTCGATACTGGTGGTTACGGGCATGCGCGTGCAGTAGGCTACCGTAAGGGTAGGGCAGCCCATACATAAAGCCCAAAAAAAAAATTCACATGGTCAGTATCGTGATTTCAACCCTGAATTATGTAGTGAGTTTTTTATTTGGGCATTATGTATGGGCTGGCCTACCCTTACTATAGCCTACTGCACGCGCATGGTTACGGGTGGTTTAGGCAAAAAGTGTAAAGTAGGTAACTATAAACAAATCAATTTAAAAATCAGTACGTAGGTATATCCATAACCATTTAAACATAATATACAGTTTGCAGTTATACCATCACAAATAACACCTGCGATTCTTGATTTAGTACCCCAAGACGTTGCAAGTGTCGCAATTCCGACTGTGTCTCTAATATTAATGTTAACGACGACATAGGTATCACGACGTCCACTAACCCAGCAGACATATCTACCTAATCCTATTAACAAATTGTACTACAAATGAGACAGCATTTGAACATTCCCGTTCCAATTTACCCATTTATGAATTCTCAAGTATTTAACCTAGCTAGTCCAAGAACCTACTTCGTCCAAGTCTCGATTTCGTTTTATGATCTAAATAGGAGGTCAGGAGGTTTTCGCGTCATGTATTGGCAGTAGTCCAACAATTTTATCTTCATTATGATATTTCATACAAGACCTATATTGAGATATATTTTTACGAGCTTTCTTTTGTTTTTAGCCTAGGTCTACTAACGACTTTCTTGGATCGATAAACAAAACAAATTCAATTTAATTATGAATGTTGACGTTTTATCTAAAATGTCAGTCTGAAGCGTTTTGGTCAATCATATTGTGGTGATAGATCTCTCCCCCTTTTTTTGAAACTTGCGAAATCATCAAATTCCTTCTTTCTCTCTGGGTGGAGCGGAAGGGCGTGTCAGACTCTTACTGACTAAAACCCATCTGTGTTCCTCCTAAAGCCCTTTGCGTTCCAGGGCCGGTGACTCTTTCGGACAAATCCGCAGCCCTGTCAGGCTCTGGTCCTAACGGGTCCCTACGCTCGCCGTCCGCAGGCAGATACTATGATGTTTCATTGCCATCATAAATCCGTTGTGAAAAAGGGATAGTGCTATTAATCCTGCATAGCTCCGTCGCTCTCTCACAATGGAATTTTGATGGCATTGGCACGTCATTTCTTACCTTTAAAGTACACAGGAATCAAGAATGGAATTCCTTAGTGGAACCATACCCTCCACACTGCAACACAGTAATACAGCTACGTAGCAGTAACAGGAAATAATACATCTCTGGATGAATTCTTTAGCAAGGATCTCTATTACCCTTCGTAGGAACCTACTACTAAATCTACCTGCTTACTTCGGTGCAAAATAACACCGAAACCTTCTGTGTGAAACAAACAGGAACGTTACTTTCGATTGGAAGTGCGATAATGTACAGAACAAATTGGGTGTTTGTAAGATAATTTCCCTCTTCCCTCGAGAGGGTTTCCCTCGGGATCCTTATCCAATAAATGTCTGGCTACGTGCCGGAGCTCCGGCGATTTTAAAACGTGACGCGAGGCGATCCTTACTAAGACGAATTGGTTTGAAGGTTTTAGACGGAACGCGAGTAGGGACGGAGGGATACGGTACGCATTCGAATGAAGAACGGTAGGATAGGATGAGCAGAACGTCATAAATCTCGATTTAAAAGAAGATTTGAGTCGAGATTATGAGCAAATCTGTCAGATATTAATCGAGATTCATGACTGAGTGCGAGCAGTTAGATATCATTGTTCTACGTTTGAAAATAATAAATTGAGCCTATCATATCGTATCTATTTTTATGTGGTGTGTTCAGTCGCAAAGATAAATCAAGTTTTCAGTGTTATTGGAGTCGTATTTGATGTTTTAATTGTTCGTTTTCTTCTTTTTCATAAAATAAGTACATGTTTTTTAACAAACACATTTCATTTTCATTTTTATTTACTTAAGTATTTGTTATTTTTTTTTAGTTAACACTATTTTAAGTTGTTATTTTGTGCGTTGTTTCTACTCTTGAGACTCACATGAGAAAATGGTAAAGGCACGCTGTTCTAGAATTTTCTTTCGGCCATGCTCAAGGCCGGTAGGTAGTTATGTCATGATTAGACCATCTAACGAAGATGTTTTAATCAACATAAAGTCGGGTATAGTGGCTAGTAGTAATCTCAACGAGTGTCACACGCGGTTCAAACAGAACATTAAGAATTTTACGAGGTCGTTCATCAAACTGATTCAGGGAGAAACGGCTCCAAATAGAGGTGTTATTTCTGTAATAGGACACAAGACCCTGGCATACCGTGTGATGGGACATATTATCACTATCATTTGGGGTCATGCGCGTGCAGTAGAAAACACCTCGAAAATATGGTGCTTGAAATGAAGAGCTCGATTTTACAAGGAAATATAAAATATGTGTCAATTTGAGTTCCAAGTTATAGTAGCTTCGGTCAAATACAATTTATTGAAAACTAGAAGACTTAGAACTTCGTACCACCTAAAAATGTTCTGATTGTGACATTTCTATTTTTTAAACAGTATTGAGGCGAACAAAAGGAACAACACAATCAAATAGGTCGAGCCATTTTAGAGTTTTTTTGCGAGACTTACGCACGGCAATTGATTTTATTTAAGTATATAGATTCGCTATGTGCATAGTTGGGTCATTTGAGCAGCAGCAGAATGGGTTGCTTACTAAGTTAAAGAGTGATAATGAGATATCGTCGTATCGTTACTTAAGTACTAACTTCACGACTAGTCTTCAGAATCACCGAGTCTCTAGAAATCCAAAGGTAGAAAGGGGAAACTGAGCCATATTTTTGGGCGTGTTCTGGAAAGTCATATAGCTGTCTGCGAGTTCCGTAGTTGCAGAACTGGCTGGCAGATCAAATAAAAGATAATAAATAGAAAAGAAAACGGATGTCTAAAATAACCAAGCTTTCTTTTATCAGTTCCCCCAATAATTACACCCCAATACTTCACCGGAACATAAATTAATTTCTGCCCAACCCTTTAGTCGAAATTAAACAAATAAATTAACACAAATTTGTTCGCACCCCTATTACGTTTGAAAAGGTATTGTGTGCACATAAAACACGTCGCTTACCGGTGATTGTAATTTGCTTTATTCATATTTTTACAGCTGAAATCGACTGTACTTTAATGAACATTTTTGTGTAAATTTTACACGTCTGTCGAATGCTAAAGTAGGCAAATGTAAGTTTGAACAAAGGAATGTAGGTACTGTGCCATGTTACGTCAGAAAAAGTATGTAGAAAATAAATTTATACTTTCAAGTTGGTAGCGTTACTTTGTATGTACTAGTATCTACGTTGTAGTATATAATTTAAAAGTGAGTTACGTATCGCAGAAGAGCAATGACAAAGGAAGTAGTGCGCGCCAACTATTTGAAATACACATTATAAATAGACATCTAAATCCATCTAATTAATATCGTAGTACATTATTGATACTTGGTAACGTTTTCACATGGTCGTAAAAGTGGTCTAACTCCAGACTTTTATTATTTGACCTAGTTTGTCGAAGATATCTACGTCATCGGTTGGCTGTATCCCAAATTTGGGAATAAAACTTTGGCGTAGAAAGTGTAAGCGATGGGTGATCGTCGCCGGCAGCCAAGCTGTCGAGACTAACGGTTTAGAAGTACATGCTACGTTAGACAAGACAAATAGGACGTTTTTTACGTAGTTTTTCTGTAAGAAAAGTTATCGAATAAATTACGAGCTTGGTCTGTACAATGTAAATATGGTTATTAGTTTTCAGTTTTTACAGTTTTGTGCACAAAAAGTTTATTTCAGTTTTACTACACTAACTATCTAATTTAAAAATGTTTAGGTACCTACGCAAATATTACGTCTTACGTTATGTAAATTAAAATCAACACATTTAGAAGTTACTAACTTAAAACATACTTTACAGAATGGGTAGTTAAAGTGAAAATATACAGCACTACCCGCAAATTTTCAGCAGCGCCGTAGCGATAAAATATAAAGTTACGGGCACGACTCTACTTAAATCTACTGCGCTATAATTTGATACAAAAGGTAGTAAAAATAAAATACCTTCGCCGCTCCCACCGCAGTATCGATTCCCACCAGCACGCAGACCACCGCCAGGCCACCACTCGAGCAAAGAAAAACAAAGCAAGTGAACACAACACTCAGAAAGTCCACACTATTATTAAAGCGGCCGGCGAAAACCGCAACAGTTCACTTTTCGCCACAGTCAACTTCAAGAGAAAACTTTAACAACTTAAAAATAAGCAGAAGCGACGATCCGACCGCGACCAAGACTATCCAATTAGATGAGAAGAATTTCAGCGAGAGAAACGGCGCGCACCGCGGAAAAGTTTTATATGAATTTACGTTTCTCCATCCCGTAGGCGCGGGCCGAGCGGCCGAAAGTTTTCAGCGTAGCGTCGGGAGCCGAGTGTGCTTTTGTTACGCAACTCACTGCGACGCCGCGCCGCCAGGGGGAGCGCGCGCCGTGGCGCAGTGGCGGGCATGCGCACTGCCGCCGCCGGCGCTCCACTGTCGCCGACAACGAGCGAGCGAGCGCCGCACGTCCACACTCCGAGATCTCTTCACTCCTCACCACTCGCACTAGCTGCTCCTTTCAACTGATATGAGCGACTGGCCTAATTAGTAACCACACTACTCCCTAGCGCATGCCTTCAACAACTCACAGCTACTCTACTTACAGTATCGCTGAGTAATCAAACGGAATTCATCAACCTTCCTCATACATCCTGACCCACTTTGTGACTTAGTACCAGAGGAAAGTCAATAACAAAACAGAGGTCATGGTGCCAAGAATCGCGTGAAGCCGCGATAATGGCAGGACGGAACGCGAGCGCTATCTCCGATCTGGAGTGAGGCAGGTAATGTAGCTAACCAAATACTGCGAATAACGCTTAAGTGCCGTGAGAAAATAAATACATACTTGGTTTAAATTGTTCGGGATTGAACAAGCTTTGTATAAAAAGCCTTGGTTTAATCTGACTGTGTGTGTTACGCAACACTCGGCTGTCATTTACCTACGAAGGCTCATAGAATATTCACCGTGCCACTAGACACAGGAAGAACACTAAATAAGGAAAAGGTCTGTATCGACTGTGATAGACACGCGACCGAGTGAAAATACCTGAAAATTACTTCATACATTGTCTTATCCGACCCAAAAAATGTTCGATTCTGACCCAACCTTTTTACTTGTAGTTACGAGAATTTTAGATTTCTGTTGTCTAAGTTATAGCAGCCGCTCGTGGTGAAGTTACAAGTCGAGGTTAAGTAACGCTTGCTGAAATTGGTCCTCGGATGACCGTCCATTCAACAATCCATCATATATGTAGGTACATATTTTCTTTTAAAAGGTAATAGGTACCTTTTGCACAAACTGAAAAATAGATGAACTATGTATTTGCTGTAATACAGTTTTTTTAAGCAACTTTATAAAAACTAAACAAAAGAAAGAAAATCCGCCACTGAAGTCACTTTACAAACTTTCTCATATGATAATCGTTTTCTCTGTAAATGTTCCGTCTATCTCTCCCATTCTGACATAGAGTAAACTTCTGAGCCAGACGTTAATTGCCGTCTTCTTAGAACCAGTGCACACTGTGCACAGTGCTGTGCATACAATATTATCTTCAGTCCTGATTATAAACTGTGTGCACACCTGTGGCGTAACGAGATGCAATTAGGCCGTGCTCAGATAGACTCGACGCGGTTAAATATCGCGCGGTTGCAGTGGCGTAGCTTAAAGGGGCCCGGTATCAAAGGTGCGGTGAAGCCCAAAAGGTAATGTACAAAATAAATAAATCAAGATGGTACGTAGTAATCCATTACAGGATTTTACAGAAAAGGCAAAGGTAGCTTTTTCGTTAGAGAGTTAACGCTCTCAATACAATTTTCAAAATTTTTCCTCCTTTGTTATTGACTTTCCTCCTGCTTATTTCATACAAGGCTAGTCCTTATTTTTGGAAATGAATGAACTGATTTTAAAAACTAGGTATGCATGCAGCTACGCAAGATACTTTGGTCTACAAAACTAGATTTTCGAAAAAGAGCCTATAGAGAAAGTGAGGAGTGATTTTTCACTTTCTATATGTCACCGGAAAATTGAAAACGCCGTAAGATTGTAAAATATCGGTTGAAACAATTTTTTTTTTAATAAGACATGGATTTTTACACCGTGAGGAGAAAAAGATTTTTGAAAACAGTCTTGACATCTAAACTGAAGGTGAAGATGACTACAATTTTTTGAAGTCGTTGTTTCTTTTTACATACTCTCATTGTAATAAAATAATGATATTTATCATGACGCGTGTTCGTTATGCCTTTCCTTTTCTTAATTTATAGCTAGACCTTAATGGTGTTTTGTTTTAAAAGGGGTTAGTCGTGCGTGGCTTATTCTAGCTATTAGTCAAACACGTCTAGGACATTCGTTTATGAAAATGGCAGATATTTTCGGGTGGAGTCCGATCGCGACGGAGCAAAATATTCTTCTTCTTTTCGGATTTAAAAAATCTTTAAAATAAATTTCGCCTTTATCGCCCTATTGCCCCGACGCGAGGCGATTACGATACGATTGTGATTAGTGTGCGTTGGAGTAGGAAGTTTCATGCACAGAATACTGCACGGCTCGAGTTGATACGGTGACGATCCCTTTCCGAGTTGATATGTGTGCTATGACCTTCAACTGCCAAGATTAACCTACGCAAATATTGTCAACAGGCCTTAGAGCGACTTTTTAAGGGTGCTTGATAAACGTTGACTTATGACAATTTGTATAGATAAAAAGAGGTTTTTCGTTTAGGCTCACCAGACGGCGTTTATCCCATTTCAATACAAACTGCCGTTTACGTAAACGCGATCGAGTACGTATAAAATCTCGCACTAAGGCCACAGAACGTAACGTGCCTCTCAAAGAGATCAGCATAATAGGGCATGGCCCTAACGGGCCCTCCGTTAGGGCCATGCCTGCCAGGGTTGCGGAACTGTTTGCTAAAAAAAGGCCACAGAACGTGGATAGTGGTTACCTGGACAGCTTTGTTGTTTGTCACGTTCAGATTCTGGAAGATGCAGGTGGTTGAGCATGCTGGGCAGAGGGTAGGAAGGGAGACAAGACGTATCCTGTGAAGGAGTTCCACACTGGTGTATTGTGTTTAGGATGGATCGAAGTTACTCCATTTTAAAATATCTTATTAATTACTGAATTAATTATTTTGTCCCTTATTTTCTTAGCTTTGGTTTATTTAGTTTTTCGATTGCAGCATAATTTTCTACTAAAAGCAGCAGTCTTAGAATTAGAATCCTTATTTTTATCTACATAAACATACGTAATGAGGTAGAGTTACACAGTGTGTGAAATGTTACAGCATTATAAGGCAGCACAAATATATATATATTTTTTTTTTAATCTACTTCCTACCTAAATAATTATTTAGATACATATTTTCGTAAATTATAATATTATTAATAATAGACAATGTTATAATTATAATAGACAAATGAAGATTTTGTTATCATTCAATTGAAGATGATAGATTTAAAGTAAATAAAGCAATTCGTTGATTAACTAAAGATTACAAATTTTAGGAAATAACTAATAAAACTAATAAAAATAAATATAGAATAAAAGTAAATGCAGAAACTTGGAAGTACGTATTTAATACTAAAGGAAATTATATGTAATAAATTATACAATTATAAAACAAAAAAAAAAAGATTTTATTATACTTAATAAGAATTTTAATTTCTATTTTAATGGTTAAGCTAAGTTTCTGCCGTTAAACGTTGACCGCACTCGTCTGACATGAGCCTTACGTTAAACAATTAGATAACCGTCACATCTTGAGCAGCACTACACCATGTAACAATTACCGGGAATTTCCGCCTAATACCAAGATGAAGCACTACTACTTAGTGTAATTGCAGCTGTTGGTAGGTATCTACTCAGTGGCGGCCTTAGGGGGTGGCAAGCAGGGCAACTGCCCGAGCCCTCGCGCTTCTCATAAAACCTTACATTTGAAACGTTTTATATTTTTAGCTATAAAATGAAATTATTTTGTAGTCAATTATTTAATTCTTTAGTAATAAGTGCCCTCGAATCTGAGGAATTTGATGAGACTAGATCGGTTAACAGCGTTGCAATTGATTGTATTTAATATTTTAGTCTTACAAAAAGCCAAAAAATATTGTAAAAATAACTACTTCCGATTCGTATATGTATGTCACCGGATAATTGCAAACTACGGAGGTAAGATTACAAAATATCTTGAGAGATTGTTAACTCTTGATAAATTGTCAAATCAATATTTGTTCCACAATTATACGAATCAAATTTTCTATTCTATAAAATCTCTTTGCGTGCCGAGAAATTGTGTACTGACATAAACTGGCGACCAATCAGCTCTCAGGTCTACAATTTATCTGATTTGGTGTGATAGTTAAATTGGAAAGTTGGCCCCTCATTGGGCTTTGTTTTCTCTGAATAGACCAATGAGAGCCTTGTTTCCAGGTTTACTATCACACGAAAACGGATAGATTGTAGACTTGTGCTCTGATTGGTCGCCATTTTACGCCAGTGCACAATTTCTCGGAATGACTTCGAGAGAACAAATTATGATGAGTTAAAAAGTATTCTAAATGTTCAGTTGACAATTTATCGAGAGTTTACAATCTCTCAAGTTATTTTATAATCTTACGGAGTTTGTCATTTTCCGGTGACATGTACACTCTAAAAAGAACAAGGGCCTCACAAAATCTGCCGCCCAAGGCCTCGCAAAGGCCTGTCGCCCGGGGCCTCATAACATTAAAGGCCACCGCTATACCTACTACTTACTTGACGCCTCAACTTGGAACATACAGTATACCTAGATATTCTCTCTACCCTTTATTCAATTGATTAGTAGGTAACTCAAGATACGAAGCTAGAGCAGTTACTTAACACCAGAATAAAGTGCTTACCTACTGGTATTTTAGTAGATACCTATAAAATTATTGTTTTGGGGTTCCATACCAAAAGGGTAATTAACGGAAACTCATGGACCACACGATACGGACTTCTATGAACTTTTCTAGAATTTTGTCTATCCAAAAAATCTGTGCAGACAAATGTCGGTGTGGTGGAATTTGTTTATTCAGTGTTCAAAGTCTGCAGACAAAAGTCTGTATCGTGTGGACCCACTATAAGCCTCCGCTGGGCGTTCTTCTTTCTGTAAACGGACTTTATCTGCTGGACCGAAATAGGTTAGAAATTTCCAGTGTGTTTTTCTATTTTCGCTATAACAACAAATTAAATAAAAAGTAGGCATTCAAGAAACATTTTATTTTTTTGGTTTGTGGTAGGTACGGAACCCTTCGTATGTGAGTCTGTGTCGCACTTGACCGGTTTATCCAAATCCTAAGTTAAAATTAAATTATTAATGCGAAAATGAGTTTGTTTGTTTATCACGCTTTCACATCCAAATCGCCAAATCGATTCTGATGAATTTTTTTATAAAATAGATGGGCAAGCGAGGTCTATAACCCAGGGTGGGTTATAGACTTCGCTTGCGTTGAAGTATAACGCGAGTAAAGCCGTGGGCAAAACATGCTATTAGTTTATTATATGTCTACAATTATAACACTAGTTTACAGTAGATCTGTTGCCGGAGAAATTTTAGTTGTTGCTGACTACACATGGTATGTATGCTTAGTTCAATTTTATAAGTAGTTTTTGTTATCAGCTCTGTTTCAGATTTTCTGGTTCTCGCCAAAAAGATGGGAAAGAACGGGATATGGGCGTACGAAGTTGCGGGCAAAAGCTGGTAATTTATAAAATTCAAAAACAAAGCAATTCGAGCTGCACAATGATCTTTGAGGGTAGATTTGAAAAAAACATGACAAAAGTAAACACAAAGTCTACGGCAACAGAGAAATTATACTTAGTTAAATTTTGTAAACTAGTGTAATGATTGCAGAAACCTGGAGCTAGCCATCGACCATCCCAGTGGATGGTCGAAGGGTCATAGACTTTGGTACCTATCTGTCTATATCACAAAGGAGATTATACCATTTAAGGATGGGAAATCATCAAACGACTTCTTCCGCTTTGGGTGGAGCGGAAGGGCGTGTCAGACTCTTACTGACTAAAACCCATCCGTGTCCCTTCTAAAGCCCTTTGCGTTCCAGGGCCGCGGTGACTCTTTCGAACAAATTCCGCAAGATGAGATTATACTTACCTACCTACATACTGGATGCGGGTAATTCAGCTAAGCAACTTAATACTATTAAGTACCATATTAGGATAATAATATTATCCATGTTATCTATCTAATTGAGTGGAAAATCAAGTAGGTACCTATTAACGTAGTTGTTCGCTTGAACCCAAGTTCAATACAAATTGATACTACAACTGAAGCTAGAAGTACCTAAGTATTTAGCTTCAAAGGATTAATCAGCGCGAGTCAATGGTTCTACTTAACCTCCTATCAGCGTTAGTAGGTAACTTAATCGAAAAAGGCTACCCTTATTAAGTCAGTAGGTATCCAATGTAACAAACTTAATCGACAAAGCTACATTATCATTTAATTCAACTTTTTCCTGCCGGTGAACCATCGATCGGGTTACCTACTAAGTTATTCTTAACGATAGATAATAAATATTTTATTAAGAATGACCAGTAATAGGCAGTTATTTAGATGCCTTACTCATTCTCATTGAATAATTAAGTTAAATAAAAAACATTCTATTTCAGACCACCTGATGGAAATAGTCAAATTTAGGTCATCTAAAAACCGAACCAAACAACAAGTAGGTAGGTAAGGTTTTTTGCCGCGGGCTAGCCTGAATCTCTCAGTGCTTTCAGGATTTTAGTACAAACTCCCTTGTCTCCCCATCCCTCGCTTTGCTTATGAGTTATTCCCCTTCGCTACTGCTGTACAAAAATAAGCCCACCTTTACCTACATATACTCTTATCAAAGTATAGTCCGATGGGTCGGCCAGTCCAACAAGACTTTACACGACAGATCATACACAGGACCACCGGCGAGGCACGGGGGTGCCACACTACCAATTTTCTAACTCCGCGCTGCTACTGAAAAATTTGTAAAGGAAAACCCTATAACATTTTTTACCCGACCTTACAATTGAACCCAGGACCCCACACTCAACAGTCGCGCTTGCAACCACGAGACCAAAACTTCAATTAACTTAACAAGAATAGGACCGTTGCTACCTACTTTTATAACTTTTCATTTCAGCAAATTTTTGAACTCTCCGTGATCCCGTGTTGCCGTGTCGCCACTGGCAGCAGCTCCGGCATCCTCATTAAGCGTCAGTTTATAACACAACTTCACAGAACTTTAAAACATCAACTTTTCAGAATCTTATTAAAGTTATCAAATTGTTTCAAGTTGAAGGAACTCATTTATTTTCACTTGGTTTATGTCCGTTGAGATTCCATTGAGTTAATGTTTGAAGATTTGCACCTATAGGGTAGGGATGTGCAGCACTGCGCACTGTCTAAAAAAACAGTTTAAATTCTTTCATTTACTTAGGTTATCTGCCTAGTAAGAAAACTACAAAAAAAAAACAAATTAAAGGATTTAGGAACTAAGTATTTGAAAAAATTGCACCATCTTTAATGCGCACTTTTACACAACGTATGAGGACAAGAGTGCGCAGCATTGTGTGTAAGTTTGCGCACTTAGTTCAAGAGTGCGCTTCACTCACAAATGTCACATTTGAAGCTACCATGGCCTACGTATAAACGTTTTTCAGCTGCTTGTTAAACTGATGTGCAATTTTATTTTTGTCAGCAAACTCTCTTTTAACTCCGAAAAAGTTAAGTTACTTTTTCGGAGTTATTCCATAGAACATGGCATCAAACTTCTGGACATAATTAATCATTTCCGCTTCCATTTGAGTGGTAAAGGTACGGTACATCTATATCTACCTAAGGATTGCGGCGAATTCGCTTGCTTCAATCGTAATCTATAAGAGTAGACTCAGGCATAGGTACCAAATTGTGCTACTACCAGGCGCTTACTTTTTCCTTGTGTAATCAATTACATTAACACATTAACAGTAAAAATCGAGCATCTTTGATTTCACTCAAATCCAAGTTTTTCTCTCCGTTGTTCTTTGACTTCTTGTCATCCTAAAAACATAAATAATTAGTTTATTAGCAAAGCAGTAAACATATGTCATGAAATCATGAAAAAAACATAGTAGTATAGGTCTCAAATTTAGTTTTTTGTAATAAATTTTCGGAAATTGAATCAAAAACGAAAATTCTTGTGCCGTCACTTTTAAACCGTTGATGATGCGCTGTCAACTGAAGTTGGCCGCAGAAGACTGTTTTCTGATTCGCTCTGCACATTCTTGTACACTGCGCAATCTTGCACACCCCTACCCTAAGACTTTTTGTGATCACCTACCTCCCATAAATTACCAAGCGTTTTCTTAACGTCGGTAGGTATCTAGGTATGTGATCTACCTACACGAAATATCGCACAGCCTGAAAAAGGGTCATTGTACCTACTAATCATAATGAACAATTTTTATTATGGGGCTAAACCTGCATTCGCGAAAAAACATAACGGCCAAAGTCAACAATTGAAACAAAACGAATTTGGATAGATAAGCAGATTACATAGTTAATAAATCTAATTACCAGTAAATAAGGAAACAGACACCTTTAAAAACTTACAAAACAAGTACTTAAAACTAGGGCACAGTTGGGAACAATTTACAATCCATTAAACAAACACGGAACGCGTTCTGCACAGTGGATTACTTATCTGTTACTTCTATGACAAGGAGGTGTTTATTAAATGACAAGGGACCACTCATGTGGTAGTGACTGTGTACATAAAAATAAGTAGGTACCTAAGTAAGTACTAGCTATTGTTTAGCTACGCAAAGAGCCAATATCGTGATGTGGCCGTCAATTATGGGACATCTCTTTGTCCTGCCTGCAGTTTATGATATTGTTCCCTGTTGCATTTCCTTCGACTACCCTTCCGAAGGCACCTGGCATAATGCTTAGGTCATTGTTCATACCCGATCTCCTTCTGGCGAGTTCGTTCGCTGCATCGATGACTCCGGAACCGCTGTATCCTTTGATCCTTTAAATGCTTTTGTTATTTTGAGCTAACCTTTCGTGATTATTTTAAGCGTTGGTAACACACGAGCTGTAGGTACCTATCACCGTCGAGGCAATCGGCGGTGACCTCTCGCACCTGGCTCTGGTTCAATCCATGGTTCGGAGCGAGGAGGCATAGAAAGCAGTCACCTCCTTCTGCGAAGCAGTAATGCTAGTGAAGGAAGAGGCGGGCCGCGTTAGGGAGAGGGAAACCTCACGCCCCAGCCGCCGCAACAGAAGAAAAGGACCCGGGCGTCGGGAGTCGCAGGCGATTCCCGGCTACCGTAGGCGCGGGCCTGCGGACAGCGAGCGTTGGGTGGCTACCTACCGATCATAACCAGGCCCGGGTCGACGGCGCACCTCAAAGAGATGTCAGTAGACGGGGTCCGCTAGAGCCAGAGCCTGCCAGGGTTGCGGATTTTGTTCGAAAGAGTCACGCGGCCCTGGAACGCAAAGGGCTTTAAAAGGAACATGGATGGGTTTTAGTCAGTAAGAGTCTGACACGCTCATCCGCTCCACCCAGAGTGGAAGAAGTCATTTGATGATTTCCCATGTCTAAAAAAAAGGGATGTACTAATGGTCACGACGAACAGATCTGTTTATTAGATACCTAAATACCTTACGCGACAAAAATCAGTGAACACGCTCGTTGAGGTTTGGTCTGGCCTGACCTGGGTGCCTACCTATAGAAACATTTCGACACCTAACAAAGACATAAAGCAACTAGTTGCACCCAATAAAGTTGTCAAGTTGGTATCCATAGCAGCGGCAGGTCAATGAATGGTCAGTAAACTATGCAACCATACCAGATATCTATCTACCTATTGTGGGTAGGTACGGTCAGCAACAAAAATCGAACACCACTACTATCTATCAACAGCATTATTGACATTAAATGTTTCGAGAACATTTATATTTTTGACATTTTTTATTATATTTTTAGCATGTAATCTATGTACTTATCTGCAATTCCGATTTTAATGAAAACTTATTCCTATTATTATCTCTCATCGCTAACGTTGACGTTAATACTGCGAAGCTAAATTGGGATTGGGCGGTTACACATATAGGTGAATACAGGATGCATCAAAACCGATGGGACAGAATTGTCACGCAATGGGCGAATGAGGTCGGGCGTCGCGTCGTAGCTGAGTCAGACCAAAAAACGCTACAATGACAATTTCGACCTGTTCCTGACGGTTTGGCTGGAGAAGAAATTAAGAAGCTATGATTCAGAAAACTGAAGCGTTGTGTTAATGACTTTTGTTGCCGACTGTACCTGAACGTGCACGTGTTGTATGCCATGGGTATGTAGGTGGCTAACAAATTGACCCATATGGCCAACAGCGATGAAATATGTATCGGTATCGAACGCAGCTCTTGGAATTACTTGCCTATCTTCATGCCCATCAATTGCTTGACATGGCTAGCACAGCAGAAGTAAAGCCTGAGTTTTATATTTGTCATAATCATTATAACATCACCACACACCGAGACTCCTTCGTGCCTCGGAAATTACGTTAAGCCGTTGGTCCCGCCTATCATTTGTGTAGATCTTTGGCAGTCGTTTCGGATAGTCAGAAGCCAGAAAATCTGACGGCAGTCTTGCCAAGGAGTACCGTGTTACCCAGGTAAAAGGGTTGTGGAGGTCTGGTAGGCAACCACTATACGTAAAATACTGGTAGGTATTTAGATAAATCCGGTTTGACTGGGAGCCGACCACAATATACCTAGGTACTTAGTTGGGAAAAGGCTAGGCAGATAATGAATCATTATACCATCACGCCTGTATTCCCCGGAGGGTTAGGCAGAGGTGGTAGTGCACTCATTTTTCTTCAGTTATGTTTAAGTCCCATGCAGTAGAGGGAGGCGGCGAGCCTATCGCCATCAGCCGGGCCCATTTATGCGAATCAAAGTATGCGCAGTCCGGGAATCGAACCCAAGACTACGTGCTCAGCAGTACCTAACGCTTGCGACCATTTAGACCATCGAGGCAGTTTATTAGATGGATAGGTTTCATGTGGTACCTACCTATGGTAAAACTCATCTGTTCGATCTTAGCTTGAGTTTTTTTTTTTTTTTAAGGATGGGAAATCATTAAAGGGCGTGTCAGACTCTAACTGACTAAAACCCATCCGTGTTCCTTTTAAAGCCCTATGCATTCCAGGACCGCGGTGACTCTTTCGAACAAATTCCGCAACCCTGGCAGGCTCTGGCCCTAGCGGGCCCCGTCTTCTATGCTGACATCTCTTTGAGGCGCGTATGGAACACAACGCGCCATCGACCCGGCCCTGGTGGTGATCGGACAGCAAGCCACCCAACGCTCGCCGTCCGCAGGCCCGCGCCTACGGTAGCCGGGGATCGCCCTGCGACTCCCGACACCCGGGGCGACTTCTCCTGTTGCGGCGGTTGGGGCGAAGACCTTGCCTTTCCCTGGTCGCGGCTCGCTTGGGGGAAGCTACCTAACTCTAAGCTTGAGCTTAGAGTTAGGTACTTTAAGCATTGGTTGGTATCTACTTCTATAGTAGGCGCCAGATAATCGTGGAATAACGGTCATTGACCCACCTACAATTATTGACATTTTCAATTTGAAAAACGGAATTAATGACACAAAGCTGTCCCGAATCATCATCTCTCGTGATCCTTAACATTGTCTAATAATGAAAAACGATTCATATTTAATTGTTCAGGTACCTATGAACAGTTATTAGGGAAAGGTCAATATACTTTATTCCACATTTATCTGGCGCCTACTATATCAAATTTTGTTAGGTATCAAAGAAGAGACAAGTAAACACATTAAGCATGCAAACCTAACATTTCCTACTCAGCTAACCCGAGCAGGAAGTGAAACGTTAGCAGAGTTCTAGATGGTGCTGTTAGGTTTGTCAGGATGTGTCAACGCCTAAATATAATTAATAAAAAATAAGGCTAAAATAAGGCTTGATTGAGGTGATGGGTCATATTTCTTAGAACAAGACTCTCATAATGTACCTATAGGTACCAAAGTGGAATTGCGTTAGTCAGGAAAAACAGCGAGACGCAAAACGGACGTCTCATAGATACTAGAAATTGTTTGATGTAAGTACCCTAATTGCCTTGGCCTTTTTATTATTGACTAGCTTTTGCCCGCGACATCGTATGCTCATATCCCGTTTTTCAACTCCCGTATGGCCTATAACCTTTCTCATGAATGTGGCTGTCATATAAGCTTTTCCAAATCCGACTATAGTAGGCGCCAGATAAATGTGGAATAAAGTACATTGACCTTTCCCTAATAACTGTTCATAGGTACCTGAACAATTAAATATGAATCGTTTTTCATTATTAGACAATGTTAAGGATCACGAGAGATGATGATTCGGGACAGCTTTGTGTCATTAATTCCGTTTTTCAAATTAAAAATGTCAATAATTGTAGGTGGGTCAATGACCGTTATTCCACGATTATCTGGCGCCTACTATAGTAGGTAGTTCCAGAGATTAGCGCGTTCAAACAAACAAACTCTTCAGCTTTATTACATTAGTATAGGAAGGCTAGCGTTAGGCCAATATTTGGATGAAACCGATGATGTGGTGTGAACCGATGGGCTGTTATGAAGATGGAATTTTGCCATACCAAGTCATTCCTTTTCAAGAAGCAGTACTTAGTTGGTCTCCATAAATTGCTAATAGCCCCCTGGCTTTTGTAGGTATAGGAAATGTGTATGTGTCATATTCATCGCAGAGGTCGTAATAACTAGTAGAATCTTCAGTTCACAACTAGGTACCTAGTTTGAGCTCGAATTCGAGTTCAACAAAAATATCTGTAAATACCTTATACCTGTATGTATTGTGTTTAGGAACCTACTTAACATGTATTCAAGCTGGTACTCTCTCTCTCTCTCTATTTCTCCAATTCCCTAAAACGTAATGTAGTCCAATCAAATTAAACACAAAATTTATTTACACACTTTATTGAATTAACATAATGAAAACAAACATTAATATCATATTGAAATGAACCTCATGACAGTATACTGTAACCGTGAGTACAACATTTATATCATAACATTTAATCAATTCAATACACAAAACGATTAGATATGTAGATAATTACAGTGATATTCGAAAGATATGACATGTGAACATCTAGAGTGTGAGAACATAATGTAGATTACACGACATCTTGCATCTGCAGTACAATAAGAAGCAGTAAAGAATAAACTATTTATCAGATATGATAAAAATATGTGCAAGTTATTCTTTATTATTATACTATGCACATTCCCTATCTATTCTCGGCGACATCCGGTCAAACGAACGCTACGTGAATTATCCGCACAACCAATTTATTACTATGATAAGCTCTCACTCTCAAAAACACGTCTACACAGTCCTCCGCCGTGCACTACAGCCTGCCTCCAGCGGTCAGCTGCCCATATCAAGATTATCGAAGGCCCGTAAAATCCAATCAATAAAATTGATTTCTACAGGAAGCAGTGTCATCCCCATCCCAGCCCACTTCGCTAGAAAAGTAGGTACCGCAATGTCGCCCGACGCTTGTGATTCCAATCATCAATTGTTTCTAGTATAATCTAACTTTTTAGGTACCAGGTATTATTGCATGGCATATTATGGATGTTGGTGGCAGTCAGCGCCATAAATATATCAACATTGAAGGAACTGCCGCAGCCGCAGCAGTATCGATAACATTACATTAGATTTGACTAGACAAATAGCCGCGTTAGAGATCATAAAACACACATTTCAATCATCTTTATCATACTTTCCAAAACTTAAATGTCAGTATATTTATGTCATTGATAATAACCAATAAAGTCTGTGTTTAAATTCAAATAACATTTGTAGAACAATAGACTTTTCTAATGTTTACTAATCATAGTGAATACAAAAATTAAATGCTTATTGAAGTAACAGCAGAGAAACAAAAACATCAGATATTTTTGTTGTTTTTTGATATTACAATTCTTAACTATACTCAGTCAATAATTACTATTAACTTTAATACTACACAGGTGTCGAAACTGTGAAATAAATAGCCTACGCACATACACAATATGACAGAAAATAAGAGAGCAGATCTACTTTGATTAATTTTGTAAACACACAGTATTTGTGTGTTCGTATACTTTGTAGTACATGTCTACGAATGTTATTTATACCATACATTTTATTTGGTACGAACTGTCGTACTCGCATAGCACATACTTCATTATTCTGTTTATTTATTATTATTGAAGATTTAAAAATCAATCGATAAAAATATGTTCTATCATAAAGGGTACTCGGAATACATACAATTGAACAGTGTATATAAGCGGTGTAGATAAATTGAAGATATGATGAAATCCTCTGTATCATGTTACCCTGTTCACTACGAAAGTGTAGTATTTAAAAGATGAATACTTTGTCTGATATAATCGTAGTGTACTTAGAAAGGGGTGAAGCGAATATAATATTATTGGATATTTTATAATATGCATAATAAATTACACAACCTTTTTACCCAATCGTGTTGAACCTGTATATAGATAGATATTTATTAGGATATAGCAAAATATTGTGTATGTATTATGAATTTAATGATAGCAATATAATGTCACCAATAAACATGCGAACGAAGTGGATTGCATCGTAAGCATTCATCCAAAATATTTAATTATAGAATGTAGTAATGTGAAATTTTATAATATTATAAACCGTAAAATTCAAGGGATTCTCGAAAACGGTGCAATAAGAACTTCAAATACATGTGCTAACACGAAAATTGTAAAGAAATTCACTATTACATTTATAAATATTTGCTAAGATTGAATGTAATAATTACACTATACAGCGCTGCCTGACCCTGTCAATAAAGGCTATATAATTCATAACACGATCCAAAAGAAGTCCACAATCGTACAACTTACAGTTTAAAATAATTTGAAGAAAATCTAAGAACAAAAGGCACTAACTTTTAGTTTAGTGACTTAAATATATTACGAACATTTGAAACATACAAATAACGAGGATAAAACTGATATCTGATTATACAGTAAATAATTCATTTAATTGAAATGAATTATTTACTGACATATGGAATCATGGAGTGACTGTGTCTTATCATGAATATTCGACACAGTTCAAACCATGTATGCGTGTTGAAAGTTCCCTAGCCCTTACCCGGATCGCTTGATTCTTTTGATGGCACAGTGATACTATTCTCAACATTACCTAAATAAACATTCCTGTATTAAAAACCCCCAATTCAATAAAATCATCGACATATTATAACTGTATGTTAAAATTATTTACTAAATATGTTATAGGGCACGATACGCTATAGATAGGGAAACGAAATAAATGTCGAGCAATTGACTGAAGTGTAACGTGTAAAGTAGTAAGTGAATATTTATACAATAATAACATAACGAGTCACGTATCTTGCCTATAGCATATTTGGTGCGACTAAACAAAAGTAAGTAATTTTATAAAGATGCTTTTATGTATGTGATAATATACTTACGTCGCACAAACGAGTGCGATGTGCATAGCACACTAAATTATAATATTGCTTATCGAACAACAGAAAACAAACTAAACTTCATTTCGCATCCTTACATCAACATTGACAAAATTGAGCAAATGAAAATAACAATAACAATACGAATCATAATAATATTGCTAAGTATAATTATATAATGAGTATAATAAAGATTATATCGATTGCTGTGATTACTATTTAATTACAACTGAACGTAATAATACAAGGATATAATTAAAAATTATCACTAATTATTATTTATTCGCTAATAATTTAAAATTGCCTTGACCTAAATTTTATTAATATGATTGACAACACCGATGAATTAATATGTACTTCCTTATCAGAAAGTATTTGCGTTACAATAATCTGTCAATTTATTATAAAACGTTTCCCGCCGTGACGCGCTGCGATGCGCGCGCCGCCTGTCGTGTTCACTCTGAACTACAAGCGTGCACTATGACTACTACCTGCATTACTATCCGATAACGCGATAAACATCCTGACGTAGCTCTCGCACAAAAGTGCAACTCCAAACGTTAATCACAGCTATGAAATCTCTTCTCTTTAGTATTACTAATTTTTTTTTTCAAAATTATCTTTTCACAAATTTATATCTATCGAGTTATTCTATGTAAACCTGTTTAGTACTTACTTTACGAAGCTCTATACATTGTCTTAATTGCAATTTAATAGACTATAAATAATTGATTTTATCAAAAATTTTATTGCTACGTTAATTAACTTGAAGCACACAAAAATATTTAAAACTTTGAGAGAATTGCTAACAAAAAATATAAAATAAACTTTTTATAATTTTTACATAACGCAAATAAACCGATAGAAAAACAAATTTTGACTAGCATTATAGAATTTCTTTTTTTTCTACTTTCAGAACAATTTGACTAGCATATCAAACAACGATTTTAACGAAATACGAACTAATTCTCAATACTATCGACGTCACATAAAAATACACATAATTATGTAAATAATTTTAGACACAACTTTGGCACAATAATTAATTACTGAAATACTGCAGGGGAAGACTCGGGAAATATGTTATCGGGATATGTTTCGAGAATATAAGTCTAATCGCGTAATCTTATAACTAGGGTGCAAAATTAATAAGTAGTGGATAATACAGTAATCGCTTACGTAGTTTCTATTAACTTGATACTTTTATTGTTATTTTATCATATACCATGTTTAAAATACATGCAAAGTTCAGAGCTATGCCTTATTTACGAAGTTGAAATTCAGATATTTTGGCACTCGATATTCATCGTGACTTGGCACAATTCAACTTTGAAGCAAATAGAAAGACATTTCACTGAAAAGCTTTTCATACAGTGGTCCTATAGTTATCTTACCCTACGCTATCCTAAGTGTATTTTTTTTTTACTTTTTTGGAAATATTTGATTACCACAGGACTATATTTGATCTAAGACTAAATACAAAGAGCAGTCTGGAGAGGGTGATTAAATAATTCAAAGAAACCGTTCTACATTACATTACTAAACATTCACTACTCTCAGAATAATTTAGCATAAATCCACAACATTATTAATGTTAAACAAACTTTAACAATCTTTGGCTTTGATCCCTTGACCAATATTAATTATTCGACCTTAAATTTCCAGTAGCCGATGTATCTTACACATTGTGTATACGTTAGAGATCTTAATAGTTCAAATGTAAAATAAATTAGAAGACTATCACATTTAGCAACACTATTTTTATACCTAACGTCTTTTTGTGATATTAGACGATTTTAAATGATATTCTGAAATGTTATCTTCACCTCTGTCTTCGTTTTTAAAGTAAGTTTTCTTAAAGGATTTGATCCCATCGGTTTCGTATCGCCGCGCCGCGTCCGAGCGCCGCAACTGTTACTGTAACACCTAATTCTCAGGTCATTACGATTATTTTATTTACAAATATTGTCTTTAAACCCTCTCGCTCTGTTCGCTACTCTACTCTACGCTACGTCAGCGGGCCCGAGGTCGATAGTAACGCATCTACACCTATCTAATAATGTACGCCGACACATGATTATATTTACTTTGAACATTATTACTTGTGGTCGGTACTGATCATAATGGAAAATAAATCCAATAGACAATTGATACACTCAACCGCTTAAATCCATAGTAAATTCGATCAGCTTAGCTAACTCCTGTGCACACTTTGTTATAAATTCATAAGCCGTGAGCAGTGAACCAGACAAATTATTAAAATATTTAACTATTTAAAATAAGTGTTTTGTGAAGTTATATTACACGTTCACTGTTCACGGATTAGCAAAAATTTTAAAATGTCAGTCGTTAGTCTTTTTTATAATAATAATTTTTCAAACCCCATCCCCAGGTCTTACTGATATATAAATCAATGGCATGCTCTGCTCCAATCAATCAAATACAGTGGAGAATAAATATAAGAATATCTAAAATACTTATAAACTCGTAACAAATGTAAACATACATTCGGCGTGGATCTAATGTCTTGCCAATAGCGTCACCTCGTTTTAGAGAGATTGTTTTGGTCACGTTCATTTGAAGAAATATATCGGAGCCAGAGTTCCGTATTGCGGCTGCATCAGAATGGTGCGTTCAGTGTTGTACAATTTGTACGCAACGCCGGAATTCTGGCCGCGGAGCCCCATTCAATGGATCGGTGCCTTCACGATGTGGTTGGGAGCGATGTAGTGATAGCCCGGCAGCGGCAGCCCGGCCGTCTCCATCGTGATCCTGGAACACATCAACCGCACGTTCACCCACTAGTCACACCGCAACACAACTCACATCCGTTCAAACATTCGTCATATAACAATCTGTAACACCCCATTCATTGGGACATAACGAGCTAAATTTTCGTGTTGGGTTTAAAAATATCAAATTCAAAGAACAGCTTGGATGGAAATGGAGATCAAAGGATAAAGCAGCAACAGGTTCTGATCGTGAACCCGATCACAGAAACAAGTAAGTTTAAAACGTGGAAACACTAGGATTTAAATTAAATGTAAGGAAAACTCTTACCAGGACATTGGATGATCCAGTGAGCAGTAGGATAGTAGACGTGGAGCAAAGTTCAGCATGTCAGGTATCACGGGAATGTTTGGTGCCGGTGGGTGGGCAGGAGGTGGCGTGGGTTCTTCAAGGAAGCTTTGTGTTTCGGAACATTTACTAGACATGGTTACCTGCACTTAAGACTAAACCGCACTCTGCCAGACAAAACTTCTTTAGCAATGAAAAACATACGCGTACTATTATTATTTTTATTAAGTATGTACTTTAAAACAATACACTTTTGCTTAACGATTCTAGCGAGTAATATAAACCTGAAACGAATATGAAAACGTTTACTACCTTAAAATTAACATGATTTTTATTACAAATAAAAAATTATATTGACAGCTAAATAATCTGCATTCCCTACGGAACTACATTTAGAAACATACGAATTGGACCTCAATTTTAAATTCGCACTAATTAATAAAATAATGTAGTGGCAGAACAACGCCATCACCTAACTAATCTGCTATAGCTTCGCTATGTCTAACGCGATGGCGCCGTCTGCCTTATACTTAATAAGGTCACCTAAATATAAAACAGTCCAAACTACTTATAATAATCTTGAGAAAGAATCATAAGTAGCTATAAATGTATAATAAATAATAAAAACATCCAACATTCCCATTCCTGTTGGAATATATTTGGCGTAAATAAAACGACTTATACCGACTACAAACAAATCATTTCCTGATGTTTAACAAAATTAGAATCATACACAGACGATCGGGCAGCAATAGAAAACTATAAACTATAACATATTATTAAAACACCATTCATAATAGACTTTCTTATAATTTTATTTTAATTTATAGTTTTACAAAGCCTAATTCATTGATTTCTAAAACGTGTCGAAAATTTTAAAGGAATATCAATTTAGCAACGAATAGATAAATTCGTAAACTGAAATAATTTAACCAAATGTGATTTTTTTATTACAATAACTCTGTCAAAAAATCTAACTTGATCTTCCATTTAAAATGTGTATACAGAGGCACTGTCATCAAACAATACTTCTTCGTTATCTTGAAATGAATGTGTACAAATGAGGTGAATTAAAAAATCACTAGAGCATTAATTTTCTAGAATTTCTTGAGTTTGAAGTATCGTTTGATGTACTCTTTTGATTGCGACACCCTGTATTTTGATTCCAAATAGACATTTCATTACATCTGAACGCAAAGCACTCTGTACATTCTACAGCCATTAGCTTCTACGTACTTCTACTATTGTCAAGATCCCTAGTTGTCGTTAGTCGTATTAATTTTATTTTTCCGTCGTTTAGTCCATCATGTAACTTTACATAACTATTATGTACTAAGTATTACCATCGCGATTTTATTTCATTTAGTTGCTTAATTTATAATGATGATTATTTTAGTCCCCGAATATCTTAGTCTTATTTTATATTTATAAAAATCGAGGTCTTTTTATGATAACTTTATTCTTTCGTCATTTTCAAAAGCTGTTACTAGCCCAGTCATACTTATGAACAGACACAGAAAAGTCAGTATTTAATTTATTTGAAATAGAAATCGATCTTATTTGCTCACACAAGGTGATTTTATATTAAAAGTGGTTCATATACTTCGAACCTAGAGAGATAAATTGAGTACTACTACATAGTACAATAAAAATAAGACAGTTGTGTTAAACAAAGAACCATTATACGATTAAGTATTTTAGTAAAAAAAAAGTGCTTTTAAATATTAGCCAATATGCTGAATAAAATAGAAAAGATGAAACAGATTTCCCAAAATAAAAAAAGAACTCTGTTTATTTACTCTTAAAAATAATGAATCGATGATGACCTTTGTCAAAGAGAAGGCTGCGTTAGGATTGATACCTAGTCTTTTTGCACACGAGCTCCATCGAGTCACGTGAAACCGACCTTCTGACTTTCAGTTACCATTCACTTCGCTCTTACATATAAATAAAATCTTACGATGACAATTCTAGTTACATGATTTCAAAGTAACAAAGGAGAAGGTCCAACACAAGTTCGTCCCAAGAACGCAGTAATCGATACGTACAAATTGTGTCTAAATAGATTCCTTATGGTAAATTATTTTATTCTTATGGTAATTATTATCCTACACATTTAAACAATCAACTAATAAACTTTGATAGCCGTTTGTAACCCAAGTAGGAGTTGATTTCGAAAAACCCAAAGACACATGGAATGTTTAGTTTTGTCAATAATGTTAATGCAGAGGTCACGGATTCCTGCTTTAAGAAATTTTATGGAAACTACAAAAGCCCCAAAAAGAGAAAGAGGCATTTTTGTAAAACTTTATACTTGATAGGATTCATGCAAAAATTCAAGTTAATTGACTCGTAGAATAAGAGTGTTCATACAAACTGTTAGCAAACCTGTGTTGAATTATTTCTTTTACCACAAGGAAGTAATTATATCATAAGAAAAAGAAATAAAGGAACTCATCGTCTCACATTTGTCCGTATCGATTACTGTTCCAGTTGCGTTACCATCTCCTTTAAAGTCACGATCGCGATGCACTTCGATTACAGTCCGTGCCGAGCGCGTTCGCAAACTCGCTACATAGTAGAGCGCCTGCGCGGCTAGTACGGGTTGTACTTCCTTTCCTTGGAAGACTTAGCGGGCGCATCTTCGTCCTGGCGGCGGCTGAAGGATTTGTGGCTGCGGTGCACGCCCGTGGTCTGCACGGGCTGCGCGCTGCCGCTCAGCAGGTCCGTGAGCCCGCCCAGCGCCGACAGCGAGCTGAGCGCACCCAGCGCGCCGGTCTTGCTGAGCAGCTGCGCCAGCGGGATCGCGGAGGCTAGCGGGCTAGCCGTGGACGAGCTGGCGGTGCCGCTCGAGGAGCTTCCTTCCAGGTTCGCCTTCTGAAGCTCCACACTGCCGGAGCGGGACAGGAATGTTGTATAGGGTCAGGTGACCTCTGGGCCTATTCGATGGACGCGACGCGGTTGTGACAGCGCTGGCCCGAGTTTTACAGCGGACGTTTAAGTCTATTAATGCTTTGTTTATTCGTTGTGGTAACACAAAAAGATTTTGTAATTATTTCCGAATGACGCCATTTTTGCTCTTGCGGTCTTTCAGCTTCACACCATGAACGATGCAGCCGCAAACAAATTTAAATAAAGATTGGTTTAAAATAAAATCTTTATCAACGACAAACGCTTAGAAAAAGAATTACGATGCAAACCAAAGTTATTTACTCCGATTAGGAATTCCAGCGATTCCGATCTAAATATTTTGTATTTTTATTCTTAGTAAATTTGGTGGTTGATCAAGAATACCATACAGACATAACATACAGCAGTCTTGCGTTGGACATATAGGTAATTTGATATACCACGACACCCGGGTATCCTCGTTACTCATCCAGTCTATATATACTCGCATTTTTTTAGGTCATCGGGTTATGTAACTGTGGTATGGCTGGGCGTCCAAATGAAAGCTTTGCCTATACGCAGCAGCTTGCTATTCGTGCAAGCTATGACTGTAAATCTAATTCTTATCGGGTTAATTTCATTTTGAATCTTATTCTCCTAAGAGATTCGGATCATAACTTGCTCTATGGCGCGTTCAGTGACCTTGAATTTTTGGACCCTCCCAATGATTGTCAGTGTATTCGGCACCGTATTATATGACAGTCCGAACCCACTGGTTAAAGATTTTAAGTCTTCAAAAATTAAGATACAGGGACAAGAGAACTTGGCGGAGATTAATTTTGACTTAATTTTTTTTTTGCCGGTCTCACGCTCTTTCAAAAATAAACTTTAAATTGATTTCGACGAGGGATAACTGCCAAGTTTTTCATAAGCCGCTAAAGCTTTGCAACGAATATTATCTTGTAGTAGTTAAACAAACAAAATAATAATTGAAATAATAGCCAATAGGCTATTATTCAAGAGTGATAAATATATTACTCGGGTCAGTCGCCATATTAAATTAAAACGATATCGATTTGGCGGCGAGTGAGCAGGTTAAATAACTGCGCCGGCGGGAAGGTGGAAGCGAGCGGGCTAGCCGTGGACGAGCTGGCGGTGCCGCTCGAGGAGCTTCCCTCCAGGTTCGCCTTCTAAAGCTGCACACTGCCGGAGCGGGACAGGAACGTTGTACAGGGCCAGGTGAGCTCAGGGCCTATTCGATGGACGCGGCGGGGATGTGATGGCGCTACCCGAGTTTTACAGCGAACTCTTTAGTATTATTATTTATCGTCCAACTGCAGGGCAACTTTCCTCCTTGACCCTGTCTACTGCCACCTAGGTTCAGTGCTTCAGGTAGGAGTTCCGTTTCTCTCTTTAACTTCTGGACCTGTTGCGACTTTATTTATTGCTATTCTGAACCCATTTTTTTCTTCCACTTCAACCTGTCATCAGAGATTTCGTTTTTGGAATCACGTTTCTAATACAGTCATTAAGTATCACTCCTAAAATACTTTGTTTCGATAACTGCTGGTGGCCGGGTATGCACTTCATAGATGAGGGAGAACGTGCATGTGCCATGGGCACTTTTGGCCAATAGGCTCCACGGTCATTGCTCTGCTTCTAGCAGCTAGCATTCTTCTTTCTTTGATCAATAGCTGTTTCAGATTTTTTTGGAACATTTAGGTATTTTTTTTGTTATTGGTAACACACGCGTACGGAAACATGAAATAGAGGCCATAAGGCTATATTTTATCACCCCTGCCGTTGTACCTGGTGCTAGTGGTCATCATATTACTACAGTTTTTGCATGCTTATCTGACTCGAGGCTTATTTGTCGATCCATTATACGACACTTGCCGATGTAGGTCCAAGGATGGGTGACATCATACCCGGACCCTCCATGTTTCACGTCAAGCCGTTGGTCCCGGCTGTCATTTATAGTGATTCGCTCAGATAGGCAGTCGCTCTAAGAAAATTTTGATATTCATCTTCATCCAGTTAAACTTGAAGTCGATCCAAGTCTTTGCAGATGATCGGTTCCTTAAGGAATATGGCTGTGTGTGATAGGCTATCAAGTTATTTTTTACTTTGTTATTCGTTTTAGTATCTGTGTTTGATATAATAAACCTGAATAACAAAAATTACGGTCTCTTTCAAAGTTCTAAATTCGATCGCGTTCGGAAGTAATTATTTATTACATGTTTGCTTGCTTAAGTTAAGCTTCTTTTTTATGATATCTGTGTCTCTCACAAACGCTCGGGAAAGTTTAAAAGAATTTACTTTAGAATAAACACGCGATTTGTTTTAATCTTCTTCAGAAAAACTCGCCGAATGTATAACCTCCCATTTTTTTAAATCAGTTAATAAAGAGCATTATTTGTAACATCAAATGTTATTAATATACAAAATTCAACATAAACATTGGGCATTTTATAATTAACTATTAGTCTTAAAATATAAAAAAATCCTTCCCCCCTCCTTTTTGACATCAGTTAATATCGTGACATATCGTAACTACATTTGCACGATGGTTCGTATAAGTGTGCTGGATTGGAGGGTTGAAAGGCGACAAGGTACTGTCACTGTGAAGAAGGCCTTTTGAACGCCAGAGCACAAACGCAGCGGCGTGCCCCAGACGCCAAGCCACAAATTCGCCGTACTTTTTGTCACATATTTGTAACGTTTGGCGTACAGGGCACGCGATTGCTTGTCCTGTATACGTGACAATGGCGTTCAAAAGGTTAAATAAAAACACTATTTCCACTATCTATTATAGCGAGTACTGTCTCTGCTATAGTTAAGAATATAAGTACAAAACAAATTATTGCGGCTTATTTAAATGCAGGATATGAAACAGGGTATAGGATCAGGATTTTGTCCATAAGGTTTCCAAATCAGGTTATTTCCCAATTTTGTCGTAAAAGTACCAACCCAAAAAAAATAATATTATCAAAGAAAAAGTAATAAAAATGGTGCGAATAAAATCCAATCAAAGTAAAGAATCTGGCTTTCCGAGCGTTTGTGAGTTAAATCAAAATTGAATACCACTAAAGGTAACAGCAAATTCTTTAATCGGCCAATAACAGCGGTTTGCATCGAATGTCATGAAAAATTATAAAATAGCAGTTAAATAATTTTAAAAAAAAATCCTATAGTTACTCGGGTCAGACGCCTTTTTTGTTCAAAACATATTTTTTCAATTAAAACGAAAACGATTTCGAAACGGCCCATAAGGTGAGATAATCAGAGGAATATTGAGGGATCATAAAAAAAATCGACCTTAAGGGTGGACTAGGCAAGAGTTCGTCGGACATGAATGGGCAAAATAATACTCCTTAGGAGTCGGATGGATGTAGGGAAAGAATGAAATGGTTTTTTGTTAATTAGTATTGGCTTACCTCATGTTGATGAGGTACTGGGCCAGGGCCACGGAGTCAGGGTTGCCTGAGATGGTGATGGTCCGGTCAGTGCTGCCACCTTCACGTTCCTCGCAGTTCGATATTCGGATCATTGCGCCGGAGATTTGTCGGATTTCAGCGATTTTGGTGCCGCCCTGATGATATTATTTGGTTTAGTAAACATTGGTGGTTAGACTAATATTGTTGACTGAGGCACGGCCATAAGTTCGCATAAGGTTCATCTTGAAAAGATAACTTTGACACGAATGTATTTAATATCATTATTGCATATGTGTTAAAGTTATCGTTTCAACCACATAATGGAGGACTGAAACTTTATTTCCATAGCAAAAGAGTTCAAAATGAGGAATTGATTTTTCGGGATTGTTACTCATTTTAACCTTCCATACGGTTCAAAATGTCTTAAACACGTCGAGGTAAAAAGAATCGTTGAACTCTGATCGACGACAGCCTTGGTAAAGCCATACGAATCTATTACCAGGGTGATTTCTGTCATAAATTGAACCTTAAGGCCTAAAACATAAAATCAATATTACCTTGCCAATGATGCACCCTATCAGTTCATTGGGCACGGTCATTTCATGTGACTGTTGATTAGTAGCGGGCTGGTTGCGAGACTGGTTGGACGTACGCAGCTGTGAGCCCGCCAGAGCCGCTAGTGCTGGAAAGAACACATGGGCTTCATTAATAATAACCGCTTTAAGTATAGTAACGTTATGATATGGATAGGCTAAATACAATCTTGCAAAATGGCTGGGTGACTATCGTAAGAAATGAATTAATTGCCCCCATATTCGTGCAGGAACTATAGGTAGCACAGAAGTGATAATGTCTAGTATTTATTTATAAGGTAATAATTCCGAATTTGCAACACTAGATGGCTCTGTCCACATCCTGCACGTTCCCCTAATGGTTGCGTGTAAGAACTACAGGTGGCAGCACAGAGGCGGCAAATGTCAAGTGCATAGAAGATTAAAGTTTCGAATTTGCAACACTAGATGGCTCTGTCCACACCCTGCATGTTCCCACAATGGTTGCGTGTAGGAATTACAGGTGGCAGTGCAGAGGCGGTAAATGTCAAGCGCATAGAAGGTAAAAGGTTCAAATTTGCAATACTTGATGGCTCTATCCACACCCTGCACATTCCCCCAATGGTTGCATGTAGGAACTACAGGTGGCTGCAGAGAGGCGGCAAATGTCAAGTGCATAGAAGGTAAAAGTTTCGAATTTGCAACACTAGATGGCTCTGTCTAAACCCTGCACGTTCCCATAATGGTTGCGTGTAGGAACTACAGGTGGCAAATGTCAAGTGCATAGATGTCAAAAGTTTCGAATTTGCAACACTAGAAGCACAGTCTACTCCGTGCGCGTTCCCTAAAGGAGTGGAGGAAGTTACCTTCAAAAGGACTTAGAATATAGGCTTAAGAGACTTCAATGAAGACTTTATTTTACACTAACAGTCATCAGAGCATTACCTATAATTTTATGTTATTTGAGTTATCTAAACTACTAGAACGAACTACAGAAAACCTTGTAAAGCGATTCGTCCACGATTGGGCCCGGGAGTTTAAGCACACGGCACGTGCAAGTTACAGTCATAGTTGCACCGACACACGGTTCAAAATAGCTTGGCACTAATTTAAAGTATCGGCCAGCAATGACAGTGCAAGGGGACTCCGATCTAAAAATAGATGCTTGTTTATGCTTTTTATAACTCTATGGTCAATACATCGTTATGCTTTTACAGGAGATACACGACTTTGCGGCATAATATCGTGGATGAAGCGCTATATAATACTATAGAAAAATAAATAATACTTTGCTTTGCTTTTACGGCCCAGAAATGAAGGATTATAGCAAAGGGGAATATTAGAGACGGTTAAGAGAAGCCCACCAGACACAAAATTTGTTTGGTCGGCAGATCCCTTATCAACGGAGGTTTGCGGGATATCCTGTTCCGTATACCAATCTATATGAGTACTGGACTTTTGGCAAAATTATATGTAATAAGTATAATTAATTTTAGTGCGTTTTGATTTTATATAGACAATGTGCGGGCGTGTCACTTCAAAGTATTATTTATTCTTCTACACACTATCGGACTTTTTAATATTCTATTTACAAAAACATTAAAATATAAAGTTGTTAGTATGGATTTAAAAATAATAATACATACTTAGGCTCTGTTTACCTGCAGGGTTAAGTCCGGCAGCATTAGCTGGACCTAGGCCGCCTAGACCGAGCGCGGCTAGGCCGGCCAGTGGTGACTTAGCCAGGCCTCCCATCTAGAAAAGAATATGGATATTTAGTACAGTTTTTTTGGATGTGTTTTATTACCAAGCAAGATGGGTATGTGATTGTATATCTGAAAATTAGAACTATATTTTATTTTTTGCTTAAATGATGAAATCATCTGCAGTCATGTCGACTGCAGATGATTTGAAACACGGCTAAGCAAGAAGTTTTTTTTTTAATGCCTCTCATTTGTGATCTTTGCGCTCGTGCATGAAGTGAGATAATATAAAAATTACCTCACAAAAGAGTACCTTAGCTGTCTTATTGTTGTTTCAATGTAAATAAAGATACACAACCAGCATCTTTCACCTTGCTTGGGTTTTACTATTATTAAATTAAGTTTCCCAATCCAAAACTTAATCTACAGTTTCATATTGCGTTACAAATATTTTAGTAAAGGCACTTACTAAAATACGTGTTTAATGTACAATTTGGAAAAGTATTATCTTTAAGTATACATACTACGAAAACAGTATATTTTACAAGACAATACAAGTTTCATACAAGGAAGAAGAGATCATACTACACACTGTGATACTTCATTCTCTGAAAATGTTCTTTCTAAACAAAATTCATAACAGAATGCTAAGATTAATTTTATTTATATTTATGAGCTCCAGCTGCTTGTTTTTCTTCTCTGACATAGCCGGGATGGGATCGCTGGATAGGGTTACCTGGGTAGAAACTAGATTTTACAAAGTAAATATTAAAGTCTAGGAAAATTCGCTATTTTCACTTCTATTTAGACATGACGCATGATTAATTCAGATAGAAAAAATAAATCTCTGTACAACTGAACAAATCACCTGAATTAAACATACTGGACCAGTGAAGTCTATGGATTCAGATTGGACGAAAGGTAAAGGATTTGCGAATTTTCATAGCAACCTCGGAAGAAATTAAATCCACGTCGTGAGTTCTTGAATGGTGCTGCCCATAAAAATGCACCTTTTAAACAACAAAAAGGCAGTTTACTGTACTCTAAAATATAATTTTGTTTCACGTTAAGCCATGCGCGACCATGGTTAATCACCATTATTATTTTTCGTGTGGAAAATAAAAGAAAAACGATGGAATAGGCATGGCAAAGGCAAAATAGGGAGAGGTGCAAGTACAGGAACGTTTGTAAGAACATCGCTGGAGGGTGCGCGAGCTGGTTGAAGTACGTACGCTCGGATCTCGGCAATGCCAGAAAACAAACAGATAAAGCTTTGAATGTGAATGTGTTCATCAGTACACGACTATAATAGTTACATTCGGTTCAAATGTGCTAAGATTAAATGCTATACTACGGGTCGACAAATGGAAAACATATTGGAATAAGAATGATACAGATATGGGGGTATACGTGCAAACAAGAAAGAATATATCGATGAGTTTCAAGCGTAAGGTGCAAGAGAGCAGCGCAAAATAATATGGATATCATTCCTACACGCCACATCACCGGGGTTCTAGAACTATTATAGTACAGGGTTAATTCATGGCCGCTACGGGGATCGACACCACACATCCAATTCGAGGGGATTCTGGGGCAGCACCAATCACATTACGTCACTCAGTCCACACAACCTCATAGAGAAGAGTTTTATACTTGTATATTCATGGATTCTCATCTCAGGTATTAACTAGAAGATCTTCGTGTGTACTAACAGGCAAAGTAGAACATTCTGGTTATTCTCAAGTCTACGGGGCAGGTTTAGCATAATAGTTGACTCAATGATTCGAATCGTTTCAGCATTCATTACAACGGACATGAAGATCTTACAGGCCCTAGCTTTTGTCCCAACTAGGCTGGTAGTCTTGGATTTCTGTTGCTTATCCTACATGCAGATCGAGAGTGGTAAAAAAATGAATTGCTAGCGCGGCTTTTCTATTAGTTCTTAGGTTCTTTAGGCGAGGTTTTTATTTGCAGCGCGGGAGAAGCTTTAGCATAGCGACAGACCTACCGAAGAAATCAGCGTCGAAATCTTCCGTTCGATTTATTCGGTTGCTATGACAAAAATCATTCGGCACAAAAGTATGTTTGGAATTTTATAAACATAGTGCGAAAACGACGATGTTTGTCAAAGTTTGCTTCTATACAAACTGTGCTCGTTCGATTTTTAAACTTTAAAGTCCAAACGCGTCCCAATTTCGGTTTGACGCGTCGCAAACGGTAATTCCGTCGCGTAATCTTGGTTGGCATGTCGCTGCACTGTTAGACTAGCATTTCATTAGTTTCCGCCTCGTCGCTTCACGCTGCCGCCCAGCCGGGACAGGTCTCTATGAGGTCGGCGCGCACTCACGAGGTGGTGGTCGTGCAGCGGCGGCAGCAGGTGCGGCGGCGGCAGCGCGCCCACGAGCGGGGGCTTCACCTCCAGCAGGGGGAACACGGGCGCGCACACCGCGCCGCCGGTACCGCCCCACTGACATGGCACATCATTCGGTACTACGCGATACTGCGCGCCCGTACGGCTCGCGATAGCTTCAGCGCAGACAGAGCGGCTACTGAACGAGCGCTCACGCGCTTAACCTTTTGAACGCCAGAAAATAAAAGCATCGGCGTGCCCCCGACGCCAAGCCACAAATTTACCGTACTTTTTGTCACGTATTTGTGACGTTTGGCGTACAGGGCACGCGCTTGCTTGTCACCTATACGTGACAGTGGCGTTCAAAAGGTTAAACTCAACTATGCTCGAGCAGTCACGCAGACGCTCGCGTGCGTTATCGTCAACAGAAGAATAAATCGCAAACAATTTGATAATTTCGTTTGATTTTGTATCTGTAGGTATTGACTTATTTTTTCGTCAGCGATCGTTTGCAAGCGAACGCTCCGACCACGCATGCTCATGTATAATCGCGAACTGCCGCGCGGGTGCGAGGAACTCCTGACAGGCTACTTTCAACCCTATTGCAGTTGCAATTAAGCTTATTATCAATTAGTCAATGAAAACTGTTCAAGCGTCTTGCTGCTCTGTCTGCACTGACCCATTGGCGGAGCTCGATCACGGATTTGAAAAATGTACTGAACTTTTTGGCCGCTCTAAATACAAGGTACCTACATCATTGCACCACAAATTCTTTATACTAGGTGTCGCTAGTGTGCGTCATAATCTTATTTGTCAAAGTGAAAACTTATCAGCTATTTCGATCTTACTGTGTGTTTTAATAGAGGTCATTTTCCAGAAAGTCTGCTTGCTTTTATGTACGATGTCATAGAGCATTATTGCAACTATCGTGTAATCACAATCAAATCTGCAGTACATATTCTTTTACGACTACTTATACGACCGACCGACCAATAAGTTCAGCGCAAGAAGTTCGTAACAATGAAGAAAATTCACTGGAGTTGTTATACAAATCGCTGCAATATCCTTGAACAGACTACCACGTTGGATGGTAATTTGTTTTCTATCACTCGTTTCCCAGTTATCAAAACCTCGAGCCAATCAACTCGGAAGGTGATAATCTAACCAGTGATTGTGTAGCTTCCCTTCTAGGATGGCAAATCTGTCCTTGATAGAATTCTATTGCCCTACATCGCTGCTTCATTTCTTTCAAATACATATTTTGTATTATCATCATTTAACCTAGTAAATACATAATTTTAAACCTAATAAATAGTCTGACCTAAATTATATGCATTTTCACTTCATTCAAATTGTTAAAAATGCGTAAGCTGAAAGATGACGTACACAAATGACACGAACAAAATGGTATAGCCAGTTAAAATAAATATAAGTAATGTTGCCAGTTGGCAATGCAAATTTAATAAAAAGTAAAATTTTAGTTTTCATTACGCTTGTAAATATAGATTATTGTCACGAAAATTATGCTCCTGACAAAAAAAATCTTAATAATTTTGCCTGTTAAATTACGTCAGTCAAAATTAAAAGCCAATTATTCGATTAGCAGTTTATTAAGTTTAAGTATTAATTAAGATCACAAATTAGTATGTTCTAAAACTTACATCTTGCGCGGGCACGGCGTAGTTTCCTTGGATTGTGTATGCCTGTCCACCGGCTAGTATAACTGGCCCGGCGACGTTTGGCTTTGGTCTGTAAGGAATTGTGGCGCCTTTCGGTGGGCTCTGGAACAATCGACACCACATTACATGGATATACTACTTAGGAACCATCCATAAATTACGTCACACGTTAAGAGGGGGAGAGGGGGCCGACGAAGTGTGTCAAGGGGTGGGAGGGTTCCTAATTTTCGTGACGACACATTTCAAAATCAAATATATAAATGAGGATTTAAAAACGTAATTTGAACTATTAACGAAAAACATAAAAATATTTTCGGTCCTATCTGTATTTTCATTAGGTTTAAATTTTTTGCTTTGTATGATTTGATGTCGATTTTATAAAAAAAAAAAACTGGTATTAAATAATGCCGGAAATGCTGTTTTATAAAATATGTCGTAATTCGTAATCAGGGGCTGATAACGAAAAAATCGTTGAATCCGTCCATCGGCATCGCGGTAAATAGGGTAAAAATGGATTGTATGAAAATTACTTTGATTTTTAAACTTTTTGCAAATAACTACGTGGTAAAGAATAAAGATCGCAACGCTTAATATTGCAAGATTACTCTTTAACCTTCAAAGGGGGTTGAAGTTTGCAAAGGTAAGTACTAAATCTGCGCGGACGAAGTCGCGGGCGGGTCCACTCGCTGAGAGCACCCGCACGTATTTTACTGTACGCCCTTACACAGGACAGCTTGGTTCAGTCCAAAGGGTGTTGTCAAGAGCAATCACCAATCCATAAATAATAGATAGGTAGTGATTTTCTCTAACCACTGCTGACATTAATCTTCATGGACTTGACTATTATCTTACCTCTAGCATGACACAGCAGATGTGATAAATGCACTGTGTGATAGCGTCGCAGGTCCCACTGATTGTCACGGCCCGTTCTGTGGAGTTTGGTAGCATTTCACTCGCCACCTGGAAATAATAATAATGTTTACTTATAACAAGCTGCTTGATAACTTAAAATAAGTTGTGTGCTTTAAAATTCAACATTTGTAGGCATAACAGTCATGCATTGTGTTTCAATCTGCTGTTTTTATTGAGTAATGCAAACATAAATGTATGAGGCAAACATAATTGATTTTAATTTCTGAGTTTGTCCCATAGAAAAAGTTGTTCATAAGGATGAGAATCCCGTCTACGTTATTTGTGTTACATCCAATATGATGTTTTACAATTTTTTTTTTTTGTTTGAGATGAGTTTCCGCCTTATAATTGCCTTTTCCACCGAATTCTTATAACGGTGTAGGCCCATTCATGTCCAGTCTATAAAGAATGCGGCAGTAATAAACTTGTGGCCCGAGGAAGTGGGCGGACCTGCGCGCGCGCAGCCTCAGGCTTTAATGGTCATGAACTTGTATTGTTACTATTTAGAAACTGTTAACTGTGATACATTTAAATGCTGTAGTTTCCGGCGATTTGGAGGTTAAGGTCTTATATTGCGTGGCTGTTTTCAATGAAAAGTGGATTAGGGCAAACAGGTTAGCCAAACCTTGTCTCTCAGAACGCCAATACGTATTTGCTTACGATATTTGGGGCCATAGTAAAATTATATTGAACATCTTACACCAGAGGTTTAGGATACAGTTGGTAATTAATTACTATTCCCGTGCTAGGTTTTACTGAAAAATTAGATAGAGCTATAAAACATCTTTTGAAATATCAGTACTGCTTTGTAGGAGGGTGACCGTAGTCCACTAAAATATCCAGTGAGTTTTGTTGAATTTTGACTGTTCAACAGTGTCATATTTTACCTGAATGTTAGCACCGGTGACGTCGCGGATCTCCTTGATCTTGGAGCCACCCTTGCCGATGAGCGAGCCGCACTGCGAGGCGGGCACGATGAGGCGCAGCGTGATGGGCGCGCGCGAGCCGCCGCCGCCGCCCTCGTTGAACTGAGAGCACCACTGGAATGTTACACACGGTAATGTATACAAAAGCAGTTAAAAAAAAAAGTGCCTGCGATCAGGGGACCCCCGTCGGAAACGAAATTCCTCCGAATGTCATGATCGGTCTAGCCTTATCCCAACTATATTGGGGTCGGCTTCCAGTCAAAACAGATTCAGCTGAATACCAGTATTTTACGTGGAAAAACTGCACATCTGACCTCCAGAACCCTGGTAACTGGGGAACACGGTACTTCTTGGCAAAAAGTCCTGCCGAATGAAAATCGAAATAAAATCGATGATTTTTTTTCTGCTTCAGTCTTTATACTCGTGCGCACACACACACAGAAACAGACTAGAAAGAGAAAGGTAAAAGGAGAGCGCGCGGGTAGCGTATCCCTCATAGAAAGATAAGACATACTGGGAGAAGAGAAGAGGCGTAGGGAGAGGGCATAACGCAAAAATCTTATGTGACGTTACATTTCTCCCGAATCACAACTACCGCAAGCCGCGTTAAGGTGAAAGCGCCACGGTAGCTCGCGAAATTCAATTTTTCCTGCGTTTTTTGCATTTTGCAGGTCAGTGTCAGGTTGTATGTTGATTAAAGTACGATTGGCGACCGTAACAAATATGGCTTTACTGAGTTATAATAATTATAATCATCGATACGGGTTGTATCAGTTCATCAAATCCTAATGAATGACTTCTTTATGAAATAACCATTCAATGGGATTAAATTAACTTAGAGGGTTGTATTGATGATTTTAATGATTATAATTCTGTAAATTAATACGTGTTACGGTCGCGAATCATATTTTGTTCAACATTCAGCCTGGCACTGACCGACATTGCAAAAAATATAAGAACATTTGAATTAAGCGGGCTACCCTGGCGCTTCCACCTTAAGGAACTTCGCTTCATGTACACTACTGCTACATCGGCAAACTTAAATACAACAAGGCAGCTCTGTCAGGTAGCTATTGATCCATATAAGATACTGGTATTCAGCAGTATCCCGTTTGAGTGGAAGCCGTCTCCAACTAAGTTGGAAAAGTTTATTCTCTAGCAAAGAAACCACCAGTTAGCCTTTAGGCTAAAATTTAGTTATTTGTGTAGATTACCTAAAGGTTAGAATTAGGAATCGCGGACGTTTCTGTTGACTTTCATTTGAAAGCATTAATCAATTGATTCGCGGTGGCTTAAGGCGACTAGCGCAAAAATAGATTAACTTGCCCTGGTCAACTGTTTGGTTAGTCCCAGAGACGCACCAAAAACATACAAGTCTATGATTTTTCTAACAGTTTGCTATTTTATTTATCACCAAAAAATAATGTTCAAATTTTTTTTTTATGTAAGTGTTCGCATTTTATAAAATCGGTATCAGACCTAGTTAATTCTGCACTATCGGGGATATTCCTAAATGTCTGATACGAATGACTGGGGGCTGTGGGATCTTGGGCCCTAAGAAGTCATGACAATTTATTTGACGTAACTGTTTTGTACATAGTTGCCATGGTAGTTAGCCAGTGCCATGGACTAGACCGTTAACCTAGTGCAGCGGGCGGCCTTTACCGCTGCGAGGCCCCGGGCGGCAGTTCTTGGCGGGGCCCCGGGCGACAGAAGTTTGCGAGGCCCTTGTTCTTTATGAAATTCATGTGAAAGTAGGTATTTCTGTTTCCCAAGACTAAAATTTAAAACCACAATGAGACATTTAAATAAAAAAAATTGCAAAACTATAACTGGTCTTTTGTCATCGAATATCCTCCAATTCGATGGCACTTATTACTATTAATAATATTAAATATTTTACTGTGAAATAACTTCGTTTTATTGTTAAAAGTATAAAACATTTCAAATGTAAGGTTTTTGGTTTTTTTAACTCGGGTAGCGCGAGGCCCCTGTAAGAGCGAGGCCCCGGGCGGTTGCCCCGCTCGCCACCCCCTAAGGCCGCCACTGACCCAGTGCTAAGCGGAGCATCGCATTAGTCTATTAACGGGCCATGAAGATGGGTGTCTAGATCGTTAGCTACATACGTTACAATGAAAGGCTATTAGTGGAGCATATGCAGGCATTCCATTCATAAGCTTATTCTTCAGTGATGACAGATTTCAGAACAAGTACATCTTGAGATTTAGTAGGTAGTTATCATATCATATTGTCATATAAAATATTTCAATAATTTTTCAATTGAAGCTTGGGAATCATGTGACGTGGTGTAAACATTGGCGCATGATTCTCTCTCTGGCAATACAAGATACGAACAATATTATTACATATCCATTATAATATAATAAAGCTAAAGATTTTGTTTTTATTTTTGAACGCGCTAATCTCTGGAACTCCCATTCGGATTTGGAAAATTCCTTTTGTATATCATAGCCACATTCATGAGGAGGGCTATAGGCTATACGGGAACGGGAAAAACGGTATATGCGCGTCCGAAGTCGCGGGCAAAAGCTAGTTATAGATACTTTCATATCAATCAATGTTAGTAAACAAGTAGTAGAAGTTCTACATACCTCTTCAAATTTTTTGCATATAAGTGTGAATGCTTTGAATATAGCACTTGTGTTGCCAGTAACAGTGACGATACGCTCTGGGCATGATCCATCGGATATGTTGATTTTTGCTCCAGACTGTAAACAATACAATATGAATATTAATCGACCGTCGTAAACTGCTGATAAGCTGAGCAGTTCTACAATATTTTGTGAACTCACCTCTTCTCTGAACCTTTTAACAATCTCTCCTTTTTTGCCAATAATACTGCCAACTTCCTGCAAACAAACATAGACTATGTTATACTTAGAACAAGTGTTACATTCGTTTTAATTAAAATTGGCGTCCAAAATAACCAAAGGGATTGCTACATTGGCAAGTATTGTGCAACGGGCGCACACACTTGTAATTAATGTAGTCGCGCAGAGATTTATAGTACAAAAGATTTCCTGTCTGCTCGCCAATAATAGTCACTGCATAGAGATTCTTTGCAGCAGTCAGACGCATCGGGGTTGCAGTGAGACGGTTTTAGAGGCTTGTTGTATCACATCGGTGCTGGCAACTGGGCATCATGACTTCTGCAGTATGTGAACAATGCTATTGCTCAACGCCGCCGCTTACACGACACAAATAGCGAACATTATCTAAGAAAGCCGCCAGCTCCAACTTCTATCGACGATTGACAGTGACCAATTTCACTGCAGATGAATCTATGAATTATTTACTAAGCCAATCGTAAATAATTGATTACATGCCGAGAATTTAAGTTTCACTTTTACGTTTATTGACGAATTGTAGCGTGAAAAAGAGAAGTTGGCGAAACGAAAAGTAGTTAGCTTACTCTCGCGTGAACCTGGAATTCGTGAAGGTATTTGGGACTTCTTGTTCTTTTACAAAGACAAATAAAAAATGTATTGTGAAACGTATCTCATAACATTAAAGTAAGTAATTTATTGGAATGTTTACACTAAAACAAACAGTTAACACAATGCGGTCGCTAGTCAGTGAACCAAAAATATACCGATCTCAGACTGTGATTGAGGAAGTGAGCGGAGGCAAACACAATGACAACATTAAATATCACACATTACTCCAATTAGAAAAAGGTACAAATCGAAGTTTGATGAACAGGGCGAGTGCCAATAGCTGGCCGGTTGCCAAATGTACTTTGTATTGGATTATAGCCAATTAAAAGTACCTACACGTAAAAGTAGGTATAGATGGCTGTTAACATCAATACATCTCACATGTCAGTGCAATCTAGCGACATCTAGGCGTGCTAAATTAGTGACGCTGTTGAGTAATGGGAGCTTAAATAAAACAGTTACGATGTGATGTGAATTATATCATGCTTATAAACTGTGCTGTCAAAAACATGCATGCTCGAATTTAAAAACATGCTTACTCGAATTTGATACTGTTGTAAAGTATTTAAGTTGACACAAGGCAGTAATAAGGGTTTGTTAGAAATAATAAAATGAAAGCCTAGTCGTTAAGCAAGCCTACATGGTTAAACAGGATATTGCGTTGGGCAGCCTTACAAGTGTACGTGTTCCCTAACAAGATTGAAATACCAAAGTCATATTAGATTACCATATGTTCAAACAAATAACTACAACTCTTTCACATGAGAACAACAATTATTTAAATGTATTGTTGAATATTTATTGCTTATTCAATGAGTTTTACAACATTTTTTTTTGTATTATAAATTTGCAAGTATTATGTAGGCCATACATTCAACGTTAGCTAAAACAACAATAATTTAAAGTTTTATTGGTACTTTTTAATAAGTGGGATTTTTTCAGGATTTAGTTACCAGATGCAGTCTAGTGACTGCGAGACAAACTTTTTTAACTTTTCCAATTGAACTTAAGTTTTTAGGCAAGATTGCTTGGACTTTTTTTATTGAATGTCAATTAATAAATAATAGTAACAACCTTAACAAAATTAAATTAGAAATTTTATTTCCCCGTAATGCAATCTTCAGTTACGGTAAGCTTTATTAAGAGAGAATCAGTCTTTCTTGAGGGCAACTGTTTTTGTTTCATTGATAAGTGTAGGGTTTATGCATTGCAATGTCTTATATATACGTACCTACTTCATACTTTATTTGGTTGACCTGTAAGTGTATTTTTGATAATAACCCGTTAGTTATGTTTTTTCTGATTTTGCTCATAATTTTTTATCTTCACTATTTGCTTAGAATAAGCAAATTAATTATAGGGTTAGATGACAGTCAGTAAATCAAATTTGCTTATTTAGTAATAAAGTATTAAGTAGAAAAGTGTTGATGTACTTCGATTTAAAACAATATTACGTTGTTTGCAATGTTATTTGAGTGTTTGTTAAACAAAGCAATGGAATGTACATTCAATACTTATGACCAAAGGAATGAGATTCATGTATTATGCCGATCTCAATGTATCAAGTTTTATTTTTCTTCTATTGTTTGGATATCTTCAAATGAAATTTTTTATCATTTTAACATAACTTTTAGTGTTAATTTGAATTAATATTAAGTTATTTATGTTTATAAAACTGATTTTTTTATTTCTTATATTTTTTCTATGTTTTTTTTTCTTCTTCAGTTCTTAGTTATATAGTAAAAAACACCACAATGGTAAGCCTGCTTTGTTAAACTACCAATACCAAAAAGCCCAACCTAACCTAATTAGTTTTAATGCAAGCTAAAATTAAATTTCCAATACAGGAACTAATTACTACAACTACTTACTGATATTGGGAAACAGACATTAATAACTACTTGTTTACACTACATTAATTTCTCAAAAATACCACTACACTAAGTGGAATTTAGAAGAAGGTAAAGTGTACACTTTCACGATTTGAAAATAATTCAAAATATTTTGAAAACAGTGCCAATTTTGAAAAATAACCAAGTGTTTATTCTCTTACCTTCCCCTGCATAATCAGTCTGATTGTGAGGGTAACTTTGGAGTCTTCCTCGTGGAGAGTAGGGGGTTTCTCCAGTTCCATGCTGGAGGAGGTGTCCGTACTGTCTCGCGGAATTTTGGCTGCGTACAGGGCTACGTGTGGGCACAGGGGACACTCCACTCAATCTAATGGCTGGGACTCTGGGGCTCGTGGCACGCACTGCAGGCAGGGTAAGCTGGAAAACAGGCGCACATCTCAGAAGGAACGTCCAGAGGTCTCGAGCGAGCTAAAGGTACGGGGTGTATGGGCACTCGGCGATATTTTAAAGCGAAGCCGATTACCGAATATTTATTTACAGTGACAGTCGATGGCAAGCGTAACGGAATGAGGACGGCAAATGAGGATCTAGACGCTATTATGAACTAACTGGTCTTAGGTACGACCGGATTCTGCGGCTGTAACGCGAGGCGGCCCGCTCCGGACGGAGGGACCGTTACTTGAACTCCGATACCTGTTCGCGGCTCGCGACATAACCTCAGCGTCGCGCCTCATGGCTAGCCGACCAGGTTATCGATCCCAGTAATCCCAAACAATTCTCCCGACAGTCGAGTTTCAACAACTTTCTTACCTCGTTTGTTTTCCACGTTGCAACAATAACTTAACAAATCTTAACACTAATATTATCACCAAGATGTGTATAAAAATCACACTTATCACAATTTTCTTTGTCACATACAATTATAAAATTAAAATAAAACCCGACGGTGACGCGTCGGTGTGAAGCTTGTAATTGTCATAAACAATAGAGGATAGAGGGAAAAGCAGACTACAGCGCTCCTAGTGGCAGCGAGGAGCGAATTTTGACACATGACGTTTTTGTCGGTAAAACAGTTAGCATTAGTGCCCGCATAGACGGTCTACTTAACGATAAAAATATAGAGGTTGTTGATGTTTGTAAATAAAGTTGTACGACTTGACCTGGCGTGGCGCCGAGTTTTAATATTGTTCAAGCATTTTTATTGCTACATTTCATTATTTCACCGTGCAAATTTGCAAGTTTGTTACATTATCAAGTCTATATTTTCTTAAGGAGTAGGCAGAGTTAGGTAATGTCTCTACTGTTGCATGTCCCACGTAATTAGGGCAAGCCTTTTGCCATTTCTTTGGCACAATTCCAAACTCTGCTGCTACTTACCAATTATTGTAAGTTTTCGAGGAGAAAACCCAATAACACTTCGCCCCGACCTGGCAATCGACTTCAGAAATTAGAGAACTTTTGATAGCCTACTTGCTACCTACTTTTGAAGTGTTAAAACAGATTCATTACCTATTACACATAGTCGCAGTCCCATTGACTAACATCGAGCAAGAGGGCAGATAAATAAACCTATAGACACTAATAGAGTCGATAGGTAGGTACCGTAGTATGGATAGACATGCTTGTGGGAACGTGCACCCATAATCCGCATAACGGTACCGAAACCATAAACGTCCCACAAGGTATTTATTATTTATAAGGACGTGTTCATCGTCATACGTACCTAGTTGTCATCGACGGTCTGAATATTTTGCACTTTTGGTCTACTTCGCTGTGCAGCGAATAGTGAAAACAACTAACTAAATAGGCAGGTTTTTATTATTGCTTACTTAGTCCGAAAAGTTTGTAACTCGGAACCCCCCACTTTTAATATGATACATGCCAGTCGCCTCTTTTAGTGATCCACCCTTGAAAAATGAATGAATAGCCTGTGTTAGGTAGGTTCTCTCATCATTTTCCTGCCCTTATCCCATGTTACTTGGTGTAGGCGTAACACGTTTTTTTCTTCCATTCTGTCCTGTCAGCCGTCACACTATCACTAACTCACTTTTCTTTCATATCACTGCTAACACAATTCATATGTCGTGCGTGGATAACGATATTGTTTCAATAAAAGTTTCTCAATTGATTAATGTAGTAGTGGGGCAAACGCCGGCGCCGTGACGTTATTTAGTAATGGCGGCACGTGGACACTGTGGACAGAGTCGTTTTGGAAAGTAGGTATTGTCGAACGGGCACTTCGCATCGGGACACGGACCAAGTCACTTCTCCAAAACGAAACTGTCGGTTTGCCTAGTTAGATTGATTTTGTAGTATTTCGTTTATTCGTTTTTTTTTTAAATAAAAGTGTAGTTACATTTACACTTCGTGTTATTAAACGCCACCTACGAAATGGACTCTTTACCACCGAACCAAGATGGTGACGACCCTATCGCTCCGCCGTCGCTGACGTCGTCACATACATCTTTTCTTTGGCCTCCCTCTCCCTGCCCATCCATCAACATTTTTCATAACTCTTTTAGTTACATGCATTTCATCCCTCCTTCACATGACCATACCAAGGATAAGCGGTCCCCTTTCAACTTTTCCGTCACTGGCGCCACTTTTAACTATGTACCTCTAATGTACTTATTCCTCACTTTACCCTCCCCTGCTCTAAAAGAATAGTATCAGGTATTATATCCAGCCTTGGGATAGTACTAAGCCTTTGCCAAGAATTGGGAGAGTAGTTCCAATGCTGGGCAAAGGCCTCCCTGTGCCATTTCATGCCGATACCTACTAAATATTATTTTATTTTCTTTCTAGCAGTTACTAACTTGTGTACTGATAAACATAGTTTCACTCTGAGATCGTTACCTACTACGATCATTGACTTTGCTTGGCACACGCTGAAATGCCACCACGGCTGGCGGCCAAGCGTAATGATTATGCACCGAGGGGATAATGCAGTGTTTAATGTCACGGGCGTCATATTGAATCCAGAACGCAATGAAGGATTTGAGAGCTTAACAATACAAGAATCCTGAATGCAGCGAGGGATTTCTAGCTAAATATATGAGTATGCTCCTCAGGGATGAAGGTGTATTTGTGGTGACAAATACACCTTTACCCCTGAGGAGCATACTCTACTTTTCACGCCTACTGCGGGAAAATTGCTGCTGCTCGCAACATGAAGAGAGGTGGCTTTTCAGGTGCAATGCGAGCGGCGCGCGTCGGCCTCTACTGCTAGGAGCTGGTCACGCGTCGGAAGCTCTGCCCCCGTCCACAATAATATTGTACTGAATTTCATTATAACCCGCTGGGCAATAATGTGATTTGAATTTGGAACCTCACTTTGACCGCGCGACCTGCACCTAGCGGAGGTCGACAAGCGCCGCTCGTGAGCTATAATGACGTACCTACTTTGGGTTAGGTTTATATAGCATATAATTTGACGTTTACGTGCAGGTGGTGTGAAAAAATGTTTTGTGTTTGTCGTTATGGTTAGGAGAGAGGAAAACATCATAGTTACATAGATATGTTATGGACCAAGTGATAAATTACGGCATTTTTCATAATGCCCGGGCATTATAAATAATGACAAGCTACTTAGGGCGAAGTAAATCATTTTAATTTGAACTACCTTATTTATCACATTGTCTAGACATTATGAATATTGGATTGTGGTTTTCGGGCGGTTTGATAATACACAGATAAATTGCACTGGGTGCGGGGAGAACGGCGACGTTTAATCAGCGGCCTAAGTGACATCCCAGCATTTCATTGACCAGCTAGGGAAATTACTTGGTTCAATATCGTTTAATGATTTGCCTAGCCCTAATTTAGAATTCTCAAAATTAAATAATTAATTACATTTTCGTCACACGCTTACCCCATTCTTTGTGACAAACTGAGTTAGTGGCGTAGCGCGTTTGTGACGAACTGAGTTAGTGGCGTATTGCGTCTGTGACAACCAGTGTAAGTGTCAAATCGCGGATCATGACGTACAACGTAAGTGACGAATAGCGTTTGTGACCAGCAGCGTGTAATCCGATTCAGCTGAATACCACTATTTTACGTGGAGCGGCTGCCTGCTTGACCTCCACAACCCATTAACTAGTTAACTTAACTGGGTACTTCTTGGTAAGACTGGTGTCAGATTTTCTGGCTTCTGTTAATCCGTAACGACTGCCAAAGATCTCTAAATAACAGCCGGTACCAACGGCTTAACGTGCTTTCCGAGGCACGAAGGAATTTCGATATGGTAAGATGGTTACCTGTCCATAGACCGACCTCGGCATGAGTTGCTTAACCTTCAAGATCGACCCCTGCGGCTGTTATTATTTAGCCATGAGCTCTTCGAACGGCCTATGCATTTGCCAGCTATAAATTTATCATCTTCATCTGCCTAGCTTTTACCCAACTATCTTTATTGGGGTCGGCTCCCAGGCAAACCGAATGGAACTGAATAACTATAAATTATGAGTCTGATTATATTATTGATATGGTAAAGTCCAGTTAATTTAAGTTTTATTATCATAGGTCAGCTGAGTACCTACCTATGAAAACAGAGTTTTTTTTTACTAAAAATAACAGTAACAAAATAATAGTAATATAATCTAATCGAAGAAACATAATCACTCTCCCCCATAGGTGATAATGCCCGGACGATTTGATAATTTCAATAGTTGTTACCACACTGCCCTCTCATATTGGGCATTTTTCAAACTGCCCGTTCATTATTTATAATGTCCAGTTAATGAAATGGTCCATAACAGATAGGATAGGTATCTACAGCTCCTGCAGAGGCAGGGTAGTTTCAGCGGGTTTTACAAAGTGTCCCTGAAACAAAGGCGATATTTAAATGTCCCTAAGTTTAAAGGATTGCCGGAATTAGAACCCTGCTCGTTCAAAAGAAGGTAACTATCCATACATGGACGTATACACCTTAGCATTTCTTAGGCTACATACCTAATCCAATGGACAAGAAAAGGCATCTGTATATTAGAACATTTCCAACAGCATTTTCAGTCATGAAAAACATAAACAACAGACCCACCTCTACCTGCTCTTAATACCTGCAAGATTTTAAAAACACTGAATAAAATTCTATAGGGGGTTTTTATAGGCAGAGTTGAACAAAAAAAGCCCGTTGGTCCCTGCACGTCAATATTGAAGCTGAATGCTTTGTCCCATGCAAATTCGTTCCCCGTTTATTGACGGTCGACGGGATATCTCCTGAGGTAAACTGCACGTACTTAACTAGATCTATCTAACTCCAGACTAGTTTGACAGTTATAGAGTCCGATATGCGTTGAGATTTTTAATGTTTGATTGAAGGGTTTTGACAAGGCCGTCTTCTACCTATTGGAGGCCCCGGGCTCGTTTTGATACTTAGGCCCATATGAATTTGGCAGAGGACTGTTTATTTTGAAAACACAAATCCAAATTTCGCTTGTCTTTTTTTTATTTTCATTTGGCAGAAACTAGGGGGACCCCATCGATCGCGGGGCCGTGAGCAAGTGCCCAGAGTGCCCAGTGGAAAAAGGCTTTGAAAGGCACAGAAGGACCTAGAAGAAGAAACCTACTAGGACTCTCTTTATCTGTTAACTCAGATTTTTTAAACATCTAATCACCAAAGGCCCTCTTTTATTCAAACGGTTCGGTAAAAAATCTATAGGTACCTACTCTGTCTAGATATAGGTTTTCTAAACCAGTGACACTTACCTCATTGTTGGGACATCGACAAAAGCTTTGATTAAGTAAAGCAGACCCTGACTAAGTTCTGAAACGCTGGATGAAAAACTTTTAGAAGAATATAAGTGAACAAACAATCTTCGATTATAGAACTGGGAAAACGCTCACAAGTTTCCCTGAGACATAAAAGAGGAAAATTGAAAGGCTTTTAATTGAAAATCGCCTAGGGTCATGAAAAGTCTTTGCTTTGTAAATTACCCTACTTACTAAAGTATCACACCATTTTTACTTCGGCTACTGTCGAGAGTTTTACAGTTTTTTTTTGTCTGAAAAAAAAAATAACCTTGATTCAAAGCACGGGATAGCCGAATAGACTACCCAACAGTACTGACTACCTTCCTTTTAACAAGCTAACTTAGACAAAAAACGAAATCAGTTTTTTTTTTATATTGGCAACAAAACGTTTAAATACACGATAAAGCCCGGTTTCCAGAAGTCTAGTATAAAGGCTCAGGCACGTTATTAACGTTTTATTTCAGGTTATTTAACTCTTTTCCCAAAACTACGTTTAGCGACCTACAACGATTCGTTGATTGCTAGCGAATTTCAGGAATGAAATCCTTTTTAAATCACCTAAATGTACTTAGGTAGGTACATAGGTACCTAGCAGAAAGTAGTTGCCAGTGTGAAATTTTCCATTTGAATTCTGAACGTAGTTTCTCTTTTCGAAGTGAACAAAAATGTAATTTGGGAAAAAATAATGCACAAATTAAATGTTCCAAGTTTTGAGTTTGGATAATTGCAAGCAATCAATTTGATAATAGTATACATTGTTTGTAGGTTGTAAGTAGCCAAGGTATAAATCTATAGAATGTTATGCTTACATTGGCAAAACGTTTCATAAGTAGATACCTACTTATTAAGTATTACCATACTTATGAAACGTTTTGCCAATGTAGGCAATAGGTAGGTAAGTACTAATATATAGGTAGGTATACCTACATATTAGTACTTACCTACCTATTTCCTTAGTTCTCGAATGTAACATGACGTAGATAAGTAGGTACGTGTTTAGACTATTTTATGTTTGGGTAATATTTTTTATCGAAGTATTTTTTTACATGTTTTACAGCGATATGACTAGGTACCTTTTGCCGAAGAAAATGCCTACAGAAAGATAGCAAATGAATCGACGTCACATCGAAAAATGTTAAGTACCTACCCAAAATTAAAGGACCGATTTTGCTAATGTTATCAAAGTAGGCAAATCGTAAGCACTTTCAAGTGTAGCAAACATGTATCCAACCTATCAAGGTTTTTTTAAGTTATGTCGTTGCTGTCTTATCATTATTTCCCACAACACCTACAGATGAACGAAACAAATATAAAAAGCGTTTTCACGAAGATTCCCAACACTAATGGACTGCTTTATCCTTGTTTGTACACTGTTAGATGACAAGCATAGTGCAGCACCTAACGAATGCTTCGTTTCTCCCGCCTCTTCTCGCCACACTCCGCTAAGCAGGATTCAACTGAACGTTTGTGCTAGGTACCGTAAATAAGCAAGACGCGAAGAAAAAAAAGATGTTGTCTTTTTTTTTAGCTCTGTGGCGCGTCCTGCTATTTCTATTCTAGATTTAAAAATAATTACCTACAGAGTTTAAGCACCTACTTAAATGTGAAATTCTATATGGTTTGATGTTTGTCTCGTAGCCAATCACGCTGAACGGATTTGGAACACTTGATCTCAGTAAGTAGGTACTTAGTAGGAACCTACATTCCTGTGGGTTCTGGGACGGCTCCGATCTTCAAAGTTTGTGTGGCGTCTCTCCGCAGACGGCACTTTGGCTTTAATATCTTATTTTTACTCATCATTATAAATGCGATAGCGATAGTTGATGGATGGATGGATGGATGTTTGTTACTCAATCACGCCAGAACGGCTGAACGGATCTGGGTGAAATTTGGCACAATAATCTGGAATAGGTACAGTTAGCTGCAAAAGCCGCTTATCACATTGTATGTGGGTAGTAGCCTAGGTAATCGACCCGCCGGATTTTTTCTTGAATATTAACTCTTAGCTAGTTATTTAAAACAACTAGGTTCAGGTTTATATTTGGCTTGCGCAAGTATGACCACGTATCTGAATTTCGTACTAAGCTCAAATGGCTTCCTATTCGCCTTCGTCGGAATGCCCACATACTTTCTCTACTTTATAATGTACTCTTTAATCCTTCTACTCCTTTCTATCTTAAAGAACGCTTTCAGTTCCTCTGTGACACACATTCTAGGTCTTTGAGATCATCGGAGAATCTAAAACTAAGTATTCGTATGCATTCCACTTCCTTCTTTGACAAATCTTTCAGTATACAAGCGGCCCGTTTGTTTTTGGTTTAAGAACAACTTTATTTCTCATAAGAATTACATAGATAATTCACTCACTGAGAAAAAACAATAAAATTAAGATTAATATTTAGAGCGCACAGAATAAGTGGGTAGACAGATAAATAATAACATAAACTCAAATCGTAAGTTTAACAAAACACAACATGGATTAACTTTGATTTTTACTAGATGTGGCATTGATGGTGTAGTTTGTTATTAACAGGTTTGTTACCCTTTGTTTTTAATTTATTGTCTTATTTATACATTTTTGGTACAGACAAGATTTATAAAATATTTTGAGTATTGGTTTTTGTTTAGTTTAAGTAATTACTAATGTGTTTGTGGAATGCATTACCATTACCCATAGAAGTGAGGCGTGCCCAAACGCTACCAGAGTTTAAAAGAACGGTGAAGGAGCATTACCTTTCACTTTAACTCTTCCGCTCCTGTCTAAATTATATATTTGATATTTATTAGTATATAAATTGGTATTGTATTTATGTATTTTATATGATTATATCTAATTAGTATTGTTTAAAACGTCTGTACACTGACAGCCCTAAATCTATCTCCCTTCGTTCAATCCATCCAAAGGTTGTCTGGAAGAGATTGCCTTGTGCGATAAGACCGCCCATTGTGCACTTATTTTATGTATGATTGTCCTGTTCTTATTATGAGGTGTACAACAAAGTATATAATAATAATAATAATAATAACAGCGAACCGGTAAAGATCGAGCGGGGTATATTTCAGGGCGATAGTTTGAGTCCGCTTTGGTTTTGCCTAGCCTTGAGCCCTCTAAGCACACTGCTGGAGAATTCAGGGCTGGGCTATCGGTTGAAGAGAGGTGGTCAGGTTTTATCTCACCTCCTTTACATGGATGATTTGAAACTCTTTGCCCCCAGTAATCTGCAACTGATGGAGCTACTGAAGGTAACTGAAACTTTCAGTAGTGCCATCAGGATGGAGTTTGGTGTGGACAAATGTGCGGTCATGCATATAAAGCGTGGGGAGATTATGGAATCCGTGGGAACTCAACTCTCGGATTCCATAAACCTCAGATCCCTCTCTTCAACTGAAACTTACAAGTATTTGGGTATGTCGGAAGCGTTAGGTATCAATGTTACTGACATGAAGCAATCGTTGAAGGAGCGCTTCTTTGGCCGCCTGAAGAAGGTATTCAATAGCCTTCTATCAGGCGGAAACAAGGTGCGTGCCTTCAACGGTTGGGTCATACCAGTATTGATGCACTCTTTCGGCGTACTCAAATGGACTCAAACGGAACTTGACGCCCTGGATAGGCGGGTCCGTACACTGCTTACTGCATATCGAATGCATCACCCACGGTCGTCGGTAATGAGACTGTATTTCCCGCGAAAGTGTGGAGGTCGAGGCTTCTTAAATGCTAAGACTCTCCACAATCGCGAGATATGCAGTCTCAGGGAATATTTCCTAACTGTCGACGTGGGTATGCATCGAGATGTAGTGGCGGTGGACAAGGGACTCACCCCGCTCTCTTTGGCAAATGAGAACTGGCGCAAACCTGCGCTGCTAGACACTAACGATCGCAGGGCTGTATGGCAGAGTAAGGAACTTCACGGACGCTATTTCCGGGCCCTACATGGGTCCGACGTAGATCAATTAGCGTCCGTAGCCTGGTTGCGATTCGGTGATCTCTTTGGAGAAACCGAAGGTTTTGTCTGTGCAATTATGGACGAAGTTATCATGACGAATAACTACCGGAGATTTATTGTGAAGGACGGCACGGTTGACATATGTCGGGCATGTCACCGTCCGGGAGAATCGATTCGCCACATTGTCTCTGGTTGTTCTCGTCTAGCTAACGGAGAATACTTGCATAGGCACAACCTTGTAGCCAGGATTATCCATCAGCAACTTGCTCTGAAATACTCTCTTGTGGAATCGGAGGTGCCGTACTACAGGTATGCGCCCGACCCAGTTCTCGATAATGGCAATATCACATTGTACTGGGATCGGTCCATCATCACTGACAGGACTATTGTTGCCAATAAGCCTGATATAGTGGTGGTGGACCGAATCGAGAGGCGTGCAATGATTGTAGACATAACCGTTCCGCATGACGAGAACCTCGTGAAAGCCGAGAAAGATAAGCAAATCAAATCTATTGACTTGGCTCGCGAGGTTGTCGACATGTGGGATGTGGACTCAGCAATCATTGTACCGATAGTTGTGTCAGCCAATGGCTTAATAGCCACGAGCCTCGACCAGCACCTCAGGAGGCTCTCGTTAGGCAGCTGGATCAAAGGCCTGATTCAGAAAGCGGTACTTCTGGACACGGCTCGTATTGTTAGGAGGTTCCTCTCTCTTGAGCCCTGACCGCCGGTAGCTTGGACCCTGTTCCCGATACCGGTGGGCTACTATTTTTATATTTTTAAATGTTTTTTTATTTTTGTGTTTTTTAAGAAATATTTAAAAATGTATAAAATAAGTTTAAAAAATATGAATAAAGGAAATAATAATAACACAAAAGAAAATGACAGTGCAAATGGGCTTTTATGACTGATCGAACCTATGCAAAGGATTGGTAGCCATCATATTCAAGTAATGTAATCTAAAATATCGCAACTAGTCGCGATATATCACGGTACGTTTTATGAAATATGAAAAGTAATGGATCACACGTCACAGGGGTACCTACATAATCTCGTGACAACGGTCACTGCGGTGGCCAACAATTTATTTACAACGATATTCTCACATGACACCGTTGTGACGCCGAAAGCCGAGGGCCGAGCGGCAACGAGTCGAATCGTCCTCCGACCCGCCGTTTAATTTTAATGATGATTTCGGGTTGTATATGCCTGGATATTTCGAGTTTGTTTTTCGATGTTTTCGTATTGGAAAGGTGGGATGTATTGAAATAAAGGTTGACGCTTTTATGGGTTCAGAATGTAGGATACAGATATCTATAGATTGTTCGGAGTGAATGCGGCATGGATTTCGGGGAAAAATATTTTTAAATGCCATATAGGTACAGCTAAAAGGCTCAATACTGGTTTTGTTTCTACAAATATCACAGATTTACCTATCTACTTATAAGTTACTGCTAATTTGTTGCATTAACTGAATTCCTATACACTGCTACGCTCTAAAAACTCCACCTATTGTTAAAAATGCTACACGTGCCAACCTCGTTGCCAACCAACAAAATAACAACCCCAGGTAATTAAGTAGGTACATACTATTTTTCCCAAAAAACAAAACAATTAACCCTTAACTAATCTACCATTACATTGCCAGAAATAAGGTCTATCCACATACCTAATGATAAGGATTATCCAATACAAGTGTATAACAACAACAACAACAACGGAGCGGATAATCTCGCGTGGACGGCTCAGCTTAAGTGGGCTCCATTGTCATTTGTCTAGCGATTAGATAAGTATCCTCCAGATGTAGGTAGATAGCGCAGTTGAGGTAATTATCGGAGGATACCTAATAAGTAAGTAGGTAAGTGATTGTGCAGATGGGAGTTTATAATTGGACAGTCAATTGTTTAGTGACGTTTGAGAGAATTTTGTTTTTCTTTTACTGAGCATTAACTGCAGTGCCAGCCTTTTAAGGGAATGCCAGAGATTGAAGTCCATCTGATTCTAAAACACTGATTTGTGTTGACACATTCAAAATATTTATTTCATTTCACATTTCAGAATTCTGGTGAAGTGACTTGTTCGGTTTATGTCATTTTGATAATCCAAGCAACAGCTAAAAAGGGACTCTGATCAGTGCACTTTCAGGAAATCGATGAAAACAAAAAAGCTTAGGTAGTAGATACAACTTCTGCTTAACCGTTTCAGCAGCTATTTACTAGAAGAGACATCCCTAGGAATGATTTCGCCTAAACCAGGTAAATACCTGGTTTAACTTGACCTAAATAGGTCAAGTTCCCACTATCAAGATGTCGACTAACATGCGTCCCAAAAAACATGTTGAGAAAACATAACCCTAAACGTCGGTCGAGTTATTTGTGCGTTTTAATCCTAGTTGCGGGTTACATTAATATTTCTGTGTGACATATGACGAAGAAAACGTTGTATTTCATTCAAAATTCACCAATTCATCCCTTGAATTGTTTCTAGAGAGCCGTTACATCGCATAAAGAGACATAGATGGGGGATTATTCGCGTGTCCATTCCTTTTATGCAAATTTATTCGAATATCGTGTTCAGTTCGTGATAAAATTCGAATAAAAATACGACAAACGGACCATCACTTTCATGTTTGACTAAGTATTATACTGGTAAAGGGTTTTATTAAAAATATAATTGATTTCAGATCGAAAACCGACTTGTTTTCTGCAAATACTTTTGTCAATTTATTCGGCAAAGCTCTTTTGTTATTCTAAAAAAGCGATATCTAAAGAGGATGGCATAGCCGTAAGCAATGTCGATACTAAGGATATTAATTTATGCTCAGTTACTTGCCTTCCAGTTATAACTAGCTAGGTAACTAATATTTACGAAGCACATACAGAAGTTTCATACTCACATGTTAATAAGGCTGCTTTACCAGTGTTCTTGTCTTTGCAAATCAATCTGTAACAAAAATAAAGACATTTATAATCACATCATTGTAACACAGAGGTCCAGTTAGCAACAAAGTCGTTCATTAGGTACTTCAGAAAACTGAAATTGCTTGTACCTGCAACAAATAATTTTAAGGATCGTAGAAGATGGCGTTCTATAGTTTTTGTCTACATATACCTATGGGAAAAGGCGTGAGTTTAAATATGTAAATTATATTATTATGTGAAAGTATTCTCTGTACTAACTTTGAAGATTCATCACACTAATATTATAAAGGCGTAAGTTTGTGAGTGTGTGTGAATGTTTGTTACTTCTTCACGCGCAAACGGCTGGACCAATTTGGATAAAATTTGGTATGCAGGAAGCTGACACCCTGGATTAACACATACTTATTGCGGGAGTGAGTTCTCTTCGGATAATTTTCGACATTCACGCGGAGTATCTGATAAACCGCGGGTAACATCGCGAGGTGCAGCTAGTAGTAAAACATTACTTCCACAATATTAAATAACGAAAAACTCCGAAATGTTCAACGGCTTTTCTTTCTGACTGTACCTCCTACCAATATCCGTTTATTCAGCATATAGGGGCTTTCCTTCATTTATTTTATATGTATTTTGCTTAGTAAATAATTTTGTTAGTAATTTGTTAAGCTATTCAGAGAGTTTCAGGACCAATTAGGAAGGCATGTACTTCAAGGGCTTTTCTAAAAACGCCTAATTGAACCGTTTAGGGGGCCCTTACGTGAATCAATCATTTATTGCTAAGCTTAAGGAAATCGGTTCTGTTTTGTATAGGCGATTAATTTGTGTTTAGGAGTTTCTTTGATGAAAATTGCGAGTTTTATAAGTCAAATGGTAATTGGCGGAGATGGGCGGATATTTTGGCTCTAGGGTGTGGGTGACTTTTATTTCACTGTCTATACATCTGGAGGGTGAAATTCGTGAATGGTTGTACTCGTTGTTGTTGTATGGTATGGGTGAAAGAAGGCCAGTTAATTAGGAGTCACCTTGCGTTTTATCGAATTATATACTGTTACGACGGGGGTAAAACAACACAGGTATTAACAGAAAAACTCGATGAACTGATAAATCAAAAAATGTATTTTTCAACAGATACCCATTGCAAGTTAATACAAATGTAAAGTTCTAACACAGGTAAACTCTTCGAGCCTGGGCATGTCTTAGCAGTGGACAAAACAGTTAGGAACCATGAAAATGCAATAATAACTGGCAAAATTCTAGCTAAAACAAAGACTTGTAATGTTTATGATGTCAAAATAACTGTAAAGAATTTTCTGCACTCGTTTTCACGTAAATATTTTGTCTATATTATTATTTATGTTTACTAAAACAAAATAAGTAGGTAAACATAACCTAAAATAATTTTGTTTGTATTTAATGGTAAAACATACAAAACTTAGCTATTTTTGCAAATAACATAACATTAGTAATTTGTAAATGTTTTTGAAACTCATGCAAACATAATTACATTTGTTTTTTTACTGCTTTTATTCGCTTTTCGTCGTTTTTAGTCGTTTATCATCACTTAACCATGAAAAGTGGGTACTATTTGTGGAAAAGTAATAGAATTTAACACCATTGGACTTAGGTATTTTTATTTTTCCATGAAGTGCTCGAGCAACCAGAAACTTAACAGTATATTTTCATTTACTTAAATGTTATTTTTTACCGACTTCGAAAAAAGGAGGAGGTTCTCAATTCGGTTGTATGTTTTTTTTGTATGTTTGTTACCTCACAACTCCGTCATTTATGAACCGATTTGGATTTTTTTTTATGTGAAAGAATATACTTTCCCATAGATTTTTATGAAAATTCTATGGAACCACATAGAATTTTCATAAAAATCAGTTCAGTAGTTTGGTTTGTAAATCGAAATAGTTGGTTAAGCCAAGGAAACGATATTGCTTATTTTGCTTTCCGTGGTGATGTTAGGTGTAAGGTTTCAATAAAAAGTGAAAAATTAAAAAAAATCATTTAAATATCTAAAAACTTAGAGTACTGACAGTACTTTTAACTTACCAACAATCGGGGGCGATTTGGGGTATCTAATATTCAAGGGGGCGAGTAGATTTACACACTTAGGCAACTAGGGGGGCAAGATCCAAGGGGCGGGAGGAGCCCAAACCCCAAACCCCAAACTTTCCCAAACAGTTTTTTTGACCCTACTAATCATGTCCAAACCGTATCAAAACCCAGAATCTAAATAATAATGACATGTCCTCGTTACATATTATTATTATAAGTAGGGACCGATTTCATATAATATTTTATTTATGTCGCGTTTCATAAGCCGGACTGATGGACAGATGGACTGACGGACAGACGGCCATGCGTAGGGTTTACAACAAAAGAGTTCCATTTCGACCCTTTCGTTACTCTTATCAAAAAATCATTTGACTTCCGACTGTACGTTACTGCAGTCAAAGGATAATTAAAAACTGTTCAACAGCGACTCTATTATTCGAAAAAGAAAATTATTCTTTCGAATAAACGTATTAATTGAAATGTATTTTTCTTGCAACAGAGAACAGACTTTATCATTAAATTGCATGCAAATATTGAATAAATCTTATTCCAGTTTACACAAATGGATGCTTCATTAAATTTAATAATATTATTGTACTGTACACATAATCTCGTTTGAGCCCCATCAATTATGCGAAGCAATCAGTTTGCTTCGGCTACCAGATCCCTCCTTCCTCTTTTCATAGAATCTCTTTAAATTAATGAGTGACTAATTAAAGGTATTTATGCGAAAATGCTGGCTTTATACAAAAAATATCTACTTAAAACTTGGCCGACTTGGCAACTTTATTATTTTAATTAAAGTATTCAGATAGGCTCGTGAATTATACAGTTTGAGGAAGCTTACAGAACGTCATTTCAACCCACGGTCGGAAACCAATTAAAGTTAATAATCCTCTAATATAAAACAATCGGTTTTTAAGCGAACTTTCAGATTCCACTGCTTTATCTCAGTTGACATTCCCTTTCGCTATTTTAAGACATACTTTTCGGATAACTAATTAAAGATTGTCGAAACTTATTCTTGCTGTTTGTCGCCATTTTTCACCTGTGAACTTTGTTGTACACTTAGGCCCAGTTTCACGAAAGAAAATTAACAAAAAAATATTGTGACAAATTGTCAAACGTGCGTTATGTAGCTGTGACTAGTTGAATGCGTTTTCAACAGTCAATCGCATCACTTGATGTGCGTTAAATTTGTGACGGGTTGCTATTCTTTTCCAGAAACCGGGAGTTATTCAAAGTACTGAGACACCTATAAAATGAGAAAGTAGGGTGCTCGTAAATTGACAGTACATAAATAAATAGATTAAGTCGGCAAGGGTAATTGATGATGGAGACCCCTTACCGCCCTGAGCAACGAGAGATTATTATCTGTACTTCACTTATAACAGAATAACAAGAACGGTTAATAAACTGAAATGGTGTAACGTTGGTTTTCATAAACATAAATATTATGAGAAAGGTTGTACATAAGTTATATTAAGCTAAGTATATTTATTCTTATGATTATTCATAACTGTTGAATAAATAACTACGATGGTTTGATATCTAATAAATACAATTCAAAAACTGATATACTTAGGTACCTATTTTATTCTTTACGTAAAGTTAACTTACTAAAAAATTAACCATAATTAATTATGAATGAATATAGATTTAAGATCGAATTATGGTTGAGATGTATATATATATGGTGTAGGCAGTAAGTCGGCGAACTACCTATTAAAAAAAAAAAAATAGTTTCCTGCGTAGGAGCGTACCTACGCCATCGATCAATCTCAATTTAAGACTAAATCGCGAAGCGAAATCAAATATTCAGTCAAGGACTAATTGTTTATCATTCCAATATAATTCTCAATTATAATTTAGGGTTGAAACTAAAACGGGCAACAACCTCGCCCCATCACAAGGGACCTAATATTTTCGTCGGAAAAGTTTACGAGTATGACAGTTCAACTTTTCCTAACCTGTCAAGGGTTACAGTCCTAACGGATATTTATTATTTTACTTCTTACCACAGAATGGGTTGGTACTTCGGTAGCTCTGTATTTGTAGGTGAGTAACTACTTCTATTGTGAAGTAAACTGTCTCGCATCGATTGATGGATGATCAATGTCAGTTTTATAGAGCTTTTCTGGTGGCGAAATTATTTATTATTGTTATAAAACTCTAACTTTATGTGAGCTTCACAAACTAAGCATAGTCCAATCTCAAATAAAAAGTAAGTATAGTTTGAGGGGTAGCATGAACAAAGCTAGCATCAATCGACATCAAACTTATCAATTGTTTAAAACCATTAAACAGTGGTGAGAAATCTCGACGAGAAAACTGCAAGCTGACAATCCTTACGGAGGAATGACATCTCGCTTCATCAGTTTTTTTACGGAACAATTTTAACAGAACAGCAGACCGTTTGTTCATCAAAGATTTGGTGGCTTGGTATAACTTTAACGAATTCTGCTAAAAGTTAATGACTGATGACAATCGTTTAGGTTATTAAACAATAGTCACTGATTAATAGGTAGGTCAGTTGACAGCATAATAGATATTTGATATAGCCTTTGTCTTCGAACGTGTGAATATCAAGTAACTTGCTACACAGCAATACATGCGATTCAAACACAAATGCACATTGAACCCACGTTTGATCCATCGCCTCCTATTAGCTGTGCCGTCTTATGCCACAGGAATTCATGTGAGCAATGTTATCCAGCAGTGTATTGATATGCGCGTATATACCGGTATATTATAGCGTATGATATGTACCTACGTTTATACCAGTATACCGATTGATATCTAGTATTCTATAGCGATTGATTCTGTTCCGTGCGGGTGTTATCTTGGAAGATTCTAAGTTGTATAGCTTATTATGTAGTGTATGTGGGATTAGAGGATAATGATATGAATAGTCTACTATTTTGTTGACAACTATGTAATCATGAAGGTAACTTACAAAGAATTTGTTATTCCGTTTTGTTTAATTCGTTTTCTACTTATAGTTACAAGGTTTCTTTTTTCAAAAAATGGACAAACTGTTGTGTTGTCCGATTTCATTCAATAAATTAAATTGGTTTTAAATTACATGTTGAAACTGGCACATATTATTGTTTTAAGAAATGACTTGGCTGTTTTCTTTGCTTTTTGACATGACAACGTCTAATAAATCGATGAACGCCGGCTGCACGCACGAAAAAGGATGACTCATTGTAACATTACGCTCATTGTAACGTTACGATCATTTCACCAATGTTTTGTTATGACGTTTTCACGTTAAACTATCGTCTGTAAACCGACTTTACAGACAACCAATTTTTCAAATAGTTTTTTTTTTAATTTAGATTACCTACTTACTGTACGAAGTTTAGCATATTCACTGAATAATATTCCATTTTAATTTTTGAAGTCAGCTAGAGAAAGCTAGGAATACCTGATACAGTTATTTGATGTTTTCGCCTTGTTTGTAGAAATAAGAATCTATATTTAACAATAATACGAACTTACTGTTGAATAGTAAATGGTTCAACTCGCAGATTGATGGATGAGTTCTACCAAAGTTAAAAGAAAGTACCAAAGTTATCACAGTATTTACCTACCTATAGGTAAGGTATACAAAGGTCCGTAGGTATCGAAAAACGAACGTCCTTATGGAAAAACGAAATCGATACAGGATCACTGATGTGCCTGTCTATTTGGCTGGCTGTTTATCTGTCTGTCCGTCTGTCACAGACAATTCTCAATTCAAAAAGTTTTCTTTCTGTATTTTAAAGTTGATTCTTATTTTAAGTGTTGAAGTATTTTCTGTTCGGCATACTGTTTTTTCATGTGTCAGCCAAGCCTTTTGTGTTACGACATATTCTCCGAGCGTAAGGTGTATTTGCTCTCCTGTTTACATTTCCTAGCGTCCACGAAATGAAAACCATGGAAAGAGTCTACAACTTCTGAACTTATTTATACAGTCCAGCAAAAAAAGAAACACGAGTGCTGAGGAAAATAAACACGAATAAAATATACCTATGTATAACCCGGGGATGGGTTATTCACGTTTTGGAGTACTCACGGCTCAGAACACAACATGTACGTACAGTGAAACCAATTATTCCGTAGAGAAAGTACGTACGAGTATATTATTTATTGCAAGCTCGTTGGACCATAACGCGCAAAGCCGCCGTAGACCAACGTTCAACAATATTGGAATAGTTTGTTAGTGTTTACCTTTCGACAGCCGGTATACAGTGTACCTCCCCGTTTCGTTTTCAGACCCGAGCCAATTGTGATACGGCCCGAATACACGATATTACGATCTGCTTGAGCCACACTATGATAACTGCCCATGTCCGGGTCTGTGTGAGTGGTCCACGGTTAATTGCATGCGAGACCAGCAATGATGACTGAGCTTAATGACTAGTGCAGTTAATAATGTACCGTTGTGCTACCTGGGTGGTCGGTGGAAGGAAGCTGCTGGATTATATGACGCAACGTAGGATTATAGGGAAACAGAATGGGATATGCAACTATTATGTGAATCGGTTGCAGGAGATAGATTGCTAACGCGTCTGAGGCCGACACTTAGTAGTATCATGTCTATTAGACAGGCTAATGTCTCGCCTCAAGGCAAGACGATCAATACACTGTACACAATACGGGAACTGTTACCTATTAATATTTACCAACATAAAATCGGTTAAAAAACGTCGCAGCAAAATGTGAACCCTTAGGCTATGCGCAAACGGACCACCGACCACAACCACCGGTGGCTGGCGACAAGCTGTTTACATGATTTTTATCACGTTTTTGGAATTGCCGTTCACGTATAGCGAGTGGCGTCCACTCGCGACTTAGTGTCAGCGACATGTCACCGGTGCGGTGTTACAAATTGTAGCGGCCACCGACCACTCGTGACGGCCACGGAACACCGTCGCGTCGCGCGATACCAAAGGATGTGGCGCGCGACAGCCACCGGTGACTGTGGTCGGTGGCCCGTTTGCGCGGAGCCTTAGGGGCTGAAAATTGCTGAGACTGTTCAGCCAACAAAATTGTTCGACCTAGAAATGGAACTTAGGAACTCCTCGTCGATTTAGTGGTCCCCAGCTAGACTGCAACGCTTTGGTATTTTTTTCAAAAATGTTTGTTCGAGTTATTCTTGTATTAAAGTGGCTAACCTGCACTAGTCTGCATTGTAAGAAGTGAGCTTTTTACACTTAAATCTTATGTTTTTTCACATAGTCAAACAATACTTACTGATTTCACAGTTATTTTGAAACCAGTTACCAACCTCCATATTACACATAGGTACTGTGAAAATTTCAACTGTCTATGTCTACCTAAGTATCACAGTTTAGAAGATACAGACCGGTCACAGATAGACAGTCGAAGAACGAATGCTAGTAATAGGGTTCTTAAAAAAGCCGTTTTTTTTACATTTTAGTCTTAATTCTGAACTCGAAGTTTCACCCTTTGAAATATTGCCAACCAATTAAAATCCACTCCATGTTACTTAAGCCATGATATAAAATTCATTAGAAATATCATGAGCTTTCCACATTTCATTGTACATATATATTTACAGTACTTAATGATACACGTGTCGTTATTTACCTACATGACACACGAGGTCAATGCCCTTCTTACGTCGAGATCACCTAACCTGAAAATTTCATGTTTGGCCATTGTATTTATAAAATCATGACGTGGGCGGCTAAACCTCTTAACTCCGAACTAAATCCCTTCCAACTTACTTACTTTTATTTTGTAGAATAATGTTTTTAACGTGATTAGGTGGATACAAGATTTTTTAAATAACTTTGACCTTCAAAAGTTTTTCTAACTTTTTTTGTGCTTTTGAAAAAAACAACAGCTTTCAGTCTCGCACTAATTATGTAGCTGAATATCTAGTCTTAGCAAGCAGAGGTTTTTGACCTCTAAGCTATCATGGGTAGAAATGACAGAAAATTAATCGTGCTTTTCGAAATGCATTCATAAACCCACGCTGAATCACCTTTATTATTTGCATCTAAGCCTTCCAGATCATTTGCTGTACAAAACACGTATTTTGATAACGAAATAGGTAATCTGTGAAGTTTATTTTATTATAAGTTTATTATTATTAACTAGCTTCCGTCCGCGGCTTCGCTAAACATGTATAAAAAGTAGCCTATGTCTTATTCCAGGATATGCACTACATGTGTGCCAAATTTCATCCAAATCCCTTCAGCCGTTTTTGCTTGATTGTTGCACAAGCATACAAACTATTACATTTATAATATTAGTAGGATTTAATTGGACTCTGAGTTAATCCTATTGCCTATTCACCTGTTTCATGAATGAACGGGGTTCAATCTTGAGTAACTTATTTATTTAACAAATAAAAAAAGACAAGAAGAAGGAACAGAAAAATATGTAAGTACTTAAGGTAGTTAATTTTAGTTTTTTCAGGTTTTGAAAACTTCATCTTACAATATTACTTAGTATCTCATCAATCCCACACCAAAAAAATCTAATCAAAACACAAGAAGACAGTAGCAACTACACTAATTAGGTTTGTACACACATGCAAGCGAGTTTTAATTGCTTCGTCAGTCGCGTCGTCATTCACGCTGTCTGCATCGTCTCATAAAAGAACTTACTCTTGTAAAAGAGATGCACGGCAAAGTTTATGTTGCCTTGCAAAAATTCACAACGACGCCGTCCGTCGGCGTCGTCCGCCTTTCAATCGGCATGCCTTGACATGCATGGGGAAGCGTTTTAAATAGAATATTTTAGTACAATGCGTGTTTCAATTTTGTTTTATGCTTTTGATTTTGTTGTGGTTAGTATTAAATAAGAGTATTTGGGATACATGAAAATAGGGTGTTTGATTATTATTTTTTAAATAACATATCTTAAAATCTATAAAAAAATCAGGACGCAGTGAAAAAAGTTGTAAACGTTTCAAAATGTATTATAAACAGAGGCAGCACTACTTGCGTGTGATGTCAAACACCTTTATATTGCTCTGCAAAAGTTCACAACGGCGCGGTGTCGTCGTGGGCTTTTGAATCGACTTGCCTTGACATGCATGGAGAAAAGTTCTTACAGCATCTTGTCTTTTCTCAAAGATGCTGTAAAAAAGTGGTTTAAGAATCTCAGAAAAAGAGGGAGTTGTTACCGTTTTAGAATCTATGATAAAAAGAGACAGCACTAATTGCGTGTGTGTGACATCACTTGCTACAAGCCATAGCGAATTTGTGGCCATCCAATAGAAACGACGTTTTGCGTGTCAAGGAAAATTACTTCAAAGCGCTATTCTTTCACTCACATTCTCAAACCCTATTTTTCCATCGCTTTTATGCAATGCATCACAAATCGTGATTTTTTAGTAACAAGTTTTAAAAAAGTATTCATTCATGTAGAATTTTGATAGTTTCTGAACAAACTCAATAGGGGGCTATTGAGTTTGTTCAGAAACACGGTATTAAAAACCTTCGGATATAAAATTGATAAAGTCGAGGTGTGTTTTCACAATTGGAGCTATTTTCACGTCCTACCAAAGAGTAGATTCTTTTTCTAGTAAAATTAATTTTAAGGTATTCATCTACTTTTTGGATTGAATTAAAGTAGGTAAAATAGGTTTTCTCTTAAGAAAAAGCAGTTTCTTGAATTAAAACGTACAGCAAATACGAATCCATTTGCCAAACCTCTGTAAATGAACGGGCTGATGAATGATATTGTTACAAATTGTATTTAGCAAATGGCTGTGGGCTTGCTTCCACGATCCCACCCCTTGCCTACGGCTGTTATGTTATTAAACTATGTTTGTAACGAGAAATAGACGCGCGTTCGTTCCATGATTTTCAGAAACGCAATGGTTATACGAAAAGCTCTAGAAGAGAGAGTGAGGGACTTAAAATGTATTAAATACTAGGTTTGCCTTGAATCTCTTTTGTTAAATTTCATTAAAATCAGTTTGGCAATTTAGGCGTAACAACAATACTCACTTTTGCATTGAGTTACCTACCTATAATATTTGGTAGTTAAGTATTTGGGACTGATAGAATGTATTCATTCTTTTCTTGACAATTAATATATTTTTCTTATTTTATTATTAACCCATTTATTAATACATTAGAAGCATTTGTTTTGAAAACTTAAGAAATAATTATTATTTCTATTAATTAAGGTATACTAAAAAAAAAAATTATAATAATACAATTTTAAACCCTTAAAAAAGCAATAAAAAAATTATTCTTGGAGCACTAATTTGGGTCTATTAAATTAAAAAGAGTAAGTACCTACTGTAACGCAGGCGGTGACATTAGGACACGAACATTTACACATTGGCGGGAAAAAAAAAAAAAAAAAAAAAAAAAAAAAAAAAAAAAAAAAAAAAAAAAAAAAAAATGGTTGTTCAAATTTAGAATTGTAGGTACTTGATTTTTTTAAATTTTTGTCTGTCACATTTGTATTACATTCAAAAAGTGTAAGTTGTAAAATATAATTACCTACTATTAGTTAGTTTAATAAATCTAAAGATAAAATTTAATTTAACCAAATAAACTTTTATTTCTCCATTTTTAGTTATAAATAACAGTTTTGAAGTTCATTCAAGTACGTAACGGCGCCTTGTTACCCACATTGCTAACCAACATTTATATGTAATAATCAAATACCAACATAATCATGTTTCTATACAATTAAGTTTAGTTCCATCACTGATATTTTACCACTGCATTGCTCTATCATCCATCTGCAAGCCTGTCATCCTACCTTCGAATCTAATTGATTGATGACGTCAACATTGATATATAAGAGTGCACTGTACGTTATATATATTGATATATAATGCACATAACTCTAAAATGTAATGGATAACAATTTATTTTTTCGAGATTTCAGGGTTGATCTCATAGTAAAAATGATGAGAACAATGACGAATGAATGTTATTTCCGTAACGACTTATATATGTCACCGGAAAATTGCAGACTCCGTTAGATAGTAATAAATCTTTATTAGATTGCAATTTCTCGATATATTATGAAAAAAAAAAACGTTTTGTATATAATAAATCCCATCCAAATTCAATAGTTTCGAATATATCCGTGTCTTATAAAGAAAAAATAGTTTACAATTTCACGCGATATTTTACAATCTTACGGCACTTGCTATTTTCCGTTGAAATACACATATAATATGCTTCAGGTACTTATAACCTATTTTAGCTTCCAAAAGCAAAATTCAAAGCTAATTAAATAGTTATCGCAGCGCAACACAGCACAAACAATAATAGCAAAGTTATGACAAGTTTCAATAGGGGGTTAGAATTTGTGGCTGAATTTATATCCTTCAGTCACACGAAACCAGAAGGTTGCACCAGATTGTATAGCGTTGAGTAGAGATGGTACAACTAGTCACTGACTAGTTGGAAAAGCCGACTAGTCGGCACAATTCTGGTCGGCGATAAGTTGGCACTTGGCACTTAATGAGCTACTAGAAAATTGGTAATAACATTTTTTCCCGAGTCTCATTACCTCCTAGTACTTACTAAGGAGGTACCCGTTTATAAATTAATTTAGATGAATTAAATCAGTCTATCAAGAACAGTGTGGGCTTTCAGAATATAATTTTTAATTTTCTAAACGAAACGTTTAAAAGCTAAAACCTAAAACTGGACTGGCCAAGGACGCCAAGTATCCGGTTTTTATTTATAGTCGGCAACTAGTCGGTAAAGATAAAACTTATTTAAAGATCTCTCAAGGCGCTTAGTTGACACTTCACGTGACCCAAGGGCTGGCTTTTACCTTGGTCAAAGAATAAGCATTGCCATACAACGTGGCAATGCCGCCAGTCTTTTGGGTACACTTCCAGTCGACAGCGATGCGGATGAATTTATTGACGCCATATTTTAGGGTTTATTTAGTTAGGAGATTTTATTTTTATTTCTAGTGTATATATTTACTAGTCGGTCATTTGAGTTCCGACTAGTTGTATATGCGGCCACGTATGGTCGGTCCATCTCTAGTGTTTAGACATATTTCCCTCGTGTAGTACTCTAATAGTATCTCGTTGGTACTCGCTGCTTAGGCCACCTTAGCATGTTTGGGGAGATATTTGTTTGAAAGAGAATGCTTGAGCTCATTTAAGAATCAATAACTTTTGGAGTAGGTATAGAGTTTGTTCATTAATTTTACAAGGGGACTTTCAATTCATAAGGAATCCTTAAGGAGGTGAAATTTTCTGTGAACTTTCGCTGTGGATCAACACTGATATTTAAATTAAAAAATTTATCCCAGTTCTGGGAAAAGGCCTCATCTTTTTCCTATCCAACCTCTCTATTTTGTATGATCTTTGGATCGGCTTGACCGGTAAATGTGACCAGTTGGTCACACCTTCGCCGCGAGGTAGACAAAGAAACAGTGAACTAAAAAAAATGATACCGACCTAGTAGAATGATACTTTATATTTTGTCAAGTTATACGAACATTAATATTCTGAACAGCTGACTTTTTTCTCATTGCTCCCATGTAAAAAGTTAGTAATATTCACATTGAATTTCACCCCTAAAAGATTTCCAATGAATTAAAAGTTCAATGTATTAAATAATCTATGGTCACTCACTTGACCAGCTCACTGTGGACTGGACGCTTTTGCGGAACACGTTTGTGTGTAAAATATAAAAATGATGGTCCATTAGAAATTATTTGCTATAAAACTGGACATAAAATGAATTGTCTGGACCTGACCGGATATTGGATTAAAATTTTATTATAACTTATTCTGACCTGGCAGCTGTCGTTTTATTTGTTTTCTTGGTTTAGAACTTTTATTTATTAGAGCCACAGTAATATTAAATATCATAAGGAGCAATTTGTTGATTTGCTCTGGTGGAAACTCATAATAACACGTTATTAATATCCATTTCTTAACATGACGCCAACTGAGAGCATTACATTTACGTCAAAGTGACTTAGCGTATGTGTCTCAAGTCAATTATGTACTAGTATGTGGTAAACATTTCTCAGTGAGGGCTTGTCAATAGTGTGACTTGGGCGAGGCATGCGGTTGACTCTGCTCACTGAAGTTCGCTACATAGGAATTTCCAACCGTAGCGTGGTCTTTGACAAATTTCAGAAGTCATGTCACTCCTTTATATCTACTCCCTCACCCCTAAGTTTCCGAAATTGTGTAGAAGTCTGTACTTTTCGTGTTTCGGAAGAATCCTTGTTTATAGAACTTTGAAAATCGAGGGAATTTAATTTTAGTTCAAGAAAATGAAGGCATGCATATGATACGGTTTTAACAAATATCTCAGCTGCGTAGACACGAGTTTGTGGATCCGACGTTATTTTATTAGATTTTCGTCGTTGAAAATTTCGATCTCGGATGTTTAAAATAAACTACCTATTTGCTATGAAAACTCAAACATATTTTTAAAATTATGCTAGATCATCTGCCTACACTTTTCCCAACTTTATTCAAATTGTCGTTACAGTAAATGGACCACTTGGATACTATGATAACTTCGGTTTGAGTGTGAAAATAAAATCAAATAAACTTTATATGGGACATGTCATTCGATTTTCGAAATCAGATGTTTATTTCTTTAGTGGGGTTTGTTTTTTTTTAATTTGATTCATGACCATGGATACTGAGTCCTTCAGTCGCAGTCTTGAATTTTTGACAAACACTTTGTTTTGCATTAGAATGCAGATGTTACACATTCTAATGGTTTTTGGAGTAGGTATCGGTAGCAATTGTTTTTCTGTAATGTTGCCATATTTATTTTCTTTTTTTCTGTTCATAGAATTTAAAGGGTCCATCCTTAAATTCTTCTTTCGAGGGATCATAGGTAACAGATCTAATTATTCAGTCAAAAATTTAATTTTCGTCTTGATTAAGACGCGGGTAAATTGGGGGTTGATTTATTTCATTTCACATTACCGGCTCACATCCTTTCATCTCCGAAGTCGGTACTTTTAGACGCCCGTCGTAAACAGCTGTCAAGAACTTAAATCATTTTCTGTTTTACGCACATTTAATTAAATGTATTTATTTATCTGTCAGTTGAACGCAGTTTTTATTGAAAGTTATTATGCGGTCCGTTAAATGTGTAGGTACAGGTGGAAAAATAAATCAATAACCTTAGCAAGACAACCCAAAGATTTTAGTTCAAACTTAGGACAAAGCTACCAACGTAACAACACTAATGAATAAGACAGAAACGTAAAACTAGCAGTAAATACTATTTTATGAGCATAATATGAAGTAAAAAAAAAAAACTGGAAAACAACGAAAATAACCACGAGCATGTCTTTTTGTGTAAGTACATTTATTTAGTAGTACATTTATTTATTATATCTTGCGCTCATTTTCTCTTATTAGGTGGCAAAAACTCGTAGCGCCATCAGCATTAAATCCGGCCGTTTCACACAAAGCCAGAGTAAGTGGTGAGCCGTTAAAGGTCGTACCTCGCATATTTAGCGGTTGTTTGCTAGCTCATTGCCACTAGGCACAACACTAATCAGTTTGCATTTGAACGGGGCGAAATGCTGGTTTAAGGGAGGCGAATAAACGTTTTGATGCATCAAAAAATTGGTAATTAGCTTTTTGAAAGTGCTTTTTGAAGTGGTGTCGTTTTAGATTTGGGTTTTAGTGATTTTCAGGTGCCGTTTTTTGAATTAGTCAGCTGCCTTATATTTTCATGAAGTATTATTTATAAATAAGTGATACAATCTGGCGAGCTTCAGCTGAGGCATGGATTGGCAAAAAGTGATGGAACACAAGGTTGATAACATAATAAAAAAAAAAATTACGAATTTCGACCACTGAGTGACCATTTGCACTCTTTATTTGTTCATCATTAAAATAAAGAAAATAGAATTGTGGATGGATTTAAAAGAGAGAAAGATTAGAAATACTGTGGGTAATGTAGGCTAGAACTAGAACCTAAACGTTTTATCTATTATCTAACCTATCTATGAACTGAACAAGATAGGTACCTACTTAGATAAAATGCAAGTTTTGTTATCCTAGTAGATTGGATTGTCTTTGTTGATAACCCGCGTTGGATCACTTCACACTCAAAAACAAATTCTGTAAGCGACTTCACATAAATCAAGAATCAAATCTCAAATCTGCACGCTTAGGGCTACCTCAATTTCAGAGCAATAACTTTAACTTTCAATTGAAAACATTTATCCAAGCAAATATATATGATCAACTTGGAAAGTTAAAGCTTGGGGTGTCGGTAAACGATTGCTACTATAAAACTGAGTTGTGGCCCTAACTTAGATGATAGGTAAGATAAAGGTACAGTAACATTTGAGACGAAGTGCTGTGCAAGTGAAATACTGAGTGTGCATCAGCCTTTTAGAAGGGATATTTTTTTTTTCTCTATCGTCCAAGAAGGAGGGTAATGTTTTCGAGAGTATGTTTGTGTATATAGGTATGTTTGTATGTCTATTTTTGAAACGCCTTGTAGCCGAAAACGGCTGAATAGATTTAAACAAATGAGGTATCATATAAAGAAATGACACCCAAAAAAATACATAGATAACTAATTTTGAAAAAGTAATTACATGCCTTAAATATAAATTTTATTTGAACTTAGTATTTCAAGTCAATCTGAACTTACCAATGAGCAGGTAAAGTCCCAATACCTACCTATTTCCCACATTGATAAGGAACCTTCTCGGTAAGATTCTCAACCAAAACAAGGTAAACTAATTAAAACCAAACACCCCCAAGTTTCACCCAACTTTAATAAAAGCCAACATACTTGTCACAAAATTACTACGTCACTCATAAACAAACTCTACGTGATACTTTGTAATTACGTCACAAGGCAGGCACAGCGACTCTTTTAATTTTTAAAGGCGCGATAAAGCTCACAATTGCCCATAGACAGGTTTAATTCCTCCCTAAGCGGAAAAGAAATGATCAGACATCTCTGCCAAAATGAAAAGAGCCCTGATTTACTACCTGCGTTAACAGGCACAGGGATCTTATTAACATTACTTTTTATAACATGGCCGGCGTTAAATTGTTACAATGTAGAGTAAAATTTAATTAAAACGTCTAGTTAGGTGTTAACTAACGCCATTAAGGTGTATGCTTTATGTGCGGAACAGACTAGTGGTGTATTGTATTTTTTTGTTGTTGCGAGGACTGGACTGGTCGGGTCTTATTAAATCACGGGTGTTGGGTTCTTAAATGTGTTGTTCAAAGTTAAAGTTATTTGTGTCAGCTTTGTTTGTTCGAATGAAATGTTTGTTTGAAATAGGAATTGTGTGAATATTTGTAAGTTAGCTAGTCTATACCTGTCAGCCTTCTTGTACCTGTGTGTACTAATAAACATCTCATCCAATCGAAACACGTAAGACCATAAGGCTGCGTTTCCATCAAGGAAGTGAAGATGCTTGCGCTGAGCGACGCTAGGTCAATGAAGCGATTCTATTGGTTCTTAACAAACACATCCCTCGCTACGCATCCTCGCACATCTCTGGTGGAAACGCAGCCTATGTGTAGTAAATACTAATGTGTATTTTGTACTCTTCGTAATCTGATTTATGATGTATTGAAGTTTTAAGCTTAAAAAGGACTGTATGTCACACAAATATAGCTAATTCATAACTTCCTACTTTGGCTCTTATTTATATTTAATTGTTACAATACCAAGTGTACCTACCATGTTTGAATGCAAATAGAATATTCTTTTTCTAGCCTTTTATTATGCACCAACCCGTTGACCCGTTTAAGGGGTAAAGTTTCGAAAATTCTGAACATCCCCTCGACATCCCCTAAGAAACATATCTTCCGAATTTCATGCTTGTCAGTCAATCAGTCAGTTATTCAGACATGAAACTCCTTTATAAATGGAAACCCGGTATTTGTTACAAAAAACAGGTCAAATATTTTTCCTTTGTTACCGGATTTTTTATAAGGTAACCCTGCATAAAAGGGCCCTTGTATATATTTCTATTCTGTGAAACATTTAGGTCGTAGTGCCCCAGGGCAAACCATGTCCTATGTTACGGTCTGAGCTTATAACGCTTTAATTGTATATTTATGTTTTCGTTCTAAATCCCAGGCTGCTGAATAAAATAAAAACATGATATCTGTGTAACGTTAACCTTTTGGTATTTTTAGGGTTGCCAAAAAAAAAACATCGTTGTAATTTGGGCTGGCAGACCCGATTCAAAGCTTTAATTACATACACAGGATTCTTCATGCAGAAGTATCTACAACCTAAAATATCTTTGAAAATATTTTTTTTATCCCCGAATATTGATAGGTATACCGGTTGTCAAAACGCGTAAATTAAGTTTGTATGAGAGTTTTCCGGTACTGGGTTTTCGTAAGGTAATGTGATGTTACCTTTCGGTCCCCAGGGGAGACGCATCACGCGGCTCTACTTCACGGCCTGAGAGCATCGCCGCGGTTAACGCAGGGGTAACCAACCGTCGGAGCGGAAAATATTTGTATCTGTATATTCTGTACGTGTATGTACCTACATTTATTGATGTGACTGAGTGCCTGCTTGGTCACTGAGTGCTTGCGACGTTTATCTGTGGAACAACCCTTTTCTGATGATGTTTAGGAAATATTTAGTAAATATTTAGATTAAGCGACACAAATTTTAGATACAAATATTTTTATAATAGGTACCTGTATAGGCATTATAAAAATATTTGTAGCTAAAATTTGTGCCTAAAAAGCCTAAGTCGTAAGTATTTACGACATATGCCTTTTAGGTCACTGAATGAAAAGAAAACTAGATTATTTACTTATAAACCTATTCTTATATATTGTAAGAAGGTACCTACAGCCAAGAATTCGCGAAGCTACCCTCGTGGCTTAATCCCTGGCTACACTTGACGTCCCCGAGTGGGTTCACGAGGCAAAATGTCTTTGTGTAACACCAAAAATTTTCTTAAGAACCTCTTTTCAGTGCCTCCTCCGATAATAAGCGTCCGTGGCCCAAAAAACATTTTTTTTGTAAAAACTTGATGTTGGGATTAAATAAATAAAATATCAAAGGAAATATTTACTGTTGACTTGTGTTTGTGGCTACTAAGGATAAAGTTGAGTCTCCTGTTTTTTTTGGTTTCAAAAGTTTTATCTTTTGTAAAAATCTTTCCTTTTTTTTATATATTAAGTACTAACTTATGTTTGCAACGACTAGCCAGTTATGACTGTCTGTTTTATTTTTATACAAATATTATACGATTGCCTTTAATTTATTTTTTTAGAACCATTAAATACATAAGGCTAATGTGATTAATTTATGACGTAAATAGCGCAACGAGTTTATTTTGTAATAATCATAATCACGCACTTTATCACTTGGTGCAAACTTATTGCTTCGCCGCTCTCTCTGCTCGTAGATCGAATGGTCTATAGGACCAAAAGGTTTTGAAGTGGCGACCGCTTATCGGACTACCGGAAAGTGAAACGTTGAAAATCCTGCCCCAAAGTGAACCGATGATCTGGTAGACGCCACAGGAATCCGCTGGAAAGGCAAAGTAAGCGACTGGTCGTTATGGCGATGCTTGGGGGATACCTATGCCTAACAGTAAACCACTTCCATTTGATGATAAATTTATCTGTGAACTTTCTATAAAACAATACCGTTAAAAACCAAATCTACAATTTTAAATCATGTCTCTATTTTATACAGCAATTTTTCCAACTCATTCAAAACAAAAATCAAGTATTCAAAAACTGAAATATTGACAAGAAACTATGAAGACATTGACAGGTAAATAGTGCCAAGCGACGAGGGTACAAAAGGGTCCGAGCGTCCGAGCGTCGGAAAGTGGACAGATGTCCGGATAGAATAAAAGAAATAGCCAAATAGGAAAGTTTTGTGTTAAGTGAGCGGGGATTGGCTGAATTACTGATTGTTGAGATTGCTGTTGGATACTTGAGTCAGAAGGGGGAGAGTAGTAGTAATTAGAAGCATTTGGCACATTTTTTTCTTTGTTCATTTAAAAGACATAATTAGGTAGAACTCGTGTGTAGGACTTAGCACTACTCTTACCTAAAGTTTGTCAGGTGTGATTAGAGTCCAGTGGGTTATTAAGGCCCTGCCATTAAATATAGATTGAATGGGGACACTTACAGTAAGTACCAACACGTACAGAGAGTCATAATCTTATTTGTATATGTTATGTTATATATGTGTTCTTATATGTTGCGGTTGACTCCAAATTAATTTGGACAAAGGCAGCTTATCCAAATTTATTTATTATCAGCGCAACATCTTTAATTCTTCCAACATTTCAATACTAGTGGACCGCCCGGGCTTCGTCCAGATATTAATGTTTCTCAAAATTTTCTTTCATGAAAACCTTCTCCTGATAATAACAAACACATCAAAAAAAGAATTAGCGAAATTGGTCCAGCCGTTCTCGAGTTTTGCGCTTAGCAACACATTTAACGTTTCATTTTTATTATATAGAAGATAATATAGATAGATAGATTTACTCTATATCTAACCTGTATCATCTTTCAAATGGTCCATCCTTTGTTTGCTCGAAAGTGCGTGTTTAAAAGTGGTACCACTACCAGACACATAAATAAACGTCAATGAATCACTCCAAACAGTGACGGTCTATAATAAACTTTAATCAACAACGGACGTGAAAGCTAATAGGATATAGAAATTGATTTGAATGATAATGCTCTCAAACGTCCGGAAAGCTAAAAGCAGATCACACTCGGACATTGTCAAATAATTGACTAGCTCCATTTCCGGCCGATGTTAATGTCAATTCAGAGTTGTGAATTAATAAACATGAACTGAATACACGTGATGATTAGCATAGTGGGATAGAGCTCTTGGTTTGTCTAAGTCAAATGAACGGATTGGAAGACCGTATATTAGTGTATAAATGTGATAACCTGCAATAGGTTATTATAAACGTGAAAGTATGCGCGGTTGGATAAATGGACCGATGGATGTCGGTTGCTCTTTCCCGCAAAGTACTTAACGGATTTTGATGAAACTTTACAGTAATATAGCTTATATATCAGAATAACACAGGAACCTTTTAATTTAATTTAATTGACTTGTTATAGCAGGAGGCTTGAAATTATCAATTTATTCTTTTCTTTGATTTGCAGTATCAAGTAGCAGAATAGCAGAAAGCTTATATACTCGATATAGCCGACTCATTGTCCTATTGTTTATCACGTTTGCAAAGGTAGCCATTCTATCGCCAATTCATTAAATGACGCAATTGAATGCTTGCAGTTTTATTTGCCCCTTGCATAAGTAACCTAGTTTCCGATAAATGGAAGGAAAACGAATGAGTTTAATGAAAATCTCCAATTTTTATTTTCACAAGAAGAAATAAAAATAAATAACGATTTTAAACGTAGTCAAGTACACAATCACAGGAGCATACCGTTCGGCTCTAGAAACCTCAAAACATACAGCTATTTAATAAAATTATTATTCGGCGATATTCAAACTTAGGTAAACCTTGTTGACGAGATTATTTTTATTTTCCATACTTTTATTACTTACATTATATAGGTACATTTAAAAATATTTCTTAAAACAAATAAAAAAATATATATATTATTTCTTAATACTCCGTGGAAATTAAATATTTTTATTCCTTTACACTATATCAAACACCATAATAGTTATATGCCTACTATTATCCCAATTTATAGCGTCTTTTGTCTTCATCTCAATATAGTCACCTTAATTAATTGCCATTTAATGATTGGGAAATCATCAAATGACTCCTGTCGCTCTGGGCGTAGCGGGAGGGAGTGTCAGAATCTTACTGACTAAAACCGTTATCAAACATATTATTTATAATACGCTACGCTAAACGGTACAGAAACCTGTCTGTTTCAATTCTAAAAAGTTTCCAACTACAAAATCATGAAATTTTGCAATAGGTACATTCATTGCAGCATTCTATGAGAGCGCCCAAGTGACCACTAATGGAAGTCTTCATATCTACAACATACCGACAGTCCGACACGTCTAAAGATCTTTTATTTCAGTTTCATATTGCCAAGTTTCAATGTTATGTTATTTCATGGTTATTTGTAACAAAATATAACAGAAATGGAATATAGGATAGGGTAAATGATAAGACAAGGGTATGGGAAAGAGCAGATGGAACCCGAATAAAAAATATTTATACAATCGGGACGTCTCGTGATTGCATTGTGATTTTTTGATAAGAGAGTAATGCGAAATGTGGATATATGGAGTTTAAGGTAAAAGCTTTTACAGTACCGAACATGTCGATATATATTTACATAACCTTTTGTAAATGAACCATTATTTACGTGTTTGGGAATCGTGCGTGCAGGCTGTTCAGGAGACATTAAAATTTGTTTATTATTGACAAGTGTTAAGGGATCTGTTACACAGAAGCTTTTATCTTCTTATGTTCGTTTACTTCCGAGAAATTAGGGGATCACCTTAACGGAAACATTCTGTTACAATTTTTTATGTAAATTTATTTTTTTGCTGCGTAATTCTACCCGTGGACAAGGGGAACGTTTTTTAAAGACAAGATAGGAGATCAAATTATGTAGTAATTAATAGAATCATGAAAGTATCCAAGTATATGGCCACGTAGGTACTTATGATAAATGTTAGGATTGTGACTATTATAAACGATTCAGCTATTGCAATATATACTGGTGTAATATTGAATACCAGTACGCCAGTACCTACTAACTTGAATTTCCGCGAAGCATCACAAAGCAGAGTAAGTGCCCGACACAGGCGGTCCCCACCCGCTGAGTCAGTGACAGCATCCAAGCGATGACATGGAATTTAATGACAGCTTAATGAAGTATATTATATCTTTTGAACTTGTACAAACAACTACAGTTTCCCAATCAATATAAACAAGATCAAAAAAGGTTTCTAATCTAGATGATAGTCCTAAAGAAATTGGTTCCGACGTAAGCTCTGTTGGTTGCGAAAAGACAAGAAATTTCATCTCAGCCATCTAAGCGGGTCGCGAAACATTTTATCTGTTTTACAATATTAATAATAGCTTTCAGGTTCCCGTAGTTTGTTGTGAAGTGCTAATCTATATTGTTTGAAACCGGATCAAACGAAACATCCCCTTTTATTAGCCGAAACGAAATGCCTGTCGAATCAAATTTCGTCATTCGCTCCCCCTTGGAAAAGTAGCGCTGTATTCAAAGGGATATTTTTTGTGTGACATTTTGTTTGGCTTTTTGGATACTGTTAGTTCAGTGGGAGTTTTAATTCATTTAGTATCTAGGTTTTACCTATCCATAGGTGAATCCTTCGAACCTTTTGTTTTGGTTTGTCTTTCTTTGCTAAACGTTTTAAAACTGCCTAGTCTGTGTTTACATTGTCCGAACAGATTGAATAATGGTTGAATTCCACTATTTTTTAAAGCTTTCCGAGAAAGGGATATTCGTTCTGTGCGTGTGGATTTGCTGGTAAGCCATTTAAACTTTTTTCAAATTGAATTGTTTTTTACATACCCACCACTAACGTTGTTTTAACATTACTAAAACTGGCAGCATTGACTGTGAAACTTCGTTCCTGTGTTTGCAGATTTTCTTACAAAAATGCGACTTGCAGTGCTGTTTAATCCTGTCTATAGACGATAAATGCTAATTTTGTCCCAACTTTTGTAACAAACGGAAAAATTCGCTTCAAGAGCCGGAGGAAAACCTTCTTGTGCAAATATTTAAGAAAGCTTCCAGCTTATAGTTTCCATCTCAGCACATCTCGCTTAAGTTTTAATACTGAAGGCTTTTGAATGCTCATCTAAAAGTATTACCTGAACTCTGTTTGGAAGTAAAAGCACAGAAATTATAAGACAATAAATAGCACGAGTAAAGAAACACAGCCTTTTGGATAAAAATCTTCCATTACCTGTAATTTAAAGCTATTCATTCCTCAGTCTAGCAAGCGGTATTTAAAAAAAAACCGAAGAAAGAAAAGCGGCTTTGTTTAAAATTCTACCGTATTACAATACCAGGCTGCCAGGCTAGACAATTAACATTGGCGCGCAAACTGACGAGCAGTTTGCAGACAACAACGTGCTGCTCTCTCGTAAGAATTCGAAATGCTCCAAGCATTTATGAAGTCCTGGTACCTTGAAGTTAATCGTGAATGAAAATGCGTGCTCTATTTTTGTGAATGCAGTTTGTTCGTTCAATATTGACTTTTCATGCATTTCGTTGGTGGGCTGGTGAGACACAGTGTTTAAAACGCTGTATTCAAAGTTTCATATTTTCGATTTTTCTGTATGCCTGCCATAAAAGGCTAAGTGAAGGCTTATTAAGGAGCTCGCAGTAGATGATCCATCATATTGTTTATTTTTATTTTTCCAAGTGTGGTATACACAAATAAATGTATAGCTCAGCTAAGTGATGGCACAATCATATATCGTGGCACGCCGTGCAGGCTGGACGTGCCAACACTTAGTATTGAGCGTACTTACTGAATTGGTTGTTTAACTTAAAACCCTAATCCCTAAACTAGTGATCATAGTGAACACTACACCAAGGCAAAAGCTTTTTAATCAGCATTGGGAAAATATTATAAATACGCTATAGTTTTCTCATAATTGTAAACTGTGAAAGTCTCATGACATGTTTAACAAAAGTCCCACCTCTGCACCCTTCAAGCAACATTCATACATATTCAACACGAAGTAAGTAACTGATTAAAAGCTAAGTAGAATTTGCGACGGCATAACGTGTCAGCGGGCATGTTAACAGCTGAGATAAGCGAGTGACGTCATAGAGTGAGGTACAATCACTGACATATAGGTCAGCTGCTGAATTTAGTGGCCTGACTCGTGAACCATGTTGGTTAACATCGGTCCGTACGTAAAATGTTTTGTCAGCAACTAAACTGTCACGCAAAATGCTAGAGCTATTTCGATTCTAATCTGTCAACGTTTTTTGATAGGCAAAAAGCTGGATCGTTGTTTTGGAACGGGATTAAAAACTCTAGTGACTGATATCAGAGAGAAGTTTAAGCAGTGGGACCTTGATATAAAAAGTCTATACTAGTGAGCTTCTACTTCTTACAAGTAATACGGACAATAAGGTACAACATATTGATGTAGATAAAACTATAGAATTCACTTTATTTCACACCAAAATTGTAACATCATTCTAGTTCGTCTATGACAACGACGATATCACTAATACATCTGCCACTTATATTCATGATGGAAATATTCAGCACGAGCGTTAACTTTAGAGGTAATTTTAGGCCTAAATTCAACACCATGTTTATGGCACTAGACACGTCCTTAATTTTCCCCTGCATTCTGAAATCACTACACAAAATAATAGATGTTAACAGCTAACAAAATTTTATCGGAACATTTACATATTAAATCAATTAAGTGGTCCACATTAATGATGCAAATTGGCAAATAAGCTATCGTTGGCCGCAACGCTGTTCATCCCGGGAGGTTGTTAAATAAATAGGTACCCTCTTAACATGTCGATCGTTTTCAATAGCTGCCGCAAACATTGGTAATCCCGGCCAACTAATGTTGGAGGCCTAATGTCGGATTGTGGCCTGTAGTGCTGGATTGTGTCTGTGGGCCAGTATGTGGGTGGGATCACGCGATCCGTTTGGTACTCTTGGTGAAATTCCACGAGCAATTTTAAGATGAAGAAAGAGATTCCAAGTAGGGGGTAATAATAATCCGAGGTATGTGCACTAACAGGCGCTGCAAAGAAAGGGTTCTGTCGTGGTATTTTAAGAGGACACGGGGCTTCTTCTATGTACTGATGGTGAGGTGAGATACAAATCCCACATTTCCTGATCTTTTCCCAAAAGTTCCAGGTGCCATTTGACCTATTATTTGTATTGTTTCCAAAAATTGTAGGCTCAGTAGTTTTACAGATAAGGGGAGCGATTTTTAGCGGTTTGCCCTTTTTTCCTTAATAAATTTAGAATAGAATATTTTAAAATTTTGAATCAATATTTTTGAAACTCAAACAATGAGCCCTTCCATTTGACACGTCACACAATACTTAATACAGATTTCGTTTTTATTTTTATCTTCCAAATTTCCCCCAAAAAATAATTTATTTTCGTTACGTGTCCGTGTTTTGGTCACAGTAAATGATATGTGTACCAAATTTCAACCAAATTGGTCTGGTAGATTCGGAGAAAATCGGCTGTGACAGACGGAAAATCGAGTCAGAGTGATCCTACATATAAGTGTTCCATTTTTCCATACAGAGATTCGGAACCCTACAAAGGAATCATAATATATAATAATAATAATAAATATTTAAACAATGAAATATCTTGCTTATCATAGTGCACGTTCTTGTTCTTGAGTTACGTTTGAATAAAGCACGCTCCGTACAGGGTAGGCAATATGCCAATGGTTTTCAAAATCCTCAAACATTTGTAGTTCTCGGTACGTGTAAACTGTTGTTGGGAGTTGAAAGCCTAACGTAGGATTTTAGGATTGCTTCTCTGGAGCAAGTAAGGGTTCACCCAATCCGTTTTGGTGCGATGGATTCGAGTCATGTTGGTAGCAAACTTTGGTGTTAAGCCGGAATATGACTAAAAGGCGAAACACACATAAATCGCATCTATTATGTCAATTATGTGCGTACCCCGCACAAGAATTGTATTTGCTGTTTCTATCACACGAAGGTTAAACCTATCGATAAAGTATATCTGTCACCGGAAAATGGCAAACACCGTTAGATTGTAAAATATCGCGTGAAATTGTAAACTATTTTTTCGAAATAAGATACGAATATATTGGAAACATTGAATTTGGATGAGATTTATTGTATACAAAATGATTTACTTATTACTAATACATCGAAAAAATATAATCTAATAAAGAATTATTACAATCTTACGGAGTCTGTAATTTTCCGGTGACATAGCCGTTGAAAACACAGCAGACGTTGATCGATCGAAAAAAAAGATTAAAATCAAAACTAATGGGTCGACAAAATAGAAACGGTAATGATCCTCAAATTGAGACAATTCTACATGATGATGTTAATATGACATGCAAATACGAATCGATTCGGATTATCAATATTATGAACATTTACAGATTTCTCTTCTATTTAAACATTCATGTTATTGATCAAGCAATTATACGATGAAAATTAACAATGCATTCTCCGGGTATCTTGGGAAGTTTAAAAATATGCACGTTATTACGCAGACGGCTTAGAATTGTGAATATATTTTTAGCTAAGCGTGGCCATTTTGGTTGTTTGTTATCCGCGGGAAAATAAATTTAGTAAGATTATATATTTGGTTGGATTTAGATTTAGTTGCATTGAAAATGTCTGCGTATTCAGGGACCAACTCCGACGTATGTAAATCCCAGACTTGTTAAGTTTAGTGCTCTTTTATTATCTCCTGACATACCAATTCGTTTAGAAATGGTGAAATTTATTTTATCCATTTACCCATATTTTTGTTTTTTCGATTTAGATCGTAATATAACAATAACATACTGTATGCTAATTCTTCTATTAATAACTCCAATTCTTGGTATTATATATTATACGTATTTTATATAAAGCTTCCCATAAATGTTTATCAAAGTTACAAAGTTAAGTTTTCAGATACCTAATCATAATTAAAACAAGAACTTCTCTTAAGGATACCTAGGTACTCATAACTACAAACACAAACTTCAGCTGGGCCGTAGAATAATTCTTGTGGTTCATGCAGGCGCCAAATATTTCTGCTATTAATCAGATTCCGAGACTCGACGCTAAGAAGAATGGCTCACCAAACAATAATACGACCTTACTCGCCCCTTCTGACGTTGTGTAGTTGTAGCTGCGTATATATATGAGATGCTTTGATATATTTTGGAAAACTACATAATATGTAGAATTTAACCCGTATGTTCTATGTCATTTACTTCACTCGAATGAATCAAATATTACTGCTATTAATCAAATTCCGAGACTCGACGTTAAGAAGTTTGGCATACAAAACAATAATATGACCTCACTCGCCCCTTCTGATGTTGTATAGCTATAGCTACGAATAGGCATCAGAATTACCTGCTTAAAGATATTTGTACGAAAACTACATACATATGTGGATTTTAACCCCTATGTTTTACATCATTTATTCCAGTTGATTCGGTCAAATGTTATTGCTCTTAATCAGATTCCGAGGTTAGACACAGTAGAATGGTTCACCAAAAATATTAGACCTCACTCGCCCTTCTGATGTTGTGTTGTTATATCTATGTATTTTTGCATACGTGAATTAACTGAATTTGTAGGAAGGTTACTGAGATGTAGATTTCTCTTTTTTTTCTGAGTAATAGGCATGTTGCCTGGGAAAAAAAAATATGATTATGTTTAGTCCGTCAGTTAGATTATCAAAAAAATATTGGTTAAGTACATACTTTTTATTTTATCAAATCAATAAAAAATTAAGATGATAAAACGCATCAAAGGCAAAGAGTTATGGGCTTGTAACGTCACTTTCCAGTAAAAAGTGTACTGGACACACACGCACATGCACGCACGCACTCTATCGTCTTCATTTTTTGCTTACGTGACAAAAGATAAAATACGTGTCCAATATTTTTTGAAAATCTATCTGACGGACTAATTAGATTTTCTTAGTCATATACCCTATTCCCAAAGTGGTTCATCTGGACCCCCACGAGTCTATGACAAGGAAATTCAAGGGGTCTTTGTCGGAGAAAAAAATAAATTCGGGGTAATTACCTTACTATTGTATATTTAGACTTCATGCACATAGGTAGGTGCAAAGCTGGACTTAATATTGTTTTGATTCGATTTATGATAATGACAGAGGTGAAGATATAACCGTATAACCGTTACCTAACCGTCGGAATATGGGTGATACAACATCTGCTAACGCTTTAAGGCAAGCATAGGCAGGCATGATGTTGTACCAAGTAAAATTAAAAGCAAAGTTAGATACATAACTCACTGGCAAGGTTCATAACTAGAGGTCAAAAGTTAAGCTCCTGATTAAACCTAAGCAGAATATGGAAGTTAACTCTGGAATTCTGAAATAGAAACGCAAAATACTGTTTTTGGTTTTTAGCGACCTTTCAGTACTTCGGGGTACTGGATAATATGGTTAAAATATTAAAGGAAAGTTGGTTAATCTATTCCGGACTACATTTTAAACCCGTGTGTATTGTAAATTCTTTTGAAGAATACAATAATTTCTACACTTCAATCACCTCAGCAGGTTGGGGCCAAAGGGAGAGACAAGGCCTTCGCCCCAACCACCGCAACAGAAGAAGACGCTCTGGGCGTCGGGAGTCGCAGGGCGAGCCTCGACCACCGTAGGCGCGGGTCTGCCGACGGCGAGCGTTGGGTGGCTCGATCACCACCAGGCCCTGGTCGATGGCGCGTTGTGTTCCATGCGCGTAAAGAACGTAAAGGAACGTAAAGGGCTTTAAAAGGAACACGGATGGGTTTTAGTCAGTAAGAGTCTGACACGCCCTCCCACTCCACCCAGAGCGAAAGAAGTCATATGATGATATCCCATCCTTAAAAAAAAAAGCATCGAGGACGGCCTCGAAGCTAGAATGTTGGAAGAAATAGAAGCCCCGCGGGCCTGCGGGTTTCTGTCTGCAGGGTTTAAAGAAACCTAACATGATGGCAGGACGGGTCCTATCCGTGTCCAAGTGTCCTAAGCTCCCTGTGCCCTATGTTCTGCTACTTGGCTATAGTAGGCGCCAGATAATCGTGGAATAACGGTCATTGACCCACCTACAATTAACGACATTTTTAATTTGAAAAAACGGAATTAATGACACAAAGCTGTCCCGAATCATCATCTCTCGTGATCCTTAACATTGTCTAATAATGAAAAACGATTCATATTTAATTGTTCAGGTACCTATGAACAGTTATTAGGGAAAGGTCAATATACTTTATTCCACATTTATCTGGCGCCTACTATAGGTAAGTCATTAAACGATATAATACAACAAAGAGTTAGGCACGCAAGCAAAAACCTGTTTAAACATTTAAGAAGTGCAGTACAAATTGACGTTTGATCAAATTTACCTTATTCGCTTTTAGGATAGACTAGGAAAATCGCGAAGCAGATTGATTATTTTACTTTCAACGTTTGACCAAAAAGTTAGGTACTTCTAGGTTTGACAATAAATACATAAGTCAAAGGCGGAAATAGGAACCTATTTTGGCCGAAAGGCGTTGGTCAAACATAGGATTCCGCGAAGAGACTGCATATCGACCTGTGACATACCTATACTCGTGTAAAGATTTAATTTTTCTGATGAAATAAATATTAATGAAATTATATACGCGTTTTTGCATACAGGGATTAATATTTAAATCAAACCTAGATGGTACTCGTAGACGTAGACGTATTACGTGACATGGCAGCATTTTATTAAATAGGTTATTACACTGTTATTGGCCTTGGCACTATTTAATCTACAACATAATTACTTAAATTCGATACATCTGAACATTTATCAGCTCAACTTGCAACAATAACACTGAATCACGTAGGTATGTATTCGTATGAATAAGTACGATAGAATAAATTGATACCAATTATTACGCTATTGTTACCCCAGACGTGCTTGACTTATCGTAAAACGTAAGGTCACGGGTCGACGCTCCTCAGTACCGATTTGACGCTGAGCCGCGCTGAACGTGTGGTTTAAAATGTGGCGTATAATTTTTACATTACTATTTATTTACGCAAATTGTGACGACAATTACAATGAGAGAAGAAAGCAGTTAGTTGAGCTAGAATTACGGTCTGCTCTCGGAGGGAATTCGTCGCTCAACGATAAAGAAAATGCGGTAAACAATTGTTTGATGCGATATAAGTTCAACGAGGTCGACAATGGATTTGACCACCCGAATCAATTCAATTTCTCGCATCACTTCTTCAGTTATAAGAACCAAATTCCGAAGTCCAAAGTTTACAAGATCATCAAGGATATGCCCAAAGGAGCTGTGCTTCACATCCACGACATGGCGATCATCGGAGCGGACTATCTTCTGAACATCACCTACATGGACCATGTTTATGTGTGTTTTGGGAAACCAGTCAGGTTTCTGTTTTCAAATAATATTCCTAATGCTACGTGTGAGGTCCAGTGGCAGCTCATGAGTGAAGCTAGGGGTGCTGCTTCCAATGTAACCAAATTCGACGCGGATCTCCGGAAACATTTCACCCTGGTTTGTGATAACCCCGATGAGGCGTACCCTTCCATCGACGAGACTTGGAAAAGATTTATGCAGTATTTCAACTCAGCGAACGGTCTGTTAACTTACAGACCAAACTGGGAACAGTATTTCTACGATGCACTCAAATTTTTCAGAGATGACAACGTTATGTATGTGGAAGTCAGGAGTATATTGCCCAATCTTTATGAGTTAGACGGCACTGTGTATGATAAGATGATAACAGCAAAAGCTTACAGGAAAACCATAAACAGATTCATGAGAGATTATCCGGATTTCATTGGAGCTAAACTTATATTTGCTCCGTCGAGGAAAGTGGACAGAAATGTTTTAGACCAATACATACAAACAGCAAGACAAATCAAGAGAGATATGCCCGAATTCTTCGCTGGATTCGATTTGGTTGGCCAAGAAGATACAGGGAGACCACTTATAGAATTTGTACCACAGTTACTTCAAGCAAAAGATCTCAATTTCTTCTTCCACGCTGGTGAAACAAATTGGTTTGGAACACCTACAGATGAAAACTTGGTAGATGCTGTATTGTTAGGGTCTAAACGAATCGGTCATGGGTACGCCCTTGCCAAGCACCCAGTTCTTATGCGAGAGGTGATAGACAAGGACATAGGTCTAGAAGTCAGTGTTTTATCTAATGCTGTGCTGTCTCTAGTCAGGGATGTCCGGAATCACCCTTTAAATATTTTCTTAAGTTTGAATTTACCTGTTGTATTGTCAAGTGACGACCCTGGTGCTTGGGAGGCTGATCCACTGTCAGATGACTTTTACGTTGCTTTTGTAGGGGTAGCAAGTAAACTATCAGACTTGAAAATGTTAAAAACTTTAGCTCTTAATTCTCTTAAATACAGTGCATTGGAACCGGAGAATAAGCCGCGGGCGATCCAAGAGTTTCATCGGCAGTGGAATAATTTTATTGATAATTTTGACTGTAGCTCATATTAGAAAACAAGATGATTTGGGACTTATGTTTTAAATAACTATTTTGGTAGTGTAAAGTAGAACAAAGAAGAATTTTACAAAATATGTAATTTCCAGAGATTATAATATATTAATTAAACATAACTACACCAATCAATACTAACATGAATATTTTATTTAAATACCTTCTACAGCACCATTATCTTTTTATAAATTTCCTACTACCTGGGTAGTAGGAAATTTATAAAAAGATAATTCCTATTTCCACTTGAAACTGTTTTAGCCATGACAAATAAGGGTGGTTGCTTTTGGTTAAGACTGGCCTGCCATCATCCACATCTTCTTGCCCTTGCCCCATGTTACCCCAAGCAACACGTTTTGTTATTCTCTCTCATCAGAGTTGCGTCACGATCCATTCATCTTTTCTTAGTCCTCCTTCTCCGTCTTTTTAAATACATTATTTTAGTTATCTGCGAATATTTTCATCTCTTCTACTTACAAGTCTATATCAAGACAAATGATTATCTTTCAACTTTTCCGACATTGACCGGTCTGAATGCAGTCATCAGTATTTACTTAATTGTTATGAATTCGTTTCAGCAGTTATTAGTCACGTGTTTGCGCATGTTTTCAGAAAAAAATTACAATAACATAATTTTATCAACAATTTACAGCCAAAGTATTTCCCTTCCCATATTATTATGTAGTTTACCTTAAGTAATGAATAATGTGTTATAATCAATCAATATACAACGTGTAATAGAATAAACGCAATACCTCTTAAGGGGTCATTGTACTCATCATTATGAACAACTTTTAATATGGGTCAAACCCCGAAATCACGAAAAAAAATAAGCTGTTAAATAATTTTGATAGCATTATCCCTTCTTCACTTGGCTCGTCATTATAATGGGGGGACAGACGTGATGTTATAGTGCCACAGAACAGTAGTCACCCCCTTGCTATTCAAATCATGCTTCATACAGTCCGTCCAGTATTACTTTCGACTTCCCCTACTTTCGTAGCCATCAAAAACTATATCACCATCGCCCTTTTACGGAATACCAGACGTACTGCTGGGTACCATCTCCATTCGTTCGATATTCCGAATAGTCGTATGTTTCTCCTCCACATTTATTATGTGTACAACCAAAGTGTGGAACTATCTGCCAGCGTAACATGTCTGCCTTCAAAGCCAGAGTGGACAGGTATCTTCTGGGCACGCTCGCTTCATCATAGACCTCCATCGCTTCCCATCAGGCTTATTCGTGGTAAAGAGCAAGCGCATTCAAAAAAAAAACACAAATATTTATGTGTACTTCCCCTACTCATACAATTACATGCATAGCGTACAAATATTTTCAGTAAATATGTTATTTGTTGGTTGGTATTTCCTTATAATTATAGTGATTATATTAAATTTAAAATGTTTTTTTCCTCGTATGTATACCTATGCTAGTTGACCTGTCGTTGTGGTGGCTAATAATTTAATTTAGTATTTATTTCCTATGTAATAATTTTATACATACTATTGCATAGATCCAAGTTCTTCTAACTTAAAGGCCAGATGTGTTGCTGGGGAGTTTGTTGCGTCACACGTGCGTTTTCTAAAACACTAGAAATCGGTGCCGGGTGCGGGTGGCCATTTTGCTGAATTGTTAATAAAAAAACTGATTTTTCTTCGTATACATTACCAGCTTTTGCCCGCGACTTAGTACGAGCATATCCCGTTTTTTCAAGTTCCCTTAAAAATTGCGGGAAATTCTCTCTTTTGAAAAGTGCTCCCCTACACTCCCCAAGGAATTGCATGCCAAATTTCAGCTTTCTACGACCAGCAGTTTCGGCTGAGCGTTGTCTGTCAGTCACTCATCACTTCAGTAACGCAAGAGTTTTATTATATTTTGGTTTATTTTTGTTTTATTTTAATTTTCCCTTAAAAAAAACAAAGAAAGGTTAGTGGGGGGGGCTTGTCGAGGTCGATCTGTGGATGGGTGACCATTCATCACATACCGAGATACTTCCATGCCTCGAAAGAGACCAAAAAATTGAAGTGTTTTAATTTGTTGGTCATTGCTGTCATTTGTAGATCTTTGATAGTCGTAACGGATAGTCAGAAACCAGATAAATCTGACACCAGTTTTGCCAATAAGAACTGTGAAACCAGTTATTGGGTTGTGGAGGTCAGATATTCAGGCGATTCTTGTAATATACTGGTAATAGCTGTATCCGGTTTGACTTACAGCCGACTCCAATATAGTTGAGGTAAGGCCGATCAGTACCTACTCGTTCCTTCTTTGTTTGAAAAGAGACCTTATTACTGAAAGACAATGGTAAAAAACTACCTAAATAATAATAATCAGTACAATGTGTCACCGCATTTGAAACGCCCACAACACAAAGCAAATCAAATTTCGTAGTTCGATAAGTTCATGTATTGTTTGACAAGATGAGTCATACATAACTCATGTAAGTATGTATCGTATTCGTAAATAAAATTATGTTTCTTATGATAAATTGTTAGGTTGCGAATTTTTTTAACAGTGAATAGGTAGTTCCATCATTATTTTTTCCTTGTACCTGCTGGTACAAATAAAATAAAAAAGAAAAAAAAAAGTGGTATAAATATTATTCTTTCTTTTCTTTCTTTCTTTTGGTACAGCAAGTCTAAAGCGACCTGGCAGGGTTGCGGAATTTGTTCGAAAGAGTCACCGCGGCCCTGGAACGTAAAGGGCTGAAGGAGGAACACAGATGGGTTTCAGTCAGTGAGAGTCTGACACGCCCTTCCGCTCCGAGTGGAACAAGTTACTTGATGACTTCCAATTCTTAAACCCGAAAAAAAAGCCTAAAACGAACGTGAATGATTTTGCGATATTTAAATAATAATATGACGAACCAAAGGAAGCTGTGTCCATTTGATTTTTATTGATTTCGTTTGGTAGATACCTTTATCTAGGCTGTTTAGTTAGACAATGTCTAAATCTAAATTTTAATGATTATAATCTTTTTTATTGTTCTGAGAGTTCTTCAGGTTATTTCTAGGTATATCTAAATTAACTCTCTATTAAAAAAAAAATATATAAATGATACTAATTGTTTGTTTGAAAACAATAATAATTATAAAGCAAACATTAGATGTTGAACAAACACCCTATTCCTACATTAAGTATACCTATTTCATAATATTTAACAACAATTAAATAAAAGTTACTTTGTCACCACGAATACAAAAAATCGGCAACTTTAATTATAAATATAGATAAGAAATTATAAACAAGAATCCGGGAAAACCCTACACAGCTTTGAAGTTAGTATCTATCTACTGGGTCGTTAGGATCATCATCAGTCATGCGTCTATTTTATTTCTCACCATATTAGTGGTGAGAAATAAAAAACTAGCTTTTGTCCGCGATATCGTACGCGCATATCCCGTTCCCGTATAGCCTATAGCCTTCCTCATGAATGTGGTTATATACATAAATAATTTTCCAAAACCGACTGGTACTTCCAAAGATTCGTGCGTTCAAACAAACAAACTCTTAATCTTAATAATTAGTATAGATAACGGCATTCATAATTATTTTGTAGATAAAAAAAATTAAACACGAATCAGGGAACCCCCTACATATCTGCAATGTGTTTGTGTATATGTACCTATCAACTGGGTCGCTAAATGGGTCATCAGTCTATTTACTTTACATTACAAAATAATCATTACAAAAGTTACACTGAAACTTGTCGGGCGGTCCCATAGAATGTTCGATTGAACGAGCACTCCCCCACATATTGATTTTGAGGAATCAATTAAAGTTTTCATCAGAATTTGGAAACTAATTTTCGGTTTGACAGAGTCAGCCGTTCGACCGGCCAGGTAACTTCGTGACATCGACCAGGCCAAACTGTACTTTAATTAGTATCGGCACTTTTTAATTGAACCTGCTCGATAGAATTTAGGTTACCGCGACAGTTTTGTAATAACTTAACTTTCCTTGCTGTTTCAGACATGTTTCAATTGAAATATTTTGGGGTTTGTTTGTTAGTAACACGCCCCGTGTAGCTGTTTCGTTTTAATTTTGTTACTATCTAAAATGTTTCGACATAAAGCTCATTTTTGTTCACGTTTAGTTTATTCTAAAATTAAAACGTTGCTTCAAACGTGTAACATTACTAGAAAGATTGAGTCAAGAAAACGACACGTGTAGATTTAGTGGCGCAGACTACTTCAAATAAAAGTTAAGTGACAACTGAAAAGAAAAGCTACTATTTTTGACGGAGATTTGTCTATTTTACGTTTGTAAAAGAACATATTATTTTTTGGTTCCCTTCATAGGCTACCTAAGTAGACATTTAGAGACATTTAGAATAGTGCTTTCTAACATCAACAAATTCTTTGAACTTTGAATGTACTCGTACAGTTGAATTTCATTTTGAAACCTAGCCTTTCAAAACCAATCTTATACTTTCAGGTCAAATAAAAACACACACGAAAAGTAATTTAAGTTTCTGCAGCACTGGGAACAACTAACATAATTCATGAAAGATTCCGAAACGAACTGTAACACTGTATTTACTATTCAATTTCATTTTATCCGAATATTTGACGCGAGTCTGCAAACTTTGATTCCGATTTATTGAATCGGAAAGCGCGGAACTGATTCTCGTTATCATAGAACAAAGCAAAGCTAAAAATGTTACTGTGAACTCTGAAATAAAGCTATACAGTACTAAATTAACTTCTCAATGGCAGGTCAAGCGCGTCTCATATTTCGGTTGTTTTGTTTCAATTAAAATCTCGCAGTAGTTCGTTGGGGGTAACAAATAATTATGAACTCCCTCCTTTGCTGCAATGAGAAAACTTTGTCTCTTTCAACTTCAAAATTATTTGTCACGCTTTATTATTAACATGCGACAATGTTTCGCAAAATTTAAAATGTCTGATGGAAAATTAACCTTTTTCCTGAAACGCGTCAAAACAATTTCGGTGTAAAAATTATATCGTTTCACAAAAATGACTAACAGGCTACTGCTGCTTATTTAGTGGAAAATTCGCACAAAAGTTAAAATGTTTGAATAGCTGTTCTTTTTGCTTACTTTGAAGTTCGTTTTTAATATAAAAAGAAATTATTTTTTCGGAATCCTATATTTTCGTTTGTTCGATGATATTATTTTCAGATTTATACAATGAAACTTTCTTTGAATAAATGCTTCTGTAGTATAAAATCTGCATTTTGAAATAATAATGAACTACGAGAAACTATGAAGATAGAATCACTGACATTCAATTAAATCGAACACAATTTCAGTTTATCTTCGAATTCGAGGAACAACATTTGATATAGGACAGGGATAAATCAAATAGTGTCTACAAAGCCCAAATAGATTGACAAACTAAAGTTCATTGATTCGTCAAACGTCAAGAAGATACGGAACATCGATAGTGGAACGGAACCCTTTAGAAATCAAACAGTAAGAGACTAGCGATAGTGCGAGAGGAGATGTAGGGTAGGGTAGGCTATTGTCAGGCATAGCGGTCGCCACTCACGGAAACACTCGTCAGTGTCGCAAGACAGCCTGTGCTGATAAATGTGTATTATACCTTACACCTTACTGCTCCAGATATTAGCTGCCTCCTCTTTTGTGTCGCGACAGCTGATAGACGCGGCCGCCATCTTTGCTTCGGTTTCCTAACTAACTGACGTGTTATTGACGTGTGTGTAGATTCTGTGGTCTGTGCTGTCATAGTTTGGTGATGAAGGTTTTAGGTGCATGCTTGTGATGTCGGCTTTTGCAGCGCGTTTGTACTGATGTTAAGTTTGGGTAGAACTTTATAAGTAGTTCGTAGTAGTAAGGTAAATATTTTGCACCAATAGTTTGTGTTGTTTTGGGTCTAAATGTTATTTTTGTGAATTAATTTATAATAGTAAGTTTAGCAAAGCTGTTATTTCTAGACACAAAATAGCGTAAAAAACATATTTATTAAATAAATTGATAGTCACGTTTCACGGGTGACATTTGGGACACCATTTTTAATTGAGTTTTGAAATTTACGAAAAGAGAAAAGAAGTTAATTTAGAAATAATAAAATCGTCTGTTGACGATACTGGCGACAGCAAAAACGAGATTGAATAAAAAGATTTCTTAAATTAATTATCAGAAACGGGGTTTGTGGTATGAAGCAAACATTAACTCGTTGACGACCCAATTCTAAGTACCTATGTTTTTATGCCCATTTACGTATATTTAGTGTAGTTTGATTTAAGCACCTATTTTAATAAATAAATATATGATTTCCTCATCACTTCCCGTGGGTGTCGTAAGAAGCGACTAAGGGACTCACCAGAGAATGGGCAGCAGTATTCTCTGTGCTTCATTGCAACAGCTACACTGCGATCACCAACCCGCCTGCCAAGCGTGGTGATTATGGCAACTCCTCCCCCTTGGGGAGGCCTATTCCCAGCAGTGGACGTCTTTTGGCTGGTATGATGATGATGATGGTGATGATGATAATGATGATATTTATGATTTAGTAAAGTGAGTCGTAGTGGTTCTTTTATTGGACTAGTCCAACAAAAGTACAATTTGAAAGTCAAGTTTCATCAAATTCGGTTCAGTACTTTTTGAAATAGAGAGTTAAGTGTGTATCAGTCATGCCATAGTAATAGTATGTTTCAATGACAACTTAAAAAAACTAAACCGACTTCAAAACTGTAATTTATTTAATTAATAAAAATAACTAAAAACGGAGGAATAAAAGTTGTATCTCTTAAAAAATCTAAAATTGATATGGCAACTATTTCTTTTAGGTACCGACCTAAAACGTTTATTCTTTATTTAGAGTAAACGTTGTCACATGGTAGTTGTATATCGTATGTTGAATATCGGTATACCCCGCCTACCGCAAATGACATCTTCCACTCTGGGTGGAGCGGAAGAGCGTGTCAGTCTCTTACTGACTTAAAACCCATCCGTGTTCCTACTAAAGCTCTTTGCGTTCCAGGGCCGCGGTGACTCTTTCGAACAAATTCCGCAAACCGCAGTCAGGCACCTTTTAATAAGCAGTGGCTTTTGCGTCTTCTTTCTGTATACAATTTTATTTTATAACTGTATTATCAATCATTTTCTTTGCTTGACCATTGGTTGTTATGTTACGTTTTCCAGTGGTTTATGTCGGTTCTGTAAATAATACCCACATAGGTGCTTAGATCTATTGAGTTTCTACTAAAGGTATATTTCACGAAGGCTCCAGTGATCCTTACGGGACGCGATCGACACGATGCTTTCTAACCTCGAGTAGGTAATTTGTTAAAGTCACATGAGGAAAATGTGTTATTTATTGTCGTGTTAATGGAGTGCTAGTAATACACTTTATTTTCAGTTTCACAAGGCGATATAAAGGAATGTTTGTGTCGGCGACAAAAGGTATCCACAAGGTGTAACTGGTGAACCTGATAATGGGTCATCATTTGAACAAACAACTAGAAATCAGGATAAAAAATTATTGTCTTTTCTTTGTCTAAGATAGGCATAAGTAAGTACGGTATTATGTACTTATGCCTATCTTTGACAAGGAAACGACAATCATTACATGTATATTCATCAGAAAATTATTTGTCTCTAGAAATATTTTGAAAACTACATTTTTTTTTGCTATCTGCCCCGGTTTCACATGGGTGAAAATTAAATACAGTCAAAATTTGATGATGGGATCCCAGGGATATCGAGGGCAACCCTTAAATTTTAAAGATACAATGTTTTTCATATACTTTCTAACGCAATTCAGATAATTGTGCCTGGTAATCAACATCTCATCTTGCTGAGCTGATGATGGAAGGTATAAGTCAGAATCTGATGCTGGGATCCCAGGAAAAAAGTTTGTTCAGCGATATTTTCGCCAATTGTCAACCGATTTGGATAATTCTGTTTTTTGTTTGGAAGAGTATTTTTCCAAACTGGTACCATTTCAATTTGGTGAAAATCTGATGAAGAACTTCGGAGGTAAGCAACGGAACTCTTTAATAAATGATAGCAAATCTCCCGGGATTGCTGAAATCGCATGTGTGTTTATGGTTTTCACCAGTTCACAATATTATCCATACTTCTATACTAATATTATAAATGCAAAAGTTTGGATGTGTGGATGGATGGATGTTTGTTACTCAATCACAGAGGTAGATTATAGTCCGGGATAATTTTTATCCCGAGAATGGATGAATGAAATGGAATAATAATTTTCAGAATAATGTTCGACATACACGCGGGCGTGGCCGCGGGCGGCAACTAGAATATTATAAATGTATAATATTAAGTACCATCGCGTCACTTCCCGTAGGTGCTGTAAGAGGCGACTAAGGGACTCATCACAGTATAGGGCAGCATTCTCTGTGCATTGCAACAGCTACACTGCGATCCCCTACCCGCCTGACAAGCGTAGTGGGGATCGCAGTGGTGGTGGTGGTGGTAGGAGGCCTATGTCCAGCAGTGGACGTCTTTCGGCTGATATGATGATGATGATTAAGTTAATGATAAGTTTTCAATAAGGATTCCTAAATAATATTACCTATTAGTTTCCACCCTCCACCACGTAGAACCGTTCTCGGTGCCAATTCGGCCGTTCTTCGGCTTTGTAAACTAATAAATAGTTGCAGCGATCTTATGGACGTGCATGCAGACTCACTTACCAAGTTCCGCAAATTGACGTACAATGTGATGTGACTAGCCTGTTGTGTTTTGTTTTGATTTTATTTATTTATTTATTTAACAGTTTATGTACACACATTTAACAACTAAATAAGAAGAAAGGAACAGAAAAATAGGTACAAAGGTGATGCTTATTTCTAAAGAAATCTCTTCCAGCATACCTGCGAAAGGAGAGTCGAATAAAAGATATGTAGACATCGTGTGTAAAAGTTATGTTAACATAAAAAGACAAAAAAACTTTAAATATAACATTCTATAATAAATATGACTAAAATTAATATCATACTAATACGTACTACTTAAATAATACTATAAGAATAATAATAATATATACTTTAAATATGCAACTATGATGGTACCGATAGGTAGTGTTCTTTCACGCTTCTTTTAAAATCTGGAAGAGTTTTGCATTCCCTAATGTCAGGCGGCAGTGCATTCCACAACCGTACCGCGTGCACAGTAAATGAATAGGAATAAAAATCGGTAGAGTGGGGAGGGGATTTAAGGAGATTTCTAAGATGCGACCTGCAAGGCGCATCAGAAGGACGGGAATAGGAGAAGCGTTCACGCAAATAGGAAGGCGTTTTAGGGTTGTGAAGGATGTTAAATAGCAAACACAATATCCGAGAGTTCCTGCGAAGTCGGATAGGGAGCCACTTGAGTACCTTGCGAAATCCTGAAACATGATCGTATTTTTTGAGGTTGAAAACAAAACGAATACAAATATTTTGCAAACGCTCAAGTTTATTTAAAAGCTCCTCGGTGGCATCCAAATAACAGGCATCAGCGTAGTCTATGATGGGCTGAATGAGAGTTTGGGCAAGGGAGATTTTAGTGTTCAAGGGCAAAAAGCTCTGGAGGCATTTTAGCGAGTGAAATGTGTAGTGCACCTTGCGACTGACTTCAGATATATGGTTAGTCCACGATAAATAGGAGTCTATGATCACCCCCAGGTTTTTAGCCGACTTTGCGTATTCAATCTGAACACCATTCAACAAGAGTGGAGACAGCGCCGCAATATCCAGCCTGTTTCGCATATATCTGCCGCCAACAACCAAGGCCTGAGACTTCTTAGGGTTGATTTGCAGCCCAAAGCACCGCGACCACTCCCCAATTAACATCAGATCACGGTTCACGGCGGCTACAGCGGCTTCTGCATCTTGCCTCAGAAAGTGATGGTAAAGCTGCAGGTCGTCGGCATAGAGATGGAAGTTAGAGGAGATAACTTTAGTAATAGAGTTAATAAAAATAGAAAAGAGAAGAGGAGAGAGAACGCCACCTTGGGGCACACCCGCAGTAAGGGAGCACCAATCCGAAGAAGATTCATCAAGGCGCACCCGCTGCGAGCGGCCTCGAAGATAGGAGTCGAACCAACTAATAAGGGAAGAAGAGAAATTGAAAGATTTAAGGATCCCAAGAAGGATATCGAAGTCAACAGAGTTGAAGGCGCTACTGAAATCCAGAAGTACAAGTAATGTCAAAGATTTGTGGTCCATAGCCCAGCGAATGTCACTTAGAATAATTATTTATAATAATTTATTGTATCACTTAGAATAATTTATTTGTACTATTAAGCAAGCATATTATCATTTTGTCACCTGTAAGAGATTCTGAACTACTTTTGATACATTTTTTGGTGGTAACATTTTTAGGTGATCAACAAATAAAAATACCTAATTCGCCGATCCGGCTCCGCTTTCATGTAAAATGAAAAATACCCACTGTTCTTTAAGTTTCCAGTTACCTTTGTCGCTTTTCATCAAAATCTACAGAGGCAGTTTACAATTACAAGGAGAAAAAGTTGCTTACGCATTTTCTAAATGATATTACAAAAAAAAAAAAACAGCTGTGCCCTAAATTTTTCGCGATATGCGAACAGAAATGTACTGAATAGCGGATTTTTTAATATTTCTGTGATCTTCAGATTTCGTTTTTATTTTTATCTTCCAAATTTCCCCCAAAAAATTATTTATTTTCGTTACGTGACCGTGTTTTGGTCACAGTAAATGATATGTGTACCAAATTTCAACCAAATTGGTCTGGTAGATTCGGAGAAAATCGGCTGTGACAGACGGAAAATCGAGTCAGAGTGATCCTACATATAAGTGTTCCATTTTTCCATACAGAGATTCGGAACCCTACAAAGGAATCATAATATATAATAATAAATATTTAAACAATGAAATATCTTGCTTATCATAGTGCACGTTCTTGTTCTTGAGTTACGTTTGAATAAAGCACGCTCCGTACAGGGTAGGCAATATGCCAATGGTTTTCAAAATCCTCAAACATTTGTAGTTCTCGGTACGTGTAAACTGTTGTTGGGAGTTGAAAGCCTAACGTAGGATTTTAGGATTGCTTCTCTGGAGCAAGTAAGGGTTCACCCAATCCGTTTTGGTGCGATGGATTCGAGTCATGTTGGTAGCAAACATTGGTGTTAAGCCGGAATATGACTAAAAGGCGAAACACACATAAATCGCATCTATTATGTCAATTATGTGCGTACCCCGCACAAGAATTTTATTTGCTGTTTCTATCACACGAAGGTTAAACCTATCGATAAAGTATAGCTGTCACCGGAAAATGGCAAACACCGTTAGATTGTAAAATATCGCGTGAAATTGTAAACTATTTTTTCGAAATAAGACACGGATATATTGGAAACTATTGAATTTGGATGAGATTTATTGTACTTATACAAAATGATTTATTACTAATACATCGAAAAAATATAATCTAATAAAGAATTACTACAATCTTACGGAGTCAGCAATTTTCCGGTGACATAGCCGTTGAAAACACAGCAGACGTTGATCGATCGGAAAAAAAAGATTAAAATCAAAACTAATGGGTCGACAAAATAGAAACGGTAATGATCCTCAAATTGAGACAATTCTACATGATGATGTTAATATGACATGCAAATACGAATCGATTCGGATTATCAATATTATGAACATTTACAGATTTCTCTTCTATTCAAACATTCATGTTATTGATCAAGCAATTATACGATGAAAATTAACAATGCAAATTGATGAATGAGCTATCATTGCGAAGGTATATAGGTAGGGTACCGCAAAATAAACAATGTACAATATTGGGGCTTTTTCCCTTTATAAAATTACTCACAAATTTCCAGATTGAAAGATAACATTCTCCGGGTATCTTGGGAAGTTTAAAAATATGCACGTTATTACGCAGACGGCTTAGAATTGTGAAGATACTTTTAGCTAAGCGTGGCCATTTTGGTTGTTTGTTATCCGCGGGAAAATAAATTTAGTAAGATTATATATTTGGTTGGATTTAGATTTAGTAGCATTGAAAATGTCTACGTATTCAGTTTTCTTTTATGACGTTTTGCAATACTGAAATCACCGTAAACAAGTTTCGGATTTTTATAGTCGTCAAAAGTTGAAGGACCAACTCCGACGTATGTAAATCCCAGACTTGTTAAGTTTAGTGCTCTTTTATTATCTCCTGACATACCAATTCGTTTAGAAATGGTGAAATTTATTTTATCCATTTACCCATATTTTTGTTTTTTCGATTTAGATCGTAATATAACAATAACATACTGTATGCTAATTCTTCTATTAATAACTCCAATTCTTGGTATTATATATTATACGTATTTTATATAAAGCTTCCCATAAATGTTTATCAAAGTTACAAAGTTAAGTTTTCAGATACCTAATCATAATTAAAACAAGAACTTCTCTTAAGGATACCTAGGTACTCATAACTACAAACACAAACTTCAGCTGGGCCGTAGAATAATTCTTGTGGTTCATGCAGGCGCCAAATATTTCTGCTATTAATCAGATTCCGAGACTCGACGCTAAGAAGAATGGCTCACCAAACAATAATACGACCTTACTCGCCCCTTCTGACGTTGTGTAGTTGTAGCTGCGTATATATATGAGATGCTTTGATATATTTTGGAAAACTACATAATATGTAGAATTTAACCCGTATGTTCTATGTCATTTACTTCACTCGAATGAATCAAATATTACTGCTATTAATCAAATTCCGAGACTCGACGTTAAGAAGTTTGGCATACAAAACAATAATATGACCTCACTCGCCCCTTCTGATGTTGTATAGCTATAGCTACGAATAGGCATCAGAATTACCTGCTTAAAGATATTTGTACGAAAACTACATACATATGTGGATTTTAACCCCTATGTTTTACATCATTTATTCCAGTTGATTCGGTCAAATGTTATTGCTCTTAATCAGATTCCGAGGCTAGACACAGTAGAATGGTTCACCAAAAATATTAGACCTCACTCGCCCTTCTGATGTTGTGTTGTTATATCTATGTATTTTTGCATACGTGAATTAACTGAATTTGTAGGAAGGTTACTGAGATGTAGATTTCTCTTTTTTTTCTGAGTAATAGGCATGTTGCCTGGGTTAAAAAAAAATATGATTATGTTTAGTCCGTCAGTTAGATTATCAAAAAAATATTGGAAAAGTACATACTTTTTATTTTATCAAATCAATAAAAAATTAAGATGATAAAACGCATCAAAGGCAAAGAGTGTGGGCTTGTAACGTCACTTTCCAGTAAAAAGTGTACTGGACACACACGCACATGCACGCACGCACTCTATCGTCTTCATTTTTTGCTTACGTGACAAAAGATAAAATACGTGTCCAATATTTTTTGAAAATCTATCTGACGGACTAATTAGATTTTCTTAGTCATATACCCTATTCCCAAAGTGGTTCATCTGGACCCCCACGAGTCTAAGACAAGGAAATTCAAGGGGTCTTTGTCGGAGAAAAAAATAAATTCGTGGTAATTACCTTATTATTGTATATTTAGACTTCATGCACATAGGTAGGTGCAAAGGTGGACTTAATATTGTTTTGATTCGATTGATGATAATGACAGAGGTGAAGATATAACCGTATAACCGTTACCTAACCGTCGGAATATGGGTGATACAACATCTGCTAACGCTTTAAGGCAAGCATAGGCAGGCATGATGTTGTACCAAGTAAAATTAAAAGCAAAGTTAGATACATAACTCACTGGCAAGGTTCATAACTAGAGGTCAAAAGTTAAGCTCCTGATTAAACCTAAGCAGAATATGGAAGTTAACTCTGGAATTCTGAAATAGAAACGCAAAATACTGTTTTTGCTTTTTAGCGACCTTTCAGTACTTCGGGGTACTGGATAATATGGTTAAAATATTAAAGGAAAGTTGGTTAATCTATTCCGGACTACATTTTAAACCCGTGTGTATTGTAAATTCTTTTGAAGAATACAATAATTTCTACACTTCAATCACCTCAGCAGGTTGGGGCCAAAGGGAGAGACAAGGCCTTCGCCCCAACCACCGCTACAGAAGAAGACGCTCTGGGCGTCGGGAGTCGCAGGGCGAGGCTCGACCACCGTAGGCGCGGGTCTGCCGACGGCGAGCGTTGGGTGGCTCGATCACCACCAGGCCCTGGTCGATGGCGCGTTGTGTTCCATGCGCGTAAAGAACGTAAAGGAACGTAAAGGGCTTTAAAAGGAACACGGATGGGTTTTAGTCAGTAAGAGTCTGACACGCCCTCCCACTCCACCCAGAGTGGAAGAAGTCGTATGATGATATCCCATCCTTAAAAAAAAAGCCTCGAGGACGGCCTCGAAGCTAGAATGTTGGAAGAAATAGGAGCCCCGCGGGCCTGCGGGTTTCTGTCTGCAGGGTTTAAAGAAACCTAACATGATGGCAGGACGGGTCCTATCCGTGTCCAAGTGTCCTAAGCTCCCTGTGCCCTATGTTCTGCTACTTGGCTAGGTAAGTCATTAAACGATATAACACAACAAAGAGTTAGGCACGCAAGCAAAAACCTGTTTAAACATTTAAGAAGTGCAGTACAAATTGACGTTTGATTAAATTTACCTTATTCGCTTTTAGGATAGACTAGGAAAATCGCGAAGCAGATTGATTATTTTACTTTCAACGTTTGACCAAAAAGTTAGGTACTTCTAGGTTTAATAAATACATAAGTCAAAGGCCGAAATAGGGACCTATTTTGGCCGAAAGGCGTTGGTCAAACATAGGATTCCGCGAAGAGACTGCATATTGACCTGTGACATACCTATACTCGTGTAAAGATTTAATTTTACTGATGAAATAAATATTAATGAAATTATATACGCGTTTTTGCATACAGGGATTAATATTTAAATCAAACCAAGATGGTACTCGTTGAATTGGTAATTTTATGAACTTGTCTCCTATTACGTGACATGGCAGCATTTTATTAAATAGGTTATTACACTGTTATTGGCCTTGGCACTATTTAATCTACAACATAATTACTAAAATTCGATACATCTGAACATTTATCAGCTCAACTAGCAACAATAACACTGAATCATGTAGGTATGAATAAGTACGATAGAATAAATTGATACCAATTATTACGCTGTTGTTACCCCAGACGTGCTTGACTTATCGTAAAACGTAAGGTCACGGGTCGACGCTCCTCAGTACCGATTTGACGCTGAGCCGCGCTGAACGTGTGGTTTAAAATGTGGCGTATAATTTTTACATTACTATTTATTTACGCAAATTGTGACGACAATTACAATGAGAGAAGAAAGCAGTTAGTTGAGCTAGAATTACGGTCTGCTCTCGGAGGGAATTCGTCGCTCAACGATAAAGAAAATGCGGTAAACAATTGTTTGATGCGATATAAGTTCAACGAGGTCGACAATGGATTTGACCACCCGAATCAATTCAATTTCTCGCATCACTTCTTCAGTTATAAGAACCAAATTCCGAAGTCCAAAGTTTACAAGATCATCAAGGATATGCCCAAAGGAGCTGTGCTTCACATCCACGACATGACGATCATCGGAGCGGACTATCTTCTGAACATCACCTACATGGACCATGTTTATGTGTGTTTTGGGAAACCAGTCAGGTTTCTGTTTTCAAATAATATTCCTAATGCTACGTGTGATGTCCAGTGGCAGCTCATGAGTGAAGCTAGGGGCGCTGCTTCTAATGTAACCAAATTCGACGCGGATCTCCGGAAACATTTCACCCTGGTTTGTGATAACCCCGATGAGGCGTACCCTTCCATCGACGAGACTTGGAAAAAATTTATGCAGTTTTTGAACTCAACGAACGGTCTGTTAACTTACAGACCAAACTGGGAACAGTATTTCTACGATGCACTCAAATTTTTCAGAGATGACAACGTTATGTATGTGGAAGTCAGGAGTATATTGCCCAATCTTTATGAGTTAGACGGCACTGTGTATGATAAGATGACAACAGCAAAAGCTTACAGGAAAACCATAAACAGATTCATGAGAGATTATCCGGATTTCATTGGAGCTAAACTTATATTTGCTCCGTGGAGGAAAGTGGACAGAAATGTTTTAGACCAATACATACAAACAGCAAGGCAGATCAAGAGAGATATGCCCGAATTCTTCGCTGGATTCGATTTGGTTGGCCAAGAAAATAAAGGGAGACCACTTATAGAATTTGTACCACAGTTACTTCAAGCAAAAGATCTCAATTTCTTCTTCCACGCTGGTGAAACAAATTGGTTTGGAACATCTACAGATGAAAACTTGGTAGATGCTGTATTGTTAGGGTCTAAACGAATCGGTCATGGGTACGCCCTTGCCAAGCACCCAGTTCTTATGCGAGAGGTGATAGACAAGGACATAGGTCTAGAAGTCAGTGTTTTATCTAATGCTGTGCTGTCTCTAGTCAGGGATGTCCGGAATCACCCTTTAAATATTTTCTTAAGTTTGAATTTACCTGTTGTATTGTCAAGTGACGACCCTGGTGCTTGGGAGGCTGATCCACTGTCAGATAACTTTTACGTTGCTTTTGTAGGGGTAGCAAGTAAATTATCAGACTTGAAAATGTTAAAAACTTTAGCTCTTAATTCTCTTAAATACAGTGCATTGGAACCGGAGAATAAGCCGCGGGCGATCCAAGAGTTTCATCGGCAGTGGAATAATTTTATTGATAATTTTGACTGTAGCTCATATTAGAAAACAAGATGATTTGGGACTTATGTTTTAAATAACTATTTTGGTAGTGTAAAGTAGAACAAAGAAGAATTTTACAAAATATGTAATTTCCAGAGATTATAATATATTAATTAAACATAACTACACCAATCAATACGAACATGAATATTTTATTTAAATACCTTCTACAGCACCATTATCTTTTTATAAATTTCCTACTACCTGGGTAGTAGGAAATTTATAAAAAGATAATTCCTATTTCCACTTGAAACTGTTTTAGCCATGACAAATAAGGGTGGTTGCTTTTGGTTAAGACTGGCCTGCCATCATCCACATCTTCTTGCCCTTGCCCCATGTTACCCCAAGCAACACGTTTTGTTATACTCTCTCATCAGAGTTGCGTCAGGATCCATTCATCTTTTCTTAGTCCTCCCTCTCCGTCTTTTTAAATACATTCTTTTAGTTATCTGCGAATATTTTCATCTCTTCTACTTACAAGTCTATATCAAGACAAATGATTATCTTTCAACTTTTTTGACATTGACCGGTCTGAATCCAGTCATCAGTAAGTATTTACTTAATTGTTATGAATCGTCTTATGAATTCGTTTCAGCAATTATTAGTCACGTGTTTGCGCATGTTTTCAGAAAAAAAATACAATAACATAATTTTATCAACAATTTACAGCCAAAGTATTTCCCTTCCCATATTATTATGTAGTTTACCTTAAGTTATGAATATTGTGTAACAATCAATCAATATACAACGTGTAATAGAATAAACGCAATACCTCTTAAGGGGTCATTGTACTCATCATTATGAACAACTTTTACTATGGGTCAAACCCCGAATTTATTATGCGCACAGCCAAAGTGTGGAACTATCTGCCAGCGTCTGTGTTCCCTGTAACCCGTCTATCTTCAAAGCAAGAGTGAACAGGCATCTTCTGGGCACGCTCGCTTCATCATAGACCTCCATAACTTCCCATTAGGCGTGATCGTGGTCAAGAGCAAGCGCATTAAAAAAAACACAAATATTTATGTGGACTTCCCCTACTCATACAATTTAGCTGTAAGGCATAGCGTACAAATATTTTCAGTAAATATGTTAATTGTTGGTTGGTATGTCCTTATAATTATAGTGATTAAATTTAAAATGTTTTTTTCCTCGTATGTATACCTATGCTAGTCGACCTGTCGTTGTGGTGGCTAATAATTTAATTTAATATTTATTTCCTATGTAATAATTTTATAGGTAGGTATTATTGCATAGATCCAAGTTCTTCTAACTTAAAGGACAGATGTGTTGCTGGGGAGTTTGTTGCGTCACACGTGCGTTTTCTAAAACACTAGAAATTGGCGCCGGGTGCGAATGGCTATTTTGCTGAATTGTTAATAAAAAAGCTGATTTTTCTTCTTATACATTATTAGCTAATGCCCGCGACTTAGTACGAGCATATCCCGTTTTTTTAAGTTCCCTTAAGAATTGCGGGGAATTCTCTCTGCTTCAGAAAAGTGCTCCCCTACACTCCCCAAGGAACCTGCATGCCAAATTTTAGTTCATACGACCAGCAGTTTTGGCTGAGCGTTGTCTGTCAGTCACTCATCACTTCAGCAAAGCAAGAGTTTTATTATATTTTGGTTTATTTTTGTTTTATTTTGATTTTCCCTTAAAAAAATAAAGAAAGGTTAGTGGGGGGGCTTGTCGAGGTCGATCTGTGGATGGGTGACCATCCACATACCGAGATACTTCCATGCCTCGAAAAACACTTTTATTTTTTGGTCATTGCTGTCATTTGTAGATCTTTGATAGTCGTTACGGATAGTCAGAAACCAGATAAATCTGACACCAGTTTTGCCAATAAGAACTGTGAAACCAGTTATTGGGTTGTGGAGATCAGATATTCAGGCGATTCTTGTAATATACTGGTAATAGCTGTATCCGGTTTGACTTACAGCCGACTCCAATATAGTTGAGGTAAGGCCGATCAGTACCTACTCGTTCCTTCTTAGTTTGAAAAGAGACCTTATTACTGAAAGAGTAGATATTTTGTTTTGATATTACCAATAGTTTGTGTTGTTTTGTACCTAGTAAGTTTAGCAAAGCTGTTATTTCTAGACACAAAATAGTGTAAAAAAAAAAAAAATTGGTCGTCACGTTTCACGGGTGACATTTGGGACACCATTTCTAATTGAGTTTTGAAATTTACGAAAAGAGAAAAGAAGTTAATTTAGAAATAATAAAATCGTCTGTTGACGACACTGGCGACAGCAAAAACGAGATTGAATAAAAAGATTTCTTAAATTAATTATTAGAAACGGGGTTTGTGGTATGAAGCAAACATTAACTCGTTGACGACCCAATTCTAAGTACCTATGTTTTTATGCCCATTTACGTATATTTAGTGTAGTTTGATATAAGTGCCTATTTTAATAAATAAATATATGATTTCCTCATCACTTCCCGTGGGTGTCGTAAGAAGCGACTAAGGGACTCACCAGAGAATGGGCAGCAGTATTCTCTGTGCTTCATTGCAACAGCTACACTGCGATCACCAACCCGCCTGCCAAGCGTGGTGATTATGGCAACTCCTCCCCCTTGGGGAGGCCTATTCCCAGCAGTGGACGTCTTTTGGCTGGTATGATGATGATGATGATGATAATGATGATATTTATGATTTAGTTAAGTGAGTCGTAGTGGTTCTTTTATTGGACTAGTCCAATAAAAGTACAATTTGATAGTCAAGTTTCATCAAATTCGGTTCAGTACTTTTTGAAATAGAGAGTTAAGTGTGTATCAGTCATGCCATAGTAATAGTATGTTTCAATGACAACTTAAAAAAACTAAACCGACTTCAAAACTGTAATTCATTTAATTAATAAAAGTTGTATCTCCTAAAAAATCTAAAATTGATATGCCAACTATTTCTTTTAGGTACCGACCTAAAACGTTTATTCTTTATTTAGAGTAAACGTTGTCACATGGTAGTTGTATATCGTATGTTGAATATCGGTATACCCCGCCTACCGCAAATGACATCTTCCACTCTGGGTGGAGCGGAAGAGCGTGTCAGTCTCTTACTGACTTAAAACCCATCCGTGTTCCTACTAAAGCTCTTTGCGTTCCAGGGCCGCGGTGACTCTTTCGAACAAATTCCGCAAACCGCAGTCAGGCACCTTTTAATAAGCAGTGGCTTTTGCGTCTTCTTTCTGTATACAATTTTATTTTATAACTGTATTATCAATCATTTTCTTTGCTTGACCATTGGTTGTTATGTTACGTTTTCCAGTGGTTTATGTCGGTTCTGTAAATAATACCCACATAGGTGCTTAGATCTATTGAGTTTCTACTAAAGGTATATTTCACGAAGGCCCCAGTGATCCTCACGGGACGCGATCGGGAGGCCCATTCTTATTTCTTAGTGGACCGCAAAGCAATACACACGATGCTTTCTAACCTCGAGTAGGTAATTTGTTAAAGTCACATGAGGAAAATGTGTTATTTATTGTCGTGTTAATGGAGTGCTAGTAATACACTTTATTTTCAGTTTCACAAGGCGATATAAAGGAATGTTTGTGTTGGCGACAAAAGGTATCCACAAGGTGTAACTAGTGAACCTGATAATGGGTCATCATTTGAACGAACAACTAGAAATCAGGAAAAAATAATGATTGCCTTTTCCTTGTTAAGATAGGTGTTTTAAATTATTTGTCTCTAGAAATATTATGAAAACTACGCATATTAACGACATTTTTTTTTGCTATCGGCCCCGGTTTCACTTGGGTGAAAACTATACACATGAACCTCCTTCATTTATCGGCCTTTTTATTAAATATCTGCTGCGTGGTGAGGAAGCAATATGTAAGCGGAGAAGCAGACAGAGGTTAACAGCAACTATTTTTGTTTTTTTAGAGTTAGCAGTTTCGCTGCCACCTACAAAATAGAAGTTCAACCGCAAGGCACGTTACATGTTATTTCCACGTTAAAATGAAAAAAAAAAAATTAAACGTTTTTCTTTATTGCCAAATTAACATCCAAATAGTACACATAAATAAGAATTAATAATAATAATAAAATAATGGTACAATACAATATAAAATAAATTGTAATAACATGACAAATGCAAACTTAGACGACGCGAATCATGTTATCAGGGTATGGTTGAACACAATCGTTCAAGAAACGAATAAAACACAAACACGTAAAGATTTTTTGACATTTCATGCACAGTGCGGATTCAAACACCCGGGAGTATGTTCCCTTGGAATAATTTTCGACATTCACGGGGGCGTGGCCGCGGGCGGCAACTAGTATATTATAAATGTATAATATTAAGTTTCATCCCGTCACTTCCGTGGGTGTTGTAAGAGGCGACGAAGGGACCTAACCACAGTATGGGCTGCAGCATTCTCTGTGCATTGCAACAGCTACACTGCGATCCTCTACCCGCCTGCCAAGCGTGGTGGGGATCGCAGTGGTGGTGGTGGTGGTAGGAGGCCTATGTCCAGCAGTGGACGTCTTTCGGCTGATATGATGATGATGATTAAGTTAATGATAAGTTACAATAATATTACCTATTAGTTTCTACCCTCCACCACGTAGAACCGTTCTCGGTGCCAATTCGGCCGTTCTTCGGCTATGTAAACTAATAAATAGTTGCAGCGATCTTATGGACGTGCATGCAGACTCACTTACCAAGTTCCGCAAATTGACGTACAATGTGATGTGACTGACCCGTTGTGTTTTGTTTTGATTTTATTGTATCACTTAGAATATTTTTTTTCGTACTATTAAGTTAAGTAAGCATATTATCATTTTGTCAACTGTAAGAAATTCTGACACTAGTACCTATTTTTGATATATTTTTTGGTATTAACAATTTTTGGTGATCAACAATTATATTAGGTTTGGAGTAAATACCTAGTTCGCCGTGCCGGCTCCGCTTTCAAGCAAAATGAAAAATGACCACTGTTCTTTAAGTCTCCAGTTACCTTTGTCGCTTTTCATCAAAATCGACGAGGCAGTTTACAATTACAAAGAGAAAAAGTTGCTTACGCATTTTCTATTTGATGTTACAAAAAAAAAAAACAGCTGTGCCCTAAATTTTTCGCGATATGCGAACAGAAATGTACTGAATAGCGGATTTTTTAATATTTCTGTGTTGACCTTTAGTAAAACTGTTTTGTATTCGTGAATATTTTAACTCCCTGAAATATTGCCAATAAATTAAAAGTCCCGGTATCTGACCTGAGTTCATTACAGGGTAACTGGTAATTGGGTGCATTCCTTGAAACGGGTCTTAATATAGATCATTTCTAAAGGTATGGGTATTGTTCTGAATACATTGTGATTCTAATGATTTATTCGTTAACGAGCTATCGGAAAACTATATCTTTATTATCCAAAGTGGAGGAGGTGTCTCATAAGTCAGGGTTTTGGCAATAATGTAGAAAATTGATTAAAGAAATACTTCGATAAATCAAAATCAACCCAACACGGGCTCCTAGTTATCGGGCCAAAATCTTTGCAAATAAGCTCTAGTATAATCTATTTCAGTCACCTTGCATTATATGAACTAGCTTTTGCCCACGTCTTCGTACGCGCATGTCCCGTTTTTTCCCGTTCCCGTAGGAATTTCCCGTTCCCATACAGCCTTATACATCCTCATGAATGTGGCTATCATTTACAAAAATATTTTTCCAAATCCAACTGATAGGTCCAGAGACGCGTTCAAACAAACAAAAGACTCTTTAGCTTTACTATATTAGTATATACATATATATTACAGAATCACAAACAACAATAGATTCCAAAGTTAACGCCAAACAGTTCACCAGTTAAATATTTAACTACACTCTCATAAGTACCAAATTAGTTATGGAAATTCTTTGAGCTCAGCATATTATTACCGCATCCTTTTAGGGTCTTATAAATAAACATGAACCCGATTGAACCCACGGGAAACCAATTTGATCTGATATCCACTAAATGCTAATTTAATTTTGAAGATCTTCGGAGCAGAAACATGAAATTTTCTGTGAATTTCCTCTTTTATAAACTCAAGGGCTGTCGATTTGCCCTTATATTTTAAGTTACAAATTGTCTCACTTACGTAAATTCTGTTATTTGGAATATTTTAATATTGATATTGTTTCAGAGAATAATAAGGTTCATATTTTATTTATCGGAGGATTTGATATTAAATCTACAGAGTTTTAGTATTTGTTGTATTGGAAATTGATTCGGATCTACTATTTTAGGATTCGACGAAGCGGACAGGCTTTTTAAACAAAGTTGAAAATAATGCTAAAATATATATCCAATATAATAAAAGCCCTTATTTTTATGACATGATCTAATCTGTTGTCATTTCAGCATATTCTATTGTTCTGACATCTTGAAATTAGGAATGTTACCTTAAGTTAAGCCAAGTTTATTCGTAATAGAAAAGAGTTCAGTTATTTTCGGTTCTAAATTGAAATATCTTACTGGTTTTGAATTATTTTTTTCCATTTAATCTAGTCTTTTAAAGTTATATCTGGTAGATATTGCTGTCAGCGACAAGCGCCCCATTGTACCCTTAAAAATAAGATTTCTTGCAAAACACTTGTGTAACTATTATGTTGTACCTAATAAAAAAAACTACTTCAGGAATAATAATATCATATACCGTAACCTTCCACGAAAATGTTCCCCACCTTAATCCCACAAAGTATCTATACTTGACACATAAATGACAGACGAACACCAGAACCACTCCATCAAGAAACACTACAAAACATTCTCCTGAGGCTCGAACCACAAACAAACAATATTTGTTTATTCACGGCAACATATAGCGTTTCCTCAAAGCTAAACTAGATTAACTTTGCGAATAATTAACGCTCTCTAATTGGTTGTACAGTCACCGATAGCATTGAATACGAAAATAACTTTTGCCGATTTGATTTGAATACGTTCCCGATTATGGTTTGAATAGAGCACTGAAAATGAACACCGTGTTGTGCGGCCGCCCATGGTACAGCATCATGGTTAGGACAAATATTTGTAAAATTTGTAAAGAACAAATATTTGTGGGGCCTACCGATAGTTGTTCCGGGTCTGGCAGTTTGTGTATGTGAGTTTATATGTTTGTAATCGCACCCATGATACAGAAGAAATTCCTAGTGTGGGGGGTAGCGTTTTTTTTAAATATTCATTCAGCCTAGTTTCTGTCCCTTCTCTTTTGTTTTTAGTTAAATGTTTATCTTAATATTTCTCTTTTTATTACCATAATGTAAGTCCTGCTAAGGACTTTTCAAATAAATGTAAATCTAAATATTTCTCTTTATTACCATAATTTAAGTCCCACTAAGGACTTTTCAAATAAATGTTAATCTTAGTATTTCTCTTTATTACCATAATGTAAGTCCTAATAAGGACTACAACTACTTAGTATCAATTTCATGGTGAAGGATTTTTTTCTTAAAGCTCATAATTTGTATGCATGACGGTTCTGTGAAAATATTATTTTTTTTTCTTTTTTTACGTCTCCTTTTTCATGTTTGGGAAATCAACAAATGACTCCTTTCATTCTGGACACAGAGTGTCAGACTCTTACTGACTAAAACCCATTCGTGTTCCTCAAAATGCCCTTTGCGTTCCAGGGCCGTAGTGACTCTTTCGAGCAAATTCCGCAACCCTGGCAGGCTTTGGATGTTTTTTATCAATCTTGCCTAAACTCCTGAATGGATTAAGAACACCAGTAGATCTTAGCCCGGACTAGTACAGTCAACAAAGCTATTTGGTATGCAGGCAGCTAACTTGCAACTATTTCTAAACAATGTTGTGAGTGTGCTGAGTAGACAATTTTTGTACTCCACACTCGTAAGTATGTCATAAGCTTAAAAAGTTATAATGTTCACATTAGAAATAAATATTTGCCGTGGGAAAATTGTCGACTTACACGAGTGCAAAGCCACTAGAAAAGTTGGCGCTAACATAACTGTTACTGTTGACGTGCTGTTAACTGTACTTGTAGTACTGATGTGATGCACTTATGTAATGAATTAATTATTACGTCTTAGTATTAATTCAATTCATGTTTCGAATTTATTATTTTAAGCTGTTTACGCAATTAGGAGCACTAAATTCCCGCATTATATGGTGTTACTAATTCAGTTTGTTGTTATCGGCTTAATAGATCTATTTAGATACTACGGTAGATATATACCTAAACATTTACTCACACAGGTTATCTGAACTTACTGGCAGTTCGCTTATTAGCTATCATATATCTCACCATCACTTAACTAATTAACTAACTCCAATTAATTAACTTGTTCTAAATTAAAGGTTTTGTTTTTAACATGTATGCCTCTTGCATAATTTATTGTAATCCCAGATTACAATAAATCTTTCACTGATGAAGAGCTACTCTATTTTCGAACTTAAGACATATTTTATGTCGTTACATTGAAGGAACATGCTGGCGATGTCATGTAGTGCCTGAATAAAGAACTCACTCCAAATTCTTATCTCAAGAAGCCCAAAAACCTTAGCAGAACAAATGCGTCCAAGACCATTGTCATATTCAAGTACAGAATCCTTCATAAAAATAATAACTACAAAATAAAACAGCAGATAAAAGTTGTAAAGTATCGCATAAAGTGGGGACAATGACGGGAAAGGCCAGTGAAGGCAGTAGCCAGTGATGGAAATCGCCGCAGACGATTTGCCCGGCTACTGAATTGCCACCCTAATGGACACAATCTCCAGCCATGAACGTTCAATCGAGGCATCCATCCACCCCAGTTTATATTCAATATCCTAATAAAATAAAGAATTTTATTCAGTCGACAGAATAAAGCTAATAAAGGCTAATTTTTCTCTGAATTCTGGAATTCAATACTTTTCAATTATCCTCACATTGTTTTGCAGAAGGCTTCATTGTTTAAGCACTCGCCATTATTCATAATCCATACATAAGGAACATTGAACAGATTACGAGAGCACTTTATTTAATTACTGAGTAATCTACTAGCCATGCATCAACTGTAACTCAGTTACACGAGTTTAATTACATTACTACAGCTTTACATCACAAAATATTTAATATCTCATCTCCTAAACAAAACAGATAACTTGATTTCTATTGGGGCAAGTACACAAACAAACCACAGGCTGAATTCTCGAAGTTATTCGTTAATAAAACAATAATCTCCATGACTTTTTCTCCAATAACGAAATGCTTTGAATTAAAGGAATGTGCGACGTCCCCGCAGGGAAGGCGGATATTTATTCGTGCAGCGTAACTGAGGACGCGCAATTATTGGGCAAATGTTTACCGAGCCGAGTGGCCTTCTGCTCTCTGCTCTGTACATGTGCCAAGTGCTTTCCCATTATAGAAAAGTACTAGTTGCTTTCTCACGGACTCGCTGCGAGCACAATGAGCCAATAAAGCGACACTAATAGTTAATAGTGGCATTTACGTTTACGAAGAAGCGCTTTTTGACTTCATTAAACTTAGGGACTGTCTCCCATACGATTTAGAGTCTCAAAACAACATCTGTCATAAATAAAACATTCCTATTTGAGAAAGAACTCATGCGAATAAAACAAACATAAGAGAGAGAGCTCACAAAACATAATAGTTCAGGAATAAATGTCGACATTCACAAGCTTCAAATATGAAATTTTTTGCAACATTCTTGGAGCAAAACCTCTGAAAAAGCTCTCTTGTGAGCATATAAATCTCGACGTGGAAGATAATCGGGTTGGCGGAACTGATTCGCTCACAAATTGAATAAGAGGCACGGAATATACCCCCACGAGAGTGGGTGCGGGGCGAGGACGATATCCCGCTTAAACTGTGAAACATTCCACTTATAAGCTATTGCTTCGTAGTCGTACTAATGAAATGTTAAAGTTTGGAGGAACTAGTGTTACGTCAAAATTGTACTCGTACGTTTATTGAGACGCATGGATTTGAATTCGAGTGTTTTTGGGACGTATTGCTAGTCTGTGGCTTTAGGGGTTATTGAATGAGATATTTATTGAATGCTCTTGTGTATCCAACAAGTTCACATTATCGGCACTATAAGGTCTATTGTAAGGAACCAATTGTATTGTTTGTATATGACTGTTTGATGCCAAAATAAAACAAAAAAAAAGTTACATTTTTGCAGATTGGCTATAGATATGTTCGGTACTATAAAATTAAATTCATAATAAATTCGTTTCAGGTAAAAGAGCCACTTTGAGGGGCACAGAATTCGCATAAAAAATATATCAGAACATTGCAACTTTTATGAAGACGAAAACAAAAACGTGTGAACATTTAATAAGATCAGTGTAAAGTTCTTTCAATGTCTCCGGGTTCCCGGGAAAGTATTTCATTACTTTTATGTAATTTAGCGGAAAATCAAATCTTTCAATGAGATTATCCAGACGTCCGTAGACGGCGACGCTTCGATGAGTTCGCGCCTTGCTGTACCGTCATTTTTATAGCTGTATAGAAATGTAGTAGATATAATAAAAATGTACATTCGCGTGTAAAATGTATGCAATTGATACTTTGGGAGAAAATCAATTTTCTGTTTCTCCGCTCTCCCTAATTGCGTACTCATGCAGAAACTGAACATCTGTGTGTACGTTTTGTAAATTAATGTTTGAGAACTGCGATCATAACAGTTCTCAAACATTCATTTGAAGTCAATGCCCAAGTCTCACACAACTTAATCCCACATTAATGATCAACTTAAAAACCCCAAACGAAAACATTGAATCCTGAGTAAAAACTTAATCGGTGCAGATTAACCAAAAAGGCATCAAAGGGAGGAAAGAAACCGTGCGATTTCTAAACGGCACGCCAATAGAAATTTCATTACTTCATTCCGATTTTCGCGCGTCTTTGACTTTTCTCGCCCACAAAAAGGCGGACCACCAGTGGTGGCTTTGACGGGATTAATAGAAGTTTTCGCGCGAAAATACCTAACTAATTAGCGGTAGTTTGGCTACGGACGGCGGCCGGTAGCTCCACGCAGGTAACTATGCAACTCCGTCTGCGAATTTTGGTTTTTCACCGTCGGTTTCCTGGTATCGGTTCCGGTTTCCGTAAATTTTTTGGACGAAATTCGGGATTTGAAATTGTTTTACGGGCTTTGCTTGTCTGTAGCTTGTGTGAATAGGTAATCGTAGTTTGACCATTGAATATAATACACTTCTCATCAAAAAAATCGAAACACCTCGCAGTTTATGATTTGATAAGGATTATCAGAAAAATGTGTATATTTAGGAATAAATGTAAAATGTCATTTAATAGTGAGTAGTATGAGGTTTTTAAATCCTAATGTTAATGTTCTAAATTCAAATTAAGTCTTCATAGGTTTCGTATTTTGTATAATGAGTAATTTTTACCCTGTATGGAATATGAAGGAAATGGGTAAAACAACACGCGTAAATGAAAAAAAATGTAAGAAACGTTTATTTAATAACTTGTATTCCCTCCGCGAGCTCTTATTACTGCTTCCATACGGTTCTTCATCGATCGGATGAGAGTCACGATCACATGTTGTGGTATATTATCCCATTCCTCTTGGATTGCATTTTGCAGCTGGCTAAGTGTTTCTGGGGCTGGATCTCTTGCTCGAATTCGTCTCTTTAATTCATCCCATAGATGTTCAATGGGATTCATGTCCGGGCTTCTTGCTGGCCATACCATAATGGAGATACCGACTTCGGTAAGATAATCTCGTACGACGCCCGCGGTGTGAGCTCTAGCATTGTCGTGCATGAATATGAAGTCGTTGCCAATAAAATGTGCATAGGGCATCACATGAGGTTCAAGACACTGTTCGATGTACCGATGAGAGTTTAGTGCAGGCAGCCGTGGCCCAGATACAAAGGCAAGTTCTGTCTTACCGTCGGCGCTGATTCCTCCCCAAACCGTCCACGAACCGCCACCATAGCTGACCTTTTCTTCAATGCAGCATTGTGCAAAGCGTTCTCCATCTCTTCTGTAGACCTTGTTCCTTCCGTCGTTACCATACAGCATAATTTTACACTCATCAGAAAACAGTACTTTGCTCCACTGAAGGTATGACCAAGTTAGGTGCTCGCGTGCAAAGTTAAGGCGCGCTCTTCGATGGTCTGCAGTTAATTTCGGCCCATTCGCTGGCTTATGCGGTGCCAATCCGCGTTCCTTCAACCTTCTTCTTATTGTAGAGTCACTTACAGCTACTCTTCGTACAACGCGAAGCTGCTGCTGCAGTTGAAAAGCGTTAAGGCGTCGATTTCGTAAAGAGGTTGTTACAATAAATCGATCATCTCGCTCAGAAGTGACCCGATTCCTGCCAGATCCTGAACGGCGCGTGAACGAACCAGTCTCCCGATAGCGTTTGTAGACTCTATGAACAGATGATAAGCTTAGATGCAATCTTGCAGCCACAACACGCTGACTAAGTCCAGAATCCAGCAATGCCACCACTTGGGCGGCTTCTGCGGGCGAAGTATCCATATGTTTTAGAAAAAAAAGTTTTTTCAGACGTCCCAAAGTCACAGTAAATGAAATAAGAAACAAAAAGTTTAAAGACAAGCGCTAATTTTAGTTTTTAAACGAGAAACGTACTCCAACCCTAAATACACATTTGTCTCAAAACAGTGATTAATTTCATTTATAGGATAAACAAATGAAATTCTAATTTCGAATTTTGATTTTTTTCTTCTTACTGTAATGACCAAACTGCCAGCTACACAATAATGTTTTTTTTTTCATGGAATTAATTCTCTTTTGTAAAAAATTAGGACAAAAACAATAAAAACGAAAGTGTTTCGATTTTTTTGATGAGAAGTGTATAATTATGTAAACTATATACCTAAGTTACAGAAAAGAAAGAAAATAACATAACATAGGGTGAGACAATGGATGACTATATCGCAAAAAGCGATCTTTAAAGAGTACCTCTATATTCAATTAAGAAGCCACTCATAAGTTTTATTTTCTTCCATGTCAAACACAGGTATCATTAGCAGCAGCTATAGGTATTTAGGTCCGTGATTAACAGTGATCGGAAAAGGTAGAGTATATTTACCAACAGTTCGCGGAAGTAAGTAACATAGAGTTGATAATACCTCCTCAAAAATTCCGGAATCGTTAACATGACAATTAAATCCCGGGATTTATAAAATTTCAAATCACTGATTGCGCTTTCAATACATTTGAACTAAATTATTATATTGAAAAATCTTAGTTTTAGGTATCATTAGGTAAATATTCTCTACCTATTCCGATCTCTGGTGATTAATATCCGTAGCCACAGTTCCAACACACGAATTCCATTTGATGTCGGTAAACCAAATCATTGAAAGTTAATCAACGAAATCCATATTTCATTGCACCGAAATTCAAACGTTCGTTAAATAAATAGAAACGATAAAACATTACGACACCAATTAAAAACCGCGTAAACCATGTTCGGTTTAAATATGGGTTCAATTTCATTTAAAAAAGTCGCTAATGAACCGTTCAATTATTAAGCCGGTTCACAAACATATTGGGGTCTAGTTTAGTAGGAGTATTTTACAAGATGCGACTGCTTATCAGAACTCTACAACCCAGTAACTGGGCAAAACATTAGTCCTGGTGAGATAGGTAGGTTTCAAATTTTATGGCTTATAAAAAAAGTCTGTTAAAAATATACAAATTACTGCCACAAACAACAATTTACCGTGCTTCCAGAGGCAACGAGGATTTCGGATAATACGATCATGATTCCGCTCTAAAAGAGAGACGGAGCTATGCATAGCAAATAGCACTATCCCTGTTACATCATCAGAATTGGATGGTATTAGCACGTCATAGTAGGACCTGTTTAGCCACCAATCCATGGAGCGACCTTGGAAACCGTTGCTTAACTTCGAAGATCGACCCGTCCGCCTGTTATTATTGATCTATAAGTTCCTATGAACCGATCGTTTACCGAAATATGTTTAGTATCCCATCGATTTTGTAAATTCAATTACATTAAAGGATCAGGGCAGTAAATTCCTCACATTATACGAGTATAAAAAAGCCCAGAGAAAAGGTTCTGCTCATAAATATTTTACCAACTGCTAAAGCACTGGTTATACCTCTATAGACCGCTAAATATGTTACTAGAGGTTTGTTTCAACCTCTAACATTTATTTGTGGTTATCATTTTTAGATAGACTGTAGAAGCACTAGAAGTATTTTTGTTATTGGACTGTATTTTCTAGGTATGCAAAAAAGTTTAGAAAGCTACATATCAGATTTGACACTTTTTCGAAGCATTTCCCGTTATTTCTGCGTTCAAGCGTTAAAACGCAAATGTTCTTTTGTGGCAATGTTATGTCTCACCTCGATGCATGGACTTCAAACAAAATTTTGAATGGCGACATCGCTTAAAATATTTTAATAAAATATTTTTGCTCACTACACTTTCTCATTTTCTGTTGAAAGTGTTCATGATAAACTAAATAACACTGAACAGTTGTTTCAAAATTTTAATGAACTGCTTTTTAATGATGAAACTAGCTGTTGCCAGTCTTCGTCAATGTAAGGCTTCATATTCACACGTATCACAAACACCACAACCACAACACGTGGGCGGGCGTTAATTAGTATGAAAATTAATAGTTTAATTCACACGGACCACATTTTGCAGTCATTATCGACCGCTTGTGTGATACCGACCACGTCGCAACCATAACGCTACCGCCAGCGACACCGCGAACTATTGGCCGGCCACATCGCAAAGACAACCACATTTTCTGGGTACCACAAAGCAACCGCAAGATGCCGCAGCGACACTATTCACACGGAACCACAAATTAACCACTTTTTGTAGCGACGGTGTGGCGTGGTTGTGGTACGTGTGAATTAAGCCTTGAAGTCACTGCGTTCAAAATGATCTTAATTCCTAACTTAAGACATGGTCTACCCGGGTTCTTCATTCAAATGCATTTAGCTATTACGGCATGATTGATAAACAAAAACCTAAATATTAAATTTGTGAGTGGTTATTTTCTAAATTAGTAGGATTTTTTGTGTGTAGTGTTTTTCCGATATCGCGACTCATTTTTCCAACTACTCCATTAAACATATCGTTTTATAAACTCGCGTGCATTATCGAGAAAGTACCGGAGATTAATGAAACATGGTGCTGATTATAAATTGTGGTCCCCGAGGAAATCTTGCTTAAGTTCCCGCCAACAATGGCCACATAAAATATTTCTACTAATATTCTCATTTATATGAACGCTCTCGGGAAGTTTTACTATTCAATATCTCGAGTACCAGTTTTATGTAGGCTATTCTTTAATATATGACGATATTGCCTTTCAAGCATAGTACTTTTATTTTTAAAGCATAATTTCATCGTTGATGGTGAAAGGAACGATAAATTTGACAAATAGCAAAGAGATGAGGACGACATAATATCGTTCTCATCTCTTTCAAGATTCTTTGATCGTGTTTCAAAATTGAATTGAATAAAAAACACCCGTTTTTTTCTGACCATATCTCCAAAAATCTAAGGTGATGTAAATCAAAACGAAATCCATGCAGTTTATATTCCATAGAGGTCTAGTCCAGAATCTTCACGACATTTTATTAGACCTCTATGCGTCAGTTTTACATATGCTCCTTATTTTCATAAAATACCTACCAAAAAAATCGAGCAAAATTCAAATCCTGACATTTTCCTCCTCAATTATTTTCTTTCCGGCTGATTAATCAGAAATAAAGCAGCAATTTTAAACACTTTGACTTTTAAAGCATAACAAAAGTAATTCTACAGCAACTTGAGAAACATTGTCTGTAAAACAAGATGGCGCCCTCGTTATTTTGAGGGTTAATCATCTTTATCGAGTAGGCAGTAAAGTAAAGAGGAAAGTGATTTAGGTAACTACTTTAATATCTTCTTTAGTTCACAGATTCTGAAGTTTTAGCCCTAGTTTGTCATTATACATTTTCTTGCTTATTGCTTAAAACTGTGACATTAAGTGACGTAAGTTTAAATGTTTACCAGGAAAAACATTTTGTGTGAGTGACTCTGGCAAAAATACTTTGTGTGAGTGACTCTGGCAAAAACACTTATTGTGCGTGACCCTGGCAAATAATAAGTCTAACTGAAAAGTTTTTGGGTAATTTTAATAGCGTGAGAATACTGGGCGTAGCCTTCTTGACTTTTTTAATTTTCATCATCATCATCATTTCACCCAAAAGACTACTGCTGGACGTAGGCCACCCCCAAGTGTCATTACGACGCCTCGTTGATCGCCTTGGCTTTTATAGGTTTCTCAAGAGTTACGCCGTATAAGCTTTAATTAATTTATAAAACTTTATTTACCTTCTTATCCTTTGCTACGAAGCTTCACGAACGTTAATTATCCTTTTTACACGACTGAAAACCAGTTTTACTGAATGCGTTGTAAGTATAAAACAAAATATCATGGCCTCATTATCATAATATCACAAGTACATCAGCCATGTATTTAAAATATTACCGAGCCCGTGTTACTTTCAACAACGTGTAAATTTCAATTACATCGTTATTTTTACGCCAATTAACTCTGGTGCGGTTTATTTGTAGTGCGAAATTGAGTTAAAATTTCGATTCACTATGTTAAAGGTTTTTGATTAATGATTCTTTAAAAAAAATTCTACTTTAAAAGTCGGATGCTCAACCGTTTCTGTTTGCATTAATGAAATATTAATAGGTCTGCAAAAGTGAATACGTATGAGGTGTTTTACAGAGTAATTATTCTGTATAAAAATCTCGATGGACGTTGGTTTACAATGATTTATATGTAAGCTATATCCTTTTTATTTAATGTTAAAAACGGTAGTATTTAGAGCTTTTCCTTATTTTCTGATGTCCAAATTTATTATCTGCCTTTGATTTACCTAATTTATAAAACAAAATAACACTATTTTTGCTATCATGCAGTCAGATAAAAATAGCACATAGGATCAAAACTAAAGCGAGATTAGGCATTAAAACATATCAGCCTTAATTCTCCATTCAATTAACTAACTCAAAACTTACAAGAAACATAGATAACACACCTGTTTATCTCATCACGATTTAAAAACATAACTTAGTCTCTATTTTCCCGTAATATCAAGTTAAAATAATAAATGCTTGCTCAGTGGCGCTTAAGCTGTTTTAGCGGTAAACTTACACGAGGTAAAGTGGGTTTTAGTGTCGCACTGTGCATCCTTGTGTAAGTTTGACCGTAGCCTAACTTTGTACTCGTGCTTTATACACTGGCGGCCCGCTTAAGTATCGTGTTGTCGTTATGTGCTTCACTTTGAGAGGGTTCGGTGAAGCGGCATGGAAAAATGAGAGCAAAATTTCGATATGATACGATGATAGGATTTTTAACACGAAGACAATTTGAGAAAATCCTGAAAAACTGTTATCTGATCAGTGCAATACCGTTTCACGTAATTCGTTTAAACAAGATGTTAGTCATTAGAGAAATAATGTACTGAGATGATAGACCTACTTAATTTTCATTAATTCCAGAATTTTGTTAATTGCAAATTGGTACCTTTTATCGACAATCAAGCATGTTGCTAAATTAAAATATAGGGTATTTACAAACCGTAACAAGTACTTAATTTTCTATTTCATGAATCTAAGTTTATGTAAGGAGTGATACACAGAAACACATCCCCTTATCACTCGGAAACAAACAACTAGACTTAGCTCTCATACAAACACTAGTTTAGAACCTAAACCCGGACTAATTGAGCTAGAATTACAAACCCCGTAATATTCGCCTCTCTCTCCCTGCTACCCCGCCGTGAAAGTGGGCTAATTAGGGGAATTAATAACTCCTGGTGTATTTGGTAATTGTTCCCGCCATGTCTAATGAAATAAGAGCTTTGTAGAGCTTCTGAGTACTGGGTACGAATTTATGTAGTAATTCGATGAATATTTTAATTTGAACAGTCAGAATTATATTAGCAGTCACTATTTCGCGAAGGCGAAGTTATGGTTTTGGTTTTATAGATCCGTGAGTTTTATTACGATTTTAATTTTATGGGTACTTCGACATTTATGTGTCATCGTGATTCGGCTGTGAAAAAAGAGATGGTGCTATTCGTCCTGTATAGTTATGTCTCTCTCTCACAACGGAATTATTGTGGCATTGTCCAGTCATCGTAAGCAGGGCTGTCAGGCCTGCCAGGTTGTATTAATAACGTGGCAGGAAAATAATTTAGAAGATAAGCTACAAGGCATACATACGTCTACATTACTACATTGTAACCTTTGATACAATGTAAAGGGTGATATTTGATATTGGTTGCATAGGAACAAATCCTTGTTCAATTTTCTAACCAGACAACCACCTCCATTTAACTTGGTTCAACATTGCCTTTGCAGATACACCCCTAATTTATATCTGCATCTTACAAATTCAAAGCAAGTTGACTTCCAACAATTCGATAGTACCGTGCCTCAGCCGGCTGCCTTGCGTCGGCTCCAAATAATTGATATCTTCTCAACCGTAGCAAAATGTATCTAGCAGATACCAGGCGTTCAGATTTCTGACAGACTTCAGGTGGAACGGTCCGTAGGGTTAAATATTGTAATGGCTCGACCATCTTAGGCTGATTTTACACCAGAGATGAGCGTAGTAGCTAGGCGGTGCAAAGATGTGTAGCGGCGGTGAGAAACATGATATTATTTTAAACAAAGCTGAGAGGAGCTTGCACGGTGCGAGGATGCGTAGCGAAGTCGTGAAACGGTGTGTAGTTGAGTGGTGAGAGGATGTATAGCGAGCTTTTTTCAGATATGCGCGGGCTAGGTGCTGTGTGGTGGGATGAGTAGAGGCGATGGCAAACGCACATTACCTCGGTCGCATCTCTCACTCACATCTCCTGTTAGCCCAGCTCTGCCACAAGTAGCCTTTTCCCACCGAAGCTGCATTGAGCCAGTATAGGAAAACATAGTGATCCTATTGGTGGATTTTTTCCCCGCGCACCGCTTAGCTGCTTCACACATCTCTATTGGAAAAGCGCCCTTACTCTCAATGCAGCTGTTATTTACTTACGGACGTCCGTAGGTAACTGCATAATAAATGATTGCATTGGACGGAAATCTAGTTTGAGGAACTTTGATGTGGTCAGATTGGTGTTATTTATGTAGTGGTAACGAAAGATTAGGTTTTGTACTATTGAAGTCTTAGGAGTGAATAGAGAATAGATGTTTAGTTGTCTTGGTGTGTCGAGGTCGAAACTTTCTTTGGTTTAGTTGAACTATGTTACTTAACATTAATGAGTAAAAATCTATTTGAAGATAATTCTGTACGCCTTTTGAAGCATGTTGGGCCCAAGTAGAAACGTGTGTTTATGCATAACTTAAGTTTATAATGTATGTAAGGTTGTCTGGTAGATATTTAACATGGTTGATCACTGTCAGCGATAAGACCGCCACTGTAAGTTTGTATAACTATTTTTGGTGTACAATAAAGTTTATTCTATCTACCTATAAGGAGAAGAAGTACAAAAAAATAATCTATGTATTGTTAATTGAGCCTAATTTATAGAATTACTGTCGAATTTCGACTGTTGGTCGGCACTGCCACTGATACGATTATAACTAAAGCTCAAGATTCAATTTCAAATCCGATACCTAAGTTATTACAGGTAAAACGACCCCTGGTCTCAATGACTTATAAATATAATTATTGTAAAACACTCGTCTAGCTTTAATCCTCCCTCTACAATAATGTTGTCGCGCTTCGGCCCGGCTTATCTCATTGTCATACGAAACTCCTGTGATGTCGCCGCAGACGGTTTAAGCCGGCAGCTCGCCGGCTGTCAGACACCATATATAAACAATTGCCAGCCGTTATCGGGGACACCTCTCGTCTTCCTAAAGCGATGATACACGTTTCAATTTTGCGTTTCCATTTGGGTGAATCTACCGAATTGCACCATTGATGTGTATGAATAGATACTTATTGGCTGACAGACAGGATCCATCGTCGACTTTGTCTCTGGCCTTAACTAAAGTCAAGAGCAAACTCATCTCAAATAAAAATGTAAAAGTGTTCTTAATTATATTAAATGGAGGTTAACGTGTTTCTTTAAATGCTTTTTTAAAGGGAAGTACTAATCCGATTAAGAAATTCTTTCACTGCTAGCTAAAATAATACAAAGTGTCACAGGTTACCTTCAAGTAGAATTACTAATTAGAAAATGTATGAATGTATATATTAATAACAAAGTCCGAAGTCCTAGGAATATGTCCAAGAGGACATACTCCTTGGATGAAAAATATCCTATTTTGGACTATAATTCATCAAGATCCATTCAGCCGTTTTGACGTGATTGAGTAACAAACATCCAATCTATCCATCTAAACTGTCTAAACATTCAAACTTTCCCATTTATAATATTAGTATAGTATAGTATTGAAGTATACCATTCCACACTGTACCTAAACATGTCAGTCAATCATTTAACATCAGCTATCCATGTCATTTTTATACCTTTCAACCAAAATTAATCAATTTAGTTGAGTCGTCTATTATCGTCTTAAGCGACAGCCAATTCAATTAGTAATTTAGTTCAGACGGAACAATAATTAATTTAGTCAATTATTGAGTTGATTTTAATGTCTCAGTTAAAGTTAGGGATAACAATAGAGCAATAAATTCAATTTTAATTCGTTGTCATTTAAATGTCGTGTGTCTTTTGTATTATTCTAATTGATCTTAAGCTGTAAATCATATCTTTTGTGTTTTTTATCTTTATGAACTCGGAGTAATCTATGAGCACGCAGTAATACAGTAACTTCTACGTCTACGTCTACGACTACGTCGAGCAAAAGGTGTGGTAGGTACAGTCAGAATCAGTATATTTCCACCGATTTTTTTTTAACTTTTTTGTTACCTACCATCATTCAAATAAGTGTTTATTCAAGTAGGTTTTGATAGAAGTCATAGGTACTACATCACGAACCCTTAAAATCTATGAGCAAAATGGTGACACTCACTGTCACGTGTGGTGTGTATGACAGGTTTTAATAATGGCGTCTATGCAGTAGCTGGCTTTACATGAAACGTCTCTAGGTGCAAAGGGTTTTCGGTGACCTGTGGTCTACACAGACACCTACAAAAAGACTTGCGGAAACAAAAACATGTCCATTTAGTTCCTTAACATAAAACGATAAATTACAAACACGTAATTTGATCATTAATTAGGTGAAAAGTACTTACCTAATTAGATTGCTTGGACCGTATTGAATGCGGGATGAGATGTAGTCTGAAACAAGAGACGTTGGAATTATTTAGAATCCTTGAGAGGCAAGAGTGTGTAGTGAAACGTAGTTATTAACAATTAGTGCGCCCAAAAGTGGGCAATTTACCTTATTTTGTACAAAGGCATTAAATTGCTTGGTAACATTAAGAAGGTGGAAGTTTGCTGCTTGTCCATACAAATTTTTTTGTGCGGTTTTAGGTAGTGATTATAATTTATGTTTTTCAATTCGCTAACATCACACCTGTAATACACAAAGGGTTAGGCTGTAGTGTACCTCTCATAGACACATTTTGAAGATACTAGCGACCCGCCCCGACTTCACACGAGTGCAACTTTGTGCTTTTCCTATTATTGAAAACTGTATCAAAACCGGTGGCGTGGTTTAGAAGGAGTAAGCCGGGAAACAGACAGAGGTAGATAGCGAATTAAGTACATATATATTTTTTTTTTTAATAATCCTCTTTCGTAGGTATGAAAGTAGAAATAGATAGGTAGTTTTACTATTATTATTCTAAAATTTAAGTATTTTTTTAATGTTTTAGACAATGTTTTATAAAAAGAACTGAATCAATATTATAAACAGTAGATTTATACCAAAGATTGTCAACTGTGCTAAAACGAGTTATTTATAATTTATTTACGACTTAAAATTGCTAGTGACATGAGGAAAGAGCGATTAGGATATTGTGAAGTCGGCTCGAAATATTTCAGAGTTTATCATATTTCCATTAGCGCCCGTGTGTTCCATGCGTGCCAAATTTATCCAAAACCATTCAGCAGTTTTTGCGTGAAAGAGGAACAAACATCCGTCCATCTTCAGAAACTTTCACATTTATTTTTTGGATATTGTAAACTATTTAAAAAAAATTGGTTGTCTATAAAGTCGGTTTACGGACGATAGTTTAACGTGACAACGTCATAACAAAACATTGATGAAACGATCGTAACATTACAATGAGAGTAACGTTACAATGAGCGTAACGATACAATGAGTCATACTTTTTCGTGCGTGCAGCCGGCGTTCATCGATTTATTAGACGTTGTCACGTCAAAATGTATTTAACGAATTAGTAGAACCTTGTTTTGTAAAAGTTTTATTTGTGATTTTCTCAACAAAATTTTGTATGGAAGGCAAACGTAATGTTGAACGTTAAGTGTTCCCGAGATACGCCTCACTCTCGGGAACTTAATGTTGCTAGTAACATGAGGAAAGAGCAATTAGGATATTATGAAGTCGGCGCGGAATACATTCAGAATTTACCTTATTTCTCGCTGTTATTCTAAGTAGTCTGTGTTGTTTAGTGACTCGATCATTATTCCTAGATTTCTTGGTGTTCTTTAATGTTATTCTCAAGTATACTATTAATATATTGTTATTATAAAAAGTGAACGTTATTAATGAACTAATATTCATCATCGCTAATATTCATGGATTTTCCAGTATTTTTGCCCATTTACGTTCTCAACCTGTTTCAATTTTGAACTCATTATCGCCCGGTTTTACAAGAGGAACTATTATCTGGAGGTACCCTAGAACCCCCCTTCTTTACAAAATAAAAGTAAACAATGAAAAAATAAAAATAAACATTCTTTATTTAACCAAAAAACTTAAAAATATTGCTTTTTTAACTTCTAACATTGCAAATGCCGTTCCACGGTTTAATAAACAAGATACTGGCACAAAACCAAATAAAAACTTCTAATAACATCGCTACGTAAATCTAAAACACGGCACAGCCCATCGGGCTGGAACACGACAGTTAAGTGGTTAATCTGGTTGTCTTTTGGTTTGTATCGACAGTCCTAAGTAAACGTCTTGACAAATGTCAACGTTTTTGAAGAACTATTTACTTCTTATGAGTAACCCATAAACATCAGTAAAATTCGTGCATTTTCTGGAATTTTCCGCACAGTTTTGGCCTCAAACGCAACCATAAACTCATCACCGTCAAGTTTCTGAAGCCAGTTGCAATAGCGTTAGAATAATGTTTGCTTTCAACCTATAACGACTCAGAGTTTTTTTTTGTGAATGCATAGTATTCTGTTTTATTCGATAATATGCGTAAAAAAACCATAAAGAATTTTAAGAATAAATGAAAGTAATCATTCCATAAAAAATGATACTGTAGACGCCGTTCCATTTTTAAATAAATCCAATACTGACACAAAACCAAATAAAAACCTTCAAATAACATCGCTACAAGTAAATCTGAAACACGACACAGCCCATCGGGCTGGAACACGATAGTTAAGTGGTTAATCTAGCTGTCTATTGGTTTGTATCGGCAGTCCTAAGCAAACGTCTTGTGTAGAATGTGTAGAATGATGTTTGCTCTCAACCAATAACGGCTGAGAGTTCTTTTTGTGAATGCGTAGTGTTGCTGATGTTTTAATTAATGTTTTGTTGGGTTTGAGGATGTTCTGGTCTTTGTGTATTTATTACTAGCTAAATATAGGGAGGAGTAAACTGAGTAAGTATTGCCTAAGTAAGGCCTATAATAAATCCTTTTGACGGATTTTTTTTCTTCTCTTATTAGCTCAGTCGCTACGATAAAGGTAGAATGCCCTCGATTAATGTAAATATATGTATAACAAGCTATAACTAAGAATTATATTGACTCGAGTGCGGTTAGTCGATTAAAAAGTGTTATTTTATTTTATTGGTAATCTTTTTAACTTGAAATCGAAAAAAAACAAGTGTTCAGTACGATTCGTTAAGTTATACAAACATAAATTTACTGAACAACTCATTTACTTTTCATGATTCAGATTCCATGGTAAAAATTGTTTTTAAGCGTGAGAACTTTCAGCCCCTAACGGATACCATACAATTGGTTGAACACGCATTTCTGTAAATCCCCTGCCAGATGTGACAACAGTTATTTGTTACAACTAGTTAACGATTGGCCGAAATAGCAACAACTTATCGAATCACTGGACATGAGATCTGAAGGGGTGAATTAGAGATGTAAATTCAGCGGGGTAGGACTTCGACCCTTGCGCAAACAGTGTCAATTGGTTTACTCTAGATTTTATTGCGTACATAGGCCGTAGTCAGTCTACCAATCAGACCTCACATTTTACTAAGAGTGCCGTTTTATCCCGTTACACTCAGTAACGGGGTAAAACGGTTCTTTTAGTAAGAATGGGGTCAGATTGACTGGCTTAACGATATTGTAATCACTGAAAAAGATGTACAAATGCCCTCCAGAACGTACTTTCCGAAGCGCAGAGGAGTTTCGGTGTGTAACGGATGGTCACCTATCCACAGCCATCGGCAAGAGTTGCTAAACCTCAAAGATTTATCGTTATTCTTTAGCCACAAACTCCTTAGAGTGGCCTGGAGTGCGAGTTTGTAAACGTACCACTCAATCGCGTTAACGTTCACACTTATTTCAATTTGTATAGAAAAAAAAAGGGGTTTTCTGTTATTGTCATCAAACGGCGCTTATCCAGTTCCAATAAAATTTACATTTACGATAACGCTATTGAGTACGTATAAAAACTCGCACTAAGATCATTTTCATTTCAGGGTTATTTTACTAAAAATAAAGCTGCACCTGCAAATAAGGTAATAACTAAGAACGAACATAAAACAGTATTCTTGCAAAACTTTATTTAATAGAAAAACAAAATAATGCCCGAAGTCTATTACAAAGGTATTCCGCAAAAGCTTATTAACTTTATACAAAGGTTACGAACAAGACTTTTACTTAAAATAAAAAAAGATACCTAAACTTCCATAACTTTTAAAATAAGAACATTATAAACAAACAACTCTGTAGCTCCAAAGCTCAAGAAAAAAAAAACAAATATTGAAAAAAGAACGTGTCTGTGCTCATTCGAGGCACGTAGCGTAGTCGTTGGGATCAATCAATCAATCTCAACAGGTCGTAAATGTCCACTGCTGGTCGTGATTCTCCGTCATAGTTGCGAAGAACGGGCACAGGAGGTATTGGCATAATCATTGAAGGTTTCACACGATTGAGTTTGGTAGAGGGCGCTGGTGTAGAAATGGGGAAATGGTCTTTTGAGACGCATTTTGATTTTCTCGCTAATATTTTCAATAAATATTAGATACCTACATGGAGGAAAAACAGGCCTAAAATAAATTGGGGTAAGGATAATGATGAATGATGATGGAACTCATATTGTGCCTGAAAAAGGTTAAAGCAGTGCTAAATTTCAAGTTTGTCATTATCAAGCAGAAGTTTGCTGTGACGCTATTCACATTCATGTCTAGATTATGACAACCTCTGTAGGAAATAACCACAATCCACCTGATATGGTCCTCGGTTCCAGGGAAAAGTTATGGCATTTTGTGCAGCAAGCTTCTCACTTCCGAGAACATATTTTGGAGATGAAAACGAGGGAACGGTTTGTTTACCTTGTCTTCTCAACCTCTTTGGTAAATATACAAGATTCAGTGGTGAAGGTTAGAATAAACCTCAATACCAAGTAGGAAAATGTATAATGTATGGGTATACCTAAGTAGGTGATGTGCTTAAAATAAGATTAGTGATTACTTGGCTTGGTTTCAAACCAGCAGTGCCTTTATTTAAAGCAAGTCTAATCCTTGGAATGGCGCAAAGCTTTCATGATCAGTGCAAATCTAAAACATGTTACGAGTTGGTAAGACCACAAACCACACACACGGTTGTACCCCACATTTTCAAGAGTAAATAAAACGGGAAGTCGTCTATCTTAAGAATCGTTTTTCTAAATTACTTAGGTTCGGCCGGGACCCCATTAGTCGGTCCTCGTTACCTTCCGAGACAAATGGTGCGAGGCGCGAAGAGTTGGCGCCTTCGCCGAGCCGTTTATTAGTATTAACAAACTTTGCCACCGAGATCATTTATACGAATGAAAAAATAAACTAAGGCGAGGGACGCTTGAATTGTGTTTTAATTGAGAACTATACTCCTTTATTCCTCTCGACCAGTCTTAATTTACAGTTTTAATGTTGAACAACTTTGTTTAAAGTTAAACTTTGTTGGTTTATTTACAGAGTAAATAGAATGTGTTGAAGCGACGTAAACGTCCACAATGAAGCCTCTGACGGTATATTTTAATTTAAGCGAAACTCATCAGCTACTATCATGATATATCGAAATTAAAACATATTCCAGGACGTAGGTATTAATTTGTGTGCTCCGCCGGGTGAGGGCGCCCGACGAAAGGTATTACGAAAATTTAATTGAAGTTTTGATTAAGCACTGTTGCACATGGCGGGGCTCATTGATCACGACGGTATAAAGCACAGGCTTAAAAATGTGGTCGACATCATTAACGACTACAATGTCACATGCTTAGCGAATTGAAAACTCGCCTTTAATTACTATACTCCTAAGTTTCAGTTTGACTTAGTAAAGTAACATTCTAAAACAAATATTTATTTTCCGTTCAACCCTTTGTAAAATTGAAAGTCTTTTCCTCGGATTTACGAAACGAACGACCTCGACTATCCGAAAATCTGAGCATTGGATACTTCTTAGCTCGTTTTGTACTTAAACGTGGGTCTTAAAGGCGAGGGATTAAGGTAAAAAGTGTATTGGATAATTCAAGTAGATGTGACGTTTCGTTCTTAGTTACGTAAACAAATAATGGGAGCAAGGGATTGATGGAAGTGAATGAGTCCACGTCCTACGCAAACTTGTGCAGTATCCGAACTAGGAGCATTGTTGTATTGAGGACGTTTGGGATGTCGAACCACTGGGACAATATTGATCTTTTATAGTTTATTCAATATCGAATACCTGAGTGGATACCTCCTCAGTTGGAAAATTGTAATGTAATGGAAACAAGAGTCACATTCCGCGCTATTTCTCGCTTTTATTTTCAGTTTTCTTTTATTTTTACTTCGCTGTTATGATTTTGCAATATAATTTAATTTATTTGCCGAAATACCTTTTCTTTAACCACAAGTAACTTTAAAGTAGGTAGCTGCTGAATACTGACACCAAAATATTACGATAAAGGTTCAAAATCGGGTTAAGCATGGGCTTTTCTTACAGTGTATCTGTGTAGAAAAGACCTAGAAGATACCTAGAAACAGTAACCAAGCATGGGGATCAATGCTACCCTTCTATTGTACGAAAAAGAAGCCTATGGGACAATAACAGAGAGGTTTAGACAGTATCTACCAAACCTTTGGTATTGGGTTCGATCCCCAGGGCATACAAAGTAGTATTGGGTGTTTCTGTCAGCCCGGAGGTGCAATTGCTCCGGCAAACAGCGTTAAGCTCGCCCTCAATCTCATGGGGCCCAATTCCGTCATCGACGTGCTGTCAGTGAGTGTACGCTAAAACACTTCTGTCTGCCGGAATTAGGGGAGGGTTGGAAGCAGGTTTGACGTTAATACAAATGACATCCCACTTATAAATGTGGCGGTCTGTATGTTTGTTAAATTATTCACGCTGCAAAGGCTGAACGGATTTGGAAGAAACTTTGGGCTACCGGGTAGACCATAACCTGGATGAGGGTGACCATTTTTTTTTAATGATGGGAAATCATCAAATGACTTCTTCCGCTCTGAGTGGAGCGGAAGGGCGTGTCAGACTCTTGCTGATAGTGCGTAGGTACCTGCAGAATCATTTTCGACATTCTCGCAGGCAGAACCGCTAGCTAAAGCTAGTAGCTAATATTTTAAGAAACCACTTATGTCGTTAAAGAAAATATGATGAAAAATAATGTCACTTTAAGAGGGTTTTAGGATCTAATGGTGCTATAAAAGTGACTGAGGGAATCTAATGCATAAGGTTTCAAGCGTAACATAACTAGCTACGAGGTTTTCATATTTAAACAGATTCCGGGATACTAAATTCTGCTAATTGGTTAGCTTCAAACGATAATTTGTGCTGAAACTGCAATTTCATCAAATTCGAAATGTGGAAAATCCGCTACCGGGAATAGGGGATTACCTTCGTATTATCATCATAACATCACCAGGCACTTTATTATTTATAAATCGTATTATACATCTTATAATAAGCACATGACAAATATTTATAAAAACAAGCGTACAATGGGCGGTCTTACGTTGTTTAAGAATGACCTCCGCAGGTCAATATTCTACAGACATCCTCAGATGGACTGCACAAAAGGAGACAGATTTAGGGCAGTCAGTTTCCATACATAGTACCGATATAGACATACTATTATTCCGTTTATAAATTTTCTAAAACTTATTTCTTACATTTTAAAATACTTTTTAAAATACAAAATTAACCTTTAAAAAATCAAATTAGTAGCCCACCGGTATCGGGAACAAGGTCCAAGCTACCGGCAGTCAGGGCAACAATGCGAGCCGTGCCCAGAAGTACTGCTCCCAGAGCGGGAAGTCTCGACATTGTTATCAATCGCTATTATATATTAGAACTAAATGAAAGAAAATTTAAAACTTATGTTAAAAGTACATTTTGTAAACAAGCACATTACAAATTAGAAGATTACATTCAGGATAAGAATGCTTGGAAACATGCTGGTCCTGCTCCATAGGGCAATCAAGGGTGTAGACAAAATCAAATTGGTTGATTTATGAATTAACTTTATAGATATACTGTTTCTTTTTTGTGTTTTTATTTTCTGTTTTATTAATGGTTATTAAGATTATCTGTAAATATGTGAGTACCATTTACCTAAATTTCTTTAGAAAATGAATAAGTTTACCTCTGATGGTAATACTTTGTTCTTATAAGTAGCATACTCTGGGTGCATCGTCCTCACATAATAATAAATTTATTTTTGTATACCAAATTTTGTAAAATCATTATTTGAAAAGAGTAACTATGGAGTTTCTTGTCCGTTCTTCTCCATAAGAATCTATCTACCTTTCCGAATGGACACTAGAGTCACTTTATTAATTAAATATTATAATTTTACTGAACTGTAAATGATGACGTTCAAAAGTGCCGTTTAATGGCCTAATTGAAATAAACGTTTTGACTTTGACTTTGATCGCCTACCGACCGAAGTCCAAAGGCACAGTACACACACACAGTACACAGTCAATCTCGAACGCAATCCAAGGATCAGTTCACTGATTTTGATCGTGGATCGCGTTGGATCGCGGTAACTATGTCGAGACTTCCCGCCCAGGCCACTTTCCAATCAGGAATCTGTTCCAATCAGAATCTACACGTACACTTATAGAAAATCAGAAGCACGGTGCAAGGTTTCATTTGGCCTTTAAATAACTCTAAAAGTGACATAGTTGACGTACTCTTTATCAATAAATCGATAAGTGTAGGCTCCAAAGAAAACAACATATAAAAAGATCTATTGGTCTACAAATAAATCCCCATCAACTAAATAAAAGAAACCTTTTCCATTCCAACACTTTGCAAGGCATTGCATTACGGCCGCAACAGAACAGAAACAACCGCCATCTTTTAAAATTGCGCGGGAAAGTATAATAATTCGTATTATTATATTCGTGTCTGACACTAATATCTCGTCTCGACCGCTTGGGGCAACTGCAAGCAAACAATGAAACAGCTTTAATAAAAGTAAATCGTATTAACACCTAACTCGGTAAGCCGTTTTGCTGTCGCGACTGATGCGGATGGGAAACTCGCTTTGACGTTGTTTGTGGTACGGTATTAGTGGGGATTAATTGATGCGTATAAGGAAAGAGTTTAGACGGTATTAAAAAAGATTCTAGTGAAAATTGTATCAGTTTTGGCTCTAGAATTAAAAGTATTAAGCTCCCAAAAACTGCTTGAAGCTTCGTATTGTTTTGCTTGAATAAAAATAGGTTTTAGTGATTTATGAGAAGAGTTTTTAGGAAGGAAACCATACGATTTAGAAGGCATAACACCTGTTTCGTTATTGAAATGCTCGGATTGTAAGCTAAATCTGCAATTATTTGCCGATTGAGCCAGTCAGTCCGAATATTCGGTTCTATCATCGGGGACCTGGGTAAGTTGTCCCCGAAAACTGTGAAAGAAGTCCTGAAAATGATTCCCTTTTGGGAATTTAATTAAATATGAGTTTAACGCCAACTAGAATTTCTGAAAATCACATCTTAGGTCGGGTAAAAGGATATTTGGATGATTACATTTGCAAAAAGTCAAAAATGAAGGAGTTTGCCTAATGAAACAAAGAACTACAAATAAAATTAAAACTTCAAATCTACTTATAAAGATTAATAGAAGAATTCAAGCTGAAGAAGGCAAGTATTTAGATCTTTTAATAAAGGACTTAAGACCCCGATTGAAACCAGGCTTTTCGGCTTATTTTTAGATTCTGGGAAAGCGCTGTCTAAATGGTAGAGCAAACATCTAACAGAATAGAATATTTACTCTACTAAGCGTCTAATTAAAAATGATTGATGAATATGTCATGTAAGCTGCCAAGAGTGTGAGAAAATAGGAGTTATTTGATATTTTATAGAATAAGTCATAGGGCACTCGTATTTGCCTACTATAAAAATACTTAAATAAATATTTACTTATTTGAAAGATGTTAATAAAATAGTAGGATTTCTGGAAAAATTAAAAATTATATTTCAATAGGTAGAATGGAGGACCGGGATGGTTGGCGATCTTTGGGGGAGGCTTACGTTCAGCAGTGGACTGCAATTGGCTGATATATGGGAGGTAATACTATTATAATAATATTATAAATTTTATTCTACCACTTTGTCGGCATGACTAATATGTATACCCATACCAAATTTCAACTTTCTAGCGCTAAGCATCTCTGAAGTAAACCGCGGACGGACAGACACACAGACAGACGGAAATGGCGAAACTATAAGGGTTCCTTGTTGACCATGGATCCCTGAAAATACATTTAAAGTTATATCTCAAACGGATTTTCAATGAAAAATCATTTGGAAGCGATATAAGAGCACAGTCATATTAGATTTCATAATACGATAAAATTATTAGATAAATATGCTTTTCCACTTTGCATATAGGTAATGAATACGAATATGTAAACCAGCAAGCTTACAAAATTCACAAAAAAAGAAAAACAACCCATCGTTTTTAGATAAAAAACAATTAGAAAATGTAAACCTCATCCTTATTTTCTTTTCATTTAAAAACCCACTTTCTAGATCGTATTATACAGAACTTAGTTTTCATTCAATAACTTAAGATATTTATTTTCGTTCCTCGCTGCGGGCGCGGGATTCTTTCTACGCAAAATTGTAAGTAAACCATCTTAAGACGAACTGGCTCAAATTGCTTGAGTAAAACATAAACAGAAAGTTTGGAATAAAATGGCGTGTGAACTTAAAACATGGCCGATCCCGAGAACTTGGCGCAAATACAACGACTTGAAATGAACGAATGAATTAAATTATCAACTGAACTGTACTGTTTAATAATAAATAAAGTTTATTTGTAACCCAGTTCAGGGTTTATCTGGAAACACGTTAGTATTTTGCAGGTACAGGTAAATTTGATATCGGCCGGCTTCCCACTCAGAATTCAGTAGGTGGCGCAACCTAACGGGATTTTTGCCGGCTTTGTTTGTCGAACAGGAGTTAAAATATTATATTCAACTATGCGATAGAAGTTTCTCAGTTAGGGATAGCTTATTTTTTTCAACTAGCCGCTGCGGTGCGCTGTGAAAATTTGTAATTAACGTGGCTTTCAGCTCGACCCCAACCAACAGTGGCTCTCATAGGATTGTCATGACAAGAATACAAAGCCAGTCGCATTGTTACGCAAATAAAAAAAATCCTACTTTTAAAATTACACGTTTTCTAAACCTCGCTCTGTGTCAGTGGTCCCAAAGTTTGATAGGGAACACTTGTAATATGAACTTGTATGGTTGTATTGGAATTTGGATAGAAACTTTGTTACCAGGAGATTATCTCGCAACTACACAGCTTCTAAGTTTCTAAGTTTTATCAAATCGGATTATCTGTAACACGGCGTTATGTCGCAGATTGGTGTAAACTTTTTAAATGAAGAGTTATAGCGATCTTATGTGGATAAAAGTGTGATAAATTATTGTGGGTTAAGGGGTGTAACGTGTACGTGTGGAGTATTATGAAAATTATGCGATTTTTTCATAAAGTTTAACGTGGGTGGTGGGCAGGTGGGTGGGGGTTCACCGCTCTAATGAAGCCAGGATGCGCCCGCACGTTATTAAGGGATCACTCCCAGCCTTTTATGCGCCATGAATAGTGTGTTTTATTAACTTTATTTTAATGCTAGCCGAGTTTTTTTTCAGATGTAGTTTCTACAAATATGAATGTGTTTTTTCAAAAATTGCAGTGTGTATTTATTCGTGTGTGGTGTGTAGACAATTCATTAACAATGTTGGACTTAAAGTAGCGAATACATTAAAACTAGATGTATTTAATAGTATTTATACATTTATTGTATTTATTTTTTTATAAAATTAAACTCAAATATTAAAAACATTCTAAAGGTCTTATATTTATTCTCATATAGTAATTCAATGTTGTTATCACCTCAAAAGAAAATAATGCTATTAGTGATTTTATCTGATTTGTTTTCATGCTTAACTTATTTATTACACCAAATAGTTGTAACTGTAAATCAAATGCAACTTGAAATAAGATAAGATACGATAAAATAAGATAAGATAAGATAAGAAATTAATTTTGTAAAACATGAGTATAGTATACAGGTCTTAGAATTAAAATGAGGTAGCTACATGTTTTGCCATTTATGGCGTACACAATAAGTCGCACTAGACAAACAATACAAAAATAATAATAAAAACATTAAAGAAATTACAATGTCAAAAGTTTAAACTTAGTATTATGTTTTCCATAATACTTCCAATCTTTAATAAGCCCAATTTAGGGTAGGTATTATAATACCTACCCTAAATTGGGCACTTACGATCACTAACCAAAAACTATGTACATACTTCCCTAGGAACCTTCACTTTGAGAATATATTCCCTGTAATAAAATCTCGAATAAATAAGTAAATAGCAGGCGTAGTATCTCATTTAAATGTTCAGCAGGTGTACATTAAGCCGACTGGATACAGGTCTGTGGCTTCACCGAAATTGAATTTAAAAAATATTACCAACTCGCGAACTTGGCTGGACTCCAAAAGACAATACCCACCGTCGTCTTGTATATTCATTTTAAAGGAATAAATACTTACGGGGCACAAAGAGTACTCACACAGCCTTGTTAGTAAAAGAGCCATGAAAATGATTATAGTACTGAAGACGGGAGTAAAAAGCGAAAAGTTACTTTATTTTCTGTGTCTCTTACCAAACATTGGGGTTTTTCATGAGAACTTTCGTTAAGCTTTCATAGATGCTGACTCTTGCTGTATTTTTTTTTAAAGATGAACTAAAAACGAATAAGGCATTGATTGTATCACTATTACTTGAATTAATATAATTCGAAAAAATTTAACTAAGATTAAATAGTCATTACCAAACAAGTTTGGACTTTATTCCAAAAGATCAAAGTCAAAAATCAAACGCTCCAGTCAAGTTCCGGTTTCCGTGAAAATATTTAGATGATCGTCGCACAGGTCGCTGTTTTGTGCGCAAACAACAGCGTTACTACCTCCTGAAACTTTTTACATTAGCCGTACCTACGTCCCGACTCTGTTTGTTTCGTGCCTTCGAACCTGCGAACTACGGCGCACAAGTTTCGGGTCCCATTTTAAAACTCCCTACCCTCGCCAGGAGTAAATTTTAATCATAAAGAGACAATAGAGACCAAGGTATACGCTCAACTTTCCTCAGACTGATTTACGCGATATTTTTACCCCGTATTCAACTGCCTGATTTTATTTTGCGGTTATTTGCTACGAATGCCTTTAATAATAGTCCGCACAAATCTTCCCTGCGGCCCGATATTAGCACGAATGCCCATTTTTAGGTAATGGTTCGGGGGAAGCGGGTTAAACGAGGGCGAGCGGCTAACTAATGAGAAATGTTGGCTATTTAATAGCTTGCAATATGGAATCTGGTGTTGAAGTATAGCGGTGTCATAATTTTTATGACAGAAAAATGTTTTTAATATTAGCAGACGTTAACAGCCTATGAATCCTTCATTGTCGTAAAATCTACTTCGTGCAAAAAGTACGGTCATACTTAATTCAATTTTCAGTAATTTATGACATTTCCATCTACAGCACTCTGAAAGTCAGGTATAATAAAGTGACGTCTTATTTCCTTTTACTCTGAGCAGTCGTAACGTAAGGCAAAAATGTGGCACTGGAAACTGTCCAACGAGCAACGAGCGGTATCTACACCGGAGCAATATATTTTACATTCAATTTGAGGAAAATGGACTTCGTATTTATGTTTTATTTACACTCGTAATTTTGTTACGGATCGTAACATTAAATTAACGCAATTTAGATTCTTGCAACGTCATTAACAAACATGAGTTTTCCTCTAAATGGATATTCAAATTGTAATTATTATGCTGGTCCTTTATACTTACTTTTTTGGAATGGTTTCTTTTTAATGGAATAGCTGTGAAAGAAAACTTGCAGGAAGAACGAGCAAGATGAAAAAGATTTTTCTCCAAATAATTTTAATATTCAATTATTCAAGATTTTCAATTTTCAAGGGAAAGATTATAAGATTTCTTAGCTGGTTTAAGCCGTAATGAGTTTCCGGTATAACAGTTTAGTGGGATGAGGTTTGGAACCACTGCTTCATTTGCTCAAGGAATCTATTAACGGAATTACCATCAAGTGGGCCTCTGGCCCTTTAGCACCGTCGCCATCGCGCGGAGAGCGTTGATTCAAGATTAAAAGAGATTGCACTAATGAAAACAACTTTAGAGCTTGAGCTTTAAGTTTTTAAACACTGTGGAAGTTTAAACTATTAGGTCGAACTTGCTAAAAGAGAAAATGAATCTTTAACTGCTGAGAAATGTAAGTAACACTTAGTAAAGAAATACCCAGAGCTATTCTCCACACTGTAAGTGCGACACATTTAAAATTCTGCATTCTTGTATCTCTAAGTCTGACTGTTCTTGATAATGAAGTAATCTGCCTAGGAGATAAGCGACGCGAATAAAACGACGAGATCAGACGTAAGGGGCTTAAATCAGTTCACGTTCAACCATCTGTCTCCAAAGAGAAGTTAATGTGTTTAATTATTTACCAAAACAAGAGTTTTAATCATCGTTTATTTGAAAATTTATTGGCCAACTTGTTAACGTTTACGATAAGCCGCGGATTGTGTTATGAAATCAGATAATAAAGCAAATAAACGTGAGAAATATGGGCTTTCGCCGGATTCTGCGGGCTTTATCCACCAATTATTTCCATAAGGCATTACGGCAAAACGTTTAATTTATTCAGTTTGGATTAAGTGACATCAAAAGATTAGGACCTCGACAAATATGGTGATTAATAAATCAGGAAAGCGTGTTTACTATGAAATTATGAAATTACTGTTTGAAGTTGTTTTTCATTCGAGTCTCGGTGGAAATGTACGACTGTGAATCTCTCTCTTGAATCTTGCTCGCCTTCCACGAAAATACGATGCTCGAATATTGTAATAGACAGGAGAGACTCAGGTATGAACATTTTGAACATGTCGTAGGTACGGGAAATGATTAAACTTTAAAAAGGCAATGCCAAAACATTTTTACTTAGAATAATAAATGAGAAAGTTTGTAAAGAAAGAAAAATAATGATAGTACAGAAAAAAACACATTATCTATAAATAAATATAAACATGACAAACACTGATAAAAACATTAAAAAACAAAGTGAATTAAAAGGACCGATGTCGGGGTTGGTCATTACAGTGCTCTTTGGAGCTGAGACCATACTGACAGACCATAGACTGTGACTGTCTGTCTGTTATGATTAAACTCATGAACGAATATTGATGAAAGTCAGCGCACGAATTAAGTAATAAATAAATAAATAGACTGTGAAATATGGAATGAAGCAGCATGAAGAAGCTAGTGGTTTTTTATATTTTTTTATTTGAGATGGGTTTGCTCTAGTCTAGGTCATAAATGGTGAATTAAAACAGTAGCTGAACGGTTATTTTTAATATTACATTATGATATTGATACAATTTCCGCACAAAGCACCACTGAAAATAATTATTGTATATTTTGGAATAAACCGAACCACAATCTTTTATTATTTTACCAAACAAGGCGCCTCAAAGCTGTGTTTGCAAAAAAATGAGGCGATGAAAACTGAAACGCTGCCGTTATTATTATTATCGAGTATTGCTACTGCGTATTTCACAGACTCCTGAAAGTTGTTATGCAAGAATTGATTTATACCCCAGAAGGATTTAGGCAGCCATAATGATCATTGTCTTTATAATAATAAATAATAATATAGCGGTTGGATAAAGGGCCTGATACAGAAGGCAGTACTCCTCGATACGGCTCGTATTGTGAGGAGGTTCCTTTCTCTGGAGCCCTAACCACCGGTAGCTTGGACCTTGCTCCCGACACCGGCGGACTGCTTTTTATATTTTTAAATGTTTTTTTTTAATGTGTGTGTGTGTGTTTTTTTTTAAAGAAATATTTAAAAATATAAATTTGTATGTAAGTGAAATGAATAAAGAGAATAATAATAATATCTTGGGACAACTCACACACGGTCATCCAATCCCAAACTAGGTAGAGCCTGTGCTATGGCAACCAGACAACTGATAAACATACTTAAATATTTCTAAATACATACATATTATAGACGGAGATCCCAGAAGTGCCAGATCTTCCTTATTTTCTTACTTTAAAAATATGTGGGATAGAGTAGTGTTAGTATGTACTTTTAACATAAGCATACCTGACAGCTTTGGTTGATGGCATTTTTTTTTGTGATGTACCTGTCAAATGTATTTGAGTAGTCAAGGAGGTAGTTCTGCATCCTCCTTAATCCTGACAGACTTTAGCTTTCGTTATTTGCACCAAATAAACTATATAACTATCAGCTTAGTTAATTGAACTCACTCGAGGTGGTGACCAGCTCTGAGACTATGACAATGAATAATCAGTCATCAAAATATTATTTAACTACTAATTATTTAACACACAAACGTAAAAAAGTGTTAAAAGTACATACTAACACTACTCTATCCCGCACATTTTGTGAGTAAGAAAATAAAAGAGGTCTAGCAGCTTTGGGATCTTAGCCCATTAGGGTTCCGTACGTTAGGTTGAAAACAAAAACTCTTTACTAAAAACCTACCTAATAAAATGTATACTTTATATACATAGATATTTACAACTGTTTTAATAAATACTTAACTAACTGAATACACTAGAAATAAAAATAAAACTCTTAACTAAATTAACCCTAAAATATGGCGTCAAAAAATTCATTCGCATCGCTGTCGACTGGAAGTGTACCCAAAAGATTGGCGGCGTTGCCTCGTTGTATGGAAATGCTTATTCTTTGACCAAGGTAAAAGCCAGCCCTTGGGTCACGCGAAGTGTCAACTAAGTGTAATAAAAAATAAAGATAAAATTAAGGCGGATCCCCGATACATTAATTGTTTATAGCGCTGTTTTTGTTTTTGCTTCATAGTAAAAACGGTTTGCATAAACGTATATTTTTTTATATAATGCGTACTGTTTTCACTGACTGGCCCTATCAGAATACCAGCGCTGCGTTATTTATTTTTTAGATATCGCAGCATAAGCTGAGATAGGGACCATTTTGGCCTCGCACAGATAATTATTTTATTATACTGTTTAGTTATTAATTTTATTTTACTGGTTTGTTTGTCTTGTGCGAGTCCCGAATAAACATTTTTCTTTCTTCTGTCATATCTGGTAGTACAAAAAAGTATTTGAAAAAGACAAAGGCCGTCTTTTATTTTTATTTTTAATGATTACCAAAATTGAGAAGAGAATAATATCAGCGTAAACACTATTACGTTGAAGTACCCAATTAGGAAGACGTCAAAACAAAGTGAAGTTATTGGGAAAGGAATATTTAATGAATACTTAACTGTTTGTTTATTGTTTGTACACGTAAGTAATGCGAACACCAATTAATGACAACCTTTCTTTGAGTAATTACGACTTGCTTCGATAATTAGATTAATTGATCCAGTTCTTTTATGTAAAAACATGAATGTAAAAGTAAAATTAATGTACATAGTACATGTATACAAGTGGGAGAAGGTTATATGCCCTAGTAACTGAGGTAATGGCAATACTTATGTCTTGTGTAACAAGGAGAGTAAGTGAGTCAATTTACAAGGATCGACTTTTTGAGGTACTTATTGGATGCAGGACCTATAGTTCGACTTTTAATTGAATTCAATGACTGGACAGTTGAAGTGTTCAGATTTTGACAAAAAAAAATTGTGAGTTGATGAGATGAAAGAATGAAATGGAATAAATAATCTGTACTTCCATACTCTTCTAATTTTATAAATGCGAAAGTTTGGATGTTTTGATGTTTGGATGGATGGATGTTTGTTACTCAATCACGTCAGAACGGCTGAACGGATCTTGATGAAATTTGGCACAAAGGAAGATTATAGTCTGGAATAACATAAATGATGCTTTTTCCCGGAAGTATGTTCCTTGGGATCATTTTCGATATACACGCGGGCGGAGCCGCGGGCGGCAGCTCGTGTAATTAAATGCAAACTTTAAATTTAAAAATTTGTCTTAAAAACACAATAAACACTTTTAAAAATAGTCTTTGAACTGTCAAGGTACTGAATACAATTAAAAGTCGAACTATAACTGAGTTTCATTTAGTTAGTTAGACGTTAGACATTCATTTAGTAACATACATAGGTATACAGGCTTTCCGGCTTTGACGACCCATAACGACTGTCAAAGGTCTAAGAAAAGTACCTTCATCAAAAATTAAAATGGGGAGGAGTGATCAGGGATGGTCTCTTGACATAGAGGGCCACCCAGTCCGGGCGTCAGAGGCTTCATAAAATGTATTTTTATTGCACACAAACCATACAGCCACAAAAATAACTGCTGTGCGATTCTGTAAACCGTGGGTGAAGTGAACATGAAGTGAGCTGACAATCCATACGAACGAGATGGAATGACAGATCACTTCATGCTCACTGCACCTAAGTTTACATGGGGAGACGTTGACAGAATAGACTGGCAGAACACCTACAAAGGCGAGCTTCACGCATAAGAGAGATTTTTGCTAATTAGAGTCAGGATACCCAAGTCCACAAGATACAATTTTACTTAGAATAATTTTAATTGAAATGTATCCTTTGACAATCAAAATCAGCAACCTTTTGTCACAATATCAGCCCCTACACATAAAACACACCTTGCCAAGAAAACTCTAAAACGGTTTACGTCTTGAAAATTTTTCAAATTCAATTCCTTCGCGACCTGCTCTTCTACTTTGTTTAATGTTCTTCAGGTGTATTCTTACCTGAGTAATAGCTTCAGTGTTCCTTGTTCTAGCCAAAGTAATGTCCGGCATGAATGTTTAAGTGAGTTAAGTTAGCTCCATCTTATGAAGACGGGGGTGATGTAAATCCGGCCGTGTTATGTTGAGAAGACTGGATAAATGGTCGGGAGTTTAGTACGTTGTAGGTAAGTGTTACTTTAGAATGATTTATGATTAATTCCTTGGCGAACAGTGCGCCAAAAATGATGTACTTACACAAGAACTTTTAATTCTTATTTAACTCGTTTAGGAGATTTTTTGAAATCCTGTCTTTCCTAAGATCGCCTTCGTTTTATTAAATTTTGATTAAAAATTGATTCTAGATCCTATTGTTTACGCTGTGCATTATGTGTCAGTAAATTTAAGATTTTTAGTACGCAAAGAGAACATTGACAAGGAAATTAACTAGTTAAAAATCTATATCTACATAAAATGAATCCCTATTTCCCTTGGTCACGGCATCACGCGTGAACGGCTGGACCAATTTCGCTAATTTTTTTTGTTGTTTTTGTTATTGTCAGGAGAAGGATCCTATGAAAGTAAATTTAAAAAAAATACACATCCGGGCAAAGCCGGGCGGGTCACTAGTATAAAATAATTATCACTTTACATGTTCGCAACGATGAAAATACTTCAATGGGCTCATTTGCGGAATCGCTATTTCTTGATAGCCATAACCCAGGGGCTTTAAGTCAACAGCGAGTCAGTTACTTCAAGGCAAGCGTGCTTCATCGCTTACTAGTAAAACCTAGGTGTTACAATTATTGTGGTGTACAATAAAGTATATTTCATCTTCCTATCTACAGCAAAATAAAGACGTGTTCAGGTATTAGTCAAGACCTAACTCACACGTTTGGCAGGCATCTTGGTCAGGGCAGCGTTTATTTATTAATCTTTTCTTCTCCTTTTATTTACACATAAGTCCTAGATACAAGATTCTTTTCTCTTTGATTAACCCCTATAACACGGTACCTACATTCGTGGGTCAAATGTGGTGTTGACACGGAGTATGGACTGAGCTTTTCCTATAAATAAAGTGAATTTGGACACAAAAGTGTGAGAGAGATAAAGCGACCGTGCGGCCAGTGTATTAATAGAGGCATATGAACTATTGTATAAATTCAAGGTCTTCGAACTTAACAGGCAGATATGTCGCTGGGGAGTTTTATGCGTCACTTCTTCTTCTCAGCTAAAATAATAGGAATTGGCGACGGGTGGGCGGGGCGTATTATGGTACTATCTTTATTTTAATTTTGATGTTCAAAAAGTACGGATTCTCAAAGTATGTTAAGTGAATGATTTTTGGGTAGTCTTTTCCTAGAATTCTGATTGGATTGCGTCATGGGCTCTTTTGACTCCTTCCGCTGTAGGCAGAGTGGAAGGGAGTGCCAGACTCTTACTTATTTAAACCCATCCGTATTCCTCCTAATGCCCTTTGAGTTCCAGGGCAACCCTGTCTGGCTCTGGCCCTAGCGGGCCCCGTCTATGCCTTATTGGCTTGCAGTGTCACTTAGGATAGAAAGAAAATCTACAGGATGGCCAATTGTGGGATGGTATTACTCTGTCCATTCTCCGTGTCTATAGATTGACCCCTACCTTAACCTTCGGCCAATTCGTGATGATATTCTCTTTCACTCCTCACCCAAAATCGGTATATCATCTGCAAATTGGAACAATTAAACTTCAGACTTAAATTATTTGGGGTAAAGTTAAATTCAACATTTTTAGCGGTACTCATTTGTTTCTACAAAACTAATAATTATATTTTAATGAGGCTTATGTTACTTACTATTAAGAAGAGCTTACAACAATAGATTTATCTTAAAATAATTACCTTTTGTAGATAGACTTGTCTTAATTAATAATAGAAATATGTAATAATTATTATGTTGTACTAGTATCAGATTTTGAAATTACCTAATGTTCCAGATAAAAAAAATATACGGACGGTATATAAACCATTTATGTGCCGAAAGCTTGTAAATAATTAGTATAAGTAATGTCAGTTTTCATAAAATTCGTTCTTGCCTGTGAGTATTTGGTGGAATAACAATGATCCATTTAACAATTTGGGGCATGCGATTTGCTACCTAAGTACCGTTTAAGTATTAAACTATTAAAAAAATATTATTTTTATTAAGCATGTATCTCATGCAACCACTTACGGATTACATTTTTCATCACTTCGTAATCATGGTCTATTGAATACTTCATCAGCAAACCGCACTCTAGCATGTAGAGTCTTAATCAAGAACAGTGTAGGTCCTAGCACTGAGCCCTGTGGGACACCAAAGCGCCAGATAGATCCGTGCTAATGTAGGAATCTACTTAAAACCATTGTTAACGACCGTCTTGAAACAATTTCTGACTGCCTCTTATTCCAGCAGAAGTTACGTTGTACACTACTAAGCCCTTTACGTATTACAGGCAAAACGATTAAACAGTTGAGCATCTGCGAAACACAGTGCCCTGATGACAGGCAACATTCCTACTAAAACGTATATTAACTAACCTGACGGATGGCAGCCTGTTCAGTTATCCGACGCACACACGCCTCGCGAGCGGATTGCCTGCCGCCAGCCACAGACAAGCTAAGCATAAACTTCAATTATCCCTCGATAATTGTTAACTGAACCAAAGCCAATCCCCAAACTGATATAACATAATTAAGCATCCAAATTAATATTAAAACTTTCATCACAAAATCTTCGGTTAAATCAAACATTGTAGGAACCTTTTGTTTGACCCAATTTTTCAAAAATATACGATACCATATATCCCTGAAGGGAAAATATTTACTTTTTTGCCCTCAGACCCCTACGTTTTATCATTTGCATTTTTCATGACCAACTCAATTTAGTATCTAACCCACCGCTACGGGTCCGTCGTATCTGCTTGAAAGTATCCTATGGGATTTCCTAAGTTAGTTTTTCGACTTGTAAACCGCTTGAAATATTCAAGAAAAAATGGAATTTTGATATAGACCGCCTGATTTCATTAAGAATTTAAATCTCTATTACGGTGCTAAAATTCGGAAAGTTTTGGAGACTTCCTGTTTTATTTAGGTTTTGTCGGCCGTATAAAAATTTTACCGGTGTCGTCCATTTATTTTTCACAGAGAGAATGAAAATAAAAAGTGTAGTGAAAGAACAGCGTAGTAGTCGATAAAATACGTAGTGTCTTAAATCTTGACACAAGCGAGGTAGACGTATTAAAAGCACATTGACATAAAAACATGCTCCCCGTAACCAAAAGCCCATCTAGCGAAATTGCCATCCGCTCGCTCATTACTGGCGGAGCCAACCGCTGGATCCGATATCCCGGCGCACGTGACTAAAGGAAATTGAAATCTCTATCGGTTAATCGAAATATTGAATGGAATTTCTAAAAACAGAATTTTAATTATCCGTCATTTTGACTTGATCACTTCAAAGAATAGAAAGCATCTGTCAATGTTTAGAGCTTGTTGATAGTGACTGTGTTTCAATATCCTTTAGGCTAACATAAACGGTGTAAGTTTTCATTTTGCAATGTCTCGATCACAGTTTACGTAGTGTATAATGGACAAACCTTCGCTTACCTCTACATCAACGAATACAATACAAATTCGTTTTTGGTTAGCAAAAAACACGATTAAATAATGGTTAGAAACCTCCGCTCACAATAGCTTTTTCTTTCATTAATCTACGTTGTATAGTTATATACGCATTGTATTCAGAACCACCTTTTAGAAGTCGGCTGAAAACAGTAAAGGTGGAGATTTTATGATTAGAAGATAAGGTGCGAGGGTCGCAGCGTGTTTCGAAGCTGCCCTGATGAACCCCTCTTATTATGAGCCTGCACGGCCTGCTACTTGAACACGTCTGCTTGCCACAATCTGGAGAGTCCTTTATTCCACCATTCGTTTAATTTCGCTTTTTTCCGCTAAACATGCGTTCGGGTCACGGCTACACCGATATCGATCCCTCAAAGAATAACGCACTAATTATACCGATCAGATCATTAATTTCTGTACTTGGCAGCCAAATAAGGATCCTATTAAATACACACGATAATAATTCTTGCGTAAAATTTGGAGGTCTATGTTTGAAGTACCTTGTTTGTACGAGGTTAAATTCTTTACAAACTTAATTATTTGCTTTTCTATGGTTTGATTATTTAGCTTTCTGTTTTGTTCGTGAAAGTTGTTTTATTATAAAATGGAACAGGAATTCATCGTTGTGTAGAACGGTAATGTATGCTTTTCATGATGAGGGTCTATTTTACGTAGCCTGGGACATTAGCTAGGAAGCATTCATGTGTATAATCTGAAACGATTATAAATTATTAACGAGCTGGGGCTCAGACGAGCGACCTGCATGACAGCTAGGTGTAAATGGAGGCAAATTCGTCAATCTATATGCGAACAGGCTGCCTTTGAGAAGCGATGACGCCTTTGGCGCCTCCAAAAAATCTATCAGTTTTCTCCAACTATTATAGCGATAGAAGATAAGACAGTGTTTTCAATTAAGATCTGTAGAGTTTTTGGCTTTTCAATTCGTTTTAAAAAAACATTGTCTTCTAGGAAATTCTCGAAACATCTCTTCATAAGAATCATCGGTACCCAAATAAGTACTTAAATAAAAACATTCTCATATTAGATGCCCTTTAAAATTTATAATAATTATCTGCATGCATTACCAAAACATTAATTTATTGAATACGAGATCTTTCCACCTTTCAAAAGCAATTTTAATATCATCCAAGTACTTATTTATCGAAAACAATTTCCTCGTCGAATCACAAAATGTTTATGTCAAAATGTGTACCGAAGCATTTCTTCCCCATCTTTATTATTTAATTACTGGATTTTTTATGGTTATAATAAAGTCTTATTACGTGGCAAACGTCGGGGCTCATTAAAAATCTCTTTTCTCGTAGCTTGGCTTTAATTATCCGTTTTCTTTGTTCGCGGGCGTTGGGCCTGTGTTGGTACACTCTGCAATGGCGAATAGTTCGCTCTGGTGTCGTAGGCTCGACGAAATTAACGTGAGGAAATTATTGTTTGTTTAATTGATCTTATGGTGGGTAGATGTGTCCAGGTGACCTACTTCATCTATGTATTTGTTTACAGTTAAAAAAATATCAAACTATACTCCACCTCCAGCCTGTCATCTGTGGCTCAAACGTTTTAAAAAAAATCCTGACTGAAAATAGGTCAGCCATTTTGAATCAGCGGTCTTGTGCGTATAACTAGCGCTAGCGCACTAGTGAATGTAACTTATTTTAGTTTTCCTCGTAGTAAGTTAATAGTTGGTTCTGTGTCCATATTGAACCATGGTTCAGCTTTCAGTGGTGTTAAGTCTAACTTTTATTCATTAAGTAGTTTTCCACTTTAAATAGACTTGTTAAAAAAACAAAGAGTTAAGTGAATATTTGAAAAACTAAACTCCTCGAATCTCCTTCTAAATCGAATAAAAACAAACTGAAGAAAAAAATATTTTTCCTTCATAAAAAGGATATTTTCTGTTGAAGAATTATTGTTATTCTAGTATCTATTACTGTACTGAACAAATGGAAAATAAACCGACGATCGTCGCGTTGCATCGAAACTATTTTCATTGGTCAAATTAGAAACTTTCATTTTTTTAATAAAGTTGAAGGTAGGTCGTTTAAATATTATACCGAAGTACCTACCTACATTTAAGCTATTGTTGTTGGGTTTTATTTATGTTCTCTAGGGATAAAAAAAGCCTTTATTAATTCAAATACAGATCCAGGTTTTATTTAAATATCAAATTCACGGTAGCTTGTTCAATAAATTTTGTTTGATTCTACGTCCCAAAAAAACTTAAATAAGCACATATATTATTATTTTTGAGGTTAGAGATGATTTATTCTCATAAGAATTATAATTCACTTACATGAGAATATTAGAATATACTGTATAAATTATATGTACCTGTTCCATTTAGTTCCTGACACTGAAACTATGTGTTTCAATTTCACTGAGTTTAAGGTAAAGAATCAATATTGCCTTACTGAATTAATTGGGATATCAGGAGAATGATCATGTTTTGATAGCCACATATATCTACTAAACACTTTACCTAATGCTAATTACTTGGCTTTTTTTCACGACGAGGCATTTTTTTTTGATGATATGTAGCGGCATCAATGCCGCCACATGAAAAACTAAGAAGCGAAATTTGTACGGCAACACAAAGAACCGCAGCGCCATCTACGACGAATTAACATCGAAATCCTGCATCGCGCAAGCAAAGTTCTCCGTGCGATTTGAGCATAAACAACAATCCAAATATCAATTATCGGGCAGTTGCCCACCAGACACAACAACCGTCTGATGGTGGATCCTACCATTTTTCAGTGGAAGTGTGCGGGACTTTACTCTCTGTACCGCATACCTCCAAAGATATTGAAAAAAAATAAAACCAAAACAAAAGTATTCAATCAAAACAAAGATCAAGTAAGAGCTATTTCCTAAGAGGATGACAGTCTAGTGGTCAAAGTTTCGAAGTCACTCTGTTGTTAGGAACTATAAGAAACCAACGCAAAGTGCGATTGACCGCAACACAACAAATCACTTAGCTTCGGTCTGATGCTATTTGCAACCGACCACTTTTTACCGCCAACATTATTTTCCTTCCGTTTCCTTCCTTTTAACATTTCATCAGATTATTATTAGACCACTTCGCGACGTTTATCTTTTCTTTTCTTTTCTTAATTAACTGCGACAATTATTGAAAAGAAAAGTGTGAAAAGCGAACCCATTTTATTTTTGCCATTTTATGCGACGTTTAGTTATTGAAAATGATTGATCCTCGAGGGGGTGCTGTGATAAGATCTAGCCCCTCGACTCCAATATATCACGGAGTTTTACTTTGTAAAGAAAACAAACAAGTATTTTAAATTCATTCGAAAGGTATCTTCGGAAAAGTAATTTTTCAAACATGATTAAAGGAGGAGAGCAACATAAATCTTATTTTCATTTTGTTTTCAAAATTATAAACATTTTTATTTGACTCGCAAATAAGTCATAAAAGGAATTCTTAAGGTCTATATTAGGGAATATTACCCCACAGTAAGTGCATCGAGACCATTCATAAAGTATTCTAAAACAGAACTACCAAACAGAGCCCTATTCCGGACGCAGACGGAATCACTCGTTAAATCCCACAAAAGGTTCCTCCTACATTTGTAATAGACAACAGAATTATGATAAAAATGTTCGTGCAGCGTCGCTGAATTTGAGAGAGCATGAGATAATTTTCGGCTCCATTTACTTTATTACATTTTGGTGGGTAACGAGCACGTACGAGAGTATCAAATATGTACGCACGGAGCTCCACATCGGAATATAATCGTCGGTTACTACACTTCATGCAGGAAGTCGTATTCTTCCTGTGATGTTAATGTGCCATTGTGCGTATGTACAGACACTTTTGCAAATGTTTGGATTTTATATCTGGGAGCTACGGAGACACAGCTTCAAAAGACACTAAGGGAGATTTCTGTAGCGGTCTTTATGGCCTTGACATTGCAAGGTACTATGAGTTTGTTCTGTATGGTGTCGGACGTAAAAGTGATGGGATGCTCAGTGGGTGTCGTTAGAGGCGACTAAGGGACTCATCAGAGAATGGGCAGCAGCATTCCCTGTGCATTGCAACAGCAACACTGCGATCGCCAACCCGCCTGCCAAGCGTGGCGATTATGGCAAAGCTTCGGCTGCTATGATGATGATGATGAGTTTGTTAGGCTCACGAATATCCCATGGATGTGTCAGAAGAAGACAAAACATAGAAGAGCGTAAGGAGGCGCGAACAACATATTTATGTAAGATAAAGTATTTTTTTAAATGTAATACTGGTACACCTTTGCTTTCTAAGGAAAGTCCCAAAACTCCCAGACTCCAAAATTAGACAAGAATCTGTCAATGACAAATTTTCACAACGTCCGTTATCAGTTCTAAAATCACCACTCTTATCAAAGGTATTGCGCAAAGACCCCCGTTGTGCACTACCTACTAATAATCCCCCTCAAATCCCGACGGCTCAATAGAAGGAATACCAATATTAATATCTTACATTCAAAGTCCAATTTCAGACAGGTGCATAATTCGACAGTGGACCGATCGGCAGCCGCTTCAAATCCGTTTGTAATTGAATGGACCGTCCGTCCGTCTGTCCGTTCTTTCACGTCCTCGCTTTTGCTGTAGCACGGATTACCGTGATTGGTGTACCAGGGCCACTAGATCAGTTAACAGCCAATGAAATAAAGCGATATCCAAATGACAACAAAGCTTTTAAAAGAGGATGATTCGTTGAAAGAAAAAAAGAAGAAATAATGTTTTATTGACACTGGCTGTTCAGATTTCACAAAGGGGAAGAGAGAATTGTTTTTTTTTTGTTTTAAACTTAGTGCAGGATAAAAAAATGTGTTTGAAGCAACTGCCGAAATAATCGATCGTTTGAGACTTTAAAATTGTCTGTTGCAGGTTGTTCTACTTCTATTAAAATTCCGGTCACGTTTTCTGGGTGAACATAAATTTCAAATAGTACTTACTTTTATGACCTCTTCTTCTCATTTTCGTGTCGATTGACACAAATAAACTTTTTACAAAATACCCTATGCAGCTCATAATTGGCCTAAATTGAAATCCTGGAAGGGCAGCTGGTTGTTCACGATGTCTAACAAGGGAGGTGACGCATGTCCTGTGAAGAAACTCCTCACTGGCATTGCGTTTGGGATGGGTGAAAGTTGCCCCATTTGGCCAGATTTTTTGTACCGCGGCCAACACGGTCGATTCTACAACTATGGAAATATGTTATTGGAAATAGCACAAACGTTTTATGTAAATAATTTAATGAGTAAGTAGGTACATTGTTCACTAGTTAAAACGTATATTTCCCAACATTTTCATCCACAATCAGTTCTCCCGTACAGCCTCTAAAGGATTAGCAGGTATGTGATTACAGCAGTAACCAGCGAGTCTTATTGCGCTATTAGTTAGGCAGCATTGTACTTTAAAACTTAATTATGGCCTTATGCGGTCTCTTGCGGGAACTGGGCATTCGGTTGCTTTAGTTTGCAAATAAATTACAGCTAAACAGTGAACGAAGGATTATGAAACGGGTTAGGCAGGAGAAAAAAGTGTTTTCGATACATTAAAACGTGTCATAATTTGTTAAATTTAAAAAAATGTTAGTATAAAAGATATCTAGGTCTAAAACGTTAGTTAAGAACTTCTTCGAAATATATTTGAGAGAGACAGTGAGATTATTAATTATTTTTTTTTCTCATTTTATTATTAGCCTTTTTATTAATAAATTACTATTTAATTACATTAATGAGCTTGTTATAGGTATTTGCTTTGAAAACTTAAGAAATAATTATTATTTCTATAAATTTTTACTAAACATAAAATATATAATTATAAAATTTTTAAACTCTTCCAAATATTAAAACTAGTGAGTTTGTATGAAATATCTTAAGATGCGTTAAAAAATTCAGTAGGTAGTAAGAAGTGTTAGATTTGATTTATAAATCGCTGTTTGGTGTACAGACGCCAGCACATCAAGCTACCTGAAACTGTCAAATTTCCCCAATCAACCTTGAACCTAACGTTGTAGCGATACAGTTGAAAATCTATCAAAGGAATTTGACAGATTGTTGTAGCTTGGTGTGCTGGCGTCTGTACTTACTTTGTAAGATATATCCTACAGTTTAAAAGAAAAAGTTCGCGGCGATATACCACATTCTAGCTTAAGAATTGGTCTAACAAATTAAGAATTGAATCGTTCTTATCCCAATTCGTAAGTTAAACCATAACATCTTCAAACATTAATGTATGTATACAAAATATTGTAAAACTTATATTTGAAAAGAGTAACTATGGAGTTTCTTATCCGAGTCGCTATAATTTTTAATTTCAAACTGCAAAATTGCCGTTCAAAAGTGCCTTTTAATGGTCTAATTGAAATAAATGAATTGACTTTGACGTTTATCAAGTTAAGGATGAGTTTTTTTTTAATTTTGCTGTAATGCGTTTTTTCGACCATTTGTTAACTAAAATTTATTTATTTGACGAAGGTAAAGCTGAATATTGATCGAAAAACGCTCATTAACGAAGTTTAGGTGCGCCTAATTTTAAACCATTGGTTAACTATGGATCAAAAAACTTTTCCCAAGAGAGTAAATAACAAAAAGTAGTTACGGGAGTAGCATGTGGCGTTACTAAAGAAGCTGCCATGTCAATATATTATGATGACATGGGTTTGGGCGGCGGGTAGTCCATTCATCATAATTTGCCACGATCGTCCAAGTTTGTTTTTGCGGTAGGCGCCGAAATTGATACGATGGGGCAAATATGTCTGTAAATGGAAGACCACTTTTATGAGGAAATTTTACCTAAATATGTGAATGGGAAGTGTGTTATAGCAGTTTGTAATTTAAAATCTTATAATAATTAATATGTACCTACGCACACAAATTAACTTTTTCCTTTTTCTGTTATACGTGTCACTGGAAAATTGCAGACTCCGTAAGATTGTAATAAATCTTGATTAGATTATTATTTCTCGATATTTTATGCAAAAATATATTTGTATACCTACAATAAATCCCACCCAAATTCAATAGTTTCCAATAGGTACCTATATCAAATATTGGAAACTAATAAAACTAGTTTTACAATTTCATGCGATATTTTACAATCTTACGGCGTTTGCCATTTTCTGCTGTCATTATATTTAAAAAATGAGATGATAGTTCTAAGACAATGACCGTCGTGTAGGTATTCTATCTGTGTCACAAGCTACTTTTAAATACTTATTGTAATCTGTGGAGAACGTAGTGGTGGTAAAATTGTTTTAAAATGTAATATTTAAGATAATACGACTATTATTTATTGTGTTTTACCTTAAATAAATAAAATAAAATAAAAGCGTAAGGCCCATATAATATTTTCAACGCCTAAATGTCTAATGGTTGCTAAAAACCGCTGCACCGTAGGGTATAAAATGTAATATCCCTACTACGTTTAATTGTATGAGGTGTTTCTACGTACAGATACTACTGAAAAAATGAGATTTTACAATTAATATAATGATCGGAAACACATTTAACAAAACGTGGGTTTTCCTGAAACTTGAAATAAAATAAAGCGAACTTGTTAATAATACGTTTCAGTTGATTTGCCGGAATCGGTGAGTAAAATTAATTCTTTAATCAATTCATCAAATAAATTTTCATTTGGGTAAATTTTATCCACAATACGATTTTAATGCTTACTTGTAATTAATACATTTATAGCATAATGCTATTTAATTACAGCGTGACCTGCATGACGTGTGATCATTTTGTAATGTAAGTATATTAATGCTGGTATGACTAACGAGTTTCTATGTACTGGGGTGCATTGTACGGGCCTGTTCTCACTAAGACGGACCGTCTCTTCCCTCGGTCCGTCTTAAGAGACGGCTCTGAAAGTGGCAGAACAATTTATATGAAAAAAAGAGAGAAGACTTGTTTATTAGGCACACATATGTAGTTAAAGACTATGTAGTATGTAGGCACTTGTATAAGAAAACAAAGCTTTATATCGACGGTGAAGTGCCAATACCTAACTGACATTTTTCGAGAGATTAATTTTTACAGCTTTTAATTTACTGACGCTTTTCCCATGTTTTATGTGAAATCTCCGAAGTATATTTTTAGTTGCAACTGCATTAAATGGTTATTAACTAATTCAATATACTAATTAATTTTCAACTTCTCAAGATTTTTTTTTTCTTTCAGTTTGTGTAAATCATTGATTACAGCAGTTAGGAGTTATTGGCACTTCGCCGTCGATATGACACTGTTAACATTTAGACGGATCCGAGAAAAAAAAACGAGTCCGGGTTTTTAGACGGACGTTTTGCCACTGCGAAGAGCGGTCTAAACTCTCGGATCGGATATAGTGTGAATGTATCTGCCGACGAGATCTCTGAATCTTGTGTTTTTTACTTTTAGGTATGTTCATTGAAATTCTTCCAAAGAGATCATCAGGAGAAGGAATAGACATTCGAAAGTAGTAAAAAAGCTTTGTTTAGTCTCAGTTTGTAGCGGCATCAATGTCACCACATGAAAAACTAAGAAGCGAAATTTGTACGGCAACAAAAAGAACCACAACGCCATCTATCCTGTCAGCGACGAACTAACAACGAAACCCTGCATGGCGCAAGCAAAGTTCTCCGTGCGATTTGAACATGAACAACCATCCAAATATCAACTATCGGGCAGTTGCCCACCAGACATAACAACAGTCTGGTCGGAGGATCCTCCCATTTCAGTGGAGGGATGCCGACTTTACGAAATTCACCCATTAATGTTTCAAATGTTTCTGCTAAAATTCTTTCTCGTAGAATAGGATACACCCAACATTTTCTTTTAGATACGTCTTCTTCTTCTTAAATACAGCACTGGGATATCTTCGTCGTCCATCGTGTACGAATACTAAACGCAAACTGATCGGAGCAAGCCGGTGCATGTGTGAAAACGCACGTCCGGCCGTCGCCACGCCGTCTTCCGTTTAAACAGACGGTCCGTCTAAGTGGGAACGGGCCCTACCCGAGAGAATAGTTAAGTACCTTTGTCCGGTGCATTCATGGCGACATGCCACTGTTGGCAACATTGATGGCTTATCTTTTCACTATGGTATGAGCTTTTCTTGTTTATTTATGTTACGGTATTACGAGAAGAGTTGATGTTCTTACGAGGATAGTCCAAAAAAAGATTCGGTACATTGTTATCGGTACATTATATTCGGTAAGTCACCGTCGTCATTTCAGATGAAAGGTGTCCACTGCCGGATATAGGTATCTGCCACGTGTCACTACGTTGACCTGTTCTGTGTCTCGCATCCAGTGGACTCCCGCGGCTTTCACCAGGTCATCAATGCCCAGGCCCAGATCCGCGACCTTGCGGAAGGCCGCGCCAACGCTCCGTCTTTCAGTAAGCGGTCGCCACTCCATAACCTTTTGACCCCATCGACTATCTATTCTACGAGAAACGTGCCCAGCCCACTGCCACTAAGTTTGGCGATTCTTCAGGCTATGTTGGTAAGTGTGAGTAAAGCTAGAGTTTCATTACTATGTTGAGTGTTGAGTCGTGGCACGGGATACACCAATCAAACGAATCTATTCAGGCTTGCGTCAATTACCAGAGATCGGAATAGGTAGACTATATATTCTAGGATTTTACAGGAGGTATTAATCAACTGTATGTTACTTACTTCCACAAACATTAAATATAGTCTACCTATTCCGAAATCTGTAACCAATCAAGTATGGTCTTTGCAAAAAAGAAGACAGTATGACGTTTAGTTCAGTACTGTTCAAACCTGCTCAAATTGAGTTAGAAACAGTTTCCTGTTTGTTTGTTACCTCAGAATAGGGGTAGTGTCCCAATGAAATCTATGTGTATTGTACTGTTTTGTGGAGTGTGAGATTTAACATTTTTAATCTTTAATTAGGAGTGCAGGAAATACTTTTTTATTTTACGAATGATCGTGAAAATGAGTGGTTTTCAAGAGATCACTCTTGAAAACCACTAGTACTTATACATTAATAGGTAAGGTACTTCCAAAGACATTTCAATAGAATTCTAAATTTAAAGTTCAGCATTAGATCTTGTCGACACTGTGGCGCCGAGATGCTACCAACAACTTAACTATCAACGATCAACTGTATTAGTTAACAAAATACCGTGGGTTAAACTATTTAGTGCATCGGCAACTTCACTACCAGGCTATCATAGTTACTAGGAGTTAACCTTTATAAAGCGGATGTGAACATTAGTCGTCGACGTCGTAACTTGGAACCTATTTTTAATCAGCAATATTGCCTTAATAGAATCAATTTGTGATCTATTCAAAGAGGTCCTGGTTTATTTTCCAGCTCAGTTAATTTCATTCCAGGAATGTAATTTACCTGGCTAAGTTTATCCACGTCTAGACGGTGGGAAATATCATATTAGCAAGATCTTCAGCTTTAAAGATGATATCATATTGCTAAGGATGAAAGAATCTACTAACGTCAACGTAATTTCGAATCGCAGTTTCTTCTCACCATGATATTTTTATTGTCAGATAACAGGCACTCACTGGAAGTAATGCATTATCCTAATGACAGGAAAATGGACGTTTAAAAGTAAAAGGATAATTAGTGATGAGAAAAGAGCATTTTCTTTCGGTTTTGACATGATGTTTATATACATATACATATGTATGTGTTTATATTTATATGAATGTATTGTAAAAGATGTATTATTTTATTGTGCACTGGATCCTACCCTCTATTGTGATCACTCTCTATCACTCAAAGGTTTGCTGGTAGAAAACTCAACTTTGAGTAAAGCTCGCTTTTGTACATGACCTTTTCTTCACTGTAAAAATATTTAAGTTGCTATGGAGTACAATAAAGAATTTAGAAACATTTGCAAGCTATTTGTCAGGTCAGGGATTAGCACGAAACTGTCCATCATCAATACTTCTTCTCATAAAGGTCTTTTACAGCAACAATGTCCTTGGTTGGGAGCCAAATGTTCCAGTCGTATAACAATTTCAAGATACCTTCTTTCAGTCCAAAATAGGCTACAAATACCTGATACTATTAAAGATATAAACGCGAAATAGTTAAACGGAGAAAGCTGGTAATGGCACAGGTCAGCCGCGAGGTGGTCCGAAAGTCTGTCACATTTTGGCACCTCGCCAACAAAACGCTAGGATTTGTACTGTATCTTATTCATTCTACTAGCTTCTACAAGCAGCGTCGCCCACGTGCATGTCGGAAATTATCCAAAGGAAACATACTCTTGGGACAAAAAGTAGCCTATGTGCTATTCCAGACTATAATCTATCTCTGTGACAATTTTTATTCAGATTCATTCAGCCGTTTTGAGTAACAAACATACATCCAAACATTCTAGCTGCCGCCCGCAGCTCCGCCCGCGTGAGTGTCAAAAGTTATCCCAAGGGCACATACTCTCGGATTAAAAAGTGTTCTACGTGTTATTCTAGACTATAATCTACTTCCGTGCCAAATTCCATTAAGATCGGTTCAGCCGTTCTGACGTGATTGAGTAACAAACATACATCCATCCATCCAAACTTCCGCATTTATAATAGTTGTAAGATTATAACTCGCTCCCTAAATGGTATGAAACATACGAGACAAATTGTAGCGGTCTAATATCAAGGTATCACATTATGTAGGTAAGTACATCAGGATCCACTTACTGTCAGTGTGGAAATGGGCTGAACCCTGTTATAAATAGGAAAGGGACGAACAGCGCTCTGGTTACTCAGTTCTCAGTTCAGTTCGTGTTACATGGAGAAAAAATTGTCAGTAACGCGATTCCCTGAGTGACAGAACAATACGTTTAATCTTCACGTTATAGAAAATGTGACACGAGATAGAAAGCGCCCGGGTAATAAGAAAACTTCACGGTTTTTTTATACTTTTACTTCGTATATTAAAATACCTTCGTAGGACGCTTTTGATGCATTCGTTGAGTATTCTTCTATTAAGCTATCTTTAATTATACCTACTATCAATTCTATACTACAAATAAATGAAATTGAAGTGTTTGTTTGTAATAAAAATACTATTAAATAAATATATTATTATGTGAAAGTTTAAAATATAAGTACGAAATATAGGTACTTATAAAAAAACATTTTTTTTTGTCTTTCCGTCTGTTTGTTTGTTCCGGCTAATCTCCGAAACGGCTGGACCGAGTTTGATGGGACTTTTGCTGGCAGATAACTGAGGTTATAAGTAGTAACTTAATACTATTTTTACGAATGATGGTTCCGCACAACAAAAGAAAATCCCATGAAATTGTCATTTGTGACACGAGTTTGAAGCGGGCATCGTCGCGGATAACAGCTTGGCTGAAATAAAACTGCTAGATGTTCATTGAAGTTGAAAACAACTTTTATAAGGTAGTTAGCATCTGACGCATCCATTATATTCAGTCAGACAACTGCGAAAATAAATTAGCATTTCGTGGAAGCGATTCGAGTAGGTTAAACATTTCTAATGAAGAAACTTTCAGGGCTTCTGCTGTAAAGTACACGAACAAACCATAATATTCCGTTCATCTCCCCGATTGTCCAAATACGCGGAACGTTACCTACGTTTGTACTTTGTGGCTATTTAGTTCCACAACTCAATGCTGTTCGTGTATTATCGGCTTTTGAGGTTCGTCTACTACATGAGCCTCAATGGGCCCGTTGATTAGTCCCTTTCCTTATTTCTCGGTATGTGAAATGAACCGATTGCTGGGTACCTTAACTAACGACTGTCGTTTTGATGTGCATTGAGTCTTATGAAGAAGTCCTTATGGTATGACAGCAGGTCTTATTTGCCATGTTTTTATTGTATCTGAAAACCAATTATCGTACTAGTTTAGAAAGTGTTCAAATTCAAGTGGCAATGTCATCTTAGCGACAGTAAATTTTAAAAATTTGTTAAAATGTAGGGACATTATAGGTGTTTTTGACAGCATGCGCTTGCGATGCAAATGTGAAAGCTTCTTAAAAATATAAGAAATGACCTTCAGGAAGGATAACATCTTTCTGGTGTACTAACTTCACTTGTCATACTAATCAGAGTGTGTGTATGTTTGTTACTTCTTCACGCGCAAACGACTGGACCAATTTTGATAAAATTTGGTATGCAGGAAGCTGACGGATTAACACATAGGCAAATTTTTATAAATATACTAGCTGCGCTGGTAACACCACGGGGCGCAACTAGTATAATTTATAAGTCATAAAAAGGTAACATTTGGCTAGATAGATAGAATAAACTTTATTGTACAGACGCCAGCAATCCAAGCTACAACAATCAGTCAAATTTCTTCAAGAGATTTTCCACTTTATCGTCTGTACACCAAAATATTTTACACAAACTTAATTGTATGGGTACAATAGCGGACTTATCGCTACCAGCGATATCTACCAGACCTTTGCATGTACTGAAAGAACCTAAATTAAAAAAGTAGATGAACCAAGAAGAAAACCATCCAGAAGTATTTAAGCAAAATTGAAACACTCAACATAGTTACCACCCAATATCCAGATTTTAACCACAGTTTACGTGCTAAAAATAAACATGGTGTAATATCACAGTTGATAGTGTGTCGACCACGTACATATAACACAAACACCGACTTGACGCAACCATTTGTTAGGGCCCGTTCTTTGTGAGCGTCTCGCTTTGTGATTCCCGTGTACATAGCGTGAACATTTTGACAAGTGGAATTTGTTCTGCAAGAGAGGGTTGGAAATATACATCTCGGCAATGATAATTTTCCTGCTGTGAAACTGTGGTACTTTGATTAAGCTTTGGTTGTTAGTTTATTTGGTGTTTTGGGTTATTGTGACGGCTCGCGTGTTTTACATTATTTCTGTAGTTGTATGATGTTTTTTTTTTATTCTGGGTAGAAAATGTTCAGTATTTTTTGCACTTTTTGGGAGATGCTTTGAGAAAGCAGTTCCAATTAAAAAGTAAGAGCTGTCTATAGTTCTGATATCTACGAATATTTTTAATGTGATGAGCTTACAATAAACATCTCTCTTTCTTTCAGCAAGCTACAACACATCTTTCAGGATATGAGTTCATAATGTCTTCTACGCGAGTCCGCGTTCGAGTGAGTCGTTTGCTCCCGAATACAACTGTGACAAAAAGTGAGTTCAACTCAACCCCCTCCAAGACCAAACAACAAACAGCCCGTGAGTGTAACATGCACAATTTTTTGGACGTTTAATTTCCTCCTTTAAAGTTTTAATTCGAGACATAAAGCGTGCTTAAAAGCGTTGTCTGGCAAGTTTCATCATCGCACAGATGCTTCGGTAGGAAGCTTACTTTGCACACAAAGCCTACACGTACAAAAGGCCCTGCCTCCGCTCCATTTTGTGTCTGACAAGCCGGGAAGTCGCGGAATGAGACGCGTCAACTCTGTTATGACGTCACCCGTTTAAATGTTTAAATTTAGAAGGATCGAAGAGTGACAGGCGCTCGGATTTAGTTACTTCTTGAGAGGAACCTTCTTGGGAGAACTTTTTAAAACTTTTGTTTCGAAAATAATAATAAATTCATTCCTTTTTAAAAATTCAAACGGCGATTTGATGCCTTTAGCCTTTTCATGTAATGCGGCTCGGATTAGGGATTGTCCACACAAGGGCCCATTCTGAAAGACATCCACACGACTTCAAATTAATGCCAGTGTAACTGTCGATTTGATGATTCGAGGTAGAGACAAGTTGAAGTATATGACTGAGAATATAAGGGGGTTTCACTGTCATTTCATTAACAAACTCAAAAGGTTATGCCACCATACAAACTAAATTGATTGTTCGTGACGGATGCTTAGTGGCAGCGCCACTAACTGTAGCTAAGAGCAATAAATAGAATCCGATAGTACCGACCGGCGGTCATGTCACACGCACCTGTCGGACGATTAAACTCTACCGTATCGTGCCGTCCACTATAATCTATGACGTTTAATTTTGAAGTCAATCTTCAGGGATGGCAGACCATTGTACAATTTAAATTAAACCGTTTTGACATATTTATGGAAATTAGCTTAACATGGATGAAAAAAAAACCTAGTTTATACAATCAATCTGTCTAGCTTTTTCCGAAATATATTTGGGTGGGCTTCTAATATAATCGGATGCAGTATACAAAAAAACAACCTTACTCCAACCTAACTCAGGATATAGGAATCTTCCACATATACAAATGTTATCATACAACAAAATGAGCTGACGAACGCAGCTCAGCCCTAACAGGGGAGGATTCGGTGTTGTCTACTCCACGTTATTATTTTGGCAATAATATCATATTATGCTTTCAGACATTACTTCCCCCGCCCCGCATACCCCTCTCAGCTGGCAACGACGAGCTACAGAAATAGTATTAGAAATTCATAGTCTATTATTGAACGGATACTTTCGTATTTAGAACATTGCTTTTGTGTTTGTAAATTACTTTAGTTTTAGTTGCGTTGTCCTTTGATGAAATTTAAGAAAATGTTAGGGAAAAAGAATGCTCGTTGATCGTCTATGAAATGATTTTTCAAATGTAATTTATCAAATTGTTGACGTCTGCTACAAGTTGGTCGAGGAGGTCGGGTAGGCAGTCGCTTCATGTCACATTAATTTATTCGGCTGCATTTAGTTTTAAGCGGACACCAACCATTTTCGAATTGTGAAAATGCGAGGAAGATCGATTGTTAACGTTTGATAGATGCTATCCTGACCAAAAATATCATGGATAAAAGCAATTTCAGTTTACCCAAATTTTCTGGGCAATACTCCCAGTTTTATTTTCGCTAACAATCTTATCAGTATTTTTTTAATCGCTTAATTTACACATCTAAAAAGCAACTTATTCATATAATTGTTTTTTTTTTTTAATAATTTATTAACCAAAATACAACACGTACCTCGTACCTATTTTCATAATAAGTCTATTTTTAACCGACTTCAAAAAAAGGAGGAGGTTATTAAGGTTAACTTACAAGTTTTATTTTAAGTGTTTTGTTTGACATAGTGATAATTTACAGTCTAACACGTAATCTCCTGAGTCAATTAAACACTACTTCGCAATATCTCATGCAATAATCCCTACTAATATCACTCGCTCTAGAGATAGGCGAATATCGAGCGAGTTCATAAATTCGAAATGGAGTTATGTTTTGGTCGTTTGGCGTGACAGATAAGAGGTGCGTCGTAAACAAAACACTTCCGACTGTGACGCCGGCTGGGTGACGCTTAGCGGGTAAGCGTGCCCGGCTAAAGTACCACCGTCATACGTTTATAAGGCAAAGGGATTATGGTTTTAAAGGAGATCTGCTGTCAATACGTATAATAATGCGTATATACGTATATTATGAAATGAATTTGAGGTTTTATTTATTTATTTAAACTTTATGTACAATAGTGGTACATGGGCGGACTTAATGCATCAAGGCATTCTCTACCAGTCAACTTTTGGGTTATAAAGACTATACTGTAGTAGGTGTACAATAAATAAAAATAAGATTCAAAATTGAATTTTAACAATTCGGAAAGAATATACAGATAATATATATAATACTAATAAAATACATATATATGCTAAAATAATAAACTAATAAATATTATATATAATAATCATACCGATTAAGAGAATTCATAGTAATCATGACGAAGAACAACTAAGAATGACAAGCTTTTATGTAGTGTTTTCGGATTTTACGCTTAAAGGAAAATTTTGACTCCGCCTTCTTGATGTCAAGGGGTAGCATATTCCAGAGTTTAATTGTAGAAATAGCGTAGGAATTAGACAAAAACCCGGTGCGGTGAGAAGGGATATGAAGAAGTAAGTTTTTAGATGCTCGAAGGTTGAGACTGTGAGAACTGCCCAACACTTTAAAATATTGTTTTAAATAATCAGGAGCACAAGGATCGTTCATGATAGTGAAGAGCATGCAGAGGGATCTGAGGGATCTCCTCTGACGGATAGGCAACCATTTAAGCTGAGAACGGAAAGAAGAAATGGATTTTATTGGAGAAAAGTATTTTCTGAGATATAAAGAAATGAATGCTATATTTTGGCCGGTCAGCAACAGATAAGGATGATTTTGGTCTTTCAGCGTAAAAAATTTTTTTTTTTTTTTTTTTTTTTTTTATTTATTTATTCAAGAAAGTTACATGGAAAAAAATACACATTTCATCTGCCAAACTGCTGTACAGTTTGTCGGCAGTGTTCTCGTGGATACAGTTTTATAATATACAAGTACTTATTACCCTATACTATGGGTACATATACGCAAAGTCGAAACAAAAACACAAACATTAACAAAAAGGGGTACACACACTAAATATCTAATAATGGGGTCAGGTCGCCTTGCCCACCAGGCTAGCATGAGCAACGCACGCAAGCACACAATCGTCCCGACCGCCGCCGCACCCCGCCCCGCCGGAGGGAGACAAGCAACCCAGCGCGAGCGAGACGCCGCGACGGCCGCTCGAGCGGCCACAACAACAACACGGCGCGCGCGCATGCTAGACCGGTCGGCCCGCGTCCGCCTCTTACAGTCACTACATAAATAGGTTCTTACGCTAAGGACATAAACCTAAATAATGCTTACGCAGGACATTTTTTAGGACATTTCTAGGAACTGCTTCAGTTGTAATTTGCGTAGGTAATTCATTTAATAATGTCGGAATGAGCCATCGCTGCGTCCTTTGACCAAAATAATTCTTTACTTTCGGAACTAAATATTTGTTTCTTTGCGTCGCTTTACGGGTTTGCCGGTTATACACTCTCTTAATGTTGTGTTCGTTTTTATTGTGGTGTCCTAAGATTATAGTTATCTTTACTTTTTGCTGAATGGGTAATAGTTTACAAATTTTAAATAATTTTTCGTACTCCTTATTAATGTTGTCTTTAGTTGCCTTGTTTGTTAGTAATTTTAACAGTCTAATTTGCAATTTTTTTATTTTATTTAAATGTACCGGAAACGTCAGTCCATAAGCAGCCAACCCGTAATTTATTGTTGCATCTGCGAGTGCGTGGTAAAGGATGTACAGTATTCGCTTACTAACTATATATTTTAAATTATTCAGTTTCCCTAGTACTGAGCGAAGTCTTCCACACACAGTGTCTACATGTGCGTCCCAAGTAAATCTTTCATCGATTGTTAGTCCTAGGTACTTGTAGTTCGCTACGCGCTCAACACACTCACACTGACAGTTTGCCTTGTTATCATGAAGGCATTCATACGAGTGGCCCTTTACTGAGATATAGGCATTCTTTGCTACACGGTTATACGGAGATGATATCAACATACATTTGGTTTTATTTAAATTGATAAGAATGCCATTATCGTGCGCCCATTTAACTAAATTATCCAGATCTTCTTGCATTGCGGACTGGATCAGTTCACAGTCCCGGCCACTGTATGCCAAGCACGTGTCGTCTGCATACATATAGGTATTACAATTTTTTATGACATTGACCATACTATTGACGTGCATGATATATCCAATCGGTCCATAAACTGATCCGGTCGGCACCCCATAATTAACTTTGCCGAGTTCACTGTCTGATCCTTTAACCCTAACTTTTAGGTACCTGTTGTGCAGATATTGCCTGAACCACCCCTTTACAGGACCTCGTATTCCGCACTCGTCCATGGCCTGCAGCAAGCCCTCATGGTCCAGAGTGTCGAAGGCTTTTTTAAAATCAATAAATGTTAATAAAATCACTTCTTTCGAATTTAGTGAGCTATTTATATCATCAGTAAATTTATTTAAAGCCGTTGCTGTGCTTCTATTTGGCCTGAAACCGTGTTGAGTATCAGTTAGAATATTATTACTTTCTAAAAACACTGTAATTTGGCCCATTATTACTTTCACGACTATTTTATTAACTACGCTCAATATCGCGATGGGCCTATAATTTGTGTATTCTTTGTATTTCCCCCCCTTGAAGATTGGTCTTATAATTGAAATTTTTAAATCATTAGGGTATAATTCTCGATCTATACATTTATTTATGAAATGAGCAATGACTCCGCTAATTGGATACTTAATTATTTTTAAATCTTGAACTCTAATATCATCAAAACCAGGTGATTTGTTGCATTTTAACTTATCAATTATTAAACATATATCTCTCGGGCATACCTTTTTAAATCTGAAACTCACATCACTTTCCTTTACATATTCACATCTTTCATAGAATAAACGGTTACATACATGCTGCTGTTTTAACGAACCAATTTCATTAGTAAATGTTTGACAAAAATTGTTACATACGCTATCCAGTTTCTCGTTACTTCTTATAAAATACTTTTGTATCACGTCATCGATATTCATCTTTTTTCTGCCAAGCCACTTGTTCGCACACTCCCATACTTTTCTCATGTCTCCATTGCAGTTTTTTAACTCTAGTCGCCTGTGCGCATTTCTAGCAACATTTACAGCTTTATTTGTTTTATTTCGATATTTTGTGTATTCTAATCGTAGTGTCATATTTTTAGGATTTGCTTTCCATTTTCGAAACAATGCATCTTTATATTCTAATATTTTTTGCAACTTTTTATCAACCCAAATATGAGATTCACGTTGTTTAGTTATTTTGTCAGTTTTCGACGTGCTGTAAATATTGCTAAAAACATCGCACAGTCGCCTATACAATTCCAAAGGGTCTTCAATACACAAGAAATTATTCCATTCTACATTTAATAACTTAGTTTTGACCGATTCATTATTGAGTGTCGTGCGATAACAAGGAGGCATCAGCTGTTTATCCACTTCCATTGAGAGTCCCGTTAAGTAGTGATCGGATACTTTAGTCATTAGTACGTAGGCGTGCAGCTCGCCGGCTGGTCGCGCACTTCGCACAAAAATATGATCGATGCATGATGTCACTCGTCGCTCCGATAACACTACCTCACGCGTAACATCTTGGATGCAACATTCTAGGCCTAACTCACTCAAAGTGTCTAGATATTCGTTGGCACGTAAGTCGGTTTCCCCTTGTAATATGTTGATGTTGCAGTCTCCCATAAACACCAAGTCATTTCTAACCGGTATATCTTGTATTAGGTTCTTGAGTTCATTAACAAAGTGCGCTTTATTCATTCGTGGAGGCCTGTAAGTAATTATTATGTCAACTTTTTTACCTTTCGTGATTATTTGACCATGTATTAGCTCACAGTATAGACTATTATTCTGTATCATTTCAAACTCCAAATTTTCCTGTACATAGATTATAATACCACCTCCCCTTCTTTCTTCTCTAGTTAAGTAATATGAGCAGTAGCCATTTATTTCATAATTATAAACTTCCTCCTCTTTTATGTTTATTTCGGTAAGACAAATTAGGTCCAATGTAGGTAAACAGTCCTTTATTAGTACAATAAACTCATTAAAATGCTTCCTTAACGAACAAATATTCATGTGTATGATATTTAATTTACTTTTGTTTTGCGTAACATGGTTTATCCATTGCTTTGTAGACTCATATTTTGAGTATGTAATATCCTGTAGGTCTTCAGCGTTCATGTTTTTATTTAAGTAATTAGCTGTTTATTTTTATTTTTTTTATTTTTTATTTTTTTTATTTAATGTTTTGTTCAGATATTGTTTACTCTCCGTTCTCGCTATTAATAGATATATATTTATTTATGTCGCTTTCACAGCAGATATTATGTACTTTCCTCTCGACCTCACTCTTTTTTATTAGAATTTTTCCATCTTGTATCCATATAAACTTGAAATCATCCCTAAGCTTCTGTTTTGCTGTCCAGAATAGTTGGCGCATTGAACGCGTAAGATTTTCGTTTATGTAGATGCGGGTATCGTCGTTGTTGCTGTATATCGAGTGATTCGTCAGCTGTTGTCTTCTACTTTTAAGCCATTGAGTGCGCGCTTCTTTGTTACACAATTTGACTATTACTGGTGTGCCTAGTCCCTCGCCTCTGACTCTCCATACCTTTTCAATGCCATCTACCCTCAGTTTCAGTTCCTTCGCAATCTTCTCTACTACTTCTTTGATGTTTTCACCCTCCTGTTTACGTACATTAATTAACTCAACATTTAGTTTTAACTCCTTTTGCTCCAGCCATCCTATACGATCCTCCAGTGACTTGTTATATTTTTCCAGAAATATACCCTTTTGTATCAGGTCCTTCGTTCTATTTTCATTTTTAAGGTTATTATCAACCAGCTTTAGGTGTGCCTGATCTAATTCCTTTTGCTTATTTTCTAAATTTTTAATAGTGATTTCTGTGTCGAGGTTTTTAGTTTTTATTTCTACTACCTCCTTTTTAATCTCCGTGATATCTGTTTGTATAGCAGCGTATTTCTCATCCTGTTGCTGTTTCATGGTGGCCAACAAGGTGTGCATGGCTTTCATTTCTTCGCGGAATGCTGTTAGTGTTTCATTGAGTGCGCTTGTTGAACAACATGATTTGAATCTCCTGCTCTCCTGCGATATACGTGAGGAATCGCTATCCGATTCATTATCTTCTCTTTTCTTCTTTCCCTGCCTCGCGGTGACCCAGTCCTTATCTTTTATCGACGCTAAATTCGGATCCGATAAGTACTTGGATTCTTTAGTTGGTGTTCTTTGTAGATTTAACATCACGACGGCGTGTTACGATAACGATACCGCAACGTTTCGGCACAGCGCTGTCTTGCTCACACGTCTACTCACGAGGACGACCCACGAGAACTAGGTAAATAATAGCCTATGCCTATGACGCCGGCTGCGTCAGCTTCGTGACGCTTAGCGAGTAAACGTGCCCAACTAAAGAACCATTGTCATACGCTTATGGGATCTAGGTAGGTATTGGGCTTTTAAAGGGGAACATGGTTCATGTGTGGACATTTATTTGTTTAGAAGACGGATTTGTTTGATTTTTTTGTTTTTTAAAGATTTTTTGAGGTATTAAGATTTCAATGTGAATGTGGAAACGATCAAAACATACGTTCAGCGCGATAAATAAATAAACGCGTCTTCTTTTGTGACCCCATTTTTATGTCCATTTCAATAAATTTGTCTTTGATAAATATTTTGTAGAAAAATACGAATAAAGTAAATCAACACTGGTATCATACCTCATGTTTTTTATACAGATGGGCTTTTACCATAGATTTAAAAAGTAACTTTTACCTACTAAAACATCAAGTTTACAAAATACGACAAAACCCATGACACATCTTGTCAGAGTCACGGCGTGCGTGCTAAAGCCGTCGTAAGGAAGTGTTAGCGAAGTATAGCATCCAAACTATCTGATAAGACGTGCGTCGTAACAATACGCCCCGTCTCGCGCCTGGTGTTGCCAAGTTACGGTGTTTTAAAATTATATGAAATATTTAGTGTAGTTATAATAAGTTACTTCTAGGCCCTAGGGCTAGAACCTGCCAGGATTGCGGGATCTGTTCGAAAGAGTCACCGGGCCCTGGAACGCAAAGGGCTTTTGGAGGAACACGGTTGGGTTTTAGTCAGTAAGAGTCTGACACTCCTTTCTGTTCCGCCCAGAGGAAGGAGTCATTTGATGATTTCCCATCCATAAAAAAAGGCAAGCTTGTTACATTGTCGACCACATTATCGCTTATTTTATTAGGTGAGATAGTGGTCAAAAACGTTCCAGATGTCGACTATGTAAACTGAGAACCAATTCCTATTATGATATAACGTTCGCATTTGCATCGCAGTTGCCTGTCAACATCTCAAATTTCTCTATATTTTGACATTGATTGTCGCTGGTATATTTATCGGTAGATTTGCGCGTTTTTGGCGGGATTTTGTTGAGTGAAGTTTAGCGGCTGTTTTAATTATTCGTAAATGGATTCCTAGTGGATATTGTGATGTAAATTGGTGTAGTTTTGTGTCTCAAGTTTCCACGCACCTGGAATATATGTAGAATAATTAAAACAGGCGCGATCTCGGTTAAGTGGAGCTGAGAATTTTATTGTAGAATTGACTACCTCACTCGAAACTTGCCGAGAAGGCCGAATCAATATAATGTTTACCAGATACTCCAAAACCATTAAAATGAGTTACATCCGCATTCTAATGCAAAACACAAGAGATTAAGGACGTAAGACTAGGCAATATGGTCAAAAGACTACAGTCTTCTCTTTGGGACAAATTAAAAAAATAAAAATCTGTAGATTTGCTGTGACATCACTCATGTCAATGTCACTCATGACCTAACGTCAAAATTCTCAAGTACCTAAACCTAAGCAAACCGTTGAGCGATTTGTCATTGGGTGTGGCCGTAAAGTACTATATAAAACAGTATCGTTATCAGTTAAGGATTGAAGTATGTAGTCCCTTCTGCTTCGTTTCCCACCCTGTTTATCAGTTTTCTCTCAAACACGCTTTCAAGAAATCCTTCACACTTTTTCCTCTTACAGATAGGGTTAAAAGCCCGCCATCTGTCTTTCATTCAGATACAGATCAGATCTATTTTTAGAAATATCGTTTTAAATTCAAGAAGGTCTTTATATCTAATTCAAGTCGACCAGTCATTGTTAAATGTATTAAGATACTGCCAAATTTCACTTCGTCACTCGGAGATCGGAAGTTGAAAGCGTTCAGAAAGGTCTTATCCAAAGAGATTTCATTATAAAATTCTTTGGTTTAGAAGGAAAACCTCATTTTAAATTACAGAAGTTTTAAATGCGGATATTTTAATACAAGAAGGATGCCGGCCGCGTCACCCTGTATAATGCCTTTGTGAACTCTTTTTAAGCTATGGAAGTAGTAAACACTTTTTACTTAAGGTAAGAGTGTGGACAGGTTACTTAAGCGTGTTCACATCATAGCTTTTCAGCAGATGAGATAGTGGTCAAACGCGAGTTAGCAATAGATAAAAATCAAGTTGTTTTCTCCACTCAAATCAACCTCTTTAATATCAAATTGACACCCACATAAACGATTTTTGTCTATCCACAGTTGCCCATAGACTAAAACAAAAATCTTTAGAGTCACGCGCGCCACTATTTGAATCGGCCACAGTCAATGGTCTGCGCCACAGGATGTTGCTAATCGTCTTACTTATTATTTTTGTACCCGTATCTATTTATGTTGTTTTTGATTTATTTATGAGGCTCTGTCTCGCACACGAGTCAATTGCTGAGCGTTGTCCGTTTGGCGCGAATGTTATGCTGTATATCTTCCTAACTTGCATAACCCGATCAATTTTGTTATTCGTTTTTATAATGGTATGGCGTCATCTGCCAGGGTTGCGGAATTTGTTCGAAAGAGTCACCGCGGCCCTGGAAAGCAAAGGGCTTTAGAAGGAACACGGATGGGTTTTGGTCAGTAAGAGTCTGACACGCCCTTCCGCTCCACCCAGAGCGGAAGAAGTCATTTGATGATATCCCATCCTTAAAAAAAAAAAAAAAAATGGCGTCATGTTTGGCGCAAATAAACTTTTTATTTCTTTCTTTTATTCTTTTTTTTAGATATCTAATAGATTGAATGTTATTGACATAAACATCAACGGCTCGTGGAGAGGAGGAAGTTTCTTCAAAAGGACTTAGAATCAGTCAGTCTTGAGCTAATGTCTTTCCCAAAGACATGTTTCCCATTCCGACATAAAAGCTAACAGACATGATATTAAGCGACACTCCAAATAGTTTATGATTCCATTTAATTGAACCTCAAACAAACATTCAAATATTTCCAAGTTTCTTGGAATCTATATAGAACGTAACAAGCGGTTAAATCCACGTGTATAACTGTCTAATGGACGCTTTATTTAAATTAATTTCGACATTTATTTCCAGTTTCACCATTTTTAATGAAACCACAGAACCAATTTTAATGTATTTTTATATCTTATGTATCTAGAAAATCGACAAAATTGGTTCAGCTGATTTGGATCTTGAAGCAGAACATATGATATTTTTCAGTCCAGGAATTTATCCGGGATATTTTCTGATTACCACGCAGGCGGAGCAGCTGGCATCAGCTAGTAAACAAATTTGTACAGTGTGTGTAACAGTCAATACATTGGTTTGATATCGGGAGCTCAACGCCCTCGCGTTGAGCTATCGATATCAAACCGAACAAACCAAAGAATAGTGAAATGTGAAACATTGTGAGGACAATGTTGTGTGGACTATTCTTTAAATAGTCTTTCTTTGTAATCGGAACATCAATTTGATCTTCTACAGTCGATCGAGATAGACGAAGAGCGTGCCAAAGAGAAATTTATCATTCATTCAGTTTTATTTTGATCGATCGAAAAACGTACGTGGCAAAAAAATAATTAAAAAAACTAAATTAACTATTTACTTATATATATCTGCTAAAGCTTTACCAGATAACAGCGTTGTGGAGGAGTACTTCCACTTAAGTGTATTTTGTTTTTGTAAGTATATAAATAATGTACGTAGTTCGGTTTTAAATACTATTTCTTAAAATTAACAATACCTCTTTTAACGCTAGTACCGTAGTACAGTTCACTGGCGAATGAGACTTACCTGAAAAAAAAAACATTATGAATATTATCATCTGAACTTTAGTCACGAAAAATATCTTTAAGACTAGCTTTTGCCCGCGACTTTCTACGTGCATATCCCGTTTTTTCCCGTTCCCGTATAGACTTCCTCATGAAGGTGGCTAACATATACAAAAACAATTTTCCAAATCCGACTGGTAGTTCCAGATATTAGCGCGTTCAAACAAACAAACAAACTATTCAGCTTTATTATATTAGTATATATATGGAGCATCAAGTACCTAACAAAAAAAAATATCTTCATTACAGTAACAAGAAAAGGTAAGTAGCGCAAGTGATTTTTGTCATTCCACCATCTTGCCTCACTGAAGTGGCAGCCACTCTCTAAGGATGAAACATTTTCAGACAACGACGGATATTATAACTGTCAAACATCAAAACAAGACAGTAACCGTGCTCTCGACGTAACAGATTATTATAGATTAAAAGAAAAAATGTTTTGCGATTTTATTTTTTTGATAAGACTGTTTCAGACGTCTTCAAACGGTTTATGTAACTTTAAAGGAATTTGTTTTTTAATTTAAATTTTGTCGTGTTGGAATTTTTTGCTAAGGGGCAAATTGTTGTCAAGTAAAATTGTAGTGCGATTCTATGCACATCTCATCTTGTAAGCTTCGGTGAGGTGAACATGAAGTGTGCTGTCAATCCATACAAACACGATGGAATGTGTATCACTTCATGCTCACTTCACCTAAGCTTACACGGGGAGTTAACAGGACAGACAGGCTATATTAGTTGGTGTCTGATTATTTTAATAGGTGTAATATTGGTTTGGTCGCTGGTATATTTTCTTGTTTACACACACACACACATACACTTTATTTAATTAACTTTATAGGAAGATTATGCCATTTAATAAGCTGTCAAACGGACTCCTTTGAGTATTTTCGCAATTCCTCACAGTTTCGGATTTGGATATCTTCGCCCACTTTAAAAAAATACTACGTATGGATCGCTAATCAATATTAACTTAGCTACAAACGACGACGGTCCATCAAAACCCAGGTGTAGGCATACTATCGCAAGTCGATGTAAACATTTGACTGTATGTCAAGTATAGCTACGAGTACGATGTTACGATGGATGTAGGTGAAACGCTGAGAGGGTGCACAACACAAATGTTCAGAGTCGTCGCTCGCGGCAACACTCCACGGAACATCCTCAGTGTTAGAACCCAGTAACTGTAGGTACTGGTGTATATACATAGGTATGCGTAACAATGTTAGGTGGCGCAGAAGGCCCGTTTCTGAGTAAATGGGTTCGTATTTTTACTGTTTTGTTTTGGTTTGGGATTTTAAGGAAGACGTGTTTGTTTGATTGCTGATAAGTTGGCTTTTTTAACTTTGATTTGAAGAACTGTACGTTAGATACTGAAAAAAAGAACGGTTTCAATAAATTCTGTACGGCAAAATATTCAAAAAACGCAATCATTATTAAATAATGTAGCGGCTTTTCTTTTAATAAACTAAATAATAAAATATATTTTTTTCAAGGTTGTTTTTTGCAATATAGAATGGAATTAAACTGTTAAAGCCTTATACAAACAACCTTACCAAAATAAGTTTATTATCAGAAAAATAAATTCAAATTTTCTATGGAAATTTTACATCAAGATTCGGTTATTTTTCTTTTTGATATATTTAAATCTGTCAATATTTATAAAATAAAACAAATGAAGATTGACTACATATTTAAGAAACTTATTAACTAAAAAACTCGTGGAACATTGTTTGGCTACCATTTTTAAATAAGGACTTATTCGGCGCCGAATATATGAGTGTAGATAAGTAATGTCGTTATATCGCGATGTCAACTTTCCCAGCTTTTCACAATGGAAAGTGAAGTTTTCTCGTTTCTGTATACATCTTCGCAGAACTCCCAGCCCACCTCTAATTAAATATCTCCTCTATTTAACTGTACTAATTTATAAACGATATTTTTTCGAGAAAAGCAGTAGTTTGTACATGAGTTTTAGAATTCAAAAACATTGAGGTTTTAAAAAAAAAATAAGATTGATGGAGAATATTGTAAGTAAATAATATGGGTATTTTTATTAAGTAAAGCCTCTAACAAGTGCCTAAACTTTTACTAGACTTAAGTTTAATGTAATAAAAAAAATATTTGACACTTCCTTGAAAATTCGTAGATGTTTTACAGTCTTCTACTGAACTACTAATATATTTTACATTTTAGTAGTTCAGTTTTTTAAATGTAATGTAAGACTTTTGATTACATTGCGATACAAATAGAAAAACAAATCTTTACTTTTACCTAAGCACTCATTATATTTTACTTTTTTAGTACTTAAATTTTCCGTTACTGAACGGACTCACTAACGGAAAATTTAAGTACTAAAAAATCACAGACATCACAGCGGGCATCAGAATACCAGAGCAGCGTTAGTTTTAAAAATATCACAGCACATACAGAAACTCCTTTCTGGATTTCTGGCCTCGTATCTACAGTTCTTTTTACATTCTTAGTCACCCCCTAAATTTGACTTTGTCGTTAGTCTTGTGTTAATAAACCTTTTTTTTTATTTTCTCAAAAGCCAACTACCCAAACTTAAAAAAAAACTTAAGAGAATCTATAAGCAACTTGCCGAAACCTCGATCGCGTCACTTACATCATCGATTTTTAATCCAGTCCATTAAAGTTAGAGTGTCGGGCTGATTGCTCCATCGGGACGTTTAATGCGTTTACATCAGCTGCTGAAAGCAATTTGTGCCTACATCTTCGACTTACCCTTTGTATAACTGGTAAGTAACCACAGGCTTTCACTTACAGGTACTCGCTTGGTTCGGGTTGAAGTGAAATGTGGTGATTGTGAGTTACGATGTTATATGGTGTAAAAATCTTTGAACATCCTACTTATAAACGCGAAAGTTTGTAAGTATGGATACACAACAAGACAAAAACTACTGAATGGATTTTAATGAAATTTGGAACAGTGGTAGATTATAGTCTGGGATAACACATAGGATACTTTTTATCCCGGGAATATGTTCCCTTGGGATAACTTTCGACAAGCACGCGGGCGGAGCCGCTGGCGGCAACTAGTTTAATAAAAATGTCGTTTTTTTATTAGATTTAAAAACCTGGCATCAACAAAATGGCTAGAAACTTCCAAACAGTTTACTTTTCATGCCGTCGGTGGCATTTATTTTAGTTTAATCACAAAGATTTGGATTTACTACTATAATGTAACATTGTCTAACCACCCAAATACAAAGAGTTCGTGAAGTGATCACGAGGTGAGCTGTCAACTCATATTATCAAGGTATCACGTGATCAGGAGGTGAGCTGTCAATCCATATAATCAAGATGGAATGACAGCTCACTTCGTGATCACCTGACATCTTGATTTTATGGATTGACAGCTCACCTCGTGATCACTTCACTATGACATGTTTACAGCATCGACCGGCAGAATCGATCGGTAGAATATTAAACTAAAACTGTAGCCAACTTCTTGCCTAGATCGCTTGCAAATGACCGCTCCAACATATTCACTTAAGACTTAAACAACTTCATAAAACGTGTTCCATAAAAGCTTAATCAGATAATAAGTTAAACTCAAGTTAGCATATTTCCATGTTCCTCAACATTATAATGAGAATGCAAAGTTTCTAGACTTACATGCATGGAGTGAAATGAGTTCCGTAATCGTTTTATAAAACCTATTACGAACTGAATTTAAATCTAGAAGTAATTTTTGGGAGCTGATACATCAAAGTACGTAATATCGATCTATGAATAAAATTCACTTCACTACCTTGTTGGTGTAGGAGTTGCTAGCGCTACTGCTGAGTAAGGTCCTAGGTCTAATTCCCGGGTTGGGCCAAGTATCAGATGGATAGAAAAAAACAAATGTACACATGGCCACAATCAATACATACATCATCATTAATTTTAATATCACACTATATATTTTAAGGCTAAAGTTTGTGAGTGTGTGTGTGTGTGTGTGTTTGTTACTTCTTCACGCGCAAACGGCTGCACCAATTTTAATGAAATTTGTGGCTGGACCAAAAAGGTTTATTAAGCAATATTGCCAAACAGACTGGTGCTGTGCCGCTGTTACTGCTGTTGGTCGTTAAATTAACCTACAAGACATTATAATACTTTAAAAGAATAAAAAAAGCCTGAAAATTCGGTTACAATCGTGGTTGAAAAATCGTATTGACTCGGTTTTTAGAAATTCGATTGAATTTTGAACGCTGCCCTGTTATTTTTTATTCCCCAGAAGAAAGTCCACTTTAACTTTGAAGAGATATTAGGGTTGAATGCGTTCGGGAAAACAGACGCAGGCAGAGAGTTCCACTCCTTTGCTGGCTGCCTCTGGAAATGCTGTAAGAAAAATGTGCAATAATATTATGTGCGAAATTCCCACCAGGCTTTGAAAGAATTACCTGTAAAGGAAACACACACTTTCTTCTTTTGTAGTAACCCATCATCCGCTAATTAAACGAGACGAAAGAGAGACATATTTCCCCGAAAGCCACACAGTCAAAATTTCAGTTCGAATTTCCCCAAAAGTCAGCTATCACAAAGTAAGTTTTCCGAAACGCTGGAAACTTTATTTGCTTGTTTTGTGACAAGGGTCCACGGAAAAAGCTCATATTTCCGATTGATACGCCTTTCACACAGCAGATTGATGCCGTATAGGATACAGCGCAGTACACAGATGGAAAGCCGTGTATAAAATAGAAACAAACGAAAAGAACTGCAGTTTATCGTATTAGTATGACACCCAAAGAGAGGGGACAGCATTGAAAGAGGGATGATACAAAACGGACAGAAAAAAACTTATAGGGAGCGTGCAGGAACTATAGGTGGCAACACAGAAGTTTCAATTTAGTTACTATAATAAAAGTTTTGAATTTACAAACTATATGGCACAGTTTGCGCTGTGTATGTTTCCCTGAAGGGAGTGTTTAGATGCTATAAGTGGCAGCACAGAAGCGTCAATATTTGGGTGGAAAAAGTTCCGAATTTGCAACACTAGAAAGCAGTGTCTTCGCCATGCACGTTCTCTATAGTTATGAGGTCTATGGCGCTCTCTATCCGCTCTTTCGTTGAGCCTTACGGCATTTTAAAGATGACAAGACCAGGGAACTCACTATAACGTCTTAAAGTCATCATGTTTCTAGTGTGCGAGAGAGACGGAGCTATGCTGTAAGCATAGCACTATCCCTTTTTCACAATGAAATCATAACGGCACTAAGACTTCATAATTAAGCGCCTGACTTTTCATCAAAATACTGCTTTAATGAAGCAGTTGCCAATTGTCCATGAATAGTACCAAGACGTCAAAGTTTTAGAAAAAGACAGTCCCCCAAAACGCCCGCCAGTCACCACTTTCTAGTGTTTTATCTGGGAAGAAGTGGCGAAACAAATTCCCCAACAACCACCCAGCCAACACACCCAGCAGATCCTATAAGGGTTCCTTTTCTTACGGATGTTCGGAATCCAAAAAATAAATAAATCTATCAGCAATACACAAGGCATTGGTTATTCTTTGAAAGCTGTATCCGTTGTTAAAGTCTCGTTATTTCCGAACATGACCCGAGTGCGCACACCTCAACGACTCTACTAGTAGCAAATCTATTTCAACTTTTATCAGTTTCAAATAATCCTGGTTTATATTGTTCTGTTCATAGTTTGTTTACAGTTTTTCAAATAAAATATTGTTTTCGGATTTGTATAATATATAAAATGTATAATGATTGAGGTCATGTTTTGTATTATTTTTATCACAAATTCAAACAATCTGATTGCATAATTTATTTTTAACACTGTATTTATTTTTAAAAAAAGATCAACGGCTAAACGTTTTATAAAAACTCAATAATTTGTCCTATACGAAAAAACAGTTTTGTCTCAGAAAGATTTAGAGGAAGGCATGCAACATTTAATGAAAGGGCAAATATGAAAAGGCAAAAAGTAAAAACTTCAAAGATTCCCGAAGTGGGTACTTAAATACCTGAATGTACAGGAATGTATAACATTAAACATCTCCAAAGAAAACACTGATCTTTTTGATCCCAGCCTTCTTTGTGCGTCATCGGAAGGGCTGTCTGATAACATTTTTATTTTTTCTTTATTTCACTTGTGTTCTTTACATTTCCATCCTTTTATCATAATAATGTGAAACACGTATATCAGAACTGCGAACAGGAAACTGATTTTTATTAATAATAAATTCCGAAATGAAGGATTTAGGCCGATTGGCTGCATCGGTCGCTGTACCGGACGATATTTCAGTTTTTTAACATGTTGTAAAATATTTTTAATCCCGTTGTGAACTTGTGAAAGCTACAAACAATATATTTCCTGCATTTATTTTTGAATCCATTTCAATATTCTGGCGAAAATAGCTCTGTCATTCTGACTGTTCACATTTCAATTAAATAAAATATAACATGGCTTTAGCCTACGAGCTGGAGAAGGAAATACAATACTTTTAAAAAATACCAATGAAAATACCTCTCGGGCAATGCCTTTCAATATTATTGCGAAAATAGCTCTGTCATTGTGTCTGTTCACTTTTCAATTAAATAAAATGTAACATGGATTTAGCCTACGACCTGGAAAAGGAAATGAAATACTTTAAAAAAATACCAATGAAAATACCTTTCGGGCAATGCCGCGGTCAGAAGCAAGTAGTATATAACACAACACTTATAAAAGCAATAATTACATACCTACATACAAGGACATCAACAAATACATTATTTATTAAGCAGAATTAGAAACAATTCTCAGAACTTTCATCACTTACAAATGTTATTGATTTTTAATTTGGGTTGTTAATCTCGATAGCGCGATCCTATTATTAATGGTACAAGGACAAAGGGCAGCTCGGTACTACATTAAACACCTCGAAAGGAACCGTCAAGGGATATTGGTCCTTATTTACAAAAAACCGACACGTACCTTAGGAAGGAAATTCCCTTCAAGGGGCATAAAATATGATTTCACCTGGCGTTACATTGAAAGATGAAAGAAATGGGGGCTATAATACGGATTTTATTTTATGTTGATTTCTTAAAGTGCAAAGTGTAAAATATAACCGTGAATTGAAAAATGATTTCATGAAATTCACGCATGAAATAATGCTTTACATCATTCGGAAACATTCATTTGTTTTTATACATGAATGTCGTGTAGTGTTTTCTGTATCTCCACATTGTATTTCTGTACATCAATTTCATTTGTTGAACAACTAATTTCATTTAATCCCAACTAATACTTAAAAATGCAAAAGTGAGTTTGTTACGCTTTCATGCCTAAATCACTTTGCCGATTTTGATGAATTTTGGTACGAAAATAAATGGAGACGATAACTATGCAAAACCGCGAGGAAAAGCTAATTTTAAGTATTTTTAAACTCAGGAAATAACATTTCCTGACGTCATAACAACATGTATTACAAATAATTCAAACCATAGGATTCCACATTTGTTGGGGGATAACACCCTTACACGTAACATTAAGCTTAGCGAATGTCAAGGAAATCCGGAACTAGTATTTTAATATAGAATTTATAAGCAAACCCCTGTTATGTGGCTCCGGGGGATTACATACCGTGTTTATAGCGCACCTTTCCTTTGATTGAATTAAATGTATGGAAAATAGACATCAAAAGGATATGGAGTAGTAGGTAATGTAGGTACTTATTATAATATTTAAAGATTAATAAAGGGGAATGCCGATTTTAGGCCTTGTGATGCCCAAGAAATTTAATTTAGTAAAAAAAAATATGTAAATTTTACGTAATTAACTCTTCTATTCACGACGCGATACAAGTCAGTATTTTTTTTTATAAATATTGAAACGATACAACGAAATAAACAGACATTTGCTAGGTTGCCAATTAAAAATCCGGGAAAAAATAAAGATTTGTTGCAAAACATTGATTTGACATTTACAAATATTGTACTTTATTTATTTGTCCTTTTGTTTATAGAAGTCCCAATGCATTCGATGTTACTTGTGGGCACACAGGGCCTAAATCACTATGGCGGCTTGGCATCCCCCTTTGTGTTTTATACATATTCGGGAGTTATTTAGGTTAAAAAAGTAATAGTAATCTAAGTACAATCTTTTACGTTTTGCCCTGTTGATAGTATGTCAAAAAAGCTATTTGGGATGCAGGCAGCTAACTATTAACTAAGTACTGTAAAACAATGTTGTGAGTGTGTTGAGTAGACAATTATTGTACACCACACTCGTAAGTATGTCATAAACTTAAAAAGTTATAATGCACACATTAGAAATAAATATTTGCAGTGCATTGGAATAAATAATATTTTTACCTGCACACCAAATAGCTTTATTGACTGTACATGAGGCATAACATAACTGTCGGTCGATTCTTTAAACATGTCGAAGTGAAGGCTTAGGTGAAGCGATCACGTGGTGAGTTGTCAATCCATATAATCAATGTGTCACGTGATTACGAAGTGAGCTGTGATCACTTCATCCAATCCTTCACTTCGAGATGATATTTTTATAAAATCGACCGGCTGACTATATATATGTGGCTGGACTCCATAGGCTTTGGCAGTGATGCCTATAGTAGGTAGGTAAGACACCTTCATCTGCCTTACCATTTGGGGACAACAGTTTTGATATTTGAATGTTATTTTTATTTAAGTACTTAATGCTCATATTACACATCGAAATGAAATTCAGAAAAAAAAGCAAATAAAATAATTTTCAACATGCTTTTTCATCAAACAAAATTCGGCCGCGCAAAATCTTCCGAATTTTCCGAGATGAAAAGTATTTGCTAATCCATTCCGCCTCTGTACAAAATTGTTGAGCAATCGTATCATTGCCGTGATTGAGTAACCAATCAAATATTTGAACTTTTACTTCGAATAGATATTTCATTATCATCATCATCAGCTGAAACACGTCCACTGCTGGGCATAGGCCCCCCAAACGGGGGTTTTACCATAATCGCCACGCTTGGCAGGCGGGTTGGCGATCGCAGTGTAGCTGTTGCAATGCACAGAGAATGCTGCTGCCTATTCTCTGGTGAGTCCCTTAGTCGCCTCTTACGACACCTACGGAAAGTGATGGGATGATGCTATTCTTTTCCAACACCATAAAGAACATATTATCTTTAGTTTTTATTATCATATTCAACATCATTTCCGTAGGACGGAAATGACGTTTGGACATTGGAGGACATCACTTTAGAACAGAACAAGGATCAAAATAGGTAAGAATTAAAAATCGGCAAAGATTTCAATAATAGTTGGATAGTTAGGAATATTAAATAGCCAAATGTAATAACACTGTTAAATCAATAACAATCCAGTGACTCCAAGGAGGATTGTTATTGATTTCACACTGTCTAATTTATTATCGCTGTGTATCAATTAACGCCTAACGTGATCAGATCCACCCTTCAAAATATCCAACGCTAGAATTACACTTAAATAACTAAAGTTAGCTTTAGAAATCCACCTGTTTAACAGTAAATATTTACCCTTTACAATATAGCAGTGTTTACGAAACTACCTCTGTTGATATTAAATACGAGTTTGATAGAACTTGCTTCGCTTAACTTGTTAATTTTATCTTCGAAGTGGCTTGCAGACGGATAGCCTTCGAGGTTGAGATCATAAACATTTCAATTAATTAGAGTTTCCTTGTTACAAGACCATTTGAGGGACCTTTTGATTGTCCCGTTTGACGAACTTAATGTTTACATTCAAGAGTTCGCAGTTTCGCACCCCCATCAGTTGCTATCTCAATAATTGTACAGTCATTTGCAATTATATTAATTAAATGTTTGTCTAATGTTCATAAATTGTGGATAATTAACGCTATAAGGTACTATTAGGACAATGGGCGAATCACTGTGATTATCTTGTTCACTTTGTTATTGGAGTACTTCCCGAACAATAGGAGCAATTACATAGATGTTTAGAGCCCGATAATTTTCTTTGTAATTTTCTTCAAATTCGTGTCTCGTGAAAATAGGGCTATTATTACATCCGAAACATTATTATTTGGGGGTTTAAACAGGTATTTAAGCTTATGATATGAATAGAAAGAACCCCATTAAAACATATTTTAAGTAAGGTAATATCTATATTCTTAATGAAAAAAAATTCTTCATTATTTAAATTTAATGTACAGGTATATAAGAGGATTTAATGCAACAACGCTTTCTCACTGCCTAACTTTATAAGGTTTAGTTGCTGAGTTTAAAGTTTTTTTTTTTTAAGCTATGAAGCTAGAAAAAAATTTCATGTGATTTGAAAATATAACCAACTAGCGCTTCGCCCGCGACCTCGTACGGGCAGATGTATTATATTCCTCTGCAAACTTCGACACCCCACCCACACCCCCTTTTAAGGGTAAAGGGTAATTTTGCAAAATTAATAGTTGCGATCTTTATTCTTTACCTACATAGTTATTTGCAGAAAGATTCTAAATCGAAGAAATGAGCTTTGTCATACATTCCATTATTACCCTTTTTATACCCGATGGACGGATTTTACGATGTTTTCTTAAACAACCCCTGATTTCGAAAACATTGTTAGATTCGTTTCAAATATACCACTATAAAACATTCTGAAAAAATAAAACCGCAATCTTTTTAATTCACTTAAGCCAGTATTCGTACCAAGTTTCAAGTAAATTGGCCCAAGGAATATGTTTTTTCATACAAACTTCCACCCCTATTACATCCCTTTACGGGAAGAAATTCCTAAAACCCTTTGACGTGTCCTTGATCTACCTCCGTGCCAAATTTCATCTTCATAAATCCAGTAGTTTCTGAGATTTCGTGAATAAAACCAGTGAGTGACATTTCGCTTTTATATACATAAAAGGTAACTTTTAAACGAAAGGTCCGATTAGAATAATTTTTAAATGTAATTCCCATGTACATAATCACCACTTTTCCATTCTACCCTGGTTTAGATTGAATAATTTGAACAAGAAGCGTTAGACATATGTATACGCTTACGGACTTTTTAGTACTTTAATCATGTAGTACATTATATTTATGTATGATCAATAGTTTACTCAGCGCACGCCAAATACTGACGACACAAATGAGATCTGTTATAAAAAGGACAAAAATATTTGTTTTTAAATTCAAATATTAATAATGACATTTTGATTCAACCATACAGACATTTAAGTTCATAGTCAATCAGCTGAACAACTTATTTCCCTAACAGTACGTACACACAAATGTGTCTCACAAATAAAGTGTGGAAGTTGTTCACTTAACATTATCAAACAACAATTCTTATGTTAATTTTTTGAACGATTAATGTCCTTAACTGTTCGTAGAACTGCAGTGCGATTCTGTAAGCATCTCACCGTGCAAACTTAGGTGAAGTGAACATGAAGCGAGCTGTGAATCCCCTGCGTCAATTTGAATGACACCTCACGTCACATAAGTTATCACGGTGAGTTTTGTACAGAATCGACCGGCTGTTTCTTACAAAAAATGTCTCTAAGCTTATCACTTAACGGTATCACTACGACTAAGTCCACAATAAGTTCTCACACTGAACACGTCACAAGTTAATGCAAATGAAGTCGGCAGTAACTGCAGGTGTGCGACTTGGTGAAGTTTAAGCAATCTCACGCCGCACGGTGGGCTGAAAATCGGCTTTCATAGACTTAGGGATTTCAATTTGCAAGTGCTTGTTTTTATGTCGGATATCGCTTCTATTAGTCATTACTATGTACAAAAATGACACCCGAGTTAATTCTGCCCAAAAACGAAGGAAATATAATTTTTTTACGAAAAATTTGTATGAAGCTAGTATGAAAAATCGAATTATCTCCTAAACGACATGTTTAACCGTACTATCCTTGGAGGTGGTCATAGTGCTAATTATTTATGATTTTTTGGTTGGCGATCGGACGAAAAATTTAATGCCGTTTTTTTTTAAAAAATCGTCAAAATATTTTTATTTATTTTTACATGTAAAACGATCCCTTTTAGTGTCCAAGTTAAAAAGTTCGATATGTTATTAACCCAAATATTAAGAACACACGAATCAAGAAAAATGAAAAAAAAAATTGCTTTTGACACATTTATATTAATTTAAATAAAAAAAGATTATCAAATTATTATTAAAGTAACATATAAAGTTATATTATATGCAAAATAATTTAATTTAAGGAATTAACACTGCGCATTTATAGAATAAAGTAAAATAAATAAAAAAAAAAATATCATTAAATATTACAAAAAAACCCAAACACACTCAAATACAAATTTACAAATATGTACATATATATATTTTTTTTACAAATTTTCCTTATCACTCTCGTTGTCAGACTCCAATTCTGAGTCAGCATCCAGATTGGATATATCCAAAAACTCGAACTCAGTTTCCTGAAATTGAATTAAGTCGAGAGTTTCAGCAAAAAAGCTCTGCTTTTTCTTGGCATCGAACTTAGGCCTTTGTGCACTTAGCAAAGGATCCGAAGAAACAACAAGCATATTTAAAATGTCTTGATTAGAATCCTGCCTGCTTCTTTTCCGCGAATGATGTTCTAGAAACCTCCTTAAATCTTTGTTTCGATACTCTGAGGCTTCTTCCGAGAGAGTCCCAATCGGCACAATATTATTTTTCTCGATTATGTCAGCCCCATGGATTAATAACTTATGAACGGTTGACGACATGTAGTACCAGTCGTATAATAATACGTACTTTTCTGCTGTTTTGCGAGCATAATCTCTAAATTTTATTATATCGACCTGCTCTCCAGATGTAATTGCTTGTAAAATTACAGCAAATCTTTTGATGAGGTCTTCATCCAAACCGGTTATAGCTGCGGTTTTATTAGGAAACTCAAAGAATTTTCTTGCAGTATTCCCGTCATTGGTGGTTCCCGAGCCTTGTTTTACTATATCAATCAACAGATTGAGCTCATCTTTGAATTTATTTTGAATTATTTTCTTCCTTGTCTGTAGCATTTCTTTGTGCTCATCACTTCTCGCTGCCCACCGTTTGAAGTCGAGCCTGTATGCAATGTGTAACAGACATTCCATACAATTTATACGGGCGTGTAGGGATGACAAGCCAAACTCATACAGGTCCGAACACACAATTTTTGATGTTACAGCATCTAAGCGGTTCATTTCTGTAGGCTTTGCTAAGCACAGGTAGCACGATGCATTTGATCTAGCTTCAGAAAGGTAAGTGCAGACTTTAGCGTCGATCATCGTCATCATTAGTTGATGAGTCACCCTATTATTATTATTGCACTCTGTGGGGATAAGGGCCTCAATTTCTTCATCAATTTGTTTTTTCAGCTCAAGGACAACTGCTTCACTCTCCTTTACAAAAGTAAACTGAACTGGACGACAATACAAAACTGAGCATGGTTTTGGGTTCGTCCATAAAATGTTGTCTCCATCTATGAGTTTTAGTGGCACCAAGGAGGTCATGAAAATGCTCGAGTCATCTTCCTCACCCTCAATTTTCTGCTTGTATCGGCTTTGGTTAGAAGCACCATCAAATCCCCACTTGGATATCAGCTTCAACTGCTTGTTATGCTCTTCGTTAGAAAGGCTTTGAAGGATTCTTGTAACCGTGATATCAAGTAAAGCTTGAAGTGTAATCCTAGCCGATGAATCAGTAACTGTCACTGATTGCTTCGGAGGGTAGCAATCAAGCTTAGTTTGTTGCACTTTATAGTAAGATGGATAAATATCCTTAGCACCTTCCTGAATGGCAGCCTCACGCAACGTAATATATTGCCACTTTGAGAGTTTTAGCGAAAGAAGCAATCCAACTGCCTTTTCTGGCGTAAATATGATTGTTTTCGCTGGTTTCTTAAGCGTTTCATTTAATTTAGCGGCTACTTCAGGATTTTTCATCATGTATTCGATGACAGAGGCGATATCTCCATGCCCTTCTTTTTTTAAACGTGCTGCAGCTGCATATGCCAATTCACTGGAATCTTCGCCTGTGTGTTCATCAGATCTTCTCTTTTTTTGTTTACTTCCCAGATCTTCGAATGGTTTACGGGATCTTTTCGTCATTGTTCCAATGGACGTTGATGTCGACGGTTCTGGAGAGACTGAGGGCGCTCTTGGTGCCTTATCAACACTTGGTTCTTGATTAACTAAAGTTTGCACAAAACTCGGCCAATCAATATTTGCTCCCAACCAATTCTCGTACTTTCTCCTGAAATTATCAAGGAATCGGTTGGATTTCTGCCACCTTTGTAAAGCGGCTCGCGTAAATCTCCGACAAAATTCTTTGAGAACAACACGATCTTCGTCAGACAGGCAATCGCCTATGCGGGATACAACTGCACTGAACAATACTTCATGATCAAATGAAGTACTCTCACTTCGTAGAAGAACAAACAAGTCTAAATTGGTGATTAAACTTTCCATTCTAAGATTTTATAGTCGCTGATTTAGTGTTAGCAGTTACACAGTTGTGAACAAATTAAATTATAAAACAAAACTTTAGCCCTTTTATTGCAAAACGCCAATAATTATTTAACTACCCTCATTAGTTATCTCCTCATTAGCTAATGAAAATCTATAATTGTCACTAACTATTCTTAGAACTCATAGCACTGCTAATTAACAAATTAGCTTACTTATCAGGAAATGTTGAATGTAATCCATAGTTGGCATTGTCGTGAGATATTGAAAATCATTAAATCACCTATTAAGACTCATTAGAAGACCTAATCAGTGTAGTTACTTAATTACTTCTTTTTGGACTCATTAGAAGAGTAAACAATTGGTCATTTGGTTGTATGAAAAGTTTTAAAACTCATTTTGTGTTGATAATTATCTAGCTCAAACATAGTTGTCTACGTGTGGGTGTACTATAAACCTCTGCCAACTCCTTCGAAAATATAGGAGTGATGCTATTTTATGTTATGTGTCGTTAAAAGTCCGTGATCTTCAACATAAACACCAAAAGGAATCGTTTCATACGTAAAAACAAATAAAAATATTTTGACGATTTTTTAAAAAAAAACGGCATTAAATTTTTCGTCCGATCGCCAACCAAAAAATCATAAATAATTAGCACTATGACCACCTCCAAGGATAATACGGTTAAACATGCCGTTTAGGAGATAATTCGATTTTTCATACTAGCTTCATACAAATTTTTCGTAAAAAAAATATATTTCCTTCGTTTTTGGGCAGAATTAACTCGGGTGTCATTTTTGTACATAGTAATGACTAATAGAAACGATATCCGACATAAAAACAAGCACTTGCAAATTGAAATCCCTAAGTCTATGAAAGCCGATTTTCAGCCCACCGTGCGCCGCCAAACTAGATTTGTGTCTTCAACGTAGTGTCGTTTGTGACGCCTTCCGCAACTTTGTGTTGGTTTGAAAATGTGGAGCATAATATTTTTTTAATTAATATTGTATCTGTGTGATTTACACTTTCATGGTGCCTAAGTACATAAAACAATTCGTAATCGTAATTACAATAACAAATTAACAGATTTAATTAGTATTTGGAAATGCTAATTACTCTCAAGTGAGTAAAACTAACTGGTTTTATGTAAGAAATATCTCGTAAATAATTAAATTAAATATATATATATAATATATATACATAATTTAACCAATGAACAAATCAAATATTTTCACATCAAACCAATTGATACTGTTGTAACCAGACAATTAAGTATGAAAATTCGAATAGATTTCAAAAGCGATTTCACATATTTAATTATTATTTGGAAACCCTTATGGCAGTAGGTACGGGGAACTCACTAATTTGATTATTTTAGTTTTAGTAATGTATATTGTTAATATTGTATGCAAATATAAGTAGAAAATATAATTTAACAAAGCGATTCCTAGATTTTCAAACTTTACCAAAAATACTATTGTAACCATATTTATAATTGAATACTTTAATATTCTATACAGTCTACGTCCGCAATAATAGTACGACATAAAGTAGCTCATTACCTACTAGCGGATCCAATTCCTCCCAGAAGGCTCTTATCAATCGACTGGAATAATAACCAGATGATCCTAATTTGTTTTAGCTCTTACCTTCGCCCCCGCATTAGAACGAGCCTCCAAATATTTGATACATGTCTTCTTACGTCATATTTTATTTATATTTCGAATCCATACGTCAACGTTACCATAAATGCGCGGGAAAAGTTGAATTTTCTTCTGTCATTTTTATGGGCTTTTTGCCTATGCTCTGTGTTGAAGTGTTTTTATTTCAGATCATATTCCACTAGAATATACATACAAAGTACGAATATAACTCAGCATTATTAAATCAAAACCTTAAAAAATAGGCATCGGATTATTTCGAAGTGGAGCCAAACCATTTACAATGCCCTGAAAACAAAATTATTTATCCAAAACCGGGCAAGCGATTCGCTCAGCAACGAAATGAGCTGCTCTGCTAGAACACCAGAGTTCCATTACGTTTGTCTAGCGACACTTTCCGAAAGCGAGTCGATCGGTGGCGCTAAATTAGGATTGACGCCGACAGGTTTTGTAAAAGCATTGCACTGTTGAATTATTAAGGCAACTCCGGCTGCCTCTATATTCGTACCGCCGGCAGTCAACGTCTGGCTCTATACCTACGTATGTTGTGTTCCATAAACGGAACCCGGCTCATTTTCAATTCTGACACCCGGATAAAGTGGTCGCTGAATGAATATAAGCCGCAGTAGGAAATTTAGAAATAAAAAATACCTTTTAAACGATTGAATGTTTGAGGTTTAAGCGTGCCAACTTTCAACGCAGATTTTGTAATAATTTCTTAACTAGTTAACTGAACCTACTTATACAATGTAACCAGGTAAATTAATATACAACAACGAACTATGTGATCAAAACTATGCCTTCGGAAATTGAGTTTGGAGCTTATTGAGAGGGGAAAAGTTTGAAAGCAATTTCGTGAAAATTTAATGCTCTTGCGAACTTATGAGAATGAGGAATTTGAGAAATGAAGCCAACACTGAGCATAGCTAATTTGTTGCGAATTTTTAATGAGGTCCACCAGGCCGGGGTCGGGCGCCGTCACGCTTAAGCTCCACTTGATCGGTTTGAAGCGCTAACTTAGGGGCCTTTTAACCTGTAGGTACATCGTAATTTTCTTTGATCATTCCCTAACGAGGGCCCCGGGGTGAATGACTACGCACACCAATCTTGCTACAGCGCTGGTGCTGAGGTCAAACGTTGGTTTATGACTTCTCACTCTAGAGCGTAGGTACGTTGAGCCGATTTCATACGAATTTTGGGGAAAGCCTGAAATTCTGAAAACCGGTGCAGATCTGGGATATCGGTATCATCATGTTAACGGGTTGTAGGCACCACTGAGTATATTCGCAGATACATTTATATTTGGAGTACCTAGGTACTAACGTTTGTTATCATTTTATTGTTCGATGTTCATTCGTTTTTTGAAATTATTCTTGCGTGACTTTGTACCCCTTTCTAATAGTAATTCAATTGTTATATTGATATTTTCGAGCATTCAGTGTTCACAATAAAAAAAGATAATAAACTCGATGGAAACACACTGGATAACCCTAATTTTGTTGTAGTATTGAAACTTAAGAGCTTACATTACCTACAAACTTGAATCATGTATTGTGAGTAGGTATGTACCTATAGTTTTGTGAAAGGGTAAATTAATTCTGTTGTACGATTTTCAGGTTGAATGAGTATTCATGTTAATTTTCGATTAATAAAACACATTGGGATATTAAAATTTCAAATTCATTTGTAACAAGCAAAGTCATAGCATTATAATTTTCAGCATGAGTTCTTATTTGTAATTATAATATTTCCGATTTGACATACAAATCGGAAATTTTATAATTACAAAAGAACTCATGCTGCTCATTGCAACACAATATTATTCAGTTAATCATTTTCATAACGTCAAATAGTGTTCTCTTTATGTCTCATAAAAGTGTATTTAACGGGTAGGTAAATATTAAACATGCTTCAATAATCGAACTTGTTACAATGATTTGCAGACCTTACAATATCTTTACCTTCTGGAAAACCAACCCAAGAATACGTACAGTCAAAATTGAGTCACATCAACCCTTGACAGCTTGCATGATTTTATATACCAAACACCAGTTACAATCGAGGCAATACAACTCAATAAATGAATTAAGACAATGTCTATTTGTTTGTAGTATTTGAATAACAGCTTCCCACCTATGTCGGTACTCTGTATCCAAGCCAGGGGTGGTAACACTCGCGCACCCTTGAACGATAGAACAAACTAATTACTCGTTAAGACTATTTGTTCTAACATCGTGATTGCTTTGTCGCCTTCGGGCATTCGGGAACATTGAGCTGCCCTAACAAGACCCGAACATGTTATTCTGTTTAGAACAGGCTATTGTTCCCGAAACTGTATTTATATACAACAATGATTTAATATAATTATGATCATGATATCGTAATAAATTTCGAGAATTTTCGAAGTTTTCCACAGTTTTCGGACGTGACTTTCGAAGTTGCTTTAAAGGTTGTTTCTTGGTTCGAAATGTACGAATGTTTTTTGAGTACCATATGAAATGTAATAACTGATAATTGTATTCAATTTTACGTGTGTGATTTATTGTGAAATACATGTGGAGTCAACCGAATTATTAACTTTTAATTAAATACAAAAACAACTACTTTTTCCCCGCGGCTTCGCTCACGTTTGTATTAATGTTCGCATAATATATGCCTTTATCCGACTCCAGGTTCCCATCAGTATTTGTACCAATATTCATCAAAATCGGTTGAGCAATTTAGGTGTGAAAGCGTAAGAAAATCATTTTCGCATTAATAATAATAATATTAGTTAGGATATAGCGTTGAAGTCGACCAATTAAAAATACTAATAAAAAAAACAGGGTGCAAAAAATAATAACACTCCCAGCACATCCAAGATAACAGCACAACCTCTGCTCGCAAAGGTATTTTAGCCACGTGGCTAGTTTCCACCTGGTAGGCTTTCCCTTTTACACTGACGTAGTTTTGATTAAGAGCAAGGGAGCAGGCATAAATTTTAGCGGCATGAATCAATAACCCACACACACACACTTGGGTACATTCGTGTGTTTACGTCACACAACGGAACGTCAGACGATATTTTGACGGGGAGGCTGGCGCGTTCTGTTTAGAAATTATATGCCACGGATGCCAGTCGCGGAATGACGATGTAAGCGAGTTGGTAGTTTGGTATATGATATTAATAAACGTTCTAGGATTTGTATAATTGCTCTGACACTAAATGGACTTTATAAACACGTTTGTGAGGACTTATTTTTCACAGATTCTTCTAGCGGATAAAACGTATCCTACACCCTTTTCTATGTCCTTGAGGTCCTAGACTAATATTACTATGTAAAATTTTTTCATGATCAGTCCAGCTGTTAAGGCACGTAAATATAACTTACCGAAATCTACAGCCAGAAATATCATAAATGGTATTTCACGATATTAATAGGAAAGTTTAATGGAGTTTTCTGTTAAATTAATTATTATTGTAATAAAGTTAGTATCTAACGTCTTTAAAAACATGGTATTTTTCCATGTCCATTTTCTTAATCTGAATCGGAATAACACGTTCATAAGGAAAATGTGGACGTAAAAACGTTAATAAGGAGAGTAGGGTAGTTACATAAATCTCTGAGTGCGTTCTTATTACCTGGTGAAAATTCTGTATGAAAATGGAGGTCAAAGTCAAAGTTTTGCTGTGAGAAAGCGCAGTGAAAATTCTCTTAGGGGTGAAAAATTTACCAAATCTTGGAGTGACCTAAAGCTTTAATCTGCGATCAGCGTTCAATACAAGCATTAAAAAAAGAAATTGTTTCTGTTTTTATTCCATTTTTAAGGTTCCGTACCCGAAGGGTACGAACTCTATTACTAAGCATCCGCTGTCCGTCCACCCGTCCGTATGTCCGTCCGTCTGTCTGTCAGCGGGCTGTGTTGGTGTTTTATGGTACGGAACCCTTCGTGTGATAGCCCGACTCGCACTTGGCTGGTTTTTAGGGTTCTGATCGCGAAAGGTAACTAACTGAATCCTATTACTTAATCCCTGTTATCCGTCTGTCTGTATGTCAGCAGGCACTTTGAATTGTCATGGTCATTAATCGTAATAGAAATGAGTAACAGTAAAATAATGCGACTACGACTTTAAAGCGATATTTTTTTTACAACATTCTTCTTTTTCTTCTTCAGGCTTTGAACCATTTCTAATTGGGGTCGGCTCTCCTAATCGTTCTTCTCCAGAGATGTCGTTTCTGGGTTGTCAGTGGGCTATCTATACACGATAGCAACATTTATAACAAGGTGGATACGACGATACGACAATAATTCAAAACCTGGTAATGCTTGTTCAAATGCATATGTCGTCTTTTATCACATATTTGACGAACTGCTTGGAATATTTCGTCAGAATATTAGTGAATTTTTTAATAATTTTTTTTTTCGGTGATATAATAGTTTCAAAGTATTCCTATGAACCACTATTGCCAATGTTTTCATTTATTGTCGTATCGATGTCACCACATTGTATATTACATTATTTATTATAAATAAAATAATGTCTTAATACTCAATCCGAAATCTCAGTAACAATAAGGTTTTATATCTAACATTTATATTGAATAGAACATGAACAGATAAACGTGACACCTCCACTTATCGAAATATTATATTATTTGTGGTTTATCGACATTGACAGCTTTCGACATGTGGAATGATATTAATCAAACTAGATTTAGACTGTTGAATTCACGTAAATAATGCTTTTAGAATTTTCAGCGTTAAGGTGAGACCTTGAAGTTATCTATACCAATATAATGAAGCTGAAGAGTTTGTTGGTTTGTTTGAATGCGCTTATCTCTGGAACTACCAGACAGATTTCGAAATTTATTTATAATTAATGTGGCTATCATATATACAAATTATATTGAATTTGTGTAACATAGCCACATTCATGAGGAATGCTAGAGGGAACGGGAAATTAGTACAGGAACGGGAAAAAATGGGATATGCGCGTACGAAGTCGCGTAAAATATAAAGTAACGTTACTAAATCGGTTTGGTATTAAATAATCATTAAAGGTCAAAATTAAAACAGAACATCATTTAAAAATAACACTTGTCACGTTTTTAAAACCTTAATTGTGGTTGAAGTAAGTATCACAATTTTTCATAAAAGTTGCAAATACATTTAGGTAGACAAGATTAAGAAGTAAACATTCCTACTTACATAAAGCGTAAATAATGCTCCTTACAAATAGCAGAAGAAAAGCATCCCTTTTTTTCAAAAAAATGTTTTAAATAGGGCGCCATTATGAAAACCATTAGCATTGTTTAGCATTGTTACCAAAACAAACTTCAGCTGGTTTTAAAATGCACGACAATAGACTGCAGAGGTGCGAAACCGCGGCCCACGGACATTATACAACAATATAGGTACATGTATATTGCTGTATATTTTATTTTCATCACGTTCCCCAGTGTTTGAAATATTCAAGAGAATCGATTATTATCGGTTCACTTTGTGCACAAACACTTTTTTATTCAATTTAACGAAGTGAGAGGAGATCGCGACAAGTTTAGAATTTTTTAGTTGTTTCTCAAAGACTTGCCGTTTAAGAGTGTTTAAGAGGTTTCTAGTTTGATTTTTTCTTCTTCAATCTTGTTTTCTGGCCTTTTATTAGGTTTTCAGCCGTGATGTTTGCGAAGGGGAGATGGTGTGTGAATTACTTTCAGCATAAATACACAAGAAGACGTATTCTATTAATGCTTTTAAGTACCCAATATAGCACAAATAAATATGGTAGTGAGTATACTAGTAACGAGTAACTATGGAGTTTCTTGTCCGTTCTTCTCCATAAGAATCTACCTTTCCGAATGGACAGTAGAGTCACTTTATTAATGTAACATTATTATTTTACTGAACTGTAAACGATGACGTTCAAAAGTGCCGTTTAATGGCCTAATTGAAATAAACGTTTTGACTTTGACTTTGACTTTATATCAAACTAAAGTGTATACTCATAATGTGTTATTTGCATGAAATACTTTTTTTAGGGTTGCAGAGCTATTTATTTTGTATGTCCACAGGACGTTCGTTTATTATTTTTGGTAGTATGTAGGTGTGTGTTCTCATACCATATGTAAGTATTGTTGTATTTAGGTAAGGTAAAAGTTTTCATGTTAGCTAATAAAGTTCTTAATTTAGGATGACGTGTTTCTTTAGTTAATTTATTTATATTGTTAAATTATTATATTAGAGAGATTATAAACAACACAATATGAATCTTAATACTTTTGTACTACCTACACGAAGTACTATCGAAGTTTTAGAAAAATAATTCAATTGATAGTCCTTACATGATTGTAGGTATGTATATTGATTGATTTATTGATTATAAGTAAGGGCAATGATGTGAATTCCCTTCGTATCCGAGATTGACCATTAAATTAATTCCGCTTTACGTTCATACGAATCGAATAAAGTCTTAATTTATTTATAATTGCAGTTAAAATTAAGAGCGTTTGCCCGTTAATTAACAGGATTGAATTTTATTACTAGTACTGAAGAAAAAATAATATCGTCTCTGCTGCGACTGAAGCTTCTCTTTTGCGGTTATCCGTTTACATGATATTAAATTTTTCCTTTACTTTCTCCTTTAATTTGATTGCTGACAAGTTTACTTGAAACTTCAACCTAGTTGTTTTTGCAATTTTCGCAAGATTTTCTACACAATACGACAAGTAGGTAAATATACCTAAATATTTCTGACAGAATGAGTTTCTCGAAAACGGAGCCATATTAAAGACGAAATTACTTATCAGCGAATTTTCTTTGGTAGCACAACTTTTAAGCATCACAAACAAAATCAAATATTCATTTATGTAGAACATACGGCTTCATTGCCATACTGATTTGAGACTTGTTTGCTCAAATCTTGTTAGTGGGAACATGTCGCTTGCGCTCTGGACGAAAATGAGCTCGTTACAAGTATAAAAATATAGGGAAAGAATCTCCAATATGTCGCTATTGACATTAACAGGTATTGGCAAACACTGCGCACTCACACGAGTGGGCAAATGTCGTTTACCACGACTTACATTAATGGAAATGAAGGGCAATCATTGCAATGCTGTTCGTAAATCAAAATTGATCTTCTGGAAATGGACTGATATGTTTTGATTTTTTCCTTTTGGGAACATGAAAAATTTGTAGAAAAAAAAACCTATATTGGTAAAAAGAGTACTGACTCTCGCCATGTTCTATTTCCTGCCTATAATAAACAACGAGATATTTGTATCTACAAAGACCCTACATCAGGTAAAAAAGTATATCAATACATATTCATTAGACCACTTAAAACTACAGAATCTTGAGCGGGAAAATCAAATTCGAAATTCAAACAAAAATAAAAACGTCAAACTTTTTTTAAAATTCTTAATCGATTTCAGGCCTAGTTCCGACGGCCGAGCCTAATTTGCCCCGTTTTTAGTTACAGATACGATCAGACACTAAATCGAATTTTATCGTTTTATCGATGGAATCGGGATTTCAATCACCCAGTATCGAGTGTCGAGTCTGCCGTCAAGTCAATCAGAGTAAATTGAACATGTCACCAAGCCCTCTTATCAAATGGACGAACGTTTTACAGTGGATTTTTTTTCAGTGCAGTTTTTGAACGTATGTTGTGGTCGGATGGTTGATAAAATTTTATGTTATGGATGGTCTTATTTATTGTTTAGGTATTCAATATCTCTGATAGAAATGTGTTTAGATAAAGAAATGGAAGTCATGATGGAAAATATTTGAAGTAAGTCGGTTCTACTTAAAATGTTATCCGCTTTTGCAAGGCTATAAGGTATCTAGGTAATATTATTCGGAATCTCAGGAAATCTAATATAACATTAATGGATGAAGACGAATTACACAATATTAATTTAGGTTTATTGCTATGTAGGATATAATAGGTTATTTCAACATTCTCAGTACCTACCTAAGTAGACATTTGGCATGAATAAACTTGTTTTATGTTTTAATAATTTCAAAGATCGATCGGGGTGAATGAACTTATTCTTGACATAAGTAAGCACCTAGAACTTCTACAAGTTCAATACCTACGCAACAAAATAGAACTAATATCATAAATGAATAGAATCATACTAATATTATAAATGTGAGAGTTTCTCACGACGGATGGATGGCTTTATGTAAATCTTTCACGCAATGAAAAACCTATTGACATTTGTTTTTTTGGAAACCTATTCAGTAGGTAATATTGCTTATACATCAGAATAACACATACGCTTTCGGGCGGGCGAAGCCGCGGGCGGCTGCTAGTCTAAAATACAACCTTAAGTGAGCACTCAGCCCCTTTTTTTTAAGGATGAAAAATCATGAAATTACTTCTTCCGCTCTGGGTGGAGCGGAATAGCGTGCCAGACTCTTACTGACTAAAACCCATCCGTGTTCCTTCTTAAGCCCTTTGCGTTCCAGGGCCGCGGTGACTCTTTCGAACAAATTCTGCAACAGCACTCAGCCCCTGGTTCTATGTATTCCTACTACTAATTTTGGACCACAAACAATAGTGACGACTCATACAAAACCTGACTATTAACACTATGAAATATGAACGAAGTGTTTGTTTCACATCATATTACCGTATAACGCAGAACCATTAATCTGCGTCAAATCCTTCGGGTAAAAGGTAAAGTGACCAATTCCGAGGCGACCCTCCTGTTAGACATTAGCAAAATCGAAACTGACTTGATACATTAACCGCAAGACTTGACGAGAACCACTCGACTCACAGACTCACGGCTAATGGAATTAATGCAGATCCCACTACAATTTGTTCCTCTTTAACAAAACCCTCGTCAAAAGATAAATCTTGATAACTTTCAGATTTCACAAACTCATATCATTTCGCCCTCGTCATTGTAAAATTCAACCCCATCTCGAATAACAAGTCAAAAACGGTGAAGTTGGCAAGTTTCAGCAAAGTTCAAACTCAAACTCGCAGGGATGAAACTGAGCTCAAAGGCCGACAGTTCCCTTGAAAGCAACTAAATATCAATGGTAGGACTCTATCAATTTTAATTACTAGCGGCAAATTCCTGAATTACAGACCATTATCTAAATGAAAGTGAAGACGCTCGGTTCGTCCGTACTCCGGCCATGAGTCTAAACATTAATTTGTATCATATTCTACTTCTTCAATGTTCCACTTTTTGTTCGAAAATACAAAACAAATTACATTTATTCACCATTACCTGACGGAGACATATTTTGTTATTATCTGTATCGCGAGCGTCGACAAGGAAAATAATTAGAATTTTAATTATACATGTCTGGCACTGATGTTCTAATTGCGAGTTGGAACCTGAGCGAACTGACCTTAGTGGGTACCCGATTGTTTTTACTCGTATTCAAATTAATTCCATCCCTGTACAAAATTCACATACGTCATAAATTACTCAAAAGTTTAACTGTAGTACTGGAACACTCAAAGCTACAGTAAACATACTCTAAACGTTTTTGCGAGAACTCCGAATAAGTAAGTATATTACAGAATTACTGAAACGTATATTTGAGTTAGTGGCATACCTCTATACTAGTTCCAAGAAAAGTTCTACCTACATTAAAATTAATACAGATTGCGTGCTCTGAGAGAAACTTAATACAAATTAAATATTTTATGTTATAATACACCCTCGTATTCTGTATAAAATAAAATGAGCAATTTCTTTCAGTAGGTAAATAATGGCGAAGCTTAATCTTCCAATTCAAAAGAAAAATCTCAATCGCTAGCTTATTAATCTAAGATGTAAATATTACCAAGAAGTATCTTTCCGTACAGTTTTTATTTGCCTGAGCTTTGAACGGAATAAAACATTTTAAAAAAGAAAATGGGGAATGCCCATTAGTGCAGAGCCGATTAGCACAACATTTCTCGGTATTAGTGTTTATTCGAACGGGCGAGTTGCTAGCGCAAGTACTCGACTACGACAGTATTTGTTGTCTAGGTGTCGTCGAGATGAGAGCGGTACGAAATAATACGAGGTACTGTAACTCCATCTTCACACACGTTGTATGCTTTTATATGTTTGTATGTTGGCTTCAGATGTTTGTTGCCAATATTTGTTTTATAAGCTGCTGTGTTATTAGTCTTAGTATAATCATCTTATTATTATAGTTGATATTATTTTGTTTTATAGGATACTATAGTAGGCGCCAGATAAATGTGGAATAAAGTATATTGACCTTTCCCTAATAACTGTTCATAGGTACCTGAACAATTAAATATGAATCGTTTTTCATTATTAGACAATGTTAAGGATCACGAGAGATGATGATTCGGGACAGCTTTGTGTCATTAATTCCGTTTTTCAAATTAAAAATGTCAATAATTGTAGGTGGGTCAATGACCGTTATTCCACGATTATCTGGCGCCTACTATAGCTTCTGCCAGCGGCTTCGCCCGCGTGATTGTCGAAAATGATCTACAGGGAACATACTCTCGAGATGAATAAATATTCTATGTTCTATTTCAAGCCACAGTCTAACCGATTGCGGAGTTTCATTCATATCCGTAAAGCCGCTAATACGTGAAGAGATAACATACAGATCGACAGGCAGATTTACTTTCGCATGTAAAATATTAGATTAAGTGATTGAGTATGAATGGTTGGTATTAGATCTGCGTTCAAGTACTATCACCTGAAGGCATCAGCAACACCAAGAGATTTAGCTTAAGAGACTACGGGAGTTTGAATTCAGATGCAAGGTTAAAGTTCCTTGGGACTTCTCAAAATGCTCTTATCTTTACCAGATTATTGACACGTAAAGTTTACAAAATACTTATTTCAAAATAATCATGTAAGTACTTAAAAGAATAAGGGCTGATATTTCAATAGTCAGACCTTTTAGCGGAGGAATGAAAATGTTTGAATGAAACCTTTTGACACCTTTTGGTCAGGGCTAATTTTTCATCACTCCAATAACTTTTAATGAAGAATTAAAATGGTCGTTAGACATAAATATTTTCCATACAAAAATTGTCAAACTGCCATATTTATACCACAAATAAAACGTATGTGTTTTCAAAAAAATACACCTAATTGTGTAATTAAACATATTTCTTCGTCAGTCAAAGATTTATCTGACTATCGAAAAATCAACACTTATTTTTATTAAATGAAATCATGTGACGTTTATTTTTTATCGAGTGCCAGTATTACGAGTAAATGCAGCACCAATAGTAGCCAGTAGCTCGACCGTGTTACACCACTTAACAGCTACATACTGGGTGCTTAATCGTTTTGTTTTATTGTACTCAACGACTATTCTCTCTTCGATTTGTACGAATGTGTACTTCATTTTACGATAGCCTAATGGTACTTAATATAACTGGCTGGTCTTTTGAAATAAAAAATATGCAAAGGCTATTGTTGCAAGAAAAAGTAAAATAAGAAGTGGCCCGGGAATAGAATAAATACCTGGAAATGTTTGAGGAAGATTTTTGCTCAGCAGTTGGACAGTATATTTGAGAAGATGCTTCCTGACTTAGCGTTGTGATTTTTTTAACCTTCTGATATTATTACCTTTACATTAGTAAGTAGTAGGTTTCTTAACAACAACAAAAACTTTTTTACAAAAAAAATACAACCGTTCAACAACTTCCAAATAAAAAAAGACATTATGAAGTATAAAATAACTTTAATTTCGGAAGTCGATGTGTAAAGATACAACCGAATTGAGAACCTCCTCCTTTTTTTGAAGTCGGTTAAAAATATGTAAGTGTTCTACGGGCTGTAATAAATTTAGGTATTTAGTGCCATGTTTACTTTAATTAGTTGCATATTTTCTCATGAAATATATGTATATATCATGATTCATGACGTAGTAAGATTCGTAGCAGATGGCGTTATGTAGCATATAAATTAATAAAAAATTCTAATCTCTTCTTACAATACGTAACATCCAAATTCACAAACCGTATTATTCATTGTTTGAATTACACCAATCCGTGATCAAGATTCAAAGGTACCCCGGTGCGTGAGACACCACGGGCATCGAGGAGTAAGTAGCTTAATGGTCCGGAACACATTGGAAGTTTGCACTTACCCCATGCCCCACCTGATTCGATGTTATTTTTTTTAAGTTTTGCAGTAACCACCGCAGGTTTCGTGCGATTGTGGTGGCTCTTTATCAGTACTTTTATTGAGGATAATTAGTTTAGATCCCGGGTTTGTTTATGTAGTCAAGTGTATACAAAAAACAATGGTATAATATAATTTGCGGACCCTGAAAAGGCTGCATGGTTTGGAGAGATTGTACAATACATAATTATCTTCTGTATAGTTAGACTCACGGAAAAGAGATCATACATTCGTTTTAATCAAGTCAAATTCCGTAAAAAATAAATAATATGCCTTGGATGCAGATAAAATAGGAAAATCACCAAGAAAGAGGGTCTTTAACCAGATGTATACCGCTGTTAACCTAGTAATAGTACCAAGAACGAAGTGAATTCAAGCATACTAAATGAAAATTATATCAAAGGTAAACAACACACGCTATCCATCTGGCGGAGCTTACAGTAATCAGGGGGTAACCCTTACGAACCGGCCCAACCATTCACAGACAATTTAGTGGCGCCTGGCCAAAAGGTCCCTTGACCTTCTGACCGGCGTGTTGGCCAGACGTGACTGGGTTCAAAACTCACTGTTTACCCGCCAGTTCATAACACTTGGATGCAGACTCTCGTTCATATTTAAACAGAATCTCTTTGCTGCATACGTTTGCGAATAATTAACCAAGATATACATACCTAGTCGTGTTCAAAACAGTCGCAATTTAGGGTTATGCGAAAGTAAATACGCTTACAAAGAGACTCCCGTAAAATGTATTTCAATACTTGTGATATAATGTATGTACAAATCTAAGTATGAATATGAAATACGTTGGAACGCCGAATAAGGACCACAGCTTTGTGTGCTTGTAAAACAATTTCGGTAATTGGATAAAAGAGAATAAAAGCACGATTCGGGTTCATGAAAAGAGGAGAAAAGAGGTTTTTCCCAAAACTAACGTCTTGTTCACAATAATGTATGTTGAAACATTTAATGTTGTGAAAATAACACGGAATTATTTCATAGAAAAATCCGCTTTAAAAATCCGTTTCTTAAAATTTATTTTCAGTAAAAGAAAGTTGTTTGGTCAGCATTTTAGATAACTTTTAAGCATGAAAGGGTGTCTATAGGGCTGAGGGGATCGCTTAAACATTCTTATCACTGCACGTTAATAAAATATTCAATGAGCAACCCTTAAATTTTGAGAGCAACGCCTTTGTCTGCAAATGACCCATGAGGAGGTGTGAAAAAAACATTCTTTTCAATTTACTTTAAAGGTCGGTAACATCCGCAAAGTTTCCGAAACTGTCAAGTAAAATGAACCTAATGGCTTCTACCAATACTTGGGAATAAACTGACAAATAAAACAACCTACGGCTTTCGGAAAAGTTGAACAAAACTCGTCTTGACGTGACGGAGCGGAATGCAAGTTTCATGAGGTCAGATTAGGTAGTCTCTTAGAAAGGCATCACGGTCCCGATATAATTTAGTTATAACTTTTATAAGAGCAATGCTTTGTCGAAGTAATTTAATAAATTAGTAGCTCCTCGGTATTAATATTTGATCGCTGCCGCGGGTATCAGAGATCGAATGTCGTGAATAAAGGCGTATTGTGTTGTAAGTTTGAAACGCCATTTTATATTTGCATTTTCACCATTTCCTTTGTTGGAGATTTTTTATATATTTTTTATTTAATACGGGTTTGCTCTTGACTCTAGTCTAGGTCATAGATGACAGATACCTGTAGTAACGGTAATTCACTGCCGGAGTCGTTTTTCTGATACCTATAACTTTTTTGTAAACCTGCTTCATCGATGACCACATCATTGCTTATCATAAGGTGAAATTCTAGTCAAACGTGAGGCTATAAATATCAACGTATAAAACGGACAATAAAAGGAACAAAAGCTTATTCCAAAACTTAGAAGTAGCCTCTTCACTCTTGGCTTAAATAACCCCAAGTTGTAGCTATCAGGAAACACAGACACCGGCAAGGAATTTCACTCCTTAACTGTAAGTACAATGAAAGTATTTCCAAAAAGTTTTGTTGGCTACAAAATGCTGGAGATGTCAGCATAGGAGACGGGGCCCGCCAGGGCCAGAGCCTGCTAGGGTTGCGGAATTTGTTCGAAAGAGTCACCGCGGCACTGGAACGCAAAGGGCATTTGGAGGAACACGGATGGGTTTTTTGTCAGTAAGAGTCTGACTGACTTTGACACTCCGTTATTGTATGAATGCGTAAATAAAATTTTTACATAGTTTAATTTAGAAGTTGAAAAGGGCTCAAAGCGGCTGAGAGAGAATTTTAATGGCGTGAATATTATATTGGACAGGCCTAGAGCAACAGCCCTGTGATGACGCCTGAGGATTTATCTTTGCTCATATTATTTAAAAATAAAAGAGACGCTAATAGTCGCTTTAAAACAGATCTAAAACAACTTCTATACAAAATTGAATGGAACGATTATCTGTGCTTGAGTCAATTTACAACTTATTTTACTAAACTTATTAAGTTGTCGCATTAATAACTCACTATCTGTTGCGGATGAGTACATAAAAAAGAGGCACATAAATAATTTTAGTGTCCATTTCGAAGCTCGACAATACAATTAGCACTTGAAACACCCGATCGCGTAATCTACTGTCATCGTTATCCGACGGCAATAAAGGTGAAAATTAGTTCAGTAGCAGCAGCCAGGTAGGTATCCAATACTCGTAAGTAATTACTTTCGTCACGTCAAGCATAAACAATGAACTGGGAGGAAGGCAAAAGCGGCTCAATATCGAGCCCAGTGCGTGTTATCGGTCGTCTAGGGTTGCACCTTGTGTCACTAGGGTTGCCCGTACGTCGTTTGCTAACGAGCTTGGCTCAAACAATCAGAAGTCAAGCAGAAATTGATGGGGTGTTCCAAACGGCGTGCCCTGACGTACCAGCCTTAATTAAAAGACTTCACTCAGGCGTAATTCGCAATATCGGATCTGTCTCTGTGATGTTCTCTGCTCTATGGATTTCGATAAGACGGATTACACAATTTCGTTGAGTGGAGTCCGCAGTGTAAATAATTATTTCGTCGTACAACGACTTTATTGGAGACATTACGTCAAGCGCTACAATTAAGAATTGCGGAGATGAAATAAAATTGTGGATTATATTGTTTTTGACACTTAACGGAATAAACCTACCTTAGTATGGGCCGATTTTTCATTTGTCAAATAACTTTTACCTAGGGCCCTACTATGAAGTCTTAAAAAGATCATGATTCCGCTCTAAGGTGAGACGGAGCTATACATAGCGAATAGCACAGTCCCTGTTACATCATCGGAATAGGATGACCTGAAGAATAAAAACCATAATAAATATGGCTGTTTGTGAACCATAAACCTTCCTCTAATATAAGTTAAGTAACTATTTAAAATCAGACATTCTTCTTTATAATAAACAGAACTATGAAGTCTCAAAACATCCCATATTAATTTATCGTCAACCAAATCCATTGCCATAAGGTTTCAATCGCTAAATGTTTCAATAGCTACCTATTATAAATGAACCTAGTCGACAATAATACACGATCTATGACGGGACCGAACGGGGTCCACGATTAAGATTAATTTATTGTTGATAAACGTTTCGAACTATAGTAAAGACGTAGACAGTGTGTGAGGTGATTATACATAATAATGTCTTTGACATTCAGGCGTGCTTACAACTCTATCAAGCAACAATACCTCTCTCCAGGCGGACACATCAGGGCTAATGCCTTCATAGCATTACGTAAAATGTGGTTTGATATTGTCACCGGAATATTGCAAACACCGTTAGTTTATAATAAAACGCGTAAGATTGTTAAGTCTTTCTTTTCAATTAACACGAATATTTTTATTTAGTTTTTATTTGTATAGGATGTATTGTCTACGGAATGATATGTTTTCAATATTTATAGTGATTTTATAATATCATCAAGATTTATTACAATGTTACGGAGTTTGCAATAATCCGGTGACAATAATTACAATAAACACACAATTACAAATATTACAGAATCTTAATTTGTGCTTCATTTTGATTATTGTCCTTTGCCTTTGTTTTAACTTCCTAATCTCTATAATTTTAAAATTTGCATTTTATGCAATATTTCTCCTATTGAGTATTTATTTTTGATGAAGTTAATTATTACATGGAATAAAAAAAAATATGAAAAAAAGATGATTTCTCATTTTTTTTTTGTATGTTTGTTATACGATCATTCCGTAAATTATGCATGGATTTTGATGATTATTTGTTTATTCGAAAGCCTATACTCCTGAGGTGGTCCCATTGGCAGCAAGTCAGAATTTGAGGATGGGATCCCAGGGAAATCGAGGGCAACCCTCAAATTTTAATGGCACATGCAATGTTTTTCGTATTAATTTTATAAAACTAAACATTTACTATTGCTACAAGCAGAACCAAACCATTTAAGAAAACGTTATTCTGACTGCGTTAAAAGGTCGTAAAAGAAAAAAAGAAAATTGTAAAAAAGCAGTAAGTTTCCCTCGGAGTTTCCTTTGCCCCGTTCGTTACTCGCTGGCAGTGCAGATGTATAAACATGGATGTTACGACTCGTTGCTTCCGGGACTACTGATCTTAAAGTTTTAATACTTATTATTTACCTCTTGAGTAGCCAATCGAATTGGCTAGTCAATTCGAACAGGACTGTGTTGAAAATGTAATTGAAGTTTGTGAACTTCTTTAAATAAATAATCTATTCTTAATAATTAATGTGAAAGTCACTCAGAAGCCCAAGCTTACCCGGAAGTAAGTCATGCACCCACACGTCACGCGACCAAAACCACTGTGGGAAACTATTTGATTAAAAAGGATGAAGTTCCATCAGGTAGAATCCAAATGCAAACATACTGGTCCAAATTATTTGTAAGGTATTTCCCAGATATGCGGTCTAAGTAAAAGCATCCGACACAGGTAATCCAGATATTTCATCCTAAAATATATGGTTTTCTTGTTCAAAAACAATCGAAACAAATATATCCTAGTTCACTGGCACATAATAAAATGTATCGTAAAATCTGTCGCGAACTATTCCATTATGTGCCATAATGTGTTGCCAACGGACAAATGGAGACAAATGGTGGAAATGGCAAAAACTGACAACACTGCACTTTGACTTATGTACGTTAATTGTTAGGAATTGTGGGCCAAGATGTCATTTATATTAATGTTTGCCTTTTGAGGGAAGTCATTCGTCTCAACTGTTTGAACTGTTTCAATTTATAGTTTTCAGTTTGATTCTCTGATGAAAATAAGGGTTGTTTGTTTACACTTTTATTCTTTGTTTTCGTTTGCACTTACGTATTTATAGTAATGGGTTTTTTTATAGCCAACGCTATAAAAAACCTAATACCAGCACTCACAGAGTGTCATATTTCCAAATAAAAAATAAATAAACGGAGATTATTCTACACAGTAGGAAGCTTTTGCCCAGCAGTAGAACAGTAAGCCAGCCAAAAATTAAATAAATAGATTTATGATCAGAAAAAAAATCTCACTCTTTTTTTACTACCACAACAAATCGAATGTAATTAATTTACTCTAAACTGCTTCAGTCCTTTTACATAACAAGACAACGGACATCTAATTAGCACCATAGCAGTACTACATAACGGTAATTAAATGACCTAGCGCTATTAATTGGCCACAACTATAGTCCGCCTATCCAACGTGTGCCACAATACAGGACAATCAATATTGTTGATGAACTAATCCTTACGTCAATTTCCGTGAACAAGGCCCTAATACGGCATTGCTATAAGGGCTTGGTCACGATCTCGGCTGATGCGACTTGCGACGCGAATTGGCGTTAAGCGTCTTCATGGTATGGCACGACTTGTAAGTGGCGACACCCATTTGTCAGACCGCAGTCGTCGGTCGCACCAGCTCTGAGGTCGAGGCTTGTGTCGTCATTTCCACGCTACATCATTCATTGTAATGTCATTCTGTAAACATAGAACGCTGAAAACTTCGGTGAGGTAAATTGTCATTTCAGTGGTGGCATTCTGTGAAAATCTCACCGTGATAAACTAGATAAAGTGAACATGAAGCAAACAATCAATCCATGCAAACAAGATGAAATGACAACAACTCGATCCACCTAAGTGTTCAAGAGTGAGCCGGTCGATTCAGTATTCGTGATCACGTGATATCTTGATTATATGGATTGACAGCTCACCTCGTGATCACTTCAGCCAAGCCTTCACTTCGATATGTTTACATAATCGACAGGTTGCTGAATGGCTCTAATCGCGCAAGTAATACGCACCAAACCGTACCGTGGCATGCTCTAAACACTTTCTTTCATTTGTTTTTTCCGTAGTCGCTGTCGCAAGACGCGTGCCGCGTGAGTGTGTAGGTTGTGGCCAAGGCATTGCCACCTAATTGTGGCACTCGGCTCGATCACATCTCGGCCCAGCGAGCGTATTGAATAGCTGTTAGCAACTGTAGTATAACTATGTATTTGTTAGTTTGTTTGCATTCAGATACAGTACTAAACGGGTGTGTAAAGTTTGATATAAGCATTTTCATATAACAAGGATTGAGAAAGACTTTACAATTTTATGAAGCAAAAATGGCGGGTATAAGCCCAAGGATCGTATAAGGTTGCATTGTGTTACTTTCTGCCTACCCCATGAGAAAAAGCGTGACTTTATGCATGTAACTTGTCTCATAATAGTCATAATAAGTAGCTCGATGTCAATGCTTATTGAAAACAACCTACCGTCATTATTTCACATTATTTTCGCATTCATTTGCAACTTCATGCAATGCTTTGTTTCGATTTTACAACAGAAACATCTGAATTAAACTTGCGCACTTTAATCAGATTATTGTTGATGTATTTTTATGGAAAGGTTATTGAAAAGGTTTTATTTTAATACTTGCTCTTGCCCGCGACTTCGTACGCGTATATCCCGTTCCCGTATAGCTTATAACCTTCTTCATGAATGTGGCTTTCATATACAAACAAAAATTATCCAAATCCGACTGATAATTCCAGAATTTAGCGCGTTCAAACAAACAAAAAATCTCTTTGGCTTTATGATTAAGTATAAATATAGAAGTATTGATATAATCAAATTTAGTCTATATTGAATATTATAAAGCGGACAATAATTGATTTTGTAATAGGTATGTTTGTTTATAAGTTTATAAAAGTTATCTAATATTCGCAAAAACTTTCTGATTCGTTTAAAAAATGTGTTTCACTGATATAAAGTATTGTTGACGTGCCACAACATACATTTTATCATTGAAAAATGTACTTTTCCAATATTGTTATGAGGCCATCGGGAGCGAAGGCGCAGGAATAGGCTGTAACTGTACAGCCAGTCGATTCTGTAAACATGTTGAAGTTAAGGCTTGGGTGAAGTGATCACGAAGTGAGCTGTCAATCCATCTTGATTATATGGATTGACAGCTTACCTTGTGATCACTTCACCAAAGCCTTCACTTCAACATGTTTACAAAATCGACCGGCAGTAGTATTAGGATAAAAAAACAGGTAACTTGAAATAACACTCCTCTGTTAGTTTGATCCGTGCCTTCGAAGTTTGTTTTATAATTTAAATTAAAGGTACGCCACACCTCCCCAAGTTTCATTTAAAAGACACACAACATTTCCATTTAATCTCCACCCTTCACCAAAAGGCCTCCAGCAAAACAAAAAACTCCTTACCTCACACTAAATCCCGTTGTCCAATCTGTAACAAAAACAATACATAACATCAGTAAGAGCCAACGTGACCCAAAAGCTAATGGCGGCGGAGATATAGGAGAAGCGAAGATACAGGCAATACACTTATCATGTCATAAAACTGAGGAGGTAACAGTTTATTGACCCTTAAGGCGTGTTATCGTAACATTTGCATATGGCCACGCATCCACACGACCTCCCACTCTAACCCTCCGTTTTTACGATCAAAGTACTCCTATATCTAGGTAGGTTTGGAACGTAAATATTTTTGTGTGAAATGCTGTGAAGTTTTGACAGTATTTTAATAGTAGTCGATGGAAGTGGGAATGATGTATATTAAAAGCTTTTTTAAGTGAGGTCTAACTCTATGCGTATTGCAGCCTGGCCCTTGAAACTTCAAGGAGTATTTAATATTTATTTGATTTATGTATATTTTACACCAAAGAAAACATACATATAGACAATCTTAAACTAAAAAACATAGAACTGGCGGCCTTATCGTATTCCGCGATCTGTTCCAGGCAACTTACTATAGTTCCAGGCGTATAACATTTTTCAACGTTGCTTATAAGGTCGGTAACGCATCGGCATTATTGTCCATTAATCACGTCCCACTTTTGTGATTGTATTATTTATGTACACGTGTACCTATATATTATCGGAAAATGGCAAACGCCGTGAGATTGTAAAATATCGCGTGAAATTGTAAACTATTTTTTCTAAATAAGACACGCATATATTGGAAAATATTGAATTTGGATGAGATTAATTGTATACAAAACTATTTTTTCATAACATATCGAGAAATTATAATCTAATAAAGATTTATTACAATCTTACGGAGTCTGCAATTTTCTGGTGACATATAAACAAATTTTATCATTCTAATTAAATGTAAAAGTAACTCTGTCCGTTTATTTCCTCTTCACGTCTTTACGGCTGAAAATATTTGTTACTTGGCGTACCTATGGGTTAACCATGTCCGATATTAGAACATAGGTTACTCTTTAAGCCAGGAATGTGTTCCCATAGGATAATTTTTGACTTTCAATAACATCATCTTCTTGCCCTTATCCCATGTTACTTGGGGTCGGCGCAACACGTTTTTTTCTTCCATTCTGTCCTGTCAACCGTCACGCTATCACCTTTTCTTTCATATAACTCCTAATACAATCCGTCCATCTTTTCTTTGGCCTCCCTCTCCCTGTCTATCCATCCACATTTATATTCATAACTCTTTTAGTTACGTGAATTTCATCCCTCCTCTTCACATGACCATAGATAAGATATCAATAACAAAAGAAAATAAAACAAGTACTTTTTCTTTTCCATTAGGTTGGGAAGCGGTCTCGTTCCCCATAAAGAAGAGAAGAGGAAAATGATAGACCCAATGTCCCACTTACAGGCGGTCTAATAATAATATAAAACAAAGGACATTGAAAAGTTCAGTAACTTAATAAACGCGCCCAATTGTATTTGAGTTTTATTTTAAAAGAAATTCTAAACGCGTTTCCCAGAACAATAATCCTTGTTTGAATGCTAATTAATTTGAATTAATTTCACACTTTGAAAAAGGTATAATCGAATAGACAAAGCCGAATTACTTTTTGACGAATCTTTCGAAATTGTAAAGGAACCTTCTATTATGTTAAATCTTGTTTGAGAATTTATTATTTAACTTTTTTCGAGTAGCTTTTGAGACGTAGAAGTGCTGTAAAGCTAAATTCCGTGAAATTTTTCAGTTGATTGCATTCAGATGTTGAATTTGTACTTCTTACGTTGCCTCGTCTCATTCAGTAAAGTTGGCTAACTCTAAGAAGTGAATTTGCGCAAACAGAATTTTGAGCAGAATGCAAATTTACGAGATATCGTATTCGCATTAACAATACAAGTAAATTACGAAGCAGAAAATATTACTGTTGATGTCTGCTGAATTCAGTTGGCTGGCTTAATGTATGATTTTTTGCGATAATAATTCGGGAAGTCTCATAATTTTGAATATCAGATCTAGGTCATAATGATTACGTGGGAGCAACTTCATTATTTTGAAGATAATTGCTTGATGAAATGGAGCCGAAAATTTGACCGAACGTTTTATGAGAAATAATTGTTAATATCTTTTGTGTTCATCTGAAATACAAGCAATTCAATTTCGGAACTGAATTAAGTGGTACCGATATTGGATACCTAATACCGGTACCTATTTCCTAATCAATTTTCTGCACACTATGACAGGAACAATTCTAGTACCGCTATACCGGTACGATTCACAGTTTCGATACCTGCGCGTGAATGAAGCTTGAATGGCAGCACACACGGGATGTGCGAAGATATTCTGTGTATGTCACCGGATTATTGCGAACATCGTTAGTTCGTGAACTCTTGTTCAATTGTTAACAAATCATTTGGTCTACATACAATAAAACATATAAAAACTCGGTAATTAATGTCCCTTACCGTACACACTTCATATCAATTTCTCAGAAAGACACTGATTGACTATTTTGATGTATTTAAATGTGGATGAAAATGTTCTGCTCACAATCTATCGAGCGTTTATAATATCGTGAGTCTTATTATGAACTTACGGTTTTTGAAACAATCCGATGACATATGTATAATATTTATGTATGCATAATAGTATACGTACATATGTATAATATTTATCTATGTATTATACGTATGTTACAAGACGCACGTGATTACGTTAAAATATGGATATCGGCGACATGTGGCGTGCGTAATGAGACCGAAAATATTTTATTCAATAAGCACTTTTATAATAATATATTTTTAACGTTTCTTGCCGTTAAATTTCTGCTTGGAAAGAATAAAAATGATAATGATTTACATAATTTTAAAGACTGAAGACGAACCGATCAATCAAATATGGAAGAGCCTGCTGTCACCACTTTTATTTTTATTTTTATTCACATGCAACTGCCCTTTCATCATCATCATCTGCCTAGCCTTTTCCCAATTATATTGGGGTCGGCTTCCAGTCAAACCGGATTCAGCTGAATAACAGTATTTTACGTAGTACGGCTGCCTACCAGACCTCCACTACCCATTAACTGGGTGACACGGTACTCCTTGGTAAGACTGGTGTCAGATTTTCTGCCTTCTGACTATCCGTAACGACTGCCAAAGATCTACAAATGACAGCCGGGACGAACGGCTTAACGTGCTTTCCGAGGCACGGAGGAGTCTGCCCTGTGCAACTTGCCAAATAAATAAATTTATGAAATGACATAGAGAGTAGAGCTTCTCCTTTACAAAACATTGCTAGCCTCGTCACGACTTAAGCCCCAGAAAATATACAGTAATATTAAAGTCTCCATGCAATACGTAGAGTATGTCATATTTTCAGTATTCCCATACAAAGTTTTGTCTGTGGTTTAAATTATATTAGTAAGTATACACAAGCGGAAAAGCTCAGTTTTCAATTGAAAGTTAAATTTTGCAATCACTAAACGCAGTGCGGGAGTCAAACTTGAACCCCTGGGGGTTTAACGATGCAATTTAGTCTTTCCTGAAAGTTATACAGTTTTGTTTGCATGTTGGTATAACCTGGCTAAAGTTAGTATATCGACAGTTAATAAAAATATAAACGCATTTCAACGCTCAGTGGTTCAAGGTTGATAAAAAAATTATGATGCATGTCAACGGATGGGTCCCTGAAGATCAAAGGCTTCGTCAAAGCCGTCTCAGAAATAGATGTGGGGAAATAACTTGGTCGCGTACCATGAACAAAGAAATAAGTAAGTTTAATAAGTTTTATTTTTCTTACAATAATACAATATTCAGGTGTGACACTGCAGCCCGCAATAGGATAACCTGTATCGCAGGAACCAGTGTCTTTCAACAGATATGGTTGAGATAAAGTTAGGTAAGAAGATAATAACGGTGTCTGGATAATTCAAATTTTTTTTTGGATAAAAAAGTCTGGATAGACTTAGCTTAAAGGTTATATTTAAAGATGTTTGTATTTTTTTCTACGTAAGTATAACTTTTGCACACGATGTCTGCATCTCTTTTATTTGACTCTCCTTTCGCAGGTATTCTGGAAGAGATTTCTTTAGAAATAAGCGTCACTTATGTACCTATTTTTCTGTTTCCTTTTCCTTATCTATTTGTTAAATGTGTGTACATAAACTGTTAAATAAAAAAAAATATAAACCCTACCCTTAATCAGCTCTTGATAACCTCTCTTTACAATAAATAATCTGACGAAAACTCAATAAAACGCATGAACCTGACTTTGTCAGACCACAAGACGTGAAAGCTTATAAGAATACCTTTGTTCTTCCAGCCTCATAACCTCAGTATCAATGGAGCCGTATTATTATATTGAACCTCAGGAAAACGAGGTAAACTGTTTACTTCGATTTACATATTTTAAGGTAATTATACCGCAAACTTCACTGAAAGCTTTCAATATCTTTTAGTAAGTCCATAATACAATGTTTTGAGAGAAAGGTTATTCGACCAAATTGAATTTTGTCACCTAATCGTTTTTGGCCCTTGAAATCCAGGGACAGTTTAAACTTTTGGTGAGGAAATAACTGTATTGTTTTCATAGTTATTTTTTAAACGCGTACTATTTTAATTCCCAAATGAAACCTAAATACGTAGGTCAATTTAAATTTAACGTATTTAGCACAATTTTACCACTTTATTATATTAGTTTGTAGATTATTCTAATCCCGAGGTGAGCTGTCAATCCATATAATCAAAATGGAATGACAGCTCATTCGTGATCACTTGACATCTTGATTATATGGATTGACAGCTCACCTCGTGATCACTCCACCCAAGCCTTCACTTCGACATGTTTACAGAATCAACCGGCTGTATGTGCTGTGTAAATTCAACTCTCTCTAACAACGGAATAATGATACGCCAGAGTATGGGGGCAGGTCTGATTACTAACATTATTTTACTGATCGAAAGATACTTAATTGAATGGTTGAATACTTATCACAAGCTACGAAACGCCACAAGAAGCACGAAGCCGCAGGAATAACCAAGATAGTGTTTGATATAACGAAACAAAATTGTTGGAATAAGTATATGTAAAAGTACTTTTAACAATAATGTTACATCAGCAACTAACACCACCGCAACTTAAATCTGTTTCAGGTTTAACAATTTAATGAACCACTGAATTTATCCGAGTAATATAACATGGAGACTCCTCGTTATTATCTCTCTTCCACAATATAAACAGTTACATATTTACTTTATTTCCCAGACAGCTAGCTGTCATCAAATCCAAGTTGGGAATTCGTTATGAAATTCATTATAATGTTACATGTCACAACTTTAATAAACGTTACGAAGCGAAGAAGTGACGAGAAGGAAAATATTATAATAATAAAAATGTTAAACAATTTTGTTTGAAATAAACGGGGCTAAAATTCATCAAGACTTTTGTAAATGATTTTTAAGGCAGGCACAACGACTGAATGCCTAATAAGTCTCCGCATTCGGTTCTTTGTTTGAGCATATTCATTACCTGCCCCCATCGCCTTTTGCTTACAAAAAAAGTATTCATTGTTTTCCGCCTACCCTCTAGAGAGTAAACAAACAATATCTCTAACAATTTTGGGGTCAAGTGATTTCGTCCGGTGAATATTCAGGGAATAATTAGAAGAGAAAACAAGCTTAATTAGTACAAATCGCGTTGAAGAAATTACTCTGGAGGCATTTTTGTAAAATGTTTTGATGAAATTAAACAGGTGGGTTAATTGGGGAAAGCATTTTTATGTGTTAAAAAGGACAATGAATGATTTAATAAGCAGCCTTTTGCAGGTTTGTTTACTGCTGCAAATATGAAAATATGTTGCATGTTTTTTGTTATATGCGCTCAATAAAAGAATAACATTTCCTGCACAATAGGTACGCAGTTTATTACAATCCGTTATTTGAAATAAGAACTGTTCGGAATTTTACCTATGCATATAAATAATCCTTTTTGTATGACATTTAACATAATTGGCCATTTTATGATGTGGCCTAAAATTTAATGAAATGGCGTTTAATGATATTTCAATCCACGGTTGGCCATATCATGAAATGCCTGGCCACATCATGAAATGGATTACAATTGTAATATCTAAAGGTATTCTTACTATTTTCAAGACAACAACGGTCCGGTCGATGAAGCCCCACCTGGCGGGCTCCTATTTCTGGGTGGTTAAAAAAACTAATCACGAAGAGGATGGGATCCCCTTCTAACCCAACCTATCCGAGTCGGGGTGCCCCAAGTCTCGAGCTCGCTTCGCTCGCTCTTGCACCCATAGTACCACCCATAATGTAACTATTTTACGATATGATCACTAGTGTTTGACCATATCATAAAGTAGCCGTGTGTAGTTGTAGATATCATTAAACACTGAGTTGTTCATTGATCTGGCCAGACCATATCATGATGAGGGCAGCGGATATTTTCCATTTCATGAAATAGAACCATTTCATGAAATGGTCGGCCACATCATGAAGTTATTAATTCTACGATCTGGCCACGATAATACTGATTAGAGAATAAGATAAATAGAGTATTTAAAAATGTATGAAGATTTTGATTAATCCATACCTATATTTTTCATCTTAGCTTCAAAAGACAAAAAAAAATGAAAGAAATATTCTTACAGCTCTGTTTCACTGCTCGAGTCAAATATTTAAGAACCAGACAGAAAGACAATGAAATTCAAAGACATACAACGTTAGCTACAATATTAGATGAAGTGATGTTTGAATGAAACTTCGTAACCGAGTATAAACCAGCGACTTCGGATCTAGTAGCTAGGAATCAAGTTGCTTAGTTACACTAAGTTAGTGCTTGGCTTATTGCTGTACCCAACAGATTTAATAGTTCACAATCGCTATGAATAATGCAGTTTTGATAATTCTGTTGCTATAATAGAATTTGGTCGATGAAGTGGAAGTGCACAGGGCGGTGATTTAGTGTTGGTTTTTTCAAATAAAATAGAAGCGTACATTGTAATCATAACATTTATTTCAAGTTAGGAGTATTAAATGGTTCCACAAAAATTGACATAACTTTCAGAATCGTTTATAAGAAAACCGGCCAAGTGCGACTCGGGCTTCAACGCGAAGGAAACCGTATTATAATTCGACGAAAACATGTTTCTTGTAGGGGGCCATTAATTTGATTAATTGTTGCTAAAGCGGCAAAAGGAATACGCACTCTAGGAGAATTTTAACTGTCTACCCATTACGGTTCATGAGATAAAGCCCGCTGACAGACAGACGGACGGACCCTTACTTACCCTTCGGGTACAGATCTTAGAATAAGGCTTGGGTTTGGATTTATCCCATATATTGATTGTACAGATGGTTGATAGGGCCGAAAAGTTCTGGAATGGCAAATTGCGTACCGGGAGACGTAGCGTTGAAAGTCCTCCCACAAGGTGGACCGATGACCTGGTGAGGGTCGCGGGTAGGCAATGGATGCGAGACGCACAGGACTGGTTGTTGTGGCGACACTTAGGGGAGGTCTTTGGCCAGCAGTGGACGTCTTTCGGCTGATATGCTTGACTGTCTATATTTTATTAACTCTTCTATTAAATGAGACCTATAAAACGTGCTGATAAATGAACCTCTGCAAGTTTGTCCAGAGCACCCAACATAGCTGCAAGTCTTGCTGACTGGCACTGAACTTACAGCTAAAAACGTCAACAACTCAGTACAAGGGAAAAACCTTTACAATAAACTTAAAACCGAACAAACCCCTGCAAAACTCAACATGCACTCCACAAAATGAGCACAATATCCACTCAATACTTGAACCACAGCATCAAATCTTCGACTACACCAAATATGGCTACCAAAGGGAATTTTTCGATATATAAAGCACCTTGGCTGGAGTTTGTGGATGAGATAAGTGTTGTCGAGTAAATCCGATCAAATATGGATGGGAAAATTCTAGCGGCAACCGCTTTCCGGCCGCGTGGCCTTCTGTAGTGAAAACTGACGCGTCACTGCGTCGTGTTGTGCAGCCTTTCATATTTTATGCTGTTGAGTGTTTTATGCGGGAAAACACGGTCAGTAATGAATGCGATATTAATAAAATAACACGTCTTTACACCTCAGGCCCTGACAAGTGACACTGAATCAACGATAACGATGGTCGAAGAGTCAAAACTGTAATGGGATTTAATTGAGTCACCGAAATGTCACGTGGTCAATCTCATACATTTTGGCATTTCGATAATTACCATCACTTCGACATGTATAGAATCACACTGCTGCAGTGCGATTTTGTAATAATGTCGCAGTGAAGGCTTGGGTGAAATGATCACGGTGTGAGCTGTCATTCCGTCTTGATTACGTAGATTGACAGCTCACATCGTGATCACTTCACCCAAGCTTCTGTAAACATTTCGAAGTGAAGGCTTGGGTGGTATGATCACGATGTGAGCTTTCATTCCATCTTGGTTATGTGCATTGACAGCTCACTTCGTGATCACTTCACCCAAGCTTCTAGCGGTCGATTCTATTTCAACCACTTAACTCTAGAATATGCTTCCCCTTGACATCAAGAAGGCTGAGACAAAATTTTCCTTTAAGAGTTCAATCCGAAAAAAACTACTTAAAAGCCTGTCATTCTTAGTCATTCTTATAGTTTGGTCTTCGTCATAATTATTATGAGTTCTCTTAATCAGAAAAATTATGATAAAACATCATATTTATAAGTTTTTTTTCTTGTATTAAATATGTATTTAATAAGTATTATACCTATTTAGATTTTTCCCGAAACTAAATTCTATTTTAAATTTAATTTATTGATTGTACACCTATCACAGTGTAGTCTTTTTAACCCATAGGTTGAGTGGTAGACAATGCCTCGTTGCATTAAGTCCGCCCATATACCACTATTGTACATAAAATTTAAATAAATAAATAAAACTTTACCTGATCTAGAGAACGAAGGAAGGACCTCATCGGGAAAATCTCTTGCGATCAATATAGCAGGAGAAAAGGACCAAACCTATGAAGCCATATAAACCATATAAACCTTATAAACCATATGAGATCCCTCACCGTCAATCATGTACGCAATCATATACAGCCACCCGAAGCCGATATTAGGTTTAATTTGATTGGGACAGATCCTATAACCAATCATTAGGCACAATTCCGACCTACCCAACCCTAATCGGGTTGACCCAACCTAGTTGACCCGATCCGAATTAATTTCAACCCAAAAAATTTAATTCTGCCTAGCCTTTTCCCGTCCATATTGAGGTCGGATCCAGTCGACCCAGACGCAGTTGAGTACCAGTGTTTTCAGTTTTTTATTTTTTTTACTGCTTATCTGACTGCCAGTAACTTGGTAAAGGTGCCAAGTTACTGGCCTATTGAAGTCAGGTTGCGGAATTTGTTCGAAAGAGTCACCGCGGCCCCGGAACGCAAAGGGCTTTAGAAGGAACACGGATGGGTTTTAGTCAGTAAGAGTCTGACACGCCCTTCATTCATTCATTTCAAGTCATTTGATGATTTCCCAAACTTAAAAAAAAGGTGCCCAAATAGTTCAGTTTCAAAATAATGTGGCCCAACTTAAAATAAGCGATCCTCAACTACAGTGAACAAAATATAAATATTTTCATACTTTTAAAAGGTTCTCACCCACTGCTACATCGGAGCCTCGTCACGTCTTCGCAGACCATTCGCGGCAAACAGTGGCAATGCCAACGTGCTCATTTGCTGCATTGCTAACTAACAGACCGTATTTTATTATATTTTATTCCACAGAAAATATTTAACATAGTAACGAATTTTCTTGCTTATACAAATAAAAATACATGTGGAATGTGTAAATAAATAGTGTAAATACCATCTCAGAGAAAACTGACAAGATTAAAATATGTATTGAAGACACTGAAGCATAAAGGTACAATTCGGTGCATCGCGGCCGATCGCAGCCGCGCGAGATCTATCGCGTGCGACAGTAGTCAGAGTATGAGAATGTATGGCGCCGTTTTCGAGGTCTGCGACAGACGCGTGCGGCCGACTTCGGAAGCGGTGCCATATATTGTCATATTCGACTATTACCGCATCAACCGCGATGAACGGAATTGTACCTTTACACTAACCACTCTTGTGCAAGACTGGTGTCAGATTTTCTGGCTTCTGACTATCCGTAACGATTGTCAAAGATCTTAAAGTCACAGTCGGGACCAACGGCCTAACCACGGCTTAACCTGCTTTCCAAGACACAGAGGAGTCTAGTCTAGTCTTGGTTTGTAATGAATGGTCACCCATCCACGGACCTGTCTCGGCAAACATACAAGCTTAACCTCAAAGATCGATCTGTGCGGCTATTATAATTTAATCACAGTACAAAATGCGAACTGACGATGTTTTACTCCTGAACTAACAAATAAAACCTGACACGCTTTTGAATTTAACGTGCTATTCACATGTTTTACAAGGGAAACATGACACGAGCGTGACACAACAAGCGTTGTAGTAGTCATCGAAAAATTATTGTGAAACTAAAAACAATGTCAATGGGTTGACGCTGCGAATATTTTGCGTCTAGGGTTACCAATTGCACGGCTGTTAACAAGCTCTTTTAATGCGGCTTTTGTTCTATGAGAGATGTTTTATGTAGGACTTAATTGTCACCCAGTTTCATTTACATACATATTTGTTTATTGTACAACTTGTAGGCTCTGTAACAACTGGCATTGTATCAGCCTCAACGATTGTTATAAGATCAAAAACTTCTTTAGACTATAAATTTTTTTATGCGTATAAAAGTATTCCAAATATTCAGTTGAAAATTTATCGAGATTTACAATCTCTCAAGATATTTTATTATCTCACGGAGTTTGCCATTTTCACAAAAAAATACATCTACATCCAATTTGTCTAAAAACTTAAACGTAGTTTTCAAATGTTTAAAATCTACAACCTGTGACAGAATAAACGCAATACCACTTAAGGGGTCATTGTACTCATCATTATGAACAACTTTTACTATGGGACCAATCCGAAAAAAAATCAGCTGTTCAGTACCTACATTTTGTCGAGTTATACGCGCAGAAATGTATGAAGGAGTCGATTTTTTTTTCGCAATTTCAGTATTGTTCCCATAGTAAAAGTTGTACATGATGATGAGTACAATGACACCTTAAGAGGTATTGTGTTTATTCTGTTACACGTTGTATACAAATACAGTATGACTTGAAAAAAAAAGATTACAGCAGATTAAAGCCAGGTCCTTATTATTTATTATTTTAAATAAATTTATTTATTTAAAATTAAAAATTAAATTAAATAAATAATAACGAAATAAATAATTACAAATATGGGAATGCATTGGATGAGTGAAATACTCAATATTTATTTTATTGTAGAACTCAATATACCTACCATAAGGTAAACATTGTTCTCATGTTGACTTTGTGTCTTTTTTGAGAATAAATATCTTTAAACCTAAAATTATTTTTTATAATTTTATAAATTTAAAAGATTTTGTTACTGGTATAGTCAGCCAGTATTATATTTTAGTCACAGGGGAGCCTCCCAGCTGTTTCAGTCCAAGGTTAGGCCTAGACCATTTTGCCATCTTCTGCGGGCTCTACCTTCTGGCTGTGTCAGGATTATGCAGAAGAAACTATTGACAACATCAAAACGTCGCCTAAACTCAGTGTCAGAGTTGCTACACCCAAATAAAATTTAAAAATAATAATACTGAAGTCCATTTGAGTGGGCAGTTGACAGTGGGCACGTGCCCACACTAGAGACGGATCATCTAATATTGATGGTATATCGTTATGAGGCTTGTGTCGGGTGACTGTTGACCGTAAACCGTGCGTTGTGGTGCATGTGCGTGCACAGTATATAAAATGCAGCTGAGTATTTTTTATATTTTTGGTAGGATAGCTATCTAGATGATAGTTAAAAAGGTAAATTGCCAGGTTTTTGAAAGAGAATCCTTGAATTTGAATCTGCCTTTGTCATACCTAATTACAGCTACTAAAATACTTTGGTTAATAATGCCATATTTTATTATTCCTAAGTTTCACTAAAAAAAACCATCTCAGACACTATTCTGCATTGCCCTTACATGATCAATATGATCAAGGTATTGTCTTTGAAATAATGGAATGTACTTTAAAAGAGAACCTCTGAGTTTATTTTGATGTTCCTACAGAGACTACCTAATCTTTAGGGTGTTCCGTCCGAAATAGGTGTTCTAATTGAAATAAATATTATTTCTACGGGCAAAATAAATTACACTGTTAATATTGTAATGGCTTAGATTTAAGAGAAAACAACCCTTTCTATGTTCCACTTTAACACTGCAACGGAAAGTTAAAAACGTATCCCGTGCCTTTAGTTAATTGTCAAAATACCGTTACCTACCTATTAACTTAACACTTACTTTAAACTTGAGTCAAGCATTTAATCAAAATCCCTAACTCTCACTAAGACACAATATTATTTCTCCTAAAGATTTCTAAGCATAAAATAAAACAAACTTTATCTAACTCGGATTGAGAAATGAAAAATGGCAGTTCATAGTTACGAACTGTGTCAGGCTCTAGTAAACGAGGATTACCGATAATGGCCAATTTAAGTGCTAATAAATTTTGTTTACGTACATCTTGAAACATTGGGTCGAGCCTAATTGGTTATTGGGTAGGTCAATCAACCCAAAATGTTAAGAAATTGAAGGTAAGTACTGTTTTCAGTTAGTAACAGGTGAAGTAAAATAAGATACTTTGACTGGTAATCAATTTAATACTAAAATCGAGAATAACGCGATACTGTACACCTATAATTACATACATATTTCTGTATGGTGTCGGACGTAAAAGAATAGCACCATCCCATCACTTCCCGTGGGTGTCGTAAGAGGCGACTAAGGGACTAACCAGAAAATGGGCAGCAGCATTCTCTGTGCATTACAACAGCTACACTGCGATCACCAACCGGCCTGCCAAGCGTGGCGATAATGGCAAATCTCTCTTTGGGGGAGGCCAGTGGGCGTCTTTCGGTTGATATGATGATGATGACGATGATAATTACACAAAAATACTGGTACTGCAAAGTTTGTTAGTTTTTTGATGAAATTAATTAAGATAAATAGTTGAGTTGATTTTGCGCATTAGCTAAGTGTGCTACGAAAGTTGCTACGGCGTAGCTCGCGTAGGCAATGCTACCACGGCTGAGGAATGTTCTAATTTTTTTTGTATGATCATCCTTGCGCATTTTATTTTCAGTAACAATATAATTAATAGTAGTATTTACTAGACACAAACAGTGACTAGACGGACATACACAGAGGAGCAATATTATTGTAGGATTTTAAAGGAGCGAGTTTGTGACATTGGTTGACTCTGTAGTGATATGAATTTGAATATTTTTAAGTACGAGAATTGTCTTACTGATCTCTAACTATCGGTGATGTTCTACCTACCCCATGGGAAAAAGGCTTGAGTTAATGTAACTACGTAGTAGTGACTGACTCCTAGTAATATATCCTACATAAACTGATATTCAATAGTTTCTAGTAAGTCTATTAACTGGCTCAAACGTTCTTAGCAAGGACTTGTATGTAGGTGACATTTCTATACACGATTTACATTGGAGTGGGTAATACACAAGCCAATTGAGATGTTCTTACCAATGTGTTACAAGTTCAGTTCAAGAAGTTTTTCGTACTTATATCAACTGCTTGACTAGTCGACTCTTGAAAACTTTGGTCGTAGAAAATGTAGGAAGATTTCTCTTCGCTTTTATTTAAAAACCTTAAGCGCCCCAAAACCTTTTTAGTGTCATTATTTGATGATTACCATCTCATCACTTAACCTAGCCAGTCCCAAATTTGTTGCCATCGCCTCTAAGTCAAACCTAATAAAGCTGCGCGTCAACAAGATTCCGTTGTAAGAGGGAGACGAAGCTAAATAGGACGAATAGCACTATCCTTTTTCACAACGAATTCATGATGGTGCGCATGACCTCTATAAAAAAGTTAAATGACAGGGAATTATTTTAGGTGGTTATTCTTTAACTAATTTTTGCCTGCGACTTCGTACGCGCATATACGACGCAACACTATTGGAAAGTCACAAAACACACAATTTCGTTTATTTGGATGATATAAATCCTTTCACATGAAAAACAATTTTTCAAATCAGTTTATAAATTACGGAGTTATGAGGTAAAATTACAAAAAAAAATAACAATTATAAGAATTGAGAACCTCCTCCTTTTTTTGAAGTCGGTTAAAAAGGATCTGCAATATTTAGCGAGAAAGTTTCGCTCCGCAGCGCGCCGGGTTATTCTGTACAAAAATAGAGGGGTGTATTGAATTCTCTTTTGTATCCGAACTGAACACGAAAACTTTTGATTCTGACATTGACTACTGACAGTACGGATACAGGAGTAAGTTCAAAGGTGGGTTTTACAGAATTGCTTTGTAGGCTAGAAAAATAAATGCATACAAGTGGTTACACAGTATCCTAAGTATTTGGGTGTCTGAATTTTTAACTAAAACGGTGTTTTTTTTTTTAGTTTTTATTTGTTTATGTTATAATTATTGTTGTTGATAAGTTTTTTAGTTTTTAGTGTTTCTGTGGGTTTTTTCCGGCAGAATAAACTGATTTTCTTTCTTTATTTTCTTTCTTTCTAATCCTAGAATGTAGGTACTACTGCGATTACGAAAATTATACTGCACTGACCGAAAACTGCACTGTCGCTTGCGAAGGACTACCATATTATAAACCGGAAATTATTTTGAAGTGATGCATTATGGCCAACTAATATACTAAAGATGTAAACTAGTGCATTTGTTAAAGATAATCTCTGGAGATATGCGAAAGTGTTTATTATCACTTACAGAAAGTTACACTACCGCTGAGTACCATTAACTACTATAGTATATTTTTGAGGGGTGCCGATCATTTCGTATATTTGATCTATTTTCAAAAGCTATAACGCTATAACATTTAACATAATTTTCACTTGATATAACGTTCAGTTTGTATAACAACTTATGTTATAACAACACTTTTTCTAACGTTCATTTAGTACCTATATTTTAAAGTTGTAACGTTCTTTTGATCTAATTGTCATTTTGTATAACTAGAGTGCGCGAGTAAAGCGAGCGAATATAGCTGCCGTTATCCCATTCATGTTAGGTTCTTATTAACCCTGCAGACACAAAAAGTAGCCCCGCGCAGTAGGGTTTCGTCGACTTTCCTTAGTCACGTACGTAATTTAAGCTGAATTCACATTAGATAAAATTATATACAATGATCATTAGATCTAACAAATTTTAAATAATATGATCATTAACATACACTTAAACTAGTGATTAAAAGTTATCTTTTAATCACTAGTTCAAGTGTATGTTATATCCACTGAAGCTTTTATGACATGATATTATATCTTATAGAGGTATTTCATAAGACGTTATAACAATTGATGATTGTAACAAGTGAAAATTATATCAATCGTTATGGTAAAATGCATTTTTCCTGCGTGAGCGAAACCACATCGTATAACAGACTTTAGCTGGTCAAAAACCTCACTAAAACCGCGGATCAAAATTAAACCATACTTCAAATACCCGTACAAACTCACGCGTACATAGATAATGTGTTTTAACTTGTTCGACGGCGTAATATAAATTTACGACTTATTACTTTTGGGAATTGAACAGTGTCACATGAACGGCTGTTATCAGCCATACCGTGTTCCGTTATTGATACTGTACGTCCGCGTCAATGTGGGGAATGGTGTTTTTTAAAATATGTTTCAGCTATATACCTACATGTTAGAATATTTTTTTGTTTATCGGCCATTTTTTCGAGGTATTTTTTTTCAGGGTTTTAGAATTTTGTAGTGGTATTTTAGACGAACATATGATTTATTTAAACAAATAACGCAACATCCCTGTTGGTTGTTGGTTGTTCATACTAATATCATGATCGCGAATGTTTGAATATCGGTGTAAAAATTTTATATGAAATGTTAGGAATAGATTTTGCTGAAAGGCAGACTGCTAGGAACTTTAAGAATGACCCTCGTGTTAAATAGCCATTTTTTAATTTAAAGCCTAGTGGACCCAGAATTCATTTCCCACACGCAGGCAAAGCCATAGGCATTAAACATTTGCTTTACGATAATTTTAGATCCGGCAGGGTCACGAAAATAGCTTTTCTATACAAAAGTGAAGTTACATTTCATTTCTCTTTTCAAACGTGCAAGTTTCTCAGATATGGCTTCCACCTACATACTCTACAACATGATGTAGAGCGGAATTGCATGCACAAAAAGTATGGCCAAGTATTTGTTGAACATAAATGATTCGTGTCTAATATTATAACTAGTTCTTGTGTGTGTGTGGTGTGTGGCTTCGACCGCGTGAATGCTGGAAATTATCCCAAGGGGAAATACTGGTTGCGGAATTTGTTTGAAAGAGTCACCGTGACCCTGGAACACACAGCGCATTAGAAGGAACACGGATGGGTTAAAGTCAGTAAGATTCTGAAACTCCCTTCGGCTTCGCACAGAGCCGTAGAAGAATTTGAAGAATTCGCATCCTTTAAAAAAAAAAAAGCTTATTTCAGAATATGTGCTACCCGTGTGCAAAGTATCATCCTAATCCGTTCAGCCGTTAAGACGTAAAAATATAACTAATAATAATAGTATTGAGTCCTAAAATATAAGTGAATTTTATTTTTTACGTAAAAAATTGAAAGAATTTAAGTGCAAAAAAACTTAAAGGAAACTAAAAAGCTTTCAATTGAAATCTCAGAAGCCTAAAATATTAATGTTCAATGCATATTACATCCACGAAAATTAAGGGGCCGTCGCAATGTTAATAATTATATGCAAATAAATTCAGGTTTGGCTACGAGATGCGTACCTCGTACCTACGTCAAAACTGAGATGTGGGTCGTCTTTACTTGCGTATTAGTAAGCTACAAAATGGATTAAGTCCCCTCACGGGAGGGATTTAATTAATAAGAAATTAGAATATGTTTGTTGGTACTGTGTAGTTATTTTTTGTTTTATTTTTTTAGACAGTGTTGGAATATGAAATTTAAAAATCTGTATAAGGGTTGATCTATGCTAGAGACGTTCAATTTTTTGGAAGAATAGAAATGGTCGCTAAAAATCAACTTGAAATACCCGACTAAAGTAGATATTCAAGTTAGTGGCAATACATTGAAATCATCTCGAACTAAAATAAATTTCTAAAACAAGTTACTTTACATTAAAAACATTAAAATAAAAAGTAAAATGTTTATTCCTTTAGTATAATATTTGCACTTTATAACCCTTATGAAATTGGTACCTAGTAGGTGCCTGAATAGCCATTTTAATTTAAACTTGTTGGCAGTTCTATCGAGTTGTAAAAACTTAGCTACCATGCAGCTTACTATGTAAAGGGTAGCACAGAAAATAAGGAAAATTTAATAAAAAAACGTACACATAGAAAATTATAGTGGGTGATATGAGCATTATACTAAGAGAAAAGCCTTGTACACTATAAACTAACTATTTTTCTTTTTTGTAACCTAGTACCTTAGATTGGACCTTGTGTAAACTTATTGATTTTGGTTATTACTGGTTTCCCGGTTGTCATTTGTAGATCTTTGGCAGTCGTTATGGATTGTCAGAAGCCAGTAAATCTGGCACCAGTCTTGCCAAGGAGTACCGTGTTACCCAGTTTATGGGTTGTGGAGGTTTGGTAGGCAGCCGCTCCACGTAAAATACTGGTATTCAGCTGAATCCGGTTTGACTGGAAGCCGACCCCAATATAGTTTGGGAAAAAGGCTAGGCAGATGACTGGTTTAAAGGATAAAATCTCACTATTATAATTTATAAATGCGAAAGATTGATTGGATATTTATTACTCAGTCACGCCAAAACGGCTGAACGGATCTGGATATTTCTTTTTATCCCGTGAGAAAGTTCCCTTGAGATAAATTCTGATTTCTCGCGGGCGGAGTCGTTTGAAGAAGCTATTAAGTTATAATATCAGGGTTAGATAAGTTGTTGTACAGACGCCAGCACATCAAGCTATCTGTCAAATTTATTTAATATATTTTCAACTTTATCGCTAAAGCATTAGGTTTAAGGTTTTTTCAGTAGCAGCCCGAGTTTTGAAGTTGGTGGTATCCCCGTGACCAGGAAAGTTGGTCCTGCTCCAATCTGTCCCCGGTCGTGTCGGGTTACCATCCCATCGGAGTGTGAGAGTAAAAGAACAGAGACTGCACCTGCGTTTGCGCACACACTTGTGCAATATAATATTCCCTGCATACTTGGGTAATCTCCATTGAAATTTGGTAATTTTTACATAGTACAAATAAAATAACGCTCGCTTCGCGCTGTCGGCCCTCTGTACGCTTAGATCTTTCAAAGTATTCAACGGATTTTAATGCTGTTTCCACCATAATTTTAAGAATTTCTTCCGAAAGTTTTATATGAAAAATACAGTATAATTTAATAATGTAGAAACGTCGATGTTTTGCCAAGTGTCCAAAAAGCGTTTTTCGCACATCAGTAAATATTACCGTCGGGGCGGGTCGCCAGCGGATTTACAAAATGTCCACTAACATACTTAATTAATAAATTCTGCCCAGACAATGCTCTAATAATTTCATTGTTTCAAACAGTTACTTACATTTCGCTAACTAACCTACTACTAGAATATAATGTGCTGAGCGTGAATTCAAAGTTTGTTCCCATTTATAAACACATAGTTAGGGTCGGAGGTACATAGGTTGTATGACGTGGTGGAATTATGTTGGTAACTGGACATGGGGAACAAAGGATCGTGTTTGTACTTATTTGGTAAAGTTTTGAATACACACACTGTTTATAAATTGGTTGTTATACATATAAGGTCGCATTAAAATAGGTGGACAAAGTTTTAGAAATCATTCAAACCATCAAAATAAGGACAATGGGAAAAAAAAAATTTGAAACGCAATAGATACCTACTGTCAAGAAAAAAAATCAGTTAACGAAAATACACCAAAAATGTTGGTTACATAATGCATAAAACATCCATATCTTTAGTATCTCATATATACTACAAGTGTACAGGCGCACGTGATCACGTCAAGTGAAAAAAACGTAATTTTTGGTCAAAATAAAATCACTTTAATAAGTGTTTATTTTTGCTTGGATATCTTTGGTTAGACGTACTGCACGCTGTGCTAAAATTTGTCCACCTATTTTAATGGGAACTTATTTACATTGTCTAAGATTCTGACTTACTTACATGTTATCAAATTAAATACATAAGAAATAGTAGACGATGCGAGAATATTGGTAACTAGGCAGTTTATTCTACCAGGAAACAAAGGCAGGTGCCAATATTTATCCAAATATTTTTAGAAGTGCAGAAGCAGTAAGTCTTGGTTATGTATCAGTTATTCATTTTGGTAGAAAGTATGTAGGTATATCATCACACAAATCGTGTATCAATAACTTAAAATACAAAAACAAAAACAAAACAAGGCTAAAACAAAAGACGACACCAAATAGGTAGTCAATTACGAAAACTACCTACAGCGAGCTTAACTTCCCAAGCTTCACTAAAAGACGTTTAGTAAGAGCTCGAGAGTCAAATGAGATATTCAAAACGTTAGGAATACGTCCAGCATGAAGCTAACCTCTCGTCCAGCAAACTGTCCTGACCCTAACTTGATTATCTGGACAGGTCGACGATACAAACAGCTGGATGCGACATCACAAAGGAAAATTAAATTTTCTTTGAAAGCCTTCAAGTTTTGGGTTTTTTTTCTGGTGTGCCCAGTAAAGTGACTTTTGTAACATAATTGTGTGCAGGAAATTCAAGGATTTAGATTGCTTTCACACACAAATGATCACAAGCGGTCTAAAGCCTAAGGCATTTTCAATCAGTTAACCTTTGGCAGATACAGAGACAAACAGTGATGGGTGCAATTTTGAAAAAAAAAACAAGGTTAATAGAATGTGACACATTGATAATACTTAAATGTAAGAAATAAATCATTATTATTTTACTATCTTTAAGAAGATACCTACTAAAAAAAAAAGAAATTTTGAATTTATCTGACAAATCACTTGATTTTGATTGGTTTATTCATAAACCACTTCCAATGTATGAACTTCTACGTTCAATTTAAACTGACATATCCAGTGCAACTTTACATCCACGTACAAGCAAAGACATCGTATGTCGCAACACACTCATTCAATAATCTGATTCAATTCCGAGTGGAGGCAGAGTTTCATGCTTACCAACGTCTTATTTAATATTCCTCTCTTGTGTTCGCTCGTCTACGAACTACTATTTTTGGTAAATAATAAATATACTGTATGGTAACATTGAAACATTTCACCTGAGATTATTTATTTTTCCATCAATATTGCTTTACTAGAATATGAGGTTACACGTGGCTTGATACCAATAAAGTGTTTTCTATTAGATAGAAAATGTTCGACAGAGGGAATTTAATTTGTGGTGATTTTTTCCAAGAATCCATTCGTATAAGTATTTAATAGAATAGAATAAACCTGAACGCCTTGCTTTGATGTGGAGGAACATGTCAATTGGCCTCAATGGCTACTATACCCAGAGGAGAATGCCTGACACAAAGGTGTTGGCTGTCAAAGGCCAAACAATTTTTCCTAAAACCAAGTGCCTCAGTGCGGTCTTCAAACCGATGTATCAAGGTATTAGTTTGCTAACAGCAAGAGCCCTAGGGTTCAAACATCCTTTGGTTACCAATTTGATGGTGGTTTCTTGTCATATTGGCTATCTCTCTGATGTGTTTAACTATTATAGACTGTGAGGTTGCCTTTTCGCCTACACCTACTAACTATAGGTCGGTGTGTGAGCGATGTACATGTAGGTATTAATGGGATCGTTTAATATCTTCCAATCTTAGCTTTGCTCTGATGGAAAAGGGTTAACCTAAACGGGGGCTAAGCTTTCACCTTGTGTTTTTATTTTTTTCTCAAAGCTCTCCAAAAATAACACCGCTTAGCTCCGGTACAAATGTCACATAGTTACAAGGTTCGCTACCTCGCTTAGCTACCTAGAGCATTAGTGATAGAAAGGCAGCCTATGGCGTGTTTTTCCGCCAGAGAGCAAGGCGGTGCGAAAATGTGTAGCGACGATATGGAACGGTGTGTAGCTGAGTGATGCAAGGCTACGTCACACACCTTTGATGGAAAAGCACCCTGAAGGCACAATTTCGTGCATCGCGGCCGATTGCAGCCACGCGCGATCTATCGCATGCGACTGTCGCGCGCGGCTGATGCGACAATGGATACCGCTTCCGAAGTCAGCCGCATGCGTCTGTCGCAGACCTCGGAAACGGCGCCATACATTCTCATACTCTGACTATTGTCGCATGCGATAGAACGTGCGCGGCTGCGATCGACCGCGATGCACGGAATTGGACCTTAATGCATCAATGTCTTCAATACATATATTTTAATCTTGTCAGTCATCTCTGAGATGGTTTTTACACTATTTGTTTACACATACCACATGTATTTTTATTTATATAAGCAAGAAAAATGGTTACTATGTCAAATATTTTCTGTGGAATAAAATATAATAAAATACGGTCTGTTAGTTAGCAGTGCAGCAAATGAGCACGTTGGCATTGCCGCTGTTTGCCGCTAATGGTCTGCGAGGACGTGACGAGGCTCCGATGTAGCAGTGGGTGAGAACCTTTTAAAAAGTATGAAAATATTTATAATTTGGTCACTGTAGTTGAGGATCGCTTATTTCAAGTTGGGCCACATTATTTTGAAACTGAACGGAACTATTTTGGCTGTACATTTACCTATATGTTACCTACAATTTTTATCCTAGATTTGTATGAAGATGCTTCTTGTCCGTTCTATAGAGTTTTATGTCCATTCTTCTCCATATGAATAGACATTCCTAAAGATAATTTAAAGAAGATATAATTTCTTGTGAATGCGATATTCAAACGTGCCTTTTAATATTGAAATGAGTTTTTCCCATCATTAGGTATCGACCGCAGACACAATTTAAGAAAACTTCAAAATAAAGCTATAAATAAAACTTTGCCCAGTTACGCAAGTAAAACTGTATGGACAACTGTTTTTATTAAGGTGATAAACAATCAAGTTGCTTAGCGGCGGCGTCTTAATTATAATGAAGAAAACGTTTTAGTTCGAGTAATATTTACATGAAGCCAAGTCAGATCAAATTAATTCATGGGACACTTAATTCAATACCGACTTCCGTGTTTTACCCTACTATTAATTCTAATAAACCCCAGATTATAATAGCAGCTGTGAATATAACTAAGCTATGATGACAGCAACGGATATCCTACTATAGTAGGCGCCAGATAAATGTGGAATAAAGTATATTGACCTTTCCCTAATAACTGTTCATAGGTACCTGAACAATTAAATATGAATCGTTTTTCATTATTAGACAATGTTAAGGATCACGAGAGATGATGATTCGGGACAGCTTTGTGTCATTAATTCCGTTTTTCAAATTAAAATGTCAATAATTGTAGGTGGGTCAATGACCGTTATTCCACGATTATCTGGCGCCTACTATAATACTATAAACGCGAAAGTTTGTAAGTATGGGTGGATGTTTGTTACTCTTTCACGCAAAAACTACTGAATGGATTTTGATGAAATTTGGCACAGTAGTAGATTTTAGTGTAGAATAACACATATGATACTTTTTATCCCGGGAATATGTTCCCTTGGGATATTTTTTGACAATCACGCGGGCGGAGCCGGGGGCGGCAACTAGTATTTAATACTACAATCTCAACATAGTATAAACTCGCTTTCAGCCGTCCGTCCCTTAACTTGATAAGTACTAGATTATGTTTTAAAATGTAACGTTCTTGAATTGTTTAAAGCTGGTACTGACCAGTGTTACGGGCCGTAATGTAACATTGCCAGCGAACATGTTTTGTTACGCCGTGTCCTAAAATCCGTGTAAAATAAAATACATACGCATCATGTTCGTGCTCGTTTCCACGTACAAACTGCACGAATGCTCGCTTTGTAACATGTTACATTACGGCCCGTAACACTGGTTAGTACCCACCTTTAGGTAAACATGGCTACTTTTACCGTGGGTGCAGGGTACATTGCAATCTCTCTGTCCCTCTGTACGCTTAGATCTTCTAAACAAAGCAACGGATTACAATGCGATTTTCACTGTAATTGAGAGTTAATTTCCGAAAGGATTATATGTGTTTAAAATATAAATAGTGTAGAAAATTAAACCTTTTGCCAAGTGTCCAAAACGCTATTTTCGGGTGCACATCATTAAATATTACCCGTGCAAAGCCGGGGCGGGTTGCTAGTATATAATAATAATATCGTAGGGCCCGTTTATAGAGGATTTTCCGACATTTAACCCTGCGGGGTAAACAGCCGTAAAATATGTCTTCACGTCTAAACCAAGGCAGTCTGTCATACACAATTATATTACCTACATACCGTTAAACATGAATTTTGTATAATATATATTCTTTCATACATCACTAAGTAAAAATATCTGAAGCACCTCTTGTGAATATTATGTTTTATGATAAGGAAAACTATATGTTGGAAATATTCGCAATCATTTGTTTCTTAGCGTATTTCGGATCTGACAACAGTTACACTTGACATTCCTACTTTTTATTTCTTTTGCCATTTTGAGAGAGTTTCCGACTAAAAACAAAAAAGTTTTCCAAAAATATCATAATTCATCGCAACTAATTTTATTGATAAGGAAACTCACACAAGACTAACGGCCAGTCTCAATAACGTATCTACCTTTAACCAACTGTCAAAGCTACCAACTGTAGTTGAAACGTCCTGTTTGCCTTTGTAACATGACGTTTCAGCTACTGTTGGTTGCTAATTTGACAGCCGTAAGTCCGTAAGTGACCATCATAGTTTCTTACCCATTATTCTCTGTACATATCTACACTTTCGGACAAAAAAACTAACTTATTAAGTATTCAAAAATACTAAACCATAACTAATAAATCGCTGAAAACACCTAAACTACGAACATCCATTGATATGTGTTAACAGTCACATAAATCAAAAATTATCTCGCATGCGAGTACATAAAATGAACGGCACAGTATCTCTATTCTACATTTCTAGCGTACCTCCGCCAAACGTTACGTCATAATTAATTGCCTGTTTACCATTATGTGGCAGATATGCTGCCACGTTACCTACGAACTAACAGATTGTAAATGTTATTATACCTATTTATTCGGCTTTTGCTCCTGAAGAAAAGAACATATTTTTCAGAATTTCTGGAAAAGATTGGATGGTACACTTTAATAAAACATAGTAATCTTTCGTGTTTGGGTTCGGAGAAGTGAAGCTGCTAAACCCTTAACTATTTTAAATTAACCTCATTTTGAAATATCCAACTCATTTGTTATGTTTTGTAATTAGAACGCAGATCTAATCTAACAGTAAATCTGATAAATACGTGCATTATATTTATATATTAGGTTACCTCAACCTAACTCAGTCATAGATTAAATAATAAGAAGTTATTTATGATACCATCAGAGACCTTCCTCCTCTCTAGAGACCTGAAAGACAAAATAACGGTTTTCCATACAAGTTTTAAAAATAAAAAAACTCGATGAAATCTTACTCAATCGTTTATTTAAAATCACGGAATTTTCTCATAACGATTGATGGCCCATAGTTTTCGCAACCGAGTGTTTCTGCATATAATTTTTAATTTAAGGTCCGCTGATGATAACCAAGGTTTAAAAAATTAAAAGCACTCCTCATTTCACGAGATGAACGTTAAGGGGATGACATGTTGCTAATGAAAATTATATGAAAGGTACTAAAATGTACGAAAAGTCCAGCCTACCCCTTTGTTTCCTAACAATATGCCATTCTTTATAATCGCGTCAAATCCTTGCCGAGGTATTAATTTAATGAATTTTACTTGTCATAAAATTAGCCTGTTTTGAGTTAAGGGTTGGGACATTAACTTGGCTGAATGAGCGTGTAAGAGGGTCGTAATGGTTAATAAACATGATTATGTAGTGTTCCTGCAACCGACGGAAACTTTGTGACTTGCATTTTAATGGACGGCTTGGCGTGTCCGTTCTTAGGCGTAATTTTGGTGGAGAGGAATTGTTGTTTTTAATTTCGGTTGCTAGTTGATGACGTGGTCTTAAACATAAATCCTAAATAGTTAATTAGTGTTGTTTGACGACAGTATCGACTTCAACGACATTATTGGCAGCCAGTTTAAGTAAATAAAATATATAAATATATATGGTCAGCCCCGCATTTACGCATTTTTACTTGATACGTTATCAAAATAAGCGAAATATATACATCTTCACAAGCATCATCATTCTGTTTAAAAATCTCGCCCCACCTGCTATAAAATTCCCACCAGAAATGCTAACTTCACTTAAAAAATAACCTGCATTTATAAACGCGAGGGCAACCCAGAAAATTCCATTTACACTAGGCAAAGTGCTCCGACGCGCAACGTCAAGATGCATCGTCGAAAATTATGCATCGCTAGTACATACCGAAATATTGCGAGTAACAAATAGCAGGGTCTGTGCCAGCCTTCCACAGAGCAGCTCCAGAATTTCACGGATTATTTCGTATAACGTATTCTTAACATAAATAATGTTTTACTAAAATTCCATAGCTGAGAGATGCCGCTTAAAATGTTTAAGAAGGCTGTGTCAGTTTGAAGTTGATCTTTTTTTTTCTTACCGACGTCACTTTGTCGATTATACATTACATACTGGGATCTCAGCTCTCATTAGCAGATTTTTGAGAGTCATTACGGATAGTCAGAAGCTGGAAAATATGACATCTGCCTTGCAGGCTCCGTTTCCTATGCTGACATCTCTTTGAGGCGCGCGTGGAACACAACGTGCCATCGAACCGGGCCTGGTGGTGATCGGATAGCGAGCCACCCGTCCGCAGACACCATGACCCCGCACTTCTGGAGCACCCTGTATATTACCGCTGATTTAATTTTATTGTGTAGAGACCAATATTTAATATTAGGTAAAACAACATCCTGGATATTTCGCGGAAAATATTATATCACATAAGTCCAAAAATCTTATAAGATAGATATTTTAATTTAAAAGCGATATATCCGATTTATGGTCAAGAGGCAAAGTGACATTCTGTCCGTGATAATCACTGTCAAAAACTCCAAAATGAACATGAATGAAACTCCATATGGGATTGATATGTATACCGAAATGACACCAATCAGTGTCATTAAATATGTGTTACTACTTTCTTGCACAATAAAGTTAATATATGTATCTATATATCCTACACATTTTAACGCCAATATAATATGTACCAAAATATTGAAAGCCTAAGGTAACTGAAATTGTAATTCATATAAAAAAATCAAAATACATTTCAGTTAAAAAAATACGCGACCTTATTATTACATAGGGGAAGGCAGATAATATGAATTTCAGGCCAAGGTTAAGTTTCCTCAGGAGAGAGCAGAAAAGAAAGCCCTCGAGTGAAGAGGGATCATTGTATTGTATGCAAGTGGACAAAGACGATTCATTATAGAGTTTTATGGCGACGTATTATTCCTTCTGGAGTTCTTGTGTAGGCAAGTACTGGAAAATTTTATGCCTTGCAAAAATATATTTTTTGTGTTCCTTTTTTGTGACTTTATTTGTTCTTTTTTGAGTTATTTATTTATTAAATTGGCACATTGAGTAGATGCTCTCTTTTCTTGCAAGTGTAAAATGGTAAAGTCTGGTAGCATTGCCATCCATAGCTATCTTTGTAACATCAAACTCCACTAATACTTTATTATTATAACTTTTAATATAAAAATATATTTTTACATTATTATATATTTTTTAATTCTCTACAAACTGACAAAACAATGCATATGCCATGTTATCTCCCTTGTTTGACTGGTAGAGAATGCCTATGGCATTACATCCACCTTAAAAACTATGTACCTACATGAAGTTTAAATACTCTAAGAGCGAATTTCGCCAATGAAACTGTGTATACGTTCAATACATTTAAACTGCATTTATAAGCTGTCAGTGTATTATTTATATACAACAAACATGGCGTTCAAGTGTATTTGCTGATGGCTTCAGATACAATACAATGGTTAAATTCGTCCTACGTAGCGAGAAGTTTCAAGGATATTTTATTAACGGTACACTTGCTAGTACAACTGACCATAAGTCCACTTGAACTTTATTTTCCCCGCGTGAGACCTCATAAATGTCAGTATTATTTGAGAGCCAACGACAAATTCAAACCATGAAAAGGTATTAAACTATAGTGGAGTCGCCTTACGCCACCCAGCCATTCAGGCACGCCTTTTCAAGAGCTGTGCACTCGGCTTTTCAATAAATGCTCAATGAATAGCTCCAACGTACCTGCTTCCCTCAAAATTAATAACGTTTTTGATTCTTGTAGATCGAGATTTTGAACGGAATGCTTGTTGGGATTGTATATGGATAAATAGGATCTTAAACCTATTTATTATATCCAAAGATGTACTCTAATTGGTCTCTTAATTTTACTGTACAGATATTCAGTTCAGGGTGAATTAATTGGTTAAACCCCATTTAATATTGTGACGGGGTATCCAATTATTGCAGCTGTTTATTAATTATTGTTAAGTGTAGTGTTTATGGCATTGGGTATATATCTATGGGCTAAAGGGACCTGAAAGTATATGGATTTAATTATATCTCCTTAGAATATTTGTTTCATGAAAATCGGTCCATCAGTAATCGTCCGTCGGTGTACTTAGACGGTGTAACTTGAGAACGGCTTTTCCGATTTGGCTAATTCTTTTTTTAATTTGGAAAAAAAAATAGGTAGGTAGAGAGGCAGGGTAAGGTAGGTAGGGTAGGTAGGTAGGGTAGGTGTAGTAGGGTAGGTAACGGTTGACGAGAGGTGACGGGAGTGAAGCCACGGGCACAGCTTGTCTATTTATAAAAAATAATCTTTATTTTCCTTGGTCACGGCATCACGCGTGAATTTCGGACCGTTAATTCTTTTTTTTGTGTTTGTTGTTGACAGGAGAAAGTACTTATGAAAGAAAATTTTGAAAAAAAAAATACATCTCGAAGACGGGGTGGGCCACTAGTCAAACATAAAGATGACAATAGAACATAAGAAAAAAATCTTATTAACTGAATAATATGTCTACATTATTAAAAATATAAATTATAAATAAACCTATTAAAAAGTTGAAATAAAACCCATGTTCCCACCTGCCCGAAAAATTTCCTTTTCACAACCCTTGAACCGACGCGCATAAATTAGCAACGACAAAAAAGGCCAATTAATTAGTTTCTCAAGAACAATATACGAGTATATAACAATAAAATAACAAAAGGGTATTCGTTCATGTTATTTCGAATTAGCGGCATAGAACAAAGGTTCGGTTGCCATAAGAATGGAATATTAATGGAATGGAGGAAAGCTCGTATGATGGGAAAACAATCAACTTGTTTGCGTTGGCATTTACAATATCAAATTCCGGCCGGCGAGGCTGTGAAGATTCAGTAAACTGTGAATGTTTTAAAATTTGATGCTTTTGTATATTCATTGTTTATGTAGATATTTTGTGGAAATGGGAGCTGTATGAGTCCTTAGGGTTACGTTCATTGATTGATGAATACAATTTAATTTATATTCAATGACAGCTTTTTATTGGCAATTTGAAGCTAAATATAGACACTCTTTTTAAGGATCGGCCGCTCTGGGTGGAGCGGAAGGGAGTGTCAGACTCTTACTGACTAAAACCCGCTGTTCCTTCTAATGCCTTTCGCGTTCCAGGGCCTCTTTCGAATAAATTCCGTAACCCTGCCAGGAAACACATAATATCACGCCTGTGTTCCCTGAAGGATTAGGCACAGCTCTACCTATACCCAATTCACTCACATTTTGCCAGTTACATTGAAGTCCTTTACAATAGAGGCGAGCCTACTGCTATCAACCGGGCACGAATTCAGGCCCGGGGTTGGTATTGTGAAATTCCAGGAAAAAAAATCTAAAAGTATTAATAGACTAACGTAACGTAACGTGGGGTGAATGGTACCACGTCATACGCCTCGTTTCTAATCCTTCGGAAACCATAGAGGTGACTCTTGGCTATTTTTGTGATATTCATAAAATAGTTCTCTTCAACTTATGAAGACACAATGTTTTATATAAAGCAAGTCCTTTTATTCCATAATTAATTATTTTATTTTATTACAACATTCTAGCTAAGAGTACATCAAATCAAAATGTACTCTAAACTTAATATTGACAATGAACCAACTACCCAACTACTACTAACCAAAAATCAGTATGTCCGTACATTCAGTTCTTTTAATAATTATTTTAATAAAAAGGACAAACTCATTTAATCCCTTCATAAAATCAATCATACCATTCCATAATATCAGCTCCATAAAACTAAAAGGTAATGAATAACTTGACATTGACAATGAACCAAAAATGATAATGTCCTACTACTCCCAGCTATGAGCTAGCATTACGCTTAGCGTACTGCTCTCATTATTCCTCCCTAATAGTTGTTTTTCCCCAGCGATGCTAAGTCCAATTTATATTAATGCCGTCATATTTTCCCACTTGATACCTTCAAACAATCGATCATACCATTTCATCATTGTAGCTTCCTAAATCTAAAATGTATTATGAACTTGACATTGAAAATGAACTAACAATCATTATGTCCTACTAATCCCAGCAATGAGCTAGCATTACGCTTAGCGTACTGCTCTCATTATTCCTCCCTAATAGTTGTTTTTCCCCACCGACGCTAAGTACAATTTATAATGCTGTCATATTTTCCCACTTGATACCTTCAAACAATCGATCATACCATTTCATCATTGAAGCTTCCTAAATCTAAAATGTATTATGAACTTGATATTGACAATGAACTAACAATCATTATGTCGTACTAATCCCAGCAATGAGCTAGCATTACGCTTAGCGTACTGCTCTCATTATTCCTCCCTAATAGTTGTTTTTCCCCACCGACGCTAAGTACAATTTATAATGCTGTCATATTTTCCCACTTGATACCTTCAAACAATCGATCATACCATTTCATCATTGTAGCTTCCTAAATCTAAAATGTATTATGAACTTGACATTGACAATGAACTAACAATCATTATGTCGTACTAATCCCAGCAATGAGCTAGCATTACGCTTAGCGTACTGCTCTCATTATTCCTCCCTAATAGTTGTTTTTCCCCACCGACGCTAAGTACAATTTATAATGCTGTCATATTTTCCCACTTGATACCTTCAAACAATCGATCATACCATTTCATCATTGTAGCTTCCTAAATCTAAAATGTATTATGAACTTGACATTGACAATGAACTAACAATCATTATGTCGTACTAATCCCAGCAATGAGCTAGCATTACGCTTAGCGTACTGCTCTCATTATTCCTCCCTAATAGTTGTTTTTCCCCACCGACGCTAAGTGCAATTTATATTAATGCCGTCATATTTTCACGTTGGTTACCCGCATTTTCATATTAACTGTGGACCGAGCTCCCATGGTAATGTTGAGGTCCTACCTTCGTCATTTGTTTGCAAGCTGATTAAATTTACAGGGCTAACGCGGTTTGCTGTAAAATTAATTCCCTTAATACGTGTGCTGTGTAAGATTTAAAAAATCCAGTGGCGAATGCTTGTTCGGAGTGATGACGTCACTGGACATAAATACGACCTCTGTGGGTAGGATTTGTAGTTTATGGACATTTTAGTGAAGAGTGGTCATTGAGTGTAGTCGTAAAGTGTATTGGGTTCAAGTGGTGCGGGTTTTTGACGCATTTTCTGTAGTAATTTTGCTTGCTAATTTCGTGACCTGATTGAATAAAAGTAAACGTTTTAGCTGATAATAAGGAAAGATAGTTTTGGATGTATCAGAAGTCATGTAAAGCATTACATGTTTGCTTTGACAAATCTCTGTTATATCCAAAATTATCATATTTTCTTTCAGCAAAATAGAAACATAATTTTTCAACACTTTAGACGGTGCTGACCCAAAAAGAGTCCTTTACCGACTTTACATAAGTAAAGGGATGAATGCGTAAATAAATTCTTTACGGACCCGAGCTTACGGTTTTCTTCAGTTAAACAAATATACATGAAGGAAAAAAAAATCGTGAACAAAACCCGGCTATAATCTTCGTCCTCTCGACGGGCTCGAAGGCTTGCCCGCATCACACTAGTAAACCGGATCCGCAAAGCGTATTTTCTTTGAAAACTGATCCCCTGAAATGCTTTACTCACACGGGTTGAGGGACTGACGTCAGACTTTATAAAAACAACCCCCGACTTAGGTGGAATTTACACCGGCGCTACGACGCGACTTAGCCGGCGTTGTCCGTCGCAAAAAATAGCTTTAGAAATTCGCGTTTTGGGAAATGGATCCAGTACGTTTGCTGAGCCCCGATAAAGCATCGAGAACTACCTACCGATTTCTAGTCGCAAAACGGTGATATCGATGCGTATATTCAAACACTAGTTACGGCTATTGGGCGATAATTGACCTCCGTTTAGTCTTAGTCCGGCCATACATCCATTTAGTCTGTCTTTTGTTTTGTGAGAATCGATGCTGATGCGAAACCGTGTAACTTGCAAACATTTATGAAACATGAGGTTGAAAATGTTATTTAGTTTGTTGCTTGTGCTAAGCATTATTTCCATGAAACATAAACTCATCTGATAATGACGTGTTGGCGGTACAAAGCTCCAGATGTAAACGTTAGCGGACCAACCCATTAAATGAAGTGTTATCGAGTTCCTTTCAACTAAATTTAATTTTGAATTTACGATTTGGTTCATGAAATCCAATAACAGTGCTGACTAAATGATGAAATTCTGAAGGTTCTAATTTATTTGAAATCCAATTCGGGAAGGCTTTTGACTGACAACGTTTGAGCGTCGCTATTTTGGAGGTTTAACTATAGATTGTATTTAGAGGTTGGTTCTGTTTTGCTGCCTGCGGTCCCGGACTCTAAAGGGGGAGTCCCTTCACCGGAGGCCCCTCGGTTCCCCTGGGGGTCGTTAAGGGTGAGAAAGGGATTATGCCGGTTGAATGGGCAGTGGCGCTCATCTATACTTTAATGATGTACATGATCACCGGTTCGCACGCCACGTGTTTGACATGGTGATTAAAGACGTTCTTCTAATGAGAGGGTTTTGTCTCCGTGGTAGTTGCGGTTAGGTCGTCTGTTTGAATTAGGAATGTGTTTATTGTATTTTAAACTTTGAGCAAAAGGGTTAGATTCCTGAAAAAAAAAACTATAGGCCGTCAATGTGCACTACACACATAAAAAGTTAATTTTTACCTACCTTTTTACATAGTAGTGGTGTATGAAGCATCCAGAACCGAACTTTGATGCGTTATATCTTTGTCAATTTTGATTGACATATTTGAATGTTTTATTATTAGTGTGTTTCCATTGTTTGTGTCAAAAACATGTTAACTTACTTTTTTTCTTAAATTAGCTTTTCCTTAAAACTACTTTTAAGTCCCCTAAAGAACGTACGTCCAATTCAAACCTATCCCTCACCGGCACACAATGAAACTCAAAATATGAAATCAAAAATTACTATCATATCCTATCTTCTCCTAAATTTCCTACTTCATACTAAAAACTTTACTAAGTAACTTTTTAATTTTATTATAAATATGAAAGCTTTTTAAAACATACATATTTTTAAAACACAAATTATACTTTTTATCCCAACCTAAAGTCTACCCAGACTTAGTCGCGTGCTGAAGCTAGTGTAAAATAATAACTTCACAATGTAAAATAACCTCCAATTGGGAATTTATTCCACTTGTTTGCCCTACAACCAAAAAACATGTGTTAACCTGTTAAGAACCTATAGTACGTATACTCCATACCCATCCCTCGGCTGAAAATATAACCAAATATTTCAACGTACAAAATAATAATTACTACACAATGTAAAACAACCTCGAATTGGGAATTGATTCCTCTGCCTTGTTTGCCCTACAAATGCGGAGTAGGCGCCGTATTGCCGCCGATAGTCTGTGGTCGCCGCCACAGACCGCAAGCTGACAAACTATATGCGTTTGTGTACTGACAGGTAATATTATTGTATGGACGGATTCGTGTTTACTTAATAAATTGACTTGCTGGGTTACAAGGTATGAGTATTGACGGGTTGGGTGCTGAGTTGTGAAGTTGACGTTTGTTAAGGATTTGAAAAGGCTGTTTTAAATAGTGTTAAATCTACTAATTTTAAAGCAACGTTCGCATTCGCATGTCAGTGGCAATCTGTCTAAATGTTTGAAAATTGAGGCTTTTTTGACAGAGTACGACTGAGATGCGAATGTTGTTTAAAAATTAGTAGAATTGGCGCTCAGTTGGTAAATTTCTGTGGTGATAGGTATTTTGGGGATCATAGAATGTATTGTTTAAGCTAAGTCTGCCTATTAAAAGTGCTATGATCTATAATATATAAAACAGTCACCTAGGCAGTTTGAGTAGAATACTTATTTAAAAATCGAAGTGTAAACTGATAAAATTCAAAAGGTAATCAGGAAAATCTTATTTTCAATGCTTAAACATTCTTTTCAACTATATCTAACATATAAATCAACTATATCTAAATTCCTAAGATCCACTCCAAACATCTCTCGACCCCAATATTTTATATTTCTTTGATATCGCGTAAAACAAACTAAAACAGAAGTAACTTGCTCATTCTCATCTTTATTTATTCATCCTTAAATGGCCGCTGATTCCTACAAGCAGTTCGGTTCAAAGTCTTTGATGTAATCATCTTCAACTTTCATTGTTACGCAATAGAAAAGCTTTCAAAGATTGTATTCTCTCTTTCTTTGTTATTATTTATTTGAGATTAAAAGGTTGTCTCTGTGATCTGTGCTTCTTGTGTCAAAGTGTTGGTACCTTAAGTAGGTACTTCAGACTAGTACACCGTCAATGGGGACAATAGGAATAAATTTTAATTACGAGTTCCGTTGTCCCCATTGAATGGGGACAGCGTCAATGGGGACAACAGGAACGGACCACTGTGACTATGTTTCGATGAGTTATTGCGAAAGAATGTAATCCGTTTTTCTCACAACCCGATAAATGCTAGTTTTGCTTACAATCACGTGTGATTAAATACTTTTCTCAGTTTTCGTCGATTCGACATCGGATGGTAATAATTGGCTTCGACTGCAAATTTCTTCTGTGAGTGTAATCTGTGGCCAACATAACATCATCACATCTGATTTCCCCGAATAGGTACCCAGCCAGGTTCAAGTATTTTATGCACAGAAATTTGACCTTTTTAGTCCCATTTAATACGAGCGAGTCTATTATTGTTACTCCGGTTAAAATCAGATTAGCGGAATTTGGTTTTTACCGGGGTACAATAAAAAATAAAAAAGAGACTTTGACCTCTGTGATTGTTTCGGTGTTTCTTCTCAGGGTAGTCAGCTAGGAAACACCAGCCTTATCTAAACTATAGGAATACCCATTATAGCACTGCTCCATTCCCAGTCCGGGACCTGGGAATGAAAACAGAAGAAACTAACGCTCAACAGTGCGCTTGCGACCACTATAATCAATACAGTTTGTAAGTGTTACGATCATTATTACCGGGGTTTTAAGCCATGGATAAATAGGTTACTTTGAGGCAAGCATACTCCATCGTAGCTCGCATCATATGTGAGATTGTGGTCATACGCAAGTATAGCAAAAATAATAAAAAAACGATCCATTTGACCCATAAATAAAGGGACTGGTAACAAATTTAACGTAATAGGTAAAGTCAATTTACGTTTCAAGCTTCGATTATTTCAACAAGTAACATGGGTTCATCTTTAAAATATTATTAGGTAAGTATTATTAATTATTATTTGCTGTTTTTATTAAAAGTTATTCAGTACATATAATTCTTTCTGGGAACCAGAGTTGTGTTTAAGTCGATAACCTTTGAAAAAAAAAATATATCGACAATTTATGACGACACGGTTGGTGCAGTGGTTGAGCGATTGACTGCTGCGCTGCGTGTCGCGGGTTCGATCCCCGCACCGAAGAAATATTTGTATGGCCTACAGATAGTTGTTCCGGATCTGGCTGTTTATGTATGTGAGCTTATATGTTTGTAAACGCACCCACGATACAGGAGAAATTCCTAGAGTGGGGCAACGTTTTAAGAAAAAAAAATATATATATAGTCGGGAAATCTTAGATTCGTACATTTAACAATGTTTTTAGTGTGTTGTTATTAGATAGTATAGGACAGACATGATTTATCACAAACAGGTACCTACTACAAATATATGCCATAGACTAGGCCATGATGTGACTTTGTCCACGGAAGTTACAGCTAATGATACCATAACAAATAACCGTGTTATAAATAGACAGAAATTGAGCCCTCTCGATAAAACAGTGCGAGTCTGTAGTGCACAAAGGGACGTAGGTACGGAACCCTTAAAAAAAAGTGACACACCTATCCGTTTCAAAAACAGCGCAAGGGTAAGAAAGGGATAACCAAATAATCTACAGATACAAAATAAAAGCAGATGGCGGCCATTTTAATCCCAAAATGCAATCCCAATCTGAATAATAAAATATTTACTAACTTGTCATTGTAACGACATACGTACGGATCCCTGCTCACTGTACGGTCCCTTCTCTAAAAAATGAATGTGAAAAGGGGCTTTTTTGCACTCGCCTTTAGGAGTATACGTGCCAGGGATAGCTCTATGGAAGGTTGTGAGGGGAAATGTGATCATAATCCGTTACTTCCATATTTGTTTGGGCGGTCTCCTCTAATACACTCCCGAGATGAAAGTATCTACCAGATTTTTTCTATCGAGATTGATTTGTGTGTATAAACTTTTGTACCTATATTGTGTGATTTGACAACCCTTCTTAGTGAGGACCTTGCGGTTATCAATCTAAGGTTGAATATTTGCCTCGTTTTAATTACCTATCTATAGATGTTTGGTTGATTGGAAAGTGTCCTGCCGGTCGATTCCGTAAACATGTTGGAGAGAAGGCTTGAATGAAAAGATCCCGAGGTGAGCTGTCAATCCATATAATCAAGATGGAATGACAGCTCACTTCGTGATCACGTGACATCTTGATTAACAGAATCGACCGGCTGGAGCTGCCAGAGTTTTGATAGCCGATGATATTAATTCAATGATGAATGAATGAACTAAACTCAGCTACTTACACTACAAGTGGAGTTTCGTGAACTTAATTAAAATTAATCAATATATTACGTTCATCATTTGGTTAGTAAGTTGTGATCGTAAAGATATGTTGTTGTAAATACTGGTATTCAGCTAAATTTCACTGGAAGCCAACCAATGTAGTTGGAAAAAGGTTTTGCAGATGATGATGAGTTAGATTCTGAATGTTGTTAGATTCTGAATGCTGCACATGCCAATAAACTCTGTTTCAAGGCACTCACTGTTGAGTAGGGTCACCCCACTATTTGCAAGAAATCAAATTGCCAATAAGTGTCTCTCACTCTCTCCCTGATTCTGAAGGAATCACTTCTTTGCAGAGCAAAGCTCGCTTTCCCTACAAATAACGAAGAGCTTAATAGTCTTCTAAACGTATTAAAACCTCGTTCCACGACATGTTTTAAAGGCAAACATGACGTTTCAGGAACTGTTGGTAGGTAATTTGACAGTTGGTTAAAGGTGTATACGTTATTGAGACCGGCCGTAAGACCTCATTAGCTGTTAAGATTAACTGACCCAAATAACAACGATTACAGTTCTGTTGATGTGTTTTTTCTGAATAAAACAGAGGAGCTTGTCAAAAACTTGTGCCACTAAAAATTAGATATCGATTTTTGTTTACATTTACATTCTATTAAGGTGGGTACTGATCGGTATTGGGGCGTAATATACCTAACATGTTACAAAGCGATCATTCGCGCAGTCAGTACGTAGAAAAGAGTACGAACATGATGCGTATGTGTTTTGTTTTACACGAATTTTAGGACACAGCGTAACATCACATGCTCGCTGCGAATATTACATTACGGCCCGTAACACCGGTCAATATCCAGCTTTATACTTACGGATGTTTGTTACCTGGGTAAACCGATGGATGACGCCAGAACTTTGCACAAAGGGAGTTTACGCTACGGGTAACAACACAGGCGTACTCCCTCGATTAGGTGGGCAGGATAATAGAATGAGCTCCCCGACTTTTGGGCAACTTCAGACCCGTGTTTACGGATGAAACAGTTTCGGAAAACATTCTATCATAATATTAAACAAGCATTTTGGTGAGTGGAAAAAGAATGGGGAATTAATCTTACTTTGTTCGGCTATTAGTCGATAGAAAGGGAGACGATTAATGGGCGCGTTTTCTTAGGAAAGTAGTCTTAATCTAGGCTTTTTGTTATACCAATTAATTCTTGCTGAGATGGTTGGGTGGTCTTCAGAAGTGAAAGTATGTGAGCTATATAATTACGAGTATGTTGATGAATTTTATTAGCCGCCTTCAAAAAAGGAGTTATCAATTCGACTGTTTTTATTTTTTAAGTATGTAGGTATGTTCGGGCTTATCTCCGTCATATACAAACGGATAAGCATTTTTTTTTTTTGTTAGAACCAGGTTTATTCCGAAATGATCCCGCTCAAAATTTGTAAAGAGCTGTGAAGAACTTCGGAGATAGATAATTAAATTGAAATGGAATGTTTGGAATGTGTGGAACGTTAGATCAGCACTAGGAAGTGAAAAGTAAAAAAACTTTTTTACAAAAAAATATAAAGTCGGTGTCAAATAACGAAGACCACACCTGAAACACCCGCTTCCAAAATTTAAATTATTTTATACTTTGTAGTGGTTTGTATTTGGAAGTCAGTTATATTTTTCTCCATAAAAGTTTTTTTGTAATAATATTTATAACCTTCTGTCTAATAAAAGAAGAAATTTGGTATGAAGAAGAGCATAAATTTCACAGATTGACAATCTAAAGAATACTACTACCGCTCCAATCAAAATAAATATAAATATTATTTGAAACTATGACATCCAATTTCCAAATTCTTCAAACACGACAGTTTCCTGACTTCCTATTCACGACAGAGAGAAAGGAAATAGGTACCTATTTCCTTTGCATGCATCATACTGAGACAAACGTTCGATTAAAACTGTTTAACAAAAAACAAAAAAAAGTAGAATCCACAGTACCTGCTGCATGCAGTAAAATAAATAAATAAAAGCCTTTTATTTCTTGCCAATTAATTGCATACAAAAATGAAAGAATAAAAAAAACTAAGAATAAAAATTGAGAAATAAAAATAAAATGAAAATTGAAATATTTGAAACGTAAAAATTGCAAAATAATTTGAAAATTTGTAACTTAAATTAAATTCCTTTTAAAACTAAAAATTAAAATAAAATTAACATATTCTAGTTATTTTAAAGTTATTTGGGTGCCTACAAAAACTTAAAAAACGGTTGAAATGATTTTAAGACCAAAAATCAAAAAAAAACTGACACTTAAAGAATACCAAAATGCAGAAAATAACAGAAAATAATCATACTAAACTACAAGATTAATTAAAATTACATTTTTTTAATATAGTGCACTTTAACTGTAAGAAATGAAAAAAATCGCTCGGAGAATCGCAATTTAGTGTACCCAGTCCCTTAAGTTCCAACTGAAGTTGGACTTCAAACAAGTTGTGTATGACAACATGTCGCGTTCTGTTGAGGTTCCTACCTTGTTCTTATAATTCTTGTTGTCTTTTGTTGCTGAAGTTTTAATTCTTTTAGCTTTGTAATGCAGTGTTGTGAAATAATAATGTCGTATAACAGTTGGGAGGTTTGAGGGGACAGTTCCTGTAATACTTGTCATAGCGGATAGCTCGCAAGTTATGCGATTTTGGGGAGGTTCTTTTGTAAGTTATCATCTTCCTGCCCTTATCTGATGTTACTTGGAGTCTTTTAGTAACCAACGGAACCCTATTACTAAGCCTCCGCTGTCCGTCCGTCTGTCTGTCAGCGGGCTGTATCTCACAATCCGTAATAGTTTGACAGTTGAAATTTTCACAGAATGTGTATTTCTATTGCCGCTATAACTAAAAAAATAAAATTTCCTTTTATTTTTAATTTAATATTCGTACAAGAAACGTGTTTTTTTTCTGTGTATGATACAGATACCCTTCGTGGTAGAGCCCGACTCGCACTTGGCCGGCTTTTGTTTTCCTTCCCGTCCTGCCAACCGCCACGCTATCACTAACTTCCTTATCTTTCATATCGCTCCTCACACAATCCATTAATCTTTTCTTTGGTCTCCCTCTCCATCACCACCCATCCACATTTATATTCATAGCTTACTAAGAAGTACTTACTTATACTCTTTTAGCTTTCTTATATAAATGTGATGTTGAAAATATTTCCTGAACACTAACCAATAGTAAGACCAATTTATAAGGCTAAAACATAATTTTCTAGACGAAGGCTTATTATTTTAATATATATATTAAAATAATAAGTATTAATACCTCGCCTTTATAGAAGGTCCCATTGAAATAGATGGACAAACTTTTAGAAATCATTTAGACCATCAAAATGGGACAATGGTAAAAAAAATAAGAAAAACGCATTAGATACTTACTTCTCTTCAAAATTAGAGCGAACAGGCTTCTTCTGGGTAAGCTCGCTCCATCGTCGACTTTGTCTCTGTCATCTATGACCTAGACTAGAGTCAAGAGCAAACCTAAATTAAATAAAAAAAAAAAAAAACAGGTAACGAAAATACACTAAAAATGTTGGTCACCCAATCTCCTATTCTGATACTACAAATGTGCAGGCGCAAGTGACCATGTCAATTACCTACCCATAATGGATGTGTTTATTCTAGTGTGCCGAAAAAATATTACTTTAGGTCAAAATAAAATCACTTCAATCAGTGTTTTTTGCTTGTATATCTTTGGATAAACGTACTGAACGCTGTGTTAAAAAAATCCACCTACTTTAATGGGACCTTATATTATTACAAGTTACAGATCAAACAATACAATCACAGTCAAGCCATTGGATATTCAGTTACAAACACTGTGCTGAAACACCACTGTTCATATTAATTGTGTTTAAAGTAATGAACTATTTATTGCGACTACGACCCTTCTTGAAACAATCCGTTTTGTAATACAATCTCAATATGCCCGAACTACAAACATTTCCTAACTTTGTGACGATGTTTTGGCCAAAAAGAGCTTTGTTGAATTTTGCGTAGAGCTCCTAGCCAAAGACCGGGATTAGGAAAGTTTTCAGGTTCCTAAAATGTTATGTTTAGTACAGTTTTAACCAACAATAAACCTAACTAATAATCTTCTATTGCTGACACCGTCAAAGGGCAAAGTTGCTGTCTGGGCACTCGCAGTGCTGACTTTGCCAATTTAGAACATATTTAAATCTATATATATATAAAAATGAATCCCTATTTCCCTTGGTCACAGCATCACTAGTGAACGGCTGGACCAATTTCGCTAATTCTTTATTTGTTGTGTTTGTTATTGTCAGGAGAAGGACCTTATGAAAGAAATTTAAAAAAATAAATACACATCCGGGCGAAGCCGGGGCGGGCCACTAGTCGGAAATAATAATCGTTTATTGCTCACATTGTCAATAGTCACAATTGTTTTGGGCAGTACAAACTTTGCCCATTTTGTGCCCATCATAATTCCATTTTTAAATTTGATGTAAAACGTATTTGACTGGCCTGTTGGTCGAGTGGTTAGTGACCCTGACTGCTTAACCGGAGGTCGTGGGTTCGATTCCCACCCAGGACAAATCTTTGTGTGATGAGCATGATCATTTGTTCTGTGTCTGGGTGTAATTTGTGTATATTATGTATGTATTTAGAAATATATAAGTATGTTTATCAGTTGTCTGGTTGCCATAGTACAGGCGCTGCCTAGTTTGGGATCGGATGACCGTGTGTGAGTTGTCCCAGGATATATTATTATTATATTATTATTATTATTTAAATCGCATTATTAGCCATTGTAAACAATGAAACGGCAATGCGAGCATTGAACTGTAAAACCAACCACCTAAAAATATTTTCCATTCAATTACTTATGCAAACAGAATCGTGAATTTTATGCAAAATCATAATATACGCAGCCACCGGAAATTGGGGGATTTAATATTATTATATACTGGTCAAATAACAGTGAAATTGTGTGTCAAAAGCATTTATGTTTTGTTCAATCTGCGCTGTATTTATAGTAAAACTATTGTAACTGTTTTACCATTTTCTAAAAATTGTGAAACAATAATTATGAAATAAATAACCCTAATCTCTTCAAAATTACAGTGAACAGGCTTTTTCTGGGTAAGCTCGCTCCATCGTCGATTTGGTCTCTGTCATCTATGACCTAGACTAGAGTCAAGAGCAAACTCATCTCAAATAAAAAATAAATTTGTAGGTATCCGAAATTCTGATATTACATTTGTATTTTATGGTTTTGTCGTATTATTCGGAATACCTATTGTATTGCGGTAATGAAAACTAAATGGAACTTTTTTTCACACACTGTTCCTGTCTGTTGATCATTGCGATTCCATCTTGAGTAGGTACATGGATTGGCAGCTCACGTCGTGATCACTTCAGCCAAGCCTTCACTTCGACACTCTACTACTGACATACATTCCTTCAATGGCCAATGTAGTGCTTCTAAATTATTGAAGTTCTAAGAATCTATTCGACACTGTATAAAGAAGATAATTGTTTATATCTTCTTTATACAGTGTCGAATAGATTCACAACTCTTATGTTCCATCCAATTTAACCCGTACTACTCTAAAACGTAAAATTTGAAAATACGTTGTAACGTATTCAAAATTTACGATCTGTTTTCAACGATAACAGTTACTCTAAGTGACATAAATTTAGCTCGCACCGAATATATCTGGTTAGAACAAATTAGTCACCGGTACAACGCGTATAAATAGTTTGAACCGTATTCTAGTAGCATCGAGTACTGGACGAATAGTTATTGCTACTCAAATGTATGTAATGTCTTATTGCGAGAACGCTAATGGTTTATCGGTATATCGGTTTGGTTACTAGTACTTATTTTTACCGTTATTGGATGGTTATCGATTTCGGTTCCTAATGTTTTTATCGTAATTGGATTGATAGGTACACGAAACCAACACCGTAAATTTATCACTCTTTCTTTTTGATAAGACACGCATATACTGCAAACTATCGAATTTGGTAGGGATTTATTGTATTTGAAATAATCTGTTCACTATTATACAAAGAGTTTATAATCTAATTAACATTTATTAAACGGTGTTTGCAAGAACCCGGTGACAAATGTAAATATTATTGCCATTGTGGTATACCGCTTAAATGGGGTAAGGTTAATTGTACTTAACAATTAATAATAAGTGCTGCCCCCACTCTTGTACTAGGAAGTCATGTGTTACAAGATACTGACCTCTCAATATTCAGAGAGTATAATTATTGTAACATTTCTTTTATTTTTTAATAGGATCGCCTTTGACCACTATCTAGCCTAGTAGTGAGCGATGATGTCGTCGACACGGTAGCTCACTGGCCCGGAAGTAAATTAATTAAAGGAACTTCAGCTTGTAGATATCACGAAAGAATAAGAGTGTTTTGATTAAACCTCTTGATCTATATTGCCGTTATACCTAATAACTTAATAGTACATCAAGCTCCAATGGAAAGTTACCATCCGTACCTTGTTGCTATTCCACCAATTCGCACTAAACGTTTCCAAACGTCTTTTATAATGCGCACAGCAAAGGAGTGGAACTCTCTGCCTGCGTCCGTGTTTCCGAACGCATACAACCCTAATCTCTTCAAAATTAGAGTGAACAGGTTTATTCTGGGTAAGCTCGCTCCATCGTCGACTTTGTCTCTGTCATCTATGACCTAGACTAGAGTCAAGAGCAAACCCATATTAAATAAAATAAAAAAGTGGTGAATTTAGATTTACAGTAATAAAGTGAGTCCCAAGAAAAATATCCCACTGGAAACTGCAGGTGCAGGTGATATTGTAATTTGCAGTTCGAACAAAATCGTCGACATTTTAGCAGACTGACCTGACTGACATATTATATCGGGTAGGTCATAGGTGACCGACTAAAAATAAGTCACGGACTCGACGACCGAACTACAAAAGGGCAAGATTTATTTAAAACTAGGTGACCTGATAGACATTGCCTGGGCCAAACTAAGTTCAGAAAAAATCACTTTCAGTCTTTTCTTTCCTTTAGAACTTTTTTTTAGACACTAACCGGGATCCCGAAGACGGCCTAGGAATCGCTGGTAGACGACGGCGTTCATGATGGATTGGTCGGGGAAGGCAACATACCAAGAAAGTGCAAGTGGAGGAGACTTTTGCCGGCCAGAGGGCCAATATAAGTTGTAAAAAAAGAACTGTTGTATGAATATTAAAAAAAAAACGTGTGCGTCTCGGGACGCCCGACAGAACTAAGTTGAACTATTTAATATGGGAAGCGTCTGTCCGAAATACGACTAGCGCTGTGGTTAGATTGTTAGAGGAAGAGCCTGCCTACCGCTGCCGTATGCGTGAGAGAGAAAGGGAAGCAAGACAGACTGGCACTGTAACGCGTTACGTTACGAAGCGGTTTACCCTCCCATAAGAAGTTATCACTTCAAAAATGGTAAAAAACTATTCTCTAGTGATGTGCTCTCCAACAATCAGCATCTAATTTCTAATTATAAATATATTTGTACCTAAATAGAAGCGCTTGGGGCAAAAAGAAACGATTAATAATTTTCCTTATTCAGAAATAAGCCATAAAGGGAATTTTAAATGTAAAGCCTAATCTCTAATTTGCCTAGCGTTTGAGCTTAGAGATTATAAAATATAATTTTCCTTGATGTATTCTCTAAGGTGTTCTTTAAACGTGTTTCAGAATAATCTCATACTTATCTCACTAATATTAATTATAAATTAATAAGTTTTGATTTTGGTATGTTTATTATTCAATTTATCCGGAACGGCAAAAGATTGGATGCAAGTGTTTGTGAGATGTTGCGGAAAATGTTCGAAAGAGTCACAGCGGCCCTGGAACGTAAAGGGCTTTAGAAGGAACACGGATGGGTTTTAGTCAGTAAGAGTGTAACACGCCCTCCCAGAGAAGCGGAAGACGTCATTTGATAACGATTTCCCATCCTTAAAAAGAGAAAGATGACAATGTTATAAATAAGTTTGTATTCCGTATAAAGTCGAGACGGTTGGTGTAGTGGTTGGGCGATTGACTGCTGCGCTGCGTGTCGCGGGTTTGATCCCCGCACGGAACAAATATTTTATTGCTTACAGATAGTTGTTCCGGGTCTGGCTATTCGTGTATGTGAGTTTATATGCTTGTAAACGCACCCGCGATACAGGAGAAATTCGTCGTGTGGGGCAACATTTTCTTTTTTCATAAACAAATACCTAATTCATTTTCCAGAACAAAAAGCTCCTTACAAAATACCAGAACTCATAGTACCGTAGTAAAGCACGCCCAAGTCCGTTAACAGTCCGCCGAAGCCATAAACAAACTCTAGGTGGGTATCAAAACTAATCAAAAGTTTCCTCACAAAGAACGCGAATGCAGTCAAAAGCAAGCAAGACATTGCTGTTTTATTGAACCTACTAGAACAACCTACCTATTGAATTGGTGTAACAGAAACTTTGAAGCGGTGTCGGGTTAAATATTGACTGAGACGTGTCTCACAAACTGTGGATGAAACTTTCAATACAGGGTTTTATTTTTCAATTTACCTTGTAGAAGTGTTTTGAATCGTTTAGTTTAGCTATTTTGTTATAAAACTTAATGTAAGGGGATACTGTGGTTTATTTATTGGTGTCGTAGATTTTGCCAACAAATTAAATTAAAATAGGGAATAAATATTATGACCACCAGAAAATACTTCGATACCCTGAGCTCTTTTACCAAAAATATATACATAACACCAAAAAAAATTAAGCCTAAAAAATTAATATTTCTAGCTGTTTTATTCACGACTGTAGTTCAAATTGTATTTGGGGACCAAATATAGTAAATGATCACCAAATTTTTGCGAGCATAGGTTACCCGGAACTCAACTACTTATAATAACTTTATTGACATAAAAAAATAAAATATTACAACCAAACATGTGAAGCCCCTGACTCCCGTGCTAGGCGAACCTGTGTTACAGGAATCAGTGTCCTCCGCCATATATCAATACACATTTAAATTTTTTTATGTAATAAAATACAAAGAATAACCAAAACTATTAGGTATTGAAACAGCAAATAAAACAATAAAGAGGAGCAAAGCGAACGTGTGAGTGTGTGATTGTGTGAGTGATGGTGTGAGGGTGTGTGTGTATGTGTGATGGTCAGCGGACGCATGTGTGTGTGTGAGTGAGTAGGTATCTGATGTTATGTGTATGGAACTGATAAAATTAACTTTTCAGTGTCGTCATAGCTTAAGGATTGAAGCCATGGTCTTAAAATTTGTTTTACCTTATGTAACGTAAGCTTATAAATTGAGATGGATTTATTAACCCGGTTGTAGATCTTTGAACTTAACGCACAAAAGTGTCTGGACGCGAGTGCCGTGCGACATTTGGTAACTTTACAGACTGGAAAACCAGTGCGTCTACTTATTACATCTGAGCTCATTGGTAACATAGTGTGTCTACGTAGGACAGTACGGAGGATATATAATTGTCGAACTGTAAGTACTTGAGCTTCCGAGTACAACTGTCCAGTGGGATAGATACGTTTTTTGAAAGTCATCACTTTAAGTACTGCCCGCTGTGCCCGTTCCGCTCTAAGCATAACAGTTTTAAAAGTCCCTCCCCATACTGGAATGCAGTAGGTAATTATAGACTCACATAATGAGCGGTAGACCATAGTTGCAGTCTCCTTGTCTACAGAATGTCGTAGATCTTTAAACAAATAAATAAGCTTACGAAGCCTGGAACATAAAGTGTCTATGTGTGTTCGCCAGTCGAGCTTTTCATCTATAAAGACACCTAGATATTTGATGTGAGGTACCAAAGTGAGGCTCATACATGTACATTGAGTAGGATCGGTGCATACATGTGGAATTATATTTGTAGTAGTTGGAGGCTTTGGGCAGTTTGTTGGAGAGAACTGTATGACTTTTGTTTTTGCAATATTAAGTGTCAGCATGTTGTTGCTTAGCCAGTCCATTATATTATGCAAAGAGGATTCAGCTCTATCAGTCACCTTAGACCAGTCTCTGTCATAAATAAGGAGTGCCGTATCATCAGCGTAAGTGAATATATCACAATGGTTGAGAGGTAATTGGCAGAGGTCATTAATGTAAATTTGAAAGAGGGTGGGCCCTAAAATACTGCCTTGTGGTATGCCGTAGCAAATCGGTTCCTCTTTACTGATAGTATCTTCAATTTTTACGCATTGACTTCGACCACTCAGGTAACTTTTAAAAATATCTAGTGCCAAACCACGTATTCCCATGTGCTCCATTTTTGCGACCAGTCTAGGAATTGAGACGGTATCGAAGGCCTTGGTGAGGTCTAGAAAGATTCCGTAGCATTTAAAGCGATTATCTAGTTTGTCCACCAAGTTATTAACAAAGTCTGACACCGCATCCTCAGTTGAGATACCTGTTCTAAATCCGTATTGTTTTGGGGATAAAATATTATTTTTTGCAAGAAATTTAGTCAGGGAATTATTAAGAATACGTTCTAGGATTTTAGAGAATGCGCTGAGTACAGATATTGGCCGATAATTGGATACATCGTCTCTTGCCCCAGTCTTGTATATAGGGTGCACTATTGCACGCTTAAAACCTTTTGGGAAAGTGCCTGAATTTATAGCACAGTTACAGATGTGAGCAATTATAGGAGCGAGAGACCTACTGGACCGGCGAAGAATATTGGCAGGTATGTTGTCCCAGCCAACCGCACACTCACTACGCAAACTATGAATGACGCCTATCACCTGTCCTTCATCAACTAAGGGAATGACCAATGAGTTCAGTGGTGACGGGGATGAGATGGAAGCGGAGATACTACTTATTTAGATTAGGTTAATTTCTTCTTTAAACAAAATGTGTAGGTAAGGTTAGGTTAATAACTGCGACCTCCTACGACCTCCAGAGACGACTTGCATTAATAGAAAAAAGAGATTGTTTTTAGTAGGTTTGGTTATAATTTAATATTAAACTGCGGTTTAAATTTTGGTGATTATTTTCTATTTTTGGGTCAACTATGATTTGTTTGGAGTCATTTGCTTTAATAGGATAGCAAGATGTACAAACTTTGGTTATAGTTTTAAGTTAAAATGCGGTTTTATATTATGGTTTTATTTTTGCCTGTGATATTTTACTAAATCAGGTGATCAGTTAAACATAAGCCATTAAAATAGTACCGTAGTGTGAACAAGTGATTTTATGGGCTTTCAATAGTCAGATATTTATTAGATGACAAATAATATGGCTGTTTGACATACATGTTTTCTTTACAAAAGCTGTCAAAACGCCATTTTTATTCCTTGAATAAAAGATATGTGATCTTTTAATCAAGGAATAAAAATGGCGGTTGGCGAATATAAACAATCAGCCTTTATACAGGTCATATTCTTCTTCTGCCTCAACTTGGCCACTAGTGAATATAACACAGACTAAGGGATTAGAAAACAAAAAAAAAACTATTTTAAATTTATTTTGTACACCTACCACTTTTTAACCCAAAGATTGGCCGGTGGGGAATGCCTTGTTGTATTAAGTCCGCACATGTACCACTATTGTACATAAAGTTTAAATAAATAATAAAAAACAGGCTAACTAGAATAGCGTTTACAAAACGTTCCGTAATTTATAGGAATCCGACATAAATAATCATAGGTGATCAACCAAACAAATTGCTCCAATAGTTCCCCAAGCTCACTTAATCCGAAATAACTTCCGTGAATTTAGCATATTCCCGTTCAAAATTAATAGTTGTCCATTTATTCCAACTAACAATTGTAATAAGTCGACAATAAGAGATTGTTTGAAACTAATTCCGAAGTTATCTTGAGGTCGCGTCTTCGAGACGGTACTGGTTTTAAGTAGGGTTGTAGTTACGGATCTTAGCTCTTGCGGGGCAAGTGCGGAATTTCCGAAAGAAAGAAAAGTTTATTTGCGACAAAAAAAAATCCTCCACATCCACACCTGCAAGATTTAGCGGAGTTATTACGGAGATCTACTCAGCGAAGACCTTTCAATGTGGTCCACCGACATTAAGAGCTCTTAGCTTTGAATCTTGAGTTAGGTATATCTGAAGATACAACTGAGAAGTTTCAAGTTTTACCCTCAGGTCCACTGCTGCCATCAGGTCCAGTACCAAGTGAGCAACTGATATTGGAGTCATTGTATTTTAATAACCACTAAGAAATCGCTTTGAAGGTAACAAAGCCGAATGAATAACTGTATCTTCAAAATTTAGGTTGCCACTCAAACAGGAATAAATAACATTTTAGTTCCTTGAAAAAATGAGAATTTATTTTCTCGTCTCCGTTAACCTCCGCATTTGAGGCTCTGCACCTATGCCTCCGCTACATCCCTAGTTCTAAAGCAGGGTGTAGACTGTTCAACGGACTTTAATTTCGCACCTTCTGTGCGCCCAGTGAGTCGTGCATCCCTAACTAACGCCAACTTATTAGCATTTCTATAGCCTCTCGTGTCTACACGCCCTATTGAGCTGTATTGGCTGGATGACAGCACTGTTTTTGATGGCAATTGATTGTTTAGAGGCGTTGACGTCACTTTATAAGGATGTGTCGTTGTAGGCTCTAGGATTTGTTGGATTGTTTATTTAAATGCTGTTATTGGGAAAGTTTTTAATGTAATGTAATGCCGTACATCAGCCCATATTATTATAAAGTATTTATTACATTACAAGCTTAAATGCCACATGCCTTTAAGCTAAAATGCTGAACCTCCATTTAAGACTTCACTCCCTGTTTAACCCCTGGGAGTGGAGGATGAAATTCAAAATATTTTTTCATAGTGCTCATCTTTGTTACATAATAAACTCCTGGCAATGTTTTCTTCTAGAACCAGCGGTTAAGGCCGTAGGTTGTCTATAGTTGTGAATGAAGACAAAACCGAAATTGCGAAAAAAGAAATCAGCTGTTCAGTACTTTTTGTTGAGTTATGCGCACATAAATGTATAAATGATTTTCTTTTCGTGATTTCAGTGTTGGCCCATAATAAAGGGTGTTTATAAAATATTTAGGTCTGTCTGGTCAAACTCCGATTTCATTAAATTGACTTTCGGTGTTTGACTGACCAAATTCGTATCTCCTAGGATTAACCAAAAATCCGTTAGTCAAAGGTACAAAAGCGCTATTCGTTTGGACTTTGACTAAGACGTTATTTCAGACCTGACAACACAACAGATAAACAAAAACATATAGCGAGGGCTTCTAAAGTTATGTATTTGTTAACTAAACCTCACCGTTGACGCTCTTTCATAGCGGTAGCAAAAACAACAAATCTGTAATGTATGAAAAAGAATCACGACTCGCGGCGGTAAGCGGTGAGTGCAAACCGCGACAAACGCGCTGGAAAGGTGAAACAAATTTTAATTAAATTCGAAGTAGTTTCTATCCTGGATTAGCACATAGATTCCCCACTTTTCATTCTCCAAAACGTGCCCTGGTTTCAATTTTTTGAAAGCCTTGTGTAATCTCTCATATGTGCTTGTTTTCTGTAATTTTGAGCTAGGATAATCTATTTCAATGCAGTTTAGACGGGTTCGTTCTTGTTAAACTTTTTACCAGTCAGCTCCCGAATCTGGGCCTCCCTCCTCATCCTCCTCCCAGTTTCGATGGAACTTATCCAGTAGGCTTACAAAATGATTGACCTTTGATAAGAAGAAAATACTATTCAGCCAACACAAAGTCAGTCAATAGACCAATCGCATCACAATACCATTTAATACTAAAGTCTGGCAGAATACTAGCCTCTTAATTAGCCATGTTTGTGGCTTGACCATACCCAGGCGTGGTTTAATGTATAACAGTAGAAAAATCAGTCAATTTATCAATAAACCAATCGCAACAAAGCGTAAACCATTGCTCCTAATGTCTGGTAGTATACTAGTCTTTTAATTAGCCACGTTTGGGGCATGTCGGTACCCAAGCGTGGCACAAGCGCGACACAGCGACACACACCAACCCCACCGATGTACTAATAACATTTGCAAAATTAAACAAGCGGTTACTCGGGACGCCGCATATGCACAATTACAACGGGCAAGCCAGCTTTTAGCACCTAGCCACCCAATAACAATTACATAAACAAACCGTAAAGCCGACTACAAAATGTTATTAAATAAGTACGTGTGAAACGTGGATGCCGAAAGTTTTAGTATGCTTTGATTCTATCTTTCTTTTGTGGGGTAAAGCTGTTTTCTTTTTTGGGGTTGAGATTTTTGGGCTGTCACTATTTGGAATTTGCTACAATGAAATTGAAATTTGAATTCTAAAGTAATTTGACAGCTCTATAAAAATGTTGCCACGCTGCAACTAATAGTGTTGAGGTATGATAGAATTGAAATAGAATGAATGGTAAAAATAGTTTTGTAATTAATTTCTTTGGAATATACCTACTGCGGACAATAAATTTTATTATACGACGTCATAACGTTTAAAGGGTTTCAAACATTTTTCTTGACACTTTAGGGCACCATGTTCCTAACATTTTTTTGTTTTTGAGGTGTCCTTTACCCTTTAATATGCATGTTAGATCGTGTGCAGCAACTTTGAAAAAAAAAGATGGCGGCAGCAGCGTTTTGTCAGAAACTGGTATCTTTCCAATTGTCACGTCACGGAATACGATTATGTGTCCGACTGTAACACTATGATTGAGTTTATTAGGACTTACATTTTTGTCGGTTATAGAATATGAAGGATTGTGAAGTAAATACAGAATGAAAGCATAAAAGTTCCCCCTCAAAGGTAAATCACATCTTACAATAATCAAAGAACATTAAGACATAGTTTCTTACTGGTTACTTACTTATTATTATTACTTACTTACTCCCCATGAAGTAAGTAAGAGTCCGAGTGCGCGTCTTCTTTTCAAGGACATATCTCGCCGACTGATCGACATTTTGCGTGACCAGAGGGCTGGCTCGTTCTTTGCTCAAAGAATTAGCATTGCCATTCAACGTGGCAATGCTGCCAGTCTTCTGGGCACGTTTCCGGATGACAGCGATGCGGAGAAATACTTTGACGCCTGAGTGTACTTTGTTTTTGTATATGTACATACTTAGGTTTAGTAGATGTAAATAGTTTTAAGATAGTATATAGTTGTATTATGTTTGTCTGATTGTTTCTTACTAAACATAAAAATTAATCACGCTTGAAAAGCTCTCGCATCTTAGATTTCATATAAATATTGAGTGTATCACTGAAACCAACTGAAGCACTAGAAAAATAATTGGCATGAACGGTCCATATTGTCTGCGAAGCGCCTACAAAGGCAACTGACACAATCTTTTGTACTCAAAGCTTGAAAATATTGTTAGATTATTGTACATCTTTGTTTTAAATGAATACTCTCTGTGAGTTCTGACGTCCTGGTAGCTTGGATACTGTTCCTGTACAGCCTGTAAAAGCCGTGGCTTTAAAGGTAACAAGAACCTTTACATAATGGTACGTAGAGTACCTATATAGATTTTTCTTTTCAAGTTTTCAGTTTTCTGGGAAAAAACGTTATCTTATTAACTAAGAACCTACTACAACTACTCCATATTTAATGTCTTAAGCCCGCTAGCACAAACAGTTATATTTTTGAGTTCCTAGCTGACACGAGGTTAAAGACAAATATTTTGCCCCAGGTTAGCAACAGTGTCAGCGTTTTATCTGGGGCAAAATATCGTGAGTTAGTTACTAACTCACCAGTTAAAAGATAACTCTTTATTGTGCAAACAGGCCTTAAGAAAAACAATATTACGTTGCCTCTTAACCAATTTTCCTCCAAAAGGTCTACGTTACACCAATTCACAATAAAAAAAAAACAACCTTAAAAAAAAACAAAAAGTCATGAAGTTGACAAAAACGTTATGTTTCGTGCTTTTACATCGCAGGCTGCGACGTGGAATGCGTTCTATTGTTTTCCGATGGCGTCGACAGGAGATGGATGCCAGCCATTGTCTGCATATACGGATTGAGTGTTATAGAATTATGCCTGCATGCCAATCGTCTGGCAACATTGTATGACATCCTGATTTAGATTGAAAGTTATTTATAGAGCTGTTCAGAACTGTGTGTAAACGCTGGGGAATAGGTTTCCGGATTAGTTACGAAGTCGGTATGAAATGGGTTTTTAGATCTTGGTTAGTCAAAAGTCAAAACGTTTATTTCAATTTGGCCATTAAACGGCCCTTTTGAACGTCATCATTTACAGTTCAGTAAAATAATAATATTACATTAATAAAGTGACTCTACTGTTCATTCGAAAAGGTAGATTATTTTGGAGAAGAACGGACAAGAAACTCCATAGTTACTATTTTCAAATAATGGTTTTACAAAATTTGGTAGGTATACAAAAATTAATTTAATATTATGTGAGAACGATGCATTCAGAGTATGCTACTTATAGGAACAAAGTATTACCAGAAGAGGTAAACTTATTCATTTTCTAAAGAAATTTAGGTAAGTGGTAGGTACTCACATAGTAATTTCAACTTTTAAACCACAAATAGAAAAAAGATCAGATCAAGGAAGAAAGAATCAGATGTAAATGAATATAGAATAAGTGAGCCTATGGTACGCGAATTAAGAAACTGTAGTGCTTACGTGTTAATCGCCAGTCTTTTGGGCTGACACCATGTTTTAGTTTGGAGTTTTTATTTTAAGTGTATTATATAGTTAGATTAGTATTTAAAATATGAAATGTACATGTTTATTAATACATACATACAAAGGTTTCCCAGCCAGAAATACAGCGGCATCTTATAACTTAAACCATAACCTAGATGCAAAGTACAAAAATCTGTGATATCTTGAATCTTGTGGTAAAACATTAATAATCTTGTCGAGTTTTAATTTCAATAACTTAGGTTTCTTTCACATAAATAATTGACCTTGAATATCTTTCGGCCGGTCTCAATAACGTATCTACCTTTAACCAACTGTCAAATTCGCTACCAACAGTAGCCGAAACGTCATGTTTGCCTTTGTAACATAACGTTTCAGCTACTGTTGGTAGCTAATTTGACAGTTGGTTAACGGTAGATACGTTATTGAAACCGGCCGTTAAAGAATAACTCAATAGTATAAAACGTAAAAAGAAGATTTGATCATCCAAAATTAAGCAGTAGATTTATTTAGGTCGACGTCATTTTTCCTAGCAGTGTTTTGAATCAATCGCGTTTTTTTCGATCCGAGGAAAGCTTTGCTTGCCACACAGGATTTGTACGGATTTGCGGCTGCCAATCTGTGCCGCAACCGCTAGAGGCGACCGAACATTTCGACCGGATAAAAAATCTCTTATTCCTTGTTAACAGATTCCTGAAGGAAGTTTCTAACAAGAAAACGAAAAAATGCCATTTTATTTAGAGCAACAATAAACGCGACAGGTGAATGTTCCCAGTACTTATTCTGTTACCCACTTTGAGGTACAATCATTTACAGAATCTTAGATTTACACTCGGCCGCTCGGAATATAAATAGGGTCACGGAAACGAAAATTTAATTCGGCTCGTTTTCCTCCCGACTTTTATTTCGTAATCTAAACAAGAAAAATAATGCTTACTAACAAAGTACGGTGGGATTTTTTCGTGCGGCTAACTTTGGTGCGAGGGAGATAAAACAACAAGGGCACAGGTGGCAGTACTCAGCAAATTATGCAGAGCCATATGGGCGCTAATCCATCAAGCGATCGAGATCGTGTGCCGGCTTTCATTAATCATCCTTTATTGATTAATGTGTCTCCACACAAAGTAAGTAATTTACTCAGCATCAACAAATTGATGAAGTGTGTTTTGATTTTTTGGTAGCTTCAAGCTTTGCGTGATTACTTACTTAGGCGCTCGTGTTTTTTTTTATAATGGCGTAGTTTTAGGGCGCCTTTTAAGTCGGATTGCGGCTTGGATCTATTTGAAGGAAAGAGGGTCTTCCCTTCAAAACGATACACAAAGTAATCCGACTCTGGGACATCCCTGCTTATAGCGAAATACAATTTAACTTCCGCGATTTTCCTCATAATATTTTCGGTTATACGCTCGTTATTATAAAATCTGGGTGACACGTATCATGAAACATTTTTGAGGGTAATGTGTGTGCCTCATTAAATAGTTACGGCAGACATATTGTTTAATCCCGATGCCATCCCGAATGGTCTGTTATTAACCCGGAACATCAAGCTGGCGGCTCGCATAATTAATATTGCAAATGTTGTTAGCAGTTAGGGTACGGATTGTGTGAGCGAGCGTACCTATAGTATTTGCTGTAGAACTGGGTACATGTAGGTACAGATGTGTAGTGACCGGGTCGTTCACCAGATTTTAAAAGTTAGTTATTAGCGCCGGCGCATTTGTAAGTCGGTAATTGACCTTTAATGTTGTTTTCTGCAATTACTAAACAGATAACTAGCTCTTGCCCGCGACTTTGTACGCGCGTATTCCGTTTTTCCCGTTCCCGTAGGAATTTCGGGAAATCCTCTTAGTGCTCCCCTACACTCCCCTCCGAACCTTCATGCAAAATTTCAGCTTTCTACGACCAGCAGTTTCAGCTGTGCGTTGTCTGTCATTCACTCAGTCACCAGTAACGGAAGAGTTTTATACACATTGATATTGATTTAAATGCGAAATAAATCGATGAAAATATTAGGAGGTTTCATTAAATGTATTTATTACTTGAATAAAAACATTGAAACTGTTGCAAAATAATAAATTAATCCACTCCATAATTATTATTATTTTTGGGTAGTTAAAAAAATGGCTTACACAGAAATATCTCCTTTTAGAAGAGGTATGGCAATGGGTCAACCATCTATACAGGTGCTTTAAAGAAAATGTTATAACAAGACCAGTGTGACTTGGAAGCTTTTTACGAGCTGAATTATTGAAGATTCTTTTTTCACTGTTGCTTGAGACAGGGCTGTAGACAAACTCTGACAGTTTATTGATACAATTAATGTTAAGGTCAAGTCTTTTGGCACTGCGTCGGTAGTTCCTGTTACATTTTTGACGTACAAGAATGTATTTAACTTGCAATGTTTGTAAGGTCAAATCTTGCAAACTGAATTTATAACCACTTCCTCTTAACTGACAGAGTTGAAATTTTACATGTTGGTTCAGTTTCGATGACTATTCTTTTTTATGATAACCATGTCCTGATTCTTCATCTAGGTTTGGCTACAGACGAAGAAACTCCTAAATAGGCAAAAAAAGGCGTATTCGTTCTGTATGGTGTTCGACGTAAAAGAATAGCACCATCCTATCACTTGCCATGGGAGTCGTAAGAGGCGACTAAGGAACTCACCAGAGAATGGGCAGCGGCATTCTCTGTGAATTGCAACAGCTACATTGCGATTGCCAACCCGCCTGCCAAGCGTGGCGATTATGACAAACCCCCCCTTTGGGGAAGGCCTATGTCCAGCAGTGGACGTCATTTGGCTGATGATGATGATTCTATCTTACATCTTATGCGAGCTTAAGAATAAAAAGATAATTTATATAATATATAATTTTTATTTTGCCAAACTAACATTTATAATTTTATACAGAACCCCACAAGGATTCATATTCACTACACATCTAATTTGTTGTTTAATGTATTCTGTTTACAAGGGGCATGTGTGTTTATTCATAATAGAAATATTAATTACGATTTATGATGACATTTCCACTGGTTATTACATTCAGAATAGTTAAAACTTTTTGGCGCTTGGTTAATTAAAGTAGTAATAAACATATTAACACCTTTATTCAAAAGATGACCTTGTATAAAAACATATAGCTTGCAGATTTCGAAGGACAAGGCAGAGGTGTATGCCAGGGTTGCGGAATTTGTTCGAAACAGTCACCGCGGCCCAGGAACGCAAAGGGCTTTAGAAGGAACACGGATGGGTTTTATTCAGTAAGAGTCTGACACGCCCTTCCGCTCCACCCAGAGCGGAAGAAGTCATTTGATGATTCCCTATCCTTAAAAAAAAAAGGCAGAGGAGTATCTATAGGTACTATTAGGTACTCCCACGTTTTGCCTATTAATTGCAAGTTCCTTGTGATAACGGGACACACTATTGCCATGAACCAAGTAACAATCCTGATTGGAGTTTCTTGTCCGTTCTTCTCCATAAGAATCTACTTTTTGCGCATGAATAAATAGAGTCACTATAATATTTTATTTTCAAACTATAAATTTGTCGTTCAAAAGTGCCTTTTAATGGTCTAGTTGAAATAAATGAATTGACTTTGACTTTGATTTTGGACCCCTACAAAGAAATGTCAGATAAAAAACCTAAATATAAGATATTGGCACACCGGGAACCATGAATCGAAACTCGTAGTTCTTGTCTGTATAAAAAAGGCTTCTATCATCGGCCGTTTCATCGAGCCAATCATCTTTGAACTGAAAATATAAAATCCGAGTGTATTTCCCTATTTAATTTGATAGCTACAACTAGCTACGAATACAACCTTGATTCCTACAGTTTTAAATACGACTTCAATCGTAGCAAACTTAATTGATTGTCTCTCTCTCTCATTAGTGTTGGAATCAATATCATTATCAATACATTACTTGACAGACAAAAAATGAACAGTAATGAAATCATTTTGCTATCCTCATTAAGGTTCCTCATTAATTTGTTGCTAGAAATTCAGAAATTAAATAAACTGTGATTTCAATTAATGACTGTTTTCAGATTTAATTGAGTGATACATTTTTAACTAGAAGTACAAGAAGACTCGCAACGAGTGGAGTGTGCGCTTTCTGCGGGGGCCGGTCATTAGCGGTACCTACAGGCTCATTGCTGCTGGATAAACGCACTTTTAAGATTTATAAGGTCATGAAGTATTACGATTGATTGCGACCAGCTTTATATATGAAAATAGTCGGAACTGATAGTTTTTACGTTCTTACAAGCATTATTTTATTAATCACCGGTAACAATACAAAATAGCATATTTTATGTTAGTAAGTAGGTACCTAATGTTTTTTAATTCCGTGTCAAATCAATTAATGAATTTTGAGTTTTATTTAACAATAGAGACGTACATATTGTTAATAATAGAGGCAACTTATGATTGGCACTGAGCTTTTAAGGTATCTGAATGGATAGGTACTAACACTCGACTGTAAAGTTTTATTTGCTTGATAGAAAGAGAGAAAGAGTTTATTTGCGACAAGCATGACGCATACCAAAAAATAAAATAAACAAAATGACAAAAGTTATGCTATAGTAGGCGCCAGATAATCGTGGAATAACGGTCATTGACCCACCTACAATTATTGACATTTTTAATTTGAAAAACGGAATTAATGACAGAAAGCTGTCCCGAATCATCATCTCTCGTGATCGTTAACATTGTCTAATAATGAAAAACGATTCATATTTAATTATTCAGGTACCTATGAACAGTTATTAGGGAAAGGTCAATATACTTTATTCCACATTTATCTGGCGCCTACTATAGTTGGAAAGATATACGTCACATGATAATTTATTTTTCATAAAGACTTTCATAAATTCACATGATTACACTTCTCATATTTACTGTACACACACAAAGGACAAACACGTGAACTGTCAATAAAAACTCAACAGACACATCAAATTAAATAACGTAACAGTACTACCATCAATAAAAACAGTACCTAAGCCGCTGCAAAATACCTTTGCCACTGCAAAAAAGCCGTCTTTGCTATTCCAGTAGCGGTATATCTTAGGCTTTATACTGACAGGTTGACGACCTATAAAAAGGCTTCATATGTACTGCGAAGCCAGGAACTCTCCCTCGCCTAGAGAGTGTCGTACGTCAGCGCAGGTAACTGGATAGTCGTGTATTCCTACATTTCCTAGTTGCCTAGTACATATACGAGCTTATGATGCGTGTACTGGTTTGTTTATGGGTGAAATAATAAGTTAAAGCTTTGTTTTAATAATAAATATGCTTTGTTTTTAACTTACGTGGATGTTGAAGATTTTCTGTTGTCTTAATTGGTGACAAATTCGGAGATTACCTGTAACAGACACATTTCAATTAATTGAGAGGATCATATTTTCACTCTTATAAAATTACTCAGTTTTCAATCCCTATCGCTGGCATGTTTCATACTTATAAAGTCAAAACTCAAATTGAAATGAAAAATATTTAATACCTAGAAAAGTCACATCTCAGCTGTCATTTATTTTAAAATACAAATCACTAGACCGTGATTTTTAAATCATTTTCCCAATAACGAATAAGGGTCTCTTGTGAGATTTCTAGGAGACCCAACAGTGCGTGAACATCGAGACTTCCCCCTCCTCCCTCTTTTATGCCACGACCAGGGTGAGGAGCGGGCGTGGAGGCGACAGCGAGCACAAATAAAAACAAAAAAAATGCCACATGCGTAAACAGTGAAGTGACAGTGGCGAGCTTCTAGCGGGAATGACGGAGTGGCCTTGCATTTTTTTTCACCATTCCCAGACGCTGCAGCACCTGAGAGCTAGTATCAACAGTGGCGAACTCTAGAAAAACCAAGACGATGAAGCTGGATGAGTCCCGGAGAAACGATATTCAATTCTTCATTGCATTCCATATGTATGAAATACATGGTATAACAAAGTAAAAGATCAATATGGACCCTACCGGGCACAGCAAAATATGACGAGAGGAAGAGGGCAATTCAAGGAATTCAATATTACTAATGTTTAATTGGATGTACAATTACGTATATATACATATATATTTATTGTTAGGTCTGTGTGTATAGGTATAGTATTTTAGTTTTTTTATTTCATGTATTGCATAACAATAGTGTAGGTAATTCGATTTACCTGCTTTGGTTTTATTTAAGAATAGATCAGCGGAGGAGAAAAACATGATTTCCACAGCAGCCTCGTTTGTCCTAGCGAGCGATCGCTTATTTATTTATTTATTATTATTGCCAAAGCGTACAGTAAGCTAACTACATAGAATTCATCTTATAAACATTTACCTATAACATGTTTTTTTTTTTTTTTGTGTTGCCCGCTTCAAAATCTCGCGATGCACTATGGCCACCATTCGCGCCCGCTCCCGCCCTAGTCACCGCGTGTCTACTCTGAACCAGGCTTTGTCGTATGTAGGTACTTACCTACTCCCCTTAGCAAATCGTAGCTCCATGTATGTTCAATAAAAAGGTTGTTTACATCGTCGGTTGGTAAACAAACATCAATAACGTTATAGGCTGTAATGTTACAAGTAGTGGACTCAGGAGAATAGGGTCTGAACTAGGCATAGAGCGCTAAATGAAGAAGTTATTGTTTTAGGTATCTTGGTGGTGTTAGCCGAAGCGCTGAGTTGGTAAGCAAAAACAGGAGAAAAAATTCCGATAATCACCTATTTTTTAATTTCTTTAAGTAGGTAGGTATATCCACTATTTCATATTAGAAAGGATTTTCATTTAGGATAGGTTAAACTATACCTAGCAGTTGTGCTGGCTTATACGTATTTTAATGATTAAAATTTAAGTACCAAAAAGTACGCAGACGACTAGACCCCTTAAATTTCTTATTTTATTTTTTGTTATAGCGGCAATAGAAAAACATATTTCTTGAAAAAAAAAACACAAACAAAGTATTAGGCTTTAGTAAGCCTAATACTTTTTATGAGAAACAGCCCTCTGACAGACACACTGATGGCATTTTGTAATAAAGTTCCTTTGGTTACCCTTCAAGTACGGAAACCCTAAAATCAAGGGTTATATTTCACTGGCAGTACACTTACTCAGCATTAAAAACAATAAAAATCGCTGTTAATAAAACACCTCCAGGTGCATAAATGCGCTCTTTTGTTATTCATAGTCGCTCAAAACACCACACCTACCACAGTATAGTCTTTATAACCCAAAGGTTGACTGGTAGAGAATGCCTTGATGCATTAAGTCCGCCCATGTACCACTATTGTACATAAAGTTTTAATAAATAAATAATAGATAATCTTTAGAAAGTCGACAAAATGATTTTTTCCAAATAATACACGGATATACCTATTGGAAACTATTGAATTTGGATGGTGCAAAACAATTTTTTCATAATATATCGAGAAATTATAATCTAATCAAGATTTATTACAATCTTACGGAATCTGTAATTTTCCGGTGACATACAAAAATCAAAATAGCTTTACAAAAAAAACCCGGCCATACCTAACTAAGACATCTAAATTCTAAACGATGTTTGACCGTTAAAAAAAACATAATTGTAAATAAACACCTCGAGGTACATACGCGCTCCATTGTTATTCATACTCGCTCAAAACACGCCATCTTTATGAAGTCGGAAGAGAACGCCAGCTCCATTGAACAGATTTTATTAGTCGAAGAGCACCACACAGGGCTCGTAATCCAATAACTGTCTACGGTGGTGTGGAGAGGATCCATATTTCAAATAACCATAGAGCAAGTGAGGTGCAGAAGGATCATAGTTTGTGTGGTACTCTATTAGGGTGAAAATATCAGGGCTAGGAAATAAGCTGTGTTACTAATTTTACTATTAAATTAATTTTTAGTTAAGTTTAAGATATTTATTGTTTCCTCACTCAGTAGCGAAAACGTCGTTTGATACGCAGTGTGCACAATTTGTCGTTAAACCCTTTGCATTAAAAGTAATAGTTTTAATTATTTAGATAAAGATTCCACGCCTAGTTATTCTTGAGCAAGCCACAAATAAATAAAACGTAAGTTTACAAAGTCTTTATAATAGGCAATTTTATGACTATTAGTTTTAATTTATTTTACTTTCCTGTTTGTTTTGTGCAAGTTCCAAATAAATATTTTTCTTTCTTTCTTTGCTTAAAGAAACTAACAAAAAAAGAACAGAATGCTAACTGCATATTTATGAGAAAGTCGTGTTTTGCTAAATCATGGTCATAATATCATTTCGAGGATATCAAAATCAAAAGTCATTTATTCAAATTAGGCTGAGTGCCACAACTTTTTGAACGTCAAAGTTCTAAAAAGATAGTCCCCCAAAACGCTCGCCCGTCACCACTTCCTAGTGTTTTAGCTGGGAAGAAGTGGCGCAACAAACTCCCAAGCAACACATCTGTCTGACAAGTTTTAAAAACTTGAATTTATACAGTAGAATGCAAAGTATTTTACAATGCGACAATAAGAAATTAATTGACACTTTTTAGCTAGCACACTCCATTAAGCTATCAGAAATAGACAAACTAAAGCATTAAGAAGTAAACCAAACTAATTATGCCACCAGGAATAATTGGTGTGCCCGCTTACACGTGCACCTACCTAGAAGACCTTCGTTAAATGTTTTGTGGAGTATCTTCCTAAATTATATAAATATGGGGCTGTGGAGTTATTATGTCGGGACTTATTAGTGTTGCCTATCAAAACGACTTACATTATTAAATCGAAGTTAATATAATTTAACAATAACATTCCATCATCTTTAGTGTTGCTATTATTTGATTTATTATTAAATTAAAGTTTGTAGGCAAACAGTTATACTCGTTTGAATAGTCGGGCTTTAAAAGGAAATCTGTGTTAGCGTTTAATATAATTAGAAAGATTTGGGTAGAATTTTACTACCTAATATTTTCCAGAATCTCAGTCTACTTTGTTAGGTAGGCACGGTGACACACCTAATGAGTAAAATTACATTCACAGTTTTTTGACACAATTAGGTGCATTACAAAATTCGGAAGTCGTAATTTTAGGTGAATCATAACTAACCAAAGGAATCGTGTAACGTATCAACAAGTCATTGGACTTGGTCGAATCACGTTACACGATTAGGCCGCAGGTTACCTACAGTTATTTTCTCCGGAAATATTCCACATTATTACATAAAATATTTTTGTTTTTGTAACTTACGTCCGATTTTAATACTGTAATATAAAATTTAAAACTCTCAACTTTTGCTATTCGTAGTAATTAACAAAACCTACCCTCTCACCCTCCTCTTAAAAAATCATGAATCGACGTCTGTCCTCTTTACATATCAAAATAAATCAAAGAGGGGGGTCGCTGAAGCATGGACCTCTTTGTATAACAAGACGACACAAAATCTATCTCTCGCGCAAAAAAAAACATTTACTTGACTTAGCACTCATATTTTCTTTATAAACAAAACATACAGCGTCGGATGTCAGCTTCTTTTGTCACTACGTTTGTAGAAACTGTATTTACGTTATCTTTTATCTTTTATCTTTATTTTGCTGCTTCACTAGACTTTTCAAGAGGATTGTTGAGTTATTTAAATGGTTAAAGGGCTTTAAGGAGTGATAACAAAGGAAATTCGTCTCAAAGGTGAAATCTTTTATATGTTTTTTTTTTGGCTTTTATTAAGATTACTATTGACCTACAAATAGGTATGCATACCTAGAATTTGTTCAGAGAATACAGTGAAAAACAGAGAATACTAAAATAAGACGACCCACTGACCAAATTCTGTCGCTAAATTATTTTTAATTGAACGAGATCTCTAACTCTGAACAAGCGCCAAATACTTAAAAAATACAATCAATAAAGACGACAAAGACTAAGACTAAATACTAAAAACTATTTTTGCCCCTTGAACAAAATCACACACACCCAAGAACTTCCCTCCTTCGTAAACGTGGGTAACCACGCGAACTCCCAAAGTGACAGCTAACTACAGATAATTACATGTTCCAAGCGCCAAATACTTCGTTAACTGCCGTTGTACCCTGTATTTCAACACAACGCTCGATCTGCGAGCGCCGTCATTGAAGTAGTCGATTTATACCCGGTTCCAAACACTCGAATCGGAACCGGCCGGTCACTCGTCATTGGAATCGAATCGTTTGATTAACTAGAACATCCCTATGTTGTAAAAGGTTTTGATGTGATATTGGCAATCGTGTCGTCGCCGTTTTTTTTTTCCTTTTTTTGTAGATTTGGTTCACAGTCGTTCAAAACATAGTGCAGCATTGTGAACACTGCTTTATAACGTTGGCAAGAAAAAATACTTTTTGCAGAATAATCATCAACCTTTATGTTAATTTTTTTTTAGAATATTTGTAAATTGTTTTATTCTAGGGCTATTGTTTTAAGTTGTCGCAGTCAGTCAGTGCCAGACGTTATGCCATGGACAATTGTTGAACTGTGTTCGGTTTTGTCTGTGGTATGACCACAGACTCGTGGGAGTTCATGTCCGATCCAGACACAGCTTGTCAGCGAAACAAGTTTTATTTAGTTAGCTGTCAAGTTATTTTCTTTTTATTTTTGTGTTTTTGTGCGTCTTTTCTGGCGGAATAAACATGTTTTTTTTTTCTTTCAGAACATGTTCTTTTCAAAGTTATTTGAAATTTTGAAGTTTTCTGTTGTCAATCGAAAAATCCAATAAAAATGGTGACACTTGTCACCGTTAAACGAAGGTAAGGTCGTAAAGATATTTTTTTTGCCATATAATTCCAAATGAATTAGATATATTTCAGTCAGTGAGTCGATCAGTTTTATGTGATTCTACCGGAGGACGTTTTGATGATGTCCACGGTATGTATTCCTTGTTTTGTTCTTTCGTTGGAGTAGGAATAGGATTTTTGTTTTGGTCTTCAATATTTTATTCTTTTGTCTTAGAAGCAAGCGTGACTTGTTTCGGTTCGAGCTGCTGGCTTACAAACCGTACCCCTTGGAGAACCGGTGCATACCTATTTTTATTTTCTTTAAAAAAAATCTGCTTGAGAGCTATGGTGTTCATACTCCAATTATTGTCATAGATACTTGGAGAATCGATTCTTCCATTTACCTAAAGAGCTAAGGTAGCCGCTGAACCATGCCGCTAGTCCAAATCCATCGGTGGTCGTCCGCAGACCGCCATAGGCGGCGCTGTATCAAGCAAGAGCCATGGTGGGACAGAGCCACGGTGGGACAGAGCCACGGTGGGACAGAGCCACGGTGGGACAGAGCCACGGTGGGACAGAGCCACGGTGGGACAGAGCAACGATGGGACAGAGCCAGACCCACCGTCACAAGAGCGCTACTCTAAATTTTCAGCTATTTATGCACATTTTTATTTTCGTACCTAGTTAATCTTTGACTGTTCGCGTTGAAATATTTGATTCCTTTTTTAAAATGAAACGATAAAATATTTTTATATTCCAATACATACCTATTTGTGTCTAGGGAGCTGCTAAAATCACTTAGTGTCGCGTCTTTTAAGCGCTATTTAAATGAAGATGTTTTTTAGACTGATATGTCGTTGCAACTACATTTTGGATCTGAAGTAAAGCTTGGTTACTCCTAAGTGTCTGTACGGTTTTATCTGTGCCTAAGTAATTTCACGTTCAACTCCAAGTTTTTTCTTCGTCCTTTAAATCGGGAAAGATTAGTAGTACAAAAATTAGTTAAGCCTAGTTCCAAGTTAATTGGCACCTCCTCTCGACTTAAAATGGTAATGAAAAAATGCCTTGATGAATGTCCCTGTTACATAATACAAGCTTTACATACTGTCAATTTGATAATTCAGGAAGAAGTCGAGTTGAAGGCGTAAATCTGCTGTTAAAAATGTGAGGTTGGCTACCCCGAGTACACCCTACAGTGACACACTCACACACCCCCACACAAAGGTGCTCTCAGATATTGAGACGAACATTCGACTCTCGTATTGACAAGAAGTGCACCTCGAACCGATAATAATGTGATCCGTGGAATCGCATCGAATGGCGCAAACTTTTATATGACTTTTAAATGGCGGAGAAGGAGCATCTTAGTAGATAGTTATTTTATTGGAGGAAAAGGTAAGGAAGGGCCAACAGAGATATATATTTTGAGTGTAAAAGATCTTTGGTGTGTTTTAACTAAAACCCTCGCACATGAAGTGTTTATAAACCGCTCACTTTTTTGTATGGCCCCTTTATTTGTATATTTTCATTTTATATAGGTGTAGCGGTAATACAAAAACGCACTCTGTGAAAATACAACTGAACAGTCTACCTAGTGCGGTTCATAAGATACAGCTTGCTGATAGACAGACGGACGTACGAACAGCAGAGGTTTAGTATCCTAAAGAAAGATCGCCTCGTTGGTCGTGGGTACTGCTCGCAAGCGGTTACTGCTTCTACTGGTGAGCATGAATTCCTGGGTTTTTTAATTTTTCCTTATTGATAGGCACGCGTTTGACCGCTATTTCATTTGATGGTAAGCGTTGATGTGGTTTAAGATGGAGCACGCTTGCCTAGAAGTAACTACACTAACACTCTGTAAAAATACAACTCAACTGTCTACCTATTGCAGTTCATGAGATACAGCTCACTGATAGACAGACGGACGTACGAACAGCAGAGGTTTAGTATCCTAAAGAAGGATCGCCTCGTTGGTCGTGGGTACTGCTCGCAAGCGGTTACTGCTTCTACTGCTGAGCATGAGTTCCTGGGTTTTTTAATTTTTCCTTATTGATAGGCACGCGTTTGACCGCTATTTCATTTAATGGTAAGCGATGATGTGGTTTAAGATGGAGCACGCTTGCCTAGAAGTAAATACACTAACACTCTGTAAAAATACAACTCAACTGTCTACCTATTGCAGTTCATGAGATACAGCTCACTAGTAGACAGACGGACGTACGAACAGCAGAGGTTTAGTATCCTAAAGAAAGATCGCCTCATTGGTCGTGGGTAGTGCTCGCAAGCGGTTACTGCATTTACTGCTAAACACGAAGTCCTGGGTTTAATTTTTTTTTACTGCGGATAGGCACGCGTTTGACCACTATCTCACTTGATGGTAAGTGATGATATGGTCGAAGCTGGAGCACGCTTGCCCAGAAGTAACCTATTTACTCTTGTCTTAAAGACTCACAGGTTGTAGCTATCAGGAAACACAGGCTCTGGCAGGGAATTTCACTTCTTAGTTGTACGCACAATGAATGTGTTCGTTTTGTGCGTGTGGGTGGGATGTCCACCATGTACCAGTGTGGCAACCCCGTACGTCCTGTGGTCCGATGATGGAACGGGCTTCACGGAATTGAACTATGCAATTCCGTCACACACTCCCCAAAATGCAACCGATCGAGCAACTAAGGCTAGTATCGATGCTCAAGACTTTGAAGCTTCGACTCGACTAGCCCATCATTCCCGATGATCATCTTGGCTCGCTTCTCAATTGACTTAAAGGGTCATTCTCGGTAGGACAAAAAGGTGATGGATTGTTACTTTAACGGCCCGTTTCAATAACGTATCTACCTTTAACTTACTGTCAAATTAGCTATCAACAGTAGCTAAAACGCCATGTTACAAAGGCAAAAATGACGTTTCAGCTACTGTTGGTAGCTATGTAACTTGATAGTTGGTTAAAAGTAGATACGTTATTGAAACGGGCCGTTAATCTACAATTGCTCCGTAGCAGCCTGGAATGTTGATTTGTGCCTGGTATATTACGGCGAACTAAAACAAAACTGACGAAATATGGAAAATTTACACCCCGCTGATCTCTTCCTAGAATTCGTATATTTTGAAAACAGCGGGGTCGTTAAAATGACTACCTAAAACGTTTAATTAAAATAATTCAGAGTTAATAAGAAACGAAATAACCAAGTTGCTATTTACACTCTCTGGCAAGGAGTAAGTAAACGATGAACTAAATATAAACTGATTTACAGAACAGTGTAAGTTATTTACGTAAAAGTTCTATTTGTCCGTCCAAAAATATTGTTTCAAGAGGTTTATTCCAGTACCTAAAGAAAAGACCTAAGTAAATCTGTTTAGTTGTTTCGGCACCAGTAAATAATAAAGAACAGTACTTATCTTTGTAATTTTTTTTTTAAGTATCCAATTTAGAAGAGTTTTTGCACTATTTTTGGTTTGCGCCTGACACCCTTTTTTCAAGGTTGCGAAATCATCAAATGACTGAAGGGCGTGTCAAACTCTTACTGACTAAAACCCATCCGTGTTCCTTCTAAAGCCCTTTGCGTTCCAGGGCCGCGGTGACTCTTTCGAACAAATTCTGCAATTGACCACTACCTTGTTTTCTTCTTCGTGTCGCTGGCACGATTTTTTTTTAATTGGTGTGGGTCAAAACATTGCCACTTCCACGGCATCGTTGGTGGCAGCACACAGGTGTTACCACTACCTTGCTTGATGGTAAGCATCGATGTGGTCGACAATGGAGCACGCTTGCCTCGAAGTAACCTATTCTTAGAAACCCCCAGGATGTAGCTATCAGGAAACATTATCTCATTCGCACTCAAATTAGGGACTTGTACTGAATGCTTCAATGACTTGTTATTGTACTGTTTATTAATTCGGTCTAGCGAATCATATTAGGGGCCCTAATATGATTCGCTAATTTCGCAACGGCGACCCCTTACACTACTTCCTAGCGTGTGCCCTAATTTAGGGCACACGCTAGGAAGTAGTGTAAGGGGTCGCCGTTGTCGAAACTGGCAAGGAGGACTATACATTATTATATTGTACTATTATTTGTTACAGTTATAACATGCATTTATTAAACACAAAAAAATATCGACTGCCCCATACATTTATGTGCGCATAACTCGACAAAATGTGTTTTTTTTTGCGATTTCTGAGTTGGTCCAATATTAAAAGTTGTTCATAATGTTGAGTACATTGACCCCTTTATCATGTATTGCGTTTATTCTGTGACACGTTTTATATCCATCAATAATCTACAAACTAATTAACCGGATCGAGGGATGGTGGAACAGTTTCAAGACTTCGGAGCTTCGCCGCATCGGCAAGTCCTGTGCTTCTCTCATCTTCTGGCCCTCACTAGATCATCGGTTCTTCTAGACTTACATAATCTTATTCTGAAGAACCAGGCACATTCAAGGCTGCGGGAATGCGTTGGGTAATAGACGCACAGGACTGGTCGAGACACTTGGAGCGGCGTTTTTCAGTTCAAATTAATATGATGATGCGTTATTTTATTCACATTAATCTGCGAACTATTAGACCCAGGTAACAATAGAAGGTTGTCTATTTCAGTCTCACATGCACACAATGTAGTCAACATATTAACGCTGAAACTAATACCAACTTAACAATATAAACATTGTTAATACTGTTGCTAACAACTAGTACAGTGTTTAATTGGAAATCGCAGGTTCATAAACAAAGTTCCTTCATTCGAACTGTTCGTGTGAAGTTCGGGTGTTAGATAATTATAGTTAAGATAGAATGCATGTTGCGCATGTAAAGATTTTTTTTAAGGTTCCGTACCCAAGGGGTAACCAACGGAACCCTATTACTAAGCCTCCGCTGCCCGTCCGTCTGTCTGTCAGCGGGCTGTATCTCAAGAACTGTAATGAGTAGGCAGTTAAAATTTTTACAGAGTGTGTATTTCTATTGCCGCTATTACAACAAAAAATGAAAATTGAATTAAATTAAAAATTAAACGGGGCTTGAAATCATACAATACAAGACGCATTTTTTTTTCGGTTTATGATTCGGAAGCCTTCGTATGGCACAAATCGAACAGTTGCTGAGATAAATCTTGAAAGAAAGACCGCACACTCGGACTCCACGACCCCAGCGTTTTGATCTCAAACGGTTCAAAACTGTTATTAGTAATTACCAATAAGGTATTTGCAACACTCAGCAGCCGCAACATTAAAAAGACCGGACAAGTGCGAGTCAGACTCGCGCGCCGAGGGTTCCGATCGAGTCTTGATTTTTCCGAGTATACATTACCTACGGATACATCAATGTTCGTCACGGTCAATTCTTCAACAGAAAATATAAATTTAATCGCAATTTTTTTTTATATGTTTAAACAACAAATTCCTAATACTTGTACTGTGAGATCTATCTTCTTGCCAAGTTTCATGACTTTAGGTCCCCTACAAGTTTTGATTCCCTGTGAAAGTCTAAAAATGCACAATAATCGGAGCATAAACGGCCGTATCTTTTTTTACGTTAACTTAGAACATTGTTTTTTTTACAGCTTCAAGGGACTGTAGACTTGAGTATATGGTATTAATTTCAAAGTGATCCTATTAGGGGTTCCGTTTTTTCCTTTTGAGGTACGGAACCCTAAAAATAATAATTTTATGACTACACCTACTTGTCTGTTGGTAACTGGAGACGTGAGGTTGCGTTAAGTCATAAAATCCTTTATTTTCACAATATAAAGTATACATACACGAAAATACGAGAAAAAATAAACATCGTATCGCCATCAGCGAAGTGGAAGTTTATCGTAAAATCTTCTGAATTTTTCCCGTGTTAATATCAATAGGTACGGCAGCTGAGCTCATTTTGTATGAATTCGTCGTAAAATTTACGCTCCCTTTGATCTTTCACCTCAAATCGTAAAGGACATGTAAGTAACATTTTTCCCGCTTCGCCTGTATTCAAATATCAATTTTTCTATCAAAGAAACTGAAATGTTTCATATATGTATTTAACGTTATAATTTGGCGAACATCTCTCAAATTATTTCAGTGGATAGAATATTTTATTTTTAGCATTTGATTTGAGTGAAGCAAATATTGATTTAATATAGAGTTTCTTTATTGATAACTATCGAAATTGGGACAAGTAAATGTTTGATCAAATTACTGATTATGTTTGTTAATATATGGTTTGGTAGACATGTTTTATCAACTCAGGCCTTGTGATATTACAAAGAACCTCAACAAAGCCACCAATTAATGGTGTGACCACCTACTGGGCTACAACCAGACCAACGATACCGACCACAAAAAGAAAATACAAAATGGTTCTTAAAATTAAAGCCACACTTTTGCCCATTTACCCGTCTATGATCTAGCTAGATCCGCTCTTATACTACTGAGATCAATTAATATTTTCCTTGCATGGAATGTTCAGGAACATTTATCCCAGGTGTCATTCATAAGAGGTCCTCTGTGACTCTAAGAACCAGCTCTTGGTTTTTTAGCCCAGGAGTTCATTATCTTAATTGCGTCCGCTATCCATTATTAAAATTAAATTCGACAAAGCTCTTAAAGTCTTAATGGCTCGATTGCATAATAATAATAATCGATGCAATAAAGTTATTGAACATATCAGTACTCAGCTTAATATCGTTCAGTATATTGATATTAATCGGAATAAAAGCGTTCTCGTCAGATACCAATTATATCAAATTGGTAAACGCATTTATCGAGTGGAGTATTACGACCGCAGTTTGTATTTCATCTTCTTTTTGAATCGCGGATCTTTTTAGATTAGAGGAGCTCATGGCTTAATAACAGCTGCAAGAGTCGATCTTCAAGGTTAAGCAACGTTTGCCAAGGTCGGTCTGGGGATGGGTGACCGTTTAATATACCGAGATTCTTCCGTGCCTTGGAAAGTATGTTAAGCTGTTGGCGGCTGCTATCCATTGTAGGTCTTTGGCAGTCGTTACGGGTAGTCAAAATCCAAAAAGTCTGAAATTGAAATTTTCACAGATGATGTATTTCTGTTGCCGCTATAACAACAAATACTAAAAACAGAATCAAATAAATATTTAAGGGTGCTCCCATACAACGAACGTGATTTATTTGCTGTTTTTAAGGATCCCTTCGTGCGCGAGTCCGACTCGCATTTGGACGGTTATTTTTAGATTACTTGAGTTCAGTAGGCTCCCACATTAATTCAGCAGCTCTTTATATCGAAGTTGTGACACTTCTGTCTCTTGCTCAATATGAAGAGAAAGGGGACACTATGCTTTCGTTTACTCCTCCACTGTTCTATCTGAATAAAAAGCTGCGAGACCATAAGACTGCTGAATCATTACTCTGGGACTCGCCGAGTTTTATTGCCTCAGTCCTTTTCTGGCTTTCAGGAGGTACAGTGGTCGGTAGAAGTATGACATTAACCATAATTTCAAATATCTGTCTAATATTCCTTGTCGTAGCTACTATTAGCGACATAGTTGAAAACAGCTCAAGGGGTGTACCCCAAGAAGCAAAAAAAGATAGATTTTGTTAGACGATTTTTCGAGTTGCTGCATCTGATTTGCAAACATCTTTGGAAGGAAACGTGGTATCATTCAAAGCTTAACAGATACTGGTGGTACCGCGCAGTTTACTTTAATTTCAATGTCAAAACGTGTGATGTGCTTTTGTGATGTGTCGAGGGAGTACTCGAAAAACACTTTGAACTTTCAAAGTACTAAACTCGGTTACGTTGTTTCGTGAATGACGTCAGTCTACCGACTTTTAGGTGTAGAAGCTTGTTAGAAGTTTATCACTAATTAGTTAGTTAAATAGAGATGCCAGGAAATGATGTTTGAATTTTGTGAACAATGATACAGTTCGGGCCATATACGTTCAAGTAAGTTGATCAAAGAGGCTGGTTCAAATAGTTTTATCAAATTGACATGAATGTCTTTGGGAAAAATTAATCAAAAATGATTCGTCAAATAACATGAAACTGTTCAGAGGGCCTAGCATGAATGTTTTGACGTTACTGTATTGTAACGTAAGTGAATTTTGAATATAAAAAACTACAACCCCTATAGTGTTTTGGTTTAATTTTATGCGATACGCACAATTTGTTTAATACAAAAATCTGAATATTGTATCCATTTCAAATATATTATTTGCGAAACGAGTATTATAGTTAATGTAAAATTTTACCTAACGTTACTTTACGTCAAAAACATTCGTGCTAGGCCCTCAGATCAAACAGTTTGAACCAGCCTGTTTGATCTAATTACTTGAACGTGTACGTGCATACGGGGATTACAATGGTTAGAGGTGTAGATGAAAGACACGCTGCTCTGCCTTACTATGACGTCTTAAAACCATTATGATTCTGGTGTCAGAGAGAGGAGGAGCTATACTATCCACGATGGAGTCATGGTACTGGCACTTCGTAATACGGATCCTGATCTAAAATAATATTGTGCAGAGGTAAACTCATTTGTTTTTTGGGCTTATCTTTAAAACTTCTCATCCGGTTCCGAAAGTTTTTCCACAGATCAAACTAAATTACAGAGTGTCATAAGCTATCCTGGAAAATGCACGGTTCGTATTGGATTGTCACAAGAGCTTGTTTTCCTAGGTATGAAGGAGTCTTGGTATGATCACCCATGCAAGGACTGACCTCGGAACGCAGCGCTTAACCTGGAACACCCGTGCGGCTGTTATGTAGCCACGAGCTCCTTTATTAACATCAATGCACCCAAAAATTGCAAGCGGGACTGATTTAAGCTTAGATACCAATTAAATAGCCTGTCAAACGCAGAGACTATCTAAAGCGCAGTATAATTTAAGTCGTAAAAGCGCTTAAGCATCTCATATGCTCCAAGCCTCCAACTAAAAGCCATAATAGTTGGTTTAACAGTTAATAAAAAGTCCCCCGTGGCTTGCATTGTGCGTTCACATGAACCAGATAACAGAATGATAAAATATGCATTAGTAGTTTATTATAGCTATCTCGGTACCTAAGGGAGTTCCTGCAAGAATTGTGTTTGGTAAGAGTTTTTTTGTGGAAACGTTTGTGATTTATGAATTAACTAATTGTATTCATAAGTGGATGACCATGTGGCGGAATGTTCGAAAGAGTCATGCGTGCGGCCCAGGGGGGCTACTCTCTAAACCCGAAGTCCGTAGTTTCGGGCTTAGTTGCGGGCGTATTCTACTGCATATCACCTACGGACTTACGATTAGTTCTCAACCCCAACTAAGAATCAATGACAACACGATTTGACAGTAACTGTCAAATCGTGTTGTCATTCATTCTTAGTGGTTAGGTGATCCGGACTAGAACTCGCCCGCAACTAAGCCCGAAACTTCGGACTTCGGGCTTAGAGAGTGGCCCCCCTGGAACGTAAAGGGCATTTGGAAGAACCCGGATGGGTTTAAGTTAGTAAGAGTTTGACACTTCCTTTCCCTCCACCCAGAGCGGAAAGAGTCATTAAATGATTTTCCATCGGTAAAAAAAAGTGGATTGGTCATCCACTTTTTCTTACCTATGGATTTTCTGATGTCATGCTGGGAATCTTTTTGGAAATATAGTTTCTCCATTTTCAACTAAGGTTTATGTTGGAAATGAGAAGGTCTTGAGCAGAATGATAAAGTTGAAGGATGATCAGAACACTTTCAAAACAGTGGGGATTTTCATCAAGTAATGTTCCATTACAAAAGCAACCAGTAATTTCCCTTCAGAAATCGTCCGAGATGCCAGGATGTTAATTTATACGCAAGCACATACTTATATTCTGTCTTCCTCTGTATGCCTTCCTAGTTCCTACCGCTTGCTTGTGTAATTTAACAATACATAATGACACTGTTTCTAAGTAAATAGCGTTGGATTTAAAGGCTACTTCGTAATTGCCTGGCTTTTTTCAGGCAATCATCAAAAAGCTTTCAAATCTTTCGAATTGCCTTTAAGACAATTGTTGGTACTAGCCTTCGCTCGTGTTATGTAGCCTGTCTAGGTTACGATCCACCTCTGTACCAACATTCATCAAAATCGATTCAGAAATTTAGGCGTGAAAGCGTTTGTTACCTACGCTTTCACGCCTAAATTGCTAAAAGAAACTTCTTTTGCATTTCTAATATGAGTTTGGATTGATATTTTGGTAAAACCTAACAAAGCGCAAAGAGCTCATGTCATGCACCCCCAGCACTGTCAATTGCGTTGATATATCAGAGGAGCGATCTATAACTGTTTAATGGTGAATTGCTGAACCACTTCTTAACCGATGACACTGACAGTTCAAGAGCTGTCAGTGTCATCTTAGCTATTGAATATTAGCAAAATCATGACATGGCAATCTTAATGGGTTTCAATCTTTATTAATGGCTACTAAAGGTGCACATATTTTATAAGGGGATGAAATGCAATCCGAGATACAGGCTACCGCCTAGTTCGGATGCAAAAAGACCCAAACTATGTATATTACAAACTCTAAGTCAGTATTTAGCTGTACATTGTCAGTTTACAGTAATATGTGTGAAATTATTTTTGGAGAATAAATGTATTATTATTATATTAACAATGATAGCAGCTCTTGAAAGTGTGTTAGATGGTCTTAATCACGTGAACGTCGCATTAAGATATAGAAAATAATACGATCAAGCAAACAGCGATACAAATTCTAGCGAAAAAAGAATCCTATGAAACGATCAGACTTTCCTAAAGGTTGTGTTCGAGCTACATCGCTTGAGTAGCGAACGAATTTGATCTTGAGGCCCATCGGAAAAACGTGTAGTCAGTCACGCGTACCAGATTGACAACTGACGAAAATACCGGAGCTAGCGAGGGACACATCGGCGGGAACTCGCGAAAAATTCCGATTACGTAGAACAAGGGAAATGAACTTCACTGAAATATTTTTTGGACTGAGTTGTTGGTACACAGCCCTACTGTGTCCATGGAGAATTGCCTTATTTACAACATTGCAACAAGTTCTGTGTAATGAAAAACCTTCTCCTTTCATCAAATACTATTAATTCTTTAAGCTACTAATTCACAAAGTAACACAATTGAACAAAAAGTAAACTAATTGTTGTTCAAATGTCTCTTCACAATCAACCAAACCCTAACGTTTTGGCTATCATTTACAAATCATATCTCATACCCATTATGTATGTTTATTAAGGACTAGCGGACGTCACGCGGTTTCTCCCGCGTAGTACCCGTTCCCGTGGGAGTACGGGGATAAAATAGAGCCTATGTTACTAGCTGATAATGTAGCTATCCACTGCTGAAAGAATTTTTCAAATCGGTCCAGTAGTTTTTGAGTTTATTCATTACAAACATACACACACACAAAAATACAATTTTTTCCTCTTTATAATATTAAGTGTAGATGTAGATTCACGCCTGAATGGCAAACCTTAGGACGCAAAAGAAAATATAATAACATTATCTACGTCGCCAGAGCCAAATTTAATCGTATCAAAGAAGTGCGCACTTTCCTGCAGCGTTGGTTGTAAAAAGAAATACTTAATAAAAAAAACTCTTCACTCTGTAAAACAAATTTATTTTGATGTTCTTTGAATCCGTTTCGAATATTTAACGAAACACTGAGAGCGCGCGACGGACGACTAAATATATTATTATATCTAGCTATTGTGACGATTGCAATAAGCCCTGTGACAATGTTTTGGAAGTCAAAGCTATGAGTAGAAAGGTAGAAAGGTATAGCTATAGGTAATTTCTGTTAAATTATACGTCTTGGCTTATAATTTGGAGCAGAAAATATTAAGTTCTGTAAAGACAGACGTGCAAAACGCTTCGTGTATACTTTTATTGTGCGTAGGTATATCTAATGAGTGGAGTGCCTGCCTCTGTAGTTTCAGATAGCTATAAGCTGGAGGTCTTTAAAACAAAAGTATTGCAAAATGGGGATTTACTGACCAATTTGTCACCAAATGTGATTGCGGTGCCCCTGTCCAAAACATGGCCTGCTGATCTGCCTAGCTTTTTCCCAACTATATTGGGGTCGGCTTACAGTCAAACCGGATTAAGCTGAATACCAGTATTTTACATGGAGCGGCTGCCTACCAGACCTCCACAACCCATTAACTGGGTAACACGGTAGTTCATGGCAAGACTGGAGTCAGATTTACTGGCTTCTGACAATCCGTAACGACTGCCAAAGATCTACAAATGACAGCCGGGACCAACAGCTTAGCGTGCTTTCCGAGGCACGGAGGAAACTCGTTATGTTAAGATGGTCACCCATCCACAGACCAACCTTGGCAAGCGTTGCGAAACCTTGAAGATCGACCCGTGCGGCTGTTGTTCTTTAGCCACAAGCTCCCCGACGTAATGATTGCCACTGATGCTGCTATAAACATAGCCACCTACTAAGCACAATCTTTTAATGCGCACGATTGACTCGAAAAAAACAAAAAAGAACAATAGCTAACTGAAAGAAAAAGAAAAGAAGAAATAATAATAATATTTAACTGCTAGGCTAGTGTGCTCCCTGCCAGGGTTGCGGAATTTGTTCGAAAAGAACGCAAAGGGCATTAGGAAGAACATGGATGGGTTTTAGTCAGTAAAAGTCTGAAGGATTCCGCTCCCCCTAGAGCGGAAGAAGTCATTTGATGATTCACCATCCTTAAAAAAAAAAGGCAGAGGTGTATCTATAGGTACTATTAGGTACTCCCACGTTTTGCCAGTTAATTGCAAGTTCCTTGTGATAACGGGACACACTATTGCCATGAACCGAGTAACAATCCTGATTGGAGTTTCTTGTCCGTTCTTCTCCATAAGAATCTACTTTTTGCGAATGGATTCCCCTCCCCCTAGAGCGGACGAAGTCATTTAATGATTTGCCATTCATAAAAAAGGCAAGTGTGCTCCATGAATAGTAATCAAACGAGCATATCAATCACGACATTAAAAGTTCTTTAGACAAAAGAAGTAGTAAAATCAAATCATATAAAGATTTATCATGGCATAATATCTCTCAAGTCATCGTATTAGCTCGAGGACACACCCTTCAGGTCAATAGACAGACAGATATTCACTGCAAACAGTCCAATAACTAAAACCAGTGATTCCGAATGGAGCGATCTCAATAAAACGTGACTTGACCGTTCAGAAATCCAATTTGAATTTGACAATTGATGCATAAACCTTTGATTGGTCGTGGGGAAACTTTAAAGTCAGACTTGAGATGAAAACGAAAACGTGTTTTCAGTTGAATATGTTTTTTTGGAATGTGAGAAATGTATTGATGTTTGAAATTACAAGCTGAATCTCACCACATTATTTAGGGTTGAAATCACGATACTGACGATGCGAATTTTCGACCAAATCCAAAAAAATATTTTTTTGGGCATTATGTATGGGCTGGCCTACCCTTACTGTATGTTAGCGGAATATGAGCGAAATCATTTATGTCAGGAGACTAACCTAGAAAATGGGCAGTTAGTGAGGAAGAGTAGGTATACACGGTCTAACATGTTCCAATTTTGGATTTCACACACTTTTCTGAGGAAAGTTCAAACAGACCTTGAGCTTACGAAAAATCACAATATTAGAAGCCATTACTCATCAGAGCTTCAAATGTGGTGTTTGAAAAATTCATACTTATGACTTGGGTTTCGTATGTACCCACTAAATGGTAATAATGCGAATTTTTACTTGTATGAGACCAAACATCGTAATTCGAAAACTAGACGTTCATTGACTGCATAAGGGTACGGAATTATAAAATAATGCTTCTATGGAAGAATACTTAAGTAGGTTTAGTTTGAAATGAAGATGTTTATTCTCGTACGCTCGTCTCCGAACGGCAAAAGCCCAGACAACAAACTCAATTCAACGAAAACAAAGGAATATGAAATTCGTTGTCTATTTTAAACAATTTGAAATGTCATCTCTTTTAGTTTGAAACAACGGCCCAGTTTCCGAATACATTTTAATGCCTTTTCTCACTTCTCACCGATGCATCCGAAAATAGTAGCCAGAAATACGACAAATCAATAACGGCTGCTGAGCCAGGCCCACTAAGTTATTTAAAATGCAGTTGACACTTCATTCGGGCGAAAATGCAATATTCGCCTTGCCCATGCGGAAACACAGTTATTTTAAATCGCGTTTTTGTCGAAATATTCGCTACATTGATTTCGACGGCTTTTAAATAATTTTGAATGTCTATTAAATTATAATATTTGGTTGGATTTTCATTTTTTCGACTATCATAATATCTTTTTGTGGTTTTATTTTTGGATTACTGTAGCGGACGCTGGTTTAAATATTGATAAATAGATTCTGCGAGCAGCTTCGTCCGCATGAAATTGGAAATTATCCCAATGTAACATGCTGCGATAAAAAAATGTCACATATCCTATTCTCTCACCAGACTCATCAGGTGGACTCACCAGAGAATGGGCAGCAGCATTTTCTATACTTCTGTGCATTGCAACAGCTACACTGCTATCGCCAACCCGCCTGTCACGTGGTGTTTATGGCAAACTTGAAAAAACCCTTGGGGCAGGCCTATGTCCAGCAGTGAACGTCTTTCGGCTGATATGATGATGATGATCCTATTCTAGGACATGGTCTACCCGTGTGCTTAGTGTCGCTGTCGTCCTAATCCATCCTAGTTGACGTTATGTGGTAATAAACTGACACACAAACAGACGGACAGAGTTACTTTAACATTAATAATATTACTAACTTTTGCCTGCGACATCGTACGCGCATATCCCGTTTTTTTCCGAGTCCGTAGGAATTTCGGGAAATCCTCTTAGTACTCCCCAAAGAAAACTCCAGCTTTCTAAGACCAGTAGTTTGTTGTTAGTAGGTTGTTGTTGGGCCGTGCGTGGTATGTCAGTCACTCAGTCAGTCACCACTAACGTAAGAGTTTTATATATTTTGATTACGGATATAATGTGATGAATACCGGAAAGAACTAGACAATCATGGATTTGGAACGGTGGGTCCACGGTTCTAACCGACTTCAAAAATGAGGAGGTTCTATGTTCGACTGTATATATTTTTGTATGAATGTTCATCGATTTTTCCGCCAATTGTGGACCGGTTTTTTTTTTTTTTTAATATAACCGAAAAAACATCCAAAAACATCGACTTCCAAAAATTACAGTTATTTTATATTTTGTTGTGTTTTTTATTTGGAAGTCGGTTGTATTTTTATTTTATTGTAAAAAAGTTTTAAGACGGCGTCACTGATTAACACTGAATAATTTTCGGTTACAAATTATATAAAACCGAATTTTGTGTTAGTTTCCATTGAACTTGTTAAACAGAAAATTAAACTTTAAATAGAACGATGAAACCTTAAATAGAATGGGTATTCCAAAACCAATATTTCATTACTGTATCTAACTTATTGTAACTAAGCTATCAATGACAAGCAATTATAATGGAGAGGATTAAATTAATGATACAATGTTTTTATAATAGGGAAATGTCTATAATATTCAAAAGGGCTTTCTAGATTAATAGTAAATCTGATCGACTTTTCCCACATGTAACTTTACGCTTGAGATAATTATTATTTTTTAGGGAAAACTTATTTTTTGGATTCCACACTTGGAATTACATAACTTTTTAAAGAAGTACCTTTCTATACAGTATATTCGGGTTAATTTGGACCTTTTTTTAGGATGGGAAATCGTCAAATGACTCCTTCTAATCTGGGCGGAGCAGAAGGAACCTTTTGCGTTCCAGGGCCGCGGTGACTCTTTCGAACAAATTCCGCAACCCTGGCAGGCTTAGCCCTGGGGTATAACTTTGGCCCGAACTTTTAACCAATAGGAACATTCGCTCACTCGATGCAAGTGATGATGTGGTCGACGATGGGGCACGCTTGCCTAGAAGTAACCTATTCGAAATTTTAAACTGTACGCTACCGTTTCCAAGATACTGGTTTTTGTCTACATCGCGTCAAAACCCAGTGCTACAGTGCCCAAAAAATACTCCTATTATAAATAATTATAAATTATTAATTATAAACCGAAAAAGATTAATTTCATGCAAGCTGAATTCTGTTTTAAATTATGTGGAACAAGAACTTGTTACATGTTTTTGCAAGATTATTTAGCGAACTTTGAACTTAGAAGCCTTCATGTCGCAACGTTGTGAAAATGTTTGATATTTTGATATTAACTTGAGCCCGTTGTCACTTGTTCGGATATTTCAGGACATATTTTTTTGTGTGTTATTTGTCTTTTTGAATGGAAATCTCGAAGGGAATAATCAAATAATTTGATTACGAACTTGATGGATATCATTGAGCATGACAGTGACACAAGTGCAAATTTGTAAAGGCGAACGGCAGGGTTGTATGGGAGTTTCGTACACCTAATAAAATATCGTGTTTTGGGATATTTTTTGTTTTAATTGGTAGTCAATACGATAGGCAAGCCCTTTTAAAATTCTTAGATTTTTAGAAGTTGGGACCTAAAAGTTATAACCAGTTTTATTTTTGAGGTTATGTCCCAATAAATATTATTACGTGTAGGCACATAACATTGTTTTGGTGAAAAAGGATATGTTCTAGATAGCTGGTGCTATCTTTGTAGTGTTTTGCTTATCATTAAGTTGGCAAATTGACATGAGAATTGTAACTATTCAGTAGGGTGCTTAAGGAGAGACCTACGTCCAGCAGCGGTCTGCAATAGTTTGATGATGATGATGAAGTGCTGATGGAGTTTTGAGTGTGGGTAAATAAAACAACTTTGTTTTTGTAGGAACTTACATATTTTATTTAATTGTTCTTATAATTACTTAATCGATTCTTAATTTTATTTCATCTAAGAAAGGGGCAGGTAGCTCAACTCAACGTAAAAATTACCAGATAATTTGCTTAATTGCTCAGATGCATTTACAAACCACAATCCAAAACAACAGCAAAGAACTGAACAGAGACTCGGAAAGATTTTCCTAACCTGTCAATAAAATAATTGCCAATACAAAAAAAAAACATTGATGGCGAAAATAATTCCTATAATTAAATGGTTAATTATTAAGATTGTATGCAATAATTATTCATTGTAAGGTATAATGTATAATTGGTTAATTATATTTACTGTTATTTCTGTTTTTAAATATTACTTAAATCTTTTAATTGCTATAATTAATTAATCCGGACTTCTAAAAATACTAATGTTACATGAAAATGAATGGTTTAGTTGCCTTAATAAGTGGTACAAATTCTATCACAGAACTACAAAAAAAGTATGTTGTACGAATTCTGCCGTTCGCCTTTACACGGCGCCAGTTTTAAGATTTTTTCCGGAATCCGCGCGCCAAAATGGAATATTTCAACAACGACTTTTCACTCTCTAGCGGACGTTTTTTGAACTTACAAATGTGACATTTTTACTCCTAACGTAGATTATCAGGCAGATAATTTTGGTGTAATTAGGTCAGTTTCTCATTTTTTTGCAGTTGTGTCACTGTCGCTCCAAATGAGCGATGTGTCCTATAGATTTCTATTAAATTCATTTTATATAAGGAGAGGAGGATAACTAGGACATTAATTAGGTGTCTAAGTAATCATCCTATATATTTATTTTGTGTTTGTTTGTATTACATATGTATCTTATTAGGGTGAGTTTTTTTTTATCCGTAGGTACCCATTAGTTAAAAATGTGGCTACCTAAATTTCGTTAATTTGCGTTATTCGATCAATAGCTTGAGCAGTGGTCAAATAAATAACTAATTGTTTAAAACTATCAGTTAATAACTAACAATCGATCGAAAAAATCTATTTTAACCATTTGTTGACTTAACTATTGTTCAAAAACTCACCCTTTGTGAGCTTTAGTAAAAATGGTTAAATAAATAGGTATCTATGTAACATTAAGATATTGTTACTTACTTTTACAAAAATTTATAAATTCAAACTAATTCCGTATATATCTTTTAAACCAAAAACACTATATTTATCTACGATTTAAGAATGTGTGTGTTCACTTCAGTGTTCACTATTAAATCAAATCTCTATCTCACTGTAATGGCATGTTTTCCTGCATGAGGTGTCCTGTCAACACACGGAACCGGAAGCAAGCGGTTGTTGCGCTGAGCCTTACAAATGATGGCTTTCCTTCACTCGGGTCATAGGTGGCCTGTACAAATCCCGCGCAAATTCTGTGACGTCGTTTGTATCTTCCTTTTTGAAGGATGTTGGTTGAAACTGGTTGGCTGTTTGTATTTTGGCTATAGACAATATAGAGATAAGTTTTACTTGTTTGTTCATTTTAACGAACTGTAATTTGTACAAGTAACAAATAAATACTTAAACATCTGGACTAATAATTGCAAAATTACAAACGCGCATTAAAATAAAATAAATCATTGGGCATCAAAAAATTCATCCTCATCGCGGTCAATGACAATATAGAAAGGTTGAATATTTGATATTGGTACTATTTTCAGAAGGACTTTTTTGATAGTCGATTTTGAAAGGAGCAGTTTGTAAAGCTTTTTTTATTCTTGTGTTTTTTGTTTTTTTTGTTGATAAGATTAAGAATAAGTTTATTTTTTCATAGTTGCAGAATTAGCTTAGATTTAGATACATCATAATTATTATCTTATGTTACTATTTCACAATTTAGTTTATTTGGACGGTGGTCCCCAAAACTAGGTAGAACCTGTGTGAACCTTGGGGACTTAGCTAATGTTAGAATTATATGTGTCAATAGTGATAAAAGTGAATTATGTGTACAAATCTTCGACTGATGAGGTTATTCATGATTTTCTCCATTAAACAGTTGATAAAAGAATCTCTACTATTCGCTCTGTCTGTCTGGCCGTCTTTTTGGTTTAATGAGAGAGAAAACGGATTTTCTGTACGGGCAATAAAAAATGTAGTTTTCATTTTTCAATAGAAAAATAGTTTAAAAGCTTTTTCTAACACAAAGGCGACCTATTTCTCACTGCATATTGAGTTGTAGGTGAAATTCGATTCAACGAAATTGTTCATCTAAATATCCGAGACTCTGTTGTCTAAGATTTTGAGCTGTTTTACCCATGCCAGATATAAGATTTTATTTAAATCTAATCTTGCTTTCAGCTGTCATGTTATTTATTTGTAGTAGTTATTTAAGTTGTCACAGTCGCACGGACGCATCTTCAAGGTTAAGTAAGTTCTTGCTAAGGTTGATTCGTTGATGGATTACCATATAACAGGTGTGGCCAACTTGATTAGACCCAAGATCTACTGTTTACTGACCAAACCCAGCGCGATCTACCAATTGCATACTTTTTAAAATTGTAACTTTAAACAGTCCTATAGTTTAGTATGGAAGTATGTAGTATTTTTTTTATTTTATTAACCTAACCTGTTTATAAAGTTGCACAATCCGTTATACATATTTATATTTTTTACCTTGCTCCGATCGATTAGACCAATAGCCGCGATCGACTGGTCGATTGCGATGGACCGGTTCGCCCTCCCTGCCATATAACATACCGAATCCCCGTGCCGTGTAATAGAAAACATAAGCCGTTGGTTCCGCCTGTCATTGAAAGCTAGAAGATAGAACGCCAAAATTCTTTGTTAACCCAGTGTACGTTTTTGTATAATGGTCAAGTGATATATTGCAATCGCATGGCAGTCGATACATTAAAAATTTGTACTGGGATTTATTTTACTGCAACCGGTTATTCGGCTGGGCAGATAAAGAATTTTACATGCAGCTATTCCTTCTGGGAAGTGCCTGCATTTGTTGAAAACTCCTTCATTCGTAATTAGTTTTGCAGCTGTCGGAATTTACTTCCTCCTCTCCTAATGAAATATGCTGTCCAGTAAAACTAAATAGCGTCAGTTCTAAGAATTGATCCTCAGTTTTATTCAAAGTTCTGAATTCTAGGTACAACCATTTGGCCCATGAATGCTCAGCGCTTTATTGATCCTGTCGGAATCAAATTCTATTTACCCTTACTAACTATTTTAATATCATATTTGCGCAAGTAAATTGATTTGTTACGCTTTCACGCCTAAATGGATGAACCGATTTTGATGAATTTTGGTACCATATTGTACCAAAATTCATGAAGATCCTCGAAGACCGTAATAGCCTGATTTTTGCGAAAATTTAAATGCACAAAACCATTAAAGCTGCATATACATACAAAACTCGTACACTCTCCGCTTATTGTAAGCAAACTTATAAATATTCGTTCTTAATGTTTCAGGCGCCTCACATATGCACAGCGGGGAGTAGGTTGGCCACCCCTGCTTTTATAAATGCATTTTTATAATTTTATTGTAAAGCTACTTTGTTCACGGTAATTCATGCTAATTTTCAAGTCCTTCATTTTGAAAATGAACAAACTGATTTTAATGAAACTTAATACAAACGCAGGTTAAAAAATTTGTTGTGTTCTTTTTCGAAAAAAGTTTAGAAAGAGCAATTTTAATTTTTCTACAGGCTACGATCAAAAATCTACATGAAAAATACACGCTTTCAAAGTTATTTTTTCTATCCTTGTAACGCAAAACACCGTTTTTACTGGTTAATAAAGATTATAAAATACTAATTGGTATAATCATTTTATTATAGAAACCAAATTGACTACTAATTAACTGTAACAAACAAAATTTCAATCTGTGTTGATTTAATAATTACTGACCAATGTTAAATGCAATTATTAAACACATGATTTTTATTGCTTTTATTTTGTTTAATTGCAAGTGCATTTTAAAACATTAATGGTAACTAATGAAACCCGCCTTTTTTAAGTAATTGGTGATTTCATCGCGTTTAATCATTGAAAATGTTGACTTCTAAATTAAAAAAAGAATATATTATATCGAATTCGGCCACCAAAACCAATCCAAATCTACATTGTAAAGTTATTCCTGTTTTCATACAGTATAAAGAGCCGAACCAGTTTTTATTTGTAAGTTTGTTCGTTATTCAAAGAAAGCACGCAATAGCTGAGTGCCACAAGCAATTTCTTAATATTGATAAGCTCGTGTTGGACCACCATCTCACGTAATGATAAGCGATAATGTGGTCGACCATGGAGCACGCTTGCCTAGAAGTAACCTATTCACTCTTGACTTAAACACCCTCAGGTTATAAATCGCAGGAAACACAGACTCCGTCAGGGGATTCCACTCCTTAGCTCTACCCACAGCGAAAGTACTCATTCCCAAAACGTTTTGTGCGTTTTTTATCCCGTAAACATGCAATATTTCCGTAGGTGAGACCACTGGAGCGAATCAACGGTATAAACTAGTTGTATTATAGAAACTATAACAATACTTTTTTTTTTTAAGGATGGGAAATCACCAAATGACTTCTTCCGCTCTGGGTGGAGCGGGAGGGCTTGTCAGACTCTAACTGACCCATCCGTGTTCCTTCTAAAGCCCTTTGCGTTCCAGGGCCGCGGTGACTCTTTCGAATAAATTCCGCAACCCTGGCAGACTCTGGCCCTACCGGGCCCCGTCTCCTATGCTGACATCTCTTTGAGGCGCGTGTGGAACACAACGTGCCATCGACGCAATGCTAACTATAAGAATACTGCTATTTTCTTAGAAGTTTCTACGTCAATAATGAATGTAAATGGCCACTCATACAAATCTATCACTTTTTCAGCCCGTGGAAGGATACTTACCTAATTTATACCCTCTGATACTGTTATGCGTGTTTGTCACGCGCGCCGTTTTATGACCCAAGTATCTTCTATGATGCCTTAGCTTAGTATCAAGTAAAGGGTCTAGATAGTTGAGTGGATATTAACGGGAGTATGGTAGAAAAAGAATGTAATGAATTCAAAGTAGGAACTTTGCTCTAGAATTTGTATTAGATTGGGACTGAAAATCTTTTCAATTAATAAGATCTTTTTGTGACTATTCAGTAGAGCAGAGTAAGTAGTAGATGTCGTATAGTTAATAATAATAATATTTAAAAATGTAAAATTATATGTAAGTAAAGAAAATTAAATAAACGACATACTAATAAATTCTTTATTTCGGACAACATAACATCCAATTTGTTAGTCAATTTAATAATTGGCACGGTTAATATCATGGGAAACCCTCCGATTTCAAGTAAAAACAATGTACCCAACACAAAATAAACACAAGTCAAGTGGCTGCTAAAAACTCATTCAGCCTATCGCTTTAGACAATCTGTCACAGTAGTTTGTAAAAAGCTTCCTACGGGACAGGTCTTAGCAATCTGCACAAAATCTTTGCTTTTTTTAAAGTTAATTTTGTATGAAAACCAAACGTTCAAGCATAGCACACACTAATTATTATTTTTTTCCTCTTTTATAGTCTTCACTACTTGCTAAACTTACAGGATTGCCTGTTTACAGTGTCATACATAAACAATGAAATATCCGCACCCCAATATTTTTATACTAAACACCCAACAAGACAAGCCCGCAACAGTCAAAGACATTCCGCCACACGACAGTCGCTATTCGGATTATGACATACGTTTGAACAACTGGAGTACACAAATACATAATATATAATCCAATTACGATACCAGGCGATGTTATACGCTAGTAATTAAATTAGTTAGATACATAAACACGCGCAGGGAATCTACATTTCAATACTAGAAGCTTATGCTTTCTCTCATGGTAAATTAAATTATCTGTGTTGGTATTAAGTAGACAAATACACAATAATATTATTGTCAGTCACGGTATAAATTATTGCAATTTGACAATATCGTATGCATGGCTTCGTCTCTTTTAGAGAAGGCAACATTTACTTCTTTGGTTGATAAAATGTAGTTTATCATGATTTTATTATATGTATAATATTTAGGTACATTGGTGACGGGGTACTTATACTTGTAAACAATATCTAATCCCCAAAGATTTTAGCAGAGATGTCGTTACTTTGTCAGTTTTACGAGTATTTAACTCCTATGCTATAAGCGGCGAACTTATGCCAAATCCGGGTACAATTCCAAGCACAATTCCAGACACCAGGCTCATAAAAAACTAATTGAAATTACACAATCGGGTTCCTCAACACTCAATATTATTATTGACCTTGTTCGTTTCTTCAATTGCAATAAAACCAAATATTTAGAATTTTAGCAACATAAAACTTCAATGACATCTAGAAAACAATATTTATCTTCACCTCAAGTACAACCGCAAAGTGGCGCCAAGAACCGTTAACCTAGTATTTTTTATACTCTGCTGATATCGTCGTGATCTGCGGTCTGAGCTAAGGTTGCGGTAAGGTATTGGGTACCTAGTACGTAAATACCTGGTACCTAATACCACAGTACAACCTCATATCTATTTCATTGGTACATTGGTATGTATGTATGCACAAACATTGAGGCGTCAATATCGGTAATTGTGCATATTATGTATGTATATATTGTGCCGTTTAATATTAGGTAATCTGTGAACTTATGTGGGTAAATATTTGGGTTGTATTGATACCAAGTAATTCTCCTCCTTCATTCTTCCGTCTTGGGTAGGTACAATCTGCAGCTGGATAAGTGATCGCAGTTTGTTTTTTGACAGTCAGACTGTCGCTACCGAAATGGTAAATCCGAAACATTTTGGACTTTTGACAGTCGTACTCTTAAAAAAAACGCTTTAATCGCTAGCAAAATTCACATAGGATATATCCATGTGGATTTTGCTAGCGATCATTTTGATTGACTAAAAAATTATCAAAATATTTGACGCCTGTCTACGGTTTATTAATTCTATTTTCATAACTAAGTACATTGGACCTTATTTAGTACCTCCTAGTCACTGATATCCCACTGCTGGACAAAAATCTCCCCACGCTATTCAGTGTCAATTGCTAAAACGTTACTAGACCAAATACTTACAGAAAATACATGAAAAGAGTAAATATTTTAAATCGGAAAAGTTTACCTCCGAATTTCCGTCGCCCTATACAGTAGCTACCCACTCTCTATACTACTAAGCACAACGCCCCTGCAATGCAAATACCCGAGCATAATTACCGAATGCCAGCACGTAGGAATCCGGAGCTAATAAATAGTTAAGTGTATTATCAGCATGACGTTATGTGACATAAGCCCTGTTCACAAGGATTACTACTGGCCCTGGAACCTGTTCAGGAAGACTGCGCTAAGACCTGTCAGGTTGTTGACACTGTCGCGTACCTACGTTGGTCGCGAGCGCAGTTACGTACTGATTGCAAAAAAATCGGAATAGATTGTTTGATGTATATTTTTTAAAATATTAAGTCATTTTATATTACAAATTTCATTCATATATTCAAATTATCTGTTAATTACCATAGTTGCTTCAAGTTGGTTACTTCCATAAAAAAAACAATGGATTCTTTCCTATTCCTCCCACCCTGACCTTTTCTCTGTACCTACTCATATTATAATGAATGTTAAAAAGCCACGCAGATCTTGTGGTCTATTAAACAAGACCGCAGCTTCTGCGTGGCATAAAATGCTCATAAAACATGGGGTGGTATTGATGATAACAACGAAACTTGCTCAGAGTATTTTATAAGTACTATAACGAAGGAAGTGGGTACTTATCTAGGTACTATCGATGTAAAAATGCGTTCAGGACTTTATGATGTGAAAGCAATAAAATCGATTTTACAACTCGCTTTGAACTCAGATCGAATGGAAATTCTTATTTTATGGCGTGCTTTTCTGTTCTAATGTGTTCCATTAGATAAATAGGTTTGTTAAACGTGTAAAACATCGGTATAAACTATTAGCGTGTCTATGATCGTTAAATGTATGATAGTTGTAGAAGTATAATTATTAAAAAGTATCTCGAAGCTGCTACGAATTTTTCAAATGGTTCCGATTTAGGAAAACGTTTTTATCCCATTTTTCAAATCGGGTGGATATTATATTACGCCCCAATTATTTTACGCTTAGGTTGGGGTTCAGAATCCATAATATCGTATCGCTTTATGTTATTAAGTATGCATTTTTCATAAAGCTTTTCCGGGATTTAAAAAACAATTCTATCATATTTTTCACCCTTGTTACCATATTTTTTTTGTATAATATGCTTCAAATAATTTTGAATGTTTTGGAAATTTCGAGAATGAAAACAAATTTTATAATACCATCGAAATTCAAAGTTCCTGTTTGAGGAAGTTGATATTTTAACACAAATTCATCCTGATACTGATAACTTTAATTATATATTTCAGTATCAGGATAAGTTTTATTTGATGTTTAGCTTCTATTAGATCACTTACGGTGAGTTTCTTTTATTTTTCAGTAAAATATATTATGTTGACTACATAACTTTTTTTAAGATACAGATATGTTTGAAGACGCACTTTTTAAAAGCCAAGGTTTTTTAAAGATATCCGTCTGTTTTTGCTGTCGCTACAATTGCTTAGCGACACATTGCTTAGTAAAAACTAATCTAGGCATCCATTGCAGCTTTCGTTTCGCGGTAGTGAGTTTCACTGGCGCACTGTACTTACTACTTGCTACACCGGTATCTTGGGCCCTGACATTACGGCAAGTTTATTAAAGTGACCTCCAAAGAATATCTAGAGATTTCTTTCTTGTATTTATAAAAATATATTTTTCGTGATTTGTCGTTAATAATTTTATATTCTACGACTGTTGCCTTGAGGCGTTCAAATATTTTTTTTTTCTGAGTTGTTTTGTAACTAGATAAGATAACTTTAAAGAATGGTTAGGCAGAAGTGAACCTATTAATACCTAGTACCTGCAACAGTTCGGCTGTTATGTTTTAATCCCATATAATAGGGAGTGTATTATCATCACCGGGGCGCGAACGGGATTCTCTTACAGAGAGATTTGAGATAAAATCTAAATGTAATTTTGTCTGGCCTAGGAATTGAACCCCTCGTGCTGAGCAGTAGCCATTGTGCTCAGTAGACTAAATCGGGCGAGGCCATTTTCTTTGTAATATAAAATCAACGTTTTTTTTGGTACCGACGTAGTACTTAAATAAGTACCGACGTAACTTGCCAAATTTTGAACTTTGCCTTTTTTGTTCAACTTATCTTGTATTCCAAAAAGACATGGATTTCAACCGCAGATTACTCAAACCACTATCAACAAATATTGGAGTAGCCCTTTCCATTCGTTGAGCACTGCGTGGGAATAAAGCAACGGGATCACTTTGTGTTTTTCTTCTGCTCAAAGATCAGAGAGAAAACAAGCAGAAGCTTACGTCAATAACAAAGGGATGTAGATAATTCCTTTACTAGAAGTTCCGCTATTATTCTTTGAGCAATTCATTTTATGTCGTCATGATGTACCTACATAACCGGAGGCAAGACATCGCCCGTAGTTACAGCGATATTTATTTTACTAGCTTTTGTCCGTGGTTTCTGTTGGTTCCTGAAGAAACTACGTCATTATGTTGACGGGTTTAAAGTATTTAACGTTTTAATCTTCGACATGATCTATAGTGTGTAATAGATTAAACGCAAAACATGAAAAGGGACATTGCGCTCATTATTATGAACAACAATTGTGTTCGGAAATTACAAAATAAAATAAAACCGCCTCATAAGTTTATGTTTTCATAACTTGACAAAATGTACTAAACAGCTGTTTTTATTTTGCTATACCTAGCATGGATAGTACCATAGTAAGAGTTCATTATAATGAAACCCTTTTAAGGTTTTGCGTTTAATCTGTTACATTTCGTACATATCTAATACCTTTAAACGAGCAATTCTAGTATATATGTATATACATAATCTGAATCTCGGAAACGGCTCCAACGATTTTCATGAAATTTAGTATGGGGAGTTTGGACGATAAATCGATTTAGCTAGGTTTAATTTTTAGAAAACGTTTGCCAAAAAAAACATTTAGTTCCAGGTCATCCAGTACTGTATATGTAAACAAGTTATTTACCTTAAGCTGTTCATCTGTTATGTGTTATAGTCACTCTGTATAAGATATTGGTGTTCAGCTTAATCTGGTTAAACTGAAAGCCAACTGCAATATAGTTGGGAAAATGCTAAGCACCTAATATTAAGCTTATCGATCTTTTGGCCAAGTCACCTTAAAAACGATGTACAGCAAGATTTTTATTATCTTTATTACTTGGTATGCTGCAGCTTGTAGCGGAATTTCTTCGAAAGAGTCACCGCGGCACTGGAACGCAAAGGGCTTTAGAAGGAACATGGATGGGTTTTAGTCAGTAAGACTCTGGCACGCTGCTGCACGTCTGTTCCACCCAGAGCGGAAGAAGTCATTTGATGATTTCCAATCCTTAAAAAAAATATAATAAAAATGGTGCATCTTATGCACCTAGGGCAGTTTTGAATGAAATGAATGTTTTAATTTTTCTTACTGAGCTTTTTATCTTTCATGGTGTATTTTCAGTAAAAAGATCTTTCTCTTTTCATGCATTCTTTACCTTCACTTCCTGAAATACGTTTGATTGTACAAATACATTTTATTTGAAACATTTCACGTCTTTAGAGGACTCACTGGTTTGCTCACTGTCAAGGGAAACAAAATTAAAGTGACATCGTCTCAAAGAGCCTTTGAGAGCCATTATTTTAGACAGGGTATTATCTTACTTAAAAGTTAAGGTAGCAACAGTAATTATGTAATATAAAATATGTCACAATAAATTATTATTTACGGTGGAATATTGTACGAACATTTTGCAATATTTTGTTAGTATTTCATTTCTTATGATAACAGAAAATATTTTGTATGCATGAGTTGACGGCTTTCCTTAAAGGGGACGTTAAGCTTTATGTATCCCTGCAGGTGTTCGAAAATAAGCTATTAAAATAACGTTTATATTGTAAAACTACTTTAATAGTTATGTCCAGTTGTAAACGTGTTATAGCAGAGACGATCAATGCTTCGGTATATTGATTTTAGCGACAAAAACTTGGGCTTTAATTATTAAAACTGAATTTATTGTAGGTACATAAAAATTACTCTCACAAAAATTCTACCAAAAATGCATCAAAAGGCCAATAAACACATCACTAACAGTACACGCCAATCCCACAAGTCCTGAAAGTATCCGATAACGTAAATACCATTATACTGTTACTTATACATCACTGCGTCCACCTCAAACCATTCCCACGTCCGAGAAATACCTATGTCATGAGCTCGTAATTTTTCTCCCGTGCCCCAATATTGTATCGAAGACTCCAAGAACGTTCCGCAAAAATTGCGGCCACAACAACTATTGAATAACCCACCGTCTCATGTAATGGAATATAAAATATGAATAGAGTAGCACTTTCTAGCCATGTAGGTCGCCTACTATAACTCTCGGGTCCCTACTGTGGCATACGTCTCCATTTTTGCACCCCAAGCGTATATAATTTAGCCTTTAAAGAGCCAAAAAGGGGAAAGTTAGCAACGTATTTATTTTATTTGTTGAAATAAATAACTTTGTTGACGTTTGTACTAGGTTTTTGTTATTTTTTGCAGTGCAGTTTTTTTATTTTCTGAGGTTTATTTAGCTGTCGACGTTTTATCAAAGTGTCGAAGTATATTTTATTAACAAACGTGGTTCGGTAAGTTGAGTTTTTCCGGATTTTCCGAAAGCCGATAAAGTGCCAAAGAAAGGTTTTGAAGATAATTTCCGGTGTTTTGTATATTTTGGCGAGATTAAGTTTTGAATTTATGGAATTTAGTATATTTAAACAATTGGGAATTTTGTTTTACTCTATAAAATGTCATTAAAAAGAGACAACATCCAGGAGAGAATTTTTAATAAAATATTTTTGTATCAGAACAAAAACAAAAAGATTTTACGAACTCGGTGAAAGTAATTGAATCAAAAAGAGTCATCAATTTTCATTAAAGTCCATTAAAATAATGACGTGTCGGCAAAATGAAACAAACTCAATGGGATAACTTTTATCTCAATGAATTTATCTTAATACCCTTGACGATATTGTGTGAGGATCCAGGTGTTTTTCATCCGTTTTTCAGTAGTAACTGTATTTTTTTTTCTGATGTTATAGCACACGAGAACTGTTAGTCAACTGTTACTAATCTTTGTAACTGTAAAATGTGTGTTAGTACTATAATTTGAATAATAAGTTTTGTGACTGACAAAAGTATTAATTATCATTTTACTCGTAATAGTTTTTTTTTTCACAGTAGAAAGAAGAAAGGGAGGTCTCTTCTCAGCAACGAATTAATATATTTTTGTCAAGTCTGTATAAAATACGAACAATTTATATACGAAGGAAAAACAAGTAATTATATCTAAGCGGCCTGTCCCGGCTTCGGGCGAGTGCAAATTATACAAGGTGGAGACGACGATACGACAATTATAAGCAAAACACTGGCAATACTAATTCATATGAATATGTTGTCTTTTATCACAGATTTGATGTCACTAACTGCAACAGACTGCTTGAAATATTTCGTCAGAATAGTAGTCACTATCCTTGACTAAGTTGATGTTTTTAGACGTTTATGAAATTGAAAGTTTTCGTTTTAGTTCCGGTAACAGGATTTATAATAGTTTCAAAATGTTCATATGAACCAGTATTGTCAGTGCTGTGTAGCTTTTGCCCGCGACTTCGTATGTGCATATCCCGTTTTTTCCCGTTCCCGTAGTAGTAAATCCTCTTTTAGTGCTCCCCTACACATCCCAAGGAACCTATAATGCCAAATTTCAGCTTTCTACGACCAGAAGATTCGGCTGTCTGTTGTATGTCATTTATTCAGTCACTCAGTAACGAAAGAGTTTTATTTTATAAACATTTCTCGTTTATCGCTCTTGTTATAAGTGAAAAATTGTATCAAAATCCATTGTGTGGTTTAGAAGAAGTAAGCATTTTGTTTTATACTATTATGGGTTTTTAATTTTTTAAGTGTCAGATTTATTTTATTCGAAGAATAAATATTACGGTTTGACAACTTTTGTATGGGAAAATGCTTTAACTGACGATTTCCAACATTGAAACTTTAATTCTAAAACAGACATACCGAAAAAACATCGAATCATCCATGCATGGAATTCGAAACCACGAATTTACAAGGGTGACACATAGTACGGTGTTCACTGACCCGCCTTAATACCAATATGAAAGAGATCAGTTTACGTTCATACATGTATGAGCCACGCGAACCACCCGAGCCATGAGCCATCCAACCACAAGGGACTAGTGGCTCTCTGTCTTACAGAAAACCTCTTCCGCAATCCAATATCTTAGCCACAAACGTACGGATTGAATGACTAATATTTTCATGGTTTTAGAACAAAGTCTGCCTAGCTTTTTCCAAACTATGCTGGCGTCGGCTTCCAGTCAAACCGGATTCAGCTGAACACCAGTATTTTACATGGAGTGGCTGCCTATCTGAACTCCACTACCCAGTTACTGCGTAATACGATATCTTTGTTCTAGAACAAAATACTTAAGAACAAGAGAAACTTAACAACCTTTTACTTGGTACAATGGAATAGAAGGCACGTTAAACAATGAAAAAGAAAATTAAAAACGAGCCAAAGTCAACCAAACTTTTTGTTATTCAAATCGACGTCGAATAATTCCAAATGGAATTGTTACAAAGCATTGTTCAAACGGTATTTATTACCTTTTAATTAATAGTTGCTAAGACTAGTTTGTACCCAAATTAGTGGAAAGTTTCCAACTTCCGACATAAGCCCTTTGGCGCGCTTTTACACAATTTATAGCGTTTTGTACAATAAATTGGAAACTAAAGTTCAATGTGGAACTAGGTATGTGTATATACTCTATTCAGCATTTATATTACAGATCTTCGATCAAGTTGTATAGAAAAAATGTCAGTAAAGTTATGCCAGACACTTTTCAATAAACATAATTACAGCGCTGTTTCAGCGGTACAGTTCAGTGTTATATGAAAACTTCAGACACGAATTGTTCCGAAATACATTATTAAAAATGCATCATGTAAAAAATAATTGAGTCGACGACAAAGACAGAAATAGATAACATTATAGACAAACATAAATCACCCAAGTAATTAGTAGATCTTTAAATTATCAACACAAAATTAAAGATTCACTTTAAACAAAGAATTCCAGACAGGTGAAGATTTATATGAAATTTTAATTACTCAGATTGCCCACCGCGAGATAATTAGAACGATGACAAAATAATTAAAGTTACCACCCTCCGTTTGTTTAGCAATCACGCTGTGACAAGATTAAAGCTATCCAAGAAAGATCTTCTCAAGGACACTTAAAAAAACCAGAAGGATTTTAAAAAGCAGACGCAGCAGGTACTCACCTAGTGCTTGACAGATGCAAATGAGACCGGGCGGCGCGGGGCCGGCCGCTTTTCTATACGGACGATTTTCCTTTACCACATTCCAAACAATCCTTTATTTGCACCGACAAACAAAATTCTACAATGCCGACTAACCACGTGTAAAGTCTTAAATATAACGGTCCTTTAATTCACTAGGAAAAGTCCAAAACAAAAACTTAATAATTAAATGAAACTTTACTGACCGTAGTCCGGAGAGCTGGTGATGGGACCGTGGAGGGTAATTCACGAAATAAGGGATATGTTTTTAATAAAAGTCGCGATGGACGCGGCGCGCTCGATTTAGTACCGGTAGATATCGGAGAGATCGTACGTCGCGGGTAGGAGAGGATCGGACACACGATCGGGGAGACCGAAACGATGTGAGTGACGCCGGGCCGGTGCGGCTGCCTCCCGCCGCCAGGCGCGTCGCGAGCAAGAGGGATGCAGCGAGCGAGCCCCCCAACTCGCGAATATCGCCACTCGGATCACCTCGCCAGAGTCTCAAGTGCTCTCCGCCGCTGGCAACGCTCTCTCCTAGAGGGAGGGCTCCCAGCCCCTCACAACCGAAACGCCACAACCGACAACAACTAACACACTCCCGTTTGAAACTTAAAGCTGTTGTTTTAAAATAGAATTTGATAACTAGGTCACGAGATGAACACCTGACGTTCAGCGTCATATCGAAAAACGTATGCCCCCGTTGGCTAGGTGTAGCAAATACCATAACGAATACTTTGGCTGAACACGCGCCATATTATGCAACGTTACGTCTTGTATCCTCCGGCCGAGCTTTTACAGCGGAGCTGCTTTGTAGGATATGGGGGGAAGTTGTTCTTTGTTCATAAAAATGTTTTTTCTTTTATTATTATTGACATGTCTGCGTTTGACCACAATCTCACTTGATGGACACTCTGTAATAGAAGCAACCAATTCACTCTTGACTTAAAGACCCCCAGGTTATAGCAATCAGGAAACAAAGACTCTGACAGGGAATGATTTTTAATGTTTTGGATCTCATACCAATTGCAACTACCTTCCCTGACATATCGTACCCCCGGTGCGACACTGTCACTTATGCATAAATGCAATTTTTCAGGAGAAGCCTTTAAAATTTTGACATCTCAAAAAATAATGATATTTCAAGATTTAGACAAGATGAATAGCTTATACTACAACGTCAAACTATGTGTACTACGAAAGTAACGTTATCGCACCAAGTAAAGGGGTGCTTTAGGACAGTTATTACATAATTAACTCATTATTTCAATTTTTGCATAAGTGACAGTGTCGCACCGGGGGTACGATATGCCCCGCTACCTGAAGTCCTGAACTTTTCTGTTAAGATGATTAAATTATGGTAGAACACGTTCCCGGAACTCGTGTGGTGTGCGTTCAATAAGAGCGCCACACAACAGCTATCCATCAATCAATTAGAAAAGGTTAACTCCTGTTATTTATTGAGCATAAACTTCTAATGTTATGGTTTTGTTTCCTGCAGAGTTTCCGAGGAAAAGAGATGTTTTTCTACCAAAGATATTGGTTTTATTTTTATTTTGTCACTTTGAGTCAGTCATGTAAGGAAAATATGATGATTTGGAAGTGATCTTTGCAAGTTTTTAAGTTGGAAAATGGTGAATGATTTATGAAAAACTTGTTTTATAACCCAGCTTCATTAATAGCCTAGCTTTCCCCTAACTATGTTTGGGCTAGCTTCTAGTCTAACTGGATGTATCTGGCAAGCAGTATTTTACTTGGAGCGACAGCCTATCGGGCCTCCACAACCCAGTAATTCGGTAACCGGGCAGACTTTGGCAGGACTGGTACCAGATTTTCAGACTTTTGACAACTCGTAACTGTCAAAGATTACTCTTTACTTTATGTTAATGCATATATTAATACTCTTCTTTACATAATGAAGAGTATACGGTGTACATCCACCATATAAGTGCGCCTGCGACGGGGGATTGAGCGCTGATGTCTGAAATACAGATATTTTATATCTAGTTCAGACACAGATGTCCAATATCTGAACTTAGAATTAAGTGTATCACCATGTTATTTAAATATATGTATGTTTTAGAAAGAATAAAAATAATAATTATTAAAAAATATGTATATATATACATATAAATATATATATGTAGGTTACAGAAAAGTTCGACGAAGAAATTTGGATGAATTTAAATATAGAAGGAGTAGGAGCAGGTAGTATTAGGTGTACTAGTTACATCCTACTAATAATATAAACGCGAAAGTTTATATGGATGGATGGATGGTTGTTTTTTACTATTTCACGCAAAAACTACTGAATGGATTTTAATGAAATTTGGCGCAATGGTAGATTATAGTCTGAAATAACACATAGGATACTTTTTGTCCCGAGAATATGTTCCCTTGGGATCATTTTCGGTTGGAGCCGCGGGCGGCAACTAGTATACAATTAATATACAAGTAAGTTACTCGTAATAGCAGAAAACTGCACATTGTATCAAACACTTGTAAACATAATATATTATTCACTTGCACAAGTTTACAAACGCAGGTAATACAAGTTTCAACGCTACTTCAGCCGGAAATCATTTTATTTCCGAGCGCAAGGATATAATTTTATGCGAGATCTGTATGAAATTAGGTTTTTAACTGAAAAATGCTGGATTTTCATAGGTAGTGTTAGTTTATTTACTTAACTCTGATACTGCAGGAATGTGTCGTATAGTAACGATACAGTATCGCTAATATAAGTGAATTTTAAAAACAAAAACCACAACCCCATAGTAGGTATTTTGGTTTAATTTTATGCGGCATACTTACACAATTTGTATGATACAAAAATATGAATTTATCCAATTCAATTCAAATAAATATTATGTGCAAAACGAGTAGATATTTTAATTATAAGTAGTGCAATTTTGCGGACCTTCAGTTCTTTTGTATTTAGAAGTTTTTATGTTATGTGTTGCGATGGACGCCTAAATGTATGTAGATCGATAATGACTACCAAAAATTTGAATTTTAATCTAGACATCCTAGTTATCAATTATTAAAACTTTGAGTAAAACACACTTTACAAAGGCGAACTCCGATAGATTATACCGTATCTTAGGCTGGCGCAGAGACAAACCATCACAGGTGGGAAGTGAGTAATATATATAGGACTAAAAAGAATATTTTAATAAGTTATCAAGTGTTTAGGGACTTACTCTATACAGGTAAAAATCACGAAAAATCAGTTTGTTTTTCTCTTACGACATTCAATAAAACAGAGCCCAATTGAAGAATCGTCGTCCATGGAACTTATAATTACTCCATTAAAAACTACTTCAATAAACATAGAAGGTACAGGTAGATAACAAAACAAGTTTGCCCGCAACCATATTCTGATAAATTCCTTTCCCAATTGTTACCACAAAGGAAAGCATTAATAAACGAAGTAATTAAAGACTAACTCGAATATTTTAGATGCCAAACTAAACTATTTATAAAGCATTTAAATTGACAATGGAAGCTGTTGTTGGTCATACTAAATTGATATAGAAACTAGGCAGGTGTCCAAAACGTGAACTCGGAAATGCGATTAAAATAAATGTTTTGTTCATAAGATACAAACTGAAAGAAAACATTCCTGATGCTTCTAAATTAAGTTTAAGTAGTTATCTTATCATCGAAACCAATGTATATTGAGATATATCGGAGAATAAATAAATAAAATTATAATCTGAAAAGCCTTTACACGGTAGATTTTATCAGGGTATCCTAGTATGGACTCCAGTCTCTCACAAAGGATCATAATTATATGTTTCGCGTTGTGTGTTATATTATTACTTCTGAAACAAATGTATAGGTACCGATGTGAACCTTTGTGAAGAGTGAAAAAGATAAAAGATTTTCATTTTCAATATATGCTAATCGCTAAAAACCCATAACATGATCGTCCACCAACTTCTTGAAATCTAATAAAATTAGTTGCACAGCACCAAAAAAGGAAGAAAAACCCGCCAAGTTCATGTCGGACCAAACACTTAGCACAGTGAAAGATTTTGTAACCTGTCACTTAACATCTATGAGGATCCTTAATTTGTTTCTTCTTAATTCCAGGTCACATTTCCCGATTCCCAAAAAAAAAACACAAAATTACTTCTGTAGTGTAAGTAGTAGGTATCAAAGTCAAATGTTTGCAAACATTCGGACAGGCGAAGACATGGACTAGACGAATATTTTATGGTTCCATTTTTGCAACTCTATAAAGAACCTACATACTTTTAAAACGAAAACACACCACATTTCTATTGCAAAATCTCTCGCTTACAGTTAGGACTTCCGCGTGAAATCATAAAAGTAATTGCTCTGAGGAAAAATCGCTAACAAGTAAAGGTATTCGCATTTGAAAACATCCGATAGTCTTTATTATGTTATTTTTGTTACATTTCCTGCCATCCGTATGATGTTAGCCAGTTATTCCCAAAGTGAAGTATACCGGGACTGGGGTCCAGACAGGGGATAGAGGTCTAAACAGACTTGCATGGACACTATCCATAATGTATAAAAATCAAAATCAACACTATCCTTAACGTAGAAAATCCCACGAGAGTACAGATATACCCAATTTTTTGGGGTATTTTTAAGATATTTCGAGAACTTATACTTCTCCTTTTCTGTCAAAATCATGTAATCACTGTATCAGCGGTAGTGATTTCCGAAAAATTAAAAATGTACGTGATTGACATGATCCCAAACATTTTGGTAGAGAATGTATAAATTTTGTCTATCTCTAGAGCCCCAAAAAAATACTTCCTCCTTGAATTCTACAAGACCAAAAACTTTGAGCATCTACATATGATGTAAACGTTTAAAAGAGAAATGTTTAAGCAAACGATGGCCGGAACTCACCGACAGAGCGGGCCGAGTAAACATGCGAGCTTCACCGAAACATTTTCAAGCTTTTTGCCAATTTTATTTCAATGGACGTCGATATTTGCTTTTCTCGACATTATAAGCATAGTTATTGATAAACAGACTTTCGTTTTGCTGTATTTATAGCTCTAGCTTTCTTCCACAGCTTTGTACTTACAGTTAAGGAGTGAAATTCCCTGCCGTAGTCTGTGTCTTCTGATAAATACAACTCTAGAGGTGAGATTGTTGTCAAAGGAAACCCTATCAATTATAATGTTAAGCAAAATCCCCTACATCTACAGGAATATGCACGATTCCTGTAGATGTAGGGGATTTTGCTTAACATTATAATTGTAGGATAAAAACTAGCCGAAACGCTTCAAGTGTGCCTATACAATTTGAAGAGTTATAGTACTATAGTTATACTTACTATATCTCCAGGATCCCATCATCAGATCCTGACTTGATGATCATGGGAGCACCTGGGAAGTATACCCTTTCAAACAAACAAAAAATCACAATCGGTCCAGCCATCTTCGAGTAATCGAGGAAAAAAAAAAAAGTTCCAACGAATTGAGAACCTCCTCTTTTTTTAAGTCGGTTAAAAAGTAGCCTATTGATCGGTTTTTAATTAAGATTTTGAAGTTGAGTATTTTTGATAAATACTCAACTTCAACTCTAGATAATTTAATATGAAAGCCTGTCAAACTTTGACATTCAAATAAGGTTTGACATGTTCTTTACTCAAATTATCAATTCCGAAATAGGCCATAGTATCCGAATGATTGAAGCCTTTCAGGAACGCAAGAATTTTCTTAATCGGATCAGTAAGTACTTTCTGAGATTACCTTCCATGAACATACACAAAAATCTATAAACAAACGATATCACCACTTTAAAATATAAGTCTCTATAGCGAAAATGCCTAAAGGCCTTTTCACACGTGTCTTTGCAGCGTAACGCTTGTCGATTCGCGATTGCAGGAGGGAAAAGTTGGAGCTTTCCACACGATCGCGATAACGGAGCGATCGACGCGTTGCTGTAAAGGCTTTTATGATTTTGCCATGGGAACATTTTACTGTCTAAAAATATTGTTTTTAAATCGATTTATGAATAAACTAGTTTAGGCTTGCAGCCCCGCTCACGTTGTCATTATGCAAATCACCGTTTCTAGGGTTTTATATATCTTTACTCAAATCCATCAAAATAATTTCAGCGATTTAGACGTGAAGGTGTAATAAATGAACAGACACAAACTCACTTTCGCATTTATAATATTAGTTAAGACTGTAACGCAAAATCATGTTTTCTTTATATCTACTTACTACGTCCCAATCTATAAGTTTTCCTTTTCAATAAATAATAAAAAAGTATCCTAACCAGTATTTTTATAAAACCTTCCAAACCGCCAAAGATCCGACATAAAAAAGTATCGAAACAAATTATATCACAATAATCTTCACGGTTACAATTCCCTGTGGGGTACGCAGAAGTATATTATCGAATACCCGCAGTTTGCCGATGTATTGACTCCCGCCGGGATAGGGGTCCGGCCTATTCATTGGGAACGCTCCAATCCTCTATAACGGGGATTTTCTTTTGTAATAGAAAAACCCAATTACGGGTTTACGGTAGAAAGTTGAAAAGTCGTGTTAGCTACCGAAGGTCATTGAATTGTGTGTTTACAAAGTTGTTTCCTAAAATATTTAGGTATATTAATTAACCAATATTAAACATTTATCAGAGGTAAAAAATCTAATTTTTACCTTTGATAAATAATATATAAAATAATATAATAACATAAATTATATATTTTTTTTGTTACTAATGATATAATTACAAAAAAATCTATCACTCGTTTGCGTCTTATCCTCTCGTCTCATTACTGAGGGTCGTGATTTCCCGACGTTAAGTCATTTTCTTCACGATGTTTTGCCATCTGCTTATCCTTGGCATTGTGAAGCGCTTCGTGGAATTTTGTGCCTATGGATGATTGAATTTGGTGACCATCTAAATGGACTGCGACCCCTCGGACGCTTGCCAGCGTTGTCAGTAATCATTAGCCCTTTTTATAAAAAATATAACCTTACTCGATTAGTTAAATAAATGATTATCAGATTTATTTTTTAAAAGGAGAAGGTACAAAATTAACCCAACTCCGGCGGCGCTAATGATTTATATCTCAGATTGTCGAGTAGGAAGAGCAGTAACATAATATACTACTACAATATCTCCATCAGGTGGCTAACAATTAATTTTTTGCCCTATTAAGTTTGTGAAGCCTTCTTCATAAATACTAATTTTGTTTCAAAATATTCATAATTATTTATGTTAACTGACTAAAACACTTTTTGATACCAGTTTTTTTCACCAGTTAATTGACTAGCGCTTTTGCAAATTGTCTCATCGAGCCTATAATTTTGATAACTCATATGACCAAATCACATAAAAAACGCCGATGCTTTATCCGCCATCTTCTATTTTTTTAACCCTTGTAGCCTGTGCCTCATTTGTTAAAATCCATCAAGTCGTTTAGGCTGCAGCGCTTGGCAAAGAAACCCTCTCTACAAACTTCTATAATGAAAAAAAAACATGTTAGCCACTTGATGGAGCGATGGTGATAGTATATTATTTTAGTACTCTTTCTACTCATAATATGAAATATAAAACGTTTGCGCCACAGCTGGGTTAAATTTCTTGGGACCATGCATCGTTTCCTTTTTGTACACGAAATTTGAACAAAGAAAATCATAAGTAAAAGAAAAATATAATAATAACAAGGGCTTGATCCAGAAAGCATTACTCCTGGACACGGCGCGTATAGTTAAGATGTTCTTCTCTCAGGAGCTTTGACTACCGGTAGCTTGGACTCTGTTCCCGATACCTTTTAAAATATATTAAAAAAATTTAAAATATATTAAATTAGTAGCCCACGCTACTAATTTAATATATTTTAAATTTTTTAAATATATTTCTACTTTATTTAATTTAATGTAATTTAAATGTGTATATTATTATTAAGGATATAGTAATAATAATATTGTTTTAATAAATAATAATAAGAAAATTAAATAAACGATATAATATTTTTTATTCGGACAACCATTGATTCATAACATTCCCATTTTTATATTGTTAGTAGGAACTTAAAAAATATGTTAATATCTAATAACTAGGTATATAATATCTTGGGACAAGATATTAGATATTATATAAATAAGGCTAATTTGTCTTTCAGTCATAGAAATATACATTGTTGCTTAGTAACGTACTATGGTAGGCGCCAGATAAACTTGCCATAAAGTACATTGACCTTTCCCTAATATCCCTTCGTAGATACCCGAACGATTAATTAAAAACCGTTTTTCATTACAAGAGAACGTAAAGGATCACGATAGAAGTCGATTCAGGACAGCTTTTTTTCAGCTTTTATGTCTTTTTATTCTATTTTTGATATACCTATGTCGTCTACCATACGCTACTTTTTATTGTTGAACATACGCGCACATGCACGGTTTCTGTGGATGGAGTGAAGCCTTGGGAAGAGCATAAAATATTTATTGAGAAACAACGAAACATGTTACAATAATTATTGAAACAAAATTAATCATCCAGGAAATATAATACCGTGCAGTAATCCTCTGCACATAAATACAACAAAGCGAGCACTTTGCGAAGCCAATGAAAGATTTATAATTTGCGATTTCATGCCAGTTAAATTTTACGACGTTTACGGACTCGTAGTAGATATCTAATGATATTAACTGCGTTAAAGATATCCATAATTGCGTTTTTTTAGTATTCCGTATCCGAAAATCGTATTATCGCAAGTAATGCTACATTTAAATTTACTCGAATTATTCGAAAAAAAACTAAATCAAACATACCATCAGTTGTTATAAGGCTTGTTTCATACGTTTCCACAACTAAAAAACAACCACAACCACGCCACAAAAATAACCGCAGGCGGGTACTAATTTGTATTAAAATGAATAGTTCAAATTCAACGGTATGGACGATACCGACCACATCGCAACCACCAGCAACACCGCATACTAGCAGCTGGCCGCCCCGCAAACTCAACGTTGCGTCGCCGTCGCGTCGTCGGCCCAACGGCATTACGCGCCGGAGTCGCACTTCGCAACTATATTAATATTTTGTAGTTACCACCACGCATCTGCAAGAAGCTGCAGCGGCACTATTCACACGTAACCACTGCTTGACCAATGACCGCTTTTTGTCGTTGCGATGTGGTGTGGTTGTGGTACATGTGAATTGTCCCGTTCACCGCTCTCAATGCATCCGCGGCCTTACAACAATATGGTGCGTGATGTTACCGCGCGTGACTTTGCATGACACAACCCAATATGTCTCCCAGCAGTGTGCCACAAATCGATCCCGACACGGTTTGTCACCCCTTTGATGGATGGATTGCCGTTTCATTTACCCAATTCCCTGTTTATACGTAGTTTTTCCTGTTAACTTCATAAACTAAGTGTGGATGGGATGGATTTTTGTTTCAATCTCGCGTATTTCCTTGGGGAATTGTGGTTGTTTTGGTAATAGATTGTTTACCTATTGATAATGTTGTTAGAATAAATTTAATTTATTGTAGGCTATTCTGTATACACAGCAACACTAAAACCATATTTGTTTCGCTTCTGTCACCTTAATTTGAGGTTCTAAAACGTTGTATATTATACTAGCGGACGTCACGCGGGTTCCCGTTTCCGTGGAAGTACGGGGATAAAATATTATAATAAGCCTATGTTACTCGCTGATAATGAACTATCTATTGCTGAAAGAATTTTTCAAATCGGTCCAGTAGTTTTTGAGTTCATTCATTACAAACATACACACACACACAAAAATACAAATTTTTCCTCTTTATAATATTAGTGTAGACTACCTACTACTAACAGATCAACGTGTTACAGAATAAACGCAATACCTCTTAAGGGGTCATTGTACTCATCACTTTGAACATTTTTTAGTATGGGAGAAACCCAGAAATCGCGAAATAAAATCTGCTGTTCATTCTGTTGAGTTATGCGCACACGAATGTATGGGGACAGTCGATTTTTTTTCGCGATTTCAGTGTTGTGTGCTGTATATCGTCTTGTTGAAACTTCAATACTACACTCACAAAGACTTCCTATTAACTTAAGTCTCCGCGTGTTTTTTTTTCCAAAAAACGATTCAGGACTATGTTCTACTACTAAAAAAAATTACTAGAATAAAAAAATCGAACTAAAATGTTCCTAAAAAGTTCCCTTCAAGCAGTCTGAGGCAGTTGGAGGCATTTTTTAAAGTTCAATCTTAGATTTGATTTGACTGCATTTCTACATTTAAGTAAGGGCCTTTTTAGGAATAATTAAAATACGGGAAGAAATAAATTTCCTTCATCCCCAACTTGCTTCTTGGAGCCTTTCATCTATAAGATGTTTACTTAGGCGACAGTCTTTATACTTCTATTGAATTTATATTATTAATGCGAAAGTTTGGATGTTTGAATGGATGGATGAATGTTTGTTAGTCAATCACGTCAGAACTGCTTAACGGATCTTGATGAAATTTGGCACAGAGGTAGATTATATTATAGTCTGGAATAACACATAGGATACTTTTAATTCCGAGAATATGTTCTCTTGGAATTATTTCTGACATTCACGCGACAGGAGTCACGGGCTTCAGCTAGTATTTAATATTTTATAAATTCTGTTTTTTTTTGTAATTGACTTTTATACAAAGCTATTGCACTTTTTTATTTATTACAACTGTATGGTTTCATTATCCACAAAATACGTGATGTTCAAAACAAACATTGCAATGTCAAGAAGGTTTCCATAAAACTGATGCACGCTATTCGATATTCACTGCTAATACGGCATTTGTCATTTTAATGGCAATTTGATAAAGAGCTATGATTTGTTATTGAGTTTGAATACTGATAGTGAACACTCAATTTTTCAATGATGTATCATATGCAGACCTTTATGTAAAATTTTTAGCAGTTATCGTCACTCATATGCACAATAATGCATTTATTATAATCATTTAACATTTTGTTATAATAAAATACTATTATATATAATATATATATATATAATATATGACTTGAATTTAAATAATTTAGCAAGTGTAAAAATAAATGTCAAGATGAAGTTGAATGCATTTTAGCTCCAACACATTTATTTGTAAACAGCTCACATGATAATTTATACAATTTAAATATTTATTACAAAACCTATTTACACAATTGAGCATTTTTAGATAGTCAACAAAACTTCACGCCCTACTGAAACAAAACAATTAATATTTACGCAAAACCTTTTTCCACCATTCAAGACAATCTCACATCCCTATCTCCCGAAGACAATCTAATTCAACATCACAATAATATTGTGGCATAGTAATACGTATCACATCGCCTAATAATCACACGCCCATTCCCGCTACAAACACGACAGACCGCAAATTGCCAGTAATATTAACCTACAGTCTATAACTAGGCATCGAGGCATCTAGACATTCTGCACTGAAACTCAATAACCAAACGACCATGACTAAACTGTATCTAAGTAGGTAATAATAATATACCATCGTCTGGGTGTCACGGAGTAGGTAGTTAATGGAAGGACCCTTTATTTTTTTTTAAATATTATTCATGAGTAACTTTTGCCCGTGATTTCGTACAAACATATCCCGTTTTTTCCCGTTCCCATAGGTATTTCGGAAAATCCTCTCTTAGTGCTCCCCTACACTCCTCAAGGAACCTGCATGCCAAATTTCAGCTTTCTACGTTTCGGCTGTGCGTTGCCTGTCAGTCAGTCATTCAGTCGGGGAATTTTCTTATTTATTAGGATCATTTTGTTTCAATTGGTTTAAAATAATATACGTCAATCTTTTTGGTCAATTTAAAGTAGATGGAGCCCGTGTTTCCTAGGTGACTAGGTGAAAAAAGGGGTTGAGAATTATTCGAAAGAGAGACCGCAAAGGGCGAAGGAACACGGGCGGGTCTTAGTCAGTAAGAGTCTGACACTCCCCTCCACTCCGGTTAGATCAGGACAAGACATTAGATTATTTCCAATAAAAAAGGACTCAACCAACTGTAAAAATGCAAATTCCTTAGCTCAACTTTAATCTTTTATATTATAAGTTTCAAAGATGATGCTGACGTAGGCGATCCCTCCAATTACTCATTTTAAGTATCTTCGTCTTTGTCAGCAAAAAACTTCTACGCGTGCAATAGTTCAAAATAACTAAATCGAATAAATATTCATACCCAATCATCTCTCCATTTACGAAATACTCCGTGTTGTCCACATAATGCGGATGTTTCCCGCGCTCAACTTAAACTAACTTCCGGTTCCGGTGTAATCGCATTTCCTTTGTTTCTAGCGGCGCCGGTGAAAATTTGCAAGCTAAATGTTGGTTTACAAATTTAATTTTGTCGATAATATGGTCACATTGATGCTATTGGAAGTGAATAAAAAACAATATATGCTTAATAGTAGGGATACTTAGGGAGAATTGCTATCTTATTGAAACGGTAGATGGACTGTGTGAAAGTGGCACGCGCTAACTAAATAAAAATATAAAGTTTTTCTTAATTCCATGTGTCCGGTGAAATAATAAAAGGGCTTTAAACCTTTATTGGCCCACTGGTAGGCAAAGGTTTCATAAAATAAATGGTATTTTATCTATTCTAAAAGAAAATATATTAAAATTATCCATTCCTTCTCCTTATCTCGGAAAGTAATAGTGTGAATATGAAAGAAAAAATAAAGCAAAAAGAAAAATAATACCGAAAGAACGCTAAGCAAAGCCGTATTAGCGCGGCTGGGTAAAACCGCGGACCACAAATAGTTTGATTTTACACCAACATAGTAATTACAAACATTCTGTTTTCCCTGAAAATAACCCAATTCACTAGTTTATATGTAAAACTTGTCATTAAACTCTGGTGGAATACGTCATTTCGACGCAATCATTACAGCAATTGATTAGTTTGTAACGCTCTCGCATCTAATTAAACCGCTGATACGCTTTTGAGATATATTTTCTATTGATAGATTGATGCCAATGGTGTTTACGTAATTCCGTATTGAGATCCCATTGGTGTAGCCTGTACAAACCCAGCGAATCGTAATATATAGCACCGATGAATAAATGCAAAAGTAACTCAGTATGTTTGTTACCTTTTACATCTAAACGGCTGAACAGATTTGTTAGAACTTGGCACACGGTTAGAATATGCCCTGGATTAGGTCATCTTATCCCGGGAGTATGTTCCTTTGAGATGGTTTCTGACTATCACGCAGGCGAAGTCGGTGGCAGAAGATTTTTTTTCGCCGCCGCCGATCGCCTCGACGAGGACACGGCGGTACTCCGCCTAGGCACGGCAGACCTCCACCGTGGTGGCAGAAGCTAGCGCTTGAATATTTCTATGAACTCAGCCTATCGTACTGCTGGACATAGGCCTCTCCCAAAATCTGCCTCAATACCCGGTCCTCAGCTTTTCGTATTCACTCTAAAAAGGTAGGACACCTCTACAAGGACTTCGGTCCATCTTGGTTTGACCCTATAGTCTCCACTCTTTTTTCAAATGACTCCTTCCGCTCTGGGTGGAGCGGAGTGTCAGACTCTAACTGACTGAAATGTTTCGCTGTTCCTCGAAATGCCCTTTGCGTCCGAACAAATTCCGCAACAATAGTCTCCACTCTAGGACCCGTCTGGTACACTGACTATTGGTAAACATAGCCGGGCTAGTGCCTTCAAATAGAATACCTACTGATATTTTCCATTTTAGTCTTAAATTGAAATGATAGCCCCTGAAGCAAGATAAATATAACAAAAGAATATGCCTTTTCCTAAGATATGATAAACATTTCTAAAGATATCAGCCATTTTAATAAGATTCCACGAACAATCGGCTAAGCAAATAAAATTGATTTTTATTCTAGGAAGAACGAAACATCCCGCACAATTCAACAAAGTAAAATAAGTCAGTGATTTATTTCGCTGAAAGGGAAGAGATTCAAGCGCCTTATTACAATAAACGTGGTACTCTTCAGAAACTGTTATTAGATTTAGAAGTCAAAGCATACACTGAATATCTATGAGTCAGCGTTTGAGATGCTCTATTAGATCGCATTAAACTGGAAGTATCTCCACACAGTTTTGGACTTTGAAAATGGATGAGATGTAGAGCGCTTGTTATTTACATTTATAGGTATTTCTTTTGAATGAAGTTAACTGTACGTTTAGTTTTTTTTTTGGGGGGAAACTTCAAAAGGCGCCTGGACTTTTGGGGAAAAAGTCCAGGGAGTGTGGGATTTTTACCTCACTAAAACCACCCCAGTGGTCCCCATCCGCTCATAGAAGGGGCCCGTTACCTATTTATAGACCACTTTAGTATATACTGAGGGGCAATTGTCGGATGGAAAAAATGCATGCCTATGGGGTCGTAGCACTTGGGTGTCTGTCCGTCCGTCTATCACAGCCTATTTTCTCAGAATCTACTTGACCGATTCAATTAATATTTGGTACACAAATAAGCTTCCCTAACTTCCCCAAACACGGACACGTAACGTAAATAAATAAATTTTAATTTTGGGGTCACTTTTGGGCGGCAACTATTTATAGAAAATTTAAAAATGTTTTTTTTCCATCTGAGCCTATATCAAATAATAAGGCTTGTCGTCGTGAGACCCTCTCAAAAGTATTTTATTCATTCTATTAAAATAAACAATACTAAAGGGCCTTTTTTTAAATTATGAAAATTTACCATTATCCTTATAACTACTGGGCCTTAAATTTTGAAATAATACAGTTTCATACGAATAGTAAGTGGAATAAGTAAATTTTATTAGAAGTCTATGGTTTCAAAGTCACATGTTAAAAAAACATGAGTCCGACCCGCACTTGGCTGGTTTACTGGGGTAAGTAATAGATGATATAACAACAAAATCTCTAATATTTACAACATATAACAACGGAAGCTATAATTTTATTTAATATAACGATTAGTTAATATAATAAACGATTGATATAATTTTAAAATAACTAATTTTTATAAGCATAACATACATTAAATATAAAATCGTTGGACATACCACTCAAAAGATATAATAACATAACTAGTAACTGATTACCACCTGCGCTAAGATAGTTCGACGGAGTCCCACTGCGCGGGGCTCCTATTTCTGGGTGGTTTTAAAAAAAAATAACCACGACGGCTAAGGCTCCAGCCTTAGGCTTCTAACCTAACCTATCCGAGTCGGGGTGTTAACCATAATGACGTTTTTTATATATATGTTTTAAAAGTTAGACCAAATGATTTTCGATTACATAAACGTTATATCAATCAATGCTATACTAAATAAGTTTTAGAAGAAATAAATGTTAAATTATATCAACAGTTGGTATATCTCACGTTGATTATATCTTTTGAACGATAATAAAATTAAATTAGGCCAAATGCGTTTATACGTTATAAAACGCACCCGATTTACTGTAATATATTGTTGTTAACATTGTTGAGAAGCAGGAACGAACACTCATCGTTGTTTTTAGTAAGCATAACTAACAATCATACGCCACCAGTTTTACATCGTTACAAGTTTGTATGAACACCAATTGTCTTATGAAAAGCCTTCCTAAGATTTCTATGCTCTCGTTGGTAACCAACACCACCTCAAATTCATACTCGAAGACCCATTTAACCGTAGTAGATATAGCGTAGGTAACTCCGGGAAGCGTTCGACCCGTCATGTCAGCCAGACGTCTTTGAGTCAAACGCGTGTGTTACCCCGATAACAGACGTAGGGACAGGCAGCTACACTAATAATACGATATCATGAAGCTAAAGAATTTATTGGGTAAAATTACCATCTTTATTTCAGGTATAAATACTGTTGCTGTTCTGAAACTTGACAGTATCTGTCAAAAGTTTTGGTTGAGTCATCTGTAGGTACTTTCGGGAAAAGATACTACGATTTATTTATGAATAATATATTGTACATTTCTCATTGTAATCACTCTGCTGATGAACCAGAAAAGGCAAACACAAAAGTGTTATATATATAAATATGAAAGTACTTATGTATCTGTCTGTGTGTTTTTTATGTTTTCACATCTAAAACGCTACACCAATTTTGGTATCGAGATAGATTGGATCATAGACAAGTATAAACTTTTTCTCCCGGGAGTATGTTCCCTTGAGATAATTTCCGATTTTTCAGCAGAACTTAAGTAATAAATTTCGAAATTAAAAATAGAAATAATTATTATTTTGTTCAGGATTAAATCGTAATCTAAAACACAAATTCCATTTCCAAAATTTTCGCGCCAACGATGAAGACAGCTGATGCATGTCCTGCAACATATTTCCCACATCAAATTATACATAGCCGTGAACGTATTGGATGAATTTTGAACTTGGAATAAACTTGCAATCTAAATTCATGGGACGCCGTATCTGACCGGACGGTGGCCAGTCTTACTTATTTGTACATTTGCACTGCGTTTGTTGGGAAATGAAAATATTGCTGGCCAGAACGTGGTTCCAATGTTGTTACATGATTAGAGTTTGAACTTCGAACGATTGTTGGGAATCTGACACATTTTTAGGCAGACTTTCATTCTTATTCTTTTCTTCTAGGAACGAAAAGTACAGTGATAGGTACTTAATTTATTAAGCACTATGTTATTTTTTTCTTTTCTTTCTTTTACGATAAAAAAAAACGTTAAACACGATTACAAGTCAATTATCTAACTACATTGTATCCACCAATTTTCCCAAAAACACAAACACTTATTTCAGTGTACTACCTACCTGCCTGCCATATCTGGCTAAAAGCCCATTTGCGTCCGCCATTAGCTACTGCACCAGTAACCACCTGCGGTCATACAGATATAAGATAATACATAACTAGCAATCAATAACCTTGTGGTTTCCGGTATCTACAGAATTATGTAACCACTTCCTGTGGTTATTCATCAAGTGAGTTTAATATGGTTGATAATAGCAAATTCACACCAATTCGCACTAAGCGTTTCCAAACGTCTTTTATAATGCGCTCAGCAAAGGAGTGGAACTCTCTACCTGCGTCTGTGTTTCCGAACGCATACAACCTAGTCTCTTCAAAGTTCGAGTGAACGGGCTTCTTCTGGGTAAGTTCACTTCATCGTCGACTTTGTCTCTGTCACCTCTGTCACCTAGACTAGAGTGAAGAACAAACACATCTCAAATAAAAAATAATTTAAAAAAGTCGAAGGTCCAGTTACCCGGAGGGTAACCAACGGGGACCCTATTACTAAGCCAGCGCAATTCATCCTTATGTCTGTTTATCAGTGGATTGTATCTCATGAGCGTATGTGGACAGTTAAAATTTTCAAAAATAAAAAGTCGGTTAGTTAAAGTAAAGGGGTCTCCGACACATGAAACCATCGTGTCAAAAGTGAAAAAGTCAAAAGTCATTTAATCATTTATGGATAAAGGAGAGGCAGACATTTATGCTGCGAAAGTTGCCTCACAGCATAAATGTATGCATGGGCTAGTAAGATTAGATTAGAAGCGCAACATTGTCTGCTTACATCGAAATCATCGATGCTGTTTCGCAACCACCGCAGGAATGGTGCGTATTAGGTCCCGGCCACCTCGTTGTGTGTATCTATCTAAAGCTCGACGAGCCTTTTCCAATGCCACACGCTACTCTGAACGAGTCCTTAAAAATATTCTACTACATACTTATAAAGCAATTCTATCCTTTACTATTGGACGTCGAACTTTTGACGAAGTCAAATGCACGAAACCTATTGGTGCATGGTTTATTCAAATCGATTCAGAGTTTTTGATCAGCACATCTACAACCATGCCCTTTATCCAACTTCAGCTGGGACGATTCTTAAACATCCATAGTGTCTCCTAAGTTCCCACATTCTATAGGTCAGGGATGGCGAACCTTTTATGGCGATCGTGCCATTTTCATTACAAAAATAATTTTTGCCATGACGTTTTTGCCAACAATCTTGACTTGGTAATTCAATGGACAAAAAATAATACTAAACGCTATTAACTTAACTCTTTTTTGTAACTATAAATTCATAAAGCAACCTTAATGCCAATCAGCTTTACGTTTGATCAAATAAAATTTAAAGTTCAGCATGATTTCTGTTGTTGCTAATCATTCAAGATGCTAAGTAATCTTGTATAGGCGTCCCCAAATTATTTTGCTGCGTGGCACGACTAGCACGCGTCCCATAGGTTCGCCATCCCTGCCATGTGCCTGCAGTAGGCTACAGTAAGGGTAGGCCAGCCCAACAATACCAAAAAAATATATTTCACTTTCAAACTTTTTTGGGCATTATGTATGGGCTGGCCTACCCTTACTGTAGCCTACTGCACGCCCATGCCCTGCTATAGGTACTATGCACCATTGACCAAGTGCCACAACATGTCGTCTACCCTACATAGTTGGCATCAAAGGCACAATAGTTCCGCTATCGAACTATCATCTCTTATCTAACAACGACACAACACTGACAGTTTACGGAAGGCGCTCGAAATAATAGGCGTTCAATATGAACAAAATACACGACAATGGCAACGCTATCTTATTGTGACGTGGCGGAGCATACGCGTGATTGGGCCTCACTCAAATGTAAACATGGGCCACTACTATGACACAGAATGTGTTATTTTAGAGTAGTTTCCAGCACCCCTAGCATTTTACTCTTAGTGCTTCGAATTTCGGTACATTGGGTCGGTTGTGCGAGTTGAATGTATGTGCAGAGTGATGTTGTCCACCACGAGGGTCCATTGAGGAATGTAATGAATTTGTCTAAAAGAGTAATGAATAAAAAAAATTTGGATGGATGAAGAGGGCGATTCCAGAAAACCAGAGCAGGAAAATTAAATGTAGGTACTTTGAAAAAAAAGCGATGAAGAAGCTACTAACTATAGCTTAAAGAGCGTTTTTCACCAAAACAACTGAGACAAAAACTTAAAAAAAAGAAAAAATTACTTATCGGTTACAGGAAATCTTATAAGCAGTCTGTGGTTTTAAAATAACATGCAATACATTTGGCCGATTTTTGTTTCACTTTAAGCTGTAACGCCAATAAACGCATTTTTAGGGTTCCGTAGTCAACAAGGAACCCTTATAGTTTCGCCATGTCCGTCTGTCTGTCTGTCCGTCCGCGGTTTAGCTCAGAGACGCTTAGCGCTAAAAAGTTGAAATTTGGTATGAGTACTTATACATATTAATCATGCCGACAAAGTGGTAGAATAAAATCTTGTAATATTTTTTTTTTGGATGGCCCCCCTACATGAACAGTGTCGATTTTTTTTAATGTCTACCTCACTGTGTGTTCGAAGTAACATGTATTTAGCTTTCGTACTTTGTGTTTCATCGATATTACTTACGTCATCGATACTCGAATGCTTGTCTATGGTAGGGCCTCTGAACATTCAGGTGTATAACATGATAAAGCTTTTGAAAATTTCTGTATAAGCGTTGATTTTTGCATCGAAACCGTATATTAGGTTGTTGACTAAATGGTATTCTTCCATAATTAAAGTTTGCCTTTGTGGTTATTCTGGATACGCATACAGATCTTTACTCCGTCTAATATCTACATTGTATTACTTCTTTATTTTCTCGTAATTTTAGTGCGAGTCGAACTTGCACACGAAAGGTTCCGTAGCGTAAACCGAAATAAACATATTTCTTGTATGCACCTGAATTTTTATTTTTTGTTGCACTCTATAAACGTTTCAACTATTTACCCATAACGAGTATGTTTCATAAGATACAATACAAACTACAAGGCAAACTTTTTAAGAAAAAAAAAAAAAATAAAAAAAAAATACAGCCCGCTAACGTACAGACGGACGGCTTGAAGAGGCTAAGTTAACAGAGTTCCGTTGGTAACCCTTCGGTTATGAACCCTAAAAAAACACTGAAACATGAGTTTGAATATTAATCACGTCTAGACATTTTTCAACAGTCAGATAAATTTTATGTGACAATTATTCCTCAAATTAATGTTGTCTCACCATTAAAATCGGTTACAAGTTACATAAAACCAGAAAAACTAAACTAGTATTTACTTACTGAAAGTTATAGACTAAGGAACCTCAGTGTCATAACGATATCTCAAGAGTAAACGTACTCGTCTAACTTTATTAAAAGTTTCCTTCGTGATCTCTTCTGCGCATAGTACGTACTTAGGTACGTACATACGGAAGCTAGCTACAATGTTTGATAGAAAACTAAGTACCTAAGTATGTCCTGTACTTTATAGCATTAACAAGATACAGGTAACAAAACCTGCATTATAATCAGTGATCGGATAATGGGGCGCTTGTATACCTAAACTTCTTCCCGTGAAAGAGTAATATGGACATTCCTTTCTGAATAAATAAGTAATCCCGGGTTCCCGGAATTGACAAAAAAAAATTAAAAACAACTATAATCAATTTAATTAAAAAACTTTCATTGTAAATTAAAAGTTCCATCAGATTCGGCTTTTTAAATTTTAAAAAATTACAATGAGAGTTTACAACGAGTTCTATTTATATTTTGTATGCGGGCATTTTTACCAATCCCAGGAATTTCGAACGATTCCGGGATCCGGGATTCTGAAAAGCATGTCCATATTACACTTTCGTGAGGATAAAAGTGAAGTGTAGGTATATTAGCGCCCGATTATCCGATCACTGATTATAATAAAAGGTACTTTTATTAACGCTAGCCGTCACGTAGGTAATGAATACCCAAATATTGTTAGCGTTCAAACTCGAAAAGCATGCGCACTTTCATTAAAATATTGCTCGTTTTTACTAGGCTTTACCTAGTCGTTTTTCTGTTCTTCAAAAGTGTGTTCTTGTACTACCTACTGGAGAAAAGACTGAGTTTTATTTTACCGTCATTTATTTATTAAAAAGATATGAAAAATAAGCAAAACTAGATAAACAACATGATTTTGTTGATTTTAATCATTTTCTGCTAAACAATTCAGTTTTCATATTTATCAGGAAAAACATATCCTATCAAAATAACAATTTTCAAATCAGTATACATTTAAAAAATAATAAGGATTTTTTTATTATTATTTATAAGATACTTCATTGTGCACGTAAAACACAAAAGGAAAACAAAAATAGGTACATACAATGGGCGGCCTTATCGCATTCCGTGATCTCTTCCAGGCAATCTGGGATGGACGGGCAGTATTCGCCCTGACATGAAATTGGGGCTGTCGTTGGTGTGACAAAAATTTTATATTCAAAAAAAAAAAATATTTATAATACTTATAACATAATAGATACATACATAATACACTATACAACGTGTAACAGAGTCAACGCAATACCTCTAAAGGGGTCATTGAACTCATCATAATGATAAACTTTTACAATAGGACCAACCCCGAAATCGCAAGGAAATAATCAAGCTATTCAGCCGGTCGATTTTGTAAACATGTCGAAGTGAAGACTTGGGTGAAGTGATCACAAGGTGAGCTGTCAATCCATATAATCAAGATGTCACGTGATCACAAAATGAGCTGTCATTCCATCTTGATTATATGGATTGACAGCGCACCTCGTAATCACTTCATCCAAGCTTTCACCTCGACATGTTTACGGCATCGACCGGCTGTACATTTTGTCGAGTGACTCGCACATAAATTGATGGGGCAGTCGACTTTTTTTTCGCGATTTCAGTGTTGGCCCCATAGTAAAAGTTGTTCATAATGATGAGTACAATAACCCCTTAAGAGCTATTGCGTTTATTCTGTTACACGTTGTATAATAGATACATAATGAAATGAAATGAAATGAAATTGTTTATTGCCAGATTAATATCCATAAATAAGAGTAAATAATAAAAATAAGAAACTTAGACGCCGCGAATCATGTTATCGGCGTATGGTAGGACTGCCATCTTTGATCAGGAGGGCTGTTGTCCCAGTCTCGCACCACGACCACCAAGGAGTTAGCGGAGCGTGCGGCGGCCGAGCGGCTCCTCAGCAGGGCTGGCCAGCCGGGCGCGCGGCCCTCGCAGAACATGGCGCTCGCGTTGCACCACCGAGGCAGCCGGAACATAGCTCGCCACGCGTCATTGTATTGCACTCGCATGTCGCCGAGTGCAGCTTTGGTGCTACATACACACATACACACACATATTTGTAATAAATACTAAATATACTCGTACAAGCAGTCAAAATAAATGACGGCTATCGTTACAGGTATTTTAGTTGTGCAACTATTTTAGGTGTACAATAAAGTACACGAAACTATCGATCTATCTATCACACACAATACAAAGCCATAATTCTCTCAACATTAAACTACCTACCTAGATACCTAATCTTACTACCGTGACAGATTCCGTGACGGATTTAACTGAACTTTAATCGTACGTGATCAATTAAACTAGGAAACGTCGGCCGGCATACATCAGCCAACGTTCAGACGGAGATACATTATGAATTAAATGTCAACCACACGATGTCAACATTATAATTGACATCGAGTACCTGTTAGGAGACGTCCTGTTGACGGTATTTGGTTTTCTGGTATTACCTGCCTAGATTTTTATAAACAGCTGCGAGTCTAGCAAGAATGTTTACTATAATCTATATATACTATAAAATGAATCCCTATTTCCCTTGGTCACGGCATCACGCGTGAACAGCTGGACCAATTTCGCTAATTCTTTTTTTGTTGTGTTTGTTATTCTCAGGAGAAGGTTCTAGAAAAAAAATTAAAAAAAGAAAAATTAAAAATGAATCCCTATTCCTCCTGGTCACGCTATAACTTGAGAACGGCTTGATCGATTTGGCTAATTCTTTTTTTTTTGTTCGCCAACCTTCCCTGTAATCACAGGGAAGGTTTAAAAACAAAAAACAAAATAGGTAAGTAGGTAGGTAGGGTAGGGTAGGGAGGGTAGGCAGGTAGGTAGGATAGGTAGGTAGGTAGGGTAGGGTAGGGAGGGTAGGCACCTGCCTACCTACCTATCCTACCTACCTAGGTAGGATAGGTAGGTAGGTAGGGTAGGGTAGGTAGGGTAGGGAGGGTAGGCAGGTAGGTAGGGTAGGTAGGGTAGGCAGGTAGGCAGGTAGGTAGGATAGATAGGTAGGGTAGAGTAGGTAACAGTTGAGGGGAGCGAAGCCACGGCTTGTATATTATATTTAATAATAATAAATTTTAGATTTCAAACTAAATTTAAACTCTAGACCCCACACTGGGATTCCCTATACGTCAAAACATTTGTGCTAGGCCCGCAGCTATTATTATCTATGAAGTTTGACGTAGATGTTTGAATAACGATCAGAAAGTAACAATAAAACAATCGAATCTCTATTAAAAACTTCATGTGATAGAACGCAAAGGAGAGGGTATAAAATTAACTCAGCTCCGGCGCTAATGATTTATATCTCAGACTATCTGTCGCCCGCGGTTCCACCCGCGTTAATGTCGAAAATTATCCCAAGGGAACATATTCCCGGGATAAAATTCTATGTGTTATTCACGACTATAATCTACCTCTGCGCCAAACTTCATCTAAATCCGTTTTTACGTGAAAGAGTAACAAACATCCATCCATCCATCCATACTTACAAACTGTCGCGTTTATAATATTAAGTTATGAGTTGGATTGTAGAGTAGAAAGAAGTTTTTTTGTTAGCATGTGTTGTCCCACTGCTGGGCAAAGACCTCCCCCATATTAACCATCTAACTTCATATGTTTGCCTTCTCCGGCCAATCCTTCAGGAATGAGGCCAAATCGTCACCGCCAGCGCTTTTAAGGCCTGCCTCGGTTGCGACGTCCATCTTCAGGCACCCACCGCGTGACAATCTTGGCCTATCTGTCCTCGTGTCATCCTGCAATTGGGCGGGGGACAAACTTCTAGAAGTAGAAAAAAAACATATAAGCCAGATATAGCGATAATGATGGTATATTATTTTACTACTCTTACTACTTTGCACCGGAGCTGGGTTTAATTTCTAGGAACCATGAACTGTCTTCTTTAAAACAGCGTTGTCACCTTTATAAAATATGAAGAACTCCTTTGTTTCCAACAGAGTGTTATGAACACGCCTTTGGAAGTGATTTTGTGCATAACCGCCGTGGACCACGAGCTCCCAGACCAAGTTTGCACATAACTTAATACTACGCGCGTGTTCCGGAACTATAAGATACATTGTATACTTTTAATTATACCATAAATAGAATTAAGCGTAAATTGTAAGTTTTTGGCCATTAAAATTTGTTTGTTTTATACTACAGTTTGTTGTGTTAATGTTTTCAACTTAGTTATGGTTTTATCTTTAGCCTTTTAAGTATTAAAATTCTGTTTATTATAAACAAAATTATAACTATGCCATCTATACTTAATAAAATAAAGCTGAAGAGTTTTTTTGTTTGGACGCGCTAATCTCTGGAACTACCAAGTTGATTTGGATAATTATTTTTGTATAAACACCACTTTCACGAGGAAGGCTGTAGGCTATACGGGAACGGGAAAATGCGCGTACGAAGTCACGGGAAAAAGTTAGTCCCATAATACTTATTCATTCATACATTTATTTATTTCAGACTAATAATGTCCATAACTATTAACAAAGGTCTTAAAAACTATGTTAATCAATACCTACTAAAATCAAAATAATTAAAATCAACCATGTCCAAAAAATAAAATCACGTCAAAATTAATAATAATCAAATTTCATTCAATTTAACTTTATAAAATTAAATAATTTAATGTAATAAAATTTAATTTCACTTAGTCTAATATAATTTACCCAAGAACTTAACTACTACAGAACATATAAAAATTAGTTCAAATATAAAAAAAAAATTAACATAAACAAAAATAACACTGAAATAATTTAGACACTGGAACTTCATTGGTCACACCGACATCATTATTTCTGCGGAGAAGCTCCCGTAGCCCTCACTAGGTCACCGGTCCATCTTGTGGGAAGCCTTCCAACGCTCTGGGTCTTTCGGTACGCAATTGCTGCTACAGAACCCTTTCACGTATCACAGCAATTAGAAGAACTCAATAAAACTTAGTTTGAGCTAATGATCAGATTCGGGTTCAGAATCACTGAAAAGCAACAAGCATTCTATTTGTTCTAAGATCACTATAGAAGTCCTCTTTAATTACTTTTATCAAATCTATCTATCGATATAAACCTCACCGTAACGTAATCTCGCAACCCAAACAAAACGATTCCCAAGAAACATCAGAAACGTAATCTTTGATCTAACCCTCTAATATCTACCTTCCAACGAGTTTGTATGTATTTGAAAAATATCAATTTGTTGACTAACAGGAGACGGTTAGATCCTCGGTCATACGTGACCGCAATACTAAGAAATACAGAACAGATTTTGAAGAAAGAAAACGGGTTCAACGCGACATTGATAGGGTTAGAGTGTGCGGAAAACTACGTGAATTATTTATCATATTTATTTAGGTGGGGTTGTCTTTGTAGGGTGAGTATTCGTCTGTTACAATGACCCGGTTATGGAAAATGTTTGTTTTTTATATAATTAGAAAAGCTTAGATCAAATACAGGACTCAAGAAAATCAAAAATCACGCCACCATTTAGCGCCGAGAGATCCGACTTTGAAAATGTAACTTAATTTTTTTACCAAAAAGTACAACCGGCTTCCAAATAAAAACAATACAAAGTCTAAAATTTCATTTTAGACTTAGTAATGTTTTTATTTGGAAGTCGGTTTGTTATTTCTTAAAATTATTTTTTATTTTATTTAATTTCATATTTTGTCCACAAGACATCCTTATAATGAGTCATTCTACACGACTACTTCGTTTTTATTAATATGAATTTGAGGAGGTCACTGGTATATCTTCGAAGTTCAACTTCCAATAATATAGCTATAACTAAATCCAACGCAAAAAGTACAAATACCCGACATAATTTTGCTTACTTGGACGAGGTAATAGGAGTAATCGGTGTACATACATAAAAAAAATACCCACCGAATTAAGAACCTCCTCCTTTTTGGAAGTCGATTAAAAATATAACTCAACAGCTTGAAAAAGACGCCTCAGTGCTGCCACCTGGTGTATGTCATTTCAGAAAAACATGTATACCTTACTGTCAGAGCCCGAATCTAACTTGTCCTGAAATTACGAACCAAGAACAGTAGCAACAGCCCACACCGCTGAGATAAGATCCAACAGATTAGACACGCAAAATTAAGCTTAAAATACCAAAATCCAAATACATATGGAGTCTAAAATACCCAGCTCATTCACTTGAAGGTACACTAGGACCAGATAATACGTGCTAGTGTTTTTATAAGAGGCACTGTTAAGAGTGTTTATTGCTCAAGGTATTTCATACATTTCTTGGAAATGAATGAATCGATTTTAATGAACTAAATCCCTGAATAGCTTCAGAACGCAGTGTGAGGATGTGGAATCAAGTGACCAACTGTGCTCCACCTCCCATCCTGTCTTCTGTGCCACAAAACATGCAGCCCAAGTTACCGCCGCGCTGCCACCAATATTTTGAAAAAAATGTTTAGAAGAAGAATTAACTTAGTACGCAAGATACCTCTGTCTCAAAAGATAGTTGAGATTTTTTTCGAAAAAGAAATAAGTGAGAAGGAGAAAGTGATTTTTCATTTCCTATAGTTAGCTTAAAATGGCTCTCTCTTTGGATGTTACCACACCAATCGACGATCGATCGATTGCATCGATATTATTATTGCATCGATTTTAGAATGGTTTAGTCGACCCCCATCGATATTTTCTACTTCTCTCTTCGATTAGCCAAAGTTACCACACCAATCGAATTTTAAATTTTATTTTTGTTTATTGTACACCTACCACAGTATAGTCTTTATAACCCAAAGGTTGACTGGTAGAGAATGCCTTGATGCATTAAGTCCGCCCATATACCACTATTGTACATAAAGTTTAAATAAATAAATGTCGATCGATGGCATCGATTAGCGACCTTTCTCTGTAAACTCTTTTTTAAGAAAGATCTTAACTGACTATTCAGACCTGGGTATCTTGCGAACGTGTATTAAGTGTATGAAATATTGGGAAGAGAGTACCTAAACGCTAGTTATCCTAGACCAACACGCCACAAAATAACCAATAACACTTTTGGGTAAATATTCCCACGTCGTTGGAGGAGGTAACTGCTGGGATTTTCCCCTTTAATATATCTACCTTGTTACATCTATGTATTAGACAAAGATGTTTAGCTGTACTTAGGTAAGGTTTGAGTAGTTCTCGGAACATAAAATAAATAAAATCCACGGCACGATAAGTTTTCTCTCTGAAAGAGACTATGCTTGCTTGAAAATATATGTTTTGGAGTTGAGCTTAATATCTTTATTATGTGTGTCAGTTTATAGACCATAACATGGAAAACCATTTCCTACAGCAGGTAATTGCATCAAAAAACTCTTTATGTGCGGTAACAGTAGTGTATAATCACTCCACACAAATCCATATCGATGAAGGTCGTAATACAAATGTTTGTAACATGGACAAAAAGTACGCAAATAGTATGCATGCCTCAGTGTCATACACAAGTCAAAACTTGTTATAGCTCACTGGCATGCAAAATACTGGCAAGTTACAGACTTGCGTATTTGGAGCTTATTAGATCTTGCGAGTAAATCGTTCTTTGGGCGAACGAGCATTCGGCCGAACGTTCTTCAGTCAAGTAAAATTCGAGCAATCGTGACGCATTCGTTAAATACCGCTGCCACAATTAAACTTATCAACTAGCTATTCGTAAATCAAACAAAATTTTAAGACAATTTATTAAAAAGTAAAATTAACAGGCCGTTAATAGCATACATTTTAATTACTGCTTTTATAAAATCAAAATTTGATCATCATAAGAAAATCTAAGTGATGATGTCCCGGTTTCGAAATACGGGTCTGGAAAATAGATATTGGTTCATCCATCGGAAGGTCAGTACTGTAGATACACCTATAGGTACTTAACCCTTTTTTTTTTAAGGATGGGAAATAATCAAATGACTTCTTCCGCTCTGGGTGGAGCGGAAGGGCGTGTCAGACTCTTACTGACTAAAACCCATCCGTGTTCCTTCTAAAGCCTTTTGCGTTCCGATACCCTGGCAGGCTCTGGCCCTAGCAGGCCCCGTCTTTGATGCTGACATCTCTTTGAGGCGCGCGTGAAACACAACGCGCCATCGACCCGGGCCTGGTGGTGATCGGACAGCGAGCCACCCAACGCTCGCTGTCCGCAGGCCCGCGCCTACGGTGGCCGGGGATCCTTCTGCGACTCCCAGGTACTTAACCTGACTGTCTGAATAAATCTTTACTGTATTTATTAAATAAACTTCTCGTTACAAGGCATGTATTCACGTTACCCTTACCCAGCTATTAGCCAGAAAATATCTCGAATAAAACATCTTAAGCGGAAAAAACAAGGCCATTATCTTTTTCCAAGGACGCATTTTCTGTTATCCGATATACCTCCCTCGTTTTCTTATACACTGGTACGTAATACGCCATCGTTTATCCCAGTGGGGAGTAATTGCCTAATTAAATATCTAATTTGTATAGTTTTATGGCTTCCGATGACTCGCTCGCTGATGGAGAAAATTTGGTGGAAAATCTGAGGAAAGTGGGCTTGATAACGTTCTTTAGGAATCATAGGTATTTTTAATAGACGTATTTTTGTTCACTTGAGGAAAATTGTGTTTGAAACATGAGAAAATTGATTTTCAGAGGATTTTCCTATTAAGACACCAAAAATTTAATTAAATAATTTGGTATCTTGATTTTTTGAATTATTACTCTTTTTTTTTACCTTGATTTCAAAGGTTTAAGAAAAAAAAATGAAATAATGGTTCAGAAATAGTTGTACTCACCTACTTAATCAAATTTTGTCGTTAAAATTTGACAAAAGTAAGTTTTCAAAATGTTTGATATTTACTTCAAAACTGTACAATTATTACGTTATCTGTAACACAAACTATTCTCATTCAGGGATGCCAGCGCGACGGTGCCATACGTAGAAATTCCTCTTGAAAACGTTAACTTTTAACGATATAAACTTTGTTGTCAAGGTTAGGTTTCAAGCGAGTTGCACTGCGATTACCTTGTTCAAGTTTGGACAAACAGACATGCTAGATTTGTTTACCTACAAATTGTTAAATATGTGTGAATTCTGTTTGAAGACTGAGAGAAAGTTCAATAGAAATACAGGGTGAGTTTTAATTGATTTGCAATATTTTAAGAGATTAAAGGAAGTACTCAGAATATGATCAACTTTTAAATATGGAATCAAAACCAAAGCCAAGGCTAAGTTTACATACGTGAGTAATAGGTACAGTGGCCATTTATGTCAAAAAAACAGTTAAAAGACATTTAGAAATTTACACAATGTAAAGATGGATTTGTTGTCCATTTAATCCTAAACTTAATGCATTTGAATGCTCATAAAATGCTGTGATAATAAAACACAACAAAGATGTTTACGTGTGGAATAAAGTACAAAACAATGTATGATACATGAGAACCGAATCTAATAATTTGTGTTGTAATATTTCACTTTAGAAAATAGTAGCGACCTGCCCGGCACGGATGCAAATTTTTATTTCTAAAGAAAAAAAAATTCCAGAATCAATAATATTGCGGTTCAGGCAGACATGAAAAGTGCAATTTACAACCGTCAATGACGTCTGCTCTCAGGTACTTAACTATCTCTACCTCTGCGGAGCCTCTCCTCATTTTCCACACACAGTGTTCATGAAATATAATTATTTGATTGCACGACTTACTTTAATTTTGAGATATCTCCTGAGATATTCATCCAAATGAAATGGTGTGAACAGCAATTTTGCTTTAAATTAAACACTTAAGATGACTAACACATTTATTCAGATAAATATTTATACCATATTGGTGAAAACGCCTTTGCAAATAATGCATTTTATGCCAAATATGATTCTCTAAAACTTTAGTACATTGTTTTATTCTATCATCAAAAGTTTTCGTCGCGCAAGCGATATAAGGATTTTTTAGGTATTTTTTATCCGATCTCTTCAATAATAATCGTCATAATTTCAGCTAATTTACACAAAACCTTGACAAATTACATACCAACCTTCCTCATGAATCACTCTATCATCAACCAAAACCGCATGAAAATCCGTTCTGTAGTTTTTGAGTTTATCGCGAACAGACAGACAGAGAGACGCGGTGGAGGACGTTGTTTTATGCTCGTAATAATATAATATGTAGTGAAGAGCGACAGAGAGATACGTGGACAAAAGTTCACGCCAATAAAAAAAATAAATGAATACAAAAGTGTTTCGTTTTGAATCATTAGATATTCCAAAAACAATGTAATAATATAATAATTATCCGGAGAAAGTAACTGTAACTGTGTGTGTGTGTGTGGTGTGTGTAGTACACTTGGTTGAGCCTATTCCTAGGTAGGATCTCACCTGATTCTATCCTTCAAATGTTTGTAGGTACGAGATAATTTCAGGAAGTAAACTTAGGTGAAGTAATCATCAAGTGAACTGTCACTCTATCTAGTTTGCATAGATTGACAGCTCACTTCATGTTCACTTCACCTAAGCTTACACCGTGAGAGGTTTACAGAACCACACTGCTGATGTAACTAAAATAGAAAGCTAGACTTTTGCCGAATGTTAACATGCTTTTTTGGAAGACGGTTAAAAATGAGGAACACGATTAAGACATCACAGGTTGAAGCTAATGGGCAAGTACTCCAAGCAAGCGTAAAACCCTCAAAAGTATATTTTTCAGCCAATAAACCATACGTCTTAATAACGTTAACCGATCCCCGTCAAAGTGACACACGGATGATCATTATGCTGAAAACTCGATGCCTTACGTGATCGTTCAGCGACTGAAAACGTGCAAGCATTCAGGGCTTACCCCACCGTGTCAGCCTGCTCCTCGCAGATAAGTCACGTTTTCATTACACTAACTTTGGATTAACCAACATACGTCGTATAGACGTACGAGTAGGCTATATGACTACTTAAGTCTTTAGCGTCTAAATGACGTGTCGTTATTAATCTTTTGATGTTTGAATAAATTAGGATATAATTATGTTTGTTTTTTCTATGATATTATCGTACATTATGGATAAATACATACGCACATTATAGGTAAATTAAGTTTTGGGACAAAATTGCGTGTTTCAATAAATTAGGATCATAGGCAAACTCTTTCAAAAAGTAAGAAACGAACAAAGTTATTGGAGCAGTCACAAATAATCTATAAGGGGCTATAACAAAATAATTATTTTCAGCAGACAACATTTATATATTTTACTAGCTCTGACCCACGCAACTTCGTCTGCGTCACATTTTTCATGAATGCTCGGCTCCTATTGGTCGTAGTAAAATGGTAAATTACCTATCAATTATTATCGACTGCCGAGAGTAGAAAATAATTAAAATACTAATATCGCTATTAAAAAAATGAGGTTGGTGATATAAGGGTGAAAATTCAGGGTTGTATGTATTTTAATGCCACATTATAAAAAAATAAAGAAATAAAATGTTGTCCAAAAAATAAATGTTAGGGGTGAACAACTCTTATCACTTAGGGGTATGAAAAATAGATAGTAGCCGATTCTCAGACCTACTGAATATGCATATAAAATTTCATAAAAATCGGTCAAGCCGTTTCGGAGGAGTATGGTAACTAACATTGTGACACGAGAATTTTTATACATAAGATTTATTTATATTATTATATATTGCTCCATCTCGCGACACAAGTCCATACTATATTCCGGGTAAAGTATTTTGACATTAATTACGTCCCCAAATTACAAAAATATAGGACATGGGGGTGTTCTATATTCGTGTAAATTCAACAAAAATGGATGTCGAAAACTTCTATTGACAACTCGAATTTAAACACTCTTCACTAAAAAGCCTTAACTGATTCTTGCTTTGCCCTATATTCTACATTTAGAAAACTTTAAAGCACATTATATTTACTCCTCTGAGTCTGTACATTTGCTTTTCATTAACCAAGACACAAGAATCCTAAGAGACTATAAGCAAAGCTTTTCTTTATTTACACTCCTTTTATTCTTCCCCTGAGAAGTGGAGCTCATATCAAAACTGCATATAAAAGAATAGAATAGAATAGAAAACATTTATTCGATACAGACACAACACAACAGCAACAAAACACAAAGTAAAAAAGAGAACAATCATAAGACAACAATTATCTAGCAAGCCGCTAGCTGAGCGTGCCTATACCGAAAGGGTTACCATCTCAGCATTTGCTGGGCGTCAGACACCCAGCGCTGGTTTTCAGTTGGCACCCTGCAGTGACACACGGACGTGGGTAAGAAAAATAAATACATTCATACTTGAATATTAAAAATAAATAATAAGTAAATTAGAATACGTTAATAAGTATTACAAAAGTTTTTTTTTTGTGTTTAAACCACACGTGCATATTAAACTGCAGTGGGATGGAAACACATGGCTTTGAAGGAAAGATAAACTGGTGAATCCCTTTGCTGTACATCAGTAGGTCTTATTCGGTTGATTAAACTAATCCAAAACGCTGGTAGCTAAAGGATAAACTTAGATGTATCTACCTACTTGTAGATTAACGCTTAAATCTAAAGCGTGAACTTGGATAACAGTTGCTGTAAAATTATTTTATCATCAATCAACTTGCTTTGATCGTATGTGTACCCGGTAACAAAATTAGTAACCTATTTTTCAAGTACTCCGGCTTATGAAAACGGTACTTCTCAACCAAACAAAATAACACCATTATTGTTGAAATCTCAAGTGATATCACATTTCGCGTTTTTAGTCTATTAAACAATACAAAGAAATCTTAAATCTAAGTACAATTGTAACTTTGTAATGTACCTAATAATAGTTAAGTACATTTTACTATTTTTATGGCATACAAAGTTTAGGAGACGGGTATTTACGGAACCCTACACTCTGCGTGGTCCGACAGGCACTTGGCCGGTTTTTACTTTTAATCTTAATTTTTATAAACACTCATAAATCTCCTCAATCTTCTCTAAAACAGTATGCCAGACAAATAAACAGACAAAACAGACGTTGTTCTAATACACCATCATTCTTTTTGGCGGCGGCGGTCGCTATAAACAATAATAATAGACAACAGAATAAACAATTTCATAGTAACACACAACTACGTAGGATATATTTCGTATTATTACAGGATTCTTCTAGGTAAGCTCGCTCCATCGTCGACTTTGTCTCCGTCATCTATGATCTAGACTAGAGTCAAGAGCAAACCCATATCAAATAATAAAAAAAAAAGTATTGATTTATTCATTTCATTTTTTTTTGCACTAGTAAACAAACACTGTATAAAGGCGGAGTTTGATTCCTTAGGTAGTCTCTACAAGTTGACCACAGGGGGATGCAGAGACAGAACATCGCAGGTGCAATTTAATGGAGAGACAAACTGAAAAAGAATATTTTTATTATAAATAAGTACATATTTAGATACAACGATTTAATATGCCTTGCCTTTTTAACCAACTTCAAAAAAAGGAGGAGGTTCTCAATTCGGTTGGATGTTTTTTTTGTATTTTTGTTACCTCATAACTCCGTCATTTATGAACCGATTTGAAGATTTTGTGAGGATATACTTGCCGATTGTTCCCATAGAAATTTTATCAACATCGGTTCAGTAATTAGGTTTTTAAATCAAAATAGCTGGATAAAATGTCATTCAAGTAAACAAAATTGCGTATTTTGCTTTCCTGTGACTTTCCAGTGGTGTTGTTAGGTTAAGTCGCATACGTTCCCGCGATCCCCGGCGTAGGTAGGAGATGGAATACCAGGGTGTTTTTAGTCAGTCAGAGTCTGACAGACCCCTCCACCCGCACCAAGGTGGAGGATTTCCATGAGGATTTCCCCCCGACATCAAAAAAAAAAAAGGTTACCACTACAAAAAACGTTTTTTACAAAAAATACTAATAACTAATTTAACAAAGAAATTTTAGTTATTTTATAGGTACTTCGTTATTTTTTTTTGGTCTTTTTTTTTGTAAAAAAGTTTTTTCCTAATTAAGTTCGGGTCGGTCGGCTTTCAGTGTAATTTCCCCTAGCGATTGCCTTTTTGAGTTCCACGAACCAGTGAATAGGTCATTAAACACATCATTATATAAACATACCTACATACAAATAAAAAATGTTATAGTGAAAATACAAATCAATCGATATCATAAGGGCAAATTCTTTCCGTAAACAGCAACTAAGAATCAACCAAACAAAACGAAAAGCATCCTGAAACACCTAGCACATGTCGTTTTGATTATAATTGCTAGTAAAACGGGCCGGCGATCGGTCTCTGCCACCGGTCCGGCGTTCCGGTCCTGACCCCATTACGGACACATATTAATTTTTCGCATCCGGCACCGGATACGGTCCTAATTGAGCTCTTTCACCTCCACTCAACATTGACGATGATTAGTAGAAACCGGAATGCATGTAGCCTTATCTTTTGAATATGTCACCGGTTAATTGCAGACTCCGTAAGATGTAATAAATCTTTATAACATTATAATTTCTCGAAATATTATGAAAATTATTAATTAATAATTTCCAACATACCCGTATCTTATTAAGAAAAAATAGTTTACAATTTCACGGGATATTTTACAATCGCCGTAAGATTGTGTGACACACACAAATAAATCACGCGCAAGTAACTATAATATTGGAATAGTAAAGATAGGGCCGCGTTAACCATACAAGAAACACGGAAAATGTCTCTCGAAGATACCCGACCGCGTGACTAGCAGGCTCCGGTCTATATCGAACCAATTGAGGCGTCCAAATGGCGGTCTGTCCTGTTCTTAGATACTACATAAATCAATTAATAGGAGTAAAAAAACTCTGATTACAGCTGTTGTAGCTTACAGCCTGTGAAATGAATCGAACTTAGCAATAGGTATTAGAGAACATGGTTTTCATCAACTTACTCAAATCTTCCAGAGTCAAAAAGTTAGCCAAGTTTTAGGTTTAGTTTGCGGAATTTGTTCGAAAGAGTCACCGCGGCCCCGGAACAGTAAGGGCATGGACACGGATAGGTTTTAGTCGGTAAGAGTCTGTCACTCGGTAAGAGTCGGTGTTCCGCTCCACCCAGAGCGGAAGAAGTCATTTGATGAAGTCCCATCCTTAAAAAAGAGGTTGTACTTGCTTTTTCTTTTAAATTAAAAAAAAAAGGAAGCAGGCAGGTTGTTGGTGTAAATACCCCAAGCACTAATTCAAATTAATTATAAGTTAATATATTTTTTATTAAGTTATTTAATATTTGAGTAGCAGCATCATAATATCCAACACACAGCCATGTATGATATGAGTTAAAGGGAGATTTTACTATATTTTGAATTTAATATCTCATAAAACGCAGCATCTTTTATAGCACCGAACAATAATCGAGGGAAAGCTGGAAATAACCTTGCGTGGGTGTAAATATTAAATAAAAGTTGATTGCAAAATATTTTAAATTTCACACTTGACTAAGTTCAGTTTAGTGAATAAATACGATTTTTTATAAACACATAAAAAAAGAATTAATGCATAGATAGGTCTCTATCTACGAAACTAAACTACGATACCTATCATAGAAGGTAAAATTTATTCTTTACTTATGACGTTTGTAGGAGGTATTTATTCTCTGGAGGGATTGAACCGGTCGATTCTGTAAACATGTCGAAGTAAAGGCTTGGGTGAAGTGATCACGAGGTGAGCTGTCAATCCACATAATCAAGATGTCACATGATCACGAAGTGAGCTGTTATTCCATCTTGATAATATGGGTTGACAGCTCACCTCGTGATCATTTAACCTAAGCCTTTGACATGTTTGTTTGTTGATCACTCGTGATCACTTCACCCATGAAGTGATCACGAGGTAAGCTGTCAATCCATTTAATCAAGATGTCACCCAAGCCTTCACATCGACATGTTTACATAATCGACCGGTACAAAAACTATCTTCCACTAATCGAAACTGACTCATTGACATTTTACATCTGAAAAAATCGTTGGGAAAAGTTTCAGTCACAAAAAAAATAAATTGTACTAATTTATAAAGTTTTTTTATCCAGGTAGACTCTTCTAGGCTAAACAATATAGACCAGCTAAAAGGCAAAAAGTCAAAAACAAAAAATAGAGCCCGAAAAAGTATCCACATACCACTGTTACAAAAGTAATTACCGACACAGAGCGTAACTAGCTCGCGTTACGGACCAACGGAATGTAATTGCAAATCAACAGCCAATCACAGCTTACTGGATTACTAATCAGCCAATACTATTACCCGTAATGAAATTCTGAGCTGCTTTGCACGTAGTTCGAAGCTTTTAGTTTTTTTGGGTAGTGGACATATTGGCGGGTTCGTTTTTAGGGTTCTGTGCACAAAGGTCAACGGGACCCTATAACTAAGCCACCGCTGTTCGTCTCGTTTATCTGTCTGTTAGCGGGCTGTATCTCATGAACCGTTATAGGTGGACTGTTGAAATTTTCACAGAGTGTTTAACGTGTATATTCAATATTTATACGGAGCTCAAAAAATCCACTGAATCGGTCTAGTAGATTCGGAGTAAATTTACTGTGACAGACGGACTGAGTAACACACCAGTGATCCTATTCCTGAAAAATACCTAGAATACCACAATAATCATTTTATTTAAAAAAACCAAGTAACGTAATGGCAACATTGAATTACGTCTGTAAAGTTGTATAACCATATTTTTCTGAAATAAATAATAAGTACCTGGATGGCCGTGCATTGCTCGGATTTTTTTTTGGTAAACGTTTGCTAAAAACGAAACAAAGCTATCGATTTATCGTCCCCGAAACCTCCTGCATACTAAATTTCATGAAAATCGTTGGAGCCCTTTCCGAGATTCAGATTATATACATATATTCTTATATACAAAAATGACTCGTATAAAGGTATTAGACAGATAAATTCTTTGCATCCAAACTCAGTAAATATTCCCTTCATAAAAACACGAGCTTCCTACTTTAAAAAAACGAAATCAGTCAGTCAATTAAGCAAACATACCTCACAATATCAAACGCTACACAAAAATAGGAATCCGAACACGGGAACCACTTCAAACGAATAACTCGAACTCACAGACTGTAAAATACCCCTGATGCAAATAGTCACAGATTAAATTGTTACAAATTGTAACAGTAATAATAACGAGTAATAGAAGCGCCGGTAACATAAAGCTACGGTTTAACTGCAACCAGCTGTGTCTCGGGGTTGTAAACGTTCGGCATATCGCTCAAGTGTTACTCTAAAGTCACTTTGTGTTTAAGGATTGATTTGCATATCAGTAATTCCTTTTAGAGTTAAGGTGTTATTTTGTTTTCATTAATTTTGAAATGGTTTTCTCTCTGTGATCATGGGTAAATTCTTCTTTGGGCATAGACATGGATTTCTTCCTCTAGAGTTTCTAATCTAATCTAATATTGGGTGTTTTTCTCAAATAAAAAGAAAAAACCTTTTTCATCCAAACTCCAGAAACATGATACATGAGAATAATGAAACCAGTCAGGCGTCAGTCAATTGAGCGTACATACCTCACAATATTAGACGCTACAAGAGTATGTAACTAAATACACGCGAATCACTCCTATTAAACGATGACTCGAATTCACAGTCAGTAAAATACTCCAACCAGCAAATAGTCGCAGTTTAAATTGTTACAAATTGTAACAGTAATAATAACGAGTAATAGAAGCGCCGGTAACATAAAGCTACGGTTTAACTGCAACCAGCTGTGTCTCGGGGTTGTAAACGCTCGGCATATCGCTCAAGTGTTACTCTTAAGTCAATTAGTTTCAATGGACTTTGTGTTAAAGGATTGAGAGGTAATCAATGATCGGCTAATAGGCTAGTTGAGTCTTATTCAAATTGTGTAAAAACATGTTTATTACATGTAGAATATGGTTTAAGGAACATTACTATACAGGCATGATACCCATTACATGTAGAATATGGTTTAAGGAACATTACTATACAGGCATGATACGAGGCGGCCTAGCCACTGAAACAATAATATGACTCCTTTTTAACCACCGACGCAAAAACGACGGGGGATAAGTTTGACGTGTCTGTGAGTGTGTGTGTCTGTCTGTGGCATCGTAGCTCTCGAACGGATGAACCGATTTTGATTTTGTTTTTTTTTTAAAAGGTGAATTAGTCGGGAGTGCTCCTAGCTATGTTTGACGACCGGTTGTGTCCGGGGACTGCTACTAGACTAAGTATGTAATGACAAAAATTTGCTGTCTTCCGAGGCGAAGACGCTTGGCCCAAAGAATTGTACCTATATTAAAGTAAAAGGATCAATACATTTAATTTTTTACTTTTTAAAGCTTTTTGTCGGGATTTTTTAAATTCTTTAATTCATAAACCAGTCTTGTTAAGGGGTTTCGTGTTACCCAGTTACTAGGTTGTGGGAGTAAGATAGGCAATCGCCCCATGTAAAGTACTGGTATTTAACTGCATCCAGTTAGCCTGGAAGCCGACACCAACATAGTTGGAAAGAGGCTCTGCAGATTAATTGACTTGATATCAATCAAATAAAGGTACCTCGACGACTTGATGGGAAGCTTTATCTAAAACCATAAGTTATGGCTTTGTCCTCGATACATCCAAATAGGTGTTAAAATGTCAATAAGGGGCTATGACAAGGCCAAGGGCAGCAACATTCTTCTTTTATCTAGTTACAACACACCTACTGTTTTCGTCACAAGGTGATAACGACAATATTAGTCGACTCCAAAAAAGTACATTCTTATTATCTCTCATGCATTTTCTGAAAAAAGGTTTTGCACCAATGTTATGTCATGATTTTGACACTTAGGCAGTAACTTTTCTGCATGTTTTTTTTATTTACATAAATACTTAGAAAAACAGCATCACTAGCCTAATCTTTTCCCAAATATGTTGGGATCGATATCCTGTTTTACCGCCTGCAGCGAAATATCTGTATTTTACTTGGAGTGAGTGCTAAATAATAACAGCCGCACGGGTCGATCTTCAAGGTTAAGCAACGCTTGCCTGGGTTGGTCTGTGGATGGGTGACCATCTTAACATACTAAGACTTCTCCGTGCCTCGGAAAGCACGTTAAGCCGTTGGTCCCGGCTCTCATTTGTAGACCTGTGGCAGTCGTTACGGACTCAGAATCCAGAAAATCTGACACCAGTTTTGCCAAGGAGTACCGTGTTACCCAGTTAATGGGTTATGTAGGTCTAGTAGGCAGCCGCTCCTCGCTAAATACTGGTATTCAGCTGAATCCGGTTTGACTGGAAGCCGACCCCAAATATAGTTGGAAAAAGGCTAGGCAGATGATGATGCCTTGGAGTGAGTTCTATTATAAAGCAGTGTAGGGTATGACGGTTGTTAATGTTTAAAGAGTAGATAGTAGTACCTATATACAGAAGTTAATCTGTAAGCAGGTATTAAAAGGATTGAAATAAAGAGGATATATAATTAATAATAATAAAATATAATTAATTAATTATTATAAAAAAAGAAAAGTCACCGCGGCCCTGGGACGCAAAGGGTATTAGGAGGAACACGGATGGGTTTTAGTCAGTAAGAGTCTGACACGCCCTTCCGCTCCACCCAGAGCGGAAGGATTCATTAAATGATTTCCTATCCATAAAAAATTATATGACGGTACCCCTAAGTTCTTATAACGAGCTGTCAGGTTTTCGGGGCTCTAACTACCCGGAACAAGTATTTCCTGCCTCAAATCTTTCATCGTCATTGGCACACTCTTTCCACTGCTAACCAACCCTAGACCTCTCTCTTCTTGTGACAATCTCCACACTCCCCTGCTAGCGTCAGGTTCTACCAGCGATAGCAACAATATCGTCTGTCCATCTCGCTGCCGCTCCAATATCTACATGCTGAAAATAATTTACATGGTAAACCTCAGTGGTATAATACCACAGAGCTTTATCGCCTTCATAGTGATATCTTATCATTTAATTTCCTCCTAATATTAGCAGCGATCTTCAAACACTAGCGACCTCACATTTGATAGCAGTTTTATCGTACTCAAGGACGCTTTTTACTGGGCACTTCAAAGCTTCTTGAAGCGGTGCAGCTAAATGCTCTGCCGTAATTGGCCATGGAAATGATAGCCCAGAAAATGTCAGGCCATTAAATAAAACGTTTCCAGTAATTTTTATTGTCACACAAACATTTTAGGCCTTAAAGAATGACCTAATTTATGAGGACGAAATATAAAACGAGGAATAAGGGCTTTGAATCAATGTTTACTTTATCTGAAACTGAAACTAAGAGTTCTAGATGTTTATTCATTAAAACAATTTCGCTATTTAACACCAATAGAAATAGAGCGCTGTATTCCAGAAAAACAGAGAAAAATAACACTTAAAAAAAATAATCATCAAAATCAATTCATAATTGGCGGAATGTTCGGGTATCACAAAAACACACAAAAAAAAATAACAAACAGTCGAATTGAGAACCTTCTCCTTTTTTGAAGTTGGTTAAAAATGGTGATTAAATTCATTCGTGAAAAACAAAGTTATGACAACTTTACAGTTTTAATTAAACTTTGGTTCTACCTAAAAGAAAAGCAAAAAATCAAAGGACTAACTGTATAAAATACTCGAATACAGCATTTACCATTTCCTTTAAATGTTGCCTTTTAGAGTCAAAAGTCAATCGGTAAGCTCTTGAAGAAAAAGTTTCAGGTAAACTTCGAAGACGCGGTTGCTACTTTTTGTTAAATTTAATTTTACTTTGACAAGATGGCATGGCATAACTGAAAGGCGTTTTTTGAGATTGGACGGGGGAGCCAACACCCCGGGATGAAGGTTTTTTTTTACTATTGGTAGGCGTTAGATCTCACCTGCCGGTCGATTATGTAAACATGTCGAAGTGAAGGCTTGGGAGAAATGATCACGAGGTGAGCTGTCAATCCATATAATCAAGATGGAATGACAGCTCACTCCATGACCACGTGACATCTTGGTTGTATGGGTTGACAGCTCACCTCGTAATCACTATGAAGGTTTTTTTTTACTATTGGTAGGCGTTAGATCTCACCTGCCGGTCGATTATGTAAACATGTCGAAGTGAAGGCTTGGGAGAAATGATCACGAGGTGAGCTGTCAATCCATATAATCAAGATGGAATGACAGCTCACTCCATGACCACGTGACATCTTGGTTGTATGGGTTGACAGCTCACCTCGTGATCACTTCACCCAAGCCTTCACTTCGACATGTTTACAGAATCGACTGGCTGATGGTAAGCGATGATGTGGTCGAAAAAGGAGAATGCAAACCTGTCCTCCCAGGTTGTAGCTATCAGGAAATATCAGCTATCAGACTCTGGCAGGGAATTCCACTGCTAAGCTGTACGCCCAATGAATGTGTTCCCAAAACGTTTTATCCATGTGTATGGGATGTCCATCATGTACCGGTGGCGCATCGCCGTACGTCTTGTGGTCCGATGATGGAACGTGCTTGGCGGAATTAAACTATGCAATTCCGTCGCACACTCTCCAAAATGCAACCGATAGAAAACCGACAGGCTAGCAACTCGGCGTCGATGCTCAAGACTTTTAAGCTTCGACTCGACGAGCCTATCATTGCCGATGATCCTCTTGGCTCGTTTTGACTCAAGGGCATCAAGCTGGTATCTGACAGATCTGTCCCAAAGATGAGAGCAGTACTCCATATATGATACGATCCGATGTATACGATCGAACTTGCGCTTGATAAAGTTTGAGCAGCTGTTCCGGCGTGAAATACCGTCTCACTCTCAGGTTATGGGAGATACCTTTGCCCAGCAATGGGATATCACAAGCTGAATTTTAAAAAAAGCGCCTCACTGGCTTTGCAATCATATTAGTGAGTGTGCGATCATTATAGGTGGATAGGAGCACCACATAGGTGTTCAAATCATCATTAAGTTTATGCAATGTCATAAAAAATCCCCCAAGGTCAAATATTTACAAATACTGAAAGTTATGACCTCAATTTGAGCCCCAAATGCCCTTCAAAAACATTTTTTTTATCATAATATTTTTTACAAGTGAGTACTTAATAATTTTCATTAGTATTAAACGTTATCTTTTCATAATGGCGTATCATTTTCGTAAATGTATCCAGATTTTAATTATTTTGCCATAAAACGGTACAAAAGGGGCTTTTTCACAATCACTTAGCGAGCGACATTGCCCGGAGCGATAATACGGCAAATACGGGGTTATTTGGCCCTCGGAATTACTGGTCAGAAAATATCGAGCACATAATAAAAGACAAGACATTTTCTACTCAATTGAACTATCATCGGGTGTGTTGTATTCGTGTCGTGTTCGATATTAATTTCTATGACATGGAAAGTGATAGAAACATAAGTATCTAGAAAGTTCGGGCACCGGATGTTTCCATTGCGTATGAAGTTGCTTTTTGCTTAAAAAATAATAAATCATTAATAAAACAATGGTGGTTTATTAATGAATTTATATTTTTGACAAAACAAATCTAAAACTTAAATAACATATAAACTAATTCATGATTTTAAAATTAGTTTCGATTTTTTTACTAGAAACTTAAAAGATTTGTTAGCATTTCCATTGCAATAGCAATAAAAATCATATCTCTAATTCAGAATAGAACATTCATATTTAATAAGAGTTTGATTTAAACGACGCCGACGGTTCATACATTCAAGTTTCTTGTTACAAACAGTAGCCATGTTAGAAAAATTCAAATCGTTTTACAACAAAGAAGATTTAGATTACTCTAAAGGCTATGTCGATCCATTTGATTTTCATCAGACCTTCTACAAGGTGTTAGTCGCTTTTAACCTTGCAGATCTTAACAACGAAAACCCGCCATCGTAAGTCGCCTGTAAATAAATACATGATTCCATATTGTTATCCATTATATTACTAGGAGATACAAATTTAATATTTTTGATTAAATATTTCCCTGTGACCTCTTCCGGGACTGTGCAGTGCAGTACGCCTTCATCGATATTTACGCTCTTTGCAACTAATATAAAGGGTTTTTCAGCAAGAACTTTGTTTTTTAAAACAAAGAAGTTATCCTACTACTATTATAAAGGCGAAAGTTTGTAAGTATGGATGTATGTATGGATGTTTGTTACTCTTTCACGTAAAAACTACTGAATGGATTTTGATGAAATTTGGCACAGAGGTAGATTATAGTCTGGAATAACACATAGGATACTTTTTATCCCGGGAATATGTTCCCTTAGGATAGTTTTCGACAATCACGCGGGCGGAGCCGCGGGCGGCAACTAGTATGAAATAGATTTAAATTTTATTGTATTACAACGAGTAAGGTGCCAAACCTTACTCGTTGTAATACAATAAAAAAATATGTCAGAAAAATGATATCTGGCAAATGTCCACCACGACCACGCTGACAGATGTCGATTCTTTTATTAAAGATAAATTTACTGTAAAACAAATTTCCCGATCGACAGCTGAATTTCACGAAATTCAACTGTTAAGTGGCCAGGCAGATCGTCTGATTTAACATTTAACACCACTGGATGATTTGTTGTGGGGATTTGTTAAAGACAGAGTCTATGCGGAGCCAATCGAATCGATTGCAGCCTTAAAACTCAAAATCCGTGACGCAATTAACGAAATAGACCCGCCATTTTGCCAAAAAGTGATTAAAAATTTTGATGAAAGAATCGACATCTGTCAGCGTGGTCGTGGTAGACATTTGCCAGATTTAATTTTTCATATATAATTGCCAAACCTTAGTCGTTGTAATACAATAAAAATTTGAATCATCTTCATCTAAATTCTTTGTTTTAAAAAACAAAGTTCTTGTTGAAAAACCCTTCATTTCCACATAATCTATTTATCATTTTTGTGGTCTCCCTCTCCTCGTACCGATTATGATCTGGAATCATAAAAGTTAAAATTATGTTGAATTTCAGGTTCTTCAATCAAAATGTGATCCTTTTTGTAAATGGGCTCATGGCTACAGTATTAACAAGTATATCTGTGTATGGTGGTTTAGAACCTTTTGACTTAATTCATATTACTGAAGCTGGCACTTACACTATTATACTGATCTATGAGTTGTTAATACTTTACTGTACAAGAAAGAATAAACAACAGTTTCACAACTTATTGCGAGCTCTGAAACAGGATTTTCATTATATTTGTACGGAGGGACAGAAATACCGGTAAGTATTTGAGCATTATCCCCAGAGTATAAAACTCACATATTGGTAAATACTATAAGCACAGCAAACAAACGTTTCATTTAAAATGTTCGTTTTAGGTAAACTAGCATTGTATCGGTAACAGGAATTTTTTAAATTCTTTTTTTTTTTAGATATTTTCGATGAACTAGTCAATCCCATAACTTTAAACTTTTCGACAATCGTTTTCGCTGATGAATTTATCTTTATCTAGATCTAAAAAGTCAGTGTTGCAAGATTTGCAATTTATTCTTTAATGATGTCTTTCATGCTTTTTATTTCAGAGATCAGTATTTTGAGGATCAACTAAAAACATGGAAGATCTGTATAATATTGTGTGTATTTAATGCTGCTGTTCCGATTGCAATGAACATATTCGCTTATGCTTCGCTCTTCTATTTCTTGGCCACTCAGGACAACAATACAGAAGAAAGCAGACCTCTTTTATTTCCGTTTTCAATACCTAGCGTTGATTTCAGCAAATCACCAGTTTATGAAGTTGCCTTTATGTTTGCTAATATCACTGTCATGTTATACAGCTATAATTATACATGTGAGTTCTGTTTTACTTCCTTAACTTTTTTAAATGTAAAAGGGGCACTGATTAACACTATGTCAGTCAGTTTCCCTTTTATATTTATGATATCAACGTACAGGCAAAACTATTGGGATAAGGAACTTGAAATTTTGCACAATGCTTCCTTGTATGGTGCGGGCGAAATTCTCGTTATTAGCATACTTGTAGTCAGCGAAACTCGTTTTCTTCTGCCATTCTGCCCTAGAAACCGTCACGCCATTGCTGTCTCCCTGTCCTTACTTATAATCCTCCACAAAATATATCCCTGCCTACTGACACAAGGAACATGAAATTTTGCAAAATGCTTTCATTTATTATGTCGGTGAGCACTAAGAAAGTAGTGTTGGAAATGTAACCTTTAAGGGGGTGTGCGAGTGAAGTGCTAGTATTTAGGTACTTGTGGTTGGAGAAACTCGTTTTCTTCTGCCATTCCGTTCAATAAATCGTCACGCCAGCGCTGAATCCTTTTTTTCTCTCATAATCCTTCACAAAATATATATCCTTGCCGTGTTATTTTATCATTCCCATCTCACATTATTGTAACTGTTCTATTTCAGTTATGCTCCAAACACAAATAGTATGGATTAGGCAGATAGCCTCGAAAGTAGATATTGTAATATGGAGTCTCCAAGATCTCCTGGTGGACGTATATCCAACCACAAATAAGGAGGAAAGCGAACATTTCTCTTCATTGATTCAGAGCCGAATGAGAGACATTATTATTCACCATCAATCTATGTACAGGTAAAAGGGATCGAATGCCTTACTCCAGGCAACATCATTATTACAGGAGAAGACGCCCCGGGTATCGGGAATCGCAGTGCGATCCCCGGCCACCGTAGGCGCGGGCCTGCGGACGGCGAGCGTTGGGTGGCTCGCTGTCCGATCACCACCAGGCCCGGGTCGATGGCGCATTGTGTTTCACGCGCGCCTTAAAGAAATGTCAGCATAGAAGACGGGGCCCGCTAGGGCCAGAGCCTGCCCGGGTTGCGGAATTTGTTCGAAAGAGTCACCGCGGCCCTGGAACGCAAAGGGCTTTAGAAGGAACACGGATGGGTTTTGGTCAGTAAGAGTCTGACACGCCCTTCCGCTCCACCCAGAGCGGAAGAAGTCATTTGATGATTTCCCATCCTTAAAAAAAGGCAACATCATTATGTATTTTTTTTGCTGCAATATCTGTCTGAATAAACTTTGACTTAATTGAACCTTGTTCGAATGTCTGACTTTATATTCACTTTTCGTCATTGTGTTTCAGCCTAATGGGAGATTATGCGATTGTTTACAAGAAATTGTTGTTGTTCGAGCAAGCAATTGGTGGTCCTGTGGTTTGTTTGACTGCCTACTGTATTGCAGAGGTATGTTTATATAAGTTGCAATCATAGTGATTACATAGCTATTATACATAATTACTAGTCAGTGACTAAATTGTGTAGACAATGTGATAAATTAATCCCTTTCTTTGAATATTATTCATAATTGCTGGTCAAAGGTAGCCAAAGTAATAAATACAGTTTCGTTTAATGACTTGCCTAGCAAAAGGAGCTCTAGGGCAGTCTGACACGGATAGGCTAATTTCCTTTAAACCCTGCAGACATAATAGAAGCCCCGCACAGTGGGGCTCCGTCGTCGAGGATAGGTTAGGTAAGAAAATTTCAATAAAACTTTGGTTAAAATTTAGGGCAAGAGGAGGGGGTACCCCTTTTCCCATTTTTTTAGGATTTAAAATCATCAAATGACTTCTTCCGCTTTGGGTGGAGCCGAAGGGCATGACTAGAACCCATCCGTGCTCTTCCTAAAGCTTGTCACTTTATCTTTTCAAAAAATGTGTTTTTTTTTTAGAAATTTGACCAAGGCGAGTTTCAAGCTATACTTCTGATACTTTGTACTACTACCGTCGTGCTGCATTTCATACCTAGTTTGATGTGCACATATCTTAGCATAAAGGTAGGAATTAAGCAAGATATATAGAAACAAATAATAGCTCTGAAAAATCCTAGACATTAATTTTAATATACTCTCATTAACATTTTCAGGTCCAATCTGTTTGTGACACCTGTTCAACCATGCCTTTCTGGAATGCAGGCCCCGAGTTACGTTCTTACATGGTTCTTATGATGCAACGCTCCCTTCGACCTTTGCCACTTCGAGCTCCTGGTTTTAAAGACATTTCTGTAGAAACTTTTTCTCAAGTAAGCCTAAGATTTATTTTGTAACTGTCCTAGAGAAAATTAAGGTCAAGAGAATTATCATGATGCCTCAGAAAAAGCACGTCAATCAACAGAAATGTTTTTTTTTTTTTCAGGATATGACCTCTGCCTATTCGCTCTTCAATATGCTGCGAGCTTAAACTAAGAAACCAGAATCGTCAACTTCGTGCCTTTATACCATGTTACATGTGGTGGACGCAGCACTTTTTCTTCAGCTATTCTTCCGTCACACTTTCATCCACGCTCTTGTATTTTATAACACATTCCTTTTACAATCCATTGATCTTTCATAAACCTTGCCCGTCCATTCCATCTACATTGTATCTCTTTTATTCACAGGTTTTCCTTCTTTCATTGCACTGCCTTTTCAAATAATGATATGCACAGAACAAGAAAATAAATATTACCTTTGTAAAGTGCACAAATAAAAAACTATAAAAGAATTGTTATTTATCGTATTATACAACTCGTTTCCTAATAAAAGAATTTAACTGTTGACCATTTTGAACGGATTAATTCGGTAAGTGACGCCCAACGTAGGATCAAACAAAGAAACAGGTGTAACCTGCTAATTATCTCAAAAAGTTATTAGGCTTAAGTATGGTGATTCACAAATATAAAAGCACCTTCACCTTTTGGAAAAAATTAACCAAATTTTCAAACAACGACCGAGCTTCGGGCCTCAAGCTACTCTTCCTATCCGTATGGGAGGCATCGGCGTCCGCAAAATTACCAGTATTGCTTAATCGGCTTTTATATCCACGGTTCACGGCACTGATAAATTGATCAGGAATATCCTAGCTTCCACACTGATTGATTTTCTTGTGCTGCTTCACCGAGGCTGTAAATGACTAGAGACTCGCTTGCCCGAATGCAAATCCACCCGACAACCCATTATACCAGAGACGGTGGGATGTGTCGCTCTGAACAGAAGTTCAGAAGAACCTAATTACCGCTTCTGCTACTTCTGTGGAGCTTGTGCGGCTGCTGGCGGTGGGTGAGTGGGATTCGGGACTCTGGCTTCACGCACTACCGTCGTCGAACATAGGCACCTGTTCGACTTTACTATCTACGTTCCGCCTCATCGCTAAATCATCAAATGACTTCTTCCGCTCTGGGTGGAGCAGAAGGGCGTGTCAGACTCTTACTGACTAAAACCCATCCGTGTTTCTTCTAAAGCCCTTTGCGTTCCAGGGCCGCGGTGACTCTTTCGAACAAATTCCGCAACCCTGGCAATCTTCATACTATTACGCCATGCCATCTTCCTAGCTCGACGTGCTGTGCTGGCGCTGCTGCAGCGGCTGCTGAGAATCTCAAAACAAAACCTCAAAAAAAAAATGAAGCCGTGGTAGTTTCGGAGATAAGGGAGGGGGAAAGGTCATGTTTCGTCTAATTCCTTGAATAACATCAAAACAATTTATTTTAAATAATGAAAAATATATAATTACAACCCTCTAAAAACAAGCACTTTAATTTGATATGTCACACGGTACAGTTTGAAAAACTTTTGGGTCACAGACAAACACCCGAGTAATCGGAACCCTAAAAAACAGTAGGTACTTATTAGTTTTACTAACTCGAAGAAATCCAATATTATTTTGGATGGAAAATGGGTACCCATTTTCCATCCAAAATAATATTGGATTTGATACAAATTTGCCCTTGATACTTTGCAAATACGTTATGCGAGTTCCTGCTAAATACTTGAGCTTTTATCACTCCCTGGGCCCTAAGATTTGGCGAACTGTAGTTAGAGCAAGCTTTGCTGTTGGGAAGATACGGAAACTGCTAATCTGATTAATTAATTAATATACTGGATGTGGTTCTTCTGTCTTTCTTTCGAGGTGAATGTTAATTGCATGAGATTTTTTTTCTTGTTTCCGAAAAATTGCATGGGATCTTTTCTTCAGCAAGCCAAAGAAACCCTAGCGTTATGATTTAGACTCGTTCCTGGCAGATTGGCTTGCTGCCTTTGCCCGGCAGAGGGTTAATACTGGTTAAAAACAGCCTATTCTGTCCGCACTCCAGGCCAAAGAATAATAAAATAGTTACAGTTTCATGTCTCTCGTTGATATTTGTTACCCTATTCTATTTATCGCAAATGAAGAGAAAAAATGAAGTTTAGAACACATAATATTTAGCACATGATAATATATGAAAAACATAGAACTAACAATACAAAAATGTAAAAACAAAACGCGTGCCTCAAGACTGCGCTAAAAGGTCTATTTCAGCGATTTTTCTAATGAACCTGTCAAAAGACGAGTGGCAATTCATTTCCAAGAAACATTATTATTGAAAAACTGTCAACTCATTGAGAAAACCACCAAAAATGACACACACCAACTGACGCATCATTTTTACTAACTTCAAGCAAAGCTCATCACCACACGTGGCGGTTTTTTTTTTGTATTGATGGGAAATCATTAAATTACTTCTTCCGCTCTGGGTGGAGCGGAAGGGCGTGTCAGACTCTTACTGACCAAAACCCATCCGTGTTCCTTTGAGTTCCAGGGCCGCGGTGACTCTTTCGAACAAATTCCGCAACCCTGGCGGGCTCTGGCCCTAGCGGGCCCCGTCTTCTATGCTTACATCTCGTTGAGGCGCGCGTGAAACACAACGCGCCATCGACCCGGGCCTGGTGGTAATCGGACAGCGAGCCACCTAACGCTCGCCGTCCGCAGGCCCGCGCCTACGGTGGCCGGAGATCGCCCTGCGACTCCCGACGCCCGGGGCGTCTTCTCCTGTAGCGGCGGTTGGGACGAAGGCCTTGCCTTTCCCTCGCGCGGCTCGCCTCCTCCTTCGCTAGCATAATGCTAGCGAAGGAGGAGGCGAGCCGCCTCCTCAGCGGTCACCTCCTTCTGCGAAGCAGTAATCTGCTTCGCAGAAGGAGGTGACCGCTTCCCAAGCCTCCTCGCTCCGGACCATGGATTCAACCAGGGCCGGACGCGAGAGCTCACCGCCGCCGATCGCCTCGATGAGGATACGGCGGTGCTCCGCCTAAGCAGGGCAGACCTCCAGCGTATGCTCCACCGTGTCCTCCGAGTTAAATGACCCCTGCCGACACGATACACGCAAACCGATATGATGATTATCATGTTCATTTTAAATATAAAGAGGACAAAGCAGTGGTCAGTCACTAGTTTTTCCATATCGACAAAATACATTTTATTAAAAACCAATTCACTGATATTGCCTCCGGCACATTACCTCGTACAGTAACAGTATACTTATCATAATTGCAAATAGATACACGTGCTTTACTCTCAGGGGCAAAGTACCAATGCGAACGGAATCATTTCGTTGTTTAAAGGGATAGTGCTATTCGTTTTCTGAAGCTCTGTCTCTCTCTCACACCGGAATCACGATGGTTTAAGACGTCATAGTGGGGCCACTGTTCCTCTACCGACTACCATCAATATTATTATCTCGCCAAGAGACGGCCACTAATGAGCATAGCCTCCTTCAAGCATCTTTAGTCTAATAATTTCCCATTCAATCGGTCAAGGATATCATATAAGCCAAAACAAAGCAGGACAGAATGGGACCCATGATTGAAAGAAAAAAAAGTTGTATTGTCAAAGGACTGACGTATATACAATTAAGTTAAACTAATATTTTTACCAATTTACTTAATTCGACACTCAAGATATTTACAACCTAACAGTCACTATGATAAAGAAAATGAAATCATTTTACAACAAAGACCACAGCGATTTTTCTGCAGGATCTGTCAATCCTTTTGTGTTTCATCAGACTTTCTATCAAGTGATGGTCGCTTTTAAGGTCGCAGATCTTGATAGCGAGAAACCGCCATCGTAAGTCATTATATATAAATCCCATGTTTCTCTGAATAGCTCCAGCAGCTCATAGCACTGCCGCACGGGTTATTCTTTTAGGTGCAGCAACGCTTGCCGAAGTTGGTTCGTAGATTTGATTATATGTTCCATTAGACTTTCTACAAGGTGTTATTCGCTATGTACGCCAAACGTCCCAAATATGTGACAAATAGTACGGCAAATTTGTGGCTTGGCGTCAGGGGTACGCCGATGCGTTTATGCTCTGGCGTTCAAAATTTTAAAATACAGATCTTGCACCCGCCATCGTAAGTCATTATATAATTGGGAGATACTAAATGAATGTTTTTGATTAAACACAGTAATAGTTGAAATTTCTTTCTTCAGGGATCGTGTGTGCCGTAAGCCTTTTTCACTATACGTATTTGTATCAGCTGTCATCTCAATAAACATGCTCTTTCTCTTCCTCGTATTGTAAATATAAGCAGCCGTTTATGATCTGGGATCATGATTTATGATGATATTGAATTTCAGGAACTTCAATCAAAACGCGATCCTTTTCGTAAATGGGTTCATAGCCACAGTATTGACATCCATCGCTGTGTATCGTGGTATGAAACCCTTTGATTTAACACATATTACTGAAGCTGGGACTTACACTATTGTGCTGATCTATGAGTTGCTAATGCTTTACTGCACAAGAAAGAATATACCGCAGTATCACAACTTTTTGCGAGCTCTGAAACAGGATTTTCATTATATTTGCACGGAGGGACAGAAATACCGGTAAGTAACACGCCATTACAGCAAATTAACGTTTCATTTAAAATGTTCATTTTTATGGACTTTAGGTAAAGTAGCATTCTATCAGTAACAGGAATTATTTTTAGATTTTTTTTTTTGAGAATGACCACTTGACATTTTGATGAACTTGTCAATCCCAAAAAACAGAACTTTCGATAATTTTACAAAGACTTCTCGATACTCGTTTTCGCTGGTGAATTTATCTTTATTTAGATCTAAAGCAACTGCTGCAAGATTTGCAATTTATTGTTTCATGATTCTTTTCATGTTTTTTATTTCAGAGCTCAGTATTTTGAGGATCAACTAAAAACATGGAAGATCTGCGTACTCTTTTGCGTATTTACTGCTGCTGTTCCAATTGCAATGAACATGCTCGCTTATGCTTCACTCTTCTATTTTTTGTCCACTCATGACGCCAATACAGAAGAGAGCAGACCTCTTTTATTCCCATTTTCGTTACCTTACGTTGATTTCAGCAAATCACCAGTTTATGAAATTGCCTTTATGTTTGCTAATATTACTGTCGTGTTATACAGCTATACTTATATATGTAAGTTCTGTTTTCATTATTTACCTTTTTAGTAATTATAAAAGGGAAACTGATTAACACTATGTCAGTCAGTTTCCCTTTTATAATATTTATGATATCAACGCACAGCCGAAACTACTGACACAAGGAACATGAAATTGCAATGTCGGTGAGCACTAAAAAGGTAGTGTTCACATCTCTTTGATTCAACCTATATGGTGGTGTGCGAGCGAAGTGCTAGTAGTTAGGTACTTGTGGTCGGCGAAACTCGTTTTTTTAAATAAATATAATATATATAATTAAATATAAATCGTCAAGCCAGCGCTGAATCCTTTTTTTTCCCATAATACGTCACAAAATATATATCCTTGCCGTCTTATTTTATCATTCTCATGAACATTATTATAACTGTTCTATTTCAGTTATGCTCCAAACACAAATAGTATGGATAAGACAGATAGCCTCGAAAGTAGATATTGTAATATGGAGTCTCCAAGATCTTCTGGTAGACATATATCCAACCACAAATAAGGAGGAAAGCGAACATTTCTCGTCATTGATTCAGAGCCGAATGAGAGACATTATTATTCACCATCAATCGATGTACAGGTAAAAAGGCTTGGAATATCTTACTCAAGACAATAATTATGTATTTTTTTTGCTGCAATATGCCGTGACAAGTCTGCCTGAATAAACTTTAATATAATTGAATATACCTGCCTTGTTCGAATAATTGATTTTTAATTCATTTTTCGTCATTGTGTTTCAGCCTTATGGAAGATTATGCGATTGTTTACAAGAAATTGTTGTTGTTTGAGCAAGCAATATGTGGTCCTCTGGTTTGTTTGACTTGTTACTGCATCGCAGAGGTACTTCTACTACTACCACAAATTTTATAATGTTTCATGACCACTATCACTTAATTTTGTTTTTTCAAATTATTTTTTTTTTCAGAAATTCGACCAAGGCGAATTTCAACCTATACTTCTGATAATTAGTTTTGCTACGTTCGTACTGCATTTCATACCTAGTTTGATGTGCACCTATCTTAGCTTAAAGGTACGAATAACAAGCCTATCGAAAGAAGCTACAGATCAATCAGTAAGATATATAGAAACACATAATAGCTCTGAAGAATCCTAGACATTAATTCACATTTACCTTCAATTTACATTTTAGGTCCAATCTGTTTGTGAAGCGTGTTTGAGCATTCCATTTTGGAATGCAGGCCCCGTGTTACGTCCTTACATGGTTCTTATGATGCAACGCTCACTGCGACCTTTGCCACTTCAAGCTCCTGGTTTTAAAGACATTTCTGTTGAAACTTTTTCTCAAGTAAGCCTTAGATTTATTTTGTAACTGTCCCAGAAATTAATTAAGGTCAGGAAAATGTCTCAAAAATGGCAGGTCATTCAACAAAATGTTTTTTTTTTTTTTCAGGATATGGCCTCTGCCTATTCGCTCTTCAATATGCTGCGAGCTTAACTCTGCAGAAACTTGGCTCATCAAGTGCGCATACCTTTAGACCATGTTACATACGGTCGATGCAGTGCTGGTCACATTATCATTCACTCCCTTGTCTTCTTACTTTCATTCCTCATATTTATAATCCATTGATCTATTACTTACTCTCGCCCTTCCCTTTCATCCAACAACATTTAAATTCATATCAATTAAGTACGAGTATACATGTATTAAATATTTTTGACCTAAATAACTATCCTGCAACATGCGATTGCAATGCCTTATAAACTAAATAGGTGCACAAAACAACAATATACCTAATTATTAACCTAAAATGCACAAATAAAATAAGATATTATTGTTTTGTAAAGATATTTCAATTATTGTACAACCTGTTTTTCACGAATTCAAAACCCTCGAAAATGGTGTCAAGCAAATTTCCGCCCAACGTGGAATCGCTTTTATCGGAATATATTGGAATATATTAATCGGTTGTACTTTATTATAAAAAAAAAATATTTTACACTTTTTAGGAGTACAATGCCACACCCACACCTAATAACACTACTGGAAAGTCACAGAAATGCAAAACACGCAATTTCGTTAATACTTGGATGATATATTTTATATTTCCTCCAGCTGTTTTGATATAAAAACTAAACTACTGCACCGATTTGATAAAATTTCTATGGGACCAATCGGAACGTAAATTCTTTTTTCACATGAAAGAAGAATTTCTCAAATCGGTTTATAAATGACGGAGTTATGAGGTAATAAACATAAAAAAACAACCGAATTGAGAACCTCCTCCTTTTTTTGAAGTCGGTTAAAAAATAGACATAACCTGCAAATCATTTTAAAAGCTTATCAGACATAATAATTTTGAAAGTATGGTGAGAATATAAAATACGGAGGAATGAGGAAAAAATGTTAGTATAAAAGTTTTTAGTGTAAATGTGGATGGCTAAACTAGTTAAGGAAGACCAAAAACGACGGACGCACAGTATTTTAAGATGATATTTCTAGAAAGGGGCTGACTACTGAGGTGGTAACTAAAAGAGATGTATGGAAGAAGACATGTTGCACCTACACCAAACAACCAAGGATGCATACAAACAAAAAAGCATGACAATAATGAAGATGATGGTACGGAAAAATAGAACGATTGTAATAAAAGTTTTTTTCTATATTTATTTACTTATTTCTTTTCCCTAGGGAATAAGTCACCATAAATAAACTGACCATTTTCAGCGAAAAAGTGGCGCCCAACGTGGGTCATAACTAACATACTGATGTTACCTGCTAATCAATGTTATTTAGCTTGTCAGTTTCTTCAAGCTATTTTCTAAGTACGTTTCTAATGATTAATCATACAGTTTTTTGATAATACGAATTATCATATTGCAAACTTTTTTTTATTTTAATAAACCTATTGACGCCTATTATATCAATAGAATAGACTAACTTTCGCCACCTATTCGAAAATACCTGGAGGAGCCTGGTCCATCCAATCTCACTATATCCTATGTCTGTCGTAACCTATGGTGCTCATATATGAACTTTGATTGAGGCTTATGAGTCCAACTTAATTAAGGTTGGTTAAAAAGCTATGGAGCGTAGCGTTCTGCCGATACTGATATAATCCACAACACATTTAAACGCTCTGAGCCAAATCAGTGTAAGAAACAAATCAGCGAGGCTAAAGTGGGATATTATAGGGCGGCCCACAGGATGAACGCCGCCACATGAAAAACAAAGAGAGAAATTTGTACGGCAACAAAAAGAAACGCAACGCCATCTATCTGTCAGCGACGAACTACCAACGTAATCCTGGAAAACGTAAAAAACGTTATCACGCAAGCAAAGTTCTCCGTGTGATTTTAACAAATACAACAGTCCGAATATCAACTATCACCAACCAGACATAGGACATAGGTTTGCGGGACTTTACTCACTGTACCGCATACCTCTATATATCAGTCCACGTTCCTCCTGTAAATGTGACTCGGTGGGCCAGGATCATCACGCGGTGGGTGCGTATAGATGGACTTTAAATTGCGTGACGATTTGGTCTCATTCCTGACGCATTTTTTGGAGAAGACAGCATATAAAGTCAACTGGAAAAATATGAGACCTTTCTGCAGTAGTGGGTCAGCATACGCTGGTTAAAAAAAAACAAAAATCTACCCGTAATTTTACAAAGCGCTTTTCATCTTCTATCCAAAATAATATTGGATTTAATACTAATTTAACCCTGATATATGTACGTTATGCGAGTTCCTGTTAAATACCTGAGCTTTTATTACTCCCTTGGGTCCTAAGATTTGGAGACTGCTGTAGTAAGAGCAAGTTTTGCTGTTGGGAAGATACGTTAAGTTCTAATCTGATTCATTAATTAATATACTGAATGTGGTTCTTCTCTCTTGCTCTTCTGGTATTTGTGAATTGTATGAGATTTTCAGAAAGATACAAATGCTTCCGTATTACTTAATTGTATCGGGAATCTGCCTGATACTTTTTTTTAGGAGGGCAAAGAAACCCTGGCGTTATGATTTAGACTCGTTCCTGATTAGCTAGAGGCCCGGCAGTGGAAAAATACAGGGTAAGAAGTAGTCTATTCTTCCCAGTCTTGACCAAAGGCCTTCCTTCAAAAATAACAAAATAGTAACAGTTTCATGTCTCACGTTGATATTTGTTACCCTTTTCCATTCGCAAATAAATGGGAATTGAAAAGGGAGATAAAGAATACATAATATTCAGCACATAATAACATATGAAAAACATAGAACTAACAATACAAAAATGTAAAAGCAAAATGCGTGCCTCAAGACTGCGCTTAAAGGTCCATTTCAGCGATATGTCAGAAAATCTGATACTGTCTCACGCTGGCTTTCTAATGAACCTTTCAAATAACGAGTGGCGGTTAATTTCCAGGAAACATTATTATAGAAAAATGGTAACCCCTTGAAGAAAACACCAAGAATGAGCTCAATCCACTAACGCATTTTTTTTATTAACTTCAAGCAAGGATCATCACCGCGAGACCACAGGGTTTCTGTATACACACATACACAGTGAAGATCTCCAGTTCATCATATTAACTTCAAATGAAAAACAGGACCCGCGTGTTGTAAACAACTTTTATGTTTACTGCATTTCTAATAATTTGATAAACAGGAGTAGGATGTTGCCTTCAAAACTAAATGATTACATGAGAATGTTTTGGTAAACTTGTTCCAACGCATTTCCAGTTCAATGCTAAATTAACCTTACGTATGCTCCAGGTTTCGAAGGAAGTTTTCAAGCTGAGAATATAAGAGGGCCTTGCATTGTCGAACACACACACACCAACAACCGATATGATGACCGTCTTATTCAATTTAAATATTACGAAGACAAAGCAGCGATCTATCACTAGCTTTCCCATATCGACAAAATAAATTTTATTCACAACCAATTCACTGATATTGCCTCAGGCGCAGTACCTAGTACAGTAAAAATATAGGGTTATTTGACTCGTAAAATTACTGGACAGAAAATATAATATAAGTATAAGTAAGCAGGTACATAATAAGAGGGAAGACATTCAACGTCACGAATTCTAAGAAATTTTGATCGATTTTATAGAATTCGTGAAATGGTTAATTATTCTAAGAACCACTAGGAATAGAAAAACCTGACATCTGAAATATGAATTATTCTCCATACGCAACCTTCCACAGTTCGAGCTGATTCAGAATCATCGACAGACTGAGTAAAAATTGCAGTTTATCAATCAGCAAACCAGATAAAAACAAATACTTCTCAAATTACACTTAGAAACAAAAATCCTATATACCTGTTAGATCGTTATAACTCGCTTGTCACTTTCAGGGTCGTACCATCATGATTCCATTTTAAAAATGTTATAGTGCTATTCCTCCTGTATAGCTCCGTCTGTCTCTCACACCATAATCATGATGGTTTAAGACGTCTCTAGACTCGTCTATAGACTCTCATCATCTCAGCCGAAAGAGAGCCACTGCTGGGCCAGGACTCCTCGAAGCGTCTACAGTCTAATAATTTTCCTAATGCAGTAAAGAATGTGATACTTATGATTGAAAGTAAAAGAAGAAGTAAAAGTTTTACTGTCACAGGACTGACAAATTAAAACCCTATTTTTTTTTTAACAATTTTCTTCATTCGACACACAAAATATTTACAACCGGTCACTATGATAAAGAAAATGAAATCATTTTACAATAAAGACCACACCGACTTTTCTAAAGGATATGTCGATCCTTTTGAGTTTCATCACACTTTCTATAAAGTAATGGTCGCTTTTAAGGTTGCAGATCTCAAAAGCAAGAAACCACTATCGTAAGTCATTTTCAAATCGGTTTTTCTGTGAGTAGATCCCGCAACTGTAGGAGTCGGCACGTGTCGATATTCAAAGCAACTCTTCCCAAGTAGGTTCGTGGATGGTTGAACCTCCGATATATACTGAGACTCCATGCCTTGGAAAGCACGCTAAGCCGTTGGTCGCGGCTGACATTAGCAGATCATTGCTGACAAACAAGACTGGGTGTCTTGCCAAGGGGTACATGTTACTGTGGATTCTTGAGGTCATAGGCAGTCACTCCATGAAAAGTAACTACAAGAGTACGCAGGTTGGTAGGTAGGATACCCAGCTGCATCAGGTTAAACTGAAGCTTCTGAACTCCATCACACTCCCATGAAAACACAGGTCATTACTTTTTATGCTGCCCCGTTCGACGTCATTCTGTCAACGCCGGTTGTCGCTGAAAACCAGCGCTGTGGCTCTATCTCGCACACGAGTCCCAGCATTATGCTGAACGATGGTCGTTTTATGCGAATGTGACGCATATCTTCCCAACTTGCATAACTTTTCTAATTTTGTTTATTTAATTTTTTGGCATGCGTCATGCTTGGCGCAAATAAACTCCTTTTCTTTTTTTCTTATACACATCTTCAAAAAAATCCCTAATCAATTCCAGATACTTCAATCAAAATGCAATCCTCTTCATAACTGGATTAGCAGCTTCACTAGTCACATTCATCTCCTTCTGCCACGGTCTGGAGACTTTCGACATTCCACTTATGACGGAGGCTGGGACATATACCATTGTATTGAGCTATGAGCTTCTCATTCTGTCCTGTACCAGGAGAAATTTGCCGCAATATCACAACTTTTTACGAGCGTTAAAAGAAGATTTTGAATATATTTGTACGGATGGCGAAAAATACAGGTTAGTATTTTGATGATAATATTTCGTTAATTTTATTAAAACTTCAGTATTGACATATTGATATTTTTTTTTATCAGAGGGCAAATTCTACTCATTCAGTCGCAATCTGTCATAAATACCTCTCATTTATGCAATCTGTCATAATATATGGACATTTACACAAATTGCCATTGAGATGCGATTGCTTGTTGTGTTGTTTAACACACAGGCGTCACTTTTTATCAATAAGTACAAGTCATTTTAGAATAAATATCCTTACGATACCTACATACTTTGTAATTTCAGAGCACTATATTTTGAGAATCAACTGAAGACTTGGAAGATCTGTATACTTGCGTGTATATTCACCTTTAGTACTGCAATTGGTATGGTCATATTTGCTTTTCTGTCACTCTTCTTCTTTCTGGCCACTTATGATGCTGACGTCGGAGGCAATAGACCACTTCTATTTCCATTTTGGTTTCGTAACATTGACTTTGGCAAATCACCGGTTTATGAGTTGGCATTTATGTATGCTAACTTATGCGTCGTGCTTTACGCCTACAATTACATTTGTGAGTTTGAGTTTCCTTTCATTTTTGAGTTATCAAGATTATTTTTATACCCTCATGAACCTGTTTCGAATTTCAGTTATGATTCAAACACAAATAGTATGGATCAGGCAGATAACATCGAAAGTTGATATTATAGTATGGAGTATCCAAGATCTATTAGTGGACGTACATCCGGCCAAGACGCGAAAGGAAAGTTCAAATTTCTCTTATTTGATTGAAAACCGAATGAGAGACATCGTTATGCACCATCAATCTATGTACAGGTATAGATTAATTTCCTAGATTTTTCCACTCTTCTCCATGTTTACCACAGAAAAAGGCTTCAGAAAATGTAATTAAAATTTACCTAATGAAGAACACGGCTCACATGTTGTAAACAACTCCTATGATAAACGCATTTTAAGTAATACGATGTTCAACACAACAGAAGGCCAATTCTCGCACTTAGCATTCGCAATATCATTTTATGCAAGGCATCGTCTTCATTTGTTTTTTTAAATAGCTTGCCTTGTTCCTCCATAGCGATAGGTAATTCAGCATAGATAGTTCGCCAGCGTGCCAACTCTTGCGTTCTCAATTTCCTTTTGTCTATAAATTTGTTTATGGAACAAACATGCTTGGACACAACACTATGCTTAGAAATGTGCGCTAATTCAATTAATGTCCTCCGACCACTAATTAGGTCATGTTCAGTGGACATTTACGAGAACTCATGGTATGGTATGGACCAATTAATTATTGCTTTCTCGATGTTGTTATTGGAATTCGAATAAGGCATTGTGTTTGTTATCTAAGACTATAGGTAGCTGTTACTGAATAGTTTAACATGAAATTACAAATCTGATTGTAGTACCTAAATCTTCACTAAACCTAATCTTAGACCTATCCTAGAAGAATCTTTTCGCAATCACAACTAATTCCTTAATACATAATTACCTACTACTTATGTAAAATATATTTTTTATTTATTTTAGCCTAATGGAAGATTACGCGATTGTCTACAAGAAATTATTATTGTTCGAGCAAAAATGTTGTGGTCCTGTAGTTTGTTTGACTGCCTATTGTATTGCAGAGGTATTAACTTACTTATATCGTCATCTTATTAATTTTTTGTTAACTTGACCTGTCTCGGTCCTAGATAAAGTCCCTCCACCTCTTTCCTATTCCACGAACCAGCTTGTCTTTCTTCCAGTTTTGATGGATCTTGTCCCGTGTCATCATCTGCTATATGGCCTACGCGACCCCACCTGAATTTACACCAATCAAACGAATCTATTTAGGCCTATGTTATATCCCAACGAGTTTTGTAGGCAATCAACTACATCAGATAGCTCCATGACACGACACCACGCAGGAATAGATATAATAAATACGGTTTTAGCACGAATATAAAAACGGAAATTGTTAAATAATTTCTATATTTCTTAAAAAAATAAAATTTACTACTTTCAGAAATTCGACGAAGGCGAGTTTCAAGCTATACTTATGATGCTAAGTGTTGCCACCATCGTATTGCATTTCATACCAAGTTTTTTATGTACTTATCTTGCGTTCAAGGTACCTACGAATGTATATCTTTTGTTTAGCACCTAATTATTAAACATTTAATAAATACAGTACCTTTTCGAAACACTTTAATAATATGCAATATTGCAATGCAAGGCATCAAGGCGTACAAACCGTCTCTCTATATTTGTGTGCGTATATAGTCAATAAAGAAATGCCTAATACATATACCTAAAAGAAGAGAAGATTTCCCGAAATTCCTACGGGAACTGGAAAAAACTGATATGCGCGTACGAAATCGCGGGCAAAAGCTAGTATTTATACATGATTCCTATATTAAAAAAAATAAATTGCCTATATTTCTCAATTTTAATTTTTAGGTTAAATCTGTTTGTGACGCGTGTTGGAATATTCCTTTCTGGAATGCAGGCCCCGTGATACGTCCTTACATGGTCCTTATAATGCAACGCTCGCTGCGACCTTTGCCGCTTAAAGCTCCCGGCTTTGTAGACATTTCTATTGAAACATTCTCCAAAGTAAGTCAAAGAAAATGTAAAGTTTCTACGAGATAACCTTTACTTATACTTTAACGTATTTCTAATTTTGTTCTAGAAAATGATGAATGCTTATTCGCTCTTCAATATGCTAAGGCAAACTAATTTGTAATAGGATCGCAAGAATTAAAATGGAGTTAATTAATCCTACACTTAGCAATTAGCTTGAACAGCCCTGTCTTAATTAATCCGATAAGTTGCACAGAACAAGAAATATAATAAAATGTTAGTACTTTTATTATTTGTTTTGCTATCCAACTTGTTTCCTATTTAAACTTCCTGAACGGGCCATTTTGTACGAGTGAATTCGCAAACGTTGAAATTCGTGTCACGTAAAAGTGGCGCCCAACGCGGGCCAAACAAACACATCGGTGTTACCAGCTAATCTTATTATTTAGGTAGGTACCTCTTTAGTTGCTCCGTGCTATTTTAGAACCAGCGGCTAGTAATGAAACATTTAGGTTCGTTACTTAAATATGTGTTTTATGTGATTTTGTAATGTTTGCCATGCAACGATTTGGTACCTATGTTTAGTAATCCTTAAAAAATTGGAAAGGCAATTGATTGATTGATTGACTTTAGATTATGACTCTCTGTACGTGTTGACGTGTTGTACTGTAAGTGCAGAGAGTAATTAAAGCTAAATAAATAAATAATAAACAAAAAACCGGCCAAGTGCGAGCCGAACTCGCGTGCAGACTTCTTATTGTTTTTCCTGTAATTTATAGGTAAAGACCAAATTATCTGTATTTTTTTCAGAATTTAATGCCTTGTAGTTTCAAAATTTTCTCATTGATCCTCAAAAAGTGACCTTATTTTCAACATCTATTATTTTTGTGACACGTTCGTGTATAGGTCACAGAAGTACATATTATGTGTACCAAATTTGGCTGTGACAGACGGACAGACAGGCAAACAACCGACTGATCCTATAAGGGTTCCGTTTTTCCGTACAGAGGTTCGGAACCCTAAAAGTAGGTGGATATAAACAAACTAGTTGAAAGAACACATATATCACTCAATAACGATCACTACCAGAAATCAAACGCTCATAAAGTCTTACAGACGCTATGGGCACTTTCACAGCGTAATATCCAATACAACACGTAAATTATTACACTCCAACGAACACTGAAAATAGACAAGAAGGAAGGAGGCGAGCTTTATCCAATAATAATTCTCACTTGAAACGCTCTATTTGCTCGGCGTCGCACGATCTGATATTGAATATGGATAAAGTGAATTATATTCCAAACGGCGAGCGTCGACTCGCAGAGTTTCAGATAAGCGGATTATATTACAAGTTATAATTGGTTCTCGCTATTCGAGTGACTAAGAGAAAAACCCGGAGTCATTTGAAGCACCTCTTAAGTTCTTAGATAAAGGCAGCAATTTCTTTTTCCCCCTTTTTATTCTTTATCTGTGGTAAACGCAGTTTTGCTCAGTTCATAATTTATCGTAGTCATAACAGAGATAAACGAAATAATTGGTGAATTTTATAGTATTTTCTATTCCAAAAAGAGCATTTTCATCAAAAAAAAATTGGCTGCCCACTTAAACAGGAGATTAGGAGAAGCGGAAAATTAAGCAGGCTGCGGTTATAACATGTTGCTGAATTTGTTCGAAGGAGTCTCCGCGGCCCTGGAATGCAAATGGTATTTGGAGGAACACGGATGGGTCTTAGTCAAAATACAAAATAAATATAATACGGTGACAACATATCATGGACGAATACTGTTTCCATCGTCGTGGAATCAAGACTGCAACGTGGTGTTATCCGTTTGAATGTTTGATCTGATGAGATTTATTTGCGGTTGTACACAAAACCAGAAGTTTAATAATCACTGAATAAGAGGTTTTCACTACATCACAAACACAATACCCACTCAGATTAAAACATCTTACATTTACATAATAGAAACTGGAGATCGAGGCCCAGAAGATTTTCCGAGAGCCCTAAAACTTGATTACGAACTTCCAAACAACACTTACCCCCGATTTTGGAAAGCTTAATCAATTTAGTCTGTTGAAATATCTCATGTCACTCATGTTTATTATTGTGGTCAAGGAGGCAAAATGGCAGCCTTACTCGGTCTTGTTGACAGGCTTTCAAGCAACAAGAGTTACACGTTAAACAACAAATCTCATTGTTTTGCAAACTGTATTCCTAGATTCAATTCACCCGTACGTTGCATCCATTAACAATAAAATTCCCATCCAGCTCGTATGTAAAAAATGGTCACATCGAATGAGCACAGTTAGAGGGTTGGACATGTTTGTAGCTAACGCAATTACCACTGCCGCCAACAGCGTCCTGCAATCTGAAGCCGATTCAATTAACAGCGGCTTTTAAGTTCATCCATTGTACGTAGGCCTCTACTGCCACTCGTTTGCCATCTATGGGTGTGAATTTTAATACGTGTTTATCATTTTTTGTATTTTTTTCTTGATTTTCTCTGCTCTGTTTACAGCTAAATTGGTACTTTAAAGCCTTGCGAGTCACCAACGACTCAATCGTTTTATCCATTTCATTCGTTATTTTTACATTGCTGTCAAGTCTGCGAGGCTGAAATGGGACTAGGTGGGTCAATTACAGCATTCATCAAGACCGATGGGCCAGGATCAAGAGCGAGGAGGCTAGGAGGCCTATTCCGTGAGTTGGACAAAGAAGGCCAATCATATTACAACAAAGTACGTTGACCAATAATGGGGAGACCTTTGCCCAACTTTGAGACCTATACTAGTTTTATTTAAGTAAAGTCTAAACATATTCAAATATTGGAAGTGTTTTAATTTTCCCAGCAGTACTCGTAAAAATGTTTGCACCAAATTCTAACACCCCACTTGTGAACCAAAACAATAGAGCGCTTCTTACTTCTTCGGACTCCAAACCACAACACGTAAACAATCACTATTCTGAAAACCGAGGTTCACTACGAAAAAAATTGAATAAAAATCTGCATGGAGTCCGGTAGGGTGTAGGGTGTTGCCAATATTTGATTGTTTCCCCGCTCCAGCGGTGCGAGCCGAACTCGCGTCAGTCATGTATGGCCGTGCTATGTACTCAACCCAGTTCGAACCACGTGTTAACTTTTGCTACGTAAAAACAATTTTTTCACTCAACTTACTGCCAATACTGTGGTGATCTGGAATTAAGTTAATAGACGTACGGAGAAGAGGTACCTCCTCCTTCGTTCTTACGCTTTTCTCCTTCATTGAACCACGAATAAGCGCCTTGATGCTTTGTATTTCAAAGAACAAATCAAATGAATTACACAATTATTAAGTTTATTCTTGTCGTCATAACCATAAAAAGTTTAAGCAAAAATATGTCAAGTATATTTTTTTGAAGGTTTAGATATGCAACCACGTAGATCTTTCCGCCATGATTTTACATTGCTTTTTATGATACTTCATAGGCCTATTTATTCAATGAATAGTTTAACTCAATAGTTTAAATATTTTTTTCATAAATTAACCTGTTCGACAGTCGTGTAGACAAAGTTTTTTTGCTTTCATTTTAGTCGGTTTTTATGGTTGAGTGAAGACGCTAAATGAGCCCCGTGCCCCACTTGTTATCAATTTACGTCAAAGTGACTATGAAGTTCGTTGCAAAAACGTTTCAGATGGTTAAATATGTAACGGAACTACACCTTTATAAAATGTAGTTTATTTAGAACTAAAAATTCGATTACTTAATGATTGAAATTCCTTGTATGACACTTGTTATCAGGAATGTAATTTACCAAGTAATTGTTTTCTGTTTTTCATTAAGTAATTTAAATTTACCTATTGGCCAATTTAGCAGCTCGCGATCTGGAACAACAACCTCTCCCAAATACCTACCTATTCATCTACAAAAATAAAATTTCTTCATAACACATTGTTGAGAAATTCATTCAAATCAACCAGCTTAAAATAAAACGCCACATAATTAAGCTCAAGATATTAAACATTTTATGAATAAACCCCAAAAAGGTGGTCCTTTCTGGCGCCTTTGAGATAAAGAGGAGTATTACAAAATGTTCAGTTACATCTGCATTCACGAGTTGTCGACCGCACTCCGTGGTCAGTTTAACACGGATCGTAGAAACAAATGAGCTGGCTACGTCATCATTAGCATAGTCCTTTTTAATCGAGTTTACCAGGTATTGAATGCATGAAAGAGAATGAATGACCAATTGACCATTGATATTGAAAAGGGCTGTTGCGCACTTGTGCAATGAACTTTATAGGTAAAAGTTTCCGAATTTTTTTGTGGAGTTATTGGCTCATCCAATGGAATGTTTTGTGGTATTGTAGATCGTTGCTTGTAAGTCGTGTCAAAGATTGTACTCGAAATAATACCTACAGATTTTTATTGGCCAAGATTTTTCCCTAGACGACCTTCTCCTTCTACCTATAACGACCTAGATGGGGATTTTGAAGGCATTTTTCTTAGATTAAGTTCAAAGTGAAAAACAGTTCATCACGAAAGTGGTGACAAAATGACTAAAAAAAAATCTTAAAAAAAAATTGAGACCCTTACAATCAGTCTCATTCATTTGATATGACACGTGGCACAGTTAGAAGCCTTTAACTTTAGATTGTCTTATTTGCCCCCAAAAGTGCCCCTTTACTCATTTTTTTTTCAACTGAATCGGTCCAGTAGATTCCGTGCAAATAGCCTGTTACAGACGTATAGACAGACACAATAGGCCTCCGTTTTTTAACCAACTCCAAAATAGGAGACTTACGCACCTATAAAAATGTCTAATAAAACAACACTTAACAGAAGTACCACAAGACCTACAAAATAAGTAAACTTCCTCTTGTCACATCCCCCATTCGTCGATCTTCGCTGAACCTATTTGCCGACCGACATTATCGGCTCGGCAAATTTCTACAATCTCTGTCCCTTTGTGACCACTGCTGGTCATGACATGTCAATTACGATATCCTGTAAGCCCGCTCTTGATACATTATAATCACATTATATTCTCTTTCAAAGGAAAACTCAATCGTAATTTCTGGTTAGTAACGATTTTACCTGCTGGGGTCAAATGTTTGGGAATGGGACCTTAAGGAGTAGGTAGTTTTACTGTTGTTGTGTACTGTGTGTGTTTAAAAACTTAGAAAAAAATAATGACTCTCTCAAAACCTCCCACCTCTTCCTGGACTGGCCACGACAGCTTTGTCCATCTTCAGGATTACATTGCGTGGAGAAGTACCTCATCATCATCATAACCATAAAAAAAAATGTCTATGTATCTATTAAATACATAATATCATCATTTATTTTTATTTAATTAACATCATTTTTTTTTCATAGACATAATATTATGTAATAGATATATTTTTAAATCCGAAGGATTATTCTGGAAACATGCAATGAACCTAAGTTTCTGCTCTGTTTCAGGTACATAGAACTTTTGAATGTTTAACAAGTTTATGTACAGAAGTAAATCTGTAAGCAGGTGTTAAAAGAGCTGGAATAGAGAGGATTTAAAATTAAGGACTCAACTTTAAGTAGCATGTCGCGGAATTTGTTCGAAAGAGTCACCGCGGCCCTTGGACGCAAAGGGCATTAGGAGGAACACGGATGGGTTTTTAGTCAGAAGTCTGACACTGCTTTTTGTTCCGCCCAGAGCGGAAGGTGTCATTTGATGATTTCCCATCCTAAAAAAAGTTTAAGTAGGTACCATTCCAGATTGTTTAAACAGTTTATTTACTAAACAAACTTTTAGCTATCATTGTTTTACTTCAGTTGAATAACATGACGACCAGCTATTTCTTACAGATTTCAAATAGGTTGTGCCTGCGTCTTCCCACATTAAAATCTTTTTACTATCCCAAGGGAACTTTCTCCAGAGATAAATGTATCGAGTCCAGGAAGGTATCCTAGCTACCCGTATGCCAAGTGTCATCAAAATCCTTTCAGAATTTTAAATTTATAGTATGGATTCTATCGACAGCCTATAACCTTAATATACGGACTCATATTTATAATTACCACACACAACAAACCGACGTAACCCGTCCTTTATACCAGCAATCACAGTTTAATGACGTCATCCTAGTTATTGGTGACGTCACCAATCCGCCGGAGTGTCAGCGCGCAACGAGCCCACTTAACGAATTCGGACGCAAATCCCGCCGCCGAACGATCCGATTAAAAGCGACCGAATTTTCTGCTTATATGCGTATCCATGTTTGAGGGCTTAGGGTTTATCGGTTGTAGCTTGTAATGTGTGGAAAATATTGTTTACTATCGCAGGAGTTTTGCTTTTTGAAGTGTTTCAGAAGGAATTTTCCCTTCAGATCTTCCTTGCACATTGCACCCATTTATTACATATTTGGAAAAGAAAAAAAAAAAAAATATCAGGCGATATTCTAAAAATGTTTCATAAAAATAGAGGGTGGAAGTTTGCATGGGAAATCAATAACCGCTGAACCGATTGACCATTGAGGGAATCACTAATGTCTTAAGTAAAAAGGGCTTGAAGGGGTTGAAATAGGGAATGACAACTCCACGCTGACGGAGTCGCGGGTAAAAGCTAGTTCTCCATAAAAAAATAAGCTTCTATCGACTAACTAGCTTCAAAACCGAAAATAGAAAGGCTCTACAATACAGAAATATCTCTCCTACCTGGTGGCTGAAACTCCGCATTTACAGTCTATTTATACCCTGTTATGCAAGCCTGAATTTAACTTGACGTAAAAGCTTTTCGCTGTATGTGCAGTAGCAATTAAAAACCCTTTTAACATTGTCTTATGGATCCGATAATGGCCAATGATGGCGCGTTCTGGATGTAGTACGTTGATAGATCGTTTTTGATTTTGATTGGCTTTTCGAACATGGTGACATTGCTTTTGTATTCGAATTTAGAATTTAATTTGTTTGTTTGTTTATGTTTCAATTGACTTTTGTTTTATTTTGATTCGTATAGATTGGTGTCATTGCTTGAATAATCAAGTCTTTTTTTGCTTTAGATTGTTTGGTTACTTTTTAGGGTTTACTAAATCTGACAAATATAAGATAACTAAATCTACTACTGCTCCATTTACACTATTCCCATTATTGTCAGAATTAGTAGGAACTTTTAATAGGCCCGGTGCTTATCTGAATTATAACTGCTTTCGTAGGGCTCGGCTTAAGCCACAAATTTACTTAATTCACCCATTAACCAAAAAAAAAAACAAAGTTTTGTGGTAGTGTTAATATTTTTTAGGCCCTAAATAGTTCCATCTCCTAATAATTCTGCGCCACCCACACATTATTAACTTCTCCAACCGCCTCCATTTCTAATTCCGTCTTCACATCAAGTTTGTCCGTTCCATAAATACCACTTTATTCCTTTAAAATATCAACAATTCAAAATAACGGGTACGACAGTAACACGCGTGACATGTCCGCTAGTCACCGCTGCCGAGTTTTGAGTGACATCTTATTTCCTCGGCACACTAGCGCCGCGTCCGTGTAATAGCCACGTGCTATTGTATTGAACGTTGCCGGAACTACCGTCCTACTTTACATACTACATAAACGTCATTGTTTTTGCATTTCAACTCGTATTAACATGTCATCTGTGTTGATAAGCGTGATGGCGGTCTAGTTGGTAGTTCATAAAGCTAGGGCGAGTTTTAGTTAAAATTCTTCTTGAAAGGAAACAGTACTCATTGGCATAACTTGCGGACCAGACCTTTGCGGGCTGAACAATTTTGGTCCTTATTTTAAAAAAATTGATAGCAGTGATTCATCATTCGGTGACTGCATTGTCTTCAAGTGACATAGATATTCGTTAGGCAAACTGATTTTTCAATTCCCATTTTACCCTCTTCGCTCATTGTGAGGTTGACCTTTGTTACCAGATGCTTAAGTAGATAGTTGTTCATGTTCTTATTATACTATTAATGCAGGTGACGACAATAACACAAATAGTTAACACCTATCAATTCTCACTTACACCCATCGAACTACTTATATCCATGTTAAGGAACGCTTCGGGTATAACTAAAGGCTAAAAGCTAATTTATCCAATTTTGTATAACACTTTACCAGAAAGGGCAAATGCCCTGTCGCCCCGGCTTTAGTTGAACCGAGTAGAGGCTCCGAACTACCTTCGTCCAGTTAAAAATAAACATGTCTGGAGCGTCTGAGCTGTGTCGGAGTTTTTTCTGTTTAATTAAACAAAATAAAATAATAAAATGTTTATTTTCAATAACTTAAGAATACGTTAACATTAAGGAATTTCCATTTAAGTAGTAGTTTTTGTTTAAAGTGGAAATTATTAAAAGTTGTGTTATTCTTGCATAGGTAAATTTGGATAACGTTTTTTTTTTGTTTTATTCAGCTTATACCATCCCACTACAAAACAAAGGCCTTCCCAATATTCTTTCAGGTTTTCTGTTTTTGCCAAAAATTTTAAACGTGGTCGTTACACGATAAAAATAGTTTTAATTCACGGTTTTTTTCAGACTATTTTTATATTTGATTTGTATTCAACAAATCCAAAACCGTCCAGAGTAGAACAAATTCACAGTTGGTACATTTTATCAACGAACCCCCAACACCAAATCAATCTCTTTTACTAGCATTTAACGAAACATTTACAACCCCAGTGCCATTTATAATTCAAATTATGAGATCGCTTGTGGACATAAAGCGAAGGCTATAACTTCAGGTCCCTAGGAAGAACTCGTAAGTAAGGAACTGTTATTGCGGAAGCAGGTTAACGTTTGTAGAGAACGACTTCACAGACTGTTGACTAACCAGTGCACTGAGGGAGCTACCTACTCAGGCAGGGGTCGCACAGCTTTGGTACATTTCATTCCCTGTATTTCTTCAATAGTGTTTACAATGTATCGATAAGTTTGATAACATTACAAAACTTACGAATATATCGTAAAACAATGTGTGTCAGGATTTTAACATTATATTTAGACTAACTTTACCTGAAATAAGTTTTCACGCTACTACATATACGCATTTAGTTATTAATCTAGGTTACCTCAAAAATAACGATAGTTTATTAAGGGCCGGTGAGCTTGGTAAAAAAAAACTTTTAATTAAAAACGACAGTTAAACACTTTATCCGTCAATTTCGTACAAGCAATATTGTGCTCCATGACCTGTGTCTCTCCAGTGTAACGGACGAATAATGGAGATTTAAATTATTCCGAAAGTGCCCGACACTTGCCGGCTCAATAAAACCTTTGTTTACATTGACGGCAATAAAGTACTGCAGAATGTATACTGTCACTATAGTGTGTACATAGCTTGGCAGGTGTGGGCGCTTTTATTGAAAATCGGATAAAGGTATTTTTTTAAATTGTTATAGGACGAGAGAGAAAAAATGGCTTTTTTTAAATATACAAGCTGGCTGGAAATTGAGTGCGTTCCTTAAAATAGCATGTGTTGGAGCTAATATTCTAATAATAATAAGATTTTTATCTCAGTAACTTGCGGTTTAAAGTGGCTTGTTTCAGAGTAATTGGATGTTTTGTATTTATTTGTAAGTTCTCTACGTCACGACCAAAAATAGCAACTTTTTATAAATTGCCCCCAGTCTGGATACTAAACTGATACTTTTCTGGAAGCTTATGAATGAATTAACAAACCACTCGAATAATATCAAAAAAAGGTCGTAAAGTTCAATGAAAATTTGTTGAAACTTCTCTGGTATAAATAATACTTCCATAACTCGAAAAAAAAAACTATCAAGTAAGGAATCAAATAGTACCTAAGTAACACACTTAAATTATCCATCATTCTGTATATAGGATGAGAAAAGCCCTTCAATGTTTTTTACTGAATTAAAAAAAAATGCCAATACCAAAATAATTTAAAACGAGCATTATCAAATGGTTCCCAATCTCTGCCTTTTCCGAACCTACCCTCAGGAACGCGCGACGAGACGTACAAAACGATCAACTGTCGTGCAATGGTTTTAAGGTTATAGAAGATGTTAGCAATAACGTTCAAGACCTTTGCCTTGAACAAAGCAGTTTAAAAAACAATAATACTCGTCTAAGTAGTTATATCGTCGGTTGCATTATTGCACAATAATACCAGGTGTAATAATGTTCATAAAAATCCGGCCAAATGCGAGTCGGACTCTCACACAAAGGGAATTACCATAAATCGAAAAAAACACGTTTTTTGTATGAGGGCTCTTTAATTTTTAATTTAATTTAATTTTAAATTTTTTTTTTTTTTGTTATGGTGTCAATACAAATACACACTCAGTGAAAATTGTAAACCAATTACGTTCCTTGAGATACAGCCCGCTGACAGACACACGGACGGACAGCGGACGCTTGGCCGTTGGTTACGGTTTTGGGTACGGAACCCTAAAAAAAGAGGAATGCATCAATGGCGGTCTTCCCACGCGATTTTAGAGATTTTTGTGAGAATATCTCGTTACAATGCCTCTTTATTGTTATCAAAATCTGATTTAATTAGCCAATAAAAAAGGCACTGGAATGTAAAATTTCGTTTAGTAGGCTACAATTAAAAATAAAATGTAATAATAGAGATTTTTATGTGCGAATCAAATATAGGTTCAGGCTGGTTATTGTACTCGTAGATCAGTGGTTCCCAACCTGTGGTCCGCTTTATATGACAACTCTCTTTACTTTTAAACCGGCTTCCAAAAAAGAAGGAGGGTTCTCAATTCAGTGGGTATTTTTTTTCTCTCTTAAGTATATACAATGATTACTCCGAGGCTTCTGATCCGATTTACGTGATTATTTTTTCGTTTGATGCGGTATACTTTGCATTTGATTCCGTAATAATGTTATTCAGTTTGGCTCAGCAGTTTTTTTTATGACCATTTTCTTACTCGTTGCCTACTTGGATGATGTAATTACGTGGTCCAAGTAAGCAAAATTACGGTGGGTAAAATTATACTTTTTGCGTTGGGTTTAGTTATAGCTATATTGGACGAAGATAAACCAGTTAAAACCAGTGACCTCCTCAAAATAAAATCAATAAAATCGAAGTAGTCCTGTAGACTGATTCATCATGGGTGTAATGTCAATTTCTTTGTGGAGTATCACCACTAAAAAGCGAGAAAAGAACTTTTTTACATAAAAATACGACTTCCAAATTAAAACACTACAAAGTCTCAAAAAACATTCATTGCGGAAGTCGGTGTCAAAAACGAAGAAACAAAACTAAAAACACCGACTTCCTAAATTAAAGTTATTTTAGACATTTTAATGTTTTTGATTTCAAGAATAGTTACCTATGCTAAAAGTGAATATATTTATGATATAAGTTTACTTTAGAATTAATGTAGCTTAATTTTCTTCTAAATTTCTGGTCCCGCTGACAACAAAGAAATCAAAGTGGTCCCGGGTCAAATAAAGTTTGGGAATACTTGGGAACCACTGTCGTTAATAAAGGAGGTTGGAGGAGCTCGTGGCTAAATAACAATTGCCGCACGGGTCAATCTTCGAAACTATACAATGCTTACTGAGAACGGTGCCTCGGAAAGTACGTTAGGCTGTTCTCGGCTGTCATTTGAACATCTTAGACAGTCGACTCCAGTGTTGCCAAAGAATATCGTGCTGCCGCATTACTGGGTTGTGAAGGTCAGATGGGCAGTCACTCTATGTAAAATAATATAATCCTCAGCTGCATCCGGTTCGACTGGAAGCCAACCCTCAGTTAGTTAGGAAATAGCTTGGCAGATTGATTTTTAAAATTTTAGTTGATAGATAAAAAAGGACTGATTACATTTTATGCCACGAAGCCCCTGGCCGCTTCCATAACGATTGAAATATCTTCGTTTACCTATGATTGGCACGAGTTTTTCATATTTTAATTTCCGTAATTCCCCCAACCATTCGATATCTTCTCAAAGATTTTGTATACAATTTCCTGTGGGTGACAAAAAAAGATTTCAGAATTCAGTCATCCACTCGAAAGGTTTTCAAAGCAGCGTCTGTTATAAAGGTGCATGCAGACTCATCGGCGTCCCGCGTTAATAATTCATGAACATGCTTAGCGTGCTCTCGTCATGCCACACTTAACCTGGCGATCGGTGCACACCCTTTATGTGAAGTTCACGGGAAATTCTCCGTTAATTCTTGCGTGGATGGAGATTATCGTGGGGTGTGAATGGTCAAATGTTATGGGCTTGGTTTGGAGATGATTTTTTTGTTTAGTAACATCGTAACACAATTTATAATGAAAAGTTGTACTTACTTTCTGATTTTTGTAACGTAGGTAGGTAAGGTCAACCACATATAACTATTACCAACACCAATATTAGCTGGCGTTCGATTGAAACTCCATACTACATAATGCCAGCTCAAGACCAAAGTAAAGGTGACGTACAGTCGAAAGCATTTAACTAATAATATTAATTATATAGAAACCTCGGGAGCTGCAACTATTCAGGCCCAGTCACTGGAACGAAAAATAATTAATTTGATAGATAGTTGATATCGGCCATTGTGTCGCCCTATGTAATGTTTTCCTCGTCTATCTTTTCTGTAACATGTATGGTAAACATGACATAATAAAGAGTATTATATTCTATCACGTAGCGTGATTGGTCGATAGATAGAATATTCGATAAACATCGCACAACTAAACGGTGTTTCATACAAAATGTCAAATCCCTAATATTGGAAATGAATGAACCAATTTTATTGAAACTTGTAATTGATACACATGCGAAATAAAAAATTAGTCAAAACATTTACGAATAAATATTTTTTGCTCTCACTGTCTCTTGAAATTGTTTTTCGGAATTGAGACTTAACATTTTGTATGGAATACTGTGTGGAGTAAATATCCTTAACTTGTAGCGGCATCAATGCCGCCACATGAAAAACTAAGAAACGTTTGTACGGCAACAAAAAGAACCGCAACTTCACCTATCCTGTCAGCGATGAACTACCAACGAAATCCTGCATCGCGCAAGCAAAGTTCACTGTGCGATTTAAACATATACAACAGTCCGAATATCAACTATCGGGCAGTTGCCCACCAGACACAACAACCGTCTGGTCGGAGGATCCTCCCACTTTTCAATGGAGGTTTGCGGGACTTTACCCTCTGTTCCGCATACCTCAATAAACTTACATTTAATTTGTGATTATTTCATTCCAGAAATCGGGGGCTAGCTAATTTGCCAACGAATTTGTTTGTGTTTCCCTCTTTCGAAGTCGTCAAAAATAAATATACCTACCTACTTAATGGTGACTTGTCAAGTTGTCACGAAGGAAGGCTAAGGTCGCCATTAAGAATTCATAGGAGCCAGCTAATACATAATGTCACAACATTTTAAGACACAAGATTAGGCAACTCTTGTTTACCGATGCCGTGATCTGTATGCTTATTTGTTTGTCTTTAACATTGACACTTTGAGTTGACTACAATTGAGTAAAAAAGAATCGAATACAAACACTTTAAGATAGGTAAATTGAACGTAGATTTTTTAATGACAATTAAGAAGGAATATCTAACAAAAATCGAAGGCTGATAAGTGGGCCAGAAGGAAGAATGAAAGAAAGTCTTATTGTAGGTAAGTATACAGCAGGATGCGATGAAGTCTTAAAAAGATCATGATTCCGCTCTAAGAGAGAGACGGAGCTATACATAGCTATAGTAGGCGCCAGATAAATGTGGAATAAAGTACATTGACCTTTCCCTAATAACTGTTCATAGGTACCTGAACAATTAAATATGAATCGTTTTTCATTATTAGACAATGTTAAGGATCACGAGAGATGATGATTCGGGACAGCTTTGTGTCATTAATTCCGTTTTTCAAATTAAAAATGTCAATAATTGTAGGTGGGTCAATGACCGTTATTCCACAATTATCTGGCGCCTACTATAATAGCAGTATCCCTTTTACATCATCGGAATTGGATGGCATTAGCACGTCATAGTACCAGGATGGCATGGTAATCTATACTATACTATAATATTATAAATGCGAGAGTCTAGATGGATGGATGGATGTTTGTTACTCAATCACGTCAGAACGGCTGAACGACACTTGATGAAAAGTCTGGAATAACACATAGGAAACTTTTTATCCCGAGAGTATGTTTCCTTGGGATAATTTTGACATTCACGCGGGCGGCAGCTAGTAAGACTTAGATAAACTATTAATGCTAGGAATGACTAGAGATTGAACCTGATGACGATCTGGATTTTTCATCAAGGGAATTCCATAAAGAGGAGCTCGTCGCTAAATAAGAACTACCGCACAGGCCCGTCTTCGCGGTGAAGCCATGCTTGCCAAGGTTGGTTCGTGGCTGGGTGACCATTCTTTGACAACTGTTACAAGTAGTCATAAGCCAAGAAATATGGCACATAGTTTCGTGTTACCCCATTTTGTCGGGAAAAGTCTAGGTAGATAGGTAATCCATTAAAGGCTACTCGAGTGGGATCTCTTAATAACTAAATCCTACACGTTATATTGCTCTGAAAATAGTTCAATTAAACGCATTTAAATATTGGTTATATCATAACATACCGACCTTTACTGGTCCACATCGTACTATTTATCATATCCCGGTTGTATTTAAAACGGTTATCCGGCAGGTGAAAAGCTTTTAAAACAATTAGTTGCGTTGTCCGGGCTTCGAAGCACTCAATATTATTTACGCGGATTCACAGTGAAGTATCAATCATAAACATGTAGGTCCATTATTAATTAATACTTACCAGGGATTATATTGTACGTAATCATGATGGAGTGATTTTAAAGCGAAGTACTTGGTTTTGGTCTGATATTTAAATAATAATAATAATAATAATATCTTGGGACAACTCACACACGGTCATCCGATCCCAAACTAGGCAGAGCCTGTGCTATGGCAACCAGACAACTGATAAACATACTTATATATTTCTAAATACATACATATTATAGACAAATTACACCCAGACACAGAACAAATGATCATGCTCATCACATAAAGATTTTATTTGATTTAAATGGGTTACTGCAAGCTTCAATCTCAATCCAGCCACAACTTATTAGAGCTGGGAGCTGTAAGGTAATAAGACTCATCGTCGTTATCATATCAGCCGAAAGACGTCCAATGCTAGACAAAGGCCTCCCCCAAGTGTCGCAACAACAACCGGATCTGTGCGTCTTGCATCTATCTTTCCAACGCTGCGTTTTCCGGTACCTACGCGGTTGCCACTCCAGAACTTTTCGGCCCCATCGACCATCTGTTCTGCGAGCAATGTGCCCTACCCACTGCCACTTTAGTCTGGCGATCCTTCCGACAAATAAAACAAGTCTCTTCATCAAAAGTTCCACGCTGAGCATATTGTAATGTGTACCCCAGAATTAGGCGCTCTATTGGCGTTTATTACTCCACTTAGATATCCTAATTTACTCCTAATCTAATCTACCTATCCGCCCAAATTGCCTTAACACACTCAGTGTATGGAGCACTGAGCAAAACACATAAGCAGGTGTACCTAAAATAGGTTGTTACCTACTCTTAAATATACTCGTTACACTTGAGTACATCCCGGCAATAGATAAACCAACGTTTTGAAACATATTAACCTAAATGATTTACTCCACTTAACACATTAGCTCACAGCACCGCCCCGGTGAATTTTATTTATGCCATCACTTTGAAGTGAACCAGTCCCCTGAAAGGGTTAATTAAGTGAAAGATTCTCACGGCCTGTGGACTGTATGATCACGTTAGACAAATTAGAACGTATTATTGAGCAAAGAATCCATATATAACCCGACAAATATAACAATGCTGCGCCCTTTTCATATTATAACCTTTAATGTACAGGTGTATGGGGGAATATTCAATATACTTGGATAAAATTGCTTTTTGTAAATGTTGATACACTTGTGCCCCTATGTATGTTGATCAATAATAACATATTGGTTTGGAAGAGTAGGTAAATTGTGTTGGTACATTAGCATTTGATGCGATCCATGCATGTAATCGAGGATGTATGGCATAATGGCATTTAAACTGATAGATTTCACTGACTAGTGTTGACTGACGAAACTATACATTTCATTAGGAACATCCAGCTAGTTGTTTTTTGATATCCAATGGAAACTTGTGATAAACATAATAATATGTCAATAACGTAATGACGTCCTTGATGGGCTCTTGTTTGTTGTATTGTTCAAAAGATCCGGCTCGAAGTAACAATATTTAAAACGAATGTCCCTCTCACAAAACTCCATTGTAAGCAAGTATAATAATTATGATGAAATAATGCAAAACTATGAAGGATTATTTACTAACCAACTTCATAATAACAGGTAGTTATTAAACCAAAAGGTACTAAAATCATACGCTAGACCCATTACAGTGTTTAATTATTCTAAAGTGATAAACACAGTATGTTTTACTGTAACAGTAACACAATATTGTTGTAGTTAATAGCCTGAAGTCATGAACAGTGTAATGTTGATTGGTTTATACCTACTATATTCGCCGAGTTACCTCCGAGCTATAGTTTTTGCCAATATTCCGGCAGATTGTGGCAACATCGTTTTTGAATTTTACCATTATATTCACAGTATAACGTGATTAGTAACGTTGTAAACTGCCTGAAGCCAGAAGACTGGCATCAATCATGTTTTTTTTTATGGATGGGAAATCATCAAATGACTTCTTCCGCTCTGGGTTGTGCGGAAGGGCGTGTCAGACTCGTACTGACTAAAACCCATCCGTGTTCCTTCTAAAGCCCTTTGCGTTCCAGGGCCGCGGTGACTCTTTCGAACAAATTCCGCAACCCTGGCAGGCTCTGGCCCTAGCGGGCCCCGTCTTCTATGCTGACATCTATTTGAGGCGCGCGTGAAACACAACGCGCCATCGACCCGGGCCTGGTGGTGATCGGACAGCGAGCCACCCAACGCTCGCCGTCCGCAGGCCCGCGCCTACGGTGGCCGGGGATCGCACTGCGATTCCCGATACCCGGGGCGTCTTCTCCTGTAATAATGATGTTGCCTGGAGTAAGGCATTCGATCCCTTTTACCTGTACATAGATTGATGGTGAATAATAATGTCTCTCATTCGGCTCTGAATCAATGAAGAGAAATGTTTGCTTTCCTCCTTATTTGTGGTTGGATATACGTCCACCAGGAGATACGTATTCCTTCTAAAGACCTATGCGTTCCAGGAAGCGGTGACTCTTTCAAACAGATTCCGCAACAATGCCAAGAGGTACACCCAGTATTACCCAGTTACTGGTTCGTGGAGGTCAGATTTTTGTAAAATACTGGTACTCATCTGCATCCTTTTATACTGGAAGTCGACCCATATTATGTAGTTGGGAAAAGGCTAGGCTGGTTGATTCACAGTAGTTTTCTTTCTTTCTTCTCTCTATAACGTGTTTAAGTAAAATGGGATTAATTTAAAAATAAGGGTTACCATAAGCGTTTATTTTATAACTGCAAAGGTTTACATGACATAAATTTTACCCGTAATTTACAAAGGGCTCTTCGCCATTTACCATGTTTGTCACTTCAAACGAATGACGAAAATAAAAAGTACTAAATACTTTTAGATCCTAATAGAATTTCCCTCCCGAACAAAAATACACTCATTCGAACTTGGAAGCCAGCCACTCCTTTTTTAAACGCTTTAACTAAGTTGACAGGAGGTTTATAGCAGTACTATTTTTTAAAAAAAGATGCCGTTTAATCAAACAGCCTTCGCAAAGGCAGCGCGTATTTGACTGAAGCAAATTTTTGTTAATTACGGATGTAACTGAGAGGCACTCTGCATTTTCAGCTTGATACAGTAATGAAAAAAAACAACGAATCTTAACAAAGAACATTGTGATATTGCACCTGGCTGTTATTATATAAAGGAGATATTAGTTGAATGATGGTTATTAGTTGAAATTTCAACTGCTCCGTTGGTGTCGCGGTCGCAAGCGCGACTGCGATTCCTAGGTTGAGCAAAAAGTGTCATTGGGTTTTTCCAATAGGAATTTCTCTGTAACAGCCCGGAGTTTGGAAGTTGATGGTGTGACACCCGCGTACCTCGGAAAGCACGTTAAGCCGTTGTTCCTGCGCCAGATCTCTTTTCGGTCGTTTCGGGTTGCTGTCCCATCGGAATATGAGAGAAATGGAAGAGGAAGTGCAGCCGTGTTTGCACACACACTTGTGCACTGTAAAATGTCCGGCGCCGATGGCTACTCTCGGTTGAGATTGGCCGCCATGGCCGAAATCGGTCAGGAGGAATATATTAGTTGAATCATTGTAGACTGTTTCAGTATCTTCCGTTTTGTAATCTAGCAGATTATTCTAATATTTTTTAAAGGCTGTTGTGTCCCACTGCAGAGTACAGGATTTTCTACTGTCTTACCACTACAGCTCACTCCTCTTTATTTGAAGCTACTGAAGACAAGTTCTTATAATACAATCTGACAAAAATACTGTTTTTTTTTTTGGTAGATCGTGCTTCTGTGAATCGAGGTAATATATTAATTTGGTACTGATATCAAAAGTTTCAGGTAGGTATATAAATATTAACTAGGTATCCGTACATCAAGTTCCTTCTATCAGCAGAACCATTAAAATTGCAAAATTAAAATGAACCGACAAGTCCACTTAACCAACCATAGATCCATGTATCGAAATTTAATAGAAAGCACTTAAAACCGACCGCATGTAAATTATGTTATATGAAAGTAGGAAGGTACCTACTCATACACTTATTGCTTGCACAAGTAATACAATATTCCCATTATTGCAAGCACTCGAGAAAAGTCAATCATACGTTCACTTAGCTCCCCTACCTCTCATACATATAATATATATTTTAAAGTCATATTTTTCATTTCTTTATTCTCGTTCGTCGTTTATTGGAAAGTGGAATCTTCTGTAACGTTGTACAGGTGCCATGTTTCATAAGAAAACCTGGTTGAAGGGTTATCTTTTATGCAGTGTGTTGCTTATTCTTAGGATTAGCGAGCCGAGGTGCAGACGAATTTCCGATTCAGTTCTTGGAAAATAAATTATTGTTGCAGGAAGTTACATAGTGTAAAAAGGTAAGCTTCAAAGAGTATAAAATTGAGAGCTAATACAGGACCGGTGAAGGGTTTTTTTCTAAAACATTTTTTCTTTTTAAAAGGTTTATTTCAACCCATAATAGTCATAGACACACAAAACGAAAAGACTCGAACAAAACGCGAACTTCAAATACAAAACGACACAAATATGATATGAAAAAAAAAAATGTTTCCATGAAAATTTTGAATGAAATTCAATTAAAAAGTGTGGTGTGTAACAGACGTTCGCTTTTTTACCGTTTTCTATTTACCCAGTTCGTTCTTTTGTTCGCAGCGGAATTTGACAGTTCAATTTTTGAGAGGAAGGTTGGATTACCGTAAACCGTAGGTGCAGGTAAAAGTAGACGTTAACACAAAGGAAGCTCGTAAAAGTAGGAGTGTAAGATGTTACTTTATTAGGTTTATTATATTCTGAATAAGTTATCGTGAAAAAGTCCGAAAAGAGGTTTTTAGGGTGTGATGGGGAAATATGGTTTATGTTGCGGGTGTTATAAGGTTAAGTGAGCTTTACTTTTTTATTAACAACAGTGACTTTTAAAGAGAGTTCATAAATCCACAGTTTGGCTATAGCATTCTATGTCTATATTAAAATGTAAATAAAAGAATAGCAGCAACAACACGAAACGGATTATATCCACCGAACAAAAGCGAAGCAAAATCGATTTTAAATCCAAATCCGAAAAAAATTCGCCGCCAGCTCATCGCCCGTATTCGGACACGTTTCACAAACGCAGGAGCCATGTTTCTATTTCGATTACCGAAATATTGGAAATAAAATATAACCGCTATCGTATTTCCACGCGACAGGCGGAAATAAAGCTTGCCGACAAATCGACACGGCAGCCGCATCGCGGTACAGTGTGCGTCACAAACCTACGCCGACGAAATTGTATTACTCTGTGAAAACTCTGGATTTTCCAATTCCGGGTATTAATATGACAGGTATTAAGACTCAGAAGGCCAACAATCAAAACATACTTCAAGCTAAATAATTTAATCCCGAAAGTAAAACATTTATTACCATATTGATATTTAAATCAATTTAGGACATTTATATCAATATGGTCGTTGTTGACTTGATGGTAGAGTCATGTCATCTATTAATTTCAGCCGGTCGATTCTGTAAACATGTCGAAGTAAAGGCTTGAGTGAAATGACCACGAGGTGAGCTGTCAATCCATATAATCAAGATGTCACGTGATCACGAAGTGAGCTGTCATTTCATCTTTATAATATGGACTGCCAGCTCACCTCGTGATCACTTCACCCAAGCCTTCACTTCGACATGTTGACAGAATCGACCGGCAGTGTTACTAACTCACCAAAAAGGTCATGAAATCGCTAAAATATCGCCTTCTCAACCATTGCTAATGGCAGGATTGGGAAACCCACATCGTCAAGCAAAAGCTTGATGAGCAACACGAATTTTTCAAGTTGTTTCAACTAATTACATTGTGCCAACCAAACAAACCATTGTTTATTTGGTCTTTTCTACTTTTATAGCCATCAGCATCCAAGCATCTCAACTTTCATCATGACATTGTCATCGTTCTTCCACATCACGTTCCCATACCAGGCTTGATTCATCCATCCTCATTTATTTTGAAGACTTATCTGCGCTCGCGCCTTTAGTAAGTAGTGCTTCCATTCCCATTTTATGATCACACTTCCCATGCCACTTTCATAATGAACTATTGTAAAAAATATAATACTGCCCTCGCTTTGAGCACCTGTTTATGAAATTCATTGACGCCTCACCGTGCAATTTGTAATATCCGTTTATTAAAATGGGACGCTAAAGCTGGTTTTATCTTCATATCAGCTTATTACTTGCTAGCGTCCAATTCAAGATTTCCAGGAAAACGACTACGAGATTTTCAAACGTCTTTATACTTAGTATTTGGTCCTGCGAGTCAAAGGAGTTTAATTATCTCAAGATGGGAAAATTTGATATGATCAATTGATCATGAAATCCTAAAAAAATCCTAACTAATATTATAAATACTGATCAACCATCAAATGACCTCTTCCGCTCTGGGCGGAGCAGAAGGGAATGTCAGACCCTTACTGACTAAAATCCATCCGTGTTCCTCCTACTGCCCTTCGCGTTCCAGGGCCGCAGTGACTCTTTCGAACAAATTTCGCAACCCTGGCAAACCTCTTCACGTCTTATAGATACGGATTTGCATGAAACTTGGCACATTGCAAGACTATGTCCTGGATTAGGACATGGGGTAGGTACTTTTTATCCCGGGAGTATGTTCACTTGGGATAATTTTCAACTTTTACGCGGGCGCGGCAGCAGCGAGCGGCAGCTAGTTGATTACATTGTTTGCTCTAAAACGTTTGACGTTTACAAGTTGATGTGATGGCGATTAAGGTTATAAGGCTATTGACCGACCCACAAAACCTTAGATAACCTCCTTTAATATAAACTCTATTAACCTAACAAAATAAACAAAAGTTGTTTTAGTAAAATGAAACACTGTACAATGTTGTACCTACCTAGTAACAAATATGTATGTAGCATTTAGTTGGAACATTTGTTAGTTTACTACTTACTTAACTACTATTTCATAGAGACCCTTCAAAATTTTACTGGAAAAACAAATACCTTTCAACAAAATTTTCCAAACGTCTTTTATAATGCGCACAGCAAAGGAGTGGAACTCTCTGCCTGCGTCTGTGTTTACGAACGCATACAACCCTAATCTCTTCAAAATTAGAGTGAACAGGCTTCTTCTGGGTAAGCTCGCTCCATCGTCGACTTTGTCTCTGTCATCTGTGACCTAGACTAGAGTCAAGAGCAAACCCATATTAAATAAAAAAAATAAAAATTGTTTGAAAATTGAATGTTATTAAAAAAGTAGCTCGAGTTTTATCATCATTTAAAAACATATTGAGTGTACCTGACACAAAAATAGTTTTATCAAATAAAACGCTGCTGGATAGGCTTTGATTACTTTTGATGCGAAATTGAATGATAGTGTTTTTTCGATGACCACTTCAAATAACGGTGATTTAATTATATTCCACTAACTTTTCCATGTGTTAATTTTATAACAGATATTTACTAGTACTTCATTCAGCATTGGAAATTGTTTTGATACTGGATATCAATTTAACTGTTACAGATCAATTCAATCGTACCTAAAGATCACATTTTTAGAAAAAAGAAATAATTCTTAGGTGTAACCGCTGGAAAAGTTAGTTAATTTTGTTGAAAACATTATCAGTTTTGTGAAACATAAGTAACATCTACATATTTTACAGAGTTCAGGTTTTTCTTTGAAATAAATACGAGTTCTTTTAGTTTAATTAAGTGGTACCTATTCCTGCATTAAGTTGTGAAAGTAGTGTTACAGTCTCAGTGTAGCTGTGTTTTAATATAAGGTAGGTACTTTAAAAATTAACATTAACTTATGGAGTTTTAAAAGGAACCCTTTTAAAAGAGAAATACGTAAATCTTGACTTGACTTTGAGAATGATATTATCAATGTATACAAACAGGTTGAGGATAAATAAAAATAACGTGTGCTGTGTTACAAGTAGCGTTTTTATTTTAAGATTAAATAACCGTGACTTAGTAGGTTAATTGAGCAGATAGTAATGCATACTTGAGGATTTTTGACTAAAAACAAAATCAAAATCGGTTCATCCGTTCGTGAGTTACGATGCCACAGACTTACACACACACACACGTCAAACTTATAACACCCCGTCGTTTTTGCGTCGGGGTTTAAAAAGAAATAAGAACAAAGTGATCTGTATAAATGCCGAGCGTAAGTCCTACTTTTCAATACACTTGTCGTTCAGTTTAAGCAATAATATTTTTACCAAAGCAATGGTTCGGAAGGATTTTGGGGGCCTAAAAAATTATGAAGAGATTTGGCTAACCTACATTACGCCATATTTACCAAAAACGTCCCACAAATGTTTTTCCAAAAATAATTACCAACGCATCTCGGAACAAACTGACCCCTTATTCTTTTGTTCTCTTTCGCACGTGGCGCGTTGTCGTGCCAATTCACCCATCCTCCCCTCGACACGTTATCGCTGTTCTGGAAGCTTACCTTATGATGTGTTCACGGATGAATGGCAGCATTTGGGGTGTAGTGGAGTATTGTGAGTGCGTGGGTAGTGTCTGTAATTAATGTGACCAGTGTGGATTTGCCTAAAGAGTGTTTCTATGGAAACTTTGGGGTTGATACCTCGTTACGTGTTTTAATAATGTCGAAATACCCGTACTTAATACTATAAATGCGAAAGAAACTCTGTGTGACTCTCTGTTTGTAACCTCTCCACCTTTTTACGATTAAATGAAAAATTTGGATGAAACTTGGCACACGGGTAAACGAAGTCCTGTAATACAGCATAATGATGCTTCCATCCTGCATGTACCCATTTTCCCTTATTTTTTTTTAAGGATGGGAAATCATCAAATGACTTCTTCCGCTCTGGGTGGAGCGGAAGGGCGTGTCAGACTCTTACTGACTAAAACCCATCCGTGTTCCTTCTAAAGCCCTTTGCGTTCCAGGGCCGCGGTGACTCTTTCGGACAAATTCCGCAACCCTGGCAGCCTCTGGCCCTGACGGGCCCTATCTTCTATGCTGACATCTCTATGTGGCACACGTGGAACACAATGCGACATCGACCTGGCCCTGGTTGTGATCGGACAGCTAGTCTATGATCCCTTGGGATAATATTATAAGAAGAAGCATTATACATATATAGAACCTAGTTGAATACAACGTGTAACAGAATAAACGCAATACCTGAAAAGTGTTCATTGTACTCATCATTATGAACAACTTTTACTATGGGACCAAACCCGATGTCGCGAATTAAAATCTGGTGTTTAGTACATTTTGTCGAGTTTGCGCATAGAAATGCAGCCGATTTTTTTGCGATTTCAGTGTCGGTCCCATAGTAAAAGTTATTCATAATGATGAGTACAATGACTTCTTTTCAGGTTCAGGTATTGCGTTTATTCTGTTACAAGTTCTATAATTATCACGATTCTTGTTGATGTTCAATAGCTCATCGTTGACAAGACTATTGATTACAAGTTTAAGTTCAGCAACTTTATCAGAATATCGGTAACTTTTGTATAAAGCAGTCAAACACTCCGCCGACAAAGGAGGTCAACTACTTTAGCTAAGATTTACGGAACATTTTCTCCTTAGCAACACAAAATGCATAATTACACGCGATTTATTTACGGATCACTTGTACCTACTATTCTGCAGTGCAATTCTGTAATCATCTCACCGTGTAAACTTAGGTGAAGTGAACATGAAGTGAGCTAATCCATACAAACAAGATGGAATGACAGCTCACTTCACTTAAGTTTGCACGGTGAGATAATGACAGCAAGAAACAAGTCCAGTTAAGTTAATTTGTATTTTAAGTTAATTTTATGTGTGTTTAAACACATAAAATTACGTAATAATATGGTAATAATCATGTTTCGCAACTAAAATCAAGATCGTGAATCAAGGTGATAATAACCAGTCAAGGTTAACTAGTCGATTAAATCTGCATTTTCATATTCACACGTGTGAGTAATATGATTTGCGGAACAGGAAGCAATATATTCTAGTATTTGAATGGCTATTGATTATGAAGCTATACATATTTCTTAAACACGGAAATTAGGAAATAAATATCAGTTCGTAAAAGTGAACGACCTCAGATTACTTTTTAATTTAAAAATATTTTTTGTAAAAGTCTGATGATCGCAAGGTTTTTAATTGTGATTTCTTAAAGGCACAGCCATAAATAATGTTTTAAAATTAAAAAATAAAATAAAATAAATAAAAATAAAAATATGCTACCCATATTTTTTAAAGCTTAAACAAATGAATATTAACCGTATCCACAGACACTTAATACCCTAAATCCTTTACAAACCTCTCAACCTCAGTGTTGGCACATTTTGTTGTATAACAAAAGTACCAAAGTGCTCATTGGTTCAGTATTTGCGTTAATCGTGATTCGCAAATGAAGAGCTCGTTGAATGTCCCAGGCCAGGTAGCCGTGTTCATTACCTAGACAATGCAGAGTGTTTTTCACGATTAAATTGACCGTAGAGAGGCAATTTGAACAGGGCGTCTGTTCGTGACACCAGCGTTTCGGTCAGACTGAGTTTTTAATTTTTCGTCTCTCCGCACTCTAGATTATACCTACGTTGGTTGGTGGAAGAAATGCTGTTTTTCTGTTTGTAATCTGCATTTGCAGCTTCGTTGTTAGTTAAAATATGGAGTATATAGTTCTAGGGTAGCTGAATGAGATTCAAATATAACAGTAGTGGTTTGACCGATGAAAATATCGATGACTATTTCAAATTCAAATTTTAGAATACTATTGCTATAATTTACTAAACCAGACACTATAATATTTAAAAGAAGAAGATTTGCAAATCTTCGTCGAAATTATGTCCGACCAGCAGCCCTACATGACGTGCAATTTTTTTTTTTTTAGGATGGGAATTCATCAAATGACTTCTTCCACTCTGGGTGGAGCGGAAGGGCGTGTCAGACTCTTACTTGCTAAAACCCATCCGTGTTCCTTCTAAAGCCCTTTGCGTTCCAAGGCCGCGGTGACTCTTTCGAAAAAATTCCGCAACACTAAATGTATTGTAAAATACTTTGCATGCTACTGTATAAATTCAAGTTTTTAAAACTTAACAGATAGATTTGTTACTGGGGAGTTTGTTGCGCCACTTCTTCTTCCCAGCTATAACACTAGGAAGTGGTGACGGGCGGGCGTTTTGGGGGACTGTCTTTATGTAGAACTTTGACGTTCAAAAAGTGCTGGCACTCAGCCTAATTTGAATAAATAACTTTTGATTTTGTTTTTTGATTTTGACTATGACGTGCTATTGCCATCCAATTACGATGATTTAAACGGAAAAGTGCTATTAAGAATCATGATCGTTTTAAGACTTCATAGTAGGGCCCCAGTACAGAGCAACCTGTACAGCAGCAGCTCTACTCGCTACTTACAATTAGTAATAATATAATTGGCTACTTTCATGATTTTGTTAAGTGGTGTTTATTATAATCTTCAAAAAAGAACAGATAAACCAACGCACAACCGTTGCAATACCACCGCTTGATTACATGTACCTACAGATTGGAAAGCATATTTTAAAACCAATTGTACTAATTTTAAAACATATTTATTAAGAATATAATATATTTTTTTGTTTATATTTATTTATTTATTCTAAATAAATATAAACAAAAAATAATTAAATAATAATATAATTGGCAACTTTCATGATTTTGTTAAGCGGAATTTATTATAATATTTAAATATAAGAGAACAGATCAACAAACGCACAACCGTTGCAATACTACCGCTTGATTACATGTAGGTAGAGATTGGAAAGCATATTTTTATTTTTAGCAACCTTTACATACGTACCTATGTAAATATAGGTACGTACCTACAAACAAACTACACACAGTTATGTTTCAGTTTGCGTTAGTTTTGAACGATACTGGTACGTTGTGCGCGACTTTTCAATTATGTCCGCGGACTCGCCGATATTTATAAAAAGGTTTTTCCAACGAGACCTATTCAATATTTGGCGCACATGGTACAAACAAATGATCGTTGATGGACACATAGTTATTAAAAATGTTGGAGTTCCATGAAGGTAGGTATTCTGAAAAAGAGGAGTTCGCTTTGTGGGTAGTTTGAAACATTTTCTGTCATGTAATTGGATCAGCATTGTTTGTGAATTACCAGGAGTAGTAGTAGGTATCATTATGATGTACTCGACCAAAAAACTGGTTGTTAATTTATTGCTAGAGTGCAAAAATGAGTGTCAAAAGCGTGCCATAAACCAGTTTCTTTGACGTCTACCCTGTAATGTTTTGAGCATGAATGTGAATGGTAATGAGAGCAGGGTTAATCCAAAAAAACTATACATTTTTGTAAAAGCTGATAATTATGGCTAGGAAACCCTTCCTAGCCATAATTATCAGCTTTTCCTGCTGTGATGGATAAAGAGATTTATGGAAGATCTGATGAGAATTAGTATAAGACTTAGGTAGTCGCTATCTGACTCTGTCTGTTTCTTCGCTAACTACTTTTAACCCACGCATCGGATATTGGTACGAATTTAACTATTGTACCTAAAGATATTTAAATAATAAAATACACGGTGTATTACCTATTGGTAGCTTCTATGAGAGTGCACAAGATTGTTCACACAGTAAAGTTTCCTGTACACTCAATTTATCTAAGATTTACGTCGAGTTGTATTCTTTGTCCTATTCCTGGACATGGTCTACTCGTGTGCCAGTTTCACCCAAATCCCTTCAGCCGTTAAGTCGTGAAAAGGTAACAGAACGACAGAGTTATTTTGACATTTATAATATTAGTATGGATGAGTGTCATCGAGTCTTTTGACCCCGCATCCGTTATTGCACATTGAGAGCTATTTCAAAAAACATTTTTACTAAACATAAAGAACGAGTTTTTGTCGATGCAATAGAGACGACAAAACAGATTATTTTTGCCGACAGTTGCAATTTTACTTAGAATGCAAAACAGCACTTTACAAAATTTCTAAAGTATAGGAATATTTTTATTGTTCAAGGTGGGATCAAACCTTGCCATTGAAATTATAGTAGCTACCAATAAACATAACGTCCGCAATCAATTTAGCATCCACTAACCCGCACTCGGCCCATGTAGTGGATTGTGGCCCATTCTTACAGAGGAGAGCCCTGTGGCCCAGTATTGGGAACAACATAGGCGGTTTATGCTAATATACTCGTACATCATGCATATGAAACATTTTTACTTACTCATAAACTATTGCTTTGGCAATTGTAATATGGTTGCAATTATCACTAGATTTATTGTAGTGAAAAATTCCTGAGGCGCGTTGAGCACTTTTTAGGTGAACAAAAATCATGGAACTCGCGTCATCGTCACCGATCGCTTTCCATGAGCTATATTATAATTTATACTGTGTATATATGTGTAGGTACCTACTTTTTGGGTGAACAAAAATCATGGAACTCGCGACATCGTCACCGAACGCTTTAGCTTTCGCTTAGTTTTCACTTCAGGCGCGGTGCAGTCCCCAAAGACTGCCCCGCATGTGTTTTTTCTTTTTTGCTAACTCGTAATTCACAAAACTACAGATCTTACTTCTAAGATAAACATGAATAACGAGTCAATACCTATAATAATTAAGTATTTCGTTTATGAAAGTGCTAAAAATAAACTAAATAATATTAACATTGTACTAGCAGGCTACTTGTTATTATTTGATTAGCATGTCCATTCCCGGTCACACAACAAACATTTCAACATAATTTTAAAGCAGCGTTTCACACAAAACAAGTTTGCGTTACAATTTTGGGTGCGAATTTTCACATGTCACATTGTTACTTTATAAACATAATAAAACATTAAACACGATTAATGTACTTATAAATAACAAATGAACACTGTATTCGACACATTGGGTTATGATACCAATGAAAGTACAAAGAAAAATGTACAAAGTGCAAATGAAAGTACTAAAGTGATGATACCAATACCTAGAAGAATTTTAACTCAATTTTATTTATTCATATTTTTTTTAAAAACCCGTCGGTAAAAAGGGGTCTATTTATTTTAGATATGCTTGCACTATTATCAATCTTTCCTTTCTTATAGCTATTACAAAAACAAGTTGTACTTAAACCAGAAAAAAAAACAAATTTTTATATGATAACTTTATTTTGAAAAGAAAATATCCTAAAAAAACGCGTAAAGGTACCAATATCCAAGAAGCATAATTTATCACTTCTCCTGTGTTTTTCATATCAAAAATGCATATTTTAATAAAAATAACCATAAAATGGTTGGTAGTGGAATACTAAAGAAAAAAGATTTATCACTTCACGTTCACACCCAATTTTATTTTGTGAATGCATTTTTTACTTGGCAACTATTTGAAAATCCTAGCTAAACATACCTACCTATTGCATAAGTCCATTGATCCGGCTAGTACAGTCAGCAAATACAGTTGATCGGAGGCAAATTAAACCGTCCGGTCGAAAGCGCTGCCCCGGGCTTCACAGACCATGCTCATGGTATATTTACACCCTTAACGATTCCGGTGAACGAATGAAAAAATCTAATATACTGTATATCTAGCAGATTCTTATTTTGAATTCAAATAGCAGAAACCTTAATGTTGGCAGAGAATCCAAAGGGGCCAGACATTTTATGGCTTCTTAATTCAAATTTTCACTTTTTTTTTACTATTGATTGGCACGCGTTTGACCACTATTTCACCTGATGGTAAGTGATGATGTGGTCGAAGATGGAGCACACTTGCCTGTAGAGAGAATTAAGAATCTGGTAATCAGTCATTCTCATTTAACTAATCATATGCTTCTTTCTATCTAGCCTATTTTGTCCCCCTACTAGACAAAGGCCTCACCATATGTGGCTAGATTCTTTTTATAAATAAGAAAGCCTGTTGTGTTGTGCTGTGTAAAAGTGTTAAAATATTAAGGCTTTAATTTTGGTGTAATTAAATATGGATTTTATCTACTTAATTAACTAAAAAAGCGCGAAGTCAGTGATGATACCAAAAACTAAATTGCACCTAAGTACTTAATTATTTCCGTGTCTTAAAATTAAATCACATTCAATTACTTACCTAGAATTCAAGTACCTAATAAAAAACCTATTAAATTAAGATAAGATAAACAAATGAACATCTGAAATCGGGAAAATAATCAACATTTAAGCCAATTACCTCATAATTATGGTAATACCCACTTAGATATATAAATTAATAATACAATGCTTTGTTATTAAAATTGTTCTCTTACAAAAAATAATTTTAGCAAAAACTTAAATTATAATTGGCAAGTTTCAAAAGCAAACTTTAGTATTTATTGAACTTTTGATGATGACACTTTGTAGGTATTATATCTACCTATCACAACAATTATGTATCTTTACTATAACTATTATTATAATGTGTAGGTCGTTAAGTCATCGAGCTCCATCACCGACCGTGGTCGATAACCATCATGTAATCATACCAGTGAATAAACGCGACCTTATCAACAATATGTCCTAAAAACTTACCCACGAATACTGAGTGAAACGTTTGAACGTTTGAGTAGGCATTCTCAAATTCTACTTAAGTCTAAAAACCTGTCTAAATTTGGCTCCAAAGCAGGATTTGACACTATCTTAGCTCAAAATACTCAATTCAGAAACCACCCATAAGTAGGTACCTGCCCTACTTAGGTCCAATGATTGGAACAAAAATAACCATATTCTCGAAATCTACAAAAGTATTGCAATGTTTGCAAACCAGTTGGTCCCCCTTTCGTCCCCTAAGCAATTTTACCCCAATCAATGCACCCTTTGGTCCACACAGGAAACCAAACGTGTGTTTATTTTATTCACAATTTAAAAAACGGCAAATTTTCTACCCCTTTTTCCTTTTACATTATCTTAATCAATAGAGATTCTATTGATTTACGGAATCTCATAAATATTTCATTGCTAGGGTTCCATAGAAAGAAAGAAAACAAAGAAAGAAAATCAGTTTATTCGGCTGAAAAAAACGCACACAGACACTTAAAAATAAAAATAAACTTAGCAACTACAATTACAACAAAAAATAAATAAATAATAAAAATAGCATACCTATATAGCAAAGGGTTCCTATGTCCAGCAGTGGACGTCTTTCGGCTGGTATGATGATGAGGGTTCCATAGCCAAACAGTTCCAATAGCAACAACAAAAATATCTAGTAAGCACGGCTTTTGTCTTTCCATCCGTTTGTCTGTCACAGGGCAACGTAATAGGCTCCGTGTTCTGCGAGAATTTCGAACTAGGCATTTTCAAAGTTTCGCGGAATACTAGCTATTATGGTCATCTTTTTCATGCCATAATTTTCAATAAACTTCAATATGTAAAGTAGGCTAAATAGATACCTATCAAGCATATTCTGTCCTACAGGGCAAAGGCCTTTCTGCCCCATTTCCAATTGATTCTATATTTTACTTGTGAAGGCTAGCCCTTAAGTTAGGAGTCGAGCTCGAGTCGTGCTAATAAACCTAATTGTTACCTATTTTAGTAAGAAGTAAACTGTTGATAGGTAAAATAGTTTTGGGTGGTACGGAACCCCTTAAATACGGTGCTGGCTCGCGCTTGGCCTGTTTTTATTTGCGATCGTAACGTGCCTTGCAGATACGACGCGTTTGAGTGGTGCTACTTATATGTATGAGACAATACCTCGGAATCCCATCTGTAATATAATACCTAGCAATAATAGTAAATTAATAATAGTGCTTGGAATGTTTAGGAAAACATCGTATACATTACAGGCCTACCGAGAAATCTAGAGTAGGAATTGAATAGGTTTCCACATTAATTCATCTACTCTTAAAATAAGTAAAAGTTTTTTTTAATTCTTTTTTTCTCTATCACTGAAAGGTTTGCTGGGAGAAAACTCAATTTGAGTTAAGCTTGCCTTTGTACATACAATTTATTATAAATATAGTAGTTTTGGTGTACAATAAAGAATTAAGAACAAAAAACTTGATTATCTAAGTAGCTATGTACCTACATCTAGACTAGGTACGCACCATAATCAAAAGTAATTTATTTATTATTACATTATTATGGCTGAATACACTTTAAAAAGGCAGACCCACAAAACCATTTCTTAGTGCTTTAGCTAAAAACAAGTGGCGGAACAAACTGCCCAAAATATACCAATTAACTACAAATCTAACATGGGTAAATCACATGGGTCAGTCTTACTGAGGTATAAATGATCGTGTTAGTTAAGTATCTAAGCAATACTAGGTACCTAACTTGTTCAATGTTACCAGTTAAACCAACAAAACAATGTTTCAAAATTATAATAGACATTTTATTTATATCTACAATTTAACAAAAGATCATTGTTACAATCATAGGTACATAATCTCACGCCTTTTCCTCATGGGAAAAGGCAGACACTGATTGCTTTCACATTATGAAAACAACTAAGTAGGTTTTGTCACAAAATCATTTATAACTCTCCGCTGAGTATTCTTTTAATATCATCATTAACTATTTCATTTACTCGAGAGCCATAAACAAACTCTAAATGAGTAAAATCTATGGATTGATTCAATTTAACATGCCTTACAATATTAGGGAGTCCAGCTCTAAGTCTTTCCACATCTACAGGAGTACTAAACCAGTCAGATTCACTGCTAAACATATAAATTGGAGCGGTTATCATTGAGAGGTCGAAGGAAGGAGGCTGCATAGAAGAATAAGCCTGCTGATTCATTCTGGAACCATAATCAAATCTTTGGAACCGTTTACTCAAGTAACTTTGAAAATAATGAACAAACGTCTTAGTAGACACTCCAGCTGGAATATGACTAGCAAGCACTGGAAGCCTTTCTGGATACAGATTAGTTATATTTCTTAGTCCATAACTTATGTAATACTCTAACTTACACAAAATATTCTCAGGTACATTATCACGACACACTTTAGCATGATACAGATTACTCAATGCATTATTAGCGAACAAGTCATACACTCCGATGCTATTAAAAAACGATGCTAGAACGTCCAGATTCTGCGCTAAAATGTCCATAAACGGGTACTGAGTGTCTGTAATCCACGCTATTGGAGCTAATAATATTGCTTGTTTGATCTTCTCGTTATATTCAGGCTTCATGCTACACATCACGAAAAAAATGGCCGTTCCTTGAGAAAACCCAATATAGGACAGGTTACGCCGAGACGTTGTTTGGAGTACATAATCAATCATGGCAGGCAAATCTTGCGTTCCCATCTCTTCATAGCTGAAATTCCAATATTCTTTTTCAGAGAGGTTTTTGATGTGTCCTTTACTATATTTATTCCCCCTCGCATTATATAACCAAACATCGTATCCTTGTTCGGCTAACTGAAACGCCACCGACTTTGCTGGTCCCAAAACCAACCACGAATCAGAACTGTCACCAATTCCATGAACTAATAACACGGGAGGTCCTCTGTTCGGTATTCTATAAGATTTCACTGTATAACCATCTTTTGTTATCACTGTATGAATTTCAGGTCTACGGCCGTATTTAGCTATCAGCTGCAAAGAGTTTAAATAAATATCCGAGTTCCGGTTCCGAAAGTCTGTGTCACTACTAACTTTTATTTTACGTCTATTCTGTACGTATCCGAAACAAAACACCAAGATAACACACCGAAATATATTCGCGTCACCGAAATTCATCGTGATTGCGAAACGTCTCGCGGTCGCAAAAACAAAAATTAATCTGTAGTTGAACACTCACGACGGCGTTATTTACTCGCTTATTGGCAGTCAATGCCATGCTGCGGACAACTGGCTGCCTAGGATCAGGTAGCTTTAACCTCAGACAACGACCTACAATCAAGTTTGCGACGTTCCGATCGGAAGCAAACAAATTAATACCGGTAACTTGATAAACTAGTTTAAACAAGTATTATTAACACCTTAGAGAACACAAGAATGAATACAAATAACACCGAAACCAGTTGCGTGTTACCACACCACACAATGTAAACAAATCAAGTAATTTATTATTATGTAAGTATCTAACTTGTTTCGAAGGAAAATCACTATGATTAACCTACATTCCAGCAGTTACTATCAATAGTTTTCTTCGGTGGTTGACATTCAATTATTCGAGTTAACATAGACCGTAGAACATGATCCCCTTATAACACTTACATAGAACGGCCATGTGAGGCTGAAGATTATTGAAACAACTACTGTTTTAAATAAAACAGGACGTATCAAATTGTAGTCATGCGGAAAGAAAGAGATCCTCCGCTTAAATTCCCCACATTTGAAAACAAGGTTATTCCAACCATTCGCTATTAATGAAGACTGTGTACTTCCATAATAACGTAAACATTTCTGTCCTTAACGTTGCATAGGTACCATAATTGCCATAATCGCACTCATAAGTGATATGTTGCAATATCGTCCAACAAATTGCCGATGAAGAGTTTTGTCGGAAGTTTCATAAAGGTCTAGGTCGCAAACTTGTAGCACCTTGTAACACTCCACTAGCCACCGAAGATGCTGGAAAGAATTACATATTTATACAACAAAATACGTGACGAAAATTTGGAGGCTCTTAGCAAAAAATATTATCTTTGCGGATCTTTCTATTGTGCAAGGCTAAGCTGCATTCACTTTAGACAGTATGTCTGTAGACAGTTTTTAAGCAGACATTGAGGCTATTCGATTCTGTTTTCGGAAAGGAGAGCTTTACAGCCCTTAATCTTAGGTCGACTGGTAGAAAATAGCCAAGGCATTAAGTCCGCCTTTGTAGTGTTTTTACTAGTGCATAAAGTTTTAATAAATAAATCATTCTTTTATCCCAGTTTTTTCCCAACTCAATGTCTTGTTCTTGCATAGGTACTTTCCTAGGTAGGGGCAAGTGTTGTACCTAAGGACGGCATTACCTGTGGATACCCTCTTTTCTAAGAAAACTGAACGCGATAAGAATTTAAATAGCACGCACCCGTAACGAATTTTTTAATGTAGATCATACTAGACAGTATAATCTACATTTTCATTTTGCAGGCAGGTCTTGTTGAATAGAATAAGGAACTACAATAGAGCGTGTCACATACATACCAAGAATTCAGCGCGGATTTTCTTTCTTCTTTCTTACCAAGAATTCAGCGCGGATTTTCTTTCTTTCTTTATTCTTTCTTACCAACAATTCAGCGCCGATTTTCTTCTTCTGCCTGATCTTTCCTTATGTTACTCTGATTCAACGTTTTCAATTCAATGTTTTCTTATTTTATTCTCCCCTGTTAGCAGTCATGATATCATTCTCTCCCTTTTCAACATTCATAATAACTCTCACACCATCATCCATGTCTTTGCTTCTGCTTTGAACGCAGAAATGAGTCACTTTCTATTGGTACTTCTTTTAAAAACTAGAGTTCGTTACTGTCCTTTTAGCACTGTTGGTTTGTGTTGGTCAATATTATAAAACTTTTTACAATAAAAAACAACAAGCACCGCCGTGTCCTCGTAGAGGTGATGGGCGGCGGCGACCTCTTAAATCAATCCATGGTACGGACGCGGCAAGGAGGTACGGGAAGCAGTCACCTCTTTCTGCGAAGCAGTGATACTAGCGAAGGAGGATGCAGGCTGCGTGGGGGAGAGGCAAACCTCATGCCTCAGCGGCAGCAACAGAGGTAGACAGGGCGATTCCTGGCCACCAAAGGCGCGGGCCTGCGATAAATACCAGGCCCGGGTCGACGGCGTGTGTTCCATGCGCGCCTCAAAGAGATTTCAGCATAGTAGACGGGCTGGCTACGGCCAGTGCCTACCAGGTTTGCGGATATTGTTCGAAAGTCACCGCGGCACATCAACACAGGTTTTCGTGTAGGTCTGGCCTTCGAAGTAGATACCTACCCACGAAAACCGTAGGTAATAATAAAATACCTAATAGTTTTTATATTTTTAAATATTGTATATCTTTTTATTTACATATTTTAAAATGTAATTTATATATAATATACATAATGAATAATAGTGAATCTTTTACTATTATTTTATTAAGTAGGTAGTAATTTAATAATAAATAGTGATTCGCAAAGTCGAATGAAAGAATATACCTACCTATGTCTTTCGGTTTGAGTAACATGAACATGAAAAATGCTGATGTTTTAGGAGAACGGCTTTTCATTAGATTAAATTGTGGAAGCTGGTCCCACGATTTTGCGGTAGGGCAACCCACGAATTAAAAAACTTGATATATTTGATACATAATACATGTACCTAGGTGACACCTACCTTATATTAAATTAAATTCAGAGCATTGAACTTTAACTTTTTTTATTCAATGTCATTCAACTTGATGGCAAACTACATGGGTACTTTACTCGTAGATTTGAGATGACCATGGTGAGCATGGACACAGAATAACTATCTAAGATAAGACTTTATTAACAACAAATACTTTTGACTTAAATTTTTTTTTTAATAATAATTTGTAAAATAAAACATGATGATACATGGCATGTTGTGAACTACAAATTTGAACACATGACTGTGACATCAACCAACGCGCACTGAGCCAGATTGGTGAATAAGGCCCACTCCCCTTAAAAAAGCAGCCCTTTTTGGGCACATAATAAGCTGGTTATAGTTTCTTAGGTAGGTATCTTTTATCTATCCATCGTCGACTACATCGGCGCTTTGATTGAACCATTTGTGAGATTGTGGTCAGACGCGAGTCCATCAATAATAAAAAAACTGGCCAAATGCGAGTCGGACTCGCGTGCAAAGGGTTCCGAACAAATGTCATTTTTGTAACATGCTACTTTCAAACCATATAATGTCACCGGAAAATGAATTCGAAAGCCTATACTTCTGAGGTGGCCCCATTGGCACCAAGTCAGAATCTAATGATGGGATCCTAGGGAAATCGAGGGCAACCCTCAAATTTTAAAGGCACATACATTGTTTTTTTTTCATATATTTTCTAACGCAATGCAGATAATTACATTGTGCCTGGTATTCAACATCTCATCTTGCTGAGCTGATGATGGAAGGTATAAGTCAGGATCTGACGCTGGGATACCCGGAAAAAAGTTTGTTCAGCTATATTTTCGCTAATTGTCAACCGATTTGGACCATTCTTTTTTTGTTTGGAAGAGTATTTTTCCAAACTGGCCCCAATTCAATTTGGTGAAGATCTGATGAAGGATTTCGGAGGTAGGCAACGGAACTCTTCAATAAATGATAGCAAATCCGAGATTGCTGAAATTGCATATCTGTTTATTGATTACACCAGTTCATAACATAACATCACGCCGGTACGCTGTAAAGGGGATGCAAACAAGTCAACCTGAATTAACATGCTTTTGGGGTTATCTATTCGGGTATAAATTTATTGTTTATTAACCGATCTTGATGATTATTTTCGCAGTGGGTTTAGTTATAGCTATAAGTATTGCATTTGCACTGTACAATGAACTTCAAAGATAAACCAGTGACCTCCTCAACTCAAAATCAATAAAATCTAGAAAGTGTCATATTGTTAGGTTTATGTCAATCCCAAAGCAAAGTAGATATTAAACTATAAGCTGGTCTGGCCTTGGACTGAACGACGAAGGCTCCTTAACGACAAATAGCAAAACCAATTGTTATGGAAATAATGACAATTTAGTTGTGGAGCCACTAAAAAGTGGAAAATAAAAAACTTAAAAAAAAATACAACCGACTTCCAAATAAAAGATAATACAAAGTTTCAACTAACTTTAATTTCGGAAGTCGGTGTCAAAAACGAAAAAACAACCAAAAACACCGTCTGCCGAAATTAAAGTTATTTTTACTTTGTATCGTTTTTTATTTGGAAGTCGGTTGAATTCCTTTGTATTTTTTTTTTCCATATAGCGGTTAAACAATCTAACTAGACGTTATTCAAAGAACTCTGGGCTTAGTAACTACTGGATAGAAGCCAACCCCTTGTTGGAGAAAAAAACTAGGAAGATGATTATCAAACCAGACGTAATCAAAGAATTTGCGTTATGTATTGAATGACTAACGATGCGATGCCAATAGGTAATGAAGAGTACGAGCCTTTGAACAACAAAAACATTTTATTTATATTATGTCATCATAATAAGATGATTAACAGTACCAAGCGTTCATAATGGAATGGGCTAGCCATTATACCATATTATTATTGACTAATAATTTCACCATATTTGTAAACACTGGGTTCAGGAGTGAGGTGTCAGAACAAACACTTTCACTTTGAGAGCGCCCCGGGTAGGACAGTTTTCCTATTGTTAATGGAGATCCTTAATCAATAGTGGGAAATGGTATAGTGTCAACGGAGGCTATATAATATGAAGTGATTGTAGTGTCTGAACTCATTTATTACTTGAGGAAAATGAGATCAACCAGGGGTCGGAGCTAAAGGTTAGTTAGATAAAATTATTTGTTCTTTCTTGTTGTTTTTTTGCTGTAAAGTATTAATTTTACTTTTTTTTATAATTATGATTTTAACTTGCATTCTTATTACAAAAACGGTCCTGTTTAAACCAAGGTTTAACTATTAAGTATTTTGTAATAAGACTGGAGGTGATTAAATAGGTACACACCAACGAAATTATTTCAGAATAGGACGTTAGTTCTATTCTGAAATAATTCTGAGATCTTGTTGTTAAAGCGAAAGCTTTAATTTTAACATCACAGCGTCAAATTTTAGATTTATAGATTTTTCTAGCGTTTGAATCAGTCTTATGGCTAACGATACTTGTCGAGGAATGGCCAAAACTCAATCACGACATATGAAAGGACGGTTTTATGAATAAATTAATTAACTAATTAAATAGATATGTAGGTACCTATTTACACTTAGGTAATTCGCCCTGGCTATGAGTAGGAAGTATCTACCTGAGTATTAAATATTTGAAAAAGTAGAAACCACAAAGAAGATTCACCATAAGTTCTACCTAATCATTTAAGTAGAACCTAGATACCTAGGTGATATACTTCTTTAAACTAATAGATAGGTAGGTAAAGAGAATTGATTTGACACATTGTCAAAAATTAAGTTAGGTAGGTACCTACTTAAGTGCCTACCTTATTCAATTATACTAGTTAGAAACGTGTAGAAAATTAAATATCGTTGGTCAAAAAACCGCAGAGGCAGTCAGGTTAGTATTTGAATGTAGGTCAGTAGATACCGAAGTAAGTTCGTTTCTACAAACTAAGATAAAAGTCAGCATTCATCTTATTTTTAATCAAACAATATTGTTTCCACAAAACAACGCACGCGCAAACTCTAAACCAAAAACACGCTGTAATTTAGTTCCACATTGACATTTCAAAGAGCACTTTCCCGCCATTCCCAAAGCCTAATTCTGAAACTTCTTCACCACTAAACTCGTCGCTTGTCAGAAAGTCCTCTAGGAAAAGTGTAAAGCAGTAAAGCGAATGTCCTCTGTCATGGCCGTCAATTCACTTAGGGGAAGTCGATCATGCCCCGCTTGATACTAAAAGCTACTAAAAGCCCTCCATAAAAGCAATAATTAAATTGGTGTAACTCAATTTAGTAAGGCGATGCTGCCGAAGGTGAACCTACCTATGTATGCGAACCTCTTTTGTGCAATAGACTTAAACTATTAGTGCCTGTGCCTCTTCTATTACAGTTTTTTTTTCCTTTGTAAGTTCCCCTTGAAGGCTTGGCTTGAGTAGAACCAATTTAATTTCCTTGTTCCTACGTAAAGTTATTTTCATTAGCTTACCTAGCTAAGTAGGTTTTAATTGTTTTTTTTCTTGTCATTTTAAATTCTTGTTAAAGAGCATTTACGACGTAGGTAGGTACGGCATTTTAATAATAACTTTCAAGTCCTTGGTTTTCAAAATGAATGAACCGATTTGAATGAAACTTCATATTTACGCATGAGGTTTAAAAAGTTAATTGGGAACATTTTCGAAAATAGTGTTAAAGCTAAATTCGACCGATTTTAAATTCTCCATAGAAACGGAGATTTCCCATTACATTTTTTTAAATTAGACATTGAGAAAATATTCTTAACTAACTTTTTAGACCTAAGTATATGTATCCTGCTAATGCGTAAGAAGTTTCATTTAAATCGGTTAATTCACTTCGAAAAACAAGGACTTGAAAGTTTGTATGTCGTTAAGTGTAGGTACCATTGAGTTTGTCATAATTATGTATTTAGCTACACTGAGTGGAAACCAAAAGATTTTCGGCGTTTCGAGACTACTTACGCCATCTTTCGAAAGTTTAGTGAACTTCAGCGACCTGCCTGAGAATGGTAATTCAGTTATTTTTCCCTTCAGTTGTAGGTAGGTATTTCTGCGGGTAACACATAGCGGATTCAGGGATTAAATTATGGCTTGGAAAGTGACGTAGGCTAGGTCGACGATAATTCACTGCATCGCTAGTATGTATCTAGGTAGGTAGGTAACCTACCTTGGCATGACGTAATTTTCATGTGCTCTACTGTCCATTGCATGAAAGTTAAAATTAATTTTAATAATAACGAAAAAAGAAAGAGGATTTATCAATATACCCCGGGAGTATTATTTTTGTAATCTTTAAACATTTTAATGATTTTTGGAATAAATATTATCGATTCAGCCTTCTCGGCAAGCTGGGCAATATTATCAATATACCGAAAAATTGTAGACTCTGTAAGATTGTAAATCTCTGTAGGTATTCAATAGTTTCCAATATATCCGTGTCGCGCTTGCAATTTTCCAGTGGCATATTTAAAACTCTTGCGTGACTGAGTAACTGACAGACAACGCACAGCCGAAACTACTGGTCGTTTGGCTACCATGTGGGTTCCTTGGGAAGTGCAGGGGAGCACTAAGAGAGAGGATAGAGAGGATTTCCGAAATTCTTACGTAAACGGGGAAAAACAGGATATGCGCGTATGAAGTCGCGGGCAAAACCTAGTACTTACTATAATCAAATTCACAGCTCCATTTACCGAGATCGCGGCTGTTTCAATGACTTCACATGATTATTGTCCAGTTGCGAGGACAAAAAAAAAAAGGAACAAACTTGAGACACAAAACTACAACAATTTACATCACAATATCCAATTATCCAATAGGAATCAATTTACGATTAAAATACCCGCTAAACTTAACACGAAGAAATCCCGCCAAAAAAAACCGCTTCCGTGAACTTTTCCACCGTGTTGCCATTATATGTTGGGAAAATAATTACTTATTTGAAGGAGGCGACAATAACTACCTTAGTCATTTAATTTTTTGCATTGACCATAGACTCATTTCGATGTATGAAAATGGTTAATTTTTTTTGTTTTTTTTTATTATTATTAAACCGTACGGTTTTTAAGAAATTTACCTAACCCAACCTTATGGCAGATATAACGTTTTAATTGATATTTTGGTTGAAAGTGGTTTGCAACTACTGCATATTATGTAAACTATGCTGGGTTATTTAAAATTAGCTTCTGGTAACTGTAAACAGTGAATTATAGCTCTGTGGTAAAATGTCAAAACAAAATGCTGTCATTCGGATCGGACAGCTGTCTGCTGTCACTGCAAACGTCAGTCGATCAGTTGATTACTTGCTTGAGTGTATGTTTTTGCGCTTATTATTTTGAGATAATAGTTTATTATTACGAGCACTTGTTACATTACCAGCGTACAAGGTTATACCTACCGACAAGTTGTGGCTTATTATTAAGGTTCATCATTAGAAACGACGTGTGTTTATTTAGTTTTTACTTTTATTTTACGTTCGGGAGTCGTGAGTTCGGAAACTTTTTAAGTATAATTATTTTAGCGTTTGTTTATCAGTTGGTTTCACTATGTCAGGTTCCTATGAAGAGCAAGCCGAGATGAACACATTGAGTCAAGTAATCAATACGGAGCATATGAACAAAATTACATCGAATTTCACAAGGTTAGGAGGTAAGTGGTTTCTAATTAGTTTCTTATTACTTTTATAACTTACTTGTCAGGCACTTTGTTTTTTTTTATTAAAGTCTCACATATGCAGATCACTTATTTATAAACTAAATTGAAAGGAGAAAGTACATATCATTTAGTGCATTCAAGTAAATAACTTTCCAAGCTACTTTTGTTTTTTTTTTATATTTTTGTGTGGTGTGTGATAATGGTATATATTTTTTTTTGGCAATGCAGTCATTAATGACATCTTCACAACTTCTGATATACTTTTTTTTACTAATTATTGCAGCCTTAATCATAGATTATTAAAAACTGCAACAAAAAAGTCTAAAAACCTCCCCCTTTTAGTAATAAATAAAACAAACAGTAAACCAAGCAGTAGATTTATTTGTAGCAATGCTTTATGGAGTAGTTTGCAACTATTCAGTAATAATTATACATAATAGGATTTCTCTATCCTTCACAAATTGTTTGCTTGCCTCATAATCACCTGAATAAATGCTATTTATAAAGTGTATGCAGCTGTACACACACTTCATGAATATTTTAAAAAGTTGATTGGCATAATAAAATTTGTAAATTTTTCCTGTGTTATATTTCAGACAAATGTTACTTGGAAAATGCTGGAGCAACATTATATCCACAATGTTTACTTTCCGTTGTACATCAAGACCTTATGGATAATGTCTACATGAATCCGCATTCCGACAAATATACTAGCAACTGTATAGAACAGATCCGAAGCGACATCCTGAAGCATTTCAACACAGATCCATCCAACTACTCAGTTATATTCACTGCAGGTACAACATCTGCATTAAAACTCGTTGTTGAGTCATTTCAATTTTCTCCAGATGAAGTTGATGATGAAGAAAGTACCAGTGGGTCATTTGTGTATTTAAGAGACAATCACACATCAGTACTTGGCCTGAGAGAAATTGCAGCTGAAAAAAATGCTGATATCATACACATATCCCATGATGATTTCTTAGAAGCGTTAAAACAAAATCATGACAAACCAAATTCACTGCAGAAAGTAAAATTTCCAAACAAAAATGACGCCAACACCTTGCTAGCATACCCTGCACAAAGTAACTTTAACGGCTACAAGTACCCCATAGATTGCATACACCGCATAAAAAATGGATGCCTCAATAGTCATTTAAAAAAACAATTATGTAAAATAAATAATAGCTGGTATGTTCTGCTTGATGCAGCTTCGTTTGTATCAACTAGCAAATTAGATTTATCTGAAACTAAACCAGATTTTGTGTGCCTGTCATTCTATAAGATATTTGGGTATCCAAGTGGATTGGGGGCAATTTTAGTCAAAAATAGTAGTAGTGACACACTTTGCCAAAAGAAGTATTTTGGAGGAGGTACCGTCGATTTTGTGTTAAGTACAGAAGATGTTCATGTAAAGAGGAAAGAATTGTATGAAAGGTAATTTAAAAAATCTTTTATTATTACTAATTTCTACAACTGTTTAAATTTTTATTCAAATGAACACTTTTGATCCTGATATCCTGAACTGAATATATACGAAAATGCTGTTGAATTTAAAGTTTAATGTGTAATTTCAAGAACAAAAAATTAGTATAAGGAACATGATGTAGCATATTTGGAACAAGCCTAATATTTGATCAGTTGTTTTAAAATTATATCAAAAAGTAGTTATTTAGTTTCCAGTAATTTCTTTGCTCAAATAATAATTGTTGAGCAAAAATTGTTTTTTTTTTGAGGCAATTATACTAATTTAAATTCCCTTTTTAATTGCAGGCTGGAGGACGGAACTATACCATTTCTAGCAGTAATTGCTTTGAAGCATTGTTTTGACACAATGCACAGATTGATACCTAAAACAATCAAGGATGATTGGATAAACACCATTTCCTACCACACATTTTATTTAGGCAGGGACCTTTATAATCAACTGCATGAGCTGAAGCATGCTAATGGTAATAAGGCTGCAATAACATACATGGATTCAGACTTTAGTGACATTAAGACACAAGGCGGAATTGTTACATTTAATCTTCTAAGAGCAGATGGTTCATACATTGGCTTTGTTGAGGTAAGAACTTGAATTTTAAGTTCCTATTAAAAAATAATTAGTGGTAGGTTGCAGTGAAGTAAGTTGTTATTCATCAACCAATCTGACTTATCACAGACATCAGTACATTCAAATTCACGACATTTTGATGCAATGATCCAAAAGTTGCATTCCTACATAACACTGTCTCAATTACTCCCGCCCATTCCTAATTAACGCTATTGAAGCTGCATTCCCTAATAACCTTATCTCCAATTAGGTCAGAGAAGCTGCAGCTAAAGTAACGATATCCCCAAGTAGTTCAGCGAAACTGCATTCAAATTAGAAGCTGCATTTTAAAAAAATGCTATCCCCAATAAGTACAGCTAAGCTGCATTCCAAATAACGCTATGCTTTATTAGTCCAGCTAAACTGCATTCCTAAATACTTTTATTTCCAATTAGTTCAGCCAAGTTGCAATCCTAAATATCAATATCCTCAATAAGTCCAGCTAAGTTGTAATTTAAAATAACGCTATACCCAATAAGTCCAGTTTATTTGCATTCCCAAATTACGCTATACTCAATTAGTCCATCTAAATTGCATTCCCAAATGATGCTATACTTAATTAGTCCATCTAAATTGCATTCCCAAATGATGATATACTCAATTAGTCCATCTAAATTGCATTCCCAAATGATGCTATACCTACTCAATTAGTCCATCTAAATTGCATTCCCAAATGATGCTATACTCAATTAGTCCATCTAAATTGCATTCCCAAATGATGCTATACTCAATTAGTCCATCTAAATTGCATTCCCAAATGATGCTATACTCAATTAGTCCATCTAAATTGCATTCCCAAATGATGCTATACTCAATTAGTCCATCTAAATTGCATTCCCAAATGATGCTATACTCAATTAGTCCATCTAAATTGCATTCCCAAATGATGCTATACTCAATTAGTCCATCTAAATTGCATTCCCAAATGATGCTATACTCAATTAGTCCATCTAAATTGCATTCCCAAATGATGCTATACTCAATTAGTCCATCTAAATTGCATTCCCAAATGATGCTATACTCAATTAGTCCATCTAAATTGCATTCCCAAATGATGCTATACTCAATTAGTCCATCTAAATTGCATTCCCAAATGATGCTATACTCAATTAGTCCATCTAAATTGCAATCCCAAATGATGCTATACTCAATTAGTCCATCTAAATTGCATTCCCAAATGATGCTATACTCAATTAGTCCATCTAAATTGCATTCCCAAATGATGCTATACTCAATTAGTCCATCTAAATTGCAATCCCAAATGATGCTATACTCAATTAGTCCATCTAAATTGCATTCCCAAATGATGCTATACTCAATTAGTCCATCTAAATTGCATTCCCAAATGATGCTATACTCAATTAGTCCATCTAAATTGCATTCCCAAATGATGCTATACTCAATTAGTCCATCTAAATTGCATTCCCAAATGATGCTATACTCAATTAGTCCATCTAAATTGCATTCCCAAATGATGCTATACTCAATTAGTCCATCTAAATTGCATTCCCAAATGATGCTATACTCAATTAGTCCATCTAAATTGCATTCCCAAATGATGCTATACTCAATTAGTCCATCTAAATTGCAATCCCAAATGATGCTATACTCAATTAGTCCATCTAAATTGCATTCCCAAATGATGCTATACTCAATTAGTCCATCTAAATTGCATTCCCAAATGATGCTATACTCAATTAGTCCATCTAAATTGCATTCCCAAATGATGCTATACTCAATTAGTCCATCTAAATTGCAATCCCAAATGATGCTATACTCAATTAGTCCATCTAAATTGCATTCCCAAATGATGCTATACTCAATTAGTCCATCTAAATTGCATTCCCAAATGATGCTATACTCAATTAGTCCATCTAAATTGCATTCCCAAATGATGCTATACTCAATTAGTCCATCTAAATTGCGTTCCCAAACGATGCTATACTCAATTAGTCCATCTAAATTGCATTCCCAAATTACGCTATGCTCAATTAGTCCAGCTAAGTTGTATTCCTAACTAATCCCATCCCCAATAAGGCCAGCTCGAAGTGTCGCCAACCCAAATGACTATCCGTATGAACGCTACTTCCAATTAGTTTCGCTCGAAACAACGCGATAAGCGATAGCGAATTAAGTGAGCAGAGCCTTAGTTGTTGTCAATATGAGTAACGTGGACAATGATAGCAAATAATCGCTTTAATTAAATCGGGCGATTCGTAGGTTTGCTTAATTCCTTGAATCATCAATTTATAATAACTTGGGATATTGAAAATAATGTTCTTCATGTCGATATTTTTTGGGCACGGAAATAAAGATGAACGGTACGAACACGAAAACAACAGGGACAACGCTGTCATAGTATGTAAATTAGGTTTTGCCCGCGACTTCGTACCCGCATATACCGTCTTTTCCCGTTCCCGTGGGTATTTTGGAAAATCCTCTTCTCTTAGTGCTCCCCTAAGGATTGTAGGGAAGCTGTACATGCCAAAATTTTTTCAGCTTTCTACGACCAGTATTTTCGCTGTGCATTGTCTATCAGTCAGTCAGTCATAAGTAGCGGAAGAATCTATACTAATATAATAAAGCTGAAGAGTTTGTTTATTTGTACGCGCTAATCTCTGGAACTACAAGTCGGATTTGCAAAATTCTTTTTGCATATAACAATAATAATGAGTGATTCTACAGATGACCGCAAGGAGGCAAGGAACTCACGGGCGCTTCTTCGGGCTCTTTATGGGTCCGATGTAGATTTCTCAGCGTCCGTGACCTGGCTACGTTTCCGCGATCTCTTCGAGGAAACCGAAGGTTTTGTCTGTGCGATTATGGATGAAGTTTTCTTGCCCAATAGCTACCGGAGGCATATTATGATGGACGGGACGGTTGACTTGTGTTGGGCATAATGGGCATGCCACCGTCCGGTTGAGTCCATCAGACATATTATCCTGGTTGTTCTCGTCTGGCTAACGGCGAGTACTTGCACAGGCATAGGTAACCAAGTAGCCAGGATTATCCATTAGCAACTTGCTTTGAAATACAAACTTGTGGATTCTGAGGTACCGTACCTTGTTACAAGTATGTGTCCGACCCAGTACTCGAAAATTACCATATCACGTTGTACTGGGATCGGTCTGTCATCACTGATAGGACTATTGTTGCCAATAAGCCTGATACAGTGGTGAGGTGACAGACCAATTAGCGCGCCGCACAGTGATAATCGATGTTACGATCCTGCATGACTAGAACCTCGTCAAGGCTGAGAAAGAGAAGCAAATCAAGTATCTCGACTTAGCACACGAGGTTGTCGACATGTGAAATTTGGCCTCATGGCCAAAAGCTTCGACGACCATCTGTCGAAGCTGGCGTTACGCAGTTGGGTAAAGGGTCTGATACAGAAGGCAGTACTCCTAAATACGGCTCGGGTTGTGAGAAGCTTCCTTTCTCTGGAGCCCTAACCACAGGTAGCTTGGACCCTGCTCCCGACACCGGTGGACTACTACTTTTAGTATTTTAAATGTTTTTTTTTTAAGAAATATTTAAAAATGTAAATTAGTGTGTAAGGAAAATAAATAAAGAGAATAATAATAATTCTTTCTAATTCTTTTATCCACATTCATGAGGAATACTATAGGATATACGGGAATGGGAAATTCCTACAGGAACGGGCAAAAACGATATATGCGCGTACAAAGTTGCGGGCAAAAGCTATTTTGTATAATTATTTCGATAACTGATGCTTGCGGTTTCGTTGATGACAACAAGTTGTTTCGTATTTATGATGGAACGACCTTGAATCATGCATGATGGTAGAAAGCTGTTACACAACAAGTTTGCATTTCAATTGTTATTTAAACATCGCATACAGTACACAAACAATTGTCCATACAAATTATATCATTCTGTAATACATCTTGTAATGTGATCCATTGAGTTTCGTAAACAAGATGACGAAAGATTGTCTAGTAGCCAGCCTTATCATTTCGTTAGTGACGCAATTTCTTAAAAACTACACTGTTGTTTACAGACACGTGTTTGTTTTGCTGGGACTATGTTATGCAGTTACATTTTGTTTTACTTTCTTGTTTTGTATTGTGCGTTTTTAATTTATAATGGAATATTAACCAACTTTTCGCGTAGCCTGCAATATTCTCTAACGACCTATCAGCCATGACTCCTTTCCAAATTTTTAGTCTTATCATAGCCACATCATCTCAGTTTTTAGTCCGTTTTATAGCCAGCACTTCGTAGTCCCTGTATAAAAATATCATTTTAGTTTTTAGTGTCTTTATACATATTAAGTACCTACCTACAGTTTTCACAGCCTTTCCAATGTTTCGTTGTTTTTTTGCTATCCGATGCGTATGCTCAATAGCCACATTGACATTTACACATAATACGATATATGAGAGTTTATCGTATTATACGTAAATGAGATTGTGAAAAAAAAAACAGACTGAGACTAAGTGTCTAGTAAATCAATATATAATATTTAAATTGGCTTAAGTATAAATAAAATAAGATAGTGCATAGGGTTGGGCAGTATTTGAATTTCTTGTAATTAAAATACGTACTTAATTGAAATACAAATACGTATTTGGTATTTGTGTTTTAATTACTTCTTAAAAATGTTATTTGTAATTGGTATTTGAAAAATATGACGCTGAGGTATTTTGTAGTTAGTATTTCTAATACTCATGACTTCAAAATACGTTGGAACATAAATACCTACATTTAGCAATCTTATTAATGGGTGCGTTCTGCAGAAAACAGCGCTCGATAGCTTTTTTAAGCAAAAAGGCTAGCCCAACCTAACACCTGACAGTATTTTGTAATTAGTATTTTGCAATTTTAACAAAAATAGTTGAAATACTGTATTTTATATTTTAAAAACACGATTTAAAAGTATTTTGTATTTCGTATTTTAAATATATGCGAGGTAGTATTTTGAACTTTGTATTTTAATTAAAGCAAAGCATGTATTTTGCCCAGCTCTGCCTGTACCTACAGAATAGTAACATTTATTGATAGAAATTCTTTAATAGCACTAGCTTGAAAGACAAATTCTACATTTCAGTTTCAACACATGGCCGACTTATTCAACATAAGTGTCCGAACGGGATGCTTTTGTAATTCAGGCTCCTGCCAGCGCCACCTAGTGGCGACGAACAAAGAGTTAAAAGAAATTCACAAATCGGGACACGTGTGTGGCGACGAGATAGATCTTATTGATGGAAAGCCAACTGGAGCCATAAGAGCCTCATTTGGCTATTTTAACACATTCGAAGACGTCGACAAACTATTAAACATGATATGCCGATGCTTCGTCAAAACGAAGAGGAAACCAAGGAAGCGAATACTATCACAAATTACAGATTCACTAAGATCGGGCAAACCGTATAACGGCCTCACAAATGTACCGAGAATATTAGCAGAACAACAAGAGTTTATTCTGCCTGAATCTGAAGATGTTTCACAAAATTTGGATTCTTCTATTGTATTAAAGGAAGCAGCTATATTTCCTATTAAATCATGCGGTGCTTTTAAAATTAGGTCTACTTGGAAAATTGGACCGAAAGGGTTCAAATATGATAGAGATTGGATGATTGTTAAGGATAATGGTGTATGTTTAACACAAAAACAAAACACAAGAATGTGTATGATAAAACCAAAAATAGATCTGCATAAACGAAAAATGACATTATACTTTGATGGTAGGTATGGAGTGTTTTACATGAGTGAAGCGTCGTAATAAAATAATCGATCGTCGACCTAATACGAGCGATCATCGCGCTTATACGCGGTCGTCGCGTTTATTGGTACGGCAGAGACAAATCGTCGCGCCGACAGAGGTCTTCTGCCAGTTTTTCTGTAAAAATGGTCGCTTCGATCGCGTATTCGCGCGATGATCACTATGAATAATAATTCGACGATAAATAAGATGTGTTCCATAAAAATATTTCAGGTAAACACCCAATTTCGGTGCCTTTGGATTTTGGTCCTGAAAGTAAACTGAAAAACTCATCACTCTGTCGCAGCAAAGTTTGCACCGACACGATACAGGGCTATGATTGTGGCGATGAAGTAGCCGACTGGATTTCGGAAGCGTTAGAAGTTTCATACCTTCGACTTATCAGGCAATCAAGTGACGACAATAGAACCCAAAAGAAGAAACACGATGGGGAGAAGAAACTACTTTCGTTAAGTAATCAGGCTCAATTCCTTTTGATTAACAAAGCCACAGTTCGGTGGTTGAGGGCTAAGATTCATGATCCCATGTTTACGGACGATGAGGATGGTTTGACGGATCGTTTCAGAGGAAACCTTATAATTGAAATGGATGAAGAGCTTGCTGAACGAGATTGGCACAGAGTAATCATTGGGAATCAAGAGTTCAAGGTAAACATTTTCATCCACATTTTTCCGTAATGTCTCTATCTCTTCTATAAATAGTATAAAACACAGTCGCTGTCCCTATGTGTCGGTTTCTCCACTTACTTCTTCCAAATCACGCAAAGGTTTTTACCATTGCACAAAGTCCTAATTTTTGTTTTAAAGTTTTATTAATATCTTTCCAGGTGGAAGGACTTTGTCCTAGGTGCCAAATGGTGTGCATCGATCAACAAACTGGAGAAAAAACCGTAGAGCCCTTGAGAACTATATCCGAACAATTTGCAGGAAAATTACGGTTTGGTATTTATTTAAGTTATGTAGGACCGGCTGACGGGTCGAAAGACCGCCTCCTCAAAATATATTCACCAGTAAAACCTATAATCAATGATGATGATATCAGTAGATGAAATATTTAGATTTCTGTGGTTGGCTACAACATTTTTTTTTAATAAAAGAAAATATATTTTCTTATTTGGGGTAAAAGTGGGTGGTGGGTAACTTTAGCTAATCGGGATTTGTGATTTAAGTTTAAATGTAGTAGGTACTAATAACAGTGACATAATAATATGATTAACGTAATCTGGTATATGCTATGGAGCGCAGTAGGTATAATTGGTGTTAAATTCTAAACACTATACTATGCACAAAACGTGACCTTGTCATGGCTCACAAGGCTGCCCAGCCTAAGTGGGACTGGGCCGATAATGTTTACCGCATGCGGAATGTGCAGTAGGTTCGGACAACACTAGATTAGGGTCGCAGCAGACCTCGAAGGAGATAGCGGGACGACTTGAGTATCGTTCTTGGAAATAGTGCAGAACCCAGAACAAAGAAAAAATAGGAGGGAGGCCCTTGCTCAGCAGTGGGGCAATACAGGTCCGATATAATAATATATAAGGTAAAATAAAACACTGTTATAAGTACCTCTCATTTTGCCTTCTAGGGCAATGATCCGTATCTCATAAAGTTGTCATTATGATATCATGCGTTGAACTAATATTTAGTGTTTATCTAATAACATGCCATCACAATATTATGACATGATTGCATTCTTATAATTATTAAGTCTTAACTGAAACTATGGGCAGCCATGTCAGTAACAGAACGTTTAATGATTCTGCTGTCTGCGCATCAAAGATATTGATTTATTAATCACCAGTTAAAAACTATCTTGTTTTGTTGTAGCTATATTTTTTTAATTGACAGAGTCGATCTGAGTCCAACTTTTTTATTATTTGTTGTCATTGTCAATACTAAACAGTTTGTAATGTTCTACTAATAGTTTTGAAAACTGTGCATTTAGACGTACATTTTATTTAGTTAGCTATCACTAAAGATCGGATAATCGGATGCATATTTAACTAAAGTTAATTTTTGGCTACCATAGGTATTATGGAGGGATCTGAGAATAGTTTTATGAAAAATAAAATCCCGGGATTCCGGGATTGTACAAGTAATCGTAACTAAAAAAAAAACATAATTGAATGTAGTAGAACCCGCTTAATACGATTTACGGCTCAAACCGTCATTTTAAGTCAGTCCCTGCTACTTGAGGCATGTTTTCATACTTTTTTTTCTGCTAATAAATTTATATCATTTGTGTCTAATCGGGTTTATTACATAGGTATGGAGTTTACAGTCAAATTTGTTGATCCCGGAGTTGCGGGATTTTTTCGATAAAAGTGTTTTCCATAATAGCCAACATCTTAACTTTAGTCAAATATACATCCGAAAATCCGATCTAGTTTTCAAACATAATACTTATTTGGTTGTAAGTTTTCCGGTCGTCCACTTTTCGCCTTTATGGTCTTTAGAAAAAGATTGAAACGTTGAAGTTTTGGCTATTTACTTACATCTGACTTGTAAGTTTCTTTAACGTATTATGCATCTAATATGGCGTAAATAGTAAATATAAGTACCTACCGAAACTAAGAGTAACGTAAACTTCAAAATAGGATCGGAATAAAAAATATGTAAGGTGCACCTGAGTGTCTTAAAATATACAAATCAAAACTAATTCACTACATGTCTATGCCTTAAATTATATTTTAATATCGTACATACAAAAGCAATGCAATATTTGTTGCACATTGAGAATAATATTAAAAACCTTAATTAAAGACCTTAATGAGATATGGACCTGTCCTTAATTTTATTTCACATTTATAAACGTTATTAATATTTTCTGTAAAATTTATATAAGTATTCTAATTACGCACATTAATGTATTGAGTACCTATATACATTTTATATTCTTAAAAAATAAATGTAAAATGAGTGCTGGGATTTATGGCTGTGATGTTTTTTTAATAAAGAAATCGATTATATAAAAAATAAGAAAAAGACGACCCGGGGTCAGAATGTATAGGTAATTTCTAGGCAAGCATGCTACATATTCGACCACAGCTTCGCTTACCATTGGGTGCCATTGTGGTCATGCAAGCCTAATAAGAAAAAGAAATAATGGAAAATTGGATTTCAGTTGGGTTCTATTTTATTGAAAATTATTTATTGGTGGGTATAGTATAGGCTTGTATCTGATACTTCTTTTTTTGAGTTATGAGTGATTTTATTTATTTTACTAATGGAGTCATCAAACATATACGTACCGCAGCTAAATAAATTAGTGTATTAAGTTTTATAACTAGTATAATATACCATATTGCCAATCCCGTGCCTACCTTTTATTTAGGGTGACTGGTAATTCAATGCAATACTTGAAACTTGGTGTTCATAAAATAGAAATTTTCAAAAGAACCTAAAAAATTTGATGACTCCGAAATTAACCAATTTGGATCCCAGTTATCAGAGTCAAAGTTGTTGCAAATAAGCTCCAGTACAACCTTAAGCTGCATGATATCTTTGAATCGTCGATCCCACAATCCCTTAAGACCAATGTCTATAACCAGTGAGTCCTACCCGTAATGACTTTCGGAGCCGAAACGTGGACATCGTGGACTCACCATAGGCCTGGTCCACGAATTTAAGATTGTTCAGCGTGTAATGGAGAGAGCAATGCTCGGGGTTTCTCTGGCGGATAGAATTCGCAACGAAGTCACTCGCCAGCAGGGACTGAATACCGATATAATTTGGATAACCGATACCAAAATATCGCTATAAATACCTGTATTTAGGTATCGATATAATACTGTTATTATTAATTTTTTTTGCGTTTTTTGCGATTTGCAGGTTAGTGTCAGGTTGTATCTTGATCAAAATATGATTAGCGACTGTAATAAATACATATGTATTTACTTAGGAATCATCAATAAAGATTCTGTGACGTCACATTGTAGCCTGATATCGGTACTGAGTATTGATATAATTATCGATATTTTATATCGATACTCAAATTACTGACATAAAATACCAGTATTTATCCCAGATATCGGTATTCTTCGAGTATCGATATCGGTCCCTGCTCGCCGGAGAACTAAAGTCACCGAAATTGAGCGTAGAATCAGCATGCTGAAGTAGAAGTGGGCCGGCCATGTCTTTAGACAGACAGACGGTCAATGGAGTAGACATGTGTTATAGTGGAGACCGCATATGGGCAAACGTAGTGTGGGACGCCTTGCGGCACGATAGATCGATGATTTGAAGAAGGTTGGTAGTGGATGAATGTGTGCTCAAGACCATTCAGCAGTGGACAGAAATTGGCTGATATAATTATGACAACCTTAATCAAGGAATGCATTGAATTACCAGTCACCTTGTATGAATACCTACTTAGAAATTAAGTAATGAATTTATAAAAGTATTTTATCACCTCTATTATTTCGAGGTTGACTACTTATTTGGTTTTAAATAACCATGTAATTAGTTAAGAGACTGAAAAGTTCTACAATCATTAAACCGCATTGAGAGTTCTGAAAAAATATTTTATAATAAATACTTTAATATGTATTGTTTTTTGTTAGAATATTCTGCCATGATTGAACATTCCATTAGTTTTATATTATATATTATGTTAATATAATAAGAGATAGACATTTCCAAGGCTAAATAGATCTCTACATAGCAAATTAAACCAAAAATAAAATGATTATGTAATATAAGAAAAATTGTGAAAAGTAATTTAGTCAAAAAATTGTAAGTATACCTACTTGAACAGTAAAAACTTCAAATGTTACAAATAGTATTGTAACTAAAACAACCTGATATATTATTTTCAAAAATAAATTATTTATTTTCTTTACAACATGGAGTAAATGTTGTCACATTTATATTTATTATTCTATGACTAGTTTTACATAACAGTTGTTTGTGATTTTAATATATTTTATGATATTGCACAGTTTATTGGTTGTTCTCCTTTTATTAACTGAGGCTCCTCCCCTTGCGACACATTGTTGACTACCTCTGCCACCTCATCAAAATCTGGCAGTGCCATAGTCTTTAACTTTGAGTATACTAACTTATCATTTACTTCAACCTCAAATGCACCTGTAAGAAAAAGAATAGCTACTTATTTTACTTGACAATCATATTTTCACTGAACTTCTATAAAATTTATTTATTTGGATCTCCAACAAAGGATATGCAGAACAACAAATGGTTTGCTATAGCTGCAAGCACTATTGCATTGTCTTTGAATACCTAGTAACTACTTACATTATACTAAACTGTGGATTACAGTAGTGCTCAATCTTTTATAGTCCTATAGTAGTAGTAGTATAAAGGACAGCAACCCAAGAAGCAAAAAAATAGCAACCTTATTACAAAGACAATAAAGATTACTGAATTTGACAGTGACAGCTTACAGTCATCAACATTGACAACAAATTGAGAAGAATAATTGAAGGTAACAAAGTTTTGCAACAGTGTTTCAGCAGTGTAGATGTATTAAAAATAATTACCTTGCCTTCCCCGAGCACAATTCACTGTTGCATTAGGAGTAATCTTCCGTATAGTTTGTCCAAGTGCTAAGCAGTGACCGCTGTAGTCACAAGCACCACTGAAAATGATAAAAACTCATTAGATACACAATTTTAAAGTGAAGATCATGAATAATCTGTTATTTTGACGGTCTGTAGCTTTTGCCTACACAAATGGGACAAGGCGTGAGTTTATTAGTACGTATGTACTCGTAGTCTGCCTAGCTTTTTTCCAAATATATCGGAGTTTTCCCATAAAACCGGATTCATTTAATTCGTAGAAAAGTATGATAATGATAAATAATTGTGGCTGCCCAATGTAAACAATAAGAATTGCTAAAATAGGTGTAATTCAAAAGTTATCTATGTTAAATAGAGTATCGATGAAGACACGAGCTTATTTTTAACCCTTGGCTTTTAAAAAGGCAGATGAATAAAGTTTCATGCAATTTAATTACATCACGAGAAGACTACGATACGTACCAGTACTCGACCTTGACTACTGGATCATTCACCTTCACAGTTTTATTGGTGGCCATGGTTATTATGTATTAATTCATATTCTTAAAACAAAACTTAACTGTGAATTTTTGTTTTCCTCCTCAAGCTCCGCCGGCACACCCGTGTGCCGGCAAGAAAATTCAGTCAAGCTCCGCCGGCACACCGGTGTGCCGGCGGGTACACGCGGTTTAAATCTCTATTATTATTCAAACGCAAGGTCGATTTTCCTGTGCCAAGGTTTTGACGCTCGGGGAGAGATATTGTTGTTCGTCTACCATAGACTCCAACCAAAAATATAATTTGGAAGTATTGAAAAAATAATGTAAAACAGACGCTTCGAATCGCAATGGCCGCCGAGTGCGCGCTCCGTACGTTTTGAGTGAAAAAGTGTGTTTTTAGTGTGAAATTCTACGGTAAGTGGACAAATATTTACTTCTAAGTAGTTATTACATCGTTTCATATAATATTTGCAAGAAATAACATTATAATAATAGTTTTTTTGATCAAAAGAAAGTCACGTGTCAATGTCGTAGTTCGCGCAGCCACTATTTATGATGAATTTTGATTCTTCTTGAGTGTAATCAACGATATGTTGATAAATATTCGTTTATAAGTAGTTATTACACAGTTTTACTCAATATTTTACGAAAATACGTCATAATTAGACCTAATTTGGCAAAGAAATGTACCGTGAGAAAACCGTTACTTTTTTCTTTTGTTCTCAAGAATTATTACTGTTTTTGGTTGTAATCGTCGATAAGTAGATGAATATTCATTTATAAGTACGTAATACATCTTTGTAGATAATATGTGCACGAAATAACATCAAAAATATACTATTTTTGATCGTTGGAATAGCCGTCTTGTTTTTGAGAATTTTGAATCGTTTTACATGAATAATAGTGTATCTGAAGGATTTGTGAAACTCTAAAACTAATAATCATTCATTATCATCATCATTTGAGGTGTATTTCATACTATATAAATCATATTTCAATGATTTGCATGTTGAGTGCCAAAAAGTTCGTTGACCGTTGACAGTAATGACAGCTATCTAACTCAACAATGCTGACCAGTCATATCTAAGAAATGATGATGTTATCGATAAAATCGATGTTTTTGTGATTTATTCGAAAATTTGACCGACTTCAAAAAAAAAGAAGGTTCTCATTTCGTTGGTATGCATTTCGCGTAGTAGGTACTAATGTAATTGATGAAACAATTTTGCACACATTGTAAACATATAATATCACGCTTGCATTCCCTGATGAGCAGGCAGAGGTATACACCCACCCCAAAACACAAATAAAAACAAAAAAGGCATTTATTTATTTATTTTCAATTACCCTCTGCACTTACAGTAAGTACCAACATGCAAAGCATTAGCTAGTAATATATAAAAAATAAACTATAATAATGTCATAACAGGTAATGTCATTGCCATACATTTTGTACTAGGCATAAGCGTTAACGCTACAGAAAAATATTTTGTCTCGGGTAATTTTGTATAATATACAGTTTATTATAGTTTATATTTTATAAGTTACTAACTAATGCTTTGCATGTTGGTACTTACTGTAAGTGCAGAAAGTAATTGTAACTAAATAAATAAATAATAAATAAATACCTTTTTTGTTTTTATTTGGTCGCACACAACAACTATAAATATACTAATGCATGGCAATTTATTTTTATAGATATGGCTTCTTGGAGTGGACGTGGCGATGACCAGACCAGACTTCCTCGACATCCTCCATGATGAGGAGTATGAGGACTAGGAGCTGCTGGAGGAGACGGAGCCCATCAAGGTAATTGTAATATGATTGACACCCACCCAACCTAATATTATGAATGTGAAATTACTACTATGTCAGCACTAGCATGAGCATGACTCATAGAGTGACGCGGCGCGCGGCGCGCCACATTCCTCGCTTATCTTATGTTTACATTAACAACATTAGGTGCGAGTACAATAAGAGGGCTTTGTGGGGCTCTTGGAAATATTATAATGAAATGTGATTCATGACTCTGTTTTCGAGTTTGATTTGCTGTTCAGTTTTGGTGTGGTTAGTGTTGTGTAGTGACTTTAGATAATAAGACAATATAGTGGCCAAGAATCCCATATTTTGTTTTATGTTGGTGCTATTTTATGTGAGGTTTTATCTAATATTTTCAATAGTTATTTTACCTCAGCTCTGATTTTTCACAATAACGTGCGCCCAGTGTTTTTTTTTCTGTATATAAAATGGAAACCTTTTCTTTGATAGGTGAAGGTCGAGGTCAAGATCGAAGAAGACGTGGTGGTGGAGCAGCCGCAGCAGCGTCGTCCAAGGCGCGGCCGTGCAGCTCGGCCTGGCAGTGCTGCGCAGCTGGCCGAGGAAGGGGGCGAGGGACACGTGTATTTCTGTGTACCTTCAGATTTTTAAAAATAAAATACGTATTTTTCAAGAATAATGTTTATTGTTTTTCTTCCTTATTTACATTACAAAATAATCTAACTAAAATGTGTTATTATTTTGCTTCTTCCAACCTTATCGATATTTTATCCTAGTAGTGTGTCCCGTCACTACGACATTTGAAGTGCGAGGGGCACTTCAAAACGTTTTTTTAGGTGAATTCCGAGGTTGTTATCTTTATTTTTTTCCATCAAAGTGAGTAAGTATTTATAGTAATATGAAAGTATAGCTCAATCTTGTTCAGGTTTGAGTAATATTCAAATTCAAAAACCTAATATACCATGAGAAATTAGCTAACAAAAAAAACATGCCGATTAGTTCCCTCTTCAAGGAAATCTTAACATATTACAATTATAGTGGCATATTTTTACGACATACAGGTAGCTATCAATCGATAAAGGTTTATGTAGTATCCTAGAAACATTTCTTATAAGAAACCTCTCAATATAACTATGATGAGCGTTTACAAAGTCATGCATTTTATTACGCAAATTCAAAAAAACGGCTCGGCGGACTATGAAGTTTGAGTATGAATATTATGAAAATTTTATATGGGACTCTGCAAAAAAAAGGCTCTTATTAGATTACTTGTTTATTCTTATTGGAGAATCCAAAATTTCGTGTAAATTGATACCGTAGTTTTATCAGAAATCGACATAACACAGGAACAAACACAATATTCAGCTAGCTCTTTGAAAACATCATTTGTTTATAATACAAGTCTCGTAACACGAGCATTGTTTACATTTCAAATTATAATCAGTCTATTCAAGCACCCAAAAAAGTTTACAGTACGTGCCTAGAGCCAGTAGAAACATCAACAAAGCATTTTTTGTGAGTCGCGGCGTCAGCATGTTACGTCACCCACTTGACAGCGGAGCTTGACGGATGTTGACATTTGATACGTCCGGAGCGTGAGAGGTTGTTCACTTTGCTTGACATTTGACATGACATTTATGTGGTTGGTTAATGTGGTAAACATGGAACAGCTGATTACATAATGTTGCCAATCAAAGCTCCATCCAGTGCAAAAGTTTGGCTAAAAGTCGTACCTATCTCATTCATGAAATTATTAATTTAGATATTTACTAGTAACGTAGTAATAATATAATAATAAAAAATAAGTATTAATAATAAAATTAGGTAATCAATAATAATTGGCCCCGCTCCCCGCTGTTATCTGATAAGGGCAGATGTCAATTTGTCATTATCAAATTGACAGTGACATTTAATGAAGGCTATCGTACGATCGATTGTTGATGTTTTTTTCTATTTCTAATTATTTACGTTGTTTCCATTTTAACGTATACAATATACCAGTATTATTAATTAAAAAGTATTTTGTGCAAATAAATCGACAAGTACTGTTAGGTGTCTTATGGGAGGTGGCACACTAATGCAACTTTCCTGGAATTTCATTGCTGCACTTAAATTATCAATATGGACTACGATTATCTTATTAAGCTTCTCTGTGTGGGGGATTCTGGCGTGGGGAAAACAAGCTTCCTGTACAAGTACACTGATGGGGTGTTCCACACACAGTTCATTTCAACAGTTGGCATAGACTTCAGGGAGAAAAGTATTGTAAGTCCATAATCATACATTTAATATTTTATCACCTACTTTATCTCAATTGATTGTTACAGATAAAATTAATTAACGATGCGAGCTTTTTCAAGTGTGGTTTAATTGAGTGCTTGGATTGATTAGTTGCATTCAGCCCAATTGTAATGTGTTGATATTTTTTTTTATTTTTTTTTTTATTATACAGCTTTACCAACAAAATGGGAGGCAACATCGTATTCATTTGCAACTATGGGACACAGCTGGACAAGAAAGGTAAATTATCTTGAAACAATATCACCACCTAATATACATCATAATCATTCATTTAGCCTAATTCATTTGGGATTTTCTTTTTCCAGACTTCTCTATTAATGATCGCTTTTCAATCATAATATCATCTTTCATTAATTATTCACAAAACCAAAAACACTATCATAAAACCAAGTCTTGCCTTTTACAGGTTCCGTAGCCTGACTACAGCTTTCTACCGAGATGCTATGGGATTTCTTTTACTGTTTGATCTCACCAATGAGGCCTCTTTCCTTGAAGTCAGGAATTGGATTGAGCAATTGAAGGTAGTCTTTATATAAAAATGAATCCCTGTTTCCCGTGGTCAAGCCATACCTTAAGAACAACTTGAACAATTGAAATAATTATTTCTTTTATTGTGTTTGTAACTTGTTAGGCCGAGGTTTGAATGAAAGAAAAGGAACAAAAAATACATCCAGGCAAAGCTGGAGTGGGCCACTTGTTATTTATATGATTTAACATTAGTTTGCTATCTATAGTTTAAACTTTCATGTTAAAAAAGCAATGATCAAAATGCGGAAAGTACATTAAAATGTGGGTAGTCCACTTGAGAGACTGTCTTTCGCTGCAGTCAGCATGTGTCTAGTCTCGATCTAGAGTCCAGAGATTACTAATAAGCTTTCTTTATCCATTATGATTTTCTAGTTTTACCCTCTCCCAATACCCACTCTTTTATGTTACGGACTACATCCAGCTTTACTTTACTAACAACAGTTATTATAATTTCAGACTCACAGCCTGTCCGAGGACCCTGACATAGTGCTTTGCGGTCACAAGTGTGACTTACAAGAGAAGAGACTGGTGAACCAGAACCGTGCCCGGGAATTTGCCAAGAACTACAACCTTCCATATTTAGAGACCAGTGCCAAATCGGGACAGAACATTGACCGGGCTATTGAGATTTTACTTGACCGTATCATGAATAGGTAAGACATTATTTAGGTAACATAATAATATGCTTAAGGAGCCTTTTTTCAAGTTTGTGTTTTTTCAAGTCATGGTTTTGCTAAGCCTTTGATTGATGATATAAATTAAAATGCTACTTAAGATGGCTACCAACTGGGCCCAAAACAACAAAAACCCCTTTTTTTCGAAGTTGTTAAAAAAGAAGAGAAATGGCAAGTTTTTATGTTTATTGTAAGTATAAATGCTTTTCCGCATACATTTTTATGAGATGTGGCTAACTCCGCACATAAGAGCATTTCCACAGATTCTTTAAACAATGGTTCTAAACAGCACCTATAGTTAACGAGAAAATACCCCTTCCTTACAGGATGGAGTCCTCAGTGGAATACGCGATGCTGTGTGCATCAGGACGCCGCCGCCAATCTCTCCAAAAACTACAGGCAAATAAAGACAAGAAATTTTGTTCATGCTAGAGTTTTATAGTCTGTGATTTTATACATCTTAATAAATACATATACAATACATAGGGGAATGGACTGAGTGTTCTCTATACGGTTGAGAAGTGAACGTGTTTCCGAATGTGTGAGAGAGACAAAGTGATCGTACGGCCGCCTAGCATGACCATAAAAATACGAATAACTTGTACTAGGAGATATGCATCGTATCCGCGCAAATATGTGTGCGAGGCAGAGCCACAGCGCTAGTTTTGGCGTTGGATATATGACGTTGATCAGAACAGCTTAAAAAGTAATTAAATATAAAAATATAATAATAATAATAATAATATCTTGGGACAACTCACACACGGTCATCCGATCCCAAACTAGGCAGAGCCTGTGCTATGGTAACCAGACAACTGATAAACATACTTATATATTTCTAAATACATACAGATTAAAGACAAATAACACCCAGACACAGAACAAATGATCATGCTCATCACACAAAGATTTGTCATGGGTGGGAATCGAACCCACGACCTCCGGTTTAGCAGTCAGGGTCACTAACCACTCGACCAAAAGGCCAGTCGAGAGAATATAAACAACAAAAACGACTACCTACCCAAACACGCTTTAAGTGTCATTTCCGTCACTACGATCTACGCTAAAGATGCAAATGTGGACCGCACAGTTACTCTGTCCTTCTATAGAGAAGTCAATTTTGCGACGGAATATCTCAGTCCATTCTACTTACGTCTATGGTCTTATACACTCTACTGTCGTATCTTGAAACTAAAAGTATTTGCTATACACTTTTTAAAAACGTCATAAAGGTTTTGTATCTTACTTATTATAACTTGGAACCAACATTATTTATTCCAAATGGGTCTATGGTTAATGAGACTGATTTTTGTTTTCTAGTTCATGGAAATAAGTATTTATTTTTACATTCCATCCTAATGTACTTACTTCAATTAGTAGGTAATGATGATGCATTCTGTTTTTTTTTTAATTCATCTATGTTATTATTTTATCTAAGTATTAAGCGCATATTTTACGGTCTTCTTTTTAGTATGTTCAATGTTTTTGATCTGATCTCCATACATTTTTCCGGAACAAACTATAAAAAGTGGAAATGGTTAGAGATGGTCTAGATAATATGGGTTCTGCCGAATATAAAACATTCTAATGTTTGATTAATCGTCCAACAACATAGTATACCGAATCAGCTTTAAGGTTCAGTTACTCCAACGCCGGTTTCAAATTAGCCACCAACAGTAGCTAAAACGTCATGTTTCAAACAAACTCAAACATGACGTTTCGGCTACTGTTGGTAGCTAATTTGACAGTTGGTTTCAGGTAGATAGGTACGTTATTGAGACCGGTCGTTGGTCGAATTCGGCAGGCAGTTGTAGTCCGGCGACTCAGTTTGCAGCCAAGTGTCCGTGCCAATTCAAGTCGAACTTGGTACAGCCAAGTTCGACATGAATTGGCACGGACACTTTAAACTTCGGTGGGCAAACCGATGGAGACCGAGTTAGTCGCCTCGAACCGCATTCGGCACACCAAAGATGGCAGGCAACCCTGTGTACCTAAATGAGCCATTAGGAGTCGTTGATCGTTTTACCATTTTATGATTCGAAAATACTTATCTGTTCTGAGTCTGAGTCTTTAAGCTCAAAATTGTTGCCTTTATAGGTACTTACTGTGACAATTACTAAGTTTAATTTAGATATCTACTGAACCTTCAGTCCATCTCATATTCTACCTTGTTCCTTATGATAAGTGCAGGGTACATAATCCTAGTCACATGAAGTTGAGGAGAGAAACAGGCTAGTTCAGAAAAAAAAATCTAAAGAACCGTTCACACGATACAGACTTCCAAAACTACTATAGAATTTTCTCTGTGCAACAAAGTACTTATGTGCGGACAAATGTTGGTGTGATAGAAAAACAAAAGCTTTTAATATCTTTGTACATTCAACAAAGCTATTTGGTATACAGGCAAAAATATTATTTTTTCCACTGCACTGCTAATATTTATTTCAAATGTGTGCATTATAAGTTTGTGACATACTTACGAGTGTGTTGTACAATAATCAGTGATCGGAATAGGTAGAGTTTATTAATAACAGTCACCAACAATACCTCCTCTAAAATCCCGGAATCGTTATCATGACGATTGAATCCCGGGATTTATGAAATTGCAAATCATTTATTGCGCTTTGAATACATTTGAACTAAATTATTGTATTGAAAATCATAGTTTTTTGAGTTCGGTACTAAAGCTGTTCAATTAAAGAGCTTTGTTTTACATACAAAATGAATTCTTGAAAGTTCTTCTGTTATTTACCTACCTGATTATATTGTAATCTGAATATATTCTTTTATAATCCCGGTTTTAATTGTCATGGTTTAGAGGAAGTATCATCTACTCTATGTTACTTACTTCATCGAACTTTAGGTAAATATACTCTTCCTATTCCGATCTCTGACAATAATTGTCTACTCAACACACTCACAGCATTCTTTAAAAGTAGTTTGCAAGTTAGCTGCCTGCATACCAAATAGCTTTGTTGACTGTACTGTACTAACATAGCTTGCAAGTTTGTATAATACTAAAACAATATGGATCAAGGTCTGAATTAAAGTAATTTTTTTAATCCCCGTTCGAAGTCTGTATTGCGTGGACCCGCTATAAACACATGATAAGTTTAAATATTGATTATCGGATTCTAAATTCTCTATAAAAAAAATTAAGAAAAAATCTGCCAGCTAGTATTTAAACTAAACGTGTTTTTTTTTGTTTTAATGAGCCTGTTTATAGTTAAAATTAATAAAATAAATAAATTAGGCAAATGTTGCCTGAAATATGGCGGTGTAACCGTGGTTTAGCTAGGCAGTTAAAGCCCCAAACTTTCTGCGACCTTAATTAAACTTAAACCTGTGTGATATCAATTTACAGCTTACTATCTTTAGGTTAGGGCCTAACCTAAAGCTGGTTGCACACTGATACTCTAAACCAGTATAAAATCAGTATTTGGGTTTAGCACCCCTATCAGACGTACAGCCTAACCGTTAGGCTGTACGTCTGATAGGGTCTGATAGGCTACTCAAAAGGTCCTATGAAATTGCCATTTTATTAAACGGGCCACTTTGAACTGTAAAAATTCGGTCCAACTTGGGAATTAAAATAAACTTTAAATTTAAGCCATGCCAAGGGTTTTCTATTAGTAATATTTATTCGTATTAGTAATACGTCAATTTCATGGTTAAAGACCCAATATTATGTTTGGTTTGCTTAAACTTTGATGTGTAAATTTTTTGGAAAGATGTGAATGCATGTATCATTGTGTACTGGACTTACATTGTTGTTAGCTTGTTCTGTTGTTGAATATGTTGCACAAGTGTGATATTTTAGTAGCACAAAAATAATTATACAAAGTATACCTGCTGAGTTTAGACCTGCTGATGTTTTTGGGAAAATCTTATGATATTTGATATTCATGAATTAACCCTAGTTAATTAAATTAAAAATAATCTGAATGAATTGTTATACACTTTTACATTTGAATAATACTTAGATAGTAAGTGAATATTGTCGTAAAGGTGTGTTTAGACCTGACGGGCACAGAGCAGGTAGAGCGCGCCTGATAATTCTGCGCGTGGCCAAAATTGGAACTAAATCTCTGGTCGCCATATTGTCTTGTGGGGTGAGTGTCCGAGACACTCACTCCAGCGTAGTAATTTACAATAATATGTGGTGTTTTATGTAATTAAATACCTACTATACTTTGTATAGAGCAAGTTGAAATAGCTTATTAGATTATTGTTATTAAATTAGGCACGCCACCTGTCGCGCGCAGACATATCTGGCGCGCATTCTACTGACTACGCTACTGCATTTTGGTATCTTTCAAATAGTATCGGCCCCACAGAGTAGACGATCACCGCGGCAGCAGTGACTAAAGCCCATAATAACAACATAGGTTTTACCAGTCGGCTTCGCCCGCCTTAAAGTCGAAAATAATCCCAAGGGTACGTACTCCCAAGATAAAAGGTGTTCTATGTCTTATCCCAAGACACGGTTTACCCATGTGCCAAGTTTCATCAAACTCCGTTCAACCGTTAAGATGTAAAATGTAAGGGACAGGCACACAGAGTAACTTTCGCAATTTTACCTAATATATTAAGTGTGCCCGCGCAACGTGCGCTTAGCAAAATAAAATTTCAGAAGCTAGAATTTTCATGAGCCGTCAGCTTCTATAAGTACACGATGGTACTGACACGCTAGGTTTGTATAGAATATTAAGACTGCCGTTTCTAACAGTAGCTGCCGAACCCCGAACGCAGGTGTCCAAGTAAAAATTTTCTGTTCTTCGTTGAGTCTAAACACACCTTATGTTTTTTATCATAAGTATACTTGATCACGAATGTGTTTGTCTACTTTGAAGCATGTATATTGAAATAGTGACCCCCACCGAGGCTTACTTCCCATAGAAATATAGCTACGTATCTAAAGAATCCGTTTAACGTGTAGAAAAAAAAACCCAAAACCATCCTCTTAAACGTTAAGTCGTAATGAAAACCAAAGACCGTTTGAAAAGCTCTCGAAAATAATGTCAAGAATTTTGATATAAAAATCTAGTCCACCAAACAAGAGGTGTGTGAGTTTAATGCTCGATAATCCCACCTTTGGTTTTTAGTAATAAAGTTATTAAATCTATATTTAATTAAAAGTCTTGCCATAATCATTAAGTTAATCATAATCAATTCTAGTCATATTTAATTATATTATCTAAAAGCGCAAAATAAAAAAGCGCATAAAATTCAAACGATTTGTAAGTATTGTGATCGGCTTAAATATTTTATTAAATAATAGTATTTTATAATGTTTTATTAAAAGTATTAAGATTTACCTACCCTTGACCAAATTGCGATTTATATACATAATTATTATGAAGTGTCAATTTTGTGTACAATTATTATCTATTTGATGTTTTCTGTGTCATTAAATTAAATAATGATTATTATTTGTTTATATTTCAACCTACCGTTTCATAGAGTTGCCAATGAAAAACAAAATAATTCCCAAGCAGAGGTTTTTGGGTTTAGTCGATATTTACGAAGATACTTCATGCCCGATTTTTTTTTTATAAGTACGGGATATCATCAAATGAATCCTCCCGCTCTGGGCCAAGTGTGAGTTGTTCCTTTAATTGCCCTTTGCGTTCTAGGGCAGCGGTAACTCCTGCGAACAAACCCGCAACGCTGCAACCCTGGCAGGATACTGCAAGCTCATAAATTAATGTTACAAGAAGTCTTGCGACACGTCGATATTTACAACTTTGGTGGTGTCTAGGGGAACGAACGAAACTTGGCTACTGCTACTATCAAGTTTTTTTTGTAGCTAGGTAGTACAGGCTAACTCCCATTCAGCTGTGCCCAGCCTGGGTTGAGCAGCGCAACGCTCTGGTAGCCGAATCGGGAGGTGATATCTCGCTTTGAACCGTAATCAAATGTATAGTCCAAAACGAGAGCTCGTGGCAAGCAGTACTTTGCCGAAGTTTTTTTTTAATTTTTTTTTTTTGTAAAAAGTAGCCTGCTGGTGACGGAATTGGGGAAGTCCGTCGTCCAAGTACGCAAGCCCGAGTTGGTGTCGCGTGGTGTTTCCGCGCACCTCACAAATTATGAAAGCGTCAGAAGCTCACTCTTCTCCTTACCCGAGATGGGGTTTGCAAGTGCAAACTGTCACTGCTGGGGTGATTGTGGAGAATGCGAACGTGTTCTCGCACCCCAGCCAAAAGTGATGAGGAAGAACACCGATTGGTTTTAGTCAGTAGGAGTCTGACAGACCCCTCCATCTCCAGACATCCATGAGAATTTCCACACATAAAAAAGGTACTGATCGGGCACGGTTGCTTCGGTGAGTACCTGAATAGGATTGGGTGAGAGACGCTTTCTCAAGGTTTCCACCCGAAAAAAAAAAGGTACATATATAAATAGCCCCGTTAAACCAGAGGACAACATTGTATGACCATGATTATTTCAAGGGCTGAATGGGCTATCCGCCGGTTTAGCAAAAATGTCTGTGCTTAAACTTTGACCTGAAGCTGGCCTAACGTGATACGGAGTTTCAATAGAATAAAGCACATATTGTTCTCGCCAGCACCGACGTGCCTAATGCGTTTTAATCGATGGAGACGAAGTCGATTTTGAGTTGAGCGGGGATAAACGTCGAAAAAATCTGCTGATCAGGCTTTCGTTCGATTCCCAGGTCGCCGGCATGTACCTAAGCTAAGGAGGTTTTCTCTAACGTCAAAAATGTTGAGTATCAGGAGCCTAAAGATCGAAATGAAATAGTCGGAACTACTATTTCATGAGTAAAAAGTAGGGCTTTGGGAAAATGTGGATAAAAACAAATTGCTTAGAGGAAATTGACAGGCATAGGTACCTATTTTATGATAATAGGAACTACCTACCTACTTACCGCTATATTTTTTAGAAACTTACATTAAAGTAGGTACCTACCTACACTAAGCATGTAGGTGATTGAAACAATGAAAGACTTAACTATCAAAGTACCTACCTACCTATACATACAATAGGTACCTAGGTATAGTGAAATCACACCAAATCAAAGTTTAGTTTCAAATTGTATTTTAGAATCGGACCGTACCGAGGGGTCGTGGGTGAGTTCACCAAACTGCGATCATCTGGCCCCCTTGCACGCATGTGATACGTCTGCCTGCAGTATTTTATCCCGAGCCACACAAAACTGAACCGGAGGGTATGGAAATAGAACCCAAAATTCTGTGCATCAAACTGATAAGCTGCAATACACAATGACAATGCCTCTCCATATGGACTTTGTTACAAGGACATAGTGTCGAAATTGGCCTCTCTGAAGGACGCGACCCCATCACGCAGACGCGGAAGCTTCACTTCAACGTCTCACTAGCGCTAATCTCGCTCCTACTTAGCGTTGTTTTCGTTGTTTCTTCGATAATAAACCAAAATGTGATCTTTTGTTTTGCTAATAAATTAAACCTTTCTTAATTTTTCGTTCTGTGTGTTTGTGTTAAAGTTTTCCGTGAAAGCACGCCCGTCTTCTTCTAAAACGAGAGTGTACATAGTAGTGTATAGTGCCGCTGCGCCCGTGGCTAGCTTCATTCCGTTTGCCAGTTTGTTTATGAGTTGGAAGACAACAGATTGGTGCAGCCGGCTTCTCCGCTCCGTAATTCGAAGCACCGTGTGTTTTCAGTAAGACGCGAGTTATCAATGAAGCGGCCTGATACAACACATGAACATAGTGAAACGGAAACATGCTAGGCGAGTGTATAACATAATATCGGCAAGGTTTCAGTGAAGTGTTGACATTTTGTACTATCGAACTGTAAACGATTCGACAACGATATTGATAATAATTCGAAAATTCATCGTATTGTAATTTTATGGAGTGATTATTAAGGATCATTTAAAGGGTAAGTTTACCTTGTGTTTCTTTTGCCAAAATTTGTAAAATAATTAGGTATTTGTTTGCGTGAATTAACTGCGGTAAGTATTATTTAAGGAAACACCACCATGTTCCTTCCTTTGTAGCAGTTCTGTAGGTGGTATAGGTAAATACTAGCACGTGACAATAATTATATAGGAAACTACAGTAGATAAATTAAAATAAAATATAATTTTGCTGTATAATAAAGATATAGTGTAGGTAGGTACCTATTTATAAGATTCTAACTAGAATCCATAAATTACCCTATCTGTAAATGAACGGCACATTATTTCAGTAATTGGAATTCAAGTCCACGTGTTCCTTATTTACATTTTTATTTTTAATACTACGAATTTCGTTTGGTTCGTGCTACGGTCGCTACGAGAGAAAACGTATTTCCCCGAATTTTCCTTGTACCGTAAATTGTATAATTTAGGAAATTTGATTTTGTTTACTGTGAAAATGAATCATGGAGGGGCTACATTTTCGAGATTGCCTAGATACCATTAGCTGCCTAGTTATCTAGATGTGTGATAGGTGCATTCGTGCAAGGCCTACGGCGGCGTTACTACGGCATGGGGCGGTCATGAACTCATTGTGTTCAAACCATCCTTGAATTTCATTTACACGTTATTTTTACGGACTAAATCACAAAGTATTAATACTTTGTGATTTAGTCCGTTAAAACAACGTGATAATGACTCTGATCATTATCCTTGAAATATACTAATACTTTACAGTAAAAGACCAGAGAGAATTCGCAATCACACCACATTTGCAACTTGCAATCTGTCAAAATATAGGGAAATTACCTAGAGTTGTTTTTGACAGATTTATGAATGCGAACGTTCCATTGCGTCCGCGAATTGCCACTCACATAAAAAAATGTTGGACATTTTAAAGTCGGCATTCCTAAAACTAGGTAGGTACTATTTAAATAGATAGACAGCCGAAGCCGCATACTAGTAGATAAGGATTCTCTTTTGCGAGTTTGTCAGTGAACCCTAAAAATTAAAATTTGCTAATCTTGATTTACCTAAGTAGTATTTCAAAGTTATATGATAGATAGCATTGTGTAAATACATCTTGATGTGGTAACCATTTTGTCCCACTAAACGAGTTCGCAGTCAAACCCAGATTACTTTCACACTACCGTAAACTAATATTAAAAATTCAGGGTTTAATCTCGGGAGAGAGAAGGCACTGAATTTAACTTTTATAATGGAATCGCATTAGATTCAGAGAAGTTTTGCTTTAACAGAAGTAGACCGGCTGTTGTTTCAAGGAATTCTAGAATCCCATATAATCAAAACTGACATTCATTTTAAAACTTGGTTCTGCCAGCGGGTTCACTCGCGTGAAAAGACTATACCGAGCAAACATACTCTTCACCACGACATGATCTTCCCTTGTACTAAGCTTTATCCGAATCTGTTTAGCCATCACACTATATATCTTTAATCACACTAATATTATAAAGGCGAAAGTTTGTGAGTGTGTCTGTTTGTTACGTCTTCACGCGCAAACGGCTTGACGGATCTTGATGAAATTTGGTATGCAGGAAGTTGACACCCTGGATTAACACATAGGCTAGAACTATAGACATATTTATATATATACTAGCTGCGCGGGAAACACCACGGGGCGCAGCAGGTAGTATGTATTTCTAGGCAAGCGTACTACGTTCTCGATCACACCATCGCTTAGCGTTTATCATTTTGTGAGATAGGTTTAAAGAACCTTTATTTCTCATAAGAACATGATACAGTTTACTTATATGAGATTTAGATTGAGAAACGCGAATCTATCAATGAAAAAATGAATATCTACTAAATCTATAGAGCTGAAAAGGTAAATGGTTTGTGGGGAATGAATATGATATGAAAGTAAATGGAGTGAATGATAGCGTGACGGTTGACAGGGGAGAATGGAAGACGGAAACGTGTTGGGCCGACCCTAACTAACATGGAACAAGAGCAGGAAGATAATTAAATCTGTAGCTACTCTCTTGTTCTTTAGTAAAATGGCCTTCGTATTTGTAAAGTGCAGGGTTGATTGGATGTTGCGGATTTTTTTCGAAAGAGTCACCGCGGCCCTGGAACGCAAAGGGTTTTAGAAGGAACACGGATGGGTTTTAGTCAGTAAGAGTCTGACACGCCCTTCCGCTCCACCCAGAGCGGAAGAAGTCATTTGATGATTTCCCATCTTAAAAAAAAAGAAAGTTATTTATTTTTTTAATACTTCATACACACAAATGTGCACAGGTGGACTTAATGCCTTAGGCATTTTCTTCGCTATTTTCTTTTTTAAATGAAAGCTGACCCTAACATAGTTTTGAAAATACTTGACAGATTGTTTGAACATATGGTAATTACGAACTTATTGGATGGGTCGGTAGGTACCCAACCAATGTTACGGAATTTATTCGAAAGAGTCACTGCTGCCCTGGAACGCAAAGGGCATTTAGAAGGAACACGGATGGGTTTTAGTCAGTAAGAGCGGAAGAAGTCATTTGATAATATTCCATACCAAAAAAATTGGGTAACCAAACAATCGCATGTGGAAGAAATTGTCAAAGGTGCTCTCAAAAGTTAGAAACGTATTTGCCAACCCAAACTAGAGTTATAAGGAAGCAAGTTACAAATTCACACCCCATTTTCGTCACCATTTAAAAGGTAATTTACCAGTTAATGCTTCCTTATGCCACATCATATCCTTGATTATCATACTTATAGCATTAATATAGGGTGGGAGTATTAAAGTAGATCCTCATGTTCTATTACAGTCAATTAGTTTTAATTAATCTTAATAACTCGTTAATTTACAGGCAGCCTTGTTGCCAAAACAAGCTAGCAACAAACGTAAGTACAATGGAAATGTTTAGAACATTCCTATTTTAGACCAAGAGCTACTTGACTTGTACTCCAAAAAGGGGTTTAAGAGAGTATTAAGTAAACTGAAAATTTTCCTCGTTTGTTTTTTTTCTCAGCACTACTTCAGCATTCTCAAGTTATTGAGATTGTTGAAAAAGATTGTAAGCTTCAAGTAAGTATACTTGGTAGGAAGGTTGAGATATAGGTACGCAGGGACAGCGTCACCTCCTTTTCTACAATATTTAAATGCTTGAGGTGCAATAACCACCCAGTTGATGAAGCTGTCACTACCTAAATAAATAGTTTCGTAAGTCGATTGGCTCATTGTCTCTTGTATATTTGAAGGGAAATGCTGTGAGACTGTCATCAGCGCACTACAAAGAATTTCTGAAAGCTGAGAGTGAGAATGCTGGCTAGTAACAGACAAGGAGCCATGCAAAAGGCACGGCAACTGGACAGACCCTCAATAGTGATGCCCAGGGAAAATAGACAAATCACAACTTCCCCTTGAAATATTTAGCAGATTATCGTTTAAAATGATTAACCCACAAACAAGTTCTTTAAGAAATTCCCATCTAAATTATCCTCAGCTGGGGATAGGCATTGCTCAGGATCAGTTCAGTTTACCATTGGAATCTAGGCCAATGAGGCGATGGATGATTGAAATATAGTCTGTTTACATTCCTCGTGAAAACCGAATAATTTATAACATTCACGTGAACGTGATTCATGGCAATATTTTCGGTTTCTGAACAAGTATGTGAAGAAATGAAGGGAAGGAGAATTTTGATGGAGTTCAAAACGGTTTGACGTCAAAGTTTGATGGACTGGTTGTGAATGCTTACGTTATTCTGCTTTTAGTTGTACCTGGAATCTTTATTTTTAGCTTGTGATCTTGTGCTCCGGATTCCGGATACGGTTTTCAAGGTTTTCAAGATGGTCTTCTGGAGGTCTACCTCACTGATAGTCGCTAACGTTTATGGTTTATTAATGTATGTATTGGTAATAAAATACTTTATTTTAATTAATAATTAATATCAATAGCTCCATCGTTATCTTAACCATAAACATTTACAACTGAACTAAGTTTAGGATTTTGCATCACATCATCTTCCTAACTGTTCCGTACTTAAGAAGGTATTTTAAGCCAGCTTCTCAGTGCTTACTTCCTTAATTGTCTTTATCTTACACACTACGTATCTATCATTTCTTCATCCGGCTTTTCAAAAAGCCGTTCACAAGGCCCCAAGAAAAGATATATGCTGTGTAAATAAAACTTCACCAACCCTTTTCTACATCACAATCATCGTAACCACCCCACTATACAGTTATATTTTGATTCCTCTATCTAAAATATCCATAATAACGGGTCGTTTTTGTTGGCAGTAAACGTGGGCGCATAGTTTGATAGTCTTCAGATAACAGACGTAAACAAACGTATTTCCATACAACTGTCATAGTTATTTCTGTGAGGTAAACCATGGAAGTATATACTGAACGATTGCGTCTGCAGTAACTTCGCTCTTTGACGTAATTATAATGAATCTTTCGTAAAACATGTGTGTATGTGCCAAGTAGAGCATTAGTAATATTAGTATTAACATGTTTCTTGAAAATTGAGTTAGCAGTTTGTGATGATTTTCGTCAACACAAATGACAGTGTATAATGCCAATGTAGATTTTGGCTGGCAGTTAACTGTGTCTGTAACGCGAGGTGGTTCGCTCTATATGTGATACGGCTAAGCAATACTTGGAGACAGGGAAGTTTAATAACGATATACCAATCTTTTTACATTGCCTCTTCAGTAAAAAGCCATCATCATCATCATATCAGCCGAAAGACGTCCACTGCTGGGCATCTTTCGGTTGGCAATCAAGTGTAGCTGTTGTAATGTACAGAACCACAGAGAATGCTGCTGCCCAATCTCTGATGAGTCCCTTAGTCGGCTCTTACGACAACCCCGGGATGTGATGGGATAGTGCTATTATTTTACGTCCGGCACCATACAGATATAATAAGAATATAGAAATAAAAAACCAAGCCGAATTATACTAAGAGCTTATTTGCTTGTCTTTGTCATATTTAACTGAAGTGATTGGCAAGCACCCTCTTGATTGTCTTTTTAATAATCTCCTTCCTCATAACCCTTTCAGGCGACTCTTAATAATGCCGTACGTTATGACTTTTTCAAGAGAGGGTTTCTATTCTCACAGACTCCCCAAAACTAGAATCGGGCTTCACTCTTTGTCGATGACTCATAGCCAACTCTACTCTACACTGAAAGTTCTAAATGGATTCCAAAATATTTATTTGGAGCTTATTAGATCTCCATTCACATTCCACTGGTCATTCAATCATTGTTACCTCACACTCCATAAAGCTTATTAAACAATCATTGCTACATTTAAGCGCCCTCTGTTCTGCCATAGTTAATCAGATGGTGGAGGTCGTACAATGTAATTTGTGGGTATTATTTATAGCGGTCTAGATTTCATGTTCTGAAACATTGAGTTTAGCGACCTGAAATTAAGGTCTCATTTAACATACATTTTGTATTGTTTGGTAATGGTTTTTAATCATTGGTATATAAGCTAAATTACATAAATTTGGTTGTTTCAGGCACAATAGATTCTTCCTATTCTATGACACATATTTGTAGTCTTGAGTAATTTACATCACGTATCTCGTTTCGGAAAGATCACATTTAATGCTCTTTGAAAATATTCACTCAAATCTGCTATAAATCGAGAATATACATACGTCGCGCCATAATACATTTGAAAAAGACTTTCCTGAAGAATTGGCTTCAGTTAGCAAAATGAATGTCATTATACATATAAACGATATCTACCTTTTAATATATTAGGGTAATCTGTTGCCCTTTTAGTAAAACGATAAATCAATAACATACAAATGCTCTTTATGTTGACAAAGGTTACAGTTTAAATGATAAATGAAAAAATAATAGAGCATTTCTACCGCTTTCTCCCACGCACGTTATAGGAGTCAAATAAGGGTCACTCTTGAATGAGCGCGACTAAACGCTTTCTGTATCGTTTGTAAAGGGCGTGGGACATGATAATCATGAGTAATGGGTTTTTAAAAGTGGTCTAATTTCAATTGTTATTTTTCATCATCAACGTCTTCTTGGTCTCGTTCATGTTATTTGGGGTCGAAGCAACAAGTTTTCATCTCCTATTTTGTCTTGTTAGCCGTCGTGCTACCACTGACTTCTTTTCATCTCTAGAATTCCTCGCAATATTAACATTAATTTTATATTAATACGTACTGGTTATCGATTTCATCCATCTTTCATAATCATAACCTCGATCCAATCTAATCCATCTATCATCACCAGATATCGGAATAGATAGATTATATTTACCCAATGTTCGTGGAAGTAAGTAACATAGAGTTGATAATATCTCCTCTAAAAACCCGGAATCATAAACATGAAGATTGTATCCCGGGATTTTCAAATTACTTATTGCACTTTGAATACATTTGAACAACATTATTATATTGAAGAATCTTATTATGGTTTTAGAGTTCCGTACCTACTAAAACTGTTTTAAATAGCTTTGTTTTCGCACAACTCTTTTTTCTTTTGATTCTTCAAAAGAATAATTTGTAACTATACTCAAAGTCCAGTTCATGTTTTTATAATCCTGGGTTTTCATTGTCATGATTCCTTTTATGATTCCGGGATTTTACAGGACTATCAACTCTATGTTACTTACTTCCACGAACATTAGGTAAATATAGTCTACCTATTCCGATATCTGATCATCACTCTTGATGTTATTCCAATTATTAAAATTTTGAATGCATGCACCACGTCTTCTTCTATACAAGCGGAAGTGTCGACCCTCTAACCCTTTCATCTTTTTCTAAATCCATTGCTTGTTTCTTTGCCTTCCTTCCCACTTTTTTAAATCCACCATGACTTTCAAAATGTTGCTCATAAAATGACTCATTTCTCCGCATCAACAACATACAACACACCCATATAACTGGCCTGATTCTTTTTGGCTTGCATTACAAAAGTCTGAGGTGGCTTGACGTAGGTCATGGCGTGACTAGCACAACTGACGCACCCTTCACCCAGGACATAAAAGACAGCTGTTAACCCGAAGCTTGAACATTCGCCACGCATTCGTACTTATGTATGCACCCTAAGCTACATATAATTACACAAATTACCATACAGACAGACATTCCTCGGGGCACTGCAGCGAATCACGTAATGGGACTGAGCATTATCATTCTGGGCTGTCCTTAAGAGATTCATGTAATGCGATATTTAACAGATGGTAATTTGTTAATTTGAATGCAGCACTGTTAGAGACTTTTATCTTGGAGATCGTTTGGCTCTCGCTAATTAGCGTTTCTGGTTTGTATTTGCACATGATCTTGTATGTGCTTATTCACATTTTTTCTTGTAAGGAGTAGGTGATTAAAGTTTTGAACAGATACATTATGATGGTTTTGAAATGTTTATGTTACTAACAACTTTCTTATGTTTGAGCACGGGTCAATTATTCCCATCCGTTGACAAGTTTCAATTTATTATTTAAATGTGACCAAGATGGAGACTGTCTCACTGTCAAAATCGGTTCATAAGCAGAGAAGGGATGGTTGTACATACAAAAAAATAATACATTAGTACCTAGTACCAAACTGCAGAAGAAAACAGAACTTCCTGCTTTCTGAAGTCGTTTAAAAGGGGTTAAGGATAGGAATGGTATTTTCCGTGTAATACTTCTGTAGCTGTTTTACAACAAACTAGGTAACAGAATTTTCCTGAATCTAAAATAAAGAGGCGGAAGAAAAATCGAAGCAAGCAAATCAAATAAAATGCGTTCCAACAAATTGCGGAAGCTGTGTCGACGTTGCGGTCTTTTAACAGTTTTTCTTTCCAATATCCGTCTGCCCTGATGACTGACAAGAAACATCTTACATAAAATATCGCTTCAAATTGAAATTTTCTAAAAGATCTTGATAATACTGGGTCTTTCGGGCTTTATGGGCTGACAATGACGCGGCCAACTGTCCGGTGGCGTCCGTCCTTATCTCAACCCTTTTCACAGCCACTCCGAGCATTCTATGCCTATCTACTTACGTTGATGCCCTCATGAAGTCGGGAGGCACGTATGTACTTAAGTGCGAAGGTACGTACTTGAGGACAGTTGCGAAAATTCGAGGGTATTTCGTTTTTGGTGGAAAAAAGGCGCGAGTGGAAGACTTTTGTATCGATTAACATAGTTGGTAGATAGTTTTTCGAATGCTGGCCTGTCGCATTGGCGTGGTCCAAAACTTGATTAAACCATTTCATATTTTTTTCTTGACTCTTTCTGGAAGGACTAGCCCACAATGGCAGAGGATAGACGTATGTGGAACAGGGAGAGATACTTTTGCCCAGCAGTGGGATATAACGGGTTAATTAGATTAGAGATTACATCTATATGTATCTATATTATTTCTATTAATAAAGCTGAAGAGTTTGTTTGTTTGAACGTGCTAATCTCTGGAGCTACCAGTCGGATTTGAAAAAATATTGTAGTTGATAGCTACATTCATGAGGAAGGCTATTGGCTATTCGGAAACGGGAAATTCCCACGGGAATGGGAAAAACGGGATATGCACGTACGATGTCACGGGCAAAAGCAAGTCAGAAAATAATAACAGCCTTTTTAATTAACCGTGCTCTTCGTTACCATAAGCTACATAAAACAAAATATTATATCTGGATATCAATTAAAAATGCAAAGGTAAACATCGCAGACTCCGGAAGCGGTACAATCCTCTTCAAAATAAATGCTCACATGAACCCCCATTAATTCCAAGGTCATTAACATTTTCCCATTAAAATTACCATCTCAATTACAATGACCTTCTAAATGTTTCATGATATGTAAATGTAGAGAACAACACCGAATTCTAGACAATTTAATAGGTCATAATCATTTTACGAGTACCAATTAAGCAGGATGACGTAGTTTTGGATATTTGTCTGAATTAAAATTTTATTGGTACTTATGTCGTAATGACAAGTAGGTGTTGGGTTGTAAGATGAAACACCCTGTTTCTAATTTGAATGTTTAGTGGAGCCACTGTGTAGAGTTTGATCTGTTAAGAAGGTAGATAGATTACGCGAGAATTTATTCAATCTTTAGAAGCAATATTCATTAGCTTGTACGAGGAACGTGGGCTAAATAATAATTAACAGCCGCACAGTTCGATCGTCGAGGTTAAGCAACACAGCCGTTGATCTCGGCTGTCGTTTGTAGATCTTTAACAGTTGTTACAAATAGTCAGAAGCAAGAAAACGGACAACAGACATACTGACACCAGCAACTAAGATTAGAGATAACGTGTTACCCAGTTTCTAAGCTAGGTTATGGAGGTCATCTGGCCTCATGTCATCTCACCATGTCAATTGCTAAATGGTGGTACAGACGCGAGCACATAAAGCTATCCGAAACTGTCGAATTTTCCCAATCAACCTTGAATCTAAAGCGTTAGCGATAAAGTTGAAAATCTACATATTAAAGAAATTTGACAGATTGTTGTAGCTTGATGTACTGGCGTCTGTACTCAGATGCGTTAGGTTAGACTGCCTTTTCCTTTGAAATTTGGCGGGACTTCACTCCCAGCCTCTATACTAAACTCTATACTCGCTACTTTTCGTTGCGGAATAGATTTCGCTATAGTAGGCGCCAGATAATCGTGGAATATCGGTCATTGACCCACCTACATTTATTGACATTGTTAATTTGAAAAACGGAATTAATGACACAAAACTGTCCCGAATCATCATCTCTCGTGATCCTTAACATTGTCTAATAATGAAAAACGATTCATATTTAATTGTTCAGGTACCTATGAGCAGTTATTAGGGAAAGGTCAATATACTTTATTCCACATTTATCTGGCGCCTACTATACCTATGTTAGTTGTTTTGCGCTACACGCCAACCTCAACATAGTTGGGCAAAAAGCTAGATAGATTGATTTAATCACTAGGTAATACAGAATAGGTACCAATCTCCTGGTCCCTTTTTAGTTCAGACCTCAGAAAGCAAACTTTAAAAAAAAAACTTGCCTATAAAGATACCCTTCGAACAAAAGACGATTTGGTAATTTCTATCAAGGAGGGTTTACTTTGTCCGTGATCAGTTTTGATAGCTGTTTTGTTTTAACTGCAAACACTGGGATCAATAAATTGTAGTCAAAGGAACGGGTCACATAAAGATGAACACAGAATAATTACTCTTCATTGCTAGTGTCTCCCAGGTGACTGAAAACTGGTGAAACTCGGAACAAACTTACTTAATTAGGCTAAACACTCTTTAATTAAGAAAGCTGAAACGTGGAAGTTGTTGTAGGTTGTTGGGAAAGAAAATAATAACATCTATAGCAACTGAAATGTAAGATCTCCTTACATAATACAGATAATACCACAACTGTATTGATCAGTCTACTCCACATTATCCCTCGACGCAAAAAATAGGTTGTTTTTTGTTTTATCTTAATTTTTTTAATGAAAATTATTGTGTCTGTATATTTATTTATATGCTCCACCCTCGTAGTTCCATGAAAGCTTTCGTTAAAGTTCTCAAGTTAGTTAACCATGTCTACATTCTAAATCCAACGAGCTTTAACTACGGTTTCGCCCCCTTTGCCAATCCCACAAGAACAGTGCGTTTTCCGGCATAAAAAACAGCATTTGTCACTCAGCGATAGTATTTAATAGTATCCTGAGCTTTATATCAGTGAAAGAATTTATTCAGCTTATATTGTACCACTGCTGGGAAATCCCTCCTGATATTCTTTTCCTCGAATCAGTCCCTACAGTAGACGTCTTGGTCCACTTCTTCCTAGGGCAATAGGGCAATAGTCTTCATAAAGTGGGTTTAGGGGCCGAACACACTGCCAAGGCGGTTTGCGTTCTGCGGTCGAGTTCTGCATTCCGCGTTCACACAATCATGCGCGCACAGCAAACGGTCTAGAAATCTGGAGTTCAGTTATCTTTAGCAGTGATAACACGTCACACGCTCTTTTTAAACCAAATGTCACTAGTCGCACTTCATCTCGATAGTATAAAGAAAACTTTTTTTTCTCGCTGATTCAATAACTTTTCGATCTCGTCGGACATCGTGACCTTCCAGGTTCTGCAAAATGGAACTCCAATAGAACGCGCGTTCAGTTTGACCGTCGTAGTCTGACTGCTTTTGTGTGTAGGATTCTAAGCCATCGGCATGGATCACAGTGAACGCGAAACGCTGAACTCCTGACCGCTAGACCGTGCGCAGTAGGGCCTTAGTGGAGACTATTGCCCAGTGGTCACTGTGCATTGTGTATGCGGCTGACGTGATCCGTCCAATCTCATTTTAGCATGGCAGCCTTTTTAAGTCCTCTAATCCTCTTTTTCAGCGCAGTTACATTTCTTATTCCTTCCTTCTTTAAAATATTAATTTAAAATAAGATTGGTCTATATTTATTGTTGGCATTTTTAATATATCATCATATCAGCCAATTGCCATCTACTGCTGAACGTTAGCCTCCTCTAAAGAGCGCCAACCATCCCGGTTTTGAGCGGTCCGCATCCAACCATCGTGCCGCAGGGCGTCCCACACTACGTTTGCACATACGCGGTCTCCACTCTAACACATGTCGCTCCATCGACCGTCTGTCCGTCTACAGACATGACCGGCTCACTTCCATCAGCATGCTCATTCTACGCGCAACGTCGGTGACTTTAGTTCTTTGGCGAATGACTTCGTTGCGAATCAATCATTTTAATATTTATCGAATCTATAAAATAAGTCAGAGGAACTGCGCTAGTGGTTCGGTATTCCCACCACACCCGAAATTAAATTGGTCGGGTGCCATGATGCAATTAAGCTCATATTTCAAGTAATTGGTTTTATCGGGTGATAATTTTATTTACCCATAAATTATTTAAATTGGGTTGTCAATCTGTCCCCATTTCAATATTATTTTTTACCTGTTATATAACTTTTAAATTCTCAAAACGGTTTCATCTACACCCATTGATTGTTTTATTCTTACCGCGATTGACTTTTAGGTTTATTTACAATCCCTGTTCAGTGTTCAATAGGCATATATAGGGGATCTGACAATTGTAAGAGCTCAGAAAAACAACGTAAAAGAACGATAAAATGTTTTATTTAAAAAAAAAACTGTATGTATATGAAATAAGATGAAGAAGACATTTAGCCGTTGGTGTCCGCGAGTCAAGAGAACCCGAGCCTCGACACAATATCACAGCTAGGAGCGCCGCCCTCGTGTTGCTATCTTCGTAGTGGTCAACTTCATGATGGTTTTTAAGCGCCATCTGTTGTCTTACAATATGTAGGTATCTACTACTTGCCTGCTTTTTTTTTAATGATGGGAAATCATCAAATGACTTCTTCCGCTCTGGGTGGAGTGGAAGGGCGTGTCAGACTCTTACTGACTAAAACCCATCCGTGTTCCTTCTAAAGCGCTTTGCTTGCCAGGGCCGCGGTGGCTCTTTCGAACAAATTCCGCAACACTATTTGCCTGCTGCGGGTGTGTTTGGGCCGTTCTATACCAATTCTGAACGTCTATCATTTGCTTCCCCTTATCAATATCTTCATATATAAAATTCTTACAATACTGACTGACAGACAACGCACAGCCGAAACTGGAAAAAACGGGATATACGCGTACGAAGTCGCGGGCAAAAGTTAGTCTCAATAAATTTAAGGTTGGTGCAACATATCTTCTTCTTTCATACTTCTCTACTGCTCATGATAATAATAATAAATATGTTTATTTCTCACCACAATATTATACAATATATAATTTAAAATGTTACGATAATAACTTTAACATTGTGGGAGACTGGTGCCTGAGTTAAGCTGCAAGCCTGTGTTTCAGGACACCAGGACTCCGCCTTTTACATAGAAATAAATATCTCGTAAAATGATGCTTCAAGTCTTCCCTTTCTAGTGAGATCTTTCACACCCTTCATCCATCGTATCTTTAGTCTTCGTTCTTCTTCCCAATTTACACTCAAAACTGTCCTTACATTTTCCTCATTTCTTCTCATATACGAAATACCTGAAAAGAGATCATTGTACTCATTATTGTGAACAACTTTTACTTTGGGACCAACACTGAAATCGCGAAAAAAAATCGACTGCCCCATACATTTATGTGCGCAAAACTAGACAAAATGTGCTGAACAGCTGATTTTTTTTCGCAATTTCGGGGATGGCCCAATAGTCAAAGTTGTACAATGAGTCTTCTTCAGGTATTGCGTTTATTCTGTTACACGTTGTATATTAACAACCATTACCCTAGCCACTTTCAGACTTCCGCTTACATCATTAATTATTCTATTTATTTACATAACACTCTTTGCATTCTCATTTCAGCTGCATGCTATTGCCTTTCAATCTTCCGTTTTGTGACCTATCATTCTTATCACAACCAAGACACCCTAATCAAGTCCTGAGATCCTCACCAAAATACAGCCCCAATCGCACTAAAACTTGAGAATTTACAACACCTTTTACAGCAGTCGTTTGCATCTTTACGATGTTGCACGATACAAAATTGTCAACTAGTTTTATTGCTAAACTATCTTCCTATTAGTCGGTAACCCTTCGTAAATATGTTGACAGATGCGTCTCCAGTTATCGTCTGACCGTCCAACCCTCTGCCCTCACCCTTGCGATACGGACCCGGTTTTGTTATCGACGGATTTACTTTTTTTATTGCGGCTCTGAGTTCCCTTGCCTTATCCTTGAATTTATTGTCGACTGATGCATGATTTGGGAATAAATTATGTAATATTAGGTTTATATTAGGTTACTTTGAGCCTATAGAGAAATATTTAGCTTTGTTTTAGTTTTCGGTTAAATTTTCTAAGAGTCAAAAGACCCAATTGCATGAAGATATTTTTTTGCCGTCTGAAAGTCTGAACTGAGGAACTCATCAATACAGGATTAGTAAATTTTATTAAAAGATAAAGCAGAATTTGTATGAAACTTAGATATCTTTCAGATTCATATCAGCCAGATCTTTTGAAGTAGTGAAACTATTGTCAAAGCTCAAGATCATACCGAGGTACAATGATCATTCGAACAATCGAACAGCATTAATTGGACGAACACACTCACATGATGAAGTTAAGATTAGAATTTGGGCTAACCCATTTCGAGCTATCTCTAGTTAGAGGATATCCTCGTTTCTCGTCTTCGTTTATATGCTATTTCAAGCAGTGTTTGTAACTTTTTTAGTCTTCCCGGATGCTTAGTAAACAGTGGCATTTGAGTCTGTAACAGTATTACCTTACGTTTCTTTGCCTTATTGCAACTTCCAAGGCGGAGTTTTCTTTTTAAAGGCAATGCAGTTGAAGCATTTTAACAAAAATTGTTTACGAAGTTTCGCCGTTAAGATACAAACATTTTTCCTATTTTTTCTCTCATTCTTCCGTAGTATTACCGTTTTGTTTGTTTAATCCTGTATCAAAGAATTTTCTGTACAGAAGTTCCCGTACTCTTTGCAAGAATTTAAAATTATTTTTTGAAGCTCCGCTTCACTTGTGGTGAATGCGGTCGTACCACAAAAATCCATTTATTTCTGCGGGCGTTTTCACGTGAATATAATAAAAACAGCGTTTTCAGCTTGAAAAGCGTTAACCGTTGTGGACTTCTGAGTAATTATGTGTGTGCGTGTTAATCGTCTTTGTCCACACTTCACACGTATTTGAAACTGTTTTGTTCAATTCCTAGACTTTGTGTGGCGAATCGAATTTGGTATTTCGTCTTGGGAGTTGCACGTTGTAACGAAACAATGTCGTGTTGTCCTATTATTTCTTTTGCCTTGAGTTCAATTTATTTCAATGTTTGCCCCCTTACATTGACTATAAGGTATCACTACTGTGAAAGTAATTTTACAGTTTTTCATATAGAAAATCCGATGTACTCCCTAGCAGTAGATAACTACAAAGTACAGATTTTTTTTTTACATTTCATTTAGACATTAATGATTCATGTGTTGAATTGTTGAAATGTTGTCATTTAGAAGAGAACCAGACTAAAAGTAATGTCACGACTTCCACAGTTCACTGGTTTTTACTACCCTTGGACAAAGCTTTAGTATCAGGGTTAAAAGCTCCGCTATCTTGAAGGACAGAGGACCTAACATCCGCGTCCATGAGATTCCAGATAGCAATGATTGCCATCTGTTTACGATTGTATGTTCACAAGAAGGTGACCTTTCCTTTATTGTCTAGTGTTCTATCTGATTGTGTAGTCAAATGTATTATAATCCAAAACGCTCTATACATTTTGAGAATACTTCAATTGTGCGCACAGTTAACGAGTGCAATTCCCTGCCGGAACCTGTGTTCACCTTAAGTCAAGAGTGGATAGTTTACTTCCAGGCAAGCGTTCTCCATTGTCGCCTACGAAAAATATTAAAAAACTGTAAATACTGACTTATTTACGTTAGTTTCCGTAGCATAAAGGTGAGAAAGAAGCCCAGATACTAACATTTTTTATACATATGTTGAACCATCTCTCGACCTCGATATCGCCTGATGGACAGTGATGGATGAGGTCTATGTTGAAATGAGTGAGCTCGGAAGATGCCTGTGCACTCTTGTTTAGCCCACCAATCCACCAATAAGCAATTATTGGTGGAAGAGAATACAGATGCTGGCATCTAGGTAGGCTCTTTATACCTACTGTACAATATTAAAATTAAGTACCCATGCCATCATCATCTTCCTGCCCTTATCCCATGTTACTTGGGGTCGGCGCTACACGTTTTTTTCTTCCATTCTGTCCTGTCAACCGTCACGCTATCACTAACTCCCTTTTCTTTCATATCACTCCTAACACAATCCATCCATCTTTTCTTTGGCCTCCCTCGCCCTGTCCAACCATCCTCACTTATAATCATAACTCTTTTAGTTACTTGCATTTCACCCCTCCTCTTCACATGACCATACTAAGATAAGCGGTTCCCTTTTAACTTTTCCGTTACAGGCGCCACTTTTAAGCTACCTCTAATCAACTTAATTAAGTACCCATGTAAATAAATAAAATAATCCTCCCGACCGAATTTTAATCACGGTGGCCGATCGTAACGAAGATTATCCAAAAACGCGATGGATATTATAGTGCACAAGTGTGTGTGCAAACAAAGGGACACTCTTTGTGACTTATTCTCGTAGTCAGATGTATCAGCCGGTCGATTCTGTAAACATGTCGAAGTGAAGGCTTGGGTGAAGTGATCACGAGGTGAGCTGTCAATCCATATAATCCCTTCACCCGAGCCTTCAATTCGACATGTTTACAGAATAGACCGGCAGGCTTTATGTGCTTTCCGAGCGACGAGAGTATCACACCACCAACTTATAAACTCCTGTGCTCCTACTGGAAAGTTCCTTATAAAAAGAAAACTGAAAATCCAATAACATTTTTTTCTTAACCTGGGAATCGATCCCAGATAGCTGCGCTTGCGACCACATGACCTACGGAGCAGTTCTGTAAATAAATATAATTGGTATGAATCAAATATACAATACAAATATTTTCATTATTTTTGTTTGCCATATTATTTTCCGACATTATTTATTTCATAGTTTTACTCGATTTATGAGACCAAATATTTATGGTTGTTCATGATAAAACGGTCGAATATATTTTAAAGTATATTTGTCAGTGGTGACCAAATGAGGAGTTGGCAGAATTCCAATGGAAATAAAATTCTGCTGCTTTAAAATATGTGCTTGTAACGTCACCAATATCCTGCTCAAATGGCCGGGTAACCTATAAACCTATATTTGAACTACGTAACGTAACAACGTTAAAAGTTTCACGTACCTACGTATACGTACTTATTTTTCCAATTTACTGATTTGGTTTACCTACAGGACCATAAGTTGGAGCTGAAAAAGGCGATCTTAACTTTAAAATCTTAAGTAGTTAACGTCTCGAAAGAAAGTTTAGCTTTTGTGTTTCTGGTGAAATGATAAAACAGGAACAAAGACAGCAACTGTCCACAAGTTCTCTAATACCAGCTTTTTAACGATATCCTGAAAACAATATCGGGAAATTGTGATTTGCATTCACTCTTGCAATGGGTCTGTTTTATGAATAGAATAGAACATTGATATTTTTTATTCACAGTAAAAAATTACAATATAGAAACTTCAACCATTCAGCTATTCATAATACCAGCTGAAAGACGTTCACGGCTGGACATAGGCCTCCCCCAAGGAGGTTTGCCATAATCACCACCCTTGGCGGGCGGGTTGGTAATCGCAGTAAGCTGTTGCAATGCACAGAACCACAGAGAATGCTGCTGCCCATTATCTGGTGAGTCCCTTAGTCGCCTCTTACGACACCCATGGAAAGTGATGGAATGGTACTTGTATTTTACGTTCGACACCATACAGTACAGCTATTCAGCTTAGGATTATTCGAAACAGCTATCCAATTCACTAGCACTTACTGTTCACACTCCACTGGCTCATTTACTCGTTTTATTCTCATTGTGAGCTCAATACAGTCCACCATTGTAACGTCAATGCTTAGTTTCATGTACAAAGTGAGGTAAGTAGTCGTACACTAATATTATCTCGGACAAAGTGCTCTTTGAGACGGAGCAGGGAGCAGCTGACTATAGTTAATACCAAAAAGCATAGAGATGCTACTGTTACTCATTATTGCATGAGATGTTATGCTGTTCTTAGAAGGCGTTTTATGTAAGTTATAAGTTATTGCTTTGGTATATTTTGTGAGGTCGATAAAGGTTTAATTAAGCTTTGTTTGTAACCCTTCCATGGTTGTAATGTCGGTAACGTCATCCTTCGCGCTCCATTTGGTGTGGTTGAAATCAAGAGCCGCATTGTGAAGTTTAAAAGAAACAGGACAAATGCCTAACCCTCTCTCTTTTTTTTAAGTCTGTTAAAAATAGGAAAACAATATGTCGATGTTTCTACATAAGTATATGCTGTTTCAAGCGTATCCAAACCTCGCCATTGAGCCTTGAAACCTACTACCAGAACGTAGTCTTCGGTTAAGAATCGGTAAGGAATTACACGTAGGTTAATTGTGTAAGATAGAAAGGAAAATAGAAACAAAATATCACAAATTCACAATAAATACTAGATATCGGGAGCCAACCCATTTAATAAATATCTGTAAAATAAACAACACGATTGGAAGCTTGAAGTAAGCTTAAGAATAAAATAACAGTTATATTCAAATAATTCTAAATACAATTTGCCTGTAATACAATATATATTTGATCGCCAGGATACTGTAAACAGAGAAAACACAATATGTTAATAATAATATCAACATTACAATATTTATTGGCTTCTCATTTCTATGCAAATTGACGTGGGCCTAGATATAGCAGGGAGTATTTTTAAACAAAGAGTTAAATATCAAGACTAATAATAAATAATGTTGTTTAACCATATGGACACGTTCAGGCACACCCAGAATCTATAGACCCCATTATATTAGGGAATACTATTGTATTATTAAAAAAAATAATAAGATTAACATTCAAGAACAACAACAGACAAACAAATACATTTTTGACAATTGCATTCGCCATATGTCATTTTTTTCTGTTAAGATCATTTTATTTGGCCAAAACATGAGTATACACACAGCATGCAAGATGTAAAATTAAATTACAATTGAGACAGTCATGTTTTGTCTGATCGGCGTACAAATATCAGATGTCGGATGATACACAGCATCAAGTGATTTTAAATTCGTCCATTACACACAGCAATTAATATAGCAATCCCGGTTCCCGTAGGAATTTCGGGAAATCCTCTCTAAGTGCTCCTCTATGGAGTGTAGGGAATCTAAAAGTGCCTGTAAATGGTCTAATTGAAATAAATGCTTTGAGTCTTTGACTCTTTGCTACATGCCAAATTTCAGCTTTCTATGACCAGTTGTTTCAGCTGTGCGTTGTCTATCAGTCACTCAGTCATTCAGTCAGTAACGGAAGAATTTTATATATTAGGATTTGAGCTTTTGAGCTCACACTTAGGAAATTACAAATAAACTTAAACCACCGTCCCAGAACTTGGTATTAGTTTTAGGTCTATGTTTGCCAAGCAATCCACATGATATTATGGCTTAGTTCAATAGATAAAGGGTTATTGAAACTAAGGTTTGTAAATATGTTACGAGCTTGGGGTTCGTGACAGTAAAAACAGCCGATTAAATTTCCAAAAATAGATACTTTAAATAAACAACACTGATAAAATCACTAATCTAAAACACTATTTCACTACTGGATCACTTTAAACACAGTTGAAGATCGCTCTCGAAGTTATACTCACTCGGTCGCGGGCTATGCGGTCCTTATAAAGGGCGACAGTTAATTCCAGAACCTCCCACTGTAGAAACATCTAGAAAGTTCGCGTAAATTTCGATCCCGACTGACCAGATGTCGAGAATTCTAGAAAGTACTAGCATAGAAAACTCTAGAAGGGTCACTCTGCAGGGGCTGCTTTGACGCCTAATAATCAATCGCCCACGTCATTCTAGAATGTGAGGTCGTGGCTACCCAATGTGAAAAAATCCTCGAAACGGTGCAGTAAGGTCGCTCCGCGGAGACTATGAAGCTCCCAGTTCTGTGCTTCTGGGCGAAGCTAGGCTGGCTAACATAGCCAGGACACCTACGAAAACGAATGTGCGAAAAATGGAGTCCCTACTCTACTCTAGCTTTAAGTCTATTCAAGATGAAAATGTATTAGAAAGTGACTGCCATCATCATCATCATCATCTTCATCTCAGTCAAAAGACTGCTAAACACATGTCACGAGTGTCGGCCACATCGACCACTCTTGTGGTTCTCGCATCCAGTGTATACTCGCGGCCTTCAAGAAGTCATCGGTCCACCTTCTGGAATTACCTGCACTGCACACCAGTGTGGAACTCTGTGCCAGCGTCTGCCTTTTCGTCACCTTCTTAGTAAGAGTGAGAGGAGATCCCCGCTGACTTCGGCTCGTTCGGTCCATCGCATTTCGTCAGGCGAGGTCGGAAATCTGTTTATTCACGCAAAAAAAAGAAAGATCCTAATCTTAGCAAATTGTGAAGGTCCTCTTTGTTTCCTAAAAAAACCTACCTTTGAAAATAATACTCTCATTCCCACTTAGTCAACGTAACAACAACATACACATACGTGCCGAAAAATATATCAAGCATTTCCCGCGTTGTAAATCCGGGCAAATGAAAAGTGTCGCATTTTATATTTCCAACGGAAAGCCGAGCAATAAAGTATGTTAGCGATTTGAGTAGAATATGCATTTAGTGGGCCGACAGCCATAAATTCAGGGGCAGCGAATGAACGAGCATCCGTTGCCGCAACATTTTGTGGGCCTTTGTTACTGGGTCGCAAGTTCGCGAGATATGGACTGGGGAATGAAACGAAAGGCTTGGAAAAACTAGCTTTTGCTGAGTCATTATTTTTGTACTTAACTGTAATGTTGACTGGTGAGCAGGCGTATACTAATTGTCTAGGAGCATTAAAAACGTTTGCGTGCGCTTCGAACCTAAAATGGTCGGTATTTAGAAACAGATTTTGAATGATCAACCCAATATTTTTTTGAAAAACACTGATTAGTTCAAGATATTTCTCCTATGCTCGGATTAGATTTATACTTTTTATTTATTTGCAACTGGATAGTCAAGCGTTTCTTCAGCAAATATTAAGGTAAAAACACACCTGGCAGTGTTGCGGATTTTGTTCGAAAGAGTCACCGCAGCCCTGGAACGCAAAGGGCTTTAGAAGGAACACGGATGGGTTTTAGTCAGTAAGAGTCTGAAACGCCCTTCCACTTCACCCAGAGTGGAAGAAGTCATTTGATGCTATCCCATCCTTAAAATTTTTTTAATAAAATAAACTTTTGAATAAAATAAACTGCAACAAACGCGGAAACTTTACTTAAAAAGCTTCGAAACGAAGATCATGAAAAAACTCCCCTGCTTTCCGCGACAAAGCCTAAAAATATAAGTAGCAGTTTGCAGTCGAACTTTTCAATACTTATATTAAAACTTATCAGCCAACAACGACGCTAAAAAGTTCCTTTTATTTATTTGTATCTATCTGTAAGGCGATTAAAATTTTATGTTCCTCGCCATACCTGACTACAGACAAAAGTGACAAAGAATCTTACGATAAATCAAAATGTTTTCACGAGCAACCAGTATTTTAACTTTCAGAATTCATGACACTGGCACGGAGGACTAATATTTTAAATTTGTGCTTAATTTGTAAACAGTCCCTGTAAAATAATTATTTAGCAGCTTTAACTTTATGTACAATAGTGGTACATGGGCGGACTTAATGCATCAAGGCATTCTCTACCAGTCAACCTTTGGGTTATAAAGACTATACTGTGGTAGGTGTACAATAAATAAAAATAAGATTCAAAATTGAATTTTAACATTTCGGAAAGAATATACAGATAATAAATATAACACAAATAAAATAATAATAAATAATGAATAAATGAATAAATAATGATAATAGATGAATAAATAGTTTTTTGTAGGGTCTTCCAAATTGACAGCTCGGCCCGCATTATTCGCCTTTTGTTAAATGAGAAAAGATATTTTTTTTGCAAATAGGTAACAAGTAACTCTTTTAACCAACAATTTGAAAACCATCCACTCCACAAAGATCTGATGATTTTCAAATAAAATAAAAAAACAGGCCAAGTGCGTGTCACGCACAGTGTAGGTTTCCGTAGCTCCCCGCCCCGTAAACCATGACAAAAATAGCAGATTATACTATGACATTACAAAGTTACTAATACACTTAGCTTCAAGACATTTTCTATGGGGTTACTACGAAATGTTTACCTAATCAGTTGTATAAGTTGGTCGCCTATTACTCGTTAACTTGTAAAGCCTGCTTAGCTGTGATAGTTTTCCATTTAAATTCGTTAAATATGCTACTACTATGAATTTTTTCACGTCTCCAAAAACAACCGTTTAGGCGGCAGAGGGGGGGGGGGACATGACTCTAACAAAAAATTAGCACTTTAAAGCTTATTTCACAAACTGTTCCTTGGATGGAAAAATCAAAATATATGTTCTATATTATATCTCAATATTATTAAACGACCTATCCAATAGGTCGTTTTATAATGTTGAGATAAATTCAACACCCCACAGCATTGGGTAGACGATAAAAATAATGTATTACAACAGTTTATTTTACCACTTCGTCGGCATGATTAATTGTGGAATTATACCCATACCAAATTTCAACTTTCTAGCGCTAAGCGTCTCTGAGTTAAACCGCGGACGAACAGACAGACAGCCATACGGACATGGCGAAACTGTAAGGGATCCTTGTTGACTACGGAACCCTAACAAGAGGTCAAGTGCGAGTCGGCGGCGCACGAGTCCGACATCAAATCCACAACCATCAACCAAAATCACCAAAAGGCGAATAATGTGGACCAAGCTGTCAATTTTGAAGACTGAAAATACTGCATCAATATCGGCCGCTTGCTTGAAAAAAGGACGGAACCTTGAAAAGTACCTAAATCGATAAGAACTATGTTATGTCTCTCGAGACATTGAAAAGATGCATTCGCGGTTTCAAACTAAGTAAAAGCATCTAAACTTACAATTTGCCAAACTTTTGGAGTATCAGGCCCTGATTGCTACATATGTGTCTATAATATAATTTACTTTCCGCTATTACGCAATATTGTTCCGCGATAGAGTGGCCGACATTTAACGCATTTTCGCTTAGCATCAATAGATTACCAACCACTTTAGTTGGACGTGTGGCCCAACACATCGGAAACAATAATTACCTATATTGAGAAAGGCTTGTAACTATGGCATAAGCTTCCATAGTTACAACAGGATTTGTGAGACTATAACCCTCTTCTTCTGTGTTTCAAGTAAGGTCATGTCTATGCAAATACTTAGGTACATTTTACTTACTTTCGTACTTCGTCAGTCTGTATGTTCGTTACCTCTTCACGTCTTAACGGCTGAACAGATTTGAAAAAACCTTGACCCACGGCTAGACCATGACCTGGAACAGGGAATAAGATGCCTTGGGATATTTTTTATTATTTTTTCACGCGAACGAAGCCACTGGCAGGTCCTAGTCATTTGTAAAGACTTTTGACACCATCACGAAAAAACCCATACGAGAAGCAATACTACAACCAAAACTATTGTTTCTTCGGAATTACTTTCTTCCCAACCTTATTTTATAACAGTTACTACCTCAGTTACATTGTCAAATAATGTCCGGTAGCTCTCTTAACGACATCTTGTTTGTACAGTAATTACCTGATCTCCGGTAACGACCCTCAGCACTCATTATTTCTTACCTATTACGTGATTACACTAAATTGCTGACTCTAAATTGCATTGGTCACACGATGACTCAATCCATCTTGAAATAATCAGCAGCTTTGTTGTTTAAACATTGAGAACTAGCCAACTTTATCAATAGAAATGTCTCATAGGTAATGCACTTATTCATGAACAGAGTAAAGCACATTAAAATAGGTTGATTGCGTGTCCGGCTCTTAAATACGTAAAGTTTATTTTTAGACGATGAATGTACGGGGGATTCTCATGTAAAGAATGAAAGACCGATTACTTGTGAACATTCTGACCTCTCGTAACATTGAAACGATACTTTAACTCTTCGAGAACTATAAGTCTATGACGTCAGGATATTACACGTTCTAGGTGGCCAGCATCAAGCTATGGTATTAACGTCAGATATTTTCGAACATTGTAGCTCGTGCAATCACATTGACCTAGATCGTATGATCCAACATTATAGTCCAGCCACATGGTGTGGGTTTAAACGTAAATTATAAAACAACTTCTAAAAAGTTCGGAAACATCTGTACTAACATATCAATCGAGAATACCGATTGGATGTTATATCATTGAACATTTTACAACTGGAGCCATTAGCGAAATAAAATTAGTGAAGCTGAAAATGATGTTCAATATACGTAGCACGAAACAGATATTGTTGAGATGATATTGGAAGTGAACACGTGAACGTGTTGTGAATGAACGCTAAGTAAATATTGTGCAATGCTGATGTGGTTCGTGCTTGAGTTACATAATTGAAGTTCCTAGACACGGAACAACTAATTAATTTGAGTGGCTTTAGCTAATTACCTGCCACGGGATTTTCGACACAAAGCAACGCTGGCAGGATAACCTTGGAGAAGATAATCTGTAACTTTTGTCGCTCAATATTTTGGAGGACAGAAATTAAGGGACCTTTCCAAGATTAACAAACTTATCGAAACACGTAGCATTTCCAATAACTTAACCTTCAAAAGCGCTGAATATATATTAAGGCCAGACAACAAGACCCCAAGCGAATGATAATGAAACAGCGAACAAACCACAGGTGTAGGACCCGTTAACATATATTTTCAAGTAGGACCCTTACAATATTGTGTATCATGTATAAACATGGTATTGTATCGGGGGAATAATAAAGTGGGATCGAATAAGGCGCCTCGAATAAATCAAGCTCCCAAGGCTGGCTCGCCGCAGCCTCCTCTGTCCTCACGGTGTTGGATGGAGGTGTATAAGTTGCTGAGATTAAACTGGATAGCATTGTGAAATACAGTTTAGGTAGTAGCCTATCTTCATGAGAATAAATTATTTTGAATCAGCTTCTGCTTGCGGCTTTGTCCACCTGATAATTATCCCAAAGGAACATACTCCCGGTATAAAAAGTCCAAATACAGGTGTCCTATTCCGATTCATGGTTTACCCGTGTGCCAAGTTTCATACAAATCCATTTTGCCGTTTCGACGTGAAGGGGTAACAAACAAACAGACTCAGTATATAATATTAGTTAGGATTACAATTCAGTACACCCATGAGATGGGTAAGGATCGACCGGGCCTGGTGGTGATCGGACAGCGAGCCACCCAACGCTGGCCGTCCACAGGCGCCTACGGTGGCTGGGGATCGCCCTGCGACTTCCGACTCCCGTGGCGTCTTCTTCTGTAACGGCGGTTGGGGCAAAGGCCTTGTCTTTCCTCCTTCGCTAGCATTAACCAAGAAGGAGGTGACCGCTTCCCAAGCCTCCTCGCTCCGGACCATGGATTTAACTAGGGCCGGACGCGAGAGGTCGCCGCCGCCGATCGCCTCGACTAAGACACGGCGTTGCTTCGCCCAAGCAAGGTAGACCTCCACTGTATGCTCCACCGTGTCCTCCAGGCGATCGTCACAGTGCTGACACCCGGGCGTGTCCTCCTGCTGAATCCGAAACAGGTACCTCCCGAAACAGCCGTGTCCGGTGCCAGCGATGAGTCGCGATAGTCGCCGTCTCCATACTGCCATGGTATCCTGATGTAAAGGGAGACTTGCATAGTAGAAAACTACAAGACGCTTTTTCATTGGCTGCACGATTAGCATCTTAAAATTCTTTGGTAAATTCAAATTAAAATAAGCTCAGATATTAACAAAGTAAACGTAAATGCAAGCATGCTCATAGTACCGACATACTCTATGGTTGATGGCTTTAAAATAAGCAAACGCATCTGGAAGACAGATGGCATTCGTTCCTTGTTTAACATAACTTGGAATCATAAATGAATGTAAGTCCTCAAATTACTGGGTTATTACAATAAATAAAAAAACACTTACATTGCTGCGACATACTCGGCATTCAATTGTTCTAAGTAAGTGGTAGGTAATGTCTTAAAGAGGGTGTCGAATGTAGGTCAAAGGTATGGAAAATTTAATATATCTTTCTCGTTCCATTAGCGTTGCTTGCAAGCATCGTGTGTTTTCATTGGTCACATTGTTGACTCTTACGCTTTCACAACATTCAGCCAACGCTACCCAAGCCTCCCACGAGCTCAAACTTCACTTCATACATAACAAACCCAAATGACTCACCTAATAATTTATTAAATGGCTCTCAAACTTTGCGGGACCTTGGATTTGTTGGAATCGTAAAATTAACGCTGAAATACGAAATGTTTCTCTAATAACAGTAAATATAAACACGTTGCCACAGTCGAGAAGAGGGATAAACTCACTCCCTTAATAGCAGACCCTTTAGGAATCACTAGGTGAGCCATTCGAACTAATAAAATACGCAATTCTTGGACACTCCTGATTCTGACACGGAAACATGGAAAAGAAATTTTACTGTACAGATCTAAAGTCCAAATTGGATTGCGTGCTGGGTGTTGGGTGCTTTCTGTGGTCCAAGGGTGAGGGTCAATTTAATTAATTACAGAAACCACGACATGCGCCCTATTAAACCTTTGTTACGCGGTGCTATTATTTTACTTTCTACGATTGTTGTTGGTATTTAATGTTATTATTTTTTTGCTTTTGTAATTGTGGTTGGATCGTCAAGTACAACTAGTTTTTTAGTTACATTGTTACGGAGTATTTCATCATGTAAACACTTACCTAATTTATTCGTTTTTCCTTCAAGACAAGTTATAAGCACCTTTTCTTCTTATAATTATTTGGGTGTTTTATGATTCGTGTTAACTAAATTGAGGTTCATAACTAATTAGATGAAAAGTTCATCAAAAAGTTTGAACTGGCTATTAAACGTGGCTAATGTAAGCTCAAACCGAAATTTACATTTTTGCCGGCCTTAATCTTAATTAATCCTTACCACTATTAAAAATACGAAAATGAGTTTGTTCATTCCACTTTCACGGGTCGCCTGTTAAAACGATCTCCATAAAGTTTTGCATAGATATAGCCTGCTAACATGTTGATGATGCAGTTTAGTACCTATTACAAGGGACAGGCCTTTCTTTTGACTATTGTGGATTACAGCAACGGTGTATTTCTTTTCATAAGCTGCAAATTGGCTCATGCTTTTGATTTATCGTCATCATCATCCACAGCTCCTCTTTGCCCCCTACTTTGTATATGCATCCCTTTGAATACTTTCAATGGTCTTAGTTTAATTCTTGTACATATAATCAGCGTCAGCGTTTCCCAATAAAGTACGAAGGAAATACTTGGAGCCTCATCAACTTTAGCAGGGTCATCATCAGTCTAGCCTTTTCCAACGTGTTAAGGGTCGGTCGGTCTTCCAATCAAACCGGGTGCAGCTGAGTGTGACTGATATACATCTTCAGCGCTATGTATAGTAATCGATAGTTTGACAACGCTACAATTCATTATCTTCTTGCCCTTACGTGTTGCGCCGATTCCAGGTGGCCCATGTCACCTGGGATCGGCGCAACACGTTTTTTTCCTACATTGTGTCCTGTCATCGGCACACTATCATAAACTCTCTTTTCTTTCATATCGTTCATATCATAAATTCTTTACACAATCCATCCACCTGTTCTTTGGTCGCCTTCTCCCCCTCCCTCCATCCATCCACATTTGTATTCATTAATATGCGTTTCATCCCTCCTTCACACTTAATGCTCTACATTTCATAACAGCAAAATTCCTATTAACTCTGGCAGCCACAACCAGGGCCAGAAGTGGGTAGCCAAAAATTTTTAAAATTAAAAACTTACATCAGCGTCTACGCAGACAACTGATAAACATTACATAATGTTAACGTTATATTTAACCTTCGATTAACCAAATGCAGGGTGAGTCAGACGCTGGTCTATTCTAAGCCGAGTCTTTGTACTGACGGTGATCTATTTACGTCAATAATGTCCTATGTGTCGATCATTGATTGAGGAAGATCTAATTTCGAATGGGGAAGATGTAGAATGTAGGTGAATGATAGGATGCTGATTTTAGAAATTGACGTTGATGGTTGAGATTTTTTGTTTTGACGTTCGTCGATTGTTAATTTGACGAAGTTTGATTGACGTTCTGAAAAGAGCAATAAACGAATGAGAGATGATGTAAAGTTCGGTTCTAGGTACTGACATGTTGTTTTTAGTAGGAGCATTACTGGATATCTTAAATTTAAACCCAATGTGAATTGTTAAAACTTTCTTTTAAATATATATGTAGAAAAAAAAACATTGTTTGTGGTGGCAGGTTTGCAATAGACAGCTCCTGTTCTACGTCAGCCACAGTTCTGACGTCATATTGAACCTTTTAAACTCGGATATTTTAGGTAAATTAAGTTTTTTCGCCGGTACTTCTCTACAAAATCACTTAAACCTTCACAAACAATTCAAAATGAAGCACTTAGATAATCCTCCTAAAGAAGCTCTTTTCCTAGAAGGACTTATCTTTGGTTTAAGTGATATAAAATGGTGAAGCCTGTTTGAGAGACGATACCTTTGTACTTGGGCCACATACTGAGCCAGTTTTTCATATTTAAATCTGAGATTTGATACCTATAAAATACAACTTAGATTATAATTTTGTAATTAGTATTTAAACTTAGCATGTGGTTAACATTTTAATATAAAATGCATGAATTTAATTCTATCAATCTTCTTCAATTTGGGTTTAGAATCCGGTAATCAGTGTTTAAACTAATCATGGCGAGTTTTTTGTAAAATATGAGGCTGAAAGAAGGAAGTGGTCGTTTTTTGGGACTTTCTCTTGTAATTTGTGACGTTCAAGAAGTTATGTTATGTTATAGGCGAGGGTTGTTGTACCACATCGTTTTCTTTCGAGAAATATAGGTATGGTGTTATGTAACGTAAGTCCAAAATAATGGTAGTTACTGGCCAGCCATTTCAATCGAAGATAAGAGAACACACATCCTTTACACAGGATTCCATAGCCGGCCGTATCAACACAGCTCCCCATAATTTCGGAAATGCTAGATGTATGATACTGGGGCTCCGACGTGTGGTTGGCAGGGCCATTCAGACGTCACTCACGCTTCCGACAGATATTGAGCCTTGTTCTCGATAACTGTCCACTGTTCCTTACGTGGGTAGCTAGCTATGCGTATTGTAGAGATATGGAACCGTATCGTCGTAGATTCAGTAAGCCATAAACAAAAAAACTTTGTTTTTGCTTTTCATCAAACCAATTGTTTAATTTCATGGTATTGTATCGAAATGTAAAAATATTGATCTTTGTTGGTTCAATGGACGATCGGATTCGCTTGAAATTTACAGGAGACCTGGATGACTTAGACTATTATTATGATACAATATCGATCCATGTTCAAGTCCAGCAGGCAGTATTTTTTCTAGGATAGGACTACATCCAGGTACAAGGTTATAAAATGAAAGGTCCAATTTGACGGATTACCCTATCGAAGTTTTCTCTATGAGTTTTGCTTCATACAGACGTTCCCTTTTCAAACAGTGCGAACAATGTACGTCTTAATAGCTCAAATTGTTTTGTTTTTGTAGTGTTCAGGATTTAGGTATACTGGACGCAGTTTTTAGTTTTCCTTTTGTCTCTAATTATAAATAAATAAATCCCTTTTGCTAGTTTTTAGTCCAATTTTGGTACAAACGCATTAGATTTGCCTCGAAGTTGAGATCAACTGACTGTGACATACTTGCAGTTGGCAGCTCTATTTCCTCTACAGTCAGTCACAGCTCCAATATAAATTGGAAAAGACCAACCTAACGGCATAAACCAGTCAATAACTTATGTTTTGGAACCTGAAAGTATTTCTCACTTTTCTCTAGGCATTCATTAGGTAGCTAGGTTTATTACATTTAATAAAACCAAGCCGCTCATTAATAAAATCAGCTTAAAGTATTTTTGATATATCATTTCCATCTTCATCCTGTCTGGTTACGTCTGTCTCTCGTTCCTTCTCATTCAACTGTCCTATCTCAGGTCTGCTGGAAACAGATGAAATTAGTCTTTGTAGGTACCCTTCTCTATTCCTGTATCCAAATTATTATTATAAAATAACGTCATACTTGTATTCCCCGCAGCGTTAGACAGACATGTGCCTTTTGTAAACTAACATTTCATAATACACTAACCTGCAGTAAGTACCTACTGTTATTCCTTTTCTTTTTTAAATCCATCCAAAGGTTGTCTTCAAAACATCGCTTTTAGTGATAAGGCCGCCCATAGTGTTTCCCTATGTAATGCTTTTTTCTTCATCTATCTTTACCTACTATTATTTATTTGTGTACGTAATAAACAGTAGTCTATTCTATTCTATTTCGCCAGTAATGTTTTATGTTCATGTAATAGGGGCAAAAAAAAACAAGAAATCTTAATGGAAACGAAACTCATCTTCTCTTGGAGCGACTGCCGGTCTAATTAAACATAAACAAAACACTATAATTTCTATTACATCCATTAAAATTATCGTAGTTACCATGTCATTTATTATTGCACGGACGCCCTTGCCCATTATATCGATAACCTTTAGTAGTCCCTTACATCACCGACAGGAATGTAGACGGTATCTGTACCAGTGTAGATACTCACCTACATACGTCGGTAGGTCAGTAATTACGCCTCAGTAAATATGATCCATTTTGTAGGTACATTCCTTGTTGAAAGTACCGAGTGGACGGTAGGCATTCATCCAATTGAGTGATTAAAAAATTGATTGGTTAATTCATATGAAGCAGTTAATTCATCAGTCATCGTACGAAGTTGGGCCGTTCGAAAGACACAAGCATCGCAACTTGCTAAGTTTTACTACGTTCGTCTTTAAAAGTTTTTGTGACTTGTTGAGACGAAAATTGGTTATGGTTAGCACAATGCAATAGAGAAAACTTAATAACACTGCAGGTCTATTCGTTTTAAGTTGCAGCGAAATCCCGATTTGATCGAATCTCTTCAAAATAAGAGTGAATAGGCTTCTTCTGGGTAAGCTCGCTCCATCGTCGACTTTATCTCTGTCATCTATAACTTAGACTAGAGTCAAGAGCAAACCCACATTAAATAAATTAAAAAAAAAACATTGATCAGATCTTCAGATCTTCAGTGAATATGAGAGAAGGTGGGCATCAGAAGCCCACCTTCTCTCAGTATAGCTAGAAAAGTATCCTGCCATAGGCCTCCCTCAAATGTAACCACAACAACTGGTCTTGTGCGTCTAGCATCCAGTGGATTTCCGCGGCCTTCACCTGGTCATCGGTCCACCTCGTGGAAGGCCTTCTAACGTAGCGTCTTCCGGGACGCGCCTTATTGTACTTCATCAAATCCATAACTCTACTGCAACCCCTCTGATATTTGAAACCCATTTATTGTAATCTAGTATACTCACAACAAACCACCACAAGCCCGATCCACGACAGCCCAGCTCAGTATCAATCACAATTTAATCCCGAAGAGTACCACCGTAACCAGCATAGTGTCACATAACCTGTTCCATGTTTACGCATTTGTCAAACTGTTCGCTGTAAGGACAGACAGACGGACAGACCGCAACGTTTCAGTTAGATCCCGCTGGAAACAGTGCGGTCGCTGTCATATGTGCGGTTTTCTGGGTTAGTGTTGCGTTTGCCAAGGGAATTTGAGCTTAGGAGAAATTTATTGATAAATCATTTGTTGCGTTTGATGTTTAAATTGATATTTCAACTGGATATTAAGTAGCAAACTGGTATAAGTTTTGTGTTAAAGGTGACGTGACGGAAGATTTTGAACTCCCCAGAATCACAACTTCGCTTGAACTTTTTAAACGATCGCTTTAATTCACTTGTGTCAACTTTCATTGAGAAAAAAAGAGGTTATCCATTATTGTTACCGGCCTCGACCGGGTTACCCAGAACAGTAACACTAAGACCACAGTTGTGATGTTGTCATTTAACAACATCAAGCTAAGCTAATACCATCAAGTCTTTGCAACAAATCAACTATCCCCAGAGAATATGGAACTGGTTTTGAATTGCCTGTCTATCTCCCTTTGCATTATCCAATACCTCCAGTACCAACCCAAAGATTTTTAAGCCTTCATTTATGCTTTGGCTTTAGTAGAAAAAGGGTTTTCTAAGTACGAGGTCTGAAGAAAAACGAGTTTTGGAAATTAGATTTCTCTGCCCTAAAAAAGTCTCTCAATGTCTCTTCTAACAACACACAAAATTCGCGTCATCATCGCCGTCACGATAAACAACACCAAAAACCCCTTCTGCAACCAATCTTCTTTGAAAAATTCAATTACTTTCCTCTCTTACATCAAATTTAGTGCCTCAAGTCGCCACTTTAGCTCCCAATAGACCAGTAAACAGTTATTACACAATTTGTTAAGAGTAGATTGAAAAATGATTCATACAGCACACACATCCGACCTTCATAGTCCATAGAGTGCATCATGGTCTGAAAATAATTCAGCTGTAATACTCTGACCTCGCTTTAAATAAAATTATACTTTTCGTTTACGACACTGCTCTTTAACTAGTTACGCTTGAATGCTGTACTGAAGATTTTGGGTCTAGTGTTTGGTAATTACTATATTATATTATACAAAAACAATAGTTTTATACAACGTCCTTAAACATAAACTTTGCATACGAAAACATGTTCTCTAAAAGAACATCGATCTTCAATACTAATGTTTTTAAGCAGCTTATGTCGTGACCCCATTTTGTAATAGCTAATATATAATACGTAATATCAAATGATATAAAACATCAAAACATTAATTTATTATGATAGCTACAGCAAAACATAGGAAATCGAATGTTTCATTAAATTGATTTAATTAAACCGATAATTCTACTCGACACTACAAAGCAGCCATCCCTAAATAGGTTAATCGATTTTCGTTCAAATCGAGTTTCATTTAACAGCATCCGTCGACTCAGTATAGATTATTTTATGAACTTCTTTATGGGGTATTTAAAAGATTCCGAAAACTGTTCATAAAACTAAATTTATACCACCCAACTTGTTAGTAGAAGTGATTAAGTAACCGAACCTTTCGATAGATGTATCTTATTCCCCTATTCCAATATAGGAAGCCCGCCACTGCGGCCGCCGAACCGTACAACGTAATTACTCACTTTGGAACTACTAAACTGCTTCCAGTAATTAGTCATGTCAGTCAACATGTACTTCCGTATTATTAAGTCAAGCCGTATCATATAATCTTGTAACTCATTTAATATTACTTGTTGCAGGCTCAAACCCCAACGCTCAAGCTTCCAGCGCAAAATTGACTGAATATAACGAAATTGTGATATAAAAATGACTTCGGGCTTCCACTTTACGCTTTAATATTTTGTACGACATGAAGAGAAGTTGGCAATCCATTGACAGTTAGGTTGGAAGTGAAGTTGTGTATTGTGAATTTGTGAGGCAATGGAGTGAAAAGAAGGCGATGACTGCGAGGGAGGTGGAGCTGACAGGCGGTGCGCCGTGGGGCTTCCGCATGCACGGCGGCACCGATCAAAACCAACCACTCAGAATCTCAAGGGTACGTTCAAAATGCTTTCTACGTTATACTGAACATACTTTCACGCGAGCGAGGGACGCTACAATCTGTGCTCGCGAAATATTAAACGTTGCTGCGGCTTCCACTTTAGCACACACGGCTCCAGTTTCATAAATTGTTTCTAAATTCAGTGCTGCCTGTTCCATATACTTTTTACAACATCCGCTGAACCCTTTTCCTATAAACCGGATTACGTCACCAGACCTACCGACGCTTTGTACAGCTAAACGGTATCAATTGGTGCGAAATAAGTCTTCAATAATAAAGCAGATAGCAATACGAAGCGAGTTCGTAATAAGAGGAGCGAGTGTTTCTTCAAACTCCTCACAGGATCAGATTACGCAATTAAAGTTCGTTGTAAATGGTGAAACAGCTCGTTCTCGTCGAAAGCACTTTGTTTGTGGGAACTCGGCACAATTTATCAAGAGAATTGTACTGCTGAAAGGGAACTACTTGTTATATTACTCGGTTTGCTGGGAGTAGAGCACTATCTGGTTATTTAGTTCTCTCCTTTGCGAAAATAATAATTTGTTATAACCGATTTAATGTTCGGAAAGTTTCTCCACCTGTGGAGTTGTTGTTTTGTAACTGTAAAAGTTTTTCTTCTGTTTTGTTATTTTCTTTTGCAGAATTAGTGTGAATATGTATGAAATATCGTAATGGATTACACTTCTTAGTTTTTTCCTTATTATTTTTATAACTTTGTTAATTAGATATTATAAGCTTGGTAGACACAGATGTAGATATACAGAAGAATATTTCAGCATAGTAAACATAATACCTTGAAAGTTAGGTAAAATAAATTTATTAATTTTATTTCCATGAAAATAATACTTCCTAATAACCGTACCGGAATTAAAGTAGCAATACGTAAACTTGTAATACGTAAAGTTATATTTTTAAACAACAACAGTTGGTTTTTGAGCCGCAAAACAAAAAGTTGATTAAAAAGATCACTTTGCGTATTACGAGTTTACGTATTTCTACTTTAATTCCATTATGAATATCAGTTTCTATAGTTACACTCATAAAAGATTTATTCAACGGAATCTAAAAATACCAAATATAATTAATATTTATTACCATCTTCAGTAGTTTACTAAAACGCTATTGAAGATGGTCCAAGGCCCAATCTTGAAATTCACAAAACTTTTTAATTTAAGTCGCAGTATCATCTCTAGCGAAAATCAGTGTACAAAACTAAAACCTAATCTATGGAATATAGAGTTATTTTTACAATTTGTTTCTTACATTAGTTCACTAACTGAGTTATCAGGAAATATCAAATCAATCATAATTACAACTAAAGATAGAGCCTCCAAATCTAAGTTATTCTTATATTTTTTTCTTATTTCTTATTCTTTTGTTATTTTCCAGCGATACAGCGATACTCTCGAACGCAGCCTTGACGTAAGTAAGATTGTGCCAAATCGTTTGTTCACCAAACAGTAATCAATCATTCGCAGTAACGAGACCGATATCTTCTTTAATAAAATTTGTTTTGTTTTCTAACCAACGATAACGGAATCCGTGACATTTTCCTCATTTGTTTTGCTTTTTAAATTATTTATTAACTTGGTTATCTGACCACTTGATTGCTGGACTTTGAATGAGATTGTCAATTCGACTAATGACTACGAGTTTTATTTTGGAAATCTAACATTATTTATCTTCTATAAACGAGTATATGAAAGGGAAACGGACTTACTGCCATATCAACGCACAGCTGAAACTACTGGGAAGAAATAGACTCCCTTCCGCTCTGCCCAGAGTGGGGGATTTTATGATATCACATGCATAAAAAAAAGATCATCTTTCTTAAATCCATTCATTTTTTCCAAAAAAGATTACACATTACATTACATTTTATGTACAAGAGCTTTTTTCAAGTTTAAAGTGACATCCACTTTAGTGCTGCAAATAAAAAATCCTTTAAAGACGCTTCTTTCCCGGTAGGTATCTCCTTGAATTAATTTAAAATTATGATCAAAGAATTCGTGTGATAATCCTTGATCCTTCATCCATCCAAGGATTCAATATAAGAATATTAAATACTAGCACTTCGCCCGCGATTACGTCCGCGCGGATTTCGTAGGTACTCCACAAACTTTAATGCCCCCTCCTTTTAAAGATTAGTTTTGGAAAATCAAGCACAACGGTTTTCATTAATCACTCAGCCATTTCTGCTGCTGATTCAGTGGTCTCAGGATCAGCGCAACTGCTCACCCCGTTCACCCCGTTCGCGTCAGGGGTTGATTATACAAAAAATGTTAATCTGTTTTAATTATTCCACTTCAAGTTTGTTCATACCTATTTTCGCGTAAATTGAAGCAAGCAATAATAATAATAAGCCGAACACGAGCACAAACCGCGCAACCAACATCTTCGGCTTCGACGCTCAAGTCCGGCTCGCAGCCACTGGCTGGCTGTAGGACTCGCTGCTCGAGAGCTTGAGGTCAGGATGAGGAGTGATGATGATTTCATGATATGATGGCTGCACGAAGGCTACGCTGACGGTTTTTGTCGAGGGTCACCTTTATAGAGGTATGCGGTACAGAGAGTCCCGACAGACGGTAGTTGTGTCTGGTGGGCAACTGCCCGATAGTTGATATTCGGACTGTTGTATACGTTCAAATCGCACGGAGAACTTTCCTTGTGCGATGCAGGATTTCGTTGTTAGTTCGTCGCTGACGGTATAGATGGCGTTACGGTTATTTTTGTTGCAGTACATATTAAAATTTCGCTTCTTTGTCTTTTATGTGGTGATATTGATGCCACTACAAGATCTCTATTTTTTCGAAAATAAAATATAGCCTGTTTTAAATTAATAATGTCGCTTTCTAATTGTGAAAGAATTTTAAAAAATTGGTAGAAGAATATTACTGTAGCACTAACTTAACCTTGCAATTTAATCTAGTCCTAGCTATAATCAATAAATTGTTTATTTATTTATTTAATTTTATAAAAAAATAAAGTAAAATATCGCAGACCATAACCATAACCCTTACCATCTCAGCGTTTTCTAGATCATCTTATCTTATCTTAGGACAACTCACACACGGTCATCCGATCCCAAACTAGGCACAGCCTGTGCTATGGCAACCAGACAACTGATAAACTTACTTATATATTTCTAAATAAATACATATTATAGACAAATTACACCCAGACACAGAACAAATGATCATGCTCATCACACAAAGATTTGTCCTGGGTGGGAATCGAACCCACGACCTCCGGTTTAGCAGTCAGGGTCACTAACCACTCGACCATCATACAGTCAGCGGTGGTTTTCAGTTGGCACTAACACAGGGCAATAAAAGAGAATAAAATAAAATAGTTTTGGTTTGTCACATTTTATTATAGAAAATAATTAAGTAATAATAAAATAATTTTAGCAAATGATTAAGTAGTAGCACAGCAATGATACAAACAAAACTAGTATTATGTTAACGTACTTATTTTTACAGTGGCGCTAGGCCCTAATTTATGTTTAAAACTACACCAAAAATACATTACAAAACGACATTAAATAAAACTTGTATAGGGACTATATTCGGCCTTTAATCCATACTTATAATATTAGTTCTTTACTTACTTCTTTCGTTACTTTCGCATTTCGATTTGATACTTTTTCACGCCTTATTAGCTGAACGAATTTCATGCCAATTTTCATCCAAATCAAAGTATTATTTATATCATTATCTATAGATTATAATTACATCTATAGAACTATGATCTGGATTAGGACATTAATTATACTTTTTATCCCGTGAGAAAACTACTTTGGGAATACGTAGTACGTAGTATATCCGACTTTCACAAGGGCGAAGCCTTTAGCAAAAGCTAGTATTTGAAAAGAATAAAATGTTGATTTCAATAACATAAAAAAAGACATTTTGTCATTTGGGAATTTCCATTTACCTAAGTAAGAAATATACCTACTTGTGTTAGGAAGTTCCGCTCTTCCACTAGTTACAACTTATAGTATACGCAATGGAATAGACATTTGGAATGTTGGTATGTTCCCTTAGGATATTTTATGCCTCGCGGCCGAAGCCGTGGGTAGAAGCTAGTTCCACGTAATTTCAATATTATTGTGGTTGTGATGCTTTGTGGAGTGGTTTGACCACTCCTTCACGTAGAAGGAGTGATTTGAAGTTCATAATGTTGGCACTTGTATGGCTGTTGATGATTTACAATTATCTTATATCACAGAGAAGGGTCCTGTGTACCACCAGTAAGAAAGCATTATTATAGGCTAATCATAGAATCATTAAATCAATAACATATAAAATAGAAACATAAAATAGATATTCATCATCATATCGGCCGAAAGACGTCCACTGCTGGACATGGGCCTCCCCCAAATGGGTGGGCTTGCCATCATCGCCACGCTTGGCACGCTTGGAGAATATATATTATTATGATATATTTAGCAGCTACCGATTGGGGCCTAATAACGTTTTAGATTGTTTTTGTATGGTCGGACGTAAAAGAATAGCACCATCCCATCACTTCCCGTGGGTGTCGTAAGAGGCGACTAAGGGACTCATCACAGAATTGGCAGGAGCATTCTCTGTAGTTCTGTACATTGCAACAGCTACACTGCGATCGCCAACCCGCCTGCCAAGCGTGGCTATTATGGCAAACCTCCCCTTGGGGGAGGCCAACCAGCAGTGGACGGTCTTTCGGCTGATATGATGATGATGAACGTTTTAGAACTTCCAGATCGGTTTACGTTGGGTGTGGATGTTTAAGTTTGTTGATTTCAATATTAAAATAGTTATTTCATATTGAGTGGCATGGCTTTGCTGGTCCACTGTTGTTCCTATCACGCCCAGCAACGACTGCTGAAAATAAAAGAAGTTTTTTAATGTTCACAGAATGAGACAGTAGTATAGAAGTTGCAAAAAAAGAGGGTAATTGCTCTTAACCTCATAAAACAGTGGACGGTGTGATTGCGTGAAAATGTCTTATTTTGTTTCGCATTTTTTTTTCTGTTCCCGATATTTTTCTAGCTCAATTTGTTCGGCTTTACTTCGGTGTGGATTTTGCAGAATTTCCTGGATATTTGAATAGTAATACTGTAGGTATTTTTTGCATGATAAATGCTGCCCAGCAACTGAAACGTAAGATATGCATAAGAAATAAACAGTTGGTACATGTTAGTTCAGGTAAAGTACAGAACAGGTCAAAAGTTCAATTCAATTCAATTTAAATATAATTACTGTTTGTCACAGGTGGAAAAGCAGTTCTTATCATAATAATATAAAGATTGCTGTAACATACCCATTGGGCGTACAATATCTAATAATCATTCAAAATCTATTTCATCATCGGACAAAGTGCAGTATGAATCTCACAAAGCAATAGTTTGACACTTCGGTTTAACTTACGACCTTCTTTTAACAAGTAACTTCGAAACTATAGACACACACACACCCACATTCCTTTGCAAATGATTGTATTTCATATATTCAACTATTGGGGCATATAGTATGATAGCTAAGTGGTTAAGGTGTAAGGGTAAACACGTTCAGAGTCGCGTGTTCGAATCTCATCCCGTGTGATAGTTTTTTAATGATTAAAAAATTAGTTGGAAAATCGTTCACTGAACATTATGATTATACCTACTCATAGAAACCTAAATAAATAAATGATTAAGGTAAACAGATGCAGTTAACTCATTCACCGCGACTGAATAGAACTTTGTTGGTTGGTTGTTATTGTGGGTTACTAAGTAACGTGTGTTTAATCTAATATAGTAGGTAGTTAGTTGATTTTAAAATGAAAGGAAATTTGAATATTGAAATGAAAGCGAATATTATTATTGCGCTGTATAAAAGCGTACTTAATATATCACCAATATTTGATGAAACCGGACTGAGTGTAAGTATTATGATTTAATTATTTTATCAAACATTTATCCAACTATAGTATAACTGCTGATTCTTGTAGTTATTTTTTTAAACATTTTATTACAGCGACCTATGGGCATTTGCCGTAGGTCGCTGTAATATTTGTATATATACATTTGAAGTACTACTTAATGAAGTATACTTTTTAAATTAAAGTAAATTTATGATGTAAATAACATTATACATATATGCGAGCTTACTACTTTAAATTTAAGTACCTGGATAACCGAGTTTTGCTCGTTTTTTTTTGCTAAACGTTTTCTAATGAATGAATGAAATGAAACTTAGCTAGATCGATTAATCGTCCCGGAAACCCCCTGCATACTAAATTTCATGAAAATCGTTTGCGAGATTCAGATAATATATACATATATACAAGAATTGCTCGTTTAAAGGTATTAGATTTTGATCCTAAATAGTGGGTAAATCATATTACTATTTTGCTAAGAAGCCTATAGTACTCCTTTTTTGTTTTAGGGAAACACTGTGAGTCGGTAGGTCAAAAGATAATTATGAGGAAGAGTGCATTACCAGTAGAAAGCGAAGTGGAAGACCCCAGTTCACACAAAAGGCGCAACAACGACACATAGTCACCGAATACCTATAAAACAAGTGTTTTCATGCCGACTATTTGCCGAATTAGTCGACACGTCTTTACGAACCGTGCGCAACGGATTAGACCCCGCCATCCCCTTCTAACCTAACCTGTCCAAGTCGGGGTGCCCCAAGTCCCGAGTTCGCTTAGTTCGCTCTTGCATCCAAGTTCTCCTATTAACAGAAGTAATTCAGGAAGACAAGATTTGGTGAGTAGTACAACATGTACAATTATTCTGATGAGTGTATAACTATTTTGGAACTTAAAACGTTGTTCTTTAGGCACCTCAGTATAGAGTGGGTTTATTTTATTTGAAGTTAATATATTTTACTTGGTACGCATTTAAATTGTAGCCAAAAATAATGTGTTCATATATCTCTTACACACTCAGATGCATAGACGGCCTGTACCGCGCGTTCACAGCAATACAAACCTTAGGATGTGCCTGCACTTTTGGCCTTTGACTGTACGTCGAAAACTAACTTTACAATAGTTCTTAAATCTGTTTATTTTGCCTTTTACGTGTAGGGTACCTATATACAGGTTTAATTGTATCCAGCAAGAAGTGAAACCCCGCGTATACGATTTAAAAAAATAAAACATTCAATTTCAAAAATATCTTGATTGAAAAAGATATTAACTGGCATGTTTGTTTGGAGCATTTGTAGCAGAGATTGAGTTTTACATGTTTGTCAGTAAATTAAACCTTTTTAATCCACTTGTGATGTGATTTTTTACTTCAAGCTAAGAGTTAACTCCTTCCTTTTTTTCATTAAATTATTTAGGTAATGAAATATCTTAATAAGTTAAACTGCAAACAATATCTGTTAGCGCAAGTTATTTATATCAGTTTTATGCAACAGCAATTTTTATGTAAAGACTAGTTGCCGCCCGCGGCTCCGCCCGCGTTATTGTCGAAAATTATCCCAAGAGAACATACTCCCGGGATAAAAACTATCCTATGTCCTTTCCCGGGAACTCAAAAAATCGGTCCAGCCGTTTGCACGTGAAGAAGTAACAAATTTACACACACACTCACAAACTGTCGCCTTTACAATATTAGTGTGACTACCTTTTGCCCGTGACTTCGTACGCGCATAACCCGTTTTTACCAGTTCCTCCTTTGCGACGCGCAGGCGGGTAAAAAGGTAGATCAAGTTATCATAATAATAATGTGTCTAGAAATTAGATTACTAAAGTAACTTAATTGGAACTTGCCAGTATAAATGAAAGAACAGAATACGATTAAAATCAACGTTATGTTTAACAACTTCATTTTTACGAAAATACCGACTTAAATGTTCGCACTGGACTGCTCTAATTTAATGAATTATGGAATAACTTTGTGTTGTTATTATATGTATCGGTTAATTACTCATAGTGGGAGAGTGGCCACAACACTTAGCTACACACCTAAAACATTTTATACCACACATACCTACCCAATATTAGTTGTTCTGAAAAATTTCATTATTAAGTAGGTAACCCAACAAGTAGATTTATACCTACTTAATAAGGAAAATGTTAAAACTTATAATAAGATGTTTTTTCCCTAATAGCAGAATGTATGTATGTATGGATCTTTCGTTTTAGCAAATCATTGGCGGTCATTGCTGTGTTCTTGGCAACCAGAATAGGGAATATGCAAGCATTTTTTTTATTTGCAAAATGAAACACTTATTTCTGATTAGTCTCGTTTGTTTGTCGATCAATTTTGAATCTCATTTCAGTTTTTTTTTTTAATTATGTGAAATCATCAAATGACTTCTTCCGCTCTGGGTGGAGCGGAAGGGCGTGTCAGACTCTTACTGACTAAAACCCATCCGTGTTCCTTCTAAAGCCCTTTGCGTTCCAGGGTCGCGGTGACTCTTTCGAACAAACTCCGCAACCCTGGCAGGCTCTGGCCCTAGCGGGCCCCGTCTATATGCTGACATCTCTTTTTTGACATTTCACTATTAGTAAGATATTTTTTAATATTTTTAGATAAACTATCATCATCATCTGCCTAGCCTTTTCCCAATTATATTGGGGTCGGCTTCCTGTCAAACCGGATTCAGCTGAATACCAGTATTTTACGTGGAGCGGCTGCAACCAGACCTCCGCAACCCATAAACTGGGTAACACGGTACTCCTTGGTAAGACTGGTGTCAGATTTTCTGGCTTCTGACTATCCGTAACGACTGCCAAAGATCTACAAATGACAGACAACAACTATATAGATATTAAATATTTTTTTCATACATATTCCCTATTACTTTGTTTCATTTTATAGTTAAAATGTTGAAGATCATGAATTCATGATAGATGTTGATTCAGGACGGCTTTATTTTATTATTTTAGTTTTTTGGGTCGCTATTACGGCCGAAAAAAAAAACAAAATTCTTATAGGATCATCCGTGTGTCCGTGTTTCAGTTTTTAACAGCCTTTTTTCTCCAAATCTGACCGATTCAGTTGAAATTTGGGACACACATGAACTGCTGTGAACTAAAAACGAACGCCACGACGCCATGCACGGAGTATAGGCAGCCCAATTAAAATACAAGTTTTTCAAACTGTGCCCTGTAACCTGCAACTTGTGTAATTTTAAAATATATAAATTTTAATTTATGTTAGAAAATAGATGAAAATTGAGCATCTCCGTGTAATCTCAGAAACTAAGCCTGAAATTAAAAAAAAAATGTTTTTTACTTGTAGATTACAGGAAAACCTATAAGCCTGTAGGTTTCAAACATCTTAAAAAAATATGATTCGTTCGAAACTCGAGCGCTAGTCCGACTCACACTTGGCCCGTCTTTTGTTTAGTTAACCGTTATTATATAGGTATGTCAATGACTCAATATGTCAATATGTTATTGCCATGCTAAAACGAAACTTATTAGTTAAAGCTGCCGGTCGATTCTGTAAACATGTCGAAGTGAAGGCTTGGGTAAAGTGATCACGAGGTGAGCTGTCATTCCATCTTGATTGTATGTATTGACAGCTCACCTCGTGATCACTTTACTCAAGCCTTCACTTCGACATGTTTACAGAATCGACCGGCTGATTGAGTTGACCTCTTGTTATATAAGCTTCCTCTTTAAAGAGAGGTCAACTCATTCTGGAAGTGTAGGTATAACTTAGTAGTTGCTTAGGTGTCGTGCGCTTGCAGGGAACGTAGGTACTTAAGAAATAATTAAATGAATACCAATATACCTACATAAATAAATTCAATTAATTAATATTTCTCATGGTGAATAATTTTAATTTTACTAAATATTTTTGTAACTGAACACATTGAATATGTAACTGTAAAGGCAAACCCTCAATTACCTATTAAATTGTAAAGAACCGAAAACCGTCTTCAGAAATACGAATAATAGTTATCTATTCTAAAGTCATTATTACTAGTATATACAAAATAACTAACAGAAAAGGAGTAAAAGAGGAGATATTTTCGAAACGAGAACACACTTTACTAGAAGACGGTTCCAAAATTTCATCATCAGTAAAACGTGAATATTTCCTACAGAACCCGTACTAATATGATTTCGCTCTTCTCTAGCCGTGGTTAAAGCCATGTGGATGTTGATTGTTTCAATCGTGTATACATCTTATTTACTTTCTGTCGGTAAACTCCTCCTCTTTAATTTTTTTCCCACCGATTAGAGTCCATTTTCGCAAAATAAAACCAGAAACGGTTTCAACAAAAGGGTGTTTACAGTGGTGTAAACAATGTTATTGAGCTTTCATACCACTATTACGCTGTATCATGGCTTTCAAATAATATTAAGAGCACCTTTGGGGCTGTAATATATCATTTTAAAGCGTGTACTCAACTTCAATAGTTATGTCGAATGAAAGCCTTGCAGAAAGCTCTCATATGACATTAAGGTCTGTTATAGTAACTGAGTTGCTATTTTGTTGAATAACAACAATAAAGATGTACTTTGACTGGCCTGTTGGTTGAGTGGTTAGTGACCCTGACTGCTAAACCGGAGGTTATGGGTTCGATTCCCACCCAGAACAAATCTTTGTGTGATGAGCAAGATCATTTGTTCTGTGTCTGGGTGTAATTTGTCTATAATATTATATATGTATTTAGAAATATATAAGTATGTTTATCAGTTGTCTGGTTGCCATAGCACAGGCTCTGCCTAGTTTGGGATCGGATGACCGTGTGTGAGTTGTCCGAAGATATTATTATATTATTAATAGGTAATTAAATGTCGAAAGATAGTGCTATAAACGCTAGTTTGACGACAAATTAGTAATTCAGTTGCTTTCAAAGAGCTATCATAGCACTTACGGTTGCATGAAGGCGATCGAGAGATATCTTTATACAATTATCGAGTCAATGCGATATGAATTCGTGGAGTTCACGTTTACTAAACATGTTTATAGAACCAAAAAAGCGTTGAATACAAAAATATCTAAAAAACTACTTTATACGGCCTTTAGAAATAATAGGTTCTCTTATACGAGTGTTTTTCGATCCATAGTCAAGAGAGTAATTGATTATACGATCTCTTTGCCAGTTGGGAGGGCCGCGGTGACTCTTTCAAACATATTCCGCAACCCTGATTTGGTCATCCCTAGAAAATAAATTGGCACCGATGCCTATCCGTTATAATATTTATTTATTTATAACTACGTTGTTGCTTGGATCGATTTACGGAGATGTGTTCACAGAAAAAACCGGTTGATCTCAAATCAAAATATGTCAATCAGAGGGTGGCATGTAGACAAAATGTAGATAATTGTATAAAGGTTCCGTTTTCCTCTTAGAATCAGAATCAAAACAGAAAACTGACTAATTGTACTCCCTCTTTCTTTTGGAGTCGGTTCGGGAACCTCGGAAAAACTCGGAAAATACAATACTTACTATATTTTCTTCGTACCAAGAAATTTCGCCCGAATATCAATAGATGTCGCTGACAGTTGGGCAAATCCCCCCCGCTTAATGGACAAGATACTGTAATCCCTTTGTATAGGCAAAGATTATTGTTTGATGGTCCGATGAGGAGATAGGGCCCAAATTAAGGGCCTTTTCTTACCAATGTTTATTGTACGTAGAAGATACAGAATGGTTTTGTTACCGTTACGGGATATAGAATTGCTTTGTTGAACTTAGTTGTGTGGCTTACGAAAAAAAATGTATTTCAGTTCCTTCGTACCTGTAAAGAGTGAGAATAGAAACTTTGAACTTCTTGTTGGGCATCAAAACATTTATCTGTATCGCTGTTCAATAGAAAATAGCTCATTAAAAACAGAAAGGTACCCTTAATTACTTGAACAAATTAATGACGAGCACAGGTTTCATGGGTCATAGGTTATTTTCGTTTCGGGAACCAAGACAGTTAAATCGTTTCTCCGGGACGCGTCGAGCTTCATTAACTCGGCGTTTTTTCTGGTGGTCGCCACTGTTGATTTTGGCTTTCAGGAGTTACAGTGGTTGGGAATGTGTGGCGGGCTTGTTGGAATAGATTTTTTTCCAGCCGGTGAACTTGTTTATTCACTCGCTCAGCTAGATTGCCAAGTCAATGAGCTGATTTCTCATGCGCTGTACTGAACCAGTCCACTTGTGGATCAAGATATTTGAAGTACCTGAATAATACCTGAGTAATGAATGTACCTGAAGTAGGTACTCATAAACATAGTTCAGAGTAAGCTGCGTAAAGAATGAAAATGAGAATCATGACTAGTGATCGGATAATCGGGTGCTTGTATACCTAAACTTCACTCTTCTCTCTTCTTTTTATTCCCACGAAAGTACAAAACGGACATGCTTTTCAGAATCCCGATATCGTTCAAAATTCCTGAGATTGCTAAAAATACCCGCATACCTACCTACAAAATATAGTTAGAACGTTGTGAACTCTCATTATATATTTTTTAGGTAAAGGTATTCCATTTGTTTTGAATAAAATAAAGATACTTAATCAAAATAACCACTGCTTTAATTTCATTAAGTTTGTTATAGTTGTTTTTACAAAATTGTTCAAACCCGGGATTACTTATTTATACAGAAAGGAATGTCCATATTATTCTTTCACAGGACAAAGTTTAGGTACCTATATAAGCGCCCAATTATCCGATCACAACTCATGACACATCCCAGAATCACTACCATACTGAGCCTTGGAATGCACTACATGTCCTAAGACAAGCACTAAAGTAGGTACTTTTTGTAGGCACCGGTTTCAGAGTGCCTTGTTCTTGGTCATACAAGACGACCTGGTTTGAATAACACAAATAACAATCGTTTGAGTTTTAAAATCATGACAATTTAAACGTAGCCCTGTTAAAACAGTAAACTTGCTAATGGGGAATTTTTACAAAACTTAAATGCAATAATTAAACAAGGACACTAATAATTACAATTATATTTTCGGATTTTATTTGATTCTTTAGTTTAAGGCTTCACGTACTCTTCTTTTCTTGTTCTGTCGCACTATTGTCTACATTTCTTTTTAATTTCTCCTTTCGCAGGTCTGCTGGAAGTAATTTCGTTAGAAAGAAGTAGTTCCTTTGTACTCATAATTATAATGTTATTTGTTACTATATTTCTGTGTGTAGGTACATGAATAATAAAATAAATTAATAAATAATAAATAAGGACCGATTTTTCAAGAGTCGAATTACTCTTATACGTGGATTAAAAATGGCGGATTGACAACTTTTATTTAGAAAACATGTCGAACTGCCATTCAATAAAAATATTGATTCTTTAGTAAAAAGTTCTCTGTCTGAAAAGTCATACCTAAATGCAATAAATTAAGACAAAATATATGAAGGCAAATTCACTTCGTAATTAAATATAACGTACCAGTTAATCAACGGACCGTTTCGTTGACATATTCGCGATCCAGAGACAAACTTATCGGTTAGCCCGGCTCGTTAGCAGGCCAGTGACGTCGTTAATCTTTTTTAATGTCTATGGTACCCATTTCAGCCGTCCAGTTTATATGTAAACTGTACTGTGCGGAACTTGGGTGGATTATTAAGGGATACCGGTAGTGGCATGTCCCATGTTTTTTGAAAAGTCAGAAAAAAGGAGGATGCAGGAGTTGAAGCTATTTTTTGCTTTCAATTTGTTCACTTTTAACATTATTTACTATATTTTTATGATAATTTATTGTACACCTCATACGTAAGACAAATATGGATAAAACAAAGATCATTGTGAAAGCTTAAAATACCTATTCATAATTTTACAATCACGATAAGGTGGTTAACATAATTGTAAAACTGTAATACAGGCTATTTGTGCCCCTTTAAAAAAACAGAAACTCTTCCAAATGTGATTATACTTTTGAAGTCCAAGCATATACATTACATACATACATATACATTCAAGCAGTTCATCAGTTATTCAAGAACAAGAAAACATAAAGTAAAGCTATGATTATACAGTCAAAAAAGGAGTGCGCACGGTTAGATATTGGGTAAAGGCGTAAAAGTCACGGAATTTCGGTTTCGTAACCTTTATTATTACCTACCCTTAAATTATGTCGCAACTCCGAAACAAAACTTGTAGCGTTGACATTTTTCGGTCACCGGAACCGAAATATAATAATAATAATAATATTTATTTACATAGAACACACGTGATTCATAATTTTGTTAGTAAAACTTATAAAACTAGGTTAGTAGCACATCTTATCATAAAAAAAAAATACAAAATAACAAAACCCTTCAGCTAATTCAAAAACCTGTTACAAATTCCGCCTCCCGCCTCCCGCCGCACCAGACCCGCAGCTGTGCATACGGGTCCAGTGCTCCAGGATCGGGCAATCAGGCTTGTTCACTATCACCTTTAGAATGCTGTTGGTAAAAATATCAATATTCAGAATATTTAACAAAAAATGTTACAGTCGCACGTCAGTGGTAAAACATTGAACTTCAGCTGGGCCTAAAGTCTCGACATTGAAAGTGATATCGGTAAATGCCTACTGTATCGTCCCGCTTACGCTTAGTGGGCTGTCAAAATTTGACGCTTTTATTTAAATGCGATTTGAAATTCTCTAGCGATGACATTCGCTGACTTTGACTACCAAATATAGGTATTTTCAAAACGACTTATCGACCGAATTCGGTTGGGAGGCGATCGGTAACTATGTCGAGACTTCAGGCCCTGGTCTAGCGAAATACCAAGTGTCGATAGAATGCCGTTCAGGTTATACTGGTTGTGACTGTGTTACCACTGTCGTGCAATCGACGATACATGAAAATTATAAAAAAACCTTTCGCCAATTTGGTGATTTTCACGCTATGCTTGATGAAGCCAGGATTTATAACTCTTAACTCGAAATCCTAAGAGCCCGTTCCCACTCAGACGGACCGTCTGCCTAAACGGAAGACGGCGGCCAGACATGCGTGTTCACACTTAAGACGGACCGTCTGTTTAAACCAAAGACTAGGTATATAACCGGTTATATACTGAGGCTAATACACTCGTGGCTATATACTCGTAGCTTTATACTCTATGGTTTAAACGGAAGACGGCGGCCGGAAAGGCGTGTTCACACTGAAACGGATCGTCGCGGCCGACAATTGGCATATTCGTTTACACTACAACCGATCCTAACGTTTAGACGGCTCTTCGCAGTAGGAAAACGTCCGTCTAAAAACCCGGATCCGTCCATTTTCTCGGATCCACCTAAATGTGAACAGTCTCATACATAGCATATCCGTCTCTTTAGACGGACCGGGAAAACAGACGGTCATCTGAGTGGGAACGGGCACTAAAGAATATTAGCGTTTGAGTAAAAAATAGGGGTTTGTTTGTTTGCTACGCGATTTTATGAATTTTGGTACAGTGATAGAGGACCATTTTTGCGTCAAGAGTTATTGCGCAAATAAAACTTGAACACAAAACCTAGTTATGCATATTTTTACGTCATTTCAAAACAAAATTGCACACAGGGTGAGGACGTGTTTTCTAAAACATCGTGCATAAGATTTCTGCTTCAGCTCACACGATTATAAATCTAAAATTCAAAGTTATGCGACACGAATATGTTTTGTGACATATGAAATAAGAAAATCTTTTTTGCATTAAGAGTTTTTACTTCTCACGGTATTTGATATGATCAAGTCAGGTCAAGGTACGCAAGATACCAAGGTCTAAAAAATTTGTTGATAACTTTTTCGAAGTAGAGTTACATGATGTAGCCCGATATTTCATGAAATGGCCAGCGATAACTGACAATATCGTTTAAACGTCAACGTTTGATGATAAATCAATACACGTTTGGCCACATCATTAAATTACAACTTCAAACCTAACTTAGGCGACGGGCCCAGTTACGCGGGAGCTAAGTTTGCTTGCTTCGCTCGCTCCCGCCACGGCGCGGCTCCTCCCAAGCGGCACACTCTGCCAGCGTATGCCGCACCGTGTTCTCCCGACATTTGACGCAGTGGTGTCACCGAGCGTCCGGCTCCCTGCCTATGTGACACAGGAATCTCCCGAAGCAGCCATGCCCCGAGAGGACCTGCGTTGCACGAAACGACAGGGAGCCATCGATCGCATGATCCCATCCCATTCTAACCTTTTTTTTTTAGATGTCGGGGGGAAATCCTCATGGAAATCCTCCACCCTGGGGCGGGTTGAGGGGTCTGTCAGACTCTTACTGACTAAAACCACCCCGGTGTTCCATCTTCCACCTACGCCGGGGATCGCGGGAACGTATGCGACTTCCGCAATCCCCGGCTGGTGCCGGCCCGCCTCTGCGAGCCACCTCGCGTCGGCGGGGGGAGTGAGGTGTTTGACTCCCCCCGCTACGTCAAAGAGGGGCGCACGGGAACACCACGCGCCGACACCTCGGGTCCGGATGAATGGGGGACGACGGACATCCCCAAGTCCGCCGCCCCTGGACCCAGTTAGGGGGGCCGGAAGAGGGCAGCGTATGCCTTCCTCCGACGCCCGATGCGCCTGCTGCGGGCTGGGAGAGCGGTCGTGATCTCCCTCTACCTTTCCGCAGCCTCCTTCTGCGCGATAACTTTCTCGCAGAAGGAGACCACCGCGTCCCAGGACTCCTCACCGCCGACCATAGCAAGGACTACGGCCGGCAGCGAGAGGTCACCGCCTACCACAGAGATGAGGGTACGGCGCGGCTCCTCCCAGGCGGCACACTCTGCCAGCGTATGCCGTGCCGTGTCCTCCCGACAGTCGACGCAGTGGTGGCATCGAGCGTCCGGCTCCCTGCCTATACGACAAGAACCTCCCGAAGCAGCCATGCCTCGAGAGGACCTGCGTCGCACGAAACGACAGGGAGCCGTGCCTTCTCCCGAGTCAGAGGTCGAGCACTGGCCGGATGGCCTCGATGGTGATGAGGCCGGCGGAAGGGCTCGAAAGCCTGTCCCGCCATTCCGCCACCAGGACCTCGCGCAGCTGCGACCGACGCAACTCAAGCGTCGCTGCGTCAGTCGCTCGCCGCGCGCCCGCGCTTTCTCGCGCCACCTGTGCAGTGACGTGAGCACTTTCGCTTCCAGATCCCATGCCGGAGATCCGGCCAGTGTGCAAGCCGCCTCGTAGGAGATCGTGCGATATCCCCTGATGACTCTGACGGCCATCACCCTCTGCGGCTTCCGCAGAACTGTGATGGTGCTGGCCGTCAGATCAGCCGCCCAGATCGGGGCCCCATAAAGGGCCATCGATCGCACGATCCCGACGTACAACCGCCATCCCATTCTAACCTAACCTAACCGTGGTCAGGGTGCCCTAAGTTCTTTTAAACCTAACTTTAATTAACCACGGCCACATCATGAAATGGCTTTTTTGGCCGGTTGGCGCATTAATTATTATTAGCTTTTTATCGGAATAATTGTCCGCCGCTATGATGCATCACAAAAACAGAACGATATCAGCGCCTGTGATCAATTCTATGATATGGCCACGGCATAATATCAAAACACTGAAAGGAGTCTCGAGCCCGATTTTGATGAAAACTAAATTTACATTACTTATTGGATTTTTGAAAAATCGGTTTTCCTAGTCAGGAATCGAACCTAGGTTTTTCGATATTTCTCATATTTTCGGATTTGGCCATCCAATTCTTCCATTACTGACTGAGTGATTGACAGATAACGCACAGCCGCAACTACTGGTCCTAGAAAGCTGAAATTTGGCATGTAGCTACCCTACACTCCATGGGGGAGAGAATTTCCTGAACATTCCACGGGAACGGGAAAAACGGGATATGCACGTACGAAGTCGCGGGCAAAAGCACACGGGGTTTCCATTAACTCGGAAATAAAAGATAGCTCCGGTTTGTGAAAGCGGGCCTTATACAAAACTTACATTACTGTCTTTGTCTTTCTCAATTATTTTTCCAATTAGTTCTCAACTAACTTTTTAGACCTAGATCTAAACATCTAGGTCTAAAAAAAATTAAAATCGTTTAATTGATTTCCAATATTATAGACTTGGCATTTTGTATGAAACAATGTGTTGTGTGTGTTTCTAATACCTCCAGCGTCTGATTAAGATTCTTGAGATTGAGAAGACCTTACTGAAGCAAAATCAAAATTCAATTTCCAAGTTTCACTCATTTTATTAAAGCCAACATCGTTAATGAAGAAATGCCTCAAATTAAATATGCAATTAACTCTTTTACGAATTTTCTCGCATTTTTAATGAAAGCGTCATTTAGTTACGAAATATAAACGTAGGTTGAAAAGTTAAAAATGAACTGGGTTCAAATGGTTCTGAATTATTTGAAACTCTCGGAATTCAGAAGTTTTCAGAAAAGTTTGGATATTAAAATTAATAGACGCGGAAAGTCAACTGGAGTTAACGGAACCATGGAAGTATTATTTCAGAATTATAATGCTTATGTGTATTTTGTTAAGGATCAGGAGTGGCTAGTTATTGACCTTCCTTATCCGACCACATGTTTCAACTCGCTTCGTTTCATTTTCATGACATTTTGTCCTTAGCGGAAAAGCTCAGCCTTATTTTTTTATTTAACCTACACTATTATATTTATGAAAACTTTGTGCACTAGTAAAAAATACTGAACAAAGGCGGCTGCAGCTGGGGTCTCCTTATTTTGGTTTCCTTATCTGGAACTTCATTTTTAGGGTTCCGAACCTCTTTATGGCAAATCGGAACCCTTATAGGATCATTCGATTGTCTGTCTGTCCGTATGCCACAGCCGATTTTATTCTAATGTATTGGACCGATTCAGTTAAAATTTGATCCACATAATATTATCTTCTGTGATGTCCGTGTCACAGAAGTTAATATTATGTGCACCAAATTTTTGTTTTTGAGTTTCGAAACTAAATATTTTTTTGAAAATGGAGTCAATATTGGGGTGCAAATGAGAAAAAAATAAATAATCCCAGCTGTACCGTATGACATGTCAAATGAAAGGGTGTATTATGAGGATAGCGATATATGTTTTTCATCATTTTAAAATAAATAGTTTTAAGTTATTCAAGAAATAAGATGAAAAATGACCATGCTTCCCGCT